>OU862906.1:53047298-55948164 GCA_917880885.1 Limnephilus marmoratus | reverse complement strand
GAATCAATCAAAAAATCTGCCAAAAGAAGATTTTTCTAAAAAATCATCGTTTTCAGCACTTGGGTTCGGTCGCTATAGCACTTGGGGTCGGACATAAATCTTTCCCTATGCCACTAAACTGACAGAAATTTTGGATTCTTACTAAGAATCGAAATCTGTACACGAATCAATCAAAAAATCTGCCAAAAGAAGATTTTTCTAAAAAATCATCGTTTTCAGCGCTTGGTTTCGGTCGATATAGCACTTGGGGTCGGACTTAAATCTTGCCCTATGCCACTTAACTGACCGAAATTTTCGCTTCCTACTAAGAATTGTAATCTATACACGAATCAATCAAAAAAATCTGCCAAAAGAAGATTTTTCTAAACAATTATTGTGTTCTGCACTTGGGTTCGGTCGCTATAGCACTTGGGGTCGGTCGTTTTAAAAACTAAGGGTCGGACATAACACTTGCCCTAAGGCACTAAACTGACTGAACTTTTGATCCTTCTAAAATTTTACTGTTTTCAGAACTGGGTTCGGTCGCTACAGCACTTGGGGTCGGACATAAATCTTGCCCTATGCCACTAAACCGACAGAAATTTCGTATTCTTACTAAGAATCGTAATCTGTACACGAATCAATCAAAAATCTGCCAAAAGTCGATTTTTCTAATAATTAATGGTTTTCATTACTTGGGGTCAGTCGTTTTAACACTTTGTGTCGGTCATAACTCCTGCCCTATGGCACTAAACTTACAGAAATTTTGGATTCTTACTAAGAATCGAAATCTGTACACGAATCAATCAAAAAATCTGCCAAAAGAAGATTTTTCTAAAAAATCATCGTTTTCAGCGCTTGGTTTCGGTCGATATAGCACTTGGGGTCGGACTTAAATCTTGCCCTATGCCACTTAACTGACCGAAATTTTCGCTTCCTACTAAGAATTGTAATCTATACACGAATCAATCAAAAAATCTGCCAAAAGAAGATTTTTCTAATAAATTATTGTGTTTTGCACTTGGGTTCGGTCGCTATAGCACTTAGGGTCGGTCGTTTGAAAACTCAGGTTCGGACAAAACTCTTGCCCTAAGGCACTAAACTGACTGAAATTTTGATCCTTCTAAAATATTACTGTTTTCAGAACTGGGTTCGGTCGCTACAGCACTTGGCGTGGGTCGTTTTAACACTTTGGGTCGAACATAACTCTTGCCCTATCACACTTACCTGACCGAAATGATGGATTCTTACTAAGATTCGTAATCTGTACACAAATGAATAAAAAAAACCTGCCAAATGACGATTTTTCAACAAAATTATCGTTTTCATAACTTGGGTTCGATCGCTAAAGCACTTGAGGTCGGACATAAATCTTGCCCTATGACACTAAACTGACCGAAATTTTGGATTCTTACTAAGAATCGTAATCTGTACACGAATCAATCAAAAAATCTGCCAAAAGAAGATTTTTCTAAAAAATCATCGTTTTCAGCACTTGGGTTCGGTCGCTATAGCACTTGGGGTCGGACATAAATCTTTCCCTATGCCACTAAACTGACAGAAATTTTGGATTCTTACTAAGAATCGTAATCTGTACACGAATCAATCAAAAAATCTGCCAAAAGAAGATTTTTCTAAAAAATCATCGTTTTCAGCACTTCGTTTTGGTCGATATAGCACTTGGGGTCGGACTTAAATCTTGCCCTATGCCACTTAACTGACCGAAATTTTGGCTTCCTACTAAGAATTGTAAACTATACACGAATCAATCAAAAAATCTGCCAAAAGAAGATTTTTCTAAACAATTATTGTGTTCTGCACTTGGGTTCGGTCGCTATAGCACTTGGGGTCGGTCGTTTTAAAACTAAGGGTCGGACATAACACTTGCCCTAAGGCACTAAACTGACTGAACTTTTGATCCTTCTAAAATTTTACTGTTTTCAGAACTGGGTTCGGTCGCTACAGTACTTGGGGTCGGACATAAATCTTGCCCTATGCCACTAAACCGACAGAAATTTTGTATTCTTACTAAGAATCGTAATCTGTACACGAATCAATCAAAAAATCTGCCAAAAGACGATTTTTCTAATAATTTATGGTTTTAATTACTTGGGGTCGGTCGTTTTAACACTTTGTGTCGGTCATAACTCCTGCCTTATGGCACTAAACTTACAGAAATTTTCGATTCTTACTAAGAATCGCAACGTGTACACGAATCAATTAAAAAATCTGCCAAAAGAAGATTTTTCTAATAAATTATTGTGTTTTGCACTTGGGTTCGTTCGCTATAGCACTTAGGGTCGGTCGTTTGAAAACTCAGGGTAGGACAAAACTCTTGCCCTAAGGCACTAAACTGACTGATATTTTGATCCTTCTAAAATATTACTGTTTTCAGAACTGGGTTCGGTCGCTACAGCACTTGGCGTGGGTCGTTTTAACACTTTGGGTCGAACATAACTCTTGCCCTATCACACTTACCTGACCGAAATGATGGATTCTTACTAAGATTCGTAATCTGTACACAAATGAATAAAAAAACCTGCCAAATGACGATTTTTCAACAAAATAATCGTTTTCATAACTTGGGTTCGATCGCTATAGCACTTGAGGTCGGACATAAATCTTGCCCTATGCCACTAAACTGACCGAAATTTTGGATTCTTACTAAGAATCGTAATATGTACACGAATCAATCAAAAAATCTGCCAAAAGAAGATTTTTCTAAAAAATCATCGTTTTCAGCACTTGGGTTCGGTCGCTATAGCACTTGGGGTCGGACATAAATCTTTCCCTATGCCACTAAACTGACCGAAATTTTGGATTCTTACTAAGAATCGTAATCTGTACACGAATCAATCAAAAAATCTGCCAAAAGAAGATTTTTCTAAAAAATCATCTTTTTCAGCACTTGGGTTCGGTCGCTATAGCACTTGGGGTCGGACATAAATCTTTCCCTATGCCACTAAACTGACAGAAATTTTGGATTCTTACTAAGAATCGTAATCTGTACACGAATCAATCAAAAAATCTGCCAAAAGAAGATTTTTCTAAGAAATCATCGTTTTCAGCACTTGGTTTCGGTCGATATAGCACTTGGGGTCGGACTTAAATCTTGCCCTATGCCACTTAACTGACCGAAATTTTGGCTTTCTACTAAGAATTGTAATCTATACACGAATCAATCAAAAAATCTGCCAAAAGAAGATTTTTCTAAACAATTATTGTGTTCTGCACTTGGGTTCGGTCGCTATAGCACTTGGGGGTCGGTCGTTTTAAAACTAAGGGTCGGACATAACACTTGCCCTAAGGCACTAAACTGACTGAACTTTTGATCCTTCTAAAATTTTACTGTTTTCAGAACTGGGTTCGGTCGCTACAGCACTTGGGGTCGGACATAAATCTTGCCCTATGCCACTAAACCGACAGAAATTTCGTATTCTTACTAAGAATCGTAATCTGTACACGAATCAATCAAAAATCTGCCAAAAGTCGATTTTTCTAATAATTAATGGTTTTCATTACTTGGGGTCGGTCGTTTTAACACTTTGTGTCGGTCATTACTCCTGCCCTATGGCACTAAACTTACAGAAATTTTGGATTCTTACTAAGAATCGCAACGTGTACACGAATCAATAAAAAAAATGTGCCAAAAGAAGATTTTTCTAATAAATTATTCTGTTTTGCACTTGGGTTCGGTCGCTATAGCACTTAGGGTCGGTCGTTTGAAAACTCAGGGTCGGACAAAACTCTTGCCCTAAGGCACTAAACTGACTGAAATTTTGATCCTTCTAAAATATTACTGTTTTCAGAACTGGGTTCGGTCGCTACAGCACTTGGCGTGGGTCGTTTTAACACTTTGGGTCGAACATAACTCTTGCCCTATCACACTTACCTGACCAAAATGATGGATTCTTACTAAGATTCGTAATCTGTACACAAATGAATAAAAAAAAACCTGCCAAATGACGATTTTTCAACAAAATTATCGTTTTCATAACTTGGGTTCGATCGCTAAAGCACTTGAGGTCGGACATAAATCTTGCCCTATGACACTAAACTGACCGAAATTTTGGATTCTTACTAAGAATCGTAATCTGTACACGAATCAATCAAAAAATCTGCCAAAAGAAGATTTTTCTAAAAAATCATCGTTTTCAGCACTTGGGTTCGGTCGCTATAGCACTTGGGGTCGGACATAAATCTTTCCCTATGCCACTAAACTGACAGAAATTTTGATTCTTACTAAGAATCGTAATCTGTACACGAATCAATCAAAAAATCTGCCAAAAGAAGATTTTTCTAAAAAATCATCGTTTTCAGCACTTGGTTTTGGTCGATATAGCACTTGGGGTCGGACTTAAATCTTGCCCTATGCCACTTAACTGACCGAAATTTTGGCTTCCTACTAAGAATTGTAAACTATACACGAATCAATCAAAAAATCTGCCAAAAGAAGATTTTTCTAAACAATTATTGTGTTCTGCACTTGGGTTCGGTCGCTATAGCACTTGGGGTCGGTCGTTTTAAAACTAAGGGTCGGACATAACACTTGCCCCTAAGGCACTAAACTGACTGAACTTTTGATCCTTCTAAAATTTTACTGTTTTCAGAACTGGGTTCGGTCGCTACAGTACTTGGGGTCGGACATAAATCTTGCCCTATGCCACTAAACCGACAGAAATTTTGTATTCTTACTAAGAATCGTAATCTGTACACGAATCAATCAAAAAATCTGCCAAAAGACGATTTTTCTAATAATTTATGGTTTTAATTACTTGGGGTCGGTCGTTTTAACACTTTGTGTCGGTCATAACTCCTGCCCTATGGCACTAAACTTACAGAAATTTTCGATTCTTACTAAGAATCGCAACGTGTACACGAATCAATTAAAAAATCTGCCAAAAGAATATTTTTCTAATAAATTATTGTGTTTTGCACTTGGGTTCGTTCGCTATAGCACTTAGGGTCGGTCGTTTGAAAACTCAGGGTAGGACAAAACTCTTGCCCTAAGGCACTAAACTGACTGATATTTTGATCCTTCTAAAATATTACTGTTTTCAGAACTGGGTTCGGTCGCTACAGCACTTGGCGTGGGTCGTTTTAAACACTTTGGGTCGAACATAACTCTTGCCCTATCACACTTACCTGACTGAAAATGATGGATTCTTACTAAGATTCGTAATCTGTACACAAATGAATAAAAAAACCTGCCAAATGACGATTTTTCAACAAAATTAACGTTTTCATAACTTGTGTTTGGTCGCTATAGCACTTGAGGTCGGACATAAATCTTGCCCTATGCCACTAAACTGACCGAAATTTTGGATTCTTACTAAGAATCGTAATCTGTACACGAATCAATCAAAAAAATCTGCCAAAAGAAGATTTTTCTAAAAAAATCATCGTTTTCAGCACTTGGGTTCGGTCGCTATAGCACTTGGGGTCGGACATAAATCTTGCCCGATGCCACTAAACTGACAGAAATTTTGGATTCTTACTAAGAATCGTAATCTGTACACGAATCAATCAAAAAATCTGCCAAAAGAAGATTTTTCTAAAAAATCATCGTTTTCAGCACTTGGGTTCGGTCGCTATAGCACTTGGGGTCGGACATAAATCTTTCCCTATGCCACTAAACTGACAGAAATTTTGGATTCTTACTAAGAATCGTAATCTGTACACGAATCAATCAAAAAATCTGCCAAAAGAAGATTTTTCTAAAAAATCATCGTTTTCAGCACTTGGTTTCGGTCGATATAGCACTTGGCGTCGGACTTAAATCTTGCCCTATGCCACTTAACTGACCGAAATTTTGGCTTTCTACTAAGAATTGTAATCTATACACGAATCAATCAAAAAATCTGCCAAAAGAAGATTTTTCTAAACAATTATTGTTTTCTGCACTTGGGTTCGGTCGCTATAGCACTTGGGGTCGGTCGTTTTAAAACTAAGGGTCGGACATAACACTTGCCCTAAGGCACTAAACTGACTGAACTTTTGATCCTTCTAAAATTTTACTGTTTTCAGAACTGGGTTCGGTCGCTACAGCACTTGGGGTCGGACATAAATCTTGCCCTATGCCACTAAACCGACAGAAATTTCGTATTCTTACTAAGAATCGTAATCTGTACACGAATCAATCAAAAATCTGCCAAAAGTCGATTTTTCTAATAATTAATGGTTTTCATTACTTGGGGTCGGTCGTTTTAACACTTTGTGTCGGTCATAACTCCTGCCCTATGGCACTAAACTGACAGAAATTTTGGATTCTTACTAAGAATCGCAACGTGTACACGAATCAATTAAAAAATCTGCCAAAAGAAGATTTTTCTAATAAATTATTGTGTTTTGCACTTGGGTTCGGTCGCTATTGCACTTAGGGTCGGTCGTTTGAAAACTCAGGGTCGGACAAAACTCTTGCCCTAAGGCACTAAACTGACTGAAATTTTGATCCTTCTAAAATATTACTGTTTTCAGAACTGGGTTCGGTCGCTACAGCACTTGGCGTGGGTCGTTTTAACACTTTGGGTCGAACATAACTCTTGCCCTATCACACTTACCTGACCGAAATGATGGATTCTTACTAAGATTCGTAATCTGTACACAAATGAATAAAAAAACCTGCCAAATGACGATTTTTCAACAAAATTATCGTTGGGTTCGATCGCTATAGCACTTGAGGTCGGACATAAATCTTGCCCTATGCCACTAAACTGACCGAAATTTTGGATTCTTACTAAGAATCGTAATCTGTACACGAATCAATCAAAAAATCTGCCAAAAGAAGATTTTTCTAAAAAATCATCGTTTTCAGCACTTGGGTTCGGTCGCTATAGCACTTGGGGTCGGACATAAATCTTTCCCTATGCCACTAAACTGACAGAAATTTTGGATTCTTACTAAGAATCGTAATCTGTACACGAATCAATCAAAAAATCTGCCAAAAGAAGATTTTTCTAAAAAATCATCGTTTTCAGCACTTGGTTTCGGTCGATATAGCACTTGGGGTCGGACTTAAATCTTGCCCTATGCCACTTAACTGACCGAAATTTTGGCTTCCTACTAAGAATTGTAAACTATACACGAATCAATCAAAAAATCTGCAAAAAGAAGATTTTTCTAAACAATTATTGTGTTCTGCACTTGGGTTCGGTCGCTATAGCACTTGGGGTCGGTCGTTTTAAAACTAAGGGTCGGACATAACACTTGCCCTAAGGCACTAAACTGACTGAACTTTTGATCCTTCTAAAATTTTACTGTTTTCAGAACTGGGTTAGGTCGCTACAGTACTTGGGGTCGGACATAAATCTTGCCCTATGCCACTAAACCGACAGAAATTTTGTATTCTTACTAAGAATCGTATTCTGTACACGAATCAATCAAAAAATCTGCCAAAAGACGATTTTTCTAATAATTTATGGTTTTAATTACTTGGGGTCGGTCGTTTTAACACTTTGTGTCGGTCATAACTCCTGCCCTATGGCACTAAAACTTACAGAAATTTTCGATTCTTACTAAGAATCGCAACGTGTACACGAATCAATTAAAAAATCTGCCAAAAGAAGATTTTTCTAATAAATTATTGTGTTTTGCACTTGGGTTCGTTCGCTATAGCACTTAGGGTCGGTCGTTTGAAAACTCAGGGTAGGACAAAACTCTTGCCCTAAGGCACTAAACTGACTGAAATTTTGATCCTTCTAAAATATTACTGTTTTCAGAACTGGGTTCGGTCGCTACAGCACTTGGCGTGGGTCGTTTTAACACCTTGGGTCGAACATAACTCTTGCCCTATCACACTTACCTGACCGAAATGATGGATTCTTACTAAGATTCGTAATCTGTACACAAATGAATAAAAAAACCTTCCTAATGAAGATTTTTCAACAAAATTAACGTTTTCATAACTTGGGTTCGGTCGCTATAGCACTTGAGGTCGGACATAAATCTTGCCCTATGCCACTAAACTGACCGAAATTTTGGATTCTTACTAAGAATCGTAATCTGTACACGAATCAATCAAAAAATCTGCCAAAAGACGATTTTTCTAAAAAATCATCGTTTTCAGCACTTGGGTTCGGTCGCTATAGCACTTGGGGTCGGACATAAATCTTGCCCTATGCCACTAAACTGACCGAAATTTTGGATTCTTACTAAGAATCGTAATCTGTACACGAATCAATCAAAAAATCTGCCAAAAGACGATTTTTCTAAAAAATCATCGTTTTCAGCACTTGGGTTCGGTCGCTATAGCACTTGGGGTCGGACATAAATCTTGCCCTATGCCACTAAACTGACAGAAATTTTGGATTCTTACTAAGAATCGTAATCTGTACACGAATCAATCAAAAAATCTGCCAAAAGAAGATTTTTCTAAAAAATCATCGTTTTCAGCACTTGGTTTCGGTCGATATAGCACTTGGGGTCGGACTTAACTCTTGCCCTATGCCACTTAACTGACCGAAATTTTGGCTTCCTACTAAGAATTGTAATCTATACACGAATCAATCAAAAAATCTGCCAAAAGAAGATTTTTCTAAACAATTATTGTGTTCTGCACTTGGGTTCGGTCGCTATAGCACTTGGGGTCGGTCGTTTTAAAACTAAGGGTCGGACATAACTCTTGCCCTAAGGCACTAAACTGACTGAACTTTTGATCCTTCTAAAATTTTACTGTTTTCAGAACTGGGTTCGGTCGCTACAGCACTTGGGGTCGGACATAAATCTTGCCCTATGCCACTAAACCGACAGAAATTTTGTATTCTTACTAAGAATCGTAATCTGTACACGAATCAATCAAAAAATCTGCCAAAAGACGATTTTTCTAATAATTAATGGTTTTCATTACTTGGGGTCGGTCGTTTTTAACACTTTGTGTCGGTCATAACTCCTGCCCTATGGCACTAAACTTACAGAAATTTTGGATTCTTACTAAGAATCGCAACGTGTACACGAATCAATTAAAAAATCTGCCAAAAGAAGATTTTTCTAATAAATTATTGTGTTTTGCACTTGGGTTCGTTCGCTATAGCACTTAGGGTCGGTCGTTTGAAAAACTCAGGGTAGGACATAACTCTTGCCCTAAGGCACTAAACTGACTGAAATTTTGATCCTTCTAAAATATTACTGTTTTCAGAACTGGTTTCGGTCGCTACAGCACTTGGCGTGGGTCGTTTTAACACCTGGGGTCGAACATAACTCTTGCCCTATCACACTTAACTGACCGAAATGATGGATTCTTACTAAGATTCGTAATCTGTACACAAATGAATAAAAAAACCTGCCAAATGACGATTTTTCAACAAAATTAACGTTTTCATAACTTGGGTTCGGTCGCTATAGCACTTGAGGTCGGACATAAATCTTGCCCTATGCCACTAAACTGACCGAAATTTTGGATTCTTACTAAGAATCGTAATCTGTACACGAATCAATCAAAAAATCTGCCAAAAGACGATTTTTCTAAAAAATCATCGTTTTCAGCACTTGGGTTCGGTCGCTATAGCACTTGGGGTCGGACATAAATCTTGCCCTATGCCACTAAACTGACCGAAATTTTGGATTCTTACTAAGAATCGTAATCTGTACACGAATCAATCAAAAAATCTGCCAAAAGAAGATTTTTCTAAAAAATCATCGTTTTCAGCACTTGGGTTCGGTCGCTATAGCACTTGGGGTCGGACATAAATCTTTCCCTATGCCACTAAACTGACAGAAATTTTGGATTCTTACTAAGAATCGTAATCTGTACACGAATCAATCAAAAAATCTGCCAAAAGAAGATTTTTCTAAAAAATCATCGTTTTCAGCACTTGGTTTCGGTCGATATAGCACTTGGGGTCGGACTTAACTCTTGCCCTATGCCACTTAACTGACCGAAATTTTGGCTTCCTACTAAGAATTGTAATCTATACACGAATCAATCAAAAAATCTGCCAAAAGAAGATTTTTCTAAACAATTATTGTGTTCTGCACTTGGGTTCGGTCGCTATAGCACTTGGGGTCGGTCGTTTTAAAACTAAGGGTCGGACATAACACTTGCCCTAAGGCACTAAACTGACTGAACTTTTGATCCTTCTAAAATTTTACTGTTTTCAGAACTGGGTTCGGTCGCTACAGCACTTGGGGTCGGACATAAATCTTGCCCTATGCCACTAAACCGACAGAAATTTTGTATTCTTACTAAGAATCGTAATCTGTACACGAATCAATCAAAAAATCTGCCAAAAGACGATTTTTCTAATAATTAATGGTTTTCATTACTTGGGGTCGGTCGTTTTAACACTTTGTGTCGGTCATAACTCCTGCCCTATGGCACTAAACTTACAGAAATTTTGGATTCTTACTAAGAATCGCAACGTGTACACGAATCAATTAAAAAATCTGCCAAAAGAAGATTTTTCTAATAAATTATTGTGTTTTGCACTTGGGTTCGGTCGCTGTAGCACTTAGGGTCGGTCGTTTGAAAACTCAGGGTCGGAAAAAACTCTTGCCCTAAGGCACTAAACTGACTGAAATTTTGATCCTTCTAAAATATTACTGTTTTCAGAACTGGGTTCGGTCGCTACAGCACTTGGCGTGGGTCGTTTTAACACTTTGGGTCGAACATAACTCTTGCCCTATCACACTTACCTGACCGAAATGATGGATTCTTACTAAGATTCGTAATCTGTACACAAATGAATAAAAAAACCTGCCAAAGGACGATTTTTCAACAAAATTATCGTTTTCATAACTTGGGTTCGATCGCTATAGCACTTCAGGTCGGACATAAATCTTGCCCTATGCCACTAAACTGACCGAAATTTTGGATTCTTACTAAGAATCGTAATCTGTACACGAATCAATCAAAAAATCTGCCAAAAGAAGATTTTTCTAAAAAAATCATCGTTTCAGCACTTGGGTTCGGTCGCTATAGCACTTGGGGTCGGACATAAATCTTGCCTTATGCCACTAAACTGACAGAAATTTTGGATTCTTACTAAGAATCGTAATCTGTACACGAATCAATCAAAAAATCTGCCAAAAGAAGATTTTTCTAAAAATCATCGTTTTCAGCACTTGGTTTCGGTCGATATAGCACTTGGGGTCGGACTTAAATCTTGCCCTATGCCACTTAACTGACCGAAATTTTGGCTTCCTACTAAGAATTTTAATATATACACGAATCAATCAAAAAATCTGCCAAAAGAAGATTTTTCTAAACAATTATTGTGTTCTGCACTTGGGTTCGGTCGCTATAGCACTTGGGGTCGGTCGTTTTAAAACTAAGGGTCGGACATAACACTTGCCCTAAGGCACTAAACTGACTGAACTTTTGATCCTTCTAAAATTTTACTGTTTTCAGAACTGGGTTCGGTCGCTACAGCACTTGGGGTCGGACATAAATCTTGCCCTATGCCACTAAACCGACAGAAATTTTGTATTCTTACTAAGAATCGTAATCTGTACACGAATCAATCAAAAAATCTGCCAAAAGACGATTTTTCTAATAATTAATGGTTTTCATTACTTGGGGTCGGTCGTTTTAACACTTTGTGTCGGTCATAACTCCTGCCCTATGGCACTAAACTTACAGAAATTTTGGATTCTTACTAAGAATCGCAACGTGTACACGAATCAATTAAAAAATCTGCCAAAAGAAGATTTTTCTAATAAATTATTGTGTTTTGCACTTGGGTTCGGTCGCTATAGCACTTAGGGTCGGTCGTTTGAAAACTCAGGGTCGGACAAAACTCTTGCCCTAAGGCACTAAACTGACGGAAATTTTGATCCTTCTAAAATATTACTGTTTTCAGAACTGGGTTCGGTCGCTACAGCACTTGGCGTGGGTCGTTTTAACACTTTGGGTCGAACATAACTCTTGCCCTATCACACTTACCTGACCGAAATGATGGATTCTTACTAAGATTCGTAATCTGTACACAAATGAATAAAAAAACCTGCCAAAGGACGATTTTTCAACAAAATTATCGTTTTCATAACTTGGGTTCGATCGCTATAGCACTTCAGGTCGGACATAAATCTTGCCCTATGCCACTAAACTGACCGAAATTTTGGATTCTTACTAAGAATCGTAATCTGTACACGAATCAATCAAAAAATCTGCCAAAAGAAGATTTTTCTAAAAAATCATCGTTTTCAGCACTTGGGTTCGGTCGCTATAGCACTTGGGGTCGGACATAAATCTTTCCCTATGCCACTAAACTGACAGAAATTTTGGATTCTTACTAAGAATCGTAATCTGTACACGAATCAATCAAAAAATCTGCCAAAAGAAGATTTTTCTAAAAATCATCGTTTTCAGCACTTGGTTTCGGTCGATATAGCACTTGGGGTCGGACTTAAATCTTGCCTTATGCCACTTAACTGACCGAAATTTTGGCTTCCTACTAAGAATTTTAATATATACACGAATCAATCAAAAAATCTGCCAAAAGAAGATTTTTCTAAACAATTATTGTGTTCTGCACTTGGGTTCGGTCGCTATAGCACTTGGGGTCGGTCGTTTTAAAACTAAGGGTCGGACATAACACTTGCCCTAAGGCACTAAACTGACTGAACTTTTGATCCTTTTTGGATCCAATTTTGGATTCTTACTAAGAATCGTAATCTGTACACGAATCAATCAAAAAATCTGCCAAAAGAAGATTTTTCTAAAAAATCATCGTTTTTAGCACTTGGGTTCGGTCGCTATAGCACTTGGGGTCGGACTTAAATCTTGCCCTATGCCACTAAACTGACCGAAATTTTGGCTTCCTACTAAGAATTGTAATCTATACACGAATCAATAAAAAAATTTGCCAAAAGAAGATTTTTCTAAACAATTTTTGTGTTCTGCACTTGGGTTCGGTCGCTATAGCACTTGGGGTCGGTCGTTTTAAAACTAAGGGTCGGACATAACACTTGCCCTAAGGCACTAAACTGACTGAACTTTTGATCCTTCTAAAATTTTACTGTTTTCAGAACTGGGTTCGGTCGCTACAGCACTTGGGGTCGGACATAAATCTTGCCCTATGCCACTAAACCGACAGAAATTTTGTATTCTTACTAAGAATCGTAATCTGTACACGAATCAATCAAAAAATCTGCCAAAAGACGATTTTTCTAATAATTAATGGTTTTCATTACTTGGGGTCGGTGGTTTTAACACCTTGTGTCGGTCATAACTCCTGCCCTATGGCACTAAACTTACAGAAATTTTGGATTCTTACTAAGAATCGCAACGTGTACACGAATCAATTAAAAAATCTGCCAAAAGAAGATTTTTCTAATAAATTATTGTGTTCTGCACTTGGGTTCGGTCGCTATTGCACTTAGGGTCGGTCGTTTGAAAACTCAGGGTCGGACAAAACTCTTGCCCTAAGGCACTAAACTGACTGAAATTTTGATCCTTCTAAAATATTACTGTTTTCAGAACTGGGTTCGGTCGCTACAGCACTTGGCGTGGGTCGTTTTAACACTTTGGGTCGAACATAACTCTTGCCATAACACACTAACCTGACCGAAATGATGGATTCTTACTAAGATTCGTAATCTGTACACAAATGAATCAAAAAATCTGCCAAATGACGATTTTTCAACAAAATTATCGTTTTCATAACTTGTGTTCGGTCGCTATAGCACTTGAGGTCGGACATTAATCTTGCCCTATGCCTCTAAACTGACCGAAATTTTGGATTCTTACTAAGAATCGTAATCTGTACACGAATCAATTAAAAAATCTGCCAAAAGACGATTTTTCTGCAAAATCATCGTTTTCAGCACTTGGGTTCGGTCGCTATAGCACTTGGGGTCGGACATAAATCTTGCCCGATGCCTCTAAACTGACAGAAGTTTTGGATTCTTACTAAGAATCGTAATCTGTACACGAATCAATCAAAAAATCTGCCAAAAGAAGATTTTTCTAAAATATCATCGTTTTCAGCACTTGGGTTCGGTCGCTATAGCACTTGGGGTCGGACATAAATCTTTCCCTATGCCACTAAACTGACCGAAATTTTGGATTCTTACTAAGAATCGTAATCTGTACACGAATCAATCAAAAAATCTGCCAAAAGAAGATTTTTCTAAAAAATCATCGTTTTCTGCACTTGGGTTCGGTCGCTATAGCACTTGGTGTCGGACATAAATCTTTCCCTATGCCATTAAACTGACAGAAATTTTGGATTCTTACTAAGAATCGTAATCTGTACACGAATCAATCAAAAAATCTGCCAAAAGAAGATTTTTCTAAAAAATCATCGTTTTCAGCACTTGGTTTCGGTCGATATAGCACTTGGGGTCGGACTTAAATCTTGCCCTATGCCCCTTAACTGACCGAAATTTTGGATTCTTACTAAGAATCGTAATCTGTACACGAATCAATCAAAAAATCTGCCAAAAGAAGATTTTTCTTAAATCATCGTTTACAGCACTTGGGTTCGGTCGCTATAGCACTTGGGGTCGGTCGTTCTAAAACTAAGGGTCGGACATAACACTTGCCCTAAGGCACTAAACTGACTGAACTTTTGATACTTCTAAAATTTTACTGTTTTCAGAACTGGTTTCGGTCGCTACAGCACTTGGGGTCGGACATAAATCTTGCCCTATGCCACTAAACGGACAGAAATTTTGTATTCTTACTAAGAATCGTAATCTGTACACGAATCAATCAAAAAATCTGCCAAAAGACGATTTTTCTAATAATTAATGGTTTTCATTACTTGGGGTCGGTCGTTTTAACACCTTGTGTCGGTAATAACTCCTGCCCTATGGCACTAAACTTACAGAAATTTTGGATTCTTACTAAGAATCGCAACGTGTACACGAATCAATTAAAAAATCTGCCAAAAGAAGATTTTTCTAATCAATTATTGTGTTCTGCACTTGGGTTCGGTCGCTATAGCACTTGGGGTCGGTCGTTTTAAAACTAAGGGTCGGACCTAACACTTGCCCTAAGGCACTAAACTGACTGAACTTTTGATCCTTCTAAAATTTTACTGTTTTCAGAACTGGGTTCGGTCGCTACAGCACTTGGGGTCGGACATAAATCTTGCCCTATGCCACTAAACCGACAGAAATTTTGTATTCTTACTAAGAATCGTAATCTGTACACGAATCAATCAAAAAATCTGCCAAAAGACGATATTTCTAATAATTAATGGTTTTCATTACTTGGGGTCGGTGGTTTTAACACCTTGTGTCGGTCATAACTCCTGCCCTATGGCACTAAACTTACAGAAATTTTGGATTCTTACTAAGAATCGCAACGTGTACACGAATCAATTAAAAAATCTGCCAAAAGAAGATTTTTCTAATAAATTATTGTGTTCTGCACTTGGGTTCGGTCGCTATTGCACTTAGGGTCGGTCGTTTGAAAACTCAGGGTCGGACAAAACTCTTGCCCTAAGGCACTAAACTGACTGAAATTTTGATCCTTCTAAAATATTACTGTTTTCAGAACTGGGTTCGGTCGCTACAGCACTTGGCGTGGGTCGTTTTAACACTTTGGGTCGAACATAACTCTTGCCATAACACACTAACCTGACCGAAATGATGGATTCTTACTAAGATTCGTAATCTGTACACAAATGAATAAAAAAACCTGCCAAATGACGATTTTTCAACAAAATTATCGTTTTCATAACTTGGGTTCGATCGCTATAGCACTTGAGGTCGGACATAAATCTTGCCCTATGCCACTAAACTGACCGAAATTTTGGATTCTTACTAAGAATCGTAATCTGTACATGAATCAATCAAAAAATCTGCCAAAAAAAGATTTTTCTAAAAAATCATCGTTTTCAGCACTTGGGTTCGGTCGCTATAGCACTTGGGGTCGGACATAAATCTTTCCCTATGCCACTAAACTGACAGAAATTTTGGATTCTTACTAGAATCGTAATCTGTACACGAATCAATCAAAAAATCTGCCAAAAGAAGATTTTTCTAAAAAATCATCGTTTTCAGCACTTGGTTTCGGTCGATATAGCACTTGGGGTCGGACTTAAATCTTGCCCTATGCCAATTAACTGACCGAAATTTTGGCTTCCTACTAAGAATTGTAATCTATTCACGAATCAATCAAAAAATCTGCCAAAAGAAGATTTTTCTAAACAATTATTGTGTTCTGCACTTGGGTTCGGTCGCTATAGCACTTGGGGTCGGTCGTTTTTAAACTAAGGGTCGGAAATAACACTTGCCCTAAGGCACTAAACTGACTGAACTTTTGATCCTTCTAAAATTTTACTGTTTTCAGAACTGGGTTCGGTCGCTACAGCACTTGGGGTCGGACATAAATCTTGCCCTATGCCACTAAACGGACAGAAATTTTGTATTCATACTAAGAATCGTAATCTGTACACGAATCAATCAAAAAATCTGCCAAAAGACGATTTTTCTAAAAATTAATGGTTTTCATTACTTGGGGTCGGTCGTTTTAACACCTTGTGTCGGTCATAACTCCTGCCCTATGGCACTAAACTTACCGAAATTTTGGATTCTTACTAAGAATCGCAACGTGTACACGAATCAATTAAAAAATCTGCCAAAAGAAGATTTTTCTAAAAAATCATCGTTTTCAGCACTTGGGTTCGGTCGCTATAGCACTTGGGGTCGGACTTAAATCTTGCCCTATGCCACTTAACTGGCTGAAATTTTGGCATCCTACTAAGAATTGTAATCTGTACACGAATCAATCAAAAAATCTGCCAAAAGAAGATTTTTCTAAACAATTATTGTGTTCTGCACTTGGGTTCGGTCGCTATAGCACTTGGGGTTTGTCGTTTAAAAACTAAGGGTCGGACATAACACTTGCCCTAAGGCACTAAACTGACTGAACTTTTGATCCTTCTAAAATTTTACTGTTTTCAGAACTGGGTTCGGTCGCCACAGCACTTGGGGTCGGACATAAATCTTGCCCTATGCCACTAAACGGACAGAAATTTTGTATTCTTACTAAGAATCGTAATCTATACACGATTCAATCAAAAAATCTGCCAAAAGACGATTTTTCTAAAAATTAATGGTTTTCATTACTTGGGGTCGGTCGTTTTAACACCTTGTGTCGGTCATAACTCCTGCCCTATGGCACTAAACTTACAGAAATTATGGATTCTTACTAAGAATCGCAACGTGTACACAAATCAATTAAAAAATCTGCCAAAAGAAGATTTTTCTAAACAATTATTGTGTTCTGCACTTGGGTTCGGTCGCTATAGCACTTGGGGTCGGTCGTTTTAAAACTAAGGGTCGGACATAACACTTGCCCTAAGGCACTTAACTGACTGAACTTTTGATCCTTCTAAAATTTTACTGTTTTCAGAACTGGGTTCGGTCGCTACAGCACTTGGGGTCGGACATAAATCTTGCCCTATGCCATTTAACGGACAGAAATTTTGTATTCTTACTAAGAATCGTAATCTGTACACGAATCAATCAAAAAATCTGCCAAAAGATGATTTTTCTAAAAAATCATCGTTTTCAGCACTTGGGTTCGGTCGCTATAGCACTTGGGGTCGGACTTAAATCTTGCCCTATGCCACTTAACTGGCTGAAATTTTGGCATCCTACTAAGAATTGTAATCTGTACACGAATCAATCAAAAAATCTGCCAAAAGAAGATTTTTCTAAACAATTATTGTGTTCTGCACTTGGGTTCGGTCGCTATAGCACTTGGGGTTTGTCGTTTAAAAACTAAGGGTCGGACATAACACTTGCCCTAAGGCACTAAACTGACTGAACTTTTGATCCATCTAAAATTTTACTGTTTTCAGAACTGGGTTCGGTCGCCACAGCACTTGGGGTCGGACATAAATCTTGCCCTATGCCACTAAACGGACAGAAATTTTGTATTCTTACTAAGAATCGTAATCTATACACGATTCAATCAAAAAATCTGCCAAAAGACGATTTTTCTAAAAATTAATGGTTTTCATTACTTGGGGTCGGTCGTTTTAACACCTTGTGTCGGTCATAACTCCTGCCCTATGGCACTAAACTTACAGAAATTTTGGATTCTTACTAAGAATCGCAAAGTGTACACGAATCAATTAAAAAATCTGCCAAAAGAAGATTTTTCTAATAAATTATTGTGTTCTGCACTTGGGTTCGGTCGCTATAGCACTTGGGGTCGGTCGTTTTAAAACTCAGGGTCGGACAAAACTCTTGCCCTAAGGCACTAAACTGACTGAAATTTTGATCCTTCTAAAATATTACTGTCTTCAGAACTGGGTTCGGTCGCTACAGCACTTGGCGTGGGTCGTTTTAACACTTTGGGTCGAACATAACTCTTGCCCTATCACACTTACCTGATCGAAATGATGGATTCTTACTAAGATTCGTAATCTGTACACAAATGAATAAAAAAACCTGCCAAATGACGATTTTTCAAAAAATTATCGTTTTCATAACTTGGGTTCGGTCGCTATAGCACTTGAGGTCGGACGTAAATCTTGCTCTATGCCACTAAACTGACCGAAATTTTGGATTCTTACTAAGAATCGTAATCTGTACACGAATCAATCAAAAAATCTGCCAAAAGACGATTTTTCTGCAAAATCATCGTTTTCAGCACTTGGGTTCGGTCGCTATAGCACTTGGGGTCGGACATAAATCTTGCCCTATGCCACTTAACTGACAGAAATTTTGGATTCTTACTAAGAATCGCAACGTGTACACGAATCCATTAAATCCAAAAGACGATTTCTGTAAAAAAATATCGTTTTCAGCACTTGGGTTCGGTCGCTATAGCACTTGGGGTCGAACATAACTCTTGCCCTATGGCACTAAACTGACCGAAATGTTGGATTCGTACTAAGATTCGTTATCTGTACGCAAATGAATCCATAAACCTGCCAAAAGACGATTTTTCTAAAAAATTATCGTTTTCAGCACTTGGGTTCGGTTGCTATAGCACTTGGGGTCGGTCGTTTTAACACATGGGGTCGAACATAACTCTTGCCCTATGGCACTAATCTGACCGAAATGTTGGATTCTTACTAAGATTCGTAATCTGTACACAAATGAATAAAAAAACCTGCCAAAAGACGATTTAGCTAAAAAATTATCGTTTTCAGCACTCGGGTTCGGTCGCTATAGCACTTGGGGTCGGTCGTTTCAAACATGGAGTCGAACATAACTCTTGCCCTATGGCACTAATCTGACCGAAATGTTGGATTCTTACTAAGATTCGTAATCTGTACACGAATCAATCAAAAAATCTGCCAAAAAAGATTTTTTTTTAAATTAATGTTTTTGATTACATGGGGTCGGTCGTTTTAACACTTTGTGTCGGTCATAACTCTTGCCCTATGGCACTAAACTGACCGAAATTTATGATTCTAACTAAGAATTGCAACGTGCACACAAATCAATTAAAAAATCTGCCAAAATTAAAATTTTCTAAAAAATTACCATTTTCAGCACTATGTTCGGTCGCCATGGCACTTTGTGTCGGTCATTACTTTTTCCCTATGGCACTAAACTGACAGAAATTTTGGATTCTTACTAAGAATTGTAATCTGTACACGAATCAACAAAAAATCTGCCAAAAGACGAATTTTCTAAAAAATTATCGTTTTCAGCACTTGGGTTCGGTCGTCATAGCACTTGGGGTGGGTCATTTTAACACTTGGGGTCGAACATAACTCTTACCCTATTTCGCTAATCTGACCGAAATGTTGGTTTCTTACTAAGTTTCTTAATCTGTACACAAATAATTCAAAAAACCTGTGAATAGACGATTTTTCTAAAAAATTATCGTTTTCAGCACTAGGGTTCGGTCTCTATAGCACTTTTGGTCGAACATAACTCTTGCCCTATGGCACTTAACTGGCCAAAAATGTTGGATTATTACTAAGATTCGTAATCTGTACACGAATCAATCAAAAAATCTGACAAAAAAAGACGATTTATCTAAAAAATCATCGTTTTCAGCACTTGGGTTCGGTCGCTATAGCACCTGGGGTTGGACATAAATCTTGCCCTTTGTCACTAAAGTGACCGAAATTTTGGATTCTTTCTAAGAATCGTAATCTGTACACGAATCAATCAAAAAATCTGCCAAAAGAAGATTTTTCTAAAAAATTATTGTGTTCTGCACTTGGGTTTGGTCACTATAGCCCTTGGGGTCGGTCGTTTTAAAACTAAGGGTCGAACATAACTCTTGCCCTATGGCACTGATTTGCGCATCATATAAGTGGTTTATTCAAAGTTGAATTATTTCATTTTTCTATAATGGATAACCACAAAGTAATAGCTACATTCAAAAATATAAATTAAAATCCTCGGCGTTGTCTGTCTGTTTGTCTGTTCGCGATAAACTCAAAAACAACTGAACGGATTTTCAGGCGGTTTTCACCAATAGATAGAGTGTTTCGTGAAGAAGGTTCAGAATAATAATTTGGCAAGGATTTATGTACATTGGTTTAAACATAACGATAATTGTTAGAATTGTCGGAAAAAGTCAAGCAGCCTAGGAGCTTTCATCGAAAACACTTACTAATCCCTTTGAGATATTACAAAACAATTCATTTTGGGATATTTCCCTTTTATAGATCTACAAAAGAGTTCACAATGGCATATATCTATCTTTAATGGATAGCTTACTATACCCATTATATCTTCTGGAAAAATGGTCTCGTACAATGCGGTAATTGGAAAGTTATTTAGACGGATACAGTATTAATCCTTATCAACTTAAAAACGTTAGTTACCTCAAGCATTTCATGCACATTATTATAACCTTTCGCACCATCTCTATATATTATAAATTAAAGTCCTCCGCGGCGTCTGTCTGTCTCTTCGCGATAAACTCAAAGATGGCGGTGGTTATAAAGGTTGGATAACCATCCAGTAGATGGCGTCGTTAGTTAGCCACAGCAACGCGTGGCCGGGTCAGCTAGTAAGCTATAAATCGGTAGACATTCGGAAGCCGGGTCTTGTGGAATATGGCGGGGAATGTTTTTTTTTTTTTTTTTAATTAATCTGGAATGGTTAATATATATATAGTTCCCGTGAGCACTTAGGCCATATACCCATTGTACTATCTCCCATTCTACCTCATTCCTTTGACAATAACCCAGTCCCTTTCATAAAGTTCACCAGGATTGTGATTGGAAATGAAGCTATATCTTCTGGTTCAACAATGCGTCTTTCCAGGTCTCATTTCCCATCTTCACTCCTCCTTGGTTCCCTGAAGGCCCCACGGCGGAAGAGGGCTTCATCTCTCCTCTCCACTCCTTAGTTCCCCGAAGGCTCCACGACGGAGAGTCCACCTCCCCTTGGTTCCCTAAAGGCCCCACAAGGGAAGAGTCCACTTTACCTTGGTTCCCCGAGGGCTCCAGGAGGGAAGAGAACTTCATCTCTCCTCCTTGGTTTCTTAAAGGCCCACAGAGGAAGAGTTCACCAAGATGGCCTCATTTCTCCTCTTCACTCCTACATGGTTCCTCGAAGGCCCACATGGGAAGAGGATATCATCTCTCCACTTCACTCCTCCTTGGTTCCACAAAGGCCCCGCGCTGGAAGGGTGCCCTTCCCTTGGTTCCTTGAAGGCCCCAGAAGGGAAGAGTTCATGAAGGTGGCCTCAGCTCACCTCTCCACGGTTTTTCCTCTTAGTTCCTCCTACGGCCCCAGGAAGGAAATCCACAGAGGTGGCGTCAGCACTCCTAGGTTCCCAAAAGGCCCCTAGTTTTCGAATGGTCCAATTTTTTTGTCCCACGAGTTATCGGGAAATAGAAGGTCCACTCCAGCAGAGCTCTGAGTGCTGGAGTGAGGTCTAAATACTCCGAGATGTGAACTTGTTTTTCGGAGACACCGTTCGTGACGCTGTTCCCCAGGACATTCAGCCTGAGCACGGTAGCTCACACATTAGCTTGAGATGGCTATTGCAGGTTTGTGTTTCCACTCCCTGAGCGATGGGTTCGCCACACTCTCTACGCTACTAGTTAGCCACAGCAACGCGGGGCCGGGTCAGCTAGTAAGCTATAAATCGGTAGACATTCGGAAGCGGGGTCTTGTGGTGTATGGCGGGGAATGTTAAAACTGTGTAAAGTTTCATCCTTCGATCCAAAAATAACAAAAGGGTTATTAGATTTAGGCAGGACGAAGACGGAAATATTATTAAAAAATATTATCTGTGTTACGAGCGCCTTATATATTTCTTGTTTTCCAAAATTCTTATTTTATTTTTCTCTTAACTTGTTTTTCTTATATCTAAAAATAACAAAACGGTTTCTAGATTAAGGCAGGACGGAGTCAGAAATATAATTAAAAAATGCACTCTGATAATTATGTATTATGAGCGCCTTATATATTTCTTTTGTTTCCAAAAAAAAATTCCTTTTCTTTTACTGTTCTTTTACTAATGTATACTCACTTCGAATACAAGTTTTCTTAAATACCTAATCGATGCTTAATTGATTCTAGAACCTGGTACTCGACTGTATCGTGTATTATAATGACTTAAATGGAATTTGTGAATCTTAACTTTATTTAATATTATATGAATCATCATGTAGGTACCTACCTATCTAATATGTACAAAACCTGTCTAGAACGACTTTGACTGTCCTAGAACGTGGGACCTACCTAGTTGGACAGTCAATGCATCCTTATACTATAAATGATTTTTATAACAAATAAAATAAAATAAAATAAAAAAATAAAATGTAGCGTAGATGTGAAAGAAGAAGTTTCGAAAGTATGGCTAGAGTATCGATGTTCTAGAGCATTGGTGCTCAAACGGTCGATCGCGAGTGCTTTTTTAGTCGATCTCGAGAAAAAATTGTCGATATAAATAGATCTATTCAAAGTTTTTGTTTTAGTTGTTCCTCAATTAGGCCTCAATAAAAGACCGTCCATGTTTGCGCCTTTTGATTAATTATTTATTTGTAGCTTATATCGTCAATGGTTTGGCATTTTTATTGTTTGTTTACTCTATCCTCATCTATGGTATATGACGTCACCAGTCCAGATTGAAAAAAAAAATATATCAAATTATTGCATATTCAAGGTGAAATATTGTCGAAAATCATCCCCTTCAAAATCCCAAAGTTATCGATTTAGTTTCTAGTATGTGGTATGGTTTATTTATAAGTCAGTCAGTCCGAGTTTGAAGTTGAAGGTGGTACGAAGTTTATTAAAAAAATTACAAAATGAGTGCGGTGAAGAGATTCACTCTTAATTTACAACCAGTTACAGTTACAGAATGTAAAATTCCAGTTGCGGATTCATTTGCTGACACATTTCGAAGAAAAACATTCTCTTATTCGACGTGCAGTTATAAAATTCTAGTTGCAGACTATTTATAAAGAGAAACCAATTTCTTGTTCTGAGTTTTAATTTTTTAATTCGCTACACACAGATTTAATTTAAACCAGTTCATTTCAGAATGTAAAATTCCAGTTGTGGATTCATCTGCTGATACATTTCGAAAGAAAAACATTTTCTTATTCGAAGGGCAGTTATAAAATTTTAGTTGCAGACTATTCATGTACCGAAGGAATCAAAGAAAAACCATTTTCATGTTCTGAATGTAGTTTTAATTCACCGCATTCAGATTTATTTTAAATCAGTTTTTTGTTCACAAAATAGCGATAAATTAAATAAAAAGTTGCAAATTCTTCGTCTACCGAGTGAAGCTTTGCATTTGAGTTACATGCCATGTGCTGCAAAATACTGAAAAATTGACTGATCCGTGTGTAAGTATTATTTCGGGACTCATATGCAGAAGCAATCTTTAAAATCTGCCTTGTGTTATGAAGATTCGAAATCCTATTACATGGATACCATTCTCGATTTCCGAGAGCAGTTATTCTCGTAAGTTTGTAGTAGAATTTATAAACATGATTTTTATTGCAAGAATACTCGTCACATGTGACATAAAATCGGCATAAAATAAGGTCGCAATAAAAAAATTGGATTTCTACTCCCCCCCCCCCCCCCCCGTGCGAAAATCTGCGGGGAGTCGATCGATCGGAGGCTAATAATATTGAGTTAGATCGCCAGCAGTTCAGGTTTGAGCACCCCTGTTCTAGAGTATCGAGATCAAAATATTTTCTACACCACCAAACATGAAAGCATTTATTATTTTAATATAACACATTCAAACGGATAGATTTATAAATTCTCATAATGACTAAAATTTTTATCCACCAAACGAATAATATTAGACTCCCCAAATAACATGCAGGAGATTAATCGCAGGTAATATTTTAAAGTCAGAAAAGTCAATTAGGGTAATTGTTTTTCCAACCTCGGCGCACGCAATTTTAGTTATTACACTTTTGGTTTTCTTTTGAATTCGCTCTCTTGCTTCCTTTCTTACTGCATCAAAAAAGTTACTTAAGTTTAATGGAAAAAAAAATCGGGTAACTTGAGTGTTTTGTTCTTATCAGAAAAAAAGAACTACTTAAATTATGCTTTCTTAAGCCGGTTATAGACTGCTGTAACGTAACATGCAATGTAACATGAAAGGATCATTTCATAAGTGTGGAAGCAGCACCAACCGAGCACGTACCTGCTAGCATCTGTTTCCGGCATGCGCGCGTGAACCAACCATGCGTCCTGTTTGAGATGTTTTTTTTATAAAAATATTCATTTTGTGAATTCCATCAAATTTCTCTTGTTCTGTATGCCTCAATTAACTGCATTACTTTTAATTCACTCCATGATTCAAGTGTGGCCTCTGCCGTAGCTGTTGCTGTGTCTTCTTCCTCCATTGTTCACAACCCGTTCACACTAGCGCTGACTGGTGTTTGTGTTCGGCGAAAAAACCGATACTGGCGGATTGCGGCGTGCACGAGATGAAATGTTCGGTACGTGTGCGTAGTGTGGAATTCTGTTACATGATGCATTGCGACAATGTGGACGGCAAATTCTTTCATTGCGTGTTACATTGCATGTTACATTTCGCAAGTCTGTACCCGCCTTTGCTCTCCGTAATTAATGCGTATGTAATTCAACTATTATATGCCTCATTTTGTATTTGGATTGTGATTTGGAACCCGCAATACAATGTCAACATTGAAAGATTGGTAAATAATCGAAAAAGGTTCTGGGGCCATTAGATTCAAGTCCCACTGAAGATCCAAACTTCTTATAGACTGCCAAAATACATCCGACAAAAAACCTATATTCAAAATCATAAACAACGTCAATAACTAGGTACCTTGAAAATGTAAATTTTTGCCCAGTACGAAATTCCGGATCATCAAACCAACTCTTCCATACAATAAATTTATCACTGAAAGGGAGAGTTATCTCGCATTAAATTAATGGGGTAGTTATGATTTTTGCTATTTTGTACATGACGATGATGATTAAAAATAAAAATTTCGACCTCTTTTAGATTTCTTTAGATTTCGAGTCGCTAATGGCATTGAATTTTGTTCACACATGTTTCTCAATTTTTCAAAATCGATGATTGGAAAAGAGGGAAGAGATACCAGTTTTAGGTAAAGTAAATTTTCTGAATTGTATTTCACAGTTTTCCATGTTAAAACCGCAAAATTTGTTAAAAATGACAAAATATGAAAAAAATTGGGTAAATCTAAATAGCAGTGTCT
The DNA here is from genome assembly GCA_917880885.1 of Limnephilus marmoratus. Lineage (NCBI taxonomy): Eukaryota > Metazoa > Arthropoda > Insecta > Trichoptera > Limnephilidae > Limnephilus > Limnephilus marmoratus. The sequence goes on along the minus strand of OU862906.1, from coordinate 55,922,641 downwards.
CAAACACTGTTGTTAGTTTCAAAAAAACCTTTTTATTATTATGTTATAGCGAATTTAGTCTACTTTAAAAAAAGGGCTAGCATTTTTTTGCTAAAAGACTAGTCCTTTGGGATCAAAATTGGCAAAAACTGAAAAAGTAAAAGAAATTGGCGGATTTTTGACAACGATTCGAAAGTATGCCGAATTTTTTTTTTCATTAGCCCTTCGTCATGTACAATATACCGAAAAATCGTAACAACCTCCAAATCAACCCTTACCGAATAAATGTTCTCTTATCATTTGTACATACATACATGATACGTAAGTACATTTTTGTACAAACAGCTCTAAATGTCACATCCTGATTCTACGGACGGATATGTATTATTATTAAATTTATATCTTTTCATTCTTATTTCTATGCATATTCGAACCTCCCCACATTCTGGAATAAAAAATGTAATTATTAGTTATTTTTTATTTATATAAAAAAAGCATCACCATCGTAAGGGAACACTACAAAACGTTAACTTTTTTTTTAAATTGCCCTATTCGTGCTGTTTTAGTCGTAGGAGTGTACCTGTGCTGTGGAGGACATTTTTCAGTGGTAAATTACTTAATAATAATAATGAACTTAGATAAAGTATAATATACTTTAATAATATACTTTCATATTATGAAAAGGTGGACTTTCGACTCGTTGTTATAGTACGAGGGCTGTCCGTAAAATGTGGTCTGCGGTGCTGCGGTCGCGATGAACGATTTTACCTGCAATCTGGCAACACTGGCGTGTAGCCTGTTTCCTCCACGCCAAATTCCCAACAAGTTGCACTATCTGCAACGCTTAGTCTCGGCATGGCAGCCATTCGCGATGGAGCTTCCACTCGCCGCACCGCTAGGTGTGAATTATGCTCCGTAATTCGTTTTTATGTGCTAATAACAAAATCCCGGTAGACCTTCATTCTCAGTTACGTGAAATGTACGAAAAACAGTGTATAAGTGCGAAAAACGTGCCCAAATGGTGAAAAGCGTGCAATGTAAGAATGAGAAACATTAAAAAAGAATAAAATAAATTATATATTTTATATTGAGTTGGAAGTGAATTATATAGCTTGTAGGTACTAACAACATATTAATATTGTCTTCCGTTCCTAGACAAAGTCACATTATTATTCATGAAAACGGTTCTCAGAAACTCGTAAATAACATCCCGTGGGTTAAAGTAATGCGAATTGAAATAAACACTTTCATAAAGGCATGTGGGTCTTAGGTATTCAGAAATACGTTAAGTACCTATTTACAAAGGCGTTGACACTGGTATTGGTGATTTAGTATACATACGTAAGTAAAGTAGTTCTTCTAAAGCTTTCGTGATATTCTCATGTTTTTTTTGGTTTATTTGTACAACTGTTTTGTAGAGCTATCCCCAGACATTGAGAATAGGTCTATATAATTGGCTTGGTGAAAGTTTTGAGGCTGAAGAAGATACTGATAGGATAGTTGGGTCACGAAACGATTCCATTGTATTGGTCGTTTCTGACAGTATGAAGTGAAAAAAAAATTATTTAAGGCGATTCAATAGTCCAGGAAAAAATCGAAATCGAAATTCACGCCCCTTTAAGGGAGGAGTTTGAAAATACTCAAGAAAAAGTTTTTGAAAAGGTTGGAAAGGTATTTGAAAATTTATTTTACAAGTTGATTTCGTAAAAACCGGTAAAAAACATGAACTCCTTTTTTACGCATTGTTTATTTTAATAAAACGGAAATTGAAAATTGATTTCATGAAATCAAGCGACGTGGAGCCTAACGTCTGTTCCCCGCTACGCCCGGGGGAGGACTGACTGAAAATGGGTGTGGCGTGGTCAGTAGTTCTTCGGTGGACGGCATAGGGTTCACTTTAAAAAACTAAATTCGTCGACTAGCGGCCGTATTTTAAAATAACAACGCGAAAATGCATATTTTATTTTAATTTGGGAAGTTTGGGCCTAAATATCAATTGTTTTTGCGATTATTAAAAAAGAAACTGAGTTTTCCACATCATACAATAAAACCATACCCGAAAAGGGGTTTATAAATAGGAGAGTTTTGACCCGAAAGTGTTTTTTATGGACCGTATGCTTTATTTTTTTATAGGCTTATTAAAAGACTTGTAAAAAAATGACCGACGTTTTCAAAGGCCACGATATGTTCTAATTGCAGTATTTAATTATTGAAGCATCTATAAAACTTCTAAGCGATCAAATTTTCAAAACAAAAACATGTGATTTTGTATGCTTTTGCATTATTTAGTATGATATCATCTTAAATATGTTATTAAATTTGTCCTCCAGGTTTTGAACCCGCAATTCAGAACTCTTCGTTTTTAATTTGTATAATAGTGTGAATCGATTTTAATAGTGCGAATCGATTTTTATTTTTTTTGTTTTTCTTAGCAGCGGGGTGTGGGATGGATGCTCTATGAGGATACTGTTAAAAGTCATTATGACAGCATTAAGATATTTCGAATGCAAGTACTGCCCCAAGTCAATCAAATTAAAAAAAAGCGAGAAACTAGAAAAAGAAGGGTCTACTCTTTGCTCAATAAAAATAGTTAAAATATTAAAAAAATTAAACTTTTCATTTCCTTGTAATATTATCTACTAATCAAGAAACAATAAAAGTACCATTGCTACACAAAATAAAGTCAAAAATCATAAAAGTTATTGTGTTTTATAGTCCTTCTTCGAATTGAATACTGGCATTATACGACAAGATTCTAGCTTGTTTTGTATCCACCCTTCACGTCTTTCAGAGTCGCAAACAGTAGAGCATGATGCCGTTACCACTTTGATGCATCTTTCTGTGGCTTGCGTATGACAGGGCATCAATCGGAACTTACACAAAATGTTGGATTCGATAATTTCGTGGTCTGCAATGGCATCAATTATTGTCTCGCTAGATATCAGTTTTGTAAGAGGTAGTTCTGATGGTTTTTCCCGGTAGATCAAGTCAATATAGTCTGCTGCGTTGACATTAAAAGTAGGTAGCTTAAATACTCTGATTGGAGAAAACCCTGACGTACGTTCTCGGATACTTATAATCCGTCTCAGAGCCAACTCTCTAATTTGTCTTCGTTCGTCGCTTAGCATACTAATAAGTATATTTTCGCTGTGGCCAAAATACCCGTTGCGTTGAATTATGGGATCTACCACCTTTTTCAAATACTCTGGAAGGTAACAAGACAATTTTTTGGTTTCGTGTAGGTGTCTCGCCCCGTAATCACACGAAGGTTGTGTTTTTATTTTAAACCACATCGGTGCATACACTCTTAGCATAAATTCAGTCAATATTACCTGATTTTCTGTTGGATTCTTGGATGAAATGTAAAGTCGGAGAATAGTATTGGCTGTTAACAAACGCGAATGAGTATAGAATAAGTTTCGTTACATTGTCCTTTGGCGATTCAATAAATAAAGCTGGTCTGTGCTAAAGTCGTCACGGGATTTTGTAATGTCCGGTAAGTTGCATTCTATTGCTTGAAATTCTATCACAGGAAGATGTTTGCAGTTCTTGAGTAACTTTCCTAGTTGGCCGCTAAAGCTTCTAGGACCTGTTGTCGTTCCATCAAGGTATTCGAAAAGGTGTCTCAAACTTAACTCGTTAGCACGTAACTGACAGACCAACCACTGAAGTGGACGATGGTGCTTTCCTTCAAGAAGTCAAATAATGCCAGACTTAGTTCCAGTATTAACTGCGGTTCCGTCACATCCGATAGCCACGATGCGTGCTAAATCAATGGATTTTGCCACAAACTATGCAAACAATTTGTGAGCTATTATTTTAGCATCACCAAACTTAACGTCTATGTGGCCAATGTATTGTGAGCCAGGTTCTTTCAAAATACTGATATGTTCTTCTATCACAACTTTTCTGCGTCCATTCTCCATGATAAATGTTTTATCCTCTCGACCGTCAAACGATATGCAAATGCACGAATCAAAATGGAGCTGATTGATGGCAGTCAGTGTGGTCCTAGTTTTGGTAATTATTATGATCAATCACGTTTGTTAGATTATCTGTTGTCACTAATCCAATATCTTGCACCTGTCGTCAGAAATACTGTATCGATCCAATGTTCTGGATACAATAGATAGTCCACTGTCTGTTGGATTTATTACATAAGAAGAAGTAGATGAAGCAAAGTATTGTTGGTCAGTTGGAAGATAAACGTTAGTAAAACTTGAAACTGTACTGCGAGATGTGGACGGTTGATCTAAAGATGTTTGTTGTGTTTCTTGCGCGAAAGTGGGCTCAGCAATTTGTTAAATTTTCGCGGGAAAATATATATTATCAAATTTTTTAAATTTTATTATTTAAGGCGCGGCAATTTTTATTCATTATGAAATGTAAAAGTAAAAATTAAAGTATTCATATTGACACTAAAGTGTTTTATAAAGGGACAAATTTTTTACCAGATTTTAAATAATTCAACTGCTTTGGGGCAGTACTTGTTATCAAAATTTTAAATTGATATTTTGTATGTTTAATTGTATGTACCTAGAGCATCTATTCCGTACCCAGCAAAAACTGATTTATAAAAAAAAATTACATTGGCGATCAATGGCGATCATTATCAATGGCGATCCACCCTACTCTTCGTCAAAACTTCACTAAAACAACGGTAAAATAAAAGATTTTCTACTTAAGTAGTAAGAAAGCTCAAAAAGAAGAAAAGGGGAGATATGTAAACACGAATGTTAGAGGCAGCTCGCTAATATTAAAAAATATAATATTTTGGCGAAAATTGTGAAAATGTTTAATGAAACACGACTCGTTTACAACAGAGCAAAAATCTCGTGGGAAATTTTTTAAATAGAATTTAAAGAAACGCGGTGATTTTTTTCATACACGTAACTTGTAAAATAACATAAAAAATATGTTTATAATAGTTTTCCGAGCATACTTCGCGATTTTTTTTCTATCGAGGGAAATTCATATAATTTCCGTTCGGGCAAATGTGTAGATATTAACTAACTAACTAACCATCACGCCGTTTCCGTGCAGGGGTAGGCAAAGAGGATGGACCGCCAAAAACTCGGTTTTAGCACACACTCTATGCCTCACTCACATTCATTCATCACCTCATAATACTCTTCTTATTAAGTACACTTAGGTACTCATCTTATAAGTCATACATATTATTCTGACTTTTGACAAGGCCCGACTCAGGTATCTTATTACCAAGTGAATCATTCCATGTCTTCTTCGGGCGTCCCCGACTTCTTCTACCATTCACATTTGCGTCATATATTCTTCTTACACTACTTTTTCCGTTCATTCGCTCTACGTGCTCAAACCATTTGAGGGTCCCATTCGTAATCTTACTCAATATTCTTATATAATTCTTAAATTTTTTGCGGATCTCCACATTTCTCATACGATCATACGTGGTTTTACCACACATTCGCCTCGAGGATCTCATTTCAATTCGTTATTTCATCCTTCCTCTATCAGTTCCATAACTTACTGCCATACATCAGGGTAGGTACCAGGACTCCATTGTGGACTGCTAACTTCGCTTCTTTTGACAGGAGTTTCCTGCATTTATCCTTCTTTTAATATCTCTATCAGCCATCAGATCTCTCGTAAATATACTACCAAGATACCCAAAATTATCCAACGGCTTTAAGTATTCATCATTCACAATTATATTGCATACTGTTTTCGTACTCTCTCTTTCAAACACCATGACCTTAGACTTACTTACATTCATCATTAACTCATTCTTCATACATATTTCGTTCATTCTAGACACGATAGACTGTAAATCTTCGATAGTGTTAGAAATCAGCACCGCATCATCAGCATAACAAACTTTCAGATTACTCAATTTCGCGCCCAATCCAACCTCTTTCAATTCTTGCGTACAATTATAAATGTAGATATAGATTGAATAACCATGGTGGTATTACGCAGCCTTGCTTAACACATTTTGTGATGGCAAACCACCCCGTAAAACCACCAATCACCCTAACACATGCAACGCTTCCCTCGTACAGAGACGCAATTGCCTGTTTGAGATTGGTATTCACTCCATATTTGGACAACACCTTTCATAGCTTTTTCCTGTCAACTCGGTCGTATGCTTTTTTGTAGATCTACAGAGGCGCACAAGAGTTTCTGGTTTTGGCCAGAATCTTCTCAGTGGGCATACGCAAGGAGAAAATCTGGTCCATGTATCCCCTTCCACTAATAAAGGCATATACCATATTTTATCCTCTTTTTCCATTCTTACCATATCAATCAATATTTTTCCGTACAGCTCGCCGACTGAACTTAGCAGACTAATAGCCCAATGATTCCCACATTTTTATTTCGGTAATTTTATTCAATTTCGTGGCAAATGTATAGATATGACGAATGTATAGATATATACATATAAATGACCTCTGTAGTACAGTGGGTAAGACTCTTGACTCACAATCCGGAGGTCGCGGGTTCGAACCCGGCATGCGCAAATAAATTTTATTTGATTAATTTGTGTTATTTCACAATTAATTCATTTAAAATAATATATGGTATATTTGCGGCATGTTCCAGAGTGTAAGATACTATCAGTATCGCCCTGGTGTAAGACCACCATTCAGAATTGAAACGTTGCTTAAAAATGGCTTTAGCCGTGTTTGGTGACCAGATCTGAATAGCCAGGTACTTCCCAAACCTTCCTCTTCCCCACCTCCTACACCTCCCCACTACCTTCAGCCTCACAACATACCCCAATTGGGGATGCCATAGTCTCACTGGCTCCAGACGGGAGCAGTTGAGATTCTTGTGCGGTATTCACTGTAAAACAAAAAAAAAGATATTATCATAAAAAATAACATATATTTTTTTGGAAACCTACAAAACGTAAAGTGTATAAAAGAAATATGTTGTAAAGCCGCAGAATTTCGAAATGCCGCGGCTTAACACGTTAAATATCAATTACGTCATTCTATTGATTTTGTTCACCAAATTTTAACGAAAAGCTTCAAATAACAATGCTACATTAATAAATTTGTTTAGAAATGTGTCCTTCAACCAGTTTACAAAAATGTCAAAATTCGAATATTAATCTAAATCTTTCCCTGCCGATTTTCTTCATCCAATTAAGCACGATTTATAATAATTAATGCCAAATATATTTTCGAGTGAATTAACACTAGCATTAGGTGGCTTATAAAGTCGGTGATTAATTGTTTTTGGTTGAACTCGTACAATCCAGCGAAAGTTCTCGCTACAAATATCTAACAAGAATTATGTATTCCATTCACAGGATTGTAATAGAAAAGTACACCATTATCACTTTCAGGTATTTGTTTATCAACGATTATTTTATGACAGCTATGCAATCATTATGTGTAATCCACGTTTAGTTTTTTTTTATCTAGGCGTGGTTTACATGAAAAAAACTATGTGAATAATTACCTAGTTTAACTTAAACAATTGAAGCCATATAAAAAACATTATTATATTTTTACTAATTTCTTAATTTATTTACCTATTTGCCTGAAAAACTCCCATCGTGATGACGTATTCTTCCGGAAATTTTATTTGAACTCAATGGTAGTTATTGTGATTTGAGGGAATGTTTCTGTAACATGCATACCACTCTTACAGGTTTAAATGGTTAAACAAACGTTGGTTAAGCGCACTTGTAACGTGAATCAAACCACCAACTTTATTTCTCAAAATCTCCTTTGTTTCGAAATTACATTCCAAGGGCACTCTAAATATTGCTGAAAAATGTCTACTACTCGTACTTCACTCTACAGAATAAAACATCTTTCTCGTCTTTGCAAAAATATATATTTGTAAATAATAAGTCCTTTGTAAATGTGGGGTACACAATATTCATGAAACTTCAAAATAACAATGTTTCCAGCGCCAAAATGAAACGAGACAACATTTTTTTACAGCGTCACTTTATTAGCAGGTTGGAAAATATGCGAAATCCCGGAAAATGGCCCCCAGAATTGGCACGTCTCGTGTTAAAAATGTAAATGATGTATCTCAACAATGTGCCAAGTTTGACACGTGTAACAAGGATAAATCGTCCAACCTAATCACGCCCTTACTCCAAGATGCGCTGATCCCTCGAGTTTATTCCGTACAAAGTAAGCAAAAACTCCCAATCATTTTGAATTAGAATATACGCTTGGTGTAAATCCTCTACTTCTTTTTCCTCGGCGTCTCAGTTTCGTAAAGCTCTTCTTTTGAGACTTAGAATCCGTGTGCATATTATAGCAGATAACCTCTCAGAGACTGGGTCAAGTAGAAGAATGCAGCATTTCACTGCACATAAAAAAGGAGTACTATTCTCCATAACCCTCAAGACGAGCGCAAATAAACTGGTTGCTCTTTTCTACCCACACGCTCAGTTTTACTTCTGCTCCTTATTTGAATGCCGTCTTTTAAAATTGACTAAAATGCTTTATTCTAAACACGTACGTTTTTCATCTAAGTTCCCTAAATGGCAAAAGAGCGTCCGTAGTCGTAATTTGAAATGGAAAAATATTTTATTTTAGTCCAAATATATTTGTGAGAAGCGGTGGATGCGGTACAAACTAAATTTAAAATATCCAACACACAAGAGAAATAACATCAATATATGTCACTATGAATGTGGATGTTAGAAGGTAGACACCTACGCAGAAACATACGTAGGTACTACGAGATTAGAAAAGGTTCCCAATCTTAAGTTATTAAAACCGTAAAGGGAAAATTCGAGCGGGTCGTCAAGGAATTCGAACATTGAACCCTCTCTGATATTGAAAGATATTAATGTATTACCTATCTGAGATTGGATTATCAAAACCATATTTTGAAATCTATTTGAATTATCTTTTACAACAGCACCCATCTGTTGGGGCCTTAAAGTAAGGCGGTCGTAGTGTCGCGCGCGGCGTTTCGATTCTTAGCTGAAACTTTACTAATTTTTTGAAAGTGTAGATTGATTTCGTTGAATGATTTTATGAATTTCAATTTATTAACATTTTAAAGTGAGTAATGTAGGGTAGGCAGGGCTTATGTGCTCACTTAGAATGTACGACTCCGGTACCAACATATTTTTTCTCTCGAAATGTATTTCTTAACGTGTCAAAAGCAAGAACTTAATTCGCAAATGACTCTCGATACATTCAAATGTTGACTGTATTCTATACACATATATTGATGTGTGCGCAGTGCGGATTCAAGGAAAGACTCACTTGTGCTGTTAATGTTGTTGAAAAATTATTTATGATATGTACCTTTCGGCACATATCATACATTTGGTAATCAGTTCCCGCTGTTGGTTGTACCTTTATTAAATTACAAATTCACTAAACGATTTTTTTTGTTTGTTTAATTTTAGCGTTCTTTCATGCAATTTTGCGGTCGAAATTTGGCTCTGGATTTCCATAAATGAAACGGTTAAAAGGATATTTTATTCGTAAACCCAACCATCATCGGCAAATTCAGCACCTTAGCCATGTTTAGCTTTGTTTACCAAGTGTCTGGAAAGTTAATCGATTAATTCCCTGTTTTTAATACTGCCTAAAGCCTAGACAAACTCTGCGTAGGTACTTACCGAGGTAATGCACATTTGTTTTAACCTAGATTTAAAAGAGATCCGAAGAAGTAAAAAAAGACAGTTAGTGTAATTTTCGTAGCCTTACATTTATTTCATTTGGCAACTTTACATTATATTATAATTGATTTAACATAATAATTAATTTAAATAGTTTTAATTACATTTCATTGACAATTACAATTTTTATATTGATTAAAATTTATATCCAGTACACATATGCATGGAGTTATCCTTTATTATTTAAAATGTTGGTAGGTACATACAATTTTGACGAACATGTAATGATTAAGTATATATATATTTTTTTATAATACACATTTATGAATATATTTACACAAGTAGGCTAAGTATTTATTTGTCTATCTTCAAATTGCAAAGTTCAAATTCGCAAACAATTCACGTAATTTAGAAGAATTAACAAAGGCGTGGGACTCCATTCTTCTCAATTATTATCATATCCAGGAAATAGGATTTACAACTCCTTTTGACTTGGTACCGAAATTAGGTAAGAGTTAACTCTTTTTCATTTTTACGTCTTTTAATTTATTTTCACGGGTAATTTTATTAAATAAGAATTCTGTAAAGCAATAGAAATGTTATTTAGCTTCATAAATAATGTATAAGTAGAGCACTGGTAAAAAGCTACAAAATTAGCAAGGCATTTATTTGTTTGATGGAATAAGGGAAGTATTATTAATGGTTACAATTTCAAGGACATGTTTCAAAAAATTTTAGCATTTCGTCAAATATTTGAAGTTCATTTCCACGTTCTGTGTAAGTTCTATTCAAGTTATGTTTTTATGTCATTATAGGCCAGTTGCTTCATAATACTTAAATGATCACAGAACGTGAAAATTAACTTCAAATATTTGATGAATTGTTAATTTTTTTTGGAACAACACATCCTTAATAATTTTTATGATGAAAACATGTCGTCAAAAATTTTAAAAATTTAATTTAAAAAATCCTTTATTTCACATCCAGTTTCCCAAAGTCTTTCACAGCATTTAATAAAATAAGAAATTCATTTGAAATAAATAGTTCCTACAAATGAAATCCTTCGTTGGAAAACATGCAATAAAGTGTATAATCGGTCGTTCAGTTGATAAGTGAGGCATCTACAAATACTCTAAGTTTTGAATGAGGAATGTTTTTATTTGTTTTATCAGAAGACATCGACATTTTGTTTAATGCATCATAAGTTTTTCTGCATTGGGCGGTTCACCCTAAAAGAGGGCTTTGTTTGACTGGACTATTATAATTGATTTTGTGGTGTTTATGTGTACTATGTATACTGTACTGTAGATGGAGGGTAAACTTCATACCCAACTCAAATTTCAATTTTTCGGATATCTCTGCCTAATCAATATTTACATAATCGATAGTTTCGTATCGTAAATGATCGTACTGTAAATACATGAATTAAAATAATAAAATGTTGAATAAAATTGTGTTTTTGACCACATAAAAAATTAACCCGAAAAAACTATTTTTTTTACTATAACCCATCAATTTTCAATGTCAAATTTCGTTGAGATATAATTAGAAAAAAAAAACCGGTTTGACTGAGGATTGAACGTTTCTCCGTAGCGACTGACTTAAATGAGTGAACACAGCTAACCCTTAGCCAAATCCTAATTGGATGGTACCGTTATTTATTTTAAAATAGATTACTTAGTTTTAACCACTTTTGTTTATACAAAACCGACATGTTTCGTGAGCAATATACGAGGTTAGAAGTAAGTAATCTATAAATTTAGAATTAAAATGGTGCCACAAAAGAAGTTTGCTGTGTTGGAAGAAGAAATGTATTTCGTATTTTAAATCGTCATCGTAGAGTTGTTCGGATGTATAATTTTAATTTTTCAAAAGAAGCAAACACATTGTGACTTGACATTTTAAATAAATAAAAAGAAAATACTTTGTTTTAAGTCACTTTACTGTTATTTTTTAGTCTACCGGTTTCGGTACCTCCGTAAAATCATCAGGACTGTTATAAAAATAATAACAAATACATGATAATACACTTATATATAAACAAATTGTTAAGAAAGAAAGATGCAGTAAATTATAGAGGGACAGTGCGGCAATATTTAAGAAAGAAAGAGACAGTAAATTAGAGTGGGACAGTGCGTCAGTTGTGGGAGGGAAGTGGGGGAGGAGAGTGTGGGATAATGGAAAACATACTTATAATAGGGCTGAATGTTAAATTTAGTTGATTATTTATGATTTCAGCCTTTGAATTAACTGATTTTTTTTATTTCCAATGCCTCTAAATTATTTGATCTTAAGCCTATCCCATTTTTGTGTAGGACTTTAATACCCGTGTCCCGGTCAAAAGCGTGATCTTTATTAATTAAGTTTTCTGCGAATTCTGAAAACCTGAGCTAGTTAGGCATCTTATGTGTTCCTTTATTTTAGTTTCTACATTGCGTGATATGTAGAACGCTGGAAAATCTGGACAATGTATTTTTTAATATTTTTATAACAGTCCTGATGATGGTACGGAGGTACCCAAACCGTTAGACTAAAAAATAACAATAAAGTGACCTAAAACAAAGTATTTTCATTTTATTTATTTATTATTTGAATGTCGTCCAATTTCAGAGAAATGCGTATATGTGCGCTTGAGTGATTTCCATATGCCACCATTGGTTGATCATTTATGAACGCATTGTCATCGACAACGAGTTTGAGCTCGATCGGATGGCGGGAAGTGGGTTCAATTTCAAGATTTGCATTCATTCATTAGCGAAAAGAAACTTGAAATTCCAATAGATGTATTTAATAAAAAATAAGAATCATCATTCTTTACGAATGCCCTCGGTTGGGTGAGAGAAGAATTATTAAAGAATATTTATTTAATATTTCCTTAAATTATAGCAGTTTGCATTATGTATCTATTATCTTAACACACCGTTTAATTCAAACAAAGGAAATAACGATTTGCATTTACAGTATTCTCAAACATCCTCTGCATACGTTGCATATTTTAGCAGCGTCTATGAAGATAACTCCGAGATAACCTTAATGGTTTAACTACATGTTGATGTTGAACTTCCAAAATTCAGCAACTTTTCACCATTTGCAAAGACGTCTCTCAAAGACTTGGCCAAAGTTTGCCTCTCTAACTAACATCTCTGTTCAATGTCGAAACACCACCAGCAAACATTTCCCTTTATTGTACCATTATTTCCCGTGTAATATTGTTCTCCAAGTATGTTGTTAGCGAAATTTAATATAAGGGGGCCTCCGGAAGTATTATTGAAATATGTTCATATTTCCGCTCCTCAAAAGTTCAGAATTAATATATTTGTTTTCATTGTGTAATCTATAGATGAATTTTGGAAAACATAGATAGCCTTTGTTTATTTTACGATAAAGAAAAACATTTTTTGTGAAATGAGATCTAAAACTAACGATGAAAAATAAATGATTTTAATCATAGGAGGTAATATTAGCAACTCTCAAAACGAAAATTTAAAAAAGCAAACTCAGGAAAATATTCGGTCTCACCTAGTATTTGATCCCAGTACCTTGGCCTTGCTGGGGCTCTGCTCTAACCAGTAGTGGTTTCTAATTGCATTTAGTTCAAGAAGAATCTTGCAGTCAAACATAAAGAGAGTAGCCAATAAAAACATGCGTTAAGAGCGTTTAACCAGCCAGCGGACGAATATCCACATTTTGTCGAAAGTTGTTCTTACGATCGTGCAGGGCGGTTACAATGAGAAAGATTAATTATTCTCCGTACCAGCTTTTTAAATTATAACTCAATATCGAATTTATTTCAATCCAAATTAGCTTTAATTTATACCTTCATCCAAAAATGCTGAAAGGCGTGATGATAAAACTATTAAAATAATGTACTTTTTGTAATTATTTTTAGTTTATAAGTATTTATCATTTTTCAATAATGTCTCAATTTAATAAAAATGTTAAAAAAATCTGAACTATATTAGTTTGAAAGTGCGCAAATAAATACACAAATGGACCAATTTTCGTCAAGAAACACATGTACGTACACATTTTTTAATGATTTTATTGAAACTAAAATTAAAATTCTAAAACATGCGTTTGCTAGATAATGTATTGATTTATTTTACTGCATGATTATATTATTTGAAATGGGTGTGGTATAATACAAAATTGTAATAATACATAAACTTTTTTGAAAATTGAACAAATCTGCCAACGACCTATGGAATAACCTTATTATACTAAAAATTAAAAAAAATTCTCAAAATTTATTACATACGAATGCTAGATAAAAGAACAATCTTTCGAAATCCATTTATTATTTTTTGTGGAAAAGAGTCAATACGTCTAAAAACTTTTTTGAAAATGACGTATTTCCGGTTTTCTCTGGTAATGCCCTCATATTGTTCGTAGTTCTTAGTCGAAGTATGATTCAGTTAAATACGACCGAAGAGGATAGGGTCGAATTAACTCAGTAATTGGAGCAAAGCCTCGGCAAGGCTAAGGTCCTGGGTTCGATTCCTAGATGCCACTGCATCTTTTTTTGATTTTTTGTTTGGGAGTCGCTAACATTGTCTTCAACTTTAAATATTACGAATTTTTACGTGGTTTTACTCATTAAGTTATTCCAAAAATAAAAATAATTATTTTTAATTTTTCTTCGCCTAAAAAGTATTTATTAAATCATTTTCCTCTTAATTAACAAAACTATTCGGTATGCATTTTTAAAATTAAATATGAATCATAATGAAATACGATCGTCATTTAACTTAAATAACTACTTTACATAAGTTGTCTTAATACTGACAAAACTGTGTAAAGAAAACATTTTTAATTCTGGTTTCACCTTGATTCATGTGGATGTATTTAACACGTTTAATTGTTTTTCCCAACATTTTGTACCTACCCATCACGAAAATAATTAAATTAATTATTGTTAACTACTTACTATGAGCCAAATCATTGTTAAAAGTTCATGAGCAGGTACATAAAACTTCTTTACAAACAAAATAATGTTAAGAAAATAAAACAAACAAACACATAAACATTGTGATGCATCGTGATAAAATTATATTATATTTTCAGATACAAAACGATGACGTTTAAGCTAACATATATAATTTTTTGAAACCTGGCAAGCTTCATTACACGTTACAGGCAATTCAATAGACATTAAAAAACACAAATTTAGTACAACATTATTCAACAAATCAAAAAGGATCTTTTTACACTTTGCAATTTTATATTACCCTGCACGCTTTGAAGCTTTAATATTATATAATAAAATAGGGTTATTATTCGCATGGTACAGACAACAACTATAATAATTTCCATTATTAATACCAATATATATTTATCACCGCATGTTCACGATTTCACTGATAAAATAATGTCTTAATATTTCCATGGAGATTAATAAAGTCAAGGTGAGAGGAGCCGCTCCGGGTCTGTTTCCGTCGACCCCACCTGGTGTCAAAACAGAATGATATATTAGAAATGTTTTCATAAAATAGAAGACAATACACGTCATGTTATAATTTAAACACCCTGAATATTAGAAGACGTGTAGTTGTACGTCAGGTTGGCTTATTCAGAATGAATTGCATTATTTATGATGAAGGATACGTCACGGCAAAATTAGGGAATGTGACGTGTGTGAATAAATGCTGCTCATTATGACTGTGTGGCACGTAGCAACATATACGTTCACAGATTATTGAAATTTGCATGTTTGTATGTTTTATAAGATGAAGATTAAAATGTAAGTTTAGATGAAAATGAGGGCTAATAGAATCAGAGTGGTAAAATTAGAAATCGCATTAAGTTAATAAATACAAAACAAGGTAATCAAAAAACTATTTAACTAAAAGCCTAGAATATCCACAAAAAATTGTAAGTGGAAACATCAATAAAACTATGTGAATACAATACATATCTCCTTATATACAAAATAAACTCGTACACACAAACGCAGAATTCATTAAACCATCCACACTAACTATGGTAAATATAATATGGTGAACAATCTAGGTTACGAGGGGGGCAACTTCTATAATCGCCTCGCAAAAAAAAAGCTGGGTATATTAAAAAAAATAATAATATTTATTCTTGATAAACAAAATAAGGAAACAGAATTGCGCTGTTTTGAAATATTTAGTTTATTTTAATGTGTTTAATTATTTCTAGTTAAATGAGTGAAAATTTAATTATCTTTTAACGGGAATAAAAAAAAAGTTTTGAGTTTCTTATCGCGAAAATATTAGATGCTTGTTAGTAAACAAATAACGGTGGATCGCACGAATCGCAAAATATTCGTTTTTGCGCCTCTAGGCCAGTGCAATTAGCGATTCGCGATCGGAATTATTCCGGTAGTCCCAATTTTTTTATATGTTTTATACACTTATTTCGTGATGTAAAATCTGAGTTTTCGACCTTGGGTCACTTGAGCTTTCGCCGCCATTTTGAAAAAACCAGCAGAAATCGCGCCAAAATCTAGTTTTCCTCAAATATCTCGTTTCCAATAAAAATTTCGGCTAAAATTGCTTTGCAAGTTTAGTAGAACATAAAATTACCTACAATTTTTATTTAAAAAGTTTTATTCTATCTCTAATAAATATTGAGATATGCAGTCGTAAATATGTGTATAATTTTATAAAAACAGC
The DNA here is from genome assembly GCA_917880885.1 of Limnephilus marmoratus. Lineage (NCBI taxonomy): Eukaryota > Metazoa > Arthropoda > Insecta > Trichoptera > Limnephilidae > Limnephilus > Limnephilus marmoratus. The sequence goes on along the minus strand of OU862906.1, from coordinate 55,906,432 downwards.
TAAATTGCTCGACTTGGTTTTGGTTTTTTGTGTGTATCTCTTTTCCAGAACAATTTTGTGAAAAAATTATTGATTTCAATTTTGTAGAGAATAAAATTTCATAAAAGACTCAATGAGTATCCAGGTTTTAACACAAAAATTATACAAAAATTTGGTCAAAAATTGAATCAGAAGAAAAGTGTTTTAATCTTGGCATATCTTTATTATTCTTTTTTTTTAAACAATATTTGTTGAAATAACATGTAAAATACGTAACGGTAACATTAACCACCAATGTCATCACAACATACAAATAAAAAAAAATATTAATTTAGTTACATAGATGCCGTAAAAAAAAGAAAAAAAGGTATTTTCATTAAATTTATCACTTTTGACTAACAATGAAACTTACGGGTCCCGAACAACTTCAATATAGTCTTCCTATGTCTCATCAGCCATATTTGTGGTGACTGGCTCGCCAAATTCCTCGTCATCATCATTAACGAAGGCTTCCACAGCATTCTCACACGAGCTGCCATTGCAGTGAATACAGAGTAGGGAGCATTTCAAACCCGACTTTCTATATGTGCACTTTCCATCACAACCTTTTTTGCATTGGCATGAAATAAAGTTCAGCAACGCCTGAGGTGCAGCCTCTTTCAGCATTGGTACTGGAGTTAGTAACCCAACAGCGTCTTTCTTCCATCCCCATTCAGTTGGATCTTTATGGTGACCAAGTCAAGTATGCACTTGCAAGTATGTTCTTAAAGCATGTTGCTGGACTGCATCTTTGGTGGGTGGTAGCCTGGATAAATTGAATTTGTTCTTTTTCACCCCCTTGACAAAAATAATGTACCTTAAATTTTCCAAATTTGATTTCTCATTGCCGCCATACAAAGTGCAAAGAATTTTTCGGCAGCCAAAGTGATTGTTTCTCGCTTTGCTTTTGGATCTTGAAATACACGAACAAGTTCATTCACTGAGTGGTTCTTGAGAAAAATATTACAAAATTTGTATTTGCTTGACCGAACGGAGCACCAATTGTGTCGCAGCCACTTATGGCATGAATGAATAAAATGTTTTCTACTATTTCAATGTGTTTAAAACATTTGTTGGAGTACAACGCGTTAAGTGATTTACCTTTACCGACTTTTTGATAATATACGTTTGAAGGTGAGAGAGCTGTGATGAGTACCAACAGGTCGATATCCTGACCAACGATTATGACTGCATCATGTTGAGATAACAACGAGTTTGCTGTGGTTATTATGAGAACGTCAGCATTCTCTTCAGCTTGTATTGTCGTTATTTGTGATCGTTCAAATGAGACTCACTCAAATAAAACGGGACTCGTTCTTCTCATTTCCCAGAAATTTTTCCTGTGGCACTTGTGGGTGAGTGGTTTCATAAAACAAAACTTCAGCAGAAGTTGTAACTCTGGCACGCCGTGCTCTTTCCATCCCCTTAGTGCTTTTCTTTTCAACCGAATCTGGGTATCCATCGAATACCACTACTGCATTGGCTCCATAATGATTTTGTACATACCTGACATATTGCTGAAAAATGATTGAAAAAGATTGTGCAAGACCTCATACTTTGTGCAGTAAATATCCTCCATCAACTACGTGTATTTTACTGCCTCCCAGTTCTATGTTATTTGGTAGAGGATTGATCGATGAGTAAAATATGGATTTGGTTCCTTTGCGCATGCCTTCCTCTGAGAAAAGAGACAGTGGGACCGGAGATAGTTCATATTGGAAATATTATTTAAGTTCAATTTCAGACTTTTTGGCAATACACGTACGATGGAATAGCATTAATGGATCTATTGTCACAGTCACACCCTGATTTTTTATGCTGCTGGTCACCGCTGCAAGAAAAACTATCGCATCGCAAATTTCCCCATCTTTTCAGCCATGTGACAAGTTACTTTGCTATCCCCGACAATGCCACTGCTTATAGACATAATCATGGTTTTAGGAAATGGTTCATGGCAAGAAAACCAATCAATGAGAGTTTGAACGTCTTTGTCATCCCTCTTAATTCGTGTTGGCCTCATCTCTACAAGTTGCTCTGACGTTTCTGATTCAACTCCATAGAATGACTCAATACCCTCACAAATATTATTCAAATAACAAATCCAGCAGTCCAACGAAGAATAGAACTGTCTGGAGTGGCTAATTGGCGGCAACTGCAGGGAACCGTGGGGAAGGGGGGAGGGAGGGACCCTCCACTCTCTTTTATTTGTTATAATATGTTAAAAATGTTATAATATGTTAAAATGTAATGTAAACAAAAATCGTATAACATGGTAATAAATCGTGATAAATTTTCTGTTTTCACTCCGATATTTGTTTATACTGTATATAAGTAAAAAAAAATTACAAAAAAAATAAAAATTATATGTCTTTTTAGAAATTTTATTTTCTACAAAATTGATATCAATAATTTTTTCACAAAAATGTACTGGAAAAGAGATACGCACAAAAAACTAAACCAAATCGAGCAATTTACCTGTGTTTATAAAATAATACACATATTTACGACTGCATATCTCAATATTTATTAGAGATAGAATAAAACTTTTTGAATAAAAATTGTAGGTAATTTTATGTTCTAATAAACTGCAAAGCAACTTTAGCCAAAGTTTTTATTAGAAACGAGATATTTGAGGAAAACTAGATTTTGGCTCGATTTCGGCTAGTTTTTTTCAAAATGGCGGCGAAAGCTCAAGTGACCCAAGGTCGAAAACTCAGATTTTTCATCAGGAGATGAGTATATAAAACATATTAAAAAATTGGGACTACCGGAATAATTCCGATCGCGACCCCCTTTTTTGCGCTAATTGCACTGGCCTTTCATACTCCTGTAATCTGCAAAAAAAATAATTAGTGTATATGTGTGGTTAGGTTATGTTAGGTTAGGTTAGGATTGGTTAAGTTGGGTTTAGAAGAATTTATCATTCACCTAATGCGTGCGCCGTGTCCCGGCCGATGGGCGGCAGATCCTGATCGTAGGCGGTCCCGTGCACGGGGTACATGAGCGCCACGTGCTGACTCTCGGGCGGCGCCCCGTCAGGCTCCACGTGGTTCCCCCCGTTGCCCCCCGAGCCCCCGTGCCCGCTGCGCACGCGCTCCTCCTCGATACTCTTCTCCGTGCTTTGGTAGTAGACCGTGTACACACTGGCGGCGCAGCGGATCTACAAAATAACACAATCATATTGAAATATTGAACTTATTGTTGTCACTGCTGGACGTAGACCCAAAGTAGCAAAACCTTAAACAAGTATGTTTAAATTATATTACATATTATGTTAGTAGTAAATCTCTAACTTAAAGTCAGTTAGCAGTTGTAAATATACATACGTAGGTAAGTCACCAGTTTTACGTCAGTAGTCATTAGTCACTACGTATAAGTCTTAAATTACTAGTCATAATTATAAATTTTAGTTGTAAGCCAGTCATATTAATTTTATTGTATACCCATTTATTTATTCAGAGACCTTGCGTTGTTTTTAAACAAAAACGGCGCTGTGAAAATCAGCCAAATATTATTATTTTTAATGTCCATTTCATATTTGTTTACCGCAAATCATAGCCAGAACTGCAAATCATGGTCAAGTTCTGGCTATGATTTGCGGTAATCGGCAAGGTTACCATAACTCAAAGTACGATTAAAGTCTACTGACATACAAGTTCTCTACCCTAAACTGGGCTCACATCTATCGAGCAGGTTCTTATCTCCAACCTTATCTAGACTGACCAATAGACGACCTTCTAAATTTGGCGATCGACTTTTACATTCGACAAAGAGTGGCAGGAGACGATGTCAAAAAACCAGGTGGGATATGTATGTTTTACTTAGTTATAATTATTCACCCAATGACTGTCCAATTGTCCATAACCTCCATTATTTTAGGCTATCCTTCAGTTGTTGCTTCCATCTCTCGTGAACTTGTTCTAATCTCTCCATAATGTGGGTAGATACTTTTTACTTATACTCATAATAATGTTAATTGATCAAACTTGTCCTTTTTTAGGTATCTAATAAAGAGTACTTTCATAAATACGGAGTCTCAACGAATGAAATCTATATAGGTACCGCACAAGAGTCTCAACCATCTGGAGCCATTAAGAATATGGCTTCCCCAATTGGGGTGTGTTATGAAGCAGAAGTTAATGGGGAGGGGGAGAAGATTGGGAAGAGGACGGTGGGGAAATACCTGTTAAAACACGGCTAAAACCATTTCAAGCAACGTTTCAATTCTGAATGGTGGTTTTACATCATCCACTGTGGAGCATGCCGCAAATATAATGTATTTCAAATGAATTAATTCTTAAAATTTAAATTACCTTCATTTAAATAAAATTTACTGGCGTACGCTGGGATTTGAACTCGCGACCACCTGATTGTATGTCGAAAATGTTACCCCTCGACCACAGGGCCGTCGAAAAGTGTTTACTTAGGTATACCGTACTAACGCAATTTTATTTAATTTTCTTCCTCCATATTTATTAATAAGATACAATAATAATAACAAATTATTCTCGTAGCCACTGCCTCATCCAAAAAAAACGCCTATTACCACGTGGAGAACTTCGCCCAAACTCAGCAATCCACTTGAATGGAAAGTGGGTCGACCTGGTCGACCGACTTGTTTTATATTTTCTTCCGCATTTGCTTCAACTCCCTTTATGGCACTCGAACCCTGCCGTACGAAGCAAGCAGAAAAAATAAAATAGGACCTGACACCAAGAAGTTTCTGTATTATTCTCCACCTAGAAAGCTTCATACGCAGAATACAAGCACAACGTACCTAAACCTTGGGCATGACAGGTAAAACGGACAATGGGCACGACTTAAGTGCATAGGTCCCACTGATAACTTCGAAGCAAGTAACATGAAGACATATTACAACGGCGCTCTCAGTAGCTCTTCTGGCCAGATTATATGACAGGCTTGTATGTTGTGTATATTATCAATGCTTCTGACGAAATATCGTCATTTTTTCATTTGTTTTAAAACATATTAAATATATATAATGTCATGAAAATGTTATCCTTTAGGTTCGTAGTCTCGTATCTAACAAATTTTATGATTCCTGATTTGGCAAAAAAACTCAGTAGAAGCTGTTAAATTCTAAACTTCCGATGGGTTTGAGGTCATCAATATTGAATGATAGGCTTTGAACACTGGTCTTAAGGGCATACCGCTGATAGATCTGTTGTTTCCGTTTCTCACAAACAACGCGTATAACACCAAATACGTTACGACGGCCGTAGCCCTCAGCGACAGTAAGTACTTTAAGTTTCCTACTTTACTTTACTGAGCGAACAAGGTAGATAGGTACATGACAGGAATTATTGGACACCGGACTTAAGGACGTAGCTCTGTTGTAACCCTCTCTCTTTCTCATAAACGTCGAGTGTGGCAGAAAAGAGGTTTCAACAGAGATCTCTATGGCACAGGGTGTTTTGGAGCGGACAGGGTGTTTTGCCTGTCAACCTCTGAAGGCGATCCTAAGCACTAACTGTCCCGAGGGTGGACAATTCATTATTTATATCCGGCCCAACACCCCAGGAAGTGTTATTTTTTTGACAGTTATATTATACTAGAATAACAAACGACGTATTCTTGCATCGAAGTTTACAGATGGGAGCTGTGATGAGGAAAGCACTTTAATATTTGGCTGTTATTAAGGGTTAATTATTCATATATGTACTTATTTTTAAATTAAAAATGATGTACGTGAAATTCAGCATGGTATATTATTTTATTTAGTTTTGGAAAAAAGTTTCATTTTTAAAGAAACATAGGTAAAAATAATGTGTTTTATAAACGTTCCACTGCGGATGATATTTAATGAAGCAAATCGTGACTACATAAGTGAATTTAAACTATCTTGAGGGAGGGACACAGATTAGGATAAAGGGACTAAAGACGGGAGTTGATGGAAAGATAGTATGATTGGTCTAGATTGAGTTCGGTTGTGATATGCCTTGCGTATTGCGTAATGCTGAACCGCCATCTTAATATTAAAATATATATATTGAAAGAAACCACCATTGAAGAACAAAGTGTTGTGGGAATTGGCTTTATACGCGTTTAGTCACCCGATACGTGTGGTTACGTAGGTACATTTTCTTCATTTTAAGTATATTAGCACAGGGTCACAGTGTCTATCATCAGGACAAATGATGTGTAATGTTATACATTAAATACCCACAGGCCTGATGATGGATACTGTAACGCTGTCCAAAACGTTGGCAAAGGAGGTAGCACAATAGGGCATAATACCCCAAAAATAAATCACGATATCCGTAACGATCATTCGCAGAAATCGCAAAAATTGATGGTATCATTGCAGTTTTTTGGTACCAAGGGCCTTATTGCGACCAAGAACTTTAGAAATATATTACTTTTAACCTATTTTTTGGAATGAAGTTTACCTTAAGTTTCCCGGTGCCGAAGTGCTGCGGCGTGACGAGGAAGTGTATTCCCACCACAGCCGTCTGGAGCCCCTCAGAGTTGGTAAACTCCGCCGAGCGATAACGCTTCGTGTAACTTGGATTGGCCTGAAACAACAACATACACGGATATTACTTTTTTGGCTTGGCAATGCTGTATAATACGTTTTTTTTAAAGGTTTTGTAGTGTTCAATGTAAAAAAGACACAGCAAAAGATGTTGTTTAACAGGACGCATTGTAAGGTGTGCTTTTCCTAGGGCTCCGGTGAAATGGGAGCAACAAAAATAACAGATTACTTGTTTAGCAATTTTTGGTTTACAGTGCAATTTTTAGAAATTTAATTAATTCGTATTATTTTACAATTAATTCATTAAAAATAATACGTAGTCTGGTTGCAGCACGTTCCACGGTTGAAGGCACTCTGAGTATCACCGTAGTCAAAGACCACTATTGGGAATTGCTTGAAATGGCTGTAGCCGTGTTTGGTCAACAGATTTGAATAGCCAGGTACTTCCTCACCTACCTCTTTCCCATCTCTTCCATCCACCTTCCTCCTACAAGATAAGTTAGAAGTAGTCAGGGACATCCGAGGAAGATTTGGCACGAAAAATAAATCAAATCACGACCCGGGTCATGCCATTTGTTAGTTAGTATTAAAAGAGTATTAATGAGACGTTGCATGAATGTAAACGAAGGAAGCAGTGTGTGCCGTAACAGAGTTGTGAAGCGGTCCATCTTCTCTATCTATCCTTCCAGAGGAATTCGTGTGAATTAATTAGTCACCACAAATAATTAATAATTTGTAAGGTCAATCAAACCTTGCGATCAACACACATAAACCTAATTAAAAATCCACTTGATTTGATCTTCCAACTTCTGGTGAAAATCAACAAACGCCGGAAATACGTACCTGGCATATATTTAGCAGGTAACCTTGCCAAAGGACCGAACTTTAATTTAATAAAGTGATATGTTCCTCTAGCCCTAGCGGGTTGACTTAACTTCCCTGACACTCGATACTCGATGCGCCAATGCGAAGCACGCTTTGATCTGAGTAACGGGATGCAAATATTTCTTCAGTCTCCGTGTACATACATTTAACGGTGTTGACTTTCTATCAACCGTACACTCTGTACATAGAATTTGGTCGTCAACTCGTTTCCAAGGATGTTCAGCAGTGTTTTACAATTTAGGTTACTCGACAAGTATTAGAAAAAAAAACAGGATGTTTTTACTAATATTATTTATATCCGTTTAGTAGATTCCACCATCAGAAACTGATTGTAATCTTTAGAGCACAGACGTCAGATGTGAATGCTGTCCTTGTTATTATTATTTATTTATTTAAAATAAAGACAAACATTCCCGGCTTAAGAATAACCCGACAATATTAAGAAATCTCCTACTACCACCACAGTGAGCCGAAAATGTTGCTTGAGTCGTGATGGAGGTCTTAGCCAGCCAACGAATAAAATACAGAACGCCTGGGTGGGACCCAAGCGCGATGCCCACTCAACCACTGACCGGTCATTTATATTTTATAATCTTTTTTATTTTTTTATTTTAGTTTATAAGGGAAACTAAGAATTATACATATTTTATAAAAGTAATTACATATTAATACTTCTTCTAACTTCTAACACAGCAAACTTATTTTGTGGCACCATTTTGATTTAAATTAATAAATTACTTCGTTTTTACCACTTTTATTGTTTACAAAACCAACATGTTTCGTGAGCAATGCTCACTTCTTCAGGGTGAGCATCAATAAAAAATCCTGAAGAAGTGAGCATTGCTCACGAAACATGTTGGTTTTGTAAACAATAAAAGTGGTAAAAACGAAGTAATTTATTAATTTGAAACATATTAATACATGGTTGCATGAACCAGCAAAGTTTCTGCAAAACCTCATAGTATATATAGAAAAACAAAGATGATTAAAAAGAAATAAAAAAAACACAAATTTAAAGTATGCAGGATTGATAATATGAAATTAATTAATCAAGAATAAACATGATTAAAAAAAGAAAAACAACGTAACGAGAATGAGAAAATAAGTAGAGGGTTCGTAATTAACAATTTGTTTAAAAATTTTCTCTTAGTTATCTATATATGTACCTATTTACCTTTTATTTTTAAAATTTATATTATTTTTATAACTTTGCTAAACAAATAACAGTTACTAGGTTTTAAACTTTTTTTTAATTTAATTTTATATTATTTCTGTTCTTTTTATTTTCTCTTTTTATTTGATCAATTTTCTTTCTTTTTTGTATAAATCATGTTCCATTTGTTTATACCCATAATAATTTGACTGTCCTAAAATGGGAATACTCCCAGTTGGGCAGTCAAAAAAATTAATGAATTATGTATATACATGTATAATCTTGTACTAAATAAACAAACAAATAAATAAAATAAAATAAATAATTTTTTTCAATTTTGAATTTGGTAAATTGATCACAAATGAGGACAAATGTAAAATATGAGCTTCTGAAAAGATATTATTGTAATTTCTGCATGACATTCTGAGAAATAAATGCTGTATGTAATTTGTTCTTGAGTGCGGGGTGTGGAATAGTTGGTCCGATCTTCATCAAGAATTCCACAAGGATCATATCGGACATCTCTTTTTTATTTTGTATATCAATGATATAAGCACAAGTTTTAAAAGTTATAATTTCCAAATTTTTGCTGATGACAGAAAAATTTACAAAAAATCACTAATATTAATAACAGCAAGAATGCAAGACGATATTATTAGGCTTGGAATATATTGTGCGAACAACCAACTGTTCCTTAACCCGGAAAAATGAAACAAATAATTCCAGTTATTCCAATAAACCAAAAGCACTAACCCCCTAATATTCCCGTACAAAATCAATGACGTAGAACTAAAAAGATTTTATAAAGTAAAGGACTTGGAAATAAAAATGGGCTCCGGAAAGACATTCTGATCACATGTAAATTTCACTTGCGACAGGTCCAACAAACTTTAGGATTCATCTTAAGGTGACTAAACCATTCGATCACCACATATAATTAAAAAACTTTACGTCTTTTTTTTACATGAGCTCCACACAGGAGGCCCTGAGGAAAATAATTTCCCTCAGGGCCTATGTCATCTTTGGGGATGCTGTGTGGAGGGGTTTTTTTAAAGGAAAGGAAGGAGAGGAGAGTTCTGGGAAGGAAAGGGGTTTAAAGGGTGGGTAGGAATCTGGGGTTCAGTGTGTCCTGGTCCAAGACCCAAGACCTAGACAAACCTCACCCCACGAACCTGGGCACCCCTGCTAAATCACCAAACGTAGCGAACCACTTGGGGTGACCTATGGCGGAGGTGTTGGTTATCTAATAAAGGTTCCCGGGGCGGCGGTACCCACTCCCGCCTCCCAAATTGTAAAACGTCTCTTTTATTTGCTCAATATTAGAATTTGTGTCAGTCATGTGAAATCCTCAACACAAATTTAATATTTTTGAAAGCTTAGAAAGAATTAAAAAAAGGGTTTTAAAACACTTAGGACGGGTTGTTTAAAAAAAAATTAACAATACATTAAATATTTTAAGTTAATTTTCGCGTCCTGCGTAAATTCTTTTCAAGTACTATAATTATATCATTATATGCCAGTTACTTCATAAAACTAAAGTAATCACAGAACTTGAATAGAACTTTCATATTTGATGAATTGTTCGAATTTTTGAAAAAACTGACTTAAAATCCTTCCGATCATCGGAACACCTAAAAGAATCATTAACATTCCATAATTTATCAACCTTAGAAGATATAGGTATCCGACCAGATTTTTTTTATTCAGAATCATCAACAACGTTGTTGACAATAACTATCTTCTAGAAAATATTAATTTCCACTGTCCAATACTAAATACAAACGAAGTAGGAGACAAAACCGATTCCTGTAAGACGTTATCATTTATCGAAACAGAATCAGAAACCATTTGAATCATCCTCTCCCTTAAAAAGTTGGCAGTCCATGTAAAAAGGGGAGCGGGAAAATCGTAAGAAGGCAGTTTATTGAAAAGTCGTCGGTAACGTCGTAACATGACAACATGTTTGAGAGACACCGCTCTTAACATGCGTCACGTACCTACGCGAGAAGATCACCGCACGAGCGGTTCCATCGAAATCCATATTGACGGTCGTTGATAGTTTTGTTCTTCTCGGGGTAACTAGGTTATTAATCCTTTCGGCCTTGGTGAATGGTCAGGAAACACGCCAGATGCGCGTCAAACATTTGTACATAGTTGAAATTTATCACATGAGAATGCGTCGTTTGTACGACTTTCTCGAGTTTGCCGGCTCGATTTTGGAACCGTTTCCCTTCTTCCTACAACATGTTCACTCCTTCCTCTCCTTAAAAAGACTTTCCATTTATCATCCTTAAAAATATCAATAATTTCTTTAAAAATTTGTGAGGAGTTAATTTAATTTGATTTTTAACGCTTTTTCCATGTCCAATTTTTAAAATATGAAATAAGTCAAATCACAAAACAAATAGGTATTAACATAATTCGTTTTTAGATTTTCACAGCCAAAAGTATTTTCGTTATTTGTTTTGGTGGTGTTATGCCGTGTCGCGCTACCTAATTTTTTAGCCAATGTTTCGGACAGCGTTGCAGTGTCCATCATCAGATTTAATCGCGTTGCAGTGTCCTCAGGGCAGATTCGGCAAATCTGGTAATAGATTACACATCTACCGGATCTGCCCTGATGATGGACACTGCAACGCTGTCCGAAACGTTGGCTAAAGAAAGAGATAAAAAGGAATTAATATATTTAGAGAAATTTCTTTCGTAGGTACTTAAAATTCTTTTATTTATTTTATTTACGGTGATCTTTGTTCCACCTTAGCGTCAGTACCGGTTATCAATTTAGAAGAAGAACTATCGACAATGTTTTTAAATATCAAGCTTTTTCACTGATTTAAATTTAAATTTCTTCGTACTTATATCCTTACTTTTCAACGTACGTATATGGAATGAAATTTAAATTACAACTGGCAAAACGGTTTCCTTCTGTACTTCCATAAGCCTGCACATAAACATTAGACTAGCCGCAAATCTTTTATCCCGTATAGCGGTACAGCTCAGGGGCACTAGCAGGATATGCGGAAAGCGTGATTAAAATAAACCGGGAGATAAATATATAAATAATACAGTCAGATAGGAAGCCTACAGCGCTATTCCATTTTTACAAAACTAATGGCAAGTTTCATGAGATACTCAATCCAAATTCATTTTACAATTAAGCTTTACATTATTGTAGGCAATACCATAGAATCACCCACAGGCTTGTAGGTGTTTCTAAAACCGATGTACTTAGTTACATTAATTATTTGTGGAATTAGTAAAGTGCTATAATGACTAGGAGTATTAGCGTGAGACAGAAAGAATTCATTGTGTACAAGTAGTTGCATTTGGTTAAGCTGTCTCTGTCATCCGCTAGAATAGCTAAGTCTAAATCTCAGCTAGAATATATGCTAGTCTCAATCGCATCCACAGTCATAATACTTAATGATAAAAAACCAGCGATTGAACCTCTTAAATAATGCCGTTAATTTAGGTCATGCGTTGAAAGTTTGTTTTTTTTTTATCGTGGTAAAAAGCAGAATATTACTAGATTGCACGGTTAAAAATAAAAATCCTAACGGTGACTGACCTCTGGCTGAGCCCTCTTCAAATGTAATGTAAGGGTAGTAAATCAAGTGAACGGTTTTTTAAGATCGACTGAAGGGTTATTTTCCATCAACACAGCATGGACAGGGAATTCGCGAAAATGCGTTAAAAAGTTTTATTACTCAGAGACACTGGAGATTTTGTCGTTGAAGAATTCAAATACAATTCAATATTTTTAATGCAAAACTTCGATCAGTCATTTTAAAAAGAAAGGTCTTTATAGAATTCTCATTAAAACACAATAAAGGATTATTATTTAGAGTCATAAAGGTGCAGGTTTTACATATCTTAATATATACAACAAAGTCGGGTTAGTTACACCATTTATAACTCGAGAACGGCCAGACCGATTTTTATGATCTTTGATTTGTTGGATTTGTCTCCGCCCTGAATAGCAGAATAGCTATTAAAAAATCGGAAAAATTTACGAAAAAAATAATTATGAAGAAAAAATTTTTCCTCATATATTTTGTATGGAACGAAATCTCATCTTTTGAAAGAACTGCAGGAATATTGTGATAAGTATAATATTGAGTGGGGAATTTTGTGTCAAATTACAATACGCTGATTGTTTTGCTTTTGTTCTTAGACATGTAATGCTGCCCCTCTTTCTTACACACATGTCTGCACCCCTCCAATGAAAAAATACAATATATCCATTTATTGTGTAAAGAAAAAAATAACAAAGAATATCAAGAAATGGAAACCAATTTATTACACCTAATTTTAAAACAACTCGAATGCAAAATCATTATATTTTCCAAGCCACAAAAAACTAAAATAATCTCCATTCTGAATTACGCTGTATCATCAACCGATCAGAACAAATAAATAAAATTAAATAATTTTTCAAAAAAACTTACAGTAAAAAGTAAATATTTTATACAAAACAGGTTATAACTTACACTTAAGTAAGAATCGTGGCTCCCTTATCAGGCACAAGAGCTCCTCTTTTCTGATAAGGTATACATGACCAAAAACGATCTTTAATTTAATATTTTGTAAAATATATTTGTGTATATGTAACTCATATTTTTTATATTACAATAAAAAAATTTATCTATAAAATGAATCGTCTAAATGCCTGTATGTACGCGCGAAACTTCCGAACGGCTTTACCTATTTCATTCAAACTTTGGGGATTTGATGTGTGCATGCCCGCAAAGGTGAGCATTATGAAATTTGTATAAAAAATTGCAATGTACGCGAGCTGTTTGAAAACTGAATTTACCGGGAATGAATGTATGGAATACGGGAGGGGGGAGGGGAACTCGGGTGGAGGTTCGAGGGAGTGGGGGACCTGGGAGGGGAATTCGGGAGGGGGTTCACGGACGGAGGAAGGGGGGGAGTGGATCGGGGAGAGGGAAGGTGGAGGAGGCGTGGGTACGCGAGAGGGAAAAGGAATGGGAAACGAATGGGAAAGGTCACGCAGGGAGTCTTTATTAAATGGCATAGCAACGCATCCCGGGTACCAGCTAGCGTGTAATATAAAATTTAAAGTGACGTATAAAGTTCGGTAAACAAATTTCTATTGTACCGTATTTCAACAGGAGCTCAGAATAAACTTGAAATACACGAAAATGTATTACCTTTAAGTACATATATAATCATAAAAGCAATTTAACGTTCCCATAAAATTTATTGGAACTTTTGCTTAATCCACAAATCAAAAGCTATCAAATAGCGTAATAAACCAAAATTACAATTTATTATATTTTATCATCCATCTGTCAAAGTAGGAACATGAAATATCTGATTTTCATGATGAAGCCCTTTACTTTAATGATTTATTCTGATCATATCGAATTCTTTACAACTTTAGAGGAACGTTGTGGAAATTTTTATTATTTGGAGATACTAAATGCGTAGAGATGGAGAAGAATATTCTCACCCCTTACAAATATAATACAAATAAACGTGTTTTATATTTACACAACTGATAAACAACAATTTACTAACATTAGTGGTTATATATAATTATCGAAGAAGGCAAACACTTTGTGGCTTGAAATCAAACAAATTAAAAAAGTTATTTTTTAAGACAGTTTATTTTATTTTATTATAAACTCCAAAAATTTATTACGGTAATCTTCCTTCGTACTGAAATTTAGTTTATATGTTTACTGTCCTGATGAAGGTTGAATCAAAATCAAACAAAACTGGTCGACGTGGTGTATAAATAAAATAAAGTGGTTTTAAACAAAGAACTTTCATAATTTAGTTACATATCAGTAAAACTTAAATCTCGTACCTTTGTGGCTAAATTTAGTACCCACGCCGAATTTATGACAATGGAATTATAATTATATTTCATTTTAATTTCTGCGGTTGCGCCCGCAAAAACTTTCGTAAAATATTTCTTAAATTGCAAAAAAAATTGCGACGTCGTTAAGCAATTTCTTATTTACATACTACGCACGTTTAATAATTTCATTTTAGTTTTTATTGTAAAAATATTGTTTAAAAGAATTATACAACACGTTTCCAAAGCTTTTTAATTTATTTTAATTTGGGAGGTAGGAACGGGTATCGCCTCCCCACGGAACCTTTTATTCGATAATCAACACTCAGCCATAGGTCACCCCAAGCGGTTCGCTACGTTTGGTGACTTCGAAGAGGTGCCCGTGTAGGTACATGGGGTGAGGTTTACCCGGATCTTGGTGGCGGATGAGTCTGAGACCGATGAGGGAGACATTTTAATCTCTCCAGCAGGACTCTCTCGGAACATCGCCCTACCGATATGGGAGGTATGGATTCATATGTCCGTCACTCCTGAACATACTGACCCCAGATTGATACCCACCACCCATACCCTTTTCTTTCTCAGAACTTCCTTTCCCAAAAAGACCTAGCATACAGCATCCCCAAAGATGACATAGGCCCTGAATTATTTTCCTCAGGGCCTCCTGTGCGGAGCTAATGTAAGAAATAATAATACATTTTTTCACAAGGTTTAAAAAAAGGTTACTACGGTGCAACGAAGTCGTATGGACGGCATCCTTCTTAATAAATATTACCCACGTACGCACTTCATAACAATAGGAAAGATTCTCTCAATCGCCATTTCAAGCAACATTCTGTTTTTGAATGGTGGTCTTTCACCAAGGCGTTACCTTGAGTATCTATGTATATACCTACCGATGATTTCATAATAATATGCTACGTCCATTGAACTATATGTCGGGTGGCCAAACATTTGCACTTTTGTAGTCGTGCTAGCGGGGATTTCCAACGGGTGAGGAGAGCGGGGCCACTTGTGCGCGGTTCCTCACTTCTTGGAAATTTTGTCACAATGGATCGCTTTACGGGAGAGCAACGCGCTTTCTGGGTAAAACATTTTTACAAAAACATGATTTTGTTCCATCCTGTTCAACAAGAATTCTATTTTTTTTACAAGACAATGATGCACGCCGCCCACTTCGTTCGCATTACGAATTGAAGAGTTTTAATCAGTGCCCAAGTGTTAATTTAATTAAATTATGGTTTAAAAACTTGGAAGAAACCGGCACGACTCTCTTCCGAAAATAAATCGAGGGCGGCTATGGAGCAGGAGGGGCGAAGAGAACATGGCACCAGTAAACATGTCTGTACTAGACTATCCAAATATGTCGACGGTAAGCTTTCAGGCGCTTTGGCGAAAAAAATTTTTCAACCATAGTTGTAGCAGTTCGTTAGCTACAATAATACACTTGGATGCAGCAAGATGGTGCAACCTGCCATACTTCCGACGAGGGTACATCCACAATTAAAGAAATTTTCCTTAACAAACTGTTCTCACGCAGAGGAGATATTCTGTGGCCTCCCCGCAGTCCGGATCTAACCCCAGCTGATTTATTTTATGGGATATATATGTATATAATATATTATCTTACAAGTCGAGTCTATGTAAATTAAATAGTGACTGTACTCCAATTTAAGGAGAACATCCATCAAGAAATGGTCAACATACCTCGTGATTTATGTCGAAAACTTTTGGAAAATCGAAAGGCCAGATTTGAGGAATGCCAGCAGCGAGATGGCGGCCATTTTGATGAAAGTGTTTTTGGGAAATGATTTTCCAATATATTTTTGTTCTTCTACTCTTATTATGTATTTAAATACAATCTGTATTTTTTCGTGGTTATTTCAAAAGTGCAAATGTTTATGGCCCACCCTATATTTAAAAATGGGAAAATCAAACTTCCACTTGCTTCGGGCAATTGATACCTACGCACAAAATTATATTATATCTGAATACATAATTATTCTCTTAATTTTTCCGGCAAGTCTCTGTACTTCCTAAGCCCTCGATCACGAATGTCTCCCGAAGAACTAAATGTGTGGGAAGCGCTTTTGGAAGGCGCCATTTACCATGGTATTATTTAATCTCTTCCTTGATCGTCGGATCTTATCTTCTCAGCCATTTACATCAAGATACAAGTACTCAGATATTATCTCCGGCCTAGTCTCCAAAGTGGCATCTAAAATATTCAGAATTATGAAAAGCCTCTGCTCACAGTTTCCGGGAGGCCCGACCATGTATTTTTAAATAGATGAAGTGTGTCTTACAAAAAGTAAACAGGGAAGTCAAATGTTAAGTACGGCAGGTGAACAAAAGGATGGAAGCACCGCAATGGCGCATGTTGCTTTTGGAAACTTAAGAATAATTAAGCTTCATGATCCTAAACAAGACATTTGAAAGTATCTCGATTGAAGTGTTTTCCTGAATTTGTCAAATGTGTGGGTTTCATTCTGAAAATTGTAAGCTATTTGAGTTGCTGAAAATAATTTTCTGCTAGTTTCCATGCGGGATTACTTTGGCCTGACAGATGATAAGTGTTTTATAAAATATATTTGACTGTCAATATGTTTTTCGGACAAGATACGTATTTTCTTCGTCTTATTTGTAGGTTCTTTTTGCGCATTAAATTTAATATTAACGGCTGTAACACAATGAACTGCTATAGCAAGCTGGCATACACACACACTGTTAGCTAGTCCTCTTCTGTGTCTTAAAAGATAAACCACCGAAGTTCACTTTTTGGTGATCGTGAGTTGAATAAAACACCGAAGTTCATAAACAGTAAATTGACTGATTTAACTAATTACAGAACCTCTGGAGTCCAATTAACTTTGATGCATAAACGACGGATATCCGTTTTACGAGAATGAGGACGCTCCGAGAAAAAATTCACACATATCTAAAAATTCACACATATCGTACATTAGGTAATTCACACATATCTAATATGTACACTGAAAACCAACATACGTTGTCTATGCTCAAACAATTTCACGGTTAATACAAGCATTATAATAATAGTAATTGTTGGATGATTTTTATAACGCCATTTTCGTGAGAAAATCACCACAAGGGCGATTGGAAGCTGACGTGAGACAACTGTCGAATACATCAAGTGAATAAACGTTTATTTTTTAACGAGATAATGTAAAGAGTAGAAAAATTGTACAGATTCTGATGGTGAAAGTACTAGGTTTTAACAACATTATTAAAATTATGTAATTAGGTATATATATATTTTTACAATAACTCCACACAGGAGACCCTGAGGAAAAAAGTGGAGGAACTTTTTGATGAGAGAAGGAGTGAACTTGGGTCTTGTAGAGACCCACAAATACAGAGACAGAGGCCAGCAAATCGTTCCACAGCCGAGAGGTTTAACTCAAGAACGAGTCGTAGAAACGACCCGTTCTCATGTGACAAATATCTACCGCGAATTCATGTTGGGCCCGTGTTTGGCGTTTTTCCCGACTATGCACCGGTGTCGAGGGGATCAATGACTCTAGTTCGCACATTCGCACCTGACGCCTGCGTTTTAAAGATTAAAATCCGATTGTAAAGTTAGGAGAATCTATCAAACGGACCGCCCGTTTCTGCACAGAGTCGAGAGTTTTTTTTAGGTATTTTGGGCACTATTATTATGTTGCACTCACATTTAAGTCTTACAGTCTGAATACATATTTGATTAAAAACATAACCTCAAAAATTACCAATGGCGATTTGAAATCGATTGTTATGTTATGCGTAATTATTCTGATTAACCTCCATATAAAAAAAAAATTAATTAATTAATAAGAGAAATTAAAATCACGGGAAACCATCATCAATTTTCAAATGTGTACCACAAAGGATTAGAGAAGATTTAAATATAAATGATGATCATCAGGGCCAGAAACAAAAATCCCTTGACAATATGAAATGTGTGTAAATTAATTATTTCACTTTTAATAATAAATGTTTCATTTTATTTTAGTACCTTTTTGAAATATAAGCTCCCTTGTTTTTTCAGCATTAAATCCAATCATATTTATAATTTCATTGTGATTTCAAAAAGGCATTCATAAAATTACCCTGAACATGGGTACTTATGTTAAACGTACTGTATTTTGTAGATAAAATAGTAAAGGTAGAAATTAAAATCAAATTAAATTATTACCAATTTTATTTGACCAAGCCTTTTAATTTAACGAACAATATTAACAAAATTCGCTCTACACAAATCATCATCATCTCTTTTTGTGGCTAAAAAAAGAATGCTAATGGCAGAGCTTTCCTGCATATAAAAAGGATTTGTCTGCTTTATAAGACCAACAATGATGAAAAATTTAAAATTGCGGAACTTCGTAAAAAAATAAGCTCGCAAAATATTTTATTTCCTCCTGACCTTTGCTAACTTTTTCAAAATTCTTTACATCCAATCAGCCTGGCCAAAGATCTTCAAACTTTGAAACAATGGATACCTCGAGAATTTCATGAATTTTAATATAGGATTCCACATAATTCCTCATCAATTGATGTTCCGGATATTCATCATGATAAAATTTAATGTGGTTTAATTGTTTTAATTAGAGTTAGTTAGAACTAGATCCATAATAAAAAAAATTATGCTGATGTTCTTATGAAAATAAATAAATTCAAATAATTTCTTAGATGTTTTTATCCTCTTACTCCTTGTAGGGAGAACTTGGGTTTTGTGATTTAAAATTATGCTTTTTTATGAAAAAATATAAACAATTTACTTAAATGGACTACGGTATCTTAAATTTATCTACAGCAGGGGTGGCCAACTTGATAAGACCCAGATCTACCATTTACTGACGAAACCACGTGCGATCTACCAAGTGGCGTAGCGCGAGTTTCAGCCGCCCGGGGTGGAGGAAAATTTCGCCGCGCCCCCTTATTTCGGTACTTCAACAGCAATTTTCAAGCGCCGGGGGGAGGGATACATGGAAATTCCGTTATTTTTATTACCACCTCATTTTATGCCGATTTTTATAATCACATGTGATAAGTATTCTTCCAATAAAAAACCTAATCTGCAACTTGTTATTGTAATTTATCGTTATAATCTAAACACAAAACTGGTTTAAATTAAATCTCTTTGTGCCGATTTAAAACTACACTCAGAACATAAAATGGTTTTTCTTTAATTCTGACAGAACATACATAGTCTGCAACTGAACTGCACAAGAATTTGAACTGCACTTCGAATAAGAGAATGTTTTCCTTCGAAATGTGTCAGCAGAAGAATCCACAATTTTACATTCTAGTTTAAATTAAATCGTATAATTAAAATAACACTCCGATGACCGGTCAGTGGTTGAGTGGGCATAGTGCTTGGATACCATCTGGGCGTCGCGTGTTCGATTCCTCAGCTGGCTAAGTCCTCCATCACAACGCAAGCAACATTTTCGGCTTTCGGTGGTGGTAGTAGGAGATTTTCAAACATTGTTGGGTTATTCGTAACCCGGGAATGTTTGTCTTTCTTTTGATTAATTAAAATAAAAAAAAGATGAAAATGGTTCATCATTATTCTGGCAGCACATACATAGTCTGCCACTGGAATTTTATAATTGCACTTCGAATAAGAGAATGTTTTCCTTCGAAATGTGTCAGCAGATGGAATTTTACATTCTGATCACTTAATTGGTTTTAAATTAAGAGTGAATCTGCTTGCGATTCTCCAGCTTTAATTAGTATTACTCTCATAATGTGCGTATGGTTTTCCAACGAATTACGAATTTTGAAGAATTCATTAAATCTTACTAAAACTAGTTTTGTGTTCAGAATGTAAAATTCCAGTTGTGGTTCATCTGCTGACGCATTTCAAGGGAATACATTATCTTATTCGAAGTGCAGTTATTAAATTCTAGTTGCAAATTATATATGTGCCGATAGAATAAAAAAAAACATTTTCATGTTCTGAGTGTAGTTTTAATTCACCCCATGCAGATTTAATTTAAACCAGTTTTGTGTTCAGCATATAACATTAAATTACATAACAAGTTGCAGATTTATGGTGTACCGAGTGAAACATTTGACGTGCATGTTATATGCTGCAAATTTCTGAGAAATTGACTGTTCCGTGTGTAACTATTTTTTGGGGACTTTTACGCAGAATTCTTAAGTTAAAATTTGCCTTGTGTTCTAAACACTGTGTAAAAATTCGAGAAGCGAAATCCTATTACATGGATACCATTCTCGATTTCCGAGAGCAGCTATAAATTTATAAAACGACTTTTATTGGAAGAATTCTCGTCACGGGTGATATAAAAATCGGCATAAAATGAGGTCGTGATAAAAAAAGGATTTCTACTCCTTCCCCCCCCCTCTGGCGCTTGAAAATCTGCTGTTGAAGAACCTAAATAGGGGGCGGCGAAATTTTCATCCGCCTCGGGCGGCTGAAACCCACGCTACGCCACTGAATATCATGTGGTTCATTTGATATGTGTCTGCAATTTTTTTAGCCATTTCATAAATGTCACTATGATCAATGGAATTATTTAACGGATAACTGATGAATTTAACCAACTTCTCAATTTTCTCGAAATCTCTAAAGTGATTTTCGAAGTAAGATTCCACTGCCTTAATTTCTGCTGTGTACTTGGAATGAAATTGAAGGTAATATTTTTTTCCATATATTTTTCATATTTTTTGATGACTTTTTTTTTTTACTTTATTTATTTTCATTTCTTTGTACATATAATGTATAATAGCAAATAGTATATAATAACATAATTTATAAAAACAAATAGTATGAACAAGAAATGAAAACCCACTAAGGCACTGCCTGAGTGTGGGTAATATTTAAACAAAATACTATATTTCCAAGTACCCAAAGTATAAAATAGACTTAAAAAACATATAAAATATAAAGTTAGTATTACATAGGTAGAATAAATGAAAAATGTTTTGTTTCAGCTATAATAAAAATAAAATAAAAATATGGAGAAAAAGATACTGATTTAAATTATTTTTTTAGTTGTTTCAAAAAAAAAAATAAACAAAACATATTGTTTTATCGAAGGAAGCAAACACTTTGTGGTGTGACATTATATATTAAATGAAAGAACACACTTTGTAAAACACCACTTTTTATTATAATTGATATTTAAAAGCCAACCAGGTTTCGCTCGATCTCGAGCTTCATCAGGGCTATTATAACAACTAAAGTTAATTATCTACAGACATACATATATAAAAGACATTAACAGGATGAGTGAAAGAGCTAGCAATATTATAGGCAACACCCTATTGGTGCCAGAAAGTGAAGCAAATTGACAAGAGGGAGACAACAATAATTACAGGATGAGTAAGTAAAGGGGGGGAGGGAGAGGGAAGGAGTTGTTTAAGGAGAGTTTAGCGGAATAAATTAAAAATGGGACTATCAGATAAATTGATTTGGTTATTAATAATATTTGATTTATTATTAACGGCTTTTTTTATTTCGAGGGCTTCTAGATTGTTTAACCTAATTCCGATTCCATTTTTATGTAATATTTTAGTCCCGGAGGTTTTATCGAATGAGTGGTTAGTTTCTAGTAGATGGTTTGCAAATTCAGAAAAAGCATTACTATTTAAACATCTTCGATGAGTCATATCAACAAACAAAGTTTCTCACAAAAAATCCCAAACCACCAAAACTGTACGGATTTCTCAAAATACATAAAATGAATTGCCCCATCCGACCTGTGGTCTCCTGTTGTAATTCCCCTAATTTTAAATTGTCTTCTTTTATTACAAAGATATTTAATGATACCAATGTGTTTTCCCCAAAGTACACCATCAAAAATTCATTAGCATTAATTGACGAACTGAAGGACCTGGTTCTTCCCGCTAACTGCAAATTAATATCATTCGATGTAGTCAATTTATTTCCTAATGTTCCCATCACTGAAAGTAAAACCCTAATATCCAATTTACTTAATAATTCACACTTAACTAAAGATCTAGCTAATGACATGTCACGTCTTTTTAATGTTTGTTTGAACCAAAATTATTTTCAATATAATAATATTATTTATCAACAAAAGGATGGCTTGGCCATTGGGGCTCCTACGAGTCCTCTTATCGCCGACATTTTTATGGATAATTTAGAAAAAAATATTTTTGCTTCTAAATCACCTCTCTTAAAAAATATTTTATTGTGGCGACGTTACGTTGATGATGTTCTGTGCATTTGGACAGGTACCGACAGGCAATAAAACTCTTTTCTTAAAATAATAAATTCCTTTCACAAACAAATTCAATTTACTTTAGAAATAGGTATTAACTCAACCTTGAATTTTCTCGACCTAACTTTAAGTATCACTAATAATAAAATTGATTTCGATATAAACCGTAAACCTACCTATACTGATACTACCATTCATAATTCATCCAACCACCCCATATCCCACAAACATTCTGCCTTCCACTCCATGATACATCGATTGATTACAGTACCATTAAATAATAATAACTTTAATAAGGAATTATCCATAATTAAACAAATTGCTATAAATAACGGGTATGAGACAAAACTAGTAGATAATATTCTTAATAAAAAGTTGAAACAAGTAGCATCAAATAAATTTCTTTTTAATAATCCTAATAATAATATAAATACTAATCACCAATTCCAATGGCGTAAAGTACTGTTTACGAATAACTTTTCTTCGTTAAGCGTAAAAAAATTCCCTCCGGAAATAAAACCCGCCTTTTACACCAATAACAACTTAGGTAAATATTTAATTAACACTAAAGATATTGATGATAAATTTAGCCACTCTGGCGTATATAAATTAAGTTGTAATGATTGCTCTGCATTTTACATTGGAAAAACGGCCCGAAATGTAAACATAAGAATTAAAGAACATCTAAGATGTTTAAATAGTAATGCTTTTTCAGAATTTGCAAACCATCTACTAGAAACTAACCACTCATTCGATAAAACCTCCGGGACTAAAATATTACATAAAAATGGAATCGGAATTAGGTTAAACAATCTAGAAGCCCTCGAAATAAAAAAAGCCGTTAATAATAAATCAAATATTATTAATAACCAAATCAATTTATCTGATAGTCCCATTTTTAATTTATTCCGCTAAACTCTCCTTAAACAACTCCTTCCCTCTCCCTCCCCCCCTTTACTTACTCATCCTGTAATTATTGTTGTCTCCCTCTTGTCAATTTGCTTCACTTTCTGGCACCAATAGGGTGTTGCCTATAATATTGCTAGCTCTTTCACTCATCCTGTTAATGTCTTTTATATATGTATGTCTGTAGATAATTAACTTTAGTTGTTATAATAGCCCTGATGAAGCTCGAGATCGAGCGAAACCTGGTTGGCTTTTAAATATCAATTATAATAAAAAGTGGTGTTTTACAAAGTGTGTTCTTTCATTTAATATAAAACATATTGTACTACAGTTTAGAAAGTTACAGAAAGTAAGTTGTAGAAGGATGGATAAATTTATAGAAAAAGCGTTTCGATGTCTACATTATTCAAACATAATTTTACCTCTTTTACATATTTTATCATTTTATTAAACATTTGAGTTTGAAGTGGAAGAAGGTTAAATGTTCGAGGACCAATAAAACTGCTATGTGTCTACAATAATTTAGTATTGGTTTGTGGGGTGTAAAATATATTATTTATTCTTTTGCTCGTTCTGTTTTCATTTATTTCGAAATTATTTTTGTTTTTAAATACATAAATATTTCAAAGTTTGTAATACTTGTATAAATAATTTACGTATATTAAATATTTTAGTTTCTTTGTATAATAAGTTGGTCGAGAATGTTTTATTTTTGTTATATTATATGACTTTAATTATGTGTTTTTGAATTATTTGTAGAGGCTTAATAGATGTATCAAGTGCACCACCCCATCCTATAATGCCATAAATGGTTGAAGATTGCACCAGGGAAAAGTAGATCATTTTCAATTTTTCAATGTTTAGTACTTCCTTAAGTCTATAAAATATGTAGGTCAGATATCTTAATTTTGAAGTGATTTGATTAATATGTGATTTCCAATTAAGATTTATATCTATTGATACTCCTAAATATTTTATATTTTCGACATTTTAGAGTTCGTTGCACATGAAGCACATTTCTTGATTGCAACTAGTAGGTATTATGGATTCTAATTTAAAGGTTGTCTTTAGGTTTATTTTTAATGGTTTTATAAAACGGTAAGTAAAATGTTTTGCTATAGTTTAAAACGAGTTTTAAAGGGTAGAGTAAATTGGAAAGATTTTAGCCATGTTGAAACCAGTGAAATACAATGATTACAAAATGATTACCATCCACTATTATTGCCGTGTCGTCTGCGTAAGAAACAATTTTACCAGGGATAACAAAATTACATAATTCATTAATATAAATTAAGAATAAAATCGGGCCAAGTACAGTTCCCACTTCATAGATGCTGTATGACTTTGGAATGCTGCAACAATATTCATAATTTCTGTTAATGATTTATTCTTGCCTTGTAATTCCAGATTTAATTTGCTCAGTTTTCCGGTAAAATCTGCTAAAAATGATAAATCACAATGCCAGTCTAAATCATGCAGTTGCTGAGAATCATCACCCCTCTCTTCAAGAAAATTAGTGATTTCGTCCAATAACATGATGGATCGGCATTTGAAAATCACACAAGATGATATGCGCAGCTTTTGTGCGGGTTATTGTCCGGCTACGGGTCCGAGTTCTTGTGCGGATGCGGGTTTTATTTGGTTCGAGTCCTTGGCCGGACCCGTGCGTCTGATCGACTGGATAAATGGCCGCGATCGACCTGTCAATCGTGATCGGCCGGTCGGCCATCCCTGATCTATAGGATATAGTTTGTTTTGTATTCTTCCACGTGAATGTGTTGAACGTAAAACAAGGGAGTTAATTTATTTCTTTAATATTCCTAAATTGACATAATTGTCTTAATTATGACCAAAAGAAAATAAATAAAGGTGTTCACCGTTCACAGATCATAATTATTGCAGTAAGTAAAAAAAGTTATATACTTTGAAAACATTGTCAGTACAAAAGCACTTTCCTGAACCTTGTTTGTCCTTGTGTAAGCGCGTTACTTTTTTATATTAGCTCCACACAGGAGGCTAAGGAAAACAATTTCCCTAGCGGCCAATGTCATCTATGGAAATGTTGTGGAGAGGGTCGTTTTAAGGAAAGAAAGGAGAGGAAGTTTTGGGAAGGAAAAAGGTATGAGGGGTCGGTAGGATTCGAAGAAACCTCACCCCATGAACCCTGGAACCTCTGCTAAGTCAACAAAAGTATCGAGCCACTCGGGGTAACCTACGGCAGAGGCGTTGGTAATCCAAATAATAGTTCCCGGGCGGCAGTACCCAAATCCGCTTTCCAAATTGTATTGGATTATTTACTGTACCTTACATGAATAGAATATGCGTGTACATATCTGTAAACAATCTGTAAGTGTTACGCAACCGTTAACAATATCTTGCTCCCTTGGCAGACCACCTACGCATTTGATCAAATAATTGATTGCAAGAATAGGCCACTTGCATCACTTTTTTTTTAAGGTTTAAGAAAGTATTAAATAAGAAAATATTTTAAGACATTCTGTTTATATTTTTTTTTAATAACCCTGGCAATTTTTTGAAAATTTCAATCCGAAAAATCAGACCATTTTTTTATAAACCGGAAAGACGGGATGTAATTTTATAGGTGCGACAAAATGATAATTACATAGCTGAAAACCATTTAAAAAAGAACGTTTTCCACAAGAAAGGGCACAGGAGAATAACGAGGCATACCAAAAATATTACATCTCATAAATATTTTTTTCCTTGATTCATCTTATTGATCATAAATCATTATAATGTTCAACGTCTTTATTACTAAATCCAACGTAATATACTTGTACTTGTAAATTATAATAATAATAAGAATATTATAATATTTGATTTTGTTAAAATCAGCACCACTACCATTATACCTCTAAAATACATACAGACAGCAATAAAATGTACGGGGTTCTCTTCATAACATCTGTCAAAAAGTCAAACCAAATGATAAGTTCTCAGAGAACAAACAATAAATCTAGTGAACGTTAAATGTCTAATTCAAAAATTCGCCTGAAATCAAAGTGTTGCCATAAAAAAAAAAATCAGTCTGGAATTTTACAAAATTAATAGGAACATTTTCGGAGACGGGACATTTTCATGTAGTGACGTCACGGGCCCAAATAATGGATTTATTTATTTAAAAAAAAATTTTACATTTCTAAAAAATTTTAATCTTAGTAAAAAATCTATCCACACGATTTTTTCCAAGTCGTTATGAAATCCATGCAAGTGGCCTATTACAAGAATATTTTCATCAGATCTTTTTTTTCCATGGCTTTTCATCCCAAAGGAGTGTTCTGGCCAGTGTCAACGAATGCATTTATGAGTGTAATTTTGGGTTAATATTTACAAATTTGGCTTTGATTACAAAAACCTATGTACATTATGTAATAATACTGTTCAAATAATAATAAAACGCTAAATTCTTGCAATACGAGATTATTTTAATTACATATAATAAAGTGGAAGTAACAGGAAATTAATTTATGTTGACATAATTTTTAATGCGTAAAAAATAAACTAAATAAATAAATACATGAAACTAAACTTACAGTTACAAATTGATGCAATTAATATTAATGAAATTAGACAAGACTTTATAAACACGTTTGTCGACAAAAGATAGCAGGCATGCAATGTTGTAGGCGGCAATATGCCCGAACTGGTTAGGTGAGGGATGAAATTTTTGCATAAATAATTTATGGGACAACTGAAAAAAATATGATTGAGGTCCTCTTTACCAATACGACATTCACACATGGCAGAATTCTTAACATGCATTTTTGTCAGGTGAACATTGTAGCAGCAATACCCTATCCGCATGCGGCAAATGCAGGATATTGACAATTTGTTCAAAAAGAGTCTGGAAAACAAAAGATCATTTTTTTCATAATACAGCCAACGATTCCTTCACCGGATCTTAAAACAGCACTTTAGGAATTCATCAAGTTTAAAATAATGTTCCCGAAGAACAAAACATTTTCAGAAGGATCTATGAAAGCGTACAAACTTTATTATATTTCCTTATAAATGACTGTTTATAATTCAGCGGTTGATGTATTGCAAATTAAAGGCGTATTATAATCATAAGAAAATAGTTAAAATATTATAAGCTTAATATATATAAAATTTTTCGGACCCTACTCTCTGGGAGTGGCGCCTAGGGTTAAGAAATTGAAACCAATTCCTGAAAAAAAATGCTGTATAAAACACGTGAATTCCTAGTGTAGAGGATACCATGCGTTATGTACTTACTTACAAAAGTCATAAATTACATGATCACGTACCATTTAAAAAGGAATTCCTACAAAAATATGTTCTACTTGTTTAAACAAATAAATAACTAACGGATCCTTTTCCATCCATAGTTAGAAAATAATTATAAAAATTTAAAACAGATCAAAAACCTCATTTTCAACATTTTACCCTAAACCTAGCTCTAACCTACCTAAACCATATTTTTGGGTAAATAACAAATTTGGGTACAAAATTGCCTTTATCGGGGAAATCAAAAGAAAAAACCTTTATGTTTGTATCGTGAAATTCTGTTTTTTTTTTAAATTTAAGTGTATGGTAAATATTTTCAACAAATAAAAAGACACAGGAGGAGAATGAGGTAAATACTAGAGTTTATTGTAAACAAGCTGGTATGGTATTAAACTAAAATAAAAGTGCGTACGTGATACAAGACGCGTACGAAAATAAACATTATTTATATGATCTAAGCAATTTTTTTATCTACCTACTCAATTGAACTTTCTGCGCCTAAATTGAATTTTAAAACAGAATACCTTTCTAAAAATTGCTACTCGATCCGATACGCGATATAATAAGTCAAGTGCGTGGATATGAAATTTTTATTATATAATAATGAATATAAAATTCATTTTCGACGATAAAGTAACACAAAAAAATGAAGAATACTTACGGAAAATATAATAAAATCACGATGGTGCCAAAACTCGAACTCGTGATTAAGTGCAAAGCATTACGAAGGTAATATTAGTTGCAAGCTATGACATGAAAATATTGTGGTTTGAGAAGAGTTTTTTTTATAAAGTAGGTCTGTAAGGTAACCCAAAACAGCTATGCTCCGATATTGCCCTGCAACGCAACGGTCTGATTAGGTGAGCGGCGGTATGCCCCTCTTGGGTAGAGTCAATGATATTGGCCGCAGTGTAGAGAATTCTTAGGATCTTTTTTGAAGGGTTTCATGAAAGTCTCACGAAAAAACATTTACAATGATTATAAAACAAAATGAATTTAGGTTTAGCTTATTTTCTAGCACAAAAACGAACAAAGGGATTTACAAAAAACCCACGGAATTCAATTATTTCCAATCTAAAACACGTCCTTAATTATTTACGGTTACCCAAATCAAAGTCATATTGTTTGGGCACGCAAAAAGTCAATAATTGTCCCCTGACAGACCTGATTTAAGTACATTTTCCAATTTACTCTACCCTTTAAATATCAAATGACAGTTTTGATAGCACACGATCCATGGATCATTGTTTTATTCGGTGGGTTGATATAGCTGCTGTGTGCCTTCAATAGATGGCACAGTTGGTCTGTGCCAAAGACAAAAGGGCAGTTTACCGTAATATGAAACCAGCACATTTTCCTCTTTCCGACGTGGGCAAACAAATATGCTTGTCAGATCGTTAATTTGATAAATGTTGTTTGCTAATGTCGCTATGAAGCTATAAAGGTACGAGATCCCCGCCCCGGAGCCAGATATCGCACATATCGAATGTTTAATCAAACACCACTCTCAACGCATTTACCATTGAAAAATTAACTCGAATAGTAAACTAGTGGCGCAAAACGGTGAGTACTGTACGTTGTACCGGCTGATAATTTAATGGTAGCTTTTTGCGCAATTATATCTGCGTTTTCACATTTTTTTCTTACGTATCAATAAATGATAATAATACATTTATATGAAAAGACTACAGCTTTCTGATTTATATTAATATGATTCTTATTATCCAGCAGAAAATAATTAGTATGAGTAAGTACATATTATGTTACTAAAAATCCTCGTCTTGACTTATGATTTTGAAATTGGGTTCAAGCTGGTATTATTACATTCATATGTATTTTATTATTAATATACCACTCAGGGTGAGGCACACAAGACTGTAGAAATCAGGTTGCTGATCGCAGTCCACGGAGGCATTAAGAAGTCAGGAGAGCGTCTCAGGGCTGTTCGCTTGGAGAGCTGATCTGAAGGTGATCCAAGGGCTCGTAGTTCCTTCTAAGCGTAGAGTGTCCGAGGTCCAAGGGTAACGCGGTGGTCAGAAAAGAAAAGAGGCGAATGGAAGCAGGTCAGAGCAAGGTCAGGAGGGCAGACAGAGAGAGAGAGAGAGAGATGATGATGACGCGACGATGGTTAGTTGAGAACTGGTTTGGAAGGGTTTCTAGCCTATTCTAGGCTATTTATTAGATCACAGTTGCAAGGTAGCACCCTGCCATTGTTATGCCATTGCTGGGCCGTTATGCCTAGGGAGGATTTGTAGAATCCATTAGAAGCCGTTGGCCATCGGATCCGGATTCCGAGAATCCAGTGAAGCGTCCGATGGCAACAAAATTCCCTCTGCTCGCTCGCCTCACCCTGATAATTTATTTATTTAACACAAAGCATTTTACATAGTTAAAACAAATATTTTGGGAGATCTGCGGATACGATCGGCCACGGTTTGGCTGCTTCAATACGTCCGTCACAATTAGTAAAAAAAGGAGGTCGAAACATTGACAAAAAATAATATTATGATATATTGAGAAAGCTTACCTCGTTCTATGAAAATAGTCGCAGATACGTTATACGGAGTAAATTGTAGAATTCCTACTAATTAGAAATCGATATTATTTTATGTTAAACTCGACCGGTCAGTCGCGTGTTCGATTCCTCGTTCGCTAAGTCCTCCATCACGATACAAGGAACATTTTCCGCTTAGTATAGTGGAAGTAGGAGATTTTGAAACATTGTCGGTTTATTTGCAACCTGGGAATATTTGTCTTTCTTTTAAAAAAATGTCAATAATGATAATCCAAGCGAGGAATAGTAGAAACATTATAAAGAAAGCAACACGTAATAGCATACAAATTCCGTTAGGAGGGAGCACTCAGAACAAGATGGAAAGATTGTCCAGCAGATTACAGATAGACATCGTCGTGTTTTTTTTTATTTATATTTAACAACAAAATTATTGTGTTATATGTTCATTGACCTAGTGTACCCAGGTCAATGGTTGTGTTTATTAACTTAGAAAAAAGTTAAACCTGCAGATAAGCTGCCTGGTGGTAGCCTTGCGACACAATTTTCTATTAAAATTCTAGTAAAATGTTTTATTATAAAAATAATTAATAAAAAAATATCGAGGCATGTAGCTCTTAACACAAAATTAATTACAAAAATACATAATTTCGCTTTTAATCACGCTTTTCAGTAATTTTGGATGTTGGTATACATTATTAAAGCAAATTTGGAATGAAATAAAATCGATATTGAGTTAAAATTTTAAAAAGCTGGTAATAAATGTTGGTAATAAAAGCACGTGTAATAAATATAAACTTTTCTTCTAATTGCGATTGAAGAACTGCTAAATGTGATACAACTTCAATCGTGCTACCAATTCAGAAATATTATAAAATGCAAAAAAGAGACTTTCTATTTTTATTTTCAATAAAGAAATTTGTTGGTGAGAGGATATGCCACCTTACAATAAACCCACGTACGCAGGTATAAAGTGCTAATAAATAAAGAAATTTGTTGGTGAGAGGATATGCCACCTTACAATAAACCCACGTACGCAGGTATAAAGTGCTAATAAATAAAGAAATTTGCTATTATTTACGTAAGAATATATTTTTTCCCGCTTTCATTTAATGGAACGTCAAGTAAACGGGACTTGTTATATTCTTCGTTGCCATACTGACCTGACAAGGAACAAGCACACATTGCCTTCATTCCAATCAAGTAAATAAAATAATTAAATATTTGACGTCCGAGCGGCAGATCCGGCACCGCATAGCGCACAGCGCACATCGCACATGTGCCAGACCAGACAATCCCATTTCGTTATCGAGATATGTCGCCCTTTTTCCAAGCATCCCCTAATGGAAACCACTCGATACGCATTACTTGGATAAACAACCCCGCCATAAATCTCCCGGTAAATTGTTTGCGCCCGTCAACATACTAGTACATCCACCCCGTCTCAATCCCCACCCCCTCCCCTTCCCACGTATGAAATGAATTGACATATCTTCCAATGTGGCAGCCATCCTGGTTATGGCTTTTTCTGGATCATTACGCCCCGGTAATTGGATCGCTTCAAACGAAAAATCTGACTCATAGATGTAAAAATGAAATTTTCTTGATCGAATGAATCGTGGTTTATTTTTGTGGCCCGAAGCGGATTTCTACATTTCAATTATATATTTTTTTCTTAATTTTTTGAAAAGGTTCACCAATTTATATGGCCGCTTGCACTTGACAGTTCTTTTTTTTAAACCAACGTAGGGTTTTTTTTTTTTTTACAGTAAATACCGCACAAGAATCTCAACTGCTCCCGTCTGGAGCCAGTGAGACTATGGCATCCCCCAATTGGGGTATGTTGTGAGGTTGAAGGTAGCGGGGAGGGGAAGGAGGTGGGGAAGAGGAAGGTTGGGAAGTACCTGGCTATTCAGATCTGGTCACTAAACACGGCTAAAGCCATTTTCAAGCAACGTTTCAATTCTGAATGGTGGTCTTACACCAGGGCGATACTGATAGCATCTTCCACTCTGGAACATGCCGCAAATATACTATATATTATTTTAAAATGAATTAATTGTGAAATAACACAAATTAATCAAATAAAATTTATTTGCGCATGCCGGGTTCGAACCCGCGACCTCCGGAATGTGAGTCAAGAGTCTTAGCCACTGGACTACGGAGGTTGTCGTTGATAATTCACGCATGTAAAAAAGAGTGTCTGTAGGGAGCGGCGCGGTTTTGATTTTTATACAAATCTACTGTGTTATTCGGAGATTGGTGAAATTTTATACAATTGACCGTCAAAGCAACTGTGTATGTGCCCACACCCTTATCCCACCATCAAAGCAGAATCATGATACTTCTTCATGTGAATTTTGCAAACTTGACGTTCAAAATATGTGGAATTTTACTACTATATAAAATGAAATGGATATCCGGTAACTATTTGGTATCCGGCCTAAATTTTCTATCCGGCCGGATACCGGATATTAAAAAACTACGACAATTTCTTATAATAAAATGCAATACATTAATCTTTATGACGAAAATATCAATAAAATGGCTTAAAATTATGACGGCTTTTATTTAAAGTCGAAAAAGTTACAAAACAGCCATAAGGCCTTCCAAAAAACTAAATTTTTTTTCTGAGATATTCACTCTAATGATAAATACATTCTTGAAGCCGGCACAACAAGCAAACTTATTATTTTCACTGTTAATGTCAAAACATTGCCAAATAGGCGATCTTTTTTTCACCGATGACATACAGTTCTGTCAGATTACGCAGCAAGTACTAATTTAATTTTCGCTATTCAATCATACACTCACGTGATCACTCACGAATACTCACGAAGGCAACCGAAACCGCCCGAATTGATCTGATCGCGTTCGCCGCACCTGTGCGGCGCTAAACTCGTCATGCAACGAGACAATGGACCGAATATCCGGCCGCCGGATATCCGGCCATCCGGCCTCGCTGCTCACTGGATATCCGGTATCCGGCCAAACAACTATCTGTTTCATCTCTAGTTACTACTGTCCACATCTGATTTTAAAAAAAATTCAGAGTGTTCACACGCGGTAGAAGTGAAACCTTCAGAAAACTAAAGTAGACAAGAGTGAGGAGGCTACGAAACATTGCACAAAGAGAAGACCGATAGGCTACGAAGCACCGCACAAAGAGGAACCGACCGATTAGTCAATCTCATTATCTCGCAGGCTAAATCCTATAGATGTTTGCGTTTGTCTCTTTTTAGCGTGACTATTTTTCGTTCCATCAAGTTTAAAATCACAACGGTGTAAAAGAAGTTTTCACTTTAAAAGCTTTTTGCAAAGGCGCGCGATGTCGGGGACTTCAGCTAGTAATTAATAACAAGTGGGTTAAGCAACAAATAATTAAGGTTGATAAATGTTGCAACCCATGTGATTCGTAGTCTCAACCGATTTCGTATATCTTATAACCTGACCCCAGAAAACTTTATATTATTAATTATAATAACTCCCCATAAGTAAAGCACTGACCTGCACTTAGCAAAAATTATAAGCTCCATAGCTCATGACTGTACTGAAGTTATGACCTGAAAGTAATTGCGTTGACCTCAAATAACAAAACATAAATAAATATTAACTTCTAATTTCATGACGAACCTTAGAACCTTAGGCTCCAAAGTTTTTCAATATTTTCCTGGGGTTTAAAAAAAATTATATTTAACTAAAAGCTTTTCGAAACTCCAATTTAGTGTCTTGTTATAAAACTGAATAAATCGCCGAATAGTTTTTTTCTAACAAAATGTATTTTGCCAACAAAACTGGCATATCACGTCAAGTCTCGGCACGCCATTGATAGTTTAAATAAAAATTACCTTTCCCATAATGATGGCCGCATTGCTATGCTCCACATAATATTATCTAATGACTGAACTGGTTCTACTCTCCTGTAAAAACCAGCCTAAATATTTTTTTGTATTATCTATAATAAAAATGATTTAAAAAATACCAGGTTATTTTTAATAGCACCAATTAAATGATATATCAACTCAAGGTCGCATACCAAATCTAAAATATATTAAAAAAACTTTCTAATCACTCTCCTGAACAACTAGCATTTTGTACCCTCCAGCATTTCAAATTTCTGCTGTCAATATATAAACGTACCTTATAATAACTAAAGAATATGGATACAAAACATGTACACTCAGGGCCTTCGCTCATGGATAAACTGAAAAAAACAGTTGTCGACGCAATCGCAATCAACCTCCTGAACAAAATCGATATTTTTCTGATCAATACATGACAAAATTTGACAGGTCGTGAGCCACTACCATGGCAATATGTTTACAATGCAACTGAAACGCGACTTTCAAAAACGTTTCAGTTGCATTGTTGGCAGGTTGCCATGGTAGCGGCTCCCGAACTGTCAAGTTTTCGGGTAATTTTCGATATGTCAGATCAGAAAAATATCGATTTTGCTAATTGCAGGCGCTGGATGGAGTTGAGTGTGCAAAATATGAGTGCCGCATTCTGTGCTTAGTTTTGAACTCAGAAAAGCTTGCAGATGTTGCTAGGAGGTTTATTGGTCAATTTATGATTACACCCCATCCCCTTAGCTATCAAGTAAATGGACTGAAAAAATGCTTTGAAACGTTTGTCACGAAATCTCAATTTCTAATTGACCGATCTTGAAATTTGGCATGAATTTTCTTTATATATCCCACAAAGATAGGAACAACCATAAGTTATTACCAATAGTTATTTTTTAACTTTCCCGAATTATTAAAAAAAGTTAAAACTATACATACATATATTTAATTCTGCACCGTGAAAAGGATAAAATAATTCTCTTCCGTTTTAATATTTTTCACCAGTCATTTTATCTGAAAAACGTGCGAAAAATGATATATCGAGATTTTTCGTTAAAACCGAAAAATATCCAAATAATCAATGTAAGTGGCAGTTTTGCAGTTGTAAAAAGTTGGGCAACATTTTTTATTTTTCAATTATGACCGTTAAAACCATTTAACATTGAAACCTGCAATCATAAAATCAATGTTAACATACAAAAATATCGCTTTCAAACGGGGTTAAAAAAGTACCTACTTGTAATCTTTTTCTAGTAACTGACAGTCTCTAAAAAGCCCCGCCAATGGTTGCCAGTGTTAGCGCGGAAACAATGCTGATTTTTTGTGATTGTCGCGCCGGGAGCTATTTTACACCCAATCTGAACAATGCATAACTTTTTTATTTAGGAATTTTGCAACCTTCACATAGGTAGGTGTGTACGAGTACGATTGTGATATTTTCAATTTTGGGTTGATGTTTGTTGACTAAACTACAAAATTAAACTTTTCAAATCCAGCCGAGCTATTTTCTACTTTTTGTGGGAACGAGATCGATATCGCGCTGTCAGATTTGTGTGATTTTCAATGACTGTTATTTGCTTTTTCTACCGGCCGATGTCAGAATTTCAGCTGTCAGCTGTCACTTATGTTAGTTTAGGTCGTTTTAAACACACATAGCAGCGATAGAAAATCCCACAAATCTGACAAGAGATCTCGCCCGAGATAGATATCGCGAGATCTCTTGCCAGATTTATGTGATTTTCTATCGCTGTTAAATGAATAAATAAGCATGCATACTTGCAGGAATGTGTGTTTAAAATGACTTAAACTAACATATGTGATAGCTCACAGCTGAAATTCTGACATCGGCCCGTAGAAAAAGGAAATAACAGCCTTTGAAAATCACACAAATCTGACAGAAGATCTCCCGCGATATCGATCTCGTTCTCACAAAAATAGAGAATAGCTCGGCAGACTAGCTACCTATAACATATTTTACCAGGCGATTATTTTTAGTCTATATTTGGAAGAAAGAAACAAGAACCATAGAAAAAAAAATTTCACCTTGACATGTCAATATCACTTTATCTTATAATTATTATTTATATAGTCACATCACAATACACAAAACACATAAAACTGTTATAAAATACACATCATACACAAACGCACAACTCATAAAATACCTACGCCGATATTATTTATATTTAGTATTATTTTATTTTAGTTTTTCTTAATTTTATTTTTTTCATTACCAACCTAATATATGTTTGCAAAATGAATCTTATTAAATTTTTATATTTTAAATGAGGCCTCAGCACGGGTAAGCCACCCAGTGAGGCCAACATCGTTGTATTATACTTTAAAATGTGAAATATTGTTAAAACTTTTATTCGATAAATATTATTATTTGGACACAAAGTGAAACAAAATCCCTTTGTATTAAAAAAAATACGGATGAAAAAATACAGAATTATTTGAGCGACTTAATTCAAATATATATTTTATTATCCGTCACATTAATTCCATTGTTCTAAGGATGTGCTTTATAAAAAAGGTCCACGGGCCCTACATATGGATGAGTTCTCCGGCGCCGCAGTGGCGAGCGTTGTTTGGGCAACTCCCAACCCTTCCCACCATTCACTTCCTCCCTTCCAGTGGCGCGTGACCACGTGGGAAAACAAGGGCAGAAGCACGCCCGGGGGCTGGACATCACACACGGGAAAAAAGTTAAGGTGTCGCAGATACCACCCGTAGAATCATCCCTCCATTTAACTATAAGGGAAAAGGTTTCTGGTTTTAACCAAGCACGGTAAAAATAAGCAAGGAAATATTAAAAAAAATATGTAGGTAGGTACTTACTTCCATTTCTTTTTTGGCTGTTATCATCGCAATTCTTTTCAATTCTTTCAACGTTTTTATCAATAAGAATTAAGAATATTTTCTCCAGCTATATGTCATCAAATGGCCATTCACCATC
Source organism: Limnephilus marmoratus (assembly GCA_917880885.1). Classification (NCBI taxonomy): domain Eukaryota; kingdom Metazoa; phylum Arthropoda; class Insecta; order Trichoptera; family Limnephilidae; genus Limnephilus; species Limnephilus marmoratus. The sequence goes on along the minus strand of OU862906.1, from coordinate 55,869,349 downwards.
GTTTTATTTTTATGACGTTTGATAGATCCCCCTTATTGGCCCGGAGCTCTGTATGCCAATATTTCAAAAAGTCAAAATGTCAAGACATGGTCACTCGCAAAATTTAAGCATAAATAAAATGCAGAAACCCGCCATTTGAAAGGAATAACTCGGGAAAACCCGTTCAAGCTATTATAGAAGGAAAAAGAGTTTTATTTATTTTAATTTTTTTAAATTTATGTGTAAGATCTCAAATTATAATATTTAATTAAATGACGAAAATATTTGCGAAACTCAATCGAGACAATATTAGCGAAAATCTGGAGACAGAAAAATAAGAAAAAGATAATGGCTCCGCTGGGACTCGATGTGCGTTAAGAAAATGAAGATAATGTTGGTAGTTCTTAGTGGAAATATGATACAGTTAAAAGTGACCGAATTTGATATGGGTTCCGTAGCTTAATCGGTAGAGCACTCGCCATGTAAGCAAAGAGTTCTGGGTTCGAGTCCCAGCGGAGCCATTATCTTTTTCTTATTTTTCTGTCTCCAGATTTTCGCTAATATTGTCTCGATTGAGTTTCGCTAATATTGTCTTCATTTAATTTTAAAAAAGAGTTTTATTCGAAAACCATAACAGTTGTTATTAACCAAAACCATAATTAACATTCGGAAAAAAATGTTTGGTTAGAATTTACGCTTTTTAGTCGTGAATCTTAAACATCGTGTCAACGCTGCCATTCCTTGTTTATACGATCCTTGCGCCTTAAATGCTGCCCGAACTCCAGAAATGTTAAGTTTTACCTGGAAACTGTCATCGCATCGCGGTGTCAAAGAAATTGTGAATGCAGCATTCCGTAAACATCGTCAAAGCGCCGCAATACCGCGGAAACTCAAATAGATTTAATTGTACTTTATAGCATTGCGCTCATTGAATAGTAGTGTATCCACTTCTTTGTCTTGTTCCCCCTTTGCAGCCCGGAATAACTCATCGGATCTTGACATCGAAAGTTTATGAAAACCGTAAGAGGTTGGGATTTCTTCTAGTACATTTTTAATAATCTTCTCTTGAACTAACTTCTTTGTCACAACATTTCTGTAGTTGTCTTATTTGTAGGGCAATTTTTATAATATTAGCCATTTTGGTGGTAAAAGACCACTATTCTAAATCAAAATAATAATATTAATTCCTGACTTACTCAAGTGGAATAAGTCGTTAAGCCTAGTTGTTCTGGGTGGTATTTAATTAATTTTTAAATACCACCCAGAACAACTAGGCTTAACAACTTATTCCACATTAACCGGACACGTACAAATGCTGGTGTCAGGGATCCAATCAGAAGAATGTGCGAATTGTCTAATAAAAACCACAACCTTAAGGATTCCGATATATTTTTGATACTTATAGCACTTTTGGTAGAAAATTGAAGGCTGTTTTCCTATAAAAAAAAACGTGTATATCATTTATTATTAATTTTTTAAACTTTATGAGTAAAATCTCAAATTATAATATTTAATTAAATGAAGACAATATTAGCGAAACTCAATCGAAATCTGGAGACAGAAAAATCAGAAAAGATACAGTTAAAAGTCACCGAATTAATATGGGTTCCGTAGCTTAATCGGTAGAGCTGTTTCCATGTAAGAAAAGGGTTCTGGGTTCGAGTCCCAGCGGAGCCAATATCTTTTCTGATTTTTCTGTCTCCAGATTTCGATTGGGTTTCGCTAATATTGTCTTCATTTAATTAAAAATTGTATATCATTCACTACACTTTTTATGTGCTTCTTTTTAAACAATTGTCGATTCTTTATTAATTATGACTTATTTTTAAACATGTATAAAAAATGTATTTGAAAATCTTTATTTATCAAGTCAATTAGTGAGAAATAGTTGGGGTGCAGGCGAATTTTCAAGTTATTGTTCATAATATTGTTTTGTTAATTATTGTCTGTGTCTGTATTTTCTCCTTAAATAAAATAAATAAATAAAAAGTCACTTCAAATTTAGTCATATTTGGTGACCTACCTCTTTCCCTAAGCCTTCCCTTCCGTACTCCGTTCAACCTTAAAAAATACCATGATTAGAAATTCCATAGTCCCGCTGGCTGGGAACCTAGAGTGCTCGTGCTATGAGCATTTTGCCGCCCGCGGAAAAAAAATCGAGGTATTTTGTACACGATGCATTTTTCAAGGTCAAGCGTCCTAGTTGACGCTGACCCCCTATACCTCACCTCCTTGGTTTAGAAATAAGAAGAAATTTGGTGCACGAGTGACCGCTGGAGTCAACGGTTGTTGTCAGTGTTTGACGGCAAATTGCTCACTGCGCGACTACTAACGTAAGTAAAATTCTTGTGTCTGGTTTTTACTGTAGTTGAAATGCAGGATAATCAAAAATATTTAAAATAACTGTTTTAAAAAAAACTATGAGAGGTAGTTCGATGGTTTTGATCTTATAATATGCGGAAAAAGATAAAAAAAAAATTCGTACCTTAGTTTGTTTCGATGTTTGAACCGTTCGTCGCTCTGCAGACATATAGTATATTTGCGACGCGTTTGAGACTGATGGATACTTTTAGTATCGCTCTTGTGAAAGACCACTTTTCAGAATTGAAATGTCGTTTGAAATGGCTTTTACCGGGTTTTGTGACGAAATCCGAATCCCCGCCTTCCTTTCCCTCAATATACCCCGAATAGGGAAGCCATAGTCTTATTGGCTTCAGACGGGAGCAATTGGGACTCTTATGCGTTATTCACAAAAAAATCATACAAATATTACATTACGCTACTGTTCCTACCAACTTCAGTTTTTCATCCCTCTCCTCTCGATCACAAGTCCATCAACCCCAAACAAAATGTTCCTTTATAGTCTTTCTCTTTTCGTCATCTCTTTTCCGTGTATTTCTCTACAGCATTGTTCGCGCAACGAAATTTCCAACTAGCTTCGTCTTACTGCCAATCTGTTGTTGTGTCTGTATTCCGACTGAAAAGGCTTTCGTGATTTAAGGTTCCTTTGGCTGTAATAATATTCAATTGTATTGAAATGAAGATCTTCGCGTTATTGTATACAATCTATTTCCCAGGTGCTTTTTATTATGACAGGTATAAGTATAAGGTTAATGTATTCTACATTTACTTGCTCAGGTATATTTATTTATTGTACTCACGCTAAATATATTAATAATACATAATATATTAGGAAAAAAGATACATTTGAACGGTGCGTCAAATCTTAACCATTACAGACGGTAAAAAGTCAAAATTCTACCACCGCAATGCTAACTAACGTGCCAATATACCTATTGTGTATAAAGTGTAAATATTTACTATTATACCTCATTGTTTATGCAAAGATTAATACTTCGTTTCAACTATATTAATATTATTAGAAACAACTATTTGTAAATGCATCGGAGGAGATGGAAAAAGACGCATTTGTTTAAATTCTGGTTTCGGAAAAAAAGATTTGCCTCATTTTCCGTTTTTAGTTGAAGCCATGTAGAAATTTGATACAATTTATCCATATGGTATTAGACAACGGTATCAACCGTACAAAAATTAAAAACGATTTTTGCATTACAATACTAATACTTTAAGCAATTTTGGTAGGTAAAAGTGATGAAAAAAATAGTTAATGTTATACGACAATAATTAATTATTTACAGTTGGCATTACTGTGAAAATATTATCTTGAAAGTGCTTTATAGCTACTGACAGCTTTCTACCTGGCATCTAGTGAAAACGAGGAATTATGAATGTGTTAATTTTAATGCATTAGTATGCATCTTCCGGAGCGACATCAGTAGTTGTTTCTGACATTAATTCAGTTGGAAAGAAGTGTTATTTCAATGATATACGCACATTAATAATGAAGTCGAATAGTAAATATTTTCCTACTTTATAGAGCAGTTGAAAGTTTAATTTATGTAACTACGTTCAAAATCAAATAACCAACTTGAGTTGTTACCGTAGAATTGATTTCGGAAATGGGGTTTTGTTAGTATTTGTTTTTCCGATAAAACTCAATTAATAAAATGTATTAAATTTTCAACAAGTGATATTTTTGTAAAATATTGCCTCTATTAAATTACCAATCTCACTGTATTTGTACATGGATACATTTTGTTTCATAATTGACAGACATGTATCAAGAAATGCAAAAAATCTACGTTTACATCGCAAGAAAATCAAGTGTCGGACGACTTTAACTCCGCTAACCAGATTTTGAAGGAAACCTTCGATATGCCAATACTTGTATAAAAATTTGGGCTTCATTCTACGCATCACAAAACGATTCAATAAACCTTTTACACATGAACTACCATATATATGACATGTGTAAGATCTCATCTTGAATTTGCGTCTGTCATTTGGAATCCTCAATACCAAACTTATTTTATCCTAAATGAAAAATTTTTAAAATGAATATTTAAAATAGTCAGTGTAAACTTAGACATATTTGGGCATACTGTATGGAAGATCATTTTTTCTTTTACATTAGATCCACACAGGGGGCCCTAAGGAAAATAATTCTCCTCAGGGTCTACGATATTTAATGGAAAAAAGGAGAGAATGTTCTGGGAAGGTAAAACGCATGAGGGGTGGGTAGGATTCACGGGGTAAATGTGTCCAGGATAACGGACGTATGAATCTGCGGTGAAAGGCGATGATCTGAGAGAGATCAAAAGGTCTCCCTCAACCAGTCTCTTCCAATCCGACCTGCTACGCAATTGATGGGCGACAAAAAGTAAAAAATAACTGATTCTTCGAGTAAAACATGGAAAAAATAAATAATTGCCGGCAAACCGTTTGCCATTTAATGAACTAACATATTCTGATAATGTAAATAAGTTACCCGCCTCGCTGTACGATGTCTGTTCTGAGACCAGTAATAATACAAAAAATCAAATAAATTACAAAAAATTACATAAAAATAACATGAAAATAAGAAAATATTAAATATACCTACATTTTAAAAAATTGTTAAAATGTTAAGAAGGTACAAAATTCATAAAATAAACGTAAAATAAATATAACGTAAAACGAAAACAAAATCCTTGGTAAGTTCTTATTAAATACATGAAATACACATAAAAATTCAAAAAGCAACTTAGTCTCAAATATGATGTCAACAAAAAATAATTTTAAAAATATGCAAAGTTACATAAAAACCAAACCCAGTATAAAAAAATTAAAAATTGATAAAAAGAATAATAATAAATAAAAACATTAATACGGTATAAGAGTAGAGAAAAACAAGTTGATTTAATAAAAATTAGCGATTAAGAAGAGAGTGCTAGTAGTTCGGTGATTCAAGTCTTTTTTTTTGTATTAATCATGTATTTATTGAAGCCTTCGTATAACCATCGGCCTGGTGAAAGAACAGTATTCGCAATTGAAACGTTGTTAGAAATGACTTTTGCCCGGTTTTGTGACTACAGATCTGAATAACCAGGTGCCTACTTCTTCACCGTCCTCTTCTCTATTTCCTGGACACCCCAATGAGTTTGCAATAGTCCCACTGACTACGGGCACTTGGGACTCTTACGCAGTAAGAAAATGCGTATAAAATGGCATCCAATCGTTTTTCGTGTGAGGTTGTGGGTTGAAATCATTATGATGACTCATTCGAGACAGAAAAGCTGTGCAAACTTCACGACGCCAAATAATGTTTTCCTAAGTAGTTTGAGAATGACAAAACCCTGAGGTGTGATATTATGTTGTGGTTATCCATCTAAAAGTGAAACCTTGACTTAATTAACAAAACACGTTTCAAAAGTCAGGTTAAAAACAGATAATAACATATTTTAATCATTTTTATTTCATTTCCAAATGATTAATCTGCAGAGTTTTATCAATAACGTAATCTACCATGCAAAATAGCTTGTTCGCAGTGTAACTTCCGATATACATTACATTGAATTATATCTTAAATTACCTTCTACTCAGCTGTTATCGTAAAAAAGATCAAGCTACCCCCAACCTTGATTAAATTTGTAATTTGAAAGAATTGTACCTACAGGAGAGAGATATAGGAAAACTTGAAATTGCTAATCGATACGATGGAATTGCGATTCTGCTTTCTTTCTGACGTTCAATCAAATTGATGGCTCAGATTCAATGACGCAAAAGGTAATTCAAGATTTTCCAAAAAACACGGATCAAGGAAAAACACTCCTAACCGTAATTCAACCATCCATTGGACGATGATGTTGAATTGATAGCCCCTGTTTTATTGTTGCAAACGTAGTCTTACGCTTTTGAAAGTTGGAATTTCAAGCGACCCGCACGTTTTCAAAACTCCGGATAAAAATCTATTAAATGGGGTGATTCGTCTTTGGCGAGGGGAGGAAATCATTTCGAAGGCAAATAATTATTTACTGGATAATGTAAAATCTTCAGTTGGTGTTTGCTGTCTGTTATAAAAAACGACTTTCCAAAGCGAAAAAATATTGATCGGCTTTTGTAAATTGAAAATATTATATGGGAACTGAATTTTCGGAAGAATACTCTCACAAATGGGAAAATGTTCCTACGCTTTAATATAGAATACTCTAGTTGAGCCCCTCATTTCGCGGATATATCTACCTATGTACATTCATAGCCGCCAGACGTAATCCAGCTTTCAGTGTAAAATTGTATTTTTCATTTTAGATATAAGGGAATAATGTTAAAATTTTTAAAGTGGTTTATTCAAGGATCTGCGAAAGGTATTGTAATCTCAAACATTCCTTAGTTTTGATCCATGGTATCTTTGATATACAATTGCTTAGTACTTGTAATTACCAATATCATTCGGCCAAAAATTATTTTCTAAATGGATAAACTGACCTTTTAATTTTTTAAGGCATCAACCTGTCTCAGCGAAGATTTCAGAAAAATCAGTTTTTGAAACGATTCATCATTCGTACGAATCGAAGTGTTTTGGGTGAAATTTAATTAATTAATGGATTAGGACGATGCTAGGTTATTAAGTAATGTACAAAATAACCCTGTGAGCAAACCAGGGCGATATGAATAGGTATTTAATATACTTCTAAACTTCTTAATTTTTTCGATCGTCTAGAAATGCGGCATTATACTGGTCTCCCATCAAAACTTTCACTTTCCTCTTTGTTTTCCTACTAATATAATAACAACCTGAACAAAATTAACTCGTACATTATAAGAATGCCTTTTGAGCAATTTAAATAATATTATGCTCTCTCTTCGACCGCGTTATGAGAGTACCTCAATGATACTACTGCTCTAAAGTAATTATCACTTTCGTACGGTGTATGGTGTACGGTGTATGGTGTACGGTGTATGGTGTATGGTGTACGGTGTATGGTGTACGGTGTACGGTGCACAAACGCCTTCCGATCAACGCCTTCAAAAAACTAAAATACATTTAAGTTTTTCTTTTTATACATTCAATCTACAAAATAAATATATATTTATTTATAAACAATATCTGCTGTGTAATTCTTAATACGCGTGACAGTTGTTTCACCCTCTGAAGGCATTATCAAACTGTAGTCAGGCCACTTACAGACGATCTATTTATATTCATTCTGTATAGGTACTTATAAAGAAAATAAAATCCCTTTTCATTTTACTGCTAATGCCCTTATTAATTCGCAAGTAAATGGTCGAATAATAAATACCATAGTGCATCAATATTTATCAATTAAGCCCTAAGCAACAAGGAGGGAATAACCCAACATTACCAAAATAAAATATCAGTAATCACAAACCTTTTAAATTATATAAATTCATATATATTCATTTGAAGTAAAAATATCTATTTAATATGTAACATCATTCATAATTTTAATAATAAACTTTATAATTACCTGTATGTACCTAAAATTAATAAAATAACTTATAATACCTTAAAAAATTAACAAAATAGAAATATTCATTATATAGAGACAATGTTGTGTACCCCTGCCTAAGAGTGTATAAATACCGTAGCATAAGAATTTCAACTACCAGTCTGAAAATGTCCGTAATAGGATGAAACCGGTCCTGGTGAAATATAAATTAGTGGAATAAAGTACAAAAGTGTTTTAATTTCAAATTCTAATACAATGGAATTCCACCACGAATTATCAGTGCAAAATTTAGATTCGTTTTGTATTCTCATTAATTATTCCAGATCACAGTTAGAACACATTTAATGGAGAATCAAACACGTTAATTTTCAACTGGTGAGAATTATTTCCAATTTTCATTCGGACAAGAAAAATTTTAGGAAATATCTTTTAATTGCTGGTGACGGAACTACGGTTTGAAGCGTATACTCATAATATTTAAAACGTAAATATTACCTGTACATTTATTATGCATGAATAAAATAACAGAGAAAAAATTGGGAGGCGGGTGCGAATACCGTCGCGTCGCCCTGGGAACCATTTATTGGTTAATCAACGTCGGTAAGTAAGTCACCCCAAGCGGTTCACCATGTTTGGTGATTTAACATTGATTGACGGGATGAGGTTTGTCTAGTTCAACGTACGCGTTTGTGGGCTGGATCGGGAGACACTGATTGAGGGAGATCTTTTGAACTCTACAGCCCGCTTGTACCGTAGTTGGAAGAATGGATTCATACGTCCATCACTCTTGGACACATTGAGTTCAAATTCCTACCCACCCCTCATACCTTTTTCCTTCCGAAAAAATCTCCTCCCTTTCTCTAAAATACCCTACACACTCCACACGGCAACCCCTAAGATGACATAGGCCATGAGGAATTTTTCTTCCTCGGGCCCTCCTGTATGGAGCTAATATTTAAAAAAAAACCGTAAAACATAGATGAAATCTGTATTTAACAAAAATTGAACGGTGGTTATATTGATTATGATGTTCCTAATTGTGACAGGTAACAAAAGAAAAAGTAAGTGGGGGAGAGAGAAGTAATATAAGGTAATTGTATACTTACGTATCTATCTTCTTATAAGTAAATGGGGTCTTACCAGAAACACGATAAGTATGGGGTTATACCAAAGGCTTTATTGATTGTTCAAGATTACTCGTATGTCGTTAATTCTGTGGATAATAGTTTTTATATGTTTTGGGTTATTTAGGTTATCCTATTACTATTAGTCTCTAATATTGTTCCTTCGCGAATTCTGATTTAAACAGTTGTTTATAAACACATTACTAACGCTATAAAAAATACATCTTGAATGTATTTTTATTAAATACCTTTTTTTATTAAATACCATTTAGAAAAAATATCTTTTGAATGTATGATAGAAGTCCATTTTTATTGTTGACAATTGATGATTAAAGTCTAAATAACCTTTATAATTTGATGTAATGGCAAGTGTTATTTAGATCATACGTCAACAATTAATTTGCCAATTAGACGGACACAGTTGCGTGACACGTTTATAAATAAATTCGGTTTATACAAATAAAAAACATGGGGATTAAGTAGAAGGGCGGCAAGTCTCATTTTTGAGTATTTAAACTAATGTTTCGTAGACTAATGCTTTACCACGTCCGAAAAGAAGTCAAAAATTTTAAAACAGTAAAACTCATTAAGTTTTTAGTGAGATAGGTGATTCCTGAAAAAAACGTTTTAATCCCTCGGGCTAATTTCTTCGCTTTGGGAACAATTTATACAAGTCTCAGAAATCGTTGTATCTCCCTTACTATCATAGTGCGAAAAATGAACTAAACGGTGTCAGAAAGATAAAACAAAACACTTTATATAAAAATCAAAAAGTTAACCACAAAATAATTAAAACGTAAATCTTATGAAACCAAAGTTGCGGACAGCAATTTGAAAAAAAGGAAGTAACTTTGAGAATTTTTAACTAATTATTTTTCAAGAAAAAAGTGAGGTCATTAAAAAATGTGAGCCATTTTTAAACTTTTGTATGTTTGCTTTCACAATATATATTTTTTTTAAATTATGTGTTTTATATGAAATTTGAAAGTGCGTTTTATCACCTTTTTAGTTTTCGGATGCGATCAGAAATATTCAATTTATTTGGATTTTAATGCAAGGCAAAAATATTTTGACCTTCTGACAAAATATGCCCGAGTCCTCGCATCTTTTAATCGCATTTTTTAATGTATTTCTGCACACCGATATTGGTTTATATTGGTTCGAAATAGGGGAAAGTACACCAATACACGAGAAGAGTCTCTTTAAAATGATTCTTTTGTAATAAAAATATAAGCAAGTTTATGGGTGACAATACTTCTTGCTTACAAAGAAACTGTAATGCGATTGCTTAGTAACTTCCAGCATAGAAAAGGGTCAAGGCGTAGAATCTTTCATTTGAAGGTCAGATAACGACCTTTTACATCCGTTACACCGAAATAAGGTTGTCATCTAGGATCGGGCTGGATCTATTAGCCCTCATCTTGTTCTCGTCTGCCGAAGGAGCAGAAGTTCAGTGGAGAGCTTTGTAATGATTGCCGAACGTGAGCGGAATGAATTTACCCGATCAAAATGTTTACTCGACCGTGCCATTCTTAGAGACTTCTAAGTAGATATTTATTGGTTCTGTTCGATGGGAGCCGTCTGATTAAATCAATGCGCCATAGTCAGTTTTACGGGACTGTATCGGTTGGATGGTAACCAAAAAAGGTTATCTACAAAATATGTTTTTTTGTGTAACGAGTGTGAGCGATATAATAATATGCACGTGTTTTTAACTTTTTTTCTATGTACGGTAATGTAGTGACATTGCTACAGCGGTTTTCAAAGGTTATTAAGGTATTATTAATTTTGTGTTTTTTTAACCATAGTCAGTTTTACGGTACTGTAGAATCGGTTGGAAGGTAACCATAAAAAGATTAGGTATCTACAAAATTATGCCTTTTTGTGTAACGAGAGTGAGCGATACGATAATACGTAAGTATGTTTAACTATTTTTATGTGCGGTACTGTAGTCATAGTCATACTTACATGTAGTTAAGTTATTATTAATTTTTAACTATAATTTTGAAACCAAAAATGTTCGGTCAATTTTTGTGACGGGTTATCTAATATCTCAAATTTATCCACAGCCATGTTGTAAAAATGACATATAACTCATTTTTGGATTTATGCTCCTTTACGGCATTTTAATTTTCCGCTATAGATAAATATATAAAATTTACAATTTTTGGCAAAGCTAATATAAGTTTACGTATATTTTTGAAGTGAAACTTATTGATAGCCCCGTTGTGATTAGGAATTCTGATGAAACGGAAATGACGCATACAGCACCAGCGAAGCATAAAACTTCTATGAAGGCTCCTATTGGTTGAGATATAAAACGGAAACGGCGCCAGGTCTACGCTCATTGGCTGCTTTGATTATAACCTCACTTTTCAAGGCTCCTTGGTTCTTCTCTAGGACTGCGCTCATTGGCTGCTTTGATTATGACCTCACTTTGCTAGTCTCCTTGGTTGAGATTGTTTTGGTTAAGTTTCGCTTCTATCGCGTGTTAACTGCACTCGATTTAATTTTTTTTTAATTGGATTCAATCACTAACAAAGCATCAATATTAGAAATGGACATATTAAGTGATTTCTGGTTGCTTGATTTATTACTTGTTGGCAATCTAATATGATTAGCATTTCTCGTCCCATGTCCATGTATCTCATGATTGTAATTTAATTTTCTTTTCAATTCCTTAGATAACACCCTAGGCTAAAGTTATGTATACATAAGTACAGGGTGTCCGCCGGCAGATTTTATACTTCAGAAAATAAAATATAATAAAAATATGAATGCAATGAAAGTTATTTATTTATTATCTCACGTAAGAATAACGCGGATTTTAGTTTTTAAAAATATCTCCACTCAAATGGCGTCCTTCTAGCCACAAACATTCATGCAATCTTTCCATCAAGTTAGCGAAAACTCGCTTGCAAAGTTCTGGACTGATAGCTGCAATCTCTCGTCGGATATTTTCTTGTAGGGCCTCTATTGTTGATGGCGAATTGCTGTATACGCGAGATTTGAGATATCCTTATAAAAAAAGTCGCAAAGAGTCAGATCGGGTAATCTAGGGGATCAGACTATGTCGCCGAAGCGACTAATCAATTTTCCAGGAAAAAGCTCCCTCACTTTAGTCATTGAGTCCCTAGCGGTGTGTGCCGTGGCGCCCGTGACCCATCCTGCTTAAAACGGGTTCTGTTATTGTAACAAATATGACGATGTAGCTCCGGTATAAAAAAATTAACCAGCATCGCGTGGTACCGTTGTGCGTTAACGGTTTCACCTCTACCGAAAAAAAAGGATTTTGTAAAATTTCCCTTCTCACAAGGTCTCATTTTCAGGAGTAGTTACAGTCGTTAAGATCCAAGACGAGGTTCATTTCCGACTGATCAAGTTTCTCTAAATGTCTGTACCCACCTTAAATTTCTATCCCCATCAATTGGTTCGATGGGCCATCCTTCAATCGTCGAAAACCAAAGTCAGCTAAAACTACATGGTGAAATCTTCTTATATGCAGATGACACGGCAATTTTTTGCTTTGGCAAAAACTTAGAAAGTCTATTAGAACAATCTCAAACGGATCTTAATATACTAAACGATTAGCTAATAAAAAATATTTTAACAATAAATATTAATAAAACCAGTTACATGATATTAAGTTCACCTAAAAGAATTATACCATCGCATAAACCATTACAAATAGAAGAAAGAGACCTACATATTCTAGATAGCAAAAAATACCTGGGCTTATATATTGATAAACATTTGACATTTAAACAACACGTAGAAAAACTAAAAACTAACATCATCCCATTAATTGGTGTATTTGGTAGAATTGCTCATCTTCTACCAACAGAGGTAAAGAGGGGCTTATACTATAGCTTAATCCAGTCCCACCTAAATTATTTAATAGAAATATGGGGAAACACATACATTACGTACTTAAACGACTTACAAATAATACAGAACAAAGTTATTAAAAAACTCTTCAACTATAACCCAGACACTCCCACAAAAAAACTATGCCAGGAAATGAACCTTTTGAAAATAAGAAAATTGTACGAACATAACATATGTCTTTTAATCTACAAAATACAAAATGGACTTATACACACAAACACAACATTTATAAAAACATCACAAGTACACGAACATTATACTAGACAACACAATAAATTGTACACAAATACTGTCAAGACTGAATGTGGCAAGAGAAGTATTGGCCACGAGGGAGTTCACATATATAATCTCCTTCAAGATAACCTAAAAACGGAAAAGAATATAAAAACCTTTTAAAAAAAACTATTTAAACTTAAGATGTTGGAACAAAATTAAAAATATTACTTCTATACTTGTATTACTATACTATATATGCTCTGTATTTAAGTTAAGAAAGTGAAATATTATATTTCTTTTAACTTAATAATAATAAAAAAAAATAATAATAAATAAAAAAAGTGAGAAAAAAGCCGACGCTTCGCCACCTAGATCGAATAATTGTTCGTTAAATATGCCTCAACCACAAAAGTCCACTGACTCATGGTTACTAAAAAACCCGAAACACTCGCGCGTTGAGTGATATCCCGCTCCCCCCGCTGCAGCCTTGCTACGCGCTGTGAGCTCAGTTCCAAGTGTAAAATCTGCCAGCGAACACCCTGTACATTCAAATATATAATTTGCTCAATGGTCATAAAATTATGATAACTGATACTGTTTTTTTTTTTTAATAAAATATTATTACCTGTATTTCTCAGTAGTCCAATGATATCCTAAAATCTGGGTACATTTTTAAATTATATTATAGCTCTTTTTTATCGTTTTGCGTCGAAACAATAGGTTTTGGAAATACTCAAAATCGATTGATCGGTATGCCTACTTAAAAAAATAAATTCGGTCGTTTGTTAGTTCCCCCTTGGTCGATTGCAAAGTTAGGTGTGTCAAGTTGTTTAAAATGATTTACACCACTGAAAAAAAATCTAAACCAATTACCATCAATATTAGTTTATATTCTTTGCTTGACTCACGTGCCTTAGGATCTTAACAATAAAATGTGAAGATAACTGCTTTCATAAAACTAGTAAAGTTGCTCGTTTGCTTTTGGGGGGTCAAGTAATCCCATTCCAGACGGACTAATCTCCACATCTCCAGACAGTTTATTCCCTATAAAACATTGGAATGTAAAAAAGAAAATTAAATCGCTTGTAAGAATTCCTAATGAAAACTTTCTGTAAAATTGAAATAAAGTCGCGGTACCTACCTACTCCCGCTGCTGTGAACATTACGAGTCTAAAAAAGGCTCGCTATTGTTTCCTGTGATTATTAAGTTTGATCTTGCGTCAGAAACCGTTCCTTGCGAAACAAATAATAATTATTACTCTCGCCTTTTTTTCAAAAACAAAAGAATGTATAAAATATCTCATAAAAATTATTCCCATTGTAGTTTTTTTTCATTAAGGCTTTTTTTACTTGGTTTGGATTATTTATAAAATAATAGTCGATGATAGTACAAATAATAAATTACAAAGATTATGAAAACCAACCTTTTTTAAAAAAGTGAAAATTGTGCGCTCCTAGGGTATTTTCGAGGTTTGTCAGATTTCGTCAAAAAAATTACCGAAACATAAATTCGTCACTTTTTATTCTTAGAAAAAAATTGCCGTGTAATCCACATCCGTCAGAATAATATGTCAATAATCAATATCTCTCCTACTTCGTGGGGGTGATGGAACCCTTGACTATTCCAATGGGACAAAAACCAAATGCTATTTTATCTGACTCATGCGCTAAGCTGATCAATTTGACATGATAAAAAGATGACGCGCATGTGTCGCTAGTGCACGGGATGAGTTAGTTACAACCGCACTGCTCATACTATTTTATGATTTACTGCTCTGCGATAAGATGGTGGTGCATCGTACTATTTGCGACTAATGCATTGCTAACAGTGCACAAATAAAAGATAGATGTTTTTTCATAAAAATGTTACGTGGTTGATAAGTATGATTTTTCCCATGGATTGTTTAGTTATCGATCCGATTTTCTTTTCTGCCGATGTTTTCTATTACGCCTGAAGTACCGAGGTTTTGCGCAGTTAAAATCATGTTTTCATTGTTACAAAAAATGATCTAAATATTTAAATCTTCTTGCTTTGCGGCGTTCATAATACTAGGTACCTAAATATAAATGATTTTCCTCAAAAGATTTAATATAGGTAAATATTATAAACCTATCTTGCATGGTTTTAAAATTACAACAAAGAACATTGGTTTGAGTTTAATAATTATTCCATATGCATAGTGGCGGGAGTTAAATTACGTAAGTGGAGCACGCCAAGATAGATTTAATCTACCCAGTAACTAGTAAGGCACACTTGCATAATGTGCCAATCACGCTAAATAAAACCACCGTTAAAGTTACAGATACAGAGTAACCCACTAGCCAAACCCAAACGGACCCGGGTAACTTTTCAATATGGATATAAACTTACTGATGTAGCTGGTAAGATTACCAACAGCACAGTGTCACCACAGGAGATACACTTTGGAAGAGGAAAGCATCAAAAGCTGAGGGAAATGTTAAGAGAAATAAGAAACTCCTATTCAGCCGGTTTCCCGCCTTGTTGGGAAGAAAGTTTAGATATCTGGGAAGAAACATTGTGGAACTAGAAGACACAGCCGAGTATCTGATTACAATTACGATAAGCTTTAATAACTGGTGAGATGGCGCGCATTTTGCTCACCCAAAGATTAACTTTGATATTTTAGATGTTAGCAATAGGTACCAAAGCGCATCAAGAATCTACCTAGGTAACTTTCTAACTATTCATTCCCCCTCCTACGCCCCGCTTTGGGCCACTGCGACCGCGTTTTGGAGCGTTTCTGAGGGCCGTATACCTTCGCAAGGCATTTTGGTTATCGCACCCCTATCAAGTTTTTTTAAATATTTCCAAAAGTTTTTATATTTTTGTTCATATGAAGCAGATATTTTGTAATGTAACATTGTAATTTAAAATAAAACAATAACTTTGTAAACACCACTTTTATTTAATATACTTTACGCCGACCGGGTTTCGCTACAACCGTAGTTTTTCAGGGCAGTACTAGTAAGTGGCTTTTTCTCTGAAGAAGCTACGGTTGTAGCGAAACCCGGTAATATTCTCTACTCCACAGTAAAGTATTATACTGCCCTGAAGAAGCTACGGTTGTAGTGAAATCCGGTAATATACTCTACTCTACAGTAAAGTATTATACTGTCCTAAAGAAGCTACGGTTGTGGGGAAACCCGGTAATATACACTACTCTACAGTAAAGTATTATACTGCCCTGAAGAAGCTACGGTTGTAGCGAAACCCGGAAATATACTCTATTCTAATGAAAAGTATTATACAGCCCTGAAGAAGCTACGGTTGTAGCGAAACCCGGTCGGAGTAAAGTATATTAAATAAAAGTGGTGTTTACAAAGTTATTGTTTTATTTTTAAAAAGTTTTTATTTTGTTAAAAGCTGCATTTTTCCTTACTAAATAGATGTTAATTTGATACGTTTTAAGATTTTCACGGTTAAAAGTATTTTCCTTATTTGTTTTTGGGGTGTTATGCCTCCTTCTTTAGCCAACGTTTCGGACATCGTTGCAGTGTCCATCATCAGGGCAGATCCGGACACATCTACCGGATCTGCCGGATCTGCCCTGATGATAGACACTGCAACAATGTCCGAAATGTTGGCTAAATAAGGAGGTAGCGCAACACCGCATAACACCCCAAAAAAAAAATAAGAAAGATGTTAATTTATTTATATCAATAAGATTTTATCAATGGATAAAAGTTTCGTTTGAAATAGCCATTCTGGGAATCTTTTAAGTGACGCTTCTTCCTCACGGGTTAATAGGACTGGGTTACTATTACCACACCATACCTAAAGATAGGGAATAGCATAGACTTATGGCCTTAAGGGCTAACATGAACTACGCAGCTTGTCTCCTCATCAATAATATTTATTTCTTCTTCAAACTTCGCAAAATTACTTTGTGGCATCATTATATTGACATATCCTGATGAAGATAACATTATATTGACATATCCTGATGAAGATAACATTATATTGACATATCCTGATGAAGATAACATTATATTGACATATCCTGATGAAGATAACATTGTTATCGAAACATGTAGATATTGTTTATAATATAGTGGTTTAAACAAAGTGATATGTTATTCATTAAATAATATTTATGTTTATTATGTTTATTTAATGGGTACCTGCGGAACCAACTTCAGACCAATTTTCCAAAATAAGATTGTAGATTTATATTTTCTTGTAAACAAAAACTACCCCATTTGTGAATTTTCATAACAATATTTATCCGTAAAATCGATGTAACAGAATACATTTTTTACTCCACCCAAACAACCCACTCGCTAACAACCCACTCACACAAAATCCTACAAATGATTTGGAAGAGTCACATTAAGTAGTTATTAAACCATTTCAGTATATTTGTAAACACTGTTGATTGTATTTTTTTTTGATATTGAATGGATATAACATGATGAGAGGAATGGCGCTATTGAATGAAATTTCTGAAACGGTGGATATACTTAACAAACTCTATGCCTTACCTAAATTGAGGAATGTTGAAATGAGAA
This sequence comes from Limnephilus marmoratus, assembly GCA_917880885.1. Lineage (NCBI taxonomy): Eukaryota > Metazoa > Arthropoda > Insecta > Trichoptera > Limnephilidae > Limnephilus > Limnephilus marmoratus. Next base: position 55,851,801 of record OU862906.1, on the reverse strand, counting down.
ATTTTGTTCTGTAAATTTACAATATAATCAAGCAGAAGGAGAAAAATATACGTGTGAATACTATTTTTTATTTCACAAATGAATTTCTTGAAGACAGATTCGCTTTGGAAGATATTTACAGTTCATTGCTTTTAGCAAATTTAATGTAAATGTAAACATATTTTGCTACTGTTCATCAATAGAACAATACACCAAGGCATTTTGTACCTATTATATCAAATGACTTAAAGGTATTATAATGAATAATGATATTATTTAAATATATTGGCACTACGAAAAATCATATAAATTAGCTGCTACCTAAAATAAATCCAAGTTCCGTGAAATTTCCATTAAAATTTTATTATTTTTGCTTCATGAGCCGGTTATTTCACAGTAGGCACTTGAATAATAATTGAACAATAACTTTGAAATTTTATGCAATGTTCAAATTAGCCAACCTCTTTGCCTTTTACTCACCAGATTCCATGTACCTTCGATTTTTAATTTAGGATACGTGAGGTGTTGGATTAGGTTAGGTTAGGTTGGCGTCGTGGGTATTATTTATTTACAAAGTTCCTAAACAAGTTACTGACACTAGCATAATTGCAAAAATATATTTTAGTGGAGAGATTTTTATGGTGTGAAATCAACGACCAAGTATAATCGATCGAAGTGTGAAATGAAACTTAAAATTATACCACGACTTGGGACGGGAATTATTTTTATATTTTTGTATTTAACTCCCTACTCTTTACGGAGGATTACTTTAGGTCTTTTGTGTTTGGGGTCGCAAGCGGTCTATAAAACAAGAATCCTCACCTGATGTCCGTTGATGTACCACGTGAGATTAGCCGCAGGTCTGGAATGCTTGCATGTGCAGTTCCCCCTCAACAGAGAGCCGGCGCGGTATCGCGGCTTCACACCCGTGATGACCGGTCTGTGCGCCGGAACGTCTGGAAGACAAAATACAACTTTCTGAATAAATAGGACTCGCTTTCAAAATTCATCATGTTCAATCTCCACCAATGAAATACCTATAAAGTGTGCAAATCGCTTGCTAATGGAATAAGATATTGTATTTGCAACTTTATCAACTAATATGCCACTCGGACCCCTAAACATGTTTTCACGACAATATAACTGCTTATAATAAGCTTGTTTTCAAGCTAATGCGCGTGTTCCTATGGAAATCGTTATAACACCTTATTGTACTAGTTACAACCCCAAATACTCTACTTTCTATAATAAACCAGTTCCATATTTCTGTTCAAAGTTGTCCATACCAATAGTTAAAAATTACTTATTTTGTAGATACTGTTTCACCCGCCAAATCCTTCAAAATCGCAATACATAACTAAAACACATTTTACTTTGTCCACTCAGTTTGTGAAAAGTACTTACCTCTGTATTGAATATATCAATCGTTGGTATTTTATACTTTTACGTTCATTTACTGTTCCTGTTAAATTGATTACATTCCACTATAGGATTACGTAGAAGCCCATTTACGGAATTCACAGAATTTTTTGAAAACATCAACCAAAAAAAACCTCAATTTTTTTCATCCCGCAGTTTAAAATATTATTCGTACCTTAAAAATGGTTTAGCCTTTAGCCGATTGATACAACTCAATAATATCATCTGTTGAGGATTAAAATGTGTAAAATAGGACTTTTTTTAATTTACGAAGGAATAAATAATATAAGAAAAATAGGATGCTACAAATTTTAACATTTTTTGAAAGACGTTTTATTTTGAGAAACATTTAAAACTCTCAAGTCCATTACAATGAATATGATGTAACCTCTTTACACAGCTAAATAATTGACGAATTCGTGTTTACCATTTCCCAGTAAAATGATTAATTAATTAGCCAAAACTTCGGCTAAGAATCCAGTCTTGTATTTAGCGAGCGGAACCAAATTAATTATTTTCTAGCATCGCTGTGGGCCAGACCTAATGTTGTTAGTTTAACAACAAGCATTATGGCAATTTAAGTTTAAGATAAGTTTAGATTAGAGGGTAGAAGGCAAGTTGACTCCTATGTCGGTAATTAGGATATCTTGCACGGGTATAGAACACACCAGGACAGCTGATGACCTCCGTGACAGGGCATGAACTCTGGTCATTAGGTCACGAGTTCAGAACGGTCAAAAGCAAAAGATAAAATCTCCAACTACAGTTTTCATGATAATGATGACAATAACAGCAAATTAAATGAAAACAAATCACTTTGTATAAGACAACTTATAATCAAAATTATTAATCTTTTACGAAAACCAATGGTTTCAGAGTGAGGATAAAATAAAATTAACAAAAATTACACAAGATAAACTAGAAAAATCAGTACCTATGGAAAAAAATCATTCCAAAAAGTTGTGATTAATAAAAAGTAGTTATTACATCTTCAATCTTTCTAATTTACTTTGTTGCATCATTTTAATTATATGAAAACAAATCACTTTGTAAAACACCACTTATTTATTATCTTTTGTTATTTTTATTAATGTTAATCTTATTCTGACGTAAAAACCTTTGGTTTTGAAACATAAGTGGGGTTTTACAAAGTGATTTGATTTCTTAAAATTAATTAAAAATTTAATTTAGAAGGCGTAATAATTGCACTTATTTATTAAAAAACTTTTATAAATTAATACAAAATAATCAAATTATCTTGAATTTATTACTGAAATTATTAATTAATTGAAAATAAATTATTATAAATATACAAATAAGTTTTAATACGAAAATTAATTTGAGAGACATCGATTTAAAAAAATGGTTATTTATAATATTTATTTGGCTATTAACATTTTCTCTAATTTCTAAAATTCCGAAGTTAAATATTATTTATTATTTACGAATATTCGAGAAATGTGATTCTGAATTAGAATATTTTGTGTAGGAACGATACAAAAATACAAGGTCTCCTCCTACACGTATAGTGATAATCTATTTAAAGCCATATACTAAGAAAATTTTTGCCAGACAGTACAATCTCTAGTTTCCATAATAACTATTCGAATCTTTAATAAGAAAAAATATCATATTGATAATTGGAAATGTTTTTTTTTTTTTACATTGGCGCCACACAAAGGCCGCGAGGAAAATAATTTCCATGAGAGCATACGTCATCTTGGGGGATGCTGGATGTGTGGAAGGTTTTTTTAAGGTAAGGCAGAAGAGGAAGTTCTGGGAAGGATTATGGTCAGTGTGTCCAGGAGTTCCATATGTATGAATCCATTCCATCGAAGTCCGGTTGGAGATTTCAAAATACCAGATTCCATCTATCCGGCCGTAGGCCACGTAGCAGGTGGGCATACATACGCATCGGCCGCCAACACCCGGTCAAACCTCACACCAAAAACCCAGGCACCCTCGCTAAGTCATCAAATGTAGCGAACCACTGGGGGTGACCTATGGCAGAGATATTGGTTATCTAATAAATGATTCCCGGGGCGGTGGTACCTAAATTCGGATCGTTGAGATCAGATCAGATTTTACAATTTGGGAGGCGGTATGGGTACGTTGGTTATCCCTTTATTTGATAACCAACACCTCTGCCATAGGTCTCTCCAAGTGGTTCGCTATGTTTGGTGATTTAGCCGGAGTGCCCGGGTTCATGGGGTGAGGTTTGTCCAGATCTTGGCGGCGGATCCATCTGCCCATTTGCTGCATGGCGGGCCGGATCGAGAGAGACTGGTTGAGAAAGACCTTATGATCTTTCCAGCCGGACTCTCTCAACCCATCGCCTTGCACTGCAGTTGGAAGGATTGATTCATACGTCCGTCACTCCTATACACACTAACCCCCAGATTCCTACCCACCCTCATGCTTCACCCTCATACCCTTTTCCTTCCCAGAACTTCCTATTCTTCCCTACCTTAAAAAGACCCTCCACTCAGCATCCCCTAAGATAAAATAGGCCCTGAGGGAAATTACTTTCCTCATGGCCTCCTGTGTGGAGCTAATGTAAAATAAAAAAAAGTACAATTGAGTCATAAAAGTTTTAAAAAATCGGTTTTGGATGTCTCAAAACTCAAATCACACACATTCATGTTTGGTTAGAAATCACAATTCCTTGAGCCAGCTAGTTCTTTTTAGGTTAGACAAATGGCTCATTTTTTTAGGTGGGAAATAAAAAGGCGAAAATTTTCACGTTTTGAAGAATTTGTACTGTGAATTGACGAAATTGTATTTGTAAAGTGCACAAAGTGCAGAGAAAGCAGAAAATATTGCAAAATAGGTTTCCCCAGGTGCAACTGGTTTATGTTAACTAATTAACTAACAAACCACCCGCCGTTTTCCCTGGTTTAAGCAAAGAGGTTGGATCGCCAAACTTCAAGGTTTTGGCACACATTCTTATTTAATTAATTTAATTACTGCTTAAGCACTTATTTAATTCACATTCATACATAGTTTCACCCCCCCCCCCCCCTTCTGTTATTGAGGCATGGGCCGACCGATGCAAATATTTGGTTCATTTCCTCGCGCCCTATCTGCCTCGAGGGTCACCAATTTTTTCTACCATTCACATTTATTGTTCTTAAATTCTTTTCTTCGTTTATTCACTCTTAGATAAAAGCCCAAAACATAAAAGCTTTCCTTTCTCTAACTCTTTACGCTTTATTATTTGCCTTCCCCTGCATTTCTCACAGTGGATGGTTTTACTACACATTTATGGTTTATGTTATTGTTCATTACACCATAACAAAAGTTCTGATGTTTAGGCATTGTGGTTTTAAGCGACTTCATCTGTCATGAATTAATTGTACTACCAAACATGTAAAAGCCATCTGGGCGTTAAATAAATAAGCTTGCAACCTACATAATTGCCTATTTACATCATAAATTACAATATCTTTATTGCACGAATTAAAACAATAAAAATAATATAAAAAAACACATTTTAAAGTTATATGTGTAATAATTATAAACTTAATTATTATCACCGATAATTTTAAAGTTAAAATTTCTGGCAAAGGGGCATATCTTCTTTAAGTTGTTTCAGTTTCAAATAGCTAGAGCATCAGGATAGCCTCTTTGGAGCTTGTTGATACGTTCCACAGAATTGTTTTAGTTCTAAAGAAGTTCGGGTCATTAGAGCGGGGACCGGGTTTTATTGACAATATTGATTACAGTTTTAAGAAGGGATGCAATAAGATATAATTTTTCATCCTAATATCCTGGTGATATCTGTTGATTAATACAAGTTATTTGACGTTTTCCATAATATAAAACTTTTAAGAGTTTTCTTACAAAATTCTCAAGTCACCCTAAATTCATATGCTTTTTATCGAAAATCGATTGATATTTTATCTACTTTACCGTTTAGGTGAGACTGGATGGATATGTAACATGTTTGTGATACGTAGTGTCATTCTCATGCTCCCGTATTTATTATTATCTTTCCTTTCCTTCATTTGCTTTCTCTCTTCTTTTGCTTTATTTTTGTCTTCTTCTTAACCTTTCCTATTATCCGTTTTTCATTCTTCTTCCTCTACTCTTTATCCTTTTCATCCTTATTTTTTTTTCATCATAGTAATTATTCTGACAATTCGCAGCTTTTAGAATCGTTTTAGATGACGGAATAATATTCATGTTGGAGTATTTTGGCCCTAGCTGAAAAAACACAAGGCAGCATCACTGAATACCGTCATATTATTTCTCTCTTCATTATAGAGGAGTTCAGTTAGAAATTCACCTGTATTTATTAGTGGCATGTGCCTCACGTGCCAAAGACTAGTACATTATATGAATGTTGCAATAATTTAAACAAAACTCTATTCGGGCATTTGTGCAAACTTTCCGGTGGAGACCGTTCAAATGCACGACCGTAAATGTATCGCATTATGTCAAGAAAGTTTATATTCAAACAGGTATCGTTGTGATAGCTGCACTGATATTTGATATTTTTTACTGGGTAAGAGTTCAGTAGATACGAATCTAAAATAATAACAACGAAACATAAATAACACATTCTCGATTCTACCTAACTAGTTTTACCAACATTATTTGTTAATTATTAATTTCCATAAATGTTTGTTTTTTTTTAATAATGTTGTTATTAAGTTCTGCGAGTATTTTAGTTTTTCAAGTGAAATTTCTATAGCACGGTTGTGATTTGGATTTCGAAAAAAACGGAAATGACGACTAGTGCATCTGCGATGCATCAACTGCGCTCCTAGGCCGCTTTGATAATGATGTCAATTTTAAAGGCTCCTATTGATTGAGATATGAAACGGAAATTACGCGAGGTCTGCGCTCATTGGTCGCTTTGATTATGACCTCACTTTTCAAGTATTGGTTGAGATTGTTTTGGTAAAGTTTCGCTTCTACCGAGTGTAAACTGTTCTCGATTTTTTTAAATTATTATTTCCTTCTCAATAATACCTTCTATCAACAAAAGAAGAAGTGAGCGTTGCTGGTGAAACATGTTGGTTTTTATAAATAATAAAAGTGGTAAAAACAAAGTATTATATTAATTTCGAATTAATATGATGCCATAAAATAAGTTTTGCTGTTTTTCAAGAAAATGATGGTCTTCCCATGGGATCACCATAAAGTCCACTACTTGTGGAGATATTTATGGATTGTATTGAAAACATAATTCTTCAATCTCCCATACATAATATATTATGTCAGGTATGTAGACGACATCCTTATATATTAGAAAGACACCGACCGAGGCAACGGTTTGATATTTTTACTAATTGCGCCAAAACCGTAAATAACAAAATCGGCTTCCGAGTTGAACCTGAAATTGAAGGTAATATATATTTTTTAGATCTAACAATTGGTAAAAGTCATCAAAATGCCTTCGAAATATTTGGAGAATTAACTTCTACAGGTACAACAAAAATGCAAACTCCCTTGGTCCCATAAATTATCAGCTTATAATATAATGGTACATATTATGGTACATTTACTCATTAACATTCCCTTAGACCAGTCTTTCTAAAAGTGGGCGATAACGCCTCTTTGTGGGCGCTGGTGATTTTCGGAGGGGCGGTAGAAGGCTCAAAGAAAACTAGGAGGCGTTAAGGAAACTAGAGGGAGACATCAGATAAATACTGTCTTTAAAAATTCGATATAGTTTAGACAAGACACCACTTGAAATGCGATTTATTACTCGAATGCTTGGAGTCCTGTATAGAAGGTTAAATTATGGGTGCAGTAAAATTGTGGATACAGCTTTATATTTCATGTGCGTAGTCATGTGGTTAAGTTAACTAAATAAAAAATTTTGTGATGTCCAATATTATTTTTCACATACAATTTTTTCTCTCGATCGTGGAAATCCCATTCCCATCCGAAATTCTTAAGATGCGATTTTAGGCTTGAATGCTTGGAGATCCGTATGGACGAATAAACTAGAGTCGCTTGCGCATGCCCTAGTCTCGTTCCCGCTTTTTATTTCATGAATTTGGCATACCCGGAAGTTGACCAAAATGGCGTTGTTATTTGTAAATCTCGATGTCGTGAATTAATAAGGAAGGCAAGCGTTGCGCAATTTTAGATTAATATTTAATTATTTTTCCAGCTAACAAGGGGTTGTAAAACACGAATAATGGAAATATATCTTTTCTATCACCGTAATTGGTCCCTTAAAGTTTACATGGAAAACCGTATAAAAAGTATTGTGGGCACATGATTTTTTATAAATCTCAAAGTGGGCGGTGGTCAAAATAAGTTTGAGAACCTGTGCCTTAATAAACCGTACGTTAAAAAAGAAACGATAAAAACAATTGCGATTAATAACGGCTATAGGGCAAATAACTTTGAAAGAATAATTAAAAAAAAAGGAAAAATTAAAATAAAATTAATCTCATATGCCTATCCGGTGCATATTAAAAAAAAATCGCAAATCCGTAAAAATTGCAAAATAAATTTTAAATATGTGGTTTATATAAAGCTTTTAGAACCAATAATAATAAAGCAACAAGCCTTGATAACTCAAATATATAAATTAAAATGTGACCACGCCGACGACTGTAACGCTTCTTACACCGCACAAACGGGACGACCATTCTCAACTAGATTCGAGGAACATATATGATGTTAAAATAATAAAACCACTTCTCTTCATGAACAATCACGTTCCACTTAACAATTAACAACACTTGACAAGGACAAGCCTAAACCATTAAAAGATAGGGATTTTTAAACGCACCAGATTTAAATGTCCGGGTTAAATTTTATCCAAAGGAAAAACTAAACCCTTTCACACACTTCACAAATGATCATCTAGTCAATCCACGCTATGCAATTGCACTACATAAGTATTATAAATACAAAACAATACAAGAACAACATGTCAACCTACCAGAGACAAGAACAAAGATCTACAAATGGGAAAAAAATTCACATATTTTCATATCAGAGGGTTCGGCTCTGTGGAAATCCTAATTGAACCTATAAATCCTACTGATCCCTCAATATAAATATTTAAAAAATCTTTTGTAATCCTACATGTATTTAAAATGACTGATTTCTGCATTTTTATATATAAATTCTTTGACAAATCTAATACGCCTAAATTTTGAATGAAAGACCTAGGTATAATGCCAGTAGCCGAAATAACAGTATTTTAACTTTTATAGTCTGAGAATGCCAAATTCTTTCAATCTCATTTCCTAAATCTGTGTATTTTCTTATTTTTCAGAAACAGTTTTTTGAATATTACAGGAATTTGGAATAGCTACATCAATGACATAAGTTATTTTTTTAAACTTTGTCATGTAAAACTATGTCATGTCTATTATGACTAATTGTTCTGTCTGTTAGTATAGTTTTATCGTAATATATTTTATAAAATTCATTTTCTAAACAATTATATTTTCTATTATAATTATAATTATTAGATTAAATTTACTTGAACAATTAGAAATAATGAACGAATTATCCTAATTTATCACTAATTAATAAAGTAGGAAAAATTATTTATTCTCCTCTTCTTATATATAGCATACACACCACTAATCATTATTTATTTAACAATTAAGAACTCACTAACATCCTATGTGGGGAAAACAGATTTCAAAATAACCCGTAACAAAATTTTTCTCAGTAAATTTTTTTCACCGGTAATAAATCAATTTAGGCACCTTCAACATTGAAATTTTGATTCTAATAAATAAGACGTAACACAGTGGTGTAACCACAGTTTGGAAATGGTCTTGTAAGCCGAAACAGCTGCCACAATGATAAACAACACTAAAAAACTTGCAGAACTTACATAATAACAATATTTTTAAAATATAACAATATTCGGATGATTTGTAAAATACCGTTTTTGTTGTACGAAATCACCTCAAGGGCGATGTACAATTATTTAATTTCCAATACTCCCAATTCCCTATATAACTGACTAGACAATCTATTATTTGCTTCGGTCTGCAAACCTATACGTACAATCCATTAATTGACCAATGAACATTATGCTGCGTTAAAATGTTCGTATTATTTATGTTATCTAAAGGCAGCTAATACAAATGTCTCTACTTACCTGAAATTAACAAAGCTTATTCGAGAAGTTGTCATCATGTACGGGATGATAAAGCCCGCACAAGAGAAGGAGAGACTGGCGTCTTGAAGGTAAGTCCAGCAGAAGCAAAGTCAAGGGACGAATCGTCGGCAAGTCTGAAGATGTTCAGGTAGGCTATTTGTTAAGATTTCAGACACAGTTGGCAGGTGATGTCGTTCCTAATCCTTGAGATGAAAGAGACTGGCCACTGAGAGACTGGTGACGGCGAGACTGGTGTCTTGAATTGAGCAGCGTTTCGATGTCGAAGATCTTCAGGTAGTAACTTTGTAGAGATGTTGCTGTGATCGATGACGGTGAAGACTGAATGCCAACTGCTTTCTTCGTAGACCTTTTATAGCGCCAGCTCAGTTGGTTTCACAATATTTTAAATTCTTGTAAATAATTTCTATTTCCGCATGAGTCATCCCAGGTTGCAATTTCACGTCATGTAATAAAATAACTTCTATTTTCAGGAGCACGAATCACCTCATATTGAAAGTGTTGAGAAATCAATATTTCAGTGATGCGCCGTTCAAATGAAGAATATTTCCTCTTCGATAAAAATACATGATATGAAGAGTTTGCCATGGTTTCATATAACTCTTCGATATACGTCATGTCTAGCTTTTTTAGCAGAATAAGATTTATTTATCGAATTCTTAAAAACTGGTACAATTCAGTTGGTAGTTTTAAAAGATAAAATGCCATGTACGAGATGTTTTTTTGGAAACCAATTAAATGCATCGCATGTTGGATTTTATATTTAAAAAAAAATGTTCTGAAAAAATGAACTTATAGGTAATTACTGTACATACTCTTAAAAAATATAACATTACACATGCGACGTTAAATATGCTAATGAAAACCAGCTTACCGAGTAATACAAAGTATACTTTAAAAAGTTGTTGTAGTAATTTCTCAGTTGTTATAATATGCCGCACCATTTAGAAAATAGAACGAATCAAAAGAAATTCCTGGATTCAAGGATTCGAGATTCTGGAAACAAATAAATACAACCTGAAATGATAGAGAGGTGCGGAAAAGGGTGTGTCACTTAATATCAAAATATTTAGATTTCAGCTACGTTTTATGGCTTTTTAACATCAGCTCCACACAGGGGGATAAAAATCTAGTCTCTTTCAACGGAAGTAATCTCCCGAACAGGCCCTCCATTGATATGCTTGGTGTAACCCTAAGTGACCAGCTCAGGTATGGGGGCTCCATCGAAGCCAGAGTAAAGTTAGCCTCCCAGAAACTGGGCGTGCTGTATAGGGCCCGCAGATACTTTAATAGTGCACAACTGCTAACCCTGTACAAATCACAAGTGCGCCCCACGGTTGAATTTGGCAGCCACCTCTGGTCTGGAGCTCCAAAATACCTGAAAAATACCCTCGACTCTGTGCAGAAACGGGCGGTCCGTTTGATAGATTCTCCCATCTTAACAGACGGACTGCAATCTTTAGAGCACAGGCGTCGGGTGGGAATGCTATCCTTGTTCTACCGGTATAACAATGGAAGATGCTCCGAGGAACTAGCATCATTGATCCCTTCGGCACCGGTGCATAGTCGGGAAACACGCCAAACGCGTGCCCAACATTTTACACGGTTGACATTTGTCACATGAGAACGGGTCGTTTCTTCGACTCGTTCTTATGTTCAACAGCTCGGCTGTGGAATGATTTGCCGGCCTCTGTGTTTCCTCCTTCCTGCAACATAGGTCTCTTCAAGACCAATGTTCATTCCTTCCTCTCCTCAAAAAGACCCTCCACACAGCATCCCAGATGACACAGGCCCTGAGGGAAATTATTTTCCTCAAGGCCTCCTGTGTGGAGTTAATGTAAAAAAAAAAAAAGGGGGCCCTTAGAAACCCCCCCCCCCCCCCCCGAGTCTATGAGCAATAACAGGGGTGTCGGTTATCCAAAAAATGTTTCCCAAGGCGGCGAAACTGGAAATTCCTTTAAATATAATATATTTTTAAAAGTTTTAAATGTATTTTCCTACAAATACGGATTTTTAAAATGTAATTCTTCAAAAGGTGTAGTTAATATCCGCGGAAATTTTTCCAAATGTATCAAAAACTTATAAACCTACAAATTGTATAAATATATCTTTTCAACGAATGAAATTTGTTAATTAAGTATTTACAGGTTAGTTTATACAAGCTTGTTTTATTTTTAATCAGGTTTCTACTTTTCAAAATACATAACAGTGATCAATTTCAAAACATTTTAACAGAATTAAAATTGGGTCGTTAAAATGGAAACACAAAATTTTCAACATTTTTCAAAATCCCAAAAGGCAGACACGCAAGGCTGCCACAAACTAAGATTTTTTTATGTGTTGATATTTTGCGCTACTTGATGTTTTAAATTCACTCACAAAGATGAATAGTTACTTAAACAAAAGCTTTTCTAAAGATTCACACTAGAAGTGTCACCGGTTGATTCGTTTGTTATTACTTATAAGGCCTTGTGTTTTGACAAGAATGCCGTGATACTCCTGTCATTGTCGTAAATAATTTGATGGGTGTCGTGCCGAGGAGAAGTTAAGGGTAAGTTTGACATGGTAATAATTCTATAAGTGTTAGAAATGTTTGCGAAAACCACAGCGCATGTTAATATTACGTTCAAGCATACGCCGTTTTCACAATGATGAACATTATTGTGTAACGAATTTTTTTTACGGTGATTTATTTTTTTCACTTTCCTTAGTACCCACAAAATTAGTTTAAATTAGTTTTGAATGTTATGGCGCGTATACACTTGCTAGCCGAACCATGAGTCACGGGAATAATGGCAACGGCAAACGGTTCCCGCCGTTACGCTGCCGTTTGACCGCCGTTACTCACAAGAACGCCCCTATCTTTGCAGTTTAGAGAAGGGGGTACTGTATCGCTTCCCGATTGGACAGCATAGTGAGGAGGGTTAAGGTAGGTGCTGTAGGAAGGGATTGATTTATGCGGGTCTTGAAGAGCCCCGAAATAGGACTGCACGCAAAGGTTGAAATTGCTAGTGGTTTTAGCTATTACAAATTAGTAGTTCTGAATTACAGATATTAACTAACAATATAATAAGGAATACGACTCCTCAAACTGGTCCCCCCATTTTAAAAGATATTCATTCAGATTCAATCGAAAAAAAAACAATGGAAATTCGTATGACTTATTCCTAAAAGCCTCTTCAAAAATTGTATTTATTAAAATAATAAGTTCAAATTAATAAATAACGTTGTATTAACCACTTAATTATTTACAAAAACCGACATGTTTCGTCAGCAAAGCTGACTTCCTCAGGGTTTTGACAGTTCTGTCAAAACCCTGAGGAAGTCAGCTTTGCTGACGAAACATGTCGGTTTTTGTAAATAATTAAGTGGTTAATACAACGTTATTTATTAATTTGAATTTAAAATGTTACCACAAAATAATTTTTCACTAGTAGAAAAAAAAATAATAAGTGTATTTTAATTATAAATAAATTTTGACCGTCGAACTTACGTGCAATACTAAACGCAATTAATCTCAATATGTCCACTGGACCTAGTTCACTGAAACTACTTGACGTACTTGTTGTCTCAGTGACCTATAACCACTTTTTAATTCATATAAGCTTACAAGAGCTACTCATTAGATTTGAATATAACAATATCAGACAACTGAACATTTCACACGCTCACTTGATAATATCTCTCGCACCTAGATAATATAAAGTTAAACGTGTAATGCTGCAGTTCTTTCTTGCACACTTAATAACAATAGTCCAAAATGAGACCAACGGTGAACGTATTTCTGCACCCCCCCCCCCCAAAGGAAACATCCAATCCATACATAAAATGAAACGCAATTCCTGTCGCCGTGGCTGAGCCATAATAAGATATACGAGTATCTGTTTCCTCCAAAGAAAAAAGTAGTAAGTACTTTGGAGGAAGCAGTCACACATATTTTGTGTGTCTCGTCATTATTTAAGGTGTAAGAAAGAGCTGCAGCATTATAGCGATAAGGAACGTATGTTTATTGCTTTTTTGCCGTCATGGTACCATAAACGTGAATCGTCACGGTATTAATAAAAGCGCAAACGCAGACTTTACTTTACTTTATTTAACTGCAGGGAAGTAGGTAAAAGAAGGCTATATAATCATATCATTTAAATCAATATTAGTTACACCTAAATCTACTTATTTTTTATTTTTTTATTTTATTTATTTTATATTTGTATGTATGCATTTGTATCCATTTCTTTTATATCCTCCAGGAGCTTGAATTTATTATATGCTTGCTGATGTCAATGTAAAATCTAAATCCACATTATGTAAATTGTTATTTCAGACAATTATTTGTTTGTTGTTTTTCTAATGCTTTTTTTAACATGATATTAAAATAAGTAAACATTTAAGTATGATAGTGAGACACGGAAATGCCAGAGAGAAAGTACGAGAGTAGACTGAATGCAGTGGAAATTAGATGCAATAGGAAATTAGATCCAGTGGTAAACCTCGTAGATTTTACTGAAAAATAAGAAATGTCTTTAAAATGTCCAAATTCTATCGATTCTGTGAATTGTTAATGAAGAATAATTCTTAAAATGGATGAATAACTTCTTGGCAAAGGAGGTAGAAGTAGTTATGCCCTCAAGAAATTGTTAAAATCACAAATCTGCCATGCACTACCGAAGCCATTACGTCATTCACATTTATTTGACTCAATTGAACATATTTATAACACAAATATGTGCCTTCATAAAGTCTTCATTCATTTTGTGTCTCGAAAAAATCAGCTCTATTTTCAAGAAAATTGTTTTATTTAGCTTACCGTAAGTAGGGTCTTTGAACGTCCTTTTCGAAAAACTAAGAATGGGTTGAAAAGTTCAACAAATTTTTAAAATTAATTTTCTGTAAGTTTTATTAAAGTTCTGTGATTATTTCAGTTTAATGAAGCTACTTGTCTGTAATGGTATAATAAAATTGAACTTGAATAAAATCTACACACATCGTGAAAATTATTTAATTAATTTTCTGAAACAGCCTTTCACGAAATTTCAAAATTCATCAAATTTCGAAGTTTTCTACTTTCGAGCTATGGGTAAGTTCAAGTATTCAAGTTGTTATTATATCATTGTGGGTCAGTTGCTTCATAAAACTGAAATTATAACAGAACGAGTATAACTTTCACAAAACTTGAAAATTAACTTCGAAATTCCATTTTTATTTTGATTTCGATACAATTTAAGATATTTTTATCATCAAAAATGCTTGTTAGGCGGTCTATGTATCTTCAAGGATATAAAAAATCAAGACCATAAATGGACCACAGATGGCGTTCAAGTGTCCCTTAGTATAAAAATTTGAATTATTCAAATAATGTTAAAAAAAACTCAAATCTACAAATCATTAAAAATCAACCCTGCAATCATTGCGAATTCTGAGGACCTAGTCTGGTTTCTGTCACGAAATATAATTAAATTTACTATTGTGATTCTAACGCGTGGAAACCATCTGAAGGCGTTCTATGCAGCAGACGATCGCTTTATAAGGTTACTGTCTTTCTTATATTGGAATCTTTCTGTCAAGAATATGATCTTACATGCGCTGATACCGTAATATTACCAGAAAACTCTTACACATATATCAGTGACGCGCATCACACCACCAGGTGGTTAGACCACTGTCTGGTGACGAAAAATATCTTCAAACAGATTTAAGACATGAAAATACACTACGACGTGGACTGGACCGATCACAGGCCTCTCGAATTGACCCTACAAACGGAAGGAATACCGAAAACCGAAATTTATTCATGTATAAAAACCGACCGTGCAACATGGAATCCTAAAAATGAACACGATATCCATAGTTATACTCGAACTTCACAAGTTTTTCTACAAAAAATTAAACAAGATCTTACGCGGTATGAGAGAAGTGACAACCCTGCTCGAGCTAACATCAAGACACTGTATACACGTATTATAGAGGCCCTGCGAAGCGCCGCGATTGCAGTATTTAACAATCGCAAACGAAGACT
Source organism: Limnephilus marmoratus (assembly GCA_917880885.1). Taxonomy (NCBI): domain Eukaryota; kingdom Metazoa; phylum Arthropoda; class Insecta; order Trichoptera; family Limnephilidae; genus Limnephilus; species Limnephilus marmoratus. The sequence goes on along the minus strand of OU862906.1, from coordinate 55,836,280 downwards.
GCAACGACGTAAACAAATCTGTGGATGGAATGATTTTGTCGCACAAAAATACAGAGAATGAAGCCGTGCAATGATGATATGGATTGAAAATGGTAGGCCTCATGAGGGCTCAATTGCGGATGAACGAAAATTAAAGCGTGCTGCGTTCAAACTAGCACTGAAAAAATGCCAAAACGACTGCGAGCAAATTCAAATAGACAAAATAGCAGGAGATTTACACAGTCGTGATTTCAAACAGTTTTGGCTGAAGACAAATAAACACTGCAACGTGAAATGTAAAATTCCGTGCAACATAAATGGAGAAACAAACACTAAAGCAATTGCTAACATTTTTGCAGATCACTTTTCCATCTCTACTCCGACCTCACCGAACTCTGCAAGCAAACCACCACCTAGTCCTATCCCAAATGAAGACAGTGACCTCTTCATCACAGCAGACATGGTCAACACCGCCCTGAGATATACATGAAAGCTGGAAAATCAGCAGGTCACGACGGATTGAGCACCGAACACATCAAACACGCTGGAGGACCAATTCTTCAACTGCTGGCGAGTCTGTTTACCGACATCTTAAAGAATGGATACCTACCAACTGACATGACAAGAACAATAATACCTCCCATTCTCAAATCAAAATCGTTGGACTCTACCTCCCAGGGTAGCTACAGACCGATTTCAATTGCCACCACCATCGCACGATTATTCGAACGTCTACTACTAAACCAGATCGGTCCCAGCTTGGAAACTAAGGACAACCAAATGGGCTTCAAACAGCAAATGTCTACCGATACTGCTATATTTACTGTGAAAAGAACCCTGGAATACTACAGGAATAAAAAGACCACCACGTATGCATGTTTTCTAGATCTGAGCAAGGCCTTCGACAGGGTTTCTCACCCTCTACTATGGGATAAACTCAGGGAAAGAGGCATATCACCGGCGGTGATACATATCCTCGACTTGTGGCATAGACAGCAGGAGAACTTAGTAAGGTGAAAAGATGGACTCTCCGAACCTTTCCTCCTGAAGAGCGGCGTTAGACAGGGAGGATGCATGTCCCCGATATTGTTCAACCTGTACATGGACGAACTCACCGATAGGCTAAACAATGCAGGGGTAGGCTGCCAAATTGGAGGACAGTTTCTGAACAATATCAGTTATGCGGACGACATGGTATTGATGGCACCATCTATAAGGGGCCTACGTATTCTTTTAAAGATCTGCGAAGAGTTTGCTGAAGAAACAAACATGCAATACAACCCCACTAAAACGGCTCTACTGGTCGTAAGATATGGACAAGGACCAAAAAATATTCCTCCAGCTACCCTGAATGGTGTGAACCTGCAGGTGACTGAAGGAACTAAATACCTTGGACACATAATCACCAGTAATCTGATGGATGATGACGACATCGATAGGCAAAGAAGAGCTCTCAGTGTAAAAGCAAACATGCTCAGTAGAAGATTCCGCCTTTGCAGCACTGCTGTAAAAAGGACGCTCTTCCTTTCCTTCTGCGCAACACTGTATACGTCTGAACTCAGGGCAAACTACAAGAAGAGTAGTATAGAAAGACTTCGGGTTCAGTATAACAACGCCTTCCGCATAATGTTTGGTCTCCCCAGATATTGCAGCGCTTCCCGGATGCTCACGGAGGGGCGAGTTCCTGGCTTTGCAGCCCTTATTAGATCCAGGGTGGCAGGAATGAGGGAAAGGATAACCAGCTCTGGAAACATCCTCGTCATGGAAGCCCGCCTCAGTCCATCATCCAGTATTGATGCACACTGGAGAAAAATACTGGCTCCTTACGTGCTCACAGAATCCTGAAAGCTTAATATTATTATTTCTTTTGTTTTCCTTTTACTACTATTAGCTTATTATCTTTTTTTTTTGTTTCGTGTACATTCATATCCACCTTCTTTTTCTTTTTTTTCCTTTCAAATACTTTATACTTTGTACATGTATGTTTATATTATACCCTTATGGAATGTGTGGGATTGCACTCTCCTCCCCACATACTGGAATAAACACTTATTTATTATTATTTATTATTTATATTTAGACCTGTGCTGATTCCCATTTTTTAATTGTTAGGGCATAACGCTTATCAAGTTCGAGGTCATTTATACACCCCAGGTTTACAAATTATGATGTACCCGACTTTACTAATAATCCATCCAAATTTCAAACGCTCTCAACCATCTTCAAAAATATTAATTAGGTAATTTCTATTTATTTTTTATTATGAGGTACGCATTTTTTTAGAAATCGAGCATTTTGCATTACGCTGCGACCAACCGTGTTAATAGAAATAACGCGTTCGACTGTGAGTCTAGTTATCAGATATGCCTAAATAGATACAGATTGTTAAAATATTAGCCTAATCAGACAGTAAATTGGAAACTGGACAAATAATGTTTAATGTTTCATAATGGCACTATTTAGGTACGCATAAATTTATAGAAATGATAATAAATAGACACAAATGATATACGTATAACGATGTGAGAAGATTATCACTCCAAAGAGTTGAGAGATAATTGAGGGACTAAATATCTGGAGGTGTACAAATAAAAGATCTCCTTTGCTATTGGAATGTCTCGTGAATGTATTTAAGCAAAATAAGTCTAGGCTCTAGGAAGAGCTTTGAACCCCTATGTGTTAGTGTCCAACTAAATAAGTTACTGATATTAAGTTCATCAAATAAGAATTAAATATACATTACTCCGTTACCTTGTAGGATCAAATCTGGTAGGATGGAATAAATAAGAATTAAATATACATTACTCCATTACCTTGTAGGATCAAACCTGAGAAACGTCGACATCACTTCCTCACCATAGCTGATTTGTAATCAATTTACTTTGATTCTATTTTTAAAATATGTGTTGCGAATAATGATTTGAATTCCAAAGGTCCAGGAGAGTTCGAAGGGTAATGGATAACCTCGTTGAAAGTTAAAACCAAAAAACCCGGAGAGCCTACGGCACCCTCGGCTGATCGCTCCTACCCCTTCCCACTGAAATCTTGACAATGCACGCAGTGTTACCCTCTTCTGACAACAAATATTAAATATTTTGTAACTGACGCAAATCATCTTACAGGGGTTGGAAGTTAAACGTTCATAAAATTATTTATACAATAAGAAAAATGCGGTTCTTACCTACGACGTCCATGATCGCAGTGACCATGAAGGTGTGGAATGATGGGGCATCAGCGGATACCTCGCAGCTGTATCTGCCAGCGGCTCCCTCATCCAGCTCATCCAGGGTGACCACACTTGCATTGCTGTGTTTTCTCTGAAACAAAAACAATTAAATTAATACAAAATAACAAATAGATAAAAAAAATGAGATGTCGCGTGGAAGCGTGCCGACTATCGCCGAGCCACGACAAAACTGCACGAACAATCAAAGCGATGGAGCTAATGTAAGTTATGCAAGTGGTGTGTAGGTAAGAACAAAAGAGGGTCGCCGTTGGTACATAGATGCTATTTGCATTAGTGTTTGTACACGCGGTTTGATATCAAAGACGTGTCTCCTCCAACAAAAACATGAACATTTTTTGTGGATGATAAGATCGGGACCACGTTTTGTTCTGTCGCTGGAGACCCGACTTTATAATGGTTCATGGCCTGTCTACCTTGTTTTATTATTTATGGAATAACCGGACAACTACAAAAACATTGTTTTATAACAATGTCAAATTCTATATTAAAGTAAAAGATTAAAAACAAAATGCATGGGCATGCTTTAAGAAACGCAAATGTAAATCTAAAATAAATATAGGCACATAGACGGGATGAATCCTCATTAGCTGTAACGAAACGACTCCATTCAACCATTTGTCCATATCGTGTTTTTTAAATATTAAATCGTAATATAAAAATATCGTGTTACGTATATGATTTGCTTCAGAAAATGTTTGTATTAATTGGTACTCTTCCTATGGTGTGGGACGTAGGCTTTTAAAAAAAATATGAATTCTCATAGGTGAATAAGAAAATAAAATATTACTTTGATACAAAATATTGATTACACATATTTCTGCCCGCAAAAAAGTTTTCATTGCCCAAATCCATTACGGTAATAATAGTTCCAAAAAGTAATATACACTTCTTAAACGCGAGTAAAATTGCGCTGAGAACCGAACAATTGATTTATATTTTATTTGTATCTGATACGAAATATATTCAGGTAACCAATCTAATGAGATTGTTTTCAATCAATGATCTGTATTGTTTCACCACAGACGGGAAGCAGATTGAGGTACAAAGAGTTTCAATTATTCGTGGAAATAACACATCCAGGCAGATGGTTCTAACTAAGACAGAAATACAACGGATTCCTTCGAAGTGGCAAATAATAATGTAGAGGGTGTTTTTAAACCTTTTTGAATTTAAATTGTGTAAACTGATAATATTAATTTAAAATAAACATTTGTGAAAATTCTGAATATAAGTTATTCGCAAAACACTCAAAATTTATAATTTATGGCATATGGCCACCGCGGCTGTACTTGAAGAAGCTCATTTTGGACGTCCAATTTTGATTATCAAGCAATGCTGGCGTGCCGGCCATAAATGTGTTTCGAATAAAACGATTAAGTATGACTTCCAAGACGTGAAATATTGCTGGTTTACCAACAAAAGCCAGTGGTTTCACGACACTCTACAGAAAAAAGATGAGAGGTGTCAAATTGCATGTTCTTGGAGGCTTACAGACGAACCCATTCCTCGAAATCAACTGATCGCCATCTTTTTTATTTCGTAAGTCGATCTGCGAGGCCGCCGCTCAGTATGGTATGTACCGCCGTATTGTTGAAACCACATCTCATCTGAACCAACGTCATTTATATTTCAAAACCAAAACTAATTTATCGTGATCCGGTAACGCTCCTTATTGACCGTATCGCTAGATCTATCATCATTTTTGATATGGTCTAAATCTGGCACTAAAGATGTGTTTTTCTGAATGTCATGAAAATCAAATCACTTTCTTTAAACCCCTTTATTATTATCAATGTCAACATGTTTCAATAATAACGTTATCTTCTCGTCCTGTTGAAATAATAATAAATAAATAATAATTATAAGGTGGTTTAAACAAAGTGATTTGATTTTCATTATATTATAATGATACACAAAGTATTTTTGCTAAGTTTGAAGAAATAGTGAATGTCTTTCAGCATGTCAATTTAATTTTTAAAATCAAAGTCAAAAATGAGCCTCATCTCCTAGCTCAATGGATGAAATAAGAATATTAGACATGCGAATTGATGACTGATTTTGAAAGAAAATTTGGGTGTTTGGTAGGGTTCTTCAAACGTTCGGCTGTTCATGATAATTTGCCAGACTACACTAAATATAAATGTAAAAAATGAGTGCAATAACAACATTTGGTTTGACAGAAGTTAACTAATAGGTAAAACTGTCCACCCATTTGATTCAGGCTTTATAATAAACATGGCTATCTTATTGATAAACAATGTGCTGGTAAGTTGTAACAATGATCTAGTGGTTTTTGATACAAAGTAAACTTTTCATTCAAGAATTTTCTTTTGTGTTTCATGATGTTTTGATCATGAAATCGAAACTGAAAATGTAAAAACAGCGTAGAAGTTGTCTACTTATGGATTGTAAATTATGTTTTCATTTCACTATAGGATATTCAGAACTTCAAGGTTGAGGAAATTTAATAATCAAACTATTTATGCCTGTTTTTGAAAGCGCGCTATTCATAATCGTCGAAAGCTCAAAGTTTGTTTACGATTCACATATCATTTCATTTCGTGAGTGAGATGACACATTTATTATTCTGCTGAAACGTTCGTTACAAATAATATTTCCAATATTTTCCGCAAACAATTTCAAAGTAACAACAATGGATGTCTCGTATTGTTATCGCTGTTTTGAAATGGGAACTACTGAAAAGTTTGACGCTATAAATGTATCACGTTATTACGTTGTCTACGGTACCCGGTGCGCTGAGGGGCGAGCGTGAAGGCTTCCTCGGGGTCGTCACGTAACACGTAACGTAGTCATTCAACTATACGCGAACACACAATAACAGGCACGATATTGATTTAAGACTTTTAGTCGCTAAACCCGAAGAATGCGGGTTGGGCTAAGGCTAAATGACCGCACTTTGGTTTTATAACCAGACGAAAATATTTTAAGGCTCCAAATAGGCATCATTTGACTGAGAAATATTTTTACGACCTCTGCAGCAGTCGGAATAAAAACATATTTCGTACGCTTTTCCGAAAAAAAGTTTTTTTATGGCTTCAATTTTGGGATTTTTGTTGGATTAAGAATTTAAGTATTACATATTTGGTAACGAAGTGTTTCATGGGTGATTTGAAAATGCTAAACTGTCTTTACGAAATCAGAAATGTTATAAATGTGAGCAGTTATGTTTAATAGTTATGTTTTGGTTTTTAGTATTTTCAGATATTTATACGTTTCATCATTAGTTGTAAGTCGCAAGTCGGTAGGTACTTAGTTTATGTTCAAAGATAATTTGTGTCTAAATCAAATTGTTTATTAGTCAGGATTTATTTAGTAAGAAAAGCTACTTTTCTTTAGTTCTAGTTGGTGCTAACAAAAAAAGTGTCCAAAGAAGCGAAGCTAGCAATCCATAGTAGAGTGATGATACCTTACTTACTTACCTTTTGACAGTGAGGCATGGAACTGGCAAAAAAATGATGAAATAAGATCACTGAGACATATGTGTGGAGTAAAACCATGTATGATTCGCAAATAATGCAAGGCTTATGTAAGCGTAATGAGTAAGATTAAATAAGGGGCGCGTCATTGGATTGGGCATGCATTAGTAAAACAATTGATAAACAACCGTGTATGAGTATATAAATTATTCACGACGTTTTTCAGTGAAACTGTAAATATTTTGAATTTATTTTTAATATATTTTAAAATACGTCGCATTAAACAGGTTTTATTATCTTTTTACTCGGCGTATTATCAATTCCACAGACAGTTTACAGCCGAAATACCAATTTGGCTTGTCTATAAAATCAAATTAGCCTAAGGACTTTAAATCAACCCATTCAAGGCGCCCTTAAGGTGATTTTTTCAAGAAAATGGCGCTATAAAAATCATCCAATAATAATAATAATTATTATTTTACAATGCATCAAGCGAGGGGACCAATAATCACTACGTGGATGTGAGCAAAGAAAGTCAAATTGAAAAGACTGCACACATTTTGTACTTACTTTCCCAGAGTGCTAAACCGAAATTTTAATACTTAAAATATAAATGAGCAAAATAAAAAAATTCTTGTTATGAATTTATTCAATAAATCGACGGATTTAAACCATCAAAAATTTATTAAAACATCATGTTTAGTTAATTTTAATGTCAAAATGTTATACCAGTATCATTTTTTTAATTATCAACCTATTATAGCGGGGTTTCCCAACCAGTGGTCCGCGGACCACTAGTGATCCGCAAGAGGCTAGAAGATTGTTTGCGATGGACCGTCAGTTAATAAGCGAGCCAGTGCGCGGATCGGGCGGTCCCTGGTCGAGAAATCTGAATAAAAAAAATCGGGACAATATTCATCTACCTTGTGGTCAGTGGCCATTATGGTATTCCGTTTCACCCCACCCCATCCTACCCCGTTCTACCCCCTCCGTTGTGGTAAATATTCTGCTGGAACCCATCCCACCCTATCCCATTCCGCCCCCTTCGTTGTAGTAAATATTCTGCTAGAACCTGTCCTACCCTATCCCATTACGCCCCTCCCATTGTGCTATCCGTCCCGGGTGCCACTCTTGCTAGCCTATAAACGTACAAGTTGTCCCGGGTCAGAAAAACTTTGGGAACCACTGTATTATAGCCATGAAAGAAAAAAAAATCGTTGAATTTAGATAACTTGTTAATACAATAATAAAAAGTGCAATTATTTATAATAAAACTTTACATTTCGTATCTTTATTCAATTGTGAAGATAGGTTTTGACATATTGTCGCCCACCAATTGACATTTTGTCGTTACCCACCAATTGACATTTTGTCGTTACCACACTCCATGACATCGATATTGAGAAAACAGATTGAATCTATTGGAAAACTAGATTTTAAAGCAATGAAATATATAAAAATCGTTAAAACAGTGTGATTTATAGATTAGTTCTCTACATTATCGGAACTGAAAGCCATCAGTATGATTAACAATGTTTTATTATCTTAAGGTCGTTGTCATGAAATTTGATTCCTGAAAGCTTAACATCCAACCTCGTCAGATCTTTTACCCCAAATACTGAATATTTTGCTACGCGTTTTTGAGGGAGAGGGTTGGAACGGGTAATAACGCTTTCACGAGACTTTCGAGAGCTCTCTCTGGTTTTTAGCATTAAATAGTTCGGTCATGGCTGACGTGGACTCCCATGGCTTTGAATTCAAATTGTTTTAATTTACCTAATACAATTGAAGTGTGTTTTAAAATAGAATTAAAATTATATTGGTAAAATTCAACTCACTGGTAGTTTGAAGGCCTCCGTGGTCGAGGGGTAAAGCTCTCGACTAGCAATCCGTAGATAGCTGGGTTCAAATCCTGGCTTGCTCCAAAAAATTTTTTAATTTTATTTGCGTTATTTCATCGTTTATTCATTAAAAATAATACAAAGTATATTTGCGGCACGCCTTAGAGTGGGAGATACTCTCAGTATCGCCCTGGTGTAAGTCCACCATTTAGAATTGTAACAGGTACTATCCCATTTCCCCATCTCCTTCCCCTCCTCCCTACCTTCAGCCTTACAACATTCCCTTATTTTTGGGATGCCATAGTCTCACTGGCTCCAGACGGGTGCAGTTGGGACGATTTGCGGTATTCACATAAAAAAGTGGTTTTTGACATCACTTATCCAGACTGCGATGCAACAAAGCTAAGCTAACGTACATTTTGTTACGGTTCTGCTTTAGCTGAAACATTTTTAAAATTAGTAAATTAACTTCCAAACCCATTCACACGAGATTAAAGCCTTTCCTAGAAGCGTGAAATAATTTGTTGCAATCTACGTCGTCAAGAAGACATTTTTCAGAAAAATTGTTTTATTAATAAATTCGTGTATTTTATGTACCTATCCTTTCATTTCCCAATCCCTGTGGAGCGGTGGTTTTCCAAGTTGACCACGAACAAACTGAAAATACGATAAGTAACTTCCCAATTGAGCTATACTAGTGATGGGAGAAGTATAAGTATAGGTATTTTATGTAAGTACGTATACAGGCTGTCCGGGGGAAAAGTGCATTAACTTCGGAAGGTGATTCTACATGATGGTAGGAGTAAAAAAGATTAACAACTTTTTCCGAAATTCCAACTTTTTTTTCCCATACAAAAAGTCATACCTACTAAAAATCCTTACTGTGAGGTACCACGCACACGCCCGCGCCGGACTAATTTTATCTTTTTACTTCAAAACTACCCCTAAAAGTTGGAATTTCGAAAAAATTTATTTATCTTTTTTACTTGTACTATCATGTAGAATCACCTTCCGAAGTTAATGCACTTTACCCCCAGACACCTGTATATAAGACCGGTTAGGGCTGAGTTGGCATCGCGTTTGGATTCCACTCAGGCGATATTGTTCAATTTCTCGGCTGGCTATCCTCCATCACGACATAAGCAACATTTCCGCTTACTGTGGTGGTAGTGAGAGATTTTCAAATATTTGAACCTGAGAATGTTTGTCTTTCTTTAAACCAAAAAAATCATGTAATTTTCAGTATCTAATAAATTTAATAACTTAAAAAAACACAGTTTCACTTGTTTTTAAGCGCCCTGGTTATTTTTCCCCAAAACACCACTTTTTAAAATACTTTCATTATTCAAGATCTAAATGAATAATATAGTTATTGATTTATGCCATCCACCAAAGTTAGCCAGGATTTCAATCGTTATCATTTTATTGCAATTTGAAACACATCCGGGAAAATAAGTCTCGGGTCTGAAAGTCAGATTTTCGCTTTAACCTTTAAACATTTATCTTTGGGCCGTAATCTTTAACGATCGGTTGTCAAGGATGAGAAATCAGGTGGCAAGAGATTGCTTTAATTTATGTTCCTAGGGAGAGGAGAAAGGATTCACGGTGACGGGGTCTCATTAATGATAATGTTGACTTAATTCATTCACCCCGTATAACTTAGTGAGTCATCAATAATTATGAACCTATCTATGTGATAATAAATCTATGTTTATAATTTATTCACGACAACCAGCAAATTTTTTTTCTACAAGTGTGTCATTTTATATTTTGATGTATGATTTATTGTTTATTTTATCACACCTAAATAAATGCAATGGAAAAGTTTTATTTAATTAAACGAAGACAATATAAGCGAAAGTCAGTCAAAAATCTGTGGACAGAAAAATCAAAAAAAGATATTGAAACCGCTGGGACTTGAACCCAGGACCTCTTTCTTTCCGGGCAAACGCGCTAACCACTGCGCCACCGTGCCGATATCCAATTCGGTCATTTTTAACTGTATCATACTTCGACTAAGAACCGCCCACATTATCTTCATTCTCTTAGCGCATATATTATTGGCAACTATCTTTATGTATGATTGCAAGATTCAAACCCGAACTAAATGCTCTCTAGATAGTGTCTGGATAAATCTTTTTCCATTTTATTTTTATATGCGACATCTATTGACTTTTTTGCAAGCCTAGGATGAATATTTTTATTTTTATTTTAACTTTATGAGTAAAACCTCAAATTGTAATATTTAATTACACGAAGACAATATAAGCGAAAGTCAGTCAAAAATCTGAGAACAGAAAAATCAAAAAAAGATATTGACACCGCTGGGACTTGAACCCAGGACCTCTTGCTTTCCAGGCAAACGCGCTAACCACTGCGCCACCGTGCCGATATCCAATTCGGTCATTTTTAACTGTATCATACTTCGACTAGGAACCGCCCACATTATCTTCATTCTCTTAACGCATATATTATTGGCAACTATCTTTATGTATGATTGCAAGATTCAAACCCGAACTAAATGCTCTCTAGATAGTGTCTGGATAAATCTTTATCCATTTTATTTTCATATGCGACATCTATTGACTTTTTTGCAAGTCTAGGATGAATATTTTTATTTTTATTTAAACTTTATGAGTAAAACCTCAAATTGTAATATTTAATTAAACGAAGACAATTTAACCGAAAGTCAGTCGGAAAATTTTTACTTAAGTGAAATTGATTTAAATCTAAATATTGAAGAATACGCATGTGAATCAGCCAGTGAATGCAATAAGATCTATAACAAAACAATAAATAGACCAACAATGTTACACCTAAACATAAGAAGTATAAATAGAAACGTGGATGAACTTCTGGTATCCCTAAATACATTATGTTCACAACCAGATTTCATAATACTATCCGAGGCGCCCAAGCATGCAAACATAAATATACCAATCATCCTAAACTACAAAAATTACAATACAAATTATCAGATTAATAAAAATAGTGGAATTGTAGTATACGCTAAAGAAAAATTTACTGATATCAATATTACCGAAATACACATATGCAACGCAAATTGTTTGTCATTTAATTTTGTTTTAAATAACATGCCATTCAATATAATCGCAATATATCGAACACACAGCTCTGATGTACCTATATTTATAGAAGAATTAAAAAAAAATACTGTGTAACAAAAACCATCTAAATTGTATCTTAATAGGTGATTAAAATATTAATATTGGTCCAAATAACCACGGTAAAAATAAAATAGATTATATAAATGCTATGAATGAAATGAACTTTATATCATGTGTAAATAATTTCACAAGAGAATTTGCAAATCAATCGCCATCAAGCCTGGACCACATATGGAGCAATATTAACACACAGAAAAAATTAAATCTATTATATGGAAAATGATATAACAGATCACCATACAAATATTTTTATTTATGATCTAAATAAAAACTCAGGATTAAATGACTCTAGAAAAAATATTAACATAATTTCCAAACTAAACAACTTAAAATTAAAAAATAAATTACGTAACGAATCTTGGTCCTCAATACTAAATTGCCAAAACCCAGACATGTGCGCAAACTTTTTTGAAGAAACTTTAAATGCTCATAACGCAGACTGTACAACCTTTATAAATAATCAACCTAATTCTAAACTAAGGAAAATCAAACCATGGATTACGCAAGGATTACTCATATCTATCCGGAAAAAAGAAAAACTCTTCATACATACAAAAAAAAAACTCTATCAATAGTCAAGTAAAAAACGAATACAAAATATTCCGGAACAAGCTCATTAAAATTATCAAAGACACAAAAGAAAATATTACAGGGAGAAAATAATCCTCACAAAGGAAAACCCTAAAAAAACATGGAACACTATAAACGAAATAATGAATAAAAATAATAAAAAAAAAGGTCTACAATAAATGTCATAAACAATAATGGAACTGATATAAATGCTATCCGTGAACCAAAAATGTGCGCAAATATTTTCAACAAATTTTTCGCTACCGTCGGTCAAAAACTTGCATACAAAATTGACCAAAATTATCAACCTGATGATATACATGAAGATAAAATAACAAATAACAATATTTCAATTTTTAAACCGACTACAGAAAAAAATATTGAAAACATAATACAATCACTTAAAAATGGTAGTGCGCCCAAATACGACGGTATAACTACAGAAATCTTGAAAAAATATTGCAATTTCCTAACCAAACCGATTACGCATATAATTAACGTAAGCACTAAATATGGAATATTCCCGTCAAACTACAAAAAAGCCATTATAATCCCAGTACATAAATCCGGAGATTCAAAAGAAGTAAACAATTACCGCCCAATATCCTTATTATCCAACATTGCAAAAATACACGAAAAAGTAATAAAAAAACAAATTACTGATTATACAGATAACCAAAAATGTATTAACCCTAGTCAATACGGTTTCAGAGGTAAACTTAGCACACAAGACACAATTGCAGAATTAACTAAGCTTATTTACAAAACGTTAGATAGAGGCAAAAAATGCTTAAGTATATTCATTGACCAGCTTTTGATAGGGTCTCACATTCAAAATTAATTAATAAACTAAATAATATAGGAATAACTGGCAAAGCTCAATCATGGTTAAAAAGCTATCTCTATCAAAGAACTCAACAGGTAAAAGTACACAATGAACTAAGTGAAATAGAAAATATAGATTTTGGAATTCCACAAGGAACTGTTTTAGGACCTTTACTATTCATAGTATATGTAAATGAACTTTTTGAACTCCCAATCATTGGAAACATTATATCATACGCAGATAATACAGTGATAACTATTGAAGGAAATTCTTGGAATGAGGTCAAAATATTAGCTAATAATGCAATAAATATAGTAAAAGTATGGTTTGACGAAAACTTATTGACACTAAATGTCGAGAAAACCCATTTTATACCTTATAGCCTAACAGGGAATATCTCAAATAAAAATCTAAACATAAAAATTCACGAAAGAAATTGCCTCCTTAGAATCGCACCCTATAACTCAAACTGTATATACATTAGTAGTAAAGAAAAAATAAAATATCTTGGAATAATTATCGATAATAACATCAAATGGAAAGATCAAATAAATTCCATGAGAAAACTGATCTATATATTTTTTAGATTAAGAAATACTGTATCATTAAAAATACTAAAAGATATTTATTATGCACTTGCGCACTCTGTACTACAGTATGGAATCGTGGCTTGGGGGGGGGGGGGGGGGTGCATATAAAGCAACCCTTCATTACTACCCAACTATAAATGTTTTTCAAGATTTCCCGGTTCCCCCACTTACAAAAATTTAGGACAAAATTGCACTATTACAAATACATAAAGATTTCTTTAGTAAAAATAATTTACCACAATTAAATATAAGCAAAAGAATAATATCTGTTGGAGGATTTACCGTGCCACTAGTGCGAACCACAACAGCACAGCATCACTATACATTCAAGGGTATAAAATTATTTAATAAATTACCCCTTGATATACGATCGAAAGAAAGCTACGATAAAAAAAATTAAATTAAAATATTCTAGTTCCACCTCATAACATAACTTAACTTATTTTCCCATACGAAAGAAGAAGAAGACTTAACTTATTGTATAATATATTTAAAAATATGTATTGATTTAGAATTTTTTTGCCTTATTAATATTTTAAATCACTTATTAACTAACCTATATTTTTATTACTTTTATCTGTATTTTAATATTTTTTTTTTTTATTAAACAAATGTAATTTTTTTTAGTTGTCCTCTCCTAAACACAAGCAGCTGCTTTATTAGGAGAGTGATTGAAATATTGATGTATATATTACGTTGTAAAACTGTAACCTTGTTATATTTTTCAATAAATAAAAAAAAAATAAAAAAATGATAAAGACAAAATAATGAAATGACTGCACAAGAGTTTCAACTGCCAGGAGTCAATGGAAAAGCCAATTCAGATTATGTTGTGAGGTTTGAAAGGAGTGAGAAAAGGATGGAGATGGAAGAAACGAAAGTTTGGAAGAACCTGAACATTCAGGTGTGGTCACTACACAAGACTAAAGCCAATTTCATTGACATTTAGTTTCCGAATTCTGCCTTTCACAAGATAACAACTAAAATAAGTAATACAATGAAAAAAACATTACGTTACAATTATTACAAATTGTAATTTTTTTTTATATAGAGAAGACTTCTAGAAATTTCAACATTATATTTAAGAAACATCTAAAATAATTGTTCACGCCTTTGTTGTTACATGTGGTTCTTTTGAAAATACCTATTGTGTGCCCTCTGCCATAATTAGTCCAGTTAAATTCACCTCATCGCAAAGGACACAAGTCCAAAAAATCGCACCGTTTTAGGCAGACCGCACACGTCAGACAAAAATCGGATTCGACAAAATTCTATTGGACGGCGGCGCAGAAAGGCGTGGCCTATTTTCATTACGCAATCCACCCAATCCGGTACAGCAATGGGCGTGGCCCCGGTATTAAAACCAATCGGGTTCGAATTGATTTTTGTCTGATCCGATTTTTGTCAGACGTGTGCGGTCTGCCTTATAGTTGTAATAATCACGCCGCTTAAGACAGAACTCACAAAAAGCAGCCATTTCGAAAATAAAAAGGCCATCGCCGCGCCTCGCGCCGCATGATATCGCTCTTTGAATACGCATTCAAATGTTCATACTCGTTCATTTCCCACCATTCCTCCCCAAAGATCTCTATCTCCCAACTAACATTTACCTTTCCCAATGAACACCAATATCAGTGGAAAGCAGAATGCAGTTCGGTAAGTGAGATCAAAAATATAATAAAATAGATAAGAACCGCATACGCATACAGTCCACGCAGCATTTGATCCCTCGATCTTGAGAAGGAACAAATGTTCCCGCCGCAACAATGATAATAATAATTATTCAGAACTAAACATATTATTTTGGAACTAACCATATTTGCTAACCATATTTTGGAAACAAGTCATTCTTTTGATATTAATAAAAGTCTCAATTTTTTTCATACTAACACAACGGGTACACAATTAGATACTTTAGAAATTTTAGGAATTAGGAAAAGCATTAATAGTCAAATAAATATTAATAATAACCAAACATTTTTTTAAAATAGCCATCTCTTAAATTTATTTTATTATTAATAGATACTTACAATTATAATTATTTAGACTTCCTGTTTTAATTGTTTGTTTTACAAGTTTTTTTTATCATCTTAATGTAATTTTTAAACATCCTAAAATAATTTTTATATTTAATTTTATATAATTGTTGTTTGAGATTTATGAGTAATTAATCACCTCTCCTTTTTAATATTTTGTCTTTGTTCTTATTTGTCCATATTTGTTTGTCATTTATTTTTTTTATTAACAACTCATCCTGACAAAGAAAACATGTCAATTTTGTTAATAATATGGGGTGCATATTAAGTAATTTGTTTTCATTATATCAATAATGACACCACAAGGTATATTTGCGAAGTTTGAAGAAGTAAAATATGTAAATTTAATATAATATTCATATTTTTCCTTTAAACGGGACATTGTTCAAAATTCACACTCTGTAAATGAATAACTAAAACAGAAACAACTCAGCAGGAAAATTTAAAGAAATTTCCTGCACCGCAAAATCAGTCGATCGATAAACCAGTAGGAAAGCAAATATTTTTCTCCCCTACCAACGGATCAGCAAGTTATGGCTACAGATTTATTCGCTACTTTTGGATGCATGTTTGTGTCTCTTTGAATGCTCG
Source organism: Limnephilus marmoratus (assembly GCA_917880885.1). Classification (NCBI taxonomy): domain Eukaryota; kingdom Metazoa; phylum Arthropoda; class Insecta; order Trichoptera; family Limnephilidae; genus Limnephilus; species Limnephilus marmoratus. Next base: position 55,819,975 of record OU862906.1, on the reverse strand, counting down.
GATGTGAATTTCATAAAGGTTTGTTTCCGTATGTAGTAATCTTACATATTTATACTCTCCGAGTAAAGGATATACGTGAATTTATGTGTCGAGTATTTTATCGGAATAGGCAACACTATAAACCTAAAAGTTGTAATAAATAAACTGCGCAACTACATACGTGCTCTATAATCAAATAAAGCCACAAAAATGAAGCCCCCTTTATACCCCCTTGATACAGTACCCGTTTATGGATACCAAGGGTATGGGTACCGCCGCCCCGGAAACCATTTATTGGATTACCAACACCTCTGCTATAGGTATACACCCCAAGTGGTTCGCTACGTTTGGTGACTGAGCAGTGATGCCTGAACTCATGGAGTGAGGTGTGTCCGAGTTTTGTCGGCGGATGCATTTGCTCACCTGTGTGTGGCAGATTGGTTGAGGGAGATTTTTTGATATCTCCAGCAGCACCCTCGGAATACCGCCTTGCACGATCCTTAGGTTAGAGTGATACGTGCGTTCTCCTAGACACACTGACCCCAGAGATTCCAATCTCTCATACCTGTTTCTTTTTCGTAACTTCCGAAACTTTTCTAAAAATACCCTCCGCACAGCTGACATAGGGCCTGAGGGAAATTTTTTTCCTCGGGGCCTCCTGTACGGTGCTAACATAATAAAAAAGTTACGAAAAAAATATGCCGAAAGATGACATAGGTCCGGATGGGGATTATTTTCCTCAGGGCCTCCTGTGTGGAGCTTATGTAATGAAGAAGTTGATAATAAAATATTTAGAATAAATTAATTTTTTACCTATATACCTAAATAAACCTAACTTAACTTACTATATATATAAAGTATATAATAAACCCAAGAAATTTTATCGCACAAAAACTGCCTAGCTTTTGGGATGAAAACGAGTATTTTTACGTTTGCAACAAGTAATTTTTATACCAAAAGAAGGGTATAAAAATGGCACTTTTTTACAAAGTACAAATCGCTGGATTACTACACTAATATAATAATAACACGCCTTTAAATGAAAAAAAAAAAATTTTCATCGCCCACCTTATACATTTCTTAGTAGTTTTTCAAACGGATAGCTTTGTAGAACAATATACAAACCATCTAAACCCTATAAACGTAAAAACAAAAAAGGCTGCCATAAACTTAGGGGTTTCAAATCATCTTTGAATTTTAGACTTTCCTGTTTCAACGGTTCCTGTTGAACGCCGATTCTCGGTGGTTTTAGGTTTTTGAACGAATTGATAAGCATAAAAACATGCCCACTGATCACAATTTGAACAAATATCGATAGCTGAAACAGAGAGACGTTAAACCTCAGTTTGATGGTTACAAGGTTTGAAACAATCCAACCTGAGTCTAACTTCATTGGTGCGAGTATTTCTGGCTCTTTGAAAGATTGAACATGCCATTCCTTCCTGAAAAGCTTCTAGTAAATTGACACACACAAATCGGCTCATTTATTAAGAGGGTTTACTACCCCTGCCCTATCCTATCAAATTAATATATCCTGTAGCGTAACGTCCGGTATTGATGAAACATCCTAACGGGGCTATTTATATAGGAGGGCGGAATTTATCGTCTTTTTTCATCTTGTCGAGCGGCAATAATCTCCTGTCACCCTCTACTCTCATACGGGGCGGTATCGGTGAAAGTTGTACAGAACGCGATGCCGCTAGAATCAGTCGAGTAACTGTTACGCCACTGATGCTAAATAATAAATTAAAAATAGCCTTTAAGATTTGGTGGAATGAGAAAATTGGTTATATTTTTGTTATAGAAAAGAACAAAAATATACTTAATCAATTTTCTATTTCTAAATTTCAATATAATTCAATTTGAAATGGCTACCGCCGGCCCGGGAACCATTTATTTGATAATCAACACCTCTGCCATAGGTTACCCTAAGTGGTTCGCTACATTTGGTGACTTAGTAAAGGTGCCCAGGTTCATCAGGTTTGGTTTGTCTATGTCTGGGCAGTGGATGCATTTGCCCGCCTATTGCGGAGCAGGCCGGATTGGGATAGACTTGTTTAAATTTTTTCATCTTTTGACCCCTTCAGTCGGACTCTCTCGACCCATCACCTTGCACCCCAGTGGAAGGGATTGATTCATGCATCCATCACCCCTGGACACACTAACCCCCAGATTCCTACCCACGTTTCTACGAGGGTATTTTTAGTAGATAGGGATTCCTACCTTTTTCCTTCCCAGAACTTCCTATCATTCCCTTATTTAAAAATACCCTCCACACAGCATCCCCTAAGATGTTATAGGCCCTGAGGGAAATTATTTTCCTCAGGGCCTCCTGTGTGGAAGTAATGTAAAAAAAGAGGGATAAATTCATTTAATTGGTTGTGTGGATTAAAAATATGTTTCAAAGAAAGGCGTGTTGTGATATCTGACAGAATCCATTATGTAATCATTATAACATATTACGCATTACATTTTTTTTAATAAACTGAATAAGTTAAAATACTTTCGTATTGCAAAGGGATCTGAAAATAATCAGTATTTTCTAGTTCTCATTATATGGACTTTTCGTTGTTCCATGTTATACACTTGAAGTACTTGAATATCCTACAAGAATAAATAATAAAAAAATTCTACCAACATGAAATGAAACAAAATATATATTTATTTACCTTCATCGTAAAAAAGCGGTATATTACTCGTATATTTCAAACTTACCACTATTATATTATATAGAATCGGTATCATAATGGTACCACTTCACATGGCGTTGCGAATTGGTGATTGCGTATGCTTTGAAATGCCCCCTCCTGTTTAGTTACTAAGCACGTCTAATTCTTCTCTGCAGTTTAATTTTGTTACGCATCTACATATATATCATAAATCAAGCAATAAAAATTGAAATCAATCGAAAAATAATTACGAGATCCTCCTCATATACATATCGATGTTCCAAAAAAGTGCAAAATAAATTTTTTACAAATACCTTGGGCCAGTGATTTATTAATTGATCCACTTCCCGTGAAGAATTTCGTCGATTAATAAAATTTATCGTTGAGACCCCATCAAGACCTACATTCATTGCTTCCTTTTTTCCAAAAGACCCTCAACACATCATCCCTAAAGACGACGTAGGACTGTAGAGAAATTGTTTTCCTCGGGGCCTCCTATGCGGAGTTAGCATAAACTATACCTATAAAAAAAAAGTACGCACAAAAGTCCCAACCGTCTGGAGCCAGTGAGACTACAGTATTGCCAATTGGGATGTGTTGTGAGGCTGAACGTGGTGGAAAGGGGAAGTAAACGAAGAAGAAGTAGGTGGTGAAGTACCTGGCAAATCAGATCTGGTCACCAAATACGTTGGCCATCATTGCAGAATTTTGAAATATGGACAATACTTTGTCAAATGAACTGTCCATACATGGCGATTGTTGCCAAATATGTACAATACATGAATACGAATAGCCAAGAGTAGTGTCATAATATGCCAATAATTTGACAAATATTCTGTCTGCACTTGGTTATTGTTTGCCTACTAGGCCAAATACGCCAATAAGAATACGCCATGTAAGGTGCCACCATGATAATTTACTCGCATATAACGCTTTTAAAAGCCACCTTATTATTCTTCTCCATAGTATATTTATTTGTTTATTTAGCACAAGCTTATACATTTATTTACATAATTTATTAAAATTTTTTGACTGCCCAACTAGGAGTATTCCCGTTTTAGGACAGTCAAAATATTATGGGTATGAACAAAAATTATAATTATAATTATAAAAAAAAATTGATGAAATAAAAAGAAGAGAAAGAATATTAAATAAAATTTTTAAAAAAGTTTAAAACATAGTAACTGTTATTTGCTTAGCATAGAAAATAATATTAATTTAAAAAAGAAAAAGTAAATAGGTACATACAGGTAACATATAGGTAACTTAAGAGGAATCAAGATGATTAAAACATTTGGGTAACTTATGTATGCTTTGAATATTATAGTCCTACATGTGATGTAGAAAAAAAAGAAGAAAAAAAGAAGAAAAAAAAGAAGAAAAAAAAGAGAAGAGTTAGAATCTAATAAAAATGAAATAACCAATTAAACCATAAACAGCCATGGGTTGTTTAGCATAGTTGTTGAAATGATAATAATAATAATAAATAAAAGTTATAAATCTATGTGTACTTAAAAGCAAATAATCAAAACATAAGGTAATGGTGTTTGCATTTCATATTATGGTCCTATGTACACATCTTGTATAATGAGAACTAGAAAGAGAACAGAAACAATAAAGTAAAATAAAATAAACAATTAATACCTGATTATTACTGTTGTTTGCTAGCATTGTTATTAAAATAATATGTATATATATACTTATAAATGGTGTTTACATTGCATATTATAAGCCTACATACATATTTTGTATAAATATGAATAAAAAAAAGAAGTGTTAGAATAAAATTAAATATACAATTAAAACATAAGATTAACAGCTGCTTGGTTAGCTTTCTAATTTAAAAGTAATAGGTAGGTAGATACATACACATAATAATATAGATTAGAAGATGTGTCTTTTACATAGTTCGTTTTTTGTTGGAATTTTTGTTGTAGTTTTTGGTTTGTGTTTGATTTCATTTTTTGTGTAGTAAAACTTCACTCTCCTTTCTCCCTAATTGTTGAAACCAAGTAGTGGTCAATTTACGAAGAACACCTGTGCTTTCCTTTTTCCAAGCATCAGGCATAAAGTTGTATAATTTTGGACCTAAAAAAATGAAGTGTCTTTGAGCGAGAGATGTTTTGGTTGTGAGCGTTTACAATTGGATTTCTCCGTGAGTGTCGGGTGTCGTGAGAGTGGTTAATAGATGGGTATAGGTGGCGTTGTTTATGGGTGTTTAAAATTAATTTTCTCATGTACAGTTGTCTAACATCCAGAACTTGTAAGTCTTCAAATAGTGCATCACTATTATATCTAAATGGTTTTTAGAGGATTACCCTTAGTAGAGATTTTTGAGCTTTTGCTAATTTGTCCAAAACTGTTTTTGCACATCCACCCCAACCCAAGGATGCATAATCTAGAAGCGACCCATACATAGCATCATAGATGAGTTTCAATTCTTTTTTACGTAAGATATTTCTGATTGTCATAAACATGTACGTGAGCTTTTTAACCTTTGTGGTGACTAGATCCACGTGACCGTCCTATCTAAGATATTTGTCTAATATAACACCAAGGTATTTTATACTGTTCACGCATTCTAATTTATAGCAATTACAGGTAGTTGAGTCAGTGGATTTATGTACAAAAATATTATATGCTTCCTTGGGTTGGCCGGCTTCTGTCGCACTAAATCGCATAATTTTTGTTTTTTTCCGAATTGAGTGTTAACATATTACAGTCTAACAAAAGTTTTTGTTGTTCTATTCCATCTTGTGCTTTGCAGTGTACATCGTTCCATGTTTTTCCTTCAAATATTAAGACAGTATCATCTGCAAATGTTATAATGTGATTGGAAAAATTGCTGTTACACAGATAATTTATATAAATATTGAACAAAATAGGTCCTAAGGTACTCCCTTGGGGTACACCAAATTCTACAAGGGCCGGATCACTAATAGTATCATTAATTTTAACTTTTTGGTATCTGTTAGCTAAGTAACTACCCATCCATTTGTGTAGCTGTCCCTGAATACCTATAGCCTTTAGTTTTTTTAGAAGTATTTTATGCAATATGGTATCAAAAGCTTTGGCAAAATCTAAGAAGAGAGCAATAGATTTATTTCCCCGGTCAATATTATTGGAAATAATATCCGCCAGTTTAGCAATTGCATTTTCTGTTACTAGACCTGGTCGAAAACCGAACTGGTTGTTAGATAAGATTTTATGAGTTTCTCGGTAGAGGGTGAGACGATTTTTTACGATTTTCTCAATAATTTTTAAGAATGAGTTGAGCAGAGATAGATAGATTTGATTCCATTTTTGTGAATAAATATAACAATTGATTGTTTTAGGTGGTTTGGGAATGTGCCTGTCTTGAAACTAAGATTACAAATGTATGCAATAGGATTGCCTGTCTTGAAACTAAGATTACAAATGTATGCAATAGGATTCGCTATGAGTGGTTTCAATACTTTCAGCAGATTTGAGGAAATTTTGTCTGGCCCACAGGCATTAAATGACTTAAGCTCATCTATCATTTTCATGACTTCATTAGTCGTTGTTTGTCTATTTTAAGATTAAGAACAATACCTCAAAGTGACAGGTGTATGTTTTTGTTTTGCTTCCGTAAAATTAATAATATAAGTGTTCAAAGTGACAGAAATCTTCGGAAAAGTGCACAAATTCAAGTGATTTCAAGTTATTTCGATCAAGTGACAGTTGTTGCGAACTCCAGTGGTTATTTGTGTATAAAGCTGTCACGGTCATTTACTCGAAAATGAATTCAAATGCTAATGCTCTCTCGTCAATAAATATGGCAAAAGAGCTATTGGAAGGCATCCATAATGCCATAACGGATCCATCTCTAAAACTAACAAAAGATCAGATGGCAAGACTTCTGGGTAAATTATCCAATCTTTCTGGGGTTATGGTTGACGTTGGAACAAAAGTTGGAATCCTTGAAGGTAAATTAATGACTTACAAAAAGATAGCACAACAATCACCCCAGATAACTCCTCTTTGTGATATGTTAGCTGAAATGGAGGAATGTAAGGTCCGTTCCAAGAATGTGATCCTACTAAATGTCCCAGAATGCAACTCAAATTCGACTGCAGAATGCATTACTGAAGATAAAAAACAAGTCATGTCTACATTAAGTTTGATGAATGCAGAGATTAACTTTGATGAAATGAAGATCTATAGAATTGGCAGAAAAATATTGGATAACGTGAGACCTATAAAAATCGAACTAAAAGACACCATGCAAGCTAAACAGTATATATTTAATAAAACCAGATTACCAAATGGCATTCGACTTAAACCTGATAGGACGCTCCAGCAAAGACAGCAATTAACAGATTTGTGGAACAAAATGTAGGAGCGAAAGAAAAAGGAAGAAACAGATATACTAATCAAACATACTAATGGTATACCCAAAATCGTTAAGGCTCATTCAAAAAACTCCCCACAAAACTAACACTCTACTACCAAAATGTTAGAGGTTTACGCACCAAGCTAAACACCCTAAGATGTAATATTACAACGTTAAACAACGATGTGTACTGCCTAACAGAAACCTGGCTTCATGAAAAAATATCTTCCCCTGAATTAGGCTTCACTAACTACGATATTTACCGGCTGGATCGTGAAAATATTGTTGGCGGAGGGGTTTTAATATCGATCAGAAAGTTGTTCCATTCAAAACTATTAAAACAAAAAAATAAAAATATTGAACAAATAGCTATATTAGCGAAACTAAAAACGACAAAAATAATTATTGTGTGTGCATACATCCCCCCCCCCAAGCTAGTGTTGATGTGTAATGTAAACATTGTGATGAAATTGAATCATTGAAAATGAAATATCCTGATGCAAAATTGATAATTTTTGGGGATTTTAATCTTCCAAATGTAAACTGGGCACAACCCACTGAATCTTCAAATCCCATTTCTGCCAAAGCCCAATTAATCATTGATACCATTAACTTTATTAATCTTAAACAATTAAATCATGTTAAAAATAAAAATGATAGAATTCTTGATCTTGTCATATCAAACATTAATAATAGTAATGTCAAGCGAATCGCAAGAATCAATAGTATCCATTGACTCTCATCATCCCCCATTACAAGCGATCATTTATTTGGCCCCCATTTTTATGTCAACAGACGTAGAAGAAGCTACAAATGTGTTTAATTCAATCCTTTATAATACCATTTAAAATTGCATACCAACATCTATTGTAAAACGAAACGATTGTTACCCAAAATGGGTTAGTACTGAACTAAAAAAACTCATTCAATGTAAAAAAATTGATCACATTAACTATAAATCCAATAACTCTATTGACTGCTACAAAATTTTTTCTGATTTACGAAATAAATGTAAAAGTCTATCTAAAAAATGCTATTCAGATTATATTACAGATGTAGAGCAGACTATCAAGTCAAATCCAAAACATTTCTGGAATTATGTGAAGTCTCTTAAAGACTTAAAGGCTGTCCTAGATCAATGTATTCAGGGCGCAAACATGCTGACAATGATCAAGAAATATAAAGTGTTTATGAACACAATAATGATAATGTGACTTTACCTGAATTTAAATACACCAATGTAACTGATATATCAACATGCCACATTTCCTTGGATGATGTTAATAAAAAGATCAGATCTCTAGATTGTAAGAAGGGGTCAGGTTCTGACAAAATTCCGAATGCGCTCAGTTTATAGCAGCTCCTCTTCAACACATATTTATTCTGTCACTCCGAACTGGAATATTTCCTGGTCCTTGGAAACTTAATCACTTGACACCTGTATTTAAATCAGGTGATAAAAATTGTGTTTTAAATTATAGACCAATTTGCATGCTGTCTACCATCCCGAAAATGTTTGAAAGTATTGTCTTAGATAAGATTGCTGATAAGTTTAGGCATATTATTACTCCAGAACAGCATGGTTTTGTAACCGGTCGGTCAACCACAACCAATCTTCTATTATATGAACACTATATCAGTGAAGCTTTCACGTCTCGTGCACAAGTAGATTCAACATATACTGACTTTTCAAAAGCCTTTGATAAAGTAAATATTAATATCCTTCTCGCGAAACTGCAAGCCCTTGGTATAAATGGATCATTCCTAAAATGGTTGAATAGTTACCTCTGTAACCGTGAACTCATGGTAAAATTAAATAATAAATTTTCGTATAAATTTAAAGTAACTTCGGGAGTTCCTCAAGGCTCTCATCTGGGCCCACTTCTCTTCATTTTATTTATAAACTAGCTGGGTTACCCGGCTTCGCCCAGGAAAACATTCGAGAGTGTTCTGGAATATTTCACTTTGGTGTTCCCGATGCCCTATTCTCGAACATTCCACATTTTTACAGAAGGTTCGGGGATGTTCTGGAACGTTGTGGAATGCTGTCAAATACTCTGACTGGGGTGTCCGGCATCGCTCATGGAGTTGATGTGAGATTGAATTGACGTTCGAATCTACGACGGATCTTGCTTTATATACCCCATATGGGTAGACCCATCCAAAAAAAAACTTCAAATGTTCCAGAATAATGTTCCAGATCATTCCACCACATTCAGGAGTGTTCTGGAATGTTCCACAATGATCTGGGCTGTTCCGGTGTGTTCTTGAACGTTCTATCCTATTCCCGAACATTCCAGAATGTTCTGAGATGTTCTGGAATATGGTAGAATGCTCAAGAATACTCTGGAATTTTTTGAACTGTTCTAGAAATTTCAACGGGGCGAAACTTTCAGCCCTTATATCTTTAAAAGCACGCCCTTCAGGTAAGATCGGGAACTTTCTTCATGGATGGAGGGCTTCCACACAATATAACACCCGTTATCGTACCGGGACTCGTCTTTGAGTTTAAGCGACATGAAATTTTTTTTTTTTAATAATATAATTATCCAAACTTCTAGAACTTTCCAGAACTTTCTAGAGTCACTGACATACTCCAACGCTCCTTCCAGAACTTTCTAGAGCTTTATCGAACCTTCTAGAACTTTTCAGAACATTCTAGACTCACCGACGTACTCAGCCACTCCTTCCAGAACTTTCTACAGCTTCATCGAACCGTCTAGAACTTTTCGGAACCTTTTAAACTCACCGACATACTCCGCCACTCCTCCCAGAACTTTCTATAGCTTTAACGAACCTTATAGAACTTTCTAGAACCTTCTAGACCTACCGACATATTCCGTCATGCCTTCCAAAACTTTCTATAGCTTTATTATTACTTTGTTGTCTCACTGACGTACTCCGCCACTCCTTCCCGAACTTTATCGAAACAGCCTTATCGAAATTTCTAGAACTTTCGGAACCTTCTAGACTCATCGACATACTTTTCCACTCCTTATAGAATTTTCTAGAGCTTCGAACCTTGTAGAACTTTCCGGAACCTTCTAAACTCACTGACATGTTCCATAACTCCTTCCAGAATTTTCTATAGCTTTATCGAACCTTATAGAACTTTCTGTAACCCTCCAGACCTACCGACATATTCCATCATGAATTCCAGAACTTTTTATGGCTTTTCAAACCTTTTAGAACTCTCCGGAACTTCTAGATCCATCGATATATTCCGCCATTCCGTTCAGAACTTTTTGCAGCTTTATCGAAGCTTATGAAACTTTATCGAATCCTCTGGAATTTTCCGCAACCTTCTGGACACACCGACATACTCCGACTCTCCTTCTAGAACTTTCTACAGCTTTATGGAACATTCTAGAATCTTATTGACCCTCTAGACACACCAACACACTCCTCCACTCTTATCAGAACTTTCTATACCTTTATTGAATCTTCTAGAACTTCTAAAGTTTTATCGAACCTTCTAGAACATTCCGGAAACCTACAAACCCACCGACATATTCCACCATTCCTTTCAGAACTTTGTAAAACTTTATCGAACCTTCTAGAACTATCCGGAACCTTCTAGACTCACCGACATTTTCTGCTACGCCTTCCAGAACTTCCTACAACTTTATGCAACCTTCTCGAATTTTTCGGGACCTTCTAGACACACTCCTCCACTCTTATCAGAACTTTCTACAGATTTACGGAACCTTCTAGAACTTCTACAGTTTTATCGAACCTTCTAGAACATTCCGGAAACTTCCAAACCCACCGACGTATTCCACCATTCCTTTCAAAACTTTGTACAACTTTTTCGAACCTTCTAGAACTTTCCGGACCTTCTAGACTCACCGACTTACTCCGCCATTCCTTCCAGAACTTTGTACAGCTTTATCGAACCTTTTAAAACTTCCTACAGCTTTGTGGAATCTTCAAGAATTTTCCAGAACCTTCTACATACACCAACACACTCCTCCACTTCTTCTAGAACTTTCTACAGCTTATCAAACCTTTTAGTACTTTCCGGAACCTTCTAGACTCACCGACATACTCCGCCACCCCTTCCAGAACTTTCTACAGCTTTATCGAACCTTCTAGACTCACCGACATACTCCGCCACTCCTGCCAGAACTTTGTACATTCCTATCGAACCGTATAAAACTTCCTACAGCTTTATTGAACCTTCTGAATTTTTCGGGACCTTCTAGGCCCACCGACACACTCCTTCACTCCTATCAGAGCTTTCTACAGCTTTACCGAACCTTCTAGAGCATTCTTTAGTTTTATGGAACCTCCTAGAACTTTCCGGAACCTTCTAGACTCACCGACTTACTCCGCCACTCCTTCCAGAACCTTTTCCAGCTTTATCGAAACTTCTAGAACTTCATACAGCTTTGTGGAATCTTTTAAAAGTTTCCTGAACCTTCTACACACCCCGACACACTCCTCAACTCCTTTCAGAACTTTCTACAGCCTTTTGGAACCTTTTAGAACTTTCTACAACTTTATCAAACCTTCTAGAACCTTCCGGAACCATCTAGACTCACCGACATACTTCCTGAACTTTGTACAACCTTATCGAACCTTCTAGAACTTCCACAGCTTTATGGAAACTTCTAGAATTTTCTGGAACCGTCTTGATACACCGACTCACTCCTCCACTCCTTTCAGAACTTTGTATAGCTCTATCGAACCTTCTAGAACTTTCGGAATCTTCTAGTCTCACCGTCATTTATTTCTGAAAGCTTCTAGAACTTTCTCCATCCATAATTTTCCAAGCATTTGTGAACCATCAGATCCTTCTAGACTCACCGACTTACTCCACCACTCCTTCCAGAACTTTGCACGGCTTTATCGAACCTTCTAGAACTTCCTACAGCTTTGTGGAATCTTCTAGAATTTTCCGGAACCTTCTAGACACACCGACCCACTCCTCCATTCCTTTCAGAACTTTCTACAGCCTTATGGAACCTTCTAGAACTTTCTACAACTTTATCAAACCTTATGGAACTTTCCGGAACCTTCTAGACCCATTGACATATTCCGCCGCTCCTTTCGGAACTTTGTACAGCTTTATTGAACCTTCTAGAACTTCCGGAATCTTCTAGACTCACCGCCTATTATTTCTGAAAGCTTCTAGAACTTTCCCCTCCCACAATTTTCTAAAGCATTCGTGAACCATCAGAACCTTCTAGACTCACCGACATACTCCGCCACACCTTCCAGAACTTTGTACAGCTTTATCGAACTTTCTAGAACTTTCCGGAAACATCTAGACTTACTGACATACTCCGCCACTCATTCCAGAACGTTGTACAGCCCGATGGAACCTTCTAGGACTTTCTACAGCTTTATGGAACCTTTCAAAACCTTCTGGACTCATGGTCAGACTCCGCCACTCCTTCGAGAAGTTTCTACAGCTTTATCGAAACTTCTTGAACTTTCCGGAACCTTCTGGACTCGCTGACATACTCCTCCATTTCTTCCAGAACATTCCAGAGTCTTATCGAATTTTCTAGAAGTTTCTAGAGTCTTCTTAGAACTTTCAGCCCTTATATCTTCAAAAGTAAGCCCTTTAGGTAAAAACGAATACCCTTATTCCCTAGGGGGGATAGAGATCTACCATACCATATAACTCTCTTGATCGTACCGGCACTCGTTTCTGAGTTTTTGCGTTCCGCACGTTTTTTTGGACTTTCTTTTATAATATATATTGATGATCTATCTTTATGTTTCGATAATGTCAAATTCATTCTATTCGCAGATGATCTAAAGCTTTTTAAGATTATAAAATGTTTAAATGATGCACTTATCCTTCAGCAAAATTTAGATAGACTTGCTAGCTGGTGTGAAATAAATAAATTATTCCTAAACGTAAAAAAATGTTTCCACATGTGTTTTTACCGTTCACGGATTCCAATATCTACATCGTATTTAATTAACAATAATGAAATTGCATTAGTACCATTTATCAAAGACCTTGGTGTTATTTTTAACACCAAGGTCTACAGACAAATCTAGTCTAGAAACAATTTCAAATAAGGCCATGCAAATTCTAGGTTTTGTAATACGTAACACAAGGACTTTTCAAAACATTGAGTCAATTAAGCTACTTTACTGCTCTCTTGTAAGATCGCAGCTGGAATATGCATCTCCTGTATGGTCTCTGATTTATACCTGTAACTTACACCGTTTGGAGAGAGTACAAAGAAAATTTCTTCGATACGTTCAATTCAAATTGAGACAGCCTGTAATTGAAATCCGCTACAATGCATTAATGTCTGATCTAAACATACCACTACTTTCTACCCGGCGTACTATTAATGACATTCTTATACTTTTTAAATTACTGAACAATCTCATAGACTGCCCTCAAATGTTAAGTGTTATAAATATTCGTGTCCCTGTTAAACCCTCCGCCCTGCCTCCGACAACCCGGCGCTGATCCTTCTTAGAGTCTTTGGGCGTTCTGCCACCCGCATCCGTTAGCAGTGTCGTCGATGCATCACCGAGAAGTTGGCTAAGGGGCGCGGAAACCGACCCTCGCGCTTGGCTTTCCTGAAAACATGCACCTCTCAACAGGACTGCCGGGCGTACCTGTGACACACTCGCTCCCTACCAGCAACAACGTTAAAATTGAGTTATTATTTATGTACATTAAACAGTTTGAGTAGGCATATCGCCTACATGTAATTATTTTATTTTACCCTCTGATTTTCCCCAATGAAAGAGGTAATGTATATATTTATATTTATTAGTTACTAACCTGTACATATAAAGCACTTGCATACTGCTCGTTAACACCGTATGCGGGGACATTGGGGGTCTAGCTTTGTTCAAATTAAATGTAGAGACGTTCAAATAAAAAAAAATTAGCTTCCTTGTGAGAGCCCTGAAGGAGTAACCATAAGTTACTTATACCGGGGTGGGTATGCGGTTGGAAACCTCCAGTGTCCCTGTTAAATCAACTCGACTCCACCACCTTTTCCACAGTGACAATCATAGCACTAACTATACCTATCATTCACCGCTAGTGCGTTTTCACCGAACTGCCAATACGTATACAGACCTTTTCGATATTTTCAAAACCTCACCGTCTTGCATCAAAGCAAAAACAACTAGTTATTTATGTAACTGATATGTTTGTAAAATGATAAATATTTGTTGTACTAATATGCATCGTATGTATGTACTGTATGTTATTCTATATATATATAATGTTTGTAAATGTTCGATACACCTGTATTATGTATGTAATAGCCCTATGTACGGGCGTTTAAATAATAAATAAATAAACAGTTGAAGGTATGTTGGCTAGTTCAGATTCAGTTTTCTTAAATTTTTCATGGATTTTATTTGCGAGAGGGGCTCCTACTGAAGTGAAATAGTGATTATAATGACATATAAATTCTTAAATTTGTTCTTGTTACAAAGGAGGTACTTATTTCGTAAGTATCAATAAGGCATATTAATTATTTGAATTAAAATATTAAATGTTAGATTTGAACTTATTCATTGACTAACCATGTCTACAATATTGTTACCCAAATAATGGAGAGTCAGAAAAGCAGAGTACATACTATGTATGCGAGGGTGGTATGAATGTGAATAAAGCAAAGACTAGGCGCCAAAACAAAGTTGTGTCTTTAATCTCTGCCTTCCCTTGCGGAGAGATGGTGTAGATGGTAAGTTATTAATATAAATTTATATCGAACTATCCCGATTTATCCCTAATTTATCCCGAAATATCACATTCATATGTTCTATTGCGTGATTATTTTAAAGTGCCAATGTCAAACTAATACTAAAGGCCTCCAAAAATTAGGAAAAACTGGTTCGCAACAGCTGCGTGGTAGGCCGGATCTGAAGAGACTGGTTGAGGGAGGCCTTTTGATCTCTCTAGCAGAACTCTCTCCGAACATCGCCTGCACCGCAGTGCGAGAGATGATTTCTACGACCGTCAATTCTGGAGACACTGACGCCCAGATTCAAATCCTCCCCTCATACCTTTTTCCTTCTCAAAACTTCCCTTTCTCAAAAAAACCCTCCACACAGCATCAACCAAGATGATATATACCCTGACAGGAATTATTTTATTTTCCTCAGGGTCTCTTGCGTAAAGCTAATATAATATATATATGACAGCTGACATTTATTAAAATTAATTTTACTGAATCACGGGTGTTAGAACCTACACATTAATATTATGTAATAATTATTATTTATTTGATTACGATGTTTTACCTCCTCATTCACCGATCCACAATTTATTGATCTATTTCCCGAGTAAAACATACACTCATCAGGAGGCTACATTCATTATTTAATATTTACAGCTGCCTCATTAGCTTCAAAACGAAGAACGAAATTTGTTTTGTACATTTGGCTTGTTAGGACATTTTTTCTCTTAAAAATGTATTTTTAAGGAAGACGATCACATTTTTTGTATAATAATGCAACCACAAAGGACATCGGACACTTTTTTTAAATAATTAAGATGAAAATGGAAAAGAAAATATCCAATTTCTGTACTTCAAAAGAAATTTTAACAAGTTCTTTTCAAATTTTACGAAATATTTGAAATAAAGCGAGAGACTTCGTTTGAAGGAAATATATATTTTAATCACTCGGACACATAAGTTTGTTTTCCCGATAACATAACATTATCATACGTATATATATATAGTATGACGTGTGCGGCGTACCTGACTCATTTTAATAATTCTTTATAAAAAGGTAACTCCAATAACCTCCTCTCAAAGCTACTTAAAGAAAGAAAAAAAAAATTGCCGAAGACTAATAGAATTTTCTTTAAATTATATTAAGGAGAAAACTCACAAGACTTGAAATAAATTTACTTCAGTGAAGAAAACACCTTAAACAAATTTGAAATTTGTTCCATTTAGAAACAATACCCCCACAAATTCATCGGTAAAGTTTTCGAAGAAATTATTACAACTTGCTAAATTGACATGATGAAACAAAGCTTAAGAAATTAATTATTTTTGGCTTCTGGATAACTTTTGTCGCGCCTGTGAACTGGTTTGGGGTCTCGGGAAGATTTGCGTCCCTACATCTAGATTTCGTCGAAACCCCTTTTAAACTAAATTAAATATTTATAACCGAAAGAAACAGAATTATTTATAACCCTTTACCGAAAGTCGAAAGTGATTTAGCGATTCCTTTTAAAGTCACATTGACAAATTCGGTCGCTGTGTGGGACCCACATTGTGGGTTTATCTAAATCCCTGGTTCCTCATACTCCCTTATTACTAAGGACGCATCCTTACTTAAGAGATTTACCTGTGACCTTCCTGTAAATACCGCAAAGTAGATCACCGTACTGATTCAGAAGATTTTAATTAATATTCCTAACAACGTATATAATTTGGTAGGCGGGAATGGGTACAGCCACCCTGGGAACCATTTATTGGATGACCAACACCTCTGCCACAGCTCACCCCAAGTGGTTCGCTACGTTTGGTGACTTAGCAGGAGTGCCCGGGTTCTTGGGGTAATGTCTGTCCAGGTCTTGATGGCGGGTGTGTCGGCCCACCTTCTGCGTGGCGGGCCGGATTGGGAGATACTGGTTGAGAGAGACCCTATACAACCGGTTACCGCTGTCCGGGCTGCTCGGTAGTACAGGGGCCCGACCCTCAGGCTCACGACTGAGGGGGGGCTGCCCCATCAACGAGTGTAAAAACCCCGCCGCTGCTGTTGTGCCGGTTCGTGACCGGAGGGGACCCAGCAGTAGCGTTTGGGATGCATTGGGCGACCTCTCTAGCCGGACTCTCCCTGTTCATCGCCTTGCACCGTAGTGGGTGGGTTGGATACATACGTCCGTCACTCCTGAAAACTCTGATCCCGAGCATCCTACCCACCCCTCATACCTTTTCCTTCCCAGATCTTCCTTCCTCTCATATCACACTTAAAAAACCCAACAAATAAAATCATGAATTTACAACCATTAATAATGCGTCATTGTAGCGGCGAGAAAACGCGACTTACCGAGCCCACAACATATATAGAACATCCGAAGACAGAACAGCTTACAACAAAATGGCAAAAGAAACCAAGAGAATCATAAATAGGTCAAAACTCGAGCACGACCAGCAGATCAGCAGAAAGCTGGCTGCATGCCCGCATGGCAGCAGGCAATTCTGGTCGCTTGTGGGCTCAATAGGTCGCAATTTCTGCAAATTCAGTCTGCCACCTCTTACCAGACCTGATGGCTCACTAGCAAACACCGCCACCGAAAAGGCTAATCTATTGGGGAAAATGTTTGCGGATAACTCAACCCTCGATGACCAGGGTGCTTTCCCGACGTCGGTTCCTATGTTCCGACTGCGGTTTTCGTATGAAAAAGCTGAGGAGCCGGCATCGGGAAGTACTCCATGTTTTACGAGGGCTTGATGTTAATAAAGCTAGTGTGCCTGACGGAATACCTGCCCTGGTACTGCAGAGGTGCGCTGCAGAAATAGCTCCAATTTTGACGAAGCTTTTTAACATGTCCTTGAAGACTGGCACTGTGCCCTCTGGTTGGAAAAAAGCGGATATCCATCCTATTTCAAAGAAGGGTGACCGTTCCAACCCATCCAACTATCGCCCCATAGCGATCACATCAGTTCTGTCTAAGGTGATGGAACGTGTGATCAATGACAAACTGCTCACATACCTCGTGAAGAACAAAATTATTAACGACCGTCAATACGGATTCCGACGGAACCGCTCATGCGGTGATCTTCTCGCGTACGTGACGCATATTTGGGGGCGATGCCTGGAACTTTTCGGTGAGACCCAAACGGTTGCACTAGACATTTCCAAGGCCTTTGACCGGGTTTGGCACCGAGGACTTGTCAACAAACTGCCTTCTTACAGACTTCCCGCATCCTTGTGTACGTGGATTGCCGACTTCTTGAGGGAGAGGTCGATTCAGACGGTACAATGAATACCGCACAAGAATCTCAACTGCTCCCGTCTGGAGCCAGTGAGACTATGGCATCCCCAATTGGGGAATGTTGTGAGGCTGAAGATAGTGGGGAGGGGAAGGAGGTGGGGAAGAGGAAGGTTGGGAAGTACCTGGCTATTCAGATCTGGTCACTAAACACGGCTAAAGCCATTTTCAAGCAACGTTTCAATTCTGAATGGTGGTCTTACACCAGGGCGATACTAATAGTATCTTCCACTCTGGAACATGCCGCAAATGTATTATATATTATTTTAAATTAATTAATTGTGAAATAACACAAATTAATCAAATAAAATTTATTTGCGCATGCCGGGTTCGAACCCGCGACCTCCGGAATGTTAGTCAAGAGTCTTAGCCACTGGACTACGGAGGTTGTCTAGCCGATGGTTTCACCTCTTCCTCACACTCGATAAATGCTGGCGTCCCACAAGGATCGGTTCTGTCTCCGACTTTGTTTTTGTTGCATATCAACGACTTTTTGTCATGTGCACCAATTCATTGTTACGCGGATGACAGTACAGTTCATGATAACTTTTTGTTTGATAAGCCCCCAAAGGGCTCACAAACGCCAACAGCTCGTAGCTTTGAAGCAAAGAATGGACGGTTACCTCGAGAGTGTTTTCTCTTGGGTTAAAAATAATCTCGTTGAATTTAATGTTTCAAAGACCCAATCTTATCTGATTACGTCTAAAAGGGATCGAAATGAAAATCTATTCTCTTTCAACGGAAGCAATCTTCCAAACAGGCCCTCCATTGATATGCTTGTTGTAAAGCGTATTACTAAATGTATTTAAATAGAAAACTTTTATTTAATGTATATAAACATTGTAATTGATACTATTATATTAAATAAAAAAAAAATAAAAAACCCTAAGTGACCAGCTCAGGTATGGAGGCTCCATCGAAGCCAGAGTAAAGTTAGCCTCCCAAAAACTGGGCGTACTGTACAGGGCCCGCAGATACTTTAATAGTATACAACTGCTAACCCTATACAAATCACAAGTCGGCCCCTTAGGGTCAAAAAAACGTATCTCATTTTTCTCTACTTTACAGGAGAGCAAAAAAACATAGTTCTCAATCAATCAATGTTGTCTACTTTTAAACAAATGGAACATATTAATAATTTCTTCTCGTTTAGTTAAAGGGTGGTATTTTGTGCTTCTAAATCATCTTTTAAATATAAAATAGTAATTCATTTTCATATGTTTTTTTAAATTTAAGTGCAGCTATATCTCAGTTACGTTTCTTTGATCCTAACCAAAGTGAAAATTGCAATCACTGAACTCAAGTTACGAAAAACTTCCTTCGATATTTGACTTTTTTTACACCCGAAAATTTGTAAAGATGATTTTTAGGAATTAGGATAGTGGTGGAACAGTAATAAAAATATTTCAAGTCTAGAAATTTTTATTGAAAAACTTATTTAAAACAGAAAAACATATAAAATATTTAGGTAACTATTTTCCAACTGATACTATTGTCAAAAAAATACTTAATATGCTACATAATATTGTAACTTGCTTAAAAAACTGGAATCTTGTACCTGACTTAAGTTAACTTAACTTAACTACCTAACTAACCATCACGCCGTTTCTCCGCAGGGGTAGGCAGAGAGGACGGACCGCCAAACAACTCAGTCTTAGCACACATTCTTTGCTTCACTCACTTTACTTCAACCAACACCTCTTCCATAGGTCACTCCAAAGGGTTCGCTACGTTTGGTGATTTAGAAGGTGTGCCCTGGTTCATGGGGTGAGGTTTTTCTAGGTCAAGACCTAGAAAAACCTAAGGAGGCGGATGACCAGGAGACACTGAACCCCAGATTCCTACCCACCCCTAAAACCCGTTTCCTTCCCAGAATTCTCCTCTCCTTTATTTCCTAAAAAAAAAACCTCCTCACAGCATCCCCAAAGATGAAAAAGAACCTGAGGTAAATTATTTTCCTCAGGGCCTCCTGTGTGGAGCGCATGTAAAAAAATAAGTTCAACTCATTTCCTTGTTTTAGGAACTTAATAAATATGGTCAGGATCTTCTTTTGAATGTGATTTTTAACTAGTTTACATCCATGCCATTTTTCTGTGTCTTTGTTTTTAATTAATTGTTTTCTCAAGTTGATGAAACTGAAGAAATAGTCTTGTCCCATCTCAATGACATCATATTTGGATTTTCTGGAAGCTAATCTAACTGCTGGGTACCACCATGAAGGATCAAATATATTTATTTTCTTTGTAGAAGTTTTGATATATCAACAGGTATCACTCATCAGAATGAACTTCTTTCAATTAGCATTAGCTATCAAATACTTATACATACATGAAGCGATTTCATCTGAGCCACGACCAGCCACTCATTCATGTCACATGTAATTTCTAGCTTCATTGCTCCGAACATTAAAAAAAGTTTAATTATAAACTGTCGTCTATAAAAAAATTATCTTCGATCGTATTCTAAATTAAACTCGATGAAATTAACAGTGGATTCAGAAGCAATGGTTTTAGATTGGATTTTACAATTCTGTACAGCAATTTTGCGTTGTCTGTGGCGATCATACTCATCCAAAAGAGATATTTTTCTTCCGTATTAGCATTTTCGTATTTAACACACGAGTCGCACATATCTTCGCGTGGTTGTTGGAACTATAGGTTACAGGTGTTAAATATGTTTCGGTTTAACCATGTTTTTTCAGGAACATAATTTGTATCCTTACACAAGTCAACATACATAGTGTACATTACGTATGTGTAATGTCAAATCGGCGGCTAAATATTTAAATGAAGTGTTCGCCCTTCAGTAATGTGACGGTACTGTTGGAAAAGAAGTTTTTTGGATTCTTCTGGTCTTTTATCTCCAGGTAAATATTTTCCCCTTTTGTTTTGGAGAACTTTTCCATTTTCCAAGCTATTATTAATTATATTTTTAAAAAAGGTGTCAGTAATATCCAATGTAGTCAAAAAAAATTCTTGCCATTCTTGGATTCTCGAATTGCTCTTAAAGAAGAAGAACTCTTGACTTTTGGCATCGTAAATCCTGATTTTCTGCTATTTTTCTTTTGGTAGCAGTTGTAGTAACATCAATTTCGTTTTTGGGGATGCTATGTAGAGTCTTTTTAGGGGAAGGAAGGATAAGAAATTCTTAGAAGGAATAAGGTATAAGGGGTGGTTAGGAATTTGGGGGCCAGTGTGACGGACGAATGAATCAATCCTCTCCACTGCGATGCAAGAGAATGTTCCGAGAGAGTTCTGCTGGAGAGGTCAAAAGATCTCCCTCAGTCTCTCCCGACCCGGCCTGCCACGCTGTTGATGGCAGACACATCTGCCGCCAAGATCCGGAAAAATCTGACCCCATAAACCCGGGTACCCCTGCTAAGTCACCAAACGTTATCCAATAAATGAATCCCGGGGCGGCGGTACCCATACCCGCCTCTGAAATAAGATATTTTTGGAACTTGAAGAATCTTCCTTATTATTCAACAATGCCACTTCCATTATTCACTGAATCCGTGTTTTGTGTGTTTTCCTTTCCATATTCGATTTATATTGAGTCAAAACATACAAAAAATAACCAAACTAATATTCAAACCACTCGTTAAAATAAAAAATGCCGCAAACACAACTGCCAAATCGTAAATAAATGACGCGTAAGTGACATTTCAGTAAAACAGTTGCATAATCTATGCGGGTGAATCGAACATAACTAAAGATGCGTTTCTTTGACTCGCAAGCAAATATCTTTTTATTCAAGTTTAAAAAACGCAAGTAACGATACACTCTACTGACATTAACAATAAATGGTTTTCTGTAGATACGCAACGATGTAAATTTGTAACCGTTGAACCTATCGATACGTGTCTTTGACACTTAACGTAATGTGTTATTTTGTGTCTAGTACCATCCGTAACTCAAAATCGATAAAAATTGAGATACGTTTCTTTGACTTTCGGTCGAATTTGGCAGCCACCTCCCGTCTGGAGCTCCAAAATACCTGAAAAATACCCTCGACTCAGTGCAGCAACGGGTGGTCCGTTTGATAGATTCTCCGGATTCAACCGACGGATTGCAACCTTTAGAGCACAGGCGTCGGATGGGAATGCAATCCTTGTTCTACCAGTATTTCAATGGAAGATGCTCCGAGGAACTAGCGTGTCATTGATCCCTTCGGCACCGGTGCATAGTCGGGAAACACGCCAAACGCGTGCCCAAAATTTGTACACGGTTGACATTTGTCACATGAGAACGGGTCGTTTCTTTGACTCGTTCTTGTGTTTAACAGCTCGGCTGTGGAATGATTTGCCGGCCTCTGTGTTTCCTCCTACCTACAACATGGGTCTCTTCAAATCTCTGAGGAAATTATTTTCCTTAGAGCCTCCTGTGTGGAGCTAATGTAAAGAAAAACGTTAATATTTTATAAATTACCTGCTATTTGGTTATTATTTGATATCATATCTTTTTAACGTTTAACTTAATTTGTCGTGAGTGCAAAATTACAATGCATTGCTTCATGGAAAGAATCAAGCATTTTAAAATGCTTTGAATGCAAAAGATTTTTGCTTTCAAAATGCAAAAAGTTTGCCAATTTAATGATACCGTGCCAGTGTGAATCCAATACCATCTCTAGTAAATTATTATAAATATATTATTGAATACCGTAAAAAAAGTTTTCATTATGAGGTATTCAATTTATTGAATGCTATACTTAGGTAAACATTAAAGGGAATTGAAATATTTCGTATTGGTTTTGTGGAAAAAAACATGCTTGAATAACTACCGTTTACTTTGTGTCTCTTACGGAATAGGTTCAATAAGAACGGAAGAGTCTTTCCATACAAACATTTAATGGATCTTTCGCACAATTAAGTTACCCTAAATGACGTATGAGTAACGTGCATCTCATCTATTTTTCAGGCTTTGAACTGAAGCTTTGAAAACGTACCATTTATAAATGTAGAAAACTTTTGTGCTGAAAGTGGTCATGCTAATTAAATATACGTGATCATATTCGAGGTAACCATTGAACCGTGGGCTAAAGAGCGTTTTGGGATATACCTTCTTCTTAACCACAAGTACATTGAAAAACTGAACCTTTTTGAACAGTTCCACTACATGTCATAATAATATTACAATATATATGTATGCACTACTACACTGCATGCTGGAACTGTCTGAAATGGATTTTGATTTTTTTACATTAGCTCCCGTATGTGGTCTTGAGGAACAAAAATCCCACAAGGCCTATGTCATATTTGGGGATGCTGGTGGAGGATCTTTTTAGGGAAAGGAAATGCATAAATAACCAGTCACTTAAATTCGAATAAATTATTCACAACTCGTCAATCGGCATATAGAAGGTTTCTCTCAACAGAAACTGGACTACTTTGTATGCTGCCAGATATAACTATTGCTATGCTCGGGCAATTTAGCACTTATCTCACTCATGAATGCAGCATTTGAAATGATTGATCCCACTTCTTTTCATCATTTTTACAAATAATGTCGCCAAAATAATCGAATCATTTGGTCACATCTATGCTGAAGATCAGTAAAGTTTATTTTTACTGCGCTCCAAATGAAATCAACTGTCTCAAAATTCATGTAGCTGAACGCCTAGAAGCAATATTGTTGAAAGTCTTCAAACCAGCTGAAGCTGAAGCCATCTGAGAATGTGTTTCACTGGGCAGCCATAAACAAACGCCAACATTTGGTAGACGATTCACCTATTTCCATTTCCGGCAGCGATAGTATTCCAAAAAAAAACAGTCAATCTTCGAACAGTAAGGACCGGTTTTTTTCAACTCAAGTCGGTCCGAAAAACCTTCCTACAGAGACAACAAAATTACTAATCAACTCTTACGTAGTCTCACGTCTTGATCGATGTAATTTATACTAGCCTTCAAAGTACCCAACTGACAAACTTCAATTTTTTTTTCAATTCCGCCAATCCGGACGTTTATTGTAATAATAATATCTTATACAAACAAGTTAGTAGACCGCCTCACTAGACTAAGTCTGTTCCGAGGCGGGTACATATATATATATATATAAACTTACACACACATACATTTGTATATATGTACATACATATATATACATAACCATAATATATATATATATATATATATATATACGTACATACATACACATTTATGCACACATACATATACACATTGGTATTCGCGTACGTGTACATAATCGTACACATAGATACATATAAAAACATCAGTACATATAATGAAATAAGAATTATTGGGAGTTGATATACAGTTATCATGGAATTAACATATTTCCATAAAACTAAAAATTCATCAGAAACACATAGTAATGCTAGCATCTAAATCTAGAACTATTAAATTTCAACAAAATAATATATATATATATATATGAGGTAATAATATATATATGAGGTAATAATAATATAAGCTTTCGTAAAACAAAAGCAGTATTTTAAATAATAAGAATAAATTTCTATAAGGAACCAACACATATATATATATATAAGTAAATAAAGAGTGAGAATTAAAGACTAAGATGAGATTACTAGTAACTTAGCTTGCCCTTTTTTTGTGTAGTAACCATGAATTGAAGTGTTTATATAACCATTTTAGGTTTTTTTTAGTGGTGCAATAGGTGGTTTCTTTTAGGAAGGTGTTGAAAATGAGAGGTGCGAGGTAAGATTCGTGCTTTTGGGCAAAATTTGATTTAGTTTTAGGCACCAGAAGTAGATTACACGATTTTGTTCCTGTGTTTTTTGGGTGAGTTATGTGGCATGGTTATTTTGTATTATCTTTTTAATGAACAGTTTCCTGATATCTAGTATGTATGTTATTAGTAATCAGGATGTTTTCCGTTGGATGAAGATAAGGTTTTTTGAACATGATCCTAATTAATGTTTTATGAGTTGTGTTAAGAGGATGAATGTACTTGTCAGCGGCTCGTTTAATTGGTGTTTAATGCAGCGGCACGGCTCATAACTGGGGTCTCCAAATATCCCCGCACCTTTCAGAACACCTTGGTAACCTTCACTGAAAAAATCCACTACAAAATGTGCAGGGTGATGTTTAAATAATTGATCAACGAAATGGCCCGATCTTATATCTCTGAACTACGCGTCCCGGAAAATACTGATCCGAGGTACTCAACCCTTAGATCAGCAATATTATCAGCTATAGGCAGACTAATAGAACCAAAACACAACCCAAATACTAAGTTCGGAGATCGCCCTTTCTGAGTATCTCGGAGTATCATAAAGTTTGGAAAAAATTCCCTCTGGAACTAAGATGCATAACAAGCCAAACGGAATTTTGGACCAAACTAAAAACCTACCTTATTAGGGTCTCATACCCTTACATTAAATATATCTATCTATCTGAGAGTACCCTTTTTGTAGTGCCCTTAATTTGTCTTAATCACATTTTTCTTATTAGATTGATATTATTCGAAGCTATACACCTCAATCTGTCTGTTTCCAAGGGACGAATCGCATTTAGGATATAAATATTCTTATCAAATCCTTGTACTATGTATCGCCCATTTTGCTTTCCCAAACACGTTCATTAAATAACATATTATATTATATTATTATAAATAACGCAATTAAATAATGGTTTTTCCAATAACATGTATTCCCAATTATGTCCTCTGAGTGCAAACTGTATCTAAATTTCTCTAAATAAATAGTATTATTCTCAAGTAACCTACCAAGTAAGTAGGTACCTTTGGTCCTGTATATTTTCTGCCTGTAGAGAGTATAAATAAAATTTAACAAATACACGTACATTTTTACGCAGCAAATGCACTGTACATATAGTTTTGTATCAGTATGAATCCATCCCTCCCATTGCGGTGCAAGGCGATGGGTCAAGAAAGTCCAGCTGAATTGGTCTAGGTTTGGCCTCCTTCGACCAATCTCTCCCGCCGCACAGTAGATGGGCTAACGTATTGGCCGCCAAGACCTTAACAAACCTGATCCCATAAACCCGCGCACCCACGCTTAGTTACCGAACGTAGGGAACCACTTGGAGTTACCGGTGCGGTAGAACAAATACACGCCTCATAGTTGTGATTATTGTGATTACTCATTTTAATGACTTTTTTGGTAGACTCAGTATACAGGTGAATGTATACAGGTGAATGTATACCTACAGATCACTTGACAAAAATGAAGAAAAAAAATCGTCAGAACATTCACATTCCAAATACGTATATATTTATACCTCTGTTTCCTTTCGGTAGGTACTTGAGAGCCCGAAAAAATTATGTGTTCGTTCAGTTTTTTAAACTAATTGTGTTCCTTTTAACTGTAGTCTAAAGAAGAACGCGAGAGATGGCATGTGGGCGTGTTACGCGATCTAAGAGTCTAATCATTCGTTTAATTTCCGTATGCAGAACTGCGTTTCACCTTTATTTTGAAATTCAAATGGAATGGCGATATACGATATCAGTGAAGTGTAAGAGGGACAGAGGTGTTCTAAACAGGCTAGAATCAAAATGAACTTCGTCAGTGGCGACATTCGTTTATATTCAAATCAATTTGTAGGTACTATATGTATAACAACACAGGGACATCCCTATCATGGCGGGTGAAATAATACAAACAAGTATATTTACAGCACAAATTTTTTTGCACGTAATAAAAATAAATCTATTTTTAGTTTTGGACGCATCGTTATTCAATCTTTCACATAATACTTCAATGCTTGCACTTACCTGGGTACGTAATGTTGTTATTTGATGACCACCACTCCAGGAAATAATAATAAAATATTTGTATATATTTGAAAATTATAATAACCTATAATATACTTATATTAATATAGGTTATACCGAACGAAATTTTATCTTTTGCAGTTTGAGGTTAATTTTTAAGAGTAATTACTCCTGTCCATTGCACAATATTTTATGATCCCACATTTCACGGGACCTTTTATTGTACTTTCATGTTTCCACCATAATATTAATACAAGTCATCTTTTTTTACAATAAGCACACGTATAAATTTGTTGTAGACCACTTTTATTTTATAAACACTCTACCGGTTTCGGAAGCACCCTTCCTTCGTCAGGAGAATATTATAACTGTGTCGTAATATTATAACTTCGTAATATTATAACTTCGTCAGGAGAATATTATAATCTTTTTTTTATTTTCTTGACCACTAACCTGTTTTTTATACTTTAGTTTTGTTAAAAAAGATCGAACAGTAATTTTTTTAGTAAATATAAAAAAAAAATAAACATAAATGTTTTCACGGAAGCAAATAATTTTAATAAATCTAAACGAAACATGCAAAAGGTAACGGTCGCAATTTGGGAATCGAACCCTGAACCTCATGTCTTACCTGGACACAGTGCCTTTACCAACTTCTTCCAAAATGACTAACTGGAGTGAGAATCAGTAAGACTATGGCATCCCCAATTGGAGTAAGTTGTGAGACTGAAGGGTACAGGTAAGTGAAGTAGATGGAGAAAAGGAAAGTGATGCGAAACCTGGCTTTTCAGATAGTTAAACACGATTAAAGCCATTTCACTCAAGGTTTCGATTCTCAATAATTGCCTTCAATAATGGCAACAAAATTGATGGGTTGTGTATAAATTTTATTCAATTCTCTAAATACTATTGCAATCTACACGTCAATAATTTACGTATTGCAAAAGCAGATGTTATAGTATAGTATGTTATAGTAGATTCACAAGAATTTGTCTTAAATCCCAAATTGGTTGCATTTAATATACACAAAATCAATATCGATTGGCAAATGAACACTTCAGCTTTTCTCTATCACCTAGATGTTATTTCAATGCTGTATTCCTAGAATTGATATGACAAATGCACAAATGTTCCGATTGCATGTTTGATTCCGATTTGTTCGAAATGATTGCTATTTGATTGGCTGATACAAGTTTTAATTTGTTCGTATAAAGTGAACCATGTTAATTTTAAAAAGACAAATACCCATTAGTTTTCCAATCTGCTTGATGAATGCGGGTGGAAAGGTATTTTTTTCCAGGAATAATCGACGGGATTTTCACCGCCATGCTAATTTAGTCCGTCAATTAGCTGAATTAGATTTTCAGATAGCCGCAGTATAAAAGCTCTGTGTTCTGAATAATTGCGTGGTTTGGACTGTCCAGTTGATGAAAGCCGCTTCACAGTTTTCCGTGCAGGAATCGATTAAGTTCAAAGTGAAAACCTCGTGCTCTGAACTCACTTTAGAATCTTGATGACCCTTTAAGTACATTCTTACATTCCCCACATTCTTATTTCTATGTTTAACAGTCTTATCTTTCCTCCCTCGCCCTCTGAATGTGTCTTAGAGAAATTGGTTTCGCTAATTCCGCTCTCTGCTGATTGCATTAACATAAATAATAAATTAAATAGGTATGCAGGTAACGATGGAAAACGGGTGAAAAAATTAAAGGAAAAGAGGTGGACATATTCGATTTCGTTTGTTGCCTGACCGGCCTGTCTTACAGGGCTCACAGCATAAATAAATAGCACATTCACAATTTGAAATTGCCCTCAAGAAAATACATATGATTCACACAGTTCAATAACAAACCCACAGTTCAATAATAAAAACAACACAGTTCAATAATAAACATAATTATCCCGAGATTGATTGATTTGCAGGTTATTCCAAATAGTCGATGATTTCATGAACAGGGCGCGGTCTTCAACAATCATTAGAGTACTAAGGTTTTGGCCTGTCAAAGGGAATAGACACAGGAATAAAGGATTGCATAATTTAGGCAATACATTTATCATCATATCATCATCGTAGGCACCGAACTCGCACAACCAGAAATGAAAAGAGGAAATTAATAACAGCACAACTTGATTGCCCCCCCTAAAATGGCCTAAGCTACCACTTATTTCTGCATTTAAAAGAAGCACCTTGGCGGTCAGCAAAATGACCGTACTGCAATGATTAGCATATCAGGCGGCAGATTTCTATGAAACTGAAGAGCGATTCTGTATCGTATGTGGGATCGTTATGAGATAACAGGCGTGATTAGGGATGCAAAGTTTTTAAAAATATAGATATATAGACATTGATATTATCGAATTAAGTCGATATTGATATATCGATTATATCGGTCTAGTAGACCGATATATCGATATTTCTTATTTTTTTAAAAGCTTATAGAATTCTAATGTAGTTTTAGTTACATCCAGCGTCTATTGATTATGTATGTATATATTTTTTATACTTACCTATGTGAATAATCACAAAATTTGGATAGGTACATAAAATGCGTTTTTTTTTTTTTTAAATTTATTTTTCAAAAATAATTCTTGTATATTGTACCAGCTATCGAACTTAAAAATAGTAACTTTGACAGTCTGCTTCCTTATAGCCGGTTTCTGCTTTGAGCTATAGTGGCTCCTGTCTTTGAAAAAAGACGTTCAGCAGGAACACTTGTTGCCACAATTGGTAGATGACTCATTGTTACTTTGAAAACTTTGGGATATACACCTTGCATCTCTTGCCGCATTTCAAGAATGTTTATTTTTATAGAAGTATATGTGTTTACAGGAGCAGAAAGATATAACGTAATGAGCTCGTCGTCACCGTCAGCTTTTTCTTTTTATTTGCGTGTGAGCCAAAGATTTATGGTACCGATATTTCGATACGATATATTGAGTTTTTCGATATTGATATATCGATATCCGCGTACAGTCGATATCGATAAATATCGATATTTTTAGGGGTCGATATATCGTTGCATGCCTAGGCTTGATCTCCTGTCACATTTGTGTGATTTATTTGCTTTTACTATATACACCGTACATTGAATGAAAAACAATCATGCATACTTGCAGGAATTCGTGTTTGAAAAGATCTAAACTAAAATAGTAAACATGTAAAAATCACACAAATCTGACATGAGATCACGTCCGATATCTCATAACGATTCCACTAAAGACATAGAATCGATCGGCTAGTCGTACGATACGACTAGTGCCTTAATATAGGTGGCAATTATGTTTAAAAGTGAATTGAATTCCAGACGTTCATGTAAAAATTAAATTTGCTTGAATATTTTTAACGCTTCCATGACTATTGATACGGCGATATTTGACCCACCGACAGTTGGCCTGCCGACATTAATCCCCGGACTGTTGATCCGCCGAACAATTGACCCGCCGGAGAGTTGATCCCTCTGCCAATTGATCACTCGGCCAATTGATCACCCCGGTTTTTTACTAAGCCGATTGCACATATAGTTTTGTCGTATTTTGTTATTCCATCCTATAGCGTCACTGCACGCTCTTTCGGGGAGTTGGAATTTTTGTTAGTAAAAATATTTGTATAGACGCCTGCAGATGTAAAAATATCGACTTTGATTGTTCGCCCGTGTATCGTCATTGCATACTTAATTGAAAAAAATATCTTTTAGGGGTCAACTGTCCGAAGGATTAATTGGCAGAAGAATCAGCTGTTCGGCGGGTCACCTATCGGTGACCCACTGTCGGCTGGTTAATTGTCGCCGGAGCAATAAGGAACTCCAGTGAAAAATATTATGGCTTTAAAAAAATATGTTCATATAGACCAATAAACGCTGATTCTGAATATATAACTTTTATTTCATAATATTAAACGCAGAGTTTTTAAAAAAATATTAAAAAGTGCATTTTTAAACCTTTCCTGAAAACACAGCGTTAAGTTGGCATTATTGAAATGGTGAATGGTGACGTCACGCGTCACGCTGTCACCTGGTGATCGCGTGTATTGTATTGTATTGACCAGTATTGACATTTGAAATGACAATTAAGCAATTCAACGTTTCGTGTTTTTGGTTTATTTTCATACTGTTTATAGAGATTTAGATAAATAATAGTTATTGTGTTTATTGAAACATAATTTAGGCCCTCAACAATTTACGAAAAGGGCTATATTTGTGGAAAATCTGGAATAAATTTTGCCTTTTTTCAACCTGATGGTTGACGATACATCGATCGTATTTTCAAATTATTTTTAGTATCGAGGGCTTTTTATACACACAATCGTCATGATCAGTGTCCAGTACCAGTTTCTGTTATACATAAAACAATGTACCTACAAAGTAACGCCTAACACAAAACACGATGTCACATGTATTTGCAATGAGAGATTTATTGTTTTTATATTGCACTTTGATTAAATACAATAACAGTAGCGGTTAAATGTGGACATTTTACCAATGTTTTTCAATATTAAAAGCAGTTAATCTTGAATAAAAAACGATTTCTCACTCATAAACATCACCTAAATGTCACAGTAGCCTCATGATTCCGCCATATTGTTTACCACTTAAAACAGGGATGTTCTGCCCAAAAAAATTATTTCCCTAGATTTCAAAGTGAAATTTCCCTAGAATTTCACATTTACGCTAGCTACCTGACTGTGTAACACTAATCCTGTTATATGTTAATTAATATGATTAATTAATTAGAAAGATATCGGAACTTGGTAAATATACTAATAATTCTGTGCTTTTCCAAATAAAACACTTTTTGCTACGTGAAGTAATAATTTAAAAGTACGAATGCACTCACCACTGAATTAGAAACTGAATTCCAAATAAAAAAAAAAAAAAAAAAAACACTTTGTAAAATAAAAATTAACCACAATCACTGAAAAAACAGAACTTAAAACATAAATCAAATTTTTTTTCAGAGGTCCCATTTATCTTTTTAGATACATATAATATCATTTTGAGTTGTCAGTGTTAAAAATAACATTGCATGTAAGTACATGAACAATAATTAAGATTCATAGGAATTCCAAAAAAATATATATGTATACGTATTTTATATATATATATAAAATAATACCAGTAATATTGTCATACGTAATAAACATTTTGCCAGAGTTCGAAATTTCCCTAGATTTTGTCCTGATTTCCCTTATCCCTAAAAAATATTTTTCTCCCCTAGATATAGGGAAATTTCCCTCGACATAACATCACTGATTCAATATGACAACTTGAAGGTAAATAAACTATTGGTGGGTGAAGTGAAGACTATATCACCATATTATCATCCACCATAGATATGGTGCTTTTCTGATGGTCTAGAAAAATTAAAACTTTGACAATTATTTTAACTATTAAAACTAACTATAAAAATAAAAATAAAAATGCAGTTATTTAAGTTTGAAGGTCTTTATTCATTAAAAAAAATAAAAAAATTGGACTGGAGTTCTCTATTGTCGGGCAACCATTTTTAACAAGACGGTATTTACTTACAAAATGTCCGTCGAAATTTTCATGTAGGTGCTGATATTTCAAAACTAAAAATTATATCGGATTTACAAAAAAATAATGAAACCGCCTCCCAGACATTTTTCTATTTATTTTATTGTTGAATAAATTTTCTCTTACGTGGGTAAATAAGGCAAACAAAATTTATTATTGGAATATATAATGAGTTTCGTATTGATATACTTATATATAATGGTGCCTTTGAAGTAAGGTGTTCACTCTAGCTTAAAAATAAAAATAAAATAAAACTTTCTTTGAATTTCGTCGTTAAAAACAAAAGGAGAAAACTGGCTTCAGCTATATTTTACGTCGCAAAAAGGTTACATTCAACAATTTTCTTATTCCGAGAAAAATGGAAAAACGAAACAAGTAATGTTTCCTAACATTTAATACTTAAAATACAATAAAATACAATTCTGAAAAGTTTTAAATGAATATTGGTAAAAATGTAAATCAAATTATAATGTATTACAAGATTTTGGTAATGCAGAATTTGTGGATAAATGTTGCATACAAAATTTTCCCTACAACTTGAGGAACAACTCAATTTATTTATTTTTACACTTCGTACTTTTAAGAAAGCAAAATTTGATTAAATCACACCTTTACGTTCGAGATATTGTCATGAGATCAACTTACACAATATTCCACGTGCCTTTTTCAACGGCTAAAAAGCAGGTCTATTAATATTTTTTTCTGGACAAACACTACTTTCCTGCATCGTTCAGCTTGAAAGTCTTTCTAGTTGAAGCCATAAGATGTTCGTTTTCTCCCTTTATTACTATAAATTAAACCATGCTCCATGATTTTGATAAACAACATTATACAACTTACTTCCAGAAATTAACCTTTAAAAATGCTGCCACAGGCCTAAAATTTTGTTCATTACTGTTATCCCTAGTTTAAAAGATGCATGACAATATGCCCAACATTATTCCATCAATAACTCAACATTGATAGTTTTGTTGAATTAACACTATTCCGAGCCAGGGCTCAATTTTTGGATCATCGTAAGGGGGATTTTTTCACTATACCTAATTCACTTTCTTTTAATGGTCTCACTAACTGCGCACATTCCATTAATAATGCAAAAGTCTTCATATAGGTACACCGTCAATCAATGATGGATTTATTTTTAGACATAATTTTTTCGGAATCTCGAAAGCTTCATTTTTCTACTTTGATTATAAATGCACTTTAATTGCCTTGATTGAATAGAACGTAGCTGCAACAAAATTTATTTGTAAAACCTATAAGATTACTTTTTACTAGATAGATATTACCTACCATTATTTCCAAATTAGCGGTTTAATAGGCAATTACAATAACAGTGTAACAAAAGTGTTCCCGAACAGCATGGTATTAACGTAAAACGGAAATAACATTAAAAGGTTGTTAGGCTAAATCAAATAAATAGTACAAAAATGAAGTTTAATCCGTAAAGAATACACAAGTGAATATAGTAGGTAGGTACCAATTAAAAATAAAACATTTTTAAAACCTTTGCTCCCGGATCCCACAAGGCCGAAGTGCCCGTAGTGGAATAAAATAATATTTTATTTTAATGTGTGTATAAGAAAGAAGACATTATTTAAATGGATTGGCGACATATCATGATGCGCCACACCATTGGTCGAAGAGCAAGACTCTTGACCAGCAATCTGGAAGACGTGGGTTCAAATCCCGGCGTGGAAAGATATTTTTTTTTATTTATTTGTGTTATTTTACAATTTTATCTATTTAAAATAATACGGAGCACATTTGAGGCTTCTTTCAGACCGGAAGATGCTCTCAGTATCGCCCTCGCCCTCGCCCACAATTCAGAATTTAAATTTTGATTGAAATGGTTCGAGCTTTGTTAGGTGACCAGATCTGAATGGTTAGGTACGTTCCCATCATTCTCTTTTCCAACTCCTTCCTCTCCCCACTACCTCAGAACAATGGGGATGCCATATTCGCAATGGCTCCAGACGAGAGCAGTTGGAACTCTTGTGAGACAACGCTCAATTTTATTTGCTGTCAGAGTATTACGTAATTTGGCGGAAATGATTTTCTATCAAATCGACATCGAACAACATTAATGGTTCCATGACAGTTGGTCCGGCGACATTTGGTTCGGCGACAGTTGGTCCGGCGACAGTTAATCCGGCCGACAGTTCCTCCGGCTGACATTTGGTCCGGCGACAATAAGGAACTCCAGTGAAAAATATTATGGCTTTAAAAAAATATGTCCATGTAGACCAATAAACACTAATTCTGAATCTATAAGTTTTATTTCATAATATTAAACGCAGAGTTATTAAAAAAATATTAAAAAGTGCATTTTTAAACCTCTCCTCAAAACACAGTGTCAAGTTGGCATTACTGAAATGGTTAACGGTGACGTCACTGTTAACCTTCTAACCAATTCACCGAAGTGTATCAAGATGTATTGACATTTGAAATCTTACGCCTTACGCCACGAAAGACACGCACGCCATTCAACATTTCGTGTTTTTTGGTTATTTTCATACTGTTAAAGAGATTTATTTATTTTATTTATTTATTTATTTATTTAAAATTTACGGCACAAAGTGCCATTTACAAACATGTATTATTATTATATTTAAACAGTCATAGTACAGTGAAGAAAGATTGTTTTTTTTTTAAATTTCTTATAATAAGAGAAAAAATTTCTAACAAGTAATGAAAACTTCAAAAGGAACAGTGAAATAAAAAGAATAACTTGTTATGAAGTAACCTCGTTACAATATGTAAGGCTGAAATGCTTGATAAGTAGAGCCTTGTATTTTAATAAGGAAATATGAAAAATATCAGCAACATTGGCATAAAAATTACCAATGGTGAGTATTCTATTTATAACAGAATTATATCCAGCGACAGATGTATAATTGTCACAATAATACATACTAGGGAACCTTGATCTAATGGTAGGTACATGAAAGTGAATCAACTTTAATATATCAGGGCTATCCAACTGATGATTTACAATTTTGTATAAAAATATGAGATCAAAAATTTTTCTTCTGTCACTTAACTTCGACAATTTCAATGAGTGTAATAAGAAGTCATAATTTATTGATTCTAAAGGGATTCCAAGTCGAAAATTAATACACCTCAAAAACTTGCGTTGAACTTTTTCAATGATATTAATGTGATTATTAAAGACAGGTGACCAAATTGTAGAGTTATATTCTAGAATGCTTCTAACGAGAGATGTGAACAGAATTTTTAATGTGTGAATATTTTTAAAATCTTTGGAAATCCTTAAAATAAATCCTAACATTTTCATAGCCCTGTTGGCTATAGAAGTTACATGAGATACAAAGCAAAGTTTCTGGTCAAAAATGATGCCTAGGTCAAGTATTTCGACTACAGAGATTAAGTCTACATTACAGAGTGCATAATTATATATTATTGGGCGTTTAATTTTGTAGAACCTCATAACTTGGCATTTGTTAATATTTAGCTGAAGTTTATTACCTGAACACCATTTGAAAAAACTATTGAGATTCTCTTGCAAGATTATACAATCGTGCACATCATTAATGACTTTAAACAGTTTCATATCGTCGGCAAAGAGTAAAACTTCGATATCATGGAAAATGCTAGTAACATCATTGATGAATAGTATAAATAATAAAGGTCCCAGGTGAGAACCTTGCGGCACACCGCTGGTAGCAATAAATTCGTAGGATAAACAGTCATTGATCTTTACAAAGAGTAACCTATCAGATAAGTAGCTGATCAACCAAGCCAAAAAATTACCACTTATCCCTAATTTTTTTAGTTTATTTATTAATATTTTGTGGCAGACCTTATCGAAAGCCTTGGAAAAATCAGTATAGATGGAGTCTACCTGTAGCCTGTTAGTCAATGCTGTGTTTATATAGTTTTCATATACTGTAAGGTTTGTGAGAGTAGATCTAGAAGAGACAAACCCATGTTGGCAATTGGTAATTACATGTTTAATATTAGAGGATATTTTACATAGAATGATTTTTTCAAAGAGCTTAGGAATGCTAGACAGAATACAAATAGGTCTGTAATTGCAAACATCGTTTTTTGAACCCTTCTTGAACACGGGGGTGAGATAGCAGGATTTCCAGCTATTGGGGAATTGGCCTGTTGTGAGAGATTTGTTAAAGATTTTGTACAATGGATAAGAAAGAGAATTTATACAATTTTTTAAGAATATGGATGGGACATTATCAGGACCAGAACTTGTTTTTGGTTCCAAGAGTTTAATCGCGGCAATAATATCGTTACGTTCAATTACTAGTTCAGATAATTGCAAGTTAATATCTGTAACAAATTCGGGAATACTATCAACAGGGACATCATCCTCATATACACTTTTGAAAAAGTCTGCAAATAGATTAACAATATCATCAGTTTTGGTACAAGTCTTGCCACCATAGTTCATAATGTTAGGGATAGAAGAATAATTGCTTTGTAATGACTTAGAATAATTAAAGAAAGATTTAACATTACATTTTATAGAGTTTTCAACTTCTTTTATATAGTTTTTGTAACATTTATCTGAAGTTACAGCACATTGCTTACGCAACTTATGAAATTCAGTATAATCATGAAATGACCTTGTTGTTTTGAATTTGTGGTGTGCAATTTTCTTTTTAAAGACTAAGTTTATAAGATTATTGTTGAACCATTTAGGAAAAGTTGATATATTACATGACGTAACAGGTACATGGCTTATTATACTTTGTTTTAAAATACAGTAAAATTGTTTGATATTGTCATTTAATTCACCATCATTTAGAAATGCCCAATCAACCTTAAGGAGGAAGTCACAAATTTCAGTATAATTGGCTTTATGAAAGTTGTGAGACATTTGTTTAATTTTAGGATTTTCACCTATAGTGTTGTTTATGGTTATATCTAATGATGGGTGGTAATTGTCCAAAGGAAGAAGAGTATCTAAGGATTTAGTTACGGTTACCGATTTGACATTAGAAAAAACTAGATCCAGAGTTCTGTCATTACTGTTTTTGTTTTCATTTAATTGATTTAAATTTAAAAAATTGGACATTTCAAGTATTTCACTTTCAATGTTAGATAAGTTAGAGCGATTAGTTCCGGATAATTCTGAGGATATAGGATCCCAATTAATGTTAGGTAGATTGTAGTCACCTGCGATGATTATTTTTGTTTCGGGGTATTTAGATATCAATAGTTGAATCTCATCGATATGGTTTTTATAGATAATTAGATCCGATGAAGGAGGAATATAAACACAACCCAATATGATTTTATTTGTTTTGTTAGTGTTAATCATAATAAAAACATGTTCCACATTTTTATAGGTAGTGTTAAGCTGCTTTGAGACTAATTTCTTAGAAATTGCTAGCAAGACACCACCACCTCTTGATTTAGAACTAGTATTCTTGTTTCTATCAAGTCTGTAGACATTGTGAGTTGGTAGTCCCAGTTCAGCTGTGTTGATGTCGGAAACAAGCCAAGTTTCTGTAATGATGATGACTTCGTGAGAAAGAATTGATGCAGTTTTGGAAAATTGTTGAAGTTTTGTTCGTATCCCTCTTACATTTTGATAATAAATTTTTAGTGGTGTTAATATCCTTAGTTTTTTGGCAATGTACTTATTATTTTTGGACAAGAGTTAATGTATTTAATTGTTAAATTCGTTTCTCCACCTTGTAGGCGATCATCTAATTCCTTCCTCAGGTCGGACAATTGTTTCCGCTGTAATATTGTCTGATCACCTATGATTTTTATATCATTAGAAATAACATGTCTATTCTTGAGGATTAACTTAGCTTGTGACTCTTCTCCAAACTCCATTTTAATGGGCCGAATTTTGTCACTGCGCTTGGCCCCTAGTCTGTACAGTTTTATTTTGTTGGCGTCCAAAGAGGTGACCTTATTTAAAATGCTTGTAACACGGTTTGTGTCTTCGACAATACATTGCGCTTGAGTTGTTGACTGGCTCTCAGGAACATTAAAAAGAATTATATTTTTTGATCTAGTTTTCCTATCTTCGATTTCGTCGAGGGCCTCGCATAAATTGGGGGTATTAGCAAGTTGAGTGTTGGACTGGAGTGGTTGGTTTTGTATAATTTGTTTGTAGGCGCCTAATTCGCCTTCCATAA
Source organism: Limnephilus marmoratus (assembly GCA_917880885.1). Lineage (NCBI taxonomy): Eukaryota > Metazoa > Arthropoda > Insecta > Trichoptera > Limnephilidae > Limnephilus > Limnephilus marmoratus. The sequence goes on along the minus strand of OU862906.1, from coordinate 55,781,637 downwards.
TTCCCAACTTTATACCCATTTGACCAATGGTTCCTAGCAGCTCAGATAGTTTAGGCAATAATTTTGCCATTTGTTCTTTATTAAATCTGTTGGTAGGGTCCATAATAGCCGTATTTAAAGAACTCACCAAGTTATTGGCATTGGCCATGTACTGCTGGGCGTTGTCGTTGGAGCACATGCTGAATGTAATTCTTTTTATTTTTTTATAAATTAGTAGATTATTTTTATTGTTTGTAGTTAGTTGAATAGCCCTGCACTGAACTGTACACACTTGATGTCACTGGTAAGATGTTATTGACACAATATATTTTGACAGTTTCTCTGAGAATCTTAGTGTTTCAAGTTATTAGAGATACACAAACACCTTATTATAGTTTATAATTAATACAGACGCAGTTTTAAATCAAATCTACAATTGTAAAGTAGCATATAATGAGAATAAATGCAGTTTTAGTGATATTTAATCGCGCAATATAAAAATACGTGCACTATGAACTGTTGCCAGTGTTGCCTTTAGATAAATAGTAGTTATTGTGTTTATTGGAAACAATATTAAGGCTCTCAACAATTAAAATTATGACGGAAAAGGGCTATATTTGAGGTTAAGTATAGTCAAAAATAGGTCATATGTCATATTTGACATTTGGTTTACGATACATCTGTCGTATTTTCGAATTGTTTTTAGTGTCAAGGGCTTTTTATACAAGTTATAACACAATCGTTATGATCAGTATATTATAAATACCAGTGTTTCTGTATGTGTTATACATAAAACAATGTACAGTCACGCCTGAACCCAAAATTCGAGGCTTACGATGTCACTTGTATTTGCAATGAAAAAGATGATTTATTGTTTTTATATTGCACTTTGTTAAAATACAATAACAGTACCGGTGAAATGTGGACATTTTACCAATGTTTTTCTATATTAAAAGCAGTTAATCTTGAATAATAAAACACCCCTCACACCTAAAAGTCAACCCAAAGCATTCCGCTATTGATTCTTCTGGATTCTTCATTCAAACAGGGATGTTCTGCCCAAAAAAATTATTTCCCTAGATTTCAAAGTGAAATTTCACTAGAATTTCACATTTACGCAATTATCTACGTAGCCACCTGATTGTGTAACACTAATCCTGTTATATGTTATAATACTGTGATTGCCGCGTGCTACTTCGAAGAGTCGAAATTATTAGTAAAAATAATTTTAAAACGGATTTTCACTCAAGATGCCTTTAGATATAAGTATATCAACTTTGGTTGTACGGCCGTATATCCTCTTTGCATAGGTACTTGAAGAAAACATCTTCTAAACTTTTGGCTGGACCAATTGTCGCCGGACCAATTGTCGCCGTACCAAATGTCTGCCGGACGAACTGTCGGCCGGACCAACTGTCGCCGAACCAACTGTCGCCGGACCAATTGTCGGGTCACCGAAATTAATAAACTAAATGACTGCCTCTGTGTATCAGTGGTCAAGATCCGTGGCTATGAATTCGGAGGTCGCGGTTTCAAATAAATATTATTTGAAAATAATTTGTCTTATTTCACAATCTATTCATCAAGTCACACAGTAATGGTACATTTGCTGCACGTTCAAGGTCATTACCGTTGCTCGAATTGGCTTTAGCCGTGTTCGATTGACAAATCTGAATAACCACGTACCTTCCCTCCTATTTCCCCTACCTACTTTAGCCTCAGGACATACCACCTAATCTCACTGGCTCCAGACCAAGCATTTCTCACGTTTACTATCTCATCTTGTTTTTAACATTATAATTGAATTTTTTTTAACTTTCGGGGAACTAGACGAGAAAAAAAAACTTTTGCTGCCTGCCCTGCTACGTAGCGGCCAACTCAGTCAACGTGAGCCAATGTAACTCCCTTAGATGTTTAGGAGATTGCCCACGAAATGTTTGGAATAAATTTACGATAAGAGTAATGAGCTCTCCCCATGAGGTTTTGTGGCGACCGTCAGCACTGGTTTGGCAATCAAACCAACAGCGATCGTTAAATCATTTGGGGAAGTGCGTAAACTAAAGGAACCTTACGGAATTTTCTAGTTCTAGAAATAAAGACATTATTTTTTTACTTCAAGGTTTGGTCCAAAAAATGAATTTATATCATACTTTATTGCTAGCCTTCCATTGATATGCTTGGTATTACTACAAGTGACCAGCTCAGATACGGGGGCTCCAACGAAGTCCGAGTTAAGTTAGCTTCTCTTAACTCAGAAGCTGGGCATACTGTACAGGGCCTGCAGATACTTTAATGGTACACATCCGCTAACCCTGTACAAATCGCAAGTGTGCCGCACGGTTGAACTTTGCGGAAACCTCCGGTCTGGAGCCCCAATATACCTGAAAAAACCCTCGTAGAAACGTATTGCAATTTTTAGAGCACATGCTTAGAGTGGTAATGCTGTTCTACCAGTATTTCAATGGAAGATACTTCGAGGAACTAGCGTCCTTCGACACCGGTGGACATCGGGAAGTATGTCAAACGCGTGCCCAACATTTGTACACAGTTGACATAAGTCACGTTTCCACGAATCGTTCTTGTGTTCTACAGCTCAGCTGAGGAACGATTTGCCGGGTTTTGTGTTTCCTTCCTCTTACAACATCGGTCTCTTCAAAACTCAAGTTCATTCCTTCCTTTCCATAAAAAAACCCTCCACATAGCATCCCCAAAGATGACGTAGCCCTAGGAGATAAATTATATTCCTCAGGGCCTCCTGTATGGAGTAAATGTTAAAAAAATACTAAAAAGTTTAAAAACCTAAATAAATCATGCCATGGCAATTACAATTGAAAAAAGATCGAACATTAATTTAGCCTCTGCTATCATTCACACATTTTAAACTGCTTGGATCGTCAAAGTAGTTGCGTTGAGGTAGAAACTTCAGACAAAAATCTACGCAAACTTCATGTCTCCATGGCCTACCGTTCTAGAAGTAAGAATGTAATATTAGCTTTATAATCAAGATTACACAAAACTTATTTAAGATTTCGTTAAAAATAATTTTATTTTGTGAATGATTCAATGTTTCGTAGAAAAAAATAATGAGATTCAATTTTCAAGTCAATAAAGAGAAAATATTCCGAGAATTTATCTAATTTATTCTCGAATAATAATAAAATACGTTGCAATGGCAAGCAATGTTGCCGTAACAACCCAAAATTGGGGTATTATTATTTTGTACTTCATTAGCAAAATGATATAATTATTTTTAATATTTTGCTTGACGTCACCCCAGTTCAGTTTTGTCTTACGGTTTTGTGAAAAACGCATTCAAAGTTGGTTACGATTTTCCACTCACTTGAACATGATTATTGTTTTTTTATGTCCAATAACGCATTCTAGATTTGTGACTGATCCGCATCGGAAAAATTAGCTTTTCCTAGTACCGTTTTTCATGAAAAAAATTTGAAGTTTAATAATTTTGTTAATTGACACCTGTATCTGTATTTTTTCCTTAATAAAAAAATAAATAAAAGTAGACGAAACGACAAACATTACCAACATTGCGATGGAAACTGATACAACAAAATGGAAATGAAATATCTGTAGCATTAATCTTCTTATAAATATAAATATAAATGTTAAACCCATGCAATGTCCAGTGTTTTGAATATAATGTCCTCCACGTGCAAAGTCGTATCTTCCCCAAGCATAAACTTTCTAATAAAGTGTGTTTTATCGGAAGTATCCTGCAGGTAAGTATGTTTCTGTATCTATTTGAAAATAATAAAATAAGATAGAGCCTAGGATTCATAATAAATTGTAAAGCGCCCTTGAGGTGATTTTTCACAAAAACGGCGCTGTACAAATTGTCCAATTATTATTATTATTATTATTAACTGGTGTGACGAAGTATAAATTACAAAATACCTAGTATTTTTGTAGTTTTGCTAAATAAATATAATGTTAAAAAAAAATAAATGGAATAAATAATTGAATCAGAAAAACGCATTTGGATTCCTTCGTACATATTATAAGGCAAGCAGCACAATAGAGCGTGTGTTACTAATTCTTATAGAAAGTGGTTATGTGTTTTTTTACCTTTGAAGAATGTTCCTTTGAAAAGGTAAATGTACCGTACATTGCTTTGTTCGTTGATTTTTTTAGATGTTTTTAACGCATTATTTTTAATATTTTATTTTTTCATATCTAAGAACTATTTTTTACTTTTTTACAGTACAGCACATAAAAAAAAATGTGTGATGCGAAAGCGAATGGCAGTAATAAAAAATCGCTATAACATGGGTAAATGATAATTTTAGATATTCTTACATTAGCATTTCCAATGGGGTTTTAACACCAAATTCACCCATTACGATCATAAAACCATTTGAATGTTGAATAGCAGACAATTGCAGAGTTGTTTGGGGGTCCATCCACTCTGTCTGCCTCTCCAGAAAAACGGTGGGATGGTTCAATATTAATGTATCTCAAAAAAGTTTGAACGTGCTGTAAGTCATCGTTGAAGGACAAGATAACACTAACAATTTAAACAAAAACATGGGACACCTCTTCAATTTTTCCATAAAGCTAAATAAACATTCAATTTCATTGAAATAACTTCTTTTACATCTACCTTTTGTACATCATTGTCATGTTCAGTTTCATTTTTCGTTTAGATTTATTAGTAATATCTTCTTCAATGTGATTGATGCTGTAAGTTATTAAATAGTTTTTTAACACATTTGAACTACCAATAAGTGGGTGTATCTGGTAAGTATTCCTTCCTCCCTGATTTTCATATTCCCAGAAAAAAATACTTCGTAGAGTTTTATATCCAAAAGCCCTGATGAAACCTAAGAATCTACGAATGATTAAAAACTTGATCATCACCCAAAATCTAATTGAAGTTACATATTGAAACAACTTTATCGATCCATAAAAAATCAGTCATTTTTGGTTAATGGAATGTTTTAGTACAATTCGCAACAACCTATCACACGTAAATTGACCAGACGTATAATTTTGCAATTTTCCCGCATCTCTGAGCAACCATGATTTGGAGTTCCCGCATTACGTGCCTTGTTAGCTACAGTAAATTACTCGTAAAATTAGATAGCGAGCTACGAGTACTGTTCTGACTGGACTAATATAATACCCCAGTGTAAGCCACCACTAACAAGCTCCAGATAAAATGTTGTGAATGAGAATGTAAACTAGACTTATTACTAATGATTAGTTACAGGATTGTATTACTCGTACATACCTACTACCAAAATGGTGAAATTTGTTCTAGCAATTCTAAAATATGCAATTACCATGCCAAAATACGCACACGATTAATGACAAAATATATGCCTAAAGTAGTTTCACGATAAAAAACAGAAATAAAAAACTGTACCCGAGAAGCATACGGATGCAAGTCCAAAATTTAAAGAAATGAGTTTTTGATGCAGACTTGAAGTAAATTATCATGTTTATCAGTGGCAGAAAGATACAGGTCCTAACATGAAGACAAATAGAATTTTCAAAAATGTTTACGGAAGCAACTACCTTTGATGGAACAACTATCTTAGAAGAAGAAAGATGTACCATGGACTTGCATCTTTATGATTTAGTTGCATTTTGAGTATTATGACTCAAATCCCATGTATTATGTAGTATTATGACTCAAATTATATATTACTACGCTTTTTATAGAAGTAAACAATTTTCAAACATTGATCCTTTCATAATACACCACATGTCGTAACAAAATATTCCACTTCATTTTGAAGAAGGACTCAAGTCCATGTTTTTATTTGACTCAAGTCAGCGTTTTTTTTAAACAATATTTTTAAAGAATTCACATATAACATATTTCGTTTTATTTGCTTGTTTTTAAAACAAAACTAATTGATCTAATAATTACTTTTTTTGTTATCAATCATCATGGATATCCGAAGAAGTTATGAGACCATAGTTACAGAAAAAATAGTTTTTTGGCTCTCCTGAACATTTACCTTTTTGGATTTGCATCCGTATGCCTCTCGGGTACAGAAAATATAATGTGTCTTTTGGAACCGGTTATCTGGGAAAATAGGGGCAGAGGCTAATCAGCCAAATTCTGGAGAAACATCATAGATTTCTTAAAAATATTTCATTCCACATTTTTTAATAATTAATTTACAAAATTTTCCGATTCCTGATAAAGTGGTTGTATTAAAAAATAAAATACAAGAATTCAAATTTGACAAGGTAATTAATAAGAAGGATTGTATAACTAACGTGGGCGTTGTTGACGGAAAAAGGCTCATATATATGTACATTGTATTATGCAAATGTTTTCAATCCGATATTTAGTAGTAAAAATATAATAAATAAATAATATATTAATAAATAAATATAAATAATATACTCAATGAGTAGCACACATAATCTGATTTACAAGTTTATAATTTACAAGAATATTTTCTCATACAGTAGATAACTTTTCTCATAAAGTAGGATTTACAAGAATATTCATTTTTTGCTCTACATTTTTCCGGTGAAGCCACTGACAGACCATTATATTTTTGTAGCAAATCTGAAGAATTATTTTCCGTGAAGAAAAGATTTTTATATCAATGTTTTAATCACAGTTCCTTGAAGATTTTCAATTAAAATTAATGATTATAACCCTACTAAGTTTCTCGATTGTACTCCTTGTTTAGTTGTTAGTTTGATCATTCTCGAAAGTCAAAAAAATTCACAGATGAAAATAACTTTATACAGCAAACAATCTAAAATTGTGTACTGTGTAAAGTTATTATTATTGGAGCCATTTTTTATTATTAGCTTGCTTTCAAAGTCGTGAATGCTAACAAAAAAAATGACTGTTAAACTTTAGGTAATTCTTCACGTCGGAGACAATGTCAGAGGTAACAAAATAAGGAGGACATTTTAACAAAGGCTCTAATGGCCAATCCCATTCTTAGACGATCACGGCCATGAAGCTGACCTTTTGATGACCGTTTTGGTGTTTGGTGAAGCCCATTCTTGCCAATATAAATTTCAAATGGAATGATTAAATTCTTATATTATTGAATTATTATTTTTAAATTTTTAATGGAAGGTACCGCCAGAATGTTTTTCGCCCTTGTCGAATTATAGTATGATCTCAGCAAGATCATTTAATTGAGCCGCATCACAGAGTACTGTAATAAATAAAAAGTGTACGACTTTTTCATTTCTATTTTGGTATTACTCCACAAATAAAAACTTACCAAGAAATTTTTAATCTTTTTAACTTGTTTAGGTTTTAGCTTTTTTACTGGTGTGGGAGGGGGAGGGCATGACCGGGTGGCATATTGAAATACTAAATCGTAGCAACACACAAAATTAAGATCCGTGCAAGTCAGAACGCGGACAATATTTCATCGCTGCGATTGTTTTCGTTAAGATTCTACTAACATTAACACAAATTTCACCATTTTCATAAATTAATGTGACATCAGTTATGAGCCAGTCAATGTATGCAGTAGGTGATTGTTTATTATTTATATAATATGTGTGTGTGCCAAATGGTGTGCATTTTGTTTGTATTATTTATTACTATTTTTTCTCAATTCTTACCTAAAGATTCATAAAACCGACTTGGTAAGTGAGATTTTGTATTTGGGGTTTAAATATTATGTGATTCGGGGCATGACCTGGAATAGAGCTTGGGGTATGTACGGGTACCCGGAAAATTGTGTACAGACTTCCGGGAGGCAATCTTGGTAAACACTAATATAAAATGAAAATTTTAAAACTTTAAGAAAGATTTTAGCGTAGTTTTAGAGTGACTGGGATTGTTACGTAAGAATATTTTTTGAAAGAACACTTCAAACAAATAATAAACAGATTTATTCACGAAAAAGCAAGATATTAATTTTGTTTCTTTACTTTACGAGAGAATTAAGAATAATTATAGTGAGTACCAGGTAATGTCCCATGTCCACGGTGCACAACCGTATTTTAAGGGTTTACAATTCTTTTAAAAATTTGTGTAAACAGTAATATTTTTTTCAAATATATTTTCCTGGTTGCACCCAACCGTTGGGCTTTTTGAAAAACATGAAATATGAATATGGTTTCCTTTTATATTAAGACGTTCCATTTTTACTTTTGATACAGGACAATGCCCCCCTCCCCCACTATAAAAAATGTGAACACATTTAGCAGTTCTTTACTTCGATGAAAGTGAAATGGAAGAAAAAATATATCATGCTCAGATTAGTTAACTATTATATTTCATTTACGCTAATTCATTGAACAAGTTTTTTTACGCATTTAGGCGTGTATTCATTTAACGCTGAAAAAATTCCGCTACATTATTTTATTTAAGACTAGGCTTTCCAGCAAGTTTAAGCTTAACAATATACATATTTTTCTCTTGTTCCCTGGGGCGAATTTTAACCAAAATAAATTCTAAATCCTGCTGAGATAATACCGCGTCATCTCTGAAGCTGAATCCTTATTCCATTATTTAAGTTATCAACTTTCTGAATTTTTTTTCATAATGCTAAGGCTTTCCGGAAACGGAAACCTCGTAACAAAATGAAAAATATCTGAATTTCGGTCTCTGGTGGATATTTTACAATTCTTACGTTAAAAGGGAACTCATTATTGACTTTCACCAATATTAAAAAAAAACTAAATGTTTTTTTAACAGATTTATGGTTTTTACTATTGCTTGGGTTTTATTATATTGATTCTACTTCTTCATGCCGCTTATCTTATCGTGGCTTGGCTACAATTAGAACAATTTACCTTAAAGAGTGCCTGGAATAACTCAACGGAACCACTTTCATAATATTATCGTGATTAATTTTTCCACATTTGCCCTTTTGATACAAGTGTACATCCATTACGACGATTCTTTTGGCCGCGAAAATCTCAAATCTCATACTACATTAGTTACATTAATTAAGTTGTTGGACAGTGTTTTTCTATATCACTTTGCTTTGTAATAATTGTTATTTCTCGTGAATTGACTAAGATACGTGTTTATATAGTTTTTGGGTCTAGATCTAGTTTATAATTCTTGACAATTTGATAAATAAATTTTACACTGGTTACCTTATCTTTCATATTTACTACAAAGCGAAACAACCGTTTCTTTGCTTCCGAAATAGAAACAAAATACGAATTTCTCTAATATTTCTAGGTTATCGCAATTATTTATAACTATTAAAGGTGTTTCCGCTATACCTGTGTTATTAAATATCGAAATACAATTTTAGGTCATCGATCATTTTTTTTAAATAAAATTTAAAATCTGGTAGAACAGTGAAACAGTCATGAGTTTTCCACTTTGATATAATAGCATAGTATTTTTCATATAAATCTACAAGCATTACGTCAGATGGATAAATATAAGAAGCTTAACTCTATAAGCATACCCTTGTTATTTGGGATGGTTTTGTATCAAGCGTAGGCGCCGGAGTTTTTCCTCAATCAAATTGTATCAGGTTTGAATTTGAATAGTAGCGAATATATTAGCTAGATTCAGAGTATCAAGGGATCCTTTGCCCATACCGCTATAATACCACAAAGTCAGAGGGAAGTTCGGAATCTTGTTAGTAAGGTGGTTTTGCAGCTGAGATGGATGTTTTAGGCTTTAGGCGATTTCGTTATCTACGGTGCTTGTAATTTTAACAGCGATCTTTGCTTTCAGACAAAATATTCGGAAAGGTTGTATTGCTATCCTTCGAGATTGATTTATCACACTTCAATGGCTGAGTACAAAGCTAAAAAAAACGAAAAACTTGCTTCCGTTAGGAATCTTGAGCGTTCGATGAAATCAGATTGCATGGTCGGTTTTAAATAGCCCTGAAGAACACTTGGATGTGTATACATTATTTTTATTCGAGCAAAGTTGAACGTTTTACTATCATGATAAAAAAACATATTTAATCATTAGTTTCTTAAACACATTTACTTTTTTAGCCGAACTCTCTACAATTAATTCTTCAAATACAGAAAATGTATTTTATGGCCCCATTTAAATTTAATTTTAATAATTGGTTAAATGAATAAAATGGTGCCACAAAATAAATTTTCTGTAATTGAAGAAAAAAAAATAATTTGAAAAAAAAATAATTAGACAATTATGACAAAATACGGGCATGTGCCTAGTGTGGTAGTAGAAAAAACTTTAAAAACCGTGTATGCAAAAGATATTTTGTGAATAAAATAATACAAATATTTTAACAATAGGTAATAATATCCTCACGGAGCGTTGAAAACCCATAGTTTTGGTATAAAATACAGTTTTTTAAAGCAAAGACAATTTTTTTCTGTTTTTTTTCGTTGAAGTTTGAAGAAACTTTATTTAAGTTTTAACGCATCTTACCTACGTACACTTACATACGCCCCCTCGTAGTTTTGCGAAAAGGCGATCTCACATTCAAAAAGTAGGCACGCTTGTAATGTTCTCCTATTTAACCTTTATCTGCTGGCGTGATTTTTTCAAGTATACTTTGACGGGGAGGCCTGGATAGCCTGTTACTTTAAATGCTTATATATTAGAGATCCATGAAAATTTTGAGGTCCAAATTATGATTTATTGGACATTTTAAATATATTTATTTAAATATGGACAATATTAGCGAAATTCAATCAAAAATCTGTCAGATATAATTAAATATTATTATTTTAGATTTTACTCATAAAAAATTAAAAATAAATTTTAATATATTTAAATAATAAAAAAAATCTTTTTTATTGTTAAGTAACTTATATTTGACGATTTGGATATTATGTTATAATTTTTAAACAATAAAAGCAAAAAATTGTAAAAGTCCAGACGCTAAAGGTACCTCAACTGAGGACAAAAGATACAAAGGAGATCAGTTCAATTGCAATATGGTGTGCCATAATAATGCAAACAGGCAACTTATTATGTAACTGCCAAAGTTCTGCAGTGCCTCCACAATGTTCACCCGAAGAGAGGATGCACCTTACCCCGCCTTACCTTGCCACCAACTAGCGATATATTGGAGTAGATCACGGAAGTCAACCAATGTCATAGTCGTGGCTGCATCCGAGTGGCTTAACTGTCCACTAAATGAGAAATAAATGTAGATCCATCGGTAACCTCCCTAACCTTTTAATTATAATTTTATTCTTAATTTTTGTTATTTACGTGATGTTTTTATTTTATGTCATCATTAGGCTACCTGTTATGGTTATATGTTTTTTTTATTTATTTATTTATTCTCTTTTTCTATTTATGTAATGGTTGTATACTATGTATCATATACAAATCAAACACAAACAATTTACATATCACAAAAACGAATAATAAAAACAATAAAAAAAACCCTACTCATATTCATCAGAACTGTTATTCAAACAATTTAAAGTCAAAAAATTAAGTGCATTATACTTTTATCATGCAACATTACAAATTTATAAAGATAATATTCAAAATAAAGTTGCACCCTTTAAAAATAACAGAAATCTTAGACAAACATCAATACTTCCTATTCCAAAATGTAAAAAAACAATACGACAGTTAAATCATAAATATCTTGGAGTTAAATTTTTTAATTCACTACCTGAAAAAATCAGAAACATGAAAATAAAAAAATTTAAAACTCAGCTTAAAAATTATACCTAAAATTTGAACTGAATAAAAAATAATAAATTAAACCAATGTAATAACACCCCCCATACACACAAGTCCTGCTTATTTATGGGGGTACATCAATTACATATATTGTGTAATTTTTTTTTTTTTTTACAGTGAATACCGCACAAGAATCTCAACTGCTCCCGTCTGGAGCCAGTGAGACTATGGCATCCCCAATTGGGGTATGTTGTGAGGCTGAAGGTAGTGGGGAGGGGAAGGAGGTGGGGAAGAGGAAGGTCGGGAAGTACCTGGCTATTCAGATCTGGTCACTAAACACGGCTAAAGCCATTTTCAAGCAACGTGGTGAATGGTGGTCTTACACCAGGGCGATACTAATAGTATCTTCCACTCTGGAACATGCCGCAAATATACTATATATTATTTTAAATGAATTAATTGTGAAATAACACAAATTAATCAAATAAAATTTATTTGCGCATGCCGGGTTCGAACCCGCGACCTCCGGAATGTGAGTCAAGAGTCTTAGCCACTGGACTACGGAGGTCTAATTAATTATTGTATGAAATTTATTGTAATTTATGTATCTTTTTGTGAATAATTTTTTTTTTTAAATCATGTAATATGGCAAACTGGGATTTCATTCTCCTTCTAATCCTGCTGGATTAAAAACTTAAATATATGTAAAATAAAATTAAAAATCAATATAGTTCGTTCATGCTCACATTGTAGTTCTAGTTCTATTGTTTACGGTTGGCCTCGCTCATAAATATCAAATTCTGATCACGCGAACATTCATCACATCAGGCCAACACAGAATGCGGATACAGATACGTTTTCCATCAAATTTACGATAAAATTGTTAACTGATTATTGGATCAATCCAAAAATAACGTAAAATATTTAAATACTAACGGCAACCGTTTCGCATATCGCGTACCAAAATCATTATTTTGAAAGTGATGGTGTTAGTAACTGCAGCTCGTAATTGTAGTTGTGTGGGTGTGTTACAGTTACTCAATGAAGATTAATTTCTAGTCTCTGGTATTTACAAAGGTTTTTCAATATTAACTATGCACCTTTTTCAATCGAATTTGATTCTATCTCGATACAAAAGGATGGAATAAAAAAAAAAACAAAACGCATGTTTTCAAGTAGAGTTCAGATGAAGGTTCAATTCAATCTAAATATTTATATATATAACAGACCTGGCCACACGTTGCTGTGCACGAAACATAACGCCATCTACTGACAACGCTATCATCCAACCTTTATAACCAACGCCATCTGTTAATTTGCATACATATCAAATCCGCTGCCCCCTTGTCAGCCCGCTCCCTTTATTTATATATTTTAACGAATTTACACAAAACCTTAACAAATTATACAACGTGTCCGGAAACTCGTAGTACAAGCGGGAAACTGGTGAATCTACATCACGTAGAGAACCCAAAAAACTTATTTTTTTCGATCTGAGCATTTCGATTTTAATTTTATCGGCAACTAAAGGGTTAAAAAAAATTTTGAGCCCGGTTTACCCTTCGTTGCATTTTATAAGACATTACACAGCTGAAATCAACCCCCTAGTGAAATTTTTTTTCAAATTTAACCTAAAAAATTCCAACTTCGGACCCGATTTACTCGAAAACGAAAGCTCAAATCAAAAAAAGTTAAACCACAAAATCGACTCCAAATGTGATGTGGATTCTCCAGTTTCCCGCTTGTACTACGAGTTTCCGGACACCTTGTATATCTACTTCAGCCTTCCTCCTGAATTACTCTATCTATTGGTGAAAACCGCATAAAAATTCGTTGTTTAGTTTAAAAGATCTAAGCGTACGGACCGCGGGAGCGGCTTTGCTTTATATTATGTAATTATATATAACATTTAAATAAATAACTCCTTGTTAAGAATTATTAAAATGACCATGTTCACGCAACTATGTACATCCCCCTTCTACCTTGAGGTAATCCAACCGCTTTCCCGCCCTGGTATAAGTAACAGATGGTTACTCCTTCAGGGCTCTCACAAGGACTCTAATTTTTTTTTTAATAAACGAAGCTACTTATGATGCACGAAGCTAAACCCTCAAATGTCCCTGTAAAACAGGAGTTAGTCTGAAAATGGGGTGATGGGTTAGTGTAATGAATGATGAACATAACATGAGATAAATACAGAGAATATGATTAATATTATTACCCCCTTCTACCTACTTACATGTATCTATCCTATCTGACAAACTAACTAACTAACCATCACGTCGTTTCCCCGCAGGGGTAGGCAGAGAGGACGGACCACCAAACAACTCGATCTTGACACACACTCCTTGCCACGTTGACATTCATACATCGTCTCATACATGCTCTACTATTATTCCGACTCAAGTAACTGATTCACTTGGTCGTGCCATGTCTTCCTCGGGCATCCCCGACTTCTTCTTCCATTAACATTTGCGTCATATATTCTCCTTACACTCCTTTCCTCGCTCATTCTCTACTCGCTCTACATGCCCAAACCATCTGAGCGTCCCTTTCTTAATCTTACTCATTACGCTTACATCAGCCATGCATTCTTCGCGGATCTCCACATTTCTCACACGATCGTACATGGTTTTACCACACATACGCCTCAGGGATCTCATTTCTACTGCATTCAGTCTACTTTCATCCTTCCTCTGCCAGTTCCATGCCTCACTGCCATACATCAGGGTAGATACCAGCACTCCATTATGGACGGCTAACTTCGCATCTTTGGACAGTTTTTTGTTGGCGCCAACGGCGTTCAGTCATCCATTAATAGAGTTGCCTGCATTTACCCTTCTTTCGATATCTCTATAAATCCTTCCATCTCTCGTTAACATACTTTCCAAGTACACAAACTCATCCACCTGCTCCAAATACTCATCATTCACAACTATGTTGCACATTGTTTTCATACATTCTCTTTCAAATACCACGACTTTAGACTTACTTACATTCATCATTTGTATGGCCAAATTACCTACACGGACATTTGGAACAATCGTCAAAATGAGAAACCGGTAGATAAAACATTGAGTTGATATCTCAGTGCGCTTTATTCGAATCTGAAATGTGCATGTTCCGTGATGATGCTTGATCTTGATACCAACAGCTGTGTCCCAATATCGATTCCCCATAATACGGTCCTATCTTAATAAAGGGGTAAGTTAGTTCTATAAAAATATCCCCTGTTTTCCACATATTGTGTTAAAAATCATTGGTTGATTACAGTGCATTAATTCGCAATCAATATATCGCAGTCAATATATCGCAGTCAATATATCGCGGTCAATATAGACCAAATAATACCTTTTTTTGCCCAATCATAGAACAAAAATTATGTAGACGTTGAAATATTTTCAAGATAATTTTTTAAATTGCTTGAAATGCTACAAATTATATAATTTTTTTTTCATTGCAAATCAAAATTTTTTATAATACTAATAAATTATGATTCCTCAAGTTAAAGTGAAAAGGAATCATAATTTATAATACTAATAAATTATGATTCCTCAAGAATTATGATTCCTCAAGTTAAAGTGAAAAGGAATCATAATTTATAATACTAATAAATTATGATTCCTCAAGTTAAAGTGAATAAATATTCCATGGTATCGCAGAATGTTTTTTATTAGACTCCGAACAATTTTTATTTTAGTACAAGTACAAGATTATACATGTATATACATAATTCATAGACTCTTGAGGAGGCCAAGACCCACCAGGGGTTGTAGAGCCAATAATGATGATGATGATGATACATAATTCATTAATTTTTTTTTTACTGCCCAACTAGGAGTATTCCCGTTTTAGGACAGTCATAAATAAACTGTTTTTATAAATTAAATTTTTATAAAGGCATGCGTTGCAATGTTACTTAAGAGGAAACCGGGTGGTGTTTTTTCCATACAAACGTATTCCTCATTTCCCTCTCTGAATTTTGACACTAGAGAAAATATTTTTTTTACATAATATGAATATTGACCGCAAGCGTGTCGGTACGTTTTGATTTTTTTGATAAGTTACTTTTTATAGGAGTTATAACCCTTCAAAAATTGTTAAAATTGCCTTTTTTTAACGCCATCAACAAACGTTCAGTATACAAATTAGACGATGTATTTTTAAAAAAAGCAAAAAGTACAGACATAGAATGTTTTCTTCCAATACATTTGGTAAAAAAAATCTTGGAAATTGGTTCAGTTTTGGAGTAGAAAAATGAGGACTACAAAACCTCGATTTTGACAATTTTATTTAGGTATTATCAGGCTGAGGTGCATGTGTCCCTTTCTCTCAGTATTCGGGGGTGAGGGGGGGCGGAGAGGGTTTTGTTAAATACGTATACAGTCAACGAAGTGATGTGACATTCTCAATAATTATATCGATACACTAGTCCACTAGTGTTGTCATGTCCCGAGTTATCGATGTTTTTTTAAAATTATTTTTCTGTTTGGTGACTTATTTTGAGTGTGCCAATACTTACCGAGCTTATTTACTAAAGTTATTGTGACAAATTTAATTTGTTTACGTCAAATAAATTAATGGAAAAAAATTGAAAAAAAAACACCTGTTACAGACAGACCCCGAGATGATTCCGTTCCGTATTGCCGAGTTGGATATGGAACACAAAAATTAATTAAAATATTTTTTGATAACTTTTGAAGGTTGTACTCAACATAATATTATCCCTTTATAGGACACTTTTTTTAAGATACAACTACCGAACCAAAAAAAAACTTTTATATTTGACTAAATATATTGTTCTAGATTTTTTTTTCAAAAAAATTATATTTTACAAGAAAATGTGTGATGGTAAGTACATACACCACTGATCGTTTGATGGAATGCTGGTACAGCGTATGTTCAGTGGTACATGCATCTACCACATGTTGTTGAATC
This sequence comes from Limnephilus marmoratus, assembly GCA_917880885.1. Classification (NCBI taxonomy): domain Eukaryota; kingdom Metazoa; phylum Arthropoda; class Insecta; order Trichoptera; family Limnephilidae; genus Limnephilus; species Limnephilus marmoratus. Next base: position 55,765,163 of record OU862906.1, on the reverse strand, counting down.
GATTATGTTATTATAATATCATATTATACAAATGAATATTGAAATCTATGTATAAGAGGCACCATATTGTTTATTGTGCTACATATTAGGTACATACACATAACTAGTTTAGTTTTTATTTAACTTTTTTAATACGTTATATTATTACAGAAAAATGCACTTTTGGGAATACCTCCTACATCACTTGACATTTTCAATCTTCTTCAATGATCTAATATTTTTTGTTTTTAAACGCTTTATTGTAAAAAAAATTACTGTTTAACATCTACACAATGAAATTAAAACAATTTATGGTCCAGACCTTTCCCTCGCCGGTAAATTTCTTGGTATGCGACCGTCAATTATTTCTGGTAAAAGGCATTGGTGGTAGAAATTTTCTAACAGTGGAACGATTTTTTGCCAGATTTCATCGTCCCTCTCAATTTTTTCATACAGCAAACCTTTTGGACTCCACACAACAAAATAACAATAATTACGACGAGTAATATGTAACTGGCCTTGTACTTGGTAGAAGTAATTATGATTCCGTTTTAATGTTAAAGAATGGTCTTCCAATTTACAGTAATCAATTATCTTTTGTGCAATTCCCTCTTCTGGTGACATATTTGCTATACTATAAGGGCATTTAATTTCAATTATAGAATCCTCACCGATAAGGCCATCCGGACTTGCCGCTAAAAAGTTTTTGGTTTTATCGATAAATAGCCCACAAGCGGATACCTGAAAACTTGTTTTTTTTGAAAATTGCTCTATTGCTAGGCTTTCACTTTCTTTTCCATAATTTGTGGCCATAGTTCCTTTGAATTGTGAGTACAGTAAAGAGTTTAGTACTCCCGTAACTGAAGTTTTTTGCCGAAGCTTATATATTTTTCCAAAGTTAGACGCCGTTATCCGCTTACGTCTTTCAATTGCCCACAGATTGTTATTGCTTTGGCCTACCGTATTCCGTTCGAGCTCTTCCTTATTGGTAGAAGATAATTCTTTGAGAAATTCCTCTTTTTTCGTTTCAAATATTTCAGGTGGCATATCTGGTTCTAATTCCAATTGACCATAATTTTCATCGGGCCCTGTAACTTTTTTTCTTTTTTCTGTCGTATTTTCATTATACTTTAGTTTTTTTTTTCGACACATTTGTTTATTCTCCTTCGAACGTCGTTTTCTCTCTATAAAGTGCTTCGTGTATTTGCCGGGACTGTGGCCTTGGATTTTCTTTTGTATTCTTGAATGGGTTGCCAATTCACTATTCCACGAAGTTACTGCTCCAAAACATCTTGCTTGGTAAGATCCTCTTGTAGTAAAATTTACCCTTTTTCCACCTATAAATTTGGCGATAACGTTGTTGAATTGCTCCACAGTGTTATTTGTCACGTCAATAATAAGACTTTCTGCATTTGCTATTAGAGACAATAAGAATTGTTGGATATCAGTCCATATTCCACAATCTCGAAGATCGCTTACTAAATTTGGATCATCAGTATACTTCTCCGGCTTGCAATAGTACGATGCACAATTTTTATGATCACCAAACACATGATTTGCGGTATTTTTTATGTCCATTTTCAAATTTTTTATTTTATCACTTTGTACTGTGTTTTCTTGCTCTTTCCTGTAATTTATTGCTCCAACTACAGCTCTTCTCATGCGTAAAACGTTTGCTTCAACCTTTTTCCTTATATGAACTGGTACAAAGCCTTTAGCGTTGTTGGTTTTTTTTCCAAGTGCTTTCATTTTGTTGCAAAAATTGCGGAGTAAGTGATTTTTGCACTCTATTTTTTGTACTATAAGGTTAGGACCATATGGCATTTGTTGCATTATTTTTTTCATGATGCTGGAGTCGCCATCACCAACTAGTTTGTTAAATTTCAATCCATGCATTTCCATGCTTCTCGAGAACCCTTCTGCTATAATGTGGGCTTCCATGGCATTAGCACTGTCACGCCAGTTTATGAAGCACCTGTGCTCAGAAGCAACTATGTGTAGTTTAGTAGCTCTAGCACATATGCAGCAGTATGAGTTTCGCACTCCCAGAAATAAAACCTTTTTAGTTCGTAGTCCAACTATGCACCCTGCGCCAGATGAGGAGCTAAATCCACTTTTGTACGACCTCTTTGCCCAGGAGCCATCTGCAACCACCGTTACCAAAGGATAGCCACCCTCGTCTACGTCACCGTTTAAAATGGCTAGCCTTTTTTCTTCTTCACCAGCTGCGATCATTTCTTCTAAGGCACATTCTTCAATTGTTGGCGCTAAACATTGTTCTATGTTCGTGTAAGTCTTACAATCCATATTTGGCATATTTAAAACCCCACAAATTTCATTCCATTGTGAATACCCATTTCCTGTACACATCACTCCTTCGACGACAGCAGTATTTATAGACATTTTCCGTTTCGGGTCTTCGGAGTGAATGTATTCTATTTTCTTGCACATTTTGCACTCGAAAACATACTGGCTTAGAAGACCATTTCGTCGTTCCTTCATAAATTTTAAATCGGAAAATGTGCAGTTGGTGTGTTCGTGCTTTATATTTGATATCTCCGAAAACAAATATTTTATATCCACAATTCTGCGACCTTCGAAATTATCGGTTTCATCAATATGGTCTGGTTCTATCACCAAATCATCAAGCGTTGTTGATGATGATGAACTTGCGTTTTCGTCTATATTTGGAGCAAATGATTCATCCATGGAAGTTTCATGCATTAGTGAAGATGTAGTTAAGTTTCCAAAAGTAGTATCGATGACATCCATATCCCTGTAAATGCAAATGATTTATTTATTTAAATTTGTCCATCCCATTTTCCCGTTATACATGCTACATAATACACGGCTCTCATAGCTTAAATCTTTAGGTTTTTCTCGTAAGTCGCTCACGTAAGAGAGTTATGGCAAAATTATCAATGTAAACGATACCCATTGGTAATTTTGCCATAACTCTCTTATGTGAGCAACTTACGGGAAAAAAAACTTTACGTACGTAAAGGTAACCTTAGGAAGGTTCAGTAGTAAGAGTGACAGGAAAGCGATATTTCGACTTACCTAGATGTCGAACGTGGTGCAACATGAATCTGTCGTTTGATACTAATAATCGTTTTTTTTCGTCTAGTAGATAAAAACAAACGCGCTTTGTTTCCATTTCTTTTACCCATTATTTATCTGTAAGAAAAAAATTTTTGAGTTGAAGGTAGGTAATATAGTAGTCGATTTTATGTAACTCAATTTCTAAATACACATATCTTATGCTACGTATATATTTGCGAATAGTGGCGTGCACAGAATTTGAAAATTGAAATTTCGGAAAAAAAATAATTTTCAGCTTCGACAACATCATTAATGTCGTATTTTCAATCTTAGGATTCTAGCCCACTGAAAAATCAGTGCACGCCACTCTTTGCGGACAGAGACGCGAGCCGAACCACGAATTATGGTAAAGGTACGGAGCAACCGCAAGCGGCGCAGCGTTTCGGGCAGTTTGCTTTTGCTTCGTTCCTTTCCCATAATCCGTTGTTCGGCTGTCGTGTGTATACGCAGCCTTAGACGTAGAATAATATTTATTATAGGTTACTAGATATGTTAACAAATGTACCGACTTGCACTAATGCACTTTATGCATACAGTCAAAACTGATGAATTTACGTTATTCAGGGAGAGCCAAAAAACAACAACATTTTTAGCGATATTTATATGTTTAATTAAAAAAGGAAATTGTGTTGTAATATTGAGTTTTTATGAATGAATAGTTTATGTTTATAATAATAGTTTATGAATAATTTATGAATAGTTTAGTAGGTATCTACTCACCATATGTCCTATATGTGTAAATCGTGAGAAATGACCAAACAGATTTCAATATTCAAGGGGGTTTCAGGGTCAAAATTCGAAGGTCTGTATTTGACGTAGAATAGTTTCCAGTAAAAAGGCTAGTCAAAAACAGTAGAGTGATGCAGCCAGCGAAAAATAAAAACACTATACAATCACAAAGTACGTGATGTACCTACTGCGCCTATGCTGCCGTTTTATAAAAAAAGATGGTATGAATCTCCCGATATTACTAAACCAAAACAGCGTGCATCTTACTTTACTAATAGTAACAAGATGAATGAACTATGAGCGCAGAAGATATCTATTATATAGGAATACGCACGCTCAAGTCGCGACGCGTATTGACTTATCTGTTGCAGCAGGCAGCAACCTGTATACACGCACCCACAAGTCTCATTGACTTGTGCGTGTGCAGAAGATGAGCTCGGAGCAGGCAGTCACATGTATTTGTAGTAAGTAATAATAATAATAAAGTTAAGTACAATACAATATTAAATAATGTAGACCTCGCTATTTTATTACGAATATGTACCTAGGCACCTACTTAATTTTTGGAATAAATGAATAACAGTAAATGAAATAATAAGAGCGCGAAGTCGCTGGCGGGCGCGGCGCGGCGATTCGTGCTTCCAACACCTGCAGCCACGCACACACACGCATTGGGGTTCACCAATACACCGATAGCGCTTTTGCTGTCCCCGCTGAGATGAACGAAATAGAAATAATTTTTACAAATACCTATCGTTAAAATTTCTCGGCGCTCCTGCGCGCTCTTAATAAAGAAATTGTTTCTCCGTGCGTGTCTTTTCCCATTCGTCCCGTTCCATTTCCACTTCCCCTTCCGCCTCCCCTTCCCCTCCCACGTCCACTTCCCACCACACGTTCCCTTTCCCATCTCCCGCGAACCCCCTTCCCGCAATCACCTCCCCTCTCCCGCGTTCAATATATTCAGTCTCGGTACATTCAGATTTTCAAACAGCTCACGTGCCACCTATTGCAATTTACACAAATTATAATGTTTCATTTTTCATAAATCACGAACATTCATTTTTGTATATTATAAGAAAATCAATCAAATTTAGTACCTAACGTAGGTACCTGCTTAAAATAAATATAAATTTTGATTATATTCAAAGTATTCGATTTTGTTAGTGGGTACCAAAAGTGAGTACATCGATTAAATTAATTAATTTAAAGAGTTTATTCGAACATTGAATTTTGATTGAACAATAGATGGTTTGCAAAATGTCACTCTCAAATTGTGATTTTTTTTTGACAGTTTCGTAAGAGTTTTTTGTAATAATTAAAACATTTTCAGATGTTTTGTCATGTGGTTGTAATAATCCAGAAACTTTCGCAAGAGAGGAAAGAAGGTATTTTGAAAGTTTCAAACATTTCCTCTGCTTAAAGTAGCAATACATATAAATATATAAACAAACATATATTGATTTTTATTTATATGGATAATAATATTATTGAATTTATAAGGAAATTAAAATTAGAATAAAAATGGAGTTCTACAGATTAAACCTTATAACAATAAATAAAGTTATATATTCTTTTAATACTAAATGAGAATTTTAATTCACATTTATGTATGTAGGTATTTTAATTTTAAATTTTAATTTGACCGTTTATTCCGACCGGATTATGTGGAAAGTGGCCACCTTTATGCAATTGGTGAGATGCACTACTTTTTCACCCTTGTTTCTATTTTTTCATTTCTATTATCTTCTTTCAACTTCAATTATATTAGTGTCGCATTAATTTTAATTTTCTTTTGAATTACACAAAATCCGAATTAATCCGGCGTGTTCATTAGCTTAATTAGAGTTCACAAAAGTCCTGAATTATAAGTTTCTCGTAAAAAGTTTTCTTTTCCATTTCTGGCGAAGAAAAAAGTTTTAAATGTATTTCTTTTGTAATCATTAAAAAAGGGAAAAAAATATTTTCTCAATTTTATTATATTTTTGATAACAGAAATGTGTGAAAAAAATCTTGAGTTTCCAAGTCTCTCAACGTTTAAATAATAATATCATTAAATAACTAAGTGGCAAGATACTTACTTCTAATGCTAATCTAATTCTAATACTTAATTCTAATTAGTAAGTGGCAAGATACCTACGTATTACGTTTAAACATAGTTCCTAGATTTAAAAATAACACGTACAAAGTTATATATTTATTCATAAATTTATTAAAATCATAAGAAGATACGAAGTAGAAGATTTTTTTCCATTATAAATATATAATATTGTTTCACCTTTTTAAGTACAAAGTTCTTTTGAAAAAAAATGGAGTAACGTACATTAATTAATAATAATCATAAAATACTAAAATTACGATAAAAAATAAAATAGCACAGATAACTATATTATAGTGTACTGGGACTGCTGCGGATCCTGCCAAAAGACTTGTAATAGAACCATTTAGTATTGCCCAAAAACTGAAAAAAGTTATGTTCATTTAAAAATTTAGATATCCAACTAAGTTACTTTGTAAGGAATGTTAAACGCCATATTATATTACACAGACGCTATTTAGATTTTTTAATAATACTAGCTGGTTCCCGGCGTGCGTTCCCCTCCCTCATACCCTTCCCCTCCCACGTTCCACTTCCACCTTCCCCGCCTATCCTCTCCCATCTGCCGCTCCCCCGTCCCGCCAAACCTCCTTCCGCGTTCCATATTATCAGTCCCAATACATTCAGTTTTCAAACGGCTCGCGTTACAATTTTTTTTTTAAATTTTCATTTTGCATATATTACAAATATTCATGTTAGTAAAATATAAGAACAATAAATCTTATTTGGTACCTAACACAGGTACCTATTTAAAATATCCGTAATTTTAAAAATCCATAGACAATTCTTTTGTTACAAAAAAAAAACAGCTGCCTGCTAAATTCACAACTGTCAAACGTGCGAAGTTAAAATAGTCGTTAAGTTTTCTGAAATTATCCAATTTTCTTAATTTTTCTTTCCATAAGACCTTCTCCAAAGTATTAGAAAACTTAAAAAAAATAATGAAATAGGTACAGTCGTTCTGAAGTTATGGCGTGACCAAGGGAAACAGGGATTTATCTTTATATATATTTATTTATCTGTATATTTAACGCCCAAAGGGCTTTTCCATTTTGGTAGTACAAATAATTCATGACAGATTATTTTTAAACAATATACAGAAATAATACAAATATAATTTGATAAAAAGCATACAAGTCATAAAAAAATAAAAAAACAGCGATTTTACAGGTTTTCAGAAAAACCGATATGTTTAGGAATAGTCTTGGAATAAGTTTTTTTCAAGATCAACAAAATTCGCCAAGTTTATGTTAAATATATCAATATCACCTAAGTACTGATTTCACATAGTGTGAAATCGTTGTATCGGAGAGTGGGCAATGTAGTTCCGCTTATGAATGCTACAGTAGAATAGTGTATTTTGTCGTGTAGTTACTGTCGGTATTCTTAAGTTTATGAGTTGCAGTAGTTCGAAACAGTCAAATTTAGAGTAAAGTATTTTGAATAAAAATGTTAAGTCGTTTATTTTACGTCTGTCTTCTAGTGTGTGTATTTTTAGAATATTTAATAATAAATTATATTTCAAGTCTTCTAGTTGGATATTTAATTTAAAATTTATGAAGCGCAGAATTTTTTTTTGTATTCGCTCAATGTTATTAATGTGAATTTTGTAAGATGGAGACCAAACTACTCAGTTATATTCCATTAGGCTTCTAACTAGAGATGCATATAATAATTTAATGACTTGTATGGAATAAAAGTTTTTGGTTGTTCTTAATACGAAACCTAGTATTTTCATACGTTTGTTTACAATTTGGTGGATATGATTGGCGAAACTTAGTTTTTCATCCAAAATAATTCCAAGATCTTTCATATTTCCGTGACTCTTTCTAAAGCTGTGTTATTGATGGAATATTCGAATAAAACAGGATTTTTATTTCCGAAGAAAGTCAAGGTTTTGCACTTTTCTACATTTAAGAATAAATTATTTTGAAAGCACCAATCTTTAAACTTACTAATATTTGATTGAAGTATATGGCAATGATTTATATCAGTTATTTTCTTGTATAGCTTGATGTCATCAGCAAAAAACAATACCTCGACATTGTTGAAGCAATTGGTAATATCATTGATGAAAATGAGGAACAAAACCGGGCCAAGGTGACTGTGACTACCTTGCGGTAGGCTACTAGTAGCCCAGAAAGCTTTCGACATCCATGATTTTATTTTGACGAACAGTTTACGATTTAATAAATAGCTAGTAAACCATTTTAGCGTGTTATCCCTTATTCCTAGAGCAAATAGTTTTTGGATTAGTAGTTTATGGGATACTTTGTCAAATGCCTTCGAAAAGTCTGTATATATGCAGTCTACTTATTTATTGTCTGCAAAAGATTGTATTATGAAGTTTTGAAATATTGTTAAGTTAGTTACATAGATTAATATTGCAGAAAGAACACAGCAAATTCGTACTACTAGAAATGGCTCTGGTCTTTGTGGCAAGTCAAACTAAATCTTCTTTTGGTCAAAAAAATTATTTTTATAAGGCTTATATTTAATAGCCTTCCAGAACACATTAAGTTATCTAATTATTGAGCACTTTTGAAAAGATTGTTAAATTGTTGGAAAACTTTTGGACTGGTTTGCAAGCTATCTATCTGATAGAGTACTACTTGTAAAAATTAATTTGTTCCTTTCCAATCAATTTATAGCTACCAGTGGTGTACCACAAGGGTCTCATTTAGGCCCAATTTTATTTTTACTGTTTATAAATGATATTGTTGATATATTTGATAAAGATGTAAACGTGTTGCTTTTTGCAGATGATTTGAAAATTTTTAAAATAATTAAAACGGCCGAAGATTGTATCTGTCTACAAAATAATTTAAACAAGTTAATTAATTGGTGTTCTCTTAACAAACTTTTTCTGAACATAAATAAGTGTCATTCAATAAGATTTTACAGAATAAGTCAACCAATAATTCATCCATATGTACTTAACAACTCTACCCTTACCTCTGTAGAAGAAATTAATGACCTGGGCATAATTTTCGACTCAAAATTAAACTTTATATCCCATATAAACACAATCACTAATAAAGGAATAAAAATGCTTGGCTTCATTCTTCGAAATACCAGAGGTTTTAGGAATATTTCAACTGTAAAAATTTTGTATACATCCTTAGTACGTAGTCAAGTCGAATATAACTCCTCGATCTGGTCCCCCCATTTTAAATTACATTCAGATACAATCGAAAAAATTCAACACAAATTTCTAAGACATATAAATTTTAAACTCGGTATTCCCATTGAAAACATAAATTATAACTACTTGATGAAAGAATTAAATTTATTAAATCTCTCAGATCGAAGAATTATATCCGACTTAATATTTATGTTCAAAATTGTAAATGGTAAAATAGACAGTCCTGATTTAACTAAGCTCATCGAATTTCATATACCCAGTAGAGCAACTCGCTCCAAAATCTTGTTTCAATGTAACAACAACAGAACTGAGTACACGAAACACTCACTTTTACCTAGATTACATGAAGTTAGCAATAGATACGCAGATGTGGCGGATCTATTTAACTGCACGGAAGTTAGGTACAAGAAGGCTATTCTATCATATATCTTCAATCAATATTAATTTTATTTATACTATAGTATTGAATGTAATTGTAGCCCTTTGTGTCATTTTTTAATCAAATGCCACAATTAACTTAACTCTTTTTTTTAATTATTTCTTATGTACCTACAACTAATATTTTGTGACATGTAATATGTATTTATGGTATATTTATACCGTTAATAAATAAATAAATAAATAAATAAATAAATAAATTATTTGTGTTAGCCGAGGATTGCCAATTGATTTTCTCTACTTTGTCCTTTCTAAATTAATATGAAATGCTTTCTAAATTAATATAAATATATTAATACAAATAAGATAAATGATTATGATTCTAACAATAAGCTATTTTGTAATAAACTAACCAGGAGAAAGATGATTCATATTCCGGGAGGAAGGCGAAAAAACAGTTTAGACAAAATATATTAATAAGCTAAATTAATATTATTTTGTCTAAACTGTTTTTCATCTTACTCCTGGAATATGAATCATTTTATTTCTGGTTAGTTCATTACAAAAATAATAACAATAAGTTAATTAATAATATTTTGTCTAAACTTTTTTTTCATCTTCCTCCTGGAATAAGAATCATCTTGCTCCTGGTTAGTTCATTACAAAAAAAAAAATACTAGGATCAGAATAAAATTCTGGCTTGCTTATTCTTTAATTTTCCCGAGCTTAACATAAACACAATCCTGAAAACTTTAATCAGGTGTTTACAAGTAAGGTGAAACTACATACTTATTATGAGATAAATACGGCTGGGTGTTTATCTCCTAAGTTACAATTTTATTATTAAGTTAGGTTAGGTGTGTTTCACAGGTGGTCTCTGGGGGCATCTGTATTGTGTAACGTCCCTGTCTTTCTGCGCGGATAGTGTGAAATATGTCCTCTCTGCACAGATAAATTCATTACTGAAAAATAATATAAAATATGAAAAGTGTCTCACCACGACGCTAAAGCCCGGCGTCGCGAACACCTTCATGACAGGGTTCTCCTTGGGAATGTATCGGTAGAACTCCCTGTCGCCGCGGTACCACTTGACGGAGTAGAGCAGGTCCGCCTCGATGTCATACTGGCACTTGAGGGCAGCCGTGGTGCCTCGCTGCACGGCGGCAGGCAGAGAAATGCGCACGTCCCGCAAACAGTCACTGAAACCTGCGAACAAACCAACTCGATTAGGATTTTTTGTTTTTTTCGTATTCTTATTCCAGTCCTCTTCCTTATTAGAGGTTGACTTTCATCAGGAAATATCCAAATGGCAGAACCCTACGTTTAACATCTCCGCTAACATCTACACGTTTTAATTTTGGTAAGCTTTCGAAATCACTGGACACGCTGAGTACGATTTTTTTTAGAAAAAACCTTTTGATTCATTTTATTTACTATAAAAGACAACTCAATACATTCGGGACGATGGAAAATACTGCACTCAAAATTTCAATTACGAGTATGTGCTACTGCCACTAGCGCATTATCTTTCGTAGTGGTGAATCTAAAGATTTTTATTTAATGAATATTTTTTCAATTTTTTCATCTATTATTGTAATTTTTTTACATTTATATCTCTTCGCAAAAAACGTAAGAAATGTTTTATGATTTTAATTATATATTTATGAAAATTATGACGATAATGCAACACGTTTTCAATACTTCAACGATAAAATTTATCATTTTTTGACATAATTCAGCATTGGATTTTTTTTTTTTAATCTCATTGAAAAGATTCAAACTCATAAAACAACCGAATCTTGCTTAATCTATTAGCATAGTGCCATATTTAAAAAAAATCATGACACTAATCACCTGAACAGTACCTAACCGAGGCGTTATAAAATAGGTATACACTTTTCTTGAAGGGTACCAAAATAAAAGTTTACGCGATTAGACAATGAGAGTTATTTCCGAGAGTGGTGTATTTTCTACCTTCATAAACAATTATTTTAGTTCTAAAACTGGGGTCAGAAATATGAAAACCAATTTTAACACATACATAATATGAAATATTTAAGCCACAAATTGATACCATACATTTCACCGGTTTTCAGTAACGTAAACATTTATGTATCGGTAACAAGTATATTTAGCGAAAATTATTATAAATATTAGTTTGAAAATAACCACAGCTGAAATTTAACGAAGGGTTTAAAATTCTGATTGGAAAAGTGGAATTAAGGCTTTGCGGAAATGTGAAAGTGGTGATTTTCTACAAATTAACAAAAGTTTTCAGGATGATATTATTTTTAAAATGTAAAATACGTTAGCATTACGAAAATAAAATTGAACGACAATAATTTCATCTACGTGCCATTTTCTCGCTGTGGGAGCTTTTCTAATGCGTGCCGGATACTGGGAGCTTTTCAAGTACCTAAGCACTCTTTACAGTATATAATAACAATTAATTGAAAAGCTTCTAGGAACAAAGCTGTAATTTCCTTTAGTACACGAACAAATTTCTAAGTTTTACGACTTTAAGGAATTCTGTAATGAATGTGTCAGCCAGATTAAGCATTATATTAATTTGTTTGCTTTTTTCCTTAAGGAGGAGTTGCCTGGGGGCATAATGGTTGCAAAACACGGTCTGTTATTTTATTAAATGTGGAATATTTTACATAAATTTCTTAAAAATTGTCTTTTTTAGAATACTGTTTCATAATAAAAATGATGTTGCGGGCTTGAGTTTAACATTTCAACGATTTAGCTAGGTTTTTTTTTGTTTTTAGGCTTATAGGCATTAAGCTGGGCATTTTTTTAATATGTCTATTCCAAAAACAGAAAACACTTCAAGAATTTTATGATTTTAATTTATTATATTACTTTTCCGAAAGCGTGCTGACATAATAATTATTTTTAAGAGAAATTTCTGAAAAGATTTTGCTAAGCCTATTGATACTGTACCTAAAATAAAATTTGGTTTGAATACCGAAAGCATCCAAGTACACACAGGAGGCCCTGAAGTAAGTAATTTACCTTAGAGCCTGTGTCGTTTTTGGAGATGCTGTGTGGAGGGTATTTTTAGGAGAGGAAGGAGTGTACGCGGGTCTTGAAGAGACCGGAAGGAGAAATATAGAAAATCACAAAGGCCGGTAAAACATTCCACAGCCGAATTGTAGAACTCAAGAACGAGTCATAGAAAGGACCCGTTCTCTATGCCAAACCATGTATATATTTGAATATGTTCTTCGGAGCATCGTCCATTGTAATATCGGTAGAACAGCATACCTACCTGATGCCTGTGCTTCAATCCAAGATTGCAACCCGTTTATTCAGATAGTGAAATATATAAAAAGCAAACACCTGGTCTGAATTAAACAAAATGGCAAATACAGATATCAATGCACTAAAATTATGGTTTGATAAAAACCTGTTGACTTTAAATTCTAAAAAAACCTATTATTTACCATTTTTCATTAAAAAACAAGAAACACCTAAAGAAATAAACTTAATAATCCACTCTGTGACAAATACAGAAAACCACAAATGTAATATATCATGTTCAAAAATAGAAAGCAAAACTAATATTAAGTACCTGGGCATAACAATAGACCAGCGTTTAAAATGGTCTCCACACATAAATATTCTGAACAACAGAATAAGGAAACTAACATATATATTTAGATGTTTAAGAGATATTTTAAACGAAAAATTACTTAGAACCACATACTTCGCTTTCTGTCAATCAATTATACAATACGGCATTATAGGATGGGGCGGTACATATAAAAATCAAACACAAACAATTTACATATCACAAAAACTAATAATAAAAACAATTTAAAAAAAACCCTACTCATATTCGTCAGAACTTTTATTCAAACAATTTAAGGTCAGAAAATTAAGTGCATTATACTTTTATCATGCAACATTACAAATTTATAAAGATAATATTAAAAATCAAGTTGCACCCTTTAAAAATAACAGAAGTCTTAGACAAACATCAATACTTCCCATTCCAAAATGTAAAAAAAAATTGGACAATTGAGTCATAAATATCTCGGAGCAAAATTTTTTGATTCATTACCAGAAAAAATTAGAAACATGAATACCAATATAAAAATTTTTAAAACTCACCTTAAAAATTATACTGAAAACTTAAACTGAATGATATAAAAAAAGCAATACAATAACATCCCCCCATACACACAAGCCTTGCTTAATTATGAGGGTACATTAAATATTCTACTATGTAATTAATTACTGTATAAAAATTATTTGTAATTTATGTACCTTCTATTACTAATAAAAAAAATAAAAAAAAATAAAAAAAAAAAATAAAAATATATATATATATATATATATAATAATAATAATATTTGGCTAATTTAAATAGCGCCGTTTTCGCGAAAAATCACCTCAAGGGCGCTGTACAAATAAATACATAAAATAATAATATTACTGGCTTATAACTAAGATTTACAATTATAACTAGTGACTTACATCTAAGACTTATAGCTAGTGGCTTATGACTAAGACATATAAATGCTAACCTAAAACTGAACTCAATGACATACATGTTTACAATCATGACTTAAAGTTAGAGATTTATAACTAACGTATAAGTATTTACATTTAAAAATACTTCTACACATCTTATACATGTCATACTTTCGCCAGAATCATACACAGCGCCAGAAGAAGAAGGAAGTTTTTACATAATATTACTTTTTAAGGACATGGATGCAAAATTATCGGATTTACGAAAACGTATGGATATCTTAAATAAATTATTGAAATTAATCGCCGATCTTTACCGTATTAAGATGATTCACCGCACAACATTAAACAGATTGAGGTGTTAGATTATCACTGACAGTCTATTGTTAGGTAGATCAATAGTATTTTGACTTTTTCATGAATAGTTGTAGGGAATAGCAAATAAAATAGTATGTATTCGTGGATACAAACAATTATTAGAGTATAAATAAACAGAAATAAAAAATAAAAATTACGAAATTTAAATCAAGTTAAATCAAATGACGAATTTATGGAAATGAGTATTTGAAAAAGTGAGTTTTTAGTTTGGATCTAAATTCCGCTGTGTTGGTTATGCATCTCAATTCCATGGGAAGTTTATTCCAAGCCTCAGGGCCGGATACTCCAAACGCACGATCACCAAAATTAGTGTTCGGATTTCGCTTGGGTTCTTTCAACCTTCCAATTGCAGATGATGTCGCTGATCTAAGAGATGACTGCCTTGGACCTATATTTTCCGGAATGCATAGTTCAGAGATATAGGGTGGAGCCATTTCATTGATAGCTTTAAACACCATCCAGCATAACTTATACTGGATCCTTTCAGGGCACTTCAACCAGTGAAGATTTCGGAGGTGTTCCGAAATGTGCGAAAACTTGGGTACCCCAGTGATTAGTCGTGCTGCGGCATTGAACACCGATTGTAATTTATCAGTTTGACATTTAGGAAGACTTGCATAGATACCATTGCAGTAATCAAGACGTGATACAATATATGAATTCACAAGAAGCTTAGTTGCTTCTGTTGAAAGGTTCCTACGAACTGATTTAAGTTGTCTTAAGTAGAAGAACCCTGTGCTAACGGTCCTATTCACCTGACTTTTCAATGAAAGGTCTGAATCCAGATAAACTCCCAGAAGTTTGACAGTTGTTTTCGCAATTACGTCATTGCCGGAAATAGAAATTGGTGAGTTGTCTATTAGATGTTGACGTCTATTTGTGGCTGCCCACAGAAATTCGGTCTTTGATGGATTGAGCTTCAGTTTGTTTGAGGACATCCAGAAACTAATTGCTTCTAGACACTCAACTGTGCGAATTTTAAGGCTGGTGATCTCATTTGGTGAGCAGTAAAAGTAGACTTGCTGATCGTCGGCATAACAGTGAGAAAGGAGACCAAATAACTCGATAATTCTTGCGACATCATTTGTGAAGAGGATGAAGAGAAGTGGACCCAAAACGGATCCCTGGGGTACCCCTGAAGAGAGTTTTGTGAAGTTAGATTGTTTATTTCCCACCTTCACTGCTTGTGAGCGATTCAATAGATAGGATTGTAGCCAATTTTTTACGTTAGAATGCAAACCAAATGTTACCTCTAGTCTCTTAATGAGAAAGTCGTGGTCAATGGTGTCAAATGCGGCGCTCATATCTAAAAGTGAAAGAAGTGCTAACTTACCTGACTCTATGGCAAGGGTAATGTCTGACAGGACACGAAGTAACCCGGTTTCTGTTGAGTGGAATCTTCTGTAAGCGGATTGATTATCGGTAATTAATTTATTTAGGTTTAAGTGGGAGGTTATTTGGGAAGCAGCAATTTTTTCGAGTAGTTTTGCTACGAAAGGCAGATTTGACACAGGTCGATAATTACCCAAGTTGTCGGCATCAAGCTGTGGTTTTTTTATAATTGGGGTAACTACTGCATACTTAAGTGCTTCCGGGAAGTCACCTGTGCTTAGGGACTTATTAAACACGTGAACCAGATAGGGGGCTAACACGTTGCAACATTTCTTGAGAAGCCACGTTGGGATAGGGTCTAAAACACATTGTTTATTTGGCGAACTTAAAATTAACTTTCCTACTTCTTCTAGCGTTGTAGGTTTGAAGGATGACAGAGTTCCTTTGGAATTGGCTGTAAATATTGGCGGGGGGGCAGAAGATGTGGAGGCGCGAATGGATTCTATTTTTTCAGAGAAAAACTTAGAGAAGGCCTGCGGAGTAATGTCTATAGAGGTTTGCACGGTGTTATTAGCGATGATAGTTTTAACGGAGTTCCAGAGACATCGTGGATTTTTCCGCTCAGAGTCGATTTTATTGATCCAGTATTCGGATCTCTTTGTGCTTATTATTCTTCTGTACTCTGTCTGAGCATTAATCCACTCGTCTCGTGGAGTAACGTCGGGGCTTCTTCGGTATAACCTCTCTAGTTTCCGCATTAGCCTCTTCTGACTCCGACACTCTTCATCGAACCAGCCATCAGATTTTCGGACTTTCCGCGTTTTCGAGGTGGTTGGAGCATATTTACTTAGCAAACTTGAAAGAATTTTGTTATACTCCTCGATGAGTTTTGTCGGCGTCTTAGTTTCCCAGCTGCTTTCTATGCACAAGGAAGACTTTTTAAGTTCTTCAAGGAAACTATTGAAATCAAATTTACGCCATTCCCTCGATACTATTGTTCTATATGGCACTTTAGGTGGGTTAAATTCAATTTCCGTGCGAATAAGACGATGGTCTGACAAACCTATGTCAAGAACATTTGCTATCAATGATGGGCTATTACACCTGGATACAAAAATATCTAAGATTCCACCTGCATCATGAGTTGGCACATCGACCCATTGACGGAGTCCAAAGCTATCCAATAAGTCAATAAATTTAACAGCATTGGGTGACGTCTCGCGCTCAAGATGAATATTTATGTCACCTGTAATGATGAGAGTTTCAGAAAGTCCTAGTACCCATTCCAAAAAACTCGAAAGCTCCCTAAAAAAGTCTATACAAATCGGTTTCGAACCGGGTCGGTACAGTGTTAGCAATATAAATGACGATCCAGCAGAAGAAACACGGCATCCGATATACTCAAACGTACTGAATGTACCGTTTGCCACCTTGGTAAGCCGCAGTCCTTGTCGGGCTATTATCACAACACCCCCGTGATTCACGTGCGATATGTTATGAGCAAGTTTCGTAGCTTGGGGTCGAGCCTCCTCCAGAACAGCATATCCTAGAGCTTGAAGTCTCTTGATTGAATAAGACTCGCCATTTTCATGCCAGCTTTCTGTGACGGTTAGTATGTGGAGATTTTGTTCTCTGAAAATATCATCCACCTCCTCTATCTTGTTGTTTAGGGATCTTGCATTCCAGGAACCTACTGCGAGTCGTCTACTTCTGAAATTGGCATGTCGTTCTAATTGTATAACATTCACGTTATGGCATTTTTCAGGAACACGAAGGTCTTCAGAAACTAGGCTGCTCCGTTCGTCGGTTGGTATGACCGCTTGAATACTCTGTTCTGCCAGAGAGATACTTTTATTACAATCAGTATTATTTTTAAAGTCTTTTTCCTGTCTGCGTAGATATTTTTTCTTGTGTTGACCACCCCGGCAACCACGATACCTAGTTTTAATGTTCGGGTCACGCACAAGGTTATACAAATTTATTTTTTCGACAACTAACGGGTCCAACAAAACAGATTCATTTTTAAAACTTAACAGTGTTGTCCGATTGTAGACAATAGTAGTATTTACACTATGCATCGCGTCACAGAAAAAAACATCGTAAATCACCGCACTAGAACTGAACACTTAGGTCTAGCTGAGTTGGGTCGGGTCCAGCCACGTGTAGAATGCACATGTGTTGATGATCGATGCACACTGACCATCCGATGCAACCGTACTGCATTTTACGAAACAGTCAACGTAAGAATTTGAACATAAAATATGCGTTATTTTATAAAAACTTAAATTAAGCTGCAAACTGCCGCACTAAAATTATTTTCAATTTGTACACTTAACTTAAAAACGGTAACTGTTATTTTAAGATATATTACAACGAAAAAAAATTAGGACTTCCCAATATATTTTCAATAAAAGCTAAGAGCGATGAAAAAAGCAACCGGCAAGCTTCGAGAGCGCCTTGCCAATATATATATATATATATTTTATTTTATTTATTTATTTATATTTATTAGCGAATGTGGGCGTTTCTCCAGAGAGCTCGTCGCTGGTTACAGGGGTAAGTAAATTATGAAACATTTGTAAAAGTGTCTTAACTAAACACGGCAACAAAATATTCCCGTGTGAAAAGGGGCGAACTTTCCTTTGCCGATTTCGACTACGCAAATATGATAATAACGCGGCGGGCATTCGCGCTCCCATGTAAAAAGGTCTATTCAATAAAAAGCAGTTTTGCTTTTAAGAACTAAATGGTGATATTAAAATGCGAGATTCCTATAAACTGTCAGATTGATTTTTTAACTAATCACAGTCATCTTTCCCCTCTTCACCCTCCATAGTTTGGTTTTACCCCTCATCTGTATCTTCTGGTCTATTAAATTTGGATGTCTATGGTCACATACGTGAGAAGATCACTGCATGACCGGTTCCGCCAGAATCCGTGTTTATGGTTGTTAATAAATTAATATAAAAAACATTATTTGACATGACACAACATTTTTAGGACTTTAATAGAACTTATACATAACGTGAAAATTAACTTCAAATATTTGATGAATTGATCAAATATTTTGAAACAACCCATAATAAATGTTTTTAATCGGGTTTTAATAAACCTACCTATCCATTGAATAACCTAAAAAGAGACGATCCTATTTTATATGTTCCATAATGGTATACCTCACTCGGTAAAAAGTAATGTTGTGTGTATTTGACTAAGAAGAGCTTCCTGGGAATTTAATCTTAAACATTCGCAGTAACCGATCGGAATTGCAGGAAAATAATTCAGATGGGAGTTTTAGTACTTCTTTCGGATTACACTAAATTAGTCACGTTAACAAATAAATCAGTAAACAGAAATTGGCTAGCTCTCCCATAAAGCTCCATGCACCAGACCGTTTAACCCTGCAGAACCCCGTCACATAATAATTTACGCAAACTGCGGAAACTTGCCCCATATTTACCCTATAACATTAATTTAACAAATCAAGGTGTTGTCTTAACCTCTCCGTTATTTGTATTTCAATAATATCTGCAGCGGGAATACTAAGCAAGTCGCGGAGTTTGTGGATTAAAAAGCAATTTGGATCGAGGCACGCCATGAGTTAAGCGCCCCAGCGATTACGTCCCGGGGTTACTTTGCCCTGTGAATTTCGACTTTATTGCCCAAGTTTACCCCAAAATGGATCCATTATAACTTCGGAGGTTTGCTGCGGTGACAACTGTTCTATTCAACGGCCACCTTCAAATAATTGCTCTACACAGAGAATCGGATTACTAATAATCATTTTAATGATTTTTGTATGTTTTACACCTGTAATTATAGCAGGGATAATGTTAATTAGTTTGGGAACTTATATCCCATTAAGTTACCCAGATTTCATTGGTTCCATACTCTACGTATTGAAACTTGTGGAAACTATGACCATTTCGTTCCTTCTATGACTTTTGAGTATTTGGAATTATTTTAAAGATGAACGCACTTCGTGCAGACTTTTTTCTGATTATAATTAAACATTGAAATAAGATCGTTATGAAAAGAATAGTCTTTTTTCAGAATAGTAGGAATGGAAAATGACAACAAAGAAAGGAGATGATTAAATTTAATGTCGTGTTAAAAATATTACAAATACCTAATAAAGTTTTCATATTATTAAAAATATTTATTTCGTGGAGTATCTCCGTTTCCATGTAACATCGGTTTAATAATATCTAGAACAGGGATTTCCGTTAAATTTAAGCGGGACCGCGACAGTAGGTAGTTGCGTTGCAAAGTTTGCGGGCTTGAAAAACAATTACGGTAGTTGGGCTACCTAAAAGTCATTTATTTAAAAATTGGAAGTGTAAAACCGATAAAGTACCTACAAACAGTTATTTTTTTTAATAGAAAATTATTAATTGGCAAATTGAAAAATTAAAACTGATTTGTCGAGAATGTTGTCGTGACTGTTATAACGAAATCTCATGTCTTTTTACAAATGTATGAAATTAAATCATGCTGAATATAGAACTTTTAGAAAACATACCGAACAGTGCCAAGGATATTACAAGCCGTCAAAATCTCCATATTGGCGGCCGGCCGAAAAGCTTGTGATAGTACGATAAACACGCGGCGAATAACGCACTTACATTCGAATAAAGAATTGTATTGAG
The DNA here is from genome assembly GCA_917880885.1 of Limnephilus marmoratus. NCBI lineage: Eukaryota > Metazoa > Arthropoda > Insecta > Trichoptera > Limnephilidae > Limnephilus > Limnephilus marmoratus. The sequence continues at coordinate 55,744,894 of OU862906.1, read as the reverse complement.
TCATATTTTTTAAGTGCTATATTGCTTAAGTGTTAATTGATATAATAATAACAACCAAACATAGTTTTTAATTCCCCGCCGAATAGTGCAAAGCCCGCAAAATTCGGTTGCGAAATAACGAAGTTATCAAAAAATACAAGTTTCAAATCAGGCGGTAGTTTATTTTTGTTTTGAAATATTTATTTCGTCATACTATATATTTAGTTATATTTAGTGTAGGTTCGCCAGGCGGCGCGCGCGGCATTTCAACAAGTTTCGTTTGCAGATAATTGACTGATATAAACGTTTTACTCTTATTTTTTTTTTCCAAGTGAAAAGTATAAAAATATAAAGGTCATCTTTTTCGTTTTCTGTTTCCTAAAAAACTATTAATCATAAATCGATACTTTTTTTGTATTTTTTTAATATTAATAAATTAATATTATATATAAATTTAAATTTATTTTTAAAAATTATTTTATTTTAATTAAATAAAACATGTCATTGGAATCGGAGGGCGAGGACATCTGACTACAAGAGGAACAACTACGTACTCTGTTGAGAAAATGTAAGGGTGAGGGAAATTCGACTGGCTCGCCCAGAAAAAAAAGCATTTGAAAATTTAATTTCAACTATCGAACTTCCTCCCCTACTAGAACGTCCAACTTCACCCTACACTAGCATATGTACATAGCAATATGCTTTTGGAGGCAGTTTCAGAAGCAGAGGCTGAATCAACCAGCGATGCCACCCACCAACCAGCTCGACAACCCGAACGTCTCCAGGTAAGTACCAAAACCAGAACCTCCCCAAATCAAGCTAATAGAAAGAGACAGTACGGTGAGGACTCTTTTCCGAGAGGAGACGACTGTAGCTTCGACATTGACACTCTGACACCCGTGCTGACGAACATTAACAAAATAACTGATATTGTGGTTGAGGGGAAAAACAAAATTAACAAGGAAGACAGGAAATCGATCCTCAACCAGCTTGAAGACATTAAAAAAAATTTGTGACTATCGCCATCTTCAATGCAGCCGCAATCGCTCGTGCGCAAGCTTTTGCAGAGGTAATTAATGCTCAGAAAGGCTTAGCCTCCAAAATTGACCTCCTCATCAACAGGCCTCAACCAGCAGTTATCCCTCAGCCAACCATTAGAGGAAAAAATCTTACGCCAGCGTAGCGTCGGAAGCCCCTGCATCCCAGACACTAGTGATAAACGGACAGGAGAGAAAGGTCCCTCCGCTTCGACCTACCGTACTATTCTACCCAATCGTGCCAGAGGGAAAAACTTCTGAGGAAACTCATAAAAGCCTTAGAACCAGGAAAATTAAAGAGACTGGCGTATTAGTACAGACCTCCAGCACGAGTGGGTTAGAAAATATAGAAAAGGCGGCTGCGAAAATCAAGGCAAGTGGTTTTAAGATGGTCCACCCTCAAAGGAACCTCCCCAGAATTGTCATATATGATGTGCCCAAAACCAAGGCAACTGCAGACCAGGCCCTCTTTGAGGAAATTTTCACAAACAATATTCTGGGAAAGACCAACATAACCAAGGATGACCACCTTAGAACCATGCGTCGAGTCTCGCTTTTGGCAAACTGGATGGTAGCACGATGAATATGATCGTTACCTGTCATCCGGAGAGCAGAAAAATTCTTATAGACAGCGGACTCTGCTTCCTTGGTTGGAATGCCTGCCGTGTTCGCCACTTCTTCGGAGCCACCAGGTGATTTAAGCGTCATCTTTACGGACACGTGAGTAAATTCTGTACCATGACTACCACCACGTGCGGCCACTGTGCTGAAAATGGTCACGAGATGTATAATTGCCCAAGGAAAGCAGAATCCGCTGTCTGTGCGACCTGCAAGCGCTTTGGCTCATTCCACTGGTGATAGATCATGCCCCGCCCACCAAGCAGCCATCGAAGCACAGATGAGATGCACCGACTATGGAAACTAATAACTTTATTACCATAGGTCAGATAAACCTGCAGAGATCCCGACTGGCCACGATCGAGGCGCTGCAGGCCCTGACTGACCTACATATTGATATCCCGCTAATCCAGGAGCAATACACCCGGCAAGGTAAAAGCCTACTACTAGTCCTGGAGCGGTGCTCGAAGTAGGTAACTCCCCGGGAGCGGGTGTTCTGGTCAACACTTCGTCGATCAGCCCCCTCCTCCTCGAGGGGTTATCGAATGAGTACCAAACCTGCGTTTCGTTTAATTTTGGCATAACCGAGATTATTATAATCTCGGTATACTTTAAGTACGGGAATCCTGTCGGACTACATATCTTGAGCCTGACGCGCGCCCTGAACGCGCTTAAAGGTCGTAACATAGTTATAGGGGGAGACTTTAACGCTCGCTCGCCTTTGTGGTATGATAATAGAGGAATTCGGACGGAACGCTCAGACGCTGTCGAAGACCTTATTTTCCGTGCAGGGTCTATTTTTACTAAACGAGCCAGGTAGCTTATCTACATTCTCTGGCACCCAAGGCGAGAGCAACATCGATCTAACTCTTTGCTCTGGATCCGTTGCGGCCAAGATATCTGAATGGAAAGTTCACGACCGTGCGATCGCCTCAGATCACAGGCTAATCACATTTAAAGTGGGTGTCAAAAAGACCGAAATACCAAGATCCTCCTGGAATTTCAAAACCACTCAGGCGAACTGGGATAAATTTGGGGAAGCACTACGGGATACTTTAAGGGGATTTCATGACGTAGCTGCTAGAGATCCGGACAATTTGGGGTACTTTTTAATGCGGCCCTGGTATCAGCTGCTGATCGCTCTTTGGGAAGATCAAACCCAAAGAAGATCATAAGGACACCGTGGTGGTCGAGTGAGCTGACTTCGCTTAAGGGGGCTTATAAGAGGGCCTACAGGGCTCTGAGTCAATTCAGGCAGGGAGTTTGTACGACGGAGGAGACATCTGCACTCCTGGGCCGCCTCAGACTGGCCCGTACAGCCTTCAAATCGGCCGTACTTACAGCGAAACGAGCCGCATGGCATAATTGGGTTAAAGATGTGGGTAACGTCAACCCATGGGAAATTCCCAGCGCTGTTGCAAAGACGGGAAAAGGTTCTGACCGGTTTTTAACAAGCATCGTCATTGATCACAATGGCAGGAATGTTGAGAGTATGGACGTGGCTTCCACTCTCGAAACACTTCTGGGAAAGTTAGTTCCTCTAGATTCAGTAATTGGGGAAAGCGACCACCACCAACAGATAAGAAATCTGTCACGGCTTCTTCCAAGAAACCTCTCCCAGGAGGACCAGATTACACCTGTAAGTAAAGCGGAATTGGAGGTAATAATTAAGGGCTTAGCTTCTAAGAAGGCACCTGGCTTTGACAAATTGAACGGAGTTATAGTGAAGAAAGCATGGGTCCATGCCAAGGAGGAGCTCTTCCAAGTCATGGACACGTATCTGCGAAGAGGGGTTTTCCCCACAGAGTGGAAGAAAGGGGTGCTCCATATTATACCCAAGGGCAACGATAAGCCAAAGACGGATATCGAGGCTCATAGACCTATTACACTGCTTCCTGTTCTGGGGAAGATTCTAGAAAAAATATACGGAACCGCCTATACCAAACTCTGTCTCCAGCGGACAACTGTCAATTTGGCTGGGTCCCGGGTAAATCTACGGAGCACGCCATTAAGTTTGCGCTTGAATGGGTGAGGGTCTGTCAAAAGAGGTACGTAATTGGAGTCTTCTTAGACATCACTGGTGCTTTCGATCATGCGTGGTGGCCGATGATACTGTCGAAAGTAAAAAACCGTAACTGCCCTCGTAATAAGTTTAAGATAGTCTCTGACTATCTCAACAACAGAAGTATCTCCTTAACATATGGTGATATCACCATCAACCGGGAAGTGAACATGGGTTACCCACAAGGCTCGGTCCTTGGCCCGGAATTTTGGAATATACTCTTTGACGATTCCTCCAGCCTCCAGGCTGCCCTTGCCTGAAGGATGTATCTCGGTCGACTACGCTGATGACAAATTATTACTGGTCTCGGGGAACAGCAGGATTGAAGTTGAAAGTAAAGCTGAAGAAGGTCTGAGAGTAATCCTTGAGTGGGGTAAGAGAAACAGTCTGAATTTCACTCCCCAAAAGACCATGGGTCTCCTTATGAAGGGCTTCCTCGACAGAGGAAGAAATGCTAGTATAAAAATGGGAAACTCCAACATCCGATTTGTGGAAAATGCAAGATACCTAGGCGTTATCTTGGATCGCTCTTCATCTTTCCTGGCGCATGTCAAGAGTGTATCCAGCAGGGCCCAGGCCCTGTTCATGAAACTGAGAAGAATCTCAACTACGGAGTGGGGATTACGCTCTCCGGCACTTCGCCTACTATATAGGGGAGCGTATATGGCACAAGTCACGTACGCAGCCTCTGTATGGGAGCATCACCTAGACAACGTACTGATCCACTAGGCACTTAAACGGGGACAGCGAACTCCTCTGCTGGCGCTCTTGGGCGCATACAGGACTGTAGCTTCGGACGCATTGCCGCTTCTGGCCGGTATTTTGCCCATTGATCTAGAAGTAAGGGAAGTGTTAACTAAGAAAAAACTAATTAGAGGAAGGTCAGCCGTCCATCTTGGAGTTGAACTAACACCAGGTGGAGCAGTACCTCTCCCTCGACTGCTGAAAGAGATGCGTGAACTCACTCTTAATGAATGGCAAAAACGTTGGGATAGATCGAATACGGGCAGATGGACTTTCTCCTTCTTCCCGTCAGTTAAAGCCAGAATGGAAGGGGCGTTCATCAAATTGGATCATCACTTAACACAAATACTTTCAGGTCATGGTGAATTCAGGGGAAGACTGCACAGCCTGACCCTGTCTCCCCATCCAAACTGTGTGTGTGGTGACACAAACCAAAAAGCGAGCACATTCTGTGGCACTGTGAGATTTTGACGGACGCAAGGGACGAAATGTTGGAAGGTCTGAAAGTAACTACGAGACCAGCATGGAATGCGGATCTCGTGTCGGACAAGGAGAATCTCGAATGCCTGGGAAATTTACAAGGATTTGGGTTGAGAGACGGCCTGAACTTAGAGTCGAAGATTAAATTTAACTTCATTATGTTTCATTATGTGCTTAGGATCTAGGTGTAATTGCTCCTGGCATCCACGGTCACCCTTTTACAATATTTATACTACTACTACTGCCCGGATATTACGCACTACATGTTCTTATTTCACACTGAAACTGTTTACTCACGTATCATGTTTTGTATTAATATATATCATGTTTTCTTAGGTACCATCTTCAACAACCTCTTTAACATCTAAAGCTTGTCTATTACTTGTTTTAGTACTTTGTTTTTTTTTTCTTTTTTTTTAACTAGATATTATCAATAACCTCACGCGTATCCTAACTATACGTGCATTTTTCTAGCACTCTTTTTCTAAATCTAAGATTATCAAGTTTTTCTTGTCTGGATTTGTATCATTCAAGGAGCCGGAACTGAACTACCATCTCATTTTTGTATTGTCCTACATCCCATCAAGGGGGTGGACTAGATCTATGTCCGTGCAACAACCGAGAAGATGACTCCCAAGGCAGCCGCTGCATAACCCGCCCGCGCCTCCCCCGTCGCCATGAGCAGGCCAGAAGACCAACCGTAGCGGACCGGTGCCCTTCCGCCCTGCCTCCGATGACCCGATGCTCTCTTTTATCCCTAGTGTCTTCAGGTCTTTCCGCACTTAATCCCAACACTTTCTTCGAGGGCCTACCGGGAAGCCGGCTTAGGGGCGCGGACACCGAGTCTCGCTTGCGACTGAACTGATGGCTCCGCTTATCCTCGACGGGACTGCCGGATGACTGTAGCTCAGCTGCTTTGGTTAAGTCAAACAATCTCATCATAATATATATTTTTTTTATTCTATTAATTTTTCTCCCTACATATTAACAAACTTTTATTTCAGCTACATCAGGTGGCGGAGATGAGACGTTATACTGTGAAATAAATAACTAACAACATGTACGCACTCGCATACTGCCTGCTAACAATCTATGCCCGGACATTGGGGGTCTAGAGTCATTTTAAATAAAAAGTAGCTTCTTTATAAATAAAAAATTAGAGTCCTGATGAGTACGGTGAAGTAGGAAACCATCTGTTTCCTTAGAACGCCGTGGGAAAGTGGTGGGCAACCTCCAATCTCATACGACGTCACCAGATACCTTTGCATACATTTTACCCAAGTTCCCTTTGAAAGCTCATAGCTTCGACATATTTGGAGATATTAGAATAAATAAAATAGGAGGCGAACTAGAAGGAATTTTATCATAGTAATATATTAAATTAATATGTTATTTATAAGCAATATATAGGGGGGATAACAGGAGGAAAACAAACATTTTAATTAAATTATAATTGATTTTGTCATGGATGTCCGTGGGAAAATATGACTGAATTTTCATGGTAAAAAAACTTTAATCATAATTTAAGAAATAATCGGCGACATGTGAAAGCGGTGGAGCCGACCACCGAACATGTTTTAATCAACGAATGCCCGCTTCATTCATTCCCTGGCGGGATTGATGAGGTCTACAGGGTGACGCGACGGCTGATGCCCTAGAGTGGATCTGGATGTCCCTCTCTGACTCCCCACCATACGAAGAAAGAAGAAGACAAAATAATAGTACTTGTCTGAAGATAAACATAATAGGCTGAAACCGGTAACGGTCAAAATTAAAATGTGTGGATAAAAATTAAAATGTGTGGATACAAATTTAAAACTGTTTTAATATTCCTATTGTTAGAGATAAAAAGGCGAAAATGTCACGTATATTATTGAGACTTCTGATTCACAAAAAGGTGACATTTTTAGCCTCATCTGTTTTAATTACAATACGTTGTGTTCTCACAAACATGTGGTATCTCTAACACTTCTTGGAAAGAAAAGATTCATTTGATAGGAATAGAGTTTATTTATTTATTTGATGATGTAATATCTTATATTTCAAATACAACTCAGCAATGTCGGCCTCACTGGGAAGCTCATCTGTGCTGAGGCCTCCATTTTACTAAACAAAATTTTTACAGAATACATTAAAAATAATGTTGCGAAAAAAAAACTAAGCTAAAAATTAATTTAAAATCAAAAATTTAAAATTAAGTTAAAATTATAGGTAAAATTAATTATTTTGTGATGTGTTTTATATTGGTTTTGTGTGTTACGTGTATATGTTTTATTCTTATTATATTATGAGATTTTGGTAATATTGTCTTTTTTGTTCTTTAATCCATTTTGTAATTTTGAATAAGAATATATTTTTGCTTTCTTCTATTTTATTTTCAAGGGTAAGACTGTTGAATGCTTTTATAGCATGATATTTATGGTGTCTTTGTCCAAAGCTTGTATTCACTGTCGGAGTTTTTAATGTTATTTTTGTACGATTGTCTAACTGGTCTGTTATTGATATTTTGATATTATTGAAATTGTTTTTTTTGGTCAAAAATGTAGTTTAGCAGTGCTTTAACGTATAATTGGCGTATTTCTAGGATGTCTCGACTCGAGATCGCAAATTCGAAATCTCACGTGATTAGAAATTACAATCTCGCGAGATCTTGGAATTTTCGGGATCTCGTTAATTAAAAGAAAATATAATTCGAAAGAAAACAAAAACCTTTATTCTTTAATATTAGTTACTAAATAATTAACAGTTTTTTTTTTATTATTAAAATACTCAAAAGAAAAAATTTAGCTTAAGGAGATTAGAAAGTAATAATTACGGGTGATTTTGAAAGTAACTTCTTGGAACTAAAGGATGTGGTTTGAGAACAACTTTACATAACTTGAATTGAGCATTAAAATTATTAACTGCTTTCTTGAAGTATCTCCATACAGGTAAACGACTGCTAAACTCAACATACAATTGATCTGGATTATTTTTCGACATTGGTATTAACAACGTAAGAATCCAAAAATTATTTTTATTTAACTCACATAAACAATAAAAAATGCACAATTAAAGAAAAAGTAATGACAATGACCATAACTGTACAACTAAAACAAACAAATGGATGCCTGCACGCTCGCAAGTATCTCTTTCTCACTCACTCGACACTGTTTTATATTATCTGTCCCGATAGTCATCCGACGCTAATATTCGTAAATAGTCGGGATAGTTTTCTTTCTTCGATCGGCACTCCGCCCGACCGTCACGTCAGTCAGTCAGCGAGTGCCGAGTGGACGTGTGTAGCGTCGCTGACTACTGCCGTCCAATGCCGTCGATCTCGAACGGGATCTCGTCAAATTATGCTTCGGGATTGATCCCGAAAAATGTCACGAGATCTCGCAAGATCGAGAACCCGCGAGATTGGGATTGCATTCCCTAGTCACAACTGTTGAATATTTGGTCTGTATCAGTTAGTCTATGTTTTTTAAGTATTACCTTTAAGATCGTTTTCTGCGCAATTTCTAGGTGATCAATAGCTGAGTTTGTTGCTCCTCTCCAGACAATTATTCCATATTCTATTATTGATTGACAAAGTGCAAAATATATGGTTTTCATTTGTTTTATTTTATAAATGTTTCTTGTGTTTAGAAAAAATGTGTATTGTTTTTAGGAGTTTATTTGTGATTTGTTTGATTTGATGTGTCCATCTAAGGTTATGATCAATTACGGTTCCTAGATACTTTATGTGTTTTGTTTTTTCTAGAGAAGGGCATTTGCAGATGTTGGTATTTAATCATTCGTGTATTTTTATGATGTTTTGTGTTATTTTTTGGTTATCCCGTGCTGTTTATACTGTACTTTGTAAATTTTGTTTTCGATATGTTTAGTGTAAGTATATTTGAGTATAGCCATGTTTTCACTCGCGTGATTTCTAAATTTGCTATGTTAAATACACTATTCCAATCCTTACATTTAAAAAGTAAAACTGTATCGTCTACGTAATTAACTATTTCACCGTTTATTTCCATGCTGCAAAGTTCATTTATGTAAATAGTGAAAAGAACGGGCCCTAGTATGCTTTCTTGTGAAACTCCGTATTTAATCGGAAGTGGTTTGCTAGTACGGTTGTTAATATTGACTTGCTGTGTTCTATTACTCATATAACTTTTTAGTAGTTGGAGTTACTTGTCTTTGATATCCATGTTTTCTAATTTTTTACCAAGCGTATTATAGCAAATTGAATCAAAGGCTTTAGCTAAATCGAGATATATCGCTATACATTTGTATCCTTGATCTAAGTTGCTTTGTATGTAATCTATCGTACATGCCAAAGTTTCTTTTGTGCCTCTTTTTTCTCTAAACCTCGAATTTAATTTTTTTTATATTGTAATTTTGATTTCCATTTTATCAGTTTTTATTCACCATAATTGATTTTTCGATGATGAAGCGAACGAAGTTACATAAATAGCCATTTAAACCATTTATATTGAAAGTTAGATCAACTTATTTCACAACCCGGTGGGTACAAAGTGTCTTTTTTTTATATTCATAGGTACACAACTATCAGCTAAATTGTAAAGGATTATCCAGTTATTGGCAGTGAGGTCTGTCCTGGTTTAACTAATGCATAATTAAATTTATTATGAAGATTTTGGATGTGTAGTTATTTCGAAGTTATTTCCGAAGTTATTTTGGTAACTTTAGAATTTGAAACGACCATTTCAAGTGCAAAAACATATTGATATTAATTTGTCTGTCTTTGAAAATGATAATATAAATTTGCACTGACAGTCGGTGTGCTGAAAAATCAAACCGCATAGCAATGTTATTTATTCCTCTTCAATGATGTAGGTGAAAGAGGCTGGGAAAAAAATATTTGGATTGAATGAAGTGTTGGTGTAATTATGAAAAAGATTTTAACAATCATTTTCACACCTTAAAAAAAATAAGGCAACGTTGGTGATTCTGTTGTAAGAGAGTTCTACGTTGGATCATATTGTATATTTTTGTGTTTTTCTTTTATGCAACTTTTAGTGAATCTTTATTCTTTATATTGGGTAAAAAAATCAGTAAAAAATATTTTCAAAAACTTTTTTTGTAATGAAAATGTTTTTTGGACGCAAAGTTTCAATAAAGCATCTTCAACGATATCAACTATTTCACAATCCAAGTTTAATCTCAAACTAGAGTGACCAGATGATATATTTCCCATTGTAAAAATGGGTCTTAATTTTTTTTTCTGCTCACCCCAGTAATAATCCCCACTGGAGTAGGGATTATAATAATCATAAATACATTGGTTTGGTTGTGTTGGGTTGTACTAGTTTATGTAGATGTTTATGTTATTTGGAAAGGTTTTTTATGTAAAAAAATCACTATTGTACAAATAAAATTTTAAAAATTAAACAAGAAATAAATTTCTGAGTGTTATAGGGATATATATATATAAATTACATTTTTTTATAACAGGTGATTCTTTTTACTTTTCGTATCTAATTTTATTTTCATACGTGAGAGTTGTTAAAATTTTTTTCACTGACCATAAATATAAAGATTTTTTAGCTGTCGGGAGTGAAATATTAATAAGCATTATTACAAAAATAACCTTTCACTAGTAACCCTCAGAAGTTTTTAGTATGGTGTTAAAACTGGTCAACCTATATTAAAATGCGAACAAGTTTGTTATAATGTGTTTTTGTAAACAACGGCACTCACGAAGTTTTTTTCTGCTAGAGCCGTAAAGTGAAAAGTTTTTACGTTATTTTTTCATTTCACCCCCGCCTCCCCCAGCTAATAAATTCCAAGGTCCCATTATACATTTTCCTCTGACTTCAATATAAATGATATGTATATATATACGATCCTTCAGAAGTGAGCTTTCACCCGTAAGAAAGCAATGCCCAGATTTACCAAAAGTTATCAATCTCGTGAAACTCGTGAAAAACTCGCGAACAAAAAGAGGGTTTGAATTTATCTCGTTAGCTAAGCGACGCTTTTAACAATTTGTACTTACCTACGCTTTTTCTGGAAAATATATAATTTATTGTATGAAAGAAAGACTTATTTTTAGAACTAGCAGACCCGGCCACACGTTGCTGTGGCTAACGAAACCCTTATAACCAACGCCAATTAAGATAACTTGATTTACAATCCATTTTTTTACATTTAATTTATTAATTTTTTTTTCTAATTTATCGACATTATTTATTATTTCAACAAGTAAAATTATTTATTTATTTTATTTTAGTACAAAATTATAAGGCTGGTTGCATGTGCAATCTCATTAGCTGAGAAAACAGTTTTAGAATTCCTTATTATGCCAATACATTGTATTTAACAAAAAATTATATTTAACGAATCAATAGATATTACATACATTATGTATAATTACGTACACAAATATCGACTACCATTATTTGGGCATGTGCCTAGTGAGATAGTCGAAAAGCAAGTAACAAAATATAACCAAAAAATTTATAAATATATATATATTTACTTTCCTCATAACCCGGTGGGTAGAAAGTGTCTTTTATATTCATAAACAACTTCTACTTAATTGTAAAGGACATCGTTTTCCAGTTATAGACGGAGACTTCAGTCCTGTTTTAATTAATGCATAATTCAATTTATTATGTAGATTTTCGATGATGTAGTTTTAGTGGAGTAGTTTTAGTTTTACGACGAAGTTATTTCGGTAACTTTAGAATTTGAAATACCGACCACTTCAAGTGCAAAAATAAGTTGAAGTTAATTTGTCTGTCTTTGAAAAAGATAATATAAAGGTTCACGGATAATCGGTGCGGTGAAAAATAATATCGCGTAGCAATTTTATTTATCTCTCTGCACTGGTGTAAGTGTAACTGGTTGCGAAAAAAAATCTATTGATCGAAGTGTAGGTGTAATTATGAAATAAATCATAACAATAGATTTTCAACACAAAAAAATAAGGCAACAACGTTTGTGTTATTAGAGTTCTAAGTATTTCAAAGCACAAAGACATTCCCCCCCCGGGTGGGACACAAAGGGTCCCACCCGGGCGTCGCGTGTTCGATTCCTCGGCTGGCTAAATCCTCCATCACAACACATGCAACATTTTCGGCTTTCTGTGGTGGTAGTAGGAGATTTTCAAAGATTGTCGGGTTATTCGTAACCCGGGAATGTTTCTTTCTTTTTAAAAAAAAAAAAAAATTAAATTCGTGGTACCTTTACTCCAGTCCTCAGAAACATTTTTAAACATAGAGTTTGGTACCTACGGCATGGGTACTTTCATATATCCGTTGGTGGTTACCTATAGGTAAAGGTAGGTACTAAATAGGATTTTCTTGTATTTTAATAGAACAACTTTATTTCATGTATTATAAACATTATATTTTTTTAATAATAATAAAAAAAACCTAAAATATTTTAAAATCCTTTAGATTTATTTCCCAATCCCAAGTAAAAATATTTACTAGAGCATTTAAATAGATTTCGAAGAAAAGAAAAATGATGGTTATCTACTATTTACAATTTTCAAGAGGATTGAAATGTGAAATTTACGATAGGTTGTTTGATACAGACGAACTTCTATCTTGATTTGAATAAAACTGTTTGCTATGCTCTCCAAATTCAGATACCTACTGTTTTTTTAGTATGTAATCAGATCCGACAGAACTACGTTCTCAGAAAAAAAACCTCACAAAACGGGTGCTTTTTTGATTGCCACAAAACGAAAATGTTTTTTTTTTATATAGCGAAGTTTCCGTGAATCTAGAATCTAGAGGTATGTTCTCACGTTCATTCCCAACTAATTTATTTTACACAAAGAAGGCTGAGTGAATACCTCACATGTTGTAAATATCTTCACTCAGAAATTTCCACTCCCACAATGAACGATCTTTCACATTCGTAATTTCCGAGAGTAATTTCAAATTCAGCGGATAAAAAATCGATTCCTGAAATTCTTGAAAGATCAGTAACATTTTTTTCTGCAAAATTTAATAAAAATATAAAGTAGAACATTTTTTAGGGTGAGGTTTTGAGGGTCATGACTTTTGCTCAGTTTTTCAATCTGAATTTCTAGACGTCATTATCATAATTGAGCTCAAAACTTTACATCAATCAATCAACTACGAGAATAAAATTTTATAAATGAGACCTATCGCAATGGTGGGTAATGCACAGTACTTCGGTATTCTTATGGCAAAAGGACACATCTGCATTTTTTCGTTTGCAAGGTTTCTTCTACAAAAGTTTTAAAATGCTCTTATCTTGACTATGGCCAATGTATACACATCTAACCTGCAATAAAAGATCTTAAGGGTGTGCGGCCTTTTTCATATTAAACTAATAAACTGGATTTGAGGCCAAAATATTCGAACAAAACTGAACAATAATTTTTCTAACCTGTCTGCTTGGTTCAATATATTCGCACCTTACAATCCGGAGCCTCAGTTTCGCACGAAAAATTAAAAACCGTCACTTTGGATCGAGATTGTAAAATATCTATGCAAGATAGCTTCCATATTTCAAAGACAATAAGAAGCATTATTACGGACTCTTTCTGATTAAAAGAAAAATACATATGTTTGCATGAGAGGCAGTGAGATAAACAGCTTTTAAAATTTAAAGTCGCTCGGGACGTTTTTCGTCTTATGAGAATATAACGCGATTACGTGTATTGGGATGTATTTTTTCCTAAATAAGAAGACGGGTTAATCAAAAGATAAATAAATAGTTCGGATAGTTGCTTTGTATTTTATGTATTTATGATTTTTATTAGAGGGGGGGGGGCAAGATGGGGTAGTTAACGTTTAATAATAAATAAAACATTTTTCATCAAATATTACAAAATCTATATTTTATGCAAATAAAATATGGTCATGTAGCTGTAACATTCCATAGAATAAAATCCTAAAATATATTTAAAAAAGCTATAAAAAGTGTAATTAAAACTATCATTTGCCCTGTCTGTCCCCACCAGGAGGGTACGACAGGGTAGACCACCGGGCAAGATGGTGTTAAGGTTCACTCTTAGAGTATTGACTCCTAGTCTTCGTCTTCGACACCTGCACAGGAACAGTAAGCCCATTCTTGACACATTCGGCAGGCTCCAACTGACTCAAAATACCCTCCTTTACAATAAAGACAACGTATTTTTTGTGTCTTCAGAAAACAGAAGTTTTTTCAACCACTTGACTTCTCTCAGTTTTTTTTGCTGTTTGCAGCATTCCGTTTCGTATTTTAAATCATTAATAAATAAATTAAATAATCGTAAGGAAGAGGCGTGTTTTTTAACATTGTAATAAATATTTAACTATATAAATTCATTTAAGGACAATAAATATTAAATGTCAAATACCCTAATCAGTCAAATCAATAAAATAATCCTCAATATGTCACGCTCAAGGTGCACTCGTAACATTACATCAAAAACGTGAAAAAATCAAATTCGCTCAGCGCTTACGACATCAATTCGGGATGACTACAGTCGCAGTACTAAAGACGCAGGGTGCGGTGGGGGCACATATGGGCGAATTATCAGGATCGTAGCAGGTTTGGACAAAGCAATATAGTAAAAGCTCCATCTTGCCCCCCCCCGTCTTGCCCCGCCTTCCCCTACATAGGCCATTATATCTTTTCGATGATTTTGATAAAATTCGGCTTACTGTGTGTAATTTGGTCCAAATTGAAAGATAGTCTCTATCTCGATTATTGACGTCAATATTTAAATTTTTGTTAAAAGACGTTGCTTTGTAATTCTTTGTAAGTTCCATAAAGTTTCTAACAGATGGCGGTGGGAGTCAATTTATCGACTTAACACTTGGTTGTCCAGGTTGGTTAACCATCCAGTAGATGACGTTGTGTTTCGTTATAGCAATGCGTGGCTGGGTCAGCTAGAATTTTATAATTTAAAATTCAAAGTAATAAAGTAACACACATCTGTAATGGATATTTGCTATGTATTTTGATTAAAAAATAAATTAATCAGATTGATTTTGAAGTATTTTGGCCTCAAATCCAAATATAAGATTTGTATGAAAAAGATCGCAGAGTCGTTCCTCGTAAAGAGCATTTATCCATCTAGGATATCTGCAATAGACTGAATTATAAATATTGCAGAAAAAAACAAGTGCAAATACCAACTTCTGCCATCAAAATAGATTCTTACTTTTTCTTCATTCTGAAAGTTGACGACGATTCTTTTTTTTTAAGTGAAACATCTCTAGCGCCGTTAGTGATTCGAAATTCGGATGAAACCGAAATGCGTCACAACCCAGTTCTACACAAACATTCGGTTCCAATATAATGCAGTAAATTCACGCTTTGGCACGTGCCTTCGACAGCGTGGGCAAGGTGACTGACTAGTCTCAGCGGCCATCAAGCGAATGGAGGTTCGAAACCTACTGAATCAAAAAAAAAAAAAATGAAATCAATATCCAATCTTCAAACCACTTTAAAATAAACAGGCAAAAGAAAACGACATCTGGCGACTTTTTAGTTTCACTTCTCCCGTGTGTGAATTATACACTCTGATTTTTTTCTTCTTAAAGTTGACATGTACCAGCTGGTGATTTTTGTCATAGAAAAAACACGGATTTTTGCTCTTATGTAATATTTATTTATTTATTGAAAAATGAGAAATACATGAAAAACATAAGCTGCAAATCTCACTAGGGCATTCCTGTAACGAGATATGCAGTTTCACAAAGTAATAATATGCTCCTTATACGTCATATTTTCCGGCACAGTTGAAAATACTACGCCGGATAGTTCCGATTTATAACCATCTTCATATTGTCCAGGATAGTGTATTGTTCTGAAAGCCAAAGTCACTATTAGATGTTGTTATCGGTACTTATCAATTAAAGTGATTTAAGAATTCAATAAACCCACTTAGCTATACCGTACCAGTTAGTGGTTCCGAAATAATTATGAGTAATAAGTAGGTATAAATTATAAAAAAATTATTTCGTCTATGGCTTGTGTTACTGTAGATATACTAACTTTTACGATAGAAATATCAAACAGTACACTTGTCCTTATTTCATTAAAAAAATTAATCGTAGTTTGTATGCCACAAAAAAAGAACGTCAGTATATGTGTATTACAAAACTTTAAAAAATTATAAAAAATATGTTTTATATCATCAAGTAAACTGCTTTTTTTGTTTTGTAACAAAAATCAAACATTAAACACAAAATAAAGCAAGACCTTTTATGTACCAAAAATTGATGTAAAATATGAGGGAGCGGACCGCGGATCGGCAGAGACGGATAGAGAAATAAAAGGCGTGCAGTCATAGTAGTGAGTCAGTCTTTATTGGTGAGCTAGTAGCGAAGGTCGAAGCGGAGCGGAGTGACAGTGGTGCCGTGATGTGTTGCTGATGTTGCTGCTGGTGCGTGATGATGGTCAGGAAGCTGCGGCGGTGAAGAACAGAGTTCTTCAGGGAGCCGGCGTGTTGCTGTACACCATGGCGGTGTAGAAGTGACCTTGGTCCAGGCGGTCGATCGACGTCGTGATGGCGGATATGGTGGCTATGTGTTCTTTGAGTCGGAGCACACACGTGACGCAGGAAGAAACCTTGAGAGGCAATGAGGATGACCTCTGGCAGCGGAACGCGATGGGTTTCGAATGCCAGAGAACGGGTTGCACCTATATATATGCGGGCTTGATAGTTGATAGGTCTGGTGACATCTCATGTCGAGGCGTGATGGGCCGGACAGTGAGATGGTGGTTGGAGATGGAGGCCTGAGAAGGTGTTATGGAGATATTCCTCGATTCACACTGGATATGCGTAAATCACAAGTTGCTTACTGCGCGGGCGGATATCGGCGAGGGCTTGTAACGTATTACGGCACTGCACTATTGTAATCACTTCTCGGTGTATTTTACTCGACCAATGAATCGAGACTAGACTGACCGAGCACAGCGTTGAGTCGCATCATTTATATAGGCGATCGGTAGAAAGTTCTCTGACGTTCCGCGGCCGTTGTAATGAGCGGCTGTTGATTCAAGGCCTTTCGCGTAAGTGGCGGAAAGCGTTAACCGCTGTAGGTAGATATGTACCGGCAGTACCTTACGCGGTGTGTGCCGTAGGTATTTCTCGTGTATTCGCTCGGCGCCAGTGGTGGCACAATGAATTCGGCAAAAGTGGGCGCTACAAATATGTATGTCGCCTAACAATGGAATATCGTCATCAGTTGACCACAGGTCATCATCGAAATATTCCACAAATGTTTCATTTTGAAACTTTCCAAAAAAATCAGTTTTTGGAACACTGACAAACAACTGAAAAAGAATTTAAAGAAAACACGTTACACACCCACAACCCTACCGTGCCAAATTTGAAATACCTCCTCCCTCCCACAATACCAAAAGAATATATTTTTTAAATATTTTTATGAGATTTGTTGATTTTTTTATGATGAAACCAAAAAGTATATATTTAAAAAAAAAAACAAATAATGTTTCAGGGCTATCTGGGATAATGTGCGTTTTGTTTAAAGAACTTTTACGTATTATATTAAATTCTTTTAAAACTAATAACTTCACATTCTTAGATCTTTTTTAGATAAATGAAACAAAGTTACTTTGTTTAAATCACTAACATATTTGTTAAAAGGTGACCGGTTTCGGAACGACCGTTCCTTCCTCAGGGCAAACGTATACTGATTTGACAATTACGCAGTGGGTGGAACAATGTATTATTACTAAGGATTGGGTAGGGATGGAGGCGTTCCTAGGGATTAATGAAGAGTGGGTGGAGGAACGAACATATCCATGATTGGGCTGTAAGATAGTACTTTTTGTTTGTTGAAAATAGATTTTAAGATGATCGGAATATCTCCGCTTACCTGTCAGAGATATCTCGCATCCAAAGGTCACGGAACTCATTTAAATTATAACACTGATTAGTATAATTAAATTTATTTTAAACAAACTGAATATTAAATAATTACAGGAGTTATATCCGCGACAATAATTTATTATACGCAAGCGATTAAGTTAAGTTTACTGGCGGAGAGAAAGGTCGGTGACAGAATGCTCTAGAACTAAAGTTCGAGTCCGAGCTCACTTTTGTTATCTGCGCCTTTCGACTGTTGCCAGTTTAAAGATGATGTTTGTGCACCAAATAATATTCGCGGTTATCAATGTCAGTTTTTACGACGATCATTCAATATGTTCATATCTTTTTAAACAATTACAGATATCTTTCGTACAAAAATGTATTGCTTAACGCAATTATAAATTATGTTCTGATATCATTCTTCTAAAATTAATTTAAGAATTCCATAGCTCACGGGCTCTTGCTGCGTGATTTCTTGAACCCGCGTTACCTTCGAGGCATTTCTGATTATACAATAAGCTTCGCTTACAGTTATGCTAGTGATTCATTTCATGCGAAATGTACATAGAATAGCTAGCTTGCGACCCGTGCCCAAAATTGAATTTCATAGTTAATGTGTTGTTGGCATAAACCTCAATTAGCATAAAGGTAGGGTAACAACGCCTGTACAAAAGATATGCCAAAATAGGCGATAGGTTGCGAGTTTAACCAAAAAGCCAAATTATGTGCGAACCTATAATATCAACAATAGTTATATAAACTGTTTTGGGAAGCACGCAGCAGAGCGACGATAGTGTTGCTTTATAAATGAGGTTTTTATTTGGATTTAACAAAATATTTAAAAACTATTTTCGTAGTTTTAAGTATAGGTACTCAAACAACACATGAAAATACGAAATTTTACAGAATTTTATTTTTATGTATTTTTTCATAATTTACTAATTACCTACATACAGTACCGATATATTCGTACTTACCGTTCGTGTTGAATAAATATGTGAGAATAATTTTTTTTTTTTTACATTTGCTTCAGTCTGAAAAAAAATTGGCCCTGAGAAAAAAAATCCCTCATGGCGTACGTCATCTTTGGATGTTATGTGGAGGGTCGTTTTAGGGAAAAGAAAGAGGTAAGGACAAAGGTATTAGTGTGAGTGAAGATGAGTAGGAATCTGAGGTCAATGTGACGTACGAATTCATTCAGGAATAACAGAAATAAAAGAAAACATACGATTATTATTATAAATTTCTACATAATTTATACTTTCAATATTTTAAGTAATATTTAAAACTATATTTTTGAATGTAGCTATTACTTTGTGGTTATCCATTATAGAAAAATGAAATAATTTAACTTTGTATAAACCACTTATTTGATGCGCAAATCCGACCGGTTTCGGAACAAACGTTCCTTCGTCAGGGAAAGCTTATACATGTGGTTTGGTTAGAAACATAATTAATAACTTTGGAATAATTAGTATAAGCTTTCCCTGACGAAGGAACGTTTGTTCCGAAACCGGTCGGATTTGCGCATCAAATAAGTGGTTTATACAAAGTTAAATTATTTCATTTTTTTTTTAATATTTAAAACATTCATTACTTATCAGTCAATTTTTAAGAAAACCAACTGATTTTTAATTTTGGATATTACAATGCCCAAAAGTGATTTAAATGATTGGAAGTTTTCATACGTAATTGTGGCCAAAAGTAGTTTACAACAAAGTTAAAAAGCAGAGTTATCGTTTTCAAACGATTTCTACAGATTTATAATTTTTTTATTTAATTTATATATCTATCGTTTTCAAATAGGTAAATATATTGCATACATGGTATATTATTTAAATTATTTGCTGTGTTATTTATTTTGTCCATTTTTTTAAATTTTAAAACCAAACCACATGTATTATTTTCATGACATAAACATATCTAAAAATTTATCAAGTTAAATATATATGAAAACGGTGTTATCGTTTTTCCAAAAAAATAACTAAGTGAAAACAATTCTTGAGTATTGAATTTAATTTATTTGCTGTATTATTTGTTTTGTTTTTTTATGCATTCGAAAGGCCAACCGAACATTTCATATTACGTGGGAATGTAAAAATTCTTTCAAATTTTGTCGCTTTTTATTAAAATGTCAGGAAATCGATTGTTTAGTTTTATCTTTCTTACACAAGAAACTTTCCTGAAAAGAACCGTTAAATTGTAAGCAAAATCTAAAGGTTTTGCCGCAACACAGATTTTAACTTTCACGCTCTCATCTATTTTTGCCATTTTATTACTCATCATGTTTTATACAAACCCAAATATTATTTTCTTTTGCTTTGGAGATAAATGGGGGAGATATGAAAAGTTGTGTAACCTTAAAAGCTTTGCGGAAAGAGTTCATGATTTTGTTTTCTTGACAATACATATAATGAGAACGTTTGACTGATCATCGTTTTTTATACACTGAATTCTACTTTAATGTTTCTCAGATGACAAATATATGAAAGCCGATAAAGCACGAAGGTTCGTTTCTTTTCTCTTGAAGTGCCCTTGGAAGCATACTCCTGAGTTCTTAAGTAGTTTGTCGACAAAGAAGAACTGAATGACTTTCCCTTTATTATTATTTTTACACAGACTTTGAAAATCACAAGGGTAATTTTTAACAAACCACCGTCGAGGTGATTTGTTAATTACTTTTTTATTTGATTTACTCCAATTTTTTACTTATTATCTTGGTCTGGAGTAGTTTGTTTTTACTTACAACTCTATTTAAATTCGGTAATATCAAATAAGTAAATCTAACATAATATATAACACTTATTTTCGTACTTTATGAAGTATACTCTAAGTGTATGCAATAAGCAAGAAAAGTAAAATTTCGGGTGAAGACGAAGATAAAAAAATAATTTTTCGAAAAAAGAAAATTAAAGCTTACATTTATGACCAAATTTAACCTAAAGCTTTGAGTTTTACATTTTTCACTTTATCCCATTTGTGATAATAGTGTCAAAGTGACAACCAAATGTATTGAAGATAGGCAAGATAATTCCTAGCGCAAACTTCCGCGGATTAGGAATGTTATTTCAAGCCTTCAACAATTCTTAACAAAGAGATTGACTAGTAGTGACAAAAATATCTTGAATTTCACTTGAAGCACAATAAATATCGAGTATTCACTTAGAAAGAAAACAGTATTGTTGTTTCGAAAATAAATTACGAATTCTTGGAAGTAGCTTCTATTTTATGTTCTTTTTGATCTCGTCGCCATTTCAAAAGCTTGGACCTTCTGTAACTCCAGAAAGAGCACTAATATTTTCTGTGACACGTCAATTCGCCATTTTCAAAAGCTCCATTCAGCTTTTGCGAAAAGCCAATGTCTTTCATCTTCTGGGCTGGTGCATTCGCTATTATTATTTCTTGAGAAGCTTTTGGCTCTAGAAAACTCTTGAGACTCGAAGAAGGCTTTTTTACGTTGTCACAATGCGGCTTATTTATAAAGAAGCTCATCTTTGTTCAATCTATTACACGAAATTTAATATCAACCCTTGATATTGCCATACAATCCGACACTCTGACCAATCTTAACCGATATTTGCATGTTGTATATTTATGATCTTGCGCATACGAATTATTATAATATATATATATATATATATATTTTTTAATTATTTATTGAAACATTTTTTATAATTACAATTTTACAACAAAATATATATTTTTTTACAGGTATTTTTTTTTACTACCCTTCCATTTATAGCATTTGCTTGTGTATGGAAGGGGAGTGTACATAAATGCTATTAGTTATTAGTTATAAGTTAGTACTTAAATAATTAATTGTACATAAATATATGTGAGCTGCAGTATTTATTTGATAATAGTGTAAATTTAAAAAAAAAAAAAGAAAGAATGTAATGGAAAACTAAGGTTATTTGTAAGATTAATTGACAGTAGTTTTTTTCTTAAGAATATTTTTAAAATGTCTCTTGACAGAGAGCAGTATTCGGGTTTTATCATTAATGCTTCTGATTTCTTCTGGTAGACGATTGAAAAAAGTTCTTCCCTGGTAAGTATAATGATGCTGTGCAAAGACGTATTTAGTTTTGGGCATAGAAAAACATGTTTAAGTCGAGTTCTGTTTTCATTTAAAAATGTTTTCATTTAAAATTATCTTTTTCTTTTATAATTTGAATTAATGAATTTTTAATATATAAATCTTTAAATGTGGGTACTTGAAATTCTTCAAACAGGCGTTCTGTTGGGTAGTCTAAGGATTTTTTTAATATAATTTTAATAATTGTTCTTTGTACAATTTCTATTGGAAGAAGGTTACATTTATACGCAGATCCCCAACTAATAATAGCGTATTGTAGAGTGGATTGAACTAAGGCATAGTAGATTAAATATAGATTTTTTATCGACAGAAAAATTCTAATTCTTAAAAATATATATATTAATTTTCTGATTTTGTTTACTACCTGACATATTTGTTCCTTCCATTTCAGATTTTTGTCGATAATTACTCCGAGATATTTAATTTTATTTGTTGTTTTTAATATTGTACAGTTTGATTTGCAATAATTTTGGCTATGAATTTTAGTATTATCGTGTATGACAATGTTAAAATTTTTGGGAGCATCGTTTGGAAGGATTGCAAATGGAATTACAAATGTCTTTTCACTATTTAGTGATAGTAAATTAGTGTCGAAAAAATTCTTAAGCGTGTTGATGTCTTCTGTGGCCTTTAATTCTACATTTTTCCAAGTCTTTTCACTTATTATTAATACTGTATCGTCGGCGTATGATGTAATTTGACCATTTAAATGTTGAAAAAAAAATCATTTACATATATGGTAAAAAAAATTGGTCCAAGCACTGTACCTTGCGGGATTCCAAAGCTTGAAATCTCTTGATCACTATTAACATGATTGATTTTTACCACTTGAGGGCGGTTTTTTAAGTAGTTGGTGATCCATTTAATCGCGTTGCCTTTTATGCCAATATCATTTAATTTTTTTAATAGCATCTCATGGGATATGCTATCGAATGCCTTTCTGAGGTCAATAAATATGCCCGCACATTTTTTACCTTTATCTAATGATTCGTAAATGTATGAAGTTACGTTAGCAATGGCATCTTGTGTGCTGAGTGATTTAATAAAACCAAACTGGTTTTTGTGTAGTATTTTATTACCATCTAGGAAATTTACCAATTGTTTTTTTACTATTTTTTCAAAGATCTTTCCTATGTTAGAAATTAGACAAATTGGGCGATAATTCGTTACTTGGTGTGGATCACCAGATTTGTAAATAGGTGAGATTATTGTGTTTTTATAGTTCATTGGAAATATTCATTTCGTTAAACTCAAGTTTATTAAATAAGTGATGGGTTTTATTAAGTAAGATTTCATAGATTTTAACATGTGTGCCGTAATAGAATCAAAACCGGGAGACGAACCTCCTTTCATATTTTCTATTATTTTTAAGATTTCACATTCTGTTGTTATTTCAAATTTTGAAAGTATATTATTTAAGGTTTATGAATATTTTTCGCAAGATTTTTTCCAACATTTGCAAAGAAGGAATTAAATATGTTTGCACATTGTTTAGGCTGTAAATTGGCATCTATAATTTTTTTATCATGTTCGATGTACTTAATATTTTGTGTTTTTTTTGTATTGTCTATGGCCAAGTTCACAGTTTTCCACATTTGTTTATGGTTATTTTCTGAAGATAATATTTTATTTTTAAAAAAATCTTCCTTACTTTTTTAAATATAAGATGTTAATTTATTTTTATATTTTTTATAAAAAATATATGCTTTTTCATCATTGGGATTTTTTAAAGTTGTTTTATAAAGTTTTTCTTTGTTTCTGATAGATATTATAAGTCCTTTGGTAATCCAAGGTTTTAAACATCTTAATTTTGATTTTATGTGTATTATTATTTCAGTTGTCGAATTTTTAATGTGTTGTGACAGGATTGTTTCAAAGTTAGTCGAACATATTTCGGTATCATCACTCTTTAAAACATTGTTACAATCTTCCATTTTTAGTTTTTCAGAGAGAATAGTCATATCTATTGTTGATTTTTTGGGTATTAAAGTATGTTTTTTATGTTTAATATTATTATTATACAGAAGTAAGCATGAATAATGATCAGTTATGTTAGTTTTCCAAACAATTGATTTTAGTTTGTGAAGATCTTTAATGTTTGCGTTTGTCCAAATGTGATCTAAACAAGATGGAGTATGTTCTTTTATTTCTCTAGTATTTTTATTTATGCAAGATATGAAATTTTGTTCAGTCATACAATTGATGTATTCACTTTTGTTATTATTTTCTATTTTTTCATTAATGTTCACATTAAAATCACCCACCACGAAGCAGAGTTTATTTTTTAATTTTAATAGTATTGGGTGTTCTATAATGTTAAAAATACTAAATTTATTATTTGCAAATATTATTTTTCCCGAATTTTTGTTGATATCTACTTTGGTAGAAATATAATTGTACTCAGGTAAGTGATAAGACAGTGACTCAGCGTTCGTAAATGTTTCAGTTAACACTATGAAGTCCGGCTTTTTAATTAAATTATTTATTTTTAGAATTAGTTCATCTAAATTTTTCTGAATGCTACGGATGTTTATGTGCATAATAATTATATCATTGATATTTTTAGAAATAATTTTGTTACATGAATCAGTACAAATACATTCATATTCTTGAATTTTAATATTTAATTCTAATTCGCTATTTAAGAAATCATCCATTTAATTAATGTATTTTGCAAAATTATATATAATTTTTTTATTCAATGTCGTAGTTTATTCTTTCTTTGGCATGTAAGAACGGAACTTACATGTTTCGCTGTTTGTTCGGTGGTCTATTTCATTCATTTTACTGTTGAAGGAGTTAATTTCTTTCTTCTTGTTAGCTGAGTGACAGTTAGCGCATTTGGACGGTAGTTCCAGGGATTTACACTCGGAGATGGGATGATCTTCTGAACAGTGCTTGCATGTTGGTTTATTCATTTTATTGTAGCATTTTTGTGCTGTGTGTCCGAATCTTTGACAATGGAAACATTGGGTAAGAACGTTACAATCGGTTACATAGATTCTCATGAATGCTAGATGAATTTTTTTTCTATTTATAAGATGTAGTCTCAATTCTGGATTTGTTTGGAGAATTAAGTTTTTGCTGTTAGTTTTTTTGGTCGTAATGATGGCTTTAACTTGTAATATTTTTTTATCTTGGTATTTTTCTCATATCATTTTGACGTCGTTGTTTTGTTCAATTATGTCTTCTAAGAATTCTTTTTCGGTATAGTCTTTGTCAAGTCCTTTGAATATTACGCATGGATCCGTTTTCACAAGTACCTCCGCTATTATGGTTTTGTCGATTTCATTTATCTTATCTTTTAATTTTTTTGCCTCTTCTTTTTCTGGGCATGTTATTATAATGTTTTTTTTTGTTTTTTTAATTTCACTTACTCGAATTCCCAACTGCGATATTTTGATTTTTTGTATTTTCTCTTTAATTTTTTCAGTGTCTTCTTCTTTTAAGCTTTTTATAATTATAGGAAATCGTTTTTCTTGTGTTTGTGGTGTTAAGTTTTTTAATGCCGAAGAGTATGAAAATAAGTTTTTTTGTGTTTGGTTTTTTTCTTGAATTTCACATTTTTCTTGTAATTTAGCTAATTCTATTGCCACGTGGGATATCATTTCCATGATGTTATTTATTTCTTTCATCATTTTTGATTTGGTTTCTTTAGTAAGTTATAGTTAATATATATTCTGTACTTATATGTACCTAGATTGGACAATTTTTAATATCAACCTTTGAGATCTCTATACAATCCGACACTCTGACCAATCTTAACCGATATTATTTGCTTATTTGCATATTGTATATTTATAATCTTGTGCAAAATATGTATTCCTTACTTACATGTTCCTAGATTGGACAATTAATCGGAGTCAACTACCTTTTTTATTTACAATTTATAGAGTCGAATTCAAAGATTCAGCAAGACTGATATTTGTTTTAATTTGAGCATTGATCATATGATCATACTACAAAGGAGAAAAAAAATTAATGTATTGTGCAATATATCGGAAGCTGAAAAAACACTAAAACTGCAGCTAGTTCTGAAATTATAACATAAAAACCATGTTTTAATGTTACAATTTTCGGCTCTAAATCATTTTTAAAAGACTTAAAAAAAGGAGGAGGTTCTTCCATTACTTTTTTTATGTTTATTTGTTTGTGAACCGTTATTGATTACTCTTTTTTTATTTGAAAGCACGTGCTTCCCTTGTGGTCCAATTTTAATTTGGTCCAGTTCTGATAATGGCATTCATGAGAAAACCATATATGTCTTAGCATGTGCGCGACAAACGGACGAATAACTCAATACCACGCCAACCGATTTCGATGATTCTTTTTTTATTGGAAAGGATGTACTTCAAGGGTAGTTTGATGAGAGTTAAGTTAGGTTCTGATTATGGGATCCATGACAAAGTAACGGAACTCTTCAATTCTTAGGAGCAAATTAACGATACTCGGCCGACTCCTTTATAGGCTATCCGGATTTTTGAGTCACCTACCGTAACGTCGTTATGGTCAAGTAATATCTGTCTCACATGAGCAGCACGTTTAATAGGTCTATCCATATTCAGACAAATTAGTTAGTGTACTTCAGATTCACTAAAAATCAACAAATAACCAAAAATTTTTACAAAAAAAAACCGACTTAAAAAAACTTACTAAAAAGTAAAAAAAATAATTGCGTATTCTTCTACAATTTAATAATCAACTTACTTTTGGTACTCATCAATATGTAACGATTTTTATTTTTGGAGTCGATGTCAGCCAAGGTAAGTACATACATAGTTATAGGTGAGATGTGCTTGTGTCGCACGCGCGACTTGACGCGGGCCCGGCGTGTTCACGTGACAGCTCCCCTCCCGCCGCGGCCCCGCTCTCGTCTCTCGCCTTGTCAAGTCGCGCATGCGACACATGCACATCTCACCTATAACTATGTATGTAGTTACAAACCTACCTTAGCTGATAGCTGATACTGACACTGACGATTTTACCTTCATATTGATGAATAGAAAAAGTAAGTTGATTATTAAGTAATTATTTTTTTTACTTTTTAGGTCATATTATTTGGTTTTGGAATAGTTTTTTTTAAACTCGAATTTTTTTTTGGTAATTTTTTTATCATATTTAGCTATTGAGCTTTAATTAATATTAGGATTCATTCAAAGAGTTAACATAACTAATAAAGCATTAATAAATAGTTAATATACATAACTTAAATATCTAGGAAATATAACACCGATGTGTTCAAAAATTATAGTTATTGTAAAAAAAAAACAAATAATAAAAAAGTAAGAAAAACCAGATTGAAAATAAGTTACACAATGAAAAAAAAATATAGCTAGGGTTAAAGCCGGTTAGTAATTACTAGAAATTTATTGAAACTGACGGCGGTAATAATTATTTATTAATTAATTCACTGATTGTTTATAAAATGAGTCTTTCAGCCTTCAGGTTTCAAAATTATTCGAAATTTTATAGGCTAATGTGGTACTTGTCCCATAAATATTCAGAATAATTTATGAATCACACATCAATAAGGTAGTAGGTACTCGGGTCTGTTATTAATGAGGATAATATAACGTTATGCTAATGGGGCAGTACTCGTTGTAGGTATTTAATGTAGATATTTGAATAACCTTCAGACGAACTGAAATACTGAAATGGCTGAAAGGTTTCTTGGATCCCGCGGGTTGATTTTTTAAAAGTGTTAACCGGAATTCTATAGAAATTATTCAAATTGTTTTGAAGCCCAAAGGGTTTTTTCAGCTTTCATGCCCTATTTGAAATTTAAACAAAATACTTTGAAATGTTTCCGTTGCTTTTGAAGATACAGTATTTCACGGAATATATGTATTTGACGGATCGCTTTAAACAAAAGATATTGAAAAATAAAGATGTGCTATCTGCAGTTTTTACTAGGTGGGACTGCGCTTCCGGGTGTCGCCGATATTGTTTACCAATTAACAAAAAAATAAATGAACATATAATTAACGAATAAACCAAACGAACGTTAAACTAAATGAACGAATTCTTTCCGTATTCAAACTATACTGTTAACTTATACTAATGCACACCTAATCAACGAAATGAACAAATTCTTTTCGTATGCTAACTACCCTGATTAGGTCGTAGTCCGCCGACAGTTGCGCGGACATCATAGCATTTCTCTTTTGTGTTTGAATATCTTTGCTTAAAACTAATTACTTTGAAATAAATATAAATATACAGAAACAGAAATTTTAAAGAGGAACAGTCAATTATTTCTATGGTTTATAAATATGCACTTTTTTCATTTTTTGAAATACATATTACATTTTTTTTAATATGAATACCGCACAAGAGTCCCAACTGCTCCCGTCTGAAGCCAGTGAGACTATGGCATCCCCAATTGGGGTATGTTGTGAGGCTGAAGGTAGTGAGGAGGGGAAGGAGATAGGGGGGAGGAAGGTGGGAAAGTACCTGGCTATTCAGATCTGGTCACCAAACACGGCTAATGCAATTTCAAGCAACGTTTCAATTCTGAATGGTGGTCTTACACCAGGGCAATACTGAGAGTACCTTCCACTCTGGAACGTGTCGCATATATACGTACTATGTATTATTTTAAATTAATAAATTGTGAAATAACACAAATTAATCAAATAAAATTTATTTGCCTCCCCGGGATTCGATCCCGCGACCATCGGTGTGCGAGTCAAGAGCCTTACGGCTGCACTACGCCGGCCGTCAACATATTACTTATAATCTGTTATTCATCTGTAATTTTTACAATAATTGTCCTCAAAATGTAGGCAGAATACAGATTTCGTGCCTGAAACTACTCACAAGCAAACAGTCGCAAAAGAGCAGCAGTTTTTCATTTAAAAGGTTTTCGGAAATTGTTGGATAGAGAGCATCAAATATGAAAATCGGATTTTACTCCGCGCAGAAAATAATAATATGGCGGATGTGCAATGTACAATAACCCATCAACGAGAATCTTATATTACCACGGACATATGAATATATCTGGACCTGCCCTAAGTGATAATCCCCCTCCCCATGGAGCCAGCTGGAGCTCTTCCTTGGAGCCAGCTCGCTCCATGGGGAGGGGAGAGAACCTCACTTGAATCTAAAATATGTGACGTTGTCATTCTTTTCCTAACCATCGCGGAAATAACATCCATAAATTTTACGAAATAACACGCCAAAAACGGTAGCTTGTGCTATACATTGTACCCACATATTATGTGCACATAGCGAATGTGGGCGGTTCTCCAGTGTGCTCGTCGCTGGTTACAGGGGTAAGTAAATTATGAAACATTTGTAAAGGTGTCTTAACTAAACACGGCAACAAAATATTGCTATATGAATAGGGGCGAATCTTTTCGGGGCGAGCATTTGGCCTTCACAAATATGTTATTAACGTGGCAAGCAATTCGCGCTCCCATGTAAAAAAGGTCTATTCATTCAAAGCAGATTTTGCTTTTAAGAACTAAATGGTGATATTATAATGTGAGATGCCTATATACTATCAGATTGATTTTTTAATGAATTCCAGTCATCTTTCCTCTCTTCGCCCCCCATAGTTTGGTTTTTCCCCTCATCTGTATCTTCTGGTCTATTGAATTTGGATGTCTATGTATGTTACTTATTTTGAAATGTTAGCATTTCTTTGACTCCCGTAGACGATATAAATTAATCGACTGGTCTTCAAAGTCATAATTTCTCGGCCAAATTTAAATCATTAATTTTTTTTGCAAATATCTTAGATCCGTTTTATTTGGCTAAAAAATGACACAAATATTTTGCAAATAGAAAAATTAAAAACCATTGTCTTCAACTCTATGACAAAATTGTTATTGAGTACACCAGTACCTGTCGCTGAAACTAAAAAACAGTTTTTGCGTTGAATACTTCTTATTTTTTTCATACAGAAAATTATGAAAAAACAGTTTGTTTTCTGTATGTATTTATTTTTATTCTAGTTCCTGCAATAACTACACTCTCATACTGATCACATTTTTTTTGTTTGACCCGTTTATGAGAAGGACAACTTTAGCGCAATTCCTTAACTACTTAAATATTTTTTTTTATATAGTTATAATATTTTTGTATATTATTAAAGTGATTTAATATATCTATAAAGTTTGAAAAGCATCGTTAACTGTTTTCATTAAAAAAAACTCTAAAAATTCACCGAATTCACGGGCGCTAGACCACCGGGTCGCGTATTTACAATCCCTACCGCGTTTTAGTCGCTTTAAATTTTCAATATCAAAATTTAAATATTTAGAAATAAAATAATGAAATAATTTTACTTTGTATAAACCACTTATTTGATGTGCAAATCCGACCGGTTTCGGAACAAACGTTCCTTCGTCAGGGAAAGCTTATACTGTATAAGCTTTCCCTGACGAAGGAACGTTTGTTCCGAAACCGGTCGGATTTGCACATCAAATAAGTGGTTTATACAAAGTAAAATTATTTCATTATTCTATAATGGATAACCACAAAGTAATAGCTATATTCAAAAATATTTAGAAATAAAATTATTAATTTCTAATATACACATTGGAAAGATTATTTTATTTTTTGCAAAGTGATAAAATATTAACAATATAGAGGTGTATTTACAATATATGGGAATAATATTAAAACTTAAATATTTAGAAATAAAATTATTAATTTCTAATATACACATCAGAAAGATTATTTTATATAGATTTTAGAACCATTTTAGTTTTTGCAATGTGACAAAAAATAACCAATATAGAGGTTTATGTAAAATGTAAATTGTCGTTACCGCGACTGAATCAGTATAGGTTTTGTAAATACGCTACCGGGTCCCCTTAAGCAACAGCTTACTGCAGTCCTATGTAAGACACAACAACAACAAAAATGTAGCTCAAATAATTAATACTTAAAGAATATTTGACGTCTAATTATAATGTTAATTGTTCCTGTAATTAATTCTGTGAAATGTTTTATCATTCTAGGTTATTATTAATATTACCTTACGCGCCTTGCATTAATCAAATCATCCCATTTGAAGGAATGCAAATATTTTATTATTTAATTTTTACTTTTAATTTTATCCCAAGCCTTGTGTGGGACTGAAGCCCCATAAAAAGACAAAAAATTCACCTTTTTGTCAATGCATGCAACTATAGTTTATGAGTATTAATATTAATCTCTTATCCTGAAGAAGAAAACATTGTTTTTGAAACAAGTTATTTGTTTTCGTTATTTAATAACGACGCCACGAAGTATATTTGCGAAGTTTGAAGAAGTAACTATTATTTTACTTATTTTTTATTGCTAGGCTTGGATATTAAAGATTCTCCGATGTAAAATGTCAAATAATATTTCTACAGATCGAAAACGTTTGAATCGAAGCGATGCGACGCGACGTCTACGTTAGGAGTCATAGTGGGTACCTTTATCGCCCTACTTGTAAAAAATTTTTTTTTATTCATGATGAATTACAAAATCAAAATTTTTAAGAAGGAGTAAAATATCGATAAATGAATTATTAATGTATTACTCAGTAGGTTTGGGTAAATAGGTTTTATATCAAATGTTAAGCAACGGCCAGGTAGAAAAATACAAGATGAATTCGGGGAAGTGGATTCCAATAATAATTTGGATTCTAATAGACAAGTATTCTTAGGAATGTAAAATAAAAATTAAAATGCCTAAATCAAAATTTTCCAGCGTTTGCCACAAAATACTACAGATTTGATTGTTTTACATAAAATTATCTTAAGTCGGGGCTCCTTCGACCGAAAACATTGGCAATAGGGGCCTGGTCTTACACATTTTTGTATGCGTCTGTAAGGTCTGTAAGGCCTAGCCCCAATTGCCATGTTTATAGTAATGTGTAAGCAATTGTTTGTGTTTTCTGTCGGAGGAGACCCAACTTTGGTTTGTCGGGTAAAGATTGCACAGATTTGGAAGATACTTCATTTGCATCGCAATTGCATTTATGATTGTTTCGGAACAAGTTGTTTCGGATAGCGTGCCATGTTGATATTTCAGGATATTGTAAAATATACTAGCCTATGAGGAAAATAAATTGCGTTGCCGCGATAGTACCATGGGAAGAGCATCCCGTCGCTGGGATGGGGGAAGACCCCTACGTGGCGTTCAATTCCTGTTTGCGGGAAGAACCATTTGTTTGAAGTGTTTTTCTATCGTGAAACATTTTTTGTTTATATATTTGTTTTTTTTTTTATTTTTTTATTTTTATTATTATTATTAAGTTAAAAGAAACATAATATTTCGCTTTCTTAACTTAAATACAGAGCTTATGTAGTACAGTAGTAAGAAGTAATATATATTTAGTAATATATAGCTATTACTTTGTGGTTATCCATTATAGAATAATGAAATAATTAAATAATAAATAATGAAACTGTCAAATTAGTATAAGCTTTCCCTGACGAAGGAACGTTTGTTCCGAAACCGGTCGGATTTGCACATCAAATAAGTGGTTTATACAAAGTAAAATTATTTCATTATTAGTAATATTTTTAATTTTGTTCCAACATTTTGAGTTTAAATAGTTTTTTTTTAATGTTTTTATATTATTTTCCGTTTTTAAGTTATCTGGAAGGAGATTATATATATCGACTCCCTCGTGACCAATACTTCTCTTGCCACTTTCAGTCTTGACAGTATTTGTGTACAATTTATTGTGTTGTCTAGTATAATGTTCGTGTACTTGTGATGTTTTTTATAAATGTTGTGTTTGTGTGTATAAGTCCATTTTGTATTTTGTAGATCAAAAGACATATGTTATATTCGTACAATGTTCTTATTTTCAAAAGGTTCATTTCCTGGTATAGTTTTTTTGTGGGAGTGTCTGGGTTATAGTTGAAGAGTTTTTTAATAACTTTGTTCTGTATTATTTGTAAGTCGTTTAAGTACGTAATGTATGTGTTTCCCCATATTTCTATTAAATAATTTAGGTGGGACTGGATTAAGCTAAAGTATAAGCCTCTCTTTACCTCTGTTGGTAGAAGATGAGCTATTCTACCAAATACACCAATTAATGGGATGATTTTTGTTTTTAGTTTTTCTACGTGTTGTTTAAATGTTAAATGTTTATCAATATATAAGCCCAGGTATTTTTCGCTATCTAGGATATGTAGGTCTCTTTCTTCTATTTGTAATGGTTTATGCGATGGTATTATTCTTTTAGGTGAGCTTAAGATCATGTAACCGGTTTTATTAATATTTATTGTTAATATATTTTTTATTATTTTTAATTGTAAAACTAACGTTTTTAAGACAAGATTTTTTATGCATAGCACAAAGGGTAACAATTATTATAAGCAATAATTATCAGCCTGAAACACTCATCCACATTGAAAAATCTTCCGAGAAAAGATACATGACGCCAACGGGACTTGAACCCGTGTCCTCTCGATTGCCGGTCGATTGCTCTGACCACTGAGCTATGGCGGCTTATCTCGTACCCGCCAAATGATTCAATATATGCTAGTGTTTATTTTTTATTAGCCAATCAAGTTTATTGTTACAATATTTGTTTCTTATGCGTAATGAATGACAATTTAGTTGCCGAGTAGTCTTAAGAATCGGATCTCCAATAAATAGTTGCGGGTACATCAACCAGCTAGGCCATCCAGCATAATAACGCATAAGCAACAATTGTCTTTATAATCCTTGTACTGATAGAAATTCCAATTTTGTCATATTATTCGTGACTAGGGAATATTGGTCCTTCACAACCGACGACCTCCGTAGTCCAGTGGCTAAGATTCTTGACTCACATTCCGGAGGTCGCGGGTTCGAACCCGGCATGCGCAAATAAATTTTATTTGATTAATTTGTGTTATTTCACAATTAATTCATTTAAAATAATATATAGTATATTTGCGGCATGTTCCAGAGTGGAAGATACTATTAGTATCGCCCTGGTGTAAGACCACCATTCAGAATTGAAACGTTGCTTGAAAATGGCCTTAGCCGTGTTTAGTGACCAGATCTGAATAGCCAGGTACTTCCCAACCTTCCTCTTCCCCACCTCCTTCCCCTCCCCACTACCTTCAGCCTCACAACATACCCCAATTGGGGATGCCATAGTCTCACTGGCTCCAGACGGGAGCAGTTGAGATTCTTGTGCGGTATTCACTGTAAAAAAAAAAAAAAAACCATTTTAATATGTTTTTGAAATCATAGTATAAAAACCCACTTAACGGCTATAATATAATCCTGAAATTGTGGCAATTATAGTACTTACAAATAAAGTTGACGTTAATTGCCAAACGATTTTTAAAATACCTACACACCTACCTACCGACGAAATTATTGAAATGAAGGTAATTAGCCTAAAACATAAAAAATGTAAAAATCTTTACAACAAGGTAATCATTAAATACCCACCTCGCACATGGTAACTAGCCGAATGAAGGTATTATTAAAATGTAATAAAAGCTCAGCGTGCAAACAATCAATCATTATATTTTCCAATCCCCGATACAGCGGTTTTACGCTAAAGGAAACCAAAACTTAATAGTATAATAAGTGATATCGACGTTTTGATGTTAAGACGTCACTATACCCTCAAACATATTCAGAATTTAACGACGTAAGTAAAGAAGCCGTATTTACAAATTGCGACTCGCGACACGTGTATTGGACGGACCTATTATCGAATTTGCCCTATCAAAGAAAAGTAGAAGAAGAAAAATAATGTGTGAATCTTAAACGACGTAATTGAAGAAAGCGTGTAAACAAATATGCGCCCGCGGCACGTCATATTGGATGGACGTACGGTCGAATTCACCCTAGCCTGGAGATTCGACCTTTCCGCCGGGTTAATTTTAATTAATTCTGAAGAACGTGTTACTAACTTTTAAGATGTTTCTCAATGAATACCTCCCGAAGTTATAAATTCATCGTGTAGAAAAATAAAATCTGGTGCTCACCGCTAACTTCAGTTGTACAACGTATTACAATTTTTTAAAGGCGTTGTACGTTAAAAATGATGGCAACGTACTGTTTTTATTTTTCTAAAATATAAATGACTCGCATCTCCTGTGAGGCATGGAAATAAAAATGATAATTCATTTACGAATTCGCCGAAATAAATTGAAATGTGAGCCTCAAGCAAATCCCCGATAAACGTGGTTATATCTCGGATTTACTTGGCGAGTTTCTTCGATCATATTAAAAACCTATTTCAAACCTATTATTAAAGCATTGGTAGTGTTTTTGTAAACCTATCAGATCACCGATTTAAAAAATTTCTTGAATTTTTATTACATATAGTAATTTATGTTTTAATTATCGTATTTATTTTTGCATTCTCATATTCAAAATTATTTCTCAAGTTAAAGTTTCTTGGCCTATATTAATTTAAAAGCCCTCTGGGTAAAAAACATTCATGCACTCTGATGATATTTTAATAATATACTTTACGTTAATGCTAGTCCGTAAATAATTCTACTAAAGCTATGAGTGTGAAACTGTTTTTTTTAAGATATATTTTAGGAAAAACGTGGAGCTTTTAATCTACGTTTTCAAATCATCAGCATGAACATAAAATATTTAAGAAAAAATTCACTGTTCCAATCCCAGCATTTAAATTAATTGCACGAAATAATTTCCAACCCGCAGATTCAAAAACGTCCCCTTTTAATAACGGGATAAAAGACCGCACTAATAAATATTGTTCATAATTTGTCTGCGCTTAATCACCTCAAGTCCTGACACCTGTCACCATCCTTTACAGGTTCTTTTGTTCTGAAAAACATCGTCGTTTATCATGATGGAACAAACTCGCGAAACTTAACTTCAAATTTACTAGTTTTCCGCTTCAGCATTATTGTTCTAATCTACAAACGTTAAAAGTTTGGCCAGGGGTGGAGAGAAGAGCGCTCGGGCTACTTAAGTGAATAAATAAGTTCTGTTGACTTTAAATCTTAAATCTCGGTTGAAAATGTATTAAGCAAGTAAAAGAAACCTGACCCGTTTTCCAAGGTCAGATGTCCACTCTTTAGTGACGCGTTATGGATGAATAATTAGCATGTCAACATCGTTGATTTTTTAAGTAAAATAATCCTTACTTACCACTTACCACCGTCTAAATGCGTCTTTTTTTGCATTATCTTCACACAGGACGCCCTGAGAAAAAACAATCCCTTGGAGTCTATATCGTATTTGGTGATCGTGTGCAGTGTCATTTTAGGGAAAGAAAGGAGACGAAGTTTGGGAAGGAAAAAAGTATGAGGAGTGGGTTGGAATCTGGGAATCAAAGTGTCTAAGAGAGACGGACGTAAGATTCCTACTGCGGTGTAAGGCTTTGAGTCGAGAGGGTTCGGGTGGAGAGGCTTAGGTAAGATCTCCCTCAACCAGTCTCTCGCGATTCGGCCCGACATGCAGTACGTGGGTAAACGAATTCGCCGCCGAGACCCAGACAAATCTCACTCCGTAAACCCAGGCAATACTGCTAAGTCACCAAACGTAGAGAAGCACTTAGAATGACTTGTGGCAGGGGTGTTTTTGTCCGCCTTCCAAATTGTTAAATTTTGTTAAAATTAAAATTATTAAAAGTTGCTCTAAAAATATTCTAAAAATCATTTTAGATCTTTTTTAATGTTTACGAAAGTCAAACTAATGTTCTGGCCAATCGGGCCTCAAAGTTTAAATACATAACTGCCTATCATCATCATTATGAATTCAAATGAGATAGCGATATTCGATGTTAGAGATACAGAGCGTGTGCTAAACGAGCTAGAACCAAAAGGTATCTATTAAAAGAAACGGCTGCACGGCATTTTTCATGCAAAACTTCAATTTAGATATGGTGCCAAAAAACACCCGAACGAACTGAATATTATGTTTTAAATCAAAGGGTATCGCAAATATCTAGTACGGATGTGAAGCATTTTTAATTTATTTTTGGTATTATAAAATATAGACCTTTGGAGAATTCGATTTTTCATGAATTTGATTTCCCTCAACTTCCACCAAAACCTTAGTGTTATTTCCGAATAAAATTGTGTGCTGCAAGTTTTAAAAATTTTGTCACGAAATTATCACTAGTACTGCAATTTTGCCAGGATGAGCTTTTGTTCTGAAAATTCAACTTTCCACCGAAAACGGCAATAAAGTTATGCAAGTTTCGTAAATAACAGGCAAATTTTAACCTTATCTACGACGACACTACCCCTTTAGAATGAATATTCCTAAAATTGAATTTCTTCTGGCATAATCGGTTTAAAAATTTAGTTTTTTTTTTCGAAAGTTGACAGCAAATCTGAGATTACACAATAATAATAAAATAAGATAGTTAATTATGCCAATTATGAACATTCCACTGATGATAGTGAATGATACAGGGTGACGTTGTTAGGGCGTTTTCTTAATATTTTTTTTTTTGTGAAAATATATGATGGGGGGGAGGAGGAACATAGGATTAGTAATAAGAGGTAAAGGACGAGAATATATAAGGATTGAATTTTGTAGTTTGAGTCATTTTGTTGCTTGGTGACTTTTCGTTTTATGTCATGTAAAGTCGAGTTAATTAATTCAGAAAGAATTCCTGATGTATGCGCAATGAGCAAAATTAAGACAGGACCATATAGAGTTTAGATGATTTGGATATCTACAGCGGATGCATGAAGAATGACTATTACATGAAAGTGAATGGTAGAAGATGTTGGTGATGTGTGAGGGAGATATAACAATATTAAAATCGGATAGATTATGTACAAGATGATAAGTGGATTTAAATAAAGCAAAAATCATTGAATTAAAACCAGATTCTTCTAAAAACACAAATAATAATTATGATAAATGGATTTAAATAAAGCAAAAATCACTGAATTAAAATTAATGAAAATCTTACCAATTATAATTTAATTAATTAATTAAAATCAAAATTAATTAATTAAATTCTTCTAAAAAAGGAAATTTTATTAAAAAAAAACATTGTTCAAAGCATTTTGTACTAGCCTATATATGTAGTATGACACGGCTCCATTCCAACTTAGAATGAAACCAACTTAGAACCACCTCAGAATGGTCATTAAAAGCTTTGAAAAAATAATTTTAAAATAGCCGGTAACCCTAACCTAACTTAACATATTTAACCAATGTTTTCATATTTTTTATCATCACTCTTAATGACCTTTCTGAGGTGGTTCTGAGTTGGTTTCATTCTGTGTTGGCCGGTCACCGTATTAAACATGGAGTCACTACCAATGGAACAACTCCGGATCCAATATAATAACGCCTGATACAAAAGGTACAGTGGTGCATTGGCAATATTTACGGAAATGTTTATAGAATAGATTCATCGGCCAGATGTGACTCTGGGTCATTGGAGACAGAATGCGGCTAATTGCCTCCGTTAAAACGGTGGTGAACGCGGCTTTCCAGCACCAAGCCCCACACCTGAGTGAGCGCTGGGCCCGAGCCCACTCAAGACCACCCCTACGTAATTGATTACTTATTATTATTCATATAATTATGCTTTTCTCCTTTTTTGGAATTTAGTTTTAAATATTTTTAACTATAAGAGACATTTTGAATTGTACTATCCTCTCCACATTCTGGAATAAAATATTATTATTATAGCAAGAGAAGATAGTATTAAGAAATATAAATATAACAAGACCGAGAAAAATAAAACGGTGACGGTCGCAATTATATCTCGACACAGGTATATCCCAGTGAGACTGGTATCGAAAAACCCAAAGTAAACATACTTTAAATAGATAAATAAGAATAAATAAAAACAAAATTTGTATCGAACCCAAGGTCTCTTATCTTACCAACTCCGCTTTCAAAATCAGAATTGACATTATTTTATCGAATTAATTAAGTTAATGTGCTGTGTCCCGGTAAGACAAGATACCCAGGGTTTGATTCCCAGTTGGAACCGTTACCTTTTTTCTGTGTCATGTTCTGTTTCATGTTTTGTTTAGATTCATCAATATTATCTCCTTCTTCAATGATATATAACATTGATGGAAGCAAGAAATATTTGCCAAGATAAAGTTGTACGGTGAACTTCGCTGAAATTCTCTTTAATGGCACGTTAGATTTGAAAGTGTTTATAAACCAACTCGGCTTAAAGTCTATAGGTCAATAATGGAATAGTATCTTCAGATAAGTGGAAACTGGCTTCATGCCCGAATGACAGCAGAGCCTTCTAAAGGCTAACGGTCTATATGTGTCACCTTAATATCATAGATCTTACAGCTTTGTCGCAGTGGTCATTATTTCACCCAAAACCGCATGTCCAAAAGACCTGATAGCTAAGATGGCCGTCGATCTTGATCAAGCATGGTGGATGTATTTTAACTTCTTCAAGTTGTAATTGCCAATAAAACATAGACAGCCTACTACGAAAACCAAAGTAAATTCCGTCACAATTTATCACTTAGTTCGGTTTCGCACAATTTTCAAATTTGTTTTTTTTTATACATTATGATTACCGTCGCGCTATTGACTTTGATGGAAGTTACAATAGACTTGCTTAATTAGGACGTGGTCGCCTCCTGGTCGAGAGTTAAGACTCTTGACTCACAATTCGAGGGTCGCGGGATCGAATCCTGGCGTACGCAAATAAATTGAATTTGATTAATTTGTGTCTTTTCACAATTAATTCATTTAAAAATAATATATCTATAGTATATTTGCGACACGTTCCAGAGTGGAAAATACTCTCAGTATCGCCCTGGTGTAAGATCACCATTCAGAATTGAAAATTTGCTTGAAATGACTTTATCCGTATTTGGTGACCAAATCTGAATAATCAGGTACATCTTCCCGATCTCTTTACCCTCCCCACTACCTTCAGCCTTACAACGTACCCCAATTGGGGATGCCATAGTATCACTGGCTACAGACAGGAGCAGCTGGGACTCTTGTGATGTATTCACAAAAAACAAATTGAAAACGCTGAATCTCGAGAAAAATAAGATTTGAATATTTTGTTTTAGTTAACGCAAATTTTAATTGGATTTAACACAACATTCGACCAAGAAACAGCATTTTCCTTCCGAGGCGTTGCCAGTAGATTAACATAATATAAAGGCGACATTGGCTCGCCCCCCTGTTTTCTAGAATTCCTTTTCTTATGTTATTTTTTCTACTCAACGATGCGACTAAGACAATCCATCACGCTTCTGTACTGATTTGAGAGAGCAAAATTTAAATAATTTCGGATAATAATACAAACTTAACGAATCAAAATATCTTTGTAAGAAATAGATTTAATCAATTTCAAATGTTCGTCTACCTATGACAAGTCTTAAGTTTCTTAAGTCAGACGTTTTATCTTAAGTGTTATTATTTTGAACTTGAAAGTATTTTCATTAGCAAAGTGTGCTTATTATTCTGATTTATTTGAGCAGTTGTAAGTTTGAATTACGCGAAACACGAAACACGGCATTGGAAAGCTCTTTTGAAACTATAGTACTTACCTACAGTTGTCAAAATGAACAGACATACTTGCAATTCTTTATATAATGAATTCTTTCGTCTACTGTCTCCGTAACACCTTTTGATATAAGATATTTTTTCGAAATCTTAGGCAACTCTTTGATTAATGTTTACCAAACAAAGATTTTAAATTTTAAGCCCTATCTGTAATACCTAATATTAATTATTTTATATATTTTAAAGACGACATCTAAATATTTCTCGAAAAAGTTAACGTTTAATCATCACAAATTCTTTGCTATGCATTTCTGGGTGAACGTAATGAGCAAAGAGTCACTTTGACTAAGTTTTGCAATCTCTCAAAGCCGGTGGGACTATTAGACCTACAATTGGGGAGATATTGTGAAACAGACGTAAATAGAGAGGGAGGGATATTTGATTAGAGGGAGGTTAGGAAGTGTGGCTATTCTGGTCTAGTATAAAAACATACATAGCAATACCATTTCAAGGAAGGTTTCAATCGTGATTATATTTTCTCGCAAAGGCAATACTGAGAACATCTTTCACTCTGATCAAAAAGATAATGTGTTTTCATAGTATTATTAAAAAAGTCCACAGTAACGAAAATCAATTCATTCATTATTTATTTTCTTTATCTAGGTATTGTTTTTATTTTCAACAACTATTTATATAATGAAATGTAAAGCTTTAATAATAGAGAACTCCAGTCCAATTTTTTTTTTTTTTTAATGAATAAAGACCTTCAAACTTAAATAACTGCATTTTTATTTTTATAGTTAGTTTTATTATTTAAAATAATTGTCAAAGTTTTAATTTTTCAAGACTCCCAGAAACGCACCGTATCTATGGTGAATTGTGTGACGTCTTCACCTACTGATAGTTTTTTACTTTTTATGTTGTCATTTTGGAATTTCCCTAGATCTAGGGGAGAAAAATATTTTTTAGGGATAAGGGAAATCAGGACAAAATCTAGGGAATTTTCGAACTCTGGCAAAATTTTTATTACATATGACAATATTACTGGTATTATTTATATATATATATATATATATATATATATATATATATATATATATATATATACGTATATATATTTTTTGGAATTCCTATGAATCTTAATTATTGTTCATGTACTTACATGGAATGTTATTTTTAACACTGACAACTCAAAATGATATTAGAGAACGTACCCATACTACGTGACACGTTCGGGGGAGGGAGGGTCTTCAAAATACCACGCTTGGTACAAATGAGCGGCGGGTTGCTTAGGTTTTTGGTCACGGTGGGGGGGGGGGGGGTTAAAAATTACAAAAAGTTTGTCACGTAGTATAGGTACGATGTATGTATGTATGGGTGTGATGTATGTACGATGTATGTCCCTATGTATCTAAAAAGATAAATGGGACCTCTGAAAAAAAAATTATTTATGTTTTAAGTTCCGTTTTTTCGGTGATTCCGGTTGATTTTTATTTTGCAAAGTGTTTTTTTTTATTTGGAATTTAGTTTCTAATTCAGTGGTGAGTGTATTCGTACTTTTAAATTATTACTTCACGTAGCAAAAAGTGTTTTATTTGGAAAAGCATAGTATTATTAGTATATTTACCAAGTTCCAATATCTTTCCAATTAATTAATCATATTAATTAACATATAACAGGATTAGTGTTACACAATCAGGTGGCTACCTAGGTAATTGCGTAAATGTGAAATTCTAGGGAAATTTCACTTCGAAATCTAGGGAAATATTTTTTTTGGGCAGAACATCCCTGTTTGAATGAAGAATCCAGAAAAATCAATGGCGGAATGCTTTGAGATGACTTGTAGGTGTGAGGTGTGTTTTTTATTCAAGATTAACTGCTTTTAATATAGAAAAACATTGGTAAAATGTCCACATTTCACCGGTACTGTTATTGTATTTTAACAAAGTGCAATATAAAAACAATAAATCATCTTTTTCATTGCAAATAAAAGTGACATCGTATTTCGTAAGCCTCGAATTTTGTGTTCAGGCGTGACTGTACATTGTTTTATGTATAACACATACAGAAACACTGGTATTTATAATATACTGATCATGACGGTTGTGTAATAACTTGTATAAAAAGCCCTTTTAGTAAAATTCGAAAATACGACCGATGTATCGTAAACCAAATGTCAAATATTATGACTATGCTTAACCTCAAATATAGCCCTTTAACGTCATAATTTTAATTGTTGAGAGCCTAAATATTGTTTCCAATAAACACAATAACTATTATTTATCTAAATCTCTTTAACAGTATGAAAATAACCAAAAAACACGAAATGTTGAATGGCGTGCGTGTCTTTCGTGGCGTAAGGCGTAAGATTTCAAATGTCAATACATCTTGATACACTTCGGTGAATTGGTTAGCAGGTTAACAATGACGTCACCGTTAACCATTTCAGTAATGCCAACTTGACACTGTTTCGAGGAGAGGTTTAAAAATTCACTTTTTAATATTTTTTTTAAAAACTCTGCGTTTAATATTATGAAATAAAAATTATATATATTCAGAATCAGCGTTTATTGGTCTACATGAACATGTTTTTTTTAAGTCATAATATTTTTCACTGGAGTTCCTTATTGTAAATTCTGGAATCCTAAAGTTTTTTTGAAATCTTAATGTTCGAATCTTTCTTTTAAGCGTAACGGGTGTATATTCATGTTTAGTTCTTCTCGAAGTATTAAGTTCTCAACCTTTATTGTATTAAGTAGTTCTCAATAAATAAAATTTTACCAGTTCACCTACCTCTCTCCGCCTAAATTGTGTAAAATTTGATGACCTTTTGTATTTAAAATCTGGATTAAGGATTCTTATTTGATATCACTTTCCCTGTAGGCATTACCAGTGCGGTAAAAGAACCTCCGTTTATGCCTGTCAATTTTTGAATGACTCCATCTTTATTTATATATATATCTGGAAATGTTACTTTAAAAATTTCACTATGTATTTATTTTGAAATGTCGGTCTTTGTATTATCGTGAATGTTTTATCAAACGACAGCGTGCGCGAAAACCTTACTAATTAAAAACTGAAAAAATAATTCATGCTAAGATATACATATGCATTGTTTATTGCTTGGGTTATTTATCTATTGTATACACTGTAAATATAAATAATTCATTATAAGATTTTTTCCATGTATTTTAGATGTCCTACACACTCGGATTCTTAATTTTGAAGAAGTCCTAAGAGTAAATACCATTTTAGAAATTAGATAAACTTAATTTTTAGATTTTCGTATTTTATATATACTTTAATGTTCAAAAATAGCAAAATTTTAGTTTCAAACGTGAAAAAAGTTTAAAAAAAAAATACAATTTTTTAAAATCAGAAAGTCGAAAACAAACAAAAAAATGCAAAAAATACAGTGTCCTGCTATTTGAGAAATTTGCGTAATTTCTTAACAAATTGACCGTTTTACAAACACATAAAACGTGTGGAGATTAAAAACATAAATAT
Organism: Limnephilus marmoratus; assembly: GCA_917880885.1. Classification (NCBI taxonomy): domain Eukaryota; kingdom Metazoa; phylum Arthropoda; class Insecta; order Trichoptera; family Limnephilidae; genus Limnephilus; species Limnephilus marmoratus. The sequence continues at coordinate 55,701,167 of OU862906.1, read as the reverse complement.
CTACAAAATCAATCTTCCGCCGTGCACATTGCGCACAAGCTGCGTGCCCGATCGTTGGAATAAGTAATTACTTTTGGCTTTTTTTTTTAATTAGTAACAAATCGAACATATAATTTTTATGTATTTGCATAATGAATAACAAAAACACATATTAACCGTCGTGAAGTGTTTTTTTAATAAGGCTCTCATGTTTCACAAAGCATTATTTAACAAAATATTCTTTTAAAGCGCAATGACACTGAAAACGTAGAACACTGTGAATCACATTTTAAAAAAACATTTTTTGGTTCTTAATGAAAAAAAAAAAAAATCGCAGAATCACTGTTGTTAAGGTACCTACTAAATGACTTAAATTTGATTTTATGGTGTTTTACAAAGTGATCCAAAATTAGCGACATGATCTAAAGCCCGGGCATTCCGGGCAATGCAAGGTACTTAAGCCGCCGCTACCCTAATTTCTACCGATTTCTTACATAACTCCTTTATTTGAAGTTTTTAAGCTCTTAAAAAAATATTTTTTTTAAGATAATATCAATATAATAATACAAGAATAATATCTAGACGCATTCCACGCCGCAACGTAAATTATATGAAATTCCCTCGATAGAAAAAAATCGCAAAGTACCCGTATGCTCCGAAAATTATTATCAACACGTTTGTTTCAGTTATTTTACGTTTGTTTTTAAGTTTGGGAAAAAATTCACAATGTTTCTTTAAACTATACTTTAGAGGCCTTCCATGAGATTTTTGCTCTATTTTGAACGAGTCGTGTTTTATTAAACATTTTCATAATTTTCGCATCGATTTTATGGCTTTATATATTAGCGCGCTCCTCTAACATTCGTAATTACATATCTCTCCGTATTCTTCTTTTTGAGTGCGGATGCGGGGTCTTAAGAAAGTATTAAATAAATGTGAGCAATTTCTAAACTGTGCTTTATAAATCTATATACAATTCTAATTTTGAGATCAGTGGTTATCTATATTGTAATGAATTTTTTTTTTTTCAGTTTTATGCCTTTTTATTTTTTTAATAAAAATGTAGATTACACAGCTTTACATTTCCACCATGAGTTATATTTTTAGTATTGCCATTTGAACAACAGTGGCCCCCTCTTATGTTTTCTACTCTTATTTGACAAACTGTATTTACGCGCAGTTTTATGCTTTTTCACTTCAAGTGCGCAAATGTGTCCAAAGTCCCAAATCTTATGGCTCCATTCAGGATACCCTGAGAAAAATAATTTCCCTCGGGGCCTAAGTCATCTTAATAAATGCTGTGTGGAGGGTATTTTAAGGAAAGGAAGGAGAAGTTCTGGGAAGGAAAACGTATGAGGGGTGGGTAGGAATCTGGGCGTCAGGGTGTCCAGGAGTGAAGTGTGAATCCATCATTTCAACTGCGGTGCCAGGCTACGGGTCGAGAGGGTCCGATGAGAGCAATCAAAAGGCCTCACTCAACCAACGTCTCTCGATCCGGCCGGTCACGCAGTAGGTGAGCAGACACATCCGCCGCAAAGAACTAGACAAACCTCACCCCATGAACCTGGGCGCCCCTGCTAAGTCACTAAACGTAGCGAACAACTTGGGGTAACCTATGGCAGAGGTGTTGGTTATCCAATAAATGGTTCCCGTGGTGGCGGTACCCATACCCGAGTCCCAATTTGAAAGACTTGACTTGGTCGCTTTTTAATCGCTAGAATGTGGACATTTTGGACGTAGAGATTTGATGTGTATTATTGTAGATGAATGGTTAGTATCCTCGAATACGAAGCCACAGGTCGCGGTTTGGAATCCCGGTTGGCGCAAAACATTTTTTTAAATGAATGCGTTATTTCACTTTTTTAACATTAATTCCACACAAGAGGCACTGAAGAAAAATCCTCAGGGCCTACGTCATCGTTGAGGGGTGTAGGGGGTCTTTTTAGGGAAAATAAGGAGAGGAAATTCTGAGAAGGAATAAGGTTTGAGGTGTTGGTAGGAATCGGGGGGTCAATGCGTCCAGTAGTGACCCGGCCCGCTACGCAGTAAGTGGACAAACGCATTCGCCACCAAGACCAATACCAACCTCACCCCATGAACCCGGGCACCCCTGCTAAGTCACCAACCCAGCGAACCACTTGGCTGACGGGTGTTGATTGTCCAATAAATGGTTCCCCGGACAGCGGAACCCATACCCGCCTCCCAAATTGGGAGATTTAAAAATACTACCCGCATTAGTAGGCGTATTTGCGGCACGTACCAAAGTGTTCGAATCTTTCGGTTTCTTGGTGAAAGATCGCCATATAGAATTGTTACGTAGCGTTGTTTGAAATGGCTTTAGCCGTGTTCGGTAAATATACGGGTACCTTTCTCTCCCCTACTTGCATCCCTTCTCCTTTCCCACACCTTTCAGCCTACCTATAGCAACATACCGCAATTGATTGATTTTAACGCTGTAGTCTCTTTATTTGTATTATCTTCGTATTTTGCAGGCAATTATCTACCTTATATGTTATGTTGTATTTTGATTTAGAAACGTAATTTCCGATTTTTTTCATGATACAAGCTTTCACACTGATACGGCATTTTGTTATGGAATACTTTATTTTCTTGTGGAATATAATATTATACAAAAAAATTGTAATGCCTACGTAAATTGTGTACATGAATGTAACGGTGAAGATATTTTGAAACAATAATGTGTATTGAACTTTTTTTAAATTTCTGGAATCATTTTTCTCAATGTCTCCTGAGTTAATGAAAAAATTATAATCAGAAATATATATTTAGTCTGAATAATGATAACTCTATATATATTAACTACTGAACAAATTATGCCAATTTCAAAAAATGTGAAATTAGTAGGGATGTATTCTGGAAATTAAAAAAATATTATGTTATGTAAATAATTATCGAAGCAAATAATATAAAATAATATGGGGTTCGAAGAAGCAGATTTTTTGAAAACAAATTAATCTCCGTCATATAATTAATTAATCTTCGTCATATAATTAATTATTAATCCCTCTAATATTGATTATTTAAGTCATTTAATGAAATATGACGCCACAAAGCATGTTTACAAAGTTTGAAGAAGAAACCGATTTTTCATTATAGTGTTTATTGTTATCTTGCTCAGCTATGATTCTTAAAGTAAAATATCATGTTCACAACCTGCACAATTACTGGATTATTAAAATTTTGTCCTGTTAATAATATAAGAATAGAAAGCAATTTTATGCAAAAAAATAGGGAATGCAAATTACTTACCTATTAAAAGTATTGTAGTTGTAAGGTAGACACAATATCCGTTTATGAACCACATTTTCACTGCTATTTTACCCAATTTTTTTTACTTTACATAAACATTATTTTACAACAATTGTACACACTTCTCACGATCATGAAAACATATTATTTATTTTATTAGAAAGAAACACTTCTTGTGTTAACTCGATAATATATTTACGTCACATATTTTACTACACTTCTTAATATCCGAAACAATTAATACCTAGCAATTTTCCAATACAAGTCTATGCAAATGAACTTTGAAAAATTGCAATCGTTTTTTATGTGTTTATTCTATTGAGGAAGTCAAATAAAGAAAATTCAATTAGCGTATTAAGCATCTATAATACGATTCCTATCTTTACATAATTAGCACTTAAACATTAAAACATTCTTACTGCAGAACGACAAACTCCGCAGAACACTTATTGGAAACGGTTAAACTTTATTTCTTATCATCACAATCCGAAACAGTAAGATTACTATCGAAATTTAATATAAATTTTCACAAAATAAATAAGAGTTTGTTTAAATCATGTTTTTCATATCATTTCGCTTCACTTTCTTTAGTACAGACGTGAACAGAACTTCCCGCGGCAAAGGCAACTGAGCTTTGACTCGAACGTTTGTCGCTCGTACGGACGAGTGTTCGGCGTCGCGGCGCCCTATCGACTGCCGTCGTCCACCGGAGAATGATCCTGGAAGGGAAGGCTGTTACGGCGCCAACACTTAGCGCCGGCAGCGCCCGGGATGAATCGAAGGCGAAAAACTCTTTGTGAATGAATAAGCAAGTGGGGTGAATGCAGGTTTATCCTTTAAAAATTCACGAACAGACGAAAATTTCGCGTTGTTTCGTTTAAGTGCTTTGCAGCATATTTGACAAATCTTTTTTTTTGGTTTATGAATATTTAAAATATTATGTTTTCTGATTTTCCTGTCTGTCAAAGTGTAACGAGAAGTTTTAAAACTTTTTATTGAAGGGCTTTTTAATGAGTGTTTATACTTCAGGATGTAAAAAAAACTCCGGAATATGTTTTTTTGGTTTTTCGTTGATGATACTTATTCAGTTTAGTTTTGTTTCTACATTTGCCTACATGCTTTCTCTTTCCTTTGTGTTTTCTGGATCTACACTATTCTTTGTTTAACGTAAATTATGCCATTTTTGTACTCTTACAATATTTTACAAATAGATTTTTGCACATTATGTACATATGTTTTTTTTTTTAATTTAGATGGACCGTTAATAAATAATTTTAATAAATAAAGATGAATGTTTCTGTGTGAATGATATTCCATATGCGTTCTTAAATCATTAGTCCCATTGAGATGAAACTTTTGTGAAATGTTGTGCGCCCCCTCGGAAGGGTTTCAATATTCTAGTGAGCTCTGGCATTCTGAAATTTGAAAAAATGTACAATAGGTGGAGCGAGAGTTGTGTTTATTTTATATAGTTTAGCGACAGGGAGGGAATAAGGGCGAGAGAGAATCCGGGATGGGGGAGGCGTACGAAGGAAGGGGAAGGAGTGACGAGGAAAGGGGGTAGGAGGGTAAGGTGGAAGAAAAACGCGGGAGAGGGAAGGAGAACGCTGGAGGTAGGGTATGAAAAATATTTTATTTCCAAAAGACCTTCAACAAACGGAAAACACAAACACTTTCTTTCTCCGAGTGGCTTTGAAATGGATTCCGGGTGTATGCCAATAAATAAATCAGGACACATTTTTAATAACTTTGTAATTTATTAACCACAACCTGCAAAAGTCTTCGAAACCTTATTACAAACATAAGCGGAGGATATTATATTCGTCTTACCCCCGATTTAGCTCTAGAGTTTCAGCGGCATCCAAGTGGAATGTTCGTGGTCATCAAGTAGTGTATCCTCACTGTTTATTCCCATCTCTGGTGTATGGGGCTTTAAGGAGCACTCTTGTGCTTAAATGGGTACTCCTGTACGTCAGAGCTAATGCGGTATACCAATATTAGTTACTAATAAGCCCAATGAAATAGAATGCACTAGATTGGATTTTATGAAGAATAATTTATTCTTACTAGAATGGTGTGCAAGTCAAGTATCAAAACCATTTTAATTGGTACCTATGTAAATAATGCAAACAATTTGCCAAAATTATGACAAGCATGTGCGACATAATTATGTTAAAAGTGCAGAAAAAATGTGTTCGCATCTATTATATTTACTCGGATCCATGGAGATAGATAAAAGTACAATTACAAGCATAAATTAAAACAAATAATACAAATTAAAAGTAATGCAATACATGATGGGTTTGATTGTTTGCTTCTATATCGCAGACCAGTTTAAAAAAAAGACGATGGTTTTTTTTACATGATCTCCACACATCAGACCCTGAGGAAAATAATTTTTCTCAGAGCTTATGTCATCTTTTAAGATGCTGTGTGGAGGGGTTTTTTAAGGAAAGGAATGAGAGGAGAGTTCTGGGAAGAAAAAGGGTTTAAGGGTGGGTAGGAATCTGAGGTTCAGTGTGTCCTGGCCATCCGCCTCCAAGACCTAGACAAACCTCACCCCATGAACCCGGGTACCCCTGCTAAATCACCCAAATGTAGCGAACCACTTGGCGTGACCTATGGCAGAGGTGTTGGTTATCCACTAAAGGTTTACGGGGCGGTGGTATCCATTTCCGCCTCCCAAATTAACAGTTTCGTGACTTGACAGCGATTGATGGCTAAAAGCAGTGATATATTTCATCTATTTTTGCGTCATTTTAATTTAATGAAAAAAAAAAACATTGTTTGCACTACAAGTTAATCAAAATTATCGACAAGTTGCAAAACTAAGCAGTGATATTTCAAATTCATGTTCACGATATAATATAATTGCTGATAAACTAATAAAATTGGTTAAATTTAACATTGTGGTGGAATAAATGCAGAAACAACAAGGAAATGTCTAGTTATCGTCCAAAATAAATCGCCCCCACGTGAGATATGCACTGATGACTTTAATCCACTGATGGCGTTGGACTACTAATGACGTCGAATAATACTAATGATTTCAATGAATGAAAACTGCTAAATCCTGTAATAATGTTGACAGAAAGATGACGTCACAAGCTAAGCCATTCTGGTTAGTTAGTGTGTAAATTAATTTTCCAGGAATATTGTTTTCTACACAGCATTACAGAAAAGTGTAATTTCTTTTTTAAATTTAGTTCAGGACTTTTGAAGAATAATTTTCTATTTTGGCTTTTGATTATGTAAAAAAATAAGTCATTAATATGAAAAGCTATTGGAGTATTTTTCCGGCTGCTTACTTAAAATGGTTTTTTTTTCGCTCTCAAAATCATGGCAGAGATGGTACATAACATCATAGGTACATATAGAAAAGAAACAGATGACCGTGAAAGGAGAGGATATATACCTAATAAAATAGAGCGCTGATTACAAAAGTGAGGCAAAATATACACAAGATAATAATTAGTCAAAGCGATTCTAAATAATATGTGAGTTGGAGTTATTTCAAAAGTCAGTCTAACAAAAGAGTACCAATGAACTATGTATCTATGGACATGGCGATGTATGAATTTGCCTACTGCCTTAATTTGGGAGGCGGGTGTGGGTTCCGCCCCCCCTTCGGGGAGCTATTTATTGGAAAACCAACATCTCTGCCACAAGCCACCCCGAGTGGTTCGCTACGTTTGGTGACTTAGCAGGAGTGCTCGGGTTCATGCTGTGAGTTTTGTCTAGGTCTCAGTGATAGATGTTTTTTTTCACCTAGTTTGAGGGAGCCTTTTGACCTCTCCAGCCGGACTCTCTCGACCCACACCTTGCACGCAGTCGGAGGGACAAGTTCGTTCGTTTGTCATTCTTGGACACGTTGAACCCCAGATTTCTCATACCTTATTCCTTCCCAGAACTTCTTCTCTCCTTCCTTTCCATAAAAAGAATCCCCAAAAGCATCCCCAAAGATGAAATGGGCCCTGAGGGTTTTTTTTTACTCGAGGCCTCCTGTGTGGAGCTAATGTAAAAAAATAAAATATAAACTACACAGTCGGAAAATTGGCTTCATAATCACTTTGTTTCACTTGATGTCACCGTATTTTTTGTTGTTGGTTATTATTATTGATTATAATTTCCAAGAATTGTTTTTCTGGCGCAAATGTTAAATCCTATAAAATTTATATCTTCGATGGGTTGGCATTCAGGCCGCTTGGCATTTGATTATTGCGTACCCATTTACAAAATTCAATCATTATGTCTCCCCATTAGTTGGACCCCAGGGAGAGGCCAATAAATTGAGCAAGCACTACAGAGTGTACACAACCGGTGCGCAAATATGAGCTATTGCTAAGTGGAATCTGATCTGTGTACAAGGTACTGCGCAATTGCTTAGATAATAATTGAGCCGGTTCCTTGGAAGAAATATCACCCAATAATGTTTGAAACGATTCAAGATAAATATAAATCGAGGTGGAGTAGTTTAGAGGTGACTTTTCAAACATTTTTTAAGTTTCTGTGAAGAAAGTATTTTAACAAAATACTTTTTTGTCAATTACGCTTATTTCGATTTTGATCCCCCTAGAACCTAATAATTTCAAATATTTTTTTGATTTAAACCTTTGCTATATTGCATTTTCCGTGAAATTTTTTGGTTGACTTATTAATTGGGCATGGTGAAAATTAAAAAATATTGTTAGTGACGTAATTTTTAAAACACTTGTATTGGTATTTTGTATTTTAAAGTGATCTGATAAAATTGCGTAATCGACCAAATATGTTGGTGGTTGATTGGTTTAAATATTAAAGCTCCGAATTCTCACCGCGGCGTCGCGGGTTCAATCCTCTGCTAACTATTTTATTCATTATTGGACAAAAAATATTTTTAACTCTATTCAATTTACTACTTTAAGTCCCCGATGCTGTCTGGGCTATTAGCAGAGTTTTTCGAAATCAAATGTGGAATGTGGATAGTATTTTAATCTACATCTTCTAATATATAAAATTCTCGTGTCACGGTGTTTGTTGCCATACTCCTCCGAAACGGCTGGACCAATTTTGATGAAATTTTTTATGCTTATATGTTAGGTCTGAGAATCGACCAACATCTATTTTTCATACCCCTAAAATTAAAGGGTGTTCTACTCCGAAGAAAATTATTTTCCCATACATTTTGTATGGAACGAATTCTCCTATTTTGAAAGAACTGCAGCAATATTGTAAGGGGTATAATATTGAACTGTGAACCGGGGGAGGGGGGGGGGGTGTGGGGGGAGGGGGGAGGAGGGAGGGGGAGGGGGGAGGGGGGAGGGGGGGAGGGGGGGGGGAGGGGGGAGGGAGGGGGGGAGGGGGGAGGGGGGGAGGGGGAGGGGGGTGGGGGGAGGGGGGGGAAGGGGGAGGGGGGAGGGGGGAGGGGGGAGGGGGGAGCGGGGTGGAGGAGTGGGGAGGGGACGGGGGGAAGGGGGAGGGGGGGGGGAGGGGGAGGGGGGAGGGGGAACGGGGAGGGGAGGGGGGAGGGGGAAAGGAACTCAGGAAGGGGGGTTAGCGGGACGGGGGAAGGGGAGAAGTGGAGTGGGGAGAGGGAGAGGGAACGCGAGAGGGAAAAGGATACGCAGGGAGAAACAATTTAGATCAATTCAGCTAATAAGTTGACAACAGTTTTTGATTCTGAGGCGGTACGAAGTTCGCAGGATTAGCTAGTAATATATAAAAATCTCGTGTCACAGTGTTTGTGGTCTCATTTTCTTTCACTCTTTCTCTCGTAGTCAGTTACGTTACACAGTGCAGACCTATTGTCTGCACCACACTGTAGGAGCAAGAGAGAGCAGTGCGTGCGCACATTTTCTTTCTCTCTTCCTATCATACGGATGGAGCAGAAGTTTAACTTCAGTTGTGTGGTCTAAAGCCAAGTTGTTTTTTAATGTATATTCGGTAGTTATGAGAATAGATTGAAAAATATATTTCACACATCTAGGTGATTAGGATATCCCTATTTTTTTGGAGAATTTTTTTTCCGTTCTTTGGACAAAATGTTTTTTTATTGTATTTTTTGGCATCATAAAATACCTATAATCCCAAATTTTATAAATAAATACCTATAAACCAATGATATTGCTCAAATCATACATCTCTGTGATTTGAGCAATATCATTGGTCAATTTTTGTAAGTCTCAGCTCAGCTCCGCGCAGCTCCGCTTTTATGGAAACGCAGCCTAATCACGAAAGAAAACAGTAGATTTGTATAAAAACCATACCCCTCCACCCGCCACAAACAATCTCCTTTACGTCAATAGATGGTAATAGGAGAATTTCAAATATTAGATTATTCGTGACCTTAGAACTTTAAAATAAAAGTTTTGTTGTGATGCGCACTCAAAAACCAGGATAACTTTACACATTTAAACTCGGGCCGATTCACAAGATCCATGTTACAACATACATTCCACCAACCTACAACTAAAACGACTTTTGGACAAAAAAATATGCAACACTTCTTTATGAAATTATTTAATATTCTCCCTTTTGCAATAAAAACCATTAAAAAAATAACCGACTTAAAAAGAAGCATTAAGATATGGATTATGGATATGGGATGGAAGAATGTAGATTCAATTTTGCAACCTAACAAATATTAATGCTTGCATTGTACTTTTTTATAGATATAACCTTATATTTTTTCTGTTGTAATTATAGGGTCCAAGGGTGTGGTCTCCAGACCGTCTTTTGTCAGTTGTAAGCTGATTGGGTTACGTAGACTTCTTTGTTTTCCACACCAAGGGAAACGTACAGTGAGAGATTATGATTCGAGGGTATCCTTTTTGAGTAAAAACGCTTGTTGTTTTTGTTCTGGATTATAGTAACTTTAAGTTTATTCAGATGAATATTAAGTTTACAAAGAGGTTGATTCTAATCTGAGCACTGGGTCTTTAATTTGTGGAATGAAATAGCAAAAATGCAAACAGGTTATTTATTGACACAAAGAGAAAGCTGTGTGGATGACCACAGACAAAACAGCTAGTGGGCAAAAATGCATGGAAGTAAAGAGTGACAGACATTTCAAAATGATGAATAAAAAAGGTTATGCAGTATACATAGAAGCAAATAAAAATGACAAAATGGTAAGTGCTCAGTGCAAAATGAATTTAAATATTAGAGATGGGACAAAACAACACACAACAGTGATATTTTAACGTAGGTATTTTCTTATATTTTAAACACGAAAACATATGTAAATGTGACTTTAGAATAGGGTACCCTAGTAAGGACACATTATTCTCTGAAAAATTGTAAAAAAAGTAAATAAATTGTAAGTAAATAAATATTTAAACAAAAAAAGGTATCTGAGCCAGACAAAAGGGCAATACTTAACTGGCTATTCAAATAAGATTTACAATTAAGATTCACACATCTGCCCTGATGATGGACACTGTAACGCTGTCCGAAACGTTGGCTAAAGAAGAACGAAACACAGCATAATATTCCAAAAACTAATAACAATAATGCTTTTGGCCGTGAAAACCTAATCGAATCTCCCAAGATTTACAAAGCCAAAGAAATTTCCAATATTTCGATTCGCCGCTCGGAATAACTAAAAGGACGTGCATTGAAATAATGTTCAAATACCTACACCATTTTTTGTGTAAAAAAAATGTTGAAATGAAATATTATATTTCTATCCAGCGTAGAGCGTAGTAATAACTGTGTATATTTCCATTTATTACTTGGTACACAAAGAGCTGAAAGGATATCCTTGGCATATTAGGAAAGATACGGAAAGGTAATGGATATTAATATTGACAAATTGACATGACCTTCAGATTTTTGGTTCAATCCCGCCATAATGAAATCAGTCATTAGCACGGTCGATATTAGTTTAATTTTTTGCTTAATGTAATTTCATTGCTCAGGGAACTAAATAAAAATATGTTTTTGGTGTTTTCTGGTTTTTCCATATTGGTAATCGTCTATAAATCTATGGCATTGTCATGTCTGCATAAAATAGTAATTTGTTCAGACCACTCAATTTGAACAAATCATACAATATCCGAACAGCTCAAAAACCATTAGTGTTTTTACAACAACAAAAAAACTTATCGATTCAAGGCTATAATTCTACCCATCGTTAGGCAAAGCGGTACGTTTTTGAAAAGGTATGTTTTTATTTGGTGTCTGTTATCTGCTATTTATTTTTCATATTAAATTCCAAAGTTATTGGGCGATACCAATTTCGATTTTATTCGTCTATCATTGCTTCGTTATTTTCTAACGGACTGTCGAATGTATCACTAATTACTTTTTGATACCATGCTGACTTGGAGCAAGTAAATCTACGGCACTTCCACTTTAAATATGATTGCGTGAGGCTGATAGAAATAGATGAGGGAAAGATATACTTAACCTATGTACCAACCTGGCTATTCAAAAATGGTCGATAAGTAGCTAAAGCTATTTCATATGTTACTTTGACACTGATACTAAACAGGAAGTCTCTGAGGGTGAACTCAAAGTTTGAATAGATTATGTCAGCGCCACCCTGGTCTCTTTTTTTGTTATACGATTTAGATCGGAACCTTGTTTAAAATTGCTTCGGTGCCCAGATCCGAGCAATATTCCTGTTCTCTTCACTTTTTCTTCCCTATTTGTTTTAGCTTTACCATGTACCTACCCATTGTAGATGCCATAGTCTCAGTGGCTTCAAACTGTTGGGAACAAAAACTTATGTGCGGCAATTATATAAAAAGGGAAACATTATTTACCTCTATAACTATGAGGTGGATTTGGATGGGCCTGTTCACTAATACTTACCTGCGGCCGATCCATCCACGTTATTTTGACTCTTTTATAGGGTAATAAATGAGAAGAGGTTATGTGTTATGTTGAACTGAATTTAGATATATTAACAACTTCAAATTTTATGATTTAATATACACGACTTATTTATACTAAGTTTAACAAGAATAAAAACTAAGAGATGCACGATGCACGATTGAATTTTGCTAAATCACCGGAACTGTCATTTCGATGCTTGGGTTTTGGTGTTGCCAAGTTGTAAAATAATATTTGTTGCTGTTATGTATGTTCCGAAAATATGAAGTACCTACACCTCCATCAATATTTTGAAGCGTATTTATTAAAACTAGTGGTCGCCCAATGGTCGAAATTCGAACATAGTTTATTTAAATTATATAGTGTTTGTAATGTTTTTTTATTGATTTTTTATGCATAATTTAAAAAAAATATAAGCATTCTGCACTTCTTCTCTATATAAACTATAAGTATGCAAAATTTCATACTCCTCCGTCCGCGCAGTTTTTGTTTCACGTATTATTACACCAATAACACTTCGTTCAACAAAGATTCTGGAAATGTAATCGTCCATTGAATATCCTAATTTCATTGAACAAGTCTTATTTAATTTGCAACTCGCATTTACCGATATTTTTCTTTTCAAAGTCGTATGGCAAACCCATTGGTTACTTTATTATAAATACTTGTAAAAACAATTTATTAAAATATACAGCCGGGTATAATTCGAAATTTTCTATGAAAGAATTCTGAAAATTTGTAAATGAAATTCGAAAATAGCTGGGTGACCTAATTTTGTTGGCTTCCAATCATATTCATTTGAATTCCATCGATCATAGAAATGCATAAAACTATGCCACTTGGCTGCCCTATTTTTGTTATTCTGGCTTTGTCTATTTTTAAATTACATGTAACCATTTACATTTTTGTACTATAACAAGACTTTTTTCTCGTCAGAGTTTTACCCGGTTGCCTAGGATTGACGAAACGATTCCTTCGCACTGCCCTCTGTAGTGCCCCTGGGACCCACACATTACACAGACACCCAACATACACTGCCACTCAAGTTTCATGATAGAGGGCCCCCAATTTATGTACATTACCTTGGTGCTCCTTGTGAGACTATATGATGCACCCATTAACATTCAAATATTTTAGGAGGATTGCATAGGAGCGATTGCATATTTTTTTTTGTCTTTTTGATCTTCTCTTCTAAATTATGTATTGTGAACTTATTACTTGTTGTGAATTATATTATTTAAAAACTGGTTAGTGCTTTTTTTCTTTGTCTCGTCTCTCTTTCTATATAAAATCTTTATATATAAAAATGAATCCCTGTTTCCCTTTGTCACGCCATAACTTCAGAACGACTTTCCTATTTCATTCATCTTTTTTTAAAGTTTTCTAATACTTTGTAGAAGGTCCTTACCGAAGGAAAAATTAAGAAAATTGGAAAATTTCAGAAAACATAATGACTATTTTAACTTTGCGCGTTTGATAAATGTGAATTTAACAGGCAACTGTTTTTTTTGTAACATAAGAATTGTCTACTTATTTTTTTTTAAATTATAGATATTTTAAATAGGTACCTGTGGTACCAAAATAGATTGATTGTTCTTATAATATACAAAAACGAATATTTGTAACATACGAAAATTTGAATAAAAAAATTGTAATAGGTGGCACGCGAGCTGTTTGAAAATTGCATGTACTGGGATTGAATATATGGAACGCGGGAGGGGGGTTGGTGGGACGGACGGAGCGGGGTAGCGGGGGAGCGGGAAAGGAGAGAGGTGAGAGGGTAGGCGGGGAAAGTGGAACAGGAACGCGGAACGTGGAACGGGAAGAGTATGCGGGAGGGGAAAAGGGACACACGGGAAATGATATGCAGGGTGAAACAATTTATTTCTTTGAATATGGCAATGCAACGCGTGCCAGGAACCAACTACTCCACAATATATTACACAAATTAAAATGCATTTTTATATCTACCACGCACTATTTTCAACTTATTCTCTTTTTTTTTATTATCTAAACCTAAACACTAAAAACTTTTTTGTCTATGTATTACGCAGTAAATCTAGTAAAATATAAAATTCATGATTGATAAAATAAATAATTTGTAAATCATTCAAGTACTATTTAATTACTTAACTGCGCTAAGTCATTATTTTAGGAGTACCTACTCGTCATGCGTAAAAATAAAACTCTTTTTAATTTTACTCGTTTTGACCCTTTTGAAGAATGGAATGTCATGGTAAACCAGTATGATTATTTTTTGCTTGATATCGTTTCTTGCCATGAATAGGCAAGGTGACTTGACAATTCATCAACTATCGTGAAGATCAACTGTCGGGGGGGGGGGGGGGGGGAGGGGCAGTTGTCACCGGATCATTTGTCATGAAACCAAAAGGCACAAGGTGTGAATAGTGGCTGTTGCGTTAATTCTTTGTGTTTTAAATAACGGTAATATTATAACACGACACGAAAATGATGAAGATAGAAAATTTTTGTTCTATAATGGCACGATCAAAATAAGGAAAGTGTTGTGGATGAATACCGAGATCATGACATGAATAGAAAGCCCAGTAAATTAGGCGAGATTAGGATTAAACGGTAATTGCCTGACAATCACCGAAGCTCCCAGCTTGTTTATTCCCGCATTCGAGCTTTTCCAATTCAACTGAGCAAAAAGTTGTCCCTGCGGACACTTTTCGGTAAATGTGTTTTCCACCCTATGAGCGAATTTCCTTACACATTTACGTGACTCCTTTGAGTGAATTAGAATACATGGAATTGATGTACTACTGTGGTGCTAAATTTGTGTGGTCTGATTTGAATGAAAGATTGCATGAATCGTTAAAATTGTAAGTTACTCAAAAGAAGATAATTTTACTTTCTCATGCCTACTGAAGACTTATTTAGAATTACCAAAACTATAAACCTGACAGCGGGAAAGGTTGCAAATTATGAAGTTGATTATTTATTATAATATGTATGTAATTTAGAGACATTAAATTATGCAGTCCATTACGCATATAAAATTGTGCTTGCTCATGGAAAAAACTAATACACTAAAAAACTAATATTTCACATAATTTGTTTACCTGTTTGCAAAAATTTTCTCATTTTTTCTCTTTTTTTGACGTACTTTACGATCTCTAAGACCCACAAGTAGCTGGAATTAAAGTGATGACACATGCTAGAAGTTTTAACGCATTTACAATGGGAGGCGGGTATGGGTACCGCTATCCCAGGAACCATTTAATATTAGACCTCTTCCATAGGTCACCCCAGTGGTTTGCTTTGTTTGGTAACTTAGTAGGGTACCCGGGTTTATAAGGTGTGGTTTGTCAGAATCTTGGCGGCGGATACTTCTGCCCACCTTCACGGCAGGTGGGATTGGGAGATAGTGGTTGAGGAAGATCTTTTGACCTCTCCAGCAGGACTCTCTCCGAACAGTGCCTTGCACCGCAATGGTAGAGATAGATTTATACATCCGTCACTCCTGGACACACTGACCGCCAGATTCCTACCCAGGCCTCATATCTTTCGTCCTTCCTAGAACTTTTTCTCCTTCTTTTTCCTAAAAAGACCCTCCACACAGCATCCCCAAAGACAAAATAGGCACTGAGGCGTATTATTACTAAAATTTTTATTAACATAAGTACTCCATTTATGCGCTTAAAATAACGAGCGAAAAGGAAAATTATTTAATGGAAACTAATTAGATCACAATGGGATTAATTATGACAAACCGAATCAATCAAAAGGGGGTAAAAGAACAATGGTACTCGCTGATAGTATTTTACTTATATAATTATGTTTCATTGAAACCATATAAAATATTGATGTCATTATTTCGACATAGATTTTGTTCAATTTTCATAAAATTTCCATTGTGACGATTGTTATATTTCAGTCACATTCAATGCCCTGAGAATTAATAAGGATTATTTGTGAATTTTCAAAATGCAATATGTGTGATCATATTCGGTGAACTAGAAAAAATATTTTATGCGAACTGACAAAATAAATATGAGTTACAGTTTTATCAGCTACAATAAAATATTTACTTTCAATTTTGTATTTTTGGATATATGGTATGGAGTGGGAGTGTAAAGTTCGTACTTAATACTCTCACGCTGAACGGATTCAATTTAAATATAAAAACAATAACTCAAAATTATTTAAAATAAACCAAATAAAATATAGCTTCAAAATTTTAATCTTACCTATGCTTTGTTTGTAAAGAGTGCAGCATTTTTCAATTTAAATGAACTGCACACCACTGGCACTGGTCTATAATAATAAACTTCTAGCCAGGCCATTCGCCCTTACCAGGAATTTTCCGTTTAAAAAAAAAAACTTGCAACTTATTTTATTTCGCTAGTTTTCAAATGAATTCATGGAAAATAATAAGCTCTCTCTCTTCACCCTTTTCCCAACATAGATTTTAAAAAATACTATCAATAAGAGTGGTAGGTAGATATTTTATTTCCTGATTGATTCAAAGCATTCATTGCACAGAAGCTTGTAGTTCAAGGCAAGTGAAATCTTTATAAGCAGTGGTTGAAAAAAATCACTTTGTTTGTATGTAAGCCACAAATGTATTAAACATTCTATCGCCCAAAAATTTTGTACGTCGAAAATTTGGTAACCGGATCAAACAGAATAGTGAAAAAAAGAAGAAGATGTAACGTTATAAAAGAGTAAGAAAAAACTGTTAGGTTAGATTTAACCCTCGATAAATGTCCTAACACGAGTCGCACAAAACACAAAAAGCTGTTTACACCGTATCGTGGGGCATCAGCGAATTTTATTTTTATTTTTGTGATACACACTTAAAACATAACTCTATTTCCTCATCTATGAATGCTACAGACGGTAAAGCTGCATGGGAATCTTCATTGAATATGATTTTTTTGTGTATCTCCAAAAAACTATATCGTTTGATTCCATAATAAATTAAGTAACTCGAGTTGCAACAAGTCTTTTTCATGTTTCAATTAGGCAACTAAACTTAGCCAGTTGTGGCACTAAAATTTGTGGATTTGCATAAGTAGATATGGTTGCATTTTGTAGGTAGGTAGGTAAATCATTTCATTTTTATGATTAGATTTATTAAATTAGCATTATTAAATGATTAGCCATAAGCCATTAAATATATTTAAAAAAATCATTAGCCATTTTCTTGTGTCCAAAATATAAGTATTTTGGTTTCCAACACTTAACACTACTACTTAACCATACTTATTAGTAAAAATACAAAATAGATAATTTATCAGATCGATAACCATCTAATAATTCAGATTCCCAACAAAGTAACCTGCTTGTAATAATTACCCATGATAAAATGATCAAGACAAAACTAAAAACACAAACAAAAGTGCTTGAAAGTACAATTACAAATCACTACATGAAAATGTTAGCAATAAAAATCGAAAACACGAATCTGACCATAAAATATTTGCAAAAAAATAATTGACTATTCAAACATAAAAGAGGACCTCAATAAAATAGACTAAAATAAAACATACCAAGTTCAAAATTCTGAAAAGACCTGGGATAAACTACGTTAACCCAAGAAATAAATAATTACCCTAATCTAAACTATGAAAACTTACATACACAACAAAAATAATAAAACTGTGGACATTTAAATTGTGTTCTTAAAGGAGACAAAATACACAGACAAATTAAACGCACGCCGTGTGTCATGGAACAACTTAATTTATTACTATGTCATATATATTAACATCTTCCCAAAAATTATAAGAGAAGGTAAGGAGATATACTGCATTAAAAACAAAAAAAAATATTATGATGTGGAAAGTATAAAAAGAAATTATATTCATGCAACAAAATAAACGGAAAAATAATATAGAACAACTGAATAACTCAAAAAATTGATGCTTTCACGAACACAGGTATAATAGCAAATTATGTGAATAACTTCTTCACAAGTGTAGGAAAAGTAAAAAGAACCGTAAAACACTTACAAAAAAAATCATATACATAAATGCCCCAACAAAGACTTGTAAGGAATGTAAAATTAAAAAATAAAATGAACACTTAAGAACAATATTGTCCAAGGATTAGATGAAAAAACAACAGACAATGTTAAGAAAAAAAATAAAAATAAAACACTAAAATCTAGGACACGCTTAACCAACACGTATAACACAAACCTGTTTTCATAGTACTCTTAAACGAGGACTGGTGAACCCATTTATAAAGCAGGAGACAAAATGGAAATAACCAACTATAGACCACTCGCATTATAAAACTCACTTTGAAAGATCTTCGAAAGAAGATTAAAAAAAATAAATTATAAAATATCGGAAGAAAACAAATTAATCTGTGATAAACAATATGGATTTGAAGAAAAAAGATGCACAAAAGACGCATTGCCCAACATATTATGTGAGTAATAACGTGCTAACATAAGTAACATAATATTATTTTGCCTTTTTATGCCGTTCATACAAATTCGAATGGAAACGAAATATTTCATTTAGCCCAATAGCTCAGTGCTCCGTCTCACTTACACTCGCCTGACATCTTAGATCTTCATGCAATTTGATTTTCCTAAACACAGTTTTGTATTGGAAATTTAAGCCACGATCTGGAAAATATTTGGATAACGAAATACGCCTACACGTTGTGTTATTCTTTATTGTATGGATATAATCTTTATTGCCTTGTAGTGTTTTGATGCTCGATTTTATTAATAGACTGAATCTAATATGAAATTTTCCAGGAATCAGGAAATGAGCCAGATGAAAAAGATACGTTATGTTCAAAGCGAATTGGCTCAGATAAGACATATTTACATTCTTTCAATAAAATTTCGGGAGTTCCATCAGGGCAAGTGCTTATCTTCTTAGGAAGATTTTTTTAAGGAATTTAAACCATTTGCCAGTAAGATTTAGCAATTATTCAAGTCAATATTTTCTGAATGGATGAGTGGGATGGTGCACGAAATTTCAGAATAAAGAGAGAAGTGGTGAAATTTTGCCATTATAAAAAAAGTATTTCCTGTTTAATTTATTATTTTTTGCATAAAATATAATTAAAAATGAAGGTGAGAAGGCGATCCATCGATGATTTGATTATTTTCATGTAGTCCAGTCAGCCTGTGTCGTAGAACACCAGTTGAAGGAACTAAATAGTATAAAGCTAATTTTTTCCCCATCGACTACTACCATTTAGACAAGGGTTTAGCAAAAAGTCCCCGCCCCTACCCCCCTTGCTTCCCCCCCTGTGCCCCCCCAAACATGAAAAGTGTAAGGGTTTCGCAAATCGCTTCCATCTCGATTATTAAACAACATATCGGATTGCATTTTTTTTTATTCTCTTTGTTGTAATATTTTCTACAATTAATGTCCAGTTAACTTTCGCTGTAACTTTTACCGTTTTGTAATTCGTATGATAAGGTAAAAATTTTTACATTTTTTGGCAAGTAATTTTACTTTTTGTCACACAACTTTTTACGCCGATATTTTATGAAAAAATATTTCCCACAAAAATTGTAGCCCCTATTATTATCTTTAAAATGATATATTTTAATGTGTACTTTATGGTTAGTAAACGCCAGATATCAACCATGAATGCTTGGTGCGCACCATCCCTGCGTCGCTCAGCTACACTCTGATGTCGGAACTTGTTCCCTCACATCCCGACTTATCCTAGCCTGTCCTGTGGCCCTTTGTAGTACTAGTAGAAATCGTGAACGTGAAATAATAGTTATTCAATTTGCTGCTAGGCCCTGCGGGCGTCTTTTAGTTCGGCTTTGCCCGGTTTGAGTGTTTGTGACCATTTTGTAAATCCAACAGGAACTGGCTCCTAAAATAGCCAGTTCCTCGAATCTACTGTAATCCTGTGACTCCAAAAACAGCTGTGTCGACTGATGTCTGAGTTCCACGTATCAAGACATGCAACTTTGAAGGTAAATTCAATGTCCCAGTTTTAATGTATACTAAAAAGGCGAAAAGTGGCTTAAAGTCCTTAACAATAGAAAACGTTTCTGAAAATATGCCCACTCAATGCTTAGTCTCAGCTCGTAACATGCTTTGTTTATGTAGTTTTGCTTTTATGCCAGTTTCACTACCTGGATGGTCTGGATAGTTGGGAAACTGTTACGATGGTAGACAAAACTTTGAACCATCTTATGTACTGGCTTTGCCTTTTATAAACATAGATCCAGGAAATCCGACTGCTATTTACTCTACCCTTAGTTACGCTTCTAAAGAAAGCAAGTTAGCTGGCCAGCCGTGTATTGTGACATTTGACCAACCACTTTTCTTGAAAGCAGTAGACATTGTTGCAAGTTCTTCTACAGAAAGTGAAATATCTGGAGTAATCGTCAGACTAGGCGGATTCCATCTTCTAATGAGTTTCCTTGGTTGCTTAGGAAAGTTTATGGAAGGTAGTGGAATCGAAGAAATGTGGACCTCTGTTTATGGAAAATCAACGATTCCTCACCTTATGTCAGGACATGCTTACGCAAGGTCTTATAGAGCTCACATGATGATCCAGGCAGCTTTGATATTACTGCTATTCGAGGAATGTTCATCTCTTAAAGAAATGATTACGAACGACTTTAAGGATATTCATAACCAAACAATAAACAAACAAACAACTGTTGAAGACGCCATGAGAGATTGTAAAACAAATTAAATAATGACAAGACTAGAAGAAGTGTATGAAGATTTGGTTAAAACTAGTAGAACTTCAAAACTGTGGCTATAAGAGTTTAAATTGGTGAATTTGGTTCTAAACTTTATTCTGGCAGAGAGAATCGGCGATTGGAATTTGCACAATTAATACAATCAAGCAAATGATACCGTATTTCCATGCTGCTGGACATTTGCTCTACGCAAAATCAGCACAAATATACTTACAACAAATGTTGAATGTACAAACGAAAATGTCAAATGAAGACTTCGAAAGGTTCGTCAATAAAGGTTTCTTTACAGTTCGGCGGACAAATGGATTTTTTACCGGTATCTGGACGGACATGACCATAGAGCAGACATTAATGCGATCATCAAAATCCATAGGTGGGCTTACTCATGGACGAGGATTAAGCGAGAGGACGCTAACCAAGTTCATTGCTTGCGCTCCTGGATCCCTACAAATTTGTGAGGCTTTCGAGAAGTTCTCTGGCTGCTTGACTCAGTTCAACGAACAGCATACTGACTTTGGCCACTACAACACGGGCATGTGCCTAGTGTGATGGCCAAAAAATTATCCATTTACTGTAATGTATAAACTTTACTGAATAAAGAACAAAAAAAAAAAAAAAAAACTAAGATGCAGTAGAAGAGAAAGGGACTTGCAAGATATTAGTAAATTTCTCGGATGGCTGCGTATCCATAATCCTTTCCGACAGAGCAAAGATTTAATGTCTTTATCCTCTGGTCTAGTAGTGACAAGTTCGGGTGTAAACTGCGATGAAACGTATGATGTAGGAATGAACTGCTCGAAAGACATCGAAGGAAATAATTTTGCAGATGTTAAATTGAAAAGAAAAAATAAAGTTAAAACTATAGGCTCCGTGGTATGTGATCTGAAGAAGTGCCAATTAATCCTGATCAGCTGTTTAATAGGGTTATTTGTATGTCTCAAGGAACAAATAATCTCAAACAATACTTCAACTATGAACTCAGCCCATACCCTTTGTCTTTATTTGAAAACAATAAAATGATAAGAAAGGGAACTAAATCAAGTTTTATGAAAATATTTAAAAAGTGGACAGTTAGCAACGAAGTTTTTGAGAATTTGCCCCCAAAAATATATGTAGTAGATGGAGGGTATCTTTTGCACGGTGTTATTTGGCCTGACAAAGTAACATATAGCAGCATCATAGAGAAGTATGTTGACACTGTAATGAAACGGTATGGGAAAGATTGTCATGTTGTGTTCGATGGGTATCCTGACTATCCCACCATAAAAGGGGTCGAACATATGCGAAGAAGTAAAAAAACATCTCTAGAAATGAAATTCAACTTTAATATGGAGTGCTCTGTGAAGCAAAATGAATTTTTGGCAAATCCAAAAAACAAAAGCCAGCTTATTGAACAGCTCTCTCAACAGCTTAATGAAGCAAACATTCCAACCATTGTGGTGGCGGAAGATGCAGATACTGAAGTGGTCGGAAGATGTTTCCCAGATTCAAAGTGGGAGGCCTGTAGTTGTTGTCAGACAGGATACTGATCTTTTCGTTCTATTGTTAGGGCTACCACAGTGTCAAAATGTGCGACTATTCTTTCACAAACCCTCTGGCACACCATCAACGTATGACATCAGCAAGATTCGTGAAGATATTGGTGATATGAAATGTGATATTATTTTTGCATGCTATCACAGGATATGATACCACGTCTTATTTATTCGGCAAAGGCAAAATTAACGCGAACAAATTGCTAAGTTCATCAAATGATCTCCGCACAAAAGTTTTACAGTTTTATCATAAACAGGCAGACAAAAATATTCTCAAAGAGGTAGGAGAGGCTTTTGTCTTGAAACTATATGGATGCACAAGGTCTGCAAGTCTGAATGCCAGTAGATATTCAATATACCTTAAAGCTGTTGCAAAAATGTCATTAAAATCCAAATTTAACATGGCATCCCTCCCTCCAACATCTGGTGCTGCTGAAGAACACGCCTTTCGAACATACTATCAGATTCAAAAATGGATCGGAGATAAGGAAATCAGCGCTACGGACTGGGGATGGATTTTAACTGACAACATGCTGATGTGCTGTGCACAGTGCACTTAAAAAAACTACCGGCACCTGAAGAAGTTAAAAACTTAGTTTCCTGCAACTGCAAAAAGGCTTGCAAAAATAATTGTAGCTGCTTTAAAGCATCATTTGATTGCACAGAAATGTGCGGGAGCTGTGGCGGATCATGCAGCAATGTAACTTTGGTTGAAGTCGAGGAAAATGAAGAACTTCTCATGGAAGTTTAGGATATCATAAAATTAAGATACCGCAATTATTTTGTTCTAAAATAACATCTTTAAAAAATATTACATGCATTTTCAAACCAAAAACTATTTAAAATACATATTTTCGCTGAATACTTATTATTACTTGAAACAAATTTAAAAAGTGAGGAATTTAGGTTTCACCGAGACTCGATTAGTTTTATTTATAGAAAATGCAATAGTGTACCTTAAAGATAAAAAACACTCTCACTATACAACAATATTTGCATTGCAACGCCGCGCCGGCCGACCCCACCTCGACCGAACCCGCCATGATAATCTCGCTGGATCTCCAACAAAGTAAATACTATTTTAAATCATTTTAAAGATAATAAAAAGGGCTACAACTTTTGTGGGAAATATTTTTTCACAACATGTCGGCGTAAAAAGTTATGTGACAAAAAGTAAAATTATTTGCCAAAAAATATACAAATTTTTACCTTATCATACGAATTACAAACAAACGGTAAAAGTTACGACGAAAGTTAACTGGACATTAATTGTAGACAATATTACAGCAAAGAGAATAAAAATAAATTGCAATCCGATATGTTGTTTAGTAATCGAGATAGAAGCGATTTACGAAACCCTTACACTTTTCATGTTTGGGGGGCACAGGGGGGGAAGCAAGGGGGGTAGGGGCGGGGACTTTTTGCTAAACCCTTGTATAAATGGTAGTAGTCGATGGGGAAAAAATTAGCTTTATACTATTTAGTTCCATCTAAAAACACAGGCTGACTGGGCTAATGGTATATTCAGCCCATATCGTTATTATGTACCTTTTCCAAGTTTTTTCTTTGATTAATATTACCGTATGTAATTTTAGAAATAGTAACACACTTGACATTAAGAATCTTCGTTAATTTAGATATAGATAGATAATAAGGTATATAATTAAACCTACATCACGAACCTTTTTTTATTGAAAATTTTTGATACAATACATATAATAGATATATGAAATAATGAAAAGTATATAAAAAAAGCTTAATATAATTATTGTATGAACAAAAAAATCCCACAAAGGCAAAGCCTGTGCGTGGGAATAATATTGATTTTTTACTTTTATTTTTATTTCTATGGTTATAGTTAATATTTTAAGTATACATGAATTAGGGATTTAAAAAAAGTAACTGAATAACTGCATTTAAAAACTACAACATAATAACAGTCTGCACTGTTATTATCGTATTTGTAAGTTTTGTAAGAATAGATGTTACAAGTGCAATTTAAAATCATAAAAAACAAACAAAACAATAAAAAAACAAACAATATTATATATCTTCTCTAAAAGCTGTCTAATGATAGGTATACTTAACGGCTTTATTTAAACTTATAAGAAAAAAATATATGTTTCAGTGTTTTTTAGCCAAATTTTGGTATATTTTTTATAAGATTGAAGATTTTGACATATTTTATGTTCTCTTTAAAGGTTGTACATAGTAAATTAAACATTTTTGGAGCTATAATACTAATATGCCTTTGGAACAACCTAGTTTTGCAGTGGGGTACTGGGGTGCGATTTGAATTATTTTGAAAGTTATTTGGACGCATGTAAATAAATTTAAGACATTGAAGACCATAGGTCTGTCTAAGGTTCAAAATATCAGTTTCCTTAAACAATTGTCTGGAGGGATACGATTTATTTTTTTTGTACATAATCTTAATAATTGATTTTTGGGCAATTTCTAAAGGTTTTACATGATTATTTGATTATTGTAAACTCCACCCCAGCCAATTATTCCGTAGGAAAGAGACGAATGGACTAGTGAATCGTAAACTAGTTTTATGGTTTTTATATTTACTATGTTACATATTCTTTTAAAAATATAATTTAAGTATCTGAGTTTTTTAACAGTATTTTCTATATGGTTGGTCCATTTAAGTTGACAATCTATGGTTACACCTAAGTACTTAATCATTTTTCCTAATTTCATCTCTTCACAGTTAGAGCATGTTGTTGGGTTACAATTTATATTATGAAACTTTAAATTGAGATTAGTTTTGGGAGCTGATTTCTGTGTGATATAGAAAGGAATACAAAAAGTTTTTTCGTAATTTAAACTAAGAAGGTTTCTACCTAGCCACTCTTTGACAATAGGAATACATTTGTTAGCTTTATTAGTTGTATCTTCCCATGTCTTTCCTTGGACTATTATTGCAGTATCGTCAGCAAATGAGAAAATTTTACCAGGTATAACAATATTACACAAGTCATTTATATAGATTAAAAAGATAGCGGCCCTAATACGGTCCCTTGTAGAACTCCGTGTTTTACTCTGTCAAAATTACTCAAACATGTTCCAATTTTCGTACATTGTTGCCGATTTAATGGTGACCCGACAATTCGTCCTGCGACAATTCATCGGCGACAGTTCATCCTGCGACAGTTCATCCGGCCGACAGTTCATCCTGCCGACAGTTCATCCTGCCGACAGTTCATCCCGCCGACAATTCGTCCGGCGACAATTCATCCTGCCTGATCATTTAGAAGATTTTTATTAAGTAAGTATGCAAAGAGGATATACGGCCGTACAACCAAAATCGATATACTTATATCTGAAGGCATCTTGAGTGGAAATCCGCTGTAAAAATATTTTTACTAACAATAATTTCGACTCTCCGAAGGAGCATGCGTGAATAACAAAATACGACATACTTATACGTGCAGTCGGCTTAGCAAGGATGTAATAAATTGACTCTTACCCCCCTCTAATTATTTTTAAAATCTTTCGAATGATCCTTTCTTCTCGAATTTGGATTAGGAAAATTTGAACCAGCTCGGTGTGGACGCTCTGTCCTTGGTCACGGCACCGATGTAATAAAAATCTCTTACCCCCTCAATTAATTAATCTTCTGTTCTTTTAAAACGTGATTTTATTGCTTCTTTCTTTCTACATCGTTCGTAGACTCTGCTACGTAAACTCTGTACGTAGGAGTTCGCCTCCCATTCGTACTCGTAGTCATATTCGTATCTCCGTCGCTCAAGCCGCTATCCCCTTCGTTCCTTTGGCAGCGCCTCGACAACCCTTTACGTAATACGTTTTAGGTATACGTGGCAAGATGCTCGCAATTAATCAACTTGTAATTAACCCCCTAACGTTGTGTTATTTTTTGTTTTAAGGGTTTGATATGGTTAATCCAGTTTAATTAATAATTTGTTTGTGGTAAACCCTTTGTTCTTTTAGGTATGGCGTGTTACAATTCACTAGGGTTCGATTTACAATGACTGACTCTATCTAACTTGAAAATAACTAATGCTACCGTTCGTGCAACTTCCTCCCCTACTAACGTCCGTTCTATACTTGTTTGTTGATGATTATTTCTTTTGAATTAACCCGCGTCATCCTCCCTAGTACCTAGTACATGAATATACCTTTATACAGAAAATTGGGAAGATCCTACCTTTAGTGAAACGCGGCGAATCCTCAGCTATCCTCGGGATGCTAACATATAAATTAATTTGACATTTGTACTCTAATTACGAAATTACAATCAAAATTCAATCAAAACAGGTCCGGGATGCACAAATTCTACATTCTAAAGTCACAGTGGTAAGTGAAGTTTGTTAGTTAGTTTTGAGTTTTGGGTAGGTAATTTTGGAAGATTATTAGGGATTGACATGAAACAAAATATGTCTTGCTTCGATTGGACTCCTCCATTTCCACAACTGACTTGGTGAGGTTCAATTAAAACCGCCCGGTCAGTCTCCAATCCCAACACCTCCAGAGAATATTTTGATGGTCGCAAGCGACGAATGTAAAATCGACATGTTTTGCTTCCTGTCGGGAAAGGGTTTGATGTGTGTTTTTGGTTTGAAGGATGATAGTGGGAGTGTCTCAACCAATACGCCGCTAAATTATAATGGTGATACTGCTACTGTTGTTTGATGAAATGCCATCTCATATCGCTTGATGTGAGGATCTGCTTCGATTTATGGTGTGGTAGCCGCCGTCCGGAAGTATTCAGGGATGCGTGGGTGGCACGAGGTTTTAGGTCGTGACATCCTCTAAGCTGAATTGATGATGATGATGATGAAGTCTTTCAGCATGTCAATGACTAGAGTCCCATTCACTCCTATAGCATTGAATCATGAACATTAAACCGAAGTGGATTAGACAAACGGCAATGTCAGGAGGTCGGTGGAGCCGCTCCCCCCTCTGATCTCGCGAAGTTTGAATTTAGTAAAGATGGATTTTGATGTCATCGGCCCTCGCCTCTGCAGTCACACAGCTCCTCAACAGTCCCGTTCTCCGTCCAGCACACCGCCTCGAACCAGTAGAAATGATGCTTACGTTTTCCTAAGCACGTTATAAACATGCGTCTGCCTTCAGCCGCGGTGAACATCGGTAGGTATTTGATTTGAATGAAAATACCTCCCCTCGCATGACGGAAGCAGGCGTGACGGAGGTGGGCCTCCACGTAGCACGTAGCATTCACGGACCTCCGCCCTACGATAGGTGATATCCCAAGCTCATCTCAAATATCAGCTCTGGGAAGGAATGTCAAGCTCGGCTTCCAGGGTGCTGGGTCCAGGAATGAATGGCACCGGGGCGTGAATCCAGTTCTATATCATCCATTCCTTACTTTCCCCCTCTACGCTTTTGTCCAAAGTACATTCCCAACCTGATGCTGGATGATGCCCTAATTCTAATTTTGGGGAAGATTATGAAAATTTATCCGGTTTCCGACAAAGAGCCGCCGATCGATTGCTAAAACAACTCCGTATGTCTTGTTCTCTTCGTTCCGCTGACAAGGTAAGCGTAATCAAAGGGTAGTGAAGCCAACGCGAATTTCGTCACTTCTTTTCCTTCATTACGGAGGTAGCCCGGCCAGATCGTTATCTCCGTCCTGTATTTAATTGGCCTCCCGCGACAGCGACTCTTATCAGCTGACACCTCTGAAGGGGGCTGAAGGAGGGGATTATGGCCGCACGTCCTCTGCCTTCCAGACGTTCCCCAATGCCTTTATGACGATACATGTGATAGCATATACGTCGACATCATGAAAGGGCTCCTGCCTCGCTCTCAACTGCTTCAGGGCCGTTCAGAGACACAGGTTTCCAAGTCTCCATCACAAAGGATTCCAATTTAATTGGACTAAGTTCCTATCGTCGCTTGCTTCGCCTCCACATTTGGGAAATAGTGTAGCCCACCGGCATCTCGTTCACTCCGCCCACTGATCATAACTGCATAAAGTGCAACCTATAATCATGGAATAGGGAAGCTTAACTCAAAATTGCTCCAGCAATCGCCAGCTCCAGCGTCGTAACTTGTTCGGTTAAATTTGAAAGAAGGAAATTTGCTAAATAATAATAGCATAACGCTGACGGTCTCGTTCAATCGCAAATACTAAAGATTTGAGCTAAAATGTGAATTTCGAATAAAATATACCTAATCGTAAAGTACTATATACCTAATCGTGAAGTGCTATGCACACTTCCAAGAGCGCGTTTCTACGAAGTCGAAAGCTAGCCTATGTAGGCCTCTACATAACAGTTTTCTTGAGATTCCTAAAGTTTGAGGTAAAAGGTGTCGGTTTTTTTTTTTTTTATTTTGGGATTGAGGATTCTATTGTATAAAATTTGTTAATAACCATGCAATACATCTGTTTTCCAAACCGATATACCTAGTACGTACCTTGCCTAACAAATAACTTCAATTACCGAGTAAATTCTAAAGTATATTTGAGACTAAGTATTCCTAATATAATGCAATTAATTATTTCCAAATAAACCCCTAGCTTTGGTTTTCTGATGTAATGTCTCGCAACACAATCGTAAGATACATAAATAACTATTGTCCGTTAAAATTAACAAAGCGTCCACAAAAGACACTCCCCTACAATCATTGCACCTCGACGGCCCCATTATGGTTATTGGTTTGAAAACTTCTTTAGCACCGTTGCTATTTGAAACTAGATCAAACGGAAACGAGCGACACTAAACACATCTATATGATTTATCCTGCGAGTGAATGAGATACTATAATCGGTCTCCTCTTTTTGAGGTGCTTCGTAGCCTCCCCAATCTTGTCTCCTTTGGTTTTCTGAAGGTTTCACTCCTCTCGTGTGTAAACTACACAACTGTAATTTTTTTGTTTTTAAAATGCTGACAACTGTTTTTCTAAATGGAAGCTCCTTTAACACCGTTGTGATTTGAAACTAGATGAAACGGAAACGTGCGACACTAAACACATCTATAGGATTTATTATTTTAGTGAAACCTCTTTAACGCTGTTGTGATTTGAATCTATATGAAACGGAAACGTGCGACACTAAACACATCTATAGGATTTATTCTTTTTGTGAAACTTCTTTAATACCGTCGTGATTTGAATCTATATGAAACGGAAACGAGCGACACTAAACACATCTACAGGATTTATTATCTTAGTGAAACTTCTTTTACACCGTTGTGATTTGAAACTATATGAAACGGAAACGTGCGACACTAAACACATCTATAGGATTTATTATCTTAGTGAAACTTCTTTTACACCGTTGTGATTTGAAACTATATGAAACGAAACGTGCGACACTAAACACATCTACAGGATTTATCCTGCGAGAGAATGAGACAGGCCAATCGGTGTCTCTTTGGTGTGGTGCTTCGTGGCCTCCCCACTCTTGTCTCGTTTGGTTTTCTGAAGGTTTCACCTCTACCGCATGTGAATTGCACTCTGTTAGACAGGGATCCCGCCCAAAATGTCCAGTTACACAAAATTAAATCTTAGCTATTGCTCGAAGAGACAATAGAAGGAAGTGTCAAAAGATTTATGACTCAAACCGAAAACAAACGCGTCCCTCACTTTAAAGTCCAATAGTATAACCTTTTTTTTGTAAGTACATCTCCGAAAACCAATGAACTTGAATGAATATTTTTCTGCAAGGCCCGCACTAAATATGTAATGCAAATTGTAATAAAGTAATTTTAAGCAAACTCACCAAATTTTCCATGCTCCATATTCCAATTAAATTACCACATGCACTTTCGCAAAACGCAAACTCTTCATGCAATTTTTTTGCTGAATTGAAAACAACTGAATTCTAAATTTACGCCTGAATATTTTCACAAAATAGCGAACTTCCCGAAGTTAATCAAATTATTTTCGTCAGTTTATGCGTCCTAACCGCCGTGATTGTAACTCACTGCAACTTTGAGACACGTCCCTCTTCGAGACCGAAATTACCCTCACTTTCACGCACTCTGATAACTGTCTACCTAATCTCAACCGAGCGCTAGAACTATCTTTCCCTGACTCTCCGTAACGTATATTCCCCGACGGTATTTATTTAAAATTATCCCAGCAAGATTGACCGTTCACTTCCGCGACCTTTCCCTGACTCCTAATCCGTCCGTCCCCGAGATCGAATCTACTCTCACTGTTTCTTTCAAAAAACTCCCCCTGGTTTCCTGTATCTTAATTCTATCCCCCGTGTGTGTGAGGTCCATGGTTTCTCAGATTTTTTCAAATTTATTACCTTTTTCCAAAAATCCTTCAAATTCGTTAAATCTCATAGCGATATATTTGACTTGAATCGACCAGCCTGTCAAATTTAATTACAATTTTTCGTAAAATTCTGACGTTATTCCGTGTTCGTTAATTTTTGTTGCAGTTTCAAAACTTCAAAATAGTAATTTATTGGATGTACTTGAAAGCCAGAACACTTTCTAAACAGAGCCCTGTGACGTACTTAATGGACTCGACCCTAACATGTGGCACTGCTTTGTAGCTAATGTTAAATTCCTTTTCGTCTTCGTCTATTTTTTTGTGACTATTGCTGGGGTCGCCGGTGTAACCCATAAATCAACCCCGCAGATACTTGGATTTTTGAAATTATTTTAAGTTGTAGAGCGCCCTTAGAAAACGGCGCGGCACCATAGAAACCACCCAAGTATTATTATCATTACGGCGAGTTCATCACAAGGAACGGTCAAGATTCCTACTTGCATCTAATATAACTTTTTTATCTGAAATTAACACCATATTTTTAGGGTGAATTGACTGATTTAAAAAAAAAAAAAAACACAAGAGTCCCAACCGTCTCGAGCCAGTGAGTGCCAATGGCATCCCCAATTTTGGTATGGTGTGATGCTGAAGGTAGTGTTGAGGGGAAGGAGATGTGGAAAACGTATCTTCCTGGCTATTCAGATCTAGTCACCAAACACGGCTAGGTTAGGTTAGGTGAGGTTAGGTTAGGTTAGGTTAGGTTAGGTTAGGTTAGGTTAGGTTAGGTCAGGTTAGGTTAGGTTAGGTTAGGTTAGGTTAGGTAAGTTTAGGTTGTACGGCCGTATATCCTCTTTGCATACTTACTTGAAGAAAAAATCTTCTAAATGATCAGGCAGGATGAATTGTCGCCGGACGAATTGTCGGCAGGATGAACTGTCGGCAGGATGAACTGTCGGCAGGATGAACTGTCGGCAGGATGAACTGTCGCAGGATGAACTGTCGCCGGATGAATTGTCGCAGGATGAACTGTCATGGAACCCGATTTAATATTTAATTTAGTAATAGCATGAGACATTTATTTTTAATTCCAATGTTTGACATTTTCTTTAAGAGAGTTTTATGGTTGACTGTGTCAAAGGCTTTCTTTAAATCTAGAAAAATGGTTAGAGTTTTAATGTTTGAGTCTAGGTTAGAATAAATATAAACCTGCCGCACTATATTGTGCTACATCTAAAACATAAATAAAAACGTTGTGTTGTTTTTTTTTATAATACGTAAGATTATTTTTAATTTTAATTTTAATTATAGAAGTAGTTTTTTTTTAAGTTTTTTTCCAGAAAAAAGAAATATGCATTTTCACTTATTTAATTAGAAATAAATAAAATTATCATTACATAACCCGTAACTATTCTACTTTACAATATTATTAACTTTCTTTATTTTGGTGATTTTTTTATGTGAATACCTCACAAGAGTCCCAGCTGCTCCCGGTCTGGAGCCAGTAAGACTATGACATCCCCAATTGGGGTATGTTGTGAGGCTAAAAGTAAGTGGGAAGGGGAAGGATATGGGGAAGAGGAAAGTGGGGAAGTTCATGACTATTCAGATCTAATCACCAAACACGGCTAAAGCCATTTCAAGAAACGTTTAATTTCTGAATTGTGGTATTACCACAGGGTGGTACTGAGAGTATCTTCCACTCTGGAACATGCCGCAAAAATTTAAAACTGATTATTTTTTATAATTTTACTTTCATACACTTTTGATAAATTTTAATGTTGTCTGCAAGGCAATTATATAAATTGCTCCCCTCGTAACCATGAATTGCTCACCATAGTAAGAATGTATGGTGTTTAAATGTATGTTATCATACTGTCGTGTAAAGTGTTTGTGTACTTAAGACGTTTTAATGAATTCTGTAGCGGAACTTGACCATTTTGCTGTTTTTCTGTGTGTAAATTTTCTTGGGCGTTCCCTTTCCGGTTAAAAATGATGGCCGTTTTAATTGTCCAGTAAAGATTTCGTTTTCAAATGCGAAATCGTTGCATTTATTTAGACATTTAAATAGTGTGAATAATTGTCAATGAGATAGTGAGTTTCTTTCGACAAATTGTATTATTATTCTTTATTTCAAATAAAAAATAATGTTACATAAAATATGTAGTTTGTACTTAAGTTGTTAGGTATTAAAAGTACGTACTAACAGACCTCAAAGTTAATAAAGTACAAACACATACATGAAGCGCGGAAAATAAATTAAGTAAGATCAAAAGAAATTAAATTAGGAGAAAATAATAATGTTGAAATGAAAATATGTTTTAAAAATAATATTTTAATCACGTAAGGATTGTATTAGGTCATACGTACCTACTTACGAACCTATTTAAAAAACCACAAATAAAATAATTATGAGAAAATAAGAAACACGCTATTGGATATGAGGTCTACAATTCACAGAATAACTAATTAATAAATAATAATACGAAATTTTAGAAAATATGTATTTAAATGGTAGGAATGTTTGTTTCACGAAAAAAAATTGTTTGTTTATAGAGTCCGTAGCAGACAAATGTTTTGTTTTGTTTTTTTTTTTTTACATTAACTCCACTTAATTTCCCTCAGGGCCTATGTCATCTTAGGAGATGCTGTGTGGAGGGTTGTTTTATGGAAAGGAAGGAGAGGAAGTTCTGGGAAGGAAAAAGAAGGAAAAAATAGGAATGGGTAAGAAACGGGGGGTCAGTGAGTCCAGGAGTGACAGACGTATGAATCCATCCCTTCAACTGTAGTGCAAGGCAATGAATCGGGAGATTCTGGCCTGGAGAGGCTAAAAGACCTCCCTCAACCAGTCTCTCTCGATCTTGTCTACCACGCAGCAGGTGAGCAGACACATCGACCTGAACAAACCTCACCCGCATGAACCCGGGCACCTCTGCTAAGTCACCAAACGTAGCGAACTGCTTTGGGTGACCAATGGCAGAGGTGTTGGTTATCTAATAAATGGTTCCCGGGGCGGCGGTACCCATACCCGCCTCCCACATTGTAAATTAAATTTCAAAAACTACTACATACTGGTTAGATACTTCTAAAGTTTCATAATACTAGAGACTAAACCGCCTAGTGTGCGCAATGTTTATTAACACAGTCAAACTGAATAACAAATTATGAACAAGGAAACCACTTAATTTTTTTTTTTTTATATTTTAAAACTTCAAACAATTTTCAAGTTATTATTAAACACCGATTACCGGTATTAGAGCCCTTTTTCATAATCCCCGAATCAAAAGAGATTACCAAGTGTATTTTAAAAGCGTTAGGGAGTTTCCGGAAAATTCGCTCTCGGAAAACGTTGATTGACGAGCCCCGCGCAGGTGTGCCAAGAGGTATTGCGAGGTGTAACCGGGCGCTATGCTAAAATTAAAAAAAAAAACGAGAAGGCTGCAAATTTCGGTGCTCGTAACTTTTGACCTGACAAAATAAATTTTTGCAAAATGATTAGAAAGAAAATCATTTTCGATTTCTTTTCAGGTGAGTCTAATGTAATCTACTTGGTTCTAGAATTATTAAGTGAATGTTCAAACACTTCGAGTGTGAATCAAAGTATTATCAATTTATTTTGGTTTTCACACTCTGTTCTAAATTTGAAATTTAAGGCCCGATTGGCCAGACTTTTGGCTCACTAGGCATTTCTGGCCCACTTATTTATTTTAAGGTAGGAACAATTATTGCAACTCGTTTAAGGCAGCGTTCACACATATTATGCCAACTTATTTTCTCG
Source organism: Limnephilus marmoratus (assembly GCA_917880885.1). NCBI lineage: Eukaryota > Metazoa > Arthropoda > Insecta > Trichoptera > Limnephilidae > Limnephilus > Limnephilus marmoratus. The sequence goes on along the minus strand of OU862906.1, from coordinate 55,666,900 downwards.
AAAGTGACTTAAAAATTACCATGTAAATGACAATGTAATTTAATTGCTGTAATTGCAATGTAAATGACAATGCAATTTACAAAAGTCAATGGTGGAGTGTGTTTTTGACAGTTCGCTCAAATTTGCGGCCTTCTCACAGTCTATGAAATCAGTTTGATAAATCGAGATGCTTACCGTAATAAAAGCACCTAATCGTGCAGATACACGATACTAAAAATAAAAAAAAACAGGTTTTCGCTGGATTTTTTTCTTAAAAATCTAGTAGGTATTTTATTATTAAAACTACTATCTGATTGAAATGAGTTGATAAGTAGAGGTACGTTATTTTCTCCCGAAAAGACAATAAAAAACTATTAATAACACTAGATAAAACCCAAATAGGCACCACAAATGCCAAGGACTTCCAATTAAAAAAACGAATATCAAGGAAAGAAAATTTTCTGATTCCATGAACTACTATCATTTATTTTTCAGGTGGTAAAAAGCTATCCGAAAATGAGCATCCTTCTTTTTTATAGCGGTCCAATCCTTTCTAACCCCGTTGTTTCGGTTTCTAACATGACGTATTTGAATTCAAAATCGGTTACTGTCCTTCGGATAAAGCTGCTATTATTTGATCCTCCATTCAATTCTGCCTTTAACGGAACGAAAGCGGACGGAGAATTGTTTTCTCAAGCCAGCATCTACTCCAATATTATTTGGGTCCTTTAATCTATATTGACAAAATTGTTTAAATTATGACAGTAATAACTTGTTGACAGGAAGTAATATTACCGGAAATTAACTTTCTGGTGTATCGGTCACTGTTATCACTTCTACAAGTAAAACTATTTAACAAATAGAAAAATGTATGTTAAGATATTGAATGAAATGAGTTAGATTTATCAAATCAGGAGTACCCCAAGGGTCAATTTTAGGCTCTAAATTATACATTATGTATGTCATTGCCTTGTCTATACTTTTTAAAATAGCCCGTAGATTAATTTTTGCAGATGGTACTGTACTAGCTGTATCAAATGAAAGATAGAGAAATAGCTATTAAAGAATTACAAAGAGACTTTAACGAGCTACTCAAATGGTCTCACGATGTAGGATTAATTATTAATGTCAAAAAACTAAATGTATGTGTATAAGATCACCGAACCTGAAAATGTGGAATTTACCTAAAATAATTGCACATAATTTTGAATGTATACATAAAAAAATTGATAACATTTGCTACGTTGAAAAAATTGATTTTACAAATGAATATACTTACCTTGACATAATCGTAGATAATAACTTTAAATGGGATAAACAAGTGATCAAAATTTTTAACCAGCTCCGATGTTTGGCCAGTAATTTGTATAAATTAAAATTTGAGTTGCCTCGATGCACTCTCAAACTTATATATCATTCTATCAAACTTATATCCATACTTAGATATGGAATTCGAACATGGGGACACTCGAGTAAAATTAATATTAAATACATTCAAAATTTACAAACTGCTGTAATTAAAAAATTGTTAAACCTAGCATTTACAAACAAAGAAACAACTTAAAATTAGTGTATGGGTCTGATGGCCTACTTCCAATTAAAAGGCTTCTCTGGTACATTATAACTATGGGTAATTCGGGAGAAAATACGTATAAAAATTTATTGGTGCATAGTCACACAACAAGATTGACCGAAAACAAAGGCCTAAAAATACCACGAATATCAAATAAGTAAACTGTGGCAAAACACATTGGGTCGCTTGTGTACGCCATTAATGCATACCAGTTTTGCACAACACTACTACACGTACAATGGAGTGGTGTGGTTTAATCAACTAGCAATAGAGCTGAGATTAGAACCTGACTACAATAAATTCAAAAATAAATTAAACAATAATATCTTAAATAATTTTGCTACTTAGAACCGCATTAACCTTAAATTAACAATACTTTTTCAAAAATTTATTTTATGTTATAATTTTTTTATTTTTTATATTATTTATTTTTTTTTACACATTTGATTTATGTGAGCACGTAAATATAATGTACGTGTTATAATTTTTAATTTTAATTTTTTTAATTAAAAAATAATATATATATATATATATATATAAGATTTAGGATAGATAAATATGTTAAGAGAATATATATATATATATATATATATATATATTCTCTTCCCTTTACACACGAGTAGTTACACTCTTGTAAAGGTTATATATTATATACATATATATGTTTATACTGTTTCTAATCAATGTTGCATGTTAATATTTAATGATTTGAGTTTAATCCGATTGTAACCTGAAAATGCAATTACTCATGATTATATTACATGTATATGTATATAAAAACTAATAAAAAAAAAATTTAAAAAAAGTATGGTGGTTAATAAATAATGAACAACATATTTATCTATCCTAAATCTTATATTAGGTATTAATATTGTAACCTAGTCTAATGTGTGTTATGTAATAATATTAAATGATAGAACCTACAGACAAGCTGATCTGTCACAGCTTTGTCGGACTACCCACATCTTATATTGTATTACATGTTATTATATTCAATTAAATAAATAAATAAAAAATAAAAAATAGAAACATTAATTTTGATTAACTTGTAAGAATCTTATCAAAAACTATCATAAGCCGTAAATTTACTTATGAGCGTAAAGCTAGTCTTAGAGTACAATATAATTTTAGTATCGCCCTATCGAAATCACTACTCGATATCGAAATGCACCAACTATTTAAACTACATTATTGTGACTTCAGTTTTAACTATTCTTCCATTCAAAAAAAATCGCCTAGTGAGGGTTCACAAAACACTACTTATAACCAATTTACGAACAGTTACGGATCAAAAACATTTTTCTTATTTTTTATTACTGAAACTTATTATTTACGTACTTATACCAATGCAATAATCTTTTAGGTGTATGTTTGATAATAGAAATAAAAAAAGAAATTTTCTTGTCTCATTTATTACTCGTATTTCACCATCACAACATCCCAAACTCGGGAATGCCGTAGTCCCACTAGCAGCGCGGCAGTAAGGGCTCTAGTGCGATACCAATTGATGATTATATATATATATGTTTTTTTTTTATTATATTTATTTCAATTCTAATAAATGGTTAAACAATTTTGTCAGGAACGATTTTGTGACACTCGTGGATGGACTGTAAAATCTTTATAATTTAATGTAAGACAATTGATGGCGTTTTTTAAATCAATCACAGGATGAGGTAATTTGAAGGGAGAAAGCCCTACCTTTCCTGAAGTCATATGCTGCTTGCATCCAATGATGATGATATCTGGTCTTCCAGGATGAATGGCGCAAGGGTTTGTTAAGCTTTACTGACCCTAGATGTTTTTAGTAATATTTTTATCGAATTTCAAGCGAGAGTTCCACAGAGAGATGTGAACCATTTCACGACGATTTTCAACCGACTAAATGTACGAGTAGGTATTTGTCAACGAATTTCAAGCAAGAGTTCCATAGAGAGATGTGAACCATTTCACGACAATTTTCATCCGGCTAGTGTGGATATTTTTCTATTCTTGAGCATATAATATTGGTAGCGCCATCTTCTTCTTCTTTTTATACTAGGTAAGGCCTTTCATGAAAGGAAAAGGTCAATTGAAGATGATTAGCAATGCGAGAACTTTGGGAAAATGGGTTTTAGTTCATAAGCTGTTTCAGAACTTAACATTTTTTTTAAAGTAAGACACATGAGATGATTTTGAATATTGTCTAACAGTCAGGAATAACAGCAGGAAGATGTAGATAAGTATAATGTTAAAAAAAATTATAGCAGGAAAACAAAAGTGTATACTAGCTAGTTTTATTAGGCAAAGAGGACCGCCAAACAACTCGATCTCGGCACACATACCTTGCTCCATCCTCATTCATACATAATACTTCTGTTATCATAACTCTCGACATGGCCCAACTAAAGTATGTATTTTCTTAACTTGGTCGTGATATGTCTTTATCGGGTGTCTAACATTCACATTCGCGTCATATAATTATTATTGCTTTCCTTTCTTCGTTCACTCACTATACATGCCCAAAACCATCTAAGCGTCCCTTACTTATCTTTCTCATTACGCTTACTTCTTTCTACTTTGCATACTTTATAAACTTCTATATTTCTCTCACGATTGAGTATTCGTATAATATTAGCGCAGACCCGTGAAAAGTACTATTACATAAAATAAGGATCATTATTTTTCAACAACAAACATCGTTAATTTTAGAGACCTTGATAAATTTACAATGACTACCGTAAGTAAATAATAAAAAAATGCGACCAAGGTATTATTTTTATTATCAAATAATTCAATTAATCAAATAATTTTATGTTTCTATCCCCTTCATCGTTTGTCTGAATCCGAATCAGTTTCTATTTTAAAAATCGAAGCAAATCCCAGCTCTGGAGTTCATCGAACTGGAGTTCATCGAACTGGAGTTCATCGAACTGGAGTTCATCGAACTGGAGTTCATCGAACTGGAGTAAGTATGTAACTAAGATAAAAACACCACCGAAATTTGTATTTTTAATACGTACGAAGGTAAAATGTGTCAATAAAAATGGGTAAACATTTATAAGCCAAATATCAAGCAATTCATCAGAATACAAATAATCATTAGAATACAAATAATATTATATTCTACCTCGGTAAATGCATTAAAATCTCGCTGAGAGCGTGACATGTGAAAATAATGTTGACAACTGTGGTACGATTTATCTTACTCTTATTCTGAAGCAGATCCAAAATTATGTTTTATTACACAACTTTGGAAACAATAACCTCGTACCCTAAACAGTTATAAAAAAGTTCACGTTTCATTAGTTAATTTGCTATTTCGCAACGATACACACCCCATGTGAATTTAAAAAAAAACCTTGGTCATGGTTCAAAATAACGGGGCTGAATTAATTTTGTGCAAACGTTTCGCGATGATGATATGAGTAGACTGAACGGTTGAAATAATTGCTTTCATCTTCATGTTGAATTTTTAATGGATCGAACTCACGGTTGAAGAGGGTTCATGAACTGCATTCGATAGGCTTCATCGATATTTTTTCCAACGTTCATGATTAATTACTCGATTTTTCTCAATTTATCAGAATCAAGTACAGTGCTCGAGACAGGTTCGTGCGCTACCTTCAACCAGATTAAATACAAAATTGATCCACTGTAATTTTATTTTATTCTATTTGCGGCTTTGCCAGAATAGGGGATTAAACAAGTAGGTATTTTATAATAGGTTTTACATGTTAAGAGGGAATAACCTGGCAAAACCTGAAATATGTCATTTTTAAATCAAATTTTAGACCTATTGACTCTTTTCACGAAAAATCATAAATGGATTTCAAATGACTATTCTTTTATTTGGTAAATGTATGTTTTAAATTTTGAGAAAATATGTTTATTTTTAGTAAAATAAGGTTACCTGTATCTTAGGTAGTTGGCCGATTTGTAAAATTTTCGAACAACATTTCAAATCATATTACCATGCAGTAAAATAAATCAATAAATTATCTGGTAAAGCTATGTTTCAGAAATTTAATTTTAGTTTAAATTAAATCATGTAAAAAAAGATCCGCATAGTGTTTTGTGACGAAAATAATTCAGTTTGTCTATTTATTTACGGTCTTACAAACTAATGTATTTAACTTTTTTTTAACATTCTTATTTTGCTTAGATATTATTAAAAAATTATAAATACTCATGATCAAAAAATAATTACAAAAAGTACATAATTTTAGTAATTTTATCAACACGCCTTTCAGCATTTTTGAATGTAGGTATAAATTAAAGCAAATTTTGAAAGAAATAAAATCGGTATTGAGTTATCATTTATAAAAGCTAGTACGGTAGGAACAATTATTGCAACTCGTTTAAGGCAGCCGTCACACATGCCAACTTATTTTCTCGGAAGTGACTTAAAAATTACCATGTAAATGAAGAAGAATAATAATAATAAAAATCTACGTAAAACTATCCATATAGAGAAAGGCAAAATTGTAGATGGAGACGAGGGTATATTTAGAAATTTCAAAATTCAAAGTATGAAAGGGGATGAGGTTTATAAATATTTAGGATACCCGCAATCGAATAGATTAGATCACACCAGTATTAAAAATGATATTAGGATTAAATTTCAAACTAGGATCAGAAAATTTTTAAAATGCAATCTATCTGCTAAAAATTTAGTAAAAGCAATAAATACTTGGGCAATACCTCTACTAACGTACTCATTTGGCATAATTAAATGGTCCAATACAGATTTAGATAGTTTAGAACGATTGATTAGAACTACGTTAACAAAATTTAATTGCCATCATCCAAATTCAGCTATAGAACGAATTAATTTACCTAGAAATTTAGGAGGTAGAGGTGTAGTCAAAATAACATCTTTGAAACACAATCAGGTAGAAATGCTTAGAAATTTTTTCCATAGGAAAGCTAATAGCTCAGAAATGCACAAAATAATTTGCAAGGCAGATAGAAATATTACACCTTTAAATTTATATGACGAGAATGCCAACATTCTTATAAATACTAACCAGGAATTATTAGATTCCTGGTCAAATAAAATTATTCACGCAAAACACTTCAATTATCTCAACCAAACGTATGTTGACAAACTTTCGTCAAACAAATGGTTGAGTATTGGAGAGTTGAGCGCAGAAATAGAAGGATTTATGCTTGCCATTCAAGATAGAGTCATTAATACTAAAAATTATAGAAAGCATATAATCAAAGATATAAATCAAATTGATGATTTATGTAGAAAATGTTTGGCTTTTCCCGAAACTATAGAACATATTATATCGGGATGTTCTATATTAGCGCCTTCCGAGTATACATTTAGGCACAATCAGGTTTTAAAAATAATTCACCAAAGTTTGGTAATTAAACATAACTTGATTGACTGCCGTAATATAGTACCATATTATGAATATGAACCAAATTCATTTTCAGAAAATGAATTTTATAAAATATATTATGATAAAACTATACTAACAGACAGAACAATTAGTCATAATAGACCTGATATAGTTTTACATGACAAAATTAAAAAAATAACTTATATCATTGATGTAGCTATTCCAAATTCCTGTAATATTCAAAAAACTATTTGTGAAAAAATAAGAAAATACACAGATTTAGGAAATGAGATTAAAAGAATTTGGCATTCTCGGACTATAAAAATATTGCCATTTGTTATTTCGGCCACTGGCATAATACCTAGGAATCTGATTCAAAATTTAAGCATATTAGATTTGTCAAAGAATTTGTATATAAAAATGCAAAAATCAGTCATTTTAAATACATGTAGGATTACAAAGGATTTTTTAAATATTTATATTGAGGGATCGGTAGGATTTATAGGTTCAATTAGAAATGCCACAGAGCCGAACCCTCTGATATGAAAATATCTGGAGTCGGTGAATTATATTCCCATTTGATCTCTAGTAGTATGACATGTTGTTCTTGTATTTATAATACTTATATAGTGCAATTGCATAGCGTGGGTTGACTAGATGATCATTTGGGGAAGTGTGTGAAAGGGTTTAGTTTTTCCTTCTTTTTTTTTCCTTTTTTTTTTTTTGGGGAAAATTTAACCCGGACATTTAAATCTGGTGCATAAAATATCATGAAATTGGCAACATTACAACTAAAAAAGTATATGTTCAATGTAGATTACAAATAGATTACATCCGTACAAAACAATTAACATGTAGAAAGTAATGTAAAATCGGTTACACAGAAGTAGCATAATTATACAATATTTTTAGTTGTGCATAATCTGCCTCACTAGGTGAACCTGTATTGAGGCAGAATTTTTTGTAAATTGTTTCTCACAATTTTATCTATTTTTTTTTATAAATGTATAATGTAGGTTTCTATACAGCAAAAACTTTATTTTAGATTACATTATTGTTTGTATATACACAAAGCAAAAACTGCAAGGTTATTACCACAATAACAACTGTCAACGACAGGGCGTTTGGGTGAGAGCATCAGTATAGGCTCAATCATTAGAATATATCCAAATTTTAACATATTTTTTAAATTCTTTCTGTGTTTGACTCAGTTTGATGTTTTCTGGGAGAATGTTAAATATTTTTGTGGCAAAGTATCGAAAGCTATTCAACGTAGAAAGGTAGAAGAGAGCGCTGGAACTTGCAATAAGTCTTTGTTGGAATTACGTGTAAATCTTAAGTTTATTTTTTTTTTGTAAAGCACATGTTTGTTTTTAAAGAGATGTATGGGGATAGATTTTACGTAGATCTGTCGAACATCAAATACTCTCATTATTTTGAATATTTGGTCACTATTTGCAGTTAGAGGAAGTTTGAGAATAATTTTCATAATTGTTTTCTGCGCCTTTCCGACAGGATCTAGAGCTGATGAAGTGCCCCCTCCCCATGCAATGATACTAATATTATTATATTATTATTAGTATCATGCAATCATAAATGGAGAATAATAATCTTTCTCATTGGAACCGCCCTGTACGATAAGAATATCGACGAAATATGAATTCTCGGCCGCTGGTTGGTTTAATGGGTACATAAAATATACGAAATATTATTTTATTATTATTATTTAATATTCGACATACCAAAATACAGCAGTTGGTTCTAGAGACTTCATAACAAATGAAAAACTCGTAATATGTGGATGAAAATTTCAAAGCAGGAAATCTGTTTTGTACGAACCAGTTAAATAATTCATGGGTTAGCGCAACTGTTTGCTTAGATAATTCCATATAAGTACCTACAAATAATGCAATCACTTTAAAAATAATGTGTCTTGTTTTTAACCGTTAAGTCGGTTTAACCCTGTTGTTTTGCGTAATTAGGGTTGCCTGTACTGCTTTAAATTAATAATGAACATTTAACATGAACGTACATTATAAAAAAACAATTACGGCAGGTCAAATTGAAATACAAGTAGTAAAATGTTCAAACATTAGAGCATTACCATACACAGTTCATGTCAAAGGCAGTTAAAGATAAAAATATGTGTAAAATTAATACTCAGAGACGCATTAAGAGGTCAGTTTGTTTCCTTAATCACTACTTACATTAAGTATGGAATGTAATAATTCATTTGAGTATTAAAATCATATGAAACAAATCGGTTTGACTCAGGTGAAAATAATTCTTTTGCCAAGGCTACTAACGCGCATTTTACAAAGTTCATTGTAGTATTCGCGAGCTTCGAGTATATAAACAAAATTTAAGTTCAAGCTTTTGTTATTGTAAAACGAATGGCAAACTAAAATAATTTTTAGATTAAATATTATTATAATAAACTAATGATTTGACTGTAGTTACAACCCGGTTCTGAACGAATTTCAACATTATATTCTCATAATATTTTTCTATTTTCATATAGGATATAACATGAAATTCAAGGAATATTATTGATATACAATCGATTTAAAAGCGTCCAATAGCTCCATAGCTCGCGACGGAAATAATCTATAGGAGTGTATTTTTTTTTTTTTTTAAATTGGGAATATCGCACTACAGTTTTTTTTATTTTTTTTATTGAAAATTTTTTTATTTTTTGGTACAGTACATACAATAGATACATAAATATAATGAAAGTATATAAAAAAAAACTTAATACAATTATTAAATACAAAGATACATATTTTTTTTAAATATTCTCCCGTAATAAGCAGATGCTTGTGTATACGGGAGGAAGTATTATTTGTTAGGTTATTTTGATTTTATTTTTTTTGAAATTTAGATTATATAAAGAATAAGAGAAACTTATGTGTATAGATTTTTTAAATTTTTTTGTTATTATTTTTTTTTTTTAGGTTAGGTTTTCAGTATATTTTTTTAATTGTGTTTTGAAATTTTTGAAACTGTCCTTAAGGGATCTTATATTTTCTGGTAATTTATTAAAGAAATTTGTTCCCAAGTATTTGTAGCTTTGTTGACCCCTAAGTTTTTTTACAAATGGGAATTGGTAACATGTATTTTTGCCTGAGATTTACTGTGTTTTTGAAAGGTATGGTTTTGTTTAGGATATCCTCTTTGTAAACTTGTAAGGTTGAATGATACAGGAAGAGAGTATTTAATTTTCTGACTTTAAATTCTTTGAATATGAGTTCAGATGGATATAGAAATGATTTTAATATTATTTTAATTATTAGTTTTTGCGCAATGTAGAGAGATTGTGTGTGAGTTTTATAGGCGCCACCCCATCCTATTATACCATATTGGATTATGGATTGACAGAATGCGAAGTACGTCATTTTCAGTAGTTCTTTACTTAGAATGTGACTCAAACAGCTAAAAATATATGTCAATTTTCGTACTCTGTTTTTAAGAATGGTTATATGCGGTATCCATTTTAGACATTGGTCAATAGTGATTCCTGTATATTTGGTTGAAGTTTTCATTTCAATATTAGTACACAATAAGTTACAGTGGTGTTGTTGAGTGTGTGGTGCAGAATGGATCCTTATGTTTATTTCATACGGCGTGTTTGGTTTTTTTGTGAAAAATGGTATGTAATGTGTTTTTTTAGAGTTTAATGTTAGTAGGTTATTGTCAAACCATGTTTTTAATTCATTTATGTCTATGTTAGCCTTTTTAGTCAGTTCTAACCATGTGTTTGCTTTTAGAAGAAGCACTGTGTGGTCTGCATATGAGATAATTTCCCCGTATTTAGCAACTTCAAATATATCATTTACATATAATATGAACAAAAGTGGTCCTAGAACTGTGCCTTGTGGTATTGAGAAGTTACTACTTTCGGAATCACTTAGTTCATTTAATAATTTTACTTGTTGTGGTCTATTTTCCAAAAAGCTTATAATCCAGGATAGCACCAGTCCATTTATTCCAATTGATTTGATTTTTTTTATTAAGTTAGTATGAGATATACTATCAATAATAATAATAATAATAATATTTGGCTGATTTATAAAGCGCCGTTTTCGTGAAAAATCACCTCAAGGGCGCTATCAAATGCTTTTTTAAAGTCAATAAATATTCCAATGCATTTCTCATTTCAGTTTAGAGCGGTATATATATAGTTTGTTATTTTCGCAATGGCATCGTGGGTGCTGGTGTTTTTTTTGAAACCATACTGTTTAGAATTTATAATGTGATGTTGTTCTAAGAAGGCCCAGATTTGGTTTTTTACAATTTTTTCAAATATTTTTGATATATTAGATAAAAGGGATATAGGGCGGTAATTTTGTGGGTCTTTTGGGCAGTCTGCTTTATATATCGGTGTTATTATTGTTCTTTTGTTATTATTTGGAAATACAACTTTTATAAGGCTTGTATTTATTATATGAGTTAATGGGCAAATTAGATATTGTTTCATTGTTTTTAATATGTTTACATCTATGTTGTCATAACCGGAAGCAGAGCCCCCATTTAAATCATCGATAACTTTTCCAACATCAGTTTCTGTTATTTTGTTGAAATTATTATATTGGTGTTGGGGAGTCTGGGGATTATTTTTATTATTGTTGGGAAATGTTTTTATAGCGTTTGCCAGATTTTTTCCAACATTTACAAAATAGTTGTTTAAAATATTACAGCATTTTTTAGTGTCGAGTTGGACATTGTACGTTTTTTCCCCATCTGAAATTTCGGATATACAACTTCTCTTTTTATTTTTATTTATTATTTCGTTTACTTGTACTGAGATGCAGGCGGTAATAATGGTTAATTGATCTTTGATTTCCCAAATAGAAAAAAAATAATAGTTCAAAACGACACAATTCACCTATGAGAGTTTTGTTTCTATCAAGCACAGAATTTTTACCTTTATATGATACCATTTGTCTACCCATCAAAAATCGGTATTATTTTATTAATTTCACCCCTCGACTAACTTACACAATCCCATAATACCCTTTTGGATAGTTTTGAGGGTACTTCTTACTCTTTGTTAAATTCAAAGTTGGTTATCGATTTTCGTTATTTTTACATACTGAGATCAGAGGACATTAATATGTAAGATGGCAAAATAAAACAATATTCAAAACAAGGTAATTTAACTTTTTCCAGAAATGTTTAGGTGCACTTGTGTGGCTTAGTATACATTTATGGTGAATACAAGTTTTCTCAGGTGCCTCAGTTTCCACGTCCCTCTGCCGCAGTCTAACATTGACCGGACTGCATCAATACCTAATAAGCTATTAGTGCCGACAAGCGCAGTGTTAAGTGCCGTCAAACATATCCACACTTGCCACGTAAAATTGGAAATGTGTTTACGTAGGACGCGACTCATCGAGCTCGGGCTACCTAAACTCATAAATGAGAGGATTGGTTACACCTGTTGTTTAAGTGAATACATTAAGTACACGGACACCATAAACTATTGCATGATTTTGAAATGCTATTCAAATATTTTTTAATCCTTGGGGTCATGTAGTGGAGTTTCTCCATGAAATAACAATAGCCGTTGAATTTTTGTGCCTTGTATAAATCTGTTTTCATTTTCCATGATTAGACATAATGCATCATGATTTTAACAGTTTTAGAATGAGAGAACTCTATTTCTATTGCTCTTTGCATTTAAAAGTTTACCACTTTTTTTTTTCAAAAATCGAAATTGAAAGTCATACTAGTAAAACGTTTTCATTGCATTTTCAAGTCGGTTGGGAAATATACTTGCGCCTAACATTAAATGTATTCTGAGAAACACAGTTTTAGTTCTTCTATAAAGTGCATTTCCTATAAAGTATCATTTCCAAAGTTTGGTTGAAGTACACTCCTAAATACGTTTTCAAAGGCGTTTCATACCTACCTTCAACACGAAATTTAACAAAAAGAAAGTTTCGAAAAAGTGCTTTCTGCTGAAGACTTATTTTTTCAAGGAAAGGAAATTTTTTCTTAATTCTGAAGTTTGTGGAGTGACTTTTTTTATTGCAGGGAAAAATAATCATGGAGATAGAAAAAAAGGTATTGTTTATTAAATTATTCCTGGTAAAATATAGAATCGTTATTTCTGATATCAGCTTAGTTCTGAACAGTTCTTTAGTTCTAATTACGCAGGAATTCCCTAAGGAAATTTATTTTGTTCAGTAACTATCTCAGGTTATCAATTAGTTATTCCAAATAAAATGATTTTGTAATCCAAATGATTTAGCCCTTGAAACTACTGTCTAACTCACACCGCGTATATAATATTACAAAACTGACTTTAGAAGAATGGAGTTGACAAATTAGTAAGCCATCTAAGTACCAAGATTTTTGTCTTCTGGGGTAGCCAAGTGATGGCAAAAAATAATATTTCCGCAGAAAATGTAATGTACCAGAAATACCGGATCGTTCTACAACACAGAAAATAATGTCTCATTCAGAGTGGGGGTAAAAAAAACTCACAGCGTCTTTTTCCGGCCAATAAAAACCACTAAGCACTCTTCATCGGCAAGATGAAGACTTTCAGAGTCTTTTTAAAATCCTATCCGAATGCGGCGAAAGTTTAAACACAAGAGCCTTCATTATATAATGCTCTAGAGACTTCGGGAAATGAAATAGAATAATAATACCGTTCAGCATTTGTCAGTCATTTTAGAATTCCGACCGAAATGGGTGCCGTCTAATGAAACCCGCGATGTGAGATCTCGGATGTTCCACGTTTTGCTTCCGTCTTGGCTATTTCTTTGGGCGTAGTTCCCCAATATTTGTTTCAATGCATTTTTGTCTTAATCCAGTTTAGTTCATTTACCCCAAAGTGTGCTCTTAATCAACGATAATAACATTTGCCACAAGGATACGCAGAGAGGGTGAAATACCACACACTCTTTTCGCCATCCATATTTATGAAATACCTCGAACTCCTGAGATTTCTACTCTGAACATGACCTGTCTCAAGTAGGTACCAATCCATTTGAAACATTTTTGGATAGTCCTATCTTTTTAGGGCGTCACTGATATCTCGTTCTATTAGCATATAAGTAATTTGTATTCCTAACACTCCGCCTTTCGTGAATCTGCAAGTGAATTCGTCTTCATGCCCTTTTTGTTCAATACGCCTACATTCGCATTATATTTTAACGAATTGTGTCTCGGTCATAAAAAGTTCGCTACGTAATCCTCAGGGATCTCATTTCTACCGCAATCGTTCTACTTTCATTTACCAGTTTCCCAACTCACCGCCGTTCATCAATATTTATATGTACCTACTCTCTTGTGGAGTCTACCATACCGATTCTTTTGAAGGTATTGTATTAGCGACTACTGCAATCAGTTCTGCAGTAATTGAATTCCGTTCGGATTGTGGCTTTGTTTAAAGTTTGGAATTACGTTTTTTAACTACAGGCAACGATTAACAAAGAGATTATTTTATTATTATTAATGAGTATAATGAAAACCATTTTCATTTCTCTTCTTGACGTCATTGGAGTAATAATCGTAAATTGTTTTGTAATGCTTTTACCCAAAGAAGTATTAAATTCATTAAGTCTAGACTAGCTCACTTAACGTTTTTCCTGTCTAAATCTACTGATAATGATAAAAAAGAAAAATGCACCCGTATTTTATAAGTCAAATGTATTATTAAGGATTTTATCACCGCTCTTTTTTGTCGATTCATAAAAAAAAAAAAAATAATAATAATTAAATTGCTATCGGAAACTTTGGTTTCACAGAGGGGAATATTTAAGTTTTTCGATGGTTTAATTGTAGATTTGATTATAAAGAATGGAGTATTGTCTTTCTAACACCGTTTAGAGCATATTTCTCACCATGACAGTAAGGGAGATGCAATTTATATGAGACCAATGTGAGCTCGGACAAATTTGGTCTCCTGTGACTAAATGGTTTAATTTTTAAATTTTAGACAACTCTAAAGAAGACCGTAATTAGAAGAAACAGGTCTACTCTGTTCTTGGCCTGGTAAATAAAGTTTTAAATTGGTTTTATTGTACTAATTACGACGGAATTCCATCAAATGGGTAGGTACCTAAATGTCATTATTGTGACACCTACGAGTACTTTGAAAATCAAGATTTCTTCATACCTACTGAATTTTAGTGATTCGGGGAGTTCAAAATAAAAATGTTTAGTTCTGATATATAGATTTGCAAACCGTTTTTCTTAAATATATCCGATAGCTACTCGTATGAGGAATTCAAAACTGTCAAATATTTATAACGATTCAATAAGGCACTCGCGTTGGTTCAAATCCCTGCGTGCGCATTTGATTGCTTTGAATTGTTTAATAAAGTAATCATTTTAAAAAAAAATTAGATATATTTGTTACACATTATAGCAAGGGTGCTCAAACTTGAACTGCTGGCGATATACCTCAATATTATTAGACTCCGATCAATCGACTCTACCGGGGAGAGGGGGGGGGTGGTAGAAATACTTTTTTAATGCGACCTCATTTTATGCCGATTTTTAAATCGCACGTGACGAGTATTCTTCCGATAAAAAAGATGTTCATAAATTCTAATAGAAATTTATAATTGCTCTCGGTGGCATGCAACTCAAATGCAAATTGTTATACTGTGACCACAAAACTGGTTCAAATTAAATCTGTACGCGGTAAACTAAAACTACACTCAGAACATGAAAATGGTTTTTCTTTGATTCTAGCAGTACATAAATAGTCTGCAACTAGAATTTTATATCTGCACTTCGAATAGGAGAATGTTTTCTTTCGAAATGTGTCAGCAGATGAATCCATAACTATAATTTTACATTCCGAACACAAAATTGGTTTAAAATAAATCTGTATGCGGTGAATTAAAACTACACTCAGAATCCGAAAATGTTTTTTTCTTATTCTGCCAGCAAATTAATAGTCTGCAACAAAAATTTTATATTAGGTCCTTACATATGAAATTGGCGTTTTGCCGTACTGGCAACTTTGATCTCAAATATCTTCTTTTTGGTTAAGAATTCTAAATTCAAATTTATACAGCTATTTGCTCATGTTTCCAAAATTTTAATTCATTTGTTTTTCCTTAATTGTTTTATTTCTTTGCGTCACTTAGTTGACAAAATGAAAAACTTGAAATATCGCGTTATTTGCAATTTGGGAGGCGGGAATGGGTACCGCCGCCCCGGGAACCTTTATTGGATAACCAACACCTCTGCCATAGGTCACCCCAAGTGGTTCGCTAAGTTTGGTGATTTAGCAGGGGTGACCGGGTTCATGGGGTGAGGTTTGTCTAGGTTTTGAAGGGGGATGACCAGGACATACTGAACCCCAGATTCCTACTCACCCCTTAAACCCTTTTCCTTCCCAGAACTCTCCTCTCCTTCCTCTCCTTAAAAAAACCCTCCACACAGCATCCCCAAAGATGACATAGGCCCTGAGGGAAATTATTTTCCTCAGGGCCTCCTGTGTGGAGCTCATGTAAAAAAAAAAAAAAAAAAGTACGAGTACGAGTTCCACCGTGGCACCAGTGCTGCAGAAACGGCTCGAAGGATTAATGATGTGTATGGCGATGGTGCCGCCAAAGAAAACACAGTGCGTTTTTGGTTCCAACGTTTTCGTTCTGGAAATTTCGACCTGCAGAACAAGCCCCGTGGACGGCCGGAGACCAAAGTTGATAATGAAGAATTGAAGGCTATTGTGGAAGCGGATCCATCGCAAACCACGTCCGAGTTAGCTGCAGGCTTGGGTGTTAGTGATAAAACTGTTTTAATCCACTTGAAGTAAATTCGGAAGGTGAAAAAGCTTGAAACGTGGGTACTTCACGAATTGAGTGAAGCAAATCAACAAACGCGCGTTAGAATGGTAGACCACACACTGCACAACAGACGGCTACCAAATTAGAGAAGCTTCGATTGGAATGTCTAAGACATCCACCGTACTCTCCGGACCTTGTCCCAACAGATAACCATTTTTTTTCGAAATTTGGATAGCTTCTTGCAAGGGAAAAAATTCAACTCCGATGGGGCAGTCCAAACCACCTTCAAAGATTTTATTGATTCCCGTCCAAATGTTTTTTTTTAGTAAAGGGATCGATGAACTATCTCCGAGATGACAAAAGTGCATAGATAGGTGTATAAATGGTATAAATGCATAAATGATACATACTTTGATTAAATAGATATATTATATTAATAAAAATCGACTTTATGTTCCTCCCA
Organism: Limnephilus marmoratus; assembly: GCA_917880885.1. Classification (NCBI taxonomy): domain Eukaryota; kingdom Metazoa; phylum Arthropoda; class Insecta; order Trichoptera; family Limnephilidae; genus Limnephilus; species Limnephilus marmoratus. Next base: position 55,649,800 of record OU862906.1, on the reverse strand, counting down.
CACAAAACGCCAATTTCATATGTAAGGACCTAATATTTAATTTAATGAAGACAACATTAGCAAAACTCGATCGACAATGTGGAGACAGAAAATATGGAGATATTGGCACCTCTGGGACTCGAACCCAGGACCCTTTGCTTACATGACAAGTGCTCTACCAATTGAGCTAAGGTGTCGATATCAAATTCGGTCACTTTTAACTATATCGTACTTCGTCTAAGAACTACTAGTATTATCTTCATTTTCTTAACGCACATATTATTGGCTGCTATCTTTATATATGATTGCAAGATTCAACCCAAACTAAATGCTATCTAGATAGTGTCTGGGATTTATTAAATATTATAATTTGAGATTTTATTCAAAAAGTAAACATTTAAAAAATTTATAACTTCACTTCGAATAAGACAAAGTTTTTCTTTCTAATTGTGTAAGCAGATGAATCTACAACTGGAATTTTACATTCTGAACATAAAATAGGTTTAAATTAAATCTGTATGCGGTGAATTAAAACTACAATCAGAACAGGAAAATGTTTTTTTTTTATTCTGGCAGTACATAAATAGTCTGCAACTAAGATTTTAAAACTGCACTTCGAATAAGATAATGTTTTCCTTCGAAATGTGTCAGCAGATGAATCCACAACTCGAATTTTACATTGTGAACACAAAACTGGTTTAAATTAAATCTGTATGCGGCGAATTAAAATCACTCAGAATATGAAAATGTTTTTTTTTTGTTCTGGCAGCACATGCATAGTCTGCAAAAAAGAGTTTATAGCTGCACTTATTATGTATAAGATAATGTTTTCCTTCGAAATCTGTCAGCAGATGAATCCAGAACTGGAATTTTATATTTTGAACACAATACTGGTTTAAATTAAATCTCTGTGCGGTGAATTAAAACTACACTCAGAACACGAAAATGGTTTCTCTTTGATTCTGGCGGCACATACATAGTCTGCAACTAGAATTTTATAACTGCACTTGGAATAAGATAATGTTTTCCTTCGAAATATGTCAGCAGATGAATCCACGACTGGAATTTTACATTCTGATGACATAACTGTTTTTTTTTTTTTTAATAATGTTATTTATCTTAAAAAGTGGAACAGATTACAATGTTACTTTTCCTCCATTAAAAGCATTTGCTTGTGGATTTTACTTTAAGAGTGAATCTATTCACCGCACTTATTTTGTATTATTTATTAATAAACTTGGATCGCCTTCAAGTTACAACTTGAACTGCCTTACTCATAAATAAACCAAACCACCACCAAGATCGATAACTTCGGGCTTTTGAAGGGGGCAATTTTCGACAATATTTCACCATGAATATGCAATATTTTGACGATTTTTTCTATGGGGACTTATGACGTCACACACCATAGATGAGGATAGAGTAAACAATAACAAAAAGGCGCAACCATTGACAATATAATTTATAAATAAATAATAAACAAAAAGACATTTAAAATGGGCGGTCTTATTAATTGAGGATCAACTAAAAAAAACTGTGAAAAGATCTATTTACATGGTCAATTCTCGACTCAAAAAGCACTCGCGATCGACCGTTTGAGCACCCCTGCATTATAGAGTGGAAGATACTGTAAGTATCGCCCTCGTGTAAGAACACAATTCAAAACTGAAACGTTGTTTGAAATGGCTTTAGCTGTATTTGGTGACTAGATCTGCATAGCCAGGTAATTCCCCATCTTTCTATTCCCTATCTCTTTCCCCTCCCGACTACCTTTAGCCTCACAACATACCGCAATCGGGGATACCTTAGTCTCTCTGGCTCCAGGCGGTCGGGAGCAGTTGAGACTTAAGACTTTCGTACGGTTTTCGCAATTAAAAAATCAGAGTGAATTCACACGCCATAGAAGTGAAACTAGAAACTCGCTAGATGTCGCTTTCTTTATTTTGCTCGTTTTTAAGTGGTTTGAAGATTGGATATTGATTTCACAAAATAGAAACTTTTTTTTAATTTCATAGGATTCAAACCTCTTTTCGCTTGGTGTCTGTCTCTCTGGGCGCTGAGACTTGTCAGGCACCTTGCCCACTGCGCTATGGAAGGCACGGGCAGATGTTTAAATTTACCGCATTATATTAGAATCGAGTATTTGTGTAGAACTGAGTTGTGAAGTTGTGACGCATTTCCGTTTCATCCGAATTTCAAATCACTCATGGCTCTAAAGAAGTTTCACTTCAAAGAGGCCCAACCTCTTGAATCGACTTTCCATTGCCTACTGGCTTGATGCTTACAAATCTCTCTACGAATCGTTTTAAAACGATCTATGTTTTATTCATGTTTTCAATAAAATACATATTTTATTACGTAAGTATCTATAATAAAATAAAAATACTATACCGCTTGTACTTGAATCCTGAAACGATAAATATTTATATTTACAAGATTCGCTTTTTCTTTGTTTAGTTCTCTCGTAGCTTATATTTAAAAAATGTCCCCCAGTCCTAGATTATTAAATTCCAGACAAAAAATGTAAACTGCTGACCTATCTCGGCGTACTAGAGATATTTCATTAGAGAGGACACTATGGCCTTCATCCCAGAGATTTATTCACGTTATTACCAACAACTAAAATAATTAAGATAGGTACCTACTTGTTCTATTTATCGCAACTAATAGTATTAACTACTTTTATATTATTTCCCAATATAGAATCTACAGCGTATCTAAATATATTTTATGACATCAAAATAATTGCTTTTCTAAAAAAAATACAAAGAAATAATATTCTTACAAATTGTTGATAATATGACTAACGTACATAACATTTTTTGTAGGCTTATTCAATACTCAGTGACAATTTCATTGCCAGTTTTTTATCACTTTTTGCCACATCGATATTTGTACATATTTGTATATATTATGTTAAATTTGTACATATTATGTTAAATATACAGGATGTAACGGCACGTACCCGAGGGATTTTAACCAGCGAGTAAAAACTGTACTTGTAATTTTGCAGTCAGATGAAATTTTTTTCTACTAAAAACAATAAAAATTGTTTCAATCACATGTCGCTACTGTTCCCATCGCTACGGGATATATCCCATTGCGATGGGTTTGAGCGATGAGCGCTGATGCTCTTAGACCGGTCGATCGCAATCGACCGTTTGAGCACCCCTGATCTCTATATTCTACTTAAATATTCTTTTCAATATTCAATATACCGTCAAACAGTCAAAATGTATAAAACATATTCAATGTGACTAATTTTTAAATGAAACTCAGTAAAATAACTTACTACTCAATATATCGGCAAGACATTGGAATAATATTAAAATCCCAAAATTCAAAACCAAACACAATCAAAGTAAAATTATTTATAATTTACAACTTAAATTGCGAAATCGTCTAAAACTACTATAAGAGTTCATTTTATATTAATATAAGCAATAACTATCAGCCTGAAACACTTATCTACATTGAAAAAAATCTTCCGAGAAAAGATACTTGCCGCCAACGGGACTTGAACCCATGTCCTTCCGTTCAAGTCCCGATGGCGGCAAGTATCTTTTCTCGGAGGATATTTTCAATGTAGATAAGTGTTTCAGGCTGATAATTATTGCTTTTAATAATAATTGTTACCCTTTGTGGTATGCATAAAAATCTTGTCTTAAACGTTAGTTTATTAATTAAAAAAAAATAGTAATTAATATTATATATTTCCTTCCCAGACCTTCCTCTCCTTCCTTTCCCTTAAAAAACCCTCCACACAGTATCCCCTAAGATGAAATAGGCCCGGAGGGAAATTATTTTCCTTAAGGCCTCCTGTGTGAAAGAGACTTTTTTTTTTTTTTTTTTTTACAGTGAATACCGCACAAGAATCTCAACTGCTCCCGTCTGGAGCCAGTGAGACTATGGCATCCCCAATTGGGGTATGTTGTGAGGCTGAAGGTAGTGGGGAGGGGAAGGAGGTGGGGAAGAGGAAGGTTGGGAAGTACCTGGCTATTCAGATCTGGTCACTAAACACGGCTAAAGCCATTTTCAAGCAACGTTTCAATTCTGAATGGTGGTCTTACACCAGGGCGATACTAATAGTATCTTCCACTCTGGTTAAAGGAAACCTTTTGACGTCTCCAGCAGGGCTCTCTCGGAACATCGCTTTGTACAGCAGTTGGAGAGATGGATTCACACATCCGTCACCGGGGAAACGTTTTTTTAAAATTTATTTACAATTTTTTTAATTTTTTTTTCATATATATGCTGTGTTACAAAAGAAAACTAAACTATCCCTATCTCACCAAAAAGAGACAAGACCCTTTTTTTGTAAGGGAATTCTAGCTCATTTGTGTACAACCGGGTAAGTAAATAATAAAATATTGCAAATGATAAACATATGAAAGAAAAACGCAAGATTTTTCAATAATAGATTTCATTTTTTAAAACAAATAATATTAATACAAAATGGACTCTTGTAGTAGTTTTAGACGATTTTGTAATTTAAGTTGTAAATCATAAATAATTTTATTTTCATGCTTAGTTTAGAATTTTGGGATTTTAATATTATTCCAATGTCTTGCCGATATATTGAATTGTAAGTTATTTTACTGAGTTTTATTTAAAAATTTGTCACATTGAATATGTTTTATACATTTTGACTGTTTGATGGTACATTGAATATTGAAAAGAATATTTATATTATATATAGATGAGATAGTTCTTCAATATTACCTTAGTTACCAATCTTTGAACTATTTAAAGTGGATTTGAAATATTATCATATGTTCCTCCCCAGCCAATAATACAAATAATGTAATATAGATTCAGCAATTGCATGGAAGTCTTTTTGGGTTTACTAGTCCAAATAATATTTTTTAAAACTGTAAATCTTATGAAAATTTCACAAGATTTGATTTAAATGTTTATCTACATATTATCTTCTTCTTGGTGTGCCCTAACAGGTCCCCCCGACGTTGACGATCATTCTGGAAAATGTCTCGCTTCCCGGAATTGCTCCTCCACACTTCTAATGCCGGTCCACTCTCGTACATTCCGCAGCCAAGACATTTGTCTCCTACCAGGCCTTCGGCGACCCACTAACTTGCCTTTCAATATTAATTGGAGCAAGTGATACTTCTCCCCTCGAAGTATGAGATCCAGATATGAAATCTTCCTGACTTTTATCAATGTAAGCAGTTCTCTATCTGCTAATTTCTGTATTGGTGATCATGTCGGTCCATGGGACCTTGAGCATTCTCCGGTGAAGACACATTTCAAAAGCCTCTAACCGGTTACCTGGTTTTTACTTTCAAGGTCCATTTCTCACATCGTAGTAAGACCGACCGCACATAACATTTTAGCATTCTCTGCCTTAGTTTTGAATTGATACTGTCATTGCAGAAGAGTGATATGATTTTACTGAAAACAGTTCTTACTGCTTTAATTCTGCAACTAACCTCTGCTTCTGGGTCAAGATTCTCCGTGAGAATACTGCCGAGGTATCTAAATATTTCCACTTTTTCGACATCGTCATCGATACGGTCAGCTTGTAATACAATATCATCTGCGTATCTTATGTTATTAATGACAACTTCGTCGATCTTCAGACCCTTCTCGGTATTACTTAGGACTCTTTTAAAGACATAATCGGAATAGAGAGTAAATAATAGTGGCTACAGGATACAGCCTTGTCGTACTCCACGCTGAATGGCGATTGCATTAGATCTCTCATTATTATACCTACACCAAAATATTTAATTTTGGGAGTTGGACTAAATTAATTGGTATAGACTAAATTGGCACTGCTGAAACCAGCTGCATTCTAGGAGAAATCCTGTATTGTAGTTGGGCAGTGACTTTTTCGTCAATAGAAGCAATGAAAAAATAACAAAATATGTAAAATATAAACGAATAAATATTGATGAATAAACGTTTTATTATTATTATTACAGAACATGTTTGATTGCAATTAGTACTTTTAATTTACTTTGGTATAGCTTTTTTAATTCTGTTTTTGATTTAAATTTATTGATGAAGAATGGGATATATTTTGTATTTTTCAGTGTTTATAGACAGCAAATTTTTAACGAATCAGTTTTTCAGTATGTTTTTGACGAAATATTCTGCACCATGTGAAATTTTATGATTATTATTTAAAACAGTGTATTATTTGATAAGCAGTGTGTCCTATTGAATAGGCCACTTGCATCACATTTTTTTAAATTTTTTTCCGGTTTAGGCAAATATTCTAAGACATTCTGCATTTTTTTTTTTTTTTTTAATCAAATTTTTGAAACCCTGGGGATTTTTTGAAAATTTCAATCCGATAAATCAGACAATTTTTTATAAACCGGAAAGACGGGACATAATTTTATAGGTGTGAAAAAACGATAATTACATAGCCGAAAATCATTTTAAAAAAAAATAACGTTTTCCACACGAATTGCACAGGAGAATAACGAGGCATACCAAAAATATTACATCTCATAAATATTTTTTTTCCTTGATCCATCTTATTGACCATAAATCATTATAATGAACAGCGTTTATATTACTAAATTCAATGTAAAATACTTGTACTTGTAAATTATAATAATAATAAGAATATTATAAAATTTAATTTTGTTAAAATCAGCACCATAATCATTATATCTCTAAAACACGTACCGACATCATCTGCACGTTCTGAAGAGAACCCCGTAGATCATTAAAAGTACGGGGTTCTCTTCAGAGCATCTGTCAAAAAGTGAAACCAAATGATAAGTTCGCAGAGAACAAACAATAAATCTAGTGAACGAATTCAAAAATTCGCCTGAAATCAAAGTGATGCCATATAAAAAAATAAATCAGTGTGGAATTTTAAAAAAATAATAGGAACATTTTCGGACATTTTCATGTAGTGACGTCACGAGCCTTAGTAATGGATTTATTTATTTAAAAATAACAAAAACTGTACATTTCTAAACAATTTTACTAACTTTTTCTTAATCTTAGTAAAAAGATCTATCCACATGATTTTTTCCAAGTCGTTATGAAATCCATGCAAGTGGCCTATTACTTTAAATATTAAAACTCAATAATAATAAAAAGTGGAAAAACAAAGTAGACGTCAGAATCATAACTTGTCATGAGAGAAACGAGCCTTCATTGGAAAGGGAGAAAAGGTCAATGTGCATTTTCTTATGAATAGAAAATATATGCCTTTTAAAAAGTCAAGATCCGTGGATAACCACAAATACCGAGATATAGTAGATCTGCTGTCTCCGGGCGATTGGAATTCTTGTGCGGCTCAAATAAAAGCATGTAATGAGTTTCACGCAATAGCTACGGAAAAGTCTTGGAACGTGGGTATTTACCAGAAGACACCGCACCACGGCGTCGAAATGGAGTATTACGTAGTTGGCGTATCTACTCGCCCCATATTACAAATTACTATTTAAAACGTGTGACTATTAAAGGCACTAAATGAGAATTCTGTCAGCCTCCCTGAATTTAAATTACCTTTCACAATTTACCATCGGTTCGTTAAATTAGACAAAAGCATAAATTTGGCGAACGTAAATTTAAAGTTTCGGACAAACGGATAAGCCTTGCCCCATAGAATAAAGAAGAACACAAGAAATGCTTTGTGGAAGTGTATGGCCAATTGGACCTTAAATCTATATAAATAAAAAATGAGTCGCCGAAATGTATGTACGCGCATAACTTCCGAACGACTGCACCAAATTGGATTTTTTTGTGTTCGCTATTGTCAGGACCGAATGTACCGGATTGAATGTACCGGAACTGAATGCATCAAATTGTGGGGGAGGGGAAGGGGAACCTGGGAGGGGGGTTCGCGGGACGGGGAAAGGGGGAGTGAAGTTGGGAGAGGGAAGGTGGAGGAGGCGGAGTGGGAACGCGAGAAGGGAAGGAGACGCGGTAGAGGAAGTGGGCGCGGAAGGGGGACGGGACGAATGGGAAAGGACACGTAGGGAGAAACAATTTATTTATTAAATGGCGTAGCAACACATGCCGGGAAACAGCTAGTTTCTAATAAAAAACTGATTTACGCAATTCGAAGGGGATGGATATTAGGCGAGTGTGAGTAAGATGAAGGGGTGCTAAATGGAACATTTATTTCCTTAGAAGACACTTCTAGTTTTCTTCTTTGTTATATGCCTACCTCACTTCGAAAGTCTGTATTCATTTTCAGGAAAGTGCTTTTCTTGCATACTACCTCTGATACTATTTTTACTTAACTAATATTCATCACAGACGTTTGAAAAGGTCTTGATTGACTGAGCGAATAGTTTTAACTCTATCGTTTAGCATTTTGTCCGTAATTTTTCTTGTGCATTCCGTTTGCGTTTGACTAAATACAAGAAAGGACTTGGCATACCAAGAAACAATTCTCAACACTGGAGGTTCCCCACCACTTTCCCACGGCGTTCTAAGGAAACAGATGGTTTCCTCCTTCACCGTACACGTCAGGACTCTAATTTTTTATTTATAAAGAAGCTATTTTTTTTTATTAAAATGACTCTAGACCTCCAATGTCCGGGCATACATTGTTAGCAGGCAATATGCGAGTGCGTACATGGTGTTAGTTATTTATTTCACAGTATCACGTCTCATCTCCGCCACTGGATATAGCTGAAAACAAAGTTTATTAATAGAAAAGAGGAAAGGTTACTAGAAAAAAAAAAAACATTATTATGATGAGATTGTACGACCTAACCAAAGCAACTGAGTTGCAGTCGTCCGGCAGTCCCGCCGAGGATAAGCGGAGCCATCAGTCCAGTCGCAAGCGGGACTCGATGTCCGCGCCCCTAAGCCGGCTTCCCGGTACGCCCTCGAAGAAAGTGTTGGAATTAAAGAGTGAAAGACCTGAAGACCCTAGGGATAAAAGTGAGCATCGGGTCACCGGAGGCAGGGCGGAAGGGCACCGGTCCGCAACGGTTGGTCTTCAGGCCCGCTCATGGCGACGGGGGAGGCGCGGGCGGGTTATGCAACCGCTGCCTTGGGAGTCATCTCCTCAGTTGATGCACGGTCATAGGTCTAGTCCACCCCCTTGATGGGGTGTAAGACAATACAAAATGATTAAGTGATAGTTCCGTTCCGGCTCCTTACGATCCGGCTCCTTATTTATGCAAGTCCAGACACGCAAAACTTGATTGAAATATAGCTTAGATTTAGAAAAAAAGAATAAAATGAAAGTAGCAAGTGTAGTATATACGGGTAAGGTTATTAATAATATCAAGTTAAGAGAGAGAAAACAATGATTAAAAAGCAAGAAATAGAGACAAATTTTAGATGTTAAAGAGGCTGTTGAAGGTAGTACCTAAGAAAGCATGATACATAAATACATGAATAAACAGTTTCAGTGCGAAATAATAAAAATCCGGGCAATAGTAGTAGAAGTATAATAAAAGGGTGACTATGGATTCCAGGAGCAATTACACCTGGATCCTAAACACACAATGAAGTTAAATTGAATCATCGACTCTAAGTTCAGGCCATCGCTCAACCCAGATCCTTGTAAATTTCCTCAGGCATTCGAGATTCTCCTTATTCGACACGAGATCTGCATTCCATGCTGGTCTCGTAGTTACTTTCAGACCTTCCAACATTTCATCTCTTGCGTCCGTCAAAATCTCACAGTGCCACAGAATGTGCTCGGCTGTTTGGTTTGTGTCACCACACGCACAGTTTGGATGGGGAGACAGGGTCAGGCTGTGCAGTCTTCCCCTGAATTCTCCATGACCTGAAAGAATTTGTGTTAAGTGATGATCCAGTTTGATGAACGCCCCTTCCATTCTGGCTTTAACTGACGGGAAGAAGGAGAAAGTCCATCTGCCCGTATTCGATCTATCCCAACGTTTTTGCCATTCATGAGTGAGTTCACGCATCTCTTTCAGCAGTCGAGGGAGAGGTACTGCCCCACCTGGTGTTAGTTCAACTCCAAGATGGACGGCTGACCTTCCTCTAATTAGTTTTTTCTTAGTTAACACTTCCCTTATTTCTAGATCAATGGGCAAAATACCGGCCAGAACCGGCAATGCGTCCGAAGCTACAGTCCTGTAAGCGCCCGAGAGCGCCAGCAGGGGAGTTCGCTGGCCCCGCTTAAGTGCTGAGTGGATCAGTACGTTGTCTAGGTGATGCTCCCATACAGAAGCTGCGTACGTGACTTGTGCCACGTACGCTCCCCTATACAGTAGGCGAAGTGCCGGAGAGCGTAATCCCCACTCCGCAGTTGAGATTCTTCTCAGTTTCATGAACAGGGCCTGGGCCCTGCTGGATACACTCTTGACATGCGCCAGGAAAGATGAAGAGCGATCCAAGATAACGCCTAGGTATCTTGCATTTTCCACAAATCGGATGTTGGAGTCTCCCATTTTTATAGTAGGATTTCTTCCTCTATCGAGGAAGCCCTTCATAAGGAGACCCATGGTCTTTTGGGGAGCGAAATTTAGCCTGTTTCTTTTACCCCACTCAAGTATTACTCTCAAACCTTCTTCAGCTTCAACAACAAACAATTCTCAACAATTGGTTATACAAAAATGGCGGCCAAAATGGAACCAATATTTATTACTTACCAAAGAAACCGAATAATAACCATGGAAACCACAGCCATTATGGCATAACAGTTTCCACAGAATATTCGGTATGTCTTTGGATCTATTAGATATTTTATTCAGGCATAAAACATGATATATATGTATATACAGGTTGATAAGGGACGTAATTGACTTACTTTAACCAGTGATTTCTGACATTATTTGGAGTAAAAAATGTAAATGAAAGTTTGGTGTCCGGTGACTTTTTTGATGACATTTACACAAAAAAAATTTGACCAACCCCTAACCCCGCCTCCAACTATCCTACCCCTATTGTTTTTTAAGGTTTTTGTAGAAAAAAAATCAAAACTGTGACCGGAGACCAGAATTTTGTTGAATCACTAGACTTGTTAAAGTAAGTCAGGTACGTCCCTTAACACCCTGCATATATATGGCTTGTAAATAATTATGTAGATATAAGTACTACTTACAAGTCTTCTAGTTTCAGAGGATTTTTTGGTTTAGATTTAAAATAAGAGAAAATTAGATACATACTTTTTTGCACTCCAGGTTTTCTGTTCACGGAACTAGTGTATTGTTATTCATAATTTAAATTTACGTTTACCCGAACCTGTATAAATAGGATGATCATATTGAAGGTTGCAGGTAGACTGGCTTCATTTCAAATTATAAGTTTTCATTTCCATCTTTTTTTCATTTTATTCTTTGACATAAAATAAGTTAACTAATTAGTCATTCTGTTTGATACGATCATACAAATTTTCAGGAGAAAATTCACGATATTACATAATGCGCTTTCGTTCCTTCAGCAAAGTGCATACATAAGAAATATTCACTTGGACGGTGAAAATAAGTAGAGTGGTAGGACAGGAACAATTATTGTTTCAATCCTGAGATTGGTTTGCAGCAATGTCATCTATTCGTTTCTTCCACTCTTCCCTGTCTTGTGCGGCTCTTTTGAAGTCTGCATATGATGAGCAGCGCACGTCCACCAGCAGGTCCTATATTATATTATTATAATATAATATACATATTTAAAGGAAAATCAACAATTATTATCAAAATTAATAAATGTTAATAGGGAAAAGATACCTTAATTTTTTACATTAGCTCCACACAGAAGGCTCCGAGGAAAATAATTTCCCTCAGGGCCTACGTTGTTATAGACGATGCTTTGTTTTTAAGGAAGAGAAGGCGACGAATTTTAGGCATAGGTTTTTGCATTAACTTTTTCTATGAATTGTTTAAAACTATTTTGAAAATGGACTGTGATTTATAACACTTTATTTATTTATTAATTGACGTTAAGCTTATAAAAAAATATAGTCGTAAAGCTGCTAACTAAATTAATTATCAGTGGTATAATCTTATATAAATCTGATGTTTTTAAGAAATTTAATTTTTTCATTCTCCTCAAACAACCGTCCGAATTACATGGATTAGAAAATAAGAAATTCCATGTTCCATATTTTCGTGATACCAATAACAAGATTTCCGAAAGTCAGATTATGTTCCCTCGAGGGATATAATCAGTTTTCTCGGTACAATGTAAACGTTGTTCGATACCGACCCCGATTATTTTTTCCCTTTTTGGATTAAACGTTATTAATACCGATAAATTAGGGAAGATAAATAATTGATCAAGGCTTTGTTGTTCGGAACGAATTACCGTCAAATTGGGTTAAGTGGAAATGGGAGAAAATATAAGAATTCAATTATATAACAGGTGCTAAATGGACGTAAATGAAATAACAACTGGGACAATTATTTAATGCTTTGGATCCATCGATATAAAACATAGGATTTTTCTTTTGTTTCTTCTTGTAAGTTAAATGTAGGAATCCTAAATTTACATTAAAAAATATCATTACGTGATGAATCTTAACTTAATTAGTATAACAAGACCATGTGTCGTGTATATATTTCATGAGAGATTAGAGTAAAGCGATATTAATGTTTTTGATAAAGATGTTACCAAGACAAACGAATAAGTGAAAAGGTTCGGATTCACGAAAATAAACAAATCATGTAATATATATTTTTTTACGTTAGTGGATTTTCATATTAAATTAAGTATGTATTACAATTATGTTAACTTCTTGATGTACTGTACGACGACTGTAGAGCAAGAAGTATTGATTTATATAACAAGTTAAACGTGTGTGACATAATATGGAAAACACTGTACCTTAAAATAATAAATTACAAAAAATAATAAAATATAAAATAAATTATTAAATGACATACATAAAAAATTGAAAACATAGAAAAAAGGAATTCACCATAGTTTGCTCTGAAATGGCCCAGGAAAAATGTAGTATTCTATCTTGGATTTCTGGTCGGTGCATATAATTTTAGTTTGGCTGAAATTTCAGGTTTGTCATTATTATTATTAGTTATTTTATTAGAACTAGGTCAGAAGTAATTGATTAATAATAATCAATCAGCGTAATTAATTTTTTACTCGTAGTCTGATATATATTTTGAATTAAAATATTCATTGAAGAAAAAATAATATATATTATTGATGGGAATAACCTCCAAAAGTTAGAAAAAGAGATTTCTTCTAATAAAAATGAAAATATTCAGCTTAAAAATTAACAATGGTAATGTATATGTACCATGTATCTGCGACAAGGGTATTTAAGCATTTGTAATATGTGACTTATAATATTTTTCCATCGAAATATTGACCCGGTGAAATAATATAATATTTGGCTGATTTATAAAGCGCCGTTTTCGTGAAAAATCACCTCAAGGGCGCTGATATTAGAATTTATTTTTTTAAAGTCTTTACATTTCATAAAAAAGCTGTTTACCATTTGCATTTTTTTTTTGTTTCCAGCATCATATTTTTTATAATACCCATTGAAGGCCTTCAAAAGCCACGCCTATTTGAAAAAAACCGCTCGAAAATTAGCTTCCTGACTTTTGCTTAAATATCTGTATAAATACGAAAATTAACTGATGTTGTTATTTCTACACAAACCTGAATAGATATCCTACCTGATCATTTCAAAGGTGAGTGCTAATAAATAAATACCTTTACATGCATTTGAAAAAGGAACAAAAATTTCAAAACGCCAACTTTTCGGTTTGACCATGTTTTGAAAGCGTTTGCAAGTCACAGATAATTCAAACACAAACAGTGTAGCGTTGCCACATGAATAAAATCTTTAATCTTTAAATCACTTGCGCTAATATCTAAGCGATTGTGACCTTGTTTTTCATACAGTGTCTTTATACATAAGGGTTAAAATCACATAATTTTTTTTTAATTCTACCGTGACCACCGGGTGACAAACGGCCTACAACCGGACTTTTTGTTAATGTAATGAAAGTTTTAATTTAATTTAACATTAAAATTTAATTTTAGTTTAAAAACCTTTACATATAACTATAAATCATACGAGTAATATCAATGTTATATATAATAGAAATAAATCATTTTCGACAGATGCATTACAAAAAATCTAAACTATTCAGTCTTCGTAAACTATTTATATTGCAAACTACGAAATATATCTTTAAAAACAAAAACATATTCGGAAACAATGAAAATAGAAAAATAATGTATTTTATACCCCCGAAACGAATACCAAACAAATGCAAACACAGTACAGTTTTATTAAACTCGTTCTTTCAATCTTTTATCGGAAAAAAATCGAATGACAACTAAATTACCTCAATATAATTTTAAGAACTACCTACGAATTTATTTACTACCCAGGGGAACCGAGTAGTGGTTCCATAGTCTAGGAACTGAAAGGGCCAGCGGCACTATTTCACTAACATGTTATGGCTGAATTCTGACTGGATACCTGCAGACTAACTAATGAGCCAACTATATAACTTCGTTTCACGTGAATGCCTTGTTGCATGGTATCGGAAGAACTCTAGTTTTCTCCTGCACCGTAATGATAATATTTTTTATATTATTTTGCACCCATGATCCATTTGTTTTTATACTGTCTGCTATAATCTTCCTGCAAAATTTTAATTCGTCAACTTTTTTTTGTTGCGCTTTTTTGTTCCTTTTTATATTTTTTGTATTTTTACCTATAGTTTTTACAAAAAATTGTTTGTGTTTTTTTTTTTAATTATAAAATACAAGTAATTTGAACCCACAGAGTTGCTGCCAGTTTGTGGGTAATCAATATATATTATAAAAGAAAGTCCAAAAAAACGTGCAGAACGCAAAAACTCAGAAACGAGTGCCGGTACGATCAAGAGAGTTATATGGTATGGTAGATCTCTATCCCCCCTAGGGAATAAGGGTATTCGTTTTTACCTAAAAGGCTTGCTTTTGAAGATATAAGGGCTGAAAGTTCGAGGAAGACTCTGGAAAATTCAAAAAGAGTCTAGAAGATTCCGGAAACTTCTAGAAATTTCGATAAAACTCTAGAATGTTCTGGAAGCAGTGGAGGAGTATGTCAGCGAGTCTAGAAGGTTCCGGAAAGTTCAAGAAGGTTCGATAAAGCAGTAGAAAGATCTGAAAGGAGTGGAGGAGTGTGTCGGTGTGTCTAGAAGGTCCCAGAAAATTCTAGAAGGTTCCATAAAGCTGTAGGAAGTTCTAGAAGGTTCGATAGGGCTGTACAAAGTTCTGAAAGGAGTGGTGGAGTATGTCGGTGAGTCTAGAATGTTCTGGAAACTTCTAGAAGGTTCGATAATGCTGAAGAAAGTTATGGAGGGAGTAGCGGAGTATGTCGGTGAGTCTAGAAGGTTCCGGAAACTTTTAGAAGGTTCGGTAAAGCTGTAAAATGTTCTGTAAGGTATGGCGGAGTAGGTCGACGAGTCTAGAAGGTTCGATAAAGCTGAAGGAAGTTCTAGAAGGTTCGATAGGGCTGTAGATAGTTCTAGAAGGAAGAAGTTGTAGAAAATTCTGGAAGGAATGGCGGAGTATGTCGGTGAGTCTAGAAGGTTCGATAAAGCTGTAGGAAGTTCTAGAAGGTTCGATAGGGCTGTAGATAGTTCTAGAAGGAGTGGCGGAGTATGTCGGTGAGTCTAGATGGTTCCGAAAAGGTCTAGAAGGTTCGATAAAGGTATATAAAATTCTGGAAGGAATGGCGGAGTATGTCGGTGAGTCTAGAAGGTTCCGAAAAGAGTGGCGGGGTACGTAGGTGAGTCTAGAAGGTTCCGGAAAGTTCTATAAGATTCGATGATGCTGTAGATAGTTCTGGAAGGAGTGGATGAGTATGTCAGCGGGTCTAGAAGGTTCCGGAAAATTCTATAAGGATCGATAAAGCTGTACAAAGTTCTGGAAGGAGTGGAGAAGTATATAGGTGAGTCTAGAAGGTTCCGAAAAGTTCTATAAGGTTCGATAAAGCTGTAAAAAGTTCTGGAAGGAGTGGCGGATGTATGTCGGTGAGTCTGGAAGGTTCCGAAAAGTTCTAGAAGGCTTGATTAAGCTCTAGAAAGAAAGTACGTCGGGAGTTTAGATGATTCCGGAAAGTTCTATAAGGTTCGATAAAGCTGTAGAAAGTTCTGGAAAGAGCGGTGGAGTGCGTCGGTGAGTCTAAAAGGTTCTAGACAGATCTGGAAGGTTACCTGTATGCTCTAGGATGTTATGGAAGGAGAAAGTTCTACAAAATTTTAGAAATTAGTGGCGGAGAGTGTCGGTGAGTCTGAAAGGCTCTGGAAAGTTCTAGATGTTTGGATTATCTTAATCTTCAATATACATTACTAAAAAAATGTACAATGTGCATGCCGATAAAACTCAAAGACGAGTCCCGATACGATACCGTGAGTTATATTGTGTGGTAGCCCTTCCCATCTATGAAGAAATTTCCCGTTTTTACCTGAAGAGCGTGCTTTTAAAGATATAAGGGCTGGAAGTTTCACCCCCTTAAAATTTCTAGAACAGTTCAAAACATTCCAGAGTATTCTTGAGCATTCCACCACATTCCAGAACATCCCGGAACATTCTGGAATGTTGTGAAATGTTCGGGTATAGGATGTAACGTTCAGGAACATACCGGAACATCCTCGATCATTGTGGAACATTCCAGAACACTCCTGAATGTTGTGGAATGATCTGGAACATTATTCTGGAACATTTGAAGTCTTTTTAGTACGGGGCTACCCATATGGGTATATAAAGCAAGATCCGTCGTGGATTCGAACGTCAATTCAATCTCACATCAACTACATGAGCGATGTCGGACACCCCAGTCAGAGTATTTGAGAGCATTCCACAACGTTCCAGAACATCCCGGAACCTTCTGGAAAATTGTGAAATGTTCGAGAACACTCTCGAATGTTGTCCTGAGCGAAGCCGGGTAACCCAGCTAGTATAAAATAAATTTAACATTAAAATGCAGTCTTCCTGGTTTCCTTCTTCAATTTTTTGTTTCCATTTCAGTAGGACGTTATACCGACATTTTATTTTCTTCTCCTTTTCTCATTGAATTCTTCAATTATTTTTGTTTTGAAGTATTATTCATTGAGTCCGGAGATTATTATCGCCGTTAATTAATATTAATGAATCTAGAAAATCCATTTCATTGCTCGATCGACGTTTTAAAAATTAACATTGTTCAGTATTATTCCTCTTGTTGAAATCTCTAGTGCTAAGTAACGTATTTTTTCATGATTTTGAAATGACTAACCTTTCTATTTTTCATTTCCCCTTAACTGGAATTCAACGGTGGAGAAACAGCTAATGTAACACAAACTTATTAAAAAAACGATCATTTTGTGAATTGAAAAAAAACACCAAGTTACTTCATTACTTACATATTTTTTATACTTTTTATTATGAAGATGGGTATAACATAATCATTTTAAATATATTCTTCCTTGTTTTGGGAGAAAGAGAGAGTGCCTGTGTTCCATAAATACTTTGAACCACTTGGACACATAAGCTTGCTTTCACGATAATATAACATTTACAGACATATGTATCACGTATGAGGTGTACCTGACTTATTCAAATGATTTGTATGTACATTGTATACGTGTTGTATGTCTACGAGGTAATAAAACTACGAATTAAATATATAAACCAACGAGTGCTCTTGTACGGGTCGGGAAGACTTGGGCATTAAATCGTGATAGGTACCTAGAGACTCTCATTTTTATTTATTTTTTTTAAATACGATATTCAGTTTTTAATTTTACAATATTTTATCTTACAAATCTTACAAAACTGATCAATCAGTTTGATTGTAAGACATCTCTCATTTTTCCTATTTAATTAATACTACATACTTTTTAGTTTTACATAGTAATTACTTAAAAGAATAATACTTATATTAAAATAGTAATTATAATAAAATTCTAATTATTTAAAGTACTAATTAATATAATGTTTATGAACATAATGTGTGATAGTAATTTTTAGATACTTGTGCACAATATTATTCTAGGTATTTGATCAATATTCAATCTAGGTAATTGTTTACAATGTTATTTGCTTTCAAGTTCTACTAAGGTAGAATGATTTAACCTTTGTTTTGATTTTTGAATAAGATGTCACTTTTTTAACATTTTCAGGTAATGCGTTAAATATTTTCGAAATTTTATGCCTTTTTGTTCTATCACCGTATACATTTTGAGTTACATTAATAATAAACATTTCTTCTTCTTTATGCCTAGTTGTGGTTTACAGGTTTTTTGAATTCTGTATTCCAGAATTCATCTACATAGTGTTAATTGGTAATCTATCCTACTATGTATAGAGAGCACATTACACAAGGAGAACATTTTTTTTTAAATCGCCTTCACATAATTGAACTTTTTTTTGCCTGATACCAATTTTAGGAAACGGATTTGTAATTGTTCTATTTTATTTAAGTACGTTTTGTACGTTAATCCGTAAAAAATTATTCCGTGTCCTATAATTGATTCTGCTAATGCGTTGTATGTACAGTATAATATATTTTTATTAACAAAGTGTTAGAAGTGTTGTTTAAAGGGTTGAGGTGCTGTGGAAAATGTTTGACCTGGTGCTCCGTTTCCACATCAGACGAGGTAGTACCAATACTTTACCATAAGGGATAGGCAGGCTCCTGGGGATCACGTTACTTCTAGGCCGCGATCCGGTGTTCAATAGTTATATTGGATGATGATCGATAACACTTACTCATGTTCGAGGGATTAACATTTATTGAGGTTTAATATTTACACAATTTAGTGTTCACGTATGAAACGGGTAGAGAAGTACAAAATGCGAGTGGCCGTTCGGATCGAGTACTGGTGATCACTATCGATGACCTCTTGCCCCGTTACCTTACGGCAGAGTTTGTGGTCCTGGGGGACTTCAATGTTCATAACGAACCTTGGTTGAAGTTCTCAGGATCAACAGACTCGGCTGGACGACAAGCGGAATCCTTTGCCCTTTGCTACGGATTGGAGCAAATGGTTCAGAAGCCTACAAGGGTTCCTGATGTCCAAACTCATCGTTCCAATCTGTTAGACCTATTTTTAACCACTGAGCTACACGGTTACAGGATTGAAGTCACAGCTCCTTTAGGATCGTCCGACCACTGCCTGGTGACGACATCAATCCCCGTAAACTTCAGACCGCCAAAAGAGAGGCTGAAGAGAAAAGTGTGGCACTATAATTCAGCATATTGGTTCGGTCTGCAGGCACATTTTAATGCTTTCCCGTGGTCAGCTGTCTGTTTTCGGACTTCGGATCCCTCAAGATGTGCCCAGGAAATTGGTGAAGTCATCACATCCGCGATGGATGGCTTCATCCAATCTACTGTTAGGGAAACTGGTGTAGGCTCAAAGTCGTGGTTCAGTCGACAATGCACTGAAGCAGTGCGACGAAAAAACGCGGCTTACCGAGCTTACAACACATCTAGAACATCCGAAAACTGAACAACTTATAACAAAATGGCAAAGGAAACCAAGAGAACCATAAATAGGTCAAAATTCGAGCACGACCAGCAGATCAACAGAAAGCCGGCTGCATGCCCGCATGGCAACAGGCAATTCTGGTCGCTTGCGGGCTCAATAGGTCGCAATTTCTGCAAATTCAGTCTGCCACCTCTCACCAGACCTGACGGCTCACTAGCAAACACCGCCACCGAAAAGGCTAACTTATTAGGTAAAATGTTTGCGGATAACTCAACCCTCGATGACCAAGGTGCTGTCCCGACGTCGGTTCCTCACTGCGATTTTCGTATGAAAAAGCTAAGGATCCGGCATCGGGAAGTACTCCATGTTTTATGAGGGCTTGATGTTAATAAAGCAAGTGGGCCTGACGAATACTTGCCCTGATACTGCAGAGGTGCGCTGCAGAAATAGCTCCAATTTTGACGAAGCTTTTTAAAATGTCCCTGAAGACTGGCGATGTGCCCTCTGGTTGGAAAAAAGCGGTTATCCATCCTATTCCAAAGAAGGGTGACCGCTCCAACCCGGCCAACTACCGCCCCATAGCGATCACATCAGTTCTGTCTAAGGTGATGGAACGTGTGATCAACGACTAACTGCTCACATACCTCGAGAAGAACAAAATTATTAACGACCGTCAATACGGATTCCGTCGGAACCGCTCGTGCGGTGATCTTTTCGCGTATGTGACGCATGTTTGGGGGCGGTGCCTAGAACGTTTTGGTGAGACCCAAATGGTTGCACTGGACATTTCCAAGGCCTTTGACCGGGTTTGCCATCGAGGACTTGCCAACAAACTGCCTTCTTACGCATCTTGTGTACGTGGATTCTTCCCGCATCCTTGTGCACGTGGATTGCCGACTTCTTGGGGGAGAGGTCGATTCAGACGGTAGCCGATAGTTTCACCTCTTCCTCACACTCGATAAATGCTGGCGTCCCACAGGGATCGGTTCTTTCTCCGACTTTGTTTTTGTTGCACATCAACGACCTTTTGTCATGTGCACCAATTCACTGTTACGCGGATGACAGTACAGTCCATGATAGCTTTTTGTTTGACAAGCCCCCAAAGGGCTCACAAACTCCAACGGCTCGGAGGGTGTTATGAAGCGATTGTATTTATCGTAAGTTAGGTACTATTTTCTTAAATGCATTTTAATTGGTTAGGTTGGCAAACCTGGGGGAGTTCGTTCAACGTGTCGGTAGGCGGCGGTTTTTGGGTTTGGTTTCCGGATCCGCACTCTGGTTTTCACGGCAATTTGTGCGGTACGCCGTGAAAACAACGGTCAATTAATCTTAAGTTTTAATACGATGTGATTGTAATCCAAGCTTGGGCATCTGCATTCGGGGGACGGAAACACGTTGTGTTTATTTTAAATATAAAAATTAAAGATTTATTCGCGTAAAATGCGAGTTTTCGCGCGGGTCCCAAAAGGGAGCACGAGTTTAATGGCGATGTACGTGTGTTACGATTAATGTACCTCTTTATCCGAGACATCGGTGTAAATAATAACCCGCCACGCTTATCATTGTGCGCTGTGCATCTAACCGAAGAGTTATTCACGTAAAATGTGAGTTTCGCGAGGGTCCGAGTGACCACGAGTGAATTGGCAATGTCCGAGTGAAAAGACTATTGTACCTCATTATCCGAGTCATCGGATTAATTAATAACTCGCTGCGCCCGTGATTATATGCAGGCCAACTATTGAATTCCCCCCGAGGGTATATTTATGGAACAAACCCGAGATACCGCAGTGTTGAACGAAACATCGCCTCGAATTGCTGACGGGCCTTCCTTTACAATTTGGAGTAGAGTCTGGGTACTCCTTCCTTCTCCTGAGGGTCCAGGCCTAACATCACTTCCATGCGACTGCTGAGGAGGTCGCAGGGCCAAGCTGAGCCGCAGAGGTTGGGATCACCCTTGCCACCAGGAGCTGGGGTGGGTTCTCACGACATCGGGAGTTCGGCGGCAGTAAATTTAATTAGGGTAGCTAGGATTAGCATAAAATGACGATATTGGTCCCGGGGGTGAGTCCATACCATTTATTTTATTATGTCTTTCGAAATCAATACAGTGAACCGATTATATACTCCACATTTTGTTTTATTAAGTAGTTTCCTTGTGCAGCCTTTTCAGGAATGCTATAAAAACTAATGGCCCACACTCTGAGAATTGAGTACCGTGTTCTCCGCTGGTTGACATACCCAGACATTAGGCTGGGTTTGGCGTCCAAGGTTTCCGGTGAGGAAATCAAAGTTGACTAGCAGATAACACCCGAGCCCGACAAAGGCTCATTAGTACATCTCCCTTTAATCTTATAACACAAACTCATAACAATATGTCATCACACTTTAATGGTAACAATATGGCGCTCCATACGCTGTCTGGTCCCGATTTATAGCATTCCTGAAAATGTTTTCTTCGCTCTGTAATGTATAATGCCCAAAAATTATTATTCATCTGTTCAGTGGAGGTCTTAATTTCGTTTGTATTTATTAAACTTGGTCGCGGTCATAACCTATGATTGCAGTGACGGTGATTGGAAATAACAACAAATGTCATTATTTCAATTCACTGGCACTATTACCGGCGGGAATTCGTAAAGGGATACTATGCGTAATTATATTGTGGGCACCTTATAAATGATTAATCTCGTATTTATTGTTTTTCCAATACCACACAGTTATGCATAGGACCTGAAATCCTTACCTTCTGTAACCTAAAATGATTTGTCATTTTCTTTGTTATTGTTTGAAAGCATAGAAATCGGTCATAGACTATGGACAATGTGTTAAGTAGAGCTCTATAATTTTTTTTTTCTGTCCGGAACCAATCAATGCTAGCTGTTCTAAGAATACCTCGGATTGTCTATGACGGTTCCTCGTTACATTTTACCTATGACTTCGGCATACGTCAAAACACTGTTGTGTTTACATGTCAGAATCCCTGATAGCGAAGATAAAAGTCATAGGTAAAATGTAACGAGGAACCGTCATAGACAATCCGAGGTATTCTTAGAACAGCTAGCATTGATTGGTTCCGGACAGAAAAAAAAAATTATAGAGCTCTACTTAACACATTGTCCAAAGTCTACTCCGATTCCAAATGTAAATAATGCATCCAAGGATGAACTTATAAAAGAATTAACTTCACGATCCATCGAACCGGAGGGCACCGCCCAAGCATTGCGTTCGCAAGCGCGCGCCTTTAACAAAAATAAGAAGAAATCATTAGATGTGGTTATGGAGGAAAGTGATTCGGATCTAGATTCTGACAATGAAACAGAGGAGAAGGTCACGGTTATTAAACATACCAAGGTTATTTATAAAGACTCATCATCGCGGGGGCTTACAAATTGGGATGTCAAGTACGATGGTAAAAGCTGCGTAAGAGATTTTCTGCTTTTGGTCGAAGAGCGTTGTAGGACACGCAACATTTCTCATAAAGACTTAGTTAAATCTTTCAGTGAAATTTTAGACGGGTTAGCACTTCTATGGTTTAGGTCAATTTATAGTCCAGACTTAAAATGGGATGACCTATCCAGCTTATTAATAAAACAATTCGAGGGACAGGATAGGCAATTAGATCTGGAAAATGAGATTCTAAATTATAAACAGCCAAAGGGAATGTCAGTTTTGGAATTCACTTTGAGACTTAAAGCCCTTAACAATAAATTGGATTGCAAAATTCCAGAGGTTAAACTTTTGCGGGTAGCCATGAAAGCATTGTTGCCTATGTATGCTAATTTGATGTCATCCAGAGACTTTTGTTCGTTTGAGGAACTTACGAGGTGCGCTGCTAAACTCGAGTCGTACACTGAAGCCTCAACATCCACAGCAATTCCAAAATTAGTTGACACTCAAAATAAGCCCAGTAACTTTAAAAAAATTAATTCGTTCCCCAATAGTTACAATAAGCCTTTCACTAATACAAACAATTACAGGTCGTTCAATAATAATAACAATAATAATAATTTTAACCCTTCTAGGAATTCAAGACCTATGGGGAATAACACGAATAATTTTGCTAAACAGGATATAACAAATCAACAAAATAAATCTCTTGTTTGTACTTATTGCAAGATCAAAGGTCATTCGTTAACAAATTGTTGGAAAAAAGATAGCGACAATAGGAAACAGCATGTTAGTAGTATTAACAATAAGAAACATACCAATGATCCAAAAAACTAGAAACGAGTCAATCTTACCGCGCCCCTTCTTGTGCACAAAGAAAGAGGGAGTGGGAGCGTTGGCTCCGCCTAGTGCAACAATTCCTTTCTAGCCCGTCTCCTCAAGCGGTGGACGCACTGCCACAGGAGAAGGATAATACAAAGGATGAGCGTCCTTATGCCGACATTTTTGTTCTAAATAATAGTTATAAAGCACTGCTAGACAGTGGTGCTTCCTTGTCTTGTTTAGGGGGGGATAGTTATAAGATTTTTTTAGAGTTAGGAGTAGAATTAGTAAAAACAGATTTTAGCGTTACGACTGCAGACGGTACCAGCCAGCCTGTTTTAGGGTATTTAACTTTGCCGGTGACGTACAATTCAACCACAAGAGAAGTTATCTTTTACGTCATTCCAACGTTGACACCTAATTTCGTATTGGGGGTGAACTTCTGGAAACAGTTTCGGATCGCGCCGGAACTGTTCTCAAAAGTTCGCGTACCTCAACAAAAAGGTCAAATCAATGAGGTGAGAGCAATTCGGCCTGCATCTTCTCTAACAAATTCGGAAAACAAAGCCCTTTCGGACATTGTCAAAAAATTCGAATCCATTTCTTACGAAAAGAAGGGATTAGGATTGACTCATCTAGTCCAACACAAAATACATACAACAGGTCCGCCTATTAAACAACGTTATTTCCCACTGTCTCCGGCAAGACAACGTCAACTTGACGCAGAAATAGATGAGATGTTAAAACTTGGAGTCATCCGTCCTTCGCGATCTCCATGGTCGAGTCCAGTGCTCATAGTACAAAAAAAAGACGGAACGGGTCGTTTTTGTCTGGACTCCAGGAAAATTAACAATGTTACAACACGCGATTCCTATCCATTACCATACATAACAAGGATCCTAGACAAGCTAGGCGGTGCCCGATACATCTCGTCTATAGACTTATCTAAAGCCTTTTGGCAAATTGCATTAGATAATGACTCCTGTCAGAAGACAGCGTTCGTTGTACCCGGTCGTGGATTGTTCGAATTCACCCGGATGCCCTTCGGACTTAAAAACGCACCGAGTGAGCTGCAAAGACTGGCCGACGCTTTGTTCGGTCCAGAATTTGACGACAATGCCTTCTGTTATTTAGACGATCTGATCTTGGTATCAGAAGACTTAGAATCACATCTTTGTTTATTGAACCGTGTCTATGAACGACTACGAGACGCAGGTCTAACCATAAATCTAAAAAAATCGGAGTTCTGCAAAGCCGAGCTCAAATACCTCGGGTACATGGTTGACTCGCGAGGTCTTCGTACAGACCCCATAAAGATAGACAGTATAAAAAACTTCCCGGTACCCAAGAACGCAAAGCAAATCCGAGCCTTCATTGGATTATGTGGGTACTTCAGAAGATTCATAAAGGGTTTTTCGAGCATTGCCGCCCCTCTTACAAGACTCACTGGTTCGAAAAAAGGAATCAGCAACTTTGCTTGGTCTCCAGAGGCCGAGAAAGCTTTTAACGTGTTGAAAGAAGCATTGACATCAGCTCCGGTTTTAAGTTGCCCGGATTTCTCAAAACCCTTCGCGATACACTGCGACGCCAGCTCCGGTGGAATAGGGGGAGTTTTAATTCAGACCATTGATGGGCTGGAGCACCCGATTGCATATTATTCAAGGTGTTTAAATACTCACGAACGCAACTACGGAATTACAGAGCGTGAACTATTAGCAGTATTGGATTCAGTAACGCACTTTAGACCTTACATTGAAGGAGCGCATTTCACAGTTGTTACTGATCATTCAAGTTTAAAGTGGTTAGGTTCGTTATCTAATCCTAGTGGCCGTCTTGCACGATGGAGCACACGGTTATCGCAATTTTCCTTTGATGTTGTTCACCGTAAGGGAACTCAACATATTGTACCGGACGTCCTTTCGCGTATGGATGTAGCTCTTATATCGGGATCTAACCTTAGTGATACCACTGATGAATGGTATTTAAATGCTTGGAAAGGTTGTCAGGAATTCCCTCAACGATTTCAGAACTTTCAAATTAAAGACAACGAGTTGTATCGTCATACGAAAACCCGTTTGGCCTTATGTGAGGATACCGCTTGGAAAAGGGTCATTCCTCAAGAGGATAGGAAAAATATTATTTCAGACTCCCATGACTCCGCACGCGCCTGTCACCCAGGGGTCTTCAAAACCTATAAAAAGCTTCAACTTAGGTATTACTGGCCAAACATGTATAAAGATGTCAAAGAATTTGTAAATCGTTGCCAAACTTGTAAAGCCCATAAGATAAGTACAGCCCCACCTAACGGAATCTCTTCAAACCCAAAAAAGGTCACAAGACCCATGCAAATGTTGTCGATAGATTTAGTAGGTCCTTTACCTAGGAGTTACTCAGGTTTTACCGTAATCTTATCATGTGTAGACGTTTTTTCTAAATTTACATGGCTATTTCCGCTGCGCAATGGCACCGCGAGAAGCATAATAAAAATCTTAGAAGAAAACATCTTTCTTGTTCACGGCGTACCACGAACTATCGTCTGTGATAATGGTCGTCAATTTGTTTCGAAAGAATTTAAAGAATTGCTTAATAGTTATAACATGCCGCCACCATTTTACAATTCATCTTATACACCTCAAAACAACGTAGTCGAACGTTATAATCAAACCCTGGGCACGGCGTTATCCATCTTAGTTGAATCAGACCACCGAAACTGGTCTAAATTTCTTCCGCAAGTTCAATCAGCGATGAATAACACGGTAAACTGCGCTACAGGTTATACACCTTATTTTCTGATGCATGGTCGGGAGCAGATACTAGACGGTGATCTGCACCGTAATCCAATAGCGGATGAGGAAACCAGTTCGCAAATTGGTGCTCAACCTAAAGTTTATGCACAGAAATTAGAAGAGTTGTCGTCGGGTTATGAGCAAGTCTCGAATGCTCTTCTTAAAGCTTTTCAAAAAGGAGCTGACCATTACAACCTGCGCAGAAAACACATTACCTATCAGGTTGGTGATGTGGTGTGGCGGAGGAATTTTGCGCAATCTAACGCATTGAATTATTTCGCACAAAAATTGGCACCCCGGTTTGTTCAGAACGTGGTAGTAAAGAAAAAATCAAACTTAATTTATACACTTGCAGACTTAAACGGAAAAGTTGCGGGTGATTTTCATGTGAAAGATATAGTAAAATCAAATAATATACCGGTATAGTCTTATTGTGGCAATACTTCGGAGGGTCTGGCCATCCCTACCGAGTACTGCAAATTATCATATCTGTTAGTTAATATTTGATGCTTGGGAGTTTTAACCCGGCCTGATCAACCGAGTTGAAACGACCCGACATTCTGACAGTCATTAGTCCTGTCTTTAGATTCATTTTTAAGGAATTGGGTTATTTACTTGGCGGGGGGTGTTTTGTAAGATTGATGAGGAGGGTGGTTTGTTTCATTACAATAACAACCTCAACTCTAGTGGCAATGCTCGAGTTGAGAATATATTTAAAAATACGTATGTGCATGTATAAGTATAAATTTATCGATAGTATTAACGCTAAAACAGACGTAAATTTGGACGTCGGCTGAACAGATGATTAAGTAGGATTATTAGTTGTAAGTCTAGTATCCTGAAATACGCGGACATATCCGCACACTATCTCGGCGTGTTTCAGGCATACCTTTTTTGGATTAACTTAGGATTATTAGTTGTAAGTCTTGTATCCTGAAATACGCGGACATATCCGCACACTATCTCTGCGTGTTTCAGACATACCTTTTTTTTTGGGTTATGTTCATGCTTTTGATAATGTCATTTTTTGTTGTTCCAGATTACATAGAAAACACAGAGACGCAGGGATTGTATCTCTTTGTTTTCTAAGTGATTTTAAATGAAGAATTATTGTTATTCACCTTCAGTGCATTGACATTATTTGACCCTATTTTGTCAGGTTACAGAAGTAATTGCTAAAATTCAAAGTATTTTTTTTCTCTTTCTCTCACTCTTCTTCTGTTTTATTGGTAAATTTATTTCGTATAATATTGTCAAAATATTGTTTTACTCTATAAACATAGGCTGCGTCAGATAAGCCTCAGCTTTTGGAAAAGCGTTTTAATTTTGTTTTTAGTAGTTACAGAAAATGTTTTGTAATGTCCACCTTATTTATAAGATTTTTTTTGAGATCTTATAATGTGGGATGATATGGTATCACATATCCTTCCACATTTTAAGCCAACATAGGAAGTAGAATCATTTATATTTGTATAAGATTTTGGATGTATTCTGTTATTATTGTCCTGAGAGACTTATAACATTGTTATTATGTACTATATGGTTGAACAACGGTTTACAGTGAAAACCTTAAAATTTGTTCTTTACTTACCGATTACGCCTTCTATAGAGTTGGACGTATACTTATGGCTGCACTAAATTATAGCTGCACATCTTATTAACAAATGACACCTTCTAAAACAGTTGGTTGTTTTTTTTATTTCTTTGGCACCATCCGATGCGTTGGTTGTATACTATTAAAAAATTATTTGGCACCATCCGATGCGTTGGTTGTATACTATTAAAAAATTATTTGGCACCATCCGATGCGGTGGTTGTACACTATTAAAATTACCTTTACAATGTATAATTGTTGTTGGTTAAATATTATTCACCCAAGGACCAGAATAGGAGGTTAGTTAGGAATACTCTCCCAAAAGAGGGTTAGTTTTATCCTAAAGGATATAAATTCAGTGAAGTGTAGATGGTAAACCCATCAAATATTTTCGGCCTAAGAAAGGCTATATAAATTCAGTGATAGTGTTTGGAACAGTGATGCCTAATGCATAGAATTTAACTTGACGTATTTGGAGGAGTGATTTAATCATAAAAATGTATGTTTCTTAATTTTAAGACTTATCTTTTAAGTTAGTTTATGTGTTCTGTTCCAGATGATACATCAATGGTAGTCCTCGGTAAGAGTCAATATTACAACCACCCAGAATTTGTTTTTTCCAGTGCTGAGGGTGCTTGTTGTCCATTCACGTATCATCTTACAAAAAGTTGTTCTTAGGTTATATTGGTTTACTAGTTTTTAAGTTCGAGAATGGTTGCATCGTAAACCTACTATCCGGCCTACGCGCAGGATAGGCGCGATTGGGGTTACGATGCACTCATTCGTCATAAGAGTACTATTTAAGGATTTTTCTTTTCTTTTTCATTTCTAATAATTGTATTTTGTATTTCACATTTACTGGTTGTTTATTTTTATTTTATTACCAGGTACTCCTTGGGACCAACGTAGATAGTTCAGGGCATGTTTAGATTTTTGGTAGTTTTGTTTGAGGGCAAACATTTTTGTGGGAAGGGGGGTAATGTTATGAAGCGATTGTATTTATCGTAAGTTAGGTACTATTTTCTTAAATGCATTTTAATTGGTTAGGTTGGCAAACCTGGGGGAGTTCGTTCAACGTGTCGGTAGGCGGCGGTTTTTGGGTTTGGTTTCCGGATCCGCACTCTGGTTTTCACGGCGATTTATGCGGTACGCCGTGAAAACAACGGTCAATTAATCTTAAGTTTTAATACGATGTGATTGTAATCCAAGCTTGGGCATCTGCATTCGGGGGACGGAAACACGTTGTGTTTATTTTAAATATAAAAATTAAAGATTTATTCGCGTAAAATGCGAGTTTTCGCGCGGGTCCCAAAAGGGAGCACGAGTTTAATGGCGATGTACGTGTGTTACGATTAATGTACCTCTTTATCCGAGACATCGGTGTAAATAATAACCCGCCACGCTTATCATTGTGCGCTGTGCATCTAACCGAAGAGTTATTCACGTAAAATGTGAGTTTCGCGAGGGTCCGAGTGACCACGAGTGAATTGGCAATGTCCGAGTGAAAAGACTATTGTACCTCATTATCCGAGTCATCGGATTAATTAATAACTCGCTGCGCCCGTGATTATATGCAGGCCAACTATTGAATTCCCCCCGAGGGTATATTTATGGAACAAACCCGAGA
Source organism: Limnephilus marmoratus (assembly GCA_917880885.1). NCBI lineage: Eukaryota > Metazoa > Arthropoda > Insecta > Trichoptera > Limnephilidae > Limnephilus > Limnephilus marmoratus. The sequence goes on along the minus strand of OU862906.1, from coordinate 55,620,250 downwards.
TACCGCAGTGTTGAACGAAACATCGCCTCGAATTGCTGACGGGCCTTCCTTTACAATTTGGAGTAGAGTCTGGGTACTCCTTCCTTCTCCTGAGGGTCCAGGTCTAACATCACTTCCATGCGACTGCTGAGGAGGTCGCAGGGCCAAGCTGAGCCGCAGAGGTTGGGATCACCCTTGCCACCAGGAGCTGGGGTGGGTTCTCACGACATCGGGAGTTCGGCGGCAGTAAATTTAATTAGGGTAGCTAGGATTAGCATAAAATGACGATATTGGTCCCGGGGGTGAGTCCATACCATTTATTTTATTATGTCTTTCGAAATCAATACAGTGAACCGATTATATACTCCACATTTTGTTTTATTAAGTAGTTTCCTTGTGCAGCCTTTTCAGGAATGCTATAAAAACTAATGGCCCACACTCTGAGAATTGAGTACCGTGTTCTCCGCTGGTTGACATACCCAGACATTAGGCTGGGTTTGGCGTCCAAGGTTTCCGGTGAGGAAATCAAAGTTGACTAGCAGATAACACCCGAGCCCGACAAAGGCTCATTAGTACATCTCCCTTTAATCTTATAACACAAACTCATAACAATATGTCATCACACTTTAATGGTAACAAGGGCTTTGAAACAAAGAATGGACGGTTACCTAAAGAGTGTTTTCTCTTGGGGTAAAAATAATCTCGTTGAATTTAATGTTTCAAAGACCCAATCTTGTCTGATTACGTCTAATAGGGATCGAAATGAAAATCTAGTATCTTTCAACGGAAGCAATCTTCCGAACAGGCCCTCCATTGATATGCTTGGTGTAACCCTAAGTGACCAGCTCAGGTTTGGGGGCTGCATCGAAGCCAGAGTAAAGTTAGCCTCCCAAAAACTGGGCGTGCTGTACAGGGCCCGCAGATACTTTAATAGTACACAACTGCTAACCCTGTAAAAATCACAAGTTCGCCCCACGTTCGTGAGTGTATAAGCATATATTTGGTTTTTTTGCGTTAATAATAATGCCATTATCATGGAACCATTTAATTATGTTATTAAGGCCTGTTTGTAAAATTTCCTCAATTGTTTGTGGATTTTTGTCAGCACATATAATGCAAGTATCGTCTGTAAACATGTAGTCTTTACAAAGTTTACTTGCATAATGTAACACGTAGGTCCCGATAAAGAGCCCGAAGCTACTCCAGTGTTTGCTAACATTTCATCACTTCCGTCAATTTTAACTTTAATTTTTCTATTTAACAGGTAATTTTTAAACATTTTTTAAAAAGACCACTAATAAATACCACATTCCTCCATTGCTCTTAATAATGTTTCATGGTCCAATGTATCAAAAGCCTTTTTAAAGTCTATAAAAATTATACCAACATAATATTTTTGATTTAAATGACAATTTATATGATCAGTGAATTTAGAAAGTAATTGTGTAGTACTTTTTTCCTTTTTAAAATCCGAATGTGTGGGATTTATGATTCTATTTTTTTTCTATAAAATTTTGTATTTGGTTAAATATAGCCCTTTCAATAATTTTATCAATACACGAGAGAATCAGATTTCAGGAATCTAGTCTGGAGTGTAGAGGTTTTCTTCAAAGAAAACACCTCACTAGAAGTGGGCGACAATATTGTTACGTTTTTAATGACGTACAACAAACAACACAAATGTCAACGACACTATTTATTTGCATTTGATAAAAGTTATTTATTTATTTTATTTTTGCTTTATTTATTTTTCAGTGATCGATCTATTACCAGTTTTTTTTTTGTACTCGTGTTATTATTTTCCATTTCCTTTGTGATGTATTTATTTAACGTTTCCTTGGTAATGCATTTATTTACACTCGGTAGGCACCGCAATGTTCTTCCCATTACAATATATTTAGTATGCTAATCGTTTATCCGTCATTTTGTTTTATAGACCGCACACGTGCGTATTTTATGAAGCAAGTTCTTGGTTTTTAATTTATTATTTGTTCAGCACGGAAATTCATAGAATGCTGGATAGTCAGATATGGTATACGTGTAGCTAGATAAAACTCGGGATCTAAAAAAAACTAAAAAAAAGTAGATCAAAATGGGCATAAGTTTCTGATAACCTCTACAGCAGGGGTGGGCAACCTGCGGCCCGCCTTTTGGTGCGGCCCGCGGGCACTTTTGGTGCAACCGGGCCTGCTGAAGAAACCACAAAAAATTACGAACGGGATGGTTTTTTCACGGTGTTTGAAATGCATTTTTAAGACGTTATTACAAAATCGTTACTAGCAAGTACTTTAGATACATATAAAAACGTGATACAACATCCCCTTTTACTCATATTTTAATTTGTTATTGTGAAATAACAGTGAAATTCCATCGACACTTTTAACTTTCTTGTACGAGACAGGCCCGATATTTTAGGATTTATTGCAACTCTATTCGAAGGGGAATTTTAGGCAGTCTGTCATAAACATCATTTTCTAGTCATTGTTGCGGAAGTAAAGTGGATAATAAATCAATAAAATCCTATTAATGGCAATTACGAAGAATATAAAAGGTGAAGCTAAATGAAACGTGATATCATTTTAAACTAAATTAAGGCTGTGGAAAGTGCAACTCAAAATGAATATTACGACGCAATTTCAAACACTGCAAAGAACAAAAAAGCCTTCTACATCTTTTGAATTCGCTGCTGAGTGCGCGAAATTAAGTGAAGCATTTAATGAACAATAGGGATGTAAAAAGCAAGCAAACGGATTTGAACATATTTGCTACACCGTTCAACGTGGAATCATCGAATGTGCCTGATAATTTGCAGCACGAAATTATTCAATTACAAAGCGATGATGAACTAAAAGCTAGATAGGTATAACAATCTCCCGCTGCTTGAGTTCTATAAACGCTGCATACGAAATAATGAGTTTCCAAATTTATGGAGGCATGTTCTTAAATGTGCATCTATTTTCGGAACAACTTACTGCTGTGAGCAGTTCTATTCAAAACTATCCATCGCAGAGAATCATTTGCGCTCTGGAAATCTGGAAAATCAGTTGCGAGTAGTAACATCATCAATGCCAGCTAATATCGTATGCCTTGCCAAAGAGAAGCGTTCCAGCCATCATATTAGGGGTGTTCTACATACTATATTGTCCATCTGATCCATCTCTTTGAGTATTTTTCTGTTATTGCTCTGATTTGAGAATGATTAGTGTAGGTTTATAAAAACTCATACCGTGGAAAACACGAAGGAAAATGTGCGTTGCGTTATCTGAGTTTTTTTAATATATTGCCAAACTTCTGCCATGTATGTAAGTAGTTAAATTAATATAAATTCATTCCATGTTAATTATTTTAACTAGTTAATAAAACATAAAATCATATTAGTGTTTTAATTCAAACTAATTGCACACGATAAATATGCTACAAAATGCAGAAAAACCATTCACGTAAACTAAGTACAATTTAATTTAAGCCGGTGGACAAGTGGACTCCTACACAGATTCATTCTTAAGGTAAAACCAAACTTGTGTTCACAATGTAAACTCCTGTAGCGAATTCATCTGCTAACGCATTTCGAAGGAAACCGTTCGTGCATTCCGACTGCAAAAAATTGGAGAAAAACTATTTTGGTGTTCTAGGTGCAGTATCACTTGAAGCTGGGGATTCACAATCGTATTGGAAGTACATTTATAAAATTCTACTTTCGTAGTTTGTGCTGCCAAAATTAGAGGAAAGCCATTTTCATGTTCTGAGTGTAGTTTTAATTCCTCGCATGAAAGTTCAATCTAAATTAAAACTTTTCATTATTTGTTGTTGGGGTGTTATGCCATGTTGCGCTACCTCATTCTTTAGCCAACGTTTCGGACAGTGTTGCAGTGTCCATCATCAGGGTAGATCCGGTAGATAAATTAAAACTGGTTCTGTGTTTCAGAATGCAACGAAAAATTTCAGTCGTGGTTTCATCTGCCGATGCATTTTAAAGAAAACCACTCTCGTGTTCAAAGTACAGTTATAAAATTCTAGTTGCAAACTATGAGCAGCTAGCAGTGTGGCTAGTGTGACAATTTTTGTATTAGTTTTAGTAAAACCAAATCCGAATATGGCTCCCCCCCCCCCCCGAGACGGAAATTGGAGTGCGGCCCGCGGGTTATGGTATGAGCATCCAAATGGCCCGCGACGCTAAAAAGGTTCCCCACCCCTGCTCTACAGTCTACAGCCACCGATGTACTAACACCGTAATTTTATCAAAATAAGTGCTCAAATTTGATGAATCGCACAATATCTGCAATCGAACCGAAAATTCCCAAGGAGATATTGATTCACCTTGATTTTGGGAATCTGTCGAACGCCAAATGTTCAATTTACAAGTTAAGCTTTTCTTAGATTATATTACGCCGAGCACGTGATTTTAATCGATATTTTTTCTATGTGATAGGGGACGGTTTCGATTTCCCTTGCATTTTTTTTAAATACGACGTAATTCAATAAAAAATATTTATTTTTGGTATTTTAGTAATGACAATGGTGTGGATTTTGACGTTGATATTTTAGCGGTTTTTACCAGCTAATTTTTAGTAAATTTTGGTTAATTTAAATCGTATTCGTGTTCACACTGTACAATTGTTTTTCAATCAATTTTATTTTTTAAAAAGCCTTATGCAAACCACCTAGCACACCAGTCGACAACGACCTCCGTGGTTGAGGGGTAAGGATTTTGACTCTTAATTCGAATGTCGTTGGATCGAAACCCGGCATGCAAATAAATTTTATTTGATTGATTTATGTCATTTAACAATGAATTCATTTAAAACAATATATATACTATATTTGCGGCAGATTTCAGAGTGGAAGATAACTCTCAGATCACTATTCAGAATTGAAACGTTGCTTGAAATGACTTTAACCACGTTTGCTGACCAGATCTGATTAGCCAGGCACTTTCCCACCCCCCCCCCCCCCTCTCATACAGCGTATCCCTATTGGGGATGCCATAGTCTCACTGGCTCCAGAAGTGAGCAGCTGGGACTCTTGTGAGGTATTCACATTAAAAAAAGAATAAAGTAATTTGAACATATTTAAAAAAAAACTTTTACGTCAAATTTCCAAATGGCAGCTTATCGCATTATTCTCAAACGGCATCCCAAACGACGATTAGTTGTTTGTAGACAGGTCGTGTGTGAGTTGCTTTGAACCAATAAAATCACATTCAAATTAAAAATTTAATCAAGGTTTCATTTAAAATACTCCAGTGTGCAACAGAGGGAGAAAAAACCAAAAGAGGCAGGTAGCTAGTAGTTAGTGAATGGGACCGTCGCGCGTCGGCGGCGGCGGCGGCGGCGTCGCGTCGCGTCGGTAGGCAGTCGAATACCCAGCGGAAGGGTCCAAACTGTAAAATAAATTATTAAATACTTATTAACCTAAAATAAATTATTAATAATACAATTATAATAATACAATTGATGGCAATATAATCACTTTTGCCGATGATACTGCCCTAGTACTAAAAAGTAAATCATGGGAAAAAGCATTTCGTAGAGCGGAACTAATATTGCAAAATATCAAACAGTGGCTGGATGATGATCTACTTACGTTAAACATATCTGAAATGAAATTTCTAACATTTAAGCCTCAATAACCCAAGTCAAACCTCAATTAATCATGTACTAAAAATACATTCTTGTAAAGATATCGTTAGATGTATGTGCAATCCACTGGAACGAGTAGATTCCATTAAATACTTAAGGGGTAATAATTGACAATAAAAAGACCATGTAATTAATGTCACAAACCGTATAAGGAAACTGGCATATATCATCAAATCATTACGAAATATATTAAACAAAAATACACTAAAAACCGTTTACTTTTTTCAATGTAAATCAATTATATCTTACGGTATTATTGTCTGGGGAGGATGCTCTAAAACAACATAAGAACCGTTAATAAAAGCTCAAAAACTAATAATGCGGATTATTTACAAAGTACAATACATTCACCCGACGAAGGACTTATTTAGTGACTTCCGAGTGCTTAATATAAAATCCTTGTACGTCAAATACATATCATCCTATTTTAAATTTAAATTAAAAAAAAAAAAAAAATTTGAATCAAACTATAAAACAAGATATTCCAAATAATTCAACTTTATTATTACAGTAACAAAAACCTCAATGGCCCAGTCACAGTTTAACTTCCTTGCTCCGAAAAGAAATAAAGAAGTAGACCAATATCACACTTTCAGGAAGGCGATTAGGGACTTTTTGATGAGTGAATGTGACAGTGCCAGTGACCTGTTTCTCCTTCTAAGATAGAACAACTGTCTATATATGTATATGTGTGTTAATTTGTATGTATACGTAAATGTATGTATGTGCGTATGTATGTATGTATGTGTGTCATGTATACGCATGCTTGTGTATGCGTATAGATACATGTATGTATGTCAGGGTGTATGTATGTGTACATGTATTTGAACATGTATGCACGCATGCGCACATATAAAACTGTAAATAAGAATTATGTTTTTTGAATATGATCTTCTAATCTTGTGCATAGCATTTCTCTTTTCTTTTCCATTTTCTATTTTTCTTAAAAAAAATAATATACTTCTCATTATAAACTTTCTACTATATTTTTTTCTAATTTTCAACATGTTTATATATTTAATCCATTTGTTCACACTAGACACCACAAAGTAACTATATTCCATTGGCCACCATAAAACAGGCAGCCGCCTAGTACGGTGATGTAATGTATCATATTATTATATGAAAATGTTTTAATGTGTTACCATGTAATATATAAATAAATAAATAACCAAGCATTTTTCTCTACTGTAGAGTTATTTTAATTAATAAATCATCAATTAAAATTAACTATAATAATTACTGTTTTCGGTAATTAGGTAATTGCTTGTTTCGTTTATTGTGATGAAAAAAAACGACTCACATGATAAAAAAAAATTACACTATTTATTTGATTTCAATATTCAATACATTTTTTTACAGTTTATAGTTTTACAGTTATTAGTGTTTATAATTTTTTTTTTTAATATGTACTAGTAATAACCCTTGGGTTAGACAAAAACATTGGCATTTTTAGATTGATACCAATTCATTGGGGATGCCTTAGTCACACTAGATTCGTATAATTGAAATTTATAAGGCATCATGTGTTTTAACAGAACAGAAGCTCGCAACAATTCAAAGTATTTAGTGAACAATTTGTAATGTTTTTTCTGCACATTTGGAATGGAGCAGCGTTCCACGTGAGAGTACACGAGTCTGTACATGCGTTGCACCAGGCGCATTGCACAACACACGTGCGTACCTAATAGAATGAATACTCCACTGTGCGGTTCGCAGAAAACAACAATATTCCGTTGTTTATTTATCCCTGAAGTCTGGAAGCCCTGTCACTGAAAAAGGAGCTCAGCGGAAATAAATTCGAGGCTAGATGTGATAGTATTGCTATTGGCAAATAAGGCTCCGAGGGGATTACACTCTGTCTAAGCTCAAGATACTATCGGAACATAGATTGAAGTTTCGGCAATAGCTTTTCTTCGAGCTGTTTAGTAGAATTGCTTTTTGATATAAACGGGAAGGGGATCGGGAAATTCTAAAGGCGTAAGTTTTTTGAGATTTTTTACGGGATTTGGAGGCATTTTGCATTGAATAACGTAGGAATTTTTCCCGAAAACGAAAATATATAATCCTAGAAGTAATTCTTATTTTATTCCTCGCAGATGTTTATATTTCTTATGAAAAAGTTACAAATTTCGTTATAAAAGTCATTCCTCTTCTAAAACATAGTTTTTGTGAAAAAATTTCAAAATAATGAAAGAATTCAAGTTTTTGCCTTTTTTTTCAAGTCTGCTTTGGATTAATTATTTTTGTGTTTAATTCGTAGAATTCCATTTCATTTTTTTTAAAATAATTTAAATCAAATTTAACAATGTTAATATTAAGTTGGGCAAGTAAATAACTTTTTTATTATTATCGTGATGGCAGTTACGGCTCATAAGACTATTTTCAAACTGTAGTTAGACGACTTTGAGAAGAATTATTTATTTTATTCAATTTACCCACGCCCAACTTCAATTTTAAAAGTCCCTAATTTCCGGTTAAACCAATTTACGGAAAAAAATAATTGTGATAATATATTCTCTATTTTATGGGGTACTTTTAAATCGGTTTTCCCCACATTAAATGTTAATGTGTTCTTAATTGTTTAATAATGGCGTAACTGTTATTGACTTATTTAAATGTGTTATATTGTTAAGGTCTCATGTACGAGTATTGTAAGTAGGGAATAAATATTTTTTCTTACTTTATTAGTGTTATATTAGGGTCATTCATAACATTATTAATTTCTAATTGTTCAAGTATCTAAATTTAATATAAGCCCCTTTCTTTCTATACGCTAGGGTTTCGGCTTGTTGTTTTTTGTTTTTATTATTATTATATAAAAATTGCATACAAATGGAATTTATTACCTGCTAAGCTACTGTAAGTAGCTTGTCAGCAGGAGATTAGTTCCACGGATTAGTTTTTCTTTTTTTACATGAGCTCCACACAGGAGGCCCTAAGGAAAATAATTTCCCTCAGGGCATATGTCATCTTTAGGGATGCTGTATGGAGGGTTTTTTTAAGGAAAGGAAGAGGAGAGTTCTGGGAAGGAAACGGGTTTAAGGGGTGGGTAGGAATCTGGGGTTCAGTGTGTCCTGGTCATCCACCTCCAAGACTTAGACAAACTTCACCCCATGAACCCGAACGCCCCTGCTAAATTACCAAACGTAGCGAACCACTTGGGGTGATCTATGGCAGAGGTGTTGGTTATCCAATAAAGGTTCCCGGGGCGACGGTACCCATTCCCGCCTCCCAAATAAATAATCATAAATGCATTAGCGTAAAGCTGGATCCACATGTGCCAGATTAGCCGAGTGACGATTAATCGGCAAGTGCCAAGTGCTCGGCATCGTATTCGTCAAATAGTGAGCATGTCTTTACACAATTGGGCCTTGTCCGAATGCCTAGTTTTTTTATGGGAACCGACAACATGCCGAGCAAGGCGAGCACTGACAATCTATGTTTGGCGATTTACGAGCATCCATCCCCACTACTCGCGATTCGGCAAATAATCGGCTTGGCACTCGGCGAGTCCCTCATATCTGGATGCGGCTTAACAGTTAAGTGGAATGTGATTAATCACTAAGAGATTTTCTGAGAATTTTTAAGAAGTGCTTATAACATCGTAAATGTTATTTGAAGATTACTTTAATTACTTTTTTTACAGCAGACAAGAGTATTGCACCCACCGCTCTGTTCGGCTGAAATAAATAACTTATAATTATTATTTATACGACCTCTTAAAAATAGTCGAATTAAACAAGGCGTGACACTTTTTTCCAATGAAACAAGGAGAAATCGATTAAAAAAATGTTATTCAAATAGTTTTTCGACTACCACGAATTTGTTTATTTTATTTGTTTATTTGCTTATTAGGACATACACAGTACATAAGTTTACAAGTTATAAGGAATGTTAAATGAAGTTATTACATGATTTAGTACCTATTACGTAAGTCCGTATAATATCTGGGATAATACGCCTGGGATTTGAACAGTTCTTAAAACTTAACTAATGAATGAAAGAGAAGAATAATATAAAGGAAAATTGTATACAAAGATAAAAGAGATTTTTTTTTTTTAAAACAAGAATTACATGCTAACAAATTGTAATTAGTTTAGTGAAAAGATAAGTATTTTCAGAGCAATAAATACATGCTCATGAGTAGTAATTAAAGTTTAATATAAGTGTAAATAAGAAGTTTTAAATTAATTATATCACGCCAACGAATTAATGATTACTAGAGAAAATTATTTATCATAAGTTTTTAATGAAGCCGTCGATAACGTAAATTTGATTTACAACCTCTAAAAGGGTTATTTTCGTAAATATCTTGTTCAATCATTAATTTAAAATATGTGGAATAACTACCTTAGTTGTTGATTGAAACAAGTTTTGTAATATTTGGAACACATATATCCCAAAATAATTACTTACTTTCATTAAGGATAACAAGAACTTGAAAGATACGCGAGGAATCAGATCCTTGAATAATTGGAAACTAGGAAAATTACAAGGTGTCCGGGGGTAAAGTGCATTAACTTCGGGAGGTGATTCTACATGATGGTAGGAGTAAAAAAGATTAACAACTTTTTCCGAAATTCCTACATTTTTTCCCATTCAAAAAGACGTACCTACTAAAAATCTTTAGTGTGAGGTACGATCTTACTTGCTGAGAGCCGGCCGACTCGATTGTGATTGGCCCGTATCGTAACGGCGGAAAATAATAAATCTGGCCGCATACGCCGGACTAATTTTATCTTTTTACCTCAAAACTACCCCTAAAAGTTGGAATTTCGAAAAAAGTTATTTATCTTTTTTACTTGTACTATCATGTAGAATCACCTCCTGAAGTTAATGCACTTTACCCCCGGACATCCTGTATTACAAAGCACGTGCCTGGGCGGTTAGATTTAAAATAAATTGATATTATTCTCAAGGTAATATCGCGGTGTGCATAGTATAAGTAGTGATTTGCTAGTGAAACATGAATTACCACGCATAGCTAGAGTTCCGTTGAATCATTTTGCGGAAGGGACATTAGCCATAAACCGCAAGTGCTACGAACCTACCAATTTTTGCTGTAATGAAAAGGAACACCAGTTCAAAGTGGTTGATGTCGGTCATATGAGAACGAAACTTTTCTCTAACTCGTTTTCATTTAATTCTACAGGCATTTGAAACGAGCATTGGGCAATCATCTTTCCCTCTTCGTTTAATCCGGAAGAACTACATTTAAATCTCTTCCTATAACCTCTTCCCTTACTAGCCTAACAACAGTAAAATAAATAAGTAGGTATTAGGTTGCGCAATATAAATGGACCACACAAAATAAGGTTTATCCGTATTAATTTATTCATCTACCTACCTTTCATATACTATGTTTTAATTACATACCCAACTTTGTTCCATCAATTACTCAACATTGATAGTTTTGTTGGATACAAAATTATCCCTGGAAAGGGTTAATCATAATTGGTTACAATTATGTCAAACAAGGTAAAAAAGCGATTTTTTATTCAATGACATGAGTTAACCATAGTTTTTTTTTTACCTGTGAAAACAAAATATTGACCAGTTGTTAGAAGTTAAGCTGATAAATTCGTGAGAATATCACTAAGTCTTCCAAAATTTATTACTTTTTACGCACCAGATTTAAATGTCCGGGTTAAATTTTCCCCACAGGAAAAACTAAACCCTTTCACACACTTCCCAAATGATCATCTTGTCAATCCATGCTATGCAATTGCACTATATAAGTATTATAAATACAAAACACAAGACCAACATGTCAACCTACTAGAGACCAAATGGGAAAAAATTCACCGACTCCAGATATTTTCATATCAGAGGGTTCGGCTCTGTGGAACTCCTAATTGAACCTATAAATCCTACTGATCCCTAAATATAAATATTTAAAAAATCTTTTATAATCCTACATGTATTTAAAATGACTGATTTTTGCATTTTTATATAAAAATTCTTTGACAAATCTAATATGCCTAAATTTTGAAATATTTAAAAAAAAAAATTTACGTGCATTTTGTATTACACCCTCATTTTGATTTCAATATTTTGCCTAGGACATCTACGAAATTTAATAAAATGTAAACGCCCAAAAGGGCTTGAATAAAAAATTAATATATCAATGATACAAGCAAAATGTTCAGCTTCGAATGATGGAAGTAGGAGTTTTTCACATATTATTTGTCTTTCTTTTTTATAAACACTTTTCAAATCTAACATCACAAATTTTCATATTACAGGTGTTCTTAGCAATAACCATCGGATATATCGAACCATAGTAGAGCGTACGAACATAAATTATTTACGCACAAGCATAACCTTTACATTGTCATAAGACAGATTTATCATAATTGTTGATGGCCTTATTCAAGCAATAATAATTCATATACATATTCCATAGTAATTCTCAGCGCGCGGAATAAGATACCGAAACATATTTGGAAGAGTTAACAGGTTTTACACAAATATAGCGTCGCGTCGTAGCATTATTGTGTGTTAGTGTTTGCCCACGCACCTAATGATGTCCCAACATGAAATTGGTATTTAATCAGATCCCCTTAACACTGAATTATAAATAATAATGCCACCACGCTGGCACGATTATTTATTTACCTTTTAGCGTAAGATTTAATAGATTACTGTTCCCCTTGACATATTGTTGTAAACAACTTATTAAGTGTTTGCTAGTACACTTAGTGACATTTAGGTCGGTATAATAAGTACCTTTGTAACATGCATCGACCTAATAAACTCTGGACGAAACTATCCGTGATAAATTTGAAGTGGAGTGAGGGGGGAAAATGTTAAAATCGGCTTAGTTGTATTTAATTATTATCGTAACCCATTCTCTGTATTATCGAAAACCCCTAAAAGATCATAAACCGTCACAATTGCATTAACACTAAAAAATAAAATTAAAACAGTTCATTACATACCGCAATCGTTTCAAACGTCATACAAGATGGCTGTCAGACAATTTTCCCTCACACGGTTTTGGCTTTAAAATCGTTCATATAATCGCACTTAGTTCTGTCCAGAGCTTTTAGGTTCGTAATATTTTGACAGCAAGCTAATAGAGAATGCTGTGTAAATAATGAGAGGCATTTTTAGTGAAATTTATTTTAACCACAAATTCACTTTATGACGTCATTTTAAATCACTTTTCATGTCGGAACCAATGGTTTCTTCGCCGGGAAAAATAAAAAAATAACCAAAATAACAATGAACAAGCAAATATAGACAAATAATTACATATAGACAAAAAAAAAAAAACAGAGTGATTTTTTTTTTACAAGAGCTCCACACAGGAGGCCCTGGGATGATGCGTGGAGGGTTTTTTTAAGGAAAGAAAGGAGAGGAGAGTTTTGGGAAGGAAAAGGGATTAAGGGGTGGGCAGGAAACGGGGGTTCAGTGTGTCCTGGTCATCCACCTCCAATACCTAGACAAACCTCACCTCATGAACCCGGGCATCCATGCTAAATCACCAAACGTAGCGAACCACTTGGGGTGATCTATGTCAGAGGTGTTGGTTATCCAATAAAGGTTCCCGGGGCGGCGGTACCCTTTCCCTCCTATTTATATATTTTAAACTACCAAAGAAAAATCATGGTGTCGCAATAACAAAAAAAAATAATTTTAATATTGATGCCAACATGAATATAAATTTCAGAGATGACTATTTAAAAAAATCGTTCATTAGTAATATTTAATTAATTAACACTTTTTCTCATTTCTAGAAATTCTAATTTTTCACCAATTGTATTTTCATTTAAAAATTTAAGTCCTTTGTCCATACAAAAATAAAGACTTGTTTTCAAAATACGCTTGGCGAAAACAAAATAATTATTATCATTTATACACATTAGGTACTCCTTAACTTCAGTATTCAAATTTCCAAATGTCTTCTTTATTAAAAAGTTGCAAATTTTGCTGTCACTAAAATTTCACTCTTGTCCTTATTTTTTAACATATCTTCTTTACATGGTATAAAATGAAGTCGCTCCAGCTGTACGTGCGATTAGATTTTTTAAACTACGCAACGGATTTGCAAGCGGTTTTCACCAATAGATAGAGTGATTCAAGAGGAAGGTTTATATATATAATACATTACATATATATTATAGTAGAGAAAAGCCGAGAAATTCAAAGATTCAATTCAGGCAGCGGGCAGCTGGCAATCGGGCGGTGTAGATTGAGGCGTTTGTTATAAAGGTTGGGTAATCTTTACATAGTATAAAATGAAGTCGCTCACGCTAAGATCTTTTAAATTAAGCAACGGATTTTCATGCCGTTTTCATGCCGTGATTCATGAGGAGGGTTTTTAGGTATATGATTTGTCAAGGTTTTGTGTAAATTGGTTGAAATACATTTCATATATGGCCAAGCGGCATCGGGCAGTGGGCTGGCAAATGGGCGGTGTGGATTTGATTTAACAGAAGGCGTTGGTTATAAAGGTTGGGTAATGGCGTGTCGTTGTGTTACGTTATGTTTATGTGTTACGTGTTACGTTAGCCGTGTGTCCGTGTCTGCTAGTATTTTTATAATTTGGAAATAACATAAAAAGCTAGTTGTTTAGTACTTGGCATGTTTTAAATTATTAAATTTGAAGTATTATTATTTAAAAATATTATTTTTTCTCTAATTTTTTTACATTTTGTGGATAAATATAAAATAAACGAAGAAACCATTGGTTTCGAAACATGTTGAAAATTTTGTTTAAATATGTGGTGTACGAAGATGATTTGTTTTCATTTTATTAAATTCGTTTTTATTCACATAGAAAAAGATTTTTTTTTACACGACTATTTAATAAAAATTATCAATATATTTCGAAGCCAATGGTTTCTTCGTCAGGATACAAAGCTTAAAAATAACACTTAAAAATATTACAATAAGCAGTGTAAATAGTAAATTCATTTTTAATCAGATACGTTTTTTATCGGGTTTTTTTTTAACTGAAAGTTATACATTTTTAATGAGTTGCAGTGTTTTATTGAGGTACCTTTATTAATGAGGTAAGTATATGGACACAACTTTTTTTATTATTATAGATTACCATTTAGTCAGCTAACTTATAAGTTCCATTTCCAAATGTAGAATATTCCAATCTGTTAATATTTGGTTCATTAGTAAAATAGAGAAAACCGTTTATGGAAGGTGGAACCCGGCCGGTTCCATTGTTTATTTTTTAAATATAATTCCAACACGAAATAACAGTTTCAAAAACTCCATCTTGCTAACTAAAGAGTTATAAAATGATTTCCAGTATTACTTATGGGAATATGTAAGCTGTTAAAATTACAAAATCGAACCATTTGTCCGGAGGCCGAGCACTTAACGATTTGACCTGTCATTAAATAGTCAACATTACATGGCGTGCCCTTCGCCCCTCAGACTTGTTGATAAAGTGATTTTAAACGACCTACGAATATTTGCTTTTTGGTTGCTTGGCTTAGCAGCCCCGATAAGCCTGGAGCGGAATGGCAAGGTTTTTAGCCCGGGTGTAATAACACGCGGTAAGTAAGTAGGTAGGTTTATGGGCTTAGTCATAGTATATTAATCTTGATTCCACTTACTGTGCCAGGGTTTTGAAACCAACCAATGGTTTCCGCGTTAAGCCCTGCCTTGTGCCTTCGATTATTCATATAAATATGAATTTGGGAGGCGGGTATGGGTACCGCCGCCCTGAGAACGATTTATGGATTGGGAGAGACTAGTTAAGGGAGAGCTTTTGACCTCTCCAGCAGGGGTCCTCGGAACATTGCCTTGCACCGCTGATCGAGAGTTGAATTCAAATGTCCGTTACTCCTGGACACAATGACCCCAAGATTCCTACCCACATCCCTCATACCCTTTCCTTCCCAGAACTCTATCTCCTTCCTTTCCTATAAAGACTATCCACACAGCATCCCAAAAGACGACGTAGGTTTTTAGAAGAAGGAGGAGGAGAATTATTTTCTTCAGGGCCTCCTGTGTGGAGCTAATGTAAAAAAAAACACAGACATTTTTTCTTCGATGAATTTAAAAAAAATAAGTTACATCGATTTAATCGAGAAAATTAAATTGACTCAATGTAAAAGTCACCTAAATTTTTACTTTATAATCAATTCTGTCTTTATTTTGGAGCAAATCGTGAATCTAATATGATGAAGATGTGTCTTATCTTTCTTTTTTCAATGTATTAAAAATCATGGGTTTTAATTAACGCCCGTCTTGATTTCATTTTCACTGTTAACCATTTTTTTTAATACAGTTTATTAAAACAAGTTAAAGTCAGGTGACAAATAGGTTAGTAGAGTTGAATATTTTTTACGTACGTATATTCTATTACCAATAGAATGTAGAAAATGATATATATTTTTAATATTATTGTTTTTCATGTTGTCATATTTCATTACATGTTGTTTTAAATTAAAAAATCATGTTTTTTAGTATAAGGTCTCCTCAGAATGAAAATTGTGCAATTTATCAATAAATTATAAATCAATTCAACGAATTTTTAAAGCCTGTAGCAAACAGCATGTTGCTTACAAAATTTTACGATTTTTAAGGCTCTTTCATGTTTTTTTGTGTAATTTTTGTAAATTAGCAAAATCTATGTTTGTGTGAAACTGAGAAATCCCAAGAATCCATTTTATGAAAATTCTCACCACTGATATTTTAGTGAAAAATATAATACTGAGAACCATTTTTTTAAATTCAACAGTTTAACGGACGTTGGAAATATTTTGTGTAATTCATATCGGAAAGCTAGGATTAACATAATGTATGAATGCGTACTTTTCTGGATAAAAATAACAAAGCTAACAAACAAATGAGTGGTCGAGATGCAAAGCCCGCTCTTTTAATTCAGTTCCGTAGCGAATTAAAAGAACTGTTGACGAAATTAAAAGTTATTTACAAATTCCATTTCCTCACTTATTCGAATGAGAATCGGAAATTGCTCCGTTCCTCCCCACCTTTTTAAAATTCACATCCTTGACTCCCCAGATTATACATTCTGTGGTCTAGAGTGGGAACTTTAGATCAAATATCCTCTGTTATATCAAGGTTTATCTGAAATCGCCTCCCCTCCATTCAAAATCTTATCTCTTCTACGTCTGAACTCAACTCCAATCTTCCATATAATTCTGAAATTTGCACATTTCTTCTTCTTCTTGTGCCCTGTCCATTCAACGGACGTTGGCTATTATGTTGGCTATGCGGACTTTGTTTACTGCGGCCCGGAACAGCTCCACGGTAGACTGGTCAAACCACTGTCTCAGGTTTTTCAGCCATGAGGTCCTCCTTCTTCCAGGGCCCCGTCTTCCGGCAATCTTTCCCTGCATTATGAGATGCAGGATCTCATACTTCTCTGGATGTCTCATCACATGTCCAAGATATTGATGTTTTCGGATTTTTATAGTTTTAATTACTTTCTTTTCTATTCATCCGAACCATAACATCTTCGTTTGTAACCCTGTCCATCCAGCTTATTTTAAGTATTCGTCTGTAGATCCACATCTCGAATGTCTCAACTCGCCTAATTAGTTCTTCCAGTTCGTCCATGCTTCCATTCCGTAAAATAATATCGAAAACACGTGGCATCTGACCATTCGCATTCGTAATCCAAGGTTGAGATCATGACTGCAGAATATTTTTTTCATGCGGATAAAGGTTGCACGAGCCTGCTCAAAGCGGCATTTGATTTCAACTGAAGGATCCCATCTATCATTTACATTGCAGCCCAAGAATACAATACTCTGTAACTTCTCTAGTTTTGTTCCAGCAATATAAAGATGCACTCACAATAAAATTAATATATATGTTTCATAACGCCGATGGATTTCTTTCGTTTTGTGCTCCGATTGTCATACGAGATCGGCAGGAACCCAGACTTGGGAATTCCGCACAACAAGGGTGCCTAACTACACGGTCTACAAGTGACAAGCGCTTTATCGTCAACAAGTCAGTCCGTTGCTAACCCCCGACCGTATCGTGACATTTTCGCACCACGCCGAAATGTTATCCATCAAATCGTTACATAAAGTGTAAACCTTATCGTTTTCATCGTATACTTTGTGTGAACTTGACGTGACTCAGATTTCTATCGTTTATTTATCAAATAGAACAATATCGAGCGCTCATGGACATCTATGACTGTCACCAAGCTAGAAGAACAATCGTGAGTACCACTTAATTGTGATATACCTTTCTTGTTTGGTGGTTGGGCATAACTCAGCGAAATCCTTAAGCGTCTTAGCAAGAGTAGCCGCAAGGTTACTCTCATCCCCATGCCCCGTGCATGATCATTGGTGCCGATAACCAGCAAACCTTTAGATAAATAAATTCTTTCATTGACAAAATGAAAGAATGCTATGAAATGTTACGTGAATTGAAATGTCATTTTGAAGAACGAATTTCAAACAATAAATCGTAGAATTCGGTTACAGTTCTTAATTATTTACGACTTACCGGGTATTTAAATTATATCGAATTCTATTTTTGAATTCATAACGTTTTCCTGTTTATTTCGTTAGTACATTTGTTTATTTAAAAAAAAATGGCTAGTACTTTACAAGGCTTGCGTAGAAGACGGAACGTTGCCATCAGCAGAATAAACAAGGTGTATGAGGTCGGTCAAAGCGTTTTGTAAGATGCAACCAATTACCCATTATTTTTAGCGTATTATACGAGGTTGCAAAAAATTGTTAATGATTTTGAAACCGTTCACGCTGATATCTTAGCTTTAGATGAGGCAAACAAGGACATTGAAAATCAAGTTAGCGTAGCTTTTGATAATGTTTATTTCAAAATCGTCGTAATTCACAAGGAATTAACGAATCAATCTTTCGAATTGGAGCCCGCGAACATTATCTTACCAAACCAAAACTTTTCAACATTTCATGATCAAGCTATCATAAAACAAACGTCATCGTTTACTTGTGACATGAATAAGGCAAAACCTGAAATCAAAGGGTCCTTGACTGCGTTCACTTCAAAGTGCGCGTTTTGCAAGGGTACTCACCATATCGCTAAGTGCAAATCATTTGCACTCAAATCGGTTCAGGAACGTGCTCAATTCGCCAAGGCACACCGTTGGTGCCTAAATTGTCTCACGCCTTCTCATTCTCTCACGAATTGCAAATCTGTGTTTGATTGTCAGAAATGTCATCGTAAGCACCACATTCTTCTTCATAGGGAAGACAACATTTCTGCTGAAGAGGAGTTCCAATGACCCACCACGTTTGCCATTCAAGGAGCTTCTATTTCAGATCCTCCAGTTCTTTTCCTCGCTAACTTCGGTGACAGATCCATCGTACGTTTGCCTACTGCTCATAATAGCAATCGTGATCCCTCCGGCAGTTTTCAAACGTTTCGTGCGTTGACCGATTCAGACATTCAAGCATACTTCATATCCAATCGTACTGCCGAGCGTCCAGTCAGCTCTCAGAAAATCCGTGGCTTAGGCCAATCTTCTACAACCGCGTCAGGCGTCACTAATTTCGATGTTGATGTTAAGGGACAAACTACCTTCAACACGAAGTTCCTTCCATCGCCAACGATTCAATTCGATCAGTTATCTGGTCATCTGTTCCAAGACATACTTCATGCCGACTCTGACTGTCACAAACCGACAACTGACACAGGAGCGACTGACCTATTTCGAGATGTTGAGATCTTGCCATCTCTACCGAGACCCCAATTAACGGGTAATCTTAACCAGCCTTCAGCTATCAATTCACCATTCGGTTGGCTTCCTCTGGATTCGCTTGGTTTTGCTACCGATCGTCAAACAAACTCCTTCATCGAAACCAACCAGTACCGTCTTCCAGAAGAAGTCAAGAGACTGAGGGAGTTGGACACATTTCCTCAGTCTTCACAGCCCACCAAACAACGTTGTGAACAAGTGTATCGCATTTATCGCTCACGTGACTTTTCTAGTCAATTTATCGAAACCAACCAATACCGTCTTCCTGAAAAGTTCAAGAAACTGAGGGAGTTGGACGCATTCCCTCAGTCTTCACATCTCACCCCTGAAGAACAACGTGACGAGCAGGTCCATCACACTAATCACTCACGTGACTCTTCGGGACAATTCATCGTAGCCTTACCTTTTGGTGAAAAGGATAAGGATATCGCTTTCTCAAGTTCGCGCGAAGTCTCTTCGCGCATCATCCTTTCAATCGAACGTTAACCGACAGTAAAGCTCAGTTTACGTGAACCGTACTTCGCTTTCATGACTGACTACTTGCACAGTGGTCACATGACACGTGTTCCTGGAAAAGATTTACTCAAGGAAATGCATCACATACTTCGTCATTGCATTCTTCGTCCGGGCACCGTTACCATTACTTTGCGAATTGTCTTCGATGCCTCGGTGACGGAGGTGAATGAATCATCGTCAAATGATGCCTTCCTTATCGTTCCCAAGTTTCAAACAAACATTGCTGAACTTCTGCAAAACTTTCGTTCGCCATCTGTGGTGTTCATTGCTGAAGTACGGCAAATGTATCGCCAAATATGCCCACAAGAGCCAAATCACGCGTTCCAAAGAATATTTTGGCGTTATCAATTATCGGAATCTACCCCGGATTACCCATTACACCCTGTGACTTCTGATATCTCTGCCTTTATTCTGTCCTACCGTATTGTCAGATCGTTGACAGAAAATAATGGTTACGAATTATCACTCACACGATACGCGATCACTTCGGATTCAAATATCGATTCAATCGTCGTCGGCTGTTCCAGTGTGAAACAAGCTCAACAAACGCAATCCGAAGTTATCGAACATACCAAACGAGGTCAACTTGAACTGCAGAAGTCGGATTGTAGCAAACCAAAACTTCGCGCCTACCGAAACTTACCGCCGGTCTACTATCTCACTGATGTAATCTTCAAGAATGTTGATCATTTTCTTACTCTCAGGGTATTGGGATGGAAGTGGAGGCCACCGGATGCTTCACCCGATGATACTCATCACGGGAATCGTTACACCGACCAATTATCGCTCTTGACAGTTATCGCATCTAATCATCGGCGTCAAGCATCATCGGTTGATAATCCATCGGATATCGCTTCACGTGGCCATTCTCAGGCCGTTCTTATCCGTAACGTATTATGGTGGGCGGAGCCCTCCGGGTTTGTCCAGCCAAACGACTCTTGGCCCATCTTAGATGGCCATGTTAACAAAACTGAACTCCACTCTGAAGAACGAGTTCAATCGTCATTAGTCCAACATGATATATTCTGCTAGACTTTTATTAAACAAATTATATCGTATTCAGAAACTCCAACGTCTTACTGCTTACTGTTATCTATTCGTACACAACTTTCATAACAAAGCCTCTCGTCGTTCGGATTTTCTACTTAATCATTTCGAAATTCGTATTCTATCTTTAACCAAACATTGGACATCACTCTCTACGGAGCAGGTGATTAGAATCATTATTAAAAATCTTGTGCTATCGTTACGCTTCGTACTTTGAATGGATCTTCTCTTACAAGACCATTCACCTAATCGTGTCCATTGCCTAGGAAATGTGACTAATCATCATCGTTTCGCTGTTCGTTTTATTCTTTTTTACGTCTATGTTAATCGTATCATTTAGTTTCTTTTCGTGTAGTTTATCTACATCTAGTTATCGTTTAAAACTAGTTCTTCTGCTTCGTCTTCTTTTCATCGACGTTACATTTCATGGCATTCTGCATTTCGCTTAACGTTCAACTTTTCCGATTGTCATACGAGATCGGCAGGAACCCAGACTTGGGAATTCCGCACAATAAGGGTGCCTAACTACACGGTCTACAAGTGACAAGCGCTTTATCGTCAACAAGTCAGTCCGTTGCTAACCCCCGACCGTATCGTGACATTTTCATACCACGCCGAAGTGTTATCCATCAAATCGTTACATAAAGTGTAAACCTTATCGTTTTCATCGTATACTTTGTGTGAACTTGACGTGACTCAGATTTCTATCGTTTATTTATCAAATAGAACAATATCGAGCGCTCATGGACATCTATGACTGTCACCAAGCTAGAAGAACAATCGTGAGTACCACTTAATTGTGATATACCTTTCTTGTTTGGTGGTTAGGCATAACTCAGCGAAATCCTTAAGCGTCTTAGCAAGAGTAGCCGCAAGGTTACTCTCATCCCCATGCCCCGTGCATGACCAATATAAATTCACTTTTTCTTTCTCTGCAGATTTAAATGATAGCCTAATAAAACACCCTTGTAAGGTGAAAGCCAGAAATAATAATAATAAAAGCTTTCCAAAAGCAAAATCAAAATTCATTAATTCGAATGTTGATTTTTATATTTTTATCCAAGGGACAAGGCATTTTTCGCTCTTAAGATGTTATAAAAACATTTTTATTTCTCGGTAGATACCTATTTATAATATTGATAATGACGCGTCGTTTTTGGATCATTTCTAAAAAGAACTATTTTCAATTCGTTTGAGTGCACGAAGGAACATTTTATAATAACCGCATGTTTTCAATTTCCTAATAGTTTGCAACTTTCAGTAGTTGAAAGTTTTTCCTTGATTTTACGAGAAAAAGTTTTATAAATATTTTCAAAACAATTTTTGGTGAAACTTGACTGCAGAACAGGTCAAAGGACTTGAAAGGGTCGCGTCTGGGATTTTGCGGAATAAAATAATAGCATTTTAAGCAGGTTAAGCTTAATTGTCAACCGTGTTGACCTTAATGAACTTTAATGATGTGACCTATTAGTCAACATTATACAGGTTTTTAAAGATAAGAAATTACCACACTTTTAACCCCTATTTAATTTTCATTTCATAAAGTTTTATAGTAGGTTTTAAAACGTGAATTAAAATATAATATTAAAGAAGCTACACATTTATTTATCATGAAATGTGTACGGCGAATGTGACTATCTATATTATTTTTTTTATAAAGAAAAGTGTTTGTGACAAGCAGGCAGCCTGGCTTTATTTTAAATCCAATATAAAGTTTTACTCCGAGATTGATGAAATTTTTCACACTAAATCTTCAAAACAAGAGGAAGGTCTTTGTCTTCATGAGATTACTAAAAGCTATGCATAAAGCCCAGGCAACACCGGGTTATTCTAATACTATTATTCATCATTCATGATGTCACTTTCAAAACCCGCTATATCGGAATTCAACCAATCACGAGCAATTATTTTGTCAATCGTATCCAAAATGGCGGGTTTAGAAACTCCTGTGTCGGTTCAGTTGAGTTTCAAAAGCCTCTGTATCGTGAGTGAAATACGAAATGAGTATCAAAATCCGCTATATCCGTTTTATTTACCGAAATTACTTAAATAATGCTACACATACATAAAAAATATAACATCCTCGAAATTATATTACTCCATTTCATTATTCGAAAAATTGAAATGCAATTACTTATTTACGCTAGAGATGTTAAATACGGATGTAGAAATTAAAAGGCTCATGGGTTGCTGCATAACCGGCACCAAAATCCAAAGCCAGGACGGTAGTTATGGGTTGCTGCATATCCGGCACCAGCATCCAAGGCCGGGACGGTCGCAGCTCACGAAACTGGCTTGCCAGTCCACGGTGGTCACCACATTCGAACTACTGACTGCATACCATCGAAGTCCGATCGTGCTGTTTCTCCGTGGGTCGCTAGCGGGTCTGCAATCTAATTGGCTTGTTGTCACATATTATTTTGAAGAGTTTTTCTGAAAGTAATGGTCTAATTTTTCCTCAAAATTTGGTTTGTCAAAGTGATGAATTTGAAACGCTAACTGCCGTAAGTAAATTTGGTGACAATGTTATTGTGACATCCCTGAATTCCCTGTTCCCACACTTACAAAAATTTATGAAAAATTAGCACTACTTCAGCTACACAAAAATATATTTAATAAAAATATTACCCCACTGCTAAATATTAGCATAAAGAATACTTCTATTGGTGGACTAACTGTACCACCCGTACGAACCACAACAGCACAAAATCACTATGTATATAAAGGAATAAATAAATTACCCGCTGATATGCGAACAGAAAAAAATTACGACAAATATAAAAAAAAAATTAAATCTTATTTTAGTAGTACCACCATATAATTTTTACTTTCTCTAGATATATTTTTGACTGTTTATTATTACTAATGTTTTATGTACATCCTTTATTTTCTTGTTCACAATCTTAAATCTCTTCATAAGCTATTAACAAGTTGACCTCTCCTAAACACAAGCATTTGCTTTATGCAAGTTGTAAGCTGTGTTATGTTATATTGTGTAGGTAAATATAAAATAAATTAAAAAAAAAATTATATATATATCTAATACCATGTTTCATCTAGTCTGGTAAAACGTTAGATATGATGAAATTTATAGCGTTAATTGATTTTTTATAAAGTAAGAACTATTTTTTAACCAAACCTTTATTCGTTTCGACATGTCAAAAAAAATTGTATTTGAAGAACTATAATTATTTTATTTAATTGATATTAAAGTAGGATCATATTTGTAAAATTTAATCACCCTACGACTTGGAAACAAATTGCAGTAAATTATGGAATCGCCCATTGATGCTTGATAATTTGATTCGGTTCGATCAACTCTGTTTCCATCCCTCCGATGGATATTCCGAGACCCGCGGTATTTCCACGTGTCCAATCAAGTTCCCCCAAATTGCCTCGGCTTTCAAACTCGTGGAGAACTTCGTCAATTATTGCACAGCTGGCCTTATTTATCGCTTTCTTCGTGCAGTTTGCGAAGTGCAGATTCGATCCCTTTGATATTATTATAATTGATCATTAATTGATTATTTGAAAGTTTCTTGGTAGAAGTGGGGAAAACTTATTAAGCGGTTTTGAAGCGTAATGTTCTTCAGAACCTCATTTATGAATTTATTATAGTTAAGTATTTTTCTTTTCGTGTTTCATTTTATCACGAATTGAGATAAAGTGTAAATTTATTTATTAATTATTTTCAACGTATAATTTAAAAAAAAATGTAATATAAACCTGTAATATATAGAAGAGTTGAATTTATTTTACCAAATAAATTATCTTTTATTATCGCTCTGATGCAAAAGTACCTACCCTTAACAATTCGTCGCCTCAGTTCTTATTTGTCCAACAGACCATTTTACTTTTTGTTCAATCTTCATTTTAAAATTTAAATTTAAGTATGAATATTTATAGTTAATCATTTAACTAAGAATTATTTAAACTAATAAGACCTTTACCTATAAGGAAATTGCTTTATCTAAAAACCTACCATAATGTATCATTGAAATAATGAAAGAAAACCTTATCCCCCTGTAAAATTTTCTAATGGTCTGTTGGACAAATACGAACTAAGGCGACGAATTCTGAAAAAGATCTTGGCTAAATGATAAACACAGTAGTAGTCTCGCATTTATGCGTAGTGCAAGTCTGCCCGAAACGTTGAACAACCTTGCCGAGGCAAACATTTTTAGGCGGAACATTTTTCTCAAAGTACCGCGGAGGAACAAAGAACCCTGCAGTTCTTGATATTGTACTGCAAATGCTTAGTTAGGATCCGCTCACATACTATTTCTTAAACTTTTTGTTATTGTTATTAATTCCTACCCAGTGAATATTATCAATATTTTCGTTCAACATTTAAACACTTGTTTTTGTTTCAAACGTCATTTATTTTTGTACTTAAGCTAGGTCAAGGTTAACCTTGGAGCTATGTATTGAAAAATTTGGTCTCTTTAATTTGTTAAAATAATTTTCGAACGTGAGTTTCTGAAACTAACATGATATTTTATAAGGAGCGTGGTTATGTAATTTTCCTTTATTTATTAATAATATCAATAGTTTTTCGTAGTTGTCTTGTCCCAATGCTTTAATAATAATCTATATATATATATATATATAAAATCTCGTGTCACGGTGTTTGTAGTCGCACTTCTTTGAAACGGCTTGACAGATTTTTATGATATTTTTTTATCTGGCATATATATTATATTAAATATGGTAGGTATGAGAATAGGTCGTAAAGTATATTTCATACCGCTAGGTGATAATTAATTAACTAAAAAACTTACAGAATATTGCATTTTAGCAGAAGAGTGTTTCTGAATATAACGGTAAGCTCTGGCGTTACGAAATTAGTATAAAAAAATACTACAAGTGGTGCGCGAGTGGTTTGAAATTAGTAGCGGCAGGGAGGGAAGGCAGGAATGGTTTTGCGAAGAGAAACTATTACTTGAATGGCATTGCAACGCATGCCGGTCAGCTAGTCATAATATACACTTTAAGCAATTCATTCCTAATTTTTGTTATTAAAATTCCTTACATACCTTTCAAATGATTGGTTTATTTCACTACTTCATACACGATGTTTTGCCACCGCCCGCGCCAGCCGGATACGCGACTCACTCACTCACTAAGTAATCACTAAAAATATTTTTTTTTTTAGATATTTAGTCCAGTGTTATATTCCCCAGCCCTTTGCTATAAATCACGCGCATTAATGTCAACCTTTTACGCACTCATGCGTTTCAAACAAATACATTATTTTTAATTGAAAACTATTAACAAATATCGAAGGATTAGTAAACCCAAAACTGATTTCCTGCATAACATATTTTTTGTGTGTCTAGTACTTAAAACTGTGAAGTATCCCACAATCCGGGAATACTGAAAATACTATTTAAGCGAGGACTTAGCGTTCCTCCATGTTCACTCTTACATCTTATTACGTGCAGTCTACACGCTGCACTTTTGTTCGCTAATTGACATTGTCTAATTATAAGTTTGATTATACTTAAATAAAGTTATTCTATCTTAATCAACAAGTTATCATTCCTACACGGAACTACTTCCAACATCACCTCAAGAATCACCTACATCTGCATACTTCATAACTGCAGATATTGCACCTCATCACTACTCATCAATAACACATCGACAAACGGAGAGAAATTCTCGAACACCGCTCGCTGCGAAGGAGTTAATATTATTTTCCTGCGTCCTCAACCGAGGGTCGTAGCAAAATTGGTGTCAGAAGTGGGATAGTTTAATCGCTATCACCGGATTGTTTAATCGCTATCACCGGATAGTTTAATCGCTATCACCGATAGTTTAATCACTATCAACAGCTACGGATAGCTGATATTTCTTCACAAGGATCTTCTGTGACGACGGAAGACTCCATCTCCAATAAGGACACGAAAGACTAGTTTGGCGGACATTCTCCTCGGAGAAATCTTTCCTCGGAAAGCTGGTGCGGCTCTCACCTGAAACCCTGTCTACCTCACGACATCGACGGAGCCTGGAGAAAGAAGAAAAGGCAACAACGTGGATCAAGGAAGCCTCGCGCGGTCCAGCGTCTACGGTGAACACAGTTCTTCAAGCAGCCAAGAATCCGATCCTGTAATTCCTGAGCACGAGAGTCAAGATCTTCACTCCATCTTCTCTACAAAATGAATTGGGCACTACTACTTCTACTGTAAGTACATAAAAATTTTTGTCCTGTAGAAATTTTTATTCTTTGCTCCCAATTCCTATTAGACATGTCATATTAGTGTAACCCTTTTTCCTTTCACTTATGTACCGTGAACCGTACATTTAAGTGTAATCTCTCCTTCTTACTATTTGTACCGTGAACCGTACATTAGTAAACATATATATATTTAAAAAAAAAATATATATATATATATATATTTTCTATTTTCTTTCAACATAAAAATAATCTTCATAACTTCGCGTAATATACATTGAATTAATCACTTAACGTGTATAAATCGTTAAAATAAAAATAAAAATCTTTTTTACAAATAATCCCAATAAAATAATTAAAAATGACTACTGCTTCAGTCTCATCGACTTCAACATCTAATGAAACAATTTTACCTTTACCAGTTTTATTCAAATTCATAAAATCTTACGACGGAAACAGAGAAAAACTCTGCGCGTTTTTAACAAATTGTGATAGAGCTGTAGCGTTAGCTACGCCTAATCAACAAAATATATTACTTTCGTATATTCTAACTTCATTAGAAGGACAAGCAGAAGTTATATGCGCTAATCATGTAATTAATAATTGGACGGAACTTAAAGATCTACTTAAAAGATCATTCGGAGAACGTAAGCATTATGCACATTTATTGTTAGAACTTCAAAATTGCAAACAATTCCATAACGAGAGTGTTTCGCAATACATTCTTAGAATCGAAAATTGTATTAAAAACTTATTGGTATCAATCAACCAAAATAATAAAGATCCTGCAGAAATGTTAGGCAGAACAGCCAGCATTCAAGAACTCGGAATGCAAACATTTATGTACGGAACTAATCCATCAATCGCCACAATACTAAGATCAAGAAACCCCAAAGATTTAAATGAAGCGTTTACTATCTCCCTAGAAGAAGAAAGAATAAATAAATTACTAAACTCGTCCAAAATTAATAATAATAACTCAATAAAAAAAATGTACGATTTGTGGAAAATCGGGACATTCTAATTACGATTGCTATAAAAATAAAAATGATAATAAACCAAAAGTAATGTTTGTAAGAAATAATAATTATAATAAAAATTTTAACCCAAATTCGGGACCAAATTATAATAAACCTAATCATAATCAACCATTTAGTCCAAATTCAGGACAATCTTTTTATAGAAAAATATGCAAGCATTGTAATAAGCCTGGTCACGTAATAGAAGACTGCAGAACATTAAAATATAAAAATGAAAATTCTAATTCTGCAGCTCCTAATAATAATAATTCGTCTTCCCAACCAAGGAAATATGATTCGAAAATGGATCATTTTAACTCCCGATCTGCAGTGGAATCCCGAGCCGGTCTACTGTAAGTCACGAGCTAGGCTCAGGAGTATATTAGAACATTCCATGCTAACTTCAAAAAAAAAAATCTATTTATTATAAAATGATATATATTGCAATTATATATTATATGCCATCTCGCGCCATCTCGCCATTTCCAATTACCTTTGTGGTATTATTTATTTATTTATTTATAAAAGGCATTTTCATGTCTCGAACGCCATCTCATTTTATTAATCTTGGTTATTACCAAATGAAATTATTTATTATTTATTTATTAGGAAAAAGACATTTTCATGTCTTGTTTTCTTGTTATTGGACAGGTGTATTCCTCATCAAGATACAGTCTTGATGAAGGTCCAATTCGTGATCAAAATTTTTGATCACTTTGAGATAAATGGCTTCGGTACCGTATGAATTCGGGCAAAAAAAAAAAAAAGAAAAAAAAAATCTGTAGATTCGATTGAACTCTACCTATTTTTTATTTAAGGAAATGTGCAAATGAAAAAAAATATATATCTGTAGATTCGATTGAACTCTACTTATATGTGCAAATGAAAAAAAAAGATTCTCAAAATGAGACAATTAATGAGACAAATGGTCTCGGTACCGTATAAATTCGGACAAAATTATTGAGATGTGCTTCAGTACCGTAAAATCGGACAAAATTATTGAGATAGGCTTTAACACCGTTAATTCGGGCATTCAATTCATCGAAAAAAAAAATCGATCGAATACCTTGGAATTGTTCTAATGAAAAAAAAAATATATATATATAAAAAAAATAAATAAATAAAAAATAAATAAAAGTCTTCAATGTGAGACAATTATTCACGATTTCCACGCGATGGATAGTGAAATATTAAACCTTGGGTATAATGAATTTAAGGGAACGACTTTTAAAAGCAAAAATGCTAAAATCGATTTTGAAAATAATAATTTAATAATAAACGAATTTCGAAAACATAAATGATAAAATTGATTTTGAAAATAATAATTTAATAATAAACGACTTTTAAAAGCAAAAATGCTAAAATTGATTTTGAAAATGATGATTTAATAATAAACTTCGAAACTACGTGTTTCTAATCCTAATGAGCATTTAACTCATATTTTTATAGTATCTCCAAATCAGAAACCCTTATGCAAATTGACGTTTTAAACCCTGTAATAAAAAAAAGGGATAATGAATATACAAATACCCATTGAAGGTGTATATTTAGCTAATGCTATGACTAAAGTCGATACGAATAATAAATCGTATTGCACTTATTGAATTCAACAGACAATTATGTTGATACTTTATATGGAAGTCTATTTAGACCCTATTCCTGAAAATGTTTACCATTTTAATCAAAATTATAACGATGACGGTAAAAACCTAAAAATTTAATTCGTGATCAATTTGTACCGGTCACTTAAATTCAAAGGAAACCAATTCCTTAATCTTATTAGATATTTGCGACAAATATATTTCTATATTTTATTCGAAGGCGACAAGCTTTTCGCCACCTTCCAACCATTAATGAAAAACACATTAATTAGTTTACAAAGAGTATATTGCTTTGTTTATTTGAATGACTTTGTCATCTGCGCAAATTCTAAAGAAAATCACGCAAAGAAATAATTGAATCGAAATTTAATCGAAGATTTATCTAAAAACTTCAGTGAAATTACAAAACCCTTATCTGTCTTTAAAAAAAAAATGATTGGAAAAACGAACAACAAAATGCTTTCGACACTTTAAAAGAAAATTAACTCTCCAAATATTATTGATCAACTTTTCAATAAACCATGTTTCGACGAAATAAATGCTTACCATTTAAGACAATCTTCTAATCTTAATAATCTATCCGCGAATAATTTAGAGATAGACAATAATTATATAGACATAAATGAAGGTATTGATAACCCTTTAGAAAATAATACAGATAATGATACTTACGAAAATTATATAAGATTTTACGCAGATAAAAACAAGCCAAATATATTTAGCTTTAATTAACATGATTCATTCTTTATAAATAATATGTCTAAAAATATGGCATATCCAACTTCAATCGATCTAGATTCTAGATGATCAAAACCCTTTTTGTGCTGAAATATTATTAAATAGTTCAGACACTGACGAACTTTTAGAATTACCAAAAACACTATATGGTATTCATGAATCTAAATCTATAGATAAGAAAAAATCATATTTTCATTGCTTTGTTAAAACTCACTATTTCGATAAAGCATCCCCTAAAGATATTTTCTTAACGCTTAAAAACTTAAGATCGAAACTCATTGAGAAACGCGTAACTGAAATTACGTTACCAAACTTTCAAAATCCTTTTGACTCTGTACCTTTTATAAAAATAAAAGAAATCATTCAATATCTTTTTAGAAACTTAAAGATTAAAATTAATATTAATCATAACAAAATTATTAATCCTTTAACCTCACGAATTCCCGTAATATTAAAGGAATGTCACGATAGCCCTATGGCTGGACACCCAGGTTTTATCAGAACCTATAATCGGATCAAAGAAAGATACCGATGGGAAAAAATGAAAGATGATATTGAAAATTATGTAAAAAATTGTATCCACTGTCAGAAAAATAAGACTGACAGAAGAACTTATAAAGCTCCAATGGAAATAACGACAACTTCCACGGAAGCCTTTGAAAGAATTGCGGTCGACATAGTCGGACCACTTAGCGAAACTGCTTCAAATAATAAATATATAGTCACTTTTCAAGATGATCTTACGAAATTTTCGCAAGCCTATGCGGTTAGCTCTACAGAAACAGAAACTGTTGCTGATTGCCTTGTTAAATTCTTTTCTCACTACGGAATACCTAAGTCAATCCTCACGGATCAAGGTGTTCAATTTACAAGCAACTTAATGAAAAATCTTACGAAATTATTTAAAATTAAACATTTAAAAACTACTGTGTATCACCCACAGACTAATGAAGCATTAGAAAGCTCTCATTCTACTTTGAAAGATTATCTTACGCATTATATAGATAACGATCAATCAAATTGGGACGATTATATCCCTTTAGCTATGTTTTCGTATAATACAAGTACACATTGTACAACCAAATTTACTCCATACGAACTTGTCTTCGGACATAAACCTATTTTACCAAGTTCTTTGGAAAACTCTGATTCAAATCCAACGTATGAAAGTTACTTGAATCAATTAAAATATAAATTCGCTATTACTAGATCAATTGCCCGTGAAAGAATCGGACACGCTAAAGAAACTTCTAAAAAATATTACGATAGAAACGTATATAATAATACTTATAAAATTAACGACTTAGTATTACTTAAAAATACAAATAAACCTAAATCATTAAGCAAGAAGCTTACTCCTAATTGGAAAGGACCATATAAGATAGTACAAATTCATAACAATCAGAATGTTACTATCAAAATGGAAGACTCAATTAAAAGATTCCATGTAAACAGAATTAAGCCATATCGAGCTTTATCTCCCGTTCCAGGTACTTCAAGACAAAATTAATCTTTTTACGAAATGTAGATAATAATCATGCTTTAACTAAAAGCACTTGTTCAAAATAACTATCGTTTGGAATGTA
The DNA here is from genome assembly GCA_917880885.1 of Limnephilus marmoratus. Taxonomy (NCBI): domain Eukaryota; kingdom Metazoa; phylum Arthropoda; class Insecta; order Trichoptera; family Limnephilidae; genus Limnephilus; species Limnephilus marmoratus. The sequence goes on along the minus strand of OU862906.1, from coordinate 55,588,248 downwards.
TGATTACAATTGAGAAGACTACAAAATTAAACAAAAAACGATAATTGCAAAGATCTTTTAAAACCAGTCTTAAATATTATAAAGAAATGTAAAACTAAATACGAATCAATAACACATCTTGTGTCCAACAAACGCTCAAAACGCGGTTTAATAGATGGTGTTGGAAAACTATTCAAAGCTGTTTTCGGAACACTAGATTCTGAAGATGCACAATATTATGATGATGCGATTGAACGCGTCATGTCTGATGATAAAGAAATTTATAATCTTATGAAAGATCAATTACAAGTCACTAAATCAACTCTAACTAATTTCAATACTACACTTGCTAAACTAAACTATGATGAATATACTATGAATAAAAACATTATAAAAATAAATAACTACTTTAAAGAAGACCACGATAAAAATAATTTACAAGAAATTAAAAACGTACTTACTTCTCAAACAAACTCCTTATTCGAGACAACAGAATACTTTTATGATCAAATTGATTCTTTAATCAATGCTATCTTATTTTCTAAACAAGGAATTTTACATCCAGATATTATTACACCTCAACAATTATATTTCTAACTTAACTCGAACATTAAAAATTTACCAAGCGGAAAAGAATTCCCCTTGAGTTTAAAACTTGAAAACATTCATGCCTTAATTGACGTATCAGAATTAATTTCATATTATATTGACGGTAAACTAATCTTCATAACGAAGTTACCTTTGGTTACATCACAAGAATATAACCTTTTCCATGTAGTACCTCTACCTGTACCAAATATTGATATCCCAAATACCTTTTCCTTGATTATTCCTAAACATAAATACTTAGCTATTACAAAGGACAAATCTTTTTATGTATACCTTGATAATCTTAAGAATAATTGTAAAACTATTACTAATGAAAACTTTATATGTAAGGATCTAGATGTTTTATCAACTTTCTCTGATCCAATATGCGAGACGATTTTATTGTCTGCTTATATTAATGAAATACCTAATGAATGTTTTAGTAGAATTATTAAAGGCAACATACTTTTATGGCAGCCTATAAGAAACAACAAATGGATATTTACTTATTCACATCCATCTAAAATAACTATTGATTGCAAAGATAAAAATAATATTTTTGACATTAAATTATTCCACACTGGAATATTAACTTTAAATAATAATTGCCGAGCCTATGCTGGTCTCACTCAATTAATTGCAAAAAGCAATCTTATTACTGAATGTGTAAACCCTGTTTCAACTTTAAATATTGTCGATGACAATTGTTGTAACATGAAAAAATATAATGAAACTCTAAATGAACTTGAACCTATAAATTTAATTAATTTGCAACATGATGACCTTAATTTGGCATCTCATAAAATCGATCAATTTAATGATGATCTTAAATCATATAATTCAAGACCACTTACGGTTAGACATTCATCAAAATTTAAAATTGTTATGTATACATTATTCACTTTTCTAACTATGTTTATAATTTACAAATTATTGAAATGTTGTAGATTTTTTAGAATACTTAATTCTTATTTTTCAAATGATGACAATGATAATAAATGTTGTGTCAGGATATACAATCAATGTAATAATCCTAGACGATCCACTACAAGGATCCAACCAAGAATGACATTCAGAAATTCAGATGGGTTAAATTGCGAAAACGAAGATATACCTCTACAAGAGTTAACTTCGAATGAAAATATTTCAAAATATAATTAGAGCAACTAACTTAAAAAATGTTGCTTTAATTTTTAAGGGGGGAGGTATGTTATATTCCCCAGCCCTTTGCTATAAATCACGCGCATTAATGTCAACCTTTTACGCACTCATGCGTTTCAAACAAATACATTATTTTTAATTGAAAACTATTAACAAATATCGAAGGATTAGTAAACCCAAAACTGATTTCCTGCATAACATATTTTTTGTGTGTCTAGTACTTAAAACTGTGAAGTATCCCACGATCCGGGAATACTGAAAATACTATTTAAGCGAGGACTTAGCGTTCCTCCATGTTCACTCTTACATCTTATTACGTGCAGTCTACACGCTGCACTTTTGTTCGCTAATTGACATTGTCTAATTATAAGTTTGATTATACTTAAATAAAGTTATTCTATCTTAATCAACAAGTTATCATTCCTACACGGAACTACTTCCAACATCACCTCAAGAATCACCTACATCTGCATACTTCATAACTGCAGATATTGCACCTCATCACTACTCATCAATAACACATCGACAAACGGAGAGAAATTCTCGAAAACCGCTCGCTGCGAAGGAGTTAATATTATTTTCCTGCGTCCTCAACCGAGGGTCGTAGCACCAGGCGCACACGAACAACTTTAGTTTTATTGGCAACTATTTCAACTGTTATCTTTCAAATGTTGATTACATGAACATGTTAGATCATACGACGTGCGACTTGAATACTTCAAAATTAATACACTTAAAATCAGGAGGCAATTGACTGATCTAATACAATAATTTACGATCATAGTGACTGCATTACATCTTAGCAATATTGAAATAATTTTACGCCAAGAATAAAGACGCCATAATGTGTTTCCCTGAATACATTTAAAAATAACATCTGACCCTGGTGGATCGACTGTATAATAAAATAGAGGGTGTGGAAGTAGATATTTCTGTCGATATTCTATATGGATTCAGGAAAAATGTTCTGCGATTGCTGAAAAATATATTGTGCTAATTATATTATGTATCATTTGAATTTCTTATTATGTCTCATGTGTCTCTTGCCTCTCTTTGTTTTATTTTCATTTGAGTGAACTTTGTGTTTTTATAATTTTCTATCTGATTGATTTTTTATTTAAACAATTTCAAAATTTACCAATGTGTAATTTAACTGATTGATTTCATATAATTTTAACGTACTTGTCTTATTTATGTAATTAACTGAGTTTTTACACCTGGATGAAGATATGGCGAACAAGATGCGGCGCATCCACATTTCAGTAGAATACGGAAATCTTTTACAATAAATACTGAAATTAAAAAAAAAAAAATGTTCAGCTATAAAAACATCAATAACGTCGTATTTTTAAATCGTAGCACTCTAGCTCACTGAAAACTCGCGGACCGCCACTGCTCCATATATGTAGGTATATACCTTAATGGGTTTGATGCAGTGACGCAACTGTTTCCACCAGTCGCCTGCAACTAAAGCAGGCCTGCTCGTGTGTCAGGCGCATTGGTCCAAGCGCATACAAGCAATTTTAGTGGCGGGCAACTGTTGGGTCGCTGCATCAAAATCCATTGCGGTATACGAAGGTGCGCACAAGAGGCAAAGAAGGGATACTTTTTTAAACATTTGTTTGGATTATTGCGGCCAACTGTCTCTTCAACTTAAGTTGCTTGCGTAAAGTTGGATTTATTATCCTTAGGGCTAAACAACTAAAAATAAAATCAAGCTCCAGTTATCATCTTCAGTTCATCTTACCAATTGCTTTTTCCTTCCTCCTCGCAATTTCGTCAACCTCACAAAATTCCGGAAAAATTGTGATGCCCCAATATCATCAGGTCCAGGCAGTTGGAAACCTAGAATAATGAACAAAAAAACATTTTCATCTGAAAGATTTTTCCACAACTCCAACCAACTAACAACTCAGAGAAGCTCGGTTTCTCAAAACCAACATTTCAAGTAAAATGATTTCGATAATCTTCTTGTCTAATTGATTATACCTTCAAAATGTCACCTTAACGACGATAATTTACCAAAATTTATCAAACCATGTTAATTAATTTAAATGAAATATTACGTTACGTTAATCTCTACTGAAAACATTACAATTTAGATGCTAGTGTAAGGCCATGCTAAATAACCTTTCACGTGAAAAACAAGGGGTTCTCCGCCAAAATAATTTATTCACATATACGTTAGATCAGGAGATTTCGAGATCACTCCATGAATACGTTAGTAAGCCAACCGCGCGCCGAGGGTACTTGCGAACCTTGCCCAAATATATTGAAATCATTTGTAAAAGTCTAAAACAAATATCCCTACAAATGGGCCTTACATTTGTTTATTTAGCATTCATGTAAAAGATTTGTTGCGGCCGCTAACAAGGTTTGATTGGTGATAATGTTTGCCATTTCACTAATACATTATTAAGTAGGGCCTTTTCGTAAAATATACTTGTTATAATATCATCATGATTTTAAGGGGGCTTCTTATCAAAATGTTGATCCATAGTAAGTTCACATCTAATTCTAGTAAAAATGTTTAAATATGGCACTTTTTTTACGTGAATGATATTTTTATATGCCGTGTTGCGCTACCTCCTTCTTTAGCCAATGTTTTGGACAGGGTTTCAGTATCTATTATCCATTATATGTCTCCCCTGATGATGTACACTGTAACGCTTTCCGAAACATTGGCTCAAGAACGAGGTGGCTCAACACGACATAACACCACGAAAATAAATAACGATGATATTTTTCAAGTTTGAATACACAAAAATATCATGAGTTTGGTGATAGAGCGATAAGCTAATAAGAAATAGAATTGACGAATGCCCGTATCAAAAATGTGCATATTCTTAGTCTATTTTATATGCTTATATCACCACAAATGTCGGTAATAGGTATAAAAATAGTTTGACAAATGGAGTCTGAAAACGGTCGGTATTTATATATTTTGTAAATAATTGATTAGAAAGTAAAAAGTTCATCAATGGAAACTGTCACGTATAATTTTTGCCATAAAACTATATTTTTTGTTTCTTGTACGCGTTCATACATTTCTAATTTAAAAAATTAAGTTATTCAAACCGACTCATAGTAAAGGTTAAACGAAAAGAGTGATTTCACGTTAAGCTTCGCCAGAGATCCTACGGCCTTGCCGGGTCGAGCCCTCGCTCAAATATATCGCCTGCTTTATGATTTTGAATAATGATTTCTTTTATTACGGTAAGAATTATTTATTGACTAATCTAAAACTAAATTTGGAGAATAATTATGTCTGCACAAACACTTTCAGGAAAAATTAACCAAATGATTCTAAGAAAATCCACTGAAATAAATTATGAACTCTAGTCTAGCCTGGACAAAACCTTCTCAAAGTTCAGTTTAAAATAATCGTTTTCGTAATGTCCAACTTTTAATGTGAACTAATTCCATTCGAGGACGAGTTTAATCGCCCTCTTTCGCAATCGCAGTTAAACCAGTTAATGAATTTGATAAGTCGAAAGCATTACTATAACAATGAAAAGCTTACAAACTTGCGAATGCAGCGTAATGCAGTCGTTCCTTTCGAATTGCAATTGAAGAATGCATTGAGATTTGTATCGGGCGCACTACTTCTAAGATAAAACAATTTATAGCCCAGTGGGAATTTTACCCAACACGAAACGTTAAACTATTCGCAGTCAGGAATACAATGTAAGGCATATCCATTATTTGTAACGAATGCATTTTTTAAGGAGGCTTACGTTAGAACTTACTTGTTTCAGGTTTGAGATGTTGTTTAAGTGAAATACGAAAGTAATTTGAAAGACTATTTAATATCTACATAATACCACCAATAATTCGCTACCAACTATTGTATAAACGGTGTCATTAATTCATAATGTATTGAAAATTTAAGATTAATGTATTTTTGAATTTTAGGAGGTTTCATGCCGACATCAGAAATAATGTTGTTTAATTACAAATAATATAAATAATTTCAAATTTTCATTTCTATGTTAAAATGCCACAAGTTGTTATTTTTTATAAACTACACGATTATCTACAAGTACGTTCCTAATGCAAAATGAAATTTTTTTAAGAAATAGTTCGTAAAAGACAAATACTTTTAAGTTGTTTTTAAGATCGACGCTAAAATATCTAAAGGTAACTTCAAGCAACGGTCAGACGGAGTATTAAAATGTCTGGCAATAATAAGTCTTAAAACTCGAAGTTGGTTAAGTATTAAATTTCAAAAGAAACTTTTCAGACAGAAAAAAGTAGTAGGTATCAGACTCATATAGTCAACTTACCTTTCCATTGCGATGGAAGAAACGAGATAGGTCATTGATAAACCAATAATGTAAATAGTTGATGTTAGGGAAACCTTCGAGAAACAGATGAAACAATGCAGCCTTTTCATTCCAACGTTTGTCTTTATTTTCCATCCTTTGAAATAAACGAATTACCTAAAAAATTCATGTTCAGCAACGAATTTCCAACGCAGAAGGGAAAATTATATAGACGTACAGTTGTTACCGTTCCTGAATACATTTTTTTACAGGGTACGTGGCTGTCTGCATGTAAAATGCGAACAATAAAAATATAGTCAGTAGCTAAGTATGGGGTATTAAAAACCGAATATCGACAATGTCTTCTTCTCAAGTCGATGCCTTATTGCTGAGGTCATGATCCGTACTCCAATTTCTATGGTGGACAAGGTTACTCATCTCCTCGCGGTCCTGCTCTACGCGGAGAGCTGGGGTTGCCCGACATACCAGACGCTAGTGATATTTGGGCACTCCAGCGCGTTGGTGACCTGCCTCTGCTTCTTCTGTCTTTCTTTGTCAGTGACTATGAATCTCTCCAAGTTGGAGTCCTCAGTTTGGCGAGCAACATATCCAAAATATCTTAATATATCTATGTTTCAGATAGATAGTAGAAGCCTACTGTGGATACCTAGCTCTTCCAGGATGGACACATTAGGGCATCTGGCGGTCCATGTAATCCTGAGCAATTTTCTCCAGCACCACATTTCGAAGTCTATCAATTTTCTTTTGCTGGCTCTAAGCATTCATGTTTGCACACCATAAAGAAATATGGGGAAATCAATGCCCGGATGATTCTCATCTTGCTGGTCTTCGTTATGTTTCTGTCACTCATTGCACACTGTTTTGCATTTTACTTATGGCGTCTTTTGTAATGCAAATTCTTCTTTTCACTTCTGTTTCATAACTTCCTTTGTCACTTATAGTGAAATATTTATTTTTAATACATATATATAGAACTATCTGTAATACTAACAGAGTAACTTTATAACATTTTCATACCGTAAAATATCACGAAATCAATAATGAGATGCGAATTTCTAAGCGTAGGAAACTAATGCCGTATGTTTTCAAGTTTAAAGGAGGGCAAGAAACATACGAGTCTATAAGCAAATCCATTTTTTTATGACTGATTAAAATGAACCCGAAAACTCTGTGCTGTTAATCAAATTCTGGGCATATTTCATTTATGCCCGATCTATTGCGATGATCTCAATAAATCGTGCCAATAGCAGACATTTCAAGTACATACGTGAGCTAAATAAGTAATATTTCATGTATTAAATTAGATTTATAAAATGTCTTTGTTATATAATGAATATAATATATGTTATATACTCAAGTACCCTTTCAGGATAACTTTGTTTCTACGTATGTGATGTAATATTATGTTCATTCTGGAATCATAGATTTAATTTTATTATTTCATTTATTTCATTTTATACCTCGTTACAGGGGTTTACTAGGTGATCCGGGCGCGTTTCATTCCGACAAGTTGTGTTTTTTGTTGCTCTGTAGGATTATTTTTATATGATGGGATCCTTCGGTGCAATCTCTTTGACAATGTGTCAAAATACGTGGTTAAGTTATAGCTTTATAATTTTATTTCCAAATTTGGTTTTACATAGTATAGGAATACTTTTAAAAGTCATTACGACAGCATTAAGATATTTTGAGTGCAAGTACTGCCCCAAGTCAATTCAAATTAAAAAAAAAAAACAGCGAGAAACTAGAAAAAGAAGGGTTTAATCTTTGCTCAATAAAAGTACTAAAAATATTTAAAATATACTTATATAAAATATACTTTTCAGTTACTAATAATATTATCTCCTAATCAAGAAACAATAAAAGTACCATTGCTACACAAAAATTCACAAACAATGTTAAAAAATAAAGTTGTGTTTTATAGTTGTGTTTTATATACAGAATCTAATTTAACTATTGAAGATTCCTTAACTTGCAAAAACTTTTTAAAACACTCCAAATTTTCTTTGCTTTGTTTGAACGTTAGAAGTATAAAGAAAAACTTTGATGAAACCATAACCATGCTGGATAGTATTGAGCATCGTCCTGAGGTACTTGTTTTTACAGAAGCTTGGCTGAAAAATTTTACCAATATACCTAACATCCCCGGATACGCAGTTTACAACACAAATAATAACTATTTGCAAAATGATGGTGTAGTTGCCTATGTAAAACAAAATGTTCACGTGATTGTTGAGGAAGTTGTTTTCCCTGGAGCAAACTGCTTAAAAATGCAGATATCGAGTACCTTGTGTGTAATAGCTGTTTATAGATCTCCGTCCCTGGCTCATATAGATAATTTCCTTGAATCGCTGAGTGCACTGCTTGAATCTACATCTATACAAAATAAGGAGATCATTTTATGTGGCGACATAAATATTAATACTTTGGATTTGAGCGATATGAAAACTCAAAAATACCTCTCTCTTTTGGCTTTTCATGGCTTGAAGCCAATCATAATTTCACCTACCAGAGTTTCTTCTACCATTTCAAGCTGCATCGATCATATTATGGTAAAATCTAAATTTGAACCACAGGGAGCTGTCTTCACTACTGACATAACAGATCATGATGTGATATTGCTGAGATTTATGAGCTTTACACTAAATAAAATAGCAAAAGATAATGAAAACTTGAAAACCGTCATCGATAACAATCTTTTGAAAGTCAAATTAAAGAAAGAATCATGGCAGTCAGTACTGTCATCGCAAGATGTTAATTTAGCTACTGAAAATTTCATAAAATGTTTAAAAATGCATGTGGAAAGTTGTTCGTCTGTACAAAGTGTAAAGCATAACATGAAATATTTAAAACCTTGGATAAATAATGGAATTATTAAATGTCTCAGAACCCGAGACAAATTACACAACAAATGTCGAGCAGATTCAAATAATATTCAACTGCTGGATTATTACAAAAGATATAGAAACTGGTGTACAAAAATTATAAAATATATAAAGCAAGCATATTACAAAAGGAAACTGGATAACGTCAATGGAAATACCAAGCAACAGTGGAAGATTATAAAAGAGGCTGTAAATATACAAAAGGAACAAGTGTCTATAAAAAAATTAAAAATCAATAACAATATCATCTCAATGGAAGAGAATCCAAATATAATCACTAATCACGTAAATAGCTTCTTCAGTGATATTGGTCCTAGATTCGCAAAACAATTGTGCAGTGAAAATAAAACTACCGAAATGTGTCTTGTTAACAATTTTATACCTTGTACTCAATTTTCAGGAGAGAGCTTTGAATTTAAAACTACTAGCATTTATGAAGTTTCAAAAGTGATAAATGAATTAAAAATGTCTTTTTCCTGTGGTATTGATGGCCTAAGTATCATGGTATACAAGCAGCATGTTTCTGTATTGGCTGGTCCCATATCTCACATTGTTAACCTTAGTTTTAAGAGTGGCATATTTCCTACTCATTGTAAGAATGCTAAGGTTGTACCTCTTTTCAAAGGTGGGGATCACCTAGAGGTTAACAATTACAGACCCATATCTTTGCTCAATACTCTTTCAAAATTGATAGAAAGATTGGCCAAGTCAAGATTAGTTTCATTCTTAGAAAAATACAAATTACTCTCTGACAATCAATTCGGTTTCAGAGCAAATAAAGGTACGAGTGATGCTGTTTTAAAGGTATTGACCAAAGTTACAAGAGCGCTGGACTATGGCAACAAAGCCATAGCGGTGTTCTTGGATTTATCAAAAGCATTTGACACTGTTTCCCACGAATTGCTACTTAAAAAATTATCATCTTTAGGCATTAATAATACAGCAATGGGCTGGTTCAGATCTTATCTTAGTGACAGAACACAACAAGTGGAAATAAATAAGATAATAAGCGAGGGTAAATCAATCTCCTTTGGAGTCCCGCAAGGTAGTGTGCTTGGGCCAATATTGTTTCTTATTTATATAAATGATTTATGTAGTCTGAATATTCCTGGTAACATTGTTAGTTTTGCAGATGACACTGCCTTAATATTTGAAGGTAAAACTTGGAATGAAACTTTCAACAAAAATAATATAGGTTTAAGAGTGGTAAATAGTTGGTTAAACAATAATATATTAACTTTGAATGCACAAAAAACCAAATTTATCACTTTTAGCATTTCAAGTAAAAGTCAGCCTTCCGAAACTCACAACTTGATTATTCACAATTGTTTTCAAACATGTAACTGCAACCCTTTAGAAAATGTAGTCAGCATCAAATACCTTGGTGTAAAAATAGATAAATTCTTGAGATGGAATGATCATGTTAATATGTTAGTAAATAATATTAGGAGACTTACCTATATCTTTAAAGAACTGAGACATATACTAGACAAAGAAAAATTAAAAACTGTTTATTTTGCAATAATCCAGTCTCTGCTTTCTTATAATATAGTGTGCTGGGGATCCTGCGCAAAGACTTATATAGAACCACTTAATATTGCCCAAAAAATGATTCTTAAAGTTATGTTCAAGAAAAAAATTAAATATCCAACTCATTTACTTTTTAAGGAATGTAATGTAATGAACGTAAAACAGTTATATATTACACAAACGCTTTGTAGATTTTTTAATAATATTAATATTGCAGAAAGAACACAGCAAATTCGTACTACGAGAATTGGCTCTGGTCTGAATTTTATGGCAATTCAAACTAAATCTTCTTTTGGTCAAAGAAATTATTTTTATCAAGCTCCACTCATATTTAATAGCCTTCCAGAACATATAAAGTCATCTAATTCCTTGTACACTTTTAAAAAGAATCTTAAATTATTTGTGTTAGTCGAGGATTGCCAATTAATTTTCTCTACTTTGTCCTTTCTAAATTATTAGCTAAATGAGTATGTTTATAAAATAAGCTAAAATAATTTTTATTTTTGTTTAAACTGTTTTTTTTTTTATCTTCCTCCTGCCAAATCTATAGCATGTTAAATTATATACATATATTTATTATTTACAACTTAATCTTAAAAACAAAACAAAAAAATACTTTATTTTATTTTGAATCAGATCTCAAAACTATGGTCACCCTAAAAGTCTACATTAATGTACTACCTAGCGCCATCAGTTTAGTGGGTACTGGGTACCCATAATCTCAATCTGTAAGAAATACAACAATATTGTTCTTTCAAAATCTGTATAATTTTGTGTTATTTTGTTAACTTGTATAATTATTGCCTCAACACAGGCTTGTCCTAGTGAGGTAACAAATTGTATTGTAAACATTTTTACCTACAGTGTAAAGAAACAATAAATAAATAAATAAAAATAAAATAGTCCTTCTTCGAATTGAATACTGGCATTATACGACAAGATTCTAGCTTGTTTTGTATCCACCCTTCACGTCTTTTAGGGCCGCAAACAGCAGAGCATGATGCCGTTACCACTTTGATGCATCTTTCCCTGGCTTGCGTGTGACAAGGCATCAATCCGAACTTATATAAAATGTTGGATTCGATAATTTCGTGGCCTGCAATGGAATCAATTATTGTCTCGCTAGAAATCATTTTTGAAAGAGGTGGTTCTGATGGTTTTTCCCAGTAGATCAAGTCAATATAGTCTGCTGCATTGAAATTAAAAGTAGGTAGCTTAAATACTCTTACTGGAGAGAACCCTGATGCACGTTCTCGGATACTTAGAATCCGTCTCAGAGCCAACTCTCTAATTTGTCTTCGTTCGTCGTTTAGCATATTGGCAAGTATATTTTCGCTGTGGCCAAAATACCCGCTGCGTTGAATTATGGGATCTACCACCTTTTTCAAATGCTCTGGAAGGTAAGGAGACAATATAATGGATTCGTCGGGGTATCTCGCCCCGTAAACACACAAAGGTTGTGTTTTTATTTTAAACCACATCAGAGCATACGTTCCTAGCACAAATTCAGTCAATATCACCTGATTTTCTGTTGGATTCTTGGTTGAAATATAAAGTCAGAGAATAGTATTGGCTGTTGTTAACCAACGCAAATGACAGATTTTACCCGGGTTTCTTTTCGCTAAGTTTTCGTGTCCTTCGGCGATTGCTCGGCACATTTTCAATAAATAAAGCTGGTCTGTGATAAGGTCGTCACGGGATTTTGTAACGTTCGGTAAGTTGCATTCTATCGCTTGAAATTCTATCACAGGAAGATGTTCACAGTTCTTGAGTAATTTTCCTAGTTGGCAGCTAAAGCTTCTAGGACCTGTTGTCGTTCCATCGAGGTATTCTAAAAGGTGTCTCAAACTTAACTTGTTAGCATGTAACTGACAGACCAACCACTGAAGTGGACAATGGAGCTTTCCTTCAAGAAGTCGAATAATGCCAGACTCAGTTCCAGTATTAACTGCTGTTCCGTCACATCCGATAGCCACGATGCACGCTAAATCAATGGATTTTGCCACAAAATATGCAAACAATTTGTGAGCTGTTATTTTAGCATCACCAAACTTAAGGCCTATGTGGCCAATGTATTGTGAGCCAGGTTCTTTCAAAAGACTGATATGTTCTTCTATCACAACTTTTCTGCGTCCATCCTTCATGATTAATGTTGTATCCTTTCGACCGTCAAACGATATGCAAATGCACGAATCAAAATGGGGCTAATTGATGGCAGTCAGTGTGGTTTTAGTTTTGGCACGAGCACGTCGAATCTTATTACGATCGATCACGTTTGTTAGATTATCTGTTGTCGCTAACCCAATATCTTGAAATGTAGCGCAGACGATGGCACCACCTGCCCGATCAGAAATACTGCATCGATCCAATGTTCTGGATACAACGGATAGTCCACTGTCTGTTGGATTTATTACATAAGAAGAAGGCAATAAAGGGACAATTTTTTAACAGATTTTAAATAATTCAACTTCTTTGGGGCAGTACTTGTTATCAAAATTTTAAATTGATATTTTGAATGCTTAATTGTATATACCTAGAGCATCTATTCCGTACCCCGCAAAAACTGATTTATAAGAATAAAAATTCCATACAATGGCGATCCATCCTATTATTAAGGTCCAATCTCAAGTGGGTCTTTAGTCATTACATTTCAGAGGGTGTCCTTTGTATTGTACACGGGATATTGTGGTTTTACGATTGTATTTAATTTTTTATTTTTTATTTTCGTTGTTGGGTTTTTATTTTATTTTAAGTAGATATTGCACGGATCTCCAGATGTAGGAGCAAAGAGAAATTCATATGGTGGTTGGTGCCAGAGTTCCTGCACTGAAAGAAATCCTGACTAACAGCATTAAGTGCAATCCGAAGGCTTGTCAGTGCGGGTAATTCTGAACTATCAACTACATCTTTTAATATTTTATGTAGAGGATACCAGTCAGTGTAAATCTTTCTGTCTGACAATTTAAGCATACACATATCATCTAAAAGATATTAATATGTCTTGACGAACTAACTTATATGCATATGATAAATAAAAGGAAAAAAATCAGAGAGAAGATCTTTTCAAAACCTATTTGATTATCTGATTCAAATATTCAAGAATAAGAAAGAAGAGGCAAGAAGAAATAAGTAGTGACAGGGAAAAAATAAGAAGAGCCACAAAGTAAGAATTTGCAAGGGGAAGTATGAAGAACCAAGAAAAATAATTAGATGCAAGCAAAGACGAGAAAGGCCACGATAAGGCCATGATAAAAATGTCGAGAAACTTGCAAGAAGAAAACAGAAGAAGCAAGATAAAGGCAGAAGAATAAAAAAAGAAGTAAGGAGATGAAATCATAGACTACGAAATCCTAAAAAAGACAAGAAGATGCAAGAAGAAGCAAGTAGACGGCAGAAAAACCAAGAAGTTCGCAAGAAGATGCAAACTGAGACTAGGGGAGCCAAGAAGAACTATATGAAGCCATAAAAACCAAGAAGCTGAAAAAGTGGCTAGTGGAAGCAAGATAATGCAAGAAGTGCAAAGAAAATGATAAAAAAGTCAAGTAAAAACCAATAAGAGCCACGACGAAAAAATAATAAGCAAGAAGAGATCGGTAGAGTAGTTGGAAGCAGAAGAAGTGGTAACTGGAGGTTTCCAACCGCATACCCATCCCGGTATAAGTAACTTATGGTTACTCCTTCAGGGCTCTCACAAGGAAGCTAATTTTTTTTATTTGAACGTCTCTACATTTAATTTGAACAAAGCTAGACCCCCAATGTCCCCGCATACGGTGTTAACGAGCAGTATGCAAGTGCTTTATATGTACAGGTTAGTAACTAATAAATATAAATATATACATTACCTCTTTCATTGGGGAAAATCAGAGGGGAAAATAAAATAATTACATGTAGGCGATATGCCTACTCAAACTGTTTAATGTACATAAATAATAACTCAATTTTAACGTTGTTGCTGGTAGGGAGCGAGTGTGTCACAGGTACGCCCGGCAGTCCTGTTGAGAGGTGCATGTTTTCAGGAAAGCCAAGAGCGAGGGTCGGTTTCCGCGCCCCTTAGCCAACTTCTCGGTGATGCATCGACGACACTGCTAACGGATGCGGGTGGCAGAACGCCCAAAGACTCTAAGAAGGATCAGCGCCGGGTTGTCGGAGGCAGGGCGGAGGGTCCCCTTACTCGCGCGAGACATCCTTACGACCCACACCTCCCCCCAGGGGAGGCGCGGGCCATCCATGAGACATCGCTCCGGGTCGTCCTCACTCCGGTGTCCACATGCAGGGACGGGGTCACAAGCCACCCCCAATGGAGGGGATAAGGACGAGACACATTATATGGTTCAGTTCTCGTCTCTGTGACATTGCTATAAAGAAGTGTTCCGCTGCCGTGTTACAGGGTATCCAACACCTTGCAGTTACACAACGATTAGAAAAGAAAAACGATAAAAAAAAAAACAAAAATAATAACAAATAAACCTAAAGAATAACGAAGATAATTTGGGTGCATTCCATACATGAAACCGGTTTTTCAAATTTTGACAAGCCAGGTGGAACCAATAACATGTGTTTACTGCCTCACGAACCCGGAAGCGTTGGAAATGCTCCTCCTCCCATTATAGGAAGTAACAAATAATAACTAATAAACCTAAAGAATAACGAAGAAAATTTGGGTGCATTCCATACATGAAACCGGTTTTTCAAATTTTGATAAGCCAGGTGGGACCAATAACATGTGTTTACTGCCTCACGAACCCGGAAGCGTTGGAAATGCCCCTCTTCCCGTTATAGGAAGTAACAAATAATAACTAATAAACCTAAAGAATAACGAAGGAAATTTGGGTGCATTCCATACATGAAACCGATTTTTCAAATTTTGATAAGCCAGGTGGGACCAATAACATGTGTTTACTGCCTCACGAACCCGGAAGCGTTGGAAATGCTCCTCTTCCCATTATAGGAAGTAACAAATAATAACTAATAAACCTAAAGAATAAAGAACGAAATTTGGGTACATTCCATACATGAAACCGGTTTTTCAAATTTTGATAAGCCAGGTGGGACCAATAACATGTGTTTACTGCCTCACGATAACCGGAAGCATTGGGAATGCTCCTCTTCCCATTATAGGAAGTAACAACAAACATATTTAATAATAATAAGAAAAAAGTGGTTGCATACCACACCTGAAATTGGCTTTGGATTTTTGGGGAGATAAGTGAAGGATCCGAGGTAACGATTTTTACGGCACGCCAATAACGGAATGCTTAAGTGTCAATGAAAACCGATTTCAAGTGTGGTATATCTAAAGTGTACGAAAGAATTTTTTTTTAATAGTGCATCAGAGGTCATTGAACTTTATGCTAGTGCGAGACAAAATACTGTTTTAATGCCTAAAGATTAGATTAAATTTCGGACTAATACACGGCAACATTCAGGGATATTGCCATGATACAATACAGTCCTCAAGCGATCTACTTTGCTTCATTGTGTGTTGGAGTGCCAAAAAGTATAATAAATTACTCATTTTACCATAGACAATATATAAAGTCCTCATAGAGTTTTAAGAAATTCCATAGACTAAGCCCCGTTGTCCATAGACAATAATTATTCTGAAAATGTCATTGGTGGAAAATAGCCAAATAAATATAGATGATACGAATTTATAGATAGTTAACAATAACCAAGAAATTTATCTGTGGTTTTTTAGCAAACCACTTTCATGTTCAGTATGCATCTTTTGTATCCCACTCGATTATATCCCAATCGCGGGAAGACCATACCAATGTATGCACAGCAACATAACTCAAATTGTTGTATATCTGCACCTTAAACGGGAAACCGTTTACGTGTTTGTACTGCAACCTCCTATTAGAGAAAGATCACATCTTTGGTTATGAACCACTTCAATGTAATGTATGCAACTTCGACCATGTGGCGACTATTGGAAGTGTCCCAAGCTGGAAAACAATTCCAATGTCATGACTTCTGTCCTCTCCCTAGAGGTTGGATCTGTGTCGCGCTACTGGAAAACCGTCTCCATGTTTGTATTGCAACTACTAATTTACAAAATTTTATCCGTGGTTTTTTCAGCAAACCACTTTCATGTTCGGTATGCATATATTGTTAGGGCCACTCCAGGGCCTCTCACAAGGGAAAAACCATACCAATGTGTACACTGCACCATAATTTAAGTTTTTCTATAACTGCGCCTTAAACGGAAAACCGTTTGCATGTATCTACTGCAACCTCCTGTTAGAGAAATAAAACACATCATTGGTTTTGAACCACTTCATTGTAATGTATGCAACTTAGGGTGGCGACTTTCGGATGTGTCCCTAGCGGGAAGACCTTTCCGATGTCTTGACTGCTGTCCTCTCCCTAGAGGTTTGAATCTGTGCCGCGCTACTGGAAAACCGTCTCTATGTTTGTACTGCAACTACCTGTAAGAAATTTCCAGATCTGCATACATCCACTTTCATGTACAGTATGCATACTCCGTATAGCGACTATCAGCAGAGTCCCAATCAGGAAAACATTATAATGTCTTTTTTTGCTGCACTCTCTTCAGTGGTATGGATCTGTGCCACGAATCAGGAAAGTCATCTCTATGTTAGCGCTTGAAAACCTTATATAAAAATTTCAATTCTACATAAAACGTAGATAAAATCAGTTGACCATAGACAATGCTTGTAGAGTAAGAGAAAAGAGCAAATAAAATAGAGATGCCGTGAGATAATAGATAGTAAACAATCTTCAAAAAATGTATTTTTGCGTTCTCAAGTAAACTGTTCACTTGTGATGAATGCATCTTTAGTATGAGTAGATTTCATACGGCTCCCAAGTGAAAGAAGCCATTCCGATGTGATTAATGCTACATAAATATAATATAAGAATAAAAAGAAAAACCATTGCATAAAATAAAATATTAAACGATGGGTGAGTATAATTGCATGTCACACCCGAGATCGGCCTTTGTGCTGTGAACTAAAAAAAAAAACCAAGAAGAAGTGGTAAGCGAGAAACCAGCGTACATATAAGGTTCCAGAAGATACAAGAAGAGACAAGAAGAAACAAGAAGAGAAAAGAATAAGCAGCAAGAGCCGAGAAGAGACGGGAAGATTCAAGAAGCGGCAAGAAGAGATAAGACGTACCAAGCGGAGGCGAGAAGATACAAGGAGATCCGTGAAGGTCCAAGAAGAGCCAAGAAGAGACG
The DNA here is from genome assembly GCA_917880885.1 of Limnephilus marmoratus. Lineage (NCBI taxonomy): Eukaryota > Metazoa > Arthropoda > Insecta > Trichoptera > Limnephilidae > Limnephilus > Limnephilus marmoratus. Next base: position 55,570,615 of record OU862906.1, on the reverse strand, counting down.
ATAAAATCCCAGAAGAGACGAGAATTAAGGAAGCAAGAAGGTACAAGGAAAGCCGAGATGAGGCAAGAAGAAGGAAGGCATTAAAAATATATATCTATATATTTAAAAAAAAATCATAACGCTCAATCCATTCCTTTATTCCTGCCCATCCTAAATTCCAATATCGGCTTATTAGGTTGCCTTGTATACCGGTCGATTAAACTCCAATCCTCAGAGCACGTGTTCCAGTCCTAACAAATTAGTGCCCCCTGGTGTACCGGTCTCACCGGGACAGGAGTGCTCGTGGCTGGGGGGTACAATCGTATCGTATCGTTATAGTCGGGGTTTACTAAAAAAACAGATCTCCAAATATATAAAAAGTATTATTTTAAAATATGTTGGAATGTTATATTAAACTTTTTTGTTATTTTCGCGTAGAAAATAGTTGAAATCTACTTGGTTAATAATACTCTTAGAAGACGTCGCTAAGAAATGCAGCGTTAAAAAATATCCATCTGGTTTTGGAGCCAAGGCTTAAACACAAACGCCCATTAAAAGGTTCACGTAAACTTTTGTATTTCACCTTAGTTAGGTCTGTACTAGGTACCTACATGAGTCTGGGTGTTTACTGGATATCGTCACATTTCAATTACTGAAGTGGAATGTAATTTGAAGATCGTAGCATTTTATTTATTTGCTTTTGTTAAACGTGACATAACTTTACAGATAACAAATGACTTAACTTTTAGCTGCTTATTTCAGTCGTTCTACCACTTAGAGTTTAAAAAGATAATAGTTTTGTTATCATTCTCACAGATTTTTTATAATCTTACGTAGTTAATTTAGTAATAAAACCTAAAGCGGAAAATCTATTTAGTTAGTTTCAGCCAAAACTCTCGAAATTACAGCAATGTAATGAATTTGCAACTTCTATAAGAAATTCCTACATTTTTTGAGTAGTCTTTTTTATAACGCGCTGTCGCTCGAGTGGTTTATATTTTCACAATACTTTTATGAATATAATGATTTTATTGAATTATAAATGATTTCAATTTGGTTGATAAAACTATGATTATTTGAACTATTATTATGTGTGCCACATCTGCCCTGATGATGGACACTGCAACGCTGTCCGAACGTTGGTTAAAGAAGGAGATAGTGCAACACGGCATAATACCCCAAAAACTAATAACAAAAAATATATTAATTTACAAATTGCACAGAGAGCATTTTATTCGGGAAAGTAAATTTAAAATTTTGTGAGTTTACTGTTTTTGTTAGCAACAAATAATGCAAAATTGAAATCTAATTTACTTAAATTAAAATTGAAGTAACGCGGATGACTGAAACAGAAATACGAATAATCATAGATAATAGCAGTAGGTTGATACAATAAAGTGCCTTTCACCATAACCGTTGGATATTAAATGAAAACACAGCATTTCGACCAAAATACTACATGATCTTAAATGAATCCGAGTGCCACATAGAATGTCCACGTCATAGTAATGAGGTTGCTCTTAGGTTAATTACTAATTACTCTTACATTAATTTAGAAATACGTCATTCCGTTATAACAGCTACCTATACGGAAGATAGTTAGATTATTTTTAATGTTTTTATGAAAAATTATTTAGTATTACCGACGAAAGATTTAAAAATTTAGTTTTAAATTTGTTTGGAATTTGGAATTCCAGAGACTGGGAACAAGACCCGAGACTGAAACGTTAAAGCAAACAGCGGCATTAGCATTTCAAGGGGTCTTGAAATACAACGAGCTTCGGGTTGCAGTGAAATTCCAGTACATTTTTAATGGGGTTATTGGTCAGTAGCGCTAATTTACATTTATTTAAACAGTTTTAATTAATTCAGGCATAAAGTAATTATGTCCAATTTTATTCATTCTTATACTCTGTACAGTTATAAAAGATTTTCTTCAAGTCATGAAAGTTAAAGTTAATTCTGCTTTAGTTTCCATGATAATTATGATAATAACTACTGGTATAAAATGATGGTTTTAAAAATAAAATAAATAATAATATTTGGCTAATTTATATAACGCCGAAGAACAGAACTTGTTTATATTGTTAGAAGCAGAACTTGTTTATAATAAACTGTTTTTATACATTGAATAATAATATTATTAAATATATAAAATAAATTAAAAAAAATAAATAAATAAATAAATAAAAAAATAAATAAAAAATAAAAAATAAAAAAAATAAAAAAATTATATAGCGCCGTTTTTGTGAAAAATCACCTCAAGTGCGCTGTACAAATAAGAATATAAAATAAATAATATTTCAGGCTTACTTATAACTAAGATTGTGTTGTAGTACTTAGTAAGTTATTGATACTGAAAATACTCTTTTTAATGCTTCACCCTTTTCCAAAGATGAACCCAGTAACCACTTCTTTCACGCCAGGCCCTTTTGTCAAAGATCAAAATATTTCCGCTTTGCCATAAAATCCAAATAATTATTATATTTCTGAACGCATCCGAAAACTTAAAAGGTATTTTTGAATACGCAATATTAATGAATACGCATTCAAAATATATAATTCGAAATAAACATATAATTTTTTTAATGTAAAAAAATTGAATGAAAAAATAAAAAGATTTAGAAATGTTCACATTCCGTTTTTTCTAACAAAAATCTAAAATTGCTCATAACGAATAAAATGAAAATTATTAGGAAAATGTATTTATGAAAAGTGATTTATGAGTGATGTATGAATCCATCCCTCCTACTGCGATGCAAGAAGTTGGGGAGAGTCCGGCTGAATATCTCCACTATTGTCGCCGTATAATTGTTGCTTTTATAATAAGCCATCCTTCTGTGACAATCACTGACAACCTTCATAAAAAATAACGTTATGTACGTAATATCTGAACAAATGTTTTCAACGATTATAAAATTTTCATAAGCCACTCTGAATCGCATAAAGGCATAGACAAAGTCGCGAACAAATAAGGTTCATCAGTTCAAAGCCTGCAAATGCGGCTGCGACATTCAAGTGGTCTCTCCCCCAGGGTTGTTTATTCGCATAAAAAGAATGTAATTTGTGCAGTTGTAGAAGTCACCCCTCTCCTAGATTCACCCCTCAGGCTGAGCCAGAGAAATTAAGCGACGGGCAGGGATGTATCTATCTTAGCTTCCATTTATTAGTTTTTTAAATTTTCTAATGATGGAAATCTTTTGACCAAGCACACTTTATCATGCATCATAGAAGCATATCAACATAACAAAAACAAGTAGATGTATATAGCAGTTGTGATTTCGTGTAATTTAATTTTAAGTAAGCGAAGAAAGTTACTAGTGTCATGACCACATTTTTTTAAATATCGGATATTAAGATAAAAACTTGCTTTCCAACCTCTTTTCACCCAAAAACTGTATTGAAATGTGTTGTCTTACCGTCGGATCAACGAAATGGTAATTCGAGGGTCCTATCTAAAGATGCAGCTAATGAAGATAAATTGCAAATTTTTGTGCAGAAAAGCTGTCTAAATTTTGTTATACCATTGCTCAGTTCGAAAGCCTGAATGAGCCACAATGTATAGATTACTGATTTAAAGTTATGCTACTGACTTCAAAGCATTTTTTTAATAATGGAAAGCAATTTTTGACAAAATCTAATACCTACATAATAAAGTCAAAGCTTAAATTTCGACTGTTAAGTAATAGAATATAATCTCATAACAATTTAGTTGACTGAGCGTAACGAAGTCCTGCTTTAATTGTCTTGCATTTGTCTGTCCTTAAATTTATTTGTTCATTCCGCTTTGGACTCACCATGGTAGCCATTTTAATGATTTAGTAAGATTCTTTTTTCGAATGTGAAATCGACATGATTATTTGAATTATTATTATTTGTAAATTTTTCAATATTATGGTACCTAACTGCCTGCAGAAAGTTTGACAAAATAATTCTTATTGCTATAAATATTGACTTTTTTTTTGATAAATTATATAATTCCAGTATATTATACTTACAAATCAGAACAAATTTTGATTCTGATTTATAAAAGACTAGCGAGTTCCCGGCATGCATTTCTATGCCACTTAATAAAGAAATTGTTTCTCCCTGTTTGTCCTTTCCCATTTGTCCCGTTCATCTTCCGCCCCCCCCCTTCCTCTCCCACGTCCCCTTCCCCTCGCCATCCCGCTCCGCTTTCTCCGCTTTCCTTCTCCCCACTCCTCACCATATCGCAAGTTTTTTATACAAATTCCATAATAACACAGCTCACTGGTGTATACAGAAACCATCACAGGCATGCGCACATCTAATCCCCAAAGTTTCATCGCAATCGGATGAATGGTTTAGCAACGCATAAAAAACATACACACATACAAGCAAACATAAATTGATTTTAATATTCTAAGAGATAGCAATGTAGGCACACTTTCGGACGCGATTTATGATTTAACTTTAGCAAAATGAAAGGTAAATAATGATGTTAAATTTTACCTAAACATACTCTGAAATAATTAGGGACAATTTGGAAAAAAACTGTCAAATTTACAAATCTGAATTTAACCCCTAAAATTAATGGGAAGCGGGTTTTTTCAGCTGATTAATAAAGCTAGTTAAATAATTTGACACTGAGTAGAAAAAGAAGTGTGATAAGAACGGAAAAATGTGAAAATTTCCCGCTTAGATATGAAGTAGATTGATTATAGGTAATAAAGTTCACCAAAAACATGTTTAAAGAAAAATATTTTTTATTTTGCCCTACAGATTTTTTTCCTGTTTGTTTTTAGTATCATTTTAATCGTGAGCTAAAAAAGGGCAACAAATTTTAGTTATCAAATTTCTAAAAAAAATCGCTTGTAAATTCTCGCTTCATGTTTTGACATATGTGTAATTTAAAATGATATTTTTCCGTTTGTATATACACGAAGAAAAAAAAAACACTTTTCGTTGTGCATTGCTTGGAAAAATATCTATTTTTTGGCAGCAGTTTCATTTTCTAAGCCGTAAAACAGCGGAGGTTTGCTGTACTCATAACATTATCTGTGTCTAGAGAAATTTTATGTAAAACTCCTCCAACCCTCGGCGCAAGGGGGTAGGTAGACGAGCAGGGGTAGCTAAGCAGCAGAGCCCGTCTTAGGGGAGGATCAGCCGGGGCCGATCCAGTGGGAAGGAATAGAGATGTTATGGTCGTTGGTCCCACTCTTTATGAGTCATGCGCCGCTGTGCATTATATTTGATGGGGGACCGTAAATGATTTGTTCACGGAAGTTGAATGTATTCACATTTGGTAGACAATTATTATTGTGGATGAAACCTAATGTAATGAAAGGCAAAATTGTAATTTTTCATGGAAATGGGTTTTTTCGTTTAGTTGGTTTTTTCTTCAGAAGTAATTTGGAGGGTAATCCATGTATTTTCTATCGCTATGTGCCTTAAAAGAAAAACTTATTTTACTCGCCTTACAACACAGCATGCTTTCACGAAAAACGTAAAATGAATACAGTGTGGTGTGGCAATATAATTGAAATATTGTTATTTGTTATTTCCGTAATTTTGCGACTTTGCACTATTTGTCATAGCAAATGCTTGCTTGTATTTCATATTACTCAACATTACTCCATTTTTTCTACTAACTTATTTCTTGATATGATGTGGAGAGATTTTCCAAGAAATAAAACTAATTTATTAATTGATTGACGCCCTTTCTCGGGGCTTTTACATATGAATGGTGAGAAAATATACAGTATTTGTTGTACATAACTGAACTGCCTCAGTTACAATATTTGTTTAAAGATAAATTAAAATTTAATGGTTTAATTGGAGTACATACATAATCACCCTAACTAATAAATGTGTTTAAATTTTACACAACTGATAAATAACCATATACGATACGGTGTATGATATGTGATATTTTTATAGTTATTCATTAATTGTATAAAATTACAACATATTTATTAGAAAGACTCAATATGTATTTGCATCGGTTAATCAAGAGCACTTGCAGATCGTAGTCTAACTCATTGAGTGTTCGACATTCATCGAATATACGAAGTCCCTTTACGTTAAAAGACTACAGATCTAGAAGACAGTATAAAAAATAATTAACACAATTATTTGTGGATGACATAGGACCCCTGACCCTCCACACAGCATCTCTAAAGATGACATAGGCCCTGAGGGGTATTATTCTCCTCAGAGCCTCCAGTATGGAGCTAATGTATAAATAAATAAGTTTTAACATAATGTGCTTACTACACTAGCGACTCGACTAATAAATTTGAGGTTTAGGAAAAATGTATTATAATGTTTTGCATCCAGAAAGTACTTTTAAATACAATACTCACAGGTTACTTAAAATTAGTGCACTTTATAAGATTTGTAAGCGCCATCAAACACCAAATAAATGGTGGAATAAAGAAACAAATAAATAAAACATGTAAACAACAATAAGACAGAATTTGCATGGCGCGTAATAGGCCATTTGCATCTCATTTTTTTTTCCGGTTTAGGCAAATAGTATTTTTGAAACGCTGGCGATCTTTTGAAAATTTCAATCCGAAAAATCGGGCCATTCTTTATAAACTGGAAAGACGGGACATAATTTTATGGGTGCGAAAAAACGATCATTATATAGCCGAAATCATAAAAACACTGACGTATTCCACACGAATGGCACAAGAGAGTAACGAGGCATACCAAAAATATTACGTCTCATAAATATTTTTTTCCCTTATCCATCTTATTGATCATTTATCATTATAATGTTCAAGGTCTATATATCTATTAAATACCATGTAATAAACCTGTACTTGTAATATAATACATTATAAAATTTGATTTTGTTAAAATCAGCACCATCTGAGACAGTAACAGAAGACATAATATGTTCGATGTTCACTTCGTAACATCTGTCAAAACATCAAACCAAACGATATGTTCACAGAATACAAACAATAAAGCTAGTGACTTTTAAGTGTCAAACTCAAAAATCAGCCGGAAATCAAAGTGTTGCCATATGTGAAAAACAAAAGTGTGGAATTTTACAAAATTAATTGAATATTATCGGAGACAGGACATTTTCATGTAGTGACTTCACGAGCCCAAAAAACGGATTTATTTGATAAAAAAAAAAACTATAACTTTCTAAAAAAATTTTGTAACATTTCGTAATCTTAGTAGTAAAATATATCCACACGATTTTTCCCAAGTCATTATGAAATCTATACAAGGGGTTTACTATTATTACAAAGGTGAATAACTCTGCGTAAGTGCCTACGTTCGAGGCTCACAGACGATTAGCAAATATTATGTTTCCGGAATGCGCTCGGTAATGTTTGATGATAAAATTGCAGTTCCAAATCCAACAACTTCACTGCACATCTGAACATTAGAAAAAACCGCTGCTAACAAAAAAGTAGAGGTTTTATTACAACTTCACTATAACTGGAAACTGGATTGTTTATTTGCCGACAGATTTCATTGATTTATTTTGATGATTTTGGGGACATGCCAAACTGATCAGAATAAAAATATTACTACGTACAAATATTACTTAAGAGCCCGCAACCTGGATTTGTACCGATTTATTACATATTTCCCTTAAACACGGTAAGTGTTTTGCGCCGAAACGCAAATTATATAAAATCCCCTCGATAGAAAAAAATCGCAAAGTATGCTCCAAAAATTATTGTTAACACGTTTGTTTCAGTTATTTTACAAGTTATAATGAAAAAATTCACAGTGTTTCTTTAAATTCTATTTAAGATAATGCCCGCGAGATCGGTTTTATTAATATTTTCGCAATTTTCGCATCGATTTTGTTGCTGTAAATGTTAGCGCTCTCCTCTAACATTCGTAATTTCGTATCTCTCCATCTTCTTCTTTTCGGGCCCGGTTGCAGAGCCTCAAATATGTGTTCTACATAAAACCCTGTCATAGCTGCATTTGCTCATGTTAAACTGGTACTTATCGAAACTCTATTTAATCAGGTACGCCACACCCATACGTTATTACGTATTTCGTGGCAATGTTGTAGGTAGCTTGAAAACAAGCTTATGGGTCCATGTTGTGTAATTTTTTGTGTTTTGTATAGTAATATTATTCTGAGAACGTTTCAGCCATCTTTCGTTTACTACAATTGGGTACAATGGAGATAAAGCTTTTTCAAAAGCTCCTTAAAACGTCAACTTGTTTTTTTCATTTCCTTTTTCTTTCTCAATTGTGACATGCTATTAATCTCCACACCAGATTTTGATTAGACTGCGCAGTGCGCACGCCGTCAAACGTTTTCGTGTTGTTATTGCGGAATTTGGTTTTTCTTCAATTTATTGATATTTTTGTTTGTTTATAAGAATGATGAATCTATTTTCTTATTTTTACAATTGAATCATATTGGAAAGAGAAATTCGTTCAATTTGTGGCACTGTCGCTTACAGCATGCTTTTGAAATATTGTGTTTTATTTTCCGACAAATCCATAAGGCCTGAGCGTGACAAAAATTTCTCTTTGACAAATCATTACTTTAGATGTCTAAATTCTCATACAGATTGTTTTTCCCGTTATTTTCGAAATAATCATACCAATTATACGTAGAATAAGTAATACTTTGCGGTGGATACTTCTACTACCCAATAACAATGATTATTTTGTAAATTAATGGAAAAGTAATTCGAAATAGATTTTAGTAATTTTTGTTTGTATACCAATTAATAATAATTAGGTTGTTAATATAACTTGTTGTTAATAGGTACACAATAAGTATTTTATGAATAAACAGAGGTACATAAGCTTGTGTATTAAATTACATTAAAAAACACTTTACAATTTTAATAGTAAAATATCGAAAACATTTTAATGAATAAAAACAACCAAACAAAATCTTGATGTACCGTCCTACAATATTTAGAAAAAAATGCTTGCTGAAAATTCAAGGCCATGATAAAATTTTCTAGACATTTTCAATTTGGGAGGCGGGTATGGGTATCGCCGCCCCGGAACCATTTATTAGATAACCAAAAACTCTGCATTAGGTCACCCTAAGTGTTTTGCTATGTTTGACTTCGCAGGGGTGCCCGGGTTCGTGGGGTCAGGTTTGTCCGAATTTTAGCGGCGGATATGTCTGCAACTAAGAGCGTGGCAGACGAGGTCGGGAGAGACTGGTTGCGGGAAATCTTTTGACCTCTCCAGTAGGACTCTCGCGGAACATTCCCTTGCATCGCAGTGAAAAGGATGGATTCTTTCTGTTCACAGAATTTCTTCACCTTCCTTCCCCTACAAAAACCCTCCACATAGCATCCCCAAAGATGAAATAGGCCCTGAGTGGATTTATTTTCCTTAGGGCCTCCTGTTTGGAGCTAATGTCAAAAAAATACATAAAGTATGTTTGACAAAACAAACTTACGAAAAGCTAAGAAAAGATATATAATTAAGTTTGTTTTCGAAAGGTGAACAATTTCTCATTAACTTTTCACTTTATCAAAAAGAAAAACCTATAGCCTTGTATAAAGTAAAGAGGATAAAATACAAAATGATTTTTGAGCCGTATTTAAAATGTTTTGTAAAAACTCCGGGTTTATACAGCACAAGCTGCTACGTAAGACTAGCGGTGTCGCGAGGTTAAGCTTGCGGTATAAAATTCCAGTGGAACAACGTGTTGATATAATGCACTATGTGCAGGCGATCAATCTCTGGGATGCAGGCAGCGATGCAGTAACAATGCGATTACCGCACCTCACTTAAAGGTTTAACTCCCCGACCAACGGCAGGCGGCATACACCCGGACTCGGAACGCGAGCACTATTTGATGGTCTCTGAAACCGCGAACGTCTTTAGGATTGAGATAATTTTTCTACTAGCATTTTTATCTCGTGCGCTCATGAAACGTGTGATATCAATATTATCGAGTATGCATTGATAAAACGGGATGAAAAATGTACGAAAAATGAACGTAAAGTGATAGCATAGTGATTGAAGAGTAAATGAAGAGTAAAGTGATTAGATAGTGAGTGATTGTTGAGTAAATGAGGATTGCATGGGGATTGAATAAGTGATTGAAGACTTAATGAAGAGTGAATGAAGTGTGAATGAAGAGTAAGTGAAGAGTGAATGAAGAGTGAATGCAGAGTAAATGAAAAGTGAATGAAGAGTGATTTAAGACCAAATGAAGAATGAATGAAGAGTGGATGACGAGTGAATGAAGACTGATTGAAAAGGAATAAAGAGAGATTGAAGATTGAATGACGTGTATATTTGAAATGAATGAAGAATTAATGAAGAGTAGTTAATGAAAAGAGACTGAAAAGTGATATGAAGTTCTTGAAAGAAATGAAATAATTGAAAGAAACATAAAATCCTCACCCACCTATATATCTATCTCACATTCCTTCCACAGCTTAAGCATTACGTCTCCGGAACGACTCTCACAAAATTAAACAGAATTCTTATATTTTCATCTTGCTCATTTTCCACCAACCTTCTTTTTTTCATTTCCAAGCCCCACCCCCGAATGGGGGTGTGAATGTGAAGTTGTAGTTGAATGTATACTGAATGTGGGACAAAATGTTAATCTTTCGAGGCTTAATTATTACGTATATTTCAATTACAAACTGTGTCTTAAAAATCACAACTGTGTCTTTTTAAAAATCCAAGTGACATCCTGAATCAGCCCTCGGAGAAAATGTCTCAAGTAACAATAGTATTCACGTAAGACCCGTTGATTTAATTATTAATAAATCTGCGTTACGAACGTCAGAAATAAGTAATATGTCAAGAATTTTGTGGGCTTCATTTATGGAAAGCTATATTGGTTTGTCATTATTTTTTGGCTTAATTTGGATTTAACTGTTGGAAAACGTTCCATAAGAAGGGAAACATTGCAATTTCAGTTCTTATTATAGCGCTTTAAAGGTTGTATGTTTTATAAATAAGTTAAGTACAATGGAATGAATGTCAGGGTTGATACTTTAACACCCAAGCCATAAGTCGCTCGTTATGGATAATGCAACCTTATTTTGACATATAAACCATTTCAGGCTAATTTGCTTTGATTTTTTGGGGAGCGATTGGAAGAAAACCGATTCTGAGAAAATAACCGATGGTGGATATAATTTTGGTATTCCATTCAAAATTTTTGATGATGAATAGTTGAAACTACCCTCAAGTATAGCAGTTTTATGTCCGAGAGATCGAGTAAATGGCCTCTTTGGCATGTGCTTAGCTTGAGAGTCACGTGACCACACACTTTTCTTATTTTCCCTTCCTTACCTATCTCTGTCTCTAACTATTTTGCATAACTGACTTTCACTTGGCATAACGTGTAATTGTATTTGGTACTATATTTTAAAAAGTGCGTAATATGTTCTTAGAAACTTAAATATTTTAAGTTTATTAAGTCCGAAATTTTGGATGTCATTTAAAATATGTAGTAAGTATTTCAAAAGATAATTTTTTTAACAATTTCGAAACCGGAGAAATGTAGGCCTCCTGTCTTATATTTTGACAGTTAAAAAAATATACTTTTCATTAACATGTTTGATGACGTCAGTATATTTCAGTAAATGAAAAAACCTCACAGAATTAGATGGAGAAAGGTTGAAAGGGCGTGTTGTTAAACTGAAAAACAAATTTTCGACCACAAACAATCTTTTCGGCTATAAAAACACCAGTCAAAAGTTTTCTTTCGTGAAAACCGGAAAAGAATCACGTCATGTTTTTGGTAGATAGCGTGGAAGAGTTTTAAATAAAACAACCTTATTATCCAAATGCAATATATTTTGTATGGAATATCGCATTAACCAACGGTAAGGCATTTTCGAGAATAATTGTACAATAATTGTGCACAGTTTCATAGATCATCTAGCTTGACGGCGGTTTTTTCCAATATTCCACGAATCTCTTAATTGTAAAGCTTGCGCTAACAATATAATATATTTAAATTAATCAACTTATTTAAATCTCACATTTGAAAATGACACGTAATCGGGCGATGGAATCCGAGCGTCGTTAACATTTTCCGCATTATTGTATTGCTCCAGCGACTTGTTACATTACTCCCTCCGTGTTTTCTCCCATGATGGCAGATGATAATGTTAACACATTACTGCTGGATTATCATAATCATCGGATGAAGTCCACAGATGGAAAAAAGAAGCCGAGTTCGCTTACAAAGACCCGTAGAAAACTATCAACTTCGGACTAAAACTAACAACAAATCGTCAAGCCAATAATATTTATGAAAGGTCCTTTCCCAAAACTGGTTATCGGGAGGCTTATAAGGAAGGTGAAGATAAATTTACAAAGACAAAATAGTAGGTATCTATTAATAAACGTTTTTTAGATGTTTTAAGCGAGTTTTTAATGATTTTATTTAATTCAATGAGACAATAATTAAGCTCCGATTGCAATTGTAAAGTTAAAATGGTAAACAACGACTAATTAGTTTTAAAAATGACCCAGTTCTCGCTATGCGTAATGCTCCAAACGGTCGGTAGAGATTATCGGAATACACACACGCGATTTGTTTCAAAAGCAATTTGAAGTAAATTATAACTTTGGCAATTAGTGAATGCGTTTCAACCGCGACTTAACTAACACCGTGGATGGTATAAATCCTATCAAATATGCTTTACTTGCACTACTGGAAGCTTTAAGAAAGCTTCATAAAACAAGCTTTGTATCACGATTCGAAGCTGTGAAAAGCGTAACAATAATTTTATGAAAAATTTTTTAGGTTTATTTATTTTTTAATGTCTGACATTTTAGTGTCTGACATGAATACATAAAAAAACATGCTCTCATACAGGGTTTTCCAATAAGAGGTGTTATTTTAATATTCAAAGAAAAATGCCATTTTTTTAATTTAAATGATCGGATGTTTATTTCATTATAAAGAGGAAGGTATGCCGTTAATTCTTGAAAAATAACTTCAGGCAAATGACCACCACGACCACGCTTACAGGACCATATCCTTTTCATGAAATTTTCCATAACCAAATCGCAAAGTGGCTGCCCTATGTCCTCGATAGCCTCACGAATTCCATCTTTGAGGTCTTGAATCGACGCTGGGCTGTTGGCGTAGACCTTCTCTTTCACGTGGCCCCAAAGGAAGAAGTCGCAAGGTGTTAAATCACAAGATCTCGGTGGCCAATTGTGATCACCTCTTCGAGAGATAACACGGTCCGGAAACTTTTCCCGTAAAAAATCAATGGCTTCGTTGCTTGTGTGGCACGTAGCGCCGTCTTGTTGAAAGTAAACGTTGTCCAGATCAATACCATCCAATTCCGGCCATAAAAAATCAATAATCATCTCTCGACAGCGCAATCCATTCACCGTAACTGTTGCTCCAGCCTCATTTTCATAGTGAATTTTAATAATTTCAATGCGTTGTTGAAGCATGTATCGTTCCATTTTTATTAATGGCGTAGTTTCTACTTGTCAAATGTCAAAAAATGACAGCTTTAAAAGTGACATCTACCGAAATAGCGGGCTATTCAAAATAACACCTCTTATTGGAAAACCCTATATAATTGCTGTTTTACAAAGTTTCTTTGAATTCCCATTTTGCTTGGGTAAAAAAAGACGTTATGAAAAAAGAAAAAAATATCTATAAATATAATATACATGTACGGATTTCACGGACCGTAAAATGGTTAAGACTTGAGAACAAAAAAATATAATCCTTAATTAGAGAATATGGAAAATATATTTTTAGAAGTGATTCATTATAACGTTCACGTAATGAAAATATTCAGGTAATGCAGAAATCTTTCGTTTGTCCGAAACTTTCTTGAATCGACTGAATTATTGAATTTAATTTTTAACGTGGTAGTTGTTTTCGAAATAAAGCCATAAATGATTTTTGTGATATAAATGGTGAGCGGCCAGTAATATTGAACGTATTTCAATAATTCTGCTTTTGTACGTAGGTACTCGTTGGTGTTCGTAACTGCCTCGAGGGATTGAAAGTCAAAATATTGTCTATGGCACACTTTTCTCCAGCACAAAGGTTTTGGTATGCTTATAGTCAGTTTTAGGACGTGATCAATAAATTCGTTTTGGTGATATGTACAAAATGTGCATAATGCTTGAAAGCAATCTTTCTCCATTTATTTGTTTATTGTAACCGTTAATTTTTTCCACTAGCATACCACGTAAAAGCATGATTCTTGACTTTGCACGAGCTTCCCTTAGAGTAATATTTTTTTATAACACAATGGGATATATGCTACGGAAAACAAAAATATATACGATTTCATGGTGAAAAATACAGTAAATCGCTAAATAAATTTTTGTTTTCCTTGTAGTTCTACCGAAAAAACTGAGGGGAATATTTTTTAAGCTTTAATTTGTGTGTTTTGTTGTTTTATATCACATTGTTCGGCTATCTTGGTTAGTTCTACTAAGTATTTGAGTATTATAACAATGTGATACACAACCATCTACGAAGGTACGTTAATAATTTTAACATTTTGTTGCCAACAGGCGATGGGGCATATCGTCGTGCTGAATTGTCCTGTTACACGGAAGACAGCTCCCCAATGAACTAGAGTCAGAGGAGACATGTCGGATTAAGCCTGCAACAGGACACTAAGTCCGCAGTAGACGCCTGGAAACTAGCACGAATGCTAGTTCATTATTGGGGATATATCTTAATATATTTGGTTTTTAAACAATGAAATTATTTTTTCATTTAATTCAATACAAGCGTTCCAACTACCTGGAAACATTAAAAACTATGACATCCGCACTACGAAAAAGATTTAATAACGAGTGATGCTAAGCATCAAGATCTTTCACTAACCGGGAATTTTTGCCAACAACTATTCAGTATAACAATTATTATAAGCAATAATTGTCAGCCTGAAACACTCATTTACATTGAAAAATCTTCCGAGAAAAGATCTTTTCTCGGAAGATTTTTCAATGTAAATTAGTGTTTCAGGCTGACAATTATTGCTTATAATAATTGTTACCCTTTGTGCTTTGCATAAAAATCTTGTCTAAACGTTAGTTTATAAATTAAAAAATAATAATTATTCAGTATAACATTTAATATTCAATACCTACTATATTTATCTATAACACCTTTCCGTAAAGTCATAACATGTATTTTTTTGTATCATTCCTTTTTTCAAAAACATGAATTTGAATAATTACTGGAAAAAAGTTCCCAGGAATCATGAAAAAGTTGGAAAAATGTGTATCTTTCCGCAACGGACGTGAGAAAAATGTGCTCAGTACATTATCTGCCATTTCATAATTCTCCTTTATGCTTCCGGGGAAATTCTTACAGAAATCCGGAAATTAAAGCACGACGGGAAATGGAAGTGGGGAATTTGTCGAGGGGACAAATCTTCTCCGTTACCTCAACAGACGTATTTCACGCATAAGTTTCTCGGCGTTCCTTACAGGTGATGTTTTTGTCACAATTGCGCATTTTTCAAGATGTTTTTTGACGTGGTTAGGGAATTTCTCCAGTTATGAATGGTAAAACTTATGTAAATATATATATATATTTTTATGTATTTAAACCATTGTTATGTATAGTCATATTATCTTGTAGTATTTCAAAGAAGGAACTTAATGAATTTTACAAAAAATCTAATACTACTGTTTGCTCAATGCGCGTCCATTTGTGGGTTGGATTTTCTACAAAAAACCTAATTTTTCACGACTTTTTCAATTTTTTTCGTGAGCTTAGCAAACACATTGATAATATTTAAAAAAAATATTTTTAACACAAGACTTTATTTGAGGTAAGAAGTAAGAAGTAAGAAGAAGTAAGAAGTAAGAAGATGTTCTTATTTGGGGATAGTCAAGCCGTTTTACAAAAAAATATAAAGTGAATGTGATATCCGCGGTTTTACAATAAGCCAGGTTTTTCATGACACTTTCAGTGAAAGACCATTAACTTGCGATCATTATTAAAAAAAATGATCCAGAAATTGTTTCCATAAATTAAATTTTTATTTTTTTATTTTTCGTTATTACATCTTGTATTTTTCAGTTTTTTTTTGTAATTTTTACATTTATTTGTTTTTTTTTCTACCTTCTACCTACAAAACTTGCACACTGTTTGAATGATACTTTTTTTTAAAATCTACGTTTATTTGGTTTTTTGACACACCCACCTAATTATCAAATATTTTTTTGTTTATTATGTTTACATGACGTGAACATGAGTTATTGGGTAAGTTAGTTACCTAAGTATTATAATTAGTTCTTTAAAATGCATTTTATGTTAATAACCCGTAAATTTTGATTACAAAAATAAATATAAATGCAACCACAAAAGTTTCTCGCCTTGCAAATTTGCCTTTATGGACGCGTGCTGCACGCACTGTGTCGTCATAAAATGAACCGATCGTAAAAAGCTAACGGAGTCATTTTACGTTTTCTCCGTTTCCCCATAAATTTAATTTAGTTACGGCTCTGAGGTAAATGCAAGTAATTGGAAATCTACTGAATTGTTGAAATCTAAGACTTCAACTTTTGTTCTTAATGTCGTCTAAATATTAATACCATTGTAGGGTGTAGCAGTGATTGATTTTTTCTCAATTTTCGTAGAACAAAAATGTAATTAATAATCGTGGAGCAAAAGCCGAAACCCCAAAGGAAATTGCTGATCAAAGAGATAGAATATCGGATAGAGGTTGAAAAGGATTCACTTTCATCACTTTTCTGGTGATGTAATTGCAACATTTTTAGATGTGGGGTGTGTTGGGCGACGATATTTGATAAAATGGTAATTACTGTAATGTAGCCAGTGATTGTATTCTGAATAGAAAATAGTTGTCGAGTAGGACACGGTTAAAAGAAAAATCGTCACATCAATATACCTACATTAATTTTAAGTAAAATTGCATGAAAACAAAAAGAAAAATAATACTATCGCTACTATTTATAGTAGTTTATTGAAATAGTCTGGTTTTCTTGGGAAAATAATTTCCAACATAATGACGACTATTTAATATCTCGGTACTGTACAAAGTAGGTACGTGTGTGTGTCTGTTTTTTTAAGTTATTCTGTGGATACATCTCATTAAAAAAATATAGCGTGGTTTTAAATTAGGTTTTTAATGTATATTTTTTTTTAATTCGTTACCTTTAATAAACCCGAATTACTTCATGTTTCCATTAGTCCAAATGCAAACAGTTTTTCAACTCGTAAAAAGTTTCTTGAAAAGTGTTTAAAACGTGCGGATTTGCGCTATCTCTGCAAAGTGTTTAATTAATTATGAAAAACATTGGAAACGAACCGGGAATATAGATGAAAAATCCAATAAACCATCACCTTCGTTTTCACGCACAAGAGATAACTGAAAGGATATTTATTGTGGAAGGTCTCAGTGGTGTGTTGAGCAGTCAATTTTTTTATTTGAGTTTTTCTTGTTAATAATTAGCAACAATTTATATAAAATTATTATCAAAAAAAAATGTGTGCTTTAGACCGCACGTTCAGTCGTGTGGTCTAAATCACATTCGTTCTTTACTTCACTAACTTATAAAAGAACATATGACCTTGGGGTGACATGACATTGGGGTGACATATATGACCATGGGCATACGACCATACGGCCCTGGGGTGACCTACGACCGTGGGGTGACCTACGACTGTGTGGTGTGCTACGACCTTGGGATGACCTACGACCTTGGGATGACCTACGACCTTGGTGTGACCTATGACCTACGACCTTGGGGTAACCTATGACCTAAGGGTGACCTACGACCTTTGGGTGACCTACGATCTTGGGCTGACCTACGACTTTGGGGTGACCTACGAACTTGGGGTGACCTACGACCTCGGGGTGACCTACGACCTCGGGGTGACCTATGGCATGGTTATTCAATAAATTATTCCTTGTGCTCGCACCTCTCTCTCTCTTGCTTTACAGTAATATACGAAACGTAACTCTCTCTCTTTCTATCTTCACTAACTTATATCGCCCTCTCAACTTCAAGCGTGCGTAAAGGCCCGACCGTTCGCCTCGCACGATGATCGATCACCGTTCGCATCGATTACCGTTCGCATAACACCAGCTTACTCCCAAAGTCAAGCGTGCGTAAAGAAGTTTTACTTTAAAAAGTTAAAATATCGAAATCTAATAGATTTAACACGGCAAATATTGCAGGGAAATATTTTAAGGAAACTGTGGTAGAGCAAAAGCATTGTGCTATCGTTTTCACAAAATATTTTCTTCACATGGGATTCCAAGAGAGATGATTACTGTGCTGTGTGGAAAGGAAAGGAAGGAGTGAACTTAAGCCTTGAAGATACTCATATTATAGATTAAAGGAAACACAGAGGTCAACAAATCAATCCACAGCCAACAGCTGGTGAACACAGAACAAGTCCTCGAAACGACCTGTAATCTTTCCTCCCTTCCATTTTCCTTCTTGAGATAACGATTCCAATAGCATTGCAGTATCCATCATCAATGCTGATTAGGAGCTGGCTAAGGATTAGGTGCTTAAATTCACCAAAAATCAGTTTGAATTTGGAAAATATTGTAATGTTTCTTTACGGATTTTCAAATAAAATAGAGTCTCATAGTAATATAAAGAGACTAGATGTGGTCCTATAGAAGACTGTTAGGAATTTCCTGGAGAGACCACATTACAAATGAGGAGGTTCTCCAAAGAATCGAAGGAGGAAGGCACCTGCTCAGGACCTTGTCCGAAAGGCGTGCAAGATGGATCGGCCATGAAATATGACAAGAAGGCCTCTTGCGTGCCATAATGGAGGGTATGACCGAGGGGACAAACTCTAGGGGACGCCCACGCCGAGAGTACCTGGAGGACCTGCTGGTGGACGTGCGCTGCTTATCATATGCAGACTTCAAAAGAGCCGCACAAGTCAGGGAAGAGTGGAAGAGACGAATAGAGGAAATTGCTGCAAACCAATCCCAGGATTGAAACCAGAGAGAGATAGTAATATGAACGTAAAGCTTGTCAGACGTTTGATAATAATTTACAAAGTACAATAAAACAGAAAATTTTAAAAGCTATCATGGACCCTGATAACGATGATTTATTTTAATGTTTAGATAAGGCATCTAGACTTATAATAACATTTAGAAATCTACAAAAGACTTTCAGTTTTCAAAAAAAATAATTAAATAGTTTTCTTTTTTCAACTACTGATCAAAGAGATCAAGAGAAAAATGGAAATAACGGGGAGAACCAAAAGTTTTGGTTGGAATCGCATTGAAAAAACCTCTGATATATTTCCTCCTTTATCTACTTTGGTACGCCGCTAGAACGTTCGTTTTGGTGTAGAACGTAGATATATCATATACAGTTCATATAATATTACGTAAGCTGTACGTGAATGTATTAAAATTAAACGAAAAGAACCCTTCCCTTGAACTTTTTTTGGAAATTGGTTTTTGAGAGACGAGTCCGCAAATTTGGCTTTTTACTATACGTATAAAAAAACGACGTGTTAGTAGAAGTATTTCAGTGGAAGCCCGGGAGGATTATCCATCAAAATGTAGCTTGATAAATTGAAATATTAAAAAAACCCTCATCATTTATTTGCCACGAGCCGTCACTGCTTTCTCGTTACTTCAACCCTTAGTGGCAACGTCCAACCCCTTCCGAGACGCCCACCCACAAAACGTGTTACAAAACTGATTTCGTGACCTGAATATTTAAACGTACGTCATCACTGAGGGAGCTCATCAATTAAAACCACCCCTAAAATCAAAAGGTTCCAATCTTATAAAACTCTTTCCTGTAAATATTCTTTTTGTAAAAGCTTTTTTTGTGAAGTGTCTACGACTTATGTTAATGTTTGGAGGAATCAAAACGGTTTTAGTCGGCAGCCACTCAATCTGCCTGTCCGTCGGGTAGCTATTTTTCTTCGGTACTTTATACCAACCAACTTCGCTTGTCTTCCTCGTCTTCAAGGTTTGTTTACGGCCGGCCTATACCATTATCGCGGCGATGCATTGTTTCTTGGCAAAGTGACGAAACAAACGATTAGGCGAGTAAGTTGGTTTCTAAGTTGGAACTTACCTACTTTCTTTATTCTTTTCACATCATATTTTTATGTTTGAAAATTTAGGTATTTAGGTCTATGCACAGACAGGCGATATTCGCAGCCGCTGTGGGTAGCGGAAACCGATGGGGTATGCGGTATTCTAACCATTCTGCGGATTTCTCTTCTTATATGGGTACCGAAACTTGTTGATTTTTGTCTGTTGTAGTCAGTCCCTTTCCTGCCGTCCGTGAATAAATATATACTGTGATCGTGCGTGACCCATTAAAAAATACCTTATTATTGAAATAGACAGTGATAGCTCCTGTTTCGCAAAATAAGCGAGTATTTGTATTAGACACTAACATAAAAAATTCTAACTGCAAAAAAAGTAAAATAAGTTTATTTACATCTTCAGAGTAAAAGCACCCATCGACAAACTACTAAAGTAGTTTATTGGGACTTTTCTTTTTTCTGTAAAATATTTATATTTTTTTCCTGTCATATTGTATTATTTTGTCTTTATAATAGATAAATAAAAAAAAAATAGGTAAAAATTAAAAAAAAAAAAAAATACCACCTAATCATCTGTGTAGCGGAATTAGCAGGGTTCTAGTTTTGCGCTAGTCGCCGGCGTAGTGCAGCGGTAAGGCGCTTGACTCGCATTCCGAAGGTCTCGGGATCAAAACCCGGCGTGGCAATAAATTTTTTTTGATTAATTTGTGTATTTCACAATTTATTCATTTAAAAAAACATATAGTATATTTGCGGCACGTTCCAGAGTGGAAGATACTCTCAGTATCGCCCTGGTGTAAGACCACCATTCAGAATTGAAACGTTGCCTGAAATGGCTTTAGCTGTGTTTGGTGACCAGATCTGAATAGCCAGGTACTTCCCCACCTTCCTTTTCCGTATCTCCTTCCATCCCCATACCTTTAGCCTCACAACATACCCCAATTGTGGATGCCATAGTCTCACTGGCTTCAGACGGGAGCAGTTGGGACTCCTGTACGGTATTCATGTAAAAAAAATCAGTTTAGTTATGTTTTCCATTTTCCTACTTGCTTTCTCTTTCCTTTGTGTTTTCTGGATCTACAATAATCTTTGTTTAACGTAAATTACGCCATTTTTGTACTCTTACAATATTTTACAAATAGATTCTTGCACATTATATACAGATGATTTTTTGTTTTTAATTTAGATGGACCGTTAACAAATAATTTTAATAAATAAAAATGAATGTTTCTGTGTGAATGATATTCCATATGCGTTCTTAAATCATTAATCCCATTGAGTTGAAACTTTTGTGAAATATCATGCGCCCCCCGGAAGGGTTTCAATATTCTGGTAAGCTCTGGCGTTCTGAAATTTGAATAAAAATGTACAATAGGTGGCGCGAGAGTTGTGTTTATTTTATATAGTTTAGCTACAGGGAGGGAATAAGGGCGAGAGAGAATCCGGGATGGGGGAGGCGTTCGAAGAAAGGGGGAGGATTGGCGAGGAAAGGGGTAGGAGAGTAAGTTGGAAGAAAAACGCAGGAGAGGAGAGGAGAACGCTGGAGGTAGCGTATAAAAATATTTTATTTCCGAAAGACCTTCAACGAGAAGAATAAAAACACTTTATTTCTCCGAGTGGCTTTGACTTGGATTCCGGGTGTATGCCACTAAATAAATCAGAACACATTTTTAAAAACTTTATAATTTATTAACCACAACCCGCTTACTTCCCCACCTTCCTCTCCCCTATCTCCTACCCACCCCATACCTTTAGCCTCACAACATACCCCAATTGGGTATACCTTAGTCTCGCTGCCTCCAGACGGGAGCAGTTGTGCGGTATTCATGTAAAAAAAAAAGTCGCCTCGTACAAATACTCGGCTGAATCCAGCTTGATATTTTTCTCTACACACTACAGTAGCAAATATGACTTATATCTGAATAGACCTTTCACAATATTACTCAAGGTGCTTCTAGATAGAGAAGAAAAAATGTTTACACTGTTGAAATATTTTTACGACTCACTTTCTCTTTTTATGTAATAGGTATATTTGCTTGATATCCACGCCATCAACTTTACCAAGAACTAAGCCTGAAATATTTTATTTTCTGTTTTCAATTATTTTTTTATGTTTTCTGGAAAAACCAAGAATCAACTTTAAGAAGGTAGGTAAACGTAGCGTCAATCAAAACTGTAAATCATGATTCTATTTTAGTTTGAAACAGCAAACACTTTCGAAGGAGTATAAAAATGTCATATTTTGTCTACAATTTCTAGATCAAAAAAATATTTTCTAGTTGCATGTAATCATATTTCATATGATGCAAGCTTTGAAACCATTACAAAAATACACGTGTGCAGTCCACACACGTTAGAAGTGAAACCCACAGAGAACTAAACTTCGAAACGCCGAGTATCAGGAGTAGGCTAATTGTAGGGTTTATTTATTTTAATATTGATACCAAGTTTAAAAATTATTTTACATTTTATTCTACGAAGCACCGCCTAAAGACAAAATCATATAGATGTATGTGTTTGTCCCTTTTTAGTGTATCGCTCGTTTCCATTTCATCGAGTTTTAAATCACAACGGTGCTAAGGAAGTTTTCACGGACGCTCATTTCTTGTTCATAAGTATTGTCTACTTGCTCACTTAGAACATGGTTAAATCTGTATTAACCCTCCGCGTGCTAGTTGTATGGTCCTCTGGTAGGGTCTGACAGACCCAGGGCATTTTAAAGTATATGTAACTATTTTAAATTTTGCCCGCGAATGTCATGCGTTCCAGTAGCTGCAGCTAATAAATTACATGAAGAGAACTTAGTTCTACCCACCTTGCTCTTGAAAGCAAACGTCATCATAGCCAGCGCGGGTCTCGCATAACCTACCCTACCTGACCAAATATTTAGGAAAATGGCACTGGAATTTGGCTATAAAAAAAGGAAAAAAAATCATTCTTCGTAGTCTTCCCACTCTTGTCTAATTTAGTTTTCTGACGGTGTCACTTCTACTGCGTGTGAAATGCACACTCTGATTTTATATTTTATCTCTTTTCTTTAGGCAATTTTCATTGTTTCCTTAGATTTTTGTCAAGGAATACTAATCACCATATCTTCAGGACTGACCGCAGAGGATATTGAAATACTTTTAACTGAAGAAAACCATGATTCCGAATAAATTGTTATATTTGAATAATTTACATTCCGATGCAAATGTTTTATTTTTTATTTTTTTATTTTTGTCTGAATGATTCTCAACCACGTTCTTAATATAAGTCGTCGGTAAAAACATGTCCTAACCCAAAATATTGCAAAAAAAAATTATACATGTGACTCACATTTTTTCAAAGCACACATTTTTCTCCTACCAAAAATATGCCTTTTTTCAAGCACAAATATTTTACGAATCTTGATTACAAATATTATTTTCCCATTAAAATATTGATAAATAGTCCTATACAATACACAGCGCATCATTTTGTTTGTGATTATATTTAATTTTATTATACGTTTTACGCGAATATAAAAATCGTTACATTTTTCATAAAAATAAGTTAGGTTGTTTTTGGAAGAAATGAGTTGTAATTTCTGAAATGTTTTTTATTCATTTTTTGGAATATGAATTTTAACAGAGAAAAGAAAAAAATATGTTTTAATTAATACAACTGAATCTATCCAGCATCGCCGAGTCTCACACACCCTACCAGGCATAAGTAGTCTTACATGTAGTTTCACAAGGCATGCGAGGGGTTGACGACTTCTATCATAGCTTTGTTTTGCTTAAAATTTCAAAAAATAATATTTATAAAAGGATAATATTAATATTCCTACCGACAGCTGATTTTAAGAACATTTTCTTAATTATTTGATCGTTTTATTAGCATTATTTATATACCATCTTTATATTTCCAGAATACTTTTATTTGGTTGGGTGTATTCTACACGAAGCAGTATTTCACGAAGCAGTATTTCACATTATCAGATATGAATACGGTTGAGAGAGGTTTGACAAGATTGTCATTCTCCTCCCTTTGACAAAGACAGATTATTGACAGAATGTTACGTCACCCTCCTAGATATGTTAGTCAATTTAACCTTATCGAAAGGGCGTACTGGAAGATCTCGAATAAATCATCAGATATTTCCCTACAGTTTTATGAAAGATTCGGATATTTATTATCAAAGACGCAACCCACCCAAAATCTGAAAAAAATAACCTTTATTAATTTAAATTATGAGATCAGTATTTCCAATTTTATTTTTTTATATAATTGGGTAATTGAAAAATGTGATCAATCAAAGCAGTTTGGGTTCGGGTCGACATAGCTATAAATTTTTATTTTCTATTTTCTTGGTCGTGACTCAAAAAACATTATTGAAATGCCACGATAATTGTTGTTTTTTTGGTATATTCTCTTACTTTATGACTTTTTCCACTGTCACATGTACACTGCATAATCCATGCATCAACTCATCCTCGCATGGTATTAGGGGATTCCCAGTCCGCCTCCTCCACCTTCTCTCTCCCCACTCCACTCCTCCCATCAACCCTCCCTCCCCCTCCCCCTCCACCCACCACTCCCCCCACTCCACTCCCTTCATCACCCCCCCTCCCCCTCCACCCACCCCTCACTCCTCTCCTCCCCCTCCACCTTCCCTCTCTCCACTCCACATCAACCCCCCCTCTCCCTCCCCCTCCTTCTCCACCGACCCCTCCCCCACCCCATACCCTTCCACACTCCACCTCCCTCTACCTTCCTCCAACCCTCCCCCTTCCCTTTCCTTCCCTCCCCCTCTCCCACCCCACTCCGCCTCCTCCACCTTCCCTCTCTTCACTTCATTCCCCCCATCAACCCCCTCCCCCTCTCTCGCCACCCACCCCTCCCCTTACCCCCTACCTCTCCACATTCCCTCTCCCCACACCACTCCCCCATCAACCCCCTTCCCCCCCACCCCCAACCCATCCCCGCAACCTCCTCCTCCCTTCCCCTTTCCCCTTCCTTCCCGCCCCCTCTCCCTCCCCTAACCCCCTCCTCCCACCCTCATCCCCCTCCCCTTATCCCCCTCCACCAACACCTTCCCAATACCCCCCCCCCCACTCCTCCCTCTTACCTCTCGCATTCCACACATTCATTCCCGATACATTCAGTTTTCAAACTGCTCGCGCGCCACCTATTATATTTTTTTATACAAATTTCATAATGCCAGAACTCAACGGTAGTTTTATAACGAAAAAAAAGAATTATCCAATTTGGTGCAGTCGTTCGGGTTTATGCGCATACATACATTTCGGTGATTCATTTTTAGAGATAGTTATTAAGTACGACGCCAACAAAGCACTCTTTTTAGGGTGAATTGCCTAATTAAAAAAAAAACATCGTTTCCAAGGCGACAATTGCTTTGCTTTTTTTCTGACGTTTGCAATAAATCGATTTTGTTAGGGACAGGAAACGTATGATAAATAATTTTATAACGCTCATAACGCCAGAGCCTACCAATATATATATAGCCTATAGTACTCGCAATTAACGTAGCTTTCTATTAGTGACAGAATTTTTAAAATCCATTCATTAGTTTTTGCGTGAAAGAGTAACAAACATACATCCAGACATCTATACAACCATACAAACTTTCGCCTTTATAATATTATATAGTAGGAAAGTAGGATTGTAATAAATAAAATAAATTTGCCTCAAGGTGTGCGCCATCTTTCGGGATGCTGTGTCGAGGATATTTTCAAGTAAAGGAAGAAGCAAAAGATCTGAGAACGAAAAGGAATAAGAGGTGGGTAAGAATCTTGTGGTCGGCTTGTCCAAGAGTGACATATGAATCCATCCTTCCCCCTACGGTGCAAGCCATTGGGTCAACATCTAGAAGTCTAGAGATTCCGGTTGGAGAGGTTAAAGGTTCTCACTCATCTGGCCTCTCCCGATTCGGCACGCCCCCGCGGTTGGTGGGCAGGCGCATCCGCCGCCAAGCCTTAGACAAAACTCGCCCCCAGAACCCTTGCTAGGTCACCATGCGTAGCGAACAACTTTGGGTGACCTACGGCAGAGGTCGGTTGTCCTGTGAAATGTTCCCGTGGCAACGTTGTACCCATACCCGCCTCCCAAATTAAAATGAATATTTAAAATATTTCGGAATTTAATTAAATAAAAGCAAGAATAGTCTAATGTCTTGGCCACTTCATAATTAGTGGCAAGAAAAGATTAAAAATATTTTTGACAGGCAAAAGTACCGACGGATACTTCAAAACGTAGTAGTTTTTTTTTCCAAACTGGTCTGAGTTTCTTCTGGGATACGTTTTGAAAGTTTTATCGTTTTTTTAAGAAATAAGTGTCAATCTTACTTGCATCCAACTTTCTTTTAAGTACATAGGTACGTTAAATTATCAAGAGAAAGAAATAGAATTATACTTTTCAGTAGAAATGCTCTATTCAGTTCATCTAAAATCTAAAGACCATTCTCACTAACGTAAGAACAAAAGACGTTTGTAATTTAGTTGATTGTTCTGAGAAGTCCTTGAAAAAATTTGTGTTTTGCAGTGGCACTAAAACATAATGTAGTGTAGTAATTAAAATGATGCGGCAAAATGTGAGGGTCTGAACTTTTAGTTGGCACTTTGGAGTGCTAAGTAGGAACCTACTTTTTCGAGTGCCAATTGCGTCATAAAAAAGGGGTGAGCATAGAGGATGGAATGTCAATCGAAACATTGCGTGCCAGTTACTAGTTAGGTATTTAGAAGGAACACTACCCTGACGGGGTATCGGAAACAAGGCATAAACGCTTATGTGGAATGTAGGTCATTGGCCGACAAAACAAGGGTTTAAAAATACAAAGAACTCACACCAAGATGCGTTAATGTTTCCCATATTTATAGTTTATGGGCGGAAGGTCTTTTCAAATACAGGAAAGATTTTTCTGGATTAGATAACATTAATTTTTATTTTTAACTTAATGAGTAAAACCTGTACATGATTGCATGGTTCCCGAATTCCTGCAAAAAAAGGCAATAGATGTCGTACATTAAATAAAAAATTGATAAATTTATCCAATACACTATCTAGATAGCATTTAGTTCTGGTTGAATCTTGCAATGATACGTGAAGATAGCAGCCAATAAAAATATGTCTTTAGAAAATGAAGATAACGTTGGTAGTTCTTAGTCGAAGTATGATAGAGTTAAAAATGGTTGAATCGGATAGGGTCACATTAGCTCATTTGGTAGAGTTGCGGCCCGGAAAACCGAAGGTCCTAGGTTCGAGTCGCAGACGTGACCGTATCTTTTTTTTGATTTTTCTGTTTCCGATTTTTGATTGAGTTTCGCAATATTGTCTTCATTAATTAAATGGATAATATTCATTTTTTAAGAGGATAGAAACATAAATATATGATATAGGTAAGAAATTCCACAGTCGAATTGCTGGTTACAAGAGTCTTAAAAATAACTCGTTGAAGCTATATCTTTGAGACTTCCATTGCAAGAAAGAGGATACTCGGAAACCAGCAAAATTTTCAACAGCTGAACAGTTGGGAACATCAAGGGCTCATAAAAAAATTATTCGTTCTTATCAGACAAATGATAACTGCGGACAAATATTACACACAATCTTTCAAAGCTCCGGTAGAATAAACATTACTATTCCCATCTGACTTTTGAAGATTGCAATTAATCCGTTTCTTCTTCTCGTTTACTACTGTTGTTCTATCTCCCTTGCTAGTCTTTAGAATTTATTTTGGCCATATTTTGGTAGGAACACAATGACACTATGCAACGAAAAAGGCAACACCTTTGGCAACCTCTTAACTTAAGAATGCATTACTAATAAGTGTGAGATTACGAACAGACGATTAAATGTGAAAGTTGGTTGATACATTTGATTGGCACAATGCCAATCAGGGAAAATTGCAAGCCTTCAGACATTGAAGTTATTGGCCTTTACGTGCTAGAGTAGCTACGAGTATATATTATATCTCAAAAGCCAGCGGATAGGAATGAGTAATATTAGGTCCTTACATATGAAATTGGCGTTTTGTGTGGGAGGAACATAAAGTCGATTTTTTTTTTAAATATAATATATTTATTTAATAAAAGTATGTATCATTGCTATCTATGCATTTTTGCCATCTCGTAGGTAGTTCATCGATCCCTTTACTTAAAAAACCTTTCGGACGGGAATCAATAAAATCTTTGAAGGCGGTTTGGACTGCCCATCGGAGTTGATTTTTTTCCATAGCAAGAAGTTATCCGTCTTTCGAAAAAAATGGTAATCTGTTGGGGCAAGGTCCGGACAGTACGGTGGATGTCTTAGACATTCCAATTGAAGCTCCTCTAATTTAGTAGCCGTCTGTTGTGCAGTGTGTGGTCTAGCGTTCTAACGCGCTTTTGTTGATTTTCTTCACTCAATTCGTGAGGTACCCACCTTTCAAGCTTTTTCACCTTCCCAATTTGCTTCAAGTGGATTAAAACAGTTTTATCACTAACACCGCAGCCTACAGCTAACTCGGACGTGGTTTGCGATGGATCCGCTTCCACAATAGCCTTCAATTCTTCATTATCAACTTTGGTCTCCGGCTGTCCACGGGGCTTGTTCTGCAGGTCGAAATTTCCAGAACGAAAACGTTGGAACCAAAAACGCACTGTGTTTTCTTTTGCGGCACCGATCCGTTTCTGCAGCACTGGTGCCACGGTGGAACTCGTACTCGTAAATAACGCGATATTTCAAGTTTTCCATTTTGTAAACAAAGTGACGCAAAGAAAAAAAAACAATTTAGGAAAAAACAAATGAATTATAATTTTCGAAACACAAATACATGAGTAAATAGCTGTATAAATTTGAATTTGGAATTCCTAACCAAAGAGAAGATATTTGAGACCAAAGTTGCCAGTACGGCAAAACGCCAAGTTCATATGTAAGGACCTAATATAACTCGTTATATTTACACCAATAAACATTTATTTTTTGGGAGAAATCTATAATTTGTAATAAATACTCTTTATAAACTAACACATCTTTTAAGTGGAGATTTTCTCAATTTATATCACCACACCGCAGTACAATCTTCTGGTCTGTGAGATTTGAAGTCATTAGATTTTCAAAGTTTGTTAGCATTGTTCGTAAGTTAAGTGAAAACCATTATATATTAAGAAAGAAAGTCTGAAAAAAAATCCAAATAGGTACCAACATTTCTTGGTGCGTTGTAGATACGTAAATTTATCACATTATTTCGGCCAGTTGCCAGTTAAGGTATATTTTATTGTTTTGTGAACCAGTTCAATCGGAATGGAACATTAGTTAGATGGTGACTACGAGTAAGGTTGTTAAATCACACTATATTGTAGTATGAATTCTGCACCACATGGTGTGCTTCTTTCTTAATCCACACAATATGTTCGAATCATTGTTCATTGTTCATTGTTCCGAGCTGTGACAGGTGATTACATCTTATCGCAGCACGGCGACGGAACGTGGGGTGGATTAATACCTCGCAGTTGTTGTAATGTCGTCACAAACATAAACATAAATCACACATCACCCCATCTTGGTTAAATGTTATTGTGATACAATGGAACGATGTGATTTTGGTAAAATGATTCAAAAATATTTTTTTTAAGTTAGTGAAAATTTAACGATTATTCAATGATACACGTAGGTACTCTACATATTGAGCAAAATCATTTATTGAAAACAATACCCACAATTTTCCTTATTAAAAGGTATACATATATAGAGGGAAGTGTTTTTATGGAAGGTCACCAGTTATAGAGGGTGATGATAATAGTTAAATATTAATGATGTGTTATGTGTTTTAAAGTGTGTAAAGGGTGTGGTAAATCAAATAAGTAAGATGTCGGTACATTACTTACAGGTTTATTAATAATTTACAACTCATGCACAATTCCTCTATATTTTAATATTTTACAATAATAATAATGTGAAGGTCGAACAAACACGATATGCAAGTGAGTCTTGACAGGGAGTTTAAAACAGAATGAGCGGCAGGTTTTTAATGCCGCGCGGAGAAAGTTCTTGTGACTTAAAAATAGATTGGATTGGCTGCTTGGAGACCAATCGAATAGCCAGCCGACTGCGATTCCATGTCCTCTGTTCGACCTGCATACATATATTTCTTTTTCGTAAATATCTTATCTCTAAAGAAGGAAACCAATTTTAATCTACCGAATTCCAGCACAAGCTTTAGAACACCATTTAACTTTGTTAAAAGACTATTTTACAAAAAATTTAGTGACCAACCGATGTTTCGGTTTCGGCAAGTTTCGTCAAAAAAATCGAGTTTCGACATAAGTTTTGGTCTCGGCAGAAAATCTGCCGAACCTTCGACCGCACCGAAACTCTGCGTTCGTGAATTATCGCGCGAAGTTCGTAGCACGTGTGCCACCCGCTATCATCAGCTGAATTCGCATCAGCCGGGTAAAATACTGGGTCAGCCGGTTAAAATACTCAATTAATGAGGTCCTTCCTTTATAACGTAAGTGTGATTATTGAAAATTTTTTTGTTCCAAGGAGTAGTCAACATATTTGTTAATTTTTGTTTGTTTTACAGATATTCATAAAATAAATTTAAAAAAATTCTCACTCTAATTATTATTTTTTATTTTATTTAACACGTGTAATAAGAATGTTGTGATTGTAAACGATATTAAAATTAAAATACTCAATTAATTAGGCCCTTCCTTATAATGTAAGTATCGTTTAATGACAAATTTTTGTTCCAAGAAGTAGTTAACATGTTTCGTTAATTTTTATAATTTTTGTTTGTTTCATAGCAGTAATATAAAATATATATATATATATATATACATTTTTTAACATTGTACTTCAATTATCGTTAATTTTATTTCATTTATCACCTGTTAACTGTCTGTATACGTGTAAAAAATAACCCAAATATATTAGAACAATAGATTTATAACATTACTAAAAAAAGTTTCGGTTTCGGCCGAAACTGAGACAGATACCGAAATATATCGGTATAAAAGATATATCGGTAGAAACCGAATCTTTTCCTGTTTTGGTCGGACTAATAGACAAATTGTAAAAATCTTTAAAATAAACAAAATTTTTTTATCTTGTGGTGGTATAAAAAATATTTAAATGAAATAATTTAAATCGAAAAGGAAAGTCTTAAAATCAAATTCAAGTAGCGTAATCCATTGGAAATGAATTGTCAAAAATACGAAACTGTTTTAATTGGATTTATTTAACTTTGCAGAACTCGGCCACCTTAAATTGAATCAATCAACCCCTAACCAAAGCCACAGAAAAGGGGTTGATTTTCTTTAGAAAGGTATAACCGTTGTATAAAGGCTTAGCGGCAGCAGCAAGTTTAACCTTTCAATATTTGACAATGATTTGACAAAGGTATTGAGCGGTTGAATATTATGCCTATGTATTGACTTTTTTTAGTAAAAAAATTAATAAACTACTTTAATTTTTTATTAAACAATCTCCTACATTGTTGTGATGGACTTATCTGGTGGTATAATGTTCCCCTATTCACTACCGTTCCGATCCTTGATTTGGAGGGGCTCCTTGCCAAATTTGTCCGTGAATGGGGAAATCCTACACGATTTGCGTGGAACAGTCGGCCGGGTTGGCTCCACCGCCCCACACCTACCGTATATCGTCATCCGCACCTACCGCTCCATCCGAATATCTCTTCATGAGGATTGAAAATGCGCTCATTCGCTTGACTGACTGATGTGAAGCGGTCGTGAATGGTGATGCGAAACAAAATGTGATTCATTTGGCACCGCTCTATTGGAGCAGTCATCATTGGCGAGCTTTAAGGTGAATAAGTCGTCAAACCAATATTGAACAGAAGTGGCGTTATTACATGATATTCCTCAAAGAAAACTCCATAGATTTGGAGTGGAAAAGATGAATACTTGATCAAACAAGACCAGAAAAAGAGGGAGAAAGAAAAACCTCATAACCGGGCTCTTTATTAGTCTATTTGGTAATGTCCGCTGGTGACTTTTCCACGGTTGTAATGGCCTCCGATGTCGTAACTCCTCAGATAAAATCAAACCTAGGGACTTGTTGGAAATTATCACTTTTGTGCATGACACTCGATTTAATTAGGCAACAATATTGACGAAAACTTTGCTAAAATATCTCGATGAAATCGAGGCGTTCAAGGCAATATGACATATTTTCAAAGCATTAGAATCACAAATGATACTAAAGCAAGAGTATCAGAATGGTCAGAAAAAAACAAGTAACAATATAATAAAAAAAAAAAGATTTGAAAATCTGAACAGTTTAATGTTTTCATTATTTATTTATTTATTTATTTATTTATATTTATTTATTTATTTATTTATTGCTTCTTCACAATTTATATACATATATTTTTAGCATGTAATTATTAACCCCACTAGGGTTCGCCTGTATCGGGGTTAATAATTTCACAATTTAATAAAAATAACACACGCAAATATCGGTTATGCAAAACAGTTAAGTAAAAGCAAAATAATAAACTTTAAAAATAAAATGATAAACAGAGAAAATAATAAGTGATAAAAATATATTAATTAAAAACAAAGTGTTAAGAGATCAGACAAAATGTTATCATTCATTATATCATTAGTTCATACCATTTTCAACAATAGATAAAATTAAAAAAATATATGTCCTTAGGTTTTTTTTTTAAATACCTATGTGTAAAAAAATAAAAAATGAAAAAAACAAAGATTTATAAGCGATTACATTAGAGCGAATCTTTCTTATGAAATATTAAAGTGACTATCAAATAATTATGAAATAAATATGAAAGAAACCGTTTTGATCACAACATTATTGTTTTCATTCCATTTAAGTGCCCGTTTTCATTAAAATATGATTGTTTTTTATAGTGTAAGTGACATCTTAGAAATGCCATCCGTGTGATCGATTGAATGATTATAATGTGTTAGCTTCCTTCATCTTAGTGGGTATCCATTATCTTTAAGAAATATTTATTTAACAATATTGTTCTTTCAAAACCTATAAAATTTTGTGTTATTTTTACAACCTCGTAAAATTATTTTCCTATTGAGATTAAAAAAATTATAAACAATAAAACCTAACATATAAAGTATAAATAAATAAATGATTCAGATGCCACGATAGCCATGTTCGGAGACATTTTAAGACTCCGCACCAAACTAAATATTTAAATATGCTGGAAAAAATCCAGAAAAGGTCCTCGAGCATATCTATATTCGAACGTTTGGAACTTAACCTCAGTTAATGCTTGACAAAACAAAGAGATTTAGCCTAGAAACTAGACGTTCTGCAAATCGAATGAAAACCTCAGCCGGTGTCGTCGCCGCGACTTGTTTAAGCTACCACACGGCAGAACAGTTGTTCTAGTACAGCAAATCATGACAAGAAGAACGCTGCGGTTGAATGAAGTTCCTAAAACAATGGATATATTTAATTATTCTTTCAACAATCTGAAAACTTTTTTTTCTTCCCAAATGTTATGAATATCAAAATAAAAAATCTTGTACGGTACCGAAGTGTAAAAAATGTAATCTGTCATACACTAAAAAAAGAAGTATTTAAATAGGTACTTGTGATTCAACCTTTTGGGAAATAAGGATTTTCATTTGAGAATTCCAGGGGTTCGTTGAACTCATCCATATTAAAAAAGCTTTTGTTTTCATGATGGATTTTTTTCTCCTTTTTATAATATAAGGTATTATTCTGTAACCTACCCTTTATTAAAATCCAACTTATTTAACTAATAAATTACGGATTACTGTAGGAACAATTAATTTTGTACAGATTTAATTTTGTATAAACTAAACAAACAATTGTTGATTTGTTTAACCTATTCAAATTTCATTTACCAACAATACCTGCCTGGAAATTAATTATAAAATATAATGTGTATATTCGTATTGTCGTACTTATAATATAATATGTTCCGAAAAAATGTTTTAATTCAGTGAAAATAATCATGTTTGACATAATTTATTACACATTTTAGTTACAACGCTAAAAATAAAATAATTACATACATAAATTATATCTAATATTGTAAATTTTAATATAGTTTCTCCTATAAGTATATTATATATTACAAGTTCAAACTTCTAAACACATAACCTAACATAATTTCATATCTTTATGTTGTAAATCTTATTGTAAGTAATTCCTCCATCTTGTTATCAGGTACATGTTACACCTTTCAATACTACTAACATACCTACTTATCTCATACTCTGTTTAATCTTAATATATGATATGTTACCAGGTTAATTCGGTAAATCCGATTCTGATATATGCTACCAGATTACTTTTTCTACTTTGTCACAAAAAAATGTATGTGTAGGTACTTATATTTATATACATATTATATACATTTTATTTATTACACAACTTAGTTTCAGAGAAAAATGAAACTTTTTTTTTTGTTTTTGTTATGTAATTATGTACATTTCAGAAATAATATGAACTAAACATGTCAATTTGTCTGTCCTGGAACGGGAAACTTTCCTAGTTGGACAGGCAAAGCTTCTTAATATGTAATTTGTACTTTCTTTTGTATCTACATATATATAATAAATAAATAAATAAAATAAATGTCAATCCAGTTTAATTAAGTAAATATTTTTTTTTAAAACATTCAATGTCGCAGAAAATTACCACGTCGTTTAAATGTGTTTTCACGAAAAAATTACGGATGAACGCACTTTGGTTATTCAGATGTAAAGGATGTTTTTGAAGCTGCGGGAAAATATAATAATGTGTTTGTATTCGGGGGGCTTTTCGAAAGAGCTAAAAAAGCGAAACCCCAGAACCCTTCGAAAATTGACTAAAGAAATTGAAATCAAAATGGCTTCCCTGAATGGCACCCTTAAAACGGAACGTCCCTGGGGGCCATTTATTTTTATTCCGACTTTGACAAGTACAAAGAATTATTGGTTATGAAAGCAATTGGAGTTGCTGTGATGGTGTGTATGTTGTTAGAAAGAATTCTTCACAAATCAAAAACATTATAAAACTTTTTATTTATTCCGATGATAAAAATAAACGTTCTGATCTAGTGTGGTTGTGTGCGGTGTGCAATTATATTCATCCCACAATGTAAATAAATATAAAATCAAACAAACTGTCCGATATTCAGGAACAAATATAAATTAACAACTGTGTTAATTAAACAAGAAATAGTACGTTTTACTA
Source organism: Limnephilus marmoratus (assembly GCA_917880885.1). Lineage (NCBI taxonomy): Eukaryota > Metazoa > Arthropoda > Insecta > Trichoptera > Limnephilidae > Limnephilus > Limnephilus marmoratus. The sequence continues at coordinate 55,535,484 of OU862906.1, read as the reverse complement.
TATCCACGAGGTCCATCTATAATGTTCTATACTTTATATATTTACTTAGGCCCAGTAGTTTCGCAGAAATTCTCGTGTGACAAAGTCATCAAATGGCCATTCAGCCAATACCGTTTCAGCTTCCAATACAGTTTCAGCTTTTGAACAAATTATGATTAGCAAAAGAGGACAACTATCGTGTTTTTAAGCTTGTCAGCTTATTACAATTTGATAGAAAGCAAAAATGCACCTAGAATCAGCGTTTAACGAGAATCTTTCAAATATTGAAAAAACCGAGCGGCGCTGAATGGCAATTTGATGACATGTTACATTTGAATTTCTGTGATACAACTGGGTCTTAGTTTCCGACAAGCTCCACTTACTTATAATTACCTCCGCACTGGTATTTACATGAAACGACCCAACTTGCAGCCATGTTATTACTCCTAATCAACTATGCAACATAGTAAATGACAGACCAAAGATACGAGTTCACAATTTAAACGTCTATTTAGAATATTGTGTTTTTTAAGTGCATGAATAGCGTAATCATTTTGTGTGTTATTAAAACAAGACTAAGAAGAGTTGGAACATCTAAAAGCCGGGTACAGACTTACAATATGTAACATGCAATGTAACACGCAATGAAAGAATTTGCCGTCCATATTGTCGCAATGTATCATGCAATGAAATAGAAATCCCATAGTGTGACGCCTTACGCGCACGAACCGTGCACACCACCCGTACGAACAGAGAATTTCATTTCAACTCGTGCGCACCAATCAATCAATCATCATCATCGTCATCATCATTTCAATCCGCCAAGTGTCGGTTTTCGCCAAACACAAAGGGGCGCGCAGTGTGCACAGAGCGTCAGTGTGGACGGGTTGTTAGTATCTATACTGCAGAACGCGCGCAAACAATGGAGGATTTGTTCTCGGTAGACTGGGCTCTACACATGATACTGCATGCTGGCCTGCAGGCAGTGCCTGCAGAGAGCGTGGGTTTGAGCGAATTAGCGCTGTCTCGTTTGTTAAAGGGACGCTAGAACGAGACGCATGCAGGGCCTCTCTGCGGCAGAAGTCACTGCAGGCCAGCATGCAGTGTCGTGTGTAGAGCCCTTTCACCGTTCGTGTGCGAGCTGCGTCCACACTTATGAAATGGTCCTTTCATGTTACATTGCATGTTACGTTACGGCAGTCTGTACCCGGCTTACGTATTCTTATTATTATAACATATTAATTTTACTATTTTTAAGCATTATTTTATTTTTTGGAATATTTTACCGTATTTTTCAATCGATTTGCCGAAATGGTACCTAGTTATTACATACGTAATAATTTTTTCTATCAAGATGTGACAACGAAAGGAGAAATCCTAATAGAATAATTAAATACATATTTACTTCTTCAAACTTCGCAAATATGTATACTTAGTGGCGTCGTTATTGATTTAATGAAAACAAATAACTTTGTATATTAATATTTATTTATTGATTAACGCCCTTTTTGGGGGGCTTTTACGTATGAATGGTAAGAAATATACAGTTATACAGTATTTAATGTAAATAACTGAACTGTCTCAGTAACAATATTTTGTAGATAAATGAAACAATTTAACTTTGTTTGAACCTCTTTTATATTTGAGTAAATCCGAACGGTTTCAGAACGACCGTTCCTTCTTCAGGGCAAATGTATACCGTTTATATAAATGTATACATTTGCCCTGACGAAAGAACGGTCGTTCTGAAACCGGTCGGATTTATTCAAATATAAAAGTGGTTCAAACAAAGTTAAATTGTTTCATTTATCTCTAATGGATAACCACAAAGTTATAGCTACATTCAAAAGTACAATATTTTATATTTGTTTAAAGATAAATTGAAGATGTCCACTGACTTAGTATAATTGTTTCCCTCTATTAGTATTCTGGGCAAAGAAGGATATATATATATATATGGTACTTAGTCCCATAATTACAGCACTGAAATAAATATACTATTATAACAATAACATTCAAGTATAATTTTGCTCCGTGTGAAAAAATGAAATAAAATGCTGAAAGTTTATTTTGATCCATAAAAAACAGTGTAACAGTGGCGTTATAGTGCTGCGGTAAATCTGGAGCGACTTTTACATATGTACTGAACCATATTAATATGAGAAACTTATTTTAAAATGTCAAGTAACTGCCATTTTTAAGTATATAGTGGTATCTATATCTTATATAGTGATACATATTATACTATATTTTCACTTTATTATGTAGTCGTGCATACAAAGTTATTTTTATTCATTAAATACATATTTGTTTACAATAATTTACAAAATACCTCCTCAACAACAGCTGAAAGGCTCTTTACATTAATTGTACAGCAAAGTCACTTAAACCTAGTAGAACATTAAATACATATTTGTTTACAATAAATACATATTTGTTAACAATAATTTACAAAATACCTCCTCAACAACAGCTGAAAGGCTCTTTACATTAATTGTACAGCAAAGTCACTTAAACCTAGTAGAACATTAAATACATATTTGTTTACAATAAATACATATTTGTTTACAATAATTTACAAAATACCTCCTCAACAACAGCTGAAAGGCTCTTTACATTAATTGTACAGCAAAGTCACTTAAGCCTAGTAGAACATTAAATACATATTTGTTTACAATAAATACATATTTGTTAACAATAATTTACAAAATACCTCCTCAACAACAGCTGAGGCTCTAATTAATGTAAAGGCTCTTTACATTAATTATACAGCAAAGTCACCTAAATAGAAGAGAATGTATGAGACGTTGTATGAATGTAAACGAGGCAAGGAATGTGTGCCAAGACCGGGATGTTTGGCGGTCCGTCCTCTCTGCCTACCCCTGCGGGGAAACGGCGTGATGGTTAGTTAGTTAGTTAGTTAAGTCACTTAAACCTAGTAGAACATTAAATATTATTCATAATTTTACTTGGACGGTTCTCGTAGATAGATTAGCAATATATGCATAGTTGCCTTTTATTATTTGTGTTTACGACTGAGAAAACTCCTCTCAACTATAAAGAATGCCCATTACTTATCAAAGACCTGTTACATTTAAGCACTTAACCCTTTAAGACTTAAATTAAAACTGGCAGAGGTTGAACATAAAAATAATTGAAGCTTGATAGAATTTCGTCGAATTAATTGAATTTGAAGTTATTGACTTTTTCCGGAAGGTATTGCTAAGTTCTTTCATTTGAAAGAATATTAGGCCTCCGAGGGCGCATTTCACATAAAATGACAAATCGTACACTGTACACGAAATATAGAGAAAAATTCTGTCGCGATCAAAAACAAAAATAAAATAAAATTATTTAAAAATTGATACCGCCTGTTATGAAAAGAAGGCCAGTGGGGCACAATGCTTCATGTGACAGTGTAGTAATTATTTGTTTATTTTACCTATTTTTGGGTGTTATTCCGATCTCAGCGGATGTGGGTCTGTATCAAAAGTACACCGCATGCAACGGAGTTTTTAAATACATTGTTTCACACAGTCGAAAGTAAATAATAATAATAATATAAGTTTATTCCAGAATATATGCAGGGGAAGTGCGATGCAATACATTCCATAATGTAAAATAACAAAAAAAGATAAATAATAAGTCAAGGTAAAAATTAAATAACAACACATAAATTAAATAAAATAAACGAAAAAGCATGAAAAATGAAACTGAGAAAAAAAATGTATATATCAAACACTAAAATGAATGTAAATAGCCGTTTACGGAGGGTATTTCATCGTCTCCCGTCTCCAGAGGGTCATCAGGGGAGATTCCATCCAGGCAGTCATGGCGGTGATGATCGCATTCTTCGAATGGCGCAGTCTGCGCCATAAACTTCCCATGCGGTGGCGGAGAAGTGCACGGAAAGTATGTACTCGTCCCTCCAGGAACATTTCCGTAGCACTGCAGTATCTCGGTAGGCGGAATAATTGGCGATAAGCGTTATTGTAAGCAACCTTTAACTTATGCCATTGGGTTGCTGTGTAGTCAACCCACAGTTCTGATGTGTACAACGAGGTGCAGAAAGCGTTGAACAGTATTATTTTTACTTTGGGGCTGCAGGAGTAAAAACGTCTTGACAGCATACCCGCTCTAACTGATATTGCTCTTCTCTGTCTTTCCATGTCCTCGATATCCTTAAGGTCGTCTGTGATATCATGTCCCAGGTATTTAACGCTGTGATTAACATTCATTTTCCTTTCATCTAGCCATACTGAGGGTGTTTGGACGATTTCGTTTTTCGGTTTAAAAACCATAACTATTGACTTGGTGGTATTATACAAAAGGTTATGGTTTTTTGCAAAGTCTTCACAAATTTTTAGTAATTTCTCTAATGCGCTTAGTGACGGTGCAAGAAGAACCATGTCATCTGCCTAATTAATGTTATTTACACACACTCCATTTAAATGGCAGCCTATTTTCGTGGCATTAAGTCTTTGAATAAGCTCATCGGTGTATAGATTGAACAGAACCAGAGACATGCTTCCTCCTTGCCTCACGCCACTTTTCAAAAAGAATGGGTTGGAAAATTCCCCAGACCATTTCACAATATTTTCTTGTTGCGTGTGCCAAATTGAAAGAATAGCTATTACATCTTCTGAAACTGCTCTTTTCCTAAGATATACCATCCGGGTTAAACACGGAGCCACATGACTTGCGTAAGTGCCTGCAGTGGTGATTGCAGTTTTGGAAGCACACGGATTTATGATTCGGTAGAATATTGTCAAACGCCCGGCCCTAAATAAACCCGCCTATTCTCGCCAAATGCCACCGGCTTTACAACTTGATTTACGCTGGATTTAAGGCCGATATATGAGCCACTGTCAGGAGCTGATCCAGGCTTCACCTTCACCTGGTACTCTGGGTGACTACCTGTTCATCCATGCGGGACTTTGTTGGAGACGCGGTCCCCTGAGCTGACGAAACCCGGTTGCCGGATGGATGGACGTGTTGCTGGAGGTTCTAACAACATCTCGACGTGTGAAGACAGTTTTGCTAGATATCATTAATACAAATCGGTCCAGGGTGAGTATATTTATAAGTTACAGTATAAAACAAGTCACACTGTAATTTAAATATACCTTTTATCCCATTGAACATAACAAAGTATTTTAATTAATGAATGAACCGGACGGGAGGCCAACTTGTTCCCACGATCTGTCAAGATGTGGGAATAAGTTTAGTGGCTGAGCATGTGGACAAGTGGTTAAATGCAACTAAAAAAATAACGCGCAAAGCCAGTTATACTAAAAATGAATAGGAAACGAAAACCGACATTTTTTATTCGTTCTAGATGGTGAGGAAAAAATTCTGAAAATAATGTATTTTCAAATATATATACTGTTGATAGGGTTAAGTTGTGCGCAGATTTAGTCCGAGATGCCTCGTGCATATTGAAGCACATAAAATGATAACGATGTTATCCTTCAAAGCATTCCACGGAAACAACACTCCGGGAATATTTACCGGAGAACTTTTAGACTTGAGACGTCAAGTTAAGACGCTTAATTAATTCGCTCGATCTATTGCCCTCAGTATCCACTTCCGCGAACACCAAATTAATAATGGCTCCTTCCGGCTAGGGGGAACGGGCGGACGGAACAGGCGGAACGGAACGGAACAGGGATGGAAACAGGGACGGAACGGAGCGCCTCTTGATTTAAACATTATTGTTTGTTTAAGACTAGCAGTATAAAGTATTCAGGCTAGCTTGTAATGTACTTTGATATATTCAAGCTTGTCTTCGTCGTAAGCGTACGACGCGGCTCGTGGTGATGTATAGATAGCTATACAACTTATGAATTACCTACTTTGGGTTCATACGTTTTTGAAAACCGATGATAATATTACTGTAGCTTAAGATCTTCACGTTGCTAACAAATGTGCATATTGAAAATCCCTTAAATTAATATCCACCCTAAAATTTTTACTTATCTACAAAATTATAATTCAACATGTAACAGACGTCTTGATGTATTGGATTTTGTTTACGTGAAACTTGCAGCTGGTCGCTACACCTGCCTCAAACACGTGGCATTATCACAAACAACAGGTGTGAAATGACGTCAACACTTCGTGTCTAAACTAGCTTATTTACGTGAAAAATCACAGCTGGCGGCCGCACGTGTCCCCTTGAAAATATTGCCTATTCAGAGAAGAGTAAAACGATATAATCAAGTCAATTCTTGCGAAATGTTACACAAAGGCTGCACATGTCCAAACCAGCTTGTTATTCAACGAGACTTACACCTGCCTCAAACACCTGGCATTATCACAAACAACAGGTGCAAAGTGACGTCAACCCATGCAAGAAAAACACTTCGTGTCAAAACAAGTTTGTTATTAAAAATAGCAAATTAATATACCGGACACCTGCTTCGAACACCTGCGGTCATCCAGATAAACAACAGGTGCGAAGTGACGTCAACCCATGCAAGAAAAACACTTCGTGTTAAAACAAGTTTGTTATTAAAAATAGCAAATTAATATACCGGACACCTGCTTCGAACACCTGCGGTCATCCAGATAAACAACAGGTGGCAGAATGAATAACAAATAAATATATCATTCATTATCCAAGAAACTTCTGAGTTATTATTATCTCCCGAAACCGAAGTGACGATCGGAGTCCAGCGCCCTATTTGTTTATAGTATTTGTATGGAACAGAAAAGTGGTCTCATACACAACATATGTTTACCCCGCAGCATAAAGAGAAAATAGAACATAAATAAAGCACTGGATTCACGCGCAACGACGGGTTAATAGTTCCGCAATTTAACAATAAGTACGGACAGAGAACGTTTGAATACATCATACCGAAGATATTTAATTTATTATCTGACACTATAAAGCAATGTAATTCTATGATTTAGGTTAAATATATAGTGAAAAATTAGCTATCGGAAAAAAATGTATATTGATATTGATATGTATGTAAAAATGTTGAATATAAGATGTAAATTTAAAATTTTAAAAATGTATATGTAACTAAAATATAAGCACCTGTTGACAAGCCATTTCAATTGGCTTAGCAGGACTAGTTTGTTGATTATGTGTATTATATATTCTTTCAATTAAAAAAAATAAAAACCCTCCTTATAATATTTTTAAATGGAGACCTTATTTTTTTGTATTTTTGATATTCACACGAAACCTATAAACACGATGACATAATCAATAAAAAAATAATTAAGTACCTATTAGATTAAAACCGAAAAAAATATATACTTAAATATGTTAGTATCATTCCTTGCCACAAAACATATTTGGAATCATAACCCTCAGCTGAAAGTAAATAGCTGTACACACGGCGGTGGGTGATGCCCGCCATCTCACTCACTCGCTCTATCATCAAAGCAGGATATGGTACCAAAGCCATGTATTATTCCGAATCAAAATAAAAGCGGTTTTATTACTTTCCTGGTTTATTTCCATAGTAAATTGAACAAAGAAAGGTATTACTAACTTAGATAGAGAGATATGTAATTACGAATGTTAGAAGAGCACGCTAATATTTAAAACGGTAAAATCGATGCAAAAATTGAAAATGTTTAATAAAACACGACTCGTTTAAAATAGATCAAAAATCTTGTGGAAAGCGTCTTAAGTATCATTTAACAAAATATTGTGAATTTTTTTCACAACTATAACTTGTGAAATAACTAAAACAAACGTGTTTCTAATCATTTTCGGAGCACACTTTGCGATTTTTTCAATCGAGGGAATTTCATATAATTTGCGTTTCGGCGTGGAACGCGTCTAGATATTATCTTAAAAAATAACATATTATATTTTTTTACGAGCTTAAAAACTTCAAATGTTTAAGGGAGATATGTAAGAAATCGGTAGAAATTCGGGTAGCGGCGGCTCTAGCAACCACTAAATTTACCGTAGTTTCTTATTACGTGGTTCAGTTTATAAGTTGCTATGTTAAGTTTGTTCTTGCAAAATATTAATGTACGTATCAGTGAATGAATTTGAATCAAAATATCTCAAAGCGGGAAACAATTGAGAGGAGACACGTGTCAAATTAAGTAGACTCAGTGAAGTGTGGAAACCGTTCTTAGAGGCTTTGATGCAGCACTGGACAAAACTGAAGAATTATGTTAATAAGTTTACCGTAAATAAATACTTCCTTTTTCCCAAACAATTGGAGACGAACGCTTAATACACAAAATTATTATAGCCACTTTCTTGTAAAAAAAAAAACAATTATTAGGCACTCGATAAAAATTCTTTCTTCCTAAAATAAATTCAAGTGGATTTCATATTCATGATGGATTCAACCTCGACGATATAAATAAAATATTTAGTCCGGCACTTTGTACAAAGAAATAGATCCGTTATTCATCGGTGTTTAGGTTTTACAGCGATAAACAGAAATTTACAACAACGAACCTCCGGAAATAAATGAATAGTTTTAAAGTGTGGACAAACTGCCAACTTCGGTAACTGAGTACCTATGGATCAAAATACTTAGGATGACGAACGCAGTACGCAAATGGCCCCCGTATCCCAAATATGGTGACCCGACATTTGATCCGGCGACATTTGGTCCGGCGACAGTTGGTCCGGCGATATTTGATCCGGCCGACATTTGATCCGGCCGACACTTGATCCGGCGGACAGTTGATCCGGCGGACATTGATCCGGCCTGACCCTTTAGAAGATTTTTTCTTCAAGTAAGTATGTAAAGAGGATATACGGCCGTACAACCAAAGTCGATGTGTTTATATCTGAAGGCATCTTGAGTGAAAAACCGCTGTAAAAATATTTTTACTAACAATAATTTCGACTCTCCGAAGAAGCATGCGGCAATACAAAATACGACATACTTATACGTGCAGTCAGTTTAACAAAAAAATCGTAAAAGATTCCTACTTGCGTATAACATTTTTATCTGAAAATTACACTAGAGTCCCAACTGCTCTCAACCGTCTCGAGCCAGTGAGTGAAAATGGCATCCCCAATTTTGGTATGCTGTGATACTGAGGGTAGTGGGGAGGGGAGGGAGATGTGGAAAACGTACCTGGCTATTCAGATCTAGTCACGTCATTTCAAGTAATCCGATTAAACCTACATACACTGTACACCAGTGAACAAATTACCAAAATCACATGATTTTAATTTTTTTATAATTTCATTTTTATTTTTTAGAACTTTTATCAAAACTTAGAGTTCCAAATGCTCGCAACCGTCTGGAGCCAGTGAGACTATGGCATTCTAATTTTGATATGTTGTGAGGCTGAAGATAGTGGGGAAGAGAAGGATATGTGAAAAATTTTCCTGGCTATTCAGATCTAGTCAACAAACACGTAAAGCCATTTCAAGTAGCGTTTCAAATCTGAATGAATACTGACGAATAGCAAAATACGACATTCTTATATGTGCAACATCTACTTAAGATTTAGGAGGCGGATATGTTTACCGTCGCCCCGGGAACCATTTATTGGATAACCAACATTCCTGCCATAGGTCATACCGAGTGGTTCGCTACGTTTAGTGAATTAACAGGGGTGCTTGGATTCTTGGAGTGAGGTTTGTCTAGGTCTTTGTGGCAAATGCTTTTCCTCATCTACTGCGTGGCGGTCCGGATCGGGAGAGGCTGCTTGAGGCAGACATAATCTAGATCTCTCCAGCCGGACTCTCTCGACCCATCACCTTGCACCGGAGTGGGGGAGGTGTATTCATACGTCTCTCACTCCTGGACACATTGAGCCTAAGATTCCTACCCACCCCTTATAAGTTTTTCTTTTTCAGAACTTCCTCTCCTTCCTTTTATCAAAAAGATCCTCCACACAACGTCCCCGAAGATGACATATACCCTGAGTGATTTGTTTTCCTCAGGGCCTCATGCATTGAGGTTGATTGTAAAATTTAAAAAATGCAGTCGGCTTGGGAAAAATAAGCTTTACTTAAGGAACGTACCCAATGGGTACTACCCATACTACGTGACCTGTTCAGGGGGGGGATCTTCAAAATACCACGATTGGTACAAATGAGCGGGCTTAGGTTTTTTAGTCACTGGGGGGGGGGGGGGGGGGGGGCTAGATGTTGCACATATAAGAATGTCGTATTTTACTATTCGTCTGTATTCATTCAGAATTGAAACGTTACTTGAAATGGCGTGTTTGGTAACTAGATCTGAATAGCCAGGTAAATTTTTCACATATCCTTCTCCTCCCCACTATCTTCAGCCTCACAACTTTTGTGTTATAGTTAAAGTTCTAAAAAAAAATATATAATAAAATTCATGTCATATGATTTTTTTCAATTTGTTCACTGGTGTACAGTGTATGTAGTTTATTCGGATTACTTGAAATGACTTTAGCCGTGTTTGGTGACTAGATCTGAATAGCATTTTTTCCCATCAGCAAAATGTTCCACATCTCCTTCCCGTCCCCACTATCTTTAGCCTCACAATATATCAAAATCGGGAATGACATAGTCTTAGTGGCTCCAGATGGTTAGAAGCAGTTGAAACTCTTGTGTTATATATAATGTACAAAAAAAAAATTATAAAACATGATATAAAAAATTTTTCGCTGTTGTTCAGTATTTGTAGGTTTAGTCTGATTACTTGAAATGGCTTTAGCCGTGTATGGTGACTAGATCTGAATTGCCAGAAAAATTGCGGTGCAAGGCGATTGGTCGAGAAAGTCCGGCTAGAGAGGTCCTGATTATGTCTGCCTAAAGCAACCGCCACGCAGTAGGTGAGAAAAAGCATTCACCACCAAGACCTGGACGAACATCACTCCAAGAACCCGGCAACCCTTGTAATTCACCAAACGTAGCGAACCACTTGGGATGACCTATGGCAGGAATGTTGGTTATCCAATAAATGGTTCCCGGGGCGACGGTTAACACATCCGCCTCCTAAATCTTAAGTAGATGTTGCACACATAAGAATGTCGTATTTTGCTATTCGTCAGTATTCATTCAGAATTGAAAATTTACATGAAATGGCTCTCGTCTTTTTGGTGACTAGATCTGAATAGCCAGGAAAATTTTTCACGTATCCTTCTCCTACTCACTATCTTCCGTCTCACATCTTATCAAAATTAGGAATGCCATAATCTCACTGGCTCCAGACGGTTGGGAGCAGTTGGGACTCTTGTGTTTTGATAAAAGTTCTAAAAAAATATATATATATATAAAAAATTTATATCATATGATTTTTGTAATTTGTTCGCTGGTGTACAGTGTTTGTAGGTTTAATCGGATTACTTGAAACGACGTGACTAGATCTGAATAGCCAGGTACATTTTCCACATCTCCTTCTCCTCCCCACTACCCTCAGTATCACACCATACTAAAATTGGGGATGCCATTGGCACTCACTGGCTCGAGATGGTCGAGAGCAGTTGGGACTCTAGTGTAATTTTCAGATGAAAAAGTTATACGCAAGTAGGAATCTTTTACGTTTTTTTTTTGTATTAAACTGACTGCACGTATAAGTATGTCGTATTTTGTATTGCCGCATGCTTCTTCGGAGAGTCGAAATTATTGTTAGTAAAAATATTTTTACAGCGGTTTTTCACTCAAGATGCCTTCAGATATAAATACATCGACTTTGGTTGTACGGCCGTATATCCTCTTTACATACTTATTTGAAGAAAAAATCTTCTAAAGGATCAGGCCGGATCAATTGTCGCCGGATCAAATGTCCGCCGGATTAACTGTCCGCCGGATCAAGTGTCGGCCGGATCAAATGTCGGCCGGATCAAATGTCGCCGGACCAAATGTCGCCGGATCAACTGTCATGGAACCCCCAAATATATATCCCTTGGTAGCTTAAAAAAATCAACCTTACGTCAGTCACATTTTTCATATCCGCCCAAATGTGGCCTTTTTTTTCAAAAAAACTCTTTTTTTCTGAAATTAGGAAAATGGAATAAACCAGATGGTGATTTCTCGTGTGGAGTGAATTGACACAGAATTTAGTGTCAGGAGAAAATTGCTGAAAAAAACCTGTTGGCTAAAGATTTAGATATGAAGTTTTCGTATATTAGTAAATTGGTCAGTGTAGATTTATTTGAACAAAAGCCATGTTGGTAGGAAGTTATAATTTTTTTAATGTTTGTGGATATTTTATGGAGGACAATTTTTTCAAAAAGCTTGGGTATCGATGATTGGATACATATTGGTCTATAATTTGTTACGTCCGTTTTGTCCCCTTTTTTAAAAATGGGTGCAAAAAAACTGTGTTTCCATGTATCAGGGAAACTGCCCGTCTCTAGTGACTGGTTAAAAATTAGAAAAAGAGGAACAACTAAGCCGTTTAAACATTCTTTAATTAGCACAGGTGGAATATTATCAGGTCCTGCATTTTTTCTAGCATCTAACAAATTTACATGGTTTTTGATATCTTTAATTTCTATGCGTACTTCAGATATATCCAGACAAAGATTCGTTGAGAATTTTGGAATTTCGTTGCTAGGTATATCCTCTTCATACACAGATTTAAAATAATCGGCGAAAAGATTTACAATGTTTTTATCATTACACCCAATTTTTCCATTGAAATTCATGGAAGTTGGAATACCTAAGTTAGTATTTTTTTGAGAATTAGTGTAATTCCAAAACTGTTTTATATTTACACGAATTTCACTTTCAATTTTGTCAATGTAATTTTTATAGCACAATTTTGAGATTTTACAACACTCCCTTCTTAACAATTGAAATTTATTGTAATCACTCGTCAGTCTGGATCGCTTGTAATTTTTATGAGCTATTTTCTTACTATATGTTAAAGAGATTAAATTGGGACTAAACCAGTTTGGAAAATGAGAAATTCTATTATGTCGAAGGGGCACAAAATTTGCTATAGCATCATTTGGAATGTTATAGAATTTATTTACATTATCGTTAATATCTGCGTTTTCCAAAAAGGACCAGTCTGTTGTATTTAAGCAATCAGAAATTTTTTGAAAATTTGCTTTACGGAAGTTATAAGATGACTTGATATTTTTGAGATGAGTGTTGTTAACAAAGGGAATAACTATGTCCAGAGGAGGATGGTAAACGTCTACAGGTAATAGTTCTTCTAAAGATTTACATATGTTAGCAGTGGGCTCACTGCAAAAAACTAGATCAAGAATGCGAATATTTATATTAGCGACAGTGTTGTGGGATTGATAAATAATTCGACATACCCAGAATCTCTCTTTCACTAAGATTAGCAGTTGACTTATTAATACCAGACAATTCAGGGTCATCATGGTTCCAGGATATATTTGGCAAGTTATAGTCTCCTACTACGACAAGTTTGGCACTGGGATATTTAAACCTTAAAAATTCCACGTCCTCAATATGTTTTGTATACAGCTGTGTATTGGAGGATGGCGGTAAATATAAACATCCAATTATTAATTTGCCAACATTTTTGTTTTCGAGCAACACGAATATTTGTTCAACCTCACTATTTTTGTTTTTAAGCACTTTTGACGGAATACGTTTATGGACAGCAATCAGGAGTCCACCCCCTCTTGTATTGGAGCTGGTGTTTGAACTACGGTCTACTCGGTAGATGTGGTGATCGTGCAATCCAAGAGCGAAGATTAGTGTCAACCTATTTTGTGGCATCGTAAAATAGAGTAATAGGCCACTTGCATGGATTTCATAACGACTTGGAAAAAAACGTGTGGATAGATTTTATTTATAAATTACGAAAATGTTAGTAAAAAATTTTAGAAATACACAGTTTTTTTTTTAATAAATAAATCCATTATTTGGACTCGTGACGTCACTGGATGAAAATGTCCCATCTCCGAAAATGTTCCTATTAATTTTGTAAAATTCCACACAGATTTATTTTTTTTATATGGCAACACTTTGATTCCAGGTGAATTTTTGAATTTGACATTTAACGTTCACTAGATTTTGTTTTTTCTCGGCAAAGTTATCATTCGGTTTGACTTTTTGACAGATGTTGTGAAGATCACCCCGTACATTCTTGTCTGTACAAAGTTGTTTTAGAGGTTTAATAGTGATGGTGCTGATTTTAACAAAATCAAATTTTATAATTTTCTTTTTATTATTATAATTTATAAGTACAAGTATATTATATTGGATTTAGTAATATAGATGTTGAAAATTATAATGATTTATGATCAATAAGATGGATCAAGGAAAAAATATTTATGAAATGTAATATTTTTGGTATGCTTCGTTATTCTCCTGTGCCATTCGTGTGGAATACGTTCTTTTTTTAAATGATTTTCGGCTGTGTAATTATCGTTAAAAATGGTCTGATTTTTCGAATTGAAATTTTCAAAAAATTGCCAATATTTCAAAAATAGGTTTAAAAATAAATAAAAATTCAAAATGTCTTAGAATATTTGAAAATGAAAAAAAAATTAAAATGTGATGCAAATGGCCTATTAATTGACTAAAATGTTTAGTGACCGACCGAAAGTTCGGTTTCGGTTTCGGCAAGTTTCGGCAAATAATCTAGTTTCGGTATCAGTTTCGGTTTCGGCAGAAAATGTGCCGAACTTTCGGCCGCACCGAAACTCTGCATTAGTGAATTATCGCGGGTCGTTCGGCTGACTTCGGGTGAGTTCGTGGCTCTTGTATCACCCGCCATCTTCAGCTGAGTTCGCCGGCTGGTCCGGAGTGATTGTATTAAAATTAAAATACTCAATTAATTGGTCCTTCCTTTATAATGAAAGTTTTGATTTTTGACCAATTATTGTTCCGAGAAGTAGTTAACACATTTGTTCATTTTTATAATTTTTGTTTGTTGTATAGCAGTAATAAAAAAAAAAATCTTTTTCACATTCTTCAATCAATGTTTTTTTTATTTCATTTAACATGTGTAAACTATCTGAATAAGTGTGAAAAATAAGCCAAATTTCAGTAGACCGTAGATTTTTACAATTGTCTAAAAAAGTTTCTGTTTCGGTTTCGGCCGAAACTAAGATAGATACCGAAGATTCGGTTTCGGTTTCGGTCTGACACTAAAAATTTTAACACCTCTAGCCGATGTTCAATTTGTTTGTGCAAAGCATCTTCATATTCAGTTGTTTTCTATTGTTTCTACCTATTTCGCTAACTTCACCTTCTTAAAAGAAATATCTAAGTAAACAGCGTTTTCACATTAACTTTTTAATCCAAATAATTCTTAGCTCTTTGTTCCAACTTGTATTATTAAACACATTAAAAAATGCGTCATAAACAAGTAAAGTTCTAGCATGATTTTAATTATAAATTTTCCTTTCATTCCTTCATTCTTTCCTTTGAAAAGAGATTCTCCCTTTTACCTTTTTTACTAATTCCAATTCAGTCCCCTTATTTAGGTATATACGAATATACCCTTCATTGTATTTCTTCCATTCCTATCGTTTTAGTAGCAATTAGGGAGACTGAGACCTACTGCTTTTTGTAGTTCATTAATAATTGTCAACTCTTTGTGTAAAAAGGCCTTTGTCTCAACGTTTCTCCTTTCCTCCGCTTGACAAGTATGTACCTTCTCATAAAGTCTCTTCATAAAGAACGAATGTCGCTCTAAGCGAAGATTTGTTTTGAGTTGAATTAATCTGACGGGTATTTGAACACTCTTCTTAATGATACACGATTTAAAAAAAATGTTTGTCATACCTATTGTTGAAAACGGAAAATTATTTTCGTGTTCAAATATTTAATAAAGCCATTTTGTTATCTTACGTCATCAGATGCGACCTTTTATTAATGAAAGGGCACCTTGAATTAATTGTCTGGAGTCTAGACCACGTCACCTTCCAAAGTCTAGAACTCAATGATCGGTCCCTTCAACTAGTGGGCTAATACTGCGAACAACTACCCGACAAGCAAAGGTTATTGAATCATTCTTATTCCGTCTCTACTCAGAAACATCCGACCTGCTACTCTATTTCCCCTTTTATGCGTTTTAGGTTAGTTAAAAAACAAGTTTAACCTATTTTTGTAACAAACCTTCCTTTCGCACGCGATACTACAGAAATTAAATCTGGGGATAAATCTAGAAACGTACAGTTTTCTTCAGATTTTAGTCACGTTAGCTATATATCATAATCTATAAAGTCACCTCTTTAAGGCAAAAAAATTATGTCGTTTTTATCCAATTTATAATTTGAATTTTGGTGTATTGATTAAACTTTTGTCGACATATCAATTGTGCGCTTTTACGTTAAAAAAATCGACAAACAATCGCTTTTCCTGAAAAACTCAATTTTTTATTTAACTTAGTCACTTCTGGCACTTACCCCCAGTAATAGGATAAACCAATGAGTCCGTATTTTGTGGATAAATATTACGAAGTAAAAATAAATACATTATTCCGATTATGTACAGAGCTTTTGGCATCATTAAAGCAAATGCATGACGTTATGGCTGGTATTTTCATGGTATTATGACTTCACCGTCTTTCTCCAGAGAATAGCAGTATGTGGGTGAGCACTTTGAGCAGTGTGCAGCATGCAATATGCATGTAAGGTGAGGAGATACGGCAGCAAGTGGAGCGCACCAATGAGGAAATGAAAACCATCAAGCTTCTCGAAATCCTCAGCCATAAAGAAATAGCGCAAGCAACAGCACTCCACAACAAAGGACTTTTGATCTCAATGTACGGGTATTTGATACATATTCAAAATTCTGGTAATATTTTGTTGTGATTATTAATTTAAATACATTGATGTTATATCGTAGCTCAGATGCTGATATATATTTTTTTATAAATAATTGACTATCATTTGATAAAATTGGGTACAACATAATTATTGTCTCGGACGTGTAATCATAATTTAAAGCTGAGCACTTATTTCGATTCCAAGGATATCGGAAAATATATTTAATTCCTTTCAACGGCTGAAAGGATTGCATTGTAAAAAAATGTTTTTCTTCAGTGATGCTGTCTCATGTCGGAGGTTGAATGTCAGGATAATCTTCATACTGCAGACAGAGTAACCATAAATTGATGTTTTTTTATAATTAATTTTCCACCAAGACCAATAGTCGTTTATAAAAAAAACAAAAAAACATGTTCCCGTAGTCTGATATTATTGTTTTCTCAAATTCCACTTTTAAGACTGTAATTTTTGATGGGACATGAAATATAATAATTCCAGAAATATTCCATAAATGAATCATGACACTGGATGAATTCTTTTTTTTACAATTTTTATTGAAAAAATCCTAAAATTAATTGCATGTGTCATTATACTCCGTTTTTTTACTCTTTTGATCTACGTCGAAATATTTGTAAAAAAATAAATTAACTTTACGTCGTATATTATAAGACGATACTTTTTATGAAAATTTAAAAAAAAATCCTTCATTAAAGAAATTTACAAAAAAAGTTATGTAGTCAAAAAAATCTATTGAATGCTGTTTTATAATAAAACTTTACAAAAAAAACTTTCTTTTCGCTATCCTGAACAATCAACATTTTCCTTCTTCAATCTTTGCAAATTCTCTTCAAAAGATCATTATCCAGGACCTCTCGCTTTCCGGGCAAAAAAGCGAGAGGTCCTGGTTCGAGTCCCAGAGGTGCCAATATCTTTTTCTCATTTTTCTGTTTCCAGATTTTCGATTGAGTTTTGCTTACCTATATTGTCTTCATTTAATTAAATATTACAATTTGAGGTTTTACTCATAAAGTTAAAATAAAAATAAAAAAGTTCAAATTTCCATAATCTATATCATATTACCAAAACAATGAGTCGTACTGCCAAAATATACTTACGTAAATATAGGCTTGCTTGCTTCCTCTTCTTCGCTAAACGCATGTCATATATTCCCATTTATAAATATTGTGTTGGTTTAGCAGTGGAGGAAGAATAAGTTTTCTCATTATGTTCGCCCGGATAAGGAGGAGTTTTAATAAAGTTTTCTTATAACACGCCAAACATTTAACGAAATAGAAATCCCGAATATCAGACAGCTGAAAATATGAATTATTATACTAATTATATATCCTAACATTAAGACAGAAAATCATTATTATTAACTAGTTATCTTACCCAGCCTTTGTTCGTAGTGATAGTTGATAGTTAATAACTTTATGTTTTTATTTTTATTTTTATATAAGCATAATATTTAAGAGTTTTTAATGGTCCACAAGGGGTATAACATGCAATTATAATAATAAATGATCTTCTAACGTTCAACACTCGACCATCGATAATGTTGTTTTTTTTAACTTATTTACATTTTTCAACAGTAGCTTCATACACGAGGTCCCGAGGAAAATAATTTCCCTCAGAGCCTATGTCATCTTTGGGAATATGTAGAGGGTTTTTTTAAGGAAAGAAAGGAGATGAAGTTCTGGGAAGGAAAAAGGTATGAAGGGTGGGTAGGAATCTGAGGTTCAGTCTGTCTAGGTCATCCGCCACCAGGACCTAGACATACCTCATCCCATGATCCCGGGCACCACTTCTAAGTCACCAAACGTAGCGAACCACTCTGGGTGACCTATGGCAGAGGTTTCGGTTATACAATAAATGGTTTCCGGGGCGGCGATCCCCATTCCCGTCTCCCTATTTGTGTCCTACCAACAAATAAAAATTATAGATTTTTTGCTCTGAATATTGTGACATGAAGTTCTGAATGGGGTGTTACGTAACAGAATCGGCTCCCGAGCGGAAGGTTAAGTGAATCGTCCCCACTACACGTGCCTACCGTTTCCTCTCCCCGCACCGCGCGACCACCCCGCGTCAGGCGCGAAGCGCCGGGCGGCCCGCCGGCCGCCATTCCTTCGCTAGCTCTCGGCCAAGCAACTGGCTACGCGCGATTTGCGCTGTTTGTGCTCTACGATATTAACTCCGCGATGTATTGTTTGCAATTGTGTTGTGAACGGAATCCAGAAAAGATGGCAGACCACGCATCTAGCTATGTGAGTACCAACTCGCTTCCTCCCCCCCACCGTGTGCTTTGAACCGTTTGTAACTTCATTTAAACGCATAGAGAGAGGGAGAAATCCTCGTTAGGTCAGTAGGGTAGTTTAACTTGTGTTTTGTGCCGACACTGGCCGTATGTGTATCACCCTGTTCTGTTTATTGAATAAACCCTTTAAATGCAAATACTGTGTACTGATTGAAGAGGGAGTCCCGGGGATTTTGAGGAGAGGAGGGGAAGGAAGAATTGACCAAGCGAACCACTGGCACTCGCCCTGTTTTTAGGAGGAATCATGTTCGAGCCGGTTTGAGCTAACCGACGGCTGTTATTGTGTGTGTTTTACAGGAATAGGGCTTGGGGTAGGCCGCCGCAGCAGCGCCCCCAGCACTGGCGTTCCCAACTTAGGGGCAATTTTTTTTTCCTCCCTCTTCACAGTCGCTCGCCTCGTTCTTCAATCAGCCATTGTTTAAACTGTATAATCTATAATGTTTTGTCTTGTTTTTTTTCCCAATTTGTCTAGCATTACCATCAAAAAACATCGACGCGAGTGTAACTTCGAATTGCAAATTTAAACTATCGCGGGCACATTCCTTCATTTTCGAGTCGTCACTCGACAAAACATTATCACCGGTATTCCTACGTAAAGTGCTCAACCAAGAAAGTTGCCGTCGTGAATAATATAGTGTTTACAAGTGTCGACCGACTAAATTTGCTAGTTTCAAATACAAGATTAATAGTGGAAATGTACACAAATATTTAAAACAAAGTTATTCAACAATTAAAATCCTGTATATGATAAACCAATTACCCGCTTCGTTTCCCGAAAGTTAATTAACCAGTTTTCATTAATAAACTTATTCCGCAGTGTGCTGGTCTGTATTTGATATCGACATATACTGCGAATAGGGGTCTATTTCGCAAAATACTGGCCTGTATATATAACGGCATATTTTGCAGCTTAAGGGAAACAAGTGGATTAAATTCTTTCTACCTTTTGACAATTGAGCATTTTTCTAATTTTGCCGCCTGTTTCATCATTTAGCTTTTTTTTCTTTCGTAAGAAACAGACGACATAATTTGAAAGACGTTCGGTTCGCGTTGACGTCGTTTCCTCGAGTCAGGCATTACATTACGTATGCACATCTGCATATAACTTGTTATGACAAGAGGAAGTCGGCGGATAAATACCAGTAATGGTGTATGCTCAAATCAGGCTGCAGTATAGCCACGTTAAATAAAGAACAATTCCCCAAGACATTGTTGAATTTTCAAACATACTTCCACGAAAACTTGTATAAAAGAAAAAATATTTCCTTTCCTTTCTAAAGAACCCCCCCTTTGGAAGGCTAATCGAAATATTCCAAAAAACATGTTCATTTAAGGCGAACCTCGTTTCCGTTTTTTTATTTTTTCTTTTCCGGACTTTTGCTTATTTGCAAACCTTTTTCAAAAACATCGGGATTTTTTCTCAAAATCACGTTTTTGTAAGGGAAACCGCTGCTCAAATTTTCTCTCATTCCGGACTTAGAAAAATTTTCAACAAATTTTCAAAACATCAGGATTTTTTCTCAAAATCACGTTTTTTGAGGGAAACCGCTGCCCAAATTTTTCTCGTTTTCGGACTTAGAAAATTTTCTACAAATTTTCAAAACATCAGGATTTTTTCTCAAAATCACGTTTTTGTAAGGGAAACCGCTGCCCAATTTTTTTTTCTCGTCTATGGACTTTGAAAATTTTCAACAAATTTTCAAAACATCAGGATTTTTTCTCAAAATCACGTTTTTGTAAGGGAAACCGCTGCCCAATTTTTTTTCTCGTCTATGGACTTTGAAAATTTTCAACAAATTTTCAAAACATCAGGATTTTTTCTCAAAATCACGTTTTTCGAGGGGAACCGCTGCCCAATTTTTTTTTCTCGTCTATGGACTTTGAAAATTT
The DNA here is from genome assembly GCA_917880885.1 of Limnephilus marmoratus. NCBI lineage: Eukaryota > Metazoa > Arthropoda > Insecta > Trichoptera > Limnephilidae > Limnephilus > Limnephilus marmoratus. The sequence continues at coordinate 55,514,669 of OU862906.1, read as the reverse complement.
TCAACAAATTTTCAAAACATCAGGATTTTTTCTCAAAATCACGTTTTTGTGAGGGGAACCGCTGCCCAATTTTTTTTCTCGTCTATGGACTTTGAAAATTTTCAACAAATTTTCAAAACATCAGGATTTTTTCCCAAAATCACGTTTTTTGAGGGGAACCGCTGCCCAAATTTTCAAATAAACCAAACACTTATAAAAAAACGCGTTTTTTTTCAAAAACTTTTTGTAAAAATACGTCCCCAGTGGTCAATCTCTGCCCAATTTCTTTCCAATTGCGAGTCTAGTTCTCACTTTTTCCAACATAAGGTCACTCTGATACGACCTTATACACCATGGAAGTTCCTCAAGTCACGCTGGGTATAATCCCACACATTTTTACTTCAAAAAAGGAGGAACTACTACAGGCCCTGAGAAATAGAAAGATTTCTCCTAGGAATAAATCCAAAATGTCTTACTGTGACGGAATCAGTAAATTCCATCACATCAAGTACTCAGGCGTTATCAAATTGGCAAAACATGCATCTTGTTAACCCTGATCATTATTACGTCCCTGACCTCTCTTGGCCAGTCATCAATCAGTGCGATGCGGTCTCTTTAGAAGTCTTATAATTCTCGTCATAAACGACGTGAGTCACGTGTAAATATTAAATGTAAATAATCACCCACATGGGCATTCGTAAGGAAATCCTTACACCCGAAGGCACATTAATGTCAACGGTAGCCTAACTCCTGTACTTTTTTTTGTGCATAATTTGATATGTTCTTTTACATCCTGCGCGCCTTGCCTGCTGTACCACAAGAGCACCTCTTGGGGCACTGTTTTCATGCTTGTATGCATCCTCTTCCTGAAATTGATCACTTCGGGAAAGGGACTCCTTTTTCCTCCTACCATCAACGGTTCCAGAAAACTCTTGCTCCGAGACGTCGTTTTCCTTTCACAATTCTTGCAGCATCCGCGCGTTTTTTTTCTCACCTCATCGCCTCATCTTGTCATATCACCCCTTTTTTTAATTTTTTGTTTTGTGTCGGGTTTTGTCGTACCAGTACGTCCCTACCCTAATGTTGTAAATATAAAATCATAAGCACAAGTCTGTATAATAACCATTGGTTTCAGACCTTTGCCGCGGGCTCGCTACTATGGTCACAGCACCATATTGTAAGAATGTCGCGACGATTTCTGTTATAATAGGAAATCCTCCCGTTTTTTTTTCTTTCTTTCTTTTCCCTCTTCACCCCATCCTACACATTCATAGTAATGTTGTATATTGGGAATCGTTTCGAATACACCCAATGTACTCACCTATCAGGTCACATTCGCTGGATTCGAGACAATTCAAGAGCAACCTTGTTGCTATTTGTGGTTTTTTCTTCTTTTTCCAAAAAATTAGAATGGCGCTCAACCCAATTGCTCTTATTTTTCTAGAATCATATTTTGTCGGATTCGGAAAAATTTTTTTGTTGTTATAAAAGTGACAATATGTTTTGTCCCTTCATTAACCTTGTTCCTTGTACATATACAACTTCATTATGAGGTACATATTTTATCATGACATCAGTTTCTTTTGTCCTTTATTGTACCATTATTCTAGTTTGAAGTTTAAAATCTTGGCCAGATCTTCAATAAAATTTGTGTTTATCGCCTTTTGGCAAGTCTTGTAACGTATGCTAATATGAAATTATTAAGCTACAGCAGTGCCGTATTAATTACATCATTGCAAAAAAAACCGCCGTCTGTATTGAATGGGGACCCACATTTTCGAACGTAATTGGGCTACTGTCTTTCAATACTGGGCAAATTTGTTGTAAATCGTTCATTCCTGTCACGTGAGACGTGAAAACGTGACAATATCTACCATTATAGGAGAGATCCTCAAAACATCCGCCATGATACGAGAAGCTCGTTATAATTACTTTATACTCTTAACTAAATGTTATTGAGTTGGTCGTGTGTCTTTTGGCATGAGAACCGCTTAATCCGCCGTCTGTATTGAATGGGGACCCACTTTTTCGAACGTAATTGGGCTACTGTCTTTCAATACTGGGCAAATTTGTTGTAAATCGTTCATTCCACCCGCCGTCTGTATTGAATGGGGACCCACATTTTCGAACGTAATTGGGCTACTGTCTTTCAATACTGGGCAAAAAATTTGTTGTAAATCGTTCATTCCTGTACATGAGACGTGAAGACGTTACAATACTCACCATGAATCGTGCGAACGAAATAATATCTACCCCATGTTTGTGTGACCTACCAAGCGTAGATCACACGCCTTTTATTTTCTGTTATCAGAAAATTATTGCTTTTGCAGCAGAGTACTCATTAACATGCCCGTGGACTTCCTGTCACAAGAACCCAGGAACTATCCACTATCTCAAAAGGACTAATCATACGCTTCACTCATGATTATGGGGCATCGTGTCGTAGGAGTTAAGTTGATGGACACAAAAACACCTAACTCGTTGTCTGGGGGACGAACAAGAAAACCCCCAGGTTTGTGAGATTTGAGCAAGGGTCTGTCATTTCTCGCAAACAAGTAGGAGAATAAAACGACCTTCTAATCTTCTGCCCAATACACGTAGTGGATTAGACTCTTTTTGTCAGTGTATCCCTTTTGTCCCACTCTACCAATTGTATTGTAATGTGCCAGGAAAGTTGCTGTAGACCTTGTTTCACCTTTCACTCAGAGGTCGAATTTCGGAAATAGCCGAGTCCTCAGCAGTTTTCTTCGTTCAAATGTTCCCAATTGTCACTCTTTCCTTTCCTCGAAATTATCCGCGAATGGGGATATATGCGTTACGCACTTGGCGTTTCGTTTGTCAAATGGGACAACCTTCATTCACGGATCTTTTCAACTTCCTACTCCTTTCCCACTTTTCATAACTTATTTGTACTCAATGTTTTGTTCTTCGAAAGTAGAAAAAATGCTACCGTATAGACGTGAGCATAGGTCATGGAAGACCAACTTCTTTCGAAAAGGGGCATTTTGTCATACGTACAAACCCTTACCTACGTGTTCTTGGAAATGTATTTAGTTTAAAAAAAAACTAAATGGGTTAAACAGAACCTTCCTTGAATACGTACCTTTGTAATATGTATAAGTCTGTAGTTGCATTTAGTTAACTCTCTCTCCGTCTCTCTCTCTCTCTACGCGTCAAACAAATCCAATTTTTCTCAACATGCACACCTTGTTTCTCTCCAAACCTTTTCATCATTGGTCTACCAGGCAGGTAAACTTCAAGAATTTTGCTCTAATAATAATTTTTTCGCCGGATTAATAAGAAGACCAGCAGCTCTTCACCCTATCTACACCTGCGCCTCTCTTCATGCTGCCTTCACTACCGTCACGGAGGTCCCATGCCTTCAAACCCTGCGTACCAAAAGCACCCGACCACACCTAACATAACCAAGTGTGAGTCGTGCGTGTAGTTGCGAATTGTATCATCACAAAACCATCACTCAAACAAACCCGAGCACGTCAGCTCTAAGTTGGTTCATGTTCCTGTTGCCATTGTACAAATGTTCCTGCGGCATCGCAAATGTTCCTGTTGCCATTGTACAAATGTTCCTGCGGCATCTCGCAAATGTTCCTGTTGCCATTGTACAAATGTTCCTGCGGCACCTTGCAAATGTTCCTGTTGCCATTGTACAAATGTTCCTGCGGCATCTCGCAAATGTTCCTGTTGCCATTGTACAAATGTTCCTGCTGCATCTTGCAAATGTTCCAGCTGCACCTTGCAAATTGCTCTGTTGCCACCATGCCAATGCTCCTGTGCCTTTGCGCAAATAACAATACCAACGATTGTTCACACAACAATCCCTCTGTATACAAACCAGTGTACCAACCACCATCACAACAACGGCTGTCATGCACACAAACCACCTCCTCTATAAAGGACCAACCACCAATTACAATTCCACTCTCCAGTACCTCAATGACGTCATACTGGCCCACCCACAGGATCCGGAAGCAGCTACCTTTTTGACCTCTGTGACAGGTAGAACCCTCTCCGCCACCAAGAAGCCTCATCCTGCGTTCTCGTCTTCGTGTTTTCTTTAAGGCCCTAGTGTTCCTTGAGTGTAATCTCAAACGGGCCAGGTTACTGTGACAAAGTAACCGTGTAACTTCAGTGCAACGTCCCAACACCCCAAACATCCTACGCAAACCACGCTACGCAAACATAGCTCACAGACCAATGATACAATTAGAGTCATTTTTTTTCTATCACTGCATAACCCTTGTACCTTTCTCCAACAGGTCCTTGTTTATATTTATGTATGTCACTGCTCTTTCTTGTTCATTCATGTATAATTCCTTGTTCACCATGCTTTTTTCTCTTTTGTTTTTGTTTCTACTATTTTGTAGCTAGCAACCTTTTTCTCTCTCTCTCTCCTTTTTTCTCTTAAATTTTTTTTTGTTTTGTTTTGGCACAAGTGCTAGAAGGGTAAGAGGATTTCTTAGCCCTACTGCTCCATTACCACGTCGCTTTTTTTGCGGCGAGGGGGGAAGTGTTACGTAACAGAATCGGCTCCCGAGCGGAAGGTTAAGTGAATCGTCCCCACTACACGTGCCTACCGTTTCCTCTCCCCGCACCGCGCGACCACCCCGCGTCAGGCGCGAAGCGCCGGGCGGCCCGCCGGCCGCCATTCCTTCGCTAGCTCTCGGCCAAGCAACTGGCTACGCGCGATTTGCGCTGTTTGTGCTCTACGATATTAACTCCGCGATGTATTGTTTGCAATTGTGTTGTGAACGGAATCCAGAAAAGATGGCAGACCACGCATCTAGCTATGTGAGTACCAACTCGCTTCCTCCCCCCCACCGTGTGCTTTGAACCGTTTGTAACTTCATTTAAACGCATAGAGAGAGGGAGAAATCCTCGTTAGGTCAGTAGGGTAGTTTAACTTGTGTTTTGTGCCGACACTGGCCGTATGTGTATCACCCTGTTCTGTTTATTGAATAAACCCTTTAAATGCAAATACTGTGTACTGATTGAAGAGGGAGTCCCGGGGATTTTGAGGAGAGGAGGGGAAGGAAGAATTGACCAAGCGAACCACTGGCACTCGCCCTGTTTTTAGGAGGAATCATGTTCGAGCCGGTTTGAGCTAACCGACGGCTGTTATTGTGTGTGTTTTACAGGAATAGGGCTTGGGGTAGGCCGCCGCAGCAGCGCCCCCCCCAGCAGGGGGATGTTGTTTTTCTCGCTTGACAATGATTTAAGTTATATGTTTAAGTGTTTTCCACGTCAAGGAATATTGCAAAAGTTTTGAATGCGTGACTTGTAACTTGGTGATAATATCAACGGTCCCAAAGAGCGATGTCATATATGTGCAAATTAGTAGCTTTGCAGAAGAGCTGTTAAAATTTTGTTACTAGTGTATTTTTTACTGTTTTTGAGATCAAGAAATAATGCATCGATAAGGTTTCAAAAAATATATATACATGCCGCATAATAGTGTCTACTGCTCCAAATCTTCTGAAACTAGTGAGACTACGGAAACGGAAGGTTGAGAAGTTCCTGACTATTCAGATCTGGTCACCTAACAGGTTTAAAGCCATTTCAAGAAACATTTCAATTCTGAGTGGACATCTTTCATCAGATCGATTCTTGGAGTATCTTCCACTCCAGAATGCGCCATAAACGTAGTGCATATTTATTATTTTATTTAAATTAATTGTTTACCAAAATAAACTAATAAAATTGAATTTAATTGCGCACACCGGATTTTAAACCCGCAACCTCTGGTTTCATAGTCGAGAGCCTTACCCGTCGACCACCTAGGAAAATTTAATATCATTGCGCCATTGGAAAACTATAGCGATGCTGACAAATAAAATGGTTCAAATTTATTAAAGGTTTTTAGTTGGACAGAACGAAAGTTGAGATTCGCCACATATGGCACGTTCAATGGGGGAATTTCGCAAGCTAAGCGAGGAATTGTGTTCCGAGTGAGAACTTGCTAGAATTTAATATAAGATTTGGAACAAAACACCGTTCTGCAACTTGAGTTTCCTAAGATGCATTGTTCGCACAAGTCTCACCTACCCGTTTGTCCTCCGGCAGGTGTTCTCTATGCATTTCATAATTTTTAATGGGTCATTCGTTTCATTTCGGCGACTCGGACAAATTGTGATTCTAAAATACTGCTGACGTAATACGTTTTAGAAAATATGACAATCTTTTTCACATTAGATTTTAGATAAAGTGCCGGTGTGCGTGAAAAATTTCATAATTTTTTTTTTTTTTTGAATACCAATTTTTAACTATTACAATGTATAAGTTATGACATTTAAAATCTCTTCGAGTATAAAAAAGCTTGTATGTAGGTACCATGATGGCATTATGCACCGTAAATATGCTCGGTAATTATAGATCCTAATAACGTCGTTAGTAAATTGTTATGTTTTCATGGAAAGCACTGTTTTATTTGTGGTTTGAGATAATATTAAAAGATGTTTTCCTGTTGAAGCTTGAGCCAAGCGAAACGGATTGGTTAATAAATTTAAATAAATTAGTGGTTGAAAATATTTTTTTCTTCAGATTAATTTTTGGGGATCGTTGGAAACTGTTAATACGCACTTTTTTTAAAAAATATCTTTTGATTCACCTTAATTACATTAAAAGACAACTATTTGCATTGGGGGAAGTGGAAAATATTTCATTTTAAATTTCGATTACGTAAAATTAAAATTAGCTTTCGTCTTGTGAGATTGTATGCCATTATGGTTATTAGCTCAATCGCTGTCACTTTGGCATCACTTTGGTATGTTGGTATTCCTGATACACTTGAATGTATAACGAACGGCTAGAAGATTTTGAAGGTACCACGAAATCTGGAAAGGTAAGTACTAAATTATCGGAGTTTTGGGAATAAAATGATAATATAAAAAACATGTTTTTAATTTCGGTAATTATTTTTTATAAATAATACATTCACTTTTGTATCAAAAACCGTGTTACACAAACCTAGCGTAGCCGTTAAACTATTTGAAAACTGGGATATTTTTCTTGCCTTGACGCGAGTAGGCGTTATAACGGGCCACTTTCTTTTGTATTACAAACCATGTTACACAAACCTAGCGTAGCTGCTAAACTACTTGAAAACTGGGATGTTTTTTTGCCGTGACGCGAGTAGGCGCTACGAAGGGGGCACTTTCTTTTCTATCACAAACCATGTTACACAAACCTAGCGTAGCCGCTAAACTACTTGAAAACTGGGATGTTTTTTTGCCGTCACGCGAGTAGGGGCTACGAAGGGGGCACTTTCTTTTCTATCACAAACCATGTTACACAAACCTAGCGTAGCCGCTAAACTACTTGAAAACTGGGATTTTTTTTGCCGTGACGCGAGTAGGCGTTATAAAAGGGCACTTTCTTTTGTATCACAAACCGTATCACATAAAATTAGCGTACGTAGCCGCTCAACATCGCAGAAATAGTTGACTTATAAAAATAAAATTTTAAAGTAAAAAAAAATTTAAGCTAATAAATTTTAATCAACGCATGCAATACATGTGTATTAGGTAAGTACCTACTAATTAGGCGGAATTTCAGTTTTATAAAATTAAAAAACTCCCGCGCGATTTTGTCTCTAGCCGTTGGTTTTACGAGCCGAATTCCCATGAAGTCTGCTACGATTTGCTCTAGCATCTTTTCGTACAGTAATAAGAATACAAACATTACAAAAAAATGACATTTGAAAATAATGTTTGAAAATGGACGGTCTCGTTTCACAGAATGAAAGCTATTTTAATTTTACGTAATCGAAATTTAGAATGGAATATTTTCCACTTCCCCCAATGCAAATAGTTGTCTTTTAATGTAATTAAGGTGAATCAAAAGATATTTTCAAAAAAAGTGCGTATTAAACGTTTCCAGCGATCCCCAAAATTTACCTTCTTAAGTAATAGCAAACTAAGGCGGCCCCTAGACGATCAATTATATTGCTCAATATTACAGACTGTGCAATGTTATCGACTGTTTAGGGTTAATATTGAAGATTGCTCAATGATTGAACAAAAATTTGAACGAGTTTATATTTTATTGCATCATATTTTTCCATTGCATCGTGTAGGGACAGTATTGCACAATATTTTATCAATTTTTCATTTTAACAACTCGAAAACATTGAGCAGGTCGTTTATTGTGCAATATAATTGATCGTTTGGATTCTAAGCGCCTTTCAATCTTATTGAACAATAAAATATATTGTACAAAGTAAATGTTGCGTCTAGGGGCCGCCTAACTTTGTGGCGTAATTTTAATCCAATGAAAATAAATAATGAAATAATCAAAAAAACTTTGTTTTTACCACGATAATCTTTATTTAAAAAATCAACATGTTTCGAGAACCATGTTCTTTTCATCAGGACATTATATGTACTAAAAACTAAATTATCAAGTATAGAAAGACAGGCGTGGGTAGAAATGGAAGTAGTGGGGGGAGAGAGGTGGAAAGGGAAGGTGCTTAGAAGATCAACAGGGAGAAGGGGGGGTGGAAAGGGAGGTGCTTAGAAGATCAATCAATCAATTTTTCCATTTCCACTCACGCCTGTCTTTCTATACTTGATAATTTAGTTTTTAGTACATATAATGTCCTGATGAAGAGAACATCGTTCTCGAAACATGTTAATTTTTTTAATAAAAAAAAATAAAAATAAAATAAACATGTTTTTTTTTTTTTATTTTTTTATTAAAAAACAAAATGTTTTTAATTATTTCATTAATAAAATATTGCAACAAAGTGAATTTTCAAAATTTGAAGAAGAAAATAAATAACTTTGTGAACTCCAAAATAACCGACATGTTTTTCTAAACTGATGATTTCTTCGTCGGGATAAACGAAAAAAAATTACGTTTATCCTCACGAAGAAACCATTGGTTTCGAAGTATATTTATCGTTTATTTTGATTAAATGTTGATGTGATTAAATGTCGGAGGCCAAACGTAAAATCAGGCTGATCATGATGCGGCAGATCATGATGCGGCAGATCATGGTGTGGCTAGCGCATCATGATCTACCCGATTTTACGATCGCCCTACTTTATTTATTTAATTATTTAGTAATATTCTTATTTTATTTTTACTGGTTCAAGCTTGAATTTTTGATTAATTATGAACTAAGTGTCTAGGTGCTTGAACTGCATTTCCGTACAACTAAACTGTATGTCAAAACTATGTAACTGACACGTTTTTTTATGGGTAAATTTTTTATTAAAACTTTGTGCCAATCGTATTTGTAGCCATTTACTGACAGGACTACTGTACTGTGCCAAACTGGGCGTACTGTACAGGGCCCGCAGATACTTTAACCTTTTGATTCTAAACAGGGCGTTGGGCTTCAAATTGTACTGGTCTCTCTCTTGCAAATCTAACTTTAAATAGTTCCTCTAAATGAGCTAACTTTCCTTTGTCACTATTATGATTCCCTACATCCTAATGAATTCGTAAATAACTGTACTAAACGACATTATACATGATAAGTTTTAAGATTTTCACGGCCAAAAGCATTTTCGTTATTTGTTTTTGGGGTGTTAGCCCATGTTGCGCTACCTCCTTCTTTAGCCAACGTTTCGGACATCGTTGCAGTGTCCATCATCAGGGCAGATCCGGTAGACACATCTAACGGATCTGCCCTGATGATGGACACTGCAACGATGTCCGAAACGTTGGCTAAAGAAGGAGGTAGCGCAACACGGCATAACACCCCAAAAACAAATAACGAAAAAAAAAAAGACATTATACATGTTTAATTGAACAGATAATTAAATATAACTCAAATCGTTAATAGTACACAACTGCTAACCCTGTACAATTCACAAATGCGCCCCACGTTTGAATTTGGCAGCCACCTCTGGTCTAGAGCTCCAAAATACCTGAAAAATACCCTCGACTCAAACGACAAAAACGGGCGGTCCGCTTAATAGATTCTCCCATCTCAACATATGGAATGCAATCTTTAGAGCACAGGCGTCGGGTAGAAATACTATCCTTGTTCTACCGGTATTACAATGAAAGATGCTCCGAGGAACTAGCGGCATTGATCCCTTCGGCACCGGTGCATAGTCGGGAAACACGCCAAACGCGTGCATAACATTTGTACATGGTTGACATTTGACACATGAGAACGGGTCGTTTCTTCGACTCGTTCTTGTGTTCAACAGCTCGGCTGTGGAACTATTTGCCGGCCTCTGTGTTTCCTCCTTCCTAAAACATGGGTCTTTTCAAGACCAATGTTCATTCCTTCTTCTCCTCAAAAAGACCCTCCACACAGCATCCCAGATGACATAGGCCCTGAGGGAAATCATTTTCCTCAGGGTCTCCTGTGTGGAGTTAATGTAAAAAAGTGCATGTATTTACCAATATTTTGCAAACAACGAATAATCCATTCAAACTCCTACCTAAACCACCCTTTGTTGTTTCCAAACATGTACATTCCAGTAACAGTCAGGTCAATTTGATCCGAATCGCTTGGTGGTGCTTCCCTAATCCAATCAATTTATCACCAATGCACAAAGGAGAAACAGCGACTCTTCACATAAATAAAAATAACGGCCACCCCTAAGACTCCGTACGAATAATATTACTTCTACAACTTTATTGGGGGGATAACAATGCATTTACGGATGAAATGTTTGCCTCGTTTATCGTCTTGATGTTCGTTGTCATTATTTTGTTTTCTGTGTAGAGAAATTTATCATCTGTTATCTCCTCGTCGGTATATTATTTGTCACAGACTGGATGAAATAAAAGTGATGTATTGTGTTGTCGTTCGTTGGGTGATTTTTTGGACCATGTTTTTGTTTTCCGCTTATCCTTTGTTCTATGTAGGCTGTTAGTTAGCCACTCAAGTTTAGAGAGAAAGTGTTTTAGAAACTGTTTTTTGCCATTGATAGTCTTCAATACTTAGCACATATTCGTAACATCTTTGTTATGATGTATCTAATGGGGGGTAAAAGAGAACGGAGAGAGGATTGTATATTGGTTTTATCATAATAATATAATATCAAACCTGAACTAATGCTAGGGGGCGCGGTTATTCAAGCCCACAGGAGCCCAAACTAATACTAGACTTAATGTCGGTATATTATTAGTATTTTTACGAACGAAAATCAAATTAATTTGATTTTGAAATTTTAAAGCTTAATTAATTTAGTAAAATATTCTTTCAACATCGACCCTTGGAGAAACCTCTTTAAAATTTATAAATCGAATAGATTTATCCATGCTTGGTAGATTAAACCAGATCAGAAGATTGACATAACACCCAACCTTTCTATTATTATTCATATTCCACTTCTTCCTCTTTACTTCATTCACCTTTCTCAATAACTCCACCACACTTTTTCCCATTAGGTACGGAAAGTGAGACAAATGTAAAAAAAAAATTGCAACGCCTTGACGTTTCATTTTGGCGTTTCTGAAAACGTGTAACTGATGTGAAATACTCGTAACACGTATTTTTAATGTATGTACAGATGATTATATTTTACATTGCATTCTGCTAAGAATATTTTTTAAATATTTTAAATGTTATTCTTTCTTTTTTATATTAATTTTATATGTTATTCTTCTTATATGGCAGACCGAGTATTGCACTAACCGCCTTTTGCAGCTAAAATAAAGAATTTTATTATTATTGTTTATTAAATTTTTTATAAGAAAAACTTTCTTTTATAACTTTTGAAGGTTATTCCCTTCAATGTAATATATCATTGAAGAAGATAACAATAATAATCTAAACGAAAATATGAAAGAGAACAAGACACAGAAAAAAGACAATGGTCGCAACTGGGACTCGACCCCAGACCTCTCGTCTAACCGGGACGTGTGCGTTAACCAATTTCGCTAATGCCACCTTCTATCAAACCGTCATAGTTGTCAATCTCATATTTCAAATTTTAGAATTAACAATATTATCGTCAACTAATTATTTTTCCATTTTATGAACAACAGTTGCGAACATTGTTTTTTTTTTAATGTTTTTCTGTATCTTGTTCGCTTTCAGATTTTCGTTTAGATTATTATTGTTATCTTCTTCTTCAATGATATATTATTGCTTATCTTACGTAAATATATATTTTTTTATTATTACCACAGCAATAACATTGTAAGCCCTTTCGATAAAAATTTTTAGCACACTAAAAAGAGGCCTAATATTAAACGACCCAATTAGTAGGAATTTAAGTTATTACTAAAGTTTTAACATTAAATTTTTTTTACCGAATTACTTGAAAGGTCACGAAATGTTGATAATCACAACAACTGAAAAATGCCTTTCAAATGAAATAAGAAATAAAAATTTTTAGAATAATTTTTTTGGGACATAAAAAAGTTGTAACTCAGAAATTGTCTACGATTTTACTTCATTTTTTTTATTTTTCGACCACTATTATAAATAGTACTTCTGTAGTTCACCAGTCATAAACTTTTAATAATGATTGGAGGGTAAACTATGGAGGGGGTATTAATAAATTATTAAATAAATAAAAAGAAACACTTTGTTTACGTCACTTTATTGATATTTCTTCCGTCTACCGGTTTCGGTACCTCCGTACCATCATCAGGACTGAATATAAAATACTGACAAATACAGGGAAATATACATATATATATACAAATAGTAAAAGAAAGAGGCAGTAAATAAGAGAGGGAGACAGTGCGTCAGTTGTGGGAGGGAAGTGGGGGAGGAGCGAGTGGGATAACGGGAAACATACTTATGATAGGGCTGAATGTTAAATTAAGTTGATTATTAATGATTTCAGCCTTTGCGTTAACTGATTTTTTTATTTCTAAAGCTTCTAAGTTATTTAATCTTAAGCCTATACCATTTTTGTGTAGGACTTTAATACCCGTATCCCGGTTAAAAGTATGATCTTTATTAATTAGGTGCTCCGCGAATTCTGAAAACCCTGAACTGGTTAGACACCTTATGTGCTCCTTTACTCTAGTTTCCACATTGCGTGACGTTTGTCCAATATAGAACGCTGGACAATCGTTACAACTAATTTTATAAACGCCCGAGTGGCTTAGTATGTCCTCATTGTCTTTAGCATTAATTAAAAGTTTTCCTAGGTTGTTATTCGTGTAAAAAGCTGGTTTAATTTCTGGTGGGAATTTAATTGTACACGAAGAGGACAGGTTATTAATATATAAAATTCGTCGCCATTCGCGGTTAAGGTTATTGTTATTCAAAGATATTGGACTAGAGTAAATGTATTTATTTATGGATATTGATCTTAATTTTTTTGCTAGGATTCTATCTATGAGCTGTGTTTCGTATCCATTATTGTGAGCTATTAATTTTATCGTATTTAATTCATTAGTATAATTAACATTTGACAAAGGGGTAGTGACTAATCGGTGGATCATTGAGTGGAAAGCGGAATGTTTATGTGAGGTTGGGTGGTTGGATGTATTATGAATTACGGTGTCTGTGAAGGTAGGTTTTCTAATTCTTTCTTTTACTATTTGTATATATATATGTATATTTCCCTGTATTTGTCAGTATTTTATATTCAGTCCTGATGATGGTACGGAGGTACCGAAACCGGTAGACGGAAGAAATATCAATAAAGTGACGTAAACAAAGTGTTTTCTTTTTATTTATTTAAAATGTCAAGTCACAATGTGTTTGCTTCTTTTGAAAAATTAATAAATTATTGTTGAGTCATGAATTATTGGCTCTGAAAGACAAATACTTTGACGGCCGGTATAGTCCAGCGGAAAGGCTCTTGACTAGCACTCCGAAGATCGCGGGATCGAATCCCGGCGTGGCAAATAAATTTTATTTGATTAATTTGTGTTATTTCACAATTTATTCATTTAAAATAATATATAGTATATATGAGGTACGCGTCGAAGATACTCTCAGTATCGCCTTGGTGTAAGACCACCATTCAGAATCGAAACGTTTGCTTGAAATGGCTTTAGCCGTGTTTGGTGACCAGATCTGAATAACCAGGTGCTTCCCCACCTTCCTCTTCTCTATCTCCTTCCCCTCCCCACTACCTTCAGCCTCACAACATACCCCAATTGGGGAGGCCATAGTCCCACTGGCTCCAGACGGGAGCAGTTGGGACTCGTGTGCGGTATTCAAGTTAAAAAAAAACAAAAATACTGAATGAAAGCACTTTTATCTATTGTCCTAACAAAGAAATTATTTATACAACATGGATTCGTAAAACGATGTAAGATTTGTACTAATTTATGTTTATTTTTATATTATGTTCCATTTTTAAATCAAGTTCCAATTGAGATGTAATACAAAATTTTAAAAACCTTCTCGAAGTAAGATAATTTGTTAAATTGTTCGGAAACTTAATATGGAAATAATAACGACTAAAGCTTTCACATTTTAACCCTTTCACGTTATTATTATTACGTAGTTAGGTACCCAGCCAAATCATTAAAGTTACTCCTACGCGAATTCTACCACAAACGTACCTGCTTCCATTTGTAATATTAAAACCCACCCCTAAACTCCCCCCGATTCACGGATGGGTGTATTTTTGATTTACGCCAAAGCCAAGAATGTTCGTGAGAAATTTGCCAAATTATTCATTCAGTAGAATCAATAATTCTAACATAAAATCTGCTTGTTAATATATTAGTCTAAGTATCACCCTACTGAGTTTTTAAGTCGTTGAACCAGTTTCCTTCCGGCTACTCTCGTGCTTTGTTCACAATTAGGCGTTTATTAATAAAACGACATTCGTATCATCAAGTGCTGTGATTCTTATCGGGGGTTCCAGCGTCCCCTTTTTGAAGTTTGAGTGGGCATTGCGTCAGTATGTAAAATAAGCTCATTCACGAGCTATGTGCATTGATACACTTTCTTTAGATGCAAGGATTTGACAAGTTCTGTTAAATAAATTACACTTTCACGTAGAAAAAATTAAACTGAAGCAAAATACTCAATGTAATATTAGCGTGTTTTATTTATACTTCTCTTCATTTTTTATTTGAAGTAGAAAATCCATTTGTGTACATTTTAAGTTTCGTTTCGGGGAGGGGATGGGGCTTTCGATACGGTTAAGAAACACTGATCTAGTGCATGAAATAAATAATTTCTGAAATATTTAACGCGTTCTATGTAGATTTGTTGGATTCTTCTTTCGTAACAGATATAATTCTTTGCAAGGATGAAAAATACCTACAACCTTCCAAAAAATATTTTTCTCAAGACGTTATTGTGATTTTTGATAGACATTGAAAATTTCTTTAAAAAAAAAATTATTTAATTTTTCATCAAATCCATTTTCTGTATCCTCATTGTAAAAAGGTTTTTTGAAATTTATTTTTCAGAGGAAAAGTTTTTGTCGTTTATTTTCACAACAGATAGTTCTTTCGAAACATTTTTCGCAGAAGGGTTAAGTTATTATTATTATTCTTTTTTTAAAGAAAGACAAACATTCCCGGGTTACGAATAATCCAGCAATGTTATAAAATCTCCTACTACCACCACAGAAAGCCGACAATGTTACTTGTGTTGTGATGGAGGACTTAGCCAGTCGAGGAATCGAACACGCGACGCTCGGGTGGGACCCAAGCGCTATGCCCGCTCAACCGCTGACCGGTCTTGATATGAAGAGAATATGAAAATAAATATATTTTTTAGATAATTTACATGTGAATTTTTAGACAATTACCTTAATATATTAATTTTAATATTTCAAAATTGCCAAATGACAAATTACATAGAATGTTAACAGTACGATGAAGATTGTAGACAGACGTATTAAGTTAAATGCTTTAGCAATTAACATAATTGAAATATATATTGCGAGGAAAAACGTCTTATCAAATAATTTTCACACAATCACCAAAGAATCATTATACTAACATTTACTAATTGAATGCAAACTGTATTTACAGGAAAAGCTCACAACCAGTTTATTTGTTGGTTTGTTTTTGGTCTGTTTTTGGAATATAAAACATTTTTCTAAATATGATTTGGTCTCTAGAAACTCAACGCAATTTTCACAAAAAAACATGGAAGCAAAAATTCCGTAAAGGATTGAACCAAAGGGCAACATTAAAAAATACATTTAGATAGAATTACCCAAACGACAAATTGAAAGATAGCGGAGGTTAATCTTTACCGATAGATTTCTAATCAATAAGTTTCCAAAAAAGTAAACAAATAACATTTTTCCCAATTAACACAGCGGCTGCCCAGCAAATTTCAAAACTAGTATCTTATCAGAAAATTGTCTTGCGTCCAACTTTATTCACGCTTCAAACAATCTGATTTTATCAGTGTTATTTATATCCACTTTTTCTAATTTCTGCAATTCCTAGAAATACAAAAATAATGGTGACCGGACAACCCAAAACCTCCTTTGAAAAGTCATTAAAAGTGATGAAAAAAATGTATAAAAAATTGGTTAAATAGGTTACGTTAGGTTGGGGTTATGGGCTATTTTGAAAAAAAATATTGCTTGATTTCTAAAAGAGGTGTTGAGTTAGCTTGATTCTGAGTTGGCATGAAACCAATAATAATACACATAATAATATTCACGAAATAAAGTGTAGTAGTCAAAATAACATCTTTGAAACACAATCAGGTAGAAATGCTTAGAAATTTTTTCCATAGGAAAGCTAATAGCTCAGAAATGCACAAAATAATTTGCAAGGCAGATAGAAATATTACTCCATTAAATTTATATGACGAGAATGCCAGCATTCTTATAAATACTAACCAGGAATTATTAGATTCCTGGTCAAATAAAATTATTCATGCAAAACACTTCAATTATCTCAACCAAACGTATGTTGACAAACTTTCGTCAAACAAATGGTTGAGTATTGGAGAGTTGAGCGCAGAAATAGAAGGATTTATGCTTGCCATTCAAGATAGAGTCATTAATACTAAAAATTATAGAAAGCATATAATTAAAGATATAAATCAAATTGATGATTTATGTAGAAAATGTTTGGCTTTTCCCGAAACTATAGAACATATTATATCGGGATGTTCTATATTAGCGCCGTCCGAGTATACATTTAGGCACAATCAGGTTTTAAAAATAATTCACCAAAGTTTGGTAATTAAACATAACTTGATTGACTGCCGTAATATAGTACCATATTATGAATATGAAACAAATTCATTTTTAGAAAATGAATTTTATAAAATATATTATGATAAAACTATACTAACAGACAGAACAATTAGTCATAATAGACCTGATATAGTTTTACATGACAAAATTAAAAAAATAACTTATATCATTGATGTAGCTATTCTAAATTCCTGTAATATTCAAAAAACTGTTTCTGAAAAAATAAGAAAATACACAGATTTAGGAAATGAGATTAAAAGAATTTGGCATTCTCGGACTATAAAAATATTACCATTTGTTATTTCGGCCACTGGCATAATACCTAGGAATCTGATTCAAAATTTAAGCATATTAGATTTGTCAAAGAATTTGTATATAAAAATGCAAAAAGCAGTAATTTTAAATACATGTAGGATTACAAAAGATTTTTTAAATATTTATATTGAGGGATCGGTAGGATTTATAGGTTCAATTAGAAATGCCACAGAGCCGAACCCTCTGATATGAAAATATCTGGAGTCGGTGAATTATATTCCCATTTGGTCTCTAGTAGGTTGACATGTTGTTCTTGTATTGTTTTGTATTTATAATACTTATTTAGTGCAATTGCATAGCGTGGATTCACTAGATGATCATTTGGGGAAGTGTATGAAAGGGTTTAGTTTTTCCTTCTTTTTTTTTTTTTTTTTGGGGGGGAAAATTTAACCCGGACATTTAAATCTGGTGCGTTTAAAATAAAGTCAATATTCAAATCAATAACAAGACAATGTGTCGTTATTAAATATTTTTTTTAAAGTTCATTTAGGTGACTTTCTTATATATATTAAATCATTGTAGGTACATTGCGGAAATAATAATATAATTATATAAACCAGTTAAGGCGCCGCTTCCCGAAATTCTACCGATGTTTTACATATCTCCCTTAAACACGTTAAGTTTTAAAGCTCTTAAAAAAATATATGTTATTCTTGGAGATAATATCTAGACATTCTCCGCGCCGAAACGAAAAAAATAGTTAGCAGAGGTTTGAAAGCGCGGTGCCGCAGAGAGAATTCTAAGCTTTAAGCCGCCGCTACCCAAATTTCTACCGATTTCTTACATATCTCCCTTGCACATTCAAATTTTTGAAGCTCAAAAACAAAAAATGTTATTTTTGAAGATAATATCTAGACGCGTTCCACGCCGAAACGAAAATTATATAAAATTCCCTCGATAGAAAAAAATCGCAAAGTATGCTCCAAGAATTATTAGAAATACGTTTGTTTTAGTTATTTTACAAGTTAGAAGTACGAAAAAATTCACAGTGTTTCTTTAAATGCTGTTTAAGATAACGCCCGCAAGATTTTTGCTCTATTTCAAACGAGTCGTGTTTTATTAAACATTATTACAATTTTATTGTATTTTATTGGATATCCGCAACAAATGTAAGGCTGATTGATGTAAGCATAATGAGTAAGATTAAGAAAGGGACCCTCAGATGGTTTAGGTATGTAGAGCAAATGGACGAAGAAAGTAGTATAAGAAGAATATATGACGCAAATGTGAATAGTAGAAGTCGGGGACGCCCGAGGAAGACATGGCATAATCAAGTAAATCAGATACTTGAGTCGGTCCATGTCAAAAGTCAGAATAATAGAAGAGTATGTATAAGATGATGTATGAATGTGAGTGAGGCAAAGAGTGCCTCTCTGCCTACCCCTGCGGGGAAACGGCATGGTGGTTAGTTAGTTAGTTAGTTCACAATTTCGCATTGATTTTGTTGCTTTAAATTCTAGCGCGCTCCTCTAACATTCGTAATTTCATATTTCACATCTTCTTTTTTTGAGCCCGGTTGCGGTTCCTTAAGCTTCTTTTAAAATATTTGTTGTTTGGTTACTGAATAAGAAGTAACTATTAAAAGTTATTTTTTTTTTTTTTATTATTTCCAATAAAAACATAGTTTTCATAAATATATAAATTAGACAATTTATCGGTAGTCCCGAGAAGCTGCCACATGACTGCTTGTCTGCAGGTTCTACCTCAATATATACTCGTTAATATTAGAAGTAAAAAAAATATATATGTATAATATCAAAAATGTAAAGGAAGTTGAAGACCTTAGTAAAAAGATTTAATATTACAAATATTTAAAGAAAATGTAATAAAAAAATAACATAACAACCAAATTTCTATATTTTCTAAACAACATAAATATACCCAATAATTATATTTACTAGAATAGGAATAGAAAATATCATTGTCTCTTAGGGCGTCGTTAGATTTGTGGATACGCCTGACCACTGAGTTTTGTGCGTATTTCGATTTGAAACTCGTAAAATAAGATATTCGATCTGGTATTACGTCCAGGGCAACGAAATGTAATTATTTCTAATAGGTCTGGTGTATATCATTTGTTACTTGCTTACGACAAGCGAATTTACTTAAGTGGTTATTATTTTGTCAACAGTTATTGGAAACGAGATCAATAAGTATTTGTACGGAATTCACTTCGCGTCGGAGACTGGCTCTAAATCTCAATCTTATTTTATTATTGGAATAAGGGTTCGATTGAACCACCCGGGCCTATATATTATTATGTAGGCACCGTGAGTTCATATTCAAACATATTCTATATGGCACGTTTCATCCTTAAGGCTGTATTAGGTTTCTTCGATATTACTTCCGCAATAATAACACAGGATTATTATAATACACGTTAAATAAACATATCTACTTCATGGATGAATAAGACAGTTTGAAGAATTTATTTTACGGGTAGAAGCTATATACGTCCAAATATTATTTAAAACGGGTTCTTGATTGTATTCAAGGTAATGTAATTATTAATTAACACTAATGATTCATTCTCGTTATCATGGTATTCTAAAACGAAGTAATTGTGAGTTTTCAATGTTGCTATGTGTTTGTTATGTCTTTTTGTGTGGAACGTACTTCTAATAATGCGATTATTCGTATAATTATCACAATTAATTAAATTTAGATTAAAATTTAGTGTGAATGAAACCATAAAAAAAAAGAAAAAGAAGTTTTCTTGTACAGTAAATTACTTCTCGTGCGAGGCCCTGAGCGAAATTATTTCCCTTAGGGCACGTGCCATCTTTGGAAAAGCTGTGTAGAGGACGGGAAGGAGTGAAAATGGGACTTGAAGAAACCCACATTGTACGAGGGAGGAAACCCAGAGATCGGCAAATTATTCCACAGCCGAGCTGTTGAATGCACGAACGTGTCGCAAAAGCGACAAATTATGTCGGGTGCACGTTTGTCAAATGGCGCTGTGCACCGGTATCTATGTATAATGCTATTTTTATCGGAGATTCGGAATATTCGGAACTTCCACTTAAGTACTGCTTTTTGTTTTTTTTTTACGTGAACTCCACACAGAAGGCCCCGAGGAAAATAATTTCCCTCAGCGCCTATGTCATCTTTGGGGATGCTGTGTGGATGGTTTTTTTAAGGAAAGGAACGAGAGGAGACTTCTGGAAAAAAAGGGTTTAAGGGTGGGTAGGAATCTGGGGTTTAGTGTGTCCTGGTCAGCCGCCTCCAGGACCTAGACAAATCTCACCCCATGAACCCGGGCACCCCTGCTAAATCACCAAACGTAGCGAACCACTTGGGGTGATCTATGGCAGAGGTGTTGGTTATCCAATAAAGTTCCTGGGGCGGCGGTACCCATTCCCGCCTCCCAAATTTACTGGTATACACAAATATCCGTTTGTTCAAATAAGATGGTGATTGTAATGTGACAAATAACAACTCAATAACGCTCCGTTCCCCCAAGTGAAGTCCCCCAAATTACCTATTCCCCTTTGTTGATCTCTTACTCCAACACCAAAGGATGTAAATATACAGGGTGTCCGGGGGTAAAGTGCATTAACTTCGGGAGGATATTCTACATGACGGTAGAAGTAAAAAAGATTTATACATGATGGTAGAAGTAAAAAAGTATAAAAGAACTTTTTCCGGAATTCCAACTTTTTTTTCCCATACAAAAAGACGTACCTACTAAAAATCCTTAGTGTGAGGTACGATCTCACTTGCTGAGCACCCGCCGGGCACGATTGTGGCAACATTGCAACTGGCCCGTATCGTAACAGTGGAAAATAATAAAGCTGGCGGCACACGCTGATCTATTTTTATCTTTTTACCACTAAACAACCTCTAAAAGATGGATATTCGAAAAAAGTTATTTATTTTTTTTACTTATAATATCATGTAGAATCACCTCCCGAAGTTAAATCACTTTTCCCCCGGACACCCTATATATCTGTCAGTAATTAACAGGGTGTCAGTTACAGGGTGTCCGGGGGTAAAGTGCATTAACTTCGGGAGGAGATTCTACATGATGGTAGAAGTAAAAAAGATTTATACATGATGGTAGAAGTAAAAAAGTATAAAAGAACTTTTTCCGGAATTCCAACTTTTTTTCCCATACAAAAAGACGTACCTACTAAAAAACCTTAGTGTGAGGTACGATCTCACTTGCTGAGCTCCCGCCGGGCACGATTGTGGCAACATTGCAACTGGCCCGTATCGTTACAGTGGAAAATAATAAAGCTGGTGGCACACGCTGATCTATTTTTATCTTTTTACCACTAAACAATCTCTGAAAGATGGATATTCGAAAAAACTTATTTATCTTTTTTACTTAAAATATCATGTAGAATCACCTCCCGAAGTTAAATCACTTTTCCCCCGGACACCCTCTATATCTGTCAGTAATTTGTATTAGCTTTAATATTCCCCTGATGATGGAAGGAAGGTCTGTTCGGAAACCGGTAGAGCAATAATTATATTAAAACTGAACATTAATATATATATTAAATAAATAAAATAAAGTTGTTTTGAACAAATTTACGTATTTAAACTTTAACATTTGGCTAAGTACTGGGCGAACAGACGTCACATCAATCCTACAATACAAAATTAGATCCCACGCTCGGGAAGTCAACAAGATTGTTTTTGTTATTGTAAAGGATAAAAACATTAGCACAAATCAACATACCGACTATATCTATCGGAATTGACGAATTAGTTACAGGAGACAGTACAAAGTGTTAAGAACAATTTTCTTCAAATACAAGGAATATGGCATTATAAAAGTTCAAAAAAAAAACAAGAATGGTATTTAAATTGAATATTGAGGATTGAGGGTGTACTGAATTTGTGTGTACCGTTTCAGAACAAAAAAGATCTAATCTATGAAGACAAATGATCTTCAATATTATCCTACCGGAAGCAAGGGTAAACGAACTTTAAGATAAATTTCAGTACGAACGTAGGTACATTGAACTTAGGAAAAAAATCAGAGTTGAGTACAATTAAAGCATCAATAACCATTGAAGATCGAATCAAATGATCACGTGAATCATGAAAAAACAATACAAATCAGCCCGACAAACTGGAAATTTCAGTTTAGAGAAATAACAAAAACATGACAAGGAAGCGAGGACCGATTTTGTTAGAAAACCACTCTCCTCATTTGTCTACCCAGTAGTTTAGTGCTGACTAACAATGATGAAAAAAAAAATATGTTAGACGGAGAATGCAGAAGAGGAGGACTTCAATTGAAAAACTGAGACCTTTAAAAGGAGTTCGTAGTGTATAGTATAGGTAATGTGAAATATTCTCAGGTGTATATTATTTTATTATAAGCTATTTGAACCTCATATACAATCACGATAAGTAAAAAAAATCAAGTATCGAAGTATAAGACAAAATTTAGAAGAAGGTTTTTTTAGTAAACATGGGGAAATATAGGCTTGTGGTTAAGCAAAAATCATCCACTCTCACTAAAAGAACTGAGGGTTACCATTATTCTTTTTATATTTGACCGGTCAGTGGTTGAGTGGGCATAGCGCTTGAATCCCATCCGGGTGTCGCAATTCCTCGGCTGGCTAAGTCCTCCATCACAACACAAGCAACAGTTTCGACTTTCTGTGGTGGTAGTAGGAGATTTTTAAATATTGTTGGGTTATGTTCCTATATATATATATAAATGTAAATTCAAAACAAAAATCAATCACAACGCTGAGTATAGAGGCAAAGTAAAAACAAAACTCAAAATAATGGTTATTGTGTGAAATAAATCACAGGGATTGTGAGCATATATTGCTAGGTCAAGATAGACTAAGGGTAAGTATGTGCATTATAATATGCGAGCCTAAGGTGTGTAAATAAACCCAGACCCTCTGGGCTTAATACCCAAGAAATATGATTATGAAAACTCTACTTGCGGGAACAAAATATCACAAGGAATAGCACAAAGAAAAAACTCCAGGGAAAATAACAGATCCACCAACCTTGTTTTGTAGTTTTTGTAGCTTGGAGGCCTCCGTAATTTCATCCAATCATTAGTTAAGTTCAATCAGTGCAATCCTTTTGTGACTTGAAAACTTGCACAAGAGATGAGATTTGTCAATTAATACACAACTCATAAGTTTTTCACAATGACAAGAAAATTTTCCATAAAAACAGACGATATCAGTTATTCACTTGTTCGGATTCTATTTTTAAAAATAATCCATTTAGGTGTCTCTGTTAAATCCAAAGAGTGTCCTTGTTATCCCTGTCATCCTTGTGATATAAATATAGGTATTTATTTAAATTTTCGAATAAACAAAATAAACATATTGTAATGCCTAACCAGTATATGGGATTAGTATAAGAACAGACTAAGAACAAGTGGGGCATGTGGACAGGGAGGTGTGTTGACAATTATAAATTTAGATTATTACATTCGAAAGGGTATATCAAGTAGGATAGGAGAGATTTACCACAAATGGTAAGCGCGATTAGGAATATATGAGCAAAAGGTTAGGATAGTAATACATAGGTTATAGGTCAAATCATGACAAGTATGTTTTGTTTATCAGGAACGTGCATTATAATATGATTATTATATCATACAATTAACAATTAGCTCTATTTCAAAAACATAAACAACATTCATAGTATTTTCTGCCAACATAAAATCCGCAATTTAGACGTTAATTTCTCAAAAAACCAATACGGAATCGTTTCAAATAATTTATTCAAGTACTAGTACGTAACTTTGGTTGGACAGGGTTCTAGCTTCACATTACTTTTTTTTTTTAAATAGGCAATTCACCCTAAAAACTCACTGTACATTATTCTGAGGTCTGGAGCCCGCGCAGACAGCCAAGCGTTCAGCGTTCACTGGCATTCACCTAGCGTTCGTCCGGTTGCGTTCTACGCGAGTTCTAACACACAGTACACGGTCAAATATTCTGCGTTCCATTTTCCCAAAAAGCTTGTACGTGAAACATGTATTTCGATAGTTCGTCTTCAGAAGACGAAACATTGCTTTTGTTGACTTTGGAAGAGTCCAAAAAGAAAAGAAGACACTGGGTGCATCCGATTAACACTGAGCGAAATGAAAAAGAAGAGTTCAGTATTCTTTTTCCTGAATTACTTAAAGATGAAGAACGTTTTTTTATTTACTTCTGAATGTCAATAAGTAATGGATTGTATAATTATATAAAAAAGGAAATAGAAAAAGAAGACAGCAACTGGAGTAAGGCTATATGTACAAAAGAAAGGCTTGCAGTATTTTTACGGTTATTTATTTTTATTTTTCAAATACAGTTAAAATAAAATGTTACACACATTCATTATTTAGTGTGTATTCTATTGTCTTATAAAAATGAGTTAAATTCTGTGTGTCTGAATCCTCCTGAGACATATTAATTATTTCAGGTTGAATTACTTGTGAATTACTTTACGGTTTTTATAGTCTGTGTCACTAAGATTTATATAAAAATTGCCTTTTCCTGCGAGCGAGGCGTTCCACGAGTTCTTTTTAATCCTGCAATAGAACGCAAGAACGCAAGCGTTTACACTGACCGGCGCAGGCGCGGTCTAACTGCCGCTGTGTCTGCGCGACGCTATGTGGTCAACTACTTACAATGAACGCGGAACTCTTGCTGTCTGCGCGGGCTCTAAAGGTGTTCTTTGCAAAGACGATTTCTCATAATCCATTAACCAACTTCTGATTTTAAGGTAGAATCTTGTGCAATTAATTCAGTTGGACATATTTTAAAGAAAAATATTTAAATAGGACGAATACTTACTATTTAGAACATATTTAAACTTGCAGATAGAACCACATTCAACCATTTAGGGCTTAATAATTCAATACAAAAAGTTCTAACAAAATGTCCCTAATGCCGTTCCAAGATAGGGCTACATTCTATTTATATATTTTATTTTAAAATATGTCAAACTAATGTACTTCACGCCAAATTCAACCCTAAATCAGAAATTGGTGAATACATTATTAGAAATCGTCTTCGCAAACTTTGACACCAGAACGTGGTAAAGCGAAGTTACAACCCTATCCAACCTACCTAAGTAATGAAAAACCGCCTATCGTAATAACGAAAAACTATCAGATCCAAACAAAATAGTGACCACAAAAATTTAAAATTACACGTAGAATCTTTAAAAACTTTATGTTAGATAATATTAATATTATATTTTGTCGTAAAGTATCTACGGAAATACAACGCAGATATCTCTGAAAATTATTTTGGTAATGGCAATGAGCTAAAGAAATGGTTTTGTATTCAAAAGTCAATTTGAAAAAAAAGTCAGATAGAACTATGTCCGAACAAGGTGATAAGTACCTACCTCAATTTCGTAATATAAAATGAGGAGAAACTTTTAATCAGCCCCCATTAACCTACTTACTCAAAACTTTTATTCGGAAATGTGTGGTTTTTTATAACAGAAAGTTTACCTCGAGTAATAATAATTGGGGCAGGCATAATCATCGTTTTTTTTTCCAAATCGCATAACTTTTGGGTGCTTTCAGCATCTATTTCCCTGAGGCTATTTAAAAAAGATGTTATATTATTCTTTTCTTTTTAAACTTATTGGGACGATTCATTGATAGCCGGGTGAAAAAATATTACATGCTTTATTTATTACACGGTATAATTAAAAAAGTTTTGCTCTCTTCCCAATCGTATTTTAATAATTTCCTTTGTGACAACTAAAGAAATCCCAGAGAGAGGTCGTATGCAACGATATCATTCTAGTATCTTCGGTCTTTCGTTTTCATACAAGACGTGTGAAAAGACTGTGTTTTTTTTTATCCGTCTTTGGGCAGATTTTTTTTTATTCGTGTACAGACCATGATTCTTAGTAAGAATTCAAAATTCCAGTGGTTTCAGTGCCATACTAGTGTTGTTGAAAGTGTCCACAAAACAATACATATTTAAAATAAAATTCATTTGGATTTTTTTTTGATTAATTCGTGTACAGACCATGATTCTCAGTAAAAATCCAATTTTCCAGTCGTTTCGGTGTCAAAGGGCTGATTGATTCATTTACGGACCATGAATGTGAGAATCCAAAACTTCAGTCGTTCCGGTGCCATCGGTCCGAAGTTATGACCGACCCCAAGTGTCAAAACGATCGACCCAAAGTGCTCAAACGACGAAACCCAAGTGTTAAAACGATGACTTTTTTTTTAATTCTTTTTTTTTACAGATTTTTTGATTGATTCGTGTACAGACTAAGATTCTTAGTAAGAATCCAAAATTTCAGTCATTTCGGCGCCACACTAGTGTTGTTACAAAGTGCCCACAAAATTATTCGTTTGTTTTTAAAATAAAATAAGTGTGGAAGATTTTTTGATTGATTCGTTAACGGACCATGATTCTTAGTAAGAATCCAAAATTCTACCATTTTGGTGCCATAGGGCCGAAGTAATGGCCAACCCCAAGTTTTAACACGACCGACCCCAAGTGATTAAATTACGTACCGAAAGTGTTTAAACTGTGTGTTTTTTTTTATCCTTCTTTTGGCAGGTTTTGATTTATTCGTGTACAGATCATGATTCTTAGCAAGAATCCAAAATTTCAGTCGTTTCGGTGCCTTATGGCCGAAGTTATGATAGACCCCAAGTGTTAAAACGACCGACCCCGAGTGCTAAAACGACCGACCCCAAGTGATGAAACAAATATTTTTTTCAAAAATTTTTTGGAAGGTTGTTTTATTTGATTCGTGCACGGACCATGATTCTTAGTAAGAATCCTAAATTTCAGTCATTTCGGTGCCATATGATCGAAGTTGTGACCGACAAGTAGTGGTAAAACGACCGACACCGAGTACTAAAATGACCTACCCCATGTGGTAAAACGATAATTTTTTCAAAATGCTTTTTTGGAATTTTTTTTATTTGATTCGTGAAGGGTCCATTATTCTTAACAAGAATCCTAATTTTCAATCGCTTCGGTTCCATATGGCCAAAGTTATGACCGACCCTCAGCGTTTAAACGATCGACCCCAAGTACTCAAACGACTGACCCCAGGCGTTAAAACGATGATTTTTTTAAATTCTTTTTTTGGCGGATTTTTTTATTTATTCGTGAACAGACCATGATTCTAAGCAAGAATCCATAATTTCAGTCGTTTCAGTGCCGTGTGGCCCAAGTTTTGACCGACCCCAAGTGTTAAAACGATGATTTCTTTCCAAAATTCGTTTTGGCAGATTTTTTGATTTATTCGTGTACAAACCATGATTCTTAGTAAGAATCCTAAATTTCAGTGGTTTCGGTTCCACATGGCCAAAGTTATGACCGACCCTAAGCGTTATAACGACTGACCCCAAGTGCTCAAACGACAGACCCCAGGTGTTAAAACGGTGATTTTTTTTTAATTCCCTTTATGACAGATTTTTTTGATTCATTCGTGTACGGACCATAATTCTTAGTAAGAATCCAAAATTTCAGACATTTCGGCGCCATACCAGTGTTGTTACAAAGTGATCACAAAACGATGCATTTTTTAAATGAAATTCGTTTGGAAAATTTCTTAATTGATTCGTTAATGGACCATGATTCTTAGTAAGAATCCAAAATAGTACCATTTCAGTGCCATTGGGCCGAAGTTATGACCGATCCCAAGTGTTAAAACGACCGAACCCAAGTGTTATATTCAAATTCGTTTTTGGCAGATTTTTTGATTTATTCGTGTACAGACCATTATTCTCAGCAATAATCCTAAATTTCAGTCAATTCGGTGCCTTAAGGTCAAAGTTATGATAGACCCCAAGTGTTAAAACGACCGACCCCGAGTGCTAAAACGACCGACCCCAAGTGATGAAACGATGACCGACCCCAAGTGACAAAACGACCTTGTGTTAAAACGACCGACCCCAAGTGAAAAAACGATATTTTTTTTCAATGTTCTTTTTGGCCAGATTTTTTGATTTATTCGAATACAGACCATGATTCTTAGTAAGAATCCTAAATTTCAGTCGTTTCGGTGCCAAAGGACCGAAATTGTGACCGACACCAAGTGTTTAAAGATATACCCCGAGTGCTAAAACAACCAACCCCAAGTGATAAAACGATGATTTTTTTCGACATACTTTTTTGGAAGATTTTTTATTTGATTCGTGAAGGGACCATTATTTTGGATTCTTAGTAAGAATCCAAAATTTCAGTCATTTCGGCGCCATACCAGTGTTGTTACAAAATGCACACAAAACGATGCATTTTTAAAATAAAATTCCCTTAGATGATTTTTTGGTTGATTCATTAATGGACCATGATTCTTAGTAAGAATTCAAAACTCTACCATTTCGGTGCCATAGGGCCGAAGTAATGGCCCACCCCAAGTTTTAACACGACCGACCCCAAGTGCTTAAAGAAGTGTTTAAGGTGTTTTTTTTTAGTCCTTCTTTTGGCAGATTTTGATTTATTCATGTACAGACCATGATTCATAGCAAGAATCAAAAATTTCAGTCGTTTCGATGATTTTTTTTTAAATTCTTTTTGGTCAGATTTTTTGATTTATTCGTGTTCAGACGACCATGATTCTTAGTAAGAATCCTAAATTTCAGTCGTTTCGGTTCCACATGGCCAAAGTTATGACCGACCCAAAGCGTTATAACGACTGGCCCCAAGTGCTCAAACGACAGACCCCAAGTGTTAAAACGGTGATTTTTTTTTAAATTCCCTATGACAGATTTATTCGTTAATGGACCATGATTCTTAGTAAGAATCCAAAATAGTACCATTTCGGTGCAATTGGGCCGAAGTTATGACCGATCCCAAGTGTTAAAACGACCGAACCCAAGTGTTAAAAGGATGATTTTATTCAAATTTTTTTTGGCAGATTTTTTGATTTATTCGTGTACAGACCATTATTCTCAGCAATAATCCTAAATTTCAGTCAATTCGGTGCCTTAAGGTCGAAGTTATGATAGACCCCAAGTGTTAAAACGACCGACCCCGAGTGCTAAAACGACCGACCCCAAGTGATGAAACGATGACCGACTCCAAGTGACAAAACGACCTTGTGTTAAAACGACGAACCCGAAGTGAAAAAACGATATATTTTTTAATGTTCTTTTTGGCCAGATTTTTTGATTTATTCGTATACAGACCATGATTCTTAGTAAGAATCCTAAATTTCAGTCGTTTCGGTGCCAAATGACCGAAGTTGTGACCGACACCAAGTGTTTAAAGATCTACCCCGAGTGCTAAAACAACCGACCCCAAGTGATAAAACGATGATTTTTTTCGACATACTTTTTTGGAAGATTTTGTATTTGATTCGTGAAGGGACCATTATTTTGGATTCTTAGTAAGTATCCAAAATTTCAGTCATTTCGGCGCCATACCAGTGTTGTTACAAAATGCACACAAAACGATGCATTTTTAAAATAAAATTCCTTTAGATGATTTTTTGGTTGATTCATTAATGGACCATGATTCTTAGTAAGAATTCAAAACTCTACCATTTCGGTGCCATAGGGCCGAAGTAATGGCCCACCCCAAGTTTGTGACCGACCCCGAGTGCTTAAAGAAGTGTTTAAAGTGTTTTTTTTAGTCCTTTTTTTGGAAGATTTTGATTTATTCGTGTACAGACCATGATTCATAGCAAGATTCCAAAATTTCAGTCGTTTCGATGATTTTTTTTTTTAATTCTATTTGGTCAGATTTTTTGATTTATTCGTGTTCAGACCATGATTCTTAGTAAGAATCCTAAATTTCAGTCGTTTCGGTTCCACATGGCCAAAGTTATGACCGACCCTAAGCGTTATAACCCCAAGTGCTCAAACGACAGACCCCAAGTATTAAAACGGTGATTTTTTTTAAATTCCCTTTATGATAGATTTATTCGTGTATGGACCATAATTCTTAGTAAGAATCCAAATTTTCAGCTATTTCGGCGCCATACCAGTGTTGTTACAAAGTGCTCACAAAACGATGCATTTTTTAAATGAAATTCGTTTGGAAAATTTCTTAATTGATTCGTTAATGGACCATGATTCTTAGTAAGAATCCAAAATAGTACCATTTCGGTGCCATTGGGCCGAAGTTATGACCGATCCCAAGTGTTAAAACGACCGACCCGAGGGCTAAAACGACCGACCCCAAGTGATGAAACGATGACCGACCCCAAGTGACAAAACGACCTTGTGTTAAAAGTGAAAAAACGATAATTTTTTTTCAATGTTCTTTTTGGGCAGATTTTTTGATTTATTCGTATACAGACCACGATTCTTAGTAAGAATCCTAAATTTCAGTCGTTTCGGTGCCAAAGGACTGAAGTTGTGACCGACACCAAGTGTTTAAACGATCGACCCCGAGTGCTAAAATGATGAAATAAATGAAAAGGCAGTTAAAGACTCTATAACTATTTATTTGATAATTAGACAACGTAAAAGATCGTTAATGACAGTGCACAAACAATGTAGGTAGTACTGACAGTGCACAAAAACAAAAGCTAGAGGGCGTTCATACTTCCATCATCCTCTCCTGAACGCACACGCTTTAAAATTAAACCCATTGATGAGGTGAAGTTTTCATGCTTCGGTCGGTGGAGTGCTTTCGTCAAAATATCTGCAACCATATCTCCAGTGCATCTATATTGAACCATGATTTGTTTGGCAGCAACTTTCTCGCGCACAAAGTGATAGCGGACGTCTATATGTTTACTGCGCGCGTGGTAAACAGCATTTCCTGAAAGACTAATCGCACTCTGATTATCACAGTAAAGGGTTATAGGTGTACCTTTAAGTTCAGGTTTAAACTCGTCTGCCTGTTGTTTCAACCAAAGAGCTTCCTGAATAGCCGACGATAGAGCCATATATTCAGCCTCAGTTGTAGAAAGGGCTATGGCCTGCTGTTTCTTGGAATTCCAGCTTATTGCTGCACCCTGAAATAAAAATATGTATCCTGTGCAGGATTTTCTATCTTCAATGTCATTTGCCCAATCTGAATCGCAATAGCCTGAAATTTTTTCATTAACATTCCGTTTATAAACCAGTTTCATATTCATTGTAGCTTTCAGGTATTTCGTGACTCGTTTCAGAGCCATCCAATGTTATTAATTGTTTTTGTGTTTAATTCGTAGAACTCCATTTTAATTTTTAGAAATTTAATTAAAATTAAATTCGATAATGTTATTATCGAGTTCTGCAAGTTTTTTGGTTAGTGTTTTAGTTACAGCTGTTTCGACTTGTAAGGTCATTTTCAAACTGTGGTGAAGCCACGTACGGACGACTTATTTATAAGATTTTAAATGTAAATTTTTAAAGGTATCTTAGTTGATTTATTACCGGTTAAACCAATTTGTAGAGACACTAATTGAGAGAGTGCTAATGTGGGATTTGGAGTATTTCCCTTACACTTAGTGCAAGGCAAACCAAATTATTTCTTGATATGGAATGTTATTTAAAATTTCTTGTTGACTTTCAGCCTTCTTCATTTTAACATTAGCATCAGCGGGAGTCCACTTTGGCTTACAATCGTTCATTCCAAATCGTGTAAGCATCATCTTTATGTAAATGGATTGATCGATAGAGATCTCATCAACATTTTCATCTTGTGAAATTCTAAAACCAATGCAATGTTTGGCTGTTCCTAAATCCTTCATGCAGAATTTTTCTTTTAAATTCAATTTTATGATACGTAAGGTTTCTTCATTATTAAATAAGTAAATTATATCATTTACATATATTGCTATAAAAAACATATCATTTTCATTCAAAATACCGTAGTAAACGCATGGATCTATGTTTGAACGAGTCATTCCAATTTCTAACAGAGCAGTGTTTAATTTTTTATTCCACTGTCTGCTCGCTTGTTTAAGTCCGTATATTGACTTGTTCAGTCTACATACTTTATTTTCATCTTCATAGCCAGGTGGTAAAGGCATGTAAATTTCTTCATCAATGTCACCCCGTAGAAATGCTGTGACTGCGTCCATTTGGTGTATTTTAAGTCGATATTTGATAGCAAGACCAATCAAGTATCTTATGGAAGTATAACGGACCACTGGAGCGTATACATCATTGTAATCAATACCCTTCACTTGTTTATATCCTTTGATCACAAGTCTAGCTTTATAGCGTGTAATAGATCCATTGCCATCCATCTTCGTTTTATATACCCATCTGTTGGGAATTACTGATTTTCCTTCTGGTAAGTCAACCAGTGTCCATGGATTATTTTTTATTAATGACTGATATTCTTCCGCCATAGCTCTCTTCCAATCATCAGCCTTTTCACTGTTAAGAGCTTCTTGTAGACTTTGTGGTTCAGTGTTTACTAAATTTATAGTTGACTCAGAGTTTTGACACATTAAGGATGAGGAACCTGGATGAATATCATTTCCATCATTATTTTGACATCTTATTCTCCTCGGCAGCGATCTCAGAGTAATATTAGATTCCAGTGGAGAGTCAACTGTCCTGTCTGGTACGTATGTGTCATCATTAACGTCCTCATGATAACGTGATCAGAATCATCTGAAATATAAATACTTTGTGATTCAGCCTGTATTTCACTTCTGTCATTAATTTCATCATCAATATTTCTGGTGCATATCACTGGTTCTTCGAGTTCATCATACAAAGGTAAGTAAACAGAATTCTTTTCTTTTACTTCATCATACCTTTCCTTTGAATTTTCTTCTATCTCTATGTCTTTTTTACAAATTTCTTTTTCTTTTTCAGGTACATTGTCCACTTTATTTCTTTTAATAGAAGCTTCTAGGAATACAACATCTCTACTCAAGACTCCTTTTTTGTTTCAGGATCGAAAACCTTTGGTACTGTCGCTGAAGCCAACAAAAATTAACTCTGGACTTCACATCAAGCTTAGTTCTTTTTTCTTTAGGAATATGCACCATTGCAGGACATCCAAAGATTCTCATGTGACTTAGATTTGTTTCTTACCAGTCCATACTTCATAGGGCGTCACATCGGATAAGGTACAGGTGGGAGAACGGTTCACGATATATGCTGCTGTAGCTACCGCTTCTGCCCAGAATGTGATCTGCAACTCAGCATTTAAAATCATGCATTTAGCTCGCTCTATTAAAATTCTATTCATTCTTTCACTGAGGCCGTTTTGCTCTGGTGTGTATGAATTAGATGTCTGGTGCAGTATTCCATGTTTTTTTAAGTAGGCTTCAAAAGTTTTATTTTTGTATTCAGTTCCATTATCGCTTCTCAAAATTTTCATTTTTGTAATTAACTCATTTTCTACTCTATTCTTAAATTCCACAAATTTTTCAAATACTTCATTCTTATTCTTAATAAAATATACACGTACTCTCCGAGAAAAATCATCAATAAAGGTTACAAAATACCTTGCCCCTCCAATTGAAGTATGCTTCATAGGTCTACACACGTCACTGTGAATAAGCTCTAGCAGGCTGGTTGCACGGAAGCTTTCAGTGGGGAACGGTTTTCTCGTTTGCTTGCCTTCAAGAAAGGTAACACAAATGGAATTTTCTGTTCTTGGTGACAGCTTTACACCTTCTGTGCAGTTAGGTATTTTATGAAGGCTAATGAAATTTAAGTGACCCATCCTCTGGTGCCATAGATAAGTATCATCATCAGTCTTTGCCATCATGACTTGCATATTTTG
This sequence comes from Limnephilus marmoratus, assembly GCA_917880885.1. NCBI lineage: Eukaryota > Metazoa > Arthropoda > Insecta > Trichoptera > Limnephilidae > Limnephilus > Limnephilus marmoratus. Next base: position 55,480,690 of record OU862906.1, on the reverse strand, counting down.
ATTATCACAAGTGTTTAACAGATATGTGTCATTAATTAATTCGACCTATGCAACTAACTTGTTACTCGGATTGTAAATTTGACAGCCATGTTCGGTAAATATTACTCTGCATCCACCTTTAATTATTTTGTTAACTGACAACAAATTTGTTTTTAATTCTGGTACATATAAAACATTCCTCACCTGTATTGAATCGGTGATGCCATTGTTTGCATTTATTTTGATACATACATTACCGCAGCATTCAACCTTTAATACTTTGTTATTAGCAATTCTGATGCTCGGTACAGACGAGGGAGTGATATCAGTGAGCCAGTCACGGTGCATGGTCATATGCATAGATGCTGCTAAGTACACCTACCTGAGGTGCCTACCTTCTGCCGACAGACTAGCTCAGAATGGTCAACAGAGCAGGGGAGACCATCATCAGGGTGGTAGGATCTCTGAGGCGTTTGTGTCGCATCCCTGAAATAAGCTCAAATCCTACGGGCAGGGGGAGACAGGGAAACAAGTAGCTACGGTAAATAACAGTTGTATTGGGTAGAATTCTTTCACAAACAACAATGGTACATAATGCAGGCAGGGTTAGAACAGGGTAGCATCAACAATCCTATCTAATTCGGGTGCATTTGGCCCTAAAATCTCTCTGGGGGGCGGTCATTTATCGTCGCGTTGAATTTACAAGGAACACACGCAATAAAGTGGGATTAATAGCTCATGGTACTCACTGCAACCGGCGGCTTGGAGATCGGTGTGGTGAAAGGGAATTTAACCGGGCTTGGCATTCCCGCCCGTTACTAGGCGAAATAACAATCGCCATGGCGGCTTCGTGGAATGTTCTGGAACAGTGCAGAACGGTTCACGGTACACGTGCGCTTGAAGCGAGCTCGGGGACAGAATGCGGGGCGGCGGCTGACTACAACCGCCGTTGGCACGCGGCAAGCTAGCGGAGAGGAAGCCGACTAATTTGCAGGGGCGTAGGTGAGTAATTTGCAGGGGTCTATTCGTGCATCGTTACAATGCCCCTGAATCAATATGCCAAGAATGAGAGTCGTTTGTTGTAGATGCTGAAAAGGCTGCAACATACCCTGTATTTTTATCTGTTTTTTTTTTTTTATTATCACTTTTCTTCTTATGCCAACAATTTTTACTGAGATGTCCGTACTTGTTACAATTAAAACATCTTAGGCCTTTCTTAATACTTTTGGGCTGATTATTTTTTGTGTTTGTATAAAGTGCGGTAGTGTCTGATGTCTTTACTTCCTGTAGTAATTTGTTTTTTACTAAATCAGCACTAATCTTTATACCGGAACTTTCTAAGCCCATTATCATGGGCCTATATATTTCTGGCAAACCTGCCAGCATTAATATGCCCAACCACTCATCGTCCACATGGAATTTTATATTCCTTAACTTGTGCGCGGCTGTCATAATTTTGTTTACGTAGTCTTCGACTGAAATGCTACTTTCTAAATTGGTTTTAATGAGTTCTTTTAATAAACCCACTTTTCGAGTCAATCCACTGTCCTCGAATGCCTTTGCCAAATTTTCCCATACCTGTTTTGCATTTTCGGCTTCTTGAATGTGTACATATAAAATCGGGTCTACTAATAATATTAACTTTAACTTGGCTTTGATGTCTTGTTTAACTAAATTAGAATGTAGCCACTGGTTCTTTCAAAATACAACAGTATAGATCTTCGTGTTGTAAGTATGCTTTGACCGCAAAACTTCAACTTGCCCAATTGTCACGACCAGTCAACTTCTCAATCGACATCATCGAATTATTTCCAGCCATATTTATATTTAAACATTCAACAGTAAGTAATAGATGTCTGAAAAGAAAAAATCACTCGCGAGCGCGGTAACCAAAGTGAGGTTATACTCGCAGTTTTCACTATTTTTACTTTTTATTTACTACTCAAAACACAAAAATAACTATAAACGGCAAGTTTGGGGTGGCCCATAACCTGATGATATAAATGAAAAGGCAGTTAAAGACTCTATAACTATTAATTTTATAATAAGACAACGTAAAAGATCGTAAATGACGGTGCACAAACAATGTAGGTAGTACTGACAGTGCACAAAAACAAAAGCTAGAGGGCGTTCATACTTCCATCATAAAACGACCGACCCCAAGTGATAAAACGATGATTTTTTTCGACATACTTTTTTGGAAGATTTCTTATTTGATTCGTGAAGGGACCATTATTTTGGATTCTTAGTAAGAATCCAAAATTTCAGTCATTTCGCCGCCATACCAGTGTTGTTACAAAATGCACACAAAACGATGCATTTTTAAAATAAAATTCGTTTGGATGATTTTTTGGTTGATTCATTAATGGACCATGATTCTTAGTAAGAATTCAAAACTCTACCATTTCTGTGACATTGGGCCTAAGTTATGACAGACCCCAAGTGTTAAAACGATGATTTTTTTCAAAATTCTTTATTGCAGATTTTTTGATCTATTCGTGTACGAACCATTATTCTTAGCAAGAATCCTAAATTTCAGTCGTTTTGGTTCCATATGGCTAAAGTTATGACCGACCCAAAGTGTTAAAACGACTTTTTTTTTTAATTCTTTTTTTGACAGATGTTTTGATTTATTTGTGTACGGATCATGATTTTTAGTAAGAATCCAAAATTTCAGTCATTTCGGCGCTTCGAGTGTTGTAACCCACAGAACTATGCATTTTTAAAATAAAATTCATTTAGGGATTTTTTGATTGATTCGTTAATGGACCATGATTCTTAGTAAGAATCATAGTGCCACAGGGCCGAAGTTATGGCCGACCCCAAGTGTTGAAATGACCGATCCCGATTGATAAAATGACTGAGTGTTGAAACGACCGACCCCAACTTTCAAAACGATGATTTTTTTCAAATTTCTTTTTTGGCAGATTTTTTGATTTATTCGTGGACAGACCACGATTCATAGTAAGAATCCAAAGTTCTACCGTTTCGGTGCCATAAGGACGAAGTTTTGGCCGACCCCAAGTTTTATACCGACTGACCCCAAGTGCTTAAAAGACCTACCGCAATAGTGTTTATACTGTGTTTTTTTTAATCTTTAATTTTTTTCAAATTTCTTTTTTGGCAGATTTTTTGATTTATTCGTGGACAGACCACGATTCATAGTAAGAATCCAAAGTTCTACCGTTTCGGTGCCATAAAGACAAAGTTTTGGCCGACCCCAAGTTTTATACCGACTGACCCCAAGTGCTTAAAAGACCTACCGCAATAGTGTTTATACTGTGTTTTTTTTAATCTTCGACAGGCCAAGATGCCAAACATGACGTCCGTAACCGTGGGGGTCGGCTGATGACCCCATTTTTTTCTTAACTTTTAAACCAAAGAAAACACTTTTTCTTTTTTTGATATTTTTTTTTTGTTATTTATGTTTTTGCAGGGAATATTACCTACCTATATTTGACAAAATATTTTTTCCTGCGATCAACGATTTTTTCACATTTTTTTTTAAATGGTATATTATGTATTAATCCTTTGCGCAGGAATACCTAAAATACTAAAAATATATTTCATGTATTTAAGTAGATATAAGAAGGATAGTTATTTTGGGGTCGACTTTCGGCCCCAGTTGGCTGCGGGAGAGTTAAAACGATGGTTGTTTTTTTTTTAATTTTTTTGGCAGATTTGGATTTATTCGTGTACAGACCATGATTCTTAATAAGAATCCAAACTTTCAGTCGTTTCGGCCCCATACTTGTGTTGTTACAAAGTGCCCACAAAACGATGCATTTTAAAAATAAAATTCGTTTGGAAGATTTTTTGATTAATTCGTCAATGGACCATGATTCTTAGTAAGAATCCAAAATTCTACCATTTCGGTGCCATAGGGCCGAAGTTATGGCCGACCCCAAGTTTTGAAACGACCGACCCCAAGTGCTTAAAGGACCTAAGGGAGCGGGATGCGGATCGGCAGAGACGGAGGACGAAATGAAAGACGGCAGGTCGAAGTGGTGAGTCGAAGTCGTAGTCGTTGTTACGTAGCAGATGGTAATATAAGTCAGATGGTGTTGACACAAGTAGTAGTGAGTGCAAGCAAAAGTGGTGTTGGCAGTGATGTAGTGATGAAGGTCGATGAAGCTGTGGTGGGGCAGACCACGGGTCTGCATGTCACCAGCATGTAGTTCTGCACCGTGGTGGTGGAGAAGACCATGTCGTCCAGGATATCGCTCTACGCTTTGAGTCGCGGAGATGGATAGCGATGAACCTTGTGAGGAGAAAGAAGTCTCAGTGGTAGCGAAGCGCGATGGGCTACTTGTTGTCGCGGGCAAATTATTCCCCAAAGCTGATGGTGCGGTGGACCATGTTGGCTGCGAGATGGTGGGTCCTCAAAGGTCCTCAAAGGTCCTCGAAAGACGATGCGGGCACACCGGCACAGGTTCCGGCTCTGAGTCGCCGGGGGTGGCCGCTAGGCTGGTACCGCACTGGAGCGAATTCACTGATATGGGCAGTGTAAAACTGTGTGTGTGACTTGAGACTAGACTTAAGACTGAGCTGTACGTGGCCCGCTGCTGACTTTTACACTGTTGCCGGCCAGGCAAATAGTTTCGAGAACGGCGAGTGAAATTCTACCGCCGCGCCAAGTTGAGAAAGTTCGCGAACACTCCCGTCGCTAGTGCTGATATATTATTATTGAGACGGGAATATTCCAGTTGGTTGCTGCACTAATTGTTACCAGGTGATAGATGTTAGTAGTAGTAGATATTAGGTAGTAGGTATTGCCGGTAGCGGCTTGCATCTAGGTATTTATTTCTGGCGTGTTCCTTAACCGGTGGCGCTGCGAAGGGTTTTGCAAGAGGGTGACCATTTTAGCAGTTATGTACGTGGCAAAGATTTGTTCAGGTCGGTACAGGCCTACGGCATGTGTTTAAACTGTGTTTTTTTAAATCCTTTTTTTGGCAGATTTGGATTTATTGGTCTTTACCATGATTCTTAGCAAGAATCCAAAATTTCAGTCGTTTCGGTGCCGTGTGACCGAAGTTAGGACCGACCCTAAGTGTTAAAACGGCCGACCCCAAGTCAAGTCAAGAGATTTTTCGTCGATGACATAGGTACGACCTCTCTCCAGGTCTATTACATGTAATTAAACTTTTGTTTCATCACCAAATACAACAATTAACCATTTGTGCATTCAGGTTAATTTTATTTATAAATTTGTAATATTATTTCAATTCAATACATTTTATTTCCTGATTAGATTATTTCATGTAATTTAACTGCCTCTCGTTTCATCACCAAACCGATTGACCGATTGATGACTGTTCATGGTTAATTTTATTTTTAAATTTGTAAAACAAAAAATAATATGAACACTCCGAAATGAACCTTAAAGATGAATATAAAGTAATGTTATTCTATTTTCACAATTGTTTAAATAAAATATTCGAGTGGTAGAAACTCTTAAGTATCAGTCTAGCGAAAGACCGAAACGAATCAAAACGCTACCTGAAATGGTATCAGCCGAGTTTGGTGATCAGATCTGAACATCCTGGAACTTCCTAAACGTCCCTTCATCATAAATATCTCTCTCTTCTCACTCCCCCAGCCTTACAACATTCCTCAATTGGGAATCACATGCCCTGTTTTGGTTTTTTCATTGTCATTGTTTTTCTTAATACGATGAAATATGGTGAAATCCCATTCTGAAGTTGCCTTCATTTATATTTCTCAATGAGTGGATGGCTATCGGTGGTCCTTTTTTAACAAAAGTGTTCAAGAGAAATAATAAACAAATTTCGGCTATCAGAGTCTTGAAACTATGAAAGAAAGATAAGCTTGAAACATGAAAATATTCGTCCGCGAGTGAATATATTATCAATTTACTTTCTTTGAACAAGAAGCCTTTATAACGTAAAACATTTTTTCTAAGAGAAACTGAAAATATTATTGTCGTAAATGTCACATGCCTTCTATAATGTCAGAATTAAGAGAAAAATTGCGGTAATATTTGCTTAAGAAGTAGGTGGTTACTAGTTATAATCACTCTGTATACTGTTACGTCATCGAGCTATTTTCTTACTACCTCTTGGAATTCTTCGAACAATTTTCTATTCTCGCAATGTTAGTGTTCGTTCTCGCAATGAATTTAAAGCAGGTATGTATTGTTAATAATTCATTTACGCGAAAGACCATATACAATAGATATTTTAACTAATATAAGAGACCTCGGAGTTATATTTGATAAAAAGCAGAATGTGTACAACACATAAATCATATTACAAACAATATTAGGATTTTTGATGAGAACCATTAAAAACTTTAATTCACTCCCTGTCACGAAAATTTTATTTGTCTCATTACCACGCAGTCAATTAGAATATAATTCTGTTGTTTGACCTCCTCACCATAAAATTCATATTAAAATGTCGGAAAAATTCAGCGAAAGTTTTTACGATTTATGAATTTTAAGTTAAATATAATATATCCTTACAACAACTTAACAACCCTTTTTTTATTAAATACCTTATACACACTACTACGTCATTGTTTTCCATGTCCTTGTCTAACGAATTTCTTTCTGGTGTACCGCGCAGAGGATAAGAGAAGACTGACTAGGTTTTAGGTGGTCATTGAAAAATGTTTGTATTAAAATCCAAAATTCACTCTGTGATAAGTGTCTTGATAGCATGAAAATTACGCGTCAACGATAGAAGTTCTTTCAAACTTCTAAATCATGTTACATTTCGAATAAAATTTTGCTGATTAAAAAAAGAAATAAGATGAAAAACTAACCAACCAACCACTAGGACGTTTCCCGTATGAGTAAGAGGAGAGGATACACCGTTATGTAACTCCGTGTTGGCACACACTAATTGTTTCGTTGTATTTTTTTTTCTTAATTAATATGTATTACACATTAACGTAATCCTATTACAATACAAATGAAATAATTGACATAGCTTTAAAAAATAAAATAAAAAATTTAAAATATTTCATTGTTGTTGTTGTTCAAGTTTCCAGGGGTAAAAATATTAACCAATACCTAAAGAGTTGCAAAATAAAATCTCGTATTTAAGCTCAGACGACAAGAATTTGTTTTAAGCTTTTTGATGGAAGTATGAACGCCCTCTAGCTTTTGTTTATTGTGCACTGTCATTTACGATCTTTTACGTTGTCCAATTACATAAATAAACTAGCTGATCCGGCAAACTTCGTACCGCCTCAGAATCAAAAACTGTTGTCAACTTATTAGCTGAATTGATCTAAATTGTTTCTCCCTGCGTATACCATCCCTTGATCTAAATTGTTTCTCCCTGCGTATCCTTTCCCCTCTCGCGTTCCCTCTCCCTCTCCCCACTCCACTTCTCCCCTTCCCCCGTCCCGCTAACCCCCCTTCCTGAGTTCCTTTCCCCCCTCCCCCCTCCCCCGGTTCGCATTTCAATATTATACCCCTTACAATATTGCTGCAGTTCTTTCAAAATAGGAGAATTCGTTCCATACAAAATGTATGGGGAAAATAATTTTCTTCGGAAATAATTTTCTTCGGGGAACACCCTTTACTTTTAGGGGTATGAAAAATAGATGTTGGTCGATTCTCAGACCTACCAGATAAGCACACAAAATTTTATCAAAATTGGTCCAGCCGTTTCGGAGGAGTATGGTAACAAACACCGTGACACGAGAATTTTATATATTAGATAATAAGTAGTTCTAGAGTCTTGACTGCCTTTTCCTTCGTTTCATCAGGTTATGGGCCGCCCCAAGCCTGCCGTTTACAGTTATTTTTGTGTTTTGAGTAGTAATTACAAAAAAAATTGTGAAAATTGCGAGTATAACCTCACTTTGGTTACCGCGCTCGCGAGTGATTTTTTCTTTTCAGACATCTATTACTTCCTGTTGAATGTTTAAATATAAATATGGCTGGAAATAATTCGATGATTTCAATTGAGAATTTGACTGGTTGTGACAATTAGCCAAGATGAAGTTTTGCGGTCAAAGCATACTTACAACACGAAGATTTATATAGTTGAATTTTGAAAGAACCAGTGGCTACAGATTCCAATTCAGTTAAACAAGACATCAAAGCCAAGTCAAAGTTAATATTATTAGTTGACCTGATTTTATATGTACACATTCAAGAAGCCGAAAATGCAAAACAGGTATGGGAAAATTTGGCAAAAGCATTCGAGGACAGTAGATTGACTCGAAAAGTGGGTTTGTTAAAATAACTCATTAACACCAATTTAGAAAGTAGCATTTCAGTCGAAGACTACGTAAACAAAATTATGACAGCCGCGCACAAGTTAAGGAATATAAAATTCCATGTGGACGATGAGTGGTTGGGCACATTAATGCTGGCAGGTTTGCCAGAAATATATAGGCCCATGATAATGGGCTTAGAAAGTTCCGGTATAAAGATTAGTGCTGATTTAGTAAAAAACAAATTACTACAGGAAGTAAAGGCATCAGACACTACCCCACTTTTTACAAACACAAAAAATAATCAGCCCAAAGTATTAAGAAAGGCTCAAGATGTTTTTATTGTAACAAGTACGAACATCTCAGTAAAAATTGTTGGCATAAGAAGACAAGTGATAATAATAAAAAAAACAGATAAAAATATAGAGTATGTTGCAGCTTTTTCAGCATCTACAATAAACGACTCTCATTCTTGGCAAATTGATTCAGGGGCATCTATGCATATGACCATGCACCGTGACTGGCTCACTGATATCACTCCCTCGTCTGTACCGAGCATCAGAATTGCTAATAACAAAGTATTAAAGGTTGAATGCTGCGGTAATATATGTATCAAAATAAATGCAAACAATGGCATCACCGATTCAATACAGGTAAGGAATGTTTTATATGTACCAGAATTAAAAACAAATTTGTTGTCAGTTAACAAAATAATTAAAGGTGGATGCAGAGTAATATTTACCGAACATGGCTGTCAAATTTACAATCCGAGTAACAAGTTTTTTTTTTTTTTTTTATTTATTTAGGAGAAAATACAGATACAGATATTAATTGGCAAGAATATACAAAACATCAACTAGAGAATTCACCTGCATCCAAACTATTTCTCACGAATTGACTTAAACAGCAGTTAAAAACATATACAAATATTTTGTCTTATGAATAGGGGAAAAAATATATAAGTACATAAGAATATTATTTTACAAATAGAGATATGAAATAAATGCGCAATATCCTTATAAGAATTTACAAATTATTTTTGAAACAAAAAAAAATATAAATATAGATAAACAATGTTATACAGAAATTTTAAAAAAATATATATATATAAACGAATGTATGTCTAAGTTGTTTACTTTGAACTTTGTAGGAAAACAGCCTTCATTTTTCTACTAAAAGTACTGCGTGTATCAAAAAATAAGTCAGAATCCTTGAGCTTTTGATTCTGATTAAGTGATTCGCACATTCTTCTGATTGGGTCCCTGACACCAGCATTTGTACGCGTCCGGCTAATGTGGAATAAGTCGTTAAGCCTTGTTACTCTGGGTGGTACTTTAAAGTTTATTAATTTCAGTAAGTCGGGACAGTCAATAACGTTGTTACAGATTTTATATAGAGTCATGAGATCAAGGTACGTTCGTCGGTTAGATAGCGTGGAGACGTTATAACTCGAAAGCATATTTATGTACCCGCGTTTAGGTGCGCTCATTCTGTAATTGAGGCACTGCAGAAATTTCTTTTGAATACTTTCAATGTTTTCTTTATAGATACCGTAAAGTGGATTCCATATGGAGGTGCAGTATTCAAGTTGAGAACGGACCAGCGTGTAGTAAAGAAGAAGATATGTTTCAGGTTTTCAAAATTCACGGCTGTTTCTGATGACAAATCCTAGCATGCAGTAAGCTTTATTCACAATATTATCAATATGCGCATCGAAATGGATTTTGGAATCAAAAAGTACGCCTAGATCTCTTATACAGTAAACGCGCTCGAGTAAATAGTTACCAATACAATAATTCTGTATGATGGCGTTATGATTTTTAGTAAAACTTATTTGTTTACATTTGTTGTAACTAAGGTAAATTTTGTTTTCATTGCAAAATGCTTCGAACCTTACTAAGTCGCTTTGGATTAGCAGACAATCGTTTAAATTCCTAACAATGGCAAATATTTTTATGTCATCGGCATACAAAAGAAATAAACAATGCAAGAAACATTTAGTAACAGTGTTAATAAAGAGTATAAACAACAGCGGACCCAGGATTGACCCCTGTGGCACGCCAGAGGTAACTGGCTCCCATGTAGAAGTGTGTCCTCGCAACGATACGGCTTGTTGTCTTTTTGTTAAATATGAGACAAACCAACGTAGTAAATTTCCTCTGATTCCGTTGTACATAATTTTTTTAATAAGAATAAGGTGGTCAACCTTGTCAAAAGCTTTTTTAAAATCGCAGTATATTGCATCTACCTGGTGGCCTCGATCCATGCTGTTGAACAAGAAGTTTGAGTAAAGAAGTAAATTACTCATGGTAGATTTGCCTTTTACAAACCCATGTTGTTGTTCCGTAATTATGGAGGCAAGCTGGGGATATATATGGTCATGGACAAGTCTTTCCAAGAGTTAAGGGATCGCCGAGAGAATGGATATTGGCCTATAGTTTTCTACTTTTTGCCGTGAGTCGCCCTTGTGGACCGGTATAATATAGGCCAACTTCCACCTATCAGGGAAAACCCCGTCACTCAGGCATTTGTTAAATATTATGGTAAGTGGAACATATAGTGACGAAGCAGCAGATCTGAGGAAAAATGCCGGTATTCCGTCATGACCTGCACCTTTGTTTATATCTAGTGACATTAAACTCGAGAGCACTTCTTGTTCCGTTAATTCAATGATGTGAATGTGCGCAAGTTCAGAGTCGCAAACGGCTTCAAGTTGGTCGATGTTAATCATGTCGTTGACAGAGGAGGGTTCGAATGTTGATTTAAAGAATTCAGAGAACATATTACAAATTTCCTGGGCATCGTTAGATTTGCGACCTTCGAAGAACATAGTAGCAGGGTATCCATCAGACGATTTTAATGAGGATATGTATGACCAAAAACTTTTAATATTATTTTGCAATGAACTTTCGATGTTGTCGAAAAATAACTTTCGAGAATCACTAGCCAGTCTTTTGTATGTAGCACGTAAGAAGGAAAATTCACGATAGTCAGAAAGACCTTTATATGTCTTCCATTTGTGCCAGACTTTATCTTTTTTCCGTGATAACCTAATAAGTTCGGGAGTAAACCATATGGGAAATTTGTCATTTCGTCGTGCCAATAATGGAATGGACTTATCAATTATATTATTTATTTTTAAATAGAATCGATCTACTGCTTCTTCGGCTGATAAACTTGCGGTTTCAGATAACCAATCAATACAATTAATGTCATTATTAATCTGAGTATAATGAGCTTTCCTGAAATTGCGCCTACGCTCTTTTTTGTTTTTGTATTTTGGTTGAGTTTCGGATGATATTTCAAATTCAAGGGCTGGGTGGTGTCTGTCTTCTGAGAGCAGAGGGTCATTGCTGCGTGTAACATTTGTTTCGCGACTGTAGAATATGAGGTCTAAGTATTTTTCATTATGGTTAGGTATGCAATTATATTGGAGAAAGTTCATCAATGACATTGTTTGCAGCAAAGTTTGCGATGCAGCCGTGTTTGAAGAGGCGAGACCTTGACTGCAGCCTTCGGAAAAAGACCAAGTAAGAGTAGGTTGATTCATATCTCCAAGTACACAAAACATATTATTTGGTTCAGATAAAAATACAGATTCTAGGTTTTTGGAGAAAATATCATAAAACGTTGGTGGCGAGACAGGAGGTATGTATACTGCACATATGATGAGATTGGAAGACCTTACCGGAATAGATACGAAGATTTGTTCGATTTGGCTGGTTTCCCAGTCATCGAGCCGGGATGCTGCGAGCTCCTTGCGCACTGCTACCAGTACACCGCCTCCGTCCATCTTACCAGTAAGAGTACGGTCCCTATCTCGTCGGAACACCGTGTAGCGCGAATCTATTAATTCAGCCGTATTTATACTTGCTACAAGCCATGTTTCAACTAGAACTATAACATCATAGTTATTTGATAAAATATTCATAAGTAGTTTCTGAGTTTTAGTTCTAATACCACCACAGTTCTGGTAATAAACAGATATAGATGATGAGATCATTTCAATAGAGTAATAGTGTATATCGATATATTCCACATTCGCGGGAGCGGTACTTTAAGTAGGACATACAAAGCATCAAAATTATATATGAAACATAGATAACTTATTAGATTAATTAGTATATAATAATAAATCAACAATATAAGATGTGAATGGATATGGTACAGAATGTTGAGAGAAAGCGGGCATCGATAAGACCAGTAACAGATTTGTAATAGTAGTAGTCACATCTTTTGAAGATCTCCCTCACGACGAATGGTAAACACCCTAGAGAGATCATCCTTCTTCGCCATGATACTTTCGTTCCTCACCCATGTGTACTTATAGCCGTTAGCTTTTCCGGCGGCACGTGTTTTTGCAAAAAGTATTTTATTTTTTAAGGTCAGGTGCTCGTTAACATTGAAATTTGTGGCGGGAACACCAAGTCCTAGTTGCTCCGTGGTGAGGCCGCAACGAGTCCTTACTGCAGCGATGACGTCATCACGGAGGCGCTTTGTCGAGAGCTGCACGACGATGTTGCGTGGTCGGTTGGAGGGCGAAGAGTGACCGCGAGCGACGCGGTGCACCGACACAATACTGCTACTCGGAAGCGGCACATTGACAGTTGATCCCATTTTGTCCAATAAGGTCATCAGATTCTCACCCTTGACCTCGGGTATGCCGTGAATGTCTATGTTACACCCTCTGCTTCGTTGTTCCATTTCGTCCTGAGCGTCTCGGAGTGATTCGATTTCTTGTCTAAGGTTAACATTTTCCTCCTGGAGAACACTCATTTTATCTTCCAATTTCTTGTTATTAGTTAGTACCATCTCTATATTTTTGATAAGATCGTCATATTTAGAACTGATAAACTCCAGTGATTTCTTTGTTTCTGAGTTTTCCCTTTCTAGTTTTTTATAAATATTAGTTTCAAATTCATTCATGCCTTTTCTAAAATCTTCTAAAGTCAGCTGCGTTGTGTGTGAGTCAGGAGAGGGCGAAACCGGGATAGCTGCGAACTTCTTAGTTTTATCCGTGTTGCTGCGGGTAGATGCCATTTCGTCAGCTTATATCTATAATCCGAGTAATGCACTTTTACTGCCTTGCTACTAAAGTAGCATTAGACTTTTGAACTACGATTTGACTTTTGCTGCAGAGTGTAAACTAAGAAAAAATAGCACTTGCACTCGCTTATTTTCAACCAGAAAATGACGAAAGGTGGAGGGATTCTGTCCCTGTACAAACAGCAACTTATTTGAAAAGTTAATAGTTTTTAAAACTTATTATTTTGTTATTTTTTCGGGAGCAAATGTAGCAGACAGCTGTCACTTTGAAGTATTATTGTTGTATATTGTTGTTAGTTGCATAGATCGAATTAATTAATGACACATATCTGTTAAACACTTGTGATAATCAAAATATGCAAGTCATGATGGCAAAGACTGATGATGATACTTATCTATGGCACCAGAGGATAGGTCACTTAAATTTCATTAGCCTTCATAAAATACCTAACTGCACAGAAGGTGTAAAGCTGTCACCAAGAACAGAAAATTCCATTTGTGTTACCTGTCTTGAAGGCAAGCAAACGAGAAAACCGTTCCCCACTGAAAGCTTCCGTGCAACCAGCCTGCTAGAGCTTATTCACAGTGACGTGTGTGGACCTATGAAGCATACTTCAATTGGAGGGGCAAGGTATTTTGTAACCTTTGTTGATGATTTTTCTCGGAGAGTGCATGTATATTTTATTAAGAATAAGAATGAAGTATTTGAAAAAAAAATGGAATTTAAGAATAAAGTAGAAAAATAGTTAAGTCCAAAAATGAAAATTTTGAGAAGCGATAATGGAACTGAATACAAAAATAAAACTTTTGAAGCCTACTTAAAAAAAACATGGAATACTGCACCAGACATCTAATTCATACACACCAGAGCAAAACGGCCTCAGTGAAAGAATGAATAGAACTTTAATAGAGCGAGCTAAATGCATGATTTTAAATGCCGAGTTGCAGGTCACATTCTGAGCAGAAGCGGTAGCTACAGCATGTGATGAATGGTAACCTCCAATCTATGAGAAAGCCTACGAAGAAATTTTTTTTATTCTAAGAAGAAAAGCGCTGCGCAACGACATCTGTATGATCAAATTCAAAATTTAATCGAAAATGGAGGTATTGTAAGGTTAGTTGATGATTGAAAGTTGTCTTAGATTACACACAGATGGTGATAAGATCAATATTTAAAGGTATTTCCAGGAGTGAGGGCCAATTACAAACACAAGGACTGAAAAAACCAACCAAATAGCAGGAAAAGCAATTAAAAATGAACTCGGCCTATCAGCAAGAAGAGGGCGTGCCCATTCCGCACACGGGTGATTAGTAAGGTAATTTATGGTTTTGGCGTTCCCACAGAGATCAGGGTTGAATGCACTGAGATATAAATATCGAACTGTTCAAGGACCTTAGTATAACGAACCCAAGAAATGTTATTAATAACGGGTCCATTTAGGAGATCGGAAACCTTAGATGTCGAATGTATTGGAGCCTTTTTAGTTGCGGAAAAACACACGTGGATAACGATGGAAAATTTTATCAGTAATGTATTAAGTAGGATGACGCGACAAGGGGGATGCTTGCCGGAGGATTTTCAACTATGGAATAACTACGTATGACGGCTGAGATGCCAAATTCGAGGAAAAAACGTACGAAAGTAAAATGAATATGTATAAAACAATGTAAAATTATTGTTATCAATTTCAGATAAAGCAGAAATATTAGAAATACATTTTTTAGAAGTAAATATAATAAAAAAATGGTGGTTGCGTTGGGGGCGTAGAGCATGCGAGAGGATGGCTCGGTGTGCTAATTGCAATCTCAGTAGAAATATAATTAGTATTGTTAAGTGCCTAGGGTCGAGTAACAATACCGGACTAATTACGGATGATTTTATTCAACAGAAAGAATCGTTTTACGTCATTTGTGCCGTTGAATGGATCACATAATTGAGCTTGGTTACTGACAAAGTGGATGCGGGAAATGGTTGTCGATCCCACATGTATTTTGTTTTCGAAAACAATGGTGATTCGAACATGGGTTTTATTTATACAAGGCCCATCAGCCATTAAAAAGGCAATAAAAATTAACACGAACCTTACGTAATATTTAGATTAAGGAAAAGCCATAAAATTTTATGACCCTTAGATAAAATTAAAATTACGACCAGGTATGTAGAAATTATAAAGTAAACAGATGTCAACGCATATGATTCATTTGAAATTGTGAGAGATGAGACGGATTATTGGGCGGGATTTGATCGAAGTAGTTAATTTGACAGATATTCCAGTGTGAAACTGGGTAGTGGGCAGAAAAAATACCATTAATAATATATCAAAAAAGAAAAAAAGGTTTTAGCATGGGGATGGAATTACGACATAAAAGGCAAACGTCAAATTACAATAATGGATCGTGAGTTAGGGAGGGGGGGGGGAGAGAACGTAAAACCGACATAACCGGATAACTCAGGTAGGGAAATGGGAAAAACTCAAAACGTTATAAGTAGAGTAGATACGGAACCAGAATATGGTTCCTTATAAACAACAAAGGGAAAATCATTAAGAATAGTTGCTAAAACACCATTACTTGAAGGAAATTCAGGTGGTAAAAAGGAAAAGTTTAATATGCCAGATAAATAGTGAAAATAAGGTTCTGAAACATAATTGTTTAGGTAGACTAGGGGAAAAGAAAGAATTTCCGTGAAAATTATTACAGGAAAATTTGCGTTTAAAACTAGGAGACTGAAGAATCTACGTTTCACGAATATTTATGTTGATTTAAAAAATAGATTTAGCACATCACGTATTGAGATGGGATTTTCGAAAGGTTTCAAGCTATTAAGAATTAAATTTTCTTGTCAAGGAAAATACGATTACGACCTTTTGGAGCTGTGTTGGGTATAAAATGGCATGTTTTAGGCCATTCATGGAGGTCCAGGGACAACTGGCAAGGTTGATTAAAACGTCGAGCGTGTCGTGAGAATTACCCTGGTAATTAATTAATAGAGTCTAGAGTCAGGTTTATACTTTAAAAAATTCAGTGGTAAAATAGAGTCAGTGAAGTGTCTGGATAGGGTTAATCGTGCAATTTAACGGAGTGTTATAATAAATCTAAATCAGAGTTTGCAATACTTTCCGATTCAATAAAATCTAATAATTAATTAATTAATTACACATTCAACGCGGAAAGAGTCTAATAGAGTGGGGTTGAATTGATTTATATCTGTTCTATGAAGGTTAAAATAAAGTTATTTAGTCCGAAGTTAAATAAAGAAAAATTACAGTCTAATAAGTTTTGTTAAATAAAAATTAACGTTAAAGCTGAAAGCTGGAAATTTTATTACGAGATATTAATTATCGTTAGATGACAAAGTAATAATAATAATTGATCCGAAATCTGGAAAATACTTATCCCGAAGTTTGAATAAATAACCCAAATTACTAATTTGTTGTTAAACAAAAGTGTTACAAAATAAACTGAAAGTGTTTTTTTTTAGTTTTGTTGTAATTTGAGTGACAAATAATATTTAGTTTGTTATAAAAGAATTATAAATTAAATTGAGAAAAAAATAAATAAAACTTTAATTTTGTTCTTAAGTGGAATAATTCAAATTTAAAGAAAAACTTTGGTTGTTAAAAAAAAATTATAATTTAATTTGAAAAAATAAATAAAACTTAAATATTGTTATAAAGTGGAATAATTCAAATTTAAAGAATATTTCGAATTAATAAACTAATTCATTAAAGAGTAAATAAGTGTAATTATATATCAAATAATAAAATAATATTCGAGTGAAGGCTTATTTAGAATCGATTCTCCTCTTTAGATTGAAATCAAATATGGAGGGTAAAGGGGGGGAGGTAAGGATCGTCGGGGTTAATTAGATAGAATTGTTTCTTCTTATATAATAACGGCAGATATAAAGGGAAAATGTGAGGATTTTATACATCAGAGATTTATTCATAGGGGAAAGGAAGAAGATAGATCCCGGATTCTATGGGGTTAAATTGTTAAAAGCTAAATGGGAGGCGAAATAAGAGTGCGATAAGTTACACAGGTAGTATGAATGTTCTAATAAATTTCATACCGAAGATAATTACCTGGTGGAACTGAAATTAAGGCATTAGAACTTTGGTGAGTCTTTACAATCTTTAAGCTTTTCCAGGTTCCTACGGATAACCTGACACTGATGAACGTGATACCAAGTAAGGGTAAGTAAATAACTGACCAATTTATTTCACTTCACTAATTTATGTCACATGTCACTTCACCCATACGGAGTGAAATGTTGTAAAACAAATACTTAACACACAATTAGATAGAAACGCATCACTAAATCAATTTTGGTATCTTAGCGTACTTGTAAAACAAATACCTATAGCTTCCTTTCACTAGCATGATTAGGGTGTTTTTATATAACCATCGATTGTGTATCTAAAATTTCGATTGGAGTTCAATGTCATCCATTGACACAGTCACCTAGATTCCATCAAAGAATAAACAACACAAGCATTAATGTCAAGGGGCGGGTTTATCAATTATGCTTACGACGGAAATTTCAGTCAATATGTGAAAGCAACATTGGCGTTAAATTCACTCAATCCAATACAAATTGATTATACTAGAGCGATCGCCAATAGGTAGCATTGATTCAGCGTGCTAAATTTCGCAAAGTAAAGTACTGCGACTAGCTTCAAACTCAAAGACTAGCTTCAAACTCAAAGAGATTTCATCACAATTATTCAGGAGATCATTGATTCAATAACAACTTACAATGCTACAACATGATTTATTTCATTTTTTTTTTAATTTTCCTCATAGGAAGTAGATATCCAAGATCCATAATCATCCGCTATCCTAGATACCTACCACACGAGGAGCTAGTGACCTCATTTAAAAACACTGGTGTTCAAATACTCATACAGTCCTAAATCCTGAATTTGCTCGTGCATTTAAACTTCAAGGCTGCTGTATGTGATTATGAGCTAACCGGAAATGTAAGTGTCAACCTCTCTGGACGGAGAGCTTTGATCCTGTGGCGGTATTGTCGAGATGGGCATGCGGGAAGAGAAGGGGCGTATGCGGACAGTACGCTGACGCGGCATTAAAGCTACAGGTTATTTGCATACCGTAAGTCCTTGTCGAACCTGAAAACAAACATAAGGTTCATGAGGTGCGTTTTATGTCAACTACTCAGAGGTGGAGTGTAATGCTAGGTCGGTCACGTGGGAAGATGGATCTGCCTGTCGACGGATAGAGACATGATAAGGGAAGACATGAAATACCCCTTCTAGACTCAGTAGAGTTAAATTCAATCCGGAGGAGACGGAAGTCGGAGTAAGATTGAAAAACGGCATGAAGACTTGGAATTCCCCCAGCTGGCGTGAAGGGCCCCTTTCATAGCATGAGACGCACGTTGAAGAGGGTAAAACTCGGATCTAAGGATAAGTCTAGCAAGCGTACTGGGAGAAACCGGTTTGTAATTGTTGTTCATCGGTCTTCACTTGGATAGCGGAGGAGCCGACTTTTCAGAAAACATGTTATTCCCCTCCCCATATCCATCCATTCCTACTTTTCCAACAATTTTGCGAATACTAACATGAATACTAACCATGAATACAAAAAAATATTATGTTAGGGGAAGTTGCAGACAAGGACTTCAATTGAGAAAACTGGATCCTCGAGTACGATCACCCTACACCGGTAAAGTAAAGTTTTTTTTCTTGGAATGTTGAAATTTATTAACTGTTGTTTTATGTTATCGATGTAGCAACGGTGATAGGAAGAATTAAATAAACAAACTAAATTCCTAAGGAAATCAAATAGATACGAAGTTTAAGGCGGGGCTAGTTTATCAAACGCGGTAAAAGATACTAAAATAATAATAATTAAATAAATTGGAAAATTCTCACACTTTCTCTAAAAGAAACTAGGGGTTACCACATGTAATACATTATCTTCTCTACATATGTGTGCATATTAAGTATGCAAACAGATGTAAATTCTAAAAAAAAAAATTACACAACGAAGAAAATAGAAATAATGTGAACAAAAATCTTGATTACTGCGAGAAAATCACAGGGATTTGAGAAAATAGGGTAGGATTAGCTAGATTATAAAAGTATATGGGTTTGAAAATCACGAGCCTAAGGTAGAAACAAACCGGAAAGAGGGTTAAGTCAGGCCAACATACCTAGTGGTGTGGACAGTAGGACATAAGGGTAGAATTATGAACGTGGCTACGGGATAGGAGCTACGAGATTTGAACTACGAAGTAGAAGCTTAGAAAAGTAAACCAGCTAGGTAGGGTTCATCACAATCGGTGTCAAAAGCCAGGAGTGTCAGACCATTACAAGCAGCATATATCGTGAACCGTTCTCCCGCCTGTACCTTATCCGATGTGACGCCCTATGAAGTATGGACTGGTAAGAAACCAAATCTAAGTCACATGAGAATCTTTGGATGACCTGCAATGGTGCATATTCCTAAAGAAAATAGAACGAAGCTTGATGTGAAGTCTAGAGTTAATTTTTGTTGGCTTCAGCGGCAGTACCAAAGGTTTTCGATCCTGAAACAAAAAAGGAGTCTTGAGTAGAGATGTTGTATTCCTAGAAGCTTCTATTAAAAGAAATAAAGTGGACAATGTACCTGAACAAGAAAAAGAAATTTGTAAAAAGGACATAGAGATAGAAGAAAATTGAAAGAAAGGTATGATGAAGTAAAAGAAAAAAATTCTGTTTACTTACCTTTGTATGATGAACTCGAAGAACCCGTGGAAAGAAATATTGATGATGAAATTAATGACAGAAGAGAAACACAGGGTGAATCACAAAGTATTTATATTTCAGATAATTCTGAACACGTTATCATGAGGACGTTAATGATGACACATACGTACCAAACAGGACAGTTGACTCTCCACTGGAATCTAATATGACTCTGAGATCGCTGCCGAGGAGAATGAGATGTCAAAATAATGATGGAAATGATATTCATCCAAGTTCCTCATCCTTAATGTGTCAAAATTCTGAGTCAACTATTAATTTACTAAACAGTGATCCACAAAGTCTACAAGAAGCTCTTAACAATGAAAAGGCTGATGATTGGAAGAGAACGTTGGCGAAAGAATATCAGTCATTAATAAAAAATAATATATGGATACTGGTTGACTTACCAGAAGGAAAATCAGTAATCCCCAGCAGATGGATATATAAAACTAAGATGGATAGCAATGGATCTATTACACGCTATAAAGCTATAATAAAGCGATATAAACAAGTGAAAGGTATTGATTACAATAAGGTATACGCTCCAGTGGTCCGTTATACTTCCATAAGATTCTTGATTGATCTTGATGTCAAATATCGACTTAAAATACACAAAATGGACGCAGTCACAGCATTTCTACAGGGTGACATTGATGAAGAAATTTACATGTCCTTACCACCTGGCTATGAAGATGAGAATAAAGTATGTAGACTGAACAAGTCAATATACGGACTTAAACAAGCGAGCAGACAGTGGATTAAAAAATTAAACCCTGCACTGTTAGAAATTGGAATGACTCGTTCAAACATAGATCCATGCGTTTACTACTGTATTTTGAATGAAAATGATATGCTTTTTATAGCAGTATATGTAGATGATATAATTTACTTATTTAATAATGAAGAAACCTCACGTATCATAAAATTGAAGTTAAAAGAAAAATTCTGCATGAAGGATTTCAGAACAGCCAAACATTGCATTGGTTTTAGAATTTCACAAGATGAAAATGTTGATGAGATCTCTATTGATCAATCCATTTACATAAAAATGATACTTATACGATTTGGAATGAACGATTGTAAGCCAAAGTGGACTCCCGCTGATGCTTATGTAAAAATGAAGAAGGCTGAAAGTCAACAAGAAATTTTAAATATCATTCCATATCAAGAAATAATTGGATGCTTGTTGTACTTGTCACAGGGAACTCGTCCAGACATTACCTATGTAATAATTTCTCTGAGTAGATATAATAGTCAACCTACTAATAAACATTGGATGGCTCTGAAACGAGTCATGAAATACCTGAAGGCTACAATGAATATGAAACTGGTTTATAAACGGAATGTTGATGAAAAAATTTCAGGCTATTGCGATTCAGATTGGGCAAATGACATTGAAGATAGAAAATCCTGCACAGGATACATATTTTTATTTCAGGGTGCTGCAATAAGCTGGAATTCTAAGACATAGCAGACCATAGCCCTTTCTACAACTGAGGCTGAATATATGGCTCTATCGTCGGCTATTCGGGAAGCTCTTTGGTTGAAACAACTGGCAGACGAGTTTCAACCTGAATTTTAAGGTACATCTATAACCTTTTACTGTGATAATCAGAGTGCGATTAGTCTTTCAGGAAATGCTGTTTACCACGCGCGCAGTAAACATATAGACGACCGCTATCACTTCGTGCGCGAGAAAGTTGCTGCCAAACAAATCATGGTTCATTATAGATGCACTGGAGATATGGTCGCAGACATTTTGACGAAAGCACTCCACCGACCGAAGCATGAAAATTTCACCTCATCAATGGGTTTAATTTTAAAGCGTGTGCGTTCAGGAGATGATGATGGAAGTATGAACGCCCTCTAGCTTTTGTTTTTTTTTGCACTGTCATTTACGATCTTTTACGTTGTCCAATTACATAAATAAATAATAAATAGTGCTAGAGTCTTAACTGCCTTTTCCTTCATTTCATCACTTTTCTGTCTTGAGAGCCTTAAATATCATTTCCATTATGAGCAATGGAGCTTTTAGCTGTCCTTATTTTTCGTCTGGTGCCATCTTATTTCAGAAGTTGACTCTCATTATGACAATCTTAACCCATTAATGCCCGAGGTTTCCACGTGGTTATGTCGTAGATAGTGTGCGGATATGTCCGCGTATTTCAGAATACTAAACTTACAACTAATAATCCTAACTTAATCATCTGTTCAGCCGACATCCGAATTTGCGTCTGTTTTAGCGTTAATACTATTGACAATTTATACATACACTCGCAGATATATAGTTTTAAACACATTCTCAACTCGAGCATTAGCACCAGAGTTGAGGATTTTATTGTAAAGAAACAAACCAGCATCATCATCACCAACATCAAACTTACAAAACACCCCCCGCGAAGTAAATAACCCATTTCCGTAGAAATGAGCCTATGACAGGACTAATGACAATCTGAACGCATGGAATCTCCATCTCAGTTGATCATACCGGATTGAAATCGAAATTGGATAAAAAAAAACTTCATATTTATGGCAAAAAAAAAATGTATAAGTTAAATGTTTGACTTTTTATTACTATTTACATATTTTGTGTTTGTTTACGAGGGTTTTGATTAGTTACGAGACATGCTTGTTTAATGAATTTTGTGTTGTATTAGACTTTAATTTAGACTAATTCAATGTTGCTCGATACTTGATATGAGAATACATGTTTTCGAGTCACGTGTGACTAATTTTATATAGGCTAGAATTTTATTGGCTCATAACAACGTAGAGCATAACTTACGACAATATAAAGGTGTGCACGTATTAATTTAGACTTTTTTTTATTATTATTAAGTTAAAAGAAACATAATATTTCGCTTTCTTAACTTAAATACAGAGCTTATATAGTACAGTAGTAAGAAGTAATATTTTTAATTTTGTTCCAACATTTTGAGTTTAAATAGTTTTTTTTAAAATGTTTTTATATTATTTTCCGTTTTTAGGTTATCTGGAAGGAGATTATATATATGAACTCCCTCGTGACCAATACTTCTCTTGCCACTTTCAGTCTTGACAGTATTTGTGTACAATTTATTGTGTTGTCTAGTATAATGTTCGTGTACTTGTGATGTTTTTATAAATGTTGTGTTTGTGTGTATAAGTCCATTTTGTATTTTGTAGATTAAAAGACATATGTTTTATTCGTACAATGTTCTTATTTTCAAAAGGTTCATTTCCCGGTATAGTTTTTTTGTGGGAGTGTCTGGGTTATAGTTGTAGAGTTTTTTTAATGACTTTGTTCTGTATTATTTGTAAGTCGTTTAAGTACGTAATGTATGTGTTTCCCCATATTTCTATTAAATAATTTAGTTGGGACTGGATTAAGCTAAAGTATAAGCCCCTCTTTACCTCTGTTGGTAGAAGATGAGCAATTCTACCAAATACACCAATTAACACTAGAAAGACCGGGTAATGCTCCATACCTATAAAGACCACGACCGTCACTTTGACGGCTGATCACTTTTATCAAATTGGGAGGCGGATATGAGTACCGCTGCCCCGGGAACCATTTATTGGATAACCAACACCTCTGCCATTGGACACTCCAAGTGGTTCGCTACGTTTAGTGACTTAGCAGGGGTGTCCGGGTTCATTGGGTGAGGCTTGTCTGCGCCTTGGCGGCGAATACGTTTGCCCACATACTGCGTAGCGGACCGGGTCGGGAGACACTTATTGAGGGAGATGCTTATCTTGTCCTCTCCAGCAGGACCTTTTTCGTCCCGTCGCCTTGCACCGCAGTGGGAGGGATGGATTCATTCGTCCGTCACTCCTAAATATATTTACGAATTTTTCCTATTCATCTCTCACACTTTTCTTTCTTCCGAGAACTTCCTCTCCTTACTTTCCCTAAAAACACCAATGCACACATAAATTCACACAGCATCCCCAAAGATGACATAGGCCCTGAGGGTTTTTTTCCTCGGGGGCTTCCTGGAAAAAAACATGTGAGTGCAAAATGCTGCAATTTTAATACAAGCATGTGTTATGTTTGTACAATATCAAATCGTTACGTTTTTTATAAAATCGAATGCACTCTCCGCAAACGGGTTTCTTACAGTTACCTACCACCTATCGTTTATTTGGTTTTTATTTATTTTTTATTGTCTTTCAGTAGTTTTATTTTCCGGTTTCTTTTCTTTTTCGTTTATATTAGCTCGACAAAAAAGCCCTAAGGAAAATAATACCCCTCAGGACATTTGTCATCTTTTGGGATGCTGTGTAAAGGGTACCTATAGGAAAAGGAAGAAGAATAGGTTCTGGGAAGGAAATGAGGTGAGGGGTGGGTGGAAAACTGGGGTTCAGTGTGTTCAAGAGTGCCCGACGTATGAATCTGTCCCTACCACTGCGGTGCATGGTAATGTTCTGAAAGTCTTGCTGCCGAGGTCAAAAGATTACCCTCAACCGTTCCCTGACGATCTGGCCTGCCACGTAGTTGTTTGGCAGATGCATCCGCCAAGATCCGGATAAACCTAATCCCATGAACCCGGGCACCCCTGCTAAGTCGCAAAACATAGCAAACCTCTTGGGGTGACCTATGGTAGACGTGTTTGTTATCCAATAAATGATTCTGTCAGTTCTACAGAAGCTAACGCAGCTGGATCAACTCTGGTATTTGTATATTCTGTCCTTTTCCAACAAGCCATAAAATTAATTTGGGCGAGAGCAATATTTTTTTGGTACTTTTATAAATTATGTGACAGTGACCAATAAACGTACAGATCGAGTATGAATAATACGCGATACCGAAAGAAAGAAACAGACATAATAGTACTATCATAAACGAGGAGGAATGGGTATGTTGTTAACATTGGTAAAGAGGGTTGTAAATGAACTCAGCATTTTGGCCCAAACCGTCACATTGACGGCGGCGGTCTTTGTAGGTATAAGTCAAAATATCTCAAAAAGTAATTAAGACACATAGCTGTTTTTTTCACCATAGTTGTTAAATCAAAAATCAAGAAATGTAAAAAAAAATCACACCAATACAATAATTATTAAGCATTATATCGTCATTTTACTTCGGGCTGCCGTCAAAATGAAGGCTCCGGTCTTTCTAGTGTTAATGGGATGATTTTTGTTTTTAGTTTTTCTACGTGTTGTGTAACAGACGTCTTGATGTATTGGATTTTTGTTTACGTGAAACTCGCAGGGAAGAATAAAACGACATAATCAAGTCAATTCTTGCGAAATATTACATGTTAAAACTAGCTTGTTGTGCAACTTGCACCTGCGATCATCGAGGTAAACACCAGGTGTGAGACTGACGTCAAACCATGCAAGAAAAAATAATTCGTGTCAAAACAAGTTTGTTTACGTGAAAATCGCAGCTATCGGCCGCACGTGTCCCCTTGAAAATATTGCCTATTCAGGGAAGAGTAAAACAATATAATCAAGTCAATTCTTGCGAAATGTTACATGTTAAAACTAGCTTGTTGTGCAACTTGCACCTGCGATCATCGAGGTAAACACCAGGTGGCAAAATGAATAACATGTTTACGTTTTCCTTTAACTAAAATTAGTATAAAAACCGTCTGAAAAATAAATATTGATCATTATCCAAGAAACTTCTGAGTTATTATTATCTCCCGAAACCAAAGTGACGATCGGAGTCTAGCGCCCCTATTGTTTACAGTATTTGTATGGAACAGAAAAGTGGTCTCATACAAATTGGTCCTTTTCGAGCCGGATCCCACGTCATCAAATCTTTCTCAGTGGAGATGGCATCACACGCAGCGGCCGTAAAATCCTGGCTTCAACCGAGACATCACGGCCCTGCCTCGCAAACTCAGATGCATCTATACCTACCGCCGATCCAGATGCTACCTTAAGCCTACGCCTCCACCATCAGAGATCTACAGGAGGCTGATAAAGATGACAACAAACTGAGCAGCAACGAGATATGCAGCTAACAGATATGCAACAACGAACCCAGCAGCAACGAGATATGCAGCTACCACATATACCGCAACGAGATATGCAGTAACAAACTGAGCAGCAACGAGATATGCAGCTAACAGACATGCAACAACGAACCCAGCAGCAACGAGATATGCAGCTAACAGACATGCAACAACGAACCCAGCAGCAACGAGATATGCAGCTACCACATATACCGCAACGAGATATGCAGTAACAAACTGAGCAGCAACGAGATATGCAGCTAACAGACATGCAGCAACGAACCCAGCAGCAACAAGATATGCAGCTTCCACACATGCAGCAAGGAGACATGCAGCGATAAACTGAGCAGCAACGAGATATGCAGCTACCACATGCAGCAACGAGAAATGCAGCAACAAACTGAGCAGCAACGAGATATGCAGCTAACAGACATGCAACAACGAACCCAGCAGCAACGAGATATGCAGCTACCACATATACCGCAACGAGATATGCAGTAACAAACTGAGCAGCAACGAGATATGCAGCTACCAAATGCAGCAACGAGAAATGCAGCAACAAACTGAGCAGCAACGAGATATGCAGCTAACAGACATGCAACAACGAACCCAGCAGCAACGAGATATGCAGCTACCACATATACCGCAACGAGATATGCAGTAACAAACTGAGCAGCAACGAGATATGCAGCTAACAGACATGCAACAACGAACCCAGCAGCAACGAGATATGCAGCTAACAGACATGCAACAACGAACCCAGCAGCAACGAGATATGCAGCTACCACATATACCGCAACGAGATATGCAGTAACAAACTGGGCAGCAACGAGATATGCAGCTTCCACATATGGAGCAACGAGATATGCAGCTTCCACATATGGAGTAACGAAACCAGCACCAACGTGATATGCAGCAACCAACTGAGCAGCAATGAGATATGCAGCTAACAGACATACAGCCAAGAGATATACAGCAACAAACTGAGCAGCAATGAGATGATATGCAGCCACCAGTATACAACAACGAACCCAGCAGCAACGAGATATGCAGCTGCCACATATACCGCAACAAGATATGCAACCAAACACTGAGCAGCTCACAGACATGCATCAACGTACCCAGCAGCAACGAGATATGCAGCTACCACATATACCGCAACGAGGTATGCAGCAACAAACTGAGCAGCAACGAGATATGCAGCTAACAGACATGCAGCAACGAACCAAGCAGCAACAAGATATGCAGCTTCCACACATGCAGCAAGGAGACATCTTAACAAACTGAGCAGCAACGAGATATGCAGCTACCACATGCAGCAACGAGAAATGCAACAACAAACTGAGCAGCACCGAGATATGCAGCTACCAGATATGCGGCAACAAACCCAACAGCAACAAGATATACAGCTTCCACACATGCAACAACGAGACACGCAGCTAATAGACGTCTATCAATAAGATATGCAGCTACCACATGCAGCAACGAGAAATGCAACAACAAACTGAGCAGCAACGGGATATGCAGCTACCAGATATGCGGCAATGAACCCAACAGCAACAAGATATAGAGCTTCCACACATGCAGCAACGAACCCAGCCGCAACGAGATATGCAGCTACCAGACATGCAGCAACGAGTCATGCAGCAACAAACTGAGCAGCAAAATATATGCAGCTACCACATGCAGCAACGAGAAATGCAACAACAAACTGAGCAGCAACGAGATATGCAACTACCAGATATGCGGCAACAAACCCAACAGCAACAAGATATACAGCTTCCACACATGCAGCAACGAGACATGCAGCTAATAGACGTCTAGCAACAAATTGGCAGCAACGAGATATGCAGTTTTCATATACGGAGCAACGAGACATGCAGCAACGAACTGATCAGCGACGAGATATGCAGTTACTATACATGCAGCGACGAGATATGCAGAAACAGACATGCAGCAACAAGATATGCAGCAAACCCAGCAGCAACGAGATATGCAGCTACGGCATGCAGCAACGAGAAATGCAGCAACAAACTGAGCATTAACGAGGTATTCAGCCACCAGATATGCAGCAATTAACCCAGCAGCAACAAGATATGCAGCTTCCACAAATGCAACAATGAGACATGCGGCAATAAACTGAGCAGCAACAAAATATACAGCTACCACTCATGCAACAGCGATATATGCAGCTACTAGATATGCAGTAATCCGCATATATGGATACTCGATACCCTGTGGCAGCCAGCCAGAGAATTCCCGAGCTTGCAGCAATCGGCCCGACCCTAAATGCTAGTCCCGGATATACTGAAAACTAAGACAGTACTCACACTGGATGAACATATCGAAACATAGATCCACTGGCCTAGATCACCTCCGCGATAGTAGAATCACTCCACATTGCCAGAAGCAAGCCCTATCAGAGAGTACAACAGCTGGCCTGACACGCAAAGCAGATTGCTGACCCATTCGCGGCCCTGCGCGCTGCAACTCCACGCCAAGCTGATCACCAACCTGCCTGAATTTGCAGTCCCATACGAGCCTGAGCCGCGTCCTGCCATCCCATTTTCATGATAAGTTATTCCTTCTTATTGTTTATCCTAGTGATGGCACCCAACCCCGCCTCCCAACTTGTTTGTGACGAGATACACAATTCAAGTAACGGCAGCAACTAGCCCGCCCCCCAACTTGTTTGCGACAAGATACGCAACTCAAGTAATGGCATCAGCCAGCCCGCCTCCTAACTTGTTTGCGACGAGATACGCAACTCAAGCAATGGCAACAAATAGCCAGCCCCCCAACTTGTTTGCGACAAGATACGCAACTCAAGTAATGGCATCAGCTAGCCCACCTCCTAACTTGTTTGCGACGAGATACGCAACTCAAGCAATGGCAACAAATAGCCCGCCTCCCAACAAGTTTTCAACGAGATACGCTACTCAACCGAAGGCCAGCAAGGCTAATTCCATCTTCTAATTTCAATTCCAGCAGTGCCACTACCAGAATAGCGGTGCTCCTCATCACTGCAGCCAAGCAGTGCCACTACCAGAATAGCGGTGCTCCTCATCACTGCAGCCAAGGTGAGCCAGTCCTCCCCAGCAGTACCACTGCCAGAACAACGGTGGTCCTCATCGGAGCAGCCAAGGCAAGCAAGGCCTTCCAGAACATCGGTACTCTCCTCAGACGGGAGGAGCGCGTTTCCACAATAAAAGGGATAAAATTTCATGGAACTGACTCCAAGATGAAAACGCTCTAGTGGCACTAAAGTCACGAGACAGACACGCAATTCTCTAGCAATACCGTGCATCAATTGGCTTTGCTAACCGCCAATAAAAACCGCAGAATCTAGGAAAGGTTAATACGACCCACGAAGAGGCAATACGACCCACGAGTAGGAGATCAACCCGGCTTTATTTCCTGCCTTACGATTTGGCCCAAAATATAACTTCAAGCCGTGTGGCACTCGAACGTGAGCTGTGACAAACCCAGTGCCCCTGAACATATCCAGAAGTGGACAAATTGGATGATCCTGCAAAAACACATACACAATCACCATCCCAAGACGCTGCTTCAATAACATGCCGCACTCATCTCAGCAAGACTCGCCTGAACCATGTAAAAGGAAAGCCATGCCCTGATAACCCAATTCCATTTCTGGACAGATTCAACAACCGTATTGTGTTTGCTGCGCACCGATCCACACATTTACCCCACCTTTGTGGCAAACAGTCTGGGCAAAATAGATGAAATGACTATCACAGTTGGCAGACATCGAGAAAAACGCTACGCCGCAATCTTCACTTGCTTCTCGATACGCGCTGTCCACCTAGAACTCGTTTCTTCTCTAACCACCGAGCCTGCTATTATGGCCATACAACGAATGACAGCGCGAAGGGGACAGCCCGTAACCATGTACTCAGACAACGGGACTAATTTCCATGGGGCCGAAGCCGAGATGAGAAATGCCTTGAAATTACTAAGTCAAGACGTTAAAATGCTTGATGCCCTGACCACTCAGGGCATCGAATGGAGATTATACCACCAATGACGCCGCACATGGGAGGAGTATGGGAAAGACTGATACGCTCGGTGAAACGAGCACCTAAAGAGGAAATTCTCCTGACTACCCTAATCGAAGCATTCGTAGTGAACAACAGACCACTCACCCATATATCAATGGATCCTCGCGATGAAGAACCTCTAACACCTAACCATTTTCTTCTGGGGTCGGCCGGAAAAACGCTCTCTCTTGTCCATGTACGAAAAAGGGACGAAGAAATATGTCTCCGCCGACAATGGCGTGTCGGCCAACGACTGGCAGACATGTTTTGGTGACGATGGCTTCGAGAATACCTTCCCACCTTAGCGGCCCGACAAAATGGCACCACCCTGTCACACCCATAAAAAAGGATAACTTGGTGATCATCATGGATCCTGCACTACCTCGAAATCATTGGCCTCGCGGCCGCGTCATCGAAGAGATAACCGCAGCTGACGGACAAGTTAGAACCGCTCGAATCCAGACTAGTTCCGAGGTGTACCTAGAACCAGCCGTTAAAATCGCCGTCATCTTACCAGCTCCTACACCTGCTGAGTCATCTCCCCCTCCTCTTCACAAGGACACATATCAAACCAAAATATCTACATCAAGAATGCGTCCGACGAACTAGCTAGGTGCAATCAAACAGATTACACCGGGAGGAGTGTAACAGACGTCTTGATGTATTGGATTTTTGTTTACGTGAAACTCGCAGGGAAGAATAAAACGACATAATCAAGTCAATTCTTGCGAAATATTACATGTTAAAACTAGCTTGTTGTGCAACTTGCACCTGCGATCATCGAGGTAAACACCAGGTGTGAGACTGACGTCAAACCATGCAAGAAAAAATAATTCGTGTCAAAACAAGTTTGTTTACGTGAAAATCGCAGCTATCGGCCGCACGTGTCCCCTTGAAAATATTGCCTATTCAGGGAAGAGTAAAACAATATAATCAAGTCAATTCTTGCGAAATGTTACATGTTAAAACTAGCTTGTTGTGCAACTTGCACCTGCGATCATCGAGGTAAACACCAGGTGGCAAAATGAATAACATGTTTACGTTTTCCTTTAACTAAAATTAGTATAAAAACCGTCTGAAAAATAAATATTGATCATTATCCAAGAAACTTCTGAGTTATTATTATCTCCCGAAACCAAAGTGACGATCGGAGTCTAGCGCCCCTATTGTTTACAGTATTTGTATGGAACAGAAAAGTGGTCTCATACATGTTGTTTAAATGTTAAATGTTTATCAATATATAAGCCCAGGTATTTTTCGCTATCTAGGATATGTAGGTCTCTTTCTTCTATGTTTAATGGTTTATGCGATGGTATTATTCTTTTAGGTGAGCTTAAGATCATGTTACCGGTTTTATTAATATTTATTGTTAATATATTTTTTATTAGCCAATCGTTTAGTACATTAAGATCCGTTTGAGATTGTT
This sequence comes from Limnephilus marmoratus, assembly GCA_917880885.1. NCBI lineage: Eukaryota > Metazoa > Arthropoda > Insecta > Trichoptera > Limnephilidae > Limnephilus > Limnephilus marmoratus. The sequence goes on along the minus strand of OU862906.1, from coordinate 55,449,288 downwards.
CTAATAGACTTTCTAAGTTTTTGCCGAAGTAAAAAATTGCTGTGTCATCTGCGTATAAGAAGATTGCACCATGTAGTTTTAGCTGACAGATGTCATTTATGTATATTTGGAATAAAAGTGGCCCCAGTATTGATCCTTGTGGAACTCCGTAGTTTATACTCTCGAGTTGACTGTTTTTATCTCCTATGTTAACAAATTGTTTTCTGTTGGACAGATAGGATTTTATTAGTTTGATAGCTAGACCGGTTACACCTGTTTTTTCTATATATTATATATTCACCTGTTATATTTGAGAAAATAATTACGTGATTTACCATAAATCACTACAAATAGTACCGTGTGAGAAAAAACATAAAACTCGATTTTAAATAGAATTTATGGATACTTGTTGAATGTTGTGTCAGGGTTGGTCATAAAACTCCAAGAATAACCCGAACCACTCAAACAAGTTTCACACCACGTAGTACTTTGAGTATACACATGGACCAGTGGCTGGCAATCCTTCCGCCTCCTATAGGTATCCTCCGTCTACAGGCAACGGATCCACTGCCCTCCGACTGACGATGTTGCACACCCTGTTCCGTACCAGAGTCAGCAACTCATGGCCTGATGAGCAGACAGCAAGCATATCTCGCCCTCTGTCTGTCATATAAGGTAAACGTAATCGACGCCGGATCGATACGTTGCGGTTGGGGTACAAGCCCACCCTTACCTTTGGAACTTGATAATAATGACGTTTCGTCATTGTCTGATTATTTCTCCTAGTCTTAATACTATTTAGTGTAAATTGTCCTTTATTTATACAAGAATGATAATAAATATATCACTTAATGTTGTTGTTATTGTTATTGCTGTTAATGTACGTTGTTGTTGTTATTGCTGGATTAAATATAATTAAAAATATTAAATTTTTTAATGTGTGTGTTGCCCATTTAAATGAAAAAAAAAATTCCAGTTAAATTAATATGTAAGTAGCTCATTAAAATGAAAATTTTAAACGTCAGTTAGACATTAGTAAATAAACAATTTACAAGTATAGTCTATATTTGGTTTTGACAGGGCTTTAGACAAATTTTCCACTCGAAGCAAAAACAAATCACCCGCATTGTCATTAAAATCTCAATAAATATTTTAAATATTTGAATAATCTTCAATAATTACCCTCCATTCCTATTTAAAAACATAATAAATTAATTTGTCTTCGGCTATCAGGTATTTTGACATGTAAACACAACAGTGTTTTGACATAAGCCGAAGTCATAGGTAAAATGTAACGAGAAACCGTCATAGACAATCCGAGGTATTCTTAAAACAGCTAGCACTGATTGGTTCCGAAAGGGAAAAAAAAAAATAGAGCTCTATCTAGCACATTTTCCATAGTCTATGACCGATTTCTATGCTTTTAACATTAAAAATGAAAATGACAATCCGTTTTAGGTTATAGAAGGTAGGTATTTCAGATCATTAACACAATAACATAATGTTTCTATGAACATGCCAGCAAATGAAAATCGAAAAAAAAATCGGCTGATCAGATACTTTGCATAACTGTGTGGTATTGGAAAAAAACCCAATAAATACGAGAATAATTATTTATAAGGTACCCACAATATTATTACGCATAGTATCTCTTTACGAATTCACGCCGGTGATAACGCCAGTGAATTGAAATAAAGAGATTTATTGTCATTTCAAATCACCGTCACTGCAATCATAGGTTATGACAGCGAAAAAGTTTAATAACAACAAACAAAAATAAGACCTCCACTGAACAGATGTATAATAAATTTTTGGACTCTTTACATTACAGGGCGAAGAAAACATATTCAGGAATACTATAAATCGGGACCAGACAGCGTATGGAGCGCCATATTGTTATATTGTATGTGTTGTGGGCCATTTATTAATGATATTTACGTTGGGTGACATATTAAAATAAAATGTATGGACTCACCCCGGGACCAATATCGTATTATATGCTATGCCTAGCTAAAATAAGAAATTTACTGCCGCCGTTCTCCCGAAGTCGTGAGAAACCATCACCATATCCTGGTGGCAAGGGAGGCCCCAATCTCTGCGGCACAGCTTGGACCTGCGACCTCCACAGCGGTCGTATGGAAGGGATAATAGACCTGGACCCTCAGAGAAAGGGAGGAGTACCCAAACTCTCCTCCAAATTGGCAAGGAAGGCTCATCAGCAATGGCGGCGGGGAACTGTTCAACTCTGCGGTTTTTTCGGGTTTATTCCATAAATAAAACCCGGTGGGAATTTGATAGTTGCCCTGCATGCAATCACGGGCGTGGCGGGTTATTATTTGAACCGATGTCACGAATAAAGAGGTACAATAATCGTTACTCTCGAACATCGCCATCAAACTCGTGGGTCACTTGGGACCCTCGCGAAAATTCGCATTTTACGCGACTAAATCTTCGGTTCGCTGCATACCATCACGGGCGTGGCGGGTTATTATTTAAACCGATGTCACGGATAAAGAGGTACGATAATCGTTACACTCGAACATCACCATCAAACTCGTGGGTCACTTGGGAAACTCGCGAAAACTCGCATTTTACGCGAATAAATTCTTGGAATAAATATTTAAAAATACACGACGTGTTTCCTTCGCCCGAATGCAGACGCCCAAAACTTGGATTCCACTCACATGGTTTCAAAACTTAAAAATTAAGTGACTGTTATTTGCACAGCGATCCGCACAAATCGCCCTGCAAATTAGAGTGCGGAAATGGAAAAAAACAAAACGCCGCCTACCGACGCGTTGAACAAACTCCTCGCAGCCTTGCCAACCTATCCAATTAATATGCATTAAAAAAATAGTACCTAACTAACGATAAATTAAATCGCTTCATAACAGAGTCCTAGAAATATAATTCAGCAGTGCTATACCCTTTGTCAAGCTTGCTGGGCCAGAACCTCTTGTCAAACTATGCTGCCATATGGAAAACGTAGTAGGTCGTGGTGTCGACCCTGGTGGTAGTTGTTTGGTATGAAAAATTAAAAGCATTCCATTAGGTATGGCAGCCGGCATAGTCCAGCGGTAAGTCTCTTGACTAGCACTCCAAAGGTCGCGGGATCAAATCCCGGTGTGACAAATAAATTTTATTTGATTAATTTGTATTATTTCACAATTTATTCATTTAAAAAATAATAAATAGTATATTTGCGGCACGTTCCAGAGTGGAAGATACTCTCAGTATCGCCCTGGTGTAAGACCACCATTCAGAATTGAAACGTTGCTTGAAATGGCTTTAGCCGTGTTTGTTGACCAGATCTGAATAGCCAGGTAATTCCCCACCTTCCCTATCTCCTTCCCCTCCCCACTACATTCAGCCTCACAACGTACCCCAATTGGGGATGCCATAGTCCCACTGGCTCCAGACGGGAACAGTTGGGACTCTTATGCGGTATTCATGTAAAAAAAAATGGGCTGTCAATACAATATTTTATTGTTTTAAATTCTGTTACCAAACCATTACTCCTAGATTGTAGACTTTCGGAACGCGTTTCAGGGGGAAAATCACCATGCATTCTCATATAAAGATACGTTAGAAACTTTTTTGAATTTGTTCCAGTAATTCTATGTACCTTTGTTGGTATGTAGCCCAAACATGTAATTGCTTAGAAAATTGTTCACTTGTTCGTATCACAATCCCAAGAAGTTTATAACGTGATGATGCCAACTCCACCAGATGATCGGAAAAGGTAAATTTGGGATCAAATATGACCCCGACAACAACAAATGGTAAAATTACATAATGGTGATTTATTTACAAAGTTTTAGGAGCTATAATGAAAATTGTTTGCGAAAAATAAATTACTTTAACTCTGACCAAAAACCTTTTGATATTTTCTCACGTGCTTGAAATTTACAAACCTACGGCCATATCTCCTACATAATCCAATATTATTTCTACCGTGATGGAGTTAGGGCGGCTAAGTGCAAATTTAAATGATTGTTTTGATTTTATCAGCCTTGATGAAAATTGTACGTTGTCATTATAACGCTTTATTTTTTAAAAGCCTTCCTGCGTTTGTAAAAATTCCTAATGACTTTTGATTAGTTAACACGCATAGGCCTGCTGTTAAGGCGTGCCTGTAGGGTTTATAGTCGATTGAAGCTTAGCCATCAAAAAATCTAAATGCAAACACATATTTTGAATTTAACACGAGTATTACTGATTCTACTGTACAAAATACTGCTTATCACAAATCAAGACAAAGAAAAATTACGGTTAAAATCTTCAAAAGGTGTTTTTTGTATGATTTTTTTTAAGTTCTCAACAAACTTTTTTCAATGTGCTCCAACTTTCACCTCTGCACGGCGTCTTTTTCTTTTTCTTTTCTTTTGACTATTCTTCTTCTCTTTTGACCAGCAGCTTCTCACACAGGAGGCCTTAATGACCTCAATGATGCTAATTCCTCGGAGCATCTTCCATCGTAATACCGGTAGAATAAGGATAGAATTCCCACCCGACGCCTTCGCTCTGAAGATTGCAATCCGTCTGAAGATGGGAGAATCTACCAAACGGACCGCCCGTTTCTGCACAGAGTTGAGGGTATTTTTCAGGTATTTTGGAGCTTCAGACCAGAGGTGGCAGCCAAATTCAACCGTGGGGCGTACTTGTGTTTTATACAGGGTTAGTAGTCGGGTACTATATAAGTATTTGCAGGCCCTGTACAGTACGCCCAGCGGCTAAAAGAGCATCTATATTTTATACGAAGTTACTTGTACGCTAGTATACTCTTGTCAATTTAAAAATTCACAAAAATTAAAATATTTACAAGTCCACTTTGTGGCATCATTTTAATTACATAAAAACAAATTACTTTGTATACACCACTTATTTTATCAACATTATCAACACGTTCCCAAACCAATGGATTCTTCATTAATTTTGGTTTTAATTTTATCATAAAATATGGTTTTTATTTTTATCATAATTATGAAGGATCTATTGGTGTTGCAACATGTTGATAATTTTGATTAAATAAGTGGTGTACACAAAGTAATTTGTTTTCACATAATTAACTTAAAATTTACTTTTTTCTTCCCCGTCATGAGACTTAGGGCAAAAATTTTGGCAATAGGTATAAAAAAATCCCACTAAAACTCTTCCGTTTTGACCTTCCATTTACGCACGACGCGCCGTTCGTTTATTTATTTTTTTACTGTCTTTACGTCTAAATGCATCATAAACATTTACCGTCCCTTTATTCCTTTATTTCGTATGGGTTTATTATTTGATATACCAAAACTAATAACCCGTGCCCCCACAAATTTAGGACTACGAAAATATTACCATTCCATGGAGGATGGTAGTATTTGAATGCTGAATAATAACGCATTTTTTGTATACTAAAACAATGCAATTTTTTCTTTGAAATTTCGCTTTCTTGTCGACGTGAAGTATTGTTTCACTTATTCTCTTCCAAATTCTGACAAGATGGAAAAAAATGCTCTTCTTTGCACCATAAATAGTGCACAGAGTGCATGTATTTGTGCACACTGATGGTGGTTTAACATTTTTGTCCAAACTACTTCTATGTTAGAAGCTGTTTGGAACACCCGCCCGTAGTCCTCTGTTTCTCCGCAGTAGTCCTAAGATCCAGTACGTACTAGAGATGGGTAAGTTCTGCATTTTTCCGGAGGCCTCCGAGACGTACTTCCTTTTAAAAGTACTTAAGTTCTTGGAGCAGGTCCCGGGAGCTACTCCCGACTCGCGAATGGCCCGAGCGCGCAAAATAATTCGAACGCGCAACCTGCTTCCGACTCGCAAATGGCTCGAACCAAGACACTCGGGTTTCCCTAGCCGGACCTTGGAGCCGGAGCTCGCAAAAGAACTGGATTGCGCGACCTGACCTACTCCCGAATGGCTCGAATCGAGACGCTCGGGTTTCACCGCGGAGCCGGAGCCCGCACGCAAAAGAACTCGAACGCGCCATCAGGCCACCTACTCCTGACTCACACATGTGGCTCGGACCGTGACGCACGGGTTTGACGAGTGCGAACTGTCACCGTGCCGCGCCCCGCCGCAACCCGACTGTGGCTCGGCCCGCCGAGTTCCGGCTACAAGTACTGTACCGGGTTCTTTGGGAGTAGTTGATTTGAAAAGGGAGTAGGAGTAGGAGCCGCTTCGCGCGAAGAACCCGAGTTTAAGACCCCACTTTAATTTTTTAAATATTTTCTAGTGACAAGTTTTGAGTTTATTTATGCAATTACTGATTTCCCTAAATGAAAAATTATACATTTTAATGAAATTGGTGATCCCATTAAGATAATGATTTGTATCACTAATATCAAAAATCAAGTTGGTAACCCTGTTTAAAAAATGTTTTGAACCATTATTTGGGTGTTTACCGTCCGCTTGACTTCTAAAATCCGCATTTTTTCACAAAAGTTCTTGTCATTTATGTTTTTGTGACCTTTTTTGTTCCCGGTTGTGTTATTAACATTGTTTTATTGATCGTACGCAAACAAATAAATAACAGCACACCCCAGTCAAACTGAAATGTATATTGGCGAAAGTATTTGTTCATTTACCTACCGTTAACCTTTACGTAATGAACAAAACATCATAATAAATAGAACACTATAGAGAGAATAAAACTACCAGTAATCGATGCTAGACATGATAAATTTTTGGAGAAATAAACAAAACGTATTTATTTTTAAAATTTTACTTTGCGCAAGTTATTTATAATGAAAATCTTTAACTGTAAAAATAAAATAACAAGCCCAACCAATCAGAGTTGTTTTTCTTGTTAATGAGATTTCTTTGTTAGCTTAACGCTCTTTACAGGCTCAGATTTTGTAAGAAGTAAAAGGAGTTTTGCGAAGGAATTTGAGTTAAAAAATTTCCAAACAATAATCTGGAAGTACGCAGTTGAACTACTCGTTTATAAATAACTAGCGCAGACCCAACATAATGGATGGTCTCATTTCTCGACAAATCATTTCCAATTTTGAAGATAGCAGAAAAAAATTCTGTTAAAAAGTATTATTTTATACATATGTTAAGTTACCTCAAAAATTCTAACAAACAATTACAGTTACAATTTTAAAAACGATGACATTTAAATTCAAAACGCAATTTCTAGAGTTCATTGAACCGAGTTACAATAGCATTGTATTTTTTTAATATTAATCACACTACAAAATTTGGATGCTGATAATATGTTTACGATTTTCACTGCCAACAGCACAATCGTGATAAATTTTAGGGTTATTATGCTGTGTTCGCTTCCACTTTCTTTGTTCAACATTTTGGACAGCGTTACAGTAACTTTCCATCATCGGGATAGACGTGCAGATTATTGTGAATTGTGTGTTTATGTAAGTAAAAGTGAGACAGTGCTGCCAGCGTTCATCCCCTTCGAGGTTTTCTGCGTTTAGTTTTAGTGTAGATATTTTTAGTTCCCTCTAGTTCTCAAATGGTGAGCTCTGGCGTCATGTTTTTAATAAAGCTTTTAAAATTTTAATATAGCGTTTAATTTTTTTTACTAATAATAATTAAATTCACTGCCTAACGTCATTCCATTCTGATCTACGTTATAATGCGTCATTCTTTTCATTTGTGCGATGTCAAAAATTCATAGTGCGATGCAAGAAACTTCTCATATTTTGAAATGAGGAAGAGGAAGGTGGAGAAGTGCCCAGCTATTCATATACGGTTACCAAACACGGCTAAAGCTATTTCTAGCAACGTTTAGATTCCAAATGGTGGTTTTCACGAGGGAAAAGTATCTGTACCATTCTGGAATGTGCTGCAAGTATAATTATCCATAAAATAAAATTTTATTCTCCGTACATACCTAAGGTATGTACAAGTTATCAGTTTGTTATTTTCTATAAGTATTCAATTTTCAATTCAATTGGTGCGGAAATAATTTTACCAAAATTTCTCTAAATATTATTTTTTTTTTTTTTTTACATTAACTCCACACAGGAGGCCCTGAGGAAAATAATTTCCCTCAGGGTCTATGTCATCTGGGATGCTGTGTGGAGGGTCTTTTTGAGGAGAGGATGGAATGAACATTGGTCTTGAAGAGACCCATGTTGTAGGAAGGAGGAAACACAGAGGCCGGCAAATCATTCCACAGCCGAGCTGTTGAACACAAGAACAAGTCGAAGAAACGACCCGTTCTCATGTGACAAATGTCAACTGTGTACAAATGTTGAGCACGCGTTTGGCGTGTTTCCCGACTATGCACCGGTGCCGAAGGGATCAATGATGCTAGTTCCTCGGAGCATCTTCCATTGTAATACCGGTAGAACAAGGATAGCATTCCCACCCGACGCCTGTGCTCTAAAGATTGCAATCCGTCTGTTAAGATGGGAGAATCTATCAAACGGACCGCCCGTTTCTGCACAGAGTCGAGGGTATTTTTCAGGTATTTTGGAGCTCCAGACAAGAGGTGGCTGCCAAATTCAACCGTGGGGCGCACTTGCGATTTGTACAGGGTTAGCAGTTGTGTACTATTAAAGTATCTGCGGGCCCTGTACAGTACGCCCAGTTTTTGGGAGGCTAACTTTACTCTGGCTTCGATGGAGCCCCCATACCTGAGCTGGTCACTTAGGGTTACACCAAGCATATCAATGGAGGGCCTGTTCGGAAGATTGCTTCCGTTGAAAGAGACTAGATTTTCATTTCGATCCCTTTTAGACGTAATCAGACAAGATTGGGTCTTTGAAACATTAAATTCAACGAGATTATTTTTACTCCAAGAGAAAACACTCTCGAGGTAACCGTCCATTCTTTGCTTCAAAGCCTTACGAGCTGTTGGAGTTTGTGAGCCCTTTGGGGGCTTGTCAAACAAAAAGCTATCATGAACTGTACTGTCATCCGCGTAACAATGAATTGGTGCACATGACAAAAGGTCGTTGATGTGCAACAAAAACAAAGTCGGAGACAGAACCGATCCCTGCGGGACGCCAGCATTTATCGAGTGTGAGGAAGAGGTGAAACCATCGACTACCGTCTGAATCGACCTCTCCCTCAAGAAGTCGGCAATCCACGTACACAAGGATGCGGGAAGTCCGTAAGAATGCAGTTTGTTGACAAGTCCTCGGTGCCAAACCCGGTCAAAGGCCTTGGAGATGTCCAGTGCAACCGTTTGGGTCTCACCGAAACGTTCCAGGCATCGCCCCCAAACATGCGTCACATACGCGAGAAGATCACCGCGCGAGCGGTTCCGCCGGGATCCGTATTCACGGTCGTTAATAATTTTGTTCTTCTCGAGGTATGTGAGCAGTTTGTCGTTGATCACACGTTCCATCACCTTAGACAGAACTGATGTGATCGCTATGGGGCGGTAGTTGTAGGTATAATTATTATAAGATTTATTATCAATATCACTGTATGTTCATCGATGTCCAAATTCAAATAGATACTTAAATACGAGTAGTTAAGTTATACAAATAAATACAAGTATTTTATTATTTTGTAATTATATTTTCTATTTTAACCACGCGGACTCATAAGCTTATTTTCACGACATAATATATTATGTCATACAATATACATAATATGTCTGGCAAGAGTCTGGCCTCCTACGTCATACATATTATATAAGACGTAGGAGACGTACCTGGCTTATTAATAATATTTAATTACTAAATAACTTTCTGTTAAAGTGCTTTACGTATTCAATGTCTTTGGGGAGTGTGCCAAAGTTATTTTAAAACAAATTTTTCCCTTGTTGAAAAACTTGTAATAATTACTTTTATTATCTGCTCGTGTAAAATATGTATTATGTCATCTTTCAAGTTAAATAATTCATGTTCTGTTACTTCTCTTACAAGATCAGCAGAATTTTAACAAAGAGGAAATTAGATTTGTGTAGAATATTTTACGCAATCTAATTCGCGTTAAGAGGGCAATACCAGCGAAAGCCGGAAATACGTCATTTTCAAAAAAGTTTTTAGACGTATTGACTCTTTTCCACAAAAAATTATAAATGGATTTCGAAAGATTGTTCTTTTATCTAGTGAAGTTATGTAATAAATTTTTAGAATTTTTTTTTAATTTTTAGTATAATAAGGTTATTCCATAGGTCGTTGGCAGATTTGTTAAATTTTCAAAAAAGTTTTTGTATTATACCACACCCATTTCAAATAATGTAATCATGCAGTAAAATAAATCAATACATTATCTAGCAGAGTTATGTATTAGAATTTTAATTTTAGTTTCAATAAAATCATTAAAAAATATGTACGTACATGTGTTTCTCGACGAAAATTGGTCCATTTGTGTATTTATTTGCGCACTTACAAACTAATATATTTCAGATTTTTTTAACATTCTTATTAAATTTAGACATTATTGAAAAATGATAAATACTTATAATCAAAAAATAACTACAAAAAGTACACTATTTTAATAGTTTTATCATCACGCCTTTCAGCATTTTTAGATGAAGGTATAAATTAAAGCTAATTTGGATTGAAATAAATTCGATATTGAGTTATAATTTAAAAAAGCTGGTACGGAGAATAATTAATCTTTCTCATTGTAACCGCCCTGCACGATCGGAAGAACAACTTTCGACGAAATGTGGTTTTTCTTCCGCTGGCTGGTTAAACGCTCTTAATTCTCGTGATAGATGGCATTGCTAAGTTAATAAATATATTCAGAGTTTTCAGCTTAAACGAACATTTATTTTAATTATATGAGCAACGCATTTTCCTTTCGGTAAACCGAGCAATGAAAACCGAAAACAGCCATAACGGTGTTTACTGTAATATTCGTGAAATTATCTTTACGACTTTTCAGGAAAAAAGTGTTTTATTTGAAAACAATGCCCGTTAGGAAATAGCACAGGTGAAAATGTAAATGGGAATAAAGATTTTAACGGCAATTTGGCTTAATTAATTTTGGCAAAAGTGTTACAATACCTAATCCTTTTACACCATTTAAAAAAGTAAATGTTTTATTTCAGTTATTGAAAAAAATAGATCGAACATGACATCTTGTTTTATATCTTTGCAGATAATTAAATTATTCAGACTTATTCAGGTCATAAATCATCATATGAAACCTAAAGTGTCAATCTGAAAAACACACAGAATCTTGTGTAAATTTCATAACTTTGGGGTTCACTGCTCGGAACTGTATATTTAAACAAACTTAAATATTTTGAATGTTCACACGAGCGTGTAGTTGTTACTTTCAGTTTAAAGGTGTTGCAAATTGCATCCTGTTTGTTATAGTTAAAACTTTAAAATGGAAGACAGCATTTTCACGGAATTACACAACTAATCAACTGAAAAAGGTAAAATACGAAATATTGATGGATTTTTGTTAAACCTCCAACTCAATATTGATTTTATGAGTTCTCGTAAGTTTCTTAGAGCGTTGTGATTCCTTATAAAGGGAAATCAAGTAGAAAAAAACTAAATGTTAACGTTAGTAGTACTAAAAATGCTTCAGCTTTTGGCGTTTAATTGATTCCATCCGAGTTCCTTTATCATTCCCCTTTCCTCTTATTCGGTTGCAGCATTGCAGTCTCTATTTAATTCTACAAGTACTCGCATTTCTGGTGGAGTACCTACAGTTAGTATGAGTCTGGCAAACGTAAAATAAATAATTTGGCGTGTTTTCCCACACCTGCCGCCCCGAGCTGTCTGCCGTAGAATTGGCTCTTTAACCCATTACCTCCATGACGATGTCTATAGGCATCAAAAAAATAGATGAAAAGTATGATTTTTTTTCACTGTGAATAAAGCTAAATCCCACCAAGTTTTTATGCAGCACTTACAGATTGGTATGTTAGCTTTCAATAATTAACATCATTTAATAAATTTGATTAATTATTATATTTTTAATAATTTTTTTACTAAAACCCTGAAAAGAGACCCATTTTGAAATAAAAAATATAAATTAAAACAGAAAAAAATAAAACATGTGTGAATCACATATTGTTATCAAAAGGTTAAATGGTTGGCAACACTGTTTCAACATAGTATTTTATGCATAAGATGACCGCTAGATGTCACTGAAATCAGTTGATGCCTGCGCGCAACGTTTGGAGGTTAGCTGTCACAGTGTTTACATACGTTTTTGGTTAACTTTACTTCAAACAATACGGTTTTTTAGTGTTTTTGTGAGTGATTTTTATTAAAATTAATAGTTTGTCTGCGGTTTTCGTATATTTTGATCAAACATGTCGAAAATACCTACTTCTTCGACTCTTATTCGTCGTTATAATACGAAACCATTAAATCACGATGAAATGATAGCAGAATTGGAGCGCTCTTTTAGCGATTGTGAAAGTGATGACAATAATGTGCGCGCTGTTGTTGTGATTCCTCCAGAGAACGTCGATGAACAGACGGACGAAGAGCATATTGACATGATTTGATGGCATTTAACGAAGATGCGGAGGTGGATAACTTTCGAGATATTGCCGGCACATTCGTTATCGAGCGCAACATCGAAATTGAGAAAATTGATGAGTCATGCCATGCCGAGCATGAACCAGATGAATTCGCTAATGACCTTGACTGGAATCAGCCTTCGACATCATCTGGTACGAGTCGTAACACCTTGCGAATATCTATTTCAAATGCACCACCAGCCAAAAAATCAAAACTACAGTACAAAAAGAAGTCTCACTATAAACAAAAGTGGTCTAAGGCATTGAAAAGAAACACCAGCCATATCTGTTGCGTTCCTAAACCGCTGAATGTGGTGCATAAAGATATGTACGAAAAGTTGAAGTCTTATAATGCTTTCCAATTGTTTTCATTATTCTTTGATGACGAAGTGCTTCAGTTTATTCTTGAGAGTACAATCAAATACGCTCGATTTAAAAGCAATACCGAATTCCAGTTAGATATATACGAATTGAAGCGTTTTCTTGGTTTTCTTGTGTTGACCGGCTACAATACATTGCCATCTACCACAGATTATTATTCGTCTGACCCGACCTTGGGTGTAAGCATCATCAAAAAGGGAATCAAACGACCACGTTTCGAGCTTATAAAGCGCTATATACATTTTTGCGATAACAACAATCTAGATAAAACCGACAGAATGGCTAAGGTATAGTAGCCATAACATAAAGTTTTTTATATTTATTATTCTCGACTAAAGTTAATCGTTCCATCTTTCCTTGTAGGTTCGTCCATTGTTCAACATGCTGAACGTGAAATATCTTCAATTTGGTGTTTTTGCACAAAAACTTTCCATCGACGAGCAAATGGTGCCATATTTAGGTCGACATTCTTGCAAGATGTACATTCAGAATAAGCCAATCAAATTTGGCTACAAGATTTGGTGTCTTGCTTCCTCCGAAGGCTACCTGTTCCAAGCAATGCCGTATTCCGGAGCATCTGATACATACGACCCCGAATTAGGTCAGGGATCGTCCGTCGTACTGTCTATGATGGAATATATAGAGTTCCCCGCACGCCATGAGCTTTTTATGGACAATTTCTTCACATCTCACCATTTGATGTGTATCCTGAAGGATAAGAGAATGTGCGCTACTGGCACATGCAAACCAGTTCGCTTCCCTAACCTTGAAGCTTCAGGAAAGTTGAAGACAGGAAAGCAATTGCCTAAAGGTAACATTTTCTTTTATATTTATTTCCCTTGTGCATAGCGTTCATTTACCTAGTCAAAGTGTACCTCTCACCGCTTTTATAATTACAGGTGAATTTGATGCGGTGGTAGACGTAGAAAACCAAATCCTCGTATGCCGTTGGCAGGACAACCGTGAAGTAACAGTTGCCACGAACTATGATCGAATGGAGCCAGTAAGTCAAGTGCAGCGTTGGCAGAAATCGAAGAAAGACAAAAAAGGCAAAGTTTTGGAGGAAGCATACAATAAAAAAATCGATTGCCCGGCGCCAATACGAAATTATAATTTAGGAATGGGTGGAGTAGACCTCCATGATAATGGTATTCAAAATTATCGGGTCAACATTCGGTCAAAGAAGTGGTACTGGCCTTTATTTGTATCTTGCCTCAGCAGCGCTCTTGTAAATGGATGGAAGTTGCAATGCTTCTTGAGGAAGTACGAGCATGATATGGGAAACCAGATGACTAGGCGACAGAGAAAACCTTCCCAGAAGGCATTCCGTGTGGAGGTTACCCGTACTCTTTTATTGTCTTTTCCAAATCAGGTCAATGCCGAATTCGGAGAATCTCGTGTAAAGGAAGGCCATGACGCAGAAGATGGGAATCATGTGCCTCGAATGCAAGAATTTCATTTGCCATATCGTGGAGAAACTCGTATTCGTTGTGCTCTGTGTAAAAAAAATCCAACGGTCTATCGATGCCGGGCCTGCAACCGCGCCATTCATTTTGACTGCTTCGAAGGGTATCACTTAGAGAATAATTTGGTTAGATTTGGTTAGTTTTCCTCATTCTTGAATGTTTTTTCTAATATTGAATTATTTGTTATTTTGCGTATTTTCCATTAATAAATTGTTTTTTCATTGAATTGTAAACAATGGCAATTATTTATTTTAAATTATCAATATAAATCATACAGTTTACTGCATTTTACCCATAGTTGACGTACATTTTGCTTAGGGGGGTTACCTCCAAGCGTTGCGTTTGAGCATCAATTTTCTAGAAGCTCTGGTGAGAGGGTGGGGGGGCGGAAAATTCTAAAACTGATTTTGGGCACTCCTTTAAGTCTATACTATCGGGTTATAATAATGATTCAAGCTTATAAAAATAAAAATAAAATCATGGAGGTAATGGGTTAAACTTATCCCATTTTGTCGGTTGGCAATGAAGTCGTCAGTCTTCTCGTATTACTGAGCTGGTGGAGGATTTTTCAGCTTTTTTTTACTTTTTCTTTTTTCTTTTCAGCCGGCTAATGCGTAGTGCTTTTCGCAACTACGTTTTTTACTTTGGGAGAATGTTATCTTTATTTCAACTGTACGTGTTTTATGACATGTGACGTCACACGAGAGTCCTACTGCCTCAAGTCGGTGGAGCTATGGCAACTCGTTTTGATGAATTTTGCGTATCATATGGATATGTTAGAGGGAAAATAGATATTTTGGAGAACTTACTTGCCTGTTCACTATATTCAGGTTATAAATTAGAATACTAAGAGAAGCTTCCAATGTTAATCGTTGATATTCTGTTATTATTCTTGTTATTTCATTTAATATAGTTATTAAAATGCGTGGGGTGAAATTGTGCC
Source organism: Limnephilus marmoratus (assembly GCA_917880885.1). NCBI lineage: Eukaryota > Metazoa > Arthropoda > Insecta > Trichoptera > Limnephilidae > Limnephilus > Limnephilus marmoratus. The sequence continues at coordinate 55,434,104 of OU862906.1, read as the reverse complement.
TAGAAGACGACACAATATAAGTAACACGCAACAAAACAAATGTTAATACTGATTTGTGAGAAATTTACAACAGTTAAAATGGAGAAAAAAAAATCATGGTGTGTAATTGACACGTGGTAGAAGTGAAACTACAAAGAAGCTAGATGTCGCTTTCTTTTCTTCTGCCTGTTTCTTTTAAAGTGGTTTGAAGATTGAATAATGATTTCACAAAAACACAAATGTTTTTTTTTCATAGGATTCGAACCTCCGTTCGCTTGATGTCTGTCGCTCTGGCCGCTGAGACTTGTCAGGCGTCTTGCCCTCATCGCTATGGAGGCACGCGCTGAGCGTAAATTTACCGCATTATGTTAGAACCGAGTATTTGTGTAGAACTAAGTAGTGACGCATTTCCGTTTCATCCTAATTTAAAATCACAAACGGCGCTAAAGAAATTTCACTTCAAAAAATTACTTTGTGTGACCCTCCGTAAAAGATCAGATTTTCCTAGGCTACGTGTTCATTTCCCATTCATGAGCAAAACCGTTTTTATCTGTGTACCTATATAATGATCATTAAAATTTAGTTGCTTATGATGTGAGATATCGTTGGCACTTTCCCTAAGTTTTAAGCACGTAACAATACACGTATTGTCACTGGTGACAAAATTGAGGCGTAATGTATCAAATTTAGAGTCATAAAAAACAACGTGTTACGGCTGAGTTTTTTTTTTATTGTCGACCGTAAAAATTTACCGCTTACTTGTAAATTTCCGTATATAAACCCCGCTTGTAAAGTAAGCAATGACATTGTTAATTTCCAGTCATAAAGTGTGTCGCTCGCAAAAACAACAAGGAACAAAAAAATATTTGAACAGCTAATTATGAAAATCCCGCCCTCTCGCGTGACAAATTGAAAATGATATTTTAACTCGCATGGCCCCAGATTATTTCTCGCTAAAGGAAAGAATGTTTCAAAAATAATTAATGTACTTAAATTGCGAAACACGCGTTATTCGGGTGGAATATATTTTATGCCGGAGCTCAAAAAGCTTACTCAAAAGTTTACGAATTAAATACAATCATGAATGTAGGAGTTTTATTATCAGGTAGGCATAACATATATTTTGACAAGCGTAGTTGTCTTTTGAAATGAAATATTGTAATGAAATTTTTCAGGCGTTGAAATAAAAACTTAAACTTAAAGGATTTTAATAACCTTAGCCCAACTCAGCATCACGTCATTTATTCGCTGGGAAAGGATGGGCCAGTTTATGTGTAATTTGGGTGTTGAGGGTGTTTCATATATTTTATTTGTTTATGTTACGAGTTTTATTAACATTTACGTACATAAAAAGAAGAGCGTTACTGGCATTTTTAATTCTTTCATATTTGATCAATTCATTGTAAATCTGTTTTCACCATTTTATTTTCTGGTGTTCATATTTATTATTCGTCTTTTTAAAAATGTAGGTACTATACCGACTGGTCAGTGATAGTGGCATCGCGTTTGGGTTCCACCCAGACGTCGTGAGTTGAATTCATCAAACTAAATCCTCCATCACGATATAAGCAACATTTGTGCGCTTACTTAGGTAGTAGTAGAGATTTTCAAACATGTCAGGTTATTAAATATTGTCTTTCTTAAAAACATGCGAAAAATAAATGAATTAGGTAATAATAAAAATGTAAAAAGTGAAACTTCTTTAGCAGCGTTGTGATTTGAAACTTGTTGAAACGAAAATCGACACTGAAAAGGAACAAACAGAAACATCCATAGAATTTATCCTGCGAGAGAATGAGATAGAACAATCGGTTTTTTCTTTGTGCGATTCTTCGTAGCCTATCGGTTTCCCCTTTGTACTGTGCTTCATAGCCTTCCTACTCTTGTCTACTTTAGTTTTCTGAAGGTTTCAGTTTTACCACGTGTGAACTGCACACAAATTTTTATTTCGTCGTCGAGTGTTTTGATTTTATATTTAATTCGCAGGTCTGTAAAACGGGCTGCACAATAGGTAGGAGTGAATTCTTTTTTTTCACTGGACGGCAATGTAAGAGTCAAAATTTGGTGCCTTTTAGGTTTAATTTAAGCCATGTAAAATATTATTGAATTTTTTTTAGGGTAACTGCCTCCGCAACGGCATTGAATTTACGAAAATAGTCGGTTTTACACTCTAATTGGAAGTCATGTTTATGTACGATATTTTTGAATAAACATACTAATTTTTATCAAAAAAGTTTTTCTTGGTATAATATAGATTCGATACAAAATAAAAAAAAAGTTCGAATTTGTGTTTTATAATTTAAATAAAGGGGAGAGAGGAAGCGCGGAAGGTGATACTTAGCTTGCTTGCTCTATTTGTTCGAGGCTCGGATCAGTCTTACGCTCGTTTGTCGTTAAAATTACGTTCGATATTCTTTCATGGCAACTATGCAAAGAACTCGGAGTGTATTCAAATGTCCTCTATTTGGTGATGTTTGTGAGATGAAAGAGAACTTTCTACCTACTTACGAAGATGCAGTGAAATACTATTATGAGTGGACGAGACATCAACCGAAATTGCAATCAGAAACTGCAAAAGAACCAATTTTTGGTGAGATAACAGATATAGTAATATCGAAATTGAAAATATATGGCACACTGTATCTATTCCTATATTGACACGAACAAGGATTGTTCAAATGTTGAAAGCATATCATTTAAAGTGCAAAAATCTACTCAAGTCTATCACGAGGCTCTCCCTGGACAAGTTAAATAGTTTTCAGAAAAGCAGTTAAGACACTTTTTGATATTTCAGTATGCAAGTACAAAGCATTCGCTCAATGTATATATCCTAAGGATAAAAAGGTTCCCAAACAAGAGCAAACTTTTTTGACCGATCAAAAAACGTCTCGGGTAATGGTAATCAGCGAAATCGACGTAACTGCTACAAAGAGGTTGCAAAAGACTCTAAAACGGAACCTATCTCACTGATTCAAGAGCCAGGATCCATTTACATGGGATACGTGGTACCTGATGTTGGTACAGCAAAAGGAATAGATACCGTGATAACAGGGTTTCTGTTACATAAAGAAGTTTCTCAAGATAGAATTATGGCAATTGATTGTGATGGTATGAATGTTAATACTGGAAAGTATGCTGGAATTATAAGACTGCTTGAGAAAAGGCTACAAAAACCACTTCAATTTCACTTCAGATAATTGTTTGCTCCACATTAACGAACTGCTTTTGAGATATCTATTTTTCTCTTCTCGATGGGTGTACTTTGGGACCTAAATCTTATATTGGTCCAGTGGGAAAATCACTGGAAACCTGTAAAAAGCTACCTGTTAAAATTTTTTAATGCATTGAAGGTCAAATGCTACCATAAATGGCCAAAGAACTGAGTCCAGACCAACAGTACTTGTATAAAATTGTCTCGGCGGTAGTTTCAGATGAATTTCCAGAAGACCTAGGCAATAAATCTCCAGAAAAACTATCACATGCCCGTTGGATCACCGAAGACTACGTTTGTATGTATCTACTGAAGAACCATCTGAAAATTTGAAAACTCTGGGTACTTTTATGGTCAAAGTTTACGCATCGTTTTGGTTCTCAATTAAAAGTAAACCATCATGCAAAGATGGCACGTGTTATCTGTTCAATATTATTAAGGCCTCCAGTTACCTGCCAGAAATTCTAAAAAAAATTATAGATCCTGTTATCCAAAGAAACGGCTACTTTGCGCATCCTGAAGGGATTCTTCTTGCGATGATAACAGATGATAAAAAACATGTTAGAGAGCTGGCAGCCCTACTAAAGGCACGCAGTACTACTCAACCTCCAACACGTAGACTGTTTCAAGTGCCATTGATAGATTTTAATGCTTTTACATAAATATAGTGATTTAATAAATTGGCAGGAAAACTTAACCGAACCACCGATTTTGAAAAACTTATTGGACTAGGAAATTCAGAATGTCGTGGAATCAGGTGATGAAAACGAACTATTGTTTATAAGGCTTTTATTTATAAGGCTTCCCTGCCATACCCAAGCTGTTGAAAGAGCTTTAAAGAATACAACGGAGGTTTCCATTTCTCAGTGGATAAGAAAGTCGCGATTAGGTGCAATAAATGCTAAGCTGGAATCGCGAAATCAAATGCCTAAATTTGAAACTAAAAAGGATTTTAAAACTAAATAATTCTTGTATAATTTTTTGAGTGTTTCAAATTTCATTTTTTTTTTTCAGCGATGCCCTAATAAATATCTTAATTATATACTTTTTATCATTTAACACCTACTTACCACTAAGTTAATCACAATGTATCGCCTTATAAACTTTAAGCTTTTTTACCCTAATTTTCAATTTTTAAAGTCACTGCGGAGACTGAAGATATTAATCAAATGAAATGAAAAATCCCACGAATTTTTACTTTAACATAAGGCACAAATCCCCCCCTCTTAGAACTCTGAATCTTAAAAAAAAAATTTTTTCATACATCCGTGCTCCACCCTACTGCACAACAACTTTGAATTTAACAATAAGCTGGAGTGAACAGTGTTTCAGTACCCCGCTTAGTCCGACTACCCGATGTTACCATGGAAATAAAAACATACCATGGACCATTAAAATCAATTACTTTTGTTTGAACATATTTTTAAAAATAAATCAGCTATCAAGAATCAAAGGAAACAAAACCCCTCTTGGGCTTTGATGTGTCGAAAGATTTATGAAAATTATTCTAATTCAGAGCTGTTAATTTTACCTTTGCAGAAAGCACGGACTACAGGCTCTAATAGGCTCCAGCGTAATGAAAATTTAACAGATTTTCTTTTTGATATTATCTACGTCAAAACCACAATTTTAGCGAGAACCTTTTTTCTATTTTAAACCATATTATTTTGTTACAACAAGACTCGGGATCAAATCCAGACATAGTGAAAGCCCTGCAGGAAGAAACATTTAAAACGGTAAGTAAGATTATTACTATCACCTTTATCATAGGTCTTGCCAAGTGGTTTGCTACATTTGGTCCTCTCCACCCCTCACACATATCTGTTTCCTTCCCAGAATCTTTTCTCGTTCCTTTCCTTAAAAATACCCTCCACTTAGCATCCCCATAGATGATATAAGACCTGGGGAAATTATTTTTCCGAGAGCCTTTCGTGTGGAGTTAATGAAAAATCATAACAAAAAAATATCTACATTACCCTCATTGAAGATTTCTGAGAACATATTTTTAAAAATCTGACTTATTAAGAGGGCAAAAACCACAAAAATTCGAATGCCGCAAAAGAAATACTTCAGAAACAATTTGCCAAAAATATTTAGTCACATTTAAAATTGGTTTTGAACAAGTGTGTCATTTACGTTATGTGATTTTTATTTCACAATTCTAAAATATCATTTAAAAACACCTTTTTTCGTAGGTAGGCGCGACGTCGCACAGTGATTTGTTTCATACATGCTAGACGTTAAAAAAAAACTCTTACACATGATTAAATTATTTTTAACCCTCTATTGAGGTGTAGTCAAGACTAATTTTCTGAAAATTAGTGTTAAAAATGATTAATATATATTTTTTCCTTTCGTTTTTTTTTATAATTTTTAAATAATGTGTTTATAGAGTATTTAAGGTTTATAATAAAACAATTATATGTAAAAAGTAAAAAAAGTATATTTTGAGTATAATAAATTGCTAAAATTACGGTCAAATTAAGGCTTATATTCAAAGATATAAACCTTATTTGGATTTTCAACTTTTGTTCACCACTTGCACTGAGCTTATCAAGTTAAAATGCACTTAAAATTTTGTTAAACATTCTCTCAAGCCTTTCTTTCTGCGGGCAAACTCCTTCATGTCACGAATAATCCCACCCTACATATCTCGCATGTGGTTCCTGTAAAATGAAAAAATAATAATAATGTAGATTCATGCGGGTTAATATTAAAAACAATATGAATAGAATATTAGTTGCACTATTTAAAAAAAAGAAAATTATCGTACGATTTTAATATACTCTCTGAGATAAACTCTCGAGAAGTTAGAAATTTAATATTTTTAGGCCAAAAAAAACACAAAACATTTATTATTTAAAAAACAACTAAAATTATTTACACTAAAGTATTACGAAAAAACTTTAAATCATACCTTCCAAAGTAGCCTCCATTTTACAGAACTGAAAAAAAACGCTTTTCAAACTTAGTACACAATTTTAAACGTCGAGCTGCGACGATCGAATAAATGCAAATGATAATTTCAAAACACATTCGACTTTAGGCCTCTGGAATAAGTCAATGCGTGCACTAATCACCCCAATTAAGTATGCATTTATTATCCTGTCTATCTAGTAATGTCGCCAAAACGTAATTGTTTGGGAATTCAAAAGTGACTTAGAAGCGTCTAGCTTGTACGGATCGAATCACTGTGCGACGCAGGGTGCGAGACTTTCGATCGTTCAAACAATATAATATAACCTGTTGTCTCGCCGCTAGACTGAGAAGGCTTAATATCACAAATAGATATTTAAAATTAATTCATAAATATATTTTTGTTGTGAGGCGTATCTTGTATTTTCCATCGCTTTCCTTTCTTATTTATTCTTCCTCCGCTAGCTCCGGATTGCTTCTCCCAACAGGCAGTATGAAAACTTTGCAAGACAAGGCAGCTTTTGTTATATTAAAATTGGTTCCCTGGAGATGTAACGTTTTAAAAGACGGAAATAATATTTTTGAAATACTTTCAGAGCCAGTGCTGCAAACATTATAACAATTACTCTTTGAAATATTTTCTTTCGGTTTGAACTTTGAAAAAATAATTAAAATATTTTGCTTTTTTTTTACACAATTCAGAAACATATATTTAATTGCAAAGAAACTTATCGTTAGATAAAAGTGTTATTTCTTGAAAAAAATTTATTTTGAAAGATTCATCAGATCATCAGATAATGAATTTAAAAAATACGTAAGTATCAAAATTTAAAAAAAAAAAATGGTATTCAAATTGAACTGAGCAAAGTATTTGCAATATGGGAGGCGGGAATGGGTACCATCGCCCCTGGAACCATTTATTGGATAACCAACACCTCTTTCCAAGTGGTTCACTACGTTTGGTGACTTCATCACTGCATGGCAGGCCGGATTGAGAGAGAATGGTTGTGGGAGTTCTTTTGACTTCTCCAGCCGTACTCTCTTGGAATGTCGCCTTGCACCGCAGTGGAAGAGATGCATTCATACATCCGTCATTTCTGGACACACTGACTCCCAGATTCCTACCCACCCCTAATATCCTTTTCCTTCCCAGAACTTTCTCTCCTTACTTTCCTAAAAAGACCCTCCACCCAGCATCCCTAAAGATGACATAGGCCCTGTGGGGAAACACACACGCACACACACACACACACACACACACACACAAATAGGAAATGTGTAAAAATGAGGAATATAATATAACCGGTCAGTGGCTGAGTGGGCATCGCGTTTGGTTCCCACCCGAACGTCGCGTGTTCGATTTCTCGGCTGGCTAAGTTCTCCATCACACCGCAAGCAACATTTTCCGCTGACTGTGGTGGTAGAAGGACATTTTCAAACAATTTTGTTTTATACACAACCCGGAAATGTCTTTCTTTTAAAAAAAAGGTGTATGAATTTGAGAACATTACCAGTACCATTTCACTGAAAAACACAAAAATTTAAATGTGTACTAAATTTAAATAATATTATAATTATAGTATTCTATTTAGATAAATTAAAACTTTGAATTCATGAAGATGTCTCTTGTCAGCTATGTATGCCAATCGATCTGGTTTCTAAATGCGTTTTTTTGAATTTCGATTTTGTTTTCGATTGAGGTGGAAAATAATTTAATGCATTCTGTCAACTTTTGTGGTACTGACGCACACACACGAGCTCACATACTCATTTCTCTAAAATTGGCTTCTAGCTGGCCCGACAGGCCTAGGCAGGAACAGGCGGGAACACTACGTAATTAAAAATATATATATATATATATATATATATATTATAATTATATAACTTTGTTTAAATGGGGTTATTTTTCTTATTTATAATAATTTTATTACATATTATCCTAACTGATGGCTTAAGCATGGATTACGTGATTACTGTGTTTCTTCTCTCCTTCCGATAAAAATTCGAGTTCTAAAAAAACCCTAATAACCGTCTTTCACCCAGAAAAGAGACACGATTTAGCACAATTCTAGCATTAAGGTGGGTGGATTAACAGTTATAATAATTTTCATCTTTTCCAATTGTATTCCGCCTACCAACTACTTAAAACTTTTATTTCCATTCCGTAAGTTCGGGGCCGCAGAAGTATCATTGAACCGGGAGTTTATGAAAGTCATTTATCATGGAGGAATATGAATATCTAAAATTTATTTTACTCCAACACGTCACTGCTGTCCAATTGTGAATATTTTAATCTAAACTTTATTTTCGTAGTCCTCTGTGGTGTCATATCAACGAAATTAATTTCACAAGATGGGTATTTATTAAACAAACATTTTTTGAATTGAATGAATTTGAATGCATCCATAAAAAAATAATAATAAATTGACAATATGAAAAAATTACTTTGTCAACGAGCATACTTATCTGAGATTAAAAGTAGATAACACATTTAATTGGGATAAGCAAGTTACTAAAATATGTAACCAGCTCTAGCGATCAATTTCTATAAATTAAAATTTGTCTTGCCTCAAAGCACACTCAAAATAGTATATTTTTCATTTGTGGACTCTATTCTTGGATATGGAATTCGAAGCTGGGGAAATACAAGCAGTGTGTACAAAATTTGCAAACCTCCATCATAAAACAAATTGTATCACCTAATATATTTAGACAAAAACTCAATGTGCAACTCTTATATTGTGCTGAGGGCTTGCTCCCAATAAAAGGTATATTCTGGATCCTTACCATTAAGGATAACTGCTTATAAAAAACCACTGATATATAGTCACAGTACACGTCTTGCAGGTAAAGAAGACCTGAAAATAACTAAAATAGCAAATAAGTATGGAAGCCGAATGCCGGAGTACTATGTACCAGTAATTTTTAATAAGCTCAAATGCTTTTGAGAAGAATGAGAGTTTAAGCATGAAAATTGTAAATATGTGGCTTATGAATGAAAAATTTATATATCTGTTAAAAAACATAATAAACAGAGAAGGCGAAGAAAGATATTATAGCAGATAGATATACGTAAAACTTACAGACAAGCAGCCATGTGGCTACTTCACGGGACTACCTATTTTTTGTCTAAATTATGTATTTTTTTAAGTGTCTTCTTAGAAATAAATAAAAATAGTAAATGATGTAAATACCTACAATCTGCCCAGTATTTATTAAAAGTCAGAGTAACAGATATTCTCTCTATTGCTCCGGTGGGGAAAAGGTAACATACTATTTCTTCAGCTGTCTTTAGAAGTGGATTCCCATTCTCCATCCTTAGCCAAGGTCATGTCTCCAATGTAACCATCCCATTCATTTCAGCCTTGGCACAAACCAGTGCGAGTGAGAAAACGATCGCCACATTGGTATATCGCTCGCTCCAGTCCAGTCAAAGCCAAAATTAAGGGGACGGATACTGCCGGACATGTCCTTAGCCAAGATAGCTATCCAAAGCATTTATTTGTACAATAGGCCACTTGCATCAAATTTTTTTAAATTTTTTTCCGGTTTAGGCAAATATTCTAAGACATTCTGTATTTTTTTTTTTTTTTAATCGTATTTTTGAAACCCTGGGGATTTTTTGAAAATTTCAATCCGATAAATCAGACCATTTTTTAAAAACCGGAAAGACGGGACATAATTTTATAGGTGTGAAAAAACGATAATTACATAGCCGAAAATCATTTAAAAAAAAAAGAACGTTTTCCACACGAATGGCACAGCAGAATAGCGAGGCATACCAAAAATATTACATCTCATAAATATTTTTTTTCCTTGATCCATCTTATTGATCATAAATCATTATAACGAACAGCGTCTATATTACTACATTCAATGTAATATACTTGTACTTGTAAATTATAATAATAATAAGAATATTATAAAATTTAATTTTGTTAAAATCAGCACCATAATCATTATACCTCTAAAACACGTACCGACATCATCTGCACGTTCTGAAGAGAACCCCGTAGATCATTAAAAGTACGGGGTTCTCTTCAGCGCATCTCTCAAGAAGTGAAACCAAATGATAAGTTCGCAGAGAACAAACAATAAATCTAGTGAACGAATTCAAAAATTCGCCTGAAATCAAAGTGATGCCATATAAAAAAATAAATCAGTGTGGAATTTTAAAAAAAACTTAGGAACATTTTCGGAGACGGGACATTTTCATGTAGTGACGTCACGAGCCCAAATAATGGATTTATTTATTTAAAAATAAAAAAATCTGTACATTTCTAAACAACTTTACTAACATTTTCTTAATCTTAGTAAAAAGATCTATCCACATGATTTTTTCCAAGTCATTATGAAATCCATGCAAGTGGCCTATTGAAATAACTAAATGAACAGACCGCTTAAGTACGTCTGGAACACATCTTCACTCTATTTATTTATTTAAGCATCTGTCAAACATAAAAAAACAGAAAGAATACACATTTGAATTAAAGATTTAATTAATAAAATTATGTTGGTATGTTTTTAATCGCTCGGCTGACATAATGGATACTTACCAGTTCCAATTCGTTGGAATATTTCACGTCACGCACGCACCGACAGTCAAAAATCATATGGTTATTGTAGTGATTTCACAGCTGTTCTAAAAACCTTGAAATATTTTTTAACATCGCAATACCAAACATCTCACTACATTAAAACTTATTTTCACAAACGTTGTGTTTATTTATTGTAAAACTCTGCGTCCTTCAAGAGAATCGAAAAAGTGTTTTTAACGACGGTTTTATTTTTGTAAACGATTTTCTTTATTAGGGTAGTTAATTATTAAGTAAACCAGCTGTACCAGGTGTAGTGTGAGTACGGCGGGCTACACTACATATCATTTACATAGTAGCATATCTCAGGGGTAGACAAACATGGGTTCCTTTTGGCTCAGGCACATGATTTTTAAAAGATTTAGTTTTTTCCTGGCCTATGTCATGAGGGTCTTTTGAGAAAGATGTTCCGAGAGAGTTCTGCTAGATCAAAATGTCTCCCTCAACCAGTCTCTCCCGATCCTGCCTGCCACACAATTGGTGTGCATCCGCATCCGCCGCCAAATCTCACCCTACGAACCCGGGTACCCCTGCTCAACAAACGTAACGAACCACTTAGGGTGACTTGTGGCAAAGGTGTCGACTATCCAATAAATGTTTCCCGGGACGGCGGTACCCGTGCCCACCACATAGGTATAATGTTTTTAAAATAATAAATATGAAAGAAAACAAATTGGATTGAATCACCCGTGCGACATTGCATTAGTATGATTTTCTTGAGAGAATTGAGTTTTTATACGAACAAAACTATTTATTCATATTTACAATTGGTGGACAGACATATTCACCGCAAAGACCCGAATAAATCTAACCCGAAATAAACCTCAGGCGCTTTTGCTACCAAACATAGCGAACTATGTTTGGTGACTTAGGTTCTCGGGGCGGCGGTATCTATCCCCGCCTCCCATTGTACGATAAATAATCCACTAAAATAATAACTTAGAAAAATAAGGGAAATCGAAATTTGGTTTTTAAAAGAAATAAATTCAAAGCCATTATTTACAACACAGCATTAATTTTTTTTTTCTTGAACGTTTTCAGAAATAATAAACTTACCCAAGCATTAATATCAAATCCACTACGTACTAGCGAAATAAATTGGTTTACTTTCGGTATTGCCTGAGGATCTTTTGAAATCCAGTTGCTGGATTTAACGAGCAAAAACTTATTACTCTCCATATTCTATTCGTACACCTTTGTATTAAAAAGAAAAAGAAAAATATTGTATGACAAAGATTTCGCTTCAAAAAGCCATTTTCAAACTAATTTAAATTTCATTGAATTCTTGGAAAAAATATTGTAGTCTATGAAGGCTCTCAAAAAACTCGTACGAATAATACAAATTAGGCACTTTTGTCTAGGGAGTTTTCCGACCCCTGACGTACCTAGCTCATTAACCTATGCCTTACCCCATGCTGCCCTTTGAGTTTATTAAAATGTCTGCTTATTTATTACGGTTGTTGGTACCTCTGAGGTTTTGCAGGATTAATACAGGTACATTTTGCTGTGGATACACCGGTTAGTGGTAGCTTTTGCTTGTTATTTGAAACGAAAAACCCAACGATAAATAATGCTGCATTTACAATGATAAATATATTTTTTTTATTTCATTAAACGATGTTAATGTTTTGCTTTTCGTTGATGACTTAGCGATTTTTAAAATTAAGAAGTATGTACGACTAAATACTACGAAGAATAATCTGAAAAATCTATATGACTGCTGTATCATAAATAAGTTGCAATTCAATTTAAGTAAATGTCAAACCATTAGTTTTTGCAAAGGTGAAAATTCGCACGCTACTCAGTAAATGAAATAAATGGTTTAGGGATAGTCTTTGAATATAAATTAAATTTCGGGTCACTTATCCAGTAAGAATTACCAAAGACTTTAGCAATTTATCTATTTTTTGTATATTTCATTGGTCTGGAGCCAAATTGAGTATAACTCACCTATTTGGTCGCCGCGTTATAAGGCTTACTTAGATTCTATTGAAAAATATACAAGCACAAATTTTAAAAATAAGTAAATTATTAACTTATTACTCCTGTTGAACATATTATTTACTACAACTGTCTAATGAAAAACCTAAAACTAATTAAAATTTGTATCTGATAAACAGTTTTCTTTTTAAAAACATTAATTCCCTTATTGACAGCCCTTCATTATTGCAACTGATTTAATTTCGTCGCGTACATAGCAAAAGTAACCAATATAAAGAAGCAGCAGATATTTTTAATAGCATCGAAAGAACTTACAAAAAAGCATTGCACATATTTTTTAAAAACAAGTTTAAGTACTTAAGTCTATTTTGTTAATATAGCCTGATTGCAAATTATAGTTTTTTTAACCAAATTATTACGTTTTCGCTGTACATATAATTGTTTTGTTTACCATTTTTATGGAAAAAAATATTTTGTTCTGTATTAAAAGGTATTAGTACCTACTTTAAAACAATAAATTATTGTAAAAGAAGAAAATACTAATAAATATAAGCAAATCATGTTGTCAAAATAAATAAATATTCGAAAACACTTATTTCGGTTATGGGACTATCTGTCTGCCTTTGGTTCAAAAAACTAGGATGTATTTTTAATTTAAAGGCCCGCAACCCGAATTTTTACCGTCTTCTTACATATCTCCCTTAAACACGGTAACTTTTAAAGCTCTTAAAAAAATGTGTGTTATTTTTTAAGATAATATCTAGACATTGCCCGCGCCGAAACGCAAATTATATAAAATTCCCTCGATAGAAAAAAATCGCAAAGTATGCTCAAAAAATTATTATTAACACGTTTGTTTCAGTTATTTTACAAGTTATATATATGAAAAAATCACAGTGTTTCTTTAAATGCTGTTTAAGACAATGCCCGCGAGATTTTTGCTCTATTTTAAACGAGTCGTGTTTTATTAAACATTTTCGCAATTTTCGCATCGATTTTGTCGCTGTAAATGTTAGCGCTCTCCTCTTCTTCTTCTTCTTCTTCTTCTTCTTGTGCCCTGTCCGTTCAACGGACGTTGGCTATCACGTTGGCTATGCGGATTTTGTTTACTTCGGCCCGGAACAGCTCCACGGTAGACTGGCCAAACCACTGTCTCAGGTTTTTCAGCCATGAGGTTCTCCTTTTTCCAGGGCCCCGTCTTCCGGCAATCTTTCCCTGCATTATGAGATGCAAGATCCCATACTTCTCTGCATGTCTCATCACGTGTCCACACGTGTCCGTGCTCTCCTCTAACATTCGTAATTTCGTATCTCTCCATCTTCTTCTTTTCGAGCCCGGTTGTAGAGCCTTAGGTGTTATTTTTAAATTGGAACTACAGTCTGTCAAATAAGAGTAGAAAACATAGGAGGGCGCCACTGTCGTTTAAATGGCAATACTAAAAATATAATCATGGTGTTAATCTAAAGCTGTGTAACCTACATTTTTAGTAAAAATTAAAAAGGCATAAAAGTGAACAAAATATTTTTTCATTCCACTGATCTCAAATTAGTATTGTATAAAGGTATATTATTATTATATCTTTACAATTTTATGTTAACATAATGAAGAATAATGATATTGTTAGCTCGCATGATGTAAGGGGGGGTTCCCACTCCGCCTCCTCCACCTCCCCCCCCCCCCCTCTCACCGCACTCCCACCCCCCTCATCCCGCCCCTCTCACACCCCCCCTCCCCCATCTCTCCCTCCATCCCGCTTTCAATATATTCAATCACAGTACATTCAGTTTTTAAAGAGCCCGCGTGCCACCTTTTACAATTTTTATTCAAATTTTAATTTTTCATGTATATTAAATTTGGTATTTAAAATATCTCAAATTCTTGATTCGATTCAAACTATTAGGGGAGTACCGACTTTATATAAATTTATCAACTTAAAGGTTTTCAAAAATAGAATCCTGATTTAAAATGTCATTCTCAAACACGCGAACTGTCAAACGTGCGAAAGTCGTTAGGTTTTCTGAAATTATCTAATTTTCTGCGCAATTTTCTTAATTTTTCTCTCTGTTAGAACCATCCTCGTATTTTAAGGAATATTCTTAAAAAAGAATTAGCGAAATCGTTTCAGCTGCTCTCGAGATTTGCGTTTAGCATCATATTTAGCGATTCATTTTTATACATAAGAAGATTAAATGGAAGCCCATCACTTTTTAAAACACAATTTAATCAATTTTATGTCATTAAGAAGGTATCTTAACAACAGTGCTTCCTCGATTTAATTTTTTTTTAACATGTATTTTTAAATGCGTTCTGCATTTTTAGGGTGATTGCACTTTAAATGAATATTTGACAGGTAAATTGGTGTTGCCAGCCTACAAATTTTGTAGTTCAATTTTTTTATATTTTCCACTCTTATTTGACAGACTTCTAATTGTGTCTTGAATTCAGACAGGCGATAAAGTACCTACCTACAATAATATAATGTTATAATGAAAAATTATTTCAATTGTCATTTTCAAATTTGGAACTGTTGTGTCAAGAATTCAGATTGTCACGTGTTTGCGCTAGTGCTTTATACACATACCGCTTTACTAAAAAATGTCATGAAAATTTTATTCAATTTATAAAACTACCGTGTACGTGAAAAAAATTACTAAAATTAAAAATGATAAACAGTTGCTGGAAGGAAATATGGGTATACATTGCTTATTCAGTCAAAGGGAGTTATTTATCCGTTGTATATAGTGTTAATAAAAATAATTCGTTAAGTATCGAATTTCTGCATTTTTTAAAGGTATTTTAAATTTTTCCACATATTTCATATTTTCAAGGACTTCGTAAAAACAAAGACCATTATGGGAACTACATTGAATTACCGGGTAAATTTCGGTTTAGGGGCGAAATTCCTAGAAAATCAAACTAGTTATTTTTATACTAACTATGGGCCGGGGAATCCGAATCTGAAAGAATTGGGCGTCGGCAAGCAATATTAACTGAATTACACGACTTTAAAATTTTCTATACACACACACACGAAAAAAACCATTTTGGAAGCATTCTGACACACGAAGTACGAAGATCATAGAAAAACAAGATAACATAGATGTTTTTACCACACAAAATTAAGTGTTGCCATTAAGCAGTAATATCAATAACGTAAAATAACATATTTATATTTTAAGTACTTATTTTTTATAAATTTTACTCACTTTTGTATCACAAACCATGTTACATAAACCCAGCGTAGCCCCTAAACTACTTGAAAACAGAATGTTTTGTTGCCTTGACGCGAGTAGGCGCTATGAAGGGGGCACTTTCTTTTCTATCACAAACCATGTTACACAAACCCAGCGTAGCCGTTAAACTACTTGAAAACAGGGATGTTTTTTAAAATTGATGCGAGCAGGCGGTATAAAGGGGCACAAACCATGTTACACAAACCTAGCGTAGCCGCTAAACTACTTGAATTAATAGATGTTTTTACCACACAAAATTAAGTGTTGCCATTAAGCAGTAATATCAATAACGTAAAATAACATGTTTATATTTTAAGTACTTATTTTTTATAAATTTTACTCACTTTTGTATCACAAACCATGTTACATAAACCCAGCGTAGCCCCTAAACTACTTGAAAACAGAATGTTTTGTTGCCTTGACGCGAGTAGGCGCTATGAAGGGGGCACTTTCTTTTCTATCACAAACCATGTTACACAAACCCAGCGTAGCCGTTAAACTACTTGAAAACAGGGATGTTTTTTAAAATTGACGCGAGCAGGCGGTATAAAGGGGCACAAACCATGTTACAAAAACCAAGCGTAGCCGCTAAACTACATGAAAACAGGGATGTTTTTTTAAAATTGACGCGAGCAGGCGGTATAAAGGGGCACAAACCATGTTACACAAACCTAGCATAGCCGCTAAACTATTTGAAAACAGGGATGTTTTTTTAAAATTGACGCGAGCAGGCGGTATAAAGGGGCACAAACCATGTTACACAAGCCTAGCGTAGCCGCTAAACTACTTGAAAACAAGGATGTTTTTTAAAATTGACGCGAGCAGGCGGTATAAAGGGGCACAAACCATGTTACACAAACCTAGCGTAGCCGCTAAACTACTTGAATTAATAGATGTTTTTACCACACAAAATTAAGTGTTGCCATTAATCAGTAATATCAATAACGTAAAATAACATGTTTATATTTTAAGTACTTATTTTTTATAAATTTTACCCACTTTTGTATCACAAACCATGTTACATAAACCCAGCGTAGCCCCTAAACTACTTGAAAACAGAATGTTTTGTTGCCTTGACGCGAGTAGGCGCTATGAATGGGGCACTTTCTTTTCTATCACAAACCATGTTACACAAACCCAGCGTAGCCGTTAAACTACTTGAAAACAGGGATGTTTTTTAAAATTGACGCGAGCAGGCAGTATAAAGGGGCACAAACCATGTTACACAAACCAAGCGTAGCCGCTAAACTACTTGAAAACAGGGATGTTTTTTTAAAATTGACGCGAGCAGGCGGTATAAAGGGGCACAAACCATGTTACACAAACCTAGCATAGCCGCTAAACTATTTGAAAACAGGGATGTTTTTTAAAATTGACGCGAGCAGGCGGTATAAAGGGGCACAAACCATGTTACACAAACGTCGGAAAGTTTTACGTTATTGATGTAGGGATAAATATTTTTGAGAGTTGGTAACACTGCCGGCACATGTTTTTGTACATTTCTTGTTTTTCTATGACTTTTTATGTCAGTTCATTAAAAATGACGTTTTTCCTTAGTGTTTATAGAAAATTTTAAAGTCGTGTAATTCAGTTAATATTGCTTGCCGCCGCCTAACTCTTTCAGATTCGGATTCCCCGGCCCATAGTTAGTATAAAAATAACTAGTTTGATTTTCTAGGAATTTCGCCCCTAAACCGAAATTTTTCCGAATTACCTTTCGGATTTTTATTTAGTATTTGAAATATACTTTTGTGTTTTTAAATATGCAATATTTTTAGCTTACGTTTACCAACACATGTATTAGACGTCTAAGTTATAAAAAAACATGATTTTTTGGATATTCTTATAAAATAATGTCCCTAGAATGCAATTTGAATATTAATATTTTATTTCTGCGACTGCGAAAAAATTGAGCATTCGGATAGTATTAAGTATCTTGGTTTAACTGTGGATTGCAAACTAAAATGGGAACTTCACGTAAATTCACTTGTAATGAGAATCCGGAAACTAATATACATTTTTAAAACGATTAGAAACATTATGTCACCTAAACTATTAAAAAATGTATACTTTTCCCCTTGCCAAAGCATTTTAATTTATGGTATATCGGCATGGGGAGGAACCGCAGACATATACATTAAGCTGCTTAATACAGCTCATAAATCACTAATTAGAACTATATACAAAAAACCATATCTCCATCCCACTGAAAATCTTTTAATTCAAAATAAAATACTTCATGTCAGGTGTAATAGTCCGACACTCTTGGCTTTTGACACCAATTGTGATGAACCCTACCTAGCTGATTTACTTTTCTAAGCTTCTACCTCGTAGTTCAAATCTCGTAGCTCCTGTCTCGTAGCCACGCTCATAATCCTACCCTTGTGTCCTACTGATCACACCACTAGGTATGATGGCCTAATTTAACCCTCCTTCCAGTTTGTTTCTACCTCAGGCTCGTGATTTTCAAACCCCTATACCTTTATAATCTAGCTAAACCTACCCTATCTTCTTAAATCCCTGCGATTCTCTCACAGTAATCAAGATTTAAGATTTTTGTTCACATTATTTCTATAATCTTCGTTGTGTAATTTTTTGTTTTAGATTTTACATCTGTTTGCATACTTAATATGCACACATATGCAGAAAAGATAATGTATTACGTGTGGTAACCCATAGGTTCTTTTAGAGAAAGGGTGAGAATTTTCCGATTTATTAATTATTATTAATTTAGTATCTTTTAACCGAGTTTGATAAACTAACCCCGCCTTTAACTTTGTGTCTATTTGATTTCTGTAGGAATTTAGTGTGTTTATTTAATTCTTCCTATCACCGCTGATACATCGATAACATAAAACAACAGTTAATAAATTAAACATTTCAAGAAAGCAAACCTTACCTTACCGGTGTAGGATGATCGTGCTCGAGGGTCCAGTTTTCTCAATTGAAGTCCTTGTCTGCAACCTCCCCTAACATAATGTTTTGTATATTCATAGTTAGTATTCATAGTTAGTGTTTGAATAGTAAGGATGGATGGATATGGGGGGGGGATAAAATGTTTGCTGAAAAGTCGGCTCCTCCGCTAACCAAGTGGAAACCTATGAACAACAATTACAAACCGGTTTCTCCCAGGTACGTTTGCTAAGCTTATCCTTAAGTCCGAGTTTTACTCTCTTCGACGAGCGTCTCTTGTTACGAAAGGGGCTCTTCACGCCAGATGGGGGAATTCCAAGTCTTCATGCCGTTTTTCTGTCTCACTCCGACTTCCATCTCCTCCGGATTGAATTTAACTCTACTGAGTCTAGAAGGGGTATTTCATATCTTCCCTTATCATGCCTCTATCCGTTGAATGTGGCGTAAGCTTGTGACGGGCAGATCCTTCCTCCCACGTGACCGACCCAGCGTTACACTCCACCTCTGACTAGCTGACATAAAACGCACCTCGTGAGCCTTATGTTTGCTTTCAGGTTCGACAAGACTTACGGTATGCAAATAACCTGTAGCTTTAATGCCGCGTCAGCGTACTGTCCGCATACGTCCTTCCTCTCCCTCGCATGCCCCAACTCGATAATACCGCCACAAGATCAAAGCCCTCCGTTCGAGAAAGGTTGACACTTACATTTCCAGATGGCTCATACCCACATACAGAAGCCTTGATGCTTACGTTCGAGAAAAGTTAGGATTCAGGACTGTATGAGTATTTGAACACCAGTGTTTTTTAAATGAGGTCACTAGCTCCTCGTGTATTAGGTATTTAGGATTTTGGATATTTATGGGTTCTTGGATACCTACTTGCTATAAGAAAGATTTAAAATGAGGTAAATCAAGTTGTCATTGAATCAATGACCTCCTGGATAATTGAGATGAGCTCTCTTTGATTTTGAAGCTAGTCGAGGTACTTTACTTGGCAAAATTTTGCGCGCTGAATCAATGCTACCTATTGGCGGTCACTCTAGTATAATCAAGTCGTTTATAATTGAGTGAATTTAACGTCAATGTCGTCTTCGAATATTGACCGCAGATTTCGTCGCAAGCTATAATTGATAAACTTGTCCCTGACGTTAAAGCTTTGTTTTGTTTATTCGTTATTGGAATTTAGGTGACTGTGTCAATGGTTGACATTGAACTCAAATCGAAATTTTAGGTACACTATCGAAGGTCATATAAACATACCCTAATCGTGCTAGTGAAAAAGAAGCGATAGGTATTTATTTTACAAATACGCTAACAGCCGTTGTGTCCAACATTTTCGGATGATTAATCCGAGTGAAGCTGAGCCTAGCGCCTTGCGCCGCTAAGCTAAGATATGTTAAAAAAATGCTCCATTTTAGCTGTGTCCAACAACTTGATCGTAGCGCTCGGTGTGTAGCCCCATTTGCTTTCATACACCAAAAAATGACGTCAAGTTAGCAACTTTACATGTTAAATTAATACCGAAACGTTAATTAATTTTATTTATTATTAATACAGATATTTTATTTTAAATAGTGTAATACATAAACCGACATTTTACATTTTTAAAACAAACGTATTTAATATGTTAAAAATAAGGTGTTAATTGACTTACTTTTTTGTTTACGTGCGTTTGAAGTTTGACATTAGAATCAGTTGAAATTTTGAACCTGTAAAAGCTTAAATATTGTAAGGACTCACCAAGCTCTAATGTCTTAATTTCAGCTCCACCGGGTTACTATCATCGGCAAGAAATTTATTAGAGCATCCAGACTACCTATGTAACTTATCGCACTTTTATTTCGACTTCCCACTTTTAACGATTTAATCCTACAAGATCCGGAATTCATCTCCTTCCTTTCTCCTTTGAATAGATCTCTGATGTAAAAAATCCCCACGTTTTCCTTTAATATCTGCCGTTATTATTGAAGAAGAACGATTCTATCTAATTAACCCCGACAATCCTTACCTCCCTCCCCTTTTCTCCCATATTTGATTTCAATCTAAAGAAGAGAATCGATTCTTAATAATCGTTCGCTCGAATTTTATTTTATTATTTGATAAATAACTATACTTATTTACTCTTTAATAAATTAATTTATTAATTTGAATTTTCTTTAAATTTGTATTATTCCACTTTATAAAAATATTTAAGCTTTATTTATTTTTTCTCAATTTAAATAATAGTTTTTTTTTTATAACAACTAAAGATTTTCTTTAAATTTGAATTATTCCACTTTGAAACAATATTTAAGGTTTATTTATTGTTTTTTTTTCGCTTTTTAATTATAGTTCTTTTATAACAAACTAAATATTATTCGTCACTCAAATTACAACAAAACTGAAAGAACCACTTTCACTTCATTTTATAACACTTTCGTTTAGCAACAAATTAATAATTTGGATTATTTATTTGAACTTCGGGTTAAGTATTTTCCAGATTTCGGATCAATTATAATAATTACTTTGTCTTCTAACGATAATTAATATCTCGTAATAAAATTTCCAACTTTCGACTTAAACGTTATTTTTTATTTAATAAAACTTATTAGACTGTAATTTTCTTTATTTAACCTCGGACTAAATAACTTTATCTTAACCTTCATAGGACAGATTTAAATCAATTCAAACACACTCTATTAAACTCCTTCCAAATTGAATTTGTAATTAATTAATTAAATATTAGATTTTATTGAATCGGAGACTATGGCAAACACTGATTTTTAGATTTATTATAAGATCATACACTCCGTTAAATTGCACGATTAACCCTATCCGGACACTCCACTCTCTATTTTATCACCGAATTTTTTATAAGTATAAACTGACTCTAATTTTCCACTGTATTTTTAAAGTATAAAAACTGATTCTAGACTCTAATTAATTACCAGGGTAATTCTCACGACATGCGCGACGTTTTAAGCAACCTTGCCAGTTGTCGAAGGACTCCCGAATCATCCCAAACACGCTATTTTATACCCTTCACAGCTCCAAAAGGGCATAATCGTATTTTCCTTGACAAGAAAATATAAAATAGGAAGCTATTCATAAAAAAAATTATACACATAAATTGCATAAAATCGTCACCTTCCCACATATCTCACTCCCAGAACACTAGAGCTAAATCTAACAAACATTTACAAGTGCCAAAAATTAAATCCACTCTTGCTAAAAAACACGAATCTTACCTCGCACCTTACATATACAACATTTTCTTAAAAGAAACACAACACATAACTCAAACCAATAGAAAACGTACATATAAAAACGTTAATACGTGGTTATTGAACAAAAAAAGGAATTGCATTAACAAGTTACTTGAAAACTGAACGTGTTAATTTTTTATTCAATTAAAAAAATTGCATTAACAAGTTACTTGCAAAATGAACGTGTTAATTTTTTGTACATTGTATATTGTAATTTAAACATATATTAAAATTTAAAAAAAAAGAACTTTCATACTGAAAATGTTCAATTACTTTATATATGTTTGTATTTTTTTTATATTTAGATTATTATATGTAGGTTATCTGTTGTATTTTTATTTACGTTTTTCTTTTGTACTTTGTATTATTATTATTTAAGTTTTTCTTTTGTACTTTGTATTTTTATTTATTCTTTTTTTTTATGTTTTTGCTTTAATCTTTATGATATATGTAATTATAGATATACTGCTACCCGGCTCAGAACAGATATTGTCTTGTGAGTCGGGTAGCGCACATATATGTAAATAACTATAGATGTTAATAAACGCCCGGGTTACCGGCACCTTTAAAAAAAAATATAACCTATAACCATTTTCTGACAGATTACATTACAACACACTATTAATCAAGTAATAGTAAATATATTGATAATAAGAGTGAATTGGTCATTAGAATAGAAATTATGAACTAAAACATGATCTAAATCACAACACAATTCGCGACAGAAATTTTTCGTGGCGTACGCGGCAAATATTTTTCCAGCGAGAAAGATGAACACGCGTTGCGCGTTTATCCCCACCCCCTTTCGGATATGAAAGAAAATAATTGAAACAAGAACAATTCAACGTAGTCAAAATTCGAAAGTCAAAATGTCCATTCTTTATACAATGTGAAACAAGAACACCGTTTAATGGTCGTGAAGTATTTTTTTGTAATTAAGACAGATGGTATATTAATAACTAGCTTTTGCCATAGGCTTCGCACGCATAGTATTAGAGGTGTTCCCACAGCGCCTCCTCCACCTTCCCTATCCCCACTTCACTCCTCCCCAACCCTCCTCCCCTCTCCACACCTCTCTCCCCCCTTTCCTCTCCCTCCACCTCTCCCCCCTCTCCCCCCCTCCCCCTCCACCTCTCTTCACCACTCCCTATCCCTCCCCTCTATACCCGTTGCATTCATTTTTCAAACAGCTCGCGTGCCACCTATTGGATTTTTTAAATACAAATTTCATAATGACATAGCTCTAAGCTATAGCCTATAATATATGTTATTCTGATGGATGAGCTATATTATTGTAAACTTTCATTCAAATCCTTTCAGTAATTTTGGCGTGAAAGAGTAACAAACTTTCGCCTTGATAATATTAGTAGGATATAAAACGTCCTATTCTTGACATTTTAAAGTAGGTATCTGTTTTGAATTTAAAATTCGAATTCACATTCAATTCCAAAAGAGGAGGAAAACAAAATCTATCGTCGGGTAGCAGAACATGTACATAACTAAAAAAAAACAGTATTCTAATAACAATGCTACAGAAGCCATCGCTGATTATATTTCGTTTAAATCCTATTCATTTTATCGATTGGTGTGTCCATCAATACATGACATGGTATCATTTGGAAATGTAACAAGGCGTTAAAATTTACTTCCGTTGTCCATTAATTTCATTTTCATTTATACAATTTTACTACGGCCAAAAAGTTCAAAATAATTTCCAAGAAAAGAAATTGAGAAAGCGTATGCGCAAAAGTGTTTCATAGTTTTTTCCAGTTTAGTTTTTAGTAATCACAACAATCAAATGTAAATTGTTCATATCCAAGAAGAGAATACGGGTAATGTTTTACACCCCCATGGATAGCTTGCTGCCAGAATTGTAAAAGTCTTAAGCTACAAATATAATACAAAACACTATTTCGTTATTTGCAGAACAAAAACAGCATAAAATGACTGTGTTCTGATTTAATTTAATCATAAGAAAGCATCTGGTAGTTGTAACCTGTCAAGACCAATCCATCGTCTCATTATTAAATTTATCAATGTACGAGGACGAATGACGTTATCTTTTATTCATTGCGAAAATACACCCTGGAACACATTAGACTAGTTTTATCTCTACTGATAATTGCGGAAATACGACTTGACTTTAAGAAGAAGAACGGGTGCATGTACAAAAAATATCGTTAAAAAGTGTAAAATTGCTAGTTCTTAAAAAAGGTCATACTCCAATTTTATTTACGTTTGGTTGGAAAATAAAATCGGGGACATCCAAGGAAGACGTGGCATGAAAAGGTTTCTAAAATAGTCTAGGAAAAAAAAAAATATATATATATATATATTTGTCCTTGTCGACTGTGTGAGGAAACGATTTAAAAAAGATGTGATGTGGACCTCGTGAAAAATCAGGAAATATTTTAATTTTCCTTATTTCGAAAAAGATTATTTTCCGTTTAATATAACTAAGCAACCTTTGCTGGTAGCAACTTTATCGCTTGACTAAAATAATAAACTTCAAGCAAGTAGTTCCACTATAGAAAAAAACGCAGAGATTCAAAATAAATTTGAGTTTATTTGATCAGATTCGATCAAAAAAATATTCCAAGTAATGTCATCTTAAGATAATCCATTTCATCATTATGTTAGTCAGTAAAATCGTGTTTAGGAACTCTGAACATAAAGAATATCCAAACGACTAGAGAGAGTCCAGTGCTCAGTGCACAGCGCACAGCAATACAGTTTAGAGTTCAACACAGTGTTCATAATTTCTTTCGTGCCGCGACAATTTATTTGTCCCATTGTTTTCATCGCTATGTTGTGCATTTCTTGTGTTTCGTTAGTTAAAGTTAGTTTTTTTTTTAAAAACATTACATATTTTATTTTGACAACACAGATCACCAAATCAGTTATGTATCTCATAGAAAAATTTAAACATTCCTCAAGAAAAAATGCATGCATACCAAAATATTAAAATAAAAAGCTTTTCTACATCCGATAGCAAAATAACTTGTATTCTCATTTCTTATTTATCTTTCCATTACTTCGGTTTGTTCAGTTAGCAAATGTATAAAAAACGTATCTAAAATTTACATCGCGCAAAATCCCCTGGGATTTTTTTTACTTCTCGGTTAAAGCTTTCAAACCGAGGCAGCAGGGTTGTGAATTTCAAAATATGTATGCTTTATGTATAATAAAATTAAACGAGTTTAATAAAGAAAGATTTACGAACCCCCAAATATTTTTACTTTCTAAGCTAGTATTTAGATGTGCCGGAACGTAATTTTAAAAAGTTATGAACGTAATGATCGAAACAAAAAATATTAAAAAATATATTTAAATTCATACAATAATAACTTTACTGGTTGGTTGCATTCCATGTTACTCCACAACGAAATACTGAAAAATCAAAATAAAACACAATAAAAGCCATAGGTGAACAGTACGTTAAGCATTAAGTCTCCTTCAACTGAAGCAATCTTCCGAACAGGATCTCCATCGATTTACCTGGTGTAACTTATGGTGGGTTTCTTCATTTACCGAGAATACTAAATGCAATGCTAATTGTAAAAGTAAACGGTCAAATGCATAGAAATTTTTAAATTTCGATCGTTTATTTTTACAATTAGCATTGCATTTAGCATTCTCGGTAAATGAAGAAACCCACGCAGTGACCAGCTCAGGTACGGGGCCTCCATCAAAACCAGAGTTAAGTTAGCCTCTCAGAAACTGGGCGTACTGTACAGGGCCCGCAGATACTTTCATAGTACACAACTGCTAACCCTGTACAAATCGCAAGTGCGCCCCACGGTTGAATTTGGCAGCCACCTCTGGTCTGGAGCTCCAAAATACCTAAATAACCCTTGACTCTGTGCAGAAACGGACGGTGGGTTTGATAGATTCTCCCATCTTAACAGACAGACTGCAATCTTTAGAGCATAGGCGTCAGGTGGGAATGCTGTCCTTGTTCTACCGGTATTATAATGGAAGATGCTCCGAGGAACTAGCGTCATTGATCCCCTCAGCACCGGTGCATACTCGAGAAACACGCCAAATATGCGCCCAACATTTGTTCATGGTTGACATTAGTTACATGAGAACGGGTCGTTCATTACTTATTACTCGTTCTTGAGTTCAACGGCTCGCCTGTGGAACGATTTGCCGGCCTCTGTGTTTCCTCCCTCCTACAACATGTTCACTCCTTCCTTTCCTTAAGAAGACCCTCCACACAGGATCTTCGAAGATGACATAGGCCCTGAGGGAAATTATTTTCCTCAGGGCCTCCTGTGTAGAGTTAATGTCAAAAAAAAGGTAAAAAAATTTATTAATTTTGCGACCGCGCGTCATTTGTGCTTTTTATACCACTTCGAAAAGGAGGATGTTCTCAATTCGACTGTATTTTTTTATGTTTATTACTTCAGAACCTCGACTGGGTGAACCGATATTGATGATTCTTTTTTTATTTGAAAGCTGGCGCTTCCCGTGTGGTCCCATTTTAATTTGGTCTAGTTCTGACAATGGCATCCATGAGAAAATCATATAAGTCTTAAATTTGCATCAAGTATGTGCGCGATAAATGGACGAATAACTCGATATCACGCCAACCGATTTCGATGATTCTTTTTTTATTGGAATGGATAGTTTGATGAGAGTTTGGTTAGGTTCTGATTATGGGATCCATGAGAAAGCAACAATCTCCAATTCCTAAGAGCAAATTAACGATACTCGGCCGAATTTTAATCGAATTAGTTAGTGTAACTTCAGATTCACTAAAAATCAAAAATAAACAAAAACTTTAACAAAACAAAAAGCGACTTAAAAAAATGCGCTAAAAAGTAAAAAAAATAATTTCGTATTCTTCTACAACTTAATAATCAACATACTTTTTCTACTCATCAATATGTAGGTACGATTGTTATTTTTGGAGTCGGTGTTAGCCATGGTACCCGGCCCGGCGTGTTCACTTGACAGCTCCCCTCCCGCCGTGGCCCGCTCTCGCCTCTCACCTCGTCAAGTCGCGCGTGCGACACGAGCACATCTCACCTATAACTATGTATGTAGTTACAAACCTACCTTGGCTAACACCGACTCCAAAAATAACAATCGTACACCTACATATTGATGGGTAGAAAAAGTAAGTTGATTATTAAGTTGTAGAAGAATGCGAAATTATTTTTTTACTTTTTAGTGCATTTTTTGAAGTCGGTTTTTTGTTTAGTTAAAATTTTTGTTTATTTTATTTAAGAAATATGATTCCGATTCCTAAATTTATACTTTGTAACCTTCACAAAAGACGATAAAAATGATAAAGTCAAATAAATACAGTGAATCAATAAATAATAGACAAACTTCACTTTACAAGTGCATTCAAAATTAATTAGAGTGAATTTTAACAAACAAGAGTGTTTGGATAAGTGAACTCAATTAAGAAACATACACTTCATTGACATTTTAAATAGCTCAGAAACATTAGTAATAATACGTCATAATTAAAAAAATAAACTCATAATTATTCTTAACTAGCTTTTTCCCGCGGCTTCGCTCGCATGGTGTAAGGGGGGTACCCACTCCGCCTCCTCCACCTCCCCCCCCCTCTCACCGACCCCCCTCCCCCCATCCTCCCTCCCCCCATCCTCCCCCCCTACCATCCCTTCACCCTCCCCCCACTCAACCCACCCCATTCCACCCTCCCCCCTCCCCCCTCCTCTCTCCTCCCTCCCCTCCCCCATCTCTCCCTCCCTCCCGCTTTCCATACATTCAGTTTTCAAACCTCGCGTGCCACCAATGGCAATTTTTTATACAAATTTCTTAATGCCTGAGCTCACCGGAAGTTTTATAAAAACCTTGTCCTGTCCCTAGTTCGGATCCGTATGAATCTAAAAATTATTTATGTTTACATTTTTTATATATATGTAAATAAATCATAATACGCTTATTTTAAGGTATGTGGGTTGTCCATGCATTGCTATATTAAGCATAGGAAATGTTTGAAACTTTCAAAATACCTTCTTTCCACCCTCGCGAAGGTTTCGGGATTATTATAACCACATGACAATACGGTGACCCTACATTTGATCCGGCGACATTTGGTCCGGCGACAGTTGGTTCGGCGACATTTGATCCGGCCGACATTTGATCCGGCCGACACTTGATCCAGCGGATAGTTGATCCGGCGGACAGTTGATCCGGCGACAATTGGTCCGGCCTGATCCTTTAGAAGTTTTCTTCAAGTAAGTATGTAAAGAGGATATACGGCCGAACAACCAAAGTCGATGTACTTATATCTGAAGGCATCTTGAGTGAAAATCCGCTGTGAAAATATTCTTACTAACAATAATTTCGACTCTCCGAAGAAGCATGTGGCAATACAAAATACTACATACTTATACGTGCAGTCAGTTTAACAAGAAAACCATAAAAGATTCCTACTTGCGTATAACTTTTTATCTGAAAATTACACTAGGCGATTGGTCGAGAAAGTCCGACTAGAGAGGTCCTGATTATGCCTCAAGCAATCTCTCCCGATGCTCTCAACCGTCTCGAGCCAGTGAGTGCCAATGGCATCCCCAATGTGCCAATGGTATGGTGTGATACTGAGGGTAGTGGCGAGGGGAAGGAGGTGTGGAAAACGTACCTGGCTATTCAGATCTAGTCACGTCATTTCAAGTCATCCGACTAAACCTACATTCACTGTACACCAGCGAGCAAATTACAAAAATCATATGATATAATTTTTTTAATATTACTATTTTTATTTTTTAGAACTTTTATCAAATCACAAGAGTCCCAACTGCTCCCAACCGTCTGGAGTCATTTTCGCATAAACTCTTTAAAATTATGAATTTAACCGAAGTAGTCATCTATGATGCTAACCAAAACCGAATACTTTGAATCTAATCAAAAATTATATTTATTTTAATTAGATACCTATGTTCGGTACCAAATTTGATTGAAATATGCAAAAAATAATGTTTGAAAAAAATTGCAATAGGCGGCACGCGAGCTGTTTGAAAATATGAATATTCCGGGACTGAATATATGGAACGTGGGAGAGGGGAGGGTATCACGGGAAGAGGGTTCGCGGGAGAGGGGAGAGGGAAGGCGTGGAAGGTGAAGGGGGAACGTGTGAGGGGAAGGGGATATGGGAGGGGAAGGAAAGGCAAAAGAGGAATGGAACGAATGGAAAAAGACACGCAGGGAGAAAAAATTTCAAAGTGGCATTGCAACACATGCCGGAAACTCGCTAGTTATTTATAATATATTAATTAGCCCCATCTATCTAAAAAAATCTACATTCTAAGATTCTGCGCGGCCCTTTTCAAACAAAATTTAATTTCGAATTTCAGGCCAAAATTCTCAACCAAATTAGAAAAATATTTTTTTCATCAAAAGTAATATTAAATATCTAGTACGGATATGTGCTATTTTATTTATTTTTACTTTGAATGATGACGTATTGTAAAAATTATACTGTACTGTATTCATTACGAGGGCTGTCCGTAAAATAAGGTCTCCAAGGTACTGCAGTCGCGAAAAACGATTTTACGCACAATCTTTTAAAACTGGCGTGTAGCCTGGTTTCCCCTTGCTTAATCCCCACCACGATGCACCCTCTGTGATGCTTAGTCTCGGCATGGCAGCCGTTCGCGATGGAGCTTATGCTCGCCGCAAATGCACATGCGCACATTCCGAAAATCTAAAACATTAAGATCAAAATAAACATAAATATTCATCCTATACTAACAGAAAACTCAATATATGGCGCAAATCAAAATAAATAATGGATAAATTTTTCCGAAATACTACCTAGATAGAATTTAGTTCTAGTTGAATCTTGCAATCATACATAAAGATAGCAGCCAATTAAAAATATGCGATAAGAAAATGAAGATAATGTTAATATAAGATGATGTAGGTAGTTCTTGGTCGAAGTATGAAACAGTAAAAAATGACCAAATCGGATAGGGACACATTAGCTCAGTTGTTAGAGTTGCGGCCCTAAAAGCCGAAGGTCCTGGGTTCGAGTTCCAGATGTGACCGTATCTTTTTCTGAGTTTTCTGTTTCAGATTTTCGATTGAGTTTTGCCAATATTTTTTTTTCATTATTAAAATATCTTCAAAAAAAAATGTTTTTTTGGAGAGTAATTTTATTTTACGGACGACTAATTAATGTTCCGACTAAAAATATGTCATTTATTAATTAATATTACGCTCATCAAAATGCTTTTATTAACCATTTTTATTTTATATTTCTTCGTATTTTTATAAAAAAACTAGCTGGTCCCCGGCATGCGTTGCTATGCCATTTAATTAAGAAATTGTTTCTCTTTGAGCGTTCTTTCCCATTCGTCCCGTTCCCCTTACGCCTCCCATTTTTTTCTCCCGTTCCCACTCCGTCACCTCCACCTTCCCTCTCCCCACTCCACTCCCCCCCCCCTACCCCCGTTCCGCGAACCCCCCTCCCGAGTTCCCCTCCCCCTCCCAGGTCCCCCTCCCCTCTCCCAGGTTCCCCTATCCCTCCCTGGTTCCCCTCCCCCATCTCTCCCTCCCTCCCGCTTTCCATAGCAATAGCCGCTTCCTCGCGTGCCACGAATAGCAATTTTTTTATACAAATTTCATAATGCCAGAGCTCACCGGAAGTTTTATAAAAACCTTTTCCTGACAATAACGAACACACAAAAAAGAAAATTATCCAATTTGGTGCAGTCGTTCGAAAGTTATGCGCTAAGCAACACATTAAGCGATTCATTTTTATATTGTAGATACAGAAAAAATATTAAAAATATTAATACAATGAAATATTTAAATTGCCCATATTTTATAATTTAAAATACAAACAAATTAACTAGCACATATTCGTACTAGATATTTGATGTACTCGTACCTTATGATCACATAAATATTTTTTTAGTTTGAATTGGTATTTTGGCCTTAAATTCAAAATTAGGATTATACGTAACTATTTCTAAATGTTTATAACGCAAAAAAGTAAGCAAATGTAATGTACTCCCAATAATGACTTTATACTTATTATTTTATACCACAATATTGTGTATATTATACTTATATTAGACAACAATATCACAAAATTTGTTTGGATTGCAAATCTGATTTTAAATCAAATGATTCCAAAACCAGCCGATACAACCAGCGTTCACTTGATAGATCACCCTTTAACTTCCATCAATATAATAACATAATTAATGCATATAATAAGACTCTCACCGCTCGGGCTGCATGCTGCACGCAACGCAGAAAGCTTTTCCACTCAGGTCTTAACGTTTGATATCAAATGTCAATTAACCTACAATGTACTTTAAAAAATAATTATTTTTTAGTTATTTATTATTAACTTGTAAACTATTTATTTATTTATTATTTTTATCCATTTGTTTTTAATTAACACTACGTAATATTATTGCATTTCATATCCACTTACTTCATCTGCTACCACATTAAAAATTAATGAATCAATTGTTATGTAGGGCGTGGGCTGGGGCCCAGCTCGGGCCCAACGCTGCGGTGACCACTGTATTGTCGGAGGTCATTAGCCGCATCCTGGCCCCAGTGACCTCGAGTCTCACCAGGCCGGCGTATCCATGCAGTTAAAAATTCAAAATTACTAAAGTCGCTAATACAGTCTAAGAATTGCATATTTGTGAATGCGTTTGCATGCTGATTTTCTTTTGTTCTCCCCACTCGGAGGTTGGCGGATATTTGTCATTTTTACGCGGTACATACGCATTCATTCCAGATCGAATATATGTATTGTGAAACGATTTTCAACCAGGTTTTTCATTTTTCAGAGAAGAAAAACCTGGTCCTCCTTTTCTTCTTCTGAAAAATCATTTTAAATCTCATATTTAAATAAAAGCTTTTGATAGTATATCCCATGAGATTCTACTAAAAAAACTAAACAATATAGGTATAAAAGACAATGCAATTAAATGGATTTCGAACTACCTAAAAAATCGACCGCAAGTCGTAAAAATAAATCAGATTAATAGCGATAAAGAAATATCAGACTTTGGAATCCTTCAAGGTACAGTAATAGGACTAATCCTTTTCACCATATATGTTAATGACATTTTTTTTTCAACCACTACATGGCCAAATTACTTCATATGCCGATGATACGGTATTAATAATTAGCGATAAAACTTGGGAAAAAGTAACATTTAAAGCCACCGAAGACATAAATATTTTAAAGAATTTCTTCGACGTAAATTTACTATAACTAAATGGTGATAAAACATTTGTAATTCCATTTGCAATACACAAAAATGATACCCCTAAAAACATTGACATCATCATCCATGATAATTCCAAAACACATAGTAAAAATTATTGTATCCAAAACTGCACAATATTAAAAACAACAAACACAATCAAATATTTAGGAGTCATTATCGATAAAAATTTGAAATGGAAGGAACAAATTTGTCAAGTTATAAAAAAAATTAGAAAATTGATTTATATATTTTTAAGAATCAGAAATTTTTTATCTGTAAAAAACTTATATCTAATATATTACGCTTTGGTTCAATCAACTTTACAATATGCTATCATTAGCTGGGGATCCGCATACAAAACTAATCTTTCCCCAATTGAAGTTGTGCAGAGGCTAATAATTAAAATCATATTAAAAAAACCTTCTGACTACCCAACGGATCAATTATTTAAGGAATTCCAAGTACCATCTTTCAAAGATCTATACAATAGAAATGCATTGATTCAAACTATAAAAGAAAAAGAAAAATATCAATTTATAACTGAAAACCGTACTAGACATAAATATATTTTCTCATGCCCAAAATTAAACACTTCCTTTGCACAAAATTATTATACTTATCAAGGAAGACTTATTTCAACCGATTACCGGATGAAATTAGAAAAATTAATGATAAAATCCAATTAATAAACACTGTTAAAAAATATTTTAAAGATAATATAAAAAAAAAACAAAAAAAAAAGTTTCCGACTAATCTAATCTCAAGAACAACTACTTATAACTCAGTTTCCAAGTGATACTCTGTTCTTCAAATAAGTTAAATTTTGTATTGTTTTTAGCAACTATTTACATATCACCGAACTTACAACTTATTGTTTTTTACATTCACATTGTAATTTAAGAACTTAAATATAGCATTAAAAATGTACGCTACTCTTCCAGACACAAGCTAATGCTTCCATGGAAGAGTAGTATTAACGTATTTTAAAATGAACATGTACGCAAATTACTACATTATCTAAATGTATATTATATTTTATATGCTAAAATAAATAAATAAAAAAAAACAAAAAAACGAAAAATTTGTAAGCCCTCAAGATGCTGCAAGTATGTTAGGATTTTCCTTCCTATCAAAGACAGTTTCGCATCGTTTAGTCTAAGACTAAGACGCCGTCCATAAATTACCCAATATTATTGATTACTGAGTAAATGAGTATTGAGTATGTTCTAATTTAAATATCTTATATCTTCCTTGACAGTTCTCGGTTTAGTGTCCAGTTTTCAAACTTATGCGAAATTTAAAGAAAACGTAACATTGCACTATTCAAGCATGTTAAGTTTTAGGAAACGATTACTTACATAATATTTTACTCAACTGGCAAAATTTTTCTTCAATTTTTTATGTTTTAATATTATGCTTAATATATAATAGCATAGCGAAAAAATAATTCATGATTATCTTATCAAACTACTACTTCATACAAATGAGTCCACATTTCAACGGATGGGATGAAGATATTAATCACAAGTGATTATTTGCAGTTGTAAGGGATCACAAAGAAAACCCCTCCTTAGAGGCGGGTAGAAACAATCGTCACTCTTCTACTTCGTCAGAAACAAAACCTATTTACGCCTATAAAAAAAACAGTAAAGTTCTAAGACCACTCTTCAAAGGTATCATTTCCAGGCTTATGCGATAATCTTACACTGTTAGTGAGTTGAACCCTTCTTCAGATTTCACAGAATTTTTTTATCATCCGGGATCAGGGATTGGCCAATAAGCAAAAACAGCTTTCGTAACCCCTATAAAACATTCTGTCCAATTCAAGTACTTCTGTACATCTGCGATACATTCGTAATAAGCCAAAAGTCCCGAACCACCGGGGATAATGCGCGCTTCTGGCGGTCAGAAATGTATTCGTACGGGAGGGGGTGGGAAAGCCATAGAGAATATTATTAATATTTTTATCGGGTCATATTCCGAGTTTCCTTAATTAAAAAAAGGTATTGAATTAATATTTTACTTGAACAGATATGAAAAATAGCTTTTTTTTGTTACCATGGGATCTCCATTTACCTAATTTTTTTACATTTTCGTAGGTGGTTACAGTGGATGAACGTCTTAGTGTCCACTTATATTTAAATAAATCCAACAACTCCATTGGCCTGAAAACTTTATTAAAACTGTTTTCTTATTAAATAAAACTCGAAATAACATTAAATTACAGACTTTGTTGGTTTTAAAAAATGGCTTAAAAGCATTCCAGAATCGTTACGCTGCTACTTTATGTATTACTACGGATATAATGTCAAATATTAAAGATCCTTCATTTCCATAGTGACGAGTATCGCTATGCTGAAACACCAACATTCATTATCGGAAGATTGATGGAATTGGCTTTAGCTATCTTTGGTGGCCCTATTGTATAGTCAAGAACTTCCCCGCGTTCTCCTTTCCTATCTCATTCATGCAACATACCCCAAATGAAAAAGACATATTATTCCCACTGACTTCGGACCGCAGCAGCTGGGAGCAGTTGGGATTCGTGTGAGCAATATTTAGGTCCATAATATTTGAGGTGTAAAAATTCATTTTCAAAAAACACAGTCCTTCTTCTGCTACTCACTCGTATCGGAGATTGGGTAATAACAGAGTAAACCCTACGCCCTGCATCAGAAATGCGATTGAAAAACTTTTTTTTGGTTAATAACGTCCTATAGCGTGCAAGCACGAGGACTCTTTATGTCTTTAGGTATATTGAAAAGAAAGATTGTTTAAGTTCAAAAGATGAATAAGTTTTATTGTTCATTTTATTACACACAAGCGGTTTTAGAAGCGTGAAACACGGTTTTAGATTAGGCACTAGGAATTTGAACTATTCGAAACTGGCAGCTGACGCGGAATTATTCGTAAAATCTCGTGTTTGACAGCTGTACGCTTTTTGCTCCAGTGCGCATTGCTAGGCGCAGGTGTTACCATCGAATAAATGCTAACAGCATTACTTAATAAAGTTCCTAATCATAGTTCCTATAGTCCATTGAGTAAAAAAGCTGACTGCGTTCAGTGCACTTTTTCAGTGACAAAAAAACAATAATGAGTTATTTCAACATACATGAAGTTATCTTAAATGGCTAGTTCTTAAGCCTAATATGTAAAAAGAATTATATGAATTAGGAGGCATTATTTGCATCTCTTGAAACCTGAGAGACATGTTGTTTAATAACACCAAACTGTTTTTCCATAATGTGATACGTTTAGTTGTATAGTGCAAATAACTTAAATCATTCCTGGAGTTGGACTATCTTACCAAATTATGCATAATTATGCATGTTACTGAAAGAGCTCCGCTCCTTCTCGATTAGAGATGTTGGTGATGGTAGTGCGTCTCGAAGAGCAAATCTTCAAATCTTCATGATGACTAAACTTCGAGTATTCGCCGTGCATTCTTATATTTATGTAGATATCTGAGATTTTCTGTATTTATTTCAATATTTAATTATTTTTGGTAGCTTACTAGAATAGACCTTATAATGCAGTTACAAGTTACAAGTCACGTAGACAAAGCCACGAGTCACCAGAAAGCGGAGTCTGCCTTCATTAGACTTTCCGTCCATCTTTCCCGGAATATCGGTTGGGTAGTTTTGCATTTGTCGCTCATCATTAAATACCACGGGAAAACTTAATTTTAACAAAACCCAAAATAGGATCGTTGGGTTGCGGTCAAATCACTCTCAGATATGCATTAGTCATGAGGTCGCCAAAGTTCTACTTTATTAGCTGAAGAGAAGTAGTCCCAGCGAGAGGTCGTAGGTACGTGTCGTTATCGTTTTAGTTTTCTTTTCTTCTACCAACAAGACACACGAGAAGGGAGGGGACGAACGCGATGACGTTCGTACGAGCTCTCACTGGGACTAGTTTAGTTTTTATGTTCTCAGATGCTTCTAACTTGACCTGGATTAAGTTTGTTAGTTTTTAACTAGTCGTTAGAAATAAGAAACCATTTATTTTTCAAGAGCTGAAATATTAAAATGACAAGAGCTACAATTTCAAGAGCTGAAATGTTTTTATTTATAATAAATATGCTCCAGGAGGCTTAACACGTTTATAAGTTATTCACTTAATAAAAATATTAATATCAATCTTTATTCAAAGGAAATGTGTTGTTTTTTCTGAAGTTAGCAGCCTGTTTTAGATGTTGTTGCACGAGTTTTTTTAAATTAGTTGTAGCTCATAAATTTTTTTATCAAAACGATTGGTTTAGAATCTAATTTTATAAAAAATACGGTCTAGGTAGGTAGGTGTCTAGTTTTAGATAAAATTATTAATTCATATTCTTCCTCTCACTTTTAAAAGCTCTCTAAGAATTTTTAATTCCGCCTTCGGCGTATCCGAAAGTTCGCGGATGCTTAATTTTTATTTAATTTATTAAATGCCACTTGCTTTCTGTAATTATGCCTCTGCGTTTAATAGATTTACATTACAAGCAGTATCCTTCCAAAATGAGGACGATTCTTTTATGTTTGCATCATTCAAATATATTTTATAATTATCTCTCCCGTCTTTGTAATTATCAATTTATCAACTTTGATAACTATCTCGGAAATAAAAATTCTTATTTTGTCGCTAAATGGGACGCATTATTACGGGAAAAGATTGCTTTATTATTATTTTTTTTAAAGCGGAGACGGTTAACATACATATAATTCCCGTGAGCACTTAGGCCATAGACCCATTGTCCTATCTCTTATTTTACCTCATTCCTTTGACAGTATCTATCCAGTCCCTTTTATAAAGTTCACCAGGATTGTCATTGGAAATGAAGCTATATCTTCTGGTTTGACAATGTGTCTTCCCAGGTTTCATTTCCCCTCTTCCCTCCTCCTTGATTCCCTGAAGACCCCACGAGGGAAGAGGGCGTCATCTTTCCTCTCCACTCCTTAGTTCCCCGAAGGCTCCACGACGGAGATTTCACCTCCCTTTGGTTCCCTAAAGGCCCCACAAGGGAAGAGTCCACTCCACCTTGGTTGAAGAGGACTTCATCTCTCCTCTTCTCTCTTCCTTGGTTCTCTAAAGGCCCCACAGGGAAAGAATTCACTGAAATAGCCTCATTTCTCCTCTTCACTCCTACATGGTTCCCTGAAGACCCCACATGGGAAGAGGACATCAACTTTCTATTTCACTCCTCCTTGGTTCCACGAAGGCCCCTATGAGATGGCAAAAGTGCGTAGATAGCAATGGTACATACTTTGATTAAATAAATATATTATATTAAAAAAAATCGACTTTATGTTCCTCCCATACAAAACGCCAATTTCATGTGTAAGGACCTAATATTAGTATGTTAAATTAACCTGCTGACAATCTACTTTGGCAGCTTAGCGGTGCTTAAAATAAAGAATATTTTTTAAATGGTTTCTATTTCAGCATTATTGCAGTATTACATCAAGATAAATAAATAACAGAAACCAAAATAACGGTTGCGCTTTGCCAATATTTTCTTTCGATTGTCAATTAGTTTACATTTTCTAATAGCTTACCCACCTCGCTAACTCAACAGCCCCCTTCCACGGCGAAAAGGACTTATCCGCTCCGCCTGCTACTTGGAGGCAGTGTAGCGTGGAGAAGAGCGTCAACCCTTCAGCCGTAATTGGTGGAAGGGTTTTCTTTCGTAGTACGTTTTGTGATAGGATACGAGAGAAGAAACGAATTTTCCGGTCAGAAAGGCGCTTAAGCAGGCCATTCTACGACGTATAATGGACTACGGATGAGACCAGATCTTTCAAACACCCATTATGATAAATAGACGATGTTATATTGAACGCACGAGAAAATATTTCATTCTTATAAAATATTATTAAGCCATGTGTGAAGCACTGTCAGCATACATGAGATAAATCACGTGTATATCTGTGGGTGTTTATTTGAAGTTATTGATCAAATTCAATTGGAAAATAATGATTTTTCACTATTTTAATAAAAAATGTTTTGCACAATTTCCAATTTGGTACAGCCGACCCGGAATACTTTCATTGGATAACCAATACCTCTGTTATGGGTCATCACAAGTGGTTCGCTACGTTTGGTGACTTAGGTGCCTGAATTCATGGAGTAAGCTCCACTGCAATAATGTTTTATTTTTCATGATTTTTAAATTTTAATGCCATTCATGATTGCACCGCTCTATTGCATTGCAATGTCACTGCTTAATTAAAAAATTTCAGCCGCGAGGACGTCCGTAAATAGTAAATAATAAATAATTGAAGCTATTGGAATAAAAAATTAAAAACCTGCCATTCGTTAAAACATGGTTGCATATTTAATTTTTTTTTATTATTTATCGTACAAGAGATTTGATAAAATTTTGTAATTCTGGATTTCGACAAAACACCGATTTATTTATAAAACATTATTTTTTTACATTAGCTTCATACAGTAGGCCCTGAGGAAGATAATCCCCTCAGGGCCTATATCATCTTTGGGGATGCTGTGTGGAGGGTTTTTTTATGAAAGGAAGGAGGAAGTTCTGGGAAGAAAAGGGTATGAGGGGTGGGTAGGAATCTGGGTGTCGATGAGTCCAGGAGTGACCATCCCTCCCACTGCGGTGCAGGGCGATGTCCCGAGAGAGGCTGGAAAGGACTATTATTTTTCGTAAAGAAATTACTTAATATTATTACATGTGTATTATTACTATTATTTTATTTATTGATTACTAGCGCAAACGGAAAACGTAAATATATTTTTGTGTATGTATTTAGGAACACATCGGAATAAGGACAATTATTTTTGCGGAATGATAAAAAAAATATTCACGAAAATATTAATTTATGGGCAGGTACTTTAGCGCTTGTTTGAATGCTTGACGTTTCAATTCATTGAACTTTGTAGAGTGACAGTCAAACACCTGAAATTAATATGTTTGATTATAATTATTGTAGGCGGCAAAGGCACCGCGCGCCGCTCCGGGAACTTTTCATTGCCCCAAGTGGTGCGCTACGATTGGTGACTTAGCATTGGTGCCCGAGTATATGGAGTGAGGTTTGTCCAGGTCTTGGCGAGTCTTAGGTGCGCCTGTCCACTGCAATAATATATTTTATTTCATGATTTTAAAATTTTAATGCCGTTTGTGATTGCGCCGCAATAATAATATTAGTCTATAATCGGTTTCTCAGTTAGGTAAATTATACATGTATAAATTAATTCAATTTTAAAATGTTGATTTCCCTAAAATAAATAAAAAAAATAAGTGTTTTCAGATTTTTGCCCACTAATAGCACAGCATGTTACATGAATTAAGGCGGCACAGTACCTGGGGGAAGGGGGTTTGCTCAAGGCCCACATTTTAATTGATTCCGACGAATTATAATACCTTTTTTTCTGGAAAACCGATACCCATGGATGTAAGTTATTATTACTTTAGATTAATAAAAACAGTACCTTGCCATTAAAATATTTTACGTAGAACGGTTTTAAATTTTTGTAAAACGTTGTTCAAATGTAAATATAGCAATAGTAATGTAAATATAAAAATAGCAAATATAGCAATCAGCAGTCAGCACCATATTTTATTTTTATAGACGATGAATTGATAACTTTAGGAGGTAATCGTTTAGCAACTTCTCAAATTTAAGTAATACGTTTATCAGAATTAATTAAAATAAACCCCGCGGAAAGATCAAATTTCCAGGCCTGCTAGGGCGAATTCGACCGTAATTCCGTAGGCCGGGTTTATATTTGTGAACTCGCTTTCTTCGCTTACGTCGTTAAGATTCTCAGTTTATTTTAAAGTACTTCCTAGGGCGGTTCCATGACAGTTGATCCAGCGACATTTGATCCGGCGACAGTTGTTCCGGCGACATTTGATCCGGCCGACATTTGATCCGGCCGACACTTGATCCGGTGGACAATTGATCCGACGGACATTTGATCCGGCGACAATTGATCCTTTTTTCTTCAAGTAAGTATGTAAAGAGGATATACGGCCGTACAACCAAAGTCGATGTATTAATATCTGAAGGCATCTTGAGTGTAAATCCGCTGTAAAAATATTTTCACTAACAATAATTTCGACTTTCCGAAGAAGCATGCGGCAATACAAAATACTAAATACTTATACGTGAGGGTAGTGGGGAGGGGAAGGAGATGTGGAAAACGTACCTGGCTATTCAAATCTAGTTGGGACTCTTGTGTTATATATAATATATAAAACAAGTTATAAAACATGATTTAAAAAAAATTCGCTGTTGTTCAGTGTATGTAGGTTTAGTCTGATTCTTGAAATGGCTTTAGCCGTGTATGGTGACTAGATCTGAATAGCCAGATATATTGCAGTGCAAGGCGATGGGTCGAGAAAGTCCGGCTAGAGAGGTCCTGATTATGTCTGCCTCAAGCAATCTCTCCCGATCCGGACCGCCACGCAATAGATGAGGAAAAGCATTTGCCACAAAAACCTAGGCAAACCTCACTCCAAGAACCCAAGCATCCCTCTTAATTCACTAAACGTAGCGAACCACTTGGGATGACCTTTGGCAGGAATGTTGGTTATTCAATAAATGGTTCCCGGGGCGACGGTAAACATATCCGCCTCCTAAATCTTAATTAGATGTTGCACATATAAGAATGTCGTATTTTGCTATTCGTCAGTATTCATTCAGAATTGAAACGTTATTTGAAATGGCTTTAGGCGTGTTTGGTGACTAGATCTGAATAGCCAGGAATTTTTATCACATATCCTTCTCCTCCCCACTATCTTCAACCTCACAAGATATCAAAATTAGGAATGCCATAGTCTCACTAGCTCCAGACGGTTGCGAGCAGTTGGGACTCTTGTGTTTTGATGAAAGTTCTAAAGAATAAAAATAAAATTATAAAATTATATCATATGATTTTTGTAATTTGTTCGCTGGTGTACAGTGTATGTAGGTTTAATCGGATTACTTGAAATGACGTGACTAGATCTGAATAGCCAGGTACGTTTTCCACATCTCCTTCCCCTCCCCACTACCCTCAGTATCACACCATACCAAAATTGGGGATGCCATTGATACTCACTAGCTCGAGATGGTTGAGAGCAGTTGGGACTCTAGTGTAATTTTCAGATAAAAAGTTATACGCAAGTAGGAATCTTTTACGGTTTTTTTGTTAAACTGACTGCACGTATAAGTATGTCGTATTTTGTATTACCGTATGCTTCTTCGGAAAGTCGAAATTATTGTTAGTAAAAATATTTTTACAGCGGATTTTCACTCAAGATGCCTTCAGATATAAGTACATTGACTTTGGTTGTACGGCCGTATATCCTCTTTACATACTTACTTAAAGAAAAAATCTTTTAAAGTATCAGGCCGGATCAATTGTCGCCGGATCAAATGTCTGCCGGATCAACTGTCCGCCGGATCAAGTGTCGGCCGGATCAAATGTCGGCCGGATAAAATGTCGCCGGACCAACAGTCGCCGGACCAAATGTCACCGGATCAAATGTTGGGTCACCTCCTAGAGCAAATTCTACAGTATGCCCGTCTTATACACCGGGGTCGCGTTAATTTATTTATAAAAATATTACTTTCTCACTTTCCTCTGCCTCATCTTCTTCCCCTCCCTACTTACATACCCCATTCAGCCTAACAACATACCCCATTTGCCATAGTCATACTGGCTCCAGGAGGTTGGGAGTAGATACGAATCTTTTGTGGTAAAAAACCCCTAAAAACTATGGTTATGTGTACGGGGGGGGTGGGGGGTTATTTGGGTAACTCTCCCGCAGCCCACTGGGGCCGAAGGTAGACCCCAAAATTACTTGCCTTCTTATATCTACTTAAATACATGAAATATATTTTTCGTATTTTCGGTATTCCTGCGTAAAGGATTAATACATAATGTGAAAAAAACATAATAATAATAGTAATATTCCCAGCCCAATCAATGGACAAATGAAAAAAATAAAAAGTGATTTCTATGGTTTAAATGCTCATCATAGAGAATAAAAACGAGCGTGCTTTAGACCACACAACTTAAAATCCGCAAATCTAAATACTTTTTCAAACAAACAAAATCTGCAAATTTATATACTTTTTTCAAACAAACAATTTTCTTAACCTAAATTTTTTAAAAACAGTATATTACTCACTGTGCTAATTTCACATCGAATACGGAATTTTAGCTTCGGGTAATGCATATTGCAGTGCCCTTGACCCCATCATTAAAGCACAAAAACTAATCCTAAAAATAATTCTCAAACTGCCGCTTACTACCAGCACTGATACGATCTTCAATACCTTCGATGTTATGGAAATAAAACAGCTCTAATCAAGTTCCATCTTAGTAAATTTTCACAAAAACGACAAAAAACTATACAAAGCTACACGAACAATGCACAATATCCGAGCCATAAACAAAGAACTCCACCAAACTCCTTTTTCCAAAACCTCCTTTGGACAATGACACTCGAAATACATAGCTTGCAAACTATACAATACACTACCAGCTACGATCAGACAAACTGACTCCTTGACAAAATTCAAACAAGATATAAAAAATGGATTATAAGTACTGGACGCCACACTATTACTAACATCTGTAAAATAAATCACACATAGACGGAAATAACTATTCACATACGACCTAACCCATATAAAATAAATTAAAATAATAGAATCCCGTCAAAATTTAACTCCATGAATAGATTTGGCAGAATTTACTTCTTTACTTCATCTCCTCCAACAAATTATAATATAACTCTCTTTAAAAGATTTACCAACCCTTCCAATCACCTTTCTGTTTTAATTTCGATTCAAATTAATATGTATGTTACCTTAAATACTCTTGTTAAATAAGATATTCATTTATATACTTGTACGCCTGCCTCGACACAGGTGAGACAGGCATCAAAAAACCCCAGTGTACTTATACTTTATATAGATAAATAAATAAATACACAAATAAAACTCCAAAAATGCACGAGGTTATCGGCTGACCCACAAGGTTACGAACGTTTTGTTTGGCATCTTGGCCTGTCAAGAGTTATTAAGAAACAAAAGCATTACTCTTGTGCATGGTGCGGCTTTATAGGAAAGGTTCAATAGATATAAAAGAAGAGAAAAGTAGGTACTACCAACCAACTAACTTTAGCTGAGTATAGTTACAGAGTAGCTGATACATGTTTTTAGCCATTTTTTAATGTTAAATAAGGGTGCTAAATATTTTTTAAAGGATTATTCAAAACATCCAGTTAACTTGTATCGACGCAAATTATCTCTTTTATTTAATTTACCATAAGACATTAACTTATAATATTTGATAATTTTATATGAAAACCTGGAAACACTTTCGTAGAAAGAGAAACTGAAAATTAGTATTATTCGCCCCTTGAGAGTTGGGAGTTCAGGCCAAACGTGTAGCAATAAAAGCAGAAGTGTGATTATAGGGTTAAACCGGTTAAACGGAATGCGGGAAAACCGTGTCTTTCTGTAAATAATCAGCTTTCCTTAATTCCTTTAAATGAATGATAAATTCGCAAATAAACATAAGCATATATTGTGGGTACGTGGTAAACATGTGCTAATATTGGCAAAGGCTAGAATCACGCCCCGCCTGTTCAGCTTTCATTTGAAATAATTGTTTATTGTTTCTCCGCATGATAATATTATTTACATTTCAATGTTAAACCTCAGTAGGACTAGCCTACGTGGAGGTTAATAATTTTATAAAATAGTAAAAATAAGTTTTATGTAAGTACATTTTTCTGAGAACGATGAGATACCCATGAGTCCTTACTGTTCTCAACTGTCTGAAGACAGTAACGATGAGACACCCGTGAGTCCTAACTGTTCACAACCGTCTGAAGACAGTAAAACTACAGCTTTCCCATTTAGGGGATGTTGTGAGGCTGAAGGTAGTGAGGAAGGGGAGGAAATAGGAAAGATAAAGTGAGAATGTACCTGGCTTGATCTTGTCACCAACATAGCTAAAACCATTTCAAATAAAATTTCTGTTTGAATGGCGGTATTTCACCAGTACCACTCCGTAAAGTGACGCAAATTTAGGAACCTACTATGTTTTGTTTTTAAAAGTATATTATGAAGTAAGTGAAATTAATCAAATAAAATTCACTTGCGCACACCGGGATTTGAACCAGCGATCTCTAGATTCGTTACCGTGAATCGTAAGCACCCAACTTCGGAGGTGAATTAGAAACTAAAAGAAAAACAATTCTTATAATACATCTCGCGTGTGATGGAACTTATATCTAATATTAGAGACATATTTAAAAAAATTCCGTTGGTCAATTATTAACCATCGTGCAAAAAGATCATATGATTACAATATTAAGGTCAGAATTGGCTAGATAAAGTCGGATCTCCGGTGACAAAATGTTTTCAAAAACAACTGACAAAATTTTTTCCGTGGCCAATAGAAAACAAAAAAAACGTTGTTGCCCCGACCTG
Organism: Limnephilus marmoratus; assembly: GCA_917880885.1. Classification (NCBI taxonomy): domain Eukaryota; kingdom Metazoa; phylum Arthropoda; class Insecta; order Trichoptera; family Limnephilidae; genus Limnephilus; species Limnephilus marmoratus. Next base: position 55,389,408 of record OU862906.1, on the reverse strand, counting down.
AGCAACCACAAAATGTGTACGAGTTTTTGTTAATGTTTATGCAAACAGCGTCACATTGCAGTAGGGCGATGTCGGAGGTGATGTCTCCAGAGCGTAACTTGTCCACTGGACGATTTAAATTTGAATTTTATATATAACGACATTTAAAGATACTTTTTATTTCAAAAGCTTATTTTTTGACTGAGCGTTTCCACTGTCTGTAAATTTGTTTCTTCGCTCCGTTTCCGGTTGAAGATGACGGTCGTTTTAACGGTTCAGTAATTATTCTCTTTTCAAATGAACATTTTTTGAACGTACGAACATTTTTATTTTTCACAAAAAACTGATGCTCGGCCTGGTAAAATAATAAAAAATCTTAAAAGAAACATTATGGATACTAATAACAGCATTTGAAATCGAAAAGTTGACACGCTAGACTTGCAAACTCGTCGTAACTTCCCGTTTTATTAGTATAATACAATTAAGATAAGTCCTCCAGTACAAACCACGTAGATCCAAGCAACCACTTTGTGAAGTTCAATTCTACTGTTTGAGCAGTTTAGTAACAGATGGCATTGTCTTTCAAGCGTGCCTTTTCTACCAAAACACAACGGGATCTGATTAAACGTGTCGGTCCTAATGGCTATTTGTTTTGGGCTACGCCACTTCTTTCCCCGCTTTGTACTTGTTATCTGTCTCAACGATTAAATGGCGAGGCTTTCATAAAGGGTTAATCGAAACGGAGGCTCGGATCCTAAATTTTATAGTACAAAGGGGGAACCTCCTTTGTGATTCATACTTCTTGGACTTATAAATATAAAATAAATATTTAGGTTTCAATTTTTTTCGCATTACACATTGTTCAATTATTCAGCAACACTTTGTTGGAGAAGCTATTATTTTGGAGAGTATTTTTAAAAAATTATTTTTTGTTTCACATATTTTTAGAGGCATTTAATCGAATGAAACGCTTCATAGGAAAAACTCTGGTGGCAGTTCCTAAACAAAAACAAATTACTATTAAATAATTAATACAGCCATTACCTAATATTTTTATGTGTTCGTAGTTTTGAATACGTGTAATCGAATATATGGAAAGAATGTGAATAGAGTTGTATTCTAGTTTTCGCTTCCATCCTACTACGATTTGATAAACACAAAGCTTTTTTCTGGTAAGATTAATAATGTTTGTCATGTGAAATTTGATATCGATTGCATTTTGAATGCAAGATGTAGATGACAAGTTGGTTAAAAAAACTGTGTTTATTTATAAATAACGTCGTGGCCTTTCTTCGTATCGCTTACTAGTAACTTCTCACCGACAGAATTATTTTCAGACAATGTGAAATTGGTACATTTGTTGTGGGTTTATGATATTTCTCCTCTTTGAGGTTATTTTTATAAAATTATAAAATAAGCACTAGCAGACGGATCCTAGCTAATGGCCCTTGTGACAACAATCCCAGATAATAAAACAGAGCATGGAAAGCAGATGAAAGATGGCGCTAAAAAAAATTGTTAGAACAAAAAAAATAGGTAGGATAAAAATCAAATGAAGTCTTCGCAGGTGTCACAAATCATTTCATTAAGTCAAAATTTAGCCGAATTCTACATTTTTCATATCACAATACGTCATCAACGAAATCTAACCCATTTCCTGTTGTTCAATGTTAAAATGTTATCAAAAGAATGCATAAAATAATTATGGTGATTTTTAAAAAAAAATTACTGCCTTGAAATGAATTACATTAGACTTAAAACTAACATTAGAATTAATAAGCATGTCGAGTATGTTTTTTTCTAAAAATTCAAGAAAAACTACAATCACTTTAAATATATACCTACAACCCAATTATGGCTCCAAATGTTTAACTACCTACAGCTCAACGATACTTTTCATATGTAATGAGAATAAGTGGCTGAGTTGGCATCGAGCTTGGGTCCCACCAAGGTTTCAATTTCTCAGCTTACTAAGTCGTCACCACAACACAAGTTTAGTAAGAGATTTTTAAATAATTAGTACTTGGACGAAATGAAATTTCAAAAGTTTTTTAAAGGAGCTAAATTGGCTAACAGTAAAAGAGAACGTAGAAAATTAACGCAGTACTATATAAAAAATTAAACAATTTGGTACGAAAATTCTAATTTTTATTTCTCTTCAAATATAATTGAGTACGGCAAGGACATTCAGATATAAAACAAAGACGTGCATTGAAATCAGAATAGGTAACACAGACGAAGTCAATATTAAAACATTATATTATATACAGGGATGAATTATAATCCCTAAAAACTACATCAATTTAATTCAAAATAGGTTATAAGAACCACAAGATAATTTAATAACAGGTAAGTAGTTATAACAAAGAACTCCAGGGAAAAATATTATAGCTTAAAAATATATATTCAAGATTTTTGAATGTAGCTATTACTTTGTGGTTATCCATTATAGAATAATGAAATAATTTTACTTTGTATAAACCACTTATTTGATGTGCAAATCCGACCGGTTTCGGAACAAACGTTCCTTCGTCAGGGAAAGCTTATACTAATTTGACAGTTTCGAACAATGTTTTATTATGGTAGGGGTGGAGCTGTTGCTAGATAATAATGTAGATTGGGTAGGTAGGTATTAGTGTAGAGTGGGAGGGTAGTGGTTGTTCCCCTACCCACCCACTCTACACTAATACCTACCTACCCAATCTACATTATTATCTAGCAACAGCTCCACCCCTACCATAATAAAACATTGTTCGAAACTGTCAAATTAGTATAAGCTTTCCCTGACGAAGGAACGTTTGTTCCGAAACCGGTCGGATTTGCACATCAAATAAGTGGTTTATACAAAGTAAAATTATTTCATTATTATATATTCAAGAGTTTAATAAACGCGGATTACTTATATAATTTTACATAGAGTTAATAAATCGTCATAAATAAAACACTATCCCTTCTAAACGCCCTGCCTGCCTAGCGATTCCAAATTTTTTGAGGGATCGTTATTGGATAACGGACGTTATCTCCTGTCAGATTTGTATGATTTTTCACTGTCACATATTTTAGTTTAGATCGATATGAAAACACTAATTCCTGCAAGTACGCATGATTATTTTTTATTTAATGTACGTTGTACATAGAAAAAGCAAATAACAGCCATAAAAATCACACAAATCTTACGGGAGATTACATCCGCTATCTAATAATGATCCCACAAAAAATATGGAATCGCTAGGCTGGTTGGTATAATTGCATCGGGCTGTTTGCAGGGTCAACCGCGAGTCTCCGCGGGTTTTTAATTTTACAACCTTTTTGGTGATTTGTTAACAAAAATTTGTGAATTCAATAAGTTCGCCTTTTTTTAATATATTCCGTAATGATTTACGGGTTTTAAAAACAGATAAAACACTTTTTTAGATTTTAATATTACAAACGGCACACGCAAATAAAAACATAAAAATTCTGAATTAAAAAATTGAGTATTTTTTAATGATTATTATTTATCGCTTACCGATTGTTTTTTTCTGGTAAACTGTAGAAATACATTTATATTAAAAACTAAATTACTACTTCACTTTTCTTCGTTATCATAAAAAATAATTATCAAAAAATTCACAAACCTTGCAAATCTCTCACAAGATGTAAAATTTTACGGTCGATAACTTTTTGAAATAGGTAAATTACAATTATTTGTAAGTTTTTGGAAATCTTTTAGACGTAAGTACAGAGTGTGGTGTTAACTCTTTCTAACACTTCTTAAATCATATATCTCACCGTAATATAAAAGGAAACAAAACAACTATGTATATTGTCAGTGCTTCTCAGCTTAGTACTGAGTTGACCCTATTGATATAAAAAGTAAGCTTCTTGTGACATGTCGGGAGTTTTAGCAGGCATTGGTTATTGAAAACCATTTTAACTATTAAATCAAAAAAAAAATAATACGCTGGTATATAAGTTTAATGGTCATTTATTCATAAAAAATTAATTAAATGGTTCCTTCTTAGTAATTTGTAAACAACTTCAATATACAAAAAATTAGTAAAATATTTAGTAAGATGTTAATGAAAACACATAATTCACGGAAGAAATCCAGCACGCAAAAACGATGTGATCATCTATGCAATTTTATACAATTCAGTTTTTTTAATTATCAGATATGATACATAAAATTTAAGATCACTAAATAATTACTTCATTCAACTATAGATTTTGATATGCGTTGTGTTGGTTGATGGCGGTTAGGAACGTTGATGATGAACAGTAGATGTAAGTTTACTACACGCTCGAGTAACCTCATCATATTCTGCAGAAACTACCCTTGTAGAAAGTAAATGGAATGGAAATTATAGCGGTGAGGTGCAGACTTGATGAGTCTTAATTCCGCTGGATGTCCTAGTCACAGAGACCTGTCCCGGTCCCAGACACTGGGTTGTAGGCACCAGTTGAGGTAGGAGTAGACAAGTCATCCGTGGGACAGGCGTCCGATAATTAACTGTGTACTGTTCTTGTTGCTAACTAGTGATCCTCCCTCCCTGTTCTCACAGCGGGTTATAATTGGACATGCTGCGAGTTGTACAGGGTTGACTGTGCGGTCGTGTCTGCGTCATACATCATTCCAATTTCAAGACTATCAATCGTAATATCTCTGAAGCAGTATGAGTTCTGGCGTTGCAAAATAAGCACAACTTTTTCTGTTTGGAATATGTGGGTCAACATACTAATTTCTACTTCAAAATGTCATTAATTTGCGTCATTAGCTATGATTATTTGAGAAATCAATATCGGCGCACAGCGGTGCCGGTCCTATACTGAGTTTAGAGACCCTATGTTTGAGGGCCCTTTTTGAAAGCCAAAAATATACGGGAAAGCAACAAAACACAAAACAATGTTCCTACACCATGAGTCTAGGGACCTTGTCAAGTGGACCACTGGGGTTGTCCACTGCGTACCCTTAGAGGGAGGATGGAACTGCGTATTTGCCAAGAAAAGATCTTTGCACAAAGAAAGCCTTATCATGCGTGGTGCCTCAATTTATCAAGAGTCCCCTTTAAAATAATATAGATTCAACATTAATATTTGAGGATTCTTGTTTACATAAAAAATAATCCCTCAGTTCAAGCAACATTTAATTTGGGAGGCGGGTAGGAGTACTGTCGCCCTGGAAACCATTTATTGGATAACAAACACCTCTGCAACAGGACACCCAAGAGGTTCGATACGTTTGGTGACATAGCAGGAGTGCCCGGGTTTATGGGGTGAGGTTTTAGGTTTGTTCGAGTCTTGAGGGCGGATGTGTCAACCAATTGGTTAAAGGATATATTTTCACCTCTTCAACAGGACTCTCTCTACCCGGCGCCTTGCACCGTAGAGGGATTGATGGATTCCTACGTCACTCTTGGATACACCGTCCCCCAGATTCCTACTTACCCGTCATTCCTTTTTCCTTCCCAGAACTTTTTCTCCTTCCTTTCCTAAAAATACCCAACACACGCATCGCCAAAGTTAACAAAGGCAAAAAAGGGAATTACACAGCTCTGCGACGTTTTTTTCTTTAAAATAAGAGGCAATTCCCATGTATTTTTGGTTGCTGAATTCGGGAAAATTATTAAAAAAATTCCATCATGTAAGGTTTTTCCGCAAAACGTAAAATACTGTGGGAATGCCTATCATAAGGCGCAAAGCGGGGTTTATTGCCGAAATATTTTTTTTTTATTAATTCCAACTTATTATAAGATAATATTATGTTTTATAGACTGAAACAAAACATTTAGTAACTCATGACGATGAAATTAGTCAGCGTTGAATCGTAATATATGGGGATTTTCCATAGTAAGTATGATGAGAGAATGCCGGAATTCCCAAGGTGCCCACTCCCTTCCATGCCCTTTCATTTATTTATTTCTGTTCCAACTTTCGTAACGCGCGTTTCAAAAATGACTTCAAGAGGTTGTGTGAATTCTTTTGAGAGTTTTCGCTATGTGGGTGAATTTGTAGTGAAAAAACAACAAAGAAATATTACTGATTTTGATAAAAAAGTGTATTTTGCGTATTTTGAAGGTAGGGGACCAGGAGAAATCTTGGGTCCCACGTGGAGTTTGTTCAGAGTTTGATGAAGGACTTAGAATGTGGTCAAAAGGAAAAGTTAAAACCTTTCGTTTTGGTGTTCCTACGATCTGGAGAGAGCCTCGTAACCCCAGCGATGACTGCTACTTTTGTTCGTGCAATGTGCAAGGGTATAGTACCAAAAATAAAAAATAATTTTTTTTTTTAACCCAAACATGGATTCGGCACTCCGCTCAGCGCCTCACCGACCTGGCATTCCTACACCACAAGCACCCCAAAGCCTAGACAATTCGCCATTATCAGAAAGTGAATCAGAAATATTTTTAAAAATCTGGGATGCTTCAAAAGTTTTTCAACTCCATTTTTTGAACTCCCATTTGGTTACTTCCCGGAAAATCTGGGTGCAGTTAGTGAAGAGCAAGGTGAGAGGTTTTACCAAGATATCAAGGAAATGGAAAGAAGGTATCAAGGTCGATGGGATACAAATACGATGGGCGACTACTGCTGGATGCTGCATAGGGAAAATACAACGTCCCACAAAAGAAAAAGCACAAAACGAAGCATCAAAACTAAAAAAAGCAGAGTTTATAAAGATTTATAATTGTATATAATGTATTTATAATATTTTATGACTTAAAATTAATTAAATTCGTATAATTTTATGATTTTTTTTCTTTTGTACATTCCCTGCAGAAGTCGTGTAAGGCGGGTTGGGCCTATATTTTAATTTCCACTTTGCAGAAAATTCTTACGTGATGGGTCGAAATGGATGGCATATTCGAATTCAGCATACCGAAATACATATAATTCACCCATTACCATTTAAAAAAAATTTAAAAATGTCAATTTGCAGACCTGTGTTATTTTTCTTAGGGCCTCCTGTGAGAAGCTCATGTTTTTAAAAATACAGGTTTGACCTCCAGAAAGAACTGATGAACGCTCCTCCGATCAACAAATTTATTACCTACAACTGTTATGAAAGTTTTAAATGGCCAGTGCAAGAAAAAGGTTGACCAGTGATTTCTGAGATTTTTTAGGAGTAAGAATGTAAATGAAATTTTGGTAACCGGTGAAATTTTTGATGTCTCTTTCTTCAAAATCAAAAAAAATCTACCACAAGTCATCACTGGTTACTCAGCCGAGTAACCAACCAACCCCTCACCCCTCCCCTAGCTGTCAAATTCTGACTGATTTTATGTTTTTATTGAAAAAAAAAAAATTCTCCTGAGCTTAAAATTTTAATTACATTTTTTACTCAATATAATGTCAGGAATCACTGTTTGATGTTCGTTACTTAACACCCTGCATATATTATAAAATCTAACTTTCTGTTACAAGAGTTCCATTTAGATTAAACTTCTCTGCGCCAACGATTTTAATTAAAAAGACTACTGAACACTTTTAATTTTAGCTCTACCCTTATCCTTAAAAATTTAAATTTGAGCGTGTTTGTTTATAATACATATAGTGTCAGTAAAAACATGGCATGCCGAAAAAAATTGTTGTCACCAATAACACATTTTTATCAAATTTTTCATCCTTGGATATTCCTGTCTCAGTCAGGGTTTACATACGGACTGGAAGATCATTTGAATTCATCGCAAAAGCAATAAAATTCAACGTTTCCCTTAACACTAATCCTGATGGTTCTAATGTCCGCTGGTGGATTGAATTCAATAAGATCAAACGGGCGAAACAAAGGGGGAACAGGCCTTATGTAGAGATGCGGGAAATTGACACAAGATGAAAGTCGCTTTACTTACCCATAAATAGAAATTGGTAACCGATATACCTACTAATACTTCGTATTACACATTTATAAAAGGAAGTTCTTGAAAAAAATTGTACTTAAGTACGTAATAGAGACTAGGTTTATATATATATGCCGGTTTTTCTATTTATTTATTTATTTCACTAACCCAACCCGCGACAAAATATCTCCGACAAAATATAGGTACCCGACAAAATATACCCGACAAAATATCCTGCGGACAAAACATCCCCCAACAAAAATATTCTAAAACCTAACCTAACCTAACCTAACCTAACCTAATAACAACAAAATAGGACGAAAATAATACAGACATCATGTGAAGACAATAAATTATTGTTCAAAAATAGTAAAATAAAAAAAAATAAGTTAGGTTAGGTTAGGTGAGGTTTTAGTAGATATTTTGTTGGGGGTTGTTTTGTCCCTAGGATATTTTGTCGGGGATATTTTGTCTGAGATATTTTGTCTGTGATATTTTGTCGCGGGATGAAAACACGCAGTACCTATAAAATGTTCTTAATAATAATGTGATTTTAAAACGACATTATTTAATACATACTTGGATCTAGGTTTTTCATTCCTGATCTAAATGTAATAGTTTTCCGAGAAAAATGTATTAGTTCAAAGGTGATCCTTGCAGGACGAAATCGGTCCGGGCAATATATTATTTTTTTCTACTAGGGTTGAATTATTATGTGGTGGTCTAATATTGATATTATTTCATCAATGAATAATTTCGCTGACTATTGCTACAGCTATTGAAAATTAATTTGACTTCCAAATTGTGCCTACTAATATTTGAATCTATATCTATCTATCTTCTTCTATCTCCTATCTTCTAAATAAATAAAAATGAATCGCCGAAATGTATGTACGCGCATAACTTCCGAACGACTGCACCAAATTGGATAAATCTTGTGTTTTTGTGTTCGTTATTGTCAGGACAAGGTTTGTGTAAAACTACTGGTGAGCTCTGGCATTATGAAATTTGTATAAAAAATTGCAATAGGTGGCACGCGAGCTGTTTGAAAACTGAATGTATGGAATGTGGGAGAGGTAGGGGTTCGCGGGAGGGGGGAAGGGAACCTGGGAGAGGGGGAGTGGAGTGGGGAGAGGGAAGGTGGAGGAGACGGAGTGGGAACGCGAGAGGGGAAGGGGACGTGCGAGAGGAAGTGGAGGCGGAAGGGGAACGGGACTAATGGGAAAGGACACGCAGGGAGAAACAATTTCTTTATTAGGTAAATGGCATAACAACGCATGCCGGGTACCAGCTAGTATTTTAATAATATTATATTACTAGCTGGTCCCAGCATGCGTTGCTATGCCATTTTATAAAGAAATTGTTTCCACCTTCTCTCTCCCCACTCCACTCCCCCCCCTTCACCCGTCCCGCGAACCCCACCCCCGAGTTCCCCTCCCCCCTCCCATGTTCCCCTCCTCCCTTCCCCCTCCCAGGTTCTCCTCCCCCTCCCTGGTTCCCCTCCCCCAGCTCTCCCTCCCTCCCGCTTTCCATAGCAATAGCTGCTTCCTCGCCTGCCACCAATAGCAATTTTTTTATACAAATTTCATAATGCCAGAGCTCACCGGAAGTTTTATAAAAACCTTGTCCTGACAATAATGAACACACAAAAAAAAAGAATTCTCCAATTCGGTGCAGTCGTTCGAAAGTTATGCGCTTAGCAACACATTCAGCGATTCATTTTTATATCATAGATAATTTTCGAATCGTTTTTCGTACTTTACTTAGAATCGAAGTACGTCTATGTGAATATTCCCTCTCTGCCCCTCTAATAAACACTTTTTCTTCCTCAAAATTTAGAGATTTTGTCAGAATTATATCAATTTAAAGAATTTTTATCAATTTAAAGCAGGTTTAAAGAATGCTTTTACATACGAAAAAAGTTAAGAATCGAATAAAATTTTCAAAGTTACAACAATTTTTTTTTAATAATCATATCCTTTGACGTCGAAAATTTACATTGAAACATTTTAATTCGATATCTCTTTGTGAATAAAAAAGATTTTTTAATAATGCTCTTGTACAAGTAGATATAGTACTTTATTTGAGAAATTTGAAAATAAAATTTCATTTCGGATTTCCGTGCTATCTGTATTTATGTAGGAGTCTGTTTATATTTACGCAATCAAAAGATGAAAGAAACATTGCTAACTGTAGTTGAACTCTCTAAATAAATTTTGATGGCTATTAAATTTTATTAAAGGGGAATTTTATCCAAGAACTTTGATATTTTCCCGGAAATTTGTCAATCATATAGAGATGCGTATCAATTTCGACATTTTTATTGAAATTGTTTGATATGGCAGTTTCGGCTTGTTACCCGGCACAAACAATTTAAGTGACCCGTGAAATTATTATTATTGTTTTAATTAAAGCAATTTTTCAAAATCTTGTAAAAAAAAAAAAATATTTCGAATGAGGTTGTCTTTTAAACTTAACTGTGTTTTGAAAAAATTATCAAACTCTATTGGTAAATGACCTTAGAATAATTTTGATCTCAAAAATTGTTTAATAACAGGCGCGGACCGCGGGAACAAATTTAATGAGATTCCTTTTTTAGTGTAATAATGACGCATATAGGTACACTTCGGTATTGAATTGCCTATACCTATGTTTTTAAATTGCGCTTCAATTGAAGTTCGATTGTCGTTTTCGCAATTCACATTAATAAACATAAGAATTCTATTTTCTTTCCTCAAGATGTTAACGATTCATATCACTTTAACAAATTGACAATGTACGTTTTTTAAATAAGTTAATATACTTTGACTTGGCGTAAACTTTTTAAAAGGTTTTTTCCTTTGCTAGTGGATTCTTTACAATCAAATACGATACATTCCAGATATTGAGGAAGGGGGACAAAAAAATTGCAAAATGCTGAAACCAATAATTCTACTTGCCGCACAAAAAATTGTTTTCACCATAATATATTTTCACATAATATGACGTATGAGGCGTACCTGACTTATTAATAATCTCCTGGATATTGAAATGGGAAAAACTGTGAAGCGATGGGGGAAAGCCTTAAACCAACTGAATAACTACACCAATATTTTTTTTGTAATTTATGTCTTAAAAATGCTGGCAAAAGTAAACCGAAAAACAAATTTTCTTTGTAAGAATTCTTAGAACTATCCGGAGTCAGAGAATTATTCAGCACTACCACCACCCTAGCACTATGCGAACACTTACTGAGAATATTTTAAGTACTAGTGGAACAGTTTCCAATATATTAACTTTCACAGTATAAAAAAAACTCTGGATAGCATTCAGATTTGGGCCATTATTCATTCAGCGTAAAAATACCGACGTCGACTGTTTTTCCAGCACCCTTTTGTGTACAAAAACCAACATTAAAGGTCAACTTGGTAAAAATATTTGGAAATGTGGTAACCGTTGTGGTTATATGATATTGTTAAAATGATTCGCAAAAAAACCCGAAAAATATCGTTTATGATCCAAACTGCATGAATCAACCTAATAAATTCAGCAATCGCCAGATAATAATGTAACAGTTTGTATTTATACTGGCCAAATATTCACTCGATGAAGTAAGCACCCATTTAACAATCACACAATAACTAGGTTGCTACGTATCAATCCTAATTGAAATTTTTCTACAAGCAAGTCGAATCCAGAGTTTTCGTTTGTTGCCCAAAAGATAGGAGGAACAATCGGATTTGAGTTTAGTTCCAAGCTAGCTGCCAGAGGATCCGGGAGTCTGTCTCAACGTGGGGAAGGCATATACTTCGGTGAAATCGTAATTACTGTGAGCTTATAACTTCTGTTAGTTTGAGTTTATTGACTTATCATTTTAATTTTGTTCTACTTGAACTGGCCCCCTTTAGTAATTTTAACATCTTGAGATCATTTTTAAATCATAACAAGCTATCAATTCATTTATTAGATTTTAACTATTTAGTTTCTTCTTCTAAGGATTAAACACGATCCTGAAGTATTTAAATATTATTTTGTTAGAGTCTCATGTTCTGTTTTATTATTTAATAATATAATTTGATTGTTGCCTCAACTCTTTTATGTTTAACTATAAATATTCTGTAGTACTTATTCTTGTATGCAGTATTACACCTTTAAACTATTACATTAATGCCCAAGTGTGGTGTACATTTATAAAGTATTACACTCATATTTTTAAAACCATTACAATATACGTTTTTTAATGACTATTCGGAAATGACATCATCTTTAGATCTTTATTAATGTTTTTCTAATCATTCATAATATGTAATGACAAAAGTTATTTTTGTTGAAAATTTTTTACAATTTTAAAATAGGTACTTAAACGTGGACGTATAAAAAGCTTTAGGAAAATGTTAATTTGTGGTTGGAACTAATTCTTCTTGCACTATAAAGCCACAACTTCAAGCCAAACATCCTCGTCGAGTTCACTTACATTGACCAGTTGGTGGCCGAGTGGTCCAAAGAGTCGGAAGTTTCATCCTGTCTTCGCGAATTTAATCCCCTACTAAGTTTTCCATCATTGCACACACAAAGTTTTCCGTTTAACCATTTATAGTAGGCGATATTCAAATAATGTCGGGTTTGAAGAACAAAATCGTTCGGTATTACGATAACTTCACAGCAATGTGTGAAAATCATATACAAAAAAGTACATCTTTGACTAATGAGATAATCTGAATGAAATGTTTTTAGGCTTATTGTTTTATTTTAGCACTCTTTTTTATGTATCTTTGTAAAGCTGTTTGTTTTCCAATTAAAGATATTATACACCAGATTAAAATATCCGGGTTAAATTTTCCCCACAGGAAAAACTAAACCCTTTCACACACTTCCCCAAATGATCATCTACTCAATCCAAGCTTTGCAATTGCACTCTATAAGTATTATAAATATAAAACAATACAAGAACAACATGTCAACCTACCAGAGACCAAATGGGAAAATAATTCACCGACTCCAAATATTTTCATATCAGAGGGTTCGGCTCTGTGGAATTCGTAATTTTTTTTATTTTTTTTTAATCCTTTATTTTTCCCAATTTTACATTTTATAGTTACATATTTTAGATATAATAAAAATAATGGGAACCCACTAAGGCGCAGCCTATGCGTGGGTATATTATAGTTAAATATATTTTATTTTAGTATCTAGAAAAAACAAATAGTGGTATATGAAGCAAAAACATTAATAAAATTTGTTTCAACAGTTTGTACAAAAAGTGTGTTCAATAGTGTACAAGGTAATAATTAGTGTATAGTGTAATAACAGTTATAAGTGTAATAATAAGTGTAAAGTTTGTGAGAAACATAAACTGATGTAAATTGAACCTATAAATCCTACTGGTCCCTCAATATAAATATTTAAAAAATCTTTTGTAATCCTACGTGTTTATTATTATTATAGACACATGAAACGGAAGAAGACACAGAAAATAAAAATGGTAACAATCACAACTGGTAATCGAACCCAGGATCTCTGTCTTTCCAATACATGGTCTTACACCACTCAGCCGTTATTCCGTTATCATTTACGTTATTTTTGTCGATCACCTATTTAAAATTAGGAATTAACAATATTTCCTTAAACTTTTTTTTCTTACATTTTTTTGTATTTATTTTCTGTGTCTTGTTCTGTTTTATGTTTCGTTTAGATTTATTGGTATTATCTTCTTTTTCAATAACAAATATTACATTGATGGATATAACCTTCAAAATACATAAGAAAGTTATTCCAAGAACATAAAAATTTACACGTACCTTTCTCAGTTAGCAGAGAAATTCCGTATGCATGAGCTCTTATCATCTCAGGGTCCTGCGTGGGATAAAAGAAAGCTACTATCTGATGTAAATAAAAGAACTCACAATAAACAAAATGTACTTGTTATTATTGACAAGCAAAAACATAATCTACATAAATACCTTTGTAAACTCAAAAAAAATGTAGAGAGAGAGAGAGAGATAATTCAGTTATTTTAGTAGAATCCACTCCAAATGATCATTCGTAGCTTGCCATAGTTAAAATGGCGCACCTCTTCTAACCTCAGCGACAAGGGCTCCAGATAGCTGGAGAAGAGCCCCAGAGCTGCCGCTTCGCAAGCCCATGACACAGTGAAGCAGTCCACCCACAGATTCCAGTCCATCCACAAAGGCGTCACAATGCGTCCGATGGCCATCTCTGAGCATTGAAAGGATATAAACCGCAGTTCTAGACTGTAAATGTGATTTAAGAAGTTCCTGAAGTCTTCACCAAAGTTGTCCTCGGTGATATTGGATTGTACGTGGCACAAGAATCTCAGTTCTAAGCACAAGAACACCAACCTTAGGTACCAGGCACACAGACATCATAAACACTTCCATTAGATTGTAATATTACATAGGTAACTCGATATCTCGTGATCATCACAATAAAAGTTTTCCTCGCCTCGAAAAAACAATCAACATCCTGCGTGTACCGCGACCCGGTACTATTTAACAGTCTCGTAAAGGCATCACGTCTGTTACACGCATAATATTGCAAATTTACACAATCATTTAGGAGTATCAAAACTCCTTACAAAATAAAACTTCCGACCAATCCATCGTTATGTCATGACGTCGCCCTTCTAATCGTTTTTTCTTTTTCAAAACAAAAAACAAACGAACAACGTTCCGGCAATTTGAATTTGTTATCAATCGTTTCAACGGCACCCGAAATTAATAATACTCCTACCGAGCAAGTAGGTACCTACTGAATAACTACCAAGAAAATAATTACGTTACAAAATGTTTGTTTGAGAATAAACAGGGGCTAATATGAAGCAAACAAATTATCCGCAATTTACTAAAGCATTTATCTACGAGTATATATATGTAGAGTGCAAGAGTCCTTTAGCTCTTCATCGTTAGCAATACAAGGATCTTAACAGATTGAAATAAATTCAGCGAGCCAAAATCTTGTTCGGGATCATGAAATTACACTTTATGTTCACAAACAACATTAGGTGTCACGCTTCCGTGGAGGCAATAATTGTAGACTGTTTCATTTTAGAAACGGTGTTATTTATACTTAATGCCCTCCTAATAGATACACGAGAGTGTGTAGCACTCATAAACACTTTACCATTACATGTTGGCGGATTCCCGGTGTACGGCCGTGTGCGATGTAAATAATTTTATTTGAAGGGTCCACTGCATGACCGTTGAATTTCACAAAAAAAATGTATTTATAAATGCCATTCGATAGCTTAGTATGCACAGCAACTTTGTGTGTTTCTAACATATTCAATATCACTCACAGTGCCGATAAAAATAACAATTTCTAAAAGCAACGCAAGGCTGAAAGTGTCACAAATAAATTAATGATAGAAATTAATCATCGTTAAAGAATGTGCGTCAATGTGGACAAGATCGTTCTTGAATATTAAAATGGACAAAAATAGTTTCGTATTATGGACAATCATCATTTTGCAATGGAAATTTATATATAGGTACATAGTTTTATTGGGTATATAATATAATATAATTGCTTAAATTACCCGAATTGTCACAGCGAAGAAAAATCTGTGATGTTTTATTGTTATTTAAAATTATCAACGGATATTTGGATAGCCCTGAACTTGTGAACATGATAAATTATCAAGTACCTAACAATTACAACACCAGACTCCATGCTCCATTTAACGTAGTTGCTTCTCGCACTAATTTTATGCTCTTGTCTTCAGAGATTGCATCGTATGGGGAATGAAACTTGCTCTGTCGATATATTTTTTTATAAAAACATCGCTTCCTTCAAAAAGCGTATATGTATGCTGATGCAAAAATCCTTAAATGATACAGATTGTTAACAGTAACAAATTTAATACCCATTGCTCTGTAACTACTTTCATTATACCTACTTACTTCTTTATACATATATGTAATTGCTGTGAACCTTTTATTTTATTTTTTCCTGATAATAACAAACTAACGTAAAAATCCTTAAATGTATCACATAGTTAACAGTAACAAACTTAATACTCACTGCTCTGTAACTACATTCATGATAACTACATTCATTGCACCTACTTACTTATTTATATATGTAATTACTGTATACCTTTTATTTTTTTTCTTTTTTATAATAATAACAAACATACGTACATTTATGATAGCAAAAAAAATAAATAATAATGAAAAAATAAATAAACAACAAAAAAATTAATTACAAGAAAATTACCTACTTTTATATTAATCGTTAAAAATGTTTTAAACCACTGCAATACCGGTATGCTTCGAGTATATTTGGAATCACATTTTGTGAGATATTGTGACAATAATTATTGTATCTAATGTAGCATGAGCCCAAATACGAATCCGCTGGTTGAACTCCTTTTGTAAACAATTACTCGAATGCTGATACCTACTTATGTTAGGCCTACTTATATATTTCTAGCTCTGTTTATCATTTTATGTACTATATACTTATGATACTGCATACTTGTTATAATGCTCCTGTACAATTTATTTTATATGTAAAAGCCATCTAGGCGTAAACAAACAAATAAATATAAATAAATAAATAAATATAATTTTTTTATTTGTTACTAGCGAGCTATATCATGTCTACAAACGGTATTAAAAAAAATTATTCATTGACTTCTCAATAATAGGTGTGTTTTTTCCTACAGTTTTAAAATTTCAAGTACAAATACCTCAAAATCTCTTTCCATGGACATTCAACGGTCTTGCAGTGGACCCTTCGTTGTGAAAATGCTGAGTTCTATTTACCTTCACACGGTTTCTCATGGCGTTTGATACAGGCGCGTCTAAAGCCATATTCTCGTCATAGCCTTATCATTTGAACGACATCAGGAAATATTTCTCAAAATTATAAATTTCATCACAATAATTGGGGGTTTGATTTTCTTATTTTGTCGAATTTGTCGACTTTAAGTCCCAGAACAATTTATTTTTTTCCCATCAATTTCGTATATTATTCTTCAATTAAGTGTTATAAGAACTTGTATCACAAAATAAACGGAGTACAGCCATAGCCTTTTCATTTGCACGACATTACGAAATATTTCTCAAAATTATAAATTTCATCACAATAATTGGGGGATTGATTTTCTTATTTCGTCGAATTTGTCTTCTTTGAGTCCGAGAACAATTTTTTTTTTCCATCAATTTCGTATATTATTCTTCAATTAAGTGTTATAAGAACTTGTATCAAAAATAAACGGAGTATAGAATACTAGAGTGTAATGAATTTCTCATTTTCACGATCGAGAGAGATTTTAATCATCGTCTCCTAATTTTATTTCTTATTCGTCTTTATGATCCTCACCAGAGTCTTAACTGTTCCTAAATCTCGGTGGGACTATGGCATCTACAATTGGGATTTTTGTGAGCGCGAAAGGAAAGGAAAAGAAGAGGAAACTGTTGTGTGGAAGGTAAATAGGGTAGTACCTACCTACTCATTCACCCGGTCAATTAACACGACTAAACTTGTAGCCAAACTTTCGATTCCTAATGGTGGTCTTTCACCTGGGCAAGACTAAGAGAATCTACCACTATGAAATGAAAAAGATAGGTTGTTATTTATTTATTTTATTCAGGTTCTCCATAAAACAGTTATACACTAAATTATTACGGAGAAGATAACAAAATTTAAAATATTTACGGAGAAGATTACAAAAATCATTATTACGGAGAAGATTATTACGGAGGTTATTACGGAGAAGATTACAAAAGAAAAAAAAGTCCGTGGGGGCAGTTTCACTATGTTGTGACGTATGTAAAAAGAAACAGAATCGTTAAGCAGTTGAATTTCTCTGTTTAATGGCGCATTCTCAAAGGAAGAATTTCTCGCTTTCGGAGCATAAAAAAGTGCGTGGGATCTCCCACGAGTATACGCGTTAGGGACATATAGGTTGATCTTCTTTAACGTAGGTGGATTCAGAACAATACCGGAGATCAGCTTAAAAAAATGTTTCCCCAAAAATATTTTTTGGCGGGCTTCTAAGATATTTCAAGCATTCCTGTTAAGAAAACGATGGATACAGGAATAGGTAGTATGTATATTCCCTCATATACAGGTAACGCGTAAACCTTTTTGTACTTTTTCTATTTCTAGGATATGGCTTTGTTCAGAGGGGGCCCAAATACTGGAGCTATATTCTAGGATGCTGCGAATAAGTGCTTCATTAGCAAATGATCTCGCATTACGAAGAACAAATCCAAGCATTTTGTTGGCGCGGGAGACATCGTCAGATATGTGGGATTTGAAAGAGAGATTTACTTCAAAAATCACGCCAAGGTCACGAATCTCATGAGGCAGATGTATTATTCTTACCACAAACATACCAATTTGACCATAATCACCAGTAATCTGATGGACGATGACGACATCGATAGGCAAAGAAGAGCTCTCAGTGTAAAAGCAAACATGCTCAGTAGAAGATTCCGCCTTTGCAGTACTGCTGTAAAAAGGACGCTCTTCCTTTCCTTCTGCGCAACACTGTATACCTGTGAACTCTGGGCAAACTACAAGAAGAGTAGTATAGAAAGACTTCGGGTTCAGTACAACAACGCCTTCCGCATAATGTTTGGTCTCTCCAGATATTGCAGCGCTTCCCGGATGTTCACGGATGGGTGAGTTCCTGGCTTTGCAGCCCTTATTAGATCCAGGGTGGCAGGAATGAGGGAAAGGATAACCAGCTCTGGAAACATCCTCGTCATGGAAGCCCGCCTCAGTCCATCATCTAGTATTGATGCTCACTGGAGAAAATACTGGCTCCTTACGTGCTCACAGAATCCTGAAAGCTTAATATTATTATTAATTTAAAATAAAACAATAACTTTGTAAACACCACTTTTATTTTATATACTTTATGCCGACCGGGTTTCGCTACAACCGTAGCTTCATCAGGGCAGTATAATTCTCTACTAACATTAGGTAACATGTGTGTTATAATATATAATGGGCTGGACTCATCAAGTGTAGGGGGAGGAAGAAGACATAGATGGAGAATTGGGAAGGGAACGGACGTGTTCTTTATCAATAGGGAACAATCTTAGTATGGGACTTTTATTTAAATTTAGTTGATTATTAATTACCTTACTATTAGTGTTTATGGCTTTCCTAAGTTCAAGTGCCTCTAAATTATCCAATCTTACACCGATATTGTTTTTATGAATCAGTTTGGCGCCGGCTGTTTTGTCAAATTTATGATCTTTTTCGATCAAGTGGTTTGCGAATTCTGAGAATCGAGAGCTGTGTAGACATCTGAGATGTTCTTTGACGCGGGTGTTTATGTTGCGCGCTGTTTTACCAATATAAAAAAACTGAGCAGTCACTGCATTGAAGCGAATAAATTCCCGAGTGAGATAAGTTATCATCCCACGGACATATGAATATATCTGGACCTGCCCTAAGTGATAAAAACGTATTATTTCCCCCTCGCCATGGAACCGGCTGGAGCTCCTCCTTGGCGCCAGTTCGCCCCATGTGGAGGGGATAGAGAATCGCTTGAATCTAAAATGTGTGACGTCATCATTCTTGCCGTGAGCAGCGCGAAGCTAACATCTATACATTTAACGAAAAAATAACACGCCAAAACAGTAGCTTGTGCTATACAACATACCTACATATCAATGTGCACATAGCGAATGTGGGCGGTTCCTTAGTGTGCTCGTCGCTGGTTACAGGGGTAAGTAAATTATGAAACATTTGTAAAAGTGTCTTAACTAAACAAGGCAACAAAATATTGCTATGTGAAAACGAGCGAATCTTTTTGGGGTGTACATTTGGCCTACGCAAATATTTTATTATCGTTGCAAGCAATTCGCGCTCCCATGTAAAAAGGTCTATTCATTCAAAGCAGATTTTGGTTTTGAGAACTAAATGGTGATATTATAATGCGAGATGCCTATATACTGTCAGATTGATTTAGTCTTCTTCCCCTCTTCGCCCCCCCATAGTTTGGTTTTACCCCTCACCTGTATCTTCTGGTCTATCCATTTGGATGTCTATGTATCATCCTTATCTTTACCGTTCATTAAAAGTTTGCCTAGATTATTATTAGTGTAAAATGCTGGTTTGATTTCTGATGGGAGATTTTTAACACTTTTTTGAGAGAAATTATTGATATACAGGATTCTACGCCACTGATACGGTTGATTATTATTACTTGGTATATTATTATTATGAGGTGGACTGTTGTATAAAAATTTACTTGTGGATAATTTCTTTAATTTTTTATTTAGAATGTTGTCGACTATGTTTGGGTTGTAACCGTTATTTATTGCTATTTGTTTGATCGTAGATAGTTCTATTGCAAAGTTGGTATTTGATAAAGGGACTGTAACTAATCTATGTGTCATGGAATGAAACGCTGAATGTTTTTGGGAGTTGGGATGGTTAGAGGAATTGTGAATCGTTATATCGGTGAACGTCGGTTTGCGGTAGATTTTATATTCAATTTTATTATTTATTATCGATAACGTTAGATCTAAAAAGTTTAAGGTAGAATTGGTTCCTATTTCTATGGTGAATTTAATTTGTTTGTGGAAGGAGTTTATTAGCAGCAGGAAGGAGTTGAGTTGTCTCTTGGTTCCTAACCAAACACAGAAAACATCGTCAACATATCTCTTCCATAATAATAAGTTTTGTAATAATGGTGATTTACTAATAAAAATATTATTCTCTAAATTGTCCATGAATATATCAGCGATGAGAGGCGATGTCGCTGCCCCCATGGCCAGGCCTTCTTGTTGTCGATAAAAACGTTCATTGTATTGGAAATAGTTTTGGTTAAGACATATATTAAACAAGTGAGATAAATCCTTAGAGAAATTATTTGGTAACTTTGAATTTTGTAGCAATTTAGATAATGTATTTTTGCTTTCGGCTACGGGAATATTTGGAAACAGGTTAACAACATCGAAGGAGACTAATTTTGCACCATTGGGGATATGTAAGTTTTCAAGTTCATCAATCAAGTCAAAGGAATTTCTAATGGTGTATTTTGGAGCAAAAACTTTTGAGTTATTGAATACATTAGTTATAAATGAAGCTATTTTGAAATTTGGGGAATTGCAACTTGATACGACTGGTCTTATAGGTATGCCCGGTTTATGGAGTTTTAAGAAACCATCTAATTTAGGGGTTTTTGGATTTTTTGTAAAAAAAATTACTTGTTGATATGAGTTGTCTTGAAAGATTGGGGATTTACATGATCTTAGAGCACTTTTTATATTTTCTTGGAATTTCGTGGTGGGGTCCTTAGGTAGAATGTCAAATTTGTCCGTATTAATAAATTCTTGCACTTTAGAGTTATAATCACTTTTATTTAATATAATGACAGTATTGCCTTTGTCTGCCTTAGTTAGTATTAGTTGTTCATTTTTTAATTTTTTACGAATGTTGATCATAGTGGAAGTTTCACGGTTAGAACTAGCTTTAAGATTAGGAACTAGCTTTTTTATTGTTTCTGCACTTTTATACAGGGGTGGTCCAGGTTTATTATATAACGCAGTTTCAATGTCCACGGCAACGTTTTCTACTGCACTAATTATGTTATTTTTACTATATTCTAAATTATATTTGAGGCCTTTAGATAACAGGGTTAACTCGTCTGGTTGGAATTGAACCGATGAGAGGGTACTACACAATTGTTTCATTATAAAGGGATTTCCTCAAACAAAGAATATTCGTCACTAGGAAAGCTGTGCGAAGAGTACTTTTTAGGTGAGCGTCTGACTGGTCCACGCCGGTCGCAATGCACGCATGGCACGCAACGGATTTTTCTATATCTTTATATGAATTAGTACAACACTGCGTCCACTATCGGCAAATACCGGTGGTCGGTATGGGCAACGGATTTTTCTGTATAAAGATATAGAAAAATCCGTTGCGTGCCGTGCGTGCATTGCGGCCGGCGCGGACTGATGGACGTTCACCTTTAAATAGTGGAATACGTGAATTTGTTTCTTGATGAGACCCATGTTTAAGATGAATATATACGTAAAATCCTATTTAGATACTATTTTAATTAATCTTTACGACGAATCGGCTTACAGTATGAACATCAAAAAATATGCTACGGATAAATCGAAGCTTTTACTAGCTTTTCTATGTATTGGAATTACAATAAAATTATTATTTACGTAACAAAAAAATATA
The DNA here is from genome assembly GCA_917880885.1 of Limnephilus marmoratus. NCBI lineage: Eukaryota > Metazoa > Arthropoda > Insecta > Trichoptera > Limnephilidae > Limnephilus > Limnephilus marmoratus. The sequence continues at coordinate 55,367,452 of OU862906.1, read as the reverse complement.
AGCGTAAACCACCAAAATAATGTTTTTTCATGACTTAACTGAGAAACAATCTTTAAAAAATACCCCTTTATGGATAAGACTAATTTTGAGGTTTTCCATGTTCTAACTTTTTTTCGTTCTTATAAAATTAAGCACAAAATAAATAAAGACCGCTTTTCGCTTACTAGCCTCGTGCAAAAAGAAGCTCGATTTTAAAATTTTGCAGGCATGAGATTCGAAATATTTCGAGCGTTTATATTCCTCTTAAGGAGGAAATAAACACAATCTGACAAAACGCTTTAGAGCCGAGAAAATGAACAAGTCGTTTTCATGAGGAAAATCTCAACGTTGTTCGCTAGACTCGTTTTAAAATTTGTGAACAGGATCGTCTCAAGTTAAAGACAAACTTGATGATGGTTAGGCCAGAGTATACAAAACGAGTATGTAAAATTTTTATAATTAATTGTCATGTATTTTCACGCTGTTTGAGAATCGAGCCGGTCATATCCCGACTACATTAATCGCTACGATTAACTAGATGGGTATCTGACACATCAAGCAATTATTTCCTGTGAATAGATAAAAGGATGCCTCCTGAGCGAAAGATAACATAATTGGCTGTGAGACCCTTAAAACTATACATTAAAACTGGCTGACGAAGCAGCCCGAGTAATCGATTAGACATTATTACAATCCAAACATGGTAGGGTCGGAGGCTCGGTCTGTATTATTTCAGCTACCGATATTCCTGCAGCCCCTATGGCTCGGTATTAGGGACTGCTTCTGACAACGTAATTAATTCCACCTTCCGGACACCGAGGATAACGAGAGACTTCGCAAAATAGGGAATATAATGTAGGGTACGTTATGAGGAATGTTTGAGTACGAGTCACAAGGAGATAGGTGTGGAAGTGGGTGGAGTGAAAGTCAAACAAAGAAGGTATCTCCATTAATAGCTCGTTAACTTAATCTTGCGAAAAAGTTAATTAAGGTTGCTTAATTATCCGTATGTGATTAATTTCACTTTTACTTGTTAATTTAGTTGAATTTACATTACATACAAACAACTTTTGAATTCAATCGAGGATTTTATGCTGTGTGAAAGCAATTTGATTGTTAAAAGCAGTATATTTACCATCTATGTGCATTAATTGAATGAACACGAGCTTCTAGGCAAGGTACAAATTTGAAATAAATTCTACCTTCAGTCCATATCTTCTTAGTATTAGAAGAAATTTGGGAACAGCACTATCATATTAAATTGTTATTAATATACGAGCATAATAAACAGTGGAAACCACTTATCATCATTCCGAACATACAATGTAACCCGATCTGGGGCCTGATTCTCCAATCCAAATCATTCGAAATCGTTGTCGGAAGTATATGTATATGTCGCAGGCAAATCGTAAAATCAGGCCAATCATGATGCGCCTGAGGCACTTAACGATCTGCCGCCAGGCACTTCATGAAGTAGCCAGGCGCATCATGATCTGCCTGATTTTACGATCGGCCACCGACATACACATCAACATTTATATTCTCGAGTTAGTCAAACTTACATACTAAGATGCCAAACGTCAAAGTCATTCACTCGAACAGCGAGTGGGTCGAACTAGTCGACACCATCTAGTCTTCGACAAAACGCTCTTCGAAGGAATAACGTCTTATATTTATACAAAGTTGTTTGAAGGTTCCATAATATTACCGGTGATGTTGGCTGCAACACATAATGTAGAGCAAGCTGAAGCAGATTCTTTGAGACCAACGAGAAAGTAGATCTAATAATTGCTAATTGTAAATAGTAAAATTAGATAGAGCCTAAGATTAATGATAAATTGTAAAGCGCCCTTGAGGTGATTTTTCACAAAAACGGCGCTCTATAAATTGTCCAATTATTATTATTATTATTAATACTATAATGTATCTGACTATAACTTCGTCGGGAATTACAGGGCAGGTAGTCACTGTGTCTCCGTTCCTAAAATCCCTTTCCAGTTTGTCAGCTCTATGTGTTGAAACTAAGGTGAGGACAAAATTACTTTAGAAACAATGAATTTATCTGTTGCAGTGTCTTTTTGCAGGTATTAGCAATTTTGAATTTCTTTTCCACAGCTGTTTTAGGTTGTGAGTCATGTACCCTTCATCCATTTCGAAGAAAGGCGGTAGTAAATGACGTTGTCATGACATTTCAAACTTGCATAATATAAACGTAGAAAACATCGGAAACATAGACAATATTCACTGGGCCGCCAATCTAATCACCTCCATAACCTTGGACATTCAATATTACGATAAATGAAAAACTCTAGTGAAATTTCATCGAGGCGACGGATAATTTTTCATTCGTAGAAGAAGTTAACGAATAACTCTTGGTCGCTATTGAAGAATTGAGCCCCCTTTTCACTGTGTTGATCGAAATCTTCATAACCTAAAGCACAGAGCATATTTAAATATTATTTTATTATTCTTTCGTGATTTTCATGCATTAACTCTAAGTGACCAGCTCAGGTACGGGGGCTCCATCGAAACCAGAGTTAAGTTAGCCTCTCAGAAACTGGGCGTAGGTACTGTACGGGGCCCGCAGATACTTTAATAGTACCCAACTGCTAACCTTGTACAAATCGCAAGTGCGCCCCACGGTTGAATTTGGCAGCCACCTCTGATCTGGAGCTCCAAAATACCTAGCTAAAAAAACCTTGACTCTGCAGAAACGGGCGATCGGTTTAATAGATTCTCCCATCTTAACAGACGAACTGCAAGCTTTAGAGCATAGGCGTCAGGTGGGAATGCTGTCCTTGTTCTACCGCTATTACAATGGAAGATGCTCCGAGGAACTAGCATCATTGATCCCCTCGGCACCGGTGCATAGTCGGGAAACACGCCAAACACGCGCCCAACATTTGTACACGGTTGACATTACTCACATGAGAACGGGTCGTTTCTATGACTCGTTCTTGAGTTCAACGGCTCGGCTGTGGAACGATTTGCCGGCCTCTGTGTTTCCTCCCTCCATAACATGGGTCTCTTCAAGACCCATGTTCACTCCTTCCTTTCCTCAAAAAAACCCTCCACACAACATCTACAAAGATGACATAGGCCCTGAGGGAAATTATTTTCCTCAAGGCCTCCTGTGTGGAGTTAATGTAAAAAAAAATGTGCATAAAAATCTTGTTTTACTTTACCTATTTAATTCAACCCATCTGAAATAATTAAAAAAGAAAAACTTCGTACTTTTACAGGTTTGTTAAACATTTCTCCACACCATAATTTATATTTGGAAAGTGGGGATCGAACGCGGAACTATTCGCGAGCGGGTGGATCGACGGCAATCGGAAACAGAAATAATTCTCTTTTAGTTCGTCAACCGTCACTGGGTTAAAAAGTTCCATATCCGCTTTTTCAATACAAATTGCCAATAGAAAGTAATCGAGATGTTAATATGCTGCGTTATTCGCTAACCACAATGTAAATAATAGAAATAAGCAAAATATTAAAATCATTGAAATCAAATGCGAGTGCCGGTTACGATAAACTCAAATACAAAACAGTGCTAAGTCTCTCAACGGAATTGGTTCCTATATTATCAAAATTGATTAATCAATGTTTTAAAGAGGGAACTTTTCCAGACAGCTGTAAAATTGCCAAGGTGATACCAATTCACAAAGGTGGGTCCAAAACAAATACCTACAAAACAAAAACTACAGGCCCATCTCAATCTTACCAATCTTATCAAAAATTTTTGAAGGTGTAATCTACGAAAGATTAAAAAATTTCGTATTAAAAAAATCATTCTTTTATAAAAAACAGTATGGCTTTAGGAAAAAATCTAACACACTTGCGGCAATAAACGACTTAATCAGTAAACTTAGGGGTGGCATTGATGGTGGAAATTATATCTTATCTATACTAGTTGACCTTCAAAAAGCCTTTGATACGGTAAGCCATGATATACTTCTCAAGAAACTCGAGAAACTTGGTGTAGTTGGTCCTGCTCTTAATCTATTCAAATCATATCTTAGCAATAGAAAGCAATTCGTAAGCATTAACAATCAAAATAGTAAGCACCTTCCAATAAACTATGGAGTTCCGCAAGGATCCATACTAGGGCTACTACTGTTCCAAATTTATATCAGTGATATTTCGCAATTAGAATTAAACGGTGAAATTTACTTATATGCAGATGATACTGCAATATTCTACTGGGGTAAAGATCTAAACATACTACTAGAAAATGCACAAAATGACCTAGAAAGAATTTGCGGTTGGCTCCAATCAAATATCCTAACAATGAATGTAAAAAAAACAGGATACATGATTTTAAATTCAAACCGTAAAATAATTCCTCCACATGTACCATTAAAAATTGAAAATAACGATTTGCAAATCCTGAAACAGGAAAAATATCTTGGGCTGTGCATCGATAAGCATTTAACTTTTAAACAACACATTCAAAATGTAAAAGATAAAATCACACCATTAATTAGCGTTTTTAGTCCGTTATCATATCTATTATCAATTAGATTAAAAAAAAGTTTATACTATAGTCTCGTACACTCACACCTAAATTACCTAATTGAAATCTGGGGAAATGCGTATGAAACATACATCAATGAATTACAGGTAATTCAAAATAAGATAATCAAAAAACTATTTCACTACGAATCCAAAACATCCACAAAAAAATTATATTTTTAAACAAAACTGCTAACATTAAGAAAACTCTACGAGTACAATATATGTGTCCTTATATACAAAATAAATAATAAACTCATACATACAAACACAGAATTCATTAAAACGTCCCAAGTACACAAACATTTTACACGACAACACGATAACATACGTTTAAACACCATAAATATTAACTACGGTAAGCAATCAATTAGTTACGAGGGGGGCAATTTATATAATTCCCTTCCAGATGATATCAAAAACGAAAAAAGTGTGGGCAAATTCAAAAAAAAATTGTTCATGTTTATTCACAAAAAACAAAGTAGTGATAGTGAATAATATCGTATGGTAATATAATATCATGTAAATGTTAGTTTTGCAATCTAATGTAATCTAAGTTTATGAAATGTAAAAACTGTACATAATTCAATATTCTAGTTAAGTAAGTGAAAATGTTCTTTTCTTTTTTACTGGAATAAAAACATATGAAAAAAAAAAAAATGCATACTACTTTAAACGGAAAAAAAACTTGCTTCCCGGAGCCCTAAATCATGGCGGCTCGGACGGAAGGCCTTCCACATTAAATTATGGCTGATCGGATGGAATGAGTTAAAATACATAAGGAAACGAAAATCCCAACTTTGATGATATGAAAATCAATTTTGAATTTTCTGAATAATATTTATTAAAAAACTCATTTTTATATTCACTCTCACTTTTCAGATAAACACAAAGAACTTTAAGTTTAACAGGCGCTGAAAATTTACCCATTGTTCGTCTCAGTAATTTGGGAGGCGGGAATGGGTACCGCCGCCCCGGGAACCTTTAACACCTCTGCCATAGGTCACCCCAAGTAGCAAGTAGTTCGCTACGTTTGGTGATTTAGCAGGGGTGCCCGGGTTCATGGGGTGAGGTTTGTCTAGGTCTTGGAGGCGGATGACCAAGACACACTGAACCCCAGATTCCTACCCACTCCTTAAACCCTTTTCCTTCCCAGAACTCTCCTCTCCTTCCTTTCCTTAAAAAAACCCTCCACACAATATCCCCAAAGATGACATAGGCCCTGAGGGAAATTATCTTCCTCAGGGCCTCCTGTGTGGAGTGGAGCTCGTGTAAAAAAAAAATAAAAGTAAAGCCAATATTTTTTAACGATATAATACTATCAATATTATCAATCTTCTATATGGATCAACATTTTACTCTCCTCTTCAAAATTCTAAATCGTTAACCACCCATTAGGGAAAACCACAAAGTTTTCAAGGCAGATTATATTATACAAAGTTAAAATTTACATGTTCTGTTAAAATGACACTCTTGTTTGCTGCTCATCGAATCAACGTGTGTTACTGTGAGATAAATATTTACTCGAAATGCTTAATCTAACCGTCTTAGAGTAACCTACCTAACCGTACTTACGGCTCGTGTTGGGCCGTAATCACCAAATTAGCCCTTATTACCTCTTCTGCATATTCCTGAAGGTACGTGACAAGGTTCAGAGTGTTACAGTAAACAGTTTGCTCGGCTCACCTATTTTCCACCTGGTTACACAGAGCACAGGGCACGAGTATCCCAGGGGAAACATTACACTGGGGTTGGAAAAGCGGATCGCGTTCTCCCCTAAGGTCAGATAACTTAAGCAAATAGGGATAACACAAGATGCACACTCGACGCGTTTGAGACGCTTAAGATACTTTTTATTTCATGTATGTATGCGTTCATCATAAATGTACAATTTATTAATTATATGGGACGTGTGGTATTGCACTATCCTCCTCACATCCTGGAAGAAAGAATATTTTAAGAAGAAACCAGATTTTATTTTAAACATGTTTTTTTTCGTTTACACGCATATTATACTAAAATATTTCAGAAATTAATCTAATTCATTATGGAATTACTATCGATACAGTGAGTTTGTTAAAAATCTTGCAAATTTACCGTAGATTTCGAAGAAAATAAAATTTTGAAGAATATTTGACATCCATCTTATTCAGAGAGCGAATCGCTCTCCTCTGACGAATTCGGGCACAGGTAATGGGCATGGTAGCCATTTAAATAATTAGAAAGCACTAGAAATTTAAAAAAAGCGGTAAAAACCAATTGTCATGTACGTAATAATCAATTAGATGTATCTAGTAGCCCTATATTAGATACGTTTCCAATAAACCATTAAAAATTTCCCTGTCAATGTTTTGTTCCTGTCGATATATTATTATAAGCCATTAGTCTGCATTATTAATTGTCTGTCGTTTCCACTTGCCTTTGTACTGATGTAAATGTACCTATCCCTACTATTTGTTATATTTTTATCTTGTTCTCTCCCTCTGTAATTATATATAAGCGCACACTACGTATTTCTTGTTTAGTATAAATTTGTACCCTGATGATGTTTGAGCAAAGCGAAACCGGTCAGTAAATAAATTAATGACCCGTGGTTTTACACAAAACAAGTGTTTTGTTTTTATTTTATAATTGTTTTTTAAAAGTATTTAATCACCACACTCTATAATGTTCATTGTTCACAGTTCTTATTTGTCTACACTTGTTTGTCTTTTATTAGTTTTGTTAATTTTAATCTTATCTTGACGAAGAAATCATTGGTTTTGAAACATGTAGATAATTTTGATTAACTAAGGGGTGTTTTACAAAGTTATTTGTTTTCATTTAATTAAAACTAGCTGACCCGGCGTACTTCGTACCGCCTCAAAATCAATAACTGTTGTGTTAACTTATAAGTTGAATAAATTTCAGTTTTTTTTTATGAAGTTACAAATTACCCAATGAAGCAATTATCGATCCACAACTGTCAGTGTTTTATTTTTGTGAGTATCAGAGATGGCGTTGTGTACGGATTTATGTTTTTTGTGATTTTCTTAGTTTTCAAATTACTCACGGGAATTGCGTTTCAGTTTCTTTTTACGTGGGAGGGAAATTTATTACAATTATTGTATTTTTTCCTTTGGAGGGTTGCACACATACGTTAAACGTTTGTCTCATTTTCACTGGTGATATTGAGTGTATATAAAAAAGGGGCAACATTATTATGTTAAGGAACAAAAGCAAAATAACCAGCGCATTGACAATTGCCGTTTTTGAATTTTTGGAATTCACTCACCATTCAATATTATACTTATCACAATATTTCTGCAGCTCTTTCAAAAGATGAGAATTCGTTCCATGCAAAATGTACGAGGAAAAGAATTTTCTTCGTAAATTTTTTTTCGTGAATTTTTCCCATGTTTTAATAGCTATTCTGCTATTCCGGGCGGAGACAAATCTAACAAAACAAACATCATCAAAATCGGTCTGCCGTTCTTGGGTCATAAATAGTGTAATTAACCCGACTTTGTTTTATATATTAATAAGATAAGATGACGCCACAAAGTGATTTTGCGAAGAAGAAAACTCTGATAATTTACAAGTTTCCTATACCAAAGCGTTTAAAAATAGGGCTCCTTTCATTTCGGCATTAATGTCCTCATCACATAACCCAAAGTATTGCTCCAGTCTTGCTTGAAAAACGTCAAACCAATCTGTCATGTGACTGAAGGTCGGCAACGGTTTTAGTTGAGTCTTACAATACTACAATTAACAGTTGACAAAAAAGTTAATTAAAAATTGTAACTATGATTGATGATGGTGAACCTCCCTCTACAGTCTCTCCGTCACGACCAGACCTTCTCATCTTCAGGGATCAGCTCCCCACTCTGGCCGATTACAACCATGATCTGATAACATGGTCACAGTTTAATGTTGCGTAGCTCCCTGCCTAGTAATACTATTATATTCATGCATTCAAGAGTAAGACCTAAATGTATATATTTTTTATTGTACCTAATAAAATGAATTACATTTTATACCTGATGGATAATTCAGAAAATTACGCGGCCATTCGTAAGAATCCATATCTTGGTTATTTTTCATGTGTGTTTTAGATAAATATTTTTGTCACGATTTCTTGAAAATCATCATTTACTCTGTGGCTTTCCAACATTACAGTTGATGTACATACATTTGTTTTAAACCACTTTATATTAATTCATTAATCTTATCGTTTCGGAAATACCCTTTCCTTATCGGGAGAACATCAATTTTTTTTTTCATATTCCAAAATATCGTTCTATTCATTCTAAGTACAATACGATAAAAAAAAATTCTCGACAATTTTCAAAGAAGTTTCACAATAACGGCTTTTCGATGACCTTTCGGCATGACTGCTCCGCGGCTCAAAGGAGAGGCTATTTACTGAGGCGTGAAGCGTGAATATTGACAAAATACAACTCACATCTCCAATACTTCTCCAGCCAACAGGCGGAAAAACTGTGTTGTCTGACACAATAGGCACGTTTTATAATAAGTTTTATTATTACTTTCTCGACTGAGATAAATCGAACTTCGATAAATTCTGTTTTTCAAAAGTTTTAGTCCCTCTAGCAGCAACAAATACTGAATTTATCCAGTCCTCTTTCGATTTTCAATATTCTTTATTCATAAAAATATCTTAGGTCTATACAATTTTTACAGGATTTTCGACTACCACACTAGGCACATCCCCGTATTACAGTAAATTATTTTTTTTAACCTATAAGAAAACAAATAAAAAATGACGCCACAACATGAAATTGTGAAAATTAAAGAATTAATTGATTTTAATTTAAAACTTGTCGCATCAACAGTTAGTCACAACGATGCCCCGGACCTACATTATACAGTTGAGAAGGGCTTAATCAACTATATTCAATAAGCATAATCTTGTAATGCAATAATCACCGACTACAATCTACCTGGCCTGCTTTGTTTACCTAGAGAAGATACGACTAATAGCGATGTTACACGGTTCACTTCTACAATTCAATTATAATTATAAAAGTGAATGATACAATCTCATTGTTCAAAATTCAACGCGGTTAAATGAGAAATTAACGCGTTAATACAAGTATTGAATGATTCAATCGATCTTTATTCGTGCGCGTCGCTGCCACGTGACAATTTGCGTTGTACCTGGTCAAAATGGTTTATAAATGGGAAGAGGAGCATACGTCTCTATTTTTGGAAAATTTTAAGAAGTTCTCAAGCCTTTGAAATATTAAAGCGGAGGGTTTCATTTAATTAATACGTTATTTAAATGATCAAAAATTAAGGTAATTCCCAAGCAAAGACCTGATTGAATCGAATACCGCAATTTGAATCGAATAGTTCACTTCTTCAGGATACGTGTAAACAGTACCTATACCGTTTCAATTCTGCGTATTCAACCAAAGTGAAGCAATTTGGTTGAACCGTGTAATATTGCTATAAAAAGTACTCATACACTATATGCAACGCAATATGTACAAATATATTGCTTGCGTTACAGTTGCTATTTTGTCCTCAAATGCTTTTGATTTTATATATCTCATTTACCTAATATATTCTATTTTTTATTGTTTTTCAAAGTACAATCCCGTTAAACCGCAATTAAGCAGTTTGTCAACAGGATGTTAATGTTCAATTACAAAATTTTCAATTATGAATAATAATGTACAACAACAACGATTGTTAAATAACGACGTTTGTTCAATTACTTTGTAAACATACATTTCAGTTTGTACAGCATACCCACTATCGCCCTAAGCCTTTTATAAATTTTGTTTATTTGTATGTTCCATTTGAAGTTGCAGTCGTCAGTCGCTCCCGAATAAACGTATTCATTTGCTTGTTAAGTACTATCGCATATGAAGAGCTGCAAAATATTTTGATGAAAACGTATAAAATTATAAGGTATTATTTCAGGCGTAATCGGAAATGAAGCATGTGGAGACCATATTGGCATCAATTTTGTTTTTGTTATTTATGATTAGGCCTGCATAATGTGACCATTTTATCATGGATAAAATGGTCACATTATCATGTTGCATACATTTAATGGCAATGGATAATTGTTCATCAGATATGTCAAGAGCAGTGTCGTCAGCATATAAATTTTACATATAAAAAAAGTTTTTTCATTATTGAAACCAATATAATATAAAGCGTGGGTCCCAAAATTGATTGATGACAGTATTAGTTTTTGGAAGGTAATGAGATTCATTTCAATCATTTTTTTAATACTGTGGAGGTCGAACAAAGGACACGGTATCGCAGTCGGCTGGTTATTCGATTGGTACCCAAGCAACCAATGTATGTGATGTACCGACATTCTACTTATTTGATTTATCATCACCCTATAACTGGTGACCTCCACAAAATACTTGCCTCTATAATACAATAAATTGTAATATTCCGTGATTTATTACTGGTCTGCTCCAGTATTAACTAAAGCCTTAAATATAGTTCTTCTTTCTGCTGAAAATGTATGTCGTTTAGTTCCGGACAAATTCCGAGATTCCGCTACCTAATCACCCGCGTCCTTTGTCTTCCGTCCGATCGCAGAATCAAACCTTTTTTGTTTAATGAATCCTATTTTTTGCTTTGTCGTATTCCACTTTCCACGTCTTTTTGTCCCCCATCCGGACCGAGGCGTCCCGAATCCTGACATAAAGAAGTCAGACAAAAAAACTACAAAAACCTGTTAAAACGACGCGCGACGATTCGATCGTTTTCCGCTCGCAGTTTTCTACGTAAGTACTTTACTTCTTCGGATCCATTCCGACTAATGGTTCATTTTGAATTTAACGGCAATCATTTATTTAAATCTAATTACTAGAAACTTCTGAATCTGTTTGCGCGTGATAGTTGGTTAGTTACAATTAAGTTTGGGCACACGTCAACAAATCAGTTTTTTTGTAACTAGTTTTGATTTCATAATGTACGAGTACTTCTTGTTATTATTATAATGAAAATTATTTTAATCTTCAATCAGTGTTAGTAAGTACCTAGCTATATTATTATGAAAGTGATATGAAGGGAAATTTGCTTTTTTTTCTTAAGCCACTAATAAAATAAAAGCATTTTTTTAACCATTTGAGTGAATTAGGGAACGAAATAAAGTTTTGAAATGCACAAGTTAATAATCAAACATAATAATTTCGACCGTATCTATTCGAAATGCTTTCTATTCCTGCCTTCAAATTTGGATCTGCTTTTGTAAAGAATAATTCCGACAAACCATAACTTAGATAGGTACCTATAATGTAGCATTTTATCAGAAAATTATTTTAATTATGTTTTTCAAAATTTGAATTATAATATCCCGTTACTTTTCATGGGTCAACTTAGAGGACTCTTATACCGTCGTCACACATAAATTTTGTGATTTTGTTAACGAAACTATTTTTCTTACGGTATAAAAAACGAATAAAAATATATTCACCACTGAAATGATTTTTTCGGCGGTTCGTTATTGTCACAGATATTTTTGGCTAAACGAGAGTTAAGTATTTTTGGGATTGGAAAGCTTTCAACTTATGAGTTCTATTTTTTTTTCTTATGTTATTTTTTTACTTATGATGAATGTAAGTAAGTCTTAAGTCATGGTTTTTGAAAGAGAGAGTACGAAAACAGTATGCAATAAAGTTTGTAAATGATGAATACTTGGAGCAGGTGGATGAGTTTGTATATCTGGGTAATGTGGTAACTAGAGATGGGAAGGCTGTTAGTGATTTTGAAAGGAGGGTAAATGCAGGTAACTCCATTAATGGAGGACTGAATGCCGTTGGCGCTAATAAAAAAAACTGTCAAAAGACGCGAAGCTGGGTTCATGGGGTGAGGTTTGTCTAGGTCTAGGAGGCGGATGACCAGGACATACTGAACCCCAGATTCCTACCCAACACTTAAACGCTTTTCCTTCCCAGAACTCTCCTCTCCTTCCTTTTTCCTTAAAAAACCCTCCACACAGCATCCCCAAAGATGACATAGGCCCTGATGGAAATTATTTTCCTCAGGGCCTCCTGTGTGGAGCTCATATAAAAAACAAAAGCTAGCAATCCACAATGGAGTCCTGGTACCTACCCTAATGTAACTGGCAGAGGAAGGATGAAAGTAGGCTGAATGCCGTTGAAATCAGATTCCAGACATGGCGCGATCAAGTGAATCAGATACTTGAGTCGGGCCATGTCAAGAGTCAGAATAATAGAAAAGTGTATAGGTGGTACGGGACGATGTATGAATAAGAATGAGGCAACGTGTAGGTCAAGACCAAGTTGTTTGGCGGTCCGTCCTCTGTCTACTCCTGCAGTGAAACGGTGTGATGGTTAGTTAGTTTAGTTTTATGTTATTGCCGGGTTTCCAAATTCTAGTATTTATTTTCTGAATAAGATCTCTTTCGTTTTTTTATCTGAAAGAAGTTTGGAATCGAAAATAATCGACATTAAATCAACGAAAACCACAAATGTATTTTTTTTAAATAAATACTGAAAAATTTGTGTTTCTAAATACTCATTTAAAATATTTGTGTTTCTAAATACTCATTTCTTAATACTCATTTAAAAATTCAAAAAAATATTAATTTAACAAAAATAAAAGTTGGAGTAAATGGAGTAAAAAAGATCGGAGAACAAAAATTAGTGGTTTCTTGCCAAAAAAAAGAAGAAGCAGAAAAATTAACCGAAGAGATAAATAAAGTAATTGGAAAAGAAGTATCGGCCGAAGAAATAAAAAAAAGGAAACCGTGCTTAATGTTGAAAAGCCTGCAATGCCAATTGACTGAAGAAGAAATTATAGACGGGATTGTACAACAAAATGAAGGATTAACCCTAGAAGACAAAAAAGACATTAAGCTTATCAAGGAATTAAAAAATAAGTACAATGAAGGAAAAGAAAACGACACCACTAACTACATTATCGAAACAACTGGACAATTAAGGAAAAAACTAATTGATAAAAAAAAATTAAACATCAAATTCCAAAGAGTGTACGTCAGTGACTGCAGCCCGCTCACACAATGTTACCATTGCCTCAAGTTCGGCCACACAGCTCAAAGATGTCTCGCCAGGACGCAGCCTCCCATTTGCCCTCATTGCACTAAGGAACATATACTATCCAAATGTGAAAACAAAGAACAAACTCCAATCTGCAACAACTGCTATGTCCAAAACAAAAGGTTTGATATGAACTATTCCACCGATCATAGAGTCGATAGCATAAAATGCCTTTACCGACAAAAAATGCTTCGAATTGCCAAAGAACGCATTGACTACGAATAAATATTGTAAATTTTCATTTCCTCAAACTCTTATCTATAAATTAACAATGAATGATTTTTTATGTAACGCATTAGATAAAAAAATATGTATTGAAGAAAACTTATATCACTCTATAAGAGATTTCTATTTTATTTGCACTGAAAAAAGATTTACTCAATTTCATAAAAATATTAAAAGCGTAAAAATTTTTTTTGAAAAATTAATAATATCTTTAAAAGAAATATTTTTTTTCCCGGGCTTGATTGGGTTTACAAAGACCTACTCTACTGGCGAAACTAATTACTCCATTCCAGGGTACCAGGTAACAATAATAAGAATAAACAAAAACTCTGATATTGGAATATCTATTTCCAACCAGTATAATGTTCTCAATATTAATGAAGTAATTAATGATTATGATGTTAATATTTTAAATATAAAATTTAAAGACGTAAATAAATTATCGCATTATATTGCTATTTATCCTACACATAAGTCTACAGTACAACAATTTATAGTAGAATCAAAAAACGTTTTATTGAATTTTAGAAATATAGATATTTTATTATACGAGATATGCATTTAAATATTGTAAATGATTATGCTAGTAATGATAAAGATGTGATCAATCAATATATGATCAATAAAAAACCGGAACATTCTTCAACAATCTCTACACATTATAAAATCCGTATTTGTATTACTAACTCTATGTCACACTCTACTTTGAAAATACTCTATATATTTAAAAGAAATCAATATCACATTAATATTTTTACTAAATGGATGACTTCATAGCTAATGAATTAGAAAATAATTTAAAAATACAAGAATATGAGTGTGTAAACACCGATTCATGTAATGACATAATCTCAAAGAATCTCAATAATATTTTCATTTTTCATAGTAATATACGAAGTATGGAACGAAATTGGGATGAATTAATTCTAAAATTAAACAATCTAAATAAAAAACCCGACATCATAATATTATCAGAAACTTTTACTAATGACGAATCACCCACCTATCATTTACCAGAATATAATTATGTTACAACCAAAATAAACATCAATAAAAATAGTGGTCTCGTCATATTCATTCACGATAAATTTAGTATTGTCAAAATAACTGAACATCCTATACATCTAGTAAACTGTATTGAAATACAATTAAAACTCGACAAAACAAACTACCACATAATAGCTGTTTACAGAACACACGGTTCGAATATCTCGTCATTTATAAATGAATTTAAACACATACTGTTAAAATTTAGTAATAAACTTTGCTTTATTGCAGGAGACTTCAATTTAAACATTAATGAAAACGTAGAAAATAATTTCAAAAATGAATATTTTAATTGTATGACTGAATTTAACTTCATATCGTGCATTAATAAAAATACGAGAGAGATAAAAAATCACACTCCATCTTGTTTAGACCATATATGGACTAACATAAATATTAAAGATATCGACAAAATCAAATCAATTGTTTGGAAAACGAATATAACTGACCACCATGCATGCATTCTTCTCTATGATAACAAAATTAAACATAAAAAATTTAATCTAACAAAGACAAATTCCTACACAAATATGACTATTTTATCCAAAAAACTAAGAAATGAACAATGGAACAACGTGTTAAATAGTTATGATACCGAGACTTGCTCAAAAAACTTTGAAAATATATTGTCTCAACACATAAAAAATTCAACTACTGAAACTACAGTCCGCATTAAATCTAAACTAAGAATTTTAAAGCCTTGGATAACACAAGGACTTATAATATCAATTAGAAACAAAGAAAAACTTTATAAAACAGCATTGAAAAATCCTCTAAATGAAAAAGCATACACTTTTTACAAAAAATTTAAAAATAAATTAACAAACTGTATCAAAAAAAATAAAGAAGACTATTTCAAAAATAAAATACTTTCTACAGACAATAACAATAAACAAATATGGAAAACAGTCAACTTAGCCATGGATAACACTAAAAAAACACAAAAAATAAAATACTTTGAACATGAAAATAAAATAATAGATGCTAATATTCAACCTAAACAATGTGCAAACATCTTTAATTCTTTTTTTGCTAATGTAGGAAAAAATCTTGCGAAAAATATCAATAAATCTTTTAACCCGAAAAAACAAACGATTGAAAATGTACAAAATCAAAATAATTTATCAAAATTTGAAACAACCTCAGAAAGTGAAGTTTTAAAAATAATAGAAGGCATGAAAGGAGGTTTGTCTCCCGGATTTGACCTTATTACAGTACATTTTCTAAAATCCATGAAAATTCATTTGGTAAAACCAATTACTCATTTGATAAACTTAAGTTTAACAGAGGGAATATTTCCGACAAACTATAAAAATACAATTATTTCACCTATTTATAAATCTGGAGATTCTCAACAAGTAACTAACTATCGCCCAATTTGTCTAATCTCAAACATTGGAAAGATTTTTGAAAAAATTGTGAAAAACCAATTGGTCGGTTTCCTAGAAAGTAATAAAATTCTTCAAAAAAACCAATTTGGTTTTATAAAGTCACTCAGCACACAAGATGCTATTGCTAATGTAACCTCATACATCAATGAATCATTGGATAAAGGTGAAAAATGTGCTGGTATATTTATTGATCTCAGAAAAGCTTTTGATAGTATATCCCATGAGATTCTACTAAAAAAACTAAACAATATAGGTATAAAAGACAATGCAATTAAATGGATTTCGAACTACCTAAAAAATCGACCGCAAGTCGTAAAAATAAATCAGATTAATAGCGATAAAGAAATATCAGACTTTGGAATCCCTCAAGGTACAGTAATCGGACCAATCCTTTTCACCATATATGTTAATGACATTTTTTTTCAACCACTACATGGCCAAATTACTTCATACGCCGATGATACGGTACTAATAATTAGCGATAAAACTTGGGAAAAAGTAACATTTAAAGCCACCGAAGACATAAATATTTTAAAGAATTTCTTCGACGTAAATTTACTATCACTAAATGGTGATAAAACATTTGTAATTCCATTTGCAATACACAAAAATGATACCCCTAAAAACATTGACATCATCATCCATGATAATTCCAAAACACATAGTAAAAATTATTGTATCCAAAACTGCACAATATTAAAAACAACAAACACAATCAAATATTTAGGAGTCATTATCGATAAAAATTTGAAATGGAAGGAACAAATTTGTCAAGTTGTAAAAAAAATTAGAAAATTGATTTATATATTTTTAAGAATCAGAAATTTTTTATCTGTAAAAAACTTATATCTAATATATTACGCTTTGGTTCAATCAACTTTACAATATGCTATCATTAGCTGGGGATCCGCATACAAAACTAATCTTTCCCCAATTGAAGTTGTGCAGAGGCTAATAATTAAAATCATATTAAAAAAACCTTCTGACTACCCAACGGATCAATTATTTAAGGAATTCCAAGTACCATCTTTCAAAGATCTATACAATAGAAATGCATTGATTCAAATTATAAAAGAAAAAGAAAAATATCAATTTATAACTGAAAACCGTACTAGACATAAATATATTTTCTTATGCCCAAAATTAAACACTTCCTTTGCACAAAATTATTATACTTATCAAGGAAGACTTATTTTCAACCGATTACCGGATGAAATTAGAAAAATTAATGATAAAATCCAATTAATAAACACTGTAAAAAAATATTTTAAAGATAATCTCAAAAAAAAAAAAAAAAAAAAACAGTTTCCGACTAACCTAATCTACTTATAACTCAGTTTCCAAGTGATACTCCATTCTTCAAATAAGTTAAATTTTGTATTGTTTTTAGCAACTAATTACAATAATTCTGGACACATTATCCAAACAGTAAAATTGTTTTGATAGTAGATAAATACTTATAATCATATATCACCGAACTTACAACTTATTGTTTTTTACATTCACATTGTAATTTAAGAACTTAAATATAGCATTAAAAAATGTACACTACTCTTCCAGACACAAGCTAACGCTTCCATGGAAGAGTGGTAACATATTTGAATATGAACATGTAAGCAAATTAATACATCATCTAAATGTACATTATATTTTATATGCTAAAAAATAATAAATAAAAAAAAAAATATAAAAAAAATAAAAAATAAATAAAAAAAAATATCGTTCAGTGAACATAAAATTCCAAATAAGTTACAAATTTTAACTTTGCGAACATTTTAAAAGCTTAAACATCCACCAAACTTAAAAAAAATTCACTCAGTAATCTACACTATAAAAAGTATACGTTCAATTAAAAACTGAATTGAACAATTCCGTGAAATAAAGATTATTAACTTTGTGAATCAACATCGTTCTTGTTAGCGATAAAAGAATTTCTAATAATTAATCAAAACTTCAAAATATTAGAATCACATTAGTTACTAGAATCATCGTAATAAACCATTACCCTTCGGCAAGGTAATATTTTAGCTTTTACAAAACTTTTGCAAACAAAACCCAACATAAAAAATAATGGTTCGGTATAGATTTTAACTTTCTTTCTACTTTCAACGCGAAGTTTTTCCGGAAAGGAATATAATGCTAACATATTGCCGAAATAATGAAAAGTGTGTTTTAAGCATGTTTGTGCGACCATTTATCACAATAAACCCAAAGTTAAGCTTTTCAGGTTGCCTATCATTTATTAAATGAAATCATCCCCATAAATTCAAATTTCTTCAAACTTTCAATGTTTTAACTTTACGCCCTCTTTAACTTTTAATAGTGTTCGCTCGTAATGTATTTTTTTCCAATTTTCCGAATATACATTACGGGAGGAAATTTTTCTTCCAATTTGAACTGCTATTCTTCTTAATTAAGCTATTCTAAAAAAAGTCAACAAACTTCTTTACTTAGATTAATGAATATTCATCCATCATCATCGTTATCATTGGCATTACGACCCAAGACTACCTATCCTAACTCCTAACTGTATCATGAGAAGACTCTCTTCTCAACGATCCTCCTCTAATTCCCTGTTATTGAAACCTATTTAGTGATTGGATATTGGTTATCCTTGAGTGGTATCATATCATATCGCTAGCGGAGTCATTCCATTATCAAGAGTAATGACTACTATGATCAGTTGATACCGTTTATAAAGGATTCACCTCTTCGCCAGGCATCACATTCTTAAATGGTTTCAACTTTAAAAAAATCCATTTCCTATTCTTTACGATGGCCTAATAGAATAAGACCTAATAAATTATGTATAGACTAGTTTGATTCATTTGAAATGTTTGGAATGCGTAGTACCAGTGTTCAACTCATAATATTTATTTGATTAATTTTCTCTCCATACTTCATAAAAGTTAATGTTCTCTTATATATTTACTCTATTTAATTTGAAAATTATTTCATTTAACAATAAATATGAATATTTAAACCATAGGTCTACTGCGTGCCCCATATTATGCTATGATCCACTCTCACCTAAGTTATCTGGTTAGTATCCGGGGCACCATTATTAAGAACAAATATCTGAAATACAAGTCATCCAAAATCGATTTAACATGCCTAATTAATTTGCATATACCTACCTACACGCTTCACTCGATTAAACGCTCTATATTTTGTTACCAATTGCTAACTATTTCGTAAACTCTCCAATTTAAAGGCTTCATACACTCGGATTTTTTTTTTAATAATTTTTATTTTTAATAATATGTTTAACATGGTATTTACATGTCAATTTTACATCTCAGGTTTTTTACTACCCTTCCATTGAAAGCATTTGCTTGTGTATGGAATGGGAGTGTACACTGTACATAAACGTTATTAGTTAGTAATTAAACAATTCATTGTACATAAATATGTGTGCTGCAGTATTTATTTTGATGATAGTATGTATTTAAAAAAAAAGAATGTTAAGAAAACTAAGGATGTTTGTAAAATTAATTAAGTGATAGTAGTTTTTTTCTTAAGAATATTTTTAAAAGTCTCTTGACAGAGAGCAGTATTCGGGTTTTATCATTAATGCTTCCGATTTCTTCTGGTAGACGATTGAAAAAAGTTCTTCCCTGGTAAGTGTACTGATGTTGTAATGATGTTAAAAATTTATAAATGGACATTTATCTTTTTCTTTTATAATTTAAACTAATGAATTTTTAATATATAAATCTTTAAATGTGGGTACTTGAAATTCTTCAAACACGCGTTTTATTGGGTAGTCCAACAATTTTTTTAATATAATTTTAATAATTGTTCTTCGTACAATTTCTATTGGAAGAAGATTACATTTATACGCGGATTCCCAACTGATATAGCGTATTGTAGAGTGGATTGAACTAAGGCATAATAGATTAAATATAGATTTTTTAGCGACAGAAAATTTCTAATTCTTAAAAATAAATGTATTAATTTTCTGATTTTGTTTAATACTTGACATATTTGTTCTTTCCATTTCAAAATATTTATTATCGATAATTACTCCGAGATATTTAATTTTATTCAAATTTTATTTAATATTGTACAGCTTGATTTGCAATAATTTTGGCTATGAATTTTAGAATTATCGTGTATGACAATGTTAAAATTTTTGGGAGCATCGTTTCGATGGATTGCAAATGTCTTTTCACTATTCAGAGATATTAAATTAGTGTCGAAAAAATTCTTAAGCGTGTTGATGTCTTCTGTGGCATTTAATTATTTTCCAAGTCTTTTCACTTATTATTAATACTGTATCGTCGGCGTATGATGTAATTTGATCATGTACATGTTGAAAAAAAAAATCGTTAAATATATGGTAAATAGGATTAGTCCAAGCACTGTACCTTGGGGGATTCCAAAGCTTGAAATCTCTTGACCACTATTTACAGGATTAATTTTTACCACTTGAGGGCGGTTTTTAAAGGAGTTGTTGATCCATTTAATCGCGTTGCCTTTTATGCCAATATTTTTATTAATAGCACCTCATGGGATATGCTGTCGATTGCCTTTCTGAGGTCAATAAATATACCCGCGCATTTTATACCTTTATCTAATGATTCGTAAATGTATGAAATTACGTTAGCAATGGCATCTTGTGTGCCGAGTGATTTAATAAAACCAAACTGGTTTTTGTGTAGTATTTTATTACTACCTAGGAAATTCACCAATTGTTTTTTTACATTTTTTTTAAAGATTTCCTATATTACAAATTAGACAGATTGGGCGATAATTCGTTACTTGGTGTGGATCACCAGATTTGTAAATAGGTGAGATTATTGTGTTTTTATAATTCGTTGGAAATATTCCTTTTGTTAAGCTTAAGTTTATTACACGAGTGATGGGTTTTATGAAGTAAAGTTTCATAGATTTTAACATGTGTGCCGTAATAGAATCAAAACCGGGAGATGAAACTGCTTTCATATTTTCTATTATTTTTAAAATTTCACTTTCATTTCTGTTTAAAGTATAGGTATTACGTTTCTGTAAATTTTTTTATGGTTTCCGGGTTGGAAGGCTTATGAATATTTTTCGCAAGATATTTTCCAACATTTGCAAAGAAGGAATTAAATATGTTTGCACATTGCTTAGGCTGTATATTGGCATCTATAATTTTTTCATCATGTTCGATGTACTTAATGTTTTGTGTGTTTTTTTTTTGTATTGTCTATGGCCAAATTTACAGTTTTCCACATCTGTTTATGGATATTTTCTGAAGATAATAATAATATAATATAAGTTTATTCCAGAATGTATGCAGGGGAAGTGCAATGCAATACATTCCATAATGTAAAAAAATAAAAAAAGATAAATAATAAGTCAAGGTAAAAATTAAATAACAACACATAAATTAAATTAAATAAACGAAAAAGCATGAAAAATGAAACTGAGAAAAAAAAAATTATGTATGTATCAAACACTAAAATGAATGTAAATAGCCGTTTACGGAGGGTATTTCATCGTCTCCCGTCTCCAGAGGGTCATCAGGGGAGATTCCATCCAGGCAGGCATGGCGGCGATGATCGCATTCTTCGAATGGCGCAGTCTGCGCCATAAACTTCCCATGCGGTGGCGGAGAAGTGCACGGAAAGTATGTACTCGTCCCTCCAGGAACATTTCCGTAGCACTGCAGTATCTCGGTAGGCGGAATAGTTGGCGATAAGCGTTATTGTAAGCAACCTTTAACTTATGCCATTGGGTTGCGGTGTAGTCAACCCACAGTTCTGATGTGTACAACGAGGTGCAGAAAGCGTTGAACAGTATTCTTTTTACTTTGGGGCTGCAGGAGTAAAAATGTCTTGACAGCATACCCGCTCTAACTGATATTGCTCTTCTCTGCCTTTCCATGTCCTCGATATCCTTAAGGTCATCTGTGATGACATGTCCCAGGTATTTAACGCTGTGATTAACATTTATTTTCCTTTCATCTAGCCATACTGAATGTAACAGACGTCTTGATGCATGAGATCTTGTTTACGTGAAATTTTTGCAGCTGGTCGCCACACCTGTATTATTGTCTATCAGAGAACAGTAATCAACTTATTGATAAGTCAATTCTTGCGAAATGTTACATGAAAAACTGCAAGTGTTATTTAAAACCCAAAATACCTCGCATTATCACAAACAACAGGTGTGAAATGAGGTCAACCCATGCAAGAAAAACACTTCGTGTCTAAACTAGTTGTTTTACGTGAAAATTCACAGCTGGCCGCCGCACGTGTTATTCAAGAACTAAGCACTTAGCAACCAAAACGCCTTACATTATTTTGATGATAAATCCTGCATTTTAAGCAGGTGCGTTCATCCACCTGGAGAAATCAGGTCAACTCAGGCAAGAAAACAATACACATGTCCAAACCAGTTTGTTATTCAAACGAAATAGAGCACACAGGACACCTGCCTCAAACACCTGAAGTAATTAAGATAAACAACAGATGCAGAAATGAAAACATGTTTACGTTTTTCTTCAAAGCAGGTGTACGCAAAATTTAGTATAAAAACCGTCTGAAAATAAATATTTTATCTCATTACCCGAAAGGTCTTTGTGTCGTTATTTATAAACCATCTCCCGAAACTGAAGTGACGATTGGAGTCCAGCGCCCTATTGTTTATAGTATTTGTATGGAACAGAAAAGTGGTCTCATACACAGAGGGTGTTTTGACGATTTCGTTTTTCGGTTTAAAAACCATAACTATTGACTTGGTGGTATTATACAAAAGATTATGGTTTTTTGCAAAGTCTTCACAAATTTTTAGTAATATTTTATTTAATATTTTATTTTAAAAAAAACTCTTTCTTACTTTTTTTAATATAAGATATTAATTTATTTTTATATATTTTATAGAAAATATTTGCTTTTTCATCATGGGGATTTTTTAAAGTTGTTTTGTAAAGTTTTTCTTTGTTTCTGATGGATATTATAAGTCCTTTGTTAATCCAAGGCTTTAAACATCTTAATTGTGATATTATGTGTATTGTTATTTCATTTGTCGAATTATTAATGTGTTGTGACAGGATATTTTTTTAAAGTTAGTCAAACATATTTCGGTATCATCTCTGTTTAAAACAGTTTCTGTTTCAGAGAGAACAGTCATGTCTATTGTTGATTTTTTGGTTATTAAATTATGTTTTTTATGTTTAATATTATTATTACATAGAAGTAAGCATGAATGATGATCAGTGTTGTTAGTTTTCCAAACAATTGATTTTAGTTTGTGAAGATCTTTAATGTTAACGTTTGTCCAAATGTGGTCTAAACAAGATGGAGTATGTACTTTTATTTCTCTAGTATTTTTATTTATACAAGATATGAAATTTTGTTCAGTCATACAATTGATGTATTCATTTTTGTTATTATTTTCTATTTTTTCATTAATAATCAAGTTAAAATCACCTACGACGAAGCAGAGTTTATTTTTTAATTTAAATAATATGTATTTGAGGTCAACCCATTACCTCCACGATTTTATTTTTATTTTTAGAAACTTGAATCATCGTTATAACCTGAAATCATCATTATACTTAAAGGAGAGCCCAAAATCAGTTTTAGAATTTTCGGCCCGCCCACCCTCTCACCAGAGCGTCTAGAAAATTGATGCCTAAACGCAACCCTTGAAGGTAATCCCCCTAAGCAAAATTTATGTCAACTATGGGTAAACTGCAGTCAACCGTATGATTTATATTGATAATATAAAATAAATAATGCTTTTGTTTATAATTCAATGAAGAAAAAATTATTAATCGAAAGTACGCAAAATAACAAAAAATTCCATATAAGAAAAAACGAAGAAAACTAACCAAATCTAAGCAAATTATTCTCTAAGTGATACCACTCGAAGGGCTCGGTTGCAGGCCCGGCACCGATAGGTCGTTGGATTTTTTTTACACAGAGCACAATGAATATGAGATTCGCCACGATATTGAAAATAAAATTGTTGCATTCGAGGCACACGATTCCCATCTTCTGCGTCATGACCTTCCTTCACACGAGATTCTCCGTTGCCTAGTCATCTGGTTTCCCGTATCACGCATCACGCTCGTACTTTTACAAGAAACATTGCAGCTTCCATCCATTTTCGAGAGCGCTGCTGAGGCAAGATACAAATAAAGGCTAGTACCACTTCTTTGACCGAACGTTGACCCGATAATTTTGTATACCATTATCATGGAGGTCTACTCCATACATTCCGAAATTATAATTTTGTATTGGCGCCGGGCAATCGATTTTTTTTTTTGCATGCTTCCTCCAAAACTTTGCCTTTTTTGTCTTTCTTCGATGTCTGCCAACGCTGCACTTGCCTTACTTATTCCATTCGGTCATAGTTCGTGGCCACTGTTACTTCACGGCTATCCTGCCAACGGCATACGAGGGTTTGATTTTCTACGCCTACCACCGCATCAAATTCGCCTGTAATTATAAGAGCGGTGAGAGTTACACTTTGGCTAAGTAAATGAACATGCGCAAGAGAAATATAAAGAAAATGTTTCCTTTAGGCAATTGCTTTTGCTTTCCTGTCTTCAACTTGCCTGAAGCTGCAAGGTTAGGAAAGCGAACTGGCTTACATGTGCCAGCAGCGCACATTCTCTTTTCCTTCAGGATTCACGTCAAATGGTGAGATGTGAAGAAATTGTCCATAAATAGCTCATGGCGTGCGGGGAACTCTATATATTCCATCATACACAGTATGACGGATGATCCCTGATCTAATTCGGGGTCATGTGTATCAGATGCTCCGGAATATGGCATTGCTTGGAACAGGTAGCCTTAGACCAATTTTGTTTATAGTTAGTCGTCTTTTTTAGTTTGTGTTGTGTTTTTGTAGTTTTGATTTTTTGACTGGTGGTGTATTTGAAATAGATATTCGCAAGGTATTACGACTCGCACCAGATGATGTCAATGTCTGATTCCAGTCAATGTCATTAGCGAATTCACCTGGTTCATGCTCGTCAAGGCATGACTCATCAATTTCGATGTTGCGCTCAATAATGAATGTCCCGGCGTACGAATGTCTCGAAAGTTATCCACCTCCGCATCTTCGTTATATGTCATCAAATCATCGTCAATATGCTCTTTGTCCGTCTGTTCATCAACGTTCTCTGGAGTAATCACAACAATAGCGCATTATTAACAACATTATTGTCATCACTTTCATTATCGCTAAAAAAGCGCTCCAATTCTGCCATCATTTCATCGTGATTCAACGGTTTCGTACTATAACGACGAATTATTACAGTCGGTGAAGTGAATATTTTCTACACATTTGACAAAAAAATATACGAAAAACCACAGACAAACTATTGATTTTAATAAAAATCACTCATAAAAACACTACAAAACCGTATTATTTGAAGGCAAACTAATATAACCAAAAACGTATGTAAACACTGTCACAGCTAACCTCCAAAGGTTGCGCGTAGGCATCACCTGATTTCAGTGACATCTAGCGGTCATCTTATGCATATAATACTATGTTGAAACAGTGCTGCCGGCAATTTTTTTTTTTGATAACAATATGTGATTCACAAATGTTTAATTTTTTTCCGATTATTTTTTTTTTTGTTTACAAAATAGGTCTATTTTCAGGGCTTTAGTAAAAAATAATTTGAAATAGGATAATTAATAAAATTTATTAAATTATGTTAATTATTGAAAGCTAACATTCCAATTCGTAAATGCTGCATAACAACTTGGTGGGATTTAGCTTTATTCACAGTGAAAAAAAATCATACTTTTCTTCTATTTTTTTGATGCCTATAGACATCGTCATGGAGGTAATGGGTTTTAATAAACGTAATAATACTCAAGCCATACGTTCTATAGAAAGCTATTAGATGATATATTGATTTGCCGAGTCTGAAATGTACTTCGATGCAGTTTACCAGATGTATTGGGTGTTCTATTGTGTTAACAATACTAAATTTATTGGTTGCAAATATTATTATTCCCGAATTTTTGTTGATGTTTACTTTGATAGAAATATAATTGTACTCAGGTAAGACGGTGACGGTGATTAAATAGAGTTCTATCGATGTCTATCGGTACCAATCGGTTTCAAAATCAGCACATTAGAACTTTTATAATATAACTATAATTATCGAGCATTTGCACCTTTTATCGAAACATTATTTAAGTTATGATCCGCAAAACACCTAACATTCACGTATAATAATGGTTGCTAATTACAAACAAAATTAACATCACAGTCTTTTCGTATTTATTCATATAATTATAATAACTAACTCACATTAATTCGCCTACATTCACCTACCTCATAAACTATTTTTACTTAACTTACATTCTATGTTACCTACTTTGTGTCAACTCTTATATTTTATGTAACCTAAGTATATTTTGTTTCTTATATATTATGTTATTTTCTGTACTTTGTCAAAAAAATGTACAACACTATGTATATGTAAAAGCTTTTTTTTTTACATGAGCTCCACACAGGAGGCACTGAGGAAAATAATTTCCCTCAGGGCCTATGTCATCTTCGGGGATGCTGTGTAGAGGGTTTTTTTAAGGAAAGGAAGGAGAGGAGAGTTATGGGAAGGAAAAAGGTTTAAGGGGTGGGTAGGAATCTGGGGTTCAGTGTGTCCTGGTCAGCCACCTCCAAGAGCCTAGACAAACATCACCCCAAGAACCCGGGCACCCCTGCTAAATCACCAAACGTAGCGAACCACTTGGGGTGACCTATAGCAGAGGTGTTGGTTATCCAATAAAGGTTCTCGCGGCGGCGGTACCCATTCCCGCCTCCCAAATTTATCCCCTACGGGCATTTAAATAAATAAAATAGAGCCATTAGGAACATATGCTACCAACCATGGTTTTACATGTTGTGTATACATCTTTTATATGTACAAAACATATCAAAGATATACATATACTCACTAACACAAATACTTCCCTTCACGATTCTGCCAAAATATAGCACCACTACTGCCATCCTACAAATGATTCGACACTCCTCACATGCCAACACTAAACCAGCTTTTAATTCCGATAAACACCAGCACAAAACACGATCACAAAATCAAATATACTTACCGTCATCTACTCACACACCCAAATTTGGAAATAACTCCTTACAACACGTCGCACGTACGCAATACAACTAATTATCTAATAATCTAAAACTTCCAGCATCAAACAAAAAAACATTGGCAGAAGATCTAAAAGGATATTTTCTCAGCTTAATCAACCAGTGACGTATTTAGCTGTCTTTTTTTGTACCTCTTTGTATATATTTCTAAATGTAAATATGAAATATTCTTTAACCTTCCCCATACTAAGCATCCAAAAATTCCGCGTGCCCCGTACCGGGGGATCGCAAGCCCCCGCTCGTATTTGTACAAATCGCAAAATATTATGTTTTCTAAGTGACGTCATGTCAACCATCTGGCTTGATGCGGAATGTGACCGAAGCTGTAATAGCCACTGAATCCATAACTAGCCAGCGCTTTCTAAACAGTGGGATATATTTTTAAGTAAAAATAATTTTTAAACAGTTGCAGTTTTGACTGTTCTTTATATTTTATTTAAACTTACAAGTATTTCGATAAATTTAAAAATAAAGTATTGTTAACATAACAACGACAATTTCTTTACATAGATAGGTAACTTTTGCAAATATTTGTTCATATGAAGCGGATACTTTGTGATGCGACATTATTAATTTAAAATAAAACAATAACTTTGTAAACACCACTTTTATTTTATATACTTTATGCCGACCGGGTTTCGCTACAACCTTAGCTTCATCAGGGCAGTATAATTCTCTACTAACATTAGGTTACATGTGTGTTATAATATATAATGGGCTGGACTCGTCAAGTGTAGGGGGAGGAAGAAGACATAGATGGAGAAATGGGAAGGGAATGGACGTGTTCTTTATCAAAAGGGAACAATCTTAGTATGGGACTTTTATTTAAATTTAGTTGATTATTAATTACCTTACTATTAGTGTTTATGGCTTTCCTAAGTTCAAGTGCCAAACACCCGTGTCAAAGAACATCTCAGATGTCTACACAGCTCTGGATTCTCAGAATTCGCAAACCACTTGATCGAAAAAGATCATAAATTTGACAAAACAGCCGGTGCCAAACTGATTCATAAAAACAATATCGGTGTAAGATTGGATAATTTAGAGGCACTTGAACTTAGGAAAGCCATAAACACTAATAGTAAGGTAATTAATAATCAACTAAATTTAAATAAAAGTCCCATACTAAGATTGTTCCCTATTGATAAAGAACACGTCCGTTCCCTTCCCATTTCTCCATCTATGTCTTCTTCCTCCCCCTACACTTGACGAGTCCAGCCCATTATATATTATAACACACATGTAACCTAATGTTAGTAGAGAATTATACTGCCCTGATGAAGCTAAGGTTGTAGCGAAACCCGGTCGGCATAAAGTATATAAAATAAAAGTGGTGTTTACAAAGTTATTGTTTTATTTTAAATTAATTTTGCAAATATTCTTTAAAAAAATTATTTCACATTTAGAGATTTCAGCTTGCCTGTATACTTGTGAACTTGTCAAATGAAAATGTATAAATATATTTATGAGACTTAGAAATTACATTTCTAGACCAGAAACATTGTAATATAATTGTAAATATAATTGTAAACATTGTATAATAATATGCACATTGTTATGTTCAATAAAAAAAAAACACCATTTTGGAGTAAAGTGCTCCCATGAAAAAACGACCAATAAAAAAGTAGATTAAAATGTATTAAAATTAAAACAAAATGATAATGATTTTTCAAAAGAAGCAAACACATTGTGACTTGACATTTTAAATAAATAAAAAGAAAACACTTTGTTTTACGTCACTTTATTGATATTTCTTCCGTCTACCGGTTTCGGTACCTCCGTACCATCATCAGAACTGAATATAAAATACTATCATAGTATTTTATATTCAGTCCTGATGATGGTACGGAGGTACCGAAACCGGTAGACGGAAGAAATATCAATAAAGTGACGTAAAACAAAGTGTTTTCTTTTTATTTATTTAAAATAATAATGATATATAAATATGTGAAGCGTAATTTTCAATCCATGTAATCTTTAAAAAGCTTATCCCCTTTTAATATGCAATGTTGTACTCGGGTAGTAAAAAGGAATATACTTTTAAAGGATTGTTAAGACTAATTTAATTTGAACTAAATTATGTCAGGGCGTCATTGGTTCTCTGCAATATTGAACATTTATGATTGATTTAGTTTTATTGTCGGCGTTGCGGCTTTGTTACATTTTTTCATCATTCCTTCGATTATTTCCTTCTGGGGGGTGGTAAGCATTGCATTTGGTTTACTAAATCCTATGGTTTATGTTACATTTTTATATAATACTATTGTTTTCATACTTATTTTTAGCAGTTGATTAGAATGGTTTTTCCTAATACCCTCCGGATTATTTTCAAAGTGTATTTTATAGGTGTTTTGTCTTTAAAAGTGCACTAACATTATTTTTTTGTTAAAATATTTTATTATTCAAACTATAAAAGGTACATAAGACCTAGACAAACCTCACCTCATGAACCCGGCAGCGTATTTACAATCCCTACCGCGTTTCAGTCGCTTTAAATTTTCAATATCAAAATTTAAATATTTAGAAATAAAATTATTAATTTCTAATATACACATTGGAAAGATTATTTTATCTAGATTTTAGAACAATTTTTGTTTTTGCAAAGTGATAAAAAATTATCAATATGCAGGTGTATTTACAATATAAGGGAATAATATTAAAATTTAAATATTTAGAAATAAAATGATTCATTTCTATTATACACATCAGAAAGATTATTTTATTTAGATTTTAGAACAATTTTTGTTTTTGCAATGTGATAAAAAATAACCAATATAGAGTTATATTTAAAATGTAAATTCTCGTTACCGCGACTGAATCGGTATAGGTTTTGTAAATACGCAACCCGGCACCCCTGCTGAGCCACCAAACGTAGAGAACCTTACTACTTGGGTGACCTACGGCAGGGGTGTTGGTTATCCAATAAATGGTTCCCGGGCTGCAGTACCCATACCCGCCTGTCAATTTTTTTACCCATCCCAAATTTTAAGTAATACGACTAAGAAAGCTTCAAAGGAGCGTACCTACAGATAATATTTTTATGTACAAAAAAACATTATCATAAATAATAGTATCGGAAACGTAACAAAAGTTTAACATCCTCAGCATAAATATACCAAACCACCCACATCCTCAGAAACTAAACACGTGTTTTCTGAAAAAGGTCGAAACTGACCGAGACTGTTGAAAGATAATTGCAGCGTAGGTATAACTGGCAGAATTTACAAACAGTATAACTGTCTCGCTCCTTCACATATGCATTACGGGCTGTCCCGGGTGGCCATCCGGGTAAGTTAGACTGAAAAAAAAAACATGACTCGAGAACGTAAAGTAAGGACAAAAATAATGGTATCGAAATGCTAGCGGGCACCGCGATTTGCACTAATATTTATCAAAAACATTTTTTTCTATGTTATGTGCTTTGAATATTGAAAAACAAAAAAATGTAAAAAAAATGTTGGTATTTTCTCAAGGATTACAAAAAATATGAATGAAATTGTATAATTAATTAACGAGATATCGTAAAAAAGGTGGATCTTGGGGATCTTGTAGTCCCCGGTCCGGGCTGGCTGGGTTAACTAACTGTATCAAACGTGTCTGGTATATTTTAAAATCTATGTCTACTAAAAATAATTTTCTTTTAATTGTATAATGTTGTTGTATGGGATATAAATATAATGTTATGCTTTTGTAATTGCCTAAATAATAAAAAAAAGAAAATAAAAA
The DNA here is from genome assembly GCA_917880885.1 of Limnephilus marmoratus. Classification (NCBI taxonomy): domain Eukaryota; kingdom Metazoa; phylum Arthropoda; class Insecta; order Trichoptera; family Limnephilidae; genus Limnephilus; species Limnephilus marmoratus. The sequence continues at coordinate 55,336,386 of OU862906.1, read as the reverse complement.
GACCAAAGTCGGTGTTCTCCCCCTCTCTTTTATTTCTTAAGAGATTTTTATTATTAATTTTAAAACCATATATTATTCAAAATTTAAACATGATACCTGTACCTATATCAATTTTGTGGTTTGGGTAGGTGATTGTAATTTTATTGAAATAATTTGAATTTTTCCAAAAACATGGACGTCGCTGTCAAGTCTGTTTCTACTACATGTCTACTTCATAGAATAAATAATAATAACACAAAAAGTGCATTGTAGGCGTGTTTCAAGGTCCAATTATTGGCCCAAACCGGGCTTATAATTCTACACAAAACTGTGCTTTCGAAATTCAAATAGGATGGAGATCGACGATTGGAGGTGATTGTAAAAGAAGCGGGGGGGAGGGGGTTGGGCTAAACGGGACATTGGTTTTCATACAAATTTCTACTAATATAATTCTGTTTTTAATTAATTTGTATTTTTACATCCCTGATGAAGGTTTATGCGAAACCGGTTGGTTTATACTTTTTTTTTTCAATAGCTCCACACAGGAGGCCCTGATGAAAATAATTGATGACGAGTGATAGACGAATGATCCATCCGTCCCACTACAGTGCATGATTATGTTCCGAGAGAGCATTGCTGGAGAAGTCAAAGTTTCCCCTTAACCAGTCTCTACCGATCTGGCCTGCCATGCAATTGGTGGGCAGACTCATCCGCCGCCAAGACGCATATAAATATCACCCCGTGAACTCGGGCACCCCTGCTCACCAAGTCACCAAACGTAGCGAACCACTTATGGTGACCTACGGCAGAAGTGCTGGTTATCCAATAAATGGTTCCCGGCGGTACCCAAACCCGCCTCCCAAATAACACTTAATAAAAAATAATATTTTCATTGATATTGTAGTATCGTGTTATCGTAGTATGTGATATCGTTGGACTGCTACAACAAATTAAACTTTTAACAAATTTTATTTCTTTCGCTATTCACTATTATGTTAAAAACAATACTGTCTAATTATGGGTAATTCTTGAACAAACCTTTATAAGATTTATTACTATTTGAGTAGTAATTAATTTTTGTACGGTTTATAAAACATCTATTCTTGTTAGTCTTAATTAAGAATTCATTAAAAAATATGTATTATTTTGTAAGTACGTCAAAATATTATATTTACCCAGTAGCTATTCGTATCATAATGAAAATGTCAAAGGGAAAAATCCGTTCAGTAATGAGATGAGTGTCATTTTAGAAACGCAAACAGATGTATGAGCGTCCTTGTTTAAATTGTTCATCATGAAATCCACCCAAATATCCAAATGTCTGTCAACTGTTAAACTGTCCAAACTATAAGACATGATAAACATTGGCGAACATTGGAATCAAATATCAAAATGAAAAATAGTTTTGACGCTATTATCAAGAAGCTGTTTTTCGCCGAAGTAATTCATAAAATGTTATTTTGAACATAGCATTACAGAGTGCTAGATATTCTCATATCGTCCCAGTGAAATAACACCAATTGAAACCAGAATCGAAAATTGGTGACCAGATAGGAATATCCAGGTTCTCTTCAACTTACCTCTTACCCATATCCATATCTTTGCCACTCTCTTAAACATCAAAGTATACTTCAATCGGGGTGGCCTTAGTACTATTGGCTCCAAACCATAACATTTCATCAGCATCATAACATTTACTTTTAAAAGTATATTTATTTCTCCTATAGACACTTGAGCAATTATAAACGTGTACAAGTTTCCTCGTGTGGTGTTAAGTAATTAACCGGGTTAAGGTAATTTTATTCCCACCTTAGACTCCTCGCAAGTTAAACCTTCGTATACTCGCGCCAAACGGCATAACACTTATTCTCACGCACGGTGTCTCAAACCGAGATTTCATCTCGTCTCTATTATTTTATTTATTTACTTTATGATCATTGTTGGTATTTATTATATGGAAGGGGTTAAAATTGAACTAAAGAAAAGAAAAATATTAAAATTTCTACTTTATTTTGTAGAAACAGAATATTAACTCGGTCTCTTAAAAAGAACGTAATTTTTTGAATTCTTACTTTATTAACAAAAATAAACTTTTTCTTTTGTTAATTAAAAAAAACTCTTAAACCTAATATATGATAGTATTTCGATAGCTCTTGAAACTTATAGCGATTTTGGGCGGCGTAAATTTTGTGTAAGCTCTGGAAGAAAATAGGGAACGAAAATGAACTTGGAGAGGGTACCACCAGAATAATGGAAGTCCTACCATAGAACTGGAATCTTCTCTTGCCCCCACTGGATGTTGCACAAATCTCACGACGTAAAAACTGTTTTTCTCGTTATCACCATGAAAAAACTCTTGCTCTTGCATAAGACCATGTACGTCTTGTAGCGCGGTAGAAATTGCACTGGTTCGAGACAATTCTTCTCCCGGTGACTGGGTGAATGAGTAGGTAATATTTTTGTAGGTAGGTCAGACAGTATGAAATGTGGGGAATATGAAATAGAATATATCAATTATTATTTATTTTACTATTTTTATTGGAAACTTATAATTGTAATTTAAATGTGAATTGCGAAGCCGCCCGCTAACGCGAAGTAAATTCTCGTGGTCAATAAAAACATTTAATTTTTGAGAAGTCACTGGGGTCACCCCATCCCCTTTGAGTTTTTTGATTTCATCTTGAAAATGGAACTGCTGATCGCCTTTTAAAATAACCTTAACCGTCTGATTTTTTTCAGAGCAGGTCAGAATTCCGAATCTACGTGCACTCCTGCTTCGTTGCCGCGCAGTATGTATGAATCCAACGGACCAAGCAACTACATTCTGAAGACGTGTCCACGAAGAAAAGCGGAAATATTCCAGAATAATCAAGTGGCCCGCGAACCGTTGAAATGTGGGACTTTACCTCTAGCAGTTCCTCAACATGTAATGCATCCGGTAAAATTAAAGGCCACTTCTTCAATGACTGAGTTAACCACGGAAGACCTTGAAACCGTGATTCGTTATCTTTAATTTGAGGAGGATATAAACCACGAGAAGCTAAATCAACTGGATTTTCCTTCGAAATAACGTGGTACCACTTTGCGTCCGCGATTTGATCGAGTATCATAATTACACGGTTCGCGACAAAAGTTTTTAATGTATAAGGAGGTGCCTTAATCCACGACAAAACAATTGTAGAATCAGAAAACAAAATAACCTCAGTAATTGTTATAAGATTTTCAATCGATGACCTTGTCATTTTTACCAGCTTTGAAAGCAAATAAGCTCCCATGAGCTCAAGGCGTAGTATTGATATTGGTATTGGTTGCGATTTTATCCATTTTGAAATATTTTCACTGTGAATACCTTTAGAAATGCACTCGTGATTACAAGTAACTTTGTAACAATACTATAATAATCGAAAATAATCTTGTGATTATTGAAACTATTGAAAAGTGATTATTGAAAACAATTAACCATTTAAATACAATTTCTACGCATAAATAACTAATCTATCCGGCTCGAAGGACCAATGTTTCGATAGCTCATAAAACTTATGGCGATTTTGGGCCGCGTGAATTTTGTGTAAGCTCTGAAAGAAAATAGGGAACGAAAATGAACTTGGAGAGAGTGCCACCAGAATAATGAAAGTCCTACCATAGAACTGGAATCTTCTCTTGCCCCCACTGGATGATGCACAAATCTCACGACGTAAAAACTGCTTTGCTCGTTATCACCATGAAAAAACTCTTGCCTTTGCATAAGACTATGTACGTCTTGTAGCGCGGTAGAAATTGCAATCGTTCGGTACAATTCTTCTCCCGGTGACTGGGTGAATGGGTAGGTAATATTTTTGTAGGTAGATCAGACACTATGGAATGTGAAGAATATGAAATAGGATACTATTTGTCAGTTATTCCCGAACAGATAGTATCAAGAATAAAAAAATATTATAAAAATAAGAATGAATCATTATTTGGATTTTTGGGTAATAATTGTTACTTACCTAAAAGACCGATAACAGTAAATAAGGGTCACACGTTCACTCAGCACCAATGCTCGCGCCGCACTAAATAATGCCTAACAACAAATTAAGAAGCTACTAAAAACCTCAAAGTTCAAATGATGTTAATTTTTGAGAAAATAACGACTTATTGATTTGTCGGTCTGAGAGACCAACGCACGAGTGTAGGAAGGTTAAAGAAAATTCCATCCAGTTTTTACTATGTTCACGAATAAAAATAAACCAGCATTTTTTATTGCGATTCCATCGCAGTATTATTTTGACAAGTTCTTATAAAAAACCACAGGTGACATAAATAATATTAATACAAACGTTCAAATCAATTATACCAAAATTCAGCTTGTTAATAGGACCCGCTTCACTATCCCGCAGGTAATCGCGAAATACAATGCTGCTGCATATTAACAAGGCCCTGGCGACATCTGTCGGATAATGCGAATAATCAGCCAGGATGCTGGATAATTAATACATTATGAAACATGCCCTCCTTCATTGAAATTCTCCACCATCAACATTTGCATTCATGATGTGTGAATATGTATGCTAATTATTATTTAGTGCCGAGTTTATTAATTCCATCTAACTATTTGAAGAAATAAAAAAAAGATGAAGATTTTCTTTTCAATTCAATAGTACTTAAAATCAAATAACAATAAAGAGTATTATACGTTTTGATAAGTAAGTGGTACATATTTGAGCCTTTTTATCAACGACCATTCGCAAATCGGCCATTTTTTACCCTTATGCTCAGTTTTTTTGCATTTTTACTAGTTTTTTGGTTTAATGGCTTTTGAAAATAAGTAACACACATAATCCCAGTGACTGCGGTATTGTGAACATCTAGCTTTCCCTAAACTGGTTTATATTATTTTCACTATAAAATGAAAAATATGATGTGTGTAACTGAATGTTTCCTGAAGTTAAAAAAAATAATAAAAAATACTTAATGTTTATCCCTTTGCTCAGAAATGTTAAATTTATTTGCCATCCCAACTCAAATATACATTGCGCAGGTTTGTGAGCTCATACGAAATCTTCTTCCTAACATTACCAAGCATTACGTTTGTCTTGATATAACTCAGATAAACTTGCCGTGAATAATTTATTCAGCTCCCAGCCGATACCTCTGCTTTCCTCGCTCCTGGCTCCCGGCATGAAACTATTGAATGGTTTCCATTCAGAATTCAAACTTACACCGCTCTAGCAGCTGGTACAGGTGGGATAAGTTGATAGTTAGTTAGGATATTCATAGACGAGCTTGATACTCGAAAATATCTCTTTTACGACGTCATTTTTGTAAGTTATCATTAAATATTAATGCCTTGGATTCCAAGTTGTCACAACCTTGAACTTATCATATCATATCATAAATTTATACAGGTTGTTTCACGTCTCTTTTGTTAGTCATGTTTCTCAGAAACGTGACGTGACGTGGAGATGGGGAATAAATATATAACTGAAGTTGACTGTTCCATTTTTCGGCATAATCTCATTTCGTTGTGCCTTTCAATTCACATGATTCATTAAAACAGGTTATTGCAATGAACATCGTTGGTATAATATTGCAAATTATATTGTTTTGAAAAAACATTTAAAGCATAACGCATTTCAAACATTTTTAAGACATTGACATGTTTTTTCTTAAACCATGCGGTATTAGTAAAAAACGGTGTTCACCAAAATTTGCTTATATTGTGTTGTGTTGTTGAAATTCTTTGATCTTCTCCGCCTAATCGACGCTAATATTTTAAATAATAATTTAAATTTCTGAGGATCTTGAGGCACACCTCTGGAGTAAATTATAACTAAAAGTCCATAAAAGTGAGAATTGACACTGAGAGTCAACATTTTTCACATGAATCAGGAACAACTGCGTGTAGTACATACGCTAAGTGTTTCTAAATTACTTTTTTCTTCAAGCATTTTATCAACAATAAAAAATTTGACTTATCGGTGGCTTTAGAATATAATCTAAGTCCTATTTATTTCTCATTGTGTAAATTACGTAATGCGTACAGGATCCGCTTGGACTGTAATACTTAGCATAAGCTCAATCTCGCCCCAGCGTCCGACGCGGGCGTCACCGGGCTGCACCCACCCTTCCAATACAGCTCCGGTCTGATGTGGCTGATTAGATTACATCACCCATCAACTTGCCCCATATATTAGCTGCGTAATAGGATTAGGCCTGGACATTCCCTCGCACCGATGTTTGCTACGGGGAAGATTGCCGCACAATATTAGATATTTTCCGAGTGGGGTCAGCAATCCCGCAATCCTGCGGGATTTCAGCAATATTTGATTCCGCAATTTGAGGGATTTTAATGTGTGGGATTTGTGGGATTGAAAAGAAAGACTAAATTTAGACCAAAAACATGATTTTTATATAAATTAGCGGTGGTAAATATTTGTTAGAGGAACTATACTCTATGTTTAGAAAAGAGGATAGATCTCTGGAAACATCGAAACATGTAATCGATTTTGAAGAAAAAACTCTCGCTTTTTGATAGCATTGGTATCAGAGAGAGATACCTTCAGTTAGCACACACCTTCTTGTTGACAGTCCCACAAACTGGTGTCGAAGCAGAGAAAGCGTTTACCGCTGCTGAGCTTCTGTGCACAAATGTGAGTTCATGTGTGGGTGACAGGACTCTTCATTTTAATGATCTTATTTTTTTACAAAGTCTTATGAAAATACTTATTATGTTACGTTATCAATGTATTTTTTTTTAATGTTAACAAGTACCAATGACGATTGATCTCAAATGACTGCGGAGAAACTTGTCAGTGACAAGGTGTGTTTGTTTAATCAAAGTCTTCTTAAAATACTTATTACGTTACCTTTTTAACATCCTTTTAAAATATGGCTAGTACCAAAGATGATTGATACCAAATACTAATAAATATGAAAGTTGGCAATATTTCAATATAAAACCCCTTTGTTCTATCCCACGACCGCACGGGATTCGAAAAAGGTGCGAGATTTGCAAATCCTACGAAATGAACACACAGCTTTTCTTGAGTCCCAACAAATTGTAATAAACGTATAATGGTACTTATCAATGTTTTCATACCATGCCATTTCAATATATATTGTGATGAAAGATAAAGTATAATAAATAGCACGTACATAAGAAGGTGAGGTTAGATTGGGTTCTATTGTTATTAATCTCAGTAATTACAAGCATAAATCAAAAATGTTCCCATTGAGAAACCAATTAACTTTATTACATGTATCTTCAGTATTTATTTAGTCATTGCATTAGTGTTTTAATTGATGATATAATAATATCATCTTATTAGGTATATGAAGCACAAACAACTATTCAAAAGTGTTCCTGTAGAAGACCAAAATATATTATAAATATTTTAATTAATGTTTTAATCTTTAATATAATAAACAAAGTCGGGTTATTTACACCATTTATAACTCAAGAAAGACTGGACCGTTTTTTATGATCTTTGATTTGTTGGATTTGTCTCCGCCCCGAATAGCAGAATAACTATTAAAACACCGGAAAGAATCACGAAAAAAAAAATTTTTAGAAAATTCTTTTCCTCATATGTGTTGTATGGAACGAATTCTCATATTTTCGAAGAGCTGCAGCAATGTTGTGATAAGTATAATATTGAATAGTAAGTGAATTCCAAAAATTCAAAATCTTCAACTGTCAATGCGCTGATTGTTTTGCTTTTGTTCTTAAACATATAAAGATGCCGCTCTTTCTTACACACTAAATGTCAATAGTCAAAAATGAGACAAACGGTGAACGTATGTCTGCACCACTCCGAAGGAAAATACAATAATTATATCTCCCTCACACGTATAAGGAAAATGAAACGCAATTCCAGTAAGTGGAAAAGTAAGAAAATTAAAAAATATATATAAGTCCGTACACAACGCCATCTCTGTTGCTGATGAAAACAAAACACGAACAGTTGCGCTTCGATAATTGCTTCATTGTGTAATTTTTAACATTGCGAATTTAGATATGATTTTAATCTTAACTCACTTCACAGTAAAATTAAGTTCACAATGGAGTTGGAAAATAACCACAAAATCCTGCCTTTTCTAGATGTGGAAGTGATGCGAAAAGAAGATGGTAGCCTAGGACACACAGTGTATAGGAAACCAACGAATACGGTATCTACATGCTGATTCGCATCACCACCCAGCGCAGAAGAGAGGACTTATCCATATGCTGGTAACCCGAGCGACCAGAATATGTGAATAAACAAAAATCGGAGCGGAACTTACTAAGCTCACCGATGCACTGGAGCGTAACGGTTACCCGGCAAGGCAGACAAGGCAAATAATAAGAGCCAAATCTACACCAAACGATGACAGAATTGAACAAGAGGCTAAAGGCTGTGCTTTCCTACCTTATGTTCACAATGTGACAGACTGTCTTCGGAACCACGACCAAAATACAAGACCTACTGAGGTCTGCAAAGACCAAGTTTTCTCTGGAAACAGATGGAGTATATAAACTCAGCTGTTCCGGATGTGATAAGGTCTATGTTGGCCAGACAGAGCGGACGATCTCCAAAAGGATATCGGAACACTTTCGAGCATGTAAACTTGGCCACCCTGTCAAATCGGCAATCGCCGAGCATTTAATTGAAACCGGCCATTACTTCGGATTTGTTACTGAAGTCCTGGGAAGACCCAAAACCTATAGAGCACGCTTAATTACAGAGGCAATTGAAATTCATAAAAATCCTATTAACATTAATAGAGACGACGGATCTAAGCTCAATAGTTCTTGGTATCCGGTAATTGACGGCTACACCAAAGCTAAATGCAAAAAACCATCTTGAAGTATACTGTAATGCCAGCCCGCAGTGGATTGGTGCTGGCAACACGGTATTGCTTCGAAGTACTTAAGCACACATTTCATCTCTAACACTTACACATCTGCCCTGATGATGGACACTGTAACGCTGTCCGAAACGTTGGCTAAAGGAGGAGGTAGCGCAACACGGCATAACACCCCAAAAGGAAATAACCATAAAATTGCGAGTTTAATTCAGCTAAAAAGTTATAGATTCTGGAACGGTACGAAATTTTCCAGATCAGCTAGTTTGTCGTATAATATTGTCTTCTTAAAGCTCGTACAATATGATTTGAATGTATTTCTATAAATGAATATGGCAATTTTAAAATGTAGAAAAATAAAAAAAGTTTTTTTTGATCAGAACAGCAGGGAACTTTAGCGACCCGAATTGGCAAATATTGTATATTATACAAAAATTGAAAACCTACAACACTAACATACACATGAGACGTGGAAAAGGAACCAAACCAGACTAACCTTCAGGAAAAAAAAACAATGAAGATATTTGACGAATTATAGAAGGAAATTAAAGTAGAAGAAAATGTAGAATGAAAGAAAATAAAAAGAAAAGAAATGTTAGAAATAAAAAAAAAAGAAATTAAAAAAATTAGAGGAAGGCGTTGAGTACGTTATATTGTAGAAGTTATCTGTTTGCAGAATAAAATGTCTTTGTTGATTATCCGTTGTGAATTATGTGTTTTAGTCAAACATTTTTTTGTCACGTGTGTATCTTTTAAATGTCTTTTTCAATTTAATTTTAAAAAAATTGGAGCTTGATTGTCGTAATATCTGGTGGGATTTGTCTTTGGAGATGTATTGATATATATGTCTTTTTCGTAGTTGATTGTGCAGTATGATATTAAGTTTTATTGGGAATGTACATATATAATTTTGATGTACAGTTGCCGGATGTTCAATACAGCGAAGTCCTTAAATAATATATTGTCGAGAATCTAAAAGGTTTTTTTAAATAACTTTAATTAAGGGTTTTTGGGCTTCGTCGAGAGGGATTTTAGTTTTAGCAGCACCGCCCCAACCATTATAACGTACGTGATAATTGATTAGGCAAATTAAATTATTTATTTATTTATGTATTTTTTCAGGTTCTCCATAAAATAGTTATACACCAAATTATTACGGAGAAGATTACAAAATATAAGAGGGAAAAAAAGGCCAAGGGGGCAGTTTCACTATGTTGAGACGTATGTCAAAAGATAGTTACTGAACTCTCTATAGGTAACATTGAAGATGTCAATGCTCAATGCAGAATCGAAAATTGATAAATGTATAAACGTGTGTGTGTAAAAAAATATGTTACGATGCCATAGAAAGCCGAACGGTGAATGCGATGGGAAAGAGGAAGTTGTGAAGAATCTGGCTATCAAATATGGTAACTAAAATGACCAAAGTCATTTCAATCACGTTTTATTTCTGAATGGTGGTCTTTCACCAGAGCGATACCGTACGTATATTGTTGTAAATTTAGATTACTCGTTGCATATATGGATTTATTTATCTTTAATATAATAATTATGTGACTAATGCAGTTCTTGCTTTGGTGTTTATTTTGTCTATGATGTTTTTTGGACACTGGTAATTTTTTGAAAAAGAGAGCGGTTCCTTTTTGTTTATGGTCACTTCCTTCCGATCAACTTGGGCGGTTGGATCGGAAATTGGTCACTCACCATCAAGGTGTTTAAATTTTAGTTTAAATCATGAGAATCTAAGTGGATTTAAAACTTAAAAGAACGCGGGCTGTTTTTACGTAACACGCGAGGCTCGTGTACGTGTAATTTATAGTGGATGACTTGAAAGTCCCACTTTTTCTCGATGTGGTTGGTCGTCGCCGGCAGTGATATATTTTCGGCCATGTTTTAATTTTAAAAGTGTGATCGAAGGTTCGATTAGTTGTCCCGGTCCTGGGATGTATTCTTGGAAATTGGAATAAAAGAATTACCGACAGTTAAACGGAGTGTTAAGCTCGTGGAATTATGTTTCGGTCGTGAGTTGCATAACACGCGCTCGGAGTACGGCCGGCGTATTAAGCCGAATCGAATCGTGATTTTACAATCCTCACTCGCCTTGCAATCGTGGTTTTGCCAAAATCAGGAAGACGCTGATTTTCATCGGCCGAGATAGTTATTTATTTGGGACAAGTTCGACACTCATCCCCCATTAATCCCGCCACGTTGTCTGGGAGCCTGTACCTTCCTCGTGTGGAGGCTTTCTGGGTCATCACCACATCACCAATCCATCCTCATGGAAAGCCCTAGGCTGGCTTTCGTCCAGGCGCGGACTGGAACGTGCTACCCGCAATTTCCTGATGGGCCGGCCTTCATCCTGGTGCGGACCTCTCCAAGGAACATCATCACGGCATTCTTTAGTTAGATAGTTAGTTTAGCGAGTCCATCTGGTATGTGTATTTTTATATATTCCTATTGTTACCCTGGTAAGAAGTTTGCACACTTCCTTGTTGCTTTTTGTTCAATACATATTTTTAAAGTTCATCTTCTTTGATTTTTCCGAAACCCTACCTACATGATAGACAACTACTTGGCCCACTATCCTGAGTCCTGGTCTCTGCTCTGCCGCAAGGTTACATTTCATACGAGCATGATTCGTTACAGTAATGATAATAATACGTAGTGAGAAATCTCCGTAATATAAAGTTCAAAATATAAATCTTGTTCAAAACACAAAGCGGGGGTTGTTTACGCTGTATAAACGCCACTTTAGACATAATTATTAAGAAGGGCACCCCTTATTAAGTTATCGATATTAATAGTTTCCGCTAATAGCGTGAAGTGCATTTGGGATGAAATTTCACTAACTTACGTATTACGTGTAGGTTGTAGGTACAATAATTATTCATCTGGAATATTAATATCGTTAGGTTTATTTAAAACTGTTCAGAGATATTTCTAACTAGCGCATTTTAGAGATTTTTGTGGTTTTTTGTGATTTTTATGAAAATTGCTTTTATGAAAATCTGTAATTTACGCTATAATCCGCTACGGATTCTTAGTAAAAAGAAGCACGATATCTGAGAATAGTTGGACCTCACTTAAATAAAGTGGAACTTATTCAAAAACATATATTTATTTTATCATATGTAATTAAATTACCGTACGAACATTACATAAGAACAATTATTGTCTTCACATATGTTGGATATTTTTTACTTTTAGTCGTTCAACTTTTTTTTTTCCAAATTAATTTTGGAAAGTTAATCAAAAATAGTAGTTCATGGTCTGCAGCCTTTAAAAGGGTTGACAGAAAAAGCTCGTACATATTTCCTAGAAATAAACCAGCAAAAACTAGTCCAAATTTCAGTCCATGTTTCGGATGATAGTAAAATATTTAACGACGAAGATTTGCGTCCATGGCTTTGAATTAGAATAAACGAGAATAGCTTTATTAGAATGTGTGGAATTTGATGTAATGCTGATTTGAGTTTTTTTTAATAAATTGCCTGCTTAGATGATCAGAATCTTGTATAAATGTATTAGCAATAGGCCACTGGCGTCACATTTTTTTTATTCCGGTTTTGGCAAATATTCTAAGACATTCCGTATTTTATTTAATCGTTTTTTCGAAACCCTGGCGATTTTTTGAAAATTTCAATCCGAAAAATCGGACCATTTTTTATAAACCGGAAAGACAGGAAATTATTTTATAGGTACCTACGAAAAAACGATAATTACATAGCCAAAAATCATTTTTAAAAAACGACATATTCCACACGAATGGTATAGGAGAATAACGAGGCATATCTCATAAATATTCTTTTTCCTTTTTAACCCTAGAAAGATAACCTACGCCTCAGAGGCGCCCGCGACGGTAAGAAAATGCTGTCTCTTTCTAATGAGCGCGCGCATCTAGTTGTCCTCTTTTGTTAACTCAGTCGTCGGTGCACAGCGTCGCGGGACGGCCATTTTTACGCGGCAAGTACCAGATTTTTGCAGTTATGACCAGGTAATGCGCTCCGAAGGCGCATGGTTATCTTTGGAGTGACTTTTAGTAAAAGTATAAATGTGTTTATACTTACATTACATGTTTATTATATGTATTTTTTTGTTTTTTTAACTTGAAATTTTTACCTTCATCATGACGAGCTGAAAAATACAATCTGATGATGCAATATTGAGATTTATGGCTGAAGAAGAAGAGAACGAGCATGATGGACATCAGAAAAGTAGCAGTGAAATAGAAGATCATGTGAGTGAAGATGAAATGCAGAGTGAGTATGAAGATGAGTTCATCGATGATGAGGTGCCAGAAGAATTGAATGATACACAAAATGAAGACATTATAACTCCACCAGCATCTTCAGAGCCTGGAAAAGGCGGGGTGGACACGTTCTATCCAATGTGTTCCTCAATTCATATTCAAGGAAAACCAATAGGTGGCCAATGGCTATATTTTATGGCATACTAAACATGGCATTCGTCAATTCTTATGTCATATACTGTCACAACGTTCTAGCGAAAAATGAAAAGCATCTAAATAGAAGGGAATATACGAAAAAGTTAAGCACTCAGTTATCTGAACCGTAGATGACGGAAAGTCTCGAAGCTCCTACTTTGCTCAAGCGTGTGCGAGACAATATCACCATTATTCTTCCGCATCCGGATGTGCAGAGCTCTAGAGATAATGAAGAAGAACCTCCAGCCAAGAAAAGACGGTATTGCAGCTTTTGCTTAAGTAAAAAAAAAAGATTGTCAAAGATGACTTGCGCCAAATGCAAAAAAAACAGTTTGCGGCGAACACAAAAAAGATGTTAGCTTTGAATGCCTTTAAACCAAATTTTTAGCCAAATAATTATAGTTTTGACTAATTATTTTATAGTTGATTAGTAAATTAAAATAGTTTAATTAGTTTTATAAAAAAAATCAAAATTTGTGATGATATTTTCCTGTAAACAGAATACGGTTAATTTTGTTGATTTTTTCTAGAGGTTTTTTGATTCAAGTTTAATATTTAAAATAAATAAATAATTTCACTAAAAAGTTTTTTTATTATTAGTTCATTAACCACACATTAAAATAATCAGCTAAATAAATACGTAGGTATTTAATAAAAAAAATCATTAATATATTTTGCGCCTCTGCAGCGTATGGTTATCTTTTATGTGCGGCAGAAAAAGTTTATCTTTCTATGGTTAATGATCATTAGTCATTATAATGTTCAACGTCTATATATGACTAAATCCAATGTAATAAACTTGTACTTGTAAATTATAATAATAATAATATATTATAGAATTTGGTTTTATTTAAATCGGACTATTACCATTACGCTTCTAAGATAGGTACAGAAGGCATAATATGTACGGGGTTCACTTTGTAACATCTGTCAAAACGTTAAACCAAACGATTAGTTCGCAGAGTATAAACAACAAAAGCTATTGAATTTTAAGTGACAAATTAAAAAAAAAATTGTCGGAAATCAAAGTGTTGCCATATAAGAAAAAATAAATCAGTGTGGAATTTTCATGTATTTATTTAAAAAAAAAAAAAACTATTAAATTTCTAAAAATTTTTTTGCAACAATTTCGTAATCTTAGTAGAAAAATCTCCAATTTTTTCACGATTTTTTCCGATTCATTATGAAATCCATGCAAGTGACCTGTTGCAACGGAAGCTTTGTATTAATTATGTGTAAGTGAATTTCGATATTGTTTTCTCTAATGAATGAAAAACTGGAAAGAGGAAATTCACCCACTTCCCAATATCCGATCTTGCTGAAACTCGGCCAATTAACTCACTGTCAATGAAAATGTATTCCATCAACTTGATATGTGCTACTAGCCGGCCCAAGATATGGTCCTAAATTTGAAAACAGATTTATTACAGTAAAAAAAACTTTGTTTTTATTACGATTTAATTTTTACAACTGTAGTCAATTCATTTCGTTTGCTGTGATAAAAAAAGTGGTTGACTTAATGTAAACAACTTCACCGCCAATTCATTAACGCGTCATATACTCTCCTGTCACTCCTTTCCCCATAAATCCGCTCTACTTACGCAAGCATCCTCGTCTTACTGGATTATGCATAAATCGGCCCTGTACGGGCGTTTATCGCTTATTAGTAATTACCTACATAATTTCTTTTCAAAACTGCTCAGCTGGTTCTATACATTGCTGCCATTCATCAAGGTTATTAGAAGGTATATAGAATCACTAATTATTATTAGCAAATATCTAAAGAATTATTCTTAATACATTTAGCGTAACAATAAAGTACATGTAAAGTAAAAATAGCACAATAGATTTGTCCGCACTTAATCAATGTTTTCTTCCTTCCCCTATTTTTTACAATTTGTTTAACCTTTTATTCTAATTGAAAACGTGCTCGCTCAATCGAAAAAAAACTAAGATTGCATTTCCACCAACAATTCAACGTAATCTTTATGTAAGTACATGGTTGGCATTCCTCAAATGAGAACCGCTCGTTATTACAGTTCGGCACTGGAAAGATTTTCCTATGAGTAACTATTTCCTCCCTGCTACACTATGGATCTCTTCAAGGCCCAGGTTTTTTCTTCCTTTTCTCAAAAAAAAACCTCAACATGACAAACACAAAGATTTGAACTGTATTGACATATGGAAGTGAGGCGCTGACACTGACGACAAAGATGGCTGAAATGCTGGATACTTTTGAAAGAAAAGTGTTGAGAACAATATGTAGACCCTTGAAAGAGGGGGAACAGTGACGCATCCGGCAAAAACAAAGAACTGAATGACATATATCAGGCCCCTAAAATCTCAACCCATATAAGACTCCTCAGGTTGAGATTAGTCCTGGGTCGATCGATCGTTTTGCACGACCCGGGTCGCTCACGACACACTGGCGTCACGAGCGGGTCGCGAAGACCCGCTCTTTTCGCGACACAAAATAGGAAACTCGGTAACCGAGTTTCTCGCGCCGGTCGCCGCCCAGACCGGTCAAGTCATACGCGACCCGAAACCCAGGTTATAATTGTATGAACGTTCGCTCACAGCTCACACCTGTAATTAGTAATGTCAGGTCCCAGAAATAAATTAAAAAAAATACATGCTTCAGGGGTAAAAAAACAATGTTTTATCATGTTTTCAATGATATGAAAACCATGTAAAAAAAGTGTTGTTATGAAGTTTTTATTGAGAATTTGAATAAGTAAAATAGCTGTAAGCTGTAATACTTTATTATAAACTATTATTTTTTAATTTTTCTTTGTGTAATAGGACAAAAATAAAATAAACGTGTCCATGAATTATTATGATTTCTATGATACTTTTTGATAGTGGGATAGTTAGGTTCGGAGTACAAATTATAAGAGGAGAGGGTGTACAAAAGTTTTCAACTAGCAATAATATTTGCAATGTTTGCGCGATTTTTATTAGAATTTTAATAATAATATAAAAATTCTTATCCGTGTATGTACATAGATTTTTGTTTAATGTTATATTATTAAACCTAATGAATACTGAATAATTGTCTAAAGATGACCATAATAGGCTGAGCATAGACCGGTAACGGTAAAAAAATAAAGTGTGGAAAAATTTTTCAAATTGTATTACTATGATTATGTATTGTTATTTATTAACGTCACGCACGTGTGTGTTGACCGAATGTGTCACAGTTCGCACTTACGCTTCACCCAGCTACTTTCTACTACCTGAGTCGAGAGAGCGGGTGGTGAAACCCGGGTATTGACAACCCCATCTATCTATTGTCGCTCCCCCGCCACATCCGCACCCGAAACCCAGGTTGCAGTAGTAGAGCGGTTGCGAGAAGTGGGTCGCGAGACCCGGGTGCTGACGAAAAGATGACCCGCTCGCTCTTTGGTGATCCGTGAACAGGTTTCAATGAGCGGGTCATTCACGACCGACCCAGAACTAGTTGAGATTGGCTGGGCATGCACACAGAATGCCGGACATACGCGTCCCACAAAGAATTATGACTGGATACCCAGGTGGAAGGAGAAAAGTGGGAAGACCCAGACAGAGGTCAGAAGGCGAGGCAAGAGGGGTTGCAGCACAGCTTCCCAGGTACTAAATTGGAAGTCAGCCGCTGAGGACAAGAGGAGTTGGAGGCGAATATTGCAGGAGGCCAAAGCCTGTATGTTGTCTATATGGGCTGTAGCGCCACCGAAGAAGAAGAACTTTTTTTCCATCGGGTTTCGGAATTGATATGAAAAAAATGATCTTTTCCACAATTATCACGTGTACCAACCAATCGTATGCCACGTTGTACGAACCCCTGTTATCAATATGATGGGCTTCTCTAGTATATTGTAGACCAGTCCAAGTCCCAGTGGCTATCGAGAGCCCGGATCTGGGCCCATCCATTACTTCACTGGTTTGAGAGCGCTGTAGTTTTGAGGGCAAGATATAAAGATAAATAATAATATGGTTCTCGACAATTTAATTTCCCTTTACCGTTAAAATGGCGCAGATATCCTTCCGATATGAACCCACAAGGGTGGTCAGCGTATGTAATGTGTGGAGTTGAATTGGATAAGGGAAAGGGTTTTCATATCAAAGTTTTTGCTTTATTTATTTGGTCGTACATATTGCTAAAATAAGGTATGGTTTTATTTATGGCAACATTTTATATAGTTGTAAAAGAAATTTAGTATTTTTTGCAAGATTAATTTATTTTTCATGTCCATTAATCCTGTACTCTTGCTATAAACATTCTGGGACTTTTTTCATGCTTTAAGAGGAACGGCTGCGTGGCCTTCTTTAAGCAAAATTTAAATTTGGATTTTCAAATACCCAATAAAATTAAAATATGTTGTTTTAAATCAAAAGATTTGACAAATATCAGACATGAGATATATTAGTTTTTTTTAACATTAGCTCCACACATGACGTCCCGAGGAAAAAAATTCCCCCCAGGGCCTACGACATCTTTGGGGATGCTGTGTGGAGGGTCTTCTTAGGGAAGAAAGGAGAGGAAGTTCTGGGAAGGAAAGGGAATGAGGGGTGGGTATGAATCTGAGGGTCAATGTGTCCAGGAGCGACGGACGTATGAATCCATCCCTCCCCCTGCCGTGCAAGTAGGCTGTAGAAGTCAAAGGGTCTCCCCCAACCATCCTCTCCTGATTCAGCCTACCAGGCAGCTGGTGAGCAGGCGCATCCACCGCCAAGACCCGGACAAACCTCACCCCATGAACCCGGGAAACCCTGCTCACTAAACGTAGCGAACCACTTGGGGTGACTTATTGCAAAGGTTTTGTTTTTGTTTGTGTTATAAGTTATGATATAAGAACTAAAGTTTGACATTTTTCTATTAGTTCACTGAAATTATTAAAAAATAATCTTGGCCCACCGTGTAAATAAAAAGAAAAATATAATAAAATGTCGAACAGCAAAAAGGTGTTTTTTGGGTAGATATGTGACAAATTTGTGTTCCAATTTTAATTGGTCGCTCATAATTTAAGTTGGAATTATTGATAATCCAACTGATTTGAATTTACCGGGAGTGTTACATTTCCTTAGTCCGCGAATATACACCACCCGTGTGAAGCCGAGGCGGGCATGAATAGTACAAGTCTTTCGGGAATTTCTAATAAAATAACGAAAATAAATATATGGCGGTACGAAATTCGCCGGGTCAGCTAGTTTCTAATAAAATAACGAAAATAAATATATGGTGGTACGAAATTCGCCGGGTCAGCTAGTAATTCCATATATCGAAAGATTTACGTACTTAATCACAAAAAATAAGACAAAATCTTTCGTTTACAATACGACCATAAAATGAAATAAAATTACAATGTAATAATTCGATCATAACTATTGCAATGCCTCGTAATGTATAACATTTTTAGTTTTTCCTTCTAGATAGAAAACAAATAGCGCCGATGGTTTGCCGACTCTCGAAAACGCAGCGTTCAACTAACTGCCCATGAGAAAAACACCGCAATTCAAGGTTTATTCCACACACTTCTAACGATTGGCCTTGGGATTTATTAATTGTCATTGCGAATGCAAGGCGCATTGAAAACTGGACACGTTTTAATTCAAAAGGAAAGTCAGTTGGCATTACGGGTATTTTGGGAATAAGCACATTCTCGCCTTTGAATTTTCCTATGATTATAGTAACTTCAATCAAATTTTACATCATTTTTTAACAGCGTGTCTTGATCCATTGCACAATTTTGGCTGATTTAGATTGCGTAACATAATTATCACAGAGCCAACCTTGAGTTGTAAATTGTGTGGCAGTAATCTTGGCAAATTCAATGAATTTAAGAATTCAGTAGGATAATTGACTCCTTCATTTGGATCGATAATGGAATCGATCAACTTAAATGAATGCATTTGTCCATCAATTTGACTCTGAATTTCATATTTTAATCTTCTACATCCTTATTTTTCGCTGCTAAAATGGCTCGTTCGCTCAACCATGCATGGTTTCTATAATTCACACTAATATTTAGGAAAGAGGAATTTTCCCATTGCCAATGTCTAATAATGCATTTGCAAAAACTTCCGCAAAACTTACTTAAGATTTTTCACGTAGCTCATAAATTTGATGCCATCAAGCAAGCATTTATTTCATCAGCAGTTGATGATCTGAAAATGACTGGCAGCGTTTGGCGAAAATCTCCAGCCTCCAGTAGAATCATCGCGCCTCCGAAGAGGTTCTGATTGCTATGTAAATCTCTTAGTGTTCGATTGAGTGCCTCTAATGCTCGTTTGTGCGCCGATGTGTTTCGCTAATATGCTGAAGGATGCCACCATCACGTCGTTTAATTACAATGTCGCGAGACTCTATATTCTCTCCAACAACCACAATGGCAACTTCGTTTAACATTGGTGCGTTAAAGCGTCTCTCACGCTCTCCTGCGGGTCTTTTGTCTGCTCTGATCACTATTTTATGATCGTCCGATGGCATCATATCTAAGGCTGCTTTGAACAATTGGATCAACTGATTATGTTCATGTAACAGTTGTTGCAGCTCTATGATGATCTCTCTCCTAGCTGAACGATTTGTAGCACAGCGTTGATTTACTTCAGCTTCAGAATTTCCCATAAAATAAATTTGAAAAAATTTCTATTCACTATCAATTGATGGCAACAATGCTCCTGCACGATGGTGAATTTGTTCTTGAATCTGTAATATTGAAAATAAGAAAAAAAAATTTAACCCTGGAAAGATAGTCTACGGAAAAATTACGCATGCATGTTAGAATTATTGCACTCTCGTTCAAATTAGTGCGATTCCATCGCTGTACTTTTCAGATATCTCACTTGCTGCTTGGGCCTTCCGTGGGGCGCACGCGTGGCTGATATGATGACCGCTTGAGTCAAAAAGCATAATATTGATTCGTTCCAAAAATGTATCTGATGTATTTTTGTACAACTATATGCTATTATTAAATATAATATATATTAATTATTTAGTACATTAGTCAAAATGGCTGATTATTTGTAAAAAATAAGTGATTTGAGAAAAAAAAAATATTTCAAGTATGGTTGATTATTGAAGAAGTTTCACTTTTTGTTTTTTTTAAATAAAACAAATAAATATAATATATTCACAAAACGTCGTATTTCTTATTTCATTTGTTTGTAATAATATAATACCGATTGGTTTATTCCTATCAATTAACTTAAGAGGGAATAACCATATAAGACGGGAAATATATTGTCATTTTGAAATAAAATTTAGCCGTCTTGACTCTTTTCCACAAAAACGTATAAATTGATTTCGAAAGATTGTTCTTTTACCTGGTAAAGTTTTGTTTTGAATTATGAGAAAATATGTTTATTTTTTGTATAATAAAACTATAACCTAGGTCGTATGATCGAAAAATAATTACAAATAGTACATAATTTTAATAGTTTTATCATCACGTCTTTCAGCATTTTTGAATGTAGGTATAAATTATAGCAAATTTTTAATGAAATAAAATCGATATTGAGTTATTTAAAAAAAACTGGTAGGGAGAATAATCAATCTTTCTCATTGGAACCACCCTGAACGATCGTAAGAACATCTTTCGACGAATTTTGAATTCTCGACCGCTGGCTGGTTAGTGGCCCTTAATAAAATATTACAGCGAGTTAAAACTCACGCGTCAATTTTACCGTACATCAAAATATGATTATTTTTCTAGGGTTAAAAAATCTTCATTTATGAGCCACAATGGAATTTTCATATATATAGGTTTTATGTTGCAATGGATGTGAATAATGTGTGTCATGGAATAAAAAAAAATACATTAAAAGTTGGATTGTAACCACGTTCTTCAATTGGAACACACTGTTGTAATTTTGAATATTCTGCAAGAAATTCTTTGATAGAGGTTCTTGCCCTGAAAGTAATGAATTCAGTGGTTCAGGTGGCGTCGTCAGTTTTGTTAATTTGACCTTTCCATTCGCACAACATAATCCTGGCGATTCGAGTTGAAATTTCAAAGCATTGCAATATTGACAAATGGTGCTCATTGTTCCAAAATCGACCGAGGTATCGCCGGCGTAATCTACTGTTGTATCATAATATCTGAAAGCCAAACGTTCGTAGGTAATTGTTACGTTTTGTTGTCTCTCGCTTGAAGTCGATGGTATGGGTTCTTCAGGAGTCGCGAAAGATCTCGCTTGAGAAATTCTCATTTTATTTGCCTCCAAACGCTGCCAACTCTCTTCAGTCTTATTACCTCGAAGATTGTGAATTCGACTTGCGTTATGCGTATGCCGACCGATATTTTGACGCCTCACTGGTGGCATTTTTTTGCTGTTGCTAAAGAAGCGGTAATTGTTGTATGTATATGAATTAATGTCACCATATTGACAGTATGAATAGATTGACATTATGACATATAATCTGTTTGAATTTATCAAACTGCTGGCTGAGTAACTAAACGTCAATGTGTTATTTTGTGTCAATATATTGAAGATCTCCCACAGTCTTCCGTTTCATTTACTCGCTCACTTTTCATATTATGAGATTATAAAAAAAATTCTGTTTGATTTTTTTAAATTTTCTTTCATACAAACCTTTTGTCAATATATTGAAGATCTCTCACACTCTTCCGTCTCATTCACTCACTCACTTTTCATATTTTATGATATTAAATAAATAAACTTATGTGATTATAATTTATTTATTTTTTTTGATTTTTTATTTTTGTTTTTTTAATACAAACTTTTTGTTAACATACTGAAGATCTCTCATAGTCTTCTGTCTCATTCACGCACTAACTTTTCATATTATGACATTTAAAAAAAAAATTGTTTGATTTTTTAAAATTTTCTTTCATACAAACCTTGTCCTGACAATAACGAACACAACAAAAAAAGAATTATCCAATTTGGTGCAGTCATTCGGAAGTTATGCGCGTACATACATTTCGGCGATTCATTTTTATTAATATATATATAGAGATATAGAGATATAGAGATAGATAGATAGATGTCGAACAGCAAAAAGGTGTTTTTTGGGTAGATATATTGTGACAAATTTGTGTTCCAATTTTAATTGGTCGCTCATAATTTAAGTTTACCATCAAATTGCCCATCAAAATGTCTTTTTATACTTAAGTTATTTTTATTATATTTTATGATATTTGTGTGGTAGACAGATCACCATGATTTTTAAAATAATTATCATTAATTCACAAACAATTCCAAGTTACCACTAAAGTCATGAAATGTATTATTAATTCAATTAGGAATTTTTCACAATTAAAAAAAAAAATAGCACATATCCATAAGATATTTGCTATACCTTTTGATCAATTATTTTTTCAGTTTGCTAAGGTATTTTGGCCTCAAATATAATTTTAAATTCTGTGTGAATTAGATCGCGCAACCTTTCCTTTTACTTGCGCACTTGGCCGCGTCTAAGAAATATTCGTACATACTGTAGAATAGTAAGTTATAATTATTTTGAGTGAAACTTCTTTAGCCCCGTTAGTGATTTGGAATTCGGATGAAACGGAAATGACGCATTACTGCACCTATTAAGCATCAAACTGCACACATTGGCCGCTTTGATTATGGTGTCACTTTATTACTTGAGATATGAAATGGAAATGACGCTAGGTCTGCGCACATTGGCCGCTAGATTGACCTCATTTTTCAAGTATTGGTTAGGATTGTTTATTTATTTATTTATACATGCATATACATTACAATACATTACAAATTGATACTTTGTCTGTCCAACTGGGAAGGATACCCATTTCAGGATAGCCAAATTGTGTATTTAGTTCATAATATTCTTAACAAAGGAATGGTTTCGTTCAAGATATCACAGAAATTTGCTTCTGTCAAGATAACTTTTGAGAACATTAAAAATTGTATTCTGAACGAAGGGATGGTTTCTTTATGTCTTTAAAAGAATTGCAAAGATGTGATTTTTTTTTCAAGGTCATTTTGGAGAACATTAATAATTGCATTCAGAGTGAATGAGTGGTTTCTTTAGTGAGATCCCAAGGAGTAGATTCTATCCGGACCATTTTAGAGAACATTTACAATTGCGTAATTAGAATTTACACATTTATAAACCAATATTTGACATTTGAATTCTTAATGTATTTTTGACTATTTAAATTTAATAAAGTTAAGTTCTGGTAAAGTTCGCTTCTACCGCTTGTAAACTGTACTCGATTTTTTTTTTACTAATGGTAGCGGCTTCGTCTTTCTAAAACCTGTGTTGTCTCTTCAAAAGTGTTGCGGTTTTTAAAAAAGAAAATACTTTACACTTTGAAGTTAGTGTAAAGCAAAATGAGTATGCTTAAAGTTTTTCTGCTTATATCGTAGGTCATGTAATGTATGTTTAATTACTAATTCCAATAATAATTAGCTACACATAGTAGTTCAATAACCACATCATTGCAGTTAATGCTTGTGAAAATGAATTTTTAAGAATTTTTACTAGTTTTGCTTCAGAACACGAGTACCAATGTTTTAAGCTGATACACCTCAAGATTTAAATACAAAGAAACATGTGTTTTTGATACTGTTGAATGTAGCTAGGTATAACTTTGTGGTTATCCATCATAAATAAATGAAACAATGTTACTTTGTTTGAACCACTTATATATTTGAGTAAAGTCGACCGGTTTCAGAACGACCGTTCCATCTTCAGGGCAAACGTATACTGATTTGACAGTTACAAATTAGTGGATGGGAACAATGTATTATTATGGTAGGGGTGGAGCCGTTGCTAGGTATTAATGAAGATTGGGTGGGTAGGGGAACATATCCATGATTGGGCTGTAAGACAATATTTTTTGTTTGTTCATAAAAGATTCATTATTTTTATGGGATTTTTGTTTATTTCCAAGGCTTCTAAATTATCTAAGCGTTTTTCTTTGTGATTAATATGAAGAATATTTATCCCCGTATTTTTTTCAAAACTATGATTATTTTCAATGATATGGTTAGCGAACTCAGAAAAATTATTATTATTAAGACACTTTAAAGTTGTTTTTCCAATATAAAATGAGGGACAATCAGTATACGTTTGCCCTGAAGATGAAACGGTTGTTCTGAAACTGGTCGGCTTTACTCTGGTTCAAACAAAGTAACATTGTTTCATTTATTATGTGTGTTTGAATTTCAAATACTGTAATCTTGTACAAATCCGGAAGTTTCAGCAAAATGTCTTAAATAAATTGCTGATTTCTATTTTTGATCACTGTTAACATAATGTTTCTTCAACAATCTTTTTCCAATAATAATTACAGTATTCCTCAACAAAATTCCGACTCGGCACAAAAAATTAATAAATAAAAACGTTATCATGATGGAACGCCTGGAAAGGGGACATGAAATAAATCAAAGATGCGAACAAGAGTTATAAGCAATAATTTATTACCAAACTCCAAGCCGAACTCGTATTAGGGTTTCTTTTATTGTAATTACATTGGAAATAAGCTCGAAGTGTCTTTATGTCGATGCTTCAAAAAATGTTAGGACATAAGTAATATATAATGATTATTATAAGCAATAATTATCAGCCTGAAACACTCATCTACATTGAAAAAATCTTCCGAGAAAAGATACATACCGCCAACGGGACTTGAACACGTGTCCTTCTGATTGCCGGTCAGGTGCTCTCACCACTGTGCTATGGCGGCTTATCTAATACCCGCCAAATAATTTAATATATACTAGTGTTTCATTCAACATTCAGGCTGATAATTATTGCTTATAATAATTGTTACCCTTTGTGTTATGCATAAAAATCTTGTCTTAAACGTTAGTTTATCAATTAAAAATAATAATTAATATTTGAGAAGTTAAAGTATTTTCACCAAAAAAATGTAGACATAATTTGTCTCGACGCCACCTAGCGAGAGATTTAGCACTAACAATGCCTCTCTCACAAAAATAAAGTTGGTGGTTTTCAGGTGGAAAAATGTAATAAACAGTAATTGTTGTATGAAACACTAGTATATATACATATTTTGAATTATTTGGCTGGTATTAGATAAGCCGCCCCTAGTGGTGAGAGCACCTGACCGGCAATCAGAAGGACACGGGTTCAAGTCCCGTTGGCGTCATATATCTTTTCTCGGAAGATTTTTTCAATGTAGATGAGTGTTTCAGGCTGATAATAAATTATTGCTTATAATAATTGTTACCCTTTGTGCTATGCATGAAAACCTTGTCTTAATCGTTAGTTTAGCAATTAAAAATAATAATTAATATATCATGTATATAAATACTAAAAGAATGTTACGTCTGCTAATAATAATCTTAGTTGATAAATACCATCATGCGTTATAGAACTTCCAAATATCCATTTGTAAGTAAAATAACTGCCAGATGACATATTTTCATACAACGCTTTTTTTTATTCCAAAAAAATTATCACTCATCCCGTATAATCACAGGAGACCAAAATTGTCCCAGCTCAAATATGACTCATATAAATCGTTTTAACTCACTTATTGTCATAGTGTGAAATATGAGTACAATCTGAACGGTGTTAGACAACTAAAACCCCCATTTCATTTACAAATCTAGAATTTAACCAAAGAAATAATTAAATGTGCCCCTCTACGAAACCAAAGTTTCCGATGGTAATTTGAGAAGAATGTAAAAAATTTCGAAAATTTTTTATCGATAATTTTTTTTATGAAACTACGAAACCGTTTTTTATACATTTGCCTAATAAATTATGTTCGTGTTTTTAATTTTTTCCTTATCACTATTTTACAGTGGCGGTTCTTCACAGGGGGACAATGGGGACGGTCCCCACCAGTTACACTCAAAACCTACTAAAGGAAAAGAAAATAACAGTCAATGTGTTGTCTTCACCAAAATGAATGAATTCTTTAAACATAAAACTAATTAACATTTGCAGAAATAAAATACAAATAATTATTCCGGATGATTTTAATAAGACCCTACGCGCGTAGAGCGAACAATGTACGGAGCACAAAACAGCGGGTCAATTTCTCAGTGCGCAGAATCTAATGCGCACTTGGGGGACGATCCGAAGTATCCCCATACTTTCCTTGCGTTGTTTCGCGATCGTATGCAACTGCGCATGCGTAGTCGTATGTGAATTCAAATACCCGCGGGGACAACACTGATCCCCACAGAAACATTTGTTTGCGAAGTTTCGGGCGGGAATCGCTCGCGTTCAAATTAGTTTGATAATAATCTTGTAAGGTAAAGCTTTACTTTTATTATACTATATTGTTAATTGACATATATCTTTGGATATTTTATATTATTTTGTGTTTAGATATCCGACTAGCATGATAAGACCATAAAATATTTTTTTGAGAAATTTTATATTATATCCTACGGGTGGTGAGATTGCGGAACAGTACGAAAAAAAAAATATCGATCCCCACCACTAAAAAATTGCTCGAGCCGCCACTGCTATTTTAGATAGAAAAAACGTTAGTCGAGTCATTTTTAAAACTTTTTTTTACATTAACCCATCTGCTTGTTTAGGAATAAATTCATCCCAAAACACGTAATCGCGTTATATTTTCTTAAGACCAAAAACGTCCCGAGCGACTTTTCATTTTAAAAGCTATATATCTCTCTTCCTCTCTTGCAAACATGAGGTATTTTTCTTTTAATCAGAAAGAGCACAAAATAATATTTCTTATTGTCTTTCAAATGTGGAAGCTATCTAGCATAGATATTTTACAATCTCGATCCAACTTGACGGTTTCTGATTTTTCGTGCGAAACTGAGGCTTTCGGATTGTGAGGTATATTAAACCAAGCAGACGGGTTAAAAAACATATATTTCAGAAATTTTGTCTTTATTTCTAATAATATCATTTGGAATCGTATTTTGGAAATATATTCTATCACTTTTTTTAGTTTTCGGATATATTCGGAATATTTTATTTATGTGAATATTGTTGCAAAGCGGAAATTTTCTGATCTTCTGACAGAATATGCCCGACACCTAATGGGTTACAAAATATGTTTTTTTAAATTTAATTAGAGAAGGATTTCTTTCTCTTTAAAAAGATGAACTTTTTTTATTTGAATGTCGTCTGGAAGCTGAAATCAAAAATAAATATTTAATCTCTGTCTAAAATGATAAATCATCTGTGGTACCTCAATTCTGAACAAATCGCATTTTCTTTCTTCGATGAAAATTCAGAAAAAAGTGTCAAAACAAGTATGGCTGTAAAAAGTCTACAATTAATTCCAATTGAAGAAAAAACATATGATGATAGGGATGTGAAAGCAAAATTCAGTCTCCATCAAGTGTATAATTTATTGGACAAAGATATTGATTTTTTTGTTTCTCATCAAACTCTAAATTTTTTCAGGTTTGAAAGTGATACAGAATTTTTAAATACGGATCCTGATATATGGTGTAAAAATGCACGTCATTTAAAAGCAAAAAAAAAGTGAACGGTTTCAAGGTTGTCACAGCTGAAAGAGGGGTAAAATTAATCTAAGACTTCAATTCCTGTTTGACAAAAGACGAATAACAGCGACAGTTTCTGTTACAAGTTGTAACGGAATGTAGAAATAATTTTCCTGACTCTTCAAAAGCCACGTTATCTAAGCCGTTACCACCTTAATCTGATAATTAATTGTAAATGTAAATAATGATACTGATAACTTCTTTCTTTTAAAATACTTTCTTTTTTATATTTTAAATAATAAAATTTTTTACATTATTTTTTTTTTGTTTTTTTATACCTTTTTGCTTTTCTTTTCTCCTTAATCCATCATTTTCATTTTGGATTGTGCTGTTTTTACTTTGAAAACAGTTTTAACTACACCCCTTTTTATGTACCAATTGAGAAAATAAATAAAGAAAAAACTGGACAGCATATATAATTAAATCTTGCAAGATTGTTAGGTATTTTATTAAAAAAAAGCATTTTTATAGAAAGTTAAAACTTCAACCTTGATGAGGCCCGGGTTAACCTTATCCAATTGAGCTGAAACTTCACCAATCTCATTTTTTAGCCAATTAGCAACTTTTAGGGGGGTCCCCCTCAAAAAGTAAAACATTGATTTCTTGTGATCACCCTAGTGTACACGGTTGACATTTGTCACATGAGAACGGGTCGCTTCTTCGACTCTTTCCTGTATTCAACAGCTCGGCTGTGGAACGATTTGCCGGCCTTTTTTCCTCCTTCCTTCAACATGGGTTTCTTCAAGACCAAAGTGCATTCCTTCCTCCCATCAAAAAGACCCTCCACACAGCATTTCAGATGACATAGGCTACGAGGGAAATTATTTCCCTCAGGGCCTTCTGTGTGGAGTTGATGTGAAAAATAAATATTTTTTTTATTTGTTTGCAAATTTTCATATCGAAAAGAATTCCATATGATTTTCGTTTTTGAAATCTTCACTTTGAAATTTTTTTAAAATAGCATAAGGCTTGACAAAAAAAGCGGTTTCAATATTAGTTCGTTCAAACAATTGAACATTTTGGCTTTCAATTTTCAATAGTTACGAAATACTTTTCTCTTTACATTAGAACATGTCTAGACAAAACTCTGTTTGATAGAAACTATAAATTCGATTGTTATTGACGTAAGCATCTGTGCACGGATTAGTCAACGGAAAAATAAAAATATTTTCCATTAAATGAGAGATCATTTTTATACCCGAGTTTCATATTACAATATTTCTATGCATTCCCAAACAATATATTGGAATTTACGTGTTTGAAATACTAATCATGATTCAAACTTATTTACACATTTGAAATTCTTTGAAAGGCATGACACACAACTCGTTTAAGTATGGGGAATTCCGAGAATTATTTCAATAATACGAATCCACCGTCAAGTTTCGATTTTCCAGTTGCCCCTCCGCCGCCGTAAACAGACGCCGACCGCCGTCGCGGCGCCGGGACCCGCTCGTAACAAACACCCTCTGCAGACATCCTACCTACCCCACACACCCTCTCCCCTACCCCATAACTGTCATCTCACCCTCGCCATCGGGTGCAAGCGCATCCCAGGACACTGCATTGTATTGGGACTCAAACCGTGGGGCAAATTATTATTTATTGCGAAAATTAGAAACTTTGTGAATGAATTATTAAATTAAACATTGTAACTTTGCGTGCACCACTTTCACGTATAAAACATAGCGACAACTGGTTATTTAAAAACCAGTTATATTCTGTCAAATAAGAGTAGAAATATAAAAAATGGAACTAAAAAATTTGTGGACTGGCAACACCAATTTACCTGTCAAATATTCTTTTAAAGTGCAAAGACACACAGTTAAAAATACATTTTTTTGTTCTTAAAAAAAAATTATCGAAGAAGCACTGTTGTTAAGTTAACTTCTTAATGATATGAATTTGATTAAATTGTGCTTTACAAAGTGATTGGCTTTCATTTAATTTGACATAAATTTGAATTTAACGGTAGGTAGAAAGGAAGAATCATTAATGGTGAGTTTAGTTACACTTCTTTTAGATCTGAATGAGTTAAATATATTTAGATCTAAAATTAGAGGCATGATCCAAAGCCTAGACAACGCTATAGGTACTTAACCTAATATTAAATAAATGTGAGCAATTTCTAAAGTGTGCTTCTTATTTTATTACACAATCGTTATTCTTCATTATGTTCACAAAATTGTAAAGATATAATATTAATATACCTAAATGCAATTCTAATTTTGAGATCAGTGGAATTTTTTTTTCACTTTTATGCCTTTTTAATTTTTAATATAAATGCAGGTTGTACAGCTTTAGATTATCACCATGATTACCTATATTTTTAGTATTGCCATTTGAACAACAGTGGCGCCATCCTATGTTTTCTACTCTTATTTGACAAACTGAAGCTTGTTGTTTATAATGAAAGTGCAGTAGGTACTTACATAATGTTACAATGATTATAATAAAGTGTAAAGCTCTGCGTTAAAGTGTGCATTGATAAAAAGTTAAAAGTAAGCGTGCGAATTAATTATTACAATAAAGGGGAAATTTTGTTTAACGGTTTGTTAGCAGAACCTGGCATTAGGTTTTCATAATAAGTAATTTTGGTTCCAGCCTTAGTAATTGAAATAAATAGTAGTTTTTTTTAACCAAATCGGTTTTTCGGTGAAGTAAATTAAATGCGTACATTATTTACTTAACCACTTTAGTAGATACTTTAATAATGTTCCGCGATTGGTTCATAGTAGATACTTATTTATTTAAAAAATAAATATATGTGGATATTAAGTTATTGTCCCACAGTAAAGCAACGAAACTACAAAATAAAGTAAAATAGCTAGAGAGACAAAATAATATTATTTCTCTAACTGTTTTTCAGAAAACGTGTACGTGGCCGGTTGATTTAACTTATTAGGCTTTGCAATAACCACGCTTTTTATGCTACGCTACCTAATGTACTTACTAACCGTCACGCAATTTCACCGCATAGAGAGAAAAGTGAATGAAATGCTACACGTCTTGCTGCATCAACATTCATAGCCATTGTTCTGTTTTTCCGGTAAAATTATGAGTTTTCTAGAAATTGTTATTTAGGAATTTTTTGATTGATTCGTGTACATCAAAACGTGAGCGTATTGCGTTTTCTTTCAGAAACATATTCGACTTGTTTCTTCCATCAACTACTTGGGCGATACATATTCTTATGTCTTTTTTTCTTCAATCATTTTTTTCATTTGAAACAAATCAGCCAACTCCTTAATTGTGTATTCAATCATTTGGTCTGAAAATGTGTTTCTTTCTGACTGAAATTTCATGTGTGACATCTAAAAATATATGTTTACGTTAGTATATAATTATTTGCCCAGCCCGGTTTGATATTCCACGACCTTGGGTTCAGAGACAAGAGGTTTACAACTCTATCACATTTATCATCCAAGGAGAGTTGTACATGACTCATAATCTATGACATAAGTACATATTAACAAAGGTTTTTTTTTTCAATAGATAAAATTAACGTAAGTGCTAGTTTTACTATTTTGATAAAAGTAAGGCAAGTTATCTGTGCTTGATTATTTTCCCATCCGAATCTAAATCTTAAAATCCATATTTCCCTTAACAAAATTTATAGCTCTAATCCCCCTTTGGCATTTACTTTTTCCATATTTACATCCAAAGTTTTGTCATCCCCCCGAGATTATGGTTTTACATATCCGAGGAGATAAATCAGATTATGGGAAGGTAAATAATATATTACGGAAGCTTCCCTTAAGGACGGGAATATATCAAAATCAAACGTAGGTATAAGTGCTTATCTACATTCAACATTAAAATGTTAAATCTTTTCAATTTATTATTATTCACCGCTTACAAGTAAACTTTTATATAAACCGAGCGACGACTTCAAATTTCACTCAAACGCCCAATTTCGAAATCACCAACGTGGCTGAGTTCATATTTCGCTCGAATTTTTTAATCATGTGTCGAAGGAGCAAGAATGGTGCTTTTTTGTATTCGTGAAAGGTTATTTGAACATTTATAATAAAATGTAAAAACTAAACTAAACTAAAAATTATAGTCAGTTCATTTTAACAAGGTCGTGAATCATAGTAATTAATCAACATTTAAAAAAAATCAAAACACCAGTCACAAATCATGATTTCGGTAATCCTTCGCACAATGTTGAATTTACTTGTCAGTTCTCCGTGTGCGTATTCACTTGACATCCTGTCATCAGACTTAAAAATATATTTTCTTTTTTTTGAAATAGGCAATTCACCCTAGAGTGCTTTGTGAAATGAAAGCATACTTTGCTCGGTTAACGTATCGATGAAAGTCTAATGTAAGTCCGATACCATTTTGTATTCACGTATTTTGAGTATCAGCGAAGATTACCGTTCCTTCGTTATTACGATTTGCTCTGCGATGTTTATTTAGAGAACAAAGTAGGAAATTCAATGAAACAACATAAGTTCAATTACTTGTTGTTTCCACGACGGAAAGTTTTCGAAGCACTTCAATACAAATCTGCGGTTTTCAGTGACTCACGGCGTAATATATTTACGTCGAGAAAAACAGTCGTAAGTAGAATGGTATTCCGTAGAAATGTATTTTTCTCTTTCAGAATCCATTACCATTTTGTTCTAATGTCTTTCACCCTTAAGTTTCGGTTCGTTCGAATCGTCGTTTTGTTAAATACTCACTTTGTATTGTCGCCTCAGAGGACCAGACTGAAAAAATTTTGCGACCGGATGCAATAAATCATTTAATTCCTCGTTTATTACCAACGTTTTTAAATGTCTTTGTAGTGTTAGACTTTTTTATTTGTACGAAAGTCGCTTTAAAAATAAGCCCTGTTCTTTTTGAAATTAACTCCACAGGAGACCCATGAAAATAATTTCTCTCATGGTCTACGTCATCTTAGGGGATGCTTTATGGTTGGTATTTTTAAGAAAAGGAAGGAGAAGAAGTTCTGGGAAGGAAAAACGTATGAGGAGTGGGTAGGAATCTGGGGGTCCGTGGGTCCAGGAGTGATAGACGTGGAGAGGTAGCCGTCGCTCAACCAATCTCAACAACTTACATAAATGCCCTCAAGAATAAAAAAAACATTTTAAACGTCTATTTAAACAAAATGAAGAAGACGACTTCTAAAGATAAGCTCAATTTGCAATGTTGTGTTTTAAGCTTCTGAATGTAGAGATATGTAAGAATACAAGGAATATTTTTTAATTATTATTTTTTCTTATTATATTATTGGTGCGCTATTCAGTCTTTCTATCTAGCAACTTAAGGCTCTGCAACGGGCCCGAAAAGAAGAAGATGGAGAGATACGAAATTACGAATGTTAGAGGAGAGCGCTAACATTTACAGCGACAAAATCGATGCGAAAATTGCGAAAATGTTTAATAAAACACAAATCGTTTAAAATAGAACAAATATCTCGCGGGCATTATCTTGAACAGCATTTAAAGAAACACTGTGATTTTTTTCATACATACTTTTCATACATACATATAAAATAACTGAAACAAACGTATTAATAATAATTTTTGAGCATATTTTGCGATTTTTTTCTATCGAGCGAATTTTATATAATTTGCGTTTCGGCGCGGGCAAAGTCTAGATTTTATCTTCAAGAATAACATATATTATTTTAAGAACTTTAAAACTTATCCAGCCTTACTAAAAAAAAAACACAGCACGCCCGATTACCCGTGTTGCTGCAGCAACATGAATAAAACAAAAATACACTAAAACACGATAACATTACCAATAAGATTTGGTCTTAAAACGTATTGTAAATCCGGCAACAACGAATATTTAAGTACTAAATTGTTTGTTTTTCTTCATAACCGCTAGGTGGCGCGGCGGCGCGGTGCCTGCGCATTCGTGTTCGCGCTCGAAAATGACGCTGGAAGCGCGAAATGATTTCGGTGTGTGCGAAATTATTTTTGTGTGTCCAATATTACTTATGTGATGGTTAATTTCTATTAATATGAATAATTTACTCTTATATTTATATCATTGATATATTTACCGTGTGTTTTGTGGTTTTTCATAAGTTTTAGTCAAGTTATAAAACAATAATCGTACTTTGAAAATTGAAGTGTCAAAAACTATTTTAAATGATACATGAGAATTCAAATTTACATTTAAAGGTTTTATTTTATGATAATTTTATGACAGTGGTGTTTTTTTTTAAATAATATTATCTAATACATGTGTGCGTAAATGCATCAAAGTAATTAACGTCTTTAGAGATGCAAGAAATCTGACATAAAAGACGGTATAATTTTTAGGTTATTTTTTTAGCAATAAAAAAAACTTTGAAATTTTTTATTGTATGCACGAGGAAAAAGTGAGGTGATAGTTTCCTTCCAAATAAAAGGACTGTTTTTTTGAAATTTTGTTTTTTTTTAATTTCTCTACATTTTAGTAAAAAAAAATTTGGTAAGAAATTTTTTTCCATTTATTTCCGAGTTTGAATCTTAAAATATGTCAGTTTTTGAAAACTAAACTGTATTTCAAATATACAAATCTAAAAGCTAATTTTATCTAGTTTTCATAAATGGAATTTGTTTTTACGACACCTTCAAAAATAAGAAATATATAGAACATTCAAAATACTACGGAAAAAATACAAATATCGTTCGGACATTAAAGGTTAAAACAGAGATAAACTACCCTCTCAGGCCGTGGAAACCATGTGTATTTCTTTCAATGAACAAATTTTTTATTAGTAATGTTTTCACATCCGCGGCCGTTTGTCAATTGAATAAAATTTTCACTGGGTTTTTTAGTAAGGCTGATCGTGTTTAAGGAAAACATGTAATAAATCGGTACAAATCCGGGTTGCGGGCCCTTAATGAGATAGTTATGAAATTCATTTCTTATGTGACGTCCTTGTATTTAATTCGTCTTCCGTGAGATCACCAATGCATTTCTTAAACACAACTTTTTTTTCGATTGTTGATGTCTTTTTTTTTACATGTCTTGGACATAATTTCTAGTTAGATATATCTTCTTTGGTTGAGTCTTTTTTATTTTCATTTTTTTCATTTTCATTTCATCACACGAAAGAAAATACTTGAGAGTGATGCCCTGGTGGAAGACGGCCTCCATAATCTAGGGGTAAGGGTCTTTACTCGCAATCTGAAGGTTGCGGGATTGAATCCCGGCCTGTCCAAATAAATTTTATTTGATTTATTGGTGTTAATTCACAATTAACTCATTTAAATTAATTTTATATAAGGCATTCCAAAGTGGAAGATACTCTCAGTTTAGCCCTGGTTCAGAATTGAAACAGTACTTGAAACTTTTTCTACTCATCAATATGTAGGTACGATTGTTATTTTTGAAGTCGGTGTCAGCAAAGGTACCCGGCCTTCCGGCCGGTTTACTTGACAACTCCCTTCCCGCCCAGGCCCCGCTCTCGCCTCGTCAAGTCGCTTGTGCGACACAAGCACATCTCACCTATAACTATGTATGTTGTTACAAACCTACCTTGACTGACACCGACTCCAAAAATATCAATCGTACCTACATATTGATGAGTAGAAAAAGTAAGTTGATTATGAAATTGTAGAAGAATACGAAATTATTTTTTTACTTTTTAGTGCATTTTTTGAAGTCGTTTTTTTGTTTTGTTAAAATTTTTGTTTATAAAATGACGTGGTATTTGATATTTTTTTCACTAAGTAACTACGGAACCAATTTATTTGCGGTTTTTTACAAATAATTTAGTGAATCCTTCCTACCAACATTGATTTTTTTCATTGCGTTGTCTGCATTGCGTAGACACTTCATATCGTAAACAAGAATCGTTGATCATACCTTTTGAAAAGCTATGATCCGAGGGAATTGCAGTATTAAAATGGACAAGATATTTATGTTTTTTTCATATATTTTTCCATTTTTATTTTCAGTAAAACGTACATTCTTTCATATTATAATAAAAATACAACAAAAACATTGATATAATATTTGTTTTTAGCATCCTAAAGTATCGTGTCATTTCAAAACGACACTGGTCATTTGAGGTTATACTATTTGACTATTTTGTATGACTATTTTATCTGAAAACATATATATTTATTATGTGTTATAAGTGTTTTGATGAGAAGATAATCTTTCAAGTGATAAGTGATAAGTAGACATGATATTGTCTTTAATTGATGTATTTTTTTTATATTCTTTGAAGAAAATGGTCCATTTTTATAGTAATACATCATTTACCTCTCAGAACCACTATCGTTTTAAAATAACGTTAAATATATCCTATTAATATAAAAAAAATATTTATATTAAAAAATCTTATATTTCAACAACACATAGATAATCATATGTTATTTATTTTTTTATGTCTGTAAGAATTATTTTGGATGAGGGGTTAAGGGTTATCTTTTTTTTTTAAAGATAAACAAACATTCCCGGGCTGGGGGTTGCCCACCACTTTCCCACGGCGTTCTAAGGAAACAGATGGTTTCCTCCTTCACCGTACTCGTCAGGACTCAAATTTTTTATTTATAAAGAAGCTACTTTTTATTTAAAATGACTCTAGACCCCCAATGTCCGGGCATACATTGTTAGCAGGCAGTATGCGAGTGCGTATATGTTGTTAGTTATTTATTTCACAGTATCACGTCTCATCTCCGCCACCTGATGTAGCTGATATAAAAGTTTGTTAATATGCAGAATAAAAAATAAACTACATAATTTGATGAGATTGTTTAACTTAACCAAAGCAGCTGAGCTACAGTCACCCGGCAGTCCCGCCTAGTTACGAATAACCCAACAATGTTTGAAAATCTCCTACTACCACCACAGAAAGTCGAAAATGTTGCTTGTGTTGTGATGGAAGACTTAGCCAGCCGAGGAATCGAAAACGCGACCCCCAGTTGGAAACCAAGCGTGATGCCCATTCAACCACTGACCGGTCGTATCTATAATGTCTTCTCCCCATTTTCTCCCCTGGCAATTGGTATAATCATTGCCATAATGGTTTTGTCTTCAAGAAGTTGTACCTAAAGCAGCGGTCAAAAAACCACATGAAAGAGTTTTTGTCCTCAGAACTTTCAAAAATAGTTTTCTGAAACAAATTTCTCTATGAAAAGTTTCTTATGTCCAAGGATTTATTTGCTGAAAGTAAAGTGATAATAGTGATTAGTTTATAGTAGCTAGTTAGTCACTTGAAAAGATATAAGTCTATTCTAGCTGGAGGTAAATCTTAGTTGTTATCACTAGAATGGATTTTATAAAACAATTCTTAGTCATAAACAGAAAATTATTAAACATAAAGTCTTAGTGACAAGTTGTAGAATAGATCAGTTGGTTTCAACCTGTGGTACCAAAGGGGCAGGGGAGGGGTACCTCTTGGGTACCACAAATTAGGAGAAGCCAAATTGGGGGTACGCAATATCGTGGCACGCATGTAGAATCATTGGTTAAAAATGTCCTAGGTCGTGTAACATTCTGTGTGTTTTTTTTTTTTTTTTTTAATTTATTTTAAAAGAAAGACAAACATTCCCGGGCTACGAATAACCCAACAATGTTTGAAAATCTCCTACTACCACCACAGAAAGCCGAAAATGTTGCTTGTGTTGTGATGGAGAACTTGGCCAGTTGAGGAATCGAACACGCGACGCCCGGGTGGGATCTAAGCGCGATGCCCACTCGACCACCGACCGATGTGTAAAAATGCATTAATTTTATTTGTGTGACTTGATTGTTAAATTCATGTAATAATGAGGAATTAAAATTTACAAATGAAATACGTCTTTCATTACACGTGTACAAAATATAGATAGAAGGGAACAACAGATTTATAGTAAGAGTCAAGAGGTACGTAGGCTCAAAAAGGTTGACAACCGCTGATTAGATAAACAATTTGCAAAGCGACATAGGGGTGATTTTTTTACGAGAACGACGCGGCGCGGGGGTAGGGAAATAATTCCTTAATTTATTATTATTTATTAACCAAAATTAAACAGTTTAGATTTTTCTAAGAGGATTATGGACCCTAGTTATATAGAGACTTCCTGAACCGGCAAAATAAACTTCATGCACTGACTACATCTTCAGCAATTGATAGATTTAATTTAAAATTATTATAATTTCGGATACCTTAAGTTCAATCGTTCAATGTACCTGCTGAAAAACTACATAAGTAGTTTAGCGGGTTTAAATGTAAATAAAAAAATAAAATAAAAATGGAAATCCGTCATTTCTCTTTCGAAAGAAAACTCTACTGTATAAAATACAGTATAACAGTATAAACTACCGTATGAAATACGACCTTGAATATGACGCTTCAGAACTTTGCTTTATTTATAGCTCATCTGAACTACTTACCAAAAACAAATTTCCCTTATCTCTCCTGATAGGTACCTAATCTCTTTATTGTAAACAAGTCGTTCCCCCTCCACTTCTCGACAAACTTATGCAACCAAATGGCGCTGTGCTGACTTGCAGTTCGATGCATTTATTTACTCAAAACTTTTGTTTTTTCTGTGAGTGCGGGTAAGTGTGTTACATAAAACGTGAAACTTATTCCGGATCGTTCTGTTTTAAAGCTCGCAATAACGAAGCACAAATTCGAATAAAAATCCTCTGTAGATTTTTCCTGCACCTTTTTAGTTTGTTGATTTTATGGATTACGATTTCTTATTTGTATGAGGGTCTTATATTTTCCAAGATCAGGAGTTTTGATGAAATCATTTCAAATTTAAAAATTCTTCGTTCAAAACTTTTCGTAGTTTTAGCCACTTTTATTTGAATAACAATGAGATTTTACATTTTAGAGATCCACAGAAAATTTATTGCAAATCTCATAGAATGGAAATAAAAGTTGTGTCCTTTCTCATGTAGGTATGCATGAATCTCTCTCATATTCGTTCGATTTGGTCTCGTTCATGTCGATTCTAATTAAAATTCTCAGATTACATCATTTTAGATACTGCTATTTAACATTTTATCTATCCACGGAAAAGCGATGGCTTAAGATTCGGAGTTGATTTGCACGAACTCTTCCTGATTCTCACAATTATGTTGATTCTAAAACAAAGATTTTCTTACTTACGCTGCTAATATTATTCAATGTGAGAGAAAATTTTACATTTGATTGATCTACAGAGTTCAATGCTTAAAACTCAAAGAATGGAAATAAAAGTTGTTCTCATTCGTATGCATGAATCCCTCTCATCTATCTGTGATTCGGTCTCGTGTTTACTCAGAATAAAGATTCCTTGACTTGGTTTTACTTTACTGGTAGGTAGGGCATCTTTCGGTTTCAGTAGTTTTACGTCGGTGTTATTATTCACGGCGCAAACCCTAATGCAATAAAGTGGAGCAAGCGTATTATGGTATCATCCTGTGGCGGTCGTAAATGGTTTAACGATTGTGGAAGATGATTATAAAAAGAAGTACATGTAGAAAATCTGTTCTTAGTTATTTTTTATCTCTACCCTAAAATTAATTACGTAGGTATAATTTATTTACATTTTGAAGCATATTAAAATAATTCTAAATGCTAACTATGGTTCACTTCTCACTTTCCCTAAATAAGCAAGTGTTCATGAATGTTTAATTAATAGAATAAACAATTATTACTAACAATTTCATGTGAATATTCAACTTCAACAACAGTTTATAAGGGTTCCAAACAGGCAATTGTTATATTTTATTACATTTCTACTTATATTAACATTTGTGCTACTACATGATTTTTTTACAATGTTTTTACGTTTGGTCTGTAATTGCTAACTTCATTTATCTCCGATTACTTTTAAAATTCAGTGAAATGTTAGTGGAACGCACGGGTGATAATTAGTGTCATCAAATAAATAAAAACACAATAATTCAGCCCAATAAGGAGATTCTCAAAACCACTTGTTTTTGTTAGGTTGTTAAATTTTGGGTGTGTTTCTCCGTCATCTTGAGTCAACAATTAGGAAAATCTTGCACTGTTAAATATCAGGCTAGATAATTGGAGTACCTAGGTACCTATTTACGTGAGTAGCAGAGAGTAGTGAAATAATTTGGATTTCTGCCTTCTCTTCTGAAAAATCCATCCGACGCTGAGAACCAAGAAATGTTATTTAACACAGCTGGAGCTTGATAATTTATTGAAATATAAATATTCAAAAAATATACATGTTTTTATGATTCTCGCAAAATCTGAGTCGCAATACAGTGACGAATAACACAACCTTAAAGGGTTAAATCCTTTTTCGAGCATTCATGGAATTGTGTACACGATCCAGGACCCCATTTTATTCCCTTTCATATTTTACGAAAACCGAAATATACGAGGAGTGACACTCTATCATAAATAACTGAATATATTTGTCTTTTTGGTAATACATAATGAAATTTTTCTTTCAATTATTCATGCGATATGAATAAACCGTGGACATTTTTCAGTAGCTATGAAAACTTTAAAACCTTTTAACATGTACGTAAAGTGAATTTATCTTGTTTTCCATTAGCTCCACACAGGAGACCCTGGGGAAAATAATTTCACTAAGGGCCTCTGTCATCTTAGGGGATACAGTATGGAGGGTCTTTTTAAGGAGGGGAAGGATTGGAAGTTATATTTGTTATAGTTGGGAAGGAAAAAGGTATGAGGGAAAAGGAAAAAGGAAAAAAAGAAGAAAAAAGGAACAAGGTATGAAGGATAGAAATCCGGGGGTCAGTGTGTCCAGTAGTGACGGATGTATGAATCCATCCCTCCAACTGCGGTGCAAGGCGATGGGTCGAGAAAATCCGGCTGGAAAGGTCAAAAGGCCTCCCTCAACCAGTCTCTCTTGACCCAGCCAGTCACGCAGCAGGTCGGTAGACGCATCCGCCGCCAAGACCTGGACAAACCTCACTCTATGAACCTGGGCAACAGTGCTAAGTGAAGCGAAACACTTGTGGTGACCAATGGCAGAGGTGTTGGTTATCCAATATATGGTTACGGGGCGGCGGCCGTACCCATATCCGCCCCCCAAATGTAAATGAGAGATTTTTCAGTATATTCGAATATTTCGATCAGTAACTTCAATTTATTCTTGTATCATCTAATGAAGTCATATTAAGCGTACTTAAATTCTATATGAACAACTTATATCAACCTAACAAAATATCATTACACTTTTTTATAAGAAAAACTCGCTTTTATAACTTTTGAAGGTTATTCCCATCAACGTAATATATCATTGAAGAAGAATATAACAGTAATAAACTAAACGAAATATGAAATAGAACAAGACACAGAAAATAGAAAAAAGACAATGGTCGCAACTCATAATAGTCAATCTCATTTGAAATATGAGATTGACTATTAAGGAAGGGAGCAATAACGAAATTGGTTAACGCGCACGTCCCGGTTAGACGAGAGGTCTGGGTTCGAGTCCCAGTTGCGACCATTGTCTTTGTACTGTTTTCTGTGTCTGGTTCTCTTTCATATTTTCATTTAGATTATTATTGTTATCTTCTTCTTCAATGAAATATCATTACGGCTATTTACATCGATGCGAACTTCTATCAAAAGGATCTCAACCCCACCCGAGATTCTTATCCACCGTTTTTTACAGTTTATAATAATTAACTATTGTGGGTCCCCAAAAAATATTATATTTTATTTTATTTACTGATTAACGCCCTTTTCGGGGCTTTTACATAATATGAATGGTAAGAAATATAAACTGAACTGCCTCAGTAACAATATTTTATATTTGTTTAAAGATAAATAATTAAAGATGTCCACTGACTAGGTATAATTGTTTCCTCCATTGGTACTCTGGGCAAAGAGGAATACATATGGTAGTTAGTCCCAGAATTTCTACTCTAGAATAAATTTCGATTTCTAGTACTGTGTAGTGGTATCCGGAAGCTTATAAATTCCAGCAATACCGAAGTACCAACTAATTATTTAGAATTTTATATAGAAATATCAAGTCAGTGAAAATTATTCAGCCTGACAATTTGAGCATATTCATATTATTTAACAGAGTGTTGTAGTTCAACATAATTGCTGAAATACCCATTTTAAAATTTAGAAAACGTAAGAATTTGTTTTGTATTCTTTCAACAGCATATTATAATGTGGGTTCCAGACAGAAGAATTGTACTCAAGTTGACTTCTTACGTAGGCGAAATATAACACTTTACATTTGTTAAAATTTCTAGTTAGCCTAGTTATCAATTGCAACATTTATAAGCCCTTATTACAGATTTCTGTTAAGTGGTTAACAAATAAAAGATTTTATTGAAAAGTGATGCCTAAGTCTATAATTTGTGTTAATGTCTCAAGACCATTGTTATCAATGTAGTAATTAAAGATTAATGTAAGATTAGAGATAAAGATTAATTAAAGAGTTAAAGAATAATTAAAGAGTTAATGTCTCAAGACCATTGTTATCAATGTAGTAATTAAAGATCACTTTATTCGAGAAAATCTAATTATTTGACATTTTGAGATATTTAAAAAAAGTCTATTTTCATTACACCAAAGTAACAATTTAATGATATTTTTAAA
This sequence comes from Limnephilus marmoratus, assembly GCA_917880885.1. Taxonomy (NCBI): domain Eukaryota; kingdom Metazoa; phylum Arthropoda; class Insecta; order Trichoptera; family Limnephilidae; genus Limnephilus; species Limnephilus marmoratus. The sequence continues at coordinate 55,294,195 of OU862906.1, read as the reverse complement.
AATTTTGGGGTCATCGGAAAAAATTAAGATATATACATCATAAAATATTTTTGTAAGAACATTTATAAACAAATAAATAAGATTAGACCAAGGTGTGAACCCTGTGGAACTCCACTTGTTGCATAATTTTTCTCCGACAGGGAGAATTTTATTCTAACAATTTGTCCTCTTCCGTTAAGATAGCTTTCAAATCAAGCTAATATACTGCCACTATGACATTTTCTCGCTCATATTATTTTTTTATAGGTCATAAGACAAGCAGGATGCCCAAATATTTGCATACATTTTTTTTGTGAATATCATGAAAGAGTCCCACCTATTCCTGTCTGGAGCAAGTGAGATTATGGCATCCCCAATTGGTCTATGTTGTGAGACTGTAGGTAGTGGGAAGGGTAAGGACATGGGAAAGAGGAAGGTGGGTAAGTACCTGGCTATTCAGATCTGGTCACCAAATACGGCTAAAGCCAATTCAAGCAACGTTTCAATTCTGAATGGTGGTATTATACCAGATTATCTTCCACTCTGGAACGTGCCGCAAATTTACTAACACAAATTAATCAAATAAGATTTATTTGAGCACGCCGGGATTCTATCCCGCGACCTTTAGATTGTGAATCAAGAGCCTTACCCCACGACCACGGAGGCTGATTAATGAATTTACTACTTTTGAATTTCATAAAGAAAAATTTATAATGTTCATGATTGAATAATCTGAAAGTATTAGTTAATTAATATTTTATCTAAGAAATTAATAATAAATGGAATCACTCTTTAAAGTTTTAAACTCTTATGTGAAAGTTCTTCGTTCCGAAATCGTTCCCTTAAGACGTTTTGCTATGAATGTATTTTCATCTGAATTGTATTTTCAAGGAGAATAAAACTTATAGAATTTCAATTATAATTTTATTAGTCTCCAGCTCATGTCTGAGTGTACAGTGTGGGAAGAGGGGTTAGGCGGATCAAATATAAACCAAACAACGTGCTTAAGTTTTTAAGATCTAATTTAAAATTCACCAACAAAATAAAGTTGGCCAAAGTTAAGTCGGTTTGCTTACACTTAAACGAGGGAATGAATAACTTTATGTTTTTGGTTAGTTATATATTCAAGACGTCAGGTATAGCGGAGCCTGTGATTAAGGGAAGCCATTATCCATTACGAGTCTCCTGGGAAGTGTCATTAAAAGGTTGGACTCCCTTTTGTCCTTTTTTCGTCCATTTTTCCTACATTGAACAATTTTTTATCTCAATTCAGCGATACGGTTTTTTCTCGCCTCCATTTAGGGTCAGGACACGCACTTTTGACGGAAGGAAAAACATTATTTCTTGGCTTCTTTAAGTAATTGAAAAACCAGAAAATGCTGACAATCTTGATATAAATCTTCACACACACAATTAAACGAACACAAAGATGCTGAGATACGATTGTGGACATATGTTAGATTTTTCTGGAGCTCTCTAAGGTTACCCAATTAATTGCCAGACTTTTTCTTGTCTTGCGCTTTGGAAAAGCCATGTATTTAATATGAAACCAAATGTCTTTATTATATGTGTGTGTAATTTAATTTTAAGTGGTCTCTATTTCTTCAGGTTACAAGAAAAAACAAACTGTAATCGACAGAACAATTATAAAAAATTCTCCTCTTTTTTAAATTAAATATTATGTATTTTGAATTGCGTATATCCATTTGTAATAATTCTGAAAGAGTCTTTCATCAGCCTTTAAAACCAGTATCTTTCACAAATTTCTCATACCAAACAGTAAAAGGCTCCGGCGTGACGCTGTAGAGATAGCCAATCCAGTAATGCCAACGTAACAATATATTTTATTGTGATGGTATTTTATTCACATTTAAATGACGGTTTATAAATTCTACGCATCTAGTAGAGAACTCCAGTCCAATTTTTTTTAATGAATAATGGCCTTCTAACTTAAAAAACTGCGCTTTTATTTTTATTTTTAGAGTTATTTTTAATAGTTAAAATAATTTTCAAATTTTTAATTTTTCAAGACCCCCCGAAAAACACCGTGTGTATACTGAATCGCGTGACATCATCACTCCTAAAAAATTACTATAGAATCGGGCAATCAGCTGATCAACTAACGCCATTTTGAATTAAGGTGTTCTCCCTAGAACACCTGAGAAGAAGCAGTACTATTTTTTTGTGCAGTAGTTTTTAAATATTTTCAATAATAGAGATAAACTAATAAGAGATACCTTTATTTTTGAAACATTATTTAGGCCTAAATAATGTTTCAATAAACACAACAACTAAATCTCTATCAGTGTATGATATTTATATGTAAATAAACGAATAAATTAATACGATGGCTTGTGTCATATCATACATTCCCATGCAATGACTTTACGGTGACGTCACGACACGTCGAACAGTGACGTCACCACTAAAATTTCAATAATGCCAACTTGACTGCGTATTTTTATGAAAGGAACTTTTTAATATTTTTTAAAAAATCTGCGTTTAATATTATTAAATAAAACTTATATATTCAGAATCAGCGTTTATTGGTCTACATGAACATATTTTTTTTAAAGCAATAGTATTTTTCACTGGAGTTTCTTATTCAGAATCAGCGTTTGTTGATCCACGTGAACATATATTATTTTTTTTATGCCAAAATATTTTTCATTGGAGTTCTTTATTAGCCTGTAGGTATTTCAGACGTCACTCCCTCGTATGTAGTGGTATAAAACAAAAATTAAAGACATATCTTGCACGATAAGCCACCATTACACTTTAGTAAGCATTTGAACGAGCGATGCTTAATATTTGTAAACTGTCTAAAAGACGTGACAGTATTAAAGGGTGTAATCACCAAGTGGTTAGCTACGTTTGGTGATTTAGCAGGGATGCCCGGGTTCATGGGGAGAGGTTTGTCTAGGTCTTGGAGTATGACCAGGACACTGAATCCCAGATTCCTACCCACCCCTTAAATCCGTTTCCTTCGAATGAACCCTCCTCTCCTTCCTTTCCTTAAAAGACCCACCACACAGCTTCCCCAAAGATGACATAGGCCCTGAGGGAAATTATTTTCCTCAGGGCCTCCTGTGTGGAGTTCATGTAAAAAAAAACACTCTTCAGAGATTGGTGCGCGACTAGGTACGAATAATGTCATTATGTATTGACAAACAGTGAAACAAACAATGATAGTTACCAAACAATATAGTTTGCTAAACTTAAAACTCACCTTTTCAGACAGTCATATCCATAAAATCAAAAATCTTTCACCTTAACATTCAATGCCCGCGATACCGTAAATAACTAATTTGTAAAAATTTTGAAAAAAAAACTATTTGTTTGCGATTCTAAAGGTCATTTCATGAACAATCTCCAGCCCTAAAGAGTCCTAAATTGTCCATACTTTTGCCACTAATCTTTTCATAAATGTGATACTAATAGTGATGGGGGGTAGCAAATGTTAAATCTTTAAAAAAATATATTTTTTCGAAATTCTCGGTAATGAAGGTGGGATTGAAGATTTCGGTTGTGAATCATTCGTAAATCGTAAATCAGGGCAATCTCTTTAATACCGTCTCGTGGGACATTTCTATTAAACGTCGTTGAATGATTAGATACTTCGGACGTAACTCAAGTTAGCTAATACGAGAAAATACGACTTATTTGATGGACCGAGGCACTTCTTCATACTCCCATCCCTTCTGTACCCCCAAGCACACCCTAACGTTTCCTCCCAACGTACGTGAGTAGCATTGCACGTGAGAAATGCTGAAATCGAACACATCAATATGTACACAAATCAACACATTGTGATGGAAAACTCAACATATTGAGCTGTAACTTTAAATTGGTATCTTGGAATGTATTAAGAGATTGGAAGACGATCAATTACTCTCTTATGTTTGTGTCTGAACACACGCTTCAGTACACGTAAGCTTTATTGCCTGTAATGTACATTTGGTTTAGAATACAGAATTATTTATATTTAAGAATGTATCTATCACTTTGTGGTTATCCATTATAAAAAAATGAAACAATACAACTTTGTATAAACCACTTATATAATGCGTAAATCCTACCGGTTTCGGAACAAACGTTCGTTCTTCAGGGAAAGTTTATACTAATTTGACAGTTTCGAACAATGTTTTATTATTATTTATGGTAGGATTTACGCATTATATAAGTGGTTTATACAAAGTTGTATTGTTTCATTTTACAGATTTATTTATTTGATTAGTTCATCACAAGTGGTTCGCTACGTTTGGTGATTAAGCAAGGATTCCCGGGTTCATGAGATGAGCTTTGTCTAAAATTTGGCAGCGGATGCGTTAGACCACCTACTGTGTCGAGGGTCAGATCGGGAGAGACTGTTGAGAGAAATCTTTTGATATCTCCACACCGACTCTCTCGACCGATCACTTTGCACCCTAGGGGTAGGGTTGGATTCATACGTTCGTCTTTCCTGGACACATCCCCAAATTCCTACCCATCCCTTGTACCATTTTCCGTCCCATAACATCCTCTTCTTCCTTTTCATAAAAAGTCCTCCCACAAAACATCCCAAAATACGACATAGGTGCTGAGGGATTTTATTTCCTCAGGCCTTTAATTTCAACCTTTGCATGTAACAGAGATTTACTTGCTATCTTATGGGATAATGCATGTTTATCACTTGGGTGGTGTGCTCTCTCTGTATTTTCAGGTCACATTTTCATTTTTTTATCACTAGCTAAGTTGTGAGATGAAAAAATTTTAACATATTCGTGTTATATTTTTCAATACAAATTTCTGGAAAAGTTGGGTAGAAAAATTAGTTTTTATTATTTAAGGCGTAAACATATATTATGGAGAAAATGTAAAATAAAGAACACTTTTTTGCTTTTATGATGGCATAAAACAATCACATATGTATTTTAAATTTAAATAAAGTGCATAGCAGTACCTACTTAGAATACTTAAGCTTAATATTAATAATTCAAAAATCACTTAATATAAATGAACTACACCAGTTCCAGCAAAAATATCTCTCGTCGCCCCTTTGCGTATAATTTGGACGAGTGTTTTTTAGCAAGATATAAAGGTGGATTTTGTTAAGAGAGTGATGACAAATTGTCAAACAGACTAACAACATTTGATGAACGCCACTTTGCGTATAATGCGGGGATTAACGACCCTCCCTTAGAATTGAAGAGAGCTTTTTGTTCAACTTTTTCCTCTTCGCTTTTTCTAACATAATGAGAGAGCAGCAAGCTTTCGCCCTTGTAATCATGCGCTAAGTAGAGGTTGCATTGATATTCAATGCACCAGATTAGACTACTTTATTTATTTTATGAAATGAATATGGGTTTGATGGTTTAGGCTATGGAAATTAATATTCTGAAAGCCGTAGTGGGGATCCCACAAGATATAATAATAGATATAATTTTTTTTTCTTTATATAAAAGGAGAACCAATGAGAGTCACCTTCTGTAAAATTTATTGATGAAAATATATTCTTCACAAATGAGAATATTATGTAAATATACTATCGTTCATTTTTTTAAATAATGTCCGAAAGGTGGCCTCCTTTTTGTCGCACACATTCTTGCAGCCTCGTTGCTAAGCTGCCCATAACTTTGCGCAACATTTCTAGGGGTATTGCGACCGCTTCACGTCGAATCCTTTCTTTGCTTGGATAATCGTTGGGGGATACTTTGAAATATTTTTTAGGTATCACCAAAGGAAAAAAAATCGCATGCAGACAAGCCAGGAGAACGAGGTGGCCAGGGAATATCGACGTTCTTGTTGATAAGAAGACCGGAGAATGTCTGTTTTAATAAATCCATTGGCATGTGGCACCATCTTGTTGTACAATCCTTACTTTATTTCTGAATTTCTCGATTGCAGGAAGAAAAAAAATTTCAACATGTTGACGTAACGATCAATTTCACATTTTCAGCTCCGTTCTCAAAAAATAACGGCCGATTATCCCTAACCAAGAAACCTCACACTACACGGTTACTTTATCTGAATGTAAGGATCTTTCGTGTTATTCCTTTGGGTAACTACTAACCTCCCACTCTCTAAATTCACAACGTTGATGGCGTAAGCCCGCCTCCCCTCTACTTCTTCTGTAGTGACATTCCAAATTTCCCACGTTTCATCGGCTCGCTTACAAAGAAGAGTGACATCAGTTTTATATAAATCTATAGTTTTATTCCGAGATTGTCGAAATCTTTTGCAGGCTGAGATTTCGAAAAACCACACCTCTTTTCCTACCCCGTAAAGTAGAATTTTGATACTGCTTGACAAAATTTTGAAAACCTAACGCCGGGACTTCAGCAAGACTTTGTCATTTTCCAACCATCAGGTCTTTGATTTGATTAAAATTTGATTGGTTCTTGTTACTTTTTGTTTCGCAGTAAAACATATTCTTAAAAAGTGTTTTGATATTCATTATATTCTCGTGTTCCAACAATATAATCATTAGAAAATAGGATGCCTTATGTCACATTGCTGTGGTTCAATGATTTTATTGTGTTTCATTGTTGTTCGAAGGGTGTATGATGCTGCACTAGGCCAGTTCTCTTACTTACAGATGATATCTGGCGTGTATATATTAACCTTTGATCTTTCTTACGCACTCTGCGCCAAAGAATCGCCAATATTTTATTTGTTCATTAAACAGGCTTTTGTTGGAAGGCCAACATTTCGGTTCAGTATATATCATTAAAGCCCGTAGAGATTCTTTGAAGTCGTATAATTTCGAAGGTCCATGAAAGATTAACGAAGAGGAGTGGAAATGTTTGCTCTGTACGAAAATTTACGGACCTCCGGGATGGACGGACGCGGAGGAAGACCTCAACTTACCTCAAAGTGTACAAATGCAAATTATGTATTTAAAGCAATTACTCCGCCTCATTTGGCTTTACGACATCCGTATTCTAATATTCAAAGTAGTTAAATTCATCAGGTATACTTTTTTATGATTCCGGCAATATTAAAAATAAAAATAAAATAATTGTTTTGCGTGGTGGTTGGGTCTTCGGATTTCAGGCACTTGAGGTGAGCTTTTAATCGCCCTAGTTTATCTTTTTATGGACTGGATTATTTATTGAAATTACTAAATTACTTAAAGTCGGGTCTCCTCCGACCGAAAATACAAACATTTGCTTACACATTTCTATGAACATTGGTAATTGGGGCGTAGCCTTCCACATTTTTTTAATTAAAAGAAAGACAAACATTCCAATGTTACGAATAACCCAACAATGTTTGAAAATCTTCTACTATCGCCACACTAAGCGGAAAACGTTGCTTGTGTCGTGATGGAGGAATCGAACACGAGACGCTCGGTAGGGACCGAAACGCGATACCCACTCAGCCACTGACTGGCTATAATGTGTATGCATCTGCAGTAAGGCCACGCCCCCATTGCCGATGTTTATAGTAATTTATAAGCAAATGTTTGTATTTTCGGTCGGAGGAGACCCGACAAAACGCAAACTCCTATTTATTTGCGTTTAATTTATGCAATAGCTTCCAAAACACGAGTTAACAATAGATTGAAAAATACGAAGATTTTATTCAAGCTTAACTAATGAAAATCTACCTATAGAACCCATCGATGCCAATTTTTGTCAAGTATTTTATTAATTTATCTAATATTTTAGGCCTGCCGACAGGACTGTTGAATTTTGTTTTGTAACGGCGTTTAGCTAATACTGAGTTATTCGGTAGATTACGAATGGTGGAGCGGTAGTAATTTAAATCAAATCAAATCAAATCAAAAAATATTTATTGTTAAATAAAAATTACAAAAGGTGTAGCTTATGGGTAGACCCCATTTCTTCCAGCTAACCACATTTATTTAATTACAATGTTTATATAATATTATTTGTTTTATTATAATTACAATGTTTATACAGATAAAATAACAATATACCAATGAAAAAAAAAAAATTCAAATATATATACCAATAAAAATAGGCGTTTCATTTACGTGAGGTATTCACTCAACGTGTAATGACATTTATTAACAAGGAAAGTGTTTAGTGACGATTTGAATTTGTGTGTATCTTGTATTTGTTTAATGTTATGTGGAAGGTTGTTATATACTTTAATGGCCATGTAGTATGGTCCTTTTTGGAATATTGTTTTGTTTGCTTTTGGTATTAATAGGTTTTCTGTGACCCTTGTAGCGTATTTATGTGTTGAGTTTTTTAGTGGGAACTTGTCTGTAGATGAGCGCACTAACATGCATAACTCCATTATATATATGTCTATGACTGTCAGAATTTTAAGATTTTTAAACATAGGTCTACATAGGTAAACGACCAGAGTTTGTAATTTTTCTTATGCATCTCTTTTGTATGATGAAGACATCTTTGGCGTTTACCGAGTTTCCCCAAAAAATAATACCGTATTTTATTATTGAATATACATAACCATATTATGCGGCTATTACTGATTCGGTGTTCAATATTTTTCTCAAGGTACCCAGAACATAAGAAAAACTACTGATTTTTGCTACAATTTTTGAGACATGTTCTTTCCAGTTTATGTTTATGTCTAATTCTATTCCCAGTAGTGAACAGGTTTGGGAAGGTTCGATAATATTATTATTAATGTTTACATTTATATTTATAGGTGTAGCTTGCACTGGACAAAATTTTAAAATTTGGGTTATGTTTGTGTTGAGTGATAGATGTTGCGATAACAGCCAGTTTGCTATTAATTGGCAAGTCTCGTTAACTTGTTTAACAAGAGACGAGAAGAAATTATGATACACAGACAATAATATTATAGATGAATAATAATAATAAAAAATTATTCACTGCCTTCCTTTTTTGATACAAATAGATCATTCATTCCATCATTTATATTATAGGTATCCTCCCTGGGATCTCCCGCCCTGAGGATTTCATTTACATATTAAAATTTTATACACGAATAATATGATGTCGCTGAAAGAATTATAAATACGTAAAGTGTTTTTTTTTATGATGATGTTTCTGTTTCGTCTGTAGTTGCTGTCAGTATGCTTTCTATTTCTAATCTCCCTATATTTTGCATCCAGCTTTATTTAAGTCTTAAATATTGCATAAAATAGTGATGTGACATTTTAAACGAGAATGGGTTTTTGTTGAAGAGTTTAGTAAATAAGCAAGAGATTAATTACAATATTCTAAGCTTTTTGAGCGTATGCTATATTCGAAGTTACTTGTTCAATTTTTTTATTTTTTTTACATTAACTCCACACAGGAGGCCCTGAGGAAAATAATTTCCCTCAGGGCCTATGTCATCTGGGATGCTGTGTGGAGGGTCTTTTTGAGGAGAGGAAGGAATGAACATTGGTATTGAAGAGACCCATGTTGTAGGAAGGAGGAAACACAGAGGCCGGCAAATCATTCCACAGCCGAGATGTTGAACACAAGAACGAGTCGAAGAAACGACCCGTTCTCATGTGACAAATGTCAACTGTGTACAAATGTTGGGCACGCGTTTGGCGTGTTTCCCGACTATGCACCGGTGCCGAAGGGATCAATGATGCTAGTTCCTCGGAGCATCTTCCATTATAATACCGGTAGAACAAGGATAGCATTCCCACCCGACGCCTGTGCTCTAAAGATTGCAATCCGTCTGTTAAGATGGGAGAATCTATCAAACGGATCGCCCATTTCTGCACAGAGTCGAGGGTATTTTTCAGGTATTTTGGAGCTCCAGACCAGTGGTGGCTGCTAAATTCAACCGTGGGGCGCACTTGCGATTTGTACAGGGTTAGCAGTTGTGTACTATTAAAGTATCTGCGGGCCCTGTACAGTACGCCCAGTTTTTGGGAGGCTAACTTTACTCTGGCTTCGATGGAGCCCCCATACCTCAGCTGGTCACTTAGGGTTACACCGAGCATATCAATGGAGAGCCTGTTCGGAAGATTGCTTCCGTTGAAAGCGACTAGATTTTCATTTCGATCCCTTTTAGACGTAATCAGACAAGATTGGGTCTTTGAAACATTAAATTCAACGAGATTATTTTTACCCCAAGAGAAAACACTCTCATATTTTTTCATCCTGATATCTAGTCTTTTTAATTTGCATATATGCGGTTATTTCTTATGTTTTTTTTTAATGCAAAGGAGTATTGTATAAGGAATCGGTTGTTTAATTAACATGATGCTAAGATTGTGGAAGATTTCGTCAGTGCTAGTTCTTAAAGAACATAAACAATATCGAATAATCTACCCCAGTTGTACTAACAGCATATTAATGTAGACGAGTAGGTGCGTAATCAAAATATAATAATTACAGCTAAACCAACACAAACAATCAAAACTTGAAACAATTTCGTTTAACAGTAGAATTTTACTTATTAACCACTAAACACTTGTGGAATAAAATTGATTGTAAAAACAATCTCTTTTTAATGTAACTACATAGTTTCGTGCCAAATTTTAAATTTTCTTATTCGGAACCTGGTATTTTACGAGGGGTCCACACAAGGTTCCCGACTGATCCAAATCGTCTTGATGAGTGCTTAGTGCTTAGTTATAATATTAAGAAACAATGGAGAAAAATATTGTTTGCAAATCATTAAACCTCCAATTTAATAATGAAAAAAATTCCTAATACAATTCAGCCAGCTTTTTATACAAATTATATTTTAAATAACACGGACAAAGACCAAAAAATGAAAAAATCCGGAGTTTACCATTTGAATTGTAATGATTGCAACCATTTTTACACAGATAAACTTGCAGAAATTTTGAAACGAGGCAGGAACATTTGAGATGTCTAAATAGCAATAATTATTCGGAATTCGCTAACCACCTAATTGAATTTAACCATTCATTTGATATAAATACTGGTTTTAAAATTTTACGCACTAACGTTAATGGTTTTCACTTAGATTTTTTAGAAATATTAGAAATTAGGAAAAATGGCAAGAGATTTAAATATTATTAATAATAACATTAATTTTGTGAATAACACTATGTTGAACCTATTTCCATTGTATTTTTTGTCTTTTATCTTTTAAGCACCTCCCCTTTCCCCCTCTCTCCTCCCCACTACTTCCATTTCTACCCTCGCCTGTCTTTCTATACTTGATAATTTAGTTTTTAGTACATGTAACGCCCTGATGAAGAGAACATCATTCTAGAAACATGTTGATTTTTTAAATAAAGATTATCGTGGTAAAAACAAAGTGATTTTAATTATTTCATTAATAAAATGGTGCCACAAAGTAAATTTCCAAAATTTGAAGAAGTAAATTTGTTTATGTTATTATCGTGTTCTGCAATTTTTTTAGTTAAGCAAGTTAAGTATTTTTGTTTCAGCTATTTTGGTTTACAAGACCATTCTCAAACTCTGGTTGAATCACATTGAGACGACGTATTTTTACGAATCAAAATGTCAATTTTAAGAGGTGTCTAAATTGATTTATTACCGGTTAAACCAAGAGAAACTAAGTAAAGGCAGTAGACACTGCTTTGTGTGGGAGATCTGTTAAGGGGAATAGATAAGTTTCCGTACTTTATTAATTAGCGTTACAGTAGGGTTTTTCGTTCGTTTATTAAAAAAAATCATATAAAATACTTCCATACCACCACACGATGCATTAACCAGTTTTCCTTGAAAATTAACTCCTAAAAATATTGTTTTAATAACTCACACCATCAGTAGTACCGTGAAGTGTTCTCATATTCAGCCGGTATTTTCTTTAGAACTTTCGTTTTAAAATTACAGCACAAACAGGAGCATTTATCTCGACTCGCGCCCGGGGTGTTTTGGTAAGGGGAGAAGCACTCCTAATGCACTGAGAGCTGAAATGAAATTTCATAGCGTTCCACTTAACGAGCTCACAATTTTTCCACCAAGGCATGAAGTCACAGGTTCGGGCCTTATTAGGATTTTATACCACAGTTTCGTAGGTACGGTAAAAAAATCACTAGGCTACGTCGCTAGAGCCAAAGCTCCGGACTGAACTGTTACACTCGAAAAATAACGTAAGGAATTACGGAAAACTGGAAAATTCAGTTTTTTTTCCAGTTTTAATGATGTTGCTATGCGCAATCCATACAGTAACAAACTTTCCCCTTGTGTTGTCTTATTTTCTACAATCTTTAACCCTCCAACGAGCGACATCCGGGAGGCGGTGAGTAGCGCCATAAGGTCTCCGCAGACCCCATATATAATATTTTGCGGTAGATAGGGCCTGGCCCTACCTACCGCAAAATATTGGCCAGATGTGCTAAATGTGTGAATTTAGGGGGATCTATTTTTTATTTTATTTTATTTATTTTAGGGAAAGTTGACAGCAATTCTGAGATAACACAATAATACAATAATTAGAAAGTTAATTATGCCAATCATGAACTTTCCCCTGATGATAGTGAATGTTAAAGTGTGACTTTGTAAGGGTGTTTCTTAATTTGTTTATTTTTTAGTTACAATAATGCATGAAAGGGGATGAGGAAAATAGGATTAGGATTAAGAGGCAAAGGACGGGAATATACAGGGTGTTAAGGGACGTACTTTACTTACTTTAACCAGTGATTCCTGACATTATTTGGAGTAAAAAATGTAAATGAAATTTTGGTCTCCAGTGACTTTCTTTGACGATTTTTTTTTTTTTCAAAAATTCTTTTCAAAATCAAACAAAAAAAAATTCTTCCGCATGTTGTCACTGTTCACTCAGCCGGGTGTCCGACGAACCCCTTACCCCGCCCCCAACTGTTCAATAACTACCATTTTTTTATGCTTTTGTAGAAAAAAAAAAAACATCAAAAAAGTCATCGGAGACCAAAATTTCATTTACATTTTTTAATCCAAATAATGTCAGGAATCGCTGGTTAAAGTAAGTCAAGTACGTCCGTTAACACCCTGTATGTGGATTGAAATTTCTAGTTTGAGGCATTTTGCTTAGTGAGTTTTCGTTTAATGTCACGTAAAGTTGATTTAAAAAAGTAAATGTGGTAATAATTTAATTCAAGTGAATGTGTGGATCTGCAGATAAATGAGTTCTAATTATAACCTCCCTGCCATAGGTGACTTAGCAGCGGTGCCCGGGTTCGCGGGGTGAGGTTTGTCTAGATCTTGGCGGTGGATGCGTCTGCCCACCTACTGCGTGGAGGACCGGATCGGAAGAGAGGTTGAGGGAGACATTTTGACCTCAGAAGTCAGGAGTCACTCCTGGACACACTGACTCTTGATTTCTACCCACCTCTCATACCTTTTCCCTTCCCAAAACATCAAGTTTGGAGTTGGTCTTGCAAAAGTGGAATGATAGGCGTTGAAGAAGATCAGAATTATTTTGGCACGATGCACATGGTCGGTCACACGAAGCGTCGATTTTCGGATACCTGAGAATAGCTTAAAAACCGCTCCTAGCCGGCTCCTAGTTAGGTCGACTAAGGAGGTCAATATTGTAATACGAGAAGTATTGAATAAAACCATATAAACGAACCAGAATCTATTTATTCCCAAGAAGTAATCTCCATTCAAAATGTGTTGGAGAATCTGTTAGTGTGTCTATCAAATAACAGAACACTACAGCTGGCGTAAATACGATAAAAACAACTCCTTAGCCAAAAACAAGAGAGAATGCATTGGATTTTTTTCCTTTTTCATGACTAGTACTCGTATATATAAAATTCTCTGATTTTATAAAATATATGCAGAAAAACAGAAAGCTTATGAAAAGTGTACGAGGATTCCATAAAATGTTCAACAGAAAGCAATAAAGCGACTCGTTCATTATAACTTTAAATATTAAAGCTTTATGTCTTAGGACGAGTTGATTCACAAAATTTGAACAATTCGTCAAATTTCAAAGTTCATCTTCAAGTTCTGTGAAATCTTATTCATCTGACTATCCACGTACTGCGAAACAACCGAATTAATTAACAAATCTTTGAAATGTAATGAATTCTTCACATTCAATGAAATGACCTGTCCTTAATGTACGGTTAGATAAATCATTCTTTCAATCAAGTTCAGGAATACAAAGTATGCAGTTCCACATTATTCCTTTGAGAAATTCCACCGAAAACTAAAGCAACCGTCTTCAAGGAAATAAACAAACTTAACTTGTCGACTACTAGAAATAGAAGTCGGGACAATAAATTCAAATGACTTCAAAACTCCCCATACGAAAGCAGGGGTAGGTAACTTTTCAAATTGAACTTAACTTTACAAAACTTTTTCTTGGAAGATAATGATAATCTTCGTCTAAAATCAATGATGAACATTGAATCAGTTTAAAGGACAGATTGATAAAAAAATTGTTTTAACTTTATTGGAAAAGAGTTTCTAATAAACTCAAACTTTTATAAATAGATCATGAGTACCTAGGCTTTTAAAATGTATTTTTCTTCATCATTTTATTATTTTTGTAAACATCAGTGAAGTTATCTGACAAATGAAGGCTTCTACAAAACCGGTCAATAATGATGGTGTAAAAAAATTGTGCTAATTTTTTGTTAAGTTTATTAATAACTACCTAACAGGTAGGTATATTATTAGGGAAACATTTAAAACATGGCAAGAGATAAGCAGTTAGTAGTAATTTAATCATTGTTTTATTTTATTTGAGGAATTTAAAGTTTAATAAAACAAACGTTTATACTTGCCTACACATCTCTAGATGCTCTAGTTTTTGTTTGCTTATTTAATAAAAAAATTGATGTGGAAAATTTAAAGACTTATACTTTTGTAAAATTTTGTGTTAAAAAAAATATTGTAACCATCCCGGTACGCACTGTGTAATAATGTATATAAACTGTGTAATAATGGCAAAAGTTTTTCAGTGAAACTAGACCACAAATAAACAGTAAAGCACAAACGTAGTTTTTAAGTATAAAACGATTTTCCAACTAATTCCATTTGTGAGTGTAAAATTTTTGACTTAATTAGTTATAATAAGCATTATAATAATTAGTTAAGTATTTTAATATTAAGTATTATATTATTAAATAATTACTAGATATGTATTAAGCACCAAAATATCAAACATTTTATTTTTTGTAAGTTAATAAATAAGGAAAATGAGTGATTTTTTACAATCAAACTGATTGATCAGTTTTGTAAGATTTAAGTAAGAGAAATTATTGTAGAATTAATAACTAAATAAACATATTTAAAAAAAAAAGTTGTACAGTCAAGTAATCTTCCCAGCAGGCCTTCCATTGATATGCTTGGCGTAACTCTAAGTTACCAGCTCAGGCACGGGGGCTCCATCGAAGTCATAGTCAAGATGGCCTCTCAGAAGCTGGGCGTAGTGTACAGAGCCCTCAGATATTCAATATTACACAATTATTGCTGACCCTGTACAGATCACAAGTGAGCACCGCTATTGAATTCAGTAGGCACCTCTGATCTGGAGACCGAAAATACCTGATAAAACCCTTTACCCTTCGCAAAAATGGGCAGTCCATTTGATAGATTCCCCCATCTTAGCAAGCGGATTCCAAGCTTTAGAGCACAGGCGTCAGGCGTCAGGTAGGTATGCTGTCATTATTCTACCGGTAATGCAATGGAATATGCTCCAAGGAACCAGCGTCATTGACCCCTTCGGCATCGGTGCATAGTCGGGAAACACGCCAAATGCGTGCCTCAAACGTATGTACACGGTTGACATTTATTTGTCACATGAGAACGGGTCACTTCTACGACTCATCCTACGGTTATACCAAGTGTTACAAGACTCACTCTCTTCAAGACCCATGTTAACACCTTCGTCTCTTCAGAAAGACCATGAAAAACCTGAAATACCTGCCCACATCCATATTTCACAATTTGGGTAAACAAACAGAGGAAGGCGTTCACTTCAGCACGAGTGGCTTTGCAAAGAATATTTCGCTCGCATTATTTGCTCAAATCTCCGGCGATCATGGAGCGATATATGCAAATTGGCGGGTTTAAAAAGGTTCGCCTTCCTACCCTTCCTGAATAAGTAATATTTTAGCTTCCGCTGCAGATTCAACGACACGGCGGATGTGAAATGACCGTAATATCGAACTGAATGCGTCCATACAATTCTTTGTTTGCGCCGAGGTGAACTCTCGAAGACTCTCGACTACGGAATCTGGATAAAATATAGAGCTTGCAATCCAAATATGGCGCACTGTTAAACTTTGTTTGGATGGTATGTAAATCCAATTGGTGTTACGAATACACATACATTTTTATTTTCATATTTACATTTAGGTATACCTAATAAAAATACCCTCCTTGAAAATATACGACGCCTACTACTAGTAAGTAACACTCGGTACTATTTTACTATTCTGGGATATCTAGACAGACTGTTCTTTACAAATTATAATATTCTGATGTGCCTGCACTAACATAACAATGTAACATCTGATAAAATTCTCAACTTTACATAATTCCCGACACTGAGCCCGAGGGAAACATTACAGACAACTTGGCCTGTATTCACATCTATTATTATGTACGCATGTACACATAAAATGCCCGTTCTTCGTCTAGGTGTTATAACGTTGGTTGTAAGGTATGATAGTAGGATGTGTGACTTTATTTCGACGAATAAATTCACCGTATTAAGGTACGAAATTTTAAGAGCTACTTGTTTGATTTATACCTGCGTGAAATGTAGTTGTAAATTCACATTTGCGTTGAATTTAATTCTCATTTTTAAATTCGAAATGAGTGTTTGAAGAATTTAGACAAGTTACAAAGTAGATACCTACCTTTTAGTAGAAAAAATATATTATTGTAACTAATTAATTTATTAATAATTTTATATTTCAGGCGTGCATTTCTTTTTAAAAATTGATTTGAGTGATTTTTCAAGTTTACTAACGGTAGATATATGATCTTCTCTCTAATTTGCCAACGAAAATAAAAGATTACTTTATAAAGAAAACTGTCAATTTTTTAAACCTAGGCAAACATTTTATAAACACTTTCCCTTTCACAAATTCTGCACTTATTAAATTAAATTCCCATGCTAGTACGACGTTAATTATATAGGTACTAGTACGATACTTAGTAAATTAAATTCCCACGCTAGTAAGATATTAATTAAATACTAGTGCGATACTTATTAAATTAAATTCGCACACTGATACGATATTAATTAAATACTGGTACGATACTTATTAAATTAATTTTCCACGCTAGTACGATATTAAACAGACTAGTAAAAAGAGCATTGAAATTCGCCCACAGAAAAAATACGTTGTTGAACCATTATTAAAATATTCGTGAAAGGTAAATCTATTTAACTACCTAAGATTTTATGCAGAAATTTTGCTCACGGACGAAGCTAGGAATAAATACAATATTTTAAATAAATTGTACGTTTTTCAACAACTCAACCAATTGAAGACCAAATAAAAATCTACTAGTACAGGTGTATATGGATTATTTTTCGATTTAACATTTAATAACTGATAATTATGAGTTTGTCTGCTATATTACGCACAATACTTCATTTGAAGCAGATACCAGTTCACTTCGTTACGCTAATAATAAGTAATATATACGATATTTGTACAAGTTGCTAAGTACCAATTACTAAAAATATCAAGTAGATAAATGCTTCATATTTTTAGTGTTTGTCGTTTGAAATATTTTTGTCTCATAGGCGTTTCATTTCATTCCGCTGAGAGAAAAGCGTTAGAGTCTAGTTTTACAAAGCACCTTCAATCGTTCCTCTGGTACTGACAGTACAAAGTATTCATTAACATTGCATCTGACGCTTTATTTTCGCAGATATTGAAAATTTTGCTTTTATTTCATCTTATGTATTTAAGAATTTATTTACTTGTCAAACTACATGATTCGCCAAATGAAATTTTTCTCCCGAAGTTTCGTGTTTTCAATTGTTTTGCGTATTATATTCAATATGTTTAAATGAGTAATTAATTTTACGTGACAAGCAGTACAACCGTATTGCTTATAATTTGAATGCATTTGACATTGACCCGTTTGAATCACTTTGTCGTTGTAAATGCCCCCAATAGAAAAGAATAATTGTTTTTCTAAAAGAATCTTCCTTTGTGAGAAAAATAAACGGAAACGAAGATTCAAATTAAAATAATAAATATGAACTAAGATGGGAAAAAAATGGGATGGAGTCTTGAAAGGGTATTAACATTTATTATGCTGGGTAATCCATCAATGTAACACTCATTCATCAACGAGATTGTATGTGTGAAAATGACTGTAATTAAGTGTTCTATTATTTTGTATTTTTAATAATTTTAATTATTTAGAACATTTTTTTGTAAACGCGGTAAATAAAATGATGCAAAGACTTTTACTGTCCGCAATCTTAAACACATTAAATACATTTTTTTAAATATTATTTTTAAATAATCTACCATATTACGGAATATTATTAAAAAAATTACATTAACTCCACAAAGGAGGCCATAAGGAAAATAATTTCCCTCAGGGCTTTGCCATCTTTGTATTTGCTGTACCGAGGGTCTTTTTGAGGATAGGAAGTAGTGAACATGGGTCTTGAAGAGTCCCTTGTAGGAGGGAGAAACACAGAGGCTGGCTAATCGTTCCACATTTGAGGTGTTAAACTCAAGAAAAAAAAGGTGTTAAATTCTCAGCTAGACTCGATAATATTTCTTTCTAACTGGGTAATTGGAATAGTTGATTAACAATTCGAATCAAATTATTAATTTGTATCTTTGCTTTATCATTTCAAATAAAGAAAATGGTTTTTTACAAAAAAATGGCGCTATATAGACAATTTAAAAATTATTTTACTAAATTACAAGTTTCTTTTAACACCATGCTTCTTCTTTTTTTATTATATAATCAATAATAATATTATTAAATTAATAAAAACAGTTTGATAATGCCTTCAGAAGGCGAAACAGCTGTCACGCATAACAATAATTACACAGCAGAACTTGTTTAAAAATAAACTGTTTTTATTAATTTAATAATAATATTATTGATTATATAATAAAAAAATTAAAATTAAAATGGAGTTCTACAAATTAAACTTGATAACAATAAATACCATGCTTCTTCCTTGCGCTGTCCCACACCATGCGTTGTTAAAAATTAAAATAAAAATAAATGATATTTATGACATTTAGATTCTTTTGTTATTTCCTTCGGTCCAAAAATAGTTAATAAATAATACGTTTAGGCAGTCTGGACTTGAAAAATTATCAAAAAATGTGGGAGGGCCTAGTTTTCTCTTTGCTTTTATTTCTTGTTTTACATTTTTATTTGTTCCAATCACCTTTAGTGTATTACCTTTACACATATATTAATGAAAATAAAATGATAGTACATGAAAAGTAACAAAAATTAAAAACTGTGACCTTGCACGTGATTAGCTTTTTAGAACTGTCACTGATTAAATGTTGACTGGACCATAATATACATATTCACACCTTTATTGCAGATCACATCTCTGATTCTCCTTATTATTATATGTCCATTAAGCATATTATAATCATTTCTTCATTATTTGGCTTAATTCTAAAAAGGTTTAAATGTAAAACCACACAAAAAGAAAAAAGGAATGTACTTTCCGTCACAAAACTGCGAGTTTTCCACCTCTAGTTCAGCAGATAATAAGTCTTGGATGTGAAATAAATCCCCCGAGTATCATATGTGCCCCTGTGATGGATGCCGTAGTACTGAAGTTATGCAAAGGGTATAGAAGATGGCGAAGGAGAAGAATAAAATACACAAAAGCAGATGTTTCTTTCGCGAAAACGCGATGGTGAACGATTTATTCAGAAAAATAAGCCACAGTTCACAATAAAATGCTATGCTATCTCTTCCATCCAATCGAGGTCTCTGTCCACATTGGTGATGGATGTATACAATTATTTTTTCAAATATAAAATATTATAAACTATGGTGCCCAGAAATTAAAAAAAATACATATATATTGTTATCCGACAACAAGAATATCAATGAGAAATAATTTAAATTGTAAATAAAACAAATTACAATAAATCAACTATAAGAATTCTAATCTGTCAACGGTTATTTTTTGATAAAAACCATAATTTAAAATAATTGAAACAAAAACTTGCAAAAGTTAAAATTGAAAATGTTTTGCGGCATTTTCAACTAGAATTTGAAAACGGTGAACCAATTTTATCACTGACGACGTTACATGTGGTAAATTGTAGTTTTTACAATCGTATTCGTGTATATGCTTAAGTATCGGTAAAGTGATTACTAAATTTTGAATATTGGTATTTTTAGAACACACGAAAAATATACAAGTCAAATTACCTTTTTTTAATTAGTTTAAAAATGTTATTTGACTAATTTTTTGATTATTATTATCTGTAAAATGTAAATAATTTATTTTTATTTGGATACAATTTTATGTCTTTGTATTTTATAATCATTTCTTAAGACGAAAAAGTAAATATTGTGAACATATTTCATTTCTTGTAGTTAATCGCGTTTATAATTCGATTCCACATAATATTTATTAATGTACGCAAACTAATAAAATCTTATGTATCTTAATCATAGATGTAAGTATTTATTAATACTACGTCTTTAATATACATGTATATTGAAATGCTCCATGGTGACATGCGTACGTGATCTGTCTGGGAATTACTATACCTACATAAAAGAAATTTCATCACAAGCAAAAAACATTCATTTGACCTAGAAGTTCTTAATAATGCAGTGTTACTTTCATGGTTCTAAAGCTCACTGAATGAAAATTTTGCTCTTTGGCATGGAGTGTTTTTGCTTTATTAGTACACGTAAAAAGTAAGGATGAATACAAGATTGGGCAATAATGTCATCCCTGCCATTTGAAACAATATCAGAATTAAACAGCATTTTTAATTTCCCTACCTTTAAGTCAGTACACATTTATTATTCTATGCTCTCTAAATACGTTAAATCACTGATAGTTTTTTAACACTCCTGGAAAATATTTGCACGTGCGATAACAACTAAAAATCTGCATAATATAACAGTATACAGGTTTTCAAAGAAAAATATTTAAAAAAAATATATAATATCTAAGAGTATTAAATAACATGAAACGAGGTTTTAGTCCTACTTTAATGAATCAAATTAGTTTAATTAATTAAAAAATAGTTTAAAATTACCTTAGTCAAAGAAATAAAATTAATTCTGCAGAATTTCGCTTACAGCTTTGTGATAGAAGTGCCTACTACATTGTTGTATAATAATCCTTTACTTTATGCGTGGGATGTACTCAATGTTGGAATTTAATTTTTTTATTTACCAAAGCTACTAGCCGGCTTAGACCGGGTAAAAGGACTTTGGGCTTACCATTTAGAAGGCGGGTATGAGTACCGCCCCGATTTAATAGATAACCAATACTCTGCCGTAGGTCACACCAAGTAGTTCGCTATGTTTGCTTACTTGGCAGAGGTGCCCGGACTAATCGGGTTCCTGGCGGCGGATGCGCTTGCCCACCAGAAAGCGGCCTGGCGGGCCAGTTCGGGATAGGCTGGCTTAGGGAGACCCTTGACCTCTCCAAATGGTCTCTCTCGACCATTATTTTTGCGCCACAGCGAGACACACAGTGACTCCTAGATTCCTGCCCATCTCTCATACTTTTCGCAGACCTTCCTCTCATTCCTTTCCTTAAAAAGACCCTCCACACAACATCCTCAAAGAAGACATAGGTCAGAAGGAAAATTAATTCCTTCAGGGTCTCCAGTGTGCGGTTAATTGAAGAAAAAAAATTATAATACTATCATAGTAAAAAAATATATTACCGAGGTTTGACATTTTATTGAAGCAATTAAATAACCACATTGATATTACTACTTGTCACTTAGGAGTAACTACGTTACAGCGTTTATTTGGCTTCGTTCTTCCTGTAACTTTGTTTAAAAGCCACACCGTTTGCTCGCAATAAAACAAAAAGCCCTACTAACTCTTGGTTCCGCCGCCGACTCATGCTGGCAATTTTAAACACTCGCTCTCCATAGAAGACTGTGCGGGATTATTTTTCACGACAGTAAAGTTTACAGAAAGTTTGATATGAACCCATTACAAGGTGGTGTTTATATTAACAGTCACGCAATGTCACCGATAATGGGAGTAGCATCATATCGCCTCTCTCTGACTCACGATCCGGCGTGATGAATGTTATGGCTTCGTCGCTGTCACGATAGGTCATAAATACCGCGGTAATAGAGGTCGCTAGGGGCTGGGCCATGGTAGAAGAGAGCTGAGAATTTTAATATAAGTTCATTACCCGGTCCAACCCAGAAAGATAGTTTTTGTTCAAATTTAGCAATTTAACAAAAAATGGGTTCGATCAAGTTAGGATTAGGTGGCCTAGTATGGAGACCACTACGTAACCCTTCAATACGGTGACTTACAGGAATGAAAGCGTTTTATTTAAACGACCAGAGGGAAGATTCTGGTTCAAATGGTTTTCAGCCTTAAAACTTTTTAACTTAAGACTTTTTTGCTGTCATCCGAGAAAACTGAAATTGCAGCAGTTATCAAAAAAGTCCTTAATTTCGAAGTTATGGACAACTCTGTTGTCACTTGAGAGAACTGCGACCACAGTAACGTAAAAGTATTTAATAATTAATTAATAATAACCAGACACAACCAGAAATATGTCATTTTTAAACAAATTTCTAGACGTACCTACTGACTTTTTTCCACAAAAAAGTATAAATCGAATTCGAAAGTCTGTTCTTTTATCTAGTAAAGGTATATTTTAAATTTTAAGAAAAAATGTGTCAAATTTTCTAACTAAATTTAGTATTATACCACACACATTTCAAATCATATAATCATGCAGTAAAATAAATCAATAAATTATCTAGGAAAGCTTTTCAGAATTTTAATTTTAGTTCAAATAAAATCTTCAAAAAATGATCCAAGCACGTGTTTTGTGGCGAAAATACTTCAGTTTGTCTATTTATTCACGGTCTTGCAAACTAACATACATCAGTTTTTTTTACACTTTTATTTTGCTTAGACGCTATTAAAAAATAATAATATGATCATAATAATTAACATATGATAAAAAAATAAATTCAAAAAGTACATAATTTTAATAGTTTTATCATCACACGTTTGAGCATTTTTGAATATGTGTATACATCAAAGCAAATTGTTGTTGAAATATAACCGATATTCAGTTATTATTTAAAAAACGTACGGAGAATAATTTATCTTTCTCATCGGGACAGCCCTGTACAGTTGCAAGGGTACAATCGCGAGACCGTCTTTCGACGAAATTTGAATTCTCGGCCGCTGGTTAATATCGCCCTTAAGGATAATTTTTTCCATGTAGAACCGGAATTTCCCGCCTGGTCTCTGAGTTGTCCTAAGGATTGCTTCTAAATATATAGCCTAAAAATAAAATGAAAATTTTACGAAAGCTCAGGAAATATTTTTGAGTTCGTGATTGGGCCACGAAATTTCAAGTAGCGTTGATACAAAGTATGCAAAGTTTGCGATGTCGTCAACGAAATTCACAAGTACTTGGTTGTAATATTTATTTTTATGATGCCACTTTATATTTTATTGATATAATAGTGACCGGTCAACTCAGAATGAAGCCAACTAAGAATCACCTCAGAAAGGTCATTAAGAGTGATGATAAAAACATATAAAAAAAATGGTTAAATAGGTTAAGTTAGGTTAGGGTTACCGACTATCTTAAAATATTTTTTTCATGGCTTTTAATGACCTTTCTGAGGTGGTTCTGTTTTGGTTTCATTCTGAGTTGCCATGGAACCGATAGAATATACCGTAGATTGTACATAATGCACTTGCATCTATAAATTTGGAAATGTGGTGTTTATAAACTTTTTAATTATTTGATAAAGTTTGTTAAAGGTAGTACTATAGAGGAAAAACAGATGTTTGAAACGAACACAAAAGCAGATGGTTAGGTTTTGAGAATGTTTAGAGTTATTCGTTGTTTTGTTCGTGAAAATGATGATGTAAGCGTAATTTAAGAACATTTCCTTAGAAAGGAAGCAAAAGGTCGGATTCATTATTTTAAATGGAAATTTACGAGTTCTGCTTATATATCACCGGTTTTGTCTTTTGGTAAGAATTATTGATGACTTGTTTTTTTATCGATCTGGAAAGTCCATAATTTGGTTATAAATAATTTTTATTTTTTTTATTTGAAGTAATAATTAAGAAACCATTATTCCATTTTCATAAAAATACTAATAAATCATTCACAAATTCATCAATTATAATAATAGCTCTTACCAAGAAAAAAAATTTATAGAATAATACTTTTGTGTTCTTCGAAGTAATTTTTATGAAATAAGGAGGAGTCAAATGAAATTAATTTCACAATTTAATTCGAAGGTTAAAACCTACTTGTTTTCCTAATAATAATTATTTAAGCGTAATTATTCACAGGAATTTCAGTGTGGGTGGCTACAACATTAACATTTTGTGACATTGACGTCCACAATGAGCAACTTAAATAAATATTTTCATCACCGCCCAAAATAGATACAAATTTAATCCGAAATGAGGAAATAAACTTTCAGTTCGACCAGCGCTTGGAAGTGAAATCAGTTTAAAAAAAAAAATAAGTGTTATTGTGTATTTCATTTTATATGCCGTATTTCAAGTAATATTCCTTATATCAAAAATCTGAAGGATTTAATATTTCTATTTTTGTGAGTTATTTATGAAAATTTTCATAATAATTTCGATATCAAAATATGTATTTAGCTTAGACCATTCCCACTCCAATGTAAACATGTATCCTTCCAAAAAGCAATAAAAAAATTCCGTACTTCATAAATATAATAACGATTTAACAATAAAATAAGGTCATTAGTAACTCATATTACATGTAAGGTTTTCCCTAATCATCATTGAAGTGAGCTACAAACCCAAAGTAATAAGCTTGCTGGAATTACCAAAATATTTTGAAATTCAACAGTCTAAAACGACTTAGCAACAAATATAATTACTATAATTAATTAAAATCCTTGTAGACCACCCTTCTCCCCCTCTCCAATATGTTGTGTATATAAACCGCAGACTAAGAATTATTTGTACCAGTCTGAAGATGGCTTTGACGAGCTGAAACCGGTTACGGTCAAATAAAAATAAGTGGAATAAAGTTTTATATTCGTTTTATTCTATAATACATTATTATGAAAGATTTAAGATTTAAACTCCTAAAAGAAGTAAACAATTGGGAATTGTTTCAGAACCTACGATCAATATGGAAATGTGAAATTGAAAAAAGAAACAACAATTATTTTTTTAGAAACAAACAGTCCTAAATAATTAGCAAGCGGACAGTTAACAAGGTTTTAGAAATTGTTACGGGAATCGGAACCAATTATCTCAATGAAATATCTGGTGAGTGATTAGATTTATTCATTTTACTGGGCTTGGGGATAGTACATGTTGTTTGGGGCTAGTATATGTTGTTTGGGCCTAGTACATGCTAAGAAATTGTTTGCGGTAAGATAAAGATAAAAGATATAATGCAAAAAAAAAACGTTGTGTTTAGGTAAGTGTATGTGTTTGTTTATGTGAACATACCTATATGTGTACCGTTAAATCTGATTTGTTTTAGGAGAATTGTTTTTCTTGAATAACTGTAGAGAGTCGAAAAATACGTCGAGAATTGAGTTGGAAAAAAAAATTGAATGTTTGGAGAACACGGAGAATTTGGTGAGTTTGCTGCAGCATTTTTAATTTTAATTTTTCAAAAGAAGCAAACACATCGTGACTTGACATTTTAAATAAATGAAAAGAAAATACTTTGTTTTACGTCACTTTATTTATAAACGTGACGTAAAACAAAGTATTTTCTTTTTATTTATTTTTAATTTTCTTGTTATCTGTGTAAAATAGTTTGGGGTGGCTTATAAAACAAAAGGGAGCGATTTTTCTGACGGGAGATAGACTAAAACTTTTTTATCTGTAGAATGCATATTTTTTCCGTGCAGACGGAAGTTCGAAACACCCCATCAGAACTTCACAAAAGATTGGAAGTCAAGAGGTGCTTTGTCTTCCCCAAAATCTAATTCCATCAATATTCTCCTTGATGACATTGATCTACTCGTAGTTCTAGAACATCAATAATTATTATGTTCTATATATATACTATACCTGTAACTTACACCGTTTGGAGAGAGTACAAAGAAAATTTCTTCGATACGTTCAATTCAAATTGAGACAGCCTGTAATTGAAATCCGCTACAATGCATTAATGTCTGATCTAAACCTACCACTACTTTCTACCCGGCGTACTATTAATGACATTCTTATACTGTTTAAATTACTGAACAATCTCATAGACTGCCCTCAAATGTTAAGTGTTATAAATATTCGTGTCCCTGTTAAATCAACTCGACTCCATCACCTTTTCCACAGTGACAATCATAGCACTAACTATTCCTATCATTCACCGCTAGTGCGTTTTCACCGAACTGCCAATACGTATACAGACCTTTTCGATATTTTCAAAACCTCACCGTCTTGCATCAAAGCAAAAATAACTAGTTATTTATGTAACTGATATGTTTGTAAAATGATAAATATTTGTTGTACTAATATGCATCATATGTATGTACTGTATGTTATTCTATATATATATATATATAATGTTTGTAAATGTTCGATACACCTGTATTATGTATGTAATAGCCCTATGTACGGGCGTTTAAATAATAAATAATAAAAAAAAAAATTTAAAAAATGTTGTATTTATACCACTTATGATGTCATCAAGATTTCGCACATTCTTATTTAAATTTCCAATACGAAATCGTAGTCATATTTTCTGTAAAGGTTTTACGCAAGCATACCTACGTCAATTATAAGGAAATAGTTTTTTTATTGATGGACCGTCCCATCTGAGAAAATTATATTTAAATTTTTAACCAAGATTGTAAGGTTTTGCGTAACCACCGATCTCATTTTGAATTTTACTGCTTTGTCTTCATTTCATACTGCATAACTAATAAATTTGCATAGATATGAAAAGATTACTATGCAAGGCAAATTAAGTTCTTATTTTATGTTTTGCGTCTCATGACGAGAGAATTTTATTTCATTTTTATGCTCCAGCAGTATGACTTAGTAGGGAGGAAGAAATTTAAATAATATTTTATTATAAAAAGGAGGTATAATACGTAAACGTCTCTTAAAACCAATGCCGCGCCGGGTTACCCAAAATCGAGCACCCTACCAGTTGTGGTGTTATCACAAAACAATGTCAGTAAAGGGGACGAATTAAGCACATGTAATGAAATGTTTAATATATTTACTAGCAGTTAAAAAGCCAGCTCTGCGGGCGGCTTTTGGTTCTGCGTCGCCCAGTTTGAGTGTTGGTGACCATTTTATAAATCCGGTAGGAACTGGTTCCAATAATAGCCGGTTCCTCAGATCCACTGTGATCCAGTGACAGCTAGTGACCGGGACAAAGTAACCGCAACTGGCCATGACGTCATATGTAATATATAGACGCGAGGTAGAAACTAAAATTGGCAGTTACAATAATAATCATATTATTGTCAATCTCTGCACATCCGGAGAGAATCATGAAAATTCAAATCCAGTAGTACGTCAGTTACGTCTGCTAGTCGATTTTCTCACGCTAGCTGTTAACGTAAGTGGCGCCATCTTTTGGCATTGTTTTAGTTCGGTTCCATTTCAAAAGTTTTGTATAAAACAAAAGATGTTTAATACAAACTCCACTGAATAAGGTTTTGCGTAAGGCGTGGCGTCAGAGTTGCATTCTTAGCCAGTTTCTTAAATTGCAACAGTACAGGCTATGGCTATTCTCTAGGCTATTAATATGGTTTGATGATTTTACTGACGTAAATAAAGTATCACAAATATTTACTAAAGATGCGATCAATATAATATGATGAAATTCATTGGACGCAAAACAGAGTGTTTAATGAATTCAAAGATTGTAAAAAAAATATTGAAAACGTATGGCCATCCATTTTAGTCCATGATCCACGACATAAGGAATGCTTTATTTCCATCACCAGTAAAAAATTACCTCAAAAAGTTAAAATATTCATCACTAATTTTGTAAATGTGTTTTTACGTGGAATATCTTTCTCGTGTAGACCGCAGTTTTTTTTTAAATTAATCCATTCATTTGCAGCGAAAAATATTAAAAAAATAGTATTCGCAAAAACACTTTGTGGCGTTATTTTAATTAAATGAAAACAAATCACTTTGTACAAATAAATAAAAAACATTTATGCATGTTATACTTTTTGGTAACCGGGTCATTATGTGGGGAATTTGTTACTGCTGAATATGGTTCAAATAATTAATTAATGGTAGTAGATAGCTTTAAGAGGCAACAATATTATATTCCCAGAAATTCTTTAATTTTGTGTTGTTTTCCCACGCCGTGATTTGATCCCGCAATCCTTAGGTTCAAAGCAACTTCGCCATCTTCTACGCAAAAAGAATAACACATTTTTCAGTAACTCGACAAAAAAGGCTTTGTCAATTTATCCCAACAGAAATAAATTATGCTTTTTCGACTCAATGTCACAATATTTCTCGAACAGATTTTCTTGTCAAAGAGTGGTGAAAGTCGCCTCTGTAAAACCATTATTATTTACTGTTACTGTGGCTATTGTTCCTTGCACCGCGCCGGTAGAAGCCTGATTATTTAATGGGCAATGGACGTTTGCTCCATAAAACAATGCGCGGTATGCACTGTTTAACACTGTACAAGCGTTGAACTGTATGTGGAACTGAGGAAGTACAGACTGTAGCATTGTGGACTGTGGGGTTGTGCAGTGCGTTGTGCAAACAGACCAGGCATAACAGTGAATAATTAAACACAAACTCATGTTTGCAATATTGCCATCTTTGTCCCTGTGCGTTTACAGTCATTGTAGCATGCGTCACAAGATTATTACCGTTTTATATTTGTTTACAATGAATAATATTATTTAATTACAATATGTTAATGTTTTGAGTTGATTTAATTGAAAACAATTATTGTATTAATTTAGTTTTTTAGTATTTTTTTTCAAATAATTTTGACCATCATATCACCCCATAATATAATATATTCAAATCATAACAGATAATTAATTTCTTGTTTTGTGATTTACAGTTATATGACAACATTCATTTTATCATTATACGAGTACCTTTACTCAAATTTATCTTTATTTTATATTAATGTTATACACATTAATATTTATTTCTGGTTAAATGAGTAAAAATGTAATTTTCTTTTAAGTGGACTAAAAAAGGGAGGGCTGTGAGAGGGGTGAGGACGGGGGGAGGGGGGGAAGGGGGGAGGTGGAGGAGGTGGAGTGGGAACCCCCCTTTCACCATGCGAGCGAAGCCGGTGGAGGAGGGAGCTCCGGAAAAAGCTAGTTTTTAATAAATACAGTATTATTGGAGGCACTTCTGAAAACCAACTGCATTTCAGAAGAAATCCTGAATTGTAGCCGGCAGTGACCTTTTCGTCAATAGGATCAATTAAAAAAATATGTATTTAAATATTATATTATTAACAATAATAAAAATCACATATCTTCTTTTTAGGGCGATTATACTTAATTTTCAATTTTTAACAGCAGCATTATGACAACCGAGATTATTTTGAAACACAGCTGAAGTCATTTCAAGCAACGTTTCAATTCTGGATGGTGGTCTTACGACAGGGTGATACTGGGAGTATCTCCCACTCTGAAACGTGTCGCAAATGTACTATATATTCGAGTATTTTTTAATAATTAATGCATTGTGAAATAACTCTAACCCAACAAATAAAATTTTACGCCAGGAATCGCGACCTTCGGGTTACTAGACGAGAGCCTTTTCCCTCGACCAAGGAGGCCTTCCTTTGTTCCTGTATGAAATATACCTTTCTTAGGATTATTTTGTAATCTAGAAATAAACGGATGCATTGTATTTTTCCTTTGGAGGGGTGCAGACATACGTTTACGGTTTGTCGCATTTTCGACAGTTGGCATTTAGTGTGAAAGAAATAGGTGCGGCGTTATACGTTTAAGAATAAAAGCAAAACAATCGGCGCATTGACAATTGACGTTTTGAATTTTTGGAATTCACTCACTACTCAATAATACACTCATCACAATATTCTTTTAAAAGATTAGAATTCGTTCCATACAAAATGTACGAGGAAAGGAATTTTCTTCATAATTATTTTTTTCAAGAATTTTTACGATGTTTTAATAGCTATTCTGCTATTTGGGGCGGAGACAAATCGAACAAATATCAGATCATAAAAATCAGTCCAGCCGTTCTCGAGTTATAAATGGTGTAACAAACCCTACTTTTTTATTAAGATACGTATGTATATGTATATATTTTACTAGATTCTTTCCACTTCTCTTTCTCATTCCAAATTTCCTTCCATCAGTCCACTGGCTCCAGGCTGTGAGGCTCACCTGAGGTAATAAATTGCAAAATATCTTATTTGGAAAGCAGCACGTGTTGCACGTTTTCCTCTTTTCAGCACCTCCCGTGTACGGCGGAAATCCAAGCTCGCCAGTCCGTACGGGAGCTTTGCGTTTGACTTTGAGCAGCTTTCAATCTCTTTGAGTTTGAGTAGAGTTAAACTCGCCCGCTTTCTTTATTGCAACAAACACGTTTAATCTTCCAAGCTTATTCATATTAAAATTTCTCTACATTTAAGCTAGTTGCGCTAGACTTTTCATCCCTTCATAAATAAATTTAAAATAAAAACCGGATTTGAGTAGGGAGAGATTCTTAAAAATCCATCATTTAATGGAGTAACTTCAGGAATCCGCAATAATGCAAGGCTCGTTTAAGCGTAAAAAGTAAGATTGTGAAAGGGATGCTTAAGTGGTTTGGGCATGCAGAGCGAATGAATGAAGAAAGTATTTCAAGGTGAATAATACATGACGCGAATGTGAAGGTTGAAGAAGTCGTGGACGTTCGAAGAAACGTTGGCACATATATATATATATATATATATATATGTGCCAACGTTTCTTCGAACGTCCACGACTTCTTCAACCTATATATATATATATATATATATATATATATATATATATATATATATATATATATATAATTTTCTTTAAATTAGTGCCCAGATCTGAACAGTCAACCTTTCTCTTCCCATCTCCTTTTCCTCCCCACTACCATCAAACTCATAAAATACCACCTTTGGGCTTGTCATAGTCCCACTTCCTCGTGGCAGATGAGAGTCTTATGCGGCGTCATATGTATTTATTTCTATTCTCGTAAATTTACATTTAATTCAACACAAAAGTACCAGTTTTAAAAACATATAAATTATCAGTAATCGTCAATAATGACTCGATTACATAGTAAATACTGCAACTGTGAAGACTTGGATATAATTTCGAATTCAATCACCACCTTCAAAAGGAACTTATACTTGCATGTAGGTACCTGATGATCTCCTCACATTGGTGGGTTTCTTCATTTACCGAGAATGCTAAATGCAATGCTAATTCTAAAAGTAAACGGTCAAATGAAAAGAAATTTCGTTTAAATTTTAAATTTCGATCGTTCACTTTTACAATTAGCATTGCATTTAGCATTCTTGGTAAATGAAGAAACCCACCAGAGCCACTTTGTAACAGAGAACTCCAGTCCAAATTTTTTTTTTTAATGAATAAAGACCTTCAAACTTAAATAACCGCATTTTTATTTTTATTTTTATGTTTAGTTTTAATAGTTAAAATAATTGTCAATGTTTTAATTTTTCAAGACCCCCCGAAAACCACCGTAACTATGGTGGATTGGGTGACGTCATCACCCACCGATAGTTTTATTTTGAATTTGAATGGAAGAATCAATGGCGGAATGACTTTAGGATGACTTTAGGCGTGAGAAGTTTTTTATTCAAGATTAACTGCTTTTAATATAGAAATAAATTGGTAAAATGTCCACATCTCATCGCTACTGGTATTGTATTTCACCAAACTGCAATATAAAAACAATAAATCATCTTTTTCATTGCAAATACAAATGACATCGTAAGCCATCGAATTTTGTGTTCAAGCGTGACTTTGTACATTGTATTATGTATAATACACACAGAAACACTGGTATTTATAATACACTGATCGTGACGATTGTGTAATAACTTGTATAAAGTACCCTTGATACTAAAATCAAATCGAAAATACGATCTGCGTATCATAAACCAATTTCAAATATGACCTATTTATGACTTTATTTAACCTCAAATATAGCCCTTTTCCGTCATCATTTTAATTGTTGAGGGCCTAAATAATGTTTCCAATAAACACAACAACTATTATTTATCTAAATCTTTTTAACAGTATGAAAATAACGAAAAATACGAAATGTTAAACGCTGTACGTGTCTTACGTGGCGTAAGATTTTAAATGTCAATACAACTTCTACACGCTATCACCAGGTGAGTAGTTAGCACTGACCTCACCATTAACCATTTCAGTAATGCCAACTTGACGCTGTGTTTTCCAGACCTGATTAAAATGGACTTTTTAATATTTTTTTAAAAACTCTGCGTTTAATATTACTAAATAAAACTTATACATTCAGAATCAGCATTAATTGGTCTATGCTCTATTAAAATATCAACAAAATGCGAGTGTCGCGTCGTAATTAACGAGTTGCTAACATTCATACAAAATAAAGTGGATGTTCTGGACGAAGTGAGCGTTATACAAATATGCTCCACAAGCTTCCAAGAGGACGAAATTGAAAGTGCCAAATGCCTTCTGTTAGAAGCCGTCCCTGGCCGTCGCGTCACGAGAAAAGGCGATGGTAAAATAACAAAAACATTGCAAGACATAATAAAGATCGTCAAAGAAACAGATCCAGATCAACTACCGACGTTTGTGGCCCGTGATCTCAACAAGTTGCCACCAGTTACATTCGACCACATCGACGTCACAAGATTTCTGAAAGACTTGACATTGCTAAAAGCCGAAATAGCCGGAAAGGCGACAATATGCGAGATAAACGCCTTAAAACAGGAGCTCTGTGAGTTAAAGAAACTGTCAGTAAAATCACACAAGGAGGGTTCCGTTTAAATAATAAAAATCCAACACCGAAAACGAATGCTAGTCAGGAAAATAAGCAAATAAACACACAGCACCAGCCATGGCGCATTACGCCTCACGGACGACTATAAACGACAAACGACATCTTCCGATCCGGACCGTACGACGGCTCGAGATTCAGCTGAACAGGCCCGAAGTAGAACGGAACACGCCGAACGCGCTCGAATGCCACCGCTAAATGTTAACAATAACAATAGCGACGATACCGATGAACGAAATGCGCAGGATTTTACAATGGTTGTGAATAAACATCGCAAAAAGAGACTTTTAAATAATCGGGGCACAGGATCCAATGCAGGAAATTTAAAAATAGCAAACCTTTCGATAGGGCTATATGTATCTCGTTTCGCACTTGAAACGAACACAGAAGATGTTAAGTCTTTTTGCGAAAATAAAGGTTTAAGTACTAATAAAATTGAAATCCTTAAACCTTACAAAGAAACCCCATTTAAGACATTTAAAATTATGATTCAGCAAAGTGACATTAAAACTGTTATGAACCAAGATTTCATTTCAAGCCGCTAAGCGAGTTACGAAAGAAACAAAACAAAATGAATAAGCTCAACATTACTTCGATCAATTGCCGATTTGTAAAAAGAATGGAAAAATTTATTTTCGATCTCTGTACTACAAACGATATTATTCTATTACAAGAGACATGGCTTATACCGACCGATTTAGATTTTCTCAGCGAAATTCATCCTGAATTCATGAGCTATGGTAGTTCGGTGGTAGATATTTCCAATGGCCCACTACGAGGAAGACCATACGGCGGGATAGCCATACTATGGAGGAAATCATTCAAGGCAGTGACCATCGACTGTGGAACTCCCAGAATCATAGCGATTGATATCACACTCGACACTGGAACATTACTTTTCATGTGTGTATACATGCCGGTGGAAAACCCTGATAATCTACCAGAATATTTATCCTGTCTCTCCAAATTGCACATGATAATCGAGGAAAGGGACAACCCAAATTGTATACTTTTGGGAGACTTCAATGCTGATATGAATTCGCCCTTCGGGCGTGAGCTTAAATCATTCTGTTCAGAATATAACCTCCAAATTGCGAATGTTGACATACTCCCGCCTGATTCGTACACATGTAAGCGATGCTCATAATACAACTAAGTTGCTCGACCATTGTCTCCTAACTCAGGCGGTATATAATATAATTGAAGATATGTATATTGACTACCAATCCGACTGGTCTGATCACAAACCAATGCACACCACTTTACGAACTATAGGGCTACCTACATATACTACAAGTTCTTCAATAGTAGCAGATCCATGCAGATGGCGACCCAAAAGTCAAAAACAAGTTCAGTCCTACTCCAGATATGCCCGATTATCAATAGATCAACTTGATATAATTCGTGGAACCGACATTGCAACTGACAGCACGATGATAAATGCAGAACAAATCGATGATCTATATAAAAACATTGTACAAGTATTACGTACCTCAGCAATATCTGCGTTTAATGTAGAGAGAAGGCCTACGACTGGACGAAGATGGAAGACTGTGGCTGGTTGGAATGAGAAAGTTGCCTTACATTATGAAAGATCAAGAAATGCGCACATAAAATGGCTGCAGAACGGACGACCCACTAGTGGTCCCTTTATGGAAGCTCGAAAGCAAAGTAGATCACTATTTAAGAAAGAATATAAGAAATGCCAAAGAAACTTCGAACAGAACAAAATGGATAAAATAGCAAACAGCCTACAATGCAAAAACTTTTCGTCTTTCTAGAACAAAACTAATACTGTATTGAAAGCAAAACATACCGCGCCGACCAATATAGTTGGAAAATCTGAAAATAAAGGTATAGCTGAAGTTTTCCGGAATACTTTTTGCTCCGCACCAGTTCAACCCCAAACAATGGATAAACAATTCTATACCCCATTGTATCAATCAAACCAACAGCCGTCCATTGTCATCTCTCCTGAGATGATTCAGCGAGCAATACGCAACATGGCAGGAGGCAAATCTGCTGGTCACGATGGACTTGTCATAGAACATGTAAAGCATGCGGGGGGATACTTGACAACACTGCTCGCTTCTCTCTTCACTGCCATGGTTGGGCTTGGACACATTCCGAAAGAATTGACCAAAACCATTATAGTACCGATTCCAAAAAGTCGCCAATTAAACCTGACATCCTCCGTTAATTACAGGCCCATATCTCTTGCCACCATAATAGCAAGAATATTTGAAAAAGTGATTTTAAATTTAACGGAAGCCAAGCTCATTACAGAGGATTCTCAAATGGGCTTTAAAGCTGGGTGCTCTACTGATACAGCCATATATAGCATGAAACTATCAATAGAATATTACAAAGCCAGAAAAACATCGGTATATGCATGCTTCCTAGATCTAAGCAAAGCTTTTGACATGGTTTCTCATGATAAATTATGGAAAAAAACTGACGGACCGACAAGTACCACCACAAATTGTAAATATATTGAGAATATGGTACAAGCAACAGGAAAACTTCGTCAGATGGAATGACAGCCTGTCAGAAGCAGCAAAATTAAAGTGCGGCGTTAGGCAAGGAGGCTCAATGTCCCCAGTGCTGTTCAACGTATATATGGACGAACTTAGTAAAACACTGAACAAAGCAAGAATCGGATGCCACGTTGCCGGAGTATGTATGAATAATATAAGTTATGCAGATGACATGGTCATACTAGCCCCATCAGTAAGGGCAATGAGAAAACTTCTGGCCATTTGCCAATCATACGTCGATAGTCATGGTTTGATGTACAATGCCAAAAAGTCATCATTGCTGGTGTTTAAAGCAAATACTGGTCCTACTGTCATTCCACCCATTCTCCTCGGCGGAGACAATGTCAAAATCTGCAGTGAAATAAAATATTTGGGGCATGTCGTCACTGATGACCTAAATGATAAAAATGACATAGAACGCCAAAGAAGAGTACTAAGCGTGCGAGCCAACATGCTCGCCAGGAGATTCAACAGGTGCAGTTCTCCGGTGAAGAAGCAAATATTCCAGAGCTACTGCATGAGCTTTTACACCGGCGAACTATGGACAAGATACTCACAAGGCGTCATGAACACACACTTCGAGTACAATACAACAACGCATATAGGGCGCTATTCGGCCTACCTTGGCGATGCAGTGCCTCGCAGATGTTCGCAGAAGGAAGGGTACATGGGTTCGCCTCTTTGATGCGCCACAGAATAGCCGGGGAGAGACAGCGCTACCAAAGATCGGAGAACACTCTCGTCCAGGCCGTGGCCCAGTGGCAGGGCGCGCCTCTTCACCAAACATGGAGAATTCATCTGAAGCCCCCGTAGTAGATATACAAGTACTAAATATGTGTATATATATTTCTTTTTAAATCTTTTTATATTATTTTATTTTTTCTATATAGTATGTAAATCCATTTTATGTAATGTATACTTTTTTTATGGCAGACAGAGGATTGCACCCACCGCTCTGTTCGGCTGAAATAAATAACTTATTATTATTATTATTTTACGAACATATTTTTTTAAATCCATAACATTTTTCACTGGAGTTCCTTATTATTGAATCATTCACCTACTTATGCATTGGCTCTGTAATATGTGTATGTACATATGTGTACATTAAGGTGGTCCAGGCTTGTATGGTAAATTTTGTTTTTTCAAATATAGATGTAGCCACCCATTTTATTTGTTACACCTATCATTCCTATTATGTGTAAAAAATTTCAGCCCCCTATCTTATATACAAGGGGGTGCTCATCGAATTAGAAGTTTCTGATAAAAGTTCTGGATTTTAAGTAAAACACGTAATTTAAGGTTTATTAATATTACAAGTATTTTAGTCAAATAAGTATAAAACGTATTTAAATTTGAACAAAATTTGGTAACAAAGCAATAATTAACATAATATTAGTCGCAATCTTTCAAAACCATGTTTGTTAACTCCATTTTGAATGTTTCAGTAGAAACGATTTTTCTGTTTTGTTCAACGATGTGAAGTAAAAATTGCTTTTCTTCCTCATTCTTAGTAAGTATCGTGTTGTAATCTTCAAATAGTTTAAACCTCTCTCCGCTGTATCATTAACAACACGCAAAATTTTGACTCAACTTTTACCTTGAAGGAAATCAACACTGTTATTCCAAGTCTTAGGAGGTAATTACAAGAAAGAGTCCGTGACATCAGGAACTAACAGCGTTTTACACGTTCTTTGTGTTGCAAAAGCTTCTAATGTAACCTCTGTGGTAAGCTTAGCAGAATCACCTCGTACTGAAGGATTACCGCCATCAGAATTTATTTTTTGAACAATGGCCTGTTTCTCAGCATCAGACAGCTTCTCAGAAAACAAGGTAAATGAGACTAGTTCATCTAACAAATACCATAAGTGACGCTTTAAGACACCCCTAGCTGCTATACTGATTACGGAATCAATGGCTTCGTACAATTTTAAGCTATTCCAAAGTATTAAGTCATTTACTGGCGCATCTGCTGCTAAAGACGCTTCGATTCAAACTTTGGTGTAGATGATAACTAACAAATCGAACAATTTGTTTTTCTTCTCTCTTGATTAGTTCAAATTTTAAATCTTATTACGATCAAGCGCACTGGTAACGTTTTGTGTAAATATGTCACTTGTAGACAGCTCAACGCACTACAAACTCATCTTTGGACTTATCCTCTAATATGCTAGCATTACTAGAAGTGCTACTGAAGTTGCACTCAAGTTCTAACTCTTGACTCGACACCACCGAAGATGAAGCATTACTTTCAGCAGCCATTTCTTTCAATTCTTCAGATCTTTGTTTCCGTTTTAGAGAACTTTCTTTGACCTTTTCTAGTTTCTTGTCGATTGAGGTCATAATCATCTTACGTTCTCATCTTTGATCGATGAAACGCTCTGTCTTCCGCAATTTTTATCAAATTCAAAGCGCTTGCATGGGCAAATCAAAAAGTTTGTCTAGTTATTTTTAAAACAAATACACTCCTGTTTTTGTGCTTCAGAATTTCTCCTCTATTTTTATTCAATAGCAGCCAGTTCATAAGAAACTTAATCAGTTTTTCAATGCAGTGATTTTGTTGTCCGGTCGGAATACTAGATTTACTCCATACTTTTATAAGTTCTTGAATAAGTACATGCGCGGAATCTTTCACATTTTTGGAATCATTTAATATGTAGTGAAAACGGAGTAAAACTCGCCGAAGAGTAGGATGTTGGTTAAGCCTCATCAATGGCTCAATATCTCGAACCCCAAGTAAAAGAATTTCGTATTTTTTTCGAGTAGATGAACACATTTTACTACACTGATTCATTTCACAGTCTACTAAATAAGTATCAAATACTGTTCAAATTTGTCCATAAAACTCTTCAGTAGTTTATTTTAATATTTATTTAATAGTTTAACACACGAAATTGGCCTCTAGCAAAAAGTAAAAATTAAGCATTTTACACAAAAAAGTCAAAAACAAAAAAATCAAAAGCACCCCTTTCTACTTGAGCTATCTCGCTGAAATTTGACTATGTTATTTCTATGAATACGTGTAACAAATTCACGGGGTGGCCAAATGAAAAATAATAAAAAAAATTTTTTGGACCACCTTAGTGTACATGTGTGCGTATATATGTGTAGAGTATGAACACGTACGCATGTACATATACATGTGTGTATATACATATATATAATTGTCCCCTTTCGTACTTTATTGATCTTGCGCGACGGCACACCAGTTTTTTGTTGATCCGTTTTTTTTGTTGATCTATTCAGATTTGTTGACCCATTATCCAAGCTGGCATATATGTGTTAATCCCTATAGATCAACTTGCATCATATGTATTTAGCGGTAAGCCACGCTATTTTTCGCTCGCTTATACATTTTAACTTTTCCATTTTGGTGATCTCGTATATCTGACAAGTTTTTACAACTTTTTAGCTCATTTTAGTACCTATACGTACTATGAAGATTAATTTATACTTAAAGAGGATAGACTGCCTCACAATTTCGTTTTGGTACTTAATCCTTGAAAACTATTTTTATGTGCACCACTATCTGAACCGACTAGCTATAGAGGTTTTTTATGGCCACCCGGATGTACATTGTACAACTACGTGAGACGGGTTAAGGTAGGATCAAAGACACGATTGAAATAACCATAGAATAGACTTAGCATACCAATTAGAGATGGCTTGAGTAATGATAGTACAAACTTCGGATACGAATCCGGAGGTGGCGGGTTGGCACCTGTACGTACATAGTATGAAGATTAAATTATACTTAAAAGACGGACTGCCACAATTTCATCTTGGTACTTAATATTCGAAAACGGTTTTTTTATCAACTCATATGTGGGCCATTATTTGTACGGACTAGGAACAGGGATTTTTTATAAATACCCGGTTGGGCGAATTTGTGAGGAGGGTTAAGGTAGGGACCAAGGACTCGTTTGAAATAAACAAAGAATAGACAAAGCATACCTATTAAAGATGGCTTGAGTAATAAGAGTTCGATCTTCGACTATGAATTCGGAGGTTGCGAGATAGTACATTTTTTTTTTAAAATTATATTTTTTTTTTTTGAAAAAAAAGACAAACATTCCCGGGTTACGAATAACCCAACAATGTTTAAAAATCTCCTACTAACACCACATAAAGCCAAAAATGTTGCTTGTGTTGTGATGGAGGATGTCAGCCGAGGAATCGAACACGCGACGTTCGGGTGGGACCCAAGCGCTATGCCCACTCAACCACTGACCGGTCAAATGTATGTTCTATGAATATTGATTAATACTAAAAGAAGCAAAGGAGGCGGTACACATACCCGCCTCCCAAATAAATATCCCCAGTTGGGCCACGGGCCGAGGGAGTCTGACCGCAGCATTCTAGGTAAGGTCTCCCTCAATCCGATCCGGCCCGCCACGTAGTAGGTGGGCCAACACATTCATCGCAAAGACCTAGACAGAACTTACCCGTTAAACCCGGAAACCCCTGATAAGTCATTAAACGTAGTGAATCACTTGGATTGACCTATGGCCGAGGTGTTGGTTATCCGATAAAGGTTCACGGGGCGATGATACGTATACCGGCCTGCCAAATTGATATCCCTTGCCTGCCAAATCGAGGGAGACAGCGCACGTCAGATAATTACTTATAGTAACCAAACAACGCTTTGCCTTTCGTCTGGACAATAAACATACAACAAATAATTTCATAACGCCAGAGCTTATTCGAAATGCCAGAGCTTATTCATAACCCCAGAGCTTACCAATATACATAGCCTATATTACTCGCAAATAATGTAGCTTTCTATTAGTGATAGAATTTTTAAAGTCCATTTAGTATATTTTGCGTGAAATAGTAACAAACATACATCCATACAAACATTCGCCTTTATAATATTAATAGGAAGGATTGTGAATCATAAACATTTTATCAGATGTTTCACAAGAAACACGTTAATTTTATTTCGATTGTGAATGATCGAAATATATACTTAGAAACACATCAGGAAAACTTTCTAGGAAAACTCATTGTCATGCTTTTAAAATGTGTATAAAAATATACCATTCGTTCAATTTTCTGCATATTTATGTATTCCCTTTTAAAAGTGTTCGCTTGACGTACGCTGCTACCGTTCCGATATTTTCTTAACAAAAAGTCGTATTTACATTCTTTATGCATGAATAAATCCATGATCACTTACTGCACATGCTCGTGTCGCTGAAAGTGAGTTACAGGAAATAGTCCAACTTGAAAAAGGTAATTTATGTCTCATTGCGCTGTGAAATTATACATATTTATGAATAATGTTGATTTCCACGTCCTAGTAAATTATTGCGCTGTTTCCTGAACTATGGGTATTTGAGCATTAAAGTGTTTTCTGGGAATTCTCCAGAAGCGAAATCTAAAATTCCATTTAAATAATATGTTTTGTGTTATATTAGATAATGCCCAGTTACAAGTCTTCGTAAGAAGCAATATCGAGAACGCATTTTATATAACACAACTCATGGGTTTGAATTTATTTATATTTATTTCATTTCTTTTTAATACGATAGTATAAAATTTTATAATCCTATTATCCTATATATTTATTTATTTTTATAATATTATAAAGGTGAAAGTTTGTATGGATATATGCTTGTTACTCTTTCACATAAAAACTACTGAATGGACTTTAAAAATTCTTTCACTAATAGAAATCTACATTATTTGCGAGATCTATAGGCTATATATATTGGTAAGCTTTGGCGTTATGAATAATCTCTGGCGTTATGAAATTATTTATCATACGTTTTCTGCCAATAACAAAATCGATTTTATTGCAAATGTCAACCAATTGTCGCCTTGGAAACGATGTTTTTTTTTTTAATAAGCAATTCACCATAAAAAGAGTACTTTGTTGGCGTCGTACTTAATAACTATTTCTAAAAATGAATCACCGAAATGCGTGTATGCGCATAAACCCAAACTGCACAAAATTGGATAATTCTTTTTTTTTAAAACGTTGCACAGAGATGGTTTCCTCAAAAACTTTCCTTAAAAAGATTCAGTAATGATGTAGATTCAGGTTTCTCTGCCGTCTTATTATGAGGAAATGTGACCTTGAAAGTGTACCCATTTCTGAACTAAATCGTCTTCTAAATCATTGCACAAGAGAATGAGCTTTTTCTGAGACTCTTTGTGTTGAAAGTTCACCCATTTAAAAAAAAAAAAAGTCTTTGAAGTATGCCTTCATATTATGCCTTATGCCTTCCCTCTAATTCAGATCTCAGTCAGGAAGTTGTTTCAATATCCTCATTAGATGTGTCTTCTATAAAGTTTTTTCTCTTAGGGTCATCTTACTCTGAATGTCGCCCTGATATTGCTAAAGTGTGCTCATTTCAATTGCAATTTCTTCGAAATAATCAAAGTTTTCTTGCTTTGGTATAATATACTCGAGAAGAGATCCATAAAAATCAGATACCGTCAGTACATCAACAGATGAGCCCTGAATCTGAGCACTTTAATTAGTCTTTCCTAATAAAGGTAGCCCACTGCCCAAACGTTTTTTGTGAAATATTCGTAAACTATTTTATGTAAAATATTTGTAAACTACATTGAAAATGTACTTTTTTTATATTGCCAATTTCATTGAATAAAGATTATTATTATTATTATTCGCACCATAATCGCACGACGCAATCCGCGGTCTGGACGGGATCACTGGGCGTCTAAAGGTTCCTTTAAGGGGAAAATAGGCAGAGGTTTCTAAAAATTCTTTTTTTTTTGATAAATCGACGGTAGAACTATTCAAAAATATTTTCTAAAAATTTCAAACCAAAATTTCACGCCATTTAAAAGTTATATGCGTTTGAGTGAGTGTCCCTCGGCCGAACTACCACTATTTTACTGCCAGTCTTATTTTCAAACGCATTTTTCTCGAAACTACTTTTTTCGAATTTGTGTAACCTCTAGCTCCTACAGTTTTTGATCAATCGTTATAAAACTAAGGACATAGTTTCTTTATATAGATTCGCTCTATTTGAACCTCAATCATAAACATTATCTTTATTTTAACTATTTTTTTGTGACAAAAAAACGTTTAAAATAATGGTAAAAAATCATAAGTACTAAATTTTCACATCTATCAAAAAAATATTAATTTTAGATTTTTTTGTAAGAAGTGAGGTTCATTAGAAGAAACACTAATAAAAAACTAGATAAATAAAAATTGATTTCGGATGAAAACTGTGACCTTCAGGAGTTACACAAATTATCCAGCCGGATGGCGACTTACAATGTGCGGCAGTTGATATCTGTGTAATATTATAAAAATGACAGGTTGATATAAAATCTTTTTTTAATTATATATACAATTCAAGTATGTTACATATATATATTAGAAGATTGCAATAGGTTCATGGTTACATATATATACACACAGTAGGTATAAAGGTAAGTATGTTATTAAATACTTGTGATGGAT
This sequence comes from Limnephilus marmoratus, assembly GCA_917880885.1. NCBI lineage: Eukaryota > Metazoa > Arthropoda > Insecta > Trichoptera > Limnephilidae > Limnephilus > Limnephilus marmoratus. The sequence continues at coordinate 55,251,227 of OU862906.1, read as the reverse complement.
ATGTTTATTTAAGGTGATCAATGATTTTACTTTTAAATGCACTTTTGGTTTGCGTGTTTCTAATTTCAGGAGGTAGAGAATTGAACAGCTTTGTTGTATTATATTTAAAACTTCTTTGCCCATAAGAAGTTCGACAAACTGGGATGTTAAAAGATTTTACATTTGACTCTCTTAAGGCTCTTGTGCTTATTCGTTCTTCAAACATGTTTGTATTTTTAAATTGATTAAGCGGGATATTTTTTTAATACAATTTTTGCAGGTTAGGAACATTTAGTGTTAAAAATAAAATCAGTGGTCATTCTCAACTGGACTTACTTACTAAAGGCTCCAGGCAAGTATTTGTAGCACTTCCCTAGCGATAATACAATTTTTTTTATTTTTTTTTTTATTTGAAATATACATAGGTACATATAACAGATTTACATAAGGAAAATATATGGTTCTTAAAAATAATTACAAATAAAGTAATTTCTTGTTAATGAATCTACCCAATTTAAAAGAGAAAACATTTCTCGTGTTTAAATTGGGGAGTCGTGTCATTACAGAAAAAAGATAAAAAATAAGATATACTTATATATTTTTTTTTGAATAATAAACAAATAAAACGTATGAATGATAACAAATATTAATAAAGAAATATACTAACGTAACAGTTACTAAATTAGATATACATGTTATATAGATATTTTGAAGTTATAATAATGAAACAAATAAACTTATGAATGATATCAAATATTGATAAAGAAATATACTAACGTAGCAGTTACTAAATTAGAATACATGTAGTATAGATATTTTAAAGTTATAATGTACAAAGATGTAGTAAAAATAAAAATAATATTATTGCATTTCTCTTAATAGGTAGGTGTTAAGATGGTAAGTTCGTATAGTTGATTCTAACAATTGGATTAGCTGATAATATTGCAGGAGTAGGTAATGTTATTTTACGACAATAATCGCTTCATTTCAGTTTAAAAGCTGATGATATATTTTAAGAGGATATGTGAAATCAATAAGAGTACATTAATTTATAATTTATTTTTTGTTAATTAATGATGGAGTTAAATGATTAATTTTGAAATAAAGTACATAATATTACAATTAAGACTTGATCAATTTTTACTAACCGGCACATTATCAAAAAATATACCTACGTAGAAATTCTTTCTATGAAATTAAAACTTCTAATTAGTGCTTGGTTGATCTAGCAGTTGTTTTATTTGTGATTTAAAGACTTTATAATTTTCTTCGGATTTGATTTTATATGGGAGGGCATTAAAAAATTATAATATTATATTTTAAAACTTATAATTATAAAAAAAATGAAATATTTTAACTTTGTATAAACCACTTATTTGATGCGCAAATCCGACCGGTTTCGGAACAAACGTTCCTTCGTCAGGGAAAGCTTATACTAATTTGACAGTTTCGAACAATGTTTTATTATGGTAGGGGTGGAGCTGTTGCTAGATAATAATGTAGATTGGGTAGGTAGGTATTAGTGTAGAGTGGGTGGGTAGGGGAACAAATCCATGATTGGGCTATATGACAATATTTTTTGTTTGTTAATAATAGATTCATTATTTTTAAGGGATTTTTTAATTTCCAAGGCTTCTAAGTTATCTAAACGTTTTCCTTTATTATTAATATGAAGAATATTTATCCCTGTATTTTTTTCAAAACTATGGTTATTTTCAATGATATGGTTAGCAAACTCAGAAAAATTATTATTATTAAGACATCTTAAATGTTCTTTGATTCTGATTTCAAAATTACGAGTGGTTTTTCCAATATAAAATGAGGGACAATCATTGCATTTGAGTTTATATATTCCGGAATTAGTCAATTTATGGTCTTTATCTTTAGTATTTCTCAAAAAATTACCGATATTATTTCTTGTATAAAACGCTGGTTTAATATTAGAAGGAAGATTTTTGCAACATTGAACTGAAAAATTATTAATATACAAAATTTTACGCCATTCTTTATCATTAATATTATTAGAATTGTATAGATATTTATTTTTTGAAATTTTGATAAGTTTTTTATTTAGGATGTTATCAATTAATTTTGGTTCATATCCGTTATTTATAGCAATTAGTTTTATTATTGAAAGTTCAGAAAGGAAATTATTATTAGACATTGGGACATTTACTAAGCGGTGTATCATGGAATGGAAGGTGGAGTGTTTTTGTGAGACAGGGTGGTTGGAGGTCCTATGAATTACTATGTCAGTGTATGTTGGCTTGCGATATATTCTAAAATCGATTTTATTATTTATAATAGATAAAGTTAAATCCAAAAAGTTTAATTTTTCATTGCCTATTTCTATCGTAAATTTTATTTGGTTATTTTATATCGGATTTGCGCATCAAATAAGTGGTTTATACAAAGTTAAATTATTTCATTTTTCTATAATGGATAACCACAAAGTAATAGCTACATTCAAAAATATATTATAATTATAAAATTATAAGTTTTAAATTTAGGGATTTCTAGGTTACCACGTGATCTTGATCGGTTACTTATTGTTGTGATTGTTGTTGTAGTATTAAAATGATCTTTGTGTGTTTGTAACAGTGTGTTCTTTTTTAACATTTTATTTAAACTGAGTACCCGAGTTAAATAGTTGTATTGTTGGAAATAAAGATAGTTTTCGTGTGATAACTTTTAGAATCAACCTCTGTACCCTTTCTACAGGTTGGAGGTTAGTTTTGAAAGTTCCCCCCCACCCGATTATACATTGTTTAATAGATTGGGCAAGAGAAAAATAAATAGTTTTAATCATACTAGATGATAGAATGTTTCTCAATCTAATGAATGTGTAAATAAGTTTTCTTACTCTCGTTACAGTATTATCGACTTGTTCGTTCCATTTTAAGTGTCTGTCTATAATGACACCCAGATACTTAATACTATTTTTGCATGTTATTGGTAGGCAGTTGTCATCGTTGCATTCCTTTTTATTTTCACACTGTGATGAATGGATTTTAATAGTTAAATTGTTCTCGATATTTTTTCTTTCAAAGAGAATGGAATAAAATAAGTTTTCTCTGTATTTAGTGAGAGACAATTTAGGTCAAACCATGTTTTGAGTGTGTTTATATTTATATTTGCTTTACTCATTGTTTCCTCCCATGATTTCCCTTTAGTGATAACTACAGTGTCGTCTGCATAAGATATGATATCTCCAACTATGGGAAGAGTGAACATTTGATTAACATATATAATAAAAAGGATTGGACCGATGACAGTTCCTTGTGGTCTACCAAATGATGATGTTTTGGGTTCACTTAGGGTATTATTTATTTTGACGTATTGAAGTCTCTCTTTTAGATAACTTTGGAACCATGACAAAACTGTTCCGTCCAATCCAATTAGCATGAGTTTCTCATTGAGTTTGGAGTGTGATATTCAAGTGATGATTGTATAAGAGCACAATAAACTTGTTTCAGTTGTTTTTTTTTTATTTAATATATCTCTAACATTTTTAAAGAAATAGACGAGTTTCCTCAGTTTTGCCGTTAGGTTTGTAACATTTTATTTATTTATTTATTTAGTAACTATATAATATTTTTTACATTTTTATATGAAACATGTTAGTTAGATGTATATATGTACAAAATAGAAAATATATTCGAAGTCCTCCTCACTAGGAGATCCTGTGCTGAGGGGGACTATGCTTTGGATAAGTTTTTCAGCGACTTCTATGGTTTAACTTATTTGGATAAGGTTTTCCAGAAACTTCTATGATGTTTTAAGTATACTAGTAAGGTCATTTTCCGGTAGTTCCTTCAGCCAACATTTAATGTCCTTAATGTAGCTGTTTTTTGTTTTAATTTGTTTGATACTAAGTGGGAGTTTGTTATATAACTTTACTGCTAAAAATTCAGAACTTCTTTGACCAAATGAAGAGTTACACTTTGGTATATTAAGTGTGTCTGTTTTTTTGGCTCTGGTTTATGAGCATGTGATGTTTCTTTCTCTAGGTCGTTTTTGTGGTGATGTACTAGAATGTTTTTGGCATAGATTTTCTGTATGCTTGGAACATCAAACTGTTTAAAAATTTCTGTTGTTGACGTCCTTATGGGGACCTTTAGAATGGTCTTTATGATGCAATTCTGAGTTATCTTAAGTTGTTTTAAGTGATTAGATGCTGCTGAGCCCCATCCTATTACTCCATATTCCAATCGAGAGTGGCATAAAGCATAATATACTCTCTTTAGATCCCTCATTGACAAGATGTTTCTTAATTTTTTGAAGAAGTAGATGAGTTTTGTTAGCTTTTTTGAGGTAAGATCAATGTGTGAATTCCACTGTAGTTTTTCATCAATTTCAATCCCAAGATATTTAATACTTTTTGTTTGGGATATAGACGGGCAGGAACATTGTGGAAAAGTATTTTGACATTCATGTAATTTGAGGGTATGCACATTCATTGGTTGTCCTCTTTTGTTTTTGGAGAAAGTGAGATATTTAGTTTTATTTACATTTAATGTAAGCGAGTTTACTTTTAGCCAGTTTTGAAGTACAGCCAGGCCATGTTCCGCCTCCTTGTAAGTTCTTGACCAATCTTGTTCGTGGAATATAATAACAGTGTCATCTGCAAAGCTCATTATGTTTCCATTTATGGGAAGATTTATAAGGTCATTTATATATATCAGAAATAGTATAGGTCCTAATACGCTTCCCTGGGGGACCCCGAATTTAATTGGAAGAGATTTGCTCTTTCTTTTACCAATTTGTACAATTTGTTCTCTTCCAGTTAAATAACTTCTAAGTAGGTTTAGAGTTGTTTCAGTTATTCCATTTTTTTTTAGTTTTACATAAGTACAGTATTTTATGATCAATTGTATCGAAAGCTTTTTGAAGATCAATGAAAACTACTAAGCATTTTTTGCCTTCATCCAGCTTTCTAATAATTGTATTAGTTACATTAGCTATAGCATCACCAGTACCCAGGTTTTTCCTAAAACCATACTGCGTAGGTGATAATATTTTATTGGTATCCAAAAATGTAAGAACTTGTTTTTTTATTACTTTTTCCAATATTTTCGATAGAGGAGTTAAAATACTAATTGGTCGATAATTTGAAATATCATTTTTGGGACCATTTTTATATAATGGTATGATCGTAGCAATTTTAAGACAAGCGGGAAAAACACCTTTAGATATTGATAGATTAACAAGGTTTGTCAGTGGTTGAATTAACTCATTTTGTAGGTATTTAATTGATTTGCTTGATATCAATTCATTTCCCGATGAGGTATTTATGTTTAAGGAGGTTATAATATTTCTTATTTCGTCACTTGTTATCTTGACTATATTGAGGCTGTTTTCATGATTTACATCATCATTTCTCATTGTGTTTTCGACAGTATTAGAATTTTGTTTGATTTTATTTGCAAGGTTAGAGCCTATATTGCAAAAGTAGTTGTTTATAAAGTCAAGAAGTTTGTCTGGGTGTTTCGTAAAAGATGTGGGAATTCCATCAATGTTTAATTCTTTAATGTTTTTGTCTTTATGCGATGCTTTAGTATTTGTAATTTCATTTATGATCTGCCAGAGTTTACGGGAATCATTATTGCATTCATCAATTTTGTTTTTATAGAATGTTTCTTTAGCATAAAGAATTACATTTTTACATGTATTACGATATCTTTTGTAGAATCGAAGTGTATGGACATCGTAAGGGTTGATTTTTACTTTTCTGTGCAGTTCATCTCTTTTTCTGATTGAGTTTATAATATTTTGACTGATCCATGGTTTAATGTGAATATTTTTATGAGATACCTTTTTATCTGTGGTTTTGGTGTTAGATAGAATACTGTGCTGTATAATTTCTATAAAATAACTCCAAGCAGCATCAGTATCATCTTTTTCGAGAAGGGCGGTCCAGTCATTCATTGTTAACTCCCTTTTGACGTTTTCCCAATTTGTTTCAGACTTCGTTAGGAGTGATTTCGTATTTTGGTTTACATAAGAGTTATTTTTTGTTATAGATAGAATTATTGTGTAATGGTCTGTCAGTGTGGTAGTATAAATAATGGCTTGAGTTTTTTTATTAGTTTTACTAAAGATATGATCAATGCAAGTTTTGCTATCATTAAATACACGTGTAGGTTCCTCAATTAGGCTTTCAAATCCATGGTATGCAAGTGTCTGCATGTAATCATATTTTTTTGGGTGGCCATTTTCAAGGATATCAATATTTATATCACCGATAATAAATACATCTTTAGTGTTTTTTAGTAAACTCAGTTCACAGGATAAGGAGTTTAGAAATGGCTCCAGATTTTTTGTAGATGGAGATCTGTAAATTGCGAGTATTGTTGTATCATTGCCGATTGATATCCTTAGACAGTTCGCATTATTAATACCGATCTCTCTGACATCAGCTTCAATATCTTCTTTAATATATACGATGACACCATCATTTTTTGTATAATTCATAATTGTAGAGTAAGGGACATATTTATCGATTTGTAGGGGATAGTACTTATCAGTTAACCAACATTCAGTAAGAATAATTATATCCCAGTTTAGATTTAAACTTTTAATCAATATTTGTAGTTCGTCAAAGTTTTTATTAATACTTCTAATGTTTTGATGCATTATGTTAAAATTATTTCTTATGGATGATAAGTTAGGTAAGTTTGTTGTTATTGTGTTATCCATTTTTGCCATCTAAATTAATTATGTTTTTATATTACTTACTAAATTATTTTCACCATATCATCAAGGTGCTTAATGTAGATTATTTTATCTTCATGTTTTTTACGTATCATAACTTTACCATTTTTGTACCACACATATTAGTATTTTTTTTCTATGGCTAATTGTTTTGTTTTCCATAGTATTTCTTTATGATACGGGCTTAGTTCTTCCCCGATGAAGATTTGAGAGGTCGACAGATCCTTAATTTCTTCATAGTTTATTTCTTTCTTTTTCTCAAGGAGTGAATCTCTTTGTCTTTTCTCAGAAAAGGTGACAAGAAGTTTAGGTGGAGCTCCATTTCTCCTGTCTGGGACTCGGATGACTTCAGTAATATCTGTATGTTTTATAGTTATCCCAGCTGCTGCAGCAACCTTCCTTATGATTTCAATTGGTTGTTCTCTTATTTTTTGGGGAATCCCAGCTATTTCTAAAGAATTACATTTTGACATGGTTTCAATATCAGCCAGTCTAATTTCAAGTTTTTTTATTATATTATTTTTTTCATTCATATCTTTTTTAATTTTTTCGAAATCAGTTTGTATAACTTGGTTTAAATTATTTGTAACATAAATTTTTTTTAGAATTTCATCATATTGAGCACTTATAAATTCAATGCTTTTTGTTGTTTCTGTGGGCTGAGATTCAATTTTGATAAAAATGTCCCTCTTCAAAGTTTCAAATTTTTTATCTATATATTCGATAATTTTCTCCATGCTTATTTTTTCATCAGAAATTTGGTTTTTGCTTCGAATGCTAGACATCACTAAAATCTTTGTTCAGAAATGCCCCTTACAAAAATTAATTCTGTCAACAATGTTTTGTTTATTGTTGAGACTTTATTGCATAGACAAAACTTGACTTTTTCACAAATTTGAAAAATAAATTGTCTGTGACTTTATGACAATGATTTGTTGTTTTGTGAAAATTTTTGAATCAAGATGTAAAGTTAATACACTCTCCCACACAAATTATTTCGCACTACCAAGTACACTGTATCACTGGTTTATGAGTTTCAAATATGATTACACGTAAATTTGTTTAAATATCATTAACTTTATTTTTAAATTAGGAGCTGTCAAAATCAACTGTTTGTTTTAGTTATCCATAGATGTTAGATGTACGTTCAATTTAAGAAGATCATCTATTTGAATATCAAGATATTTAATACTGTCAACTCTACTTATAGAAGGACAGGTGCGTGGAGTTTAAGGCTTTATTGTGAAGGCAAGAGCTTATTTGAAATTCGAAATGTTAGGAATTTAGTTTTGTCTGTATTCAGGGTTAATATGTGAGCATTAAGCCAATTTTTAACAATACGAAAGCCATTTTCTGCTGTTTTAAAGACTTCATCCCAAGATTTGGCGTGAAATAGCAAAACCGTGCATCGGCAAAAGTTGTGATTTGTCCACAAATTTGTAGGTTACATAGATCGTTAATATAGATTAAGAATTATAAGGGTCCTAGGATGCTACCTTTTTGAGCACCACAAACAATAATATTTACATTGCTAGCATCAATATTAATATCATATCAATCAAATAACAATCAAAACAGCAAAAAATGCTTGGTTTCATAAAAATTATTATTATTATCAAGAATTCACGAAAATTATTATTATCAAACTGCATACTATACTTTGCGTAATTATGTACGAAGCCATCTAGAGTTTGTGTCAACTGTATGGTCTCTATTTTATGCAGTACATAATATATACAAAATTGAATCGATTCAGAAAAAAATACATTTCTTATATATCGCAAAACAGATTTAATAATTATCGCGATGTAACTAAATTTTTCAAAATTGATACATTGAGTGTACGTAAACGATTCTTTTTAAAGAAAACCACGGTAAAACAAATTCAAATCAAAATACTTGTCTTATAAGACTGAGTTCAATATACAATAATATATATAATCAATATACAATAATAATCTGATGTAGATATGTTCAGTTGTAACGAAAATAAATATAACAACTCTATTAAAAATGTATTGATTGGTTACCAAATTGCATAAAATGTAATGATACTAATGATATATAATTATGTGTAATAATTGTATATTGCGTAATATCTTCTGTTATATTTATATACATATACTTTAGTTGTTGAAAGAATACTGTTTAATTTTTAGATACATAATACGAGTACATTAGTTATGAGGATATCTACAGGATGTTCGGGGGTAAAGTGCATTAACTTCGGGAGGTGATTCTACGCGATGCAAGGTAGGAGTAAAAAAGATTAAAACGTTTTCCAAAATTCCAACATTTTTTTTCCTATAAAAAAGACGTACCTACTAAAAATCCTTAGTGTGAGGTACGATCTTACTTGCTGAAAGTCTGCGGGCGCCCGACTCGATTGACCCGTATCGTGACAGCGGAAAATAATAAATCTGGCCGCACACGCCCGACTAATTTTATCTTTTTACCTCAAAACTACCCTTAAAAGTTGGAATTTGGAAAAAAGTTATTTAACTTTTTTACTTGTACTATCGTGTAGAATCACCTCCCGAAGTTAATGCACTTTACCCTGGACACCCTGTATAATTGGTTTATCAGTTGATATGCATAAATATGCATGTATTAATTGACCATTTTGTAAACTATTGATTTCCCAATTTTTTTTTTAAATATATATAAACCTCGTTAGTTTCAGAATAATTATCACTGTTATCCACCAATATTAAATTAAAGTCAGTTTCGACGTAGGTTCCATACGAGCTCTGCCTGGGAATACTTATATTTCCTTCTTCATAGTATTAAAAAGCTCTTTTTCCATAAATTACCGTGTACTGGGGTCAACAGTCACATGACCATTAAGGGAGTCAGGGAACGGGTTGAGAACCGGTGTGTTATTATTATTCATATTCAATCTATTAGATTTTCAAACGATGAAACGTCTTCAGGTAATGTATTTACGATGTAATGCCAAAATGTGAATTTCACTATGTCTTTGTCTAACTTTATAACCTAAAAACAAAATTAAAAGCAACAAAAACATCACGTTTATTTATACTTTATTATTACATTTGACGGAAATTTACTGATACGATTAAAGTTTTATGAGGTTATAAATCGCGCAGATTTGTTTTTCCGTATTTAATGGCGGTTTTATAATAATTTAATGCACAAGCGTAAGACGTGGATTATTGATTAGATCCGACTTAAATGAAGTCATTTCAGGTATAAAAAGCTTTACCCATTCATAAATTACCAACACCTTTAAACAAATTACCATAATCTCGAAGGTTCTCGCACGCAGCCTTAGATTTAAGGCTTTCATGAGTGCTCCAGATTAGATAGTACAACCTTTTTATTTGAAAAGCTCAGTTACTCACTTTTAACTGGCGCGAGTTAAGACGTTAGCGAGGTAATCCTTTAACTTTTTATGTAGTTTACACCAATAAATTTCTAACTTACAGTTTTACGCTGCTACAGCATTTTGTAATGAACAACTTTGTTATTGTTAGTCTCTCAGTCAACTTTCCTGGATATCAACAGGGTTTACGGTGTACTTATTTATTGAATGATGTACCTGAACGTTATTTTATCTCACGTTATATTTTTAAATCCGGAAATATATTATGTTACGTGCAAACTAAAAAAGCATAAACTGAAAACGGATTTTGTACTGATAAAAAGGCGATAACGACGTGCAAAGTTTTTTTTATTCGGCATTTACAGTAACAAATGCTTTTGTGGCAATTGATACTGCTTTTGTTTAGAGTTCTCCACTCGTATATTGTAACTATAACTGTGGGAGAACATATACTATTATTATTGGCATAATTAAGAACTGTAAATTATGGTAACGGCAGGAGGGAATGCGTTTCACGGGGGTGGCCAGCGTCTCTGTAATGGTTACAGGCATTAAGTTATTACTTATTGAATAACTATTTGTTATTAGTTTTTAAAATTAAATTTAATTAAACGCTTTTATTTTCACAAAAGGAAACATGACAATTCTTCAATTTCTTATTCCACCAATTCCAATAAAGAACACGGATTTTTTTTATGTGAATACCTTCCAAGAGTCCCAACTGCTCACAAGTCAGTGAGAGTATGGCATCCCCAATTGGGGTATTTTGTAAGGCTGAAGGGAGAGGAAGGAGATGTGAAAGATAAAGGTTGGGAAGTAACTGGCTATTCAGATCTGGTCACCAAACAAGGCTTACGCCATTTCTAGCAAAGTTTCAATTTTGAATGATGATCTTTTACTAGGATGATACTGATATGATGACACCACTGGAAAGTGCCAAAGTAGTATTCTATATTATTTTTAATTAATGAAATAACACAATTTAATAACGCCGGGAATCGGACCTGCAACCTCTGGATTCGTAGTCGAGGTCCTTTTCCCTTGACAACGGAGGCTTTCACGTGCATATAATTTGAAATAATTAACTTCGTGCACTTCTGTTTATATGTACAAAAATGTATTTTTTAAATAACAAAATTATCAAACATGTATAAAATGCTTATTTTATAAATAATACTTCTCCGTGGTATTGAGACCATGTCGTGCTTTCAATTAACAATGTATTATCTAGACTTACATAACCTAATAAAACGTAAAACAATTTTTTTTATCTGCAGTAACAGCTCCCGAAATATTTCAACACATGTATTAGGTCCTTACATATGAAATTGGCGTTTTGCCGTACTGGCAACTTTGATTTCAAATATCTTCTCTTTGGTTAGGAATTCCAAATTCACATTTATACAACTATTTACTCATGTATTTGTGTTTCGAAAATTATAATTCATTTGTTTTTTCCTCAATTGTTTTTTTTCTTTGCGTTACTTAGTTTACAAAATGGAAAACTTGAAATATCGCATTATTTACGAGTACGAGTTCCACCGTGGCACCAGTGCTGCAGAAACGAGTCGAAGGATTAATGATGTGTATAGCGACGGTGCCGCAAAAGAAAACACAATGCGTTTTTGGTTCCAACGTTTTCGTTCTGGAAATTTCGACCTGCAGAACAAGCCCCGTGGACGGCCGGAGACCAAAGTTGATAATGAAGAATTGAAGGCCATTGTGGAAGCGGATCCATCGCGAACCACGTCCGAGTTAGCTGCAGGCTGCGGTGTTAGTGATAAAACTGTTTTAATCCACTTGAAGCAAATTGGGAAGGTGAAAAAGCTTGAAAGGTGGGTACCTCACGAATTGAGTGATGCAAATCAACAAACGCGCGTTAGCGCGCTAGACCCCACACTGCACAACAGACGGCTACCAAATTAGAGGAGTTTCAATTGGAATGTCTAAGACATCCACCGTACTCTCCGGACCTTGCCCCAACAGATCACCATTTTTTTCGAAATTTGGATAACTTCTTGCAAGGGAAAAAAATTCAACTCCGATGGGGCAGTCCAAACCGCCTTCAAAGATTTTATTGATTCCCGTCCGAATGGTTTTTTTAGAAAAGGGATCGATGAACTACCTACGAGATGGCAAAAGTGCATAGATAGCAATGGTACATACTTTTATTAAATAAATATATTATATTTAAAAAAAATCGACTTTATGTTCCTCCCATACAAAACGCCAATTTCAAATGTAAGGACCTAATATGTCGGTTCGTTACAGACGATATTTCTACTAGATCCAAACTTTTACTCTGTTATTCATAGAAATAATTCTATTATTGTATTTCCCCGCGATACAACGCCTAAAACATTTGCAAGTGGCGTGACTTAGTTTCTGATTAAACCTTCCGTTAACTAAGAACAATCGATGAAAATGCACTAACTTGGTGCTTTATTGCAATATTTAATCAAAACTTGCAGGGACAATAAATTGTTCCTCTTAAAACCACAAGCTTCAGAATTGGTCGTTACTCTGGCTTTATAAACCAGAAAATCAGTTTGTTTATCTGAATCTAATGCAGTAAGAACTCTTGAATAATAAAATTTTATGAATTTTGAATAGGTTTTTCTCAACGTAGCTTTTTAAGCTCTAAATAATAATTTCGTGCTTATAGATAATGTTTTGAACAGATGTTTACTAGTCGGGAATGTAATATGGTATTTTGCCTGAAAAGAAAAAAAATAGAATCAATAAAAGACAAAACTTTTCCAAAGACACAATAATGTTGTGTTAATTATACACGATATTATGATGTATCAAACGTAATCAAAAATTCCTAATATCTCTCTCAAAATTAGTCTTAAAGGGTATAAACAGTGTATAGGTCAACACAAGTGTTTTCAGCTCTCATCGTGAATTCTATCAAGATCTTTTCATATTTGAAGTATCATTTAAAATAAAATAAAACTCCGCGTTATCTGTTCAAGGTTTTATTAAGAATATTTTTTTTTGATACTCGGTGTAGCCGAAAACTACCAGAATCGCGATATAAATTTTAATAATAAATCCATACGAAATTTAACGCAATGCGAGCTTTTACAACAAAAGGTTAAAACATAATGTCAGGCAATCTGGTACTGAATTCATACTAAATCTCACTTTACGACAGTTAACGCCTACGTTGTTTTCCGTGTTACAATTTTAGTACATCGTGTGAAATGTACTTACTTTCTTTAGTAATCGGTTAATTATTGCTATTAATCCCCATTCTTTTTTATGTTGTTCAACCATTTTTGTCACGCGACATTATTTATTTGTCACTTTTCATTAGTTTGAATAATGATACCCGAATCCGTTTTGTCTAATGAAACATAAGTGTACCTAACTATAAATTATGAAAGGTCATGAAATAATTAAAAATATTTTTCATTTTCGAATTATTTTTGGTGCGAGGCATAAAAATATTTTTTTCAGATTTTTGGGAATATTAATTTATCATTACCAAATTACACAGCAACACAATATTATAGTAAACACACAAAAATCACAATTAAAATCAAATGAAACCATAAATATTAACAAAATAATTGCTCAACTTAGTAAAATCATTTTTAAAATTTAAAAATGAATTTCTACAAAACATACTCAATCACAATAAACAAACAAGTAGAGTTTAAGAGAGTTCGTCGTATTATAATAATAATATATTGGAACCTTAAAGAAATTTCGTATAGTGTTGTGTTTTTAGTAGATAAGCAATATCAAAGTATAATAACTCTCTGTCATATCTGTCTAAATATTAGATTATATCAGGGTAAGTTATATTCATAATGTATATTCATGAGGTATATTCATAAGGTATATTCATAAGAACACCTTCGCGGCCTGCTAGCCTCACTTCCTTTGACAACTTTGTATTTTCTATAATTTAAACCTCCTTTAATTTAATTTCCTGTATTCACCCTTTGATAATATGATTAACATCAAGTGCGATGCTTCATCTATAAAAATAAAGTCAAATCTACTTTATTTTTTTAAGGGTACTCTTTTTCTTAAGGTAAACCTGCACTGTAAAAATGTACAAGCAGTTTTTGATCTTCCATCATTGAACAAGCCACATTTTCTATCTGTAATGATAGAAGTGGGTGGATTTTCAACATTCTGAGTTTATTTGTATACATGAGTATAGCATTCACGGAAAAGCTCGCAGGCGCGAAAAAATTAATTGATCATTACATGTTTTGAAAAATCACGACCAACCCACTCGTTAAAAACACACATGTATGTTTTCTTCATAAGAACTACACATATGAAAATAAAATAATATTTATGATTGTGACCGACGGTGCACCAAGTAAGGTGGGAAGGAATAATCGCACGTTCAGGGACTCTCGCTCCTGACCCAGCGGGACAGATGGGAGCACTTCGTTGACCAGATCTAGCCCGCGGACCACCGATCGCTGTTTAAGAGATTTCTTTCGCACCGATCATTAATCGTAGACATACATTCCTGATTATTCTATTCTTCTCTCTCCCCACTCACATTCATTACATTTTTAAAAGAATTTTCTCGCCCTTGGTATCTAGAAGCACTATAAAAGCGTTTTATTGAATAACTGTAAATAATAAGAATTACCCAACATTACACTGAGTAATTCAATTATATTAAGTACTTTAGGCATTTGAATAATGCAGAAATTTTAGCAGATTCAGCGGAATGCAGCAAAATATTATAATTTGGACTTGAGAATTTCTGATTATAGAAAGGAATTCAGCCTTTAAAGTTTACTATCCGCTAGTGTACCTAGGCTTCGATACCATGGAAACAAAACATACTAGATTATCTTCACCTACATAAAGATCTAATTAAACTAGTTTTTTAGATCACATCAAAATACATCTATTTATCTACTATTGACTAAACCTTACATAGTAAAAATTACCGATTGATTTCACAATGAACGCTTTTTATACCCGTCGATTTACGAAATACAAAAGAGATGGTAGCCCAAGGTCCCAAGGAATTATGTTTTTCCATGAATTTATTGATTTTCTACAAATTTAACTTTAAGAAAATTTTTCAAAGGCCACGTTGACACGAAGCCCGCACAACGCGCTGCACCGCTCCCAACCAGCAAAGGGGCAAAATAAAGTAAACCGGCCTTTCCATGAAAATACATGTATTTTAAAAAAAACCATTGAATGTCATTCGAACTATCGTTCTTAAACTTTATTTCAGTCCTTTTAGTCCCGTAAACTCGGAAAAAGAAGGAATTTAAACTTGAAAGTAGAAAATCCGATTCTTTGTCCCGTTAAAAAACTATAACAATGAGTGCTTATGACAAAAACACAGCATTATTCTTACGGAATTTAAAAATCAACGAAACTATTTTCAGCTTACAACATCATGTTCAGCTTATTCCATCAAGGTTTCTTCCTTTCATACGCCGCGCTATGTCGATTTTTCTGAACCTATCAGTACCAGATAGTTGAAAACATGCACATTTCCAAAAATAGTGAAAGTTTAATCTAGTGTAGTTCAAACCTCTTTCCTAAGGAGTATTTCCGCTAGTGATTATCGCGGCTGGAATTTAACCAATACTTTTATTTGCAAATACTCGATTATTACAGGAGTGTTTTTCTCAACAGTTCGGCACGAAGGTTTTAGTTAAATATTATAAAATTGCAGTATATTTCCTGAGACAAATTCTTGCCATTTCGGGAGAGAGGTGATTGTCAGATTCGGTATTGGATAGAGTCACGCAATGCTTAATATTAATGTTATGCCATTGTTTTCTGGAAATTATGACCGTGTTCACGAAAGGTAAAACTTCGTAGTACATTGAATTTTATGACACATCGAGCTGACAAGTGAAATTTTTTTTTATTTTCTAAATAGCCAAAAAATTTTAATGATTTTTGTGTTATTTGTTTGAGGTAGGTATTTAGTGCTTGCTGTCCTCTGATTAATTTTCATGGTTTTTTTTAAAATAAAAATTACCTACAGCGTGATTAATATAAGCCCATTATCTCATCTTGCAATCTTTAGAGCACAAGCCTCAGGTTAACTAGACCCAGCAAGAGTTCGTATGGATGTCTCCAACGTTCGTCCTCTACCTTCTCATGCGTCTTGCTTGAAAACGAGAACAACAGATGATACTATAACGATGACATCATGTACGATCTCTCGCTGGGACCAGTAAAGTAGTACTGCAGTTCTTTTTCTACCGGTATTGTAAAAGAAAATGCTCCAATGGAACTGGTATCATTATACAACTAACTGTTATACATACACTGTTTTATCATTACTAATATTTTGAATATGAATTTGTGACATGTAATTAGTGTTTATGGCATACTTATGCCGTTTGTATTAAATAAATAAATAAATAAATACCTTCTGCACCAGTGCTTAGTCGGGAATTATGTCAAACGCGCACCCAACGTATTTGCACAGTGGACATTTGTTACATCATTACCTTGTTATATAGGGTTCTAAATTCGCTTTACCACAACCCTATACACCAGTGGTTCTTAACCTTTTTGGCTGGCGACCCAAAGTACGAATATATTTGAAGTAGGCGACCCTAATCTAATTTTTTATTTTATTTTCCAGTGACAGATACTAAAATGATATATTACGTAATTTTATACCATAAAATTACAACTACATCCTATAAAATTTATAGGATGTAGGTAGGTAGTTGCAAAATTAGAAATAAACAACTTTATTTAAATGTTCTGTATTAAAATCAGACAATTCAGCATTAAAACAGCTCTAAAATTTACAGCAAAATAATTAGTGACTACCCTGGTGTTGTATTTTTGAGCAAAGATCATGTATACGTGGAGTTATGTTTATAGAAAGTGCACACCACATATCATGCTGAGGATCCAACCTATTCCTGTACTTATTCTTCATAACAGCAAGGCATGAAAATCTTGCTTCACATAAATAAGTAGTTGGGAAAGGTAGCAGGGCTTTTTCAGCTTCATTGCTCAGAACAGGCTTCCCAGATAATTGTGCCCAAAATTTTGTGAGACTCGTTCTGGCAAATCTCTCTTTTAAAAGTGCATCACCTTGCATTTCGAGCAATTCTTCTTGTAATCCAGCTGAACCGTTTTCAACGCCTATTACATCTACTTCAAATGGATTTCTTATCCAACTGTATTTCACGAAATGGACATTTTGTGGAATATAATAATAATAATAATAATAATATTTATTTCGCATAAAATTATACAATGAAACATATGTGGAAACTTTGACTAGCCAACTAGGAATGGATCCTGTTTTAGGCCAGTCAAATTGACAAATTTAGTTCATATCATGATTTCATATTACATTGATAAATTATATAAACATATTATTTATTGAATGAAACAAGTGTTACGATTAGATTCCTCGTAGAAGCTTTAGTTAATAACTACAATTTTGAACACATAAAAAAAAAGAATAAGCGAAGAGAAAAAAAACAATGTCTTAAAGTACAGATTTAGTATCGAATGCTTGTTTAACAATAGATAAATGTTTGGACATGTGAATCGCTTGCAAAAATTGATTGAGAATCGAGACCAGCTATATATCTTATATATACATATATCTTTCCATTTCATTTTCAAGTTATCTCAAATGTTCTAAAAAATAGGCATGGTCTCCACGAAAATACAATTTCCGCGACCCAACCCAATACGTCTCGCGACCCGAATTTGGGTCGCGACCCGAGGTTAAGAATCGCTGCTATACACCATAATCGTTTATACGTTAGATATTTATATGCTATATATTGTTTATAAGCTTATATGTTCTAGCTCGGCTGTGGATCTATGTGTTTCCTTCCTAATATAAAATGAGTATTTTCAAGACCCATGTTCACTCCTTCCTCGTCTTAAGGCCCTTCATATACCATCCCCAAAGTTGGCCTAGGACCCGAGGAAAAGTATTTTCCTCAGAGTCTCCTGTGTGGAGTAAATTAAAAAAAAACACATTATCACATCGGAGTCTATGTGAGAGGATGGTTCATATTGAAATTATCAATTTTGCTACCTTTTTTATCAAAATGGTTAGTTTGTGCAAGTACAGTGATACGTGTTACATGGGTCACATCAAGTATGCTAAAAAAATCTCGATTGAGTTTTTTTCATATTTCTCCTAAACTTTCCATAGCATAATAGAAGGCGATCGTGCTACCGAGGCAAGTTTGGTAAATTTTGCAAATTATGTATTATGTCATGTATAATGTATTATGTCATTAGGAACTTGGGTCTCAGTATCGTAGGCATTGAGTGTAGGTCACTCAATCCATTGTGAAGATCTGTAGTCTCTCTTGTCAAAAAATATCGTAGAACGTACTTTATTTTATAAAACTTTTTTTTACTTTTATAAGTATGTCAAAATGTGCAAATTATGCATAGCTAAATTATTTCGATTTTAAGATTTGTATAGATGCCTCTCTGCATGTCCTTGAGAAGGTGGCGTGACGTTAATTAGTTATTGCTATTAAGCTAGTTGGTCATACCGAAATGAACAAAAATAGTCCTACTTTTGCTCTTCCTGGAAAACCCGTCATGTAAAAGTCTATTTTAGTTACAATAAAATCCAGTGATACATGATCAATCTTTGTTACGGAGATGTGCTGTAGCTTTAATAATGAATGCCATCCATTTCACGGGTATTTTCTGGTTTCATTAATTATATTTGTGGGAAAAATGGGCAATGTATAAAAATTGTAATAATTCACATGTCAGTTGGATGAAAGCAGCAGATTACTTTCTTATTTTAAAAAATCGACGTTTTTAAATTAAACTAAACTAACTATTTATGATGTCTGAAAAGTTTTTCAATCAATGCCTACGTTCTCAAAATTTAATGGAATTGTGAAAAGTGGATTTGATGGTAGGTGCGCATTTAATATTTGCTTTACATAGGCATAATAAGATTAAATACCTGCAGACATTCGTTTTCATGGGGTGGTATTATTAAAATTAATGATCTGACTTTTTATTTGTACGGTTGTATATTAATTACCAAAATATTTTTTAAATTTACGAGCTAATCGACTTCATCACGCTTTTTGATAAATAATCACACATTTTCTAATTTATACGCGCAGCGCAGATAATTTCCCTTTAATTTAAAAGGAGGGCAATGATGCCGATGATCTATTGCATTCTATGATAATTGGTTCCTTGTATCTCTTACATTGTGGAATTAAACAATGAAATTTTTCCAAAGTTCAGATATTTGAAAAGTTTTATTCAAAATTAAGGAGCAAGAAATGGTAGGTAAATAAAATTAATACCTTTTTCTTTTTGTATCATCAGAACAAAATCACGAAGGCATGAAGAAGCCGTACACTCGACTCGAGGTCTGAATTCACATTGAACGGATTTTGGCTCGGGGAACTCACACACACCGCGGATCCGGCAAACCATCGCATCAGCTCGGATATTTGCCACATACGGCCGAGCTGATCCACTGAAGATTTAAGACTTGCCGAGCCGTCTTCGCACCCACCCACGATGAGTTTTGGCTAGGCGCGGAGCTATTTGGTTCGTTGCATCTCCCGTGTGTGTCCAGCTGTACGTGTTTAAAATAGCAAGATATTTGGGTATGGGTTATAATATTTTCACACACCTATTATTTTCTTCTGTCTTTCGTTAACCCCAAATTACACTTATCAAGTGTAATTTCTAAAATTTCCAAGAAATAATTCAGAACCTCAGCTTCTATAACAGTGCCCTTGATCCAATACTGGGAAATAAAGTACGTCCTCCGGTTTAATTTTATTGCCTTTCCCTGAAAGGCTTCATAATATCATTTGCATATAAAATTTTAATAAATCTTTCGTTTACTTACGTTACAAACCTTAAATTTTATAAAAACACGACAAAATCACTGAAATACGGTTAGTACCAAATATGTTATACACAATGATATAAATACATTAAAAATGCGAAACCCCCAAAAACCTGAAAAGGTTTGGCCAACACTTTTCTTCATTAGAAAGACATTATAATAATAATAATACATCCTAATTGAAAGAAATTTGTAACCTTTATACCTAAAAAAAAGTACATGTTAGTGTTAATAATGTACATTATTTTATAAATTTCATACGCACAAAAAGTTGAAAACAGAAGAAAAAAAATATTCATATGAATAGTAGGTAATATTTAAAAAAAGGGATTGATAGTTATAAGTTGAGGTTTTTCAGAACCCGCCTCACTAAGCTAGCCTGTGTTGATAATAAAATGATTTTTTTTAATTAAATGAAAACAAATCAGAAAAATATATTGGCTCCACTGCGACAATATCTTTTTCTGATTTTTCTGTCTCCAGATTTTCGATTGAGTTTCGCTAATATTGTCTTCTTTTAATTAAATATAATAATTTGAGATTTTACTCATAAAGTTAAAAAATTTAAAATAAACTAAATGATTTTGTAAGTTCATTTGTAATACCTACGAACAAACAGTATTAAAGCATATTAATTTACTCGATAGGTTGGTTGCGTTAATGTCATTTCTGGGTGAGTACACTGGTAAAGGCGCAATCGTTACTTTTGATCCAATTTTCTACGATATCTTTGAAGAGGTAGATATTGGTTTCCTGAGAACAGTTTATTACGACTCAGGAGAAATTTTACTAACTAAGAATTGATAACTTTTTCAAATACTTTATATAGACCGATTGGTAGAGTTTTTGGTCAGTAAATGTTTAAGTTTTACTGTTTCCTGTTTTACGTATATGAATAACAATACCTAATTTAAGGTTTGAGGGGGAGTTTTCCTGAGTGATGCTAAGGTTTATTAGATGGTCTAGAGCCAATGCAATTAAACATAACAAAACACATAAACATAACATATAAACATAACACATAAACTTTATTAACTGTCTCAATAATTAAAAACGGTAAGATAGTAGGCAAATCTTAGAAAGCGACTGATGCCCATATTTTACATACGTTACAATATCTTCTCCTCAACCTAATCGGATCGGGTCGGATCCAACACTTCTATAGTGCCTCTAGAACTCTAGCTTTAGGCCTCCTTGCAGTGGGCCACTTCAACGGTCCAGCCTCTCCTACCACGATCTCTGCGTATGCCAGTCAGTCTTTAGTCCTTGCCCAAGGGTCGTAAATCCTGGGAATTTGTATAAGAAACCAAAGCCTTTGCCGTGAATAATGGATGGGCGATGGGGTTATGATCTTTTTATTAGCTGACAATACTTTTTGAATTGCAATGAATTTACATACGAGTAGGTTTGTAAAAGAACCCAATTTCTGTAGAAAAACAAATTAAGTAGGTATATTATTTACTATTGTTTTTGTTGATCTTAAACAAAACAGTTTAAATGGACTCGCTTTGGTTTTTTATAACATTTGGCAGATGATAATCGTGGAGAAAGTACATGACTTGCATTATTGCTTGTTGATATTGAATTGAATCTAATGCTGTAAGAGTGAAATTAGATATTTAATTTGAAGGTAAGTTTTAATCAATTAGGTATGAAACTCAACAACACCCGAAGCTACTTTTCACATGGTTGTGGCGTACTGGATCCGAGCCATCTCATTATTAAGAGAAGCCAAGCATAGTCAAGCTTATCAGCTTTCAGTCTCAGTAGCTACTACTTAACTTATCACACCATAACCTAGCACATTCAAGCCTTACCTTATTAAGCTGTTTAGCACGAGTAGATCACAGACGACATCATTATAATAACTGAATTTCATTAAAGTTTAATAAACACGCACTCATTTTTCCTGAACACTTATTTCATCACCATTTCATTCGCCTGCAAGGTTTTCAAAGCTTCGCGTCACATCACTCATATGTTGAATTGTATTAATCAAATTGTAGGCAGCAACAGCGACAGCGGAGTAGTAGGTTTCGCATTTTGTCAGTGGAAGGTGTTATCATAAATAACAATGACAAATGGGTTCCGCTGCAGGTGGAAACGCTGTTCGCTGGAAGTAAAACTGGGGTGATTGATTCCCTCAGAAGTGATTCTTCAAGCACCACATTCACCAAAACGTAGCTGATTGTGTTATAACGCCTAGAAAAGATCAATAATTATTGATGGATTAGAAAACTTATCAACTAATTAATTTCTCCTTTGCCTGTGTTTGAATTTTACCGTTCCCGGGTTGCTGGTTAATTTTCGGCGACAATTCATATTTTATATAGATTTTTTTCGATTAAGGTAAGACCAGTCGGTGTTATGATGTTTTCATTGAGTTTATAATTCTTGGGCTTAATGAAGGGGTCATAAAAAGCATCATATTAATAAAATTCGGGAGTCTTTTCCGACAAGGCAGGTAGTGTCTTATTGTACTCAGTTCGTCGTGAAAATTCAACTCGGTAATTTTAAAATCATTATTGAAGTGTTTAAATCAGGAGTTAGTTAAATTCAGTTAATTAAAGATTAAAGTCCATTGAAAAAAAAAAGACTTAAAATAAAAACAAATTAAGTGAAAGTTATTTAAATACACGGATGTTTAAAAGTTTCATTTTTTACATTAGCTCCACACAGGAGGCCCTGAGAAAAATAATTTCCCTCAGGGCACATGTCATCTTAGGAGATACTATGTGGAGGGTTTTTTAAGGAAAGGAGGAGAGGAAGTTCTGGGATGGAAATAGGTTTAAGAAGTGGGTACAAATCTGGGGGTCAGTGTGTCCAGGAGTGACGGACGTATGAATCCATCCCCCCCGCTACGGTGCAAAGCTATGGGTCCAGAGATTCCGGCTAGAGAGAATAAAAGACCTCCCTCAACCAGACTCTCTCGATCCTGCCCACCACATAGCGGTGGGCCGACGCATCGGCCGCCAAGACCTGGACAAACCTAACCCCATAAACCCGGGCACCCCTGCCAAGTTACCAAACGTAGCAAACCACTTGTGGTGACTTATGGTAGAGGTATTGGTTATCCAATAAATGGTTGTCGAGGCGGCGGTACCCATGACCGCCTCCCAAATTGTCATCTTATCTTATCTTTAAATAAAATGGTTATACAGATGTTGTAAAATTCCTTTTCCCGCAATAAATGTCAACTACGAGCAGAAAATTTATTTTATTATATTTAGATAACAAACAATTACAATATAAAATCAATATATTTAATACTAGTTTAATTCTATCAAATATTAAATAAACAAATAAATTGATTATAAATGGCTACTAATCGATATTTTGTCGAATTATATGCTCCTACTACAAGGTAAACATAAACGATAGAAAAAAAACAAACTATATAACAAATAAAACAAAAACCTTTAAAAGCGTACAACAAATTATTAAAACTTATTTTTAAATTGAGAAAAAAAAATTGATTCAATATTTTATTTTATTTTTTAATGTCAAGAAATACAATCAGTAAATTTTAATAAATATTTTTGTACTTTTGAATGTAGCTATAACTCTGTTGTTAACCATTACAGATAAATGAAACAATGTTACTTTGTTTGAACCACTTGTATATTTGTTTCAAGTCGACCGGTTTCGGAACGACCGTTCCTTCCTCAGGGCAAACGTATACTGATTTGACAATTACAAAATAGTGGGTGGGAACAATGTATTATTACTAAGGATTGTGGTAGGGGTGGAGGCGTTGCTAAGGATTAATGAAGAGTGGGTGGGGGAACATATCCATGATTGGGCTGTAAGATAATATTTTTTTGTTTGTTGATAATAGATTCATTATTTTTAAAGTTTTTTTATTTATTTCCAAAGCTTCTAAGTTATCTAAGCGTTTTCCTTTATGAAGAAGGAACGGTCGTTCCGAAACCTCTCTTCGAAATCTTCGTTCCGAAGACTCTTTAGCAAATACCTCTTATTAAAGAATTGTACGCATCATTATATTTATAATTTGGTACATTAAATAAATCATTTGGTCTGGTGTGGCGTTTAGCAACGAAGTATATGTTTTTCTTTTAGGTATGTTGAATCAATAATTTATTTATTTATTTAATTTACGCCCGGAGGGCTTTTACATAAATATATAGACAGTACAATTTTAACACGAGAAAGAAAAATATAATATAAAAAAAGTTACGATAGAAAACAAAAATACAAACATGAAATAAAAATAAAAGCAACAAAAATTTAAAAGTACAGTGAGAAACAAAAACAATAAAGTGGCGATAAAAAAAAAACATGCATGATACAAATATACAAGGAACAAAAATTTTTAAGTACGGTGATCAGATGTGTTTACAAATTTACAACAATAATCATGAGTAACAAACACCTAAGTACTTATTGGTTTCTCAAAGCGTGAAACCGCTATGTGTAGATGTAGGTTCGTAAGTTGCAGGAGTTCAGAACTGTTCAATTTGAATTTTAATATTTTAGATAAAAACTAAGAAAGGTTTATTAAAGTCGATGTAGTAAATTTACAAAAAAAAATCCTTAGTGAGCGCATGAATTATGGATACCTAAATGATTTTATTATATCATGTTTATAGTGTAACAGTGATATATTCCATATATCTATGTGCGAATACATATTACCCAAGTTTTGGATTCTGTAGAGTGGTATATTGAATTGTGCCCTAGTCGTAGTATTACCACAATAAAACGGCAGTACTGACCTAAGACAATAGATTCGAACGATGGCCCCCCAAATATTTAAATGAATTGTTAATTCAACGTTTTTTTTATAGTATCTAATAATTTTCTATTATAACTAACACATCCGTTATTTTCTTACGTTTTAAGAGAGCATTAGGATTAAATTGATGATTGCTAAATTGATATGACAGATGTTAATTTTGTTGTGTTTTCAATACGATCCATGTAAGTTTTATTTTGCGAATTTCAAATGTCTGAAGTAAGATCAAGATAATAAATTGATAATGATACTCGTAGATGCAATAAAAACAAACTCTCGTTGAGTTTTGTTTGTAATTTCTAGGTCACAAAAACAATTTTACGTTCGTAGCATTCCATAATAATATCCGTAACTTTAAAATATCAATTTCTGCCTGAAAATGGTAAGACAAGATAAAAATAATATTAGTCGAATAGTTCGTGCACTGTCTTAAAGGTTTCCACAGAGTTAGTGTGAGATAAATCATTTTAAAGAGCGTGGAAGAATGTGGTGAGTTCATCGCCCCTGCAGCGGAAAGTTCTTCACCCTGGTCTATGGAATTGGCACGACATTTATTGATACTATCCATTTACTTTTATAAATCCCACTACATATTTCATTATTACTGTACAAATTACATACCATATTTCACATTATTGATCCAATTTCACCGATATTACAATTGTAGGATTTGTGAAGCTGAAAGTATATACATGAAAAAAATATTTGCCTCAGGATTATTGCCTTTCAAAAAATAAATAAACCTCTCAGATTTTTAGCTCTGATCTAACTGACCTATTTTTGACCTAAGAAATAAATCCGTGAGAATAGGCTTTTCTATGGAACAGAAACGCAATAGTGAATGGACTTCAACTTTCGTTATATAAATTGTCCATAGAGACTGATAGAGTGAAAATGCGCTAGTTGTAACCTCGAAAAAATTCAACATGTATCCAATGATATAATAAAAATGCGACACACATTACATAGATAGTAATTGATCAAAAATGTAGCACCGATGTGAACGTCCACTATAAATTATGTTCACTGGACCTAGTTCAATGAAACCGCGCACGTTGTCTCAGCGACATATTTTCAATCTAATATTTAATCTAAAATATTACTACGTCCATCAGAACAGTAACATAATAGGATGGAATGATTCGATATTAGGATATAAAGAATGATTCTGAGAAATATTTAACTACCTGTCTTGAAACCATTGACAAGGGTATTAAAATAATAACTATGTTGATCAAAAACGAAACATGTTAGCCTGGCTTAGGTAAGGTTAAGTAAATTAATTCTAAAACAAGTGATAAATTATCCATCGTTTTCCATTATAGGACATAATGAATAATTTTGAGTAAACTTTTAGTAGGTATCTGTCTAAAAACCACCGACAAGGTTGTTGTTGTTTGTTTATATATAGTTGGGAGGCGGGTATGGGTACCGCCGCCCTGGGAACCAGTTACAGGATAAACAACACCTTTGCTATAGTATGCAAGTGGTTCGCTACGTTTGGTGTCTTAGCAGGGGTGTCCGGGTTCATGGGGGAGGTTTGTCCGGGTCTTGGTGGAGGACGCGTCTGCCCAACCGCTCAACGGCATGTCGAATCGGGAGAGAAGGGTGGAGGGAATCCCTTTGACTTTTCTAGCCGTACACTCTCGTAACATAGCCTTGCACCGCCGTTGGAGGGATGGATTCATACGTCCGTCACTCCTGAACACAAAAACCCCCAGGATCCTACCCACCCCTCATACTCTTTTCTTTCCCAGAACTTCCTCTCCTTTCTTTCCTATAAAGACCCTTCACACAGCATCCCCAAAGATGGCATGAGCCCTGAGATGACAAACGCACTTTATTTTTTTTTTCAAAAGAAAGATAAACATTCCCAGGTTACAAAAAACCTGAATAATATTTTAAAATCTCCTGCTACCACCACAGTAAGCGGAAAATGTGTCGTCGAAAAATAAAATGCGAATAATATCATAAACCCCATAATATCACATCCCCAGATTGATTTATAAAATGATTCACTCTTTCTGCGTGTGTACGGGTTTTTTTTTATAGCATGATCGTCACATAAAGGAGATTTTTCTGGCATAACCATCCCTAACCAAATCTAGCTAAAAATAATTTTGAAAGTAGTTATGTGTCATGACCGTCAAAATAATATCATCATTTTTGTGAGTAATTTAATCTTCATGAAATACGAACGGAGCCAAAACAATCAGAACAATGTTTCCTTCACCGTTTAGAATATGTTGTAAATTTAAAGTGAAAATTTGCGATTAAAACCAAGCATAAATATTATTTTTTCCTAGAAAACTTTTAAAACATATCTTCTTCGGAAAGGTTTTCACTTTGTGATGGCATTATTTATTTCAATGAAAAGACAAATAACTTAAATTAATAAATCAACTTATAAATAAAAATAATAAACAGAAATTCTTAAAACTTTAAATATATTTACCCTTTTTCTAAACCAATAAATAATCTATGACGTAGAATTCTATTTGTTAATAAGAATAATTAATAAAAATATTCCCGGTACTATACAACCAGCATTTTATACAAATAATAAATTTAAAAAAGGTTCATCCTTAACAACAAAGACAGCGACATTAAAACAAAAAAATCGTGCGTTCATGAACTAAATTGTAAAGACTGTAATTACTTTTATATAGGTAGAACAAATAGAAACTTTGAAGTAAGGGTTAAAGAACATCTCAGGGTATTAAATGGCAATAGCGAATCTGAGTTCGCAGATCATTTAATAAAAAATTTATCATAATTTTGACATAAACCATGGACTTAAGAGCGTTTAACCAGCCAGCGGACAAAAATCGACATTTCGTCGAAAGTTGTTCTTACGATCGTGCAGGGCGGTTACAATGAGAAAGATTAATTATTCACCGTACCAGCTTTTTAAAATTATAACTCAAAATCGAATTAATTTCAATCCAAATTAGCTTTAATTTATACCTTCATCCAAAAATGCTGAAAGGCGTGATGAAAAAACTATTAAAATAATGTACTTTTTGTAATTATTTTTTGATTATAAGTATTTATTATTTTTCAATAATGTCTAAATTTAATAAGTATGTTAAAAAAATCTGAAATATATTAGTTTGTAAGTGCGCAATTAAATACACAAATGGACCAATTTTCGTCAAGAAACACATGTACGTACATATTTTTTTAATGATTTTATTGAAACTAAAATCAAAATTCTAAAACATTCGTTTGCTAGATAATGTATTGTTTTATTTTACTGCATGATTATATTATTTGAAATGGATACAAAATCTTTTTTGAAAATTTAACAAATCTACCAACGACCTGTGGAATAACCTTATTATACTAAAAATTAAAAATTTATTACATGCGAATGCTAGATAAAATAACAATCTTTCGAAATCCATTTATAATTTTTTTGTGGAAAAGAGTCAATACGTCTAAAATCTGATTTTAAAAAGACATATTTCTGGTTTTCTCTGGTAATGCCCTCTTAAAATATTACATACGGGTTATAGAGCATCACAGATAAATAATTTAGAGATTTTAGAAATTAGAAAAATGTAAATAATAAAGCAGACATAATTAATAAACAACAAATGTTTATAAACCCTCTTTTGAACCTTTTCCCACTTAACCGGTCTTTCCTTGCTAATGACTTTGAAATCCCCAATTTTAATAAAGTCCCCCAATCTTACCCCTTCCCCTCCCTCCTACCCCTTCCACCCATATGTGATCTATGTTTAATTTTTAAGTTTAGTATCATCTTTATCATCATCCTTTATCATACATTTGATGATGTGAACATCGTTCACGAAACATGTAGATTGTGTATAAATAAAAGTGATGTAAACAAAGTTATTTGTCTTTTCATTGACATAAATATTATGAAAACATATAATAATCTGATTCCGCGTGCCCACTAAATGTAAGTTAGTTATGCCTTTTACCGATAGAATTAATGAGGTATTGATTGCGAATCAGTAAGCCATGATCGACCGCGAGCCCACTGTTTACCGCCGCTGGCGGTAGCCGACAGAATCAACTACGAATAGCGCAATGCGGACGTTTGGGCACTCGAGGGAGGGGGTCGACAACCGCGAGTCCGTGAAAAAATCGATAAAATAATAAATTGAATCATTTCCCGTGTACACAAAACGCGACATTCAACAACTCAAATCAAATTACGTAGTTGTACAAAACTCGATTGATATGATACATATTTAAGAATATAAGTTATATTTGCGGCACGTTCCGGAGTGGAAGATACTCTCAGAATAGCTCTAGTGTAAGACCACCATTCATAATTGAAATTGAAACGTTGCTTAAAATGGCTTTAGCCATGGTTGATGATCAGATTTGAATAGCCAGGTACTCCCCACCTTCCTCTTTTCCATCTCCTTCCCCTCTCCACTACACCTTCAGCCTGACAACATACCCCAATTTGGGCATGGCATATTCTCACTGACCCCAGACGGGAGCAGTAGGGACTGTGCGGTAATGACATAAAAAAAATCGAGTGCAGTTCACACGGGGTATAAATAAAACCTTACCCACACAATCTCAACCAATAGGAGCCTTAAAAAGTTAGGTCATAATCAAAGCATTCAATGCGGTAAGGTTTTATTCTAAAGCATTCTCTCGCAGGATTAATCGTACAGATGTATGTGTTTGTCTTTTTAGTGTCGTTTCCGTTTCATCGAGTTTCAAATCACAACGGTGCTAAAGAAGTATGTCAAACCTTGATGATTTTCTGATATTTCTAGATCAATTCAATCATACTTTTGATGTTTTAATTTTATCAGAGTGTTGGATCAATAAAAACTACACCTCTAAAATAATACAAACTTACACGGAATATCACTCAATTAAAAATATAAATAAATCTAGCGGGATTGTTGTCTACATCAAAGACGGTATACAAGCACAAGTCGAAGAAATTATATTATCACAAGGTAACTGCCTCAGAATTGTTCTGAATAATAATTTATGTATTTTCGCTATTTATAGATCACCTTCTTTCCAGAGCATAGATTCTTTTTTGAATTCACTCCAAACAATTATTAGCAATTCCAATAAATTTGAACGTCAAATCATTATAGGAGACCTTAATATTAGCACTTTATCTCCATTTCACAACCAATTCAACGACTACATATGCCTGCTCACAGAAAACGGATTCATTTTGACAATCAATACACCAACTCGAGAACAGGGCACGAACAAATCCTGTTTGGATCACATCAACGTAAAAAATATTAACTTCACTGACTCATTCGTTATCCACACGTCAATTTCCGACCACTATACGACAGCCCTGTGCTTTAAAGATAAACCGCCCCCCCCTGCTAAAATCAAGTACGTCCCTCGATTAAATTTTAATAATTTAATTGAGGACTTGCATTTAGAAAACTGGCAAAAAGTATTTGATCAAATTGACACTGACATTGCGATGAAAGAATTCATTTGTATTCTACATACATATATATCTAAACATACAAGTAACAAACACATCTCGAACAGCCAGTTTAAACTTACGCCCTGGATCTCTCCCGGCCTTTTAAAATCGATTCACAAAAGAAACCAACTTCACAAAAGGGCCAAAAAGTTTTCAGATAATATTTTAGTACAAACTCACTACAAGAAATATAGGAACTTATGCAAAAAGATTATTAAATATACAAAGGAAAATTATTTTAAAACGTTCATTTACGAAAATTCTTATTCTCCAAAACGTATGTGGGAAGCATTTCGAAATATTAGTAAAACAAAAATAAACAGGTCTTCCGAAATTAAATCGTTAGATATCGGTAACGTAAACTCCTCTAATCCTAAAAATATGGCGAATTTTGCTAATAAATACTTCACATCGGTGGGAACCACACTTGCCAAAAAAATTCTCGATAAATGCAATAAAACAGAAATCGAACTTGCCAAGTTGGTCACCTCTAGCCTCGTCCATAAAATAGACAATATACAAACATCGACGAATGAAGTCTTGGAAATAATTGACGACCTAAAGCCATCTAACGCTTGTGGACCAGACAAAGTCTCGACTAATCTGCTTAAAGTAACTAAGTCATTCATAGCATCTCCGATAGCGTTCATTTCCAATCTAAGTCTCAAATCAGGAATATTCCCTAACCATCTAAAACATTCAGTTGTTGTATTACTACACAAAAATGGAGATAAATCTGCGATTCAAAATTACCGGCCGATATCTTTGGTCAATTCAGTCTCAAAAATTATAGAGAAAATTGTCAAAAATCGTCTTAGCTTTTATCTTGAAGATAATAACATTCTTTCTGAGAGACAATATGGCTTCCGTCCGGGTTTAGGTACTGAAAATGCCATTGGCAATCTGACTAAAGTAATTTCTAATAACATCGATCGAGGAATCAAAAGCATCGCGATCTTCCTGGATCTGGCTAAAGCTTTTGATACCATCTCGCACAAAATCCTTTTGAAAAAATTACAGCTAATCGGTATACAGGGGCAGTTACTTAATTGGTTAGGAAGCTATCTGGAAAATCGGAGCCAAAGAGTTATTATTAGTGGTACTCTAAGCGATCCAGCCAACATCGTATTTGGTGTACCACAAGGAAGTACTTTAGGACCGATATTGTTTAATATCTATATCAATGACCTTTGCAACAGCAACCTTGCCGATCATATCATCACTTTTGCTGACGATACGGTCTTAATATTTGAGGGCAAAAACTGGTATGAAGCGCACAGAAAAGCAGAAATTGGAATAAACAATGTCAAACATTGGCTAGACTATAATCTTCTTACTCTTAACACGGATAAGACAAAATTTATACGTTTTAGTGCAACACAAGCGGGTCAACCCAAGGTTATACTAAATATTACTATTCACATTTGCAATGAACCGAACTCTTGTACTTGCAATAACCTAGAATGCGTGGATAGTTTAAAATATCTAGGGATCACCATAGATAAATATCTGAGATGGGACGAACACATTAACGCAACGGCCTCAAAAGTCAGAAAACTTACACATCTTTTTATAACCATCAGAAATATTCTCTCTGTTAAAGATATGAAATCAATATACTATGCTATGTGTAATTCTTTACTCGAATATGCATCCCTAGGATGGGGTGGATGTGCCAAAACAATATTAGACTCCCTGGCTAAAGCTCAGAAATCAATACTAAGAGTCATCCTTAAAAAACCATTCAGGTACCCCAGTGATGCATTATTCACGGAATTAAAAGTACTTGATGTTAGACAATTGTATATTAGAAAGATTATATTACATGTGCAAAAACAACGTCAACACTTCCCGTCCATTGACCATCTTCACGACACTCGACTTTCAAGGAACAATCCAATAGTCCCAATAAAAATCACGACGTCCCTCGGCCAACGGCAATTTTCGTACTTAGGACCTAAATTATTTAATATCATTCCTAATGATTGGAAAACTAAAAGTGCAAATGTTTTGCGCAAATTGATCAACGACTGGCTCCTTGATTTAGGGAGGATCAAAAGCGAAGATATGTTGACCAATAATAGTTAGTCTCATCATATAAAATAAAACAAAATTAAAAATATATAAGAAAATAAAAAAAACAAAATAAAAAAAAACACTCACTCATAGTTCCATTCATTACAAAAACACGTACTTACCATTGCAGAACACAATTGTCTATTCTTTTATCAATACCCTTCCCATTTTTTTCTACATTCAATTCCTGCGGAGATCTTTCTTTTTATTATACAAAATTACGTAAATTATAATTTATACACAATACGTATAAAATTATACATAATTACGTACTATGCGTAATATTACAATAACACGTACTTATCACTTCAGAACATAATTGTCTACTATTTTATCAATACCCTTCCCATTGTTCTACATTCATCTCCTGCGGTGATCTTTCTTTTTATTATTACCATCTGGATTTTACTTACTTTACCTGTTTTATTTTATATTAAGTGCTCTAAGGGAAAATATCTTAGTAGGATGAAAAAATGACGCAAGGAAAGGGAAATAAATACAATTGGTTATCAACCCCTTTCTCATGTCACTATTTATACATTAACTTAAGACATATTTATATACAAATTGTTTTTATTCATTTGCTGCATCCTTTTCGAGTCACATTCTTTTTGAGTTTCTTTACCCGCTCGTAAAGTTGAGGGATACGTCACTCACGTTAATTATACTTATTTTTTGTAATCATGTTTAAACATCGACTTTAATTATAATATGGATTTTGTCATCACACTTGAAGCTGGTCTCGATTCTCAATTTTTGCTAGCGATTCACATGTCCAAACATTTATCTATTGTTAAACAAGCATTCGATACTAAATCTGTACTTTAAGACATTGTTTTTTTCTCTTCGCTTATTCTTTTTTTTATGAGTTCAAAATTGTAGTTATTAACTAAAGCTTCTACGAGGAATTTAATCGTAACACTTGTTTCATTCAATAAATAATATGTATATAATTTATCAATGTAATATGAAATTATGATATGAACTAAATTTGTCAATTTGACTGGCCTAAAACAGGATCCATTCCTAGTTGGCTAGTCAAAGTTTCCACATATGTTTCATTGTATAATTTTATGCGAAATAAATATTATTATTATTATTATTATATGTATCTCATATTTTTTATATTACAATAAAAAATAAAAAAATAAAAATAAATAAATAAATAAAATAAAAATTAATACACTAGCCTACACGTTCAATAAATATCACGATATTTGATCAAAATTGACGGATCGCAATAAATATTGAACCTGTGGAGTAACTGTGTGCTTCATGTGCAACGAACTCACTATTGTCGAAAATATAAAATATTTAGGAGTATCAATAGATATAAATCTTAATTGGAAATCACATATTAATCAAATCACTTCTAAATTAAGATATTTGAACTACATATTTTATAGACTTAAGGAAGTACTAAACATTGAAAAATTGAAAATGATCTACTTTTCCCTGGTGCAATCATCAATCACTTATGGCATTATAGGATGGGGTGGTGCACTTGATACATTTATTAAGCCTCTACAAATAATTAAAGTCATATACAACAAAAATAAAACATTGTCCACCAACTTATTATACAAAGAAACTAAAATATTTAATAAACGTAAATTATTTATATTACAAACTTTGATGTATGTATTTAAAAACAAAAATAATATCGATATAAATGAAGATAGAATGAGCAAATGAAGAAATAATATATTTTACACCCCGTAAATAAAAACTAAATTATTGCAGACACATAGCAGTTTCATTGGTCCTCGTACATTTAACCTTCTACCACTACAAACTCAAATGATAAATAAAATGATAAAATATGTAAAAGAGGTAAAATTATGGTTGAATAATGTAGATATTGAAACGCTTTTTCTATAAATTTATCCATCCTTCTACAACTCACTTTCTGTAACTTTCTAAACTCTAGTACAATATGTTTTCTGTTTATTTTTTTTATAATTACTAAAAAAAAAAAAAAATCAGTATGTTTTCCTCCATATTTTTATTTTATTTTTATAATAGCTGAAAAAAAACCTTTTTCACTTATTCCTACCTATGTAATACTAACTTTTTATACTAACTTCATATTTTATATGTTTTTTAAGTCTATTTTATACTTTGGGTCCTTGGAAATATAGTATTTTGTTTTAATATTACCCACACTCAGGCAGAGCCTTAGTGGGTTTTCATTTCTTGTTCATACTATTTGTTATTATATATTATGTTATTATACACTATTTGCTATTTTACATAATATGTACAAAGAAATGGGAATAAATAAAGTATAAAAATAAAAAAAAACACTCCGATCCGATCGAATCACGATCCATCAATATGGGTTGTGATAAATATTGAACATGTAGCCAGATAACTATTTTGTGGTAAGTTAGACTTTTTAAAATAATAATTGAACCGCTATTTAGAATTTAAAAATGGATTTCCGTAGTTTCAGTGAATGTACGGGTGTATTTAATTCAATTCAAATAATATCGAATTTAAAATTTAAAACTGTAATGGCGCTACTCCCCAACTCAAACACGAAAATTCATTTCTAAGCTGAGACTGGTGGTATTATTTTAAAATCAAATAGCTTGAAAACAACAGCCTTAATGTCTAATATGTATATACAATTTTAAAATAACTAAATAAACAAATCGTAGAGGCAATATGTTTTTTTGAAGTAAAACTTCTTTACGCACGCTCGACTTGGGGGGTAAGCTGGTGAATGCGGTACGAAAAGTGTGATGCGAACGGTGATCGGGCGAGGCGAACGGTCGGGCCTTTACGCACGCTTGAAGTTGATAGGGAGATATAAGTTAGTGAAGATAGAAAGAGAGAGAGTTACGTTGCGTATATTACAGTAAGGGAAAGAGAGGGAGAAGTGCGAGCACAAAGAATCATTTATTGAATAACCATCCATAGGCCACCCCAAGGTCGTAGGTCACCCCATGGTAGAAGGTGACCTCGAGGTCGTCGTCACCCCAAGGTCGTAAGTCACCCCAATGTCGTAGGTCACTCCAATGTCATAAGTCACCCCAAGGTCATAGGTCACCCCAAGGTCGTAGGTCACCCCGAGGTCGTAAATCACCCCACAGTCGTAGGTCACCCCACGATTGTAGGTCACCCCACGGTCGTAGGTCACCCCAGGGTCATAGGTCAACCCATGATCATATTATGTCACCCTTATGTTATATGTCACCATAATGTCATAATATATTCTTTTATAAGTTAGTGAAGTTTTACTTCAGTCATGTGGTCGAAAGCACACTCGTTTTTTTTTATTTTTTTTTATATCAACTCCAGTCTCATCTTTTATTTTTAATTTTAAACGAAACAAAATGACGAGCTCGGGGAATAAGTAGATATCGAAATCAAAGGTATGATGTTTGCAACGAGAAGTCTTTTATTGGAAATTTATTTTCTCGTAGAAGATTCAATAGGCCACTTGCATGGATTTCATAACGACTTGGAAAAAATCGTGTGGATAGATCTTTTTATTAAGATTACGAAAATGTTAGTAATTTTTTTTAAATAATCCGTTATTTGGGCTCGTGATGTCACTACATGGAAATGTCCCGTCTCCGAAAAAGTTCCTATTAATTTTGTAAAATTCCACACTGATTTATTTTTTTTATATGACATCACTTTGATTTCAGGCGAATTTGACATTTAACGTTCACTAGATTTATTCTATGTTCTCTGCGAACTTATCATTTGGTTCGAATTTTTGACAGATGTTGTGAAGAGAACCCCGTACATTTTAGAACTCGGTACGTGTTTTAGAGATATAATGGTTATGGTGCTGATTTTAACAAAATCAAATTTTATAATATTCTTATTATTATTATAATTTACAAGTACAAGTATATTACATTGGATTTAGTAATATATACGTTGTACATTATAATGGTTTATGATCAATAAGATGGATCAAGGAAAAAAATATTTATGAGTTGAAATATTTTTGGTATGCCTCGTTATTCTCCTGTGCCATTCGTGAGGAAAACGTTCCTTTTTTTTAAATGATTATCGGCTATGTAATAATAATTTTTTCGCACCTATAAAATTAGGTCCCGTCTTTCCGGTTTATAAAAAATGGTCTTATTTTTCGGATTGAAGTTTTAAAAAATCACCAGGGTTTCAAAAATATGATTAAAAAAAATACAGAAAGTCTAAATGTTTGTCTAAACCGGAAAAAAAAATTAAAAATGTGATGCAAGTGGCCTATTATGATAAATAAGTTAAGTGAGGAGAGTTAACCACAATAACAAGAAAAACAACCAAAATAAAGGAATATTTAATTAAATGAAGACAATATTAGCGAAACTCAATCGAAAATCTGAAAACAGAAAAATATTTGCACCTCTGGGACAATCTTTTTATAATTTTTCTGTTTCTATATTTTCGATTGAGTTTCGCTAATATTGTCTTCATTTAATTAAATATTATAATTTGAGGTGGTACTCAAAAATTAAAAAAAAAAAATATCAAAAAAAAAAGAAAATTATATTATTTTATATAAAAAAAATTGTAGTATTGTGTGAGCGAGATCTGTAGCAGAATATATTATGTGAAATTTAACAAGATCTGCGATAAGTGCTCCCCAAACAAAACTGATAAGAACATTGATTGATTCGTCATCGCTTATAAATAATATACGTCTACACAATCATGTCACAACCTACTTCACCGATTGGAGATTGTTTCTTGCGCCTGTCATGCACCGAGCCTTCGTGGCGCAATGGCAGCGCGTTCGGCTGTTAACCGAAAGGTTGGTGGTTCGAGCCCACCCGGGGGCGATTCTTTTTAATAATTTCATACATTACCTGCATGAAAGTTCTTTATACGCAAATTAATAATTATTACATTAGAATTATTTGCACTTTTTTTTATATATTTTTCACAAAATATTTAGGCGTACAAATAAATCGTATAATTAGTGCAAAAATGCCTATTTGTATTTGTACGCATTTATTCGTGAATAAATTTTTTCTATCTGGTTCTATTGTATTATTGCATACATATATTTTTTAAACTGTTTTGTCGAAGCTTAAATTCAAAGAAGAAATGAACCGATTGCAATTATGTGGGTGTTCGATTTTTTTCCGTGGTTAAAATGATGAATAATATAACTGGAGACCTTAGACATATGAATATATAAATTTTGATTTCTATGTTGGACACGTAATTTAATCACGTCCCGAATATTTTTTTATAGTAGATATCAATTTTATTTGCCTTCCGAGGCCTAGGAGTCGAAAGGTCTTATGTAAATTGACTAGAACCGTTTTCTTTCAAATATTTACAGGTCACAAATTTAGATATTTTATTTTATTGCGTTCAGTACATGGTGAAAAGTTGGTAAGTCAGTAAGTCACTAGTAAGTCTTAGTATTTAGTTGCTAGCTAATATTAAGTTTCTAGTTATGAAACTTAGTTGTAAGTCATCATTAAGAAAACAGTTCGTTGGAAGTTATTAGTTATACATGTCATGGTGATAAGTTATAGTTTAGATGAAATAAGTTGTTAAGCGTCCTTGGGGTGATTTTCCCACGAAAACTGTGCTGTAGAAGAAATTCACGAATAGTTGTTCCAGAGAGAGATCGTACGTGACGGCATCGTTCTAGTATGTTCTGTCTTTTTCGTTTTTATACAATACTTGTGGGAAGAAAGTCGAAGATCGTCGATGACGTACGTACGATCTCTTGATTAAAATTAATGTTTGCATGTAAAAATAGATAGTTGTTTAGGTATGAATGACGTAGAGCAGTGTTTAGGGATTGAAACGATTGCCATATCAGTCAAGCGAAGAGATAAATATTTTGAAATAACCTTCAGATT
The DNA here is from genome assembly GCA_917880885.1 of Limnephilus marmoratus. Taxonomy (NCBI): domain Eukaryota; kingdom Metazoa; phylum Arthropoda; class Insecta; order Trichoptera; family Limnephilidae; genus Limnephilus; species Limnephilus marmoratus. The sequence continues at coordinate 55,213,205 of OU862906.1, read as the reverse complement.
GAAAGTACAGACGAAAGATATTCTACCTACTCTATATCTTGTTTTGATGAAATCTCACAAAATTTTTGTAATTTAAATGTAGGTATCTATTTATTTTTCTGAACCAACAAGGTATGATGGCTTCTGGTAGTGAAGTTAACTCTGTATCAATATGCGGTACGTGAAATGCGTTGGAAAAGTAAAATATACGAAAAGAATACAAGAATAAATGGAATATACGAGGAATCAATTTTTGAAATGCCTACGGTAAACAAAAATATTGATTTTAGTCTCGAATTCATATGTCAATCACTGAAACTCTGATTGGGATTGCCGTTGTGATAAAAATATCTTTATTCCACCAAATATGACGTCTCCAATTTTTAAGCACTCCAATGTATTGTGTTAATCGACAAATACTTATTTTTATCAAGAGTTATATCAGGCGCCTTGGAATTGCTAATTCTGGGCTAATGGAGAATTTAATTTATTTTCTTAGAAAGCCATCACTCACTTTGACATTGTAAATTATGTATAAGTACTTAAAAAAAATATTAATTCCTTGAAACTACTTCTTCTTAATAGTAACAATAAGGGTTTTGGTTTCATTAAAATGTTTTCCATTAAAATCTTCTCTTAAATTTAACTTTAGACATATCTTATATTAAACAATGTTCGTTACAATACATGAAAGATTCTCTCACAATCGATCTGGTGAAAGATAGTATTTCACTCAAAATATAAATATTGCGTCGTGTTATATATGTTTTTTTTAAATTCCTCCTCAACAAAAGTGAACTCTTAGCGTGTAGGACATTATACACTTTTTTGTTTAACTTGTAAAATAAAATTAAAATTAAAGATTAAAATAAAATCAAAAATAATTGAAGACCCCGGGAAACATTCATTGGATAACTAAAACCTCTGCTTTGAGTCACAGAAATGGGTTCACGAGGTGAGGTTTGTCAAGGTGTTGGTGATGAATTTGTCTGTCCACTAGCTGTGGGGTGAAAAGTCGAAAGTTCGGTTGAGGGAGTCCCTTTAACTTCTCCATCTGGAGTCTTTTAACCTGACGCCTTGCGCCGCAATTGAAGGGATGGGTACATATGTACATCACTCCTGGACACACTGACCCCCACATACATACCCATCCATCTTTCTTTTTTTCCATTCGAGAACTTCCTCTCCTTCATTTCTTTAAAAATACCCCCTGCGTTCTCAAAAATGACGTAGTCCTTGGGGGAAATTATTTTCTCAGGGCCTCCTGTGTAAAGTTGATGTTAAAAAAATAACCACGTACTTCTCAACCTACCTCTTCCATATATGGGTATGTATGTGGGGGTCAGTGTGTCCAGGAGTGATGTACATATGTACCCATCCCTTCAATTGCGGCGCAAGGCGTCAGGTTAAAAGACTCCAGATGGAGAAGTTAAAGGGACTCCCTCAACCGAACTTTCGACTTATATCTCTTTCCGCTGCTTCTTCCTTCACCCTCACAACATACCCAAATTGTAGATGCCATAGTCCCACCGCGTTCTTGTGTCTTTGGTATTCACAAAAGTTAGAAAAAAATATAATAAAAGACGTTATTGTAGTTTAAGTGTGAATACTTATCTACTTATCTCAAGTATAATTCGAGCAGTTATTTTCACGTTTCAAAAAAAAATTGTTAACTGTTAATTTTACATTTTATTTTATTGAATTTTTTGCACATACTCAACAAAAATTTGATTCTGTATTCTACCTCAACTTCAAATACCAACTACCAAAGTATATCAATGATGATAATACTAAAACCCCATTTCAATGGGAATGAAAAAGCTTTTTATTACCATTTTTACCATTTCGAGTTAGGATACAATTTGCACCTTCACAACTCTTCCTTATTCCAGGGTTGTTCCTAAATCATCATTAAAGAGAGCTTTCCTTTCTTTACCCAGTGTCCCAGTGAAGTGGGTGTTAAAGAGATCATTTTTGCCCACAGCCCTAGGCACTGTCCCTGTAGCATTTGTGATATGAATGTCCCACTAGCTGGAACTTAATGTATGGAAATGAAGGCACATGACTTGGTTTGGAATTTTGTAGTGGGACAATGTTTACTTTTGTCGGAATAAAAAGAGTAGTATTGAGATATTTTTTTTATGTGGAAAAGAGATAAATTTGATGCGGGTCGAAAGAAGAAACTTTTGGTCTGGACCCGGATTACACACATAAACAAATGAATATATATTTTTTCTTTTTACATTAGCTCCACACAAGAGGCCCTAAGGAAAATGATTACCCACAGGGCCTGTTAAAGGTTGCTGTGCGGAGGGTGTTTTTCATGAAAGGAAGGAGATGTAATTCTGGGAAGGAAAAGGTGTGTGAGAGGTTGGTAGGAATTTGGAGGTCAATGTGTCCAGGAGTAACGGACGTAAAGGTTATATATTATATACATATATATGAATCTACCCCTCCAAATGCGATGCAAGGACGAGAGAAGTAGGCAGGCAGATGCATTCTCCGCCAAGACCCAGACATACCTCACCCCATAAATCCAGGTACCCTTGCTAAATCAGCGAACGTAGCGAAAAACTTGGGGTGACCTATTCAGGAGGTATTGATTATCCAATCAATAGTTCCCAGGGTTGCTGAACCCAAATCCGCCTATCAAATTAGAGCATATTCGATTCTCAAAAGAGCAAGTCAAAGACAAGACTTTCCATGCTGAGTACGAATATTAATAATAATAATCGCCCACCATACCACGGGCATGAGCCTAGCATGGTGGACGACAAATCCACAAATGATGTAACTATTCAAAAAAAAAGAATAAAGAAAAAAAGGGATAATTTGTGTATCGCCGTTTTTCTTCCTGAGGTCTAGCCTTGGTCTAACTGACACTAAATTTTCCGATGGGATGGTCAAAACTTGAATGAAATTTGAAAACTCGTGACGAAAAAGGCTATCACTGTAACTACGATTTTTTTTGTTGTCTATTATAAGTATTAATGATTGACATTTTTTTTCAACACTTGATTATTATCATGGTTAGTAGGTACTTTAAACGGTTCATTTCACAATTCAGTGAATTAAAGCAACCATCCAAACGGCGAAATAGCCTAAGTTCACATTCTGATCATATCAAAAGATAAAATAAGACCAAAGAAAGACCAAATATTCAACAGTTGTGACTTACCAGATATACGTCAATAATATGTTGAAACTCTACTAAACTACATTTTCGACCAAAAAAACAAATTTCAACAATCTCAAAATATCACTAACAGACCAGTAAGACAATCGTACAAAAATAACATAAAAACTCCGACAGTGAATACAAGCTTTGGACAAAGGCACTATAAATATCATGCCATAAAAGCCTTTCCCTTCAAAATAAAATAGAAGAAAACAAAAATAAATTCATACTCAAAATTAAAAAAATGGATTAAAGAACAAAAAAGACAATTTTACCAAAATCTCATTATACATATTAAGAATAAAACACATACCTACACGTAACACACAAAAACAAATATAAAACATCATAAAATAATACATTTTACCGTAATCATAATTTTTCATTTTTAGTTTAATTTTAGCTTTTTTTCATGCAACATTATTTTTAAATTATTTTTAATGTATTATGTATAAATTTTTGTTTTATAAAATGGAGGCATCAGCACAGGTGAGCTACCTAGTGAGGCCGACATTGCTGAATAAGGAACTCCAGTGAAAAATATTATGGCTTTAAAAAAATATGTTCATATAGACCAATAAACGCTGATTCTGAATATATAACTTTTATTTCATAATATTAAACGCAGAGTTTTTAAAAAAATATTAAAAAGTGAATTTTTAAACCTTTCCTGAAAACACAGCGTTAAGTTGGCATTACTGAAATGGTGAATGGTGACGTCACGCGTCACGCTGTCACCTGGTGATCGCGTGTATTGTATTGTATTGACCAGTATTGACATTTGAAATGACACTTAAGCAATTCAACATTTCGTGTTTTTGGTTTATTTTCATACTGTTTATAGAGATTTAGATAAATAATAGTTATTGTGTTTATTGAAACATAATTTAGGCCCTCAACAATTTACGAAAAGGGCTATATTTGTGGAAAATCTGGAATAAATTTTGCCTTTTTTCAACCTGATGGTTGACGATACATCGATCGTATTTTCAAATTATTTTTAGTATCGAGGGCTTTTTATACACACAATCGTCATGATCAGTGTCCAGTACCAGTTTCTGTTATACATAAAACAATGTACCTACAAAGTAACGCCTAACACAAAACACGATGTCACATGTATTTGCAATGAGAGATTTATTGTTTTTATATTGCACTTTGATTAAATACAATAACAGTAGCGGTTAAATGTGGACATTTTACCAATGTTTTTCAATATTAAAAGCAGTTAATCTTGAATAAAAAACGATTTCTCACACATAAACATCACCTAAATGTCACAGTAGCCTCATGATTCCGCCATATTGTTTACCACTTAAAACAGGGATGTTCTGCCCAAAAAAATTATTTCCCTAGATTTCAAAGTGAAATTTCCCTAGAATTTCACATTTACGCTAGCTACCTGACTGTGTAACACTAATCCTGTTATATGTTAATTAATATGATTAATTAATTAGAAAGATATCGGAACTTGGTAAATATACTAATAATTCTGTGCTTTTCCAAATAAAACACTTTTTGCTACGTGAAGTAATAATTTAAAAGTACGAATGCACTCACCACTGAATTAGAAACTGAATTCCAAATAAAAAAAAAAAAAAAAAAAAAACACTTTGTAAAATAAAAATTAACCACAATCACTGAAAAAACAGAACTTAAAACATAAATCAAATTTTTTTTCAGAGGTCCCATTTATCTTTTTAGATACATATAATATCATTTTGAGTTGTCAGTGTTAAAAATAACATTGCATGTAAGTACATGAACAATAATTAAGATTCATAGGAATTCCAAAAAATATATATGTATACGTATTTTATATATATATATAAAATAATACCAGTAATATTGTCATACGTAATAAACATTTTGCCAGAGTTCGAAATTTCCCTAGATATGGTCCTGATTTCCCTTATCCCTAAAAAATATTTTTCTCCCCTAGATATAGGGAAATTTCCCTCGACATAACATCACTGATTCAATATGACAACTTGAAGGTAAATAAACTATTGGTGGGTGAAGTGAAGACTATATCACCATATTATCATCCACCATAGATATGGTGCTTTTCTGATGGTCTAGAAAAATTAAAACTTTGACAATTATTTTAACTATTAAAACTAACTATAAAAATAAAAATAAAAATGCAGTTATTTAAGTTTGAAGGTCTTTATTCATTAAAAAAAATAAAAAAATTGGACTGGAGTTCTCTATTATATTTAAAAATGTTAGATATTATGTCAAATAAATAAATAATATCAATAAGCCTTTCACATGTTTTTTCTAAAGGTGTACCGGTTTTGTTGAAAAAGATATATTTGTACCTATTTGATTATAATCTTAGAGTTGTGTGCTTTACGAATCCACCTTCATCCATTCCGGATTTCATTCATCGGCCCATTTAATTGGATGAATGACATGATAATAATTGAATACTTGTCGGGCTTTCAGAAACCACTCACATTGAAGGACAATAATTTGATATCCCGGCACAAACCCTTTGAATGGCGGCAATTGAAGCTGAATTCTAAATTATCCGCAGACAATGAGAACAAGTTTCTTAGAATCTGTACCATTAAAACTCACGCTCAATTTAATCATTAAATTAATTCGGAGAGAAATATTTAAAAGACTTTATAATACGTAAAACAGAACTTTAGGTAAATATAATATTCATTATAATTCGTCTTCCAGGTTTTGTGCTAGGTTGATTTTCTCTTTTGATTTTCAGAACTTATTCCTGATAATTTTTATGAAAAAACATTAACAACATAATGTTTTGATAAGTCAGGTTCGCCTCATATGTCATAAAATATGTCTGGTCAAAGTGGTTTATCATACTGAAACACTTGCACAAAAATGAGCTACCTGCTTATTACTATTATCCATAGATTATGGATACAGTCAGTGAAATAATAATACAAAAATTGTGATAGAAATAAAGTTTCCCAATGAAGAAACCTTTGTGTTTGAAGTTGTTGATATTTTTTTTTATTAAATTGTTGTTAAAGCGTGTATCGTTTTCATTTGATTAAAAAGATGCCACAGAGCAAATTTACAATCTATTGAAAAATGGTTTAAGGCATGGCATTAAATTTCGTATTATTTATAATGAAAAAAAAGTCAGTTAATTAAAAAAAAAAACCTTATGCCTGAGAGACATTTATTTTTGACAATCCATTTTAACGCTTCTTACGATATTACAAATGTTTATGTGCTAGCGAGTTCCCGGCATGCGTTGCAATGCCACTTAATAAAGATTTTTTCTCCCTACATGTCTTTTCCCATTCATCCCGTTCCCCTGCTGCCTCCCCTTCTTCTCCCGCGTCCCCTTCCCCTCACACGTTCCCACTCCGTCTTCTCCGTCTTCCCTCTCCACACTCCCCTCTCCCATTTTCCCGGCCCCGAGAATCCCCCTCCCGCGTTCTCCCCCCCCCCCTCCCGCGTTCAATAAATTCAGTTTTTTATGCAAATTTCAGAACGTCAGAGCTCACTTATATATATATATAAACCATCGCGAGCATGCGCACATCAAATCCCCAAAGTTTCATTTCAATCGGATGAATGGTTTAGCAACGCATAATTTCGTGATGCCAGAGCTCACTATTATATGCAGAAACCATCGCAGGCATGCGCACATCAAATACCAAAAATCACAAATAACAAATCAAAGTTTCATCGCATTCGGATGAACGGTTTAGCAACGCATAAGGAACATTCAAACAAACATGCAAGCAAGCAAATATACATTGATTTTATATACATATAGATTAGGCAGAATTTTGCGGAAAAAATGTTGAAATTAATTTCAAAAAGTTCCACCTATCTTAATAAGAATAATCTTTGTCAGACAAATAAATGAAATAAGCTTTTATTTGGAATGTGAGTTTTCAATACAATGGTGGTCAGAACGCAAATATTGAAAGTTGCATGCCGGGCTGAGTACTTGCTCGTTAGAGAACGCCATAAAACTAGAAGAATATAAAAGAAGGTACATGCATGCGAGCATCCACTGAGCTATGTTATCATTGGGGTCGCACGTATGAACTAGTTTTCCAGGAATTATATTGTTCATTTTCATAAAAGTAATTCGAACATTTCGCATGAAACTGGAATTTTCGGGAAATGGATTGAATGTTTTTACTAATAAAATGATGTGTTTACTTTTACTGTTTTTCTTTACATTATTATATCATTAATAACTTGTTCATCAAATAGAGCAACAGCGATATTAATCATACCTTAATAAGCAAATATTGAGCAATCAGCTTCGATGATGAAATTTTAATTTATGTCGCAGTCTTTTGCAAAGCGTGCCAAAAAAAGTATGACATTACAATTTTAAAAAAATAATTAGAATAACTTGTACGTCGCCTCGGTCATTACGAACTCCATCTACCATTGTCTGATTTTAAAAGTTCTAAAAAGTTTTTCAAATTCGTTCGATCTAGATTCCAAACCTTTAGTTTGAAGTCTTTTACTCATTGTCTTAGATTGATTAGTGCGAAGAGTCCAGTGAACTCATCCGTGCGCCCAAATGAGCTCAATATTACCTTATTTCCAACATTTACTAAAACCATTTTTTTTCTAGAACTGTTGTTTGATTTCACCAGCCTGCCTGATACTTAGGAATTGAAAGGTCTTATGTAATCTGCCAACATCAGATGTTTTTTTTTCGAATTCGTATCTTATGATTATCTGCTCAAGCTCAATGGGCGGACCGCACTCATAACTTTATAATTATTTCATTTATTTTCACTTCTGATTTTATTTTATCTAACACACAGCAGGCTTTTACATAATTTATTATAATACTTGAATAGGGAAAAAAATACTAAAAATTAGGTTCCCATAAATAAAATAAAATTAAGAAATTAAAATATGTAAAATCAGAAATAATACAGAATCTCTTTTTTTTAAATTCAATCATTTTTAAACGACTTCGAAAAGGAGGAGGTTCTCAATTCGACTGTATTTTTTTATTTTTTTTATGTTTGTTACCTCAGAACTTTCGACTGGGTGAACCGATATTGATTTTTCTTTTTTTATATGAAAGTTGGTGCTTCCCGTGTAGTCCCATTTTAATTTGGTCTAGTTCCGACAATGGAATCCATGCGAAAACCATATAAGACTTGAATTTGCAATAAGTATGTACGCGACAAATGGACGAATAACTCAATATCACGCCAACCGATTTCGATGATTCTTTTTTTATTAGAAAGGATGTACTTTAAGAGTAGTTTGATGAGAGTTTGGTTAGGTTCTGATTATGGGATCCATGACAAAGTAACGGAACTCTTCAATTCTTAGGAGCAAATTAATGATACTCGGCCGAATCTCTTAATTTGACCCTAACGTCGTTATGGTCAAATTATGACTGTCTCATATGCGCAGCACGTTTAGTAGGTCTACCCATTTTCAAACAAATTAGTTAGTGTACTTCAGATTCATTAAAAATCAAAAAATAAACAAAAATTTAACAAAACAAAAAAACAACTTCAAAAAATGCACTAAAAAGTAAAAAAATAATTTCGTATTCTCCTACAACTTCATGATCAACTTACTTTTTCTACTCTTCAATATGTAGGTACGATTTTTATTTTTGGAGTCGGTGTCAGCAAAGGTACCCGGCCCGGCGTGTTCACTTGACAGCTCCCCTCACGCCGCGACCCCGCTCTCGCCTCTCGCCTCGTCAAGTCGCTCGTTTGACACAAGCACATCTCACCTATAACTATGTATGTAGTTTCAAACCTACCTTGACTGACACCGACTCCAAAAATAATAATCGTACCTACATATTGATGAGTAGAAAAAGTAAGTTGATTATGAAGTTGTAGGAGAATACGAAATTATTAAAAGACGAAATGTTTAATAAATATTCAATTATACTTTTTTTTTATAGTTTTCTTCTATTAATTATAACATTGTTACAGTAATAAAATACTATCGCAAAATAGTGAAATACCCATTTAAAAGGATTTCTACGCCAACTAAGAGAGCTCTTGAGCTTGGTGTAGGAGTTATTTCTATATGATAAGTGTACAATATTTTTAATCTTAAGTACTAGGATTGTTGTAACGTCAAACATTATAATATGGCATGAAATGAAGATTCTGCATTTTGATTGGTGATGTTATGGTTGTTAATTTTTTAAGAATAATTTTACCTTGTTTTTGAATGATACCAAATCTGTTACATTTTTCACTTCTTCGGGAAGACTATTAAAATATTTATTTATATGTCTTTGTAAATATAATTATTGTGTATTTGTTGTGTCAAAAATACAGGAATTTGGATGTTACGTTTATGCCTTAATCACGAGTTAAGTTTAAATTTTTTGATTACATTTTCGTATTGATTATTTTTTATAGAGGTCTTAAATGTTTGGTTCTTCGAAAATTTTGAACAATGTTGCTGAAGAGAATGTTGATTGCTTTTTCAAAACTTACGTTTGGTAACTTGGCAGGGGTGCCCGGATATCTTTCCCAGAACTTCCTCTCCTTCCTTTCCAAAAAGACCCCCACACAGCATCCTTGACTCTCCCGCAGCCAACTGGGGCCGTATGTAAATAGACCCAAAATCACTATCTTTCTTATATCTACTTAAATACATGAAATATATTTATAATATTTTAGGCATTCCTGCGCAAAGGATTAATACATAATGAGCCGTTCAAAAAAAAATTTAAAAAATCGTTGATCGCAGGAAAAAATATTTTGTCAAATGAAAGTAATATTCCCTGCCCAATAAATAAAAAAAATTAAAATAAAAAAGAAAAAGGGATTTCTATAGTCGAAATGAAAAAAAATATATATCATGGGTCGTCTACGACCCACTTGGTCATGGACGTTATGTTTGGCATCTTTGTCTGTCGAGAGTGACGAAGGCCCTATTTAAAGGGAAAATATTTTCCATTGAGCCTCCTGTGTGGGGTGAGTATTAAAAAAAATCTTTGCATTGCTCGTGGAATCCACTACTCTTCAAACATCCAGTAAACTACGTTCACCGGTTACGTTTAAGTTAGCTCGGTTCTTGCTCGGGCAATTTTCAGCAACGTAAGGGCTTCTGCAGTATGTCGGGTACCTACTCGAAAGAAACATTTTTTTCAAAACGCTTTTACAAAAACCAATTAAGCTGAAAGGGTCCGTTTCCCAAAACTACTTTCCTTGTTTTTTTATTCGCTTTTGACTTGGTTTTGTGTTGTGGACCTTTCGTATCAGAGCAGTCCGGTTCCATTGTCGCTCGAGTGTCTCGTTTGTCCATAGAAATATAAAAATAGTTTTTTTTGACACTTTTGTACTGAAAATCTTATTATAATATTATGTTATGGTGTTTCGTGAACAACTGTTCCGTTAAAGGAGTTTTCACACTGTTAATGTATTTTCAGTTCAGTTCAGTTTCAGTGCCGGCAACCCGGGCGTTTATTTAGTTTCATGGTTATTTACATTGTTTTCTTTTCTTTTACCCGCCTCACTAGACAAAGTCTGTTCCGAGGCGAGTAAATCACATATTATGTTTGTTCCAAAAGAAATGTGTGTATTTAAACAAATATATATATATGTATGTAAAAAGATAAAAAAGATAAATTATATGTTGGTATATTAAATATTTACATACATACTATGTTTTTTAGATAAAAGTAAATTAAAATTTTGTGACAGTTGAATATAGCGGTTACATAATAGAAGTAATAATTAATAATTAATCATAATAATTAATATTGCAAAATTGCAGTTTCTCGTATTTGTTTTATTTGAATATTATATAATTTCGTGAGAACTGGTATGTAATGTTATTTATTTAGAATATTTTGAATGTCTGTTCTTTCCTTTTCATTCAACCATATTACAAATCTTTTGAAAAGCCAATTCAAATTATTTGGGGTGACGTAAGTTTTTGTTTGTGTTAAGAAGGTATTGAAAATGTGTGGTGCTAGGTAAGATTCGTGTTTTTTTTGCAAAAGTTGATTTGATATGGGGAACTTGAAAGTGCTTATTAATTTTTGCTCTTGTGTTTTGCGAGTGAGGTATGTGGAGATGTGAAGTTTTGATACAGTTTTTGTAAATGATCTTCCTTATGAATAGTTTATTTACGTCTAGTAATTTGTTTTTGATCATTAGCTGTTCCGTCGGATGTTGGTAAGGTTTATAAAACATAATTCTAATTATTGTTTTGTGATTTATTTTAAGAGAATTGAGGTAAGTATCTGCTGCTCCTCCCCAAACTGAAATTCCATATGTTAAAATACTTTGACAGAGTGCGAAATATATATTTTTTAGTTGATTTAATGACATGATGTTTCGTATTGTTTTGAAGATGTATGATAATTTTCGTATTTTTTTTGATAATATATTAATATGGAGATCCCATTTTAGTTTATGGTCAACAGTTAAACCTAGATATTTAATATTGTCTGCATAAACAATTTTGTCACAAGTACAGCATGTGTTATTTGGCGAAATATTGGTGCAGGGGTTAAGATGTAGTTGTGGTTGGCTATGTGGTTGACCAGCCTTTGTTTTGCTAAAAGTTAAATATTTTGTTTTTGAAATGTTCAGTGTTAGTAGATTATTTTGTAGCCATTTATTTACTACAGTCATCCCTGTTTCTGTGTTTTTGAATACCTTTTCCCATGATTGTGCCTTGAACAAAATTGCAGTGTCGTCTGCATAACTGATTACTTTGTACTCAATTTTTCCTAGGTTTATCTCAGTTAGACTATTTATATAAATGAGGAATAGTATGGGACCCACGACGCTGCCTTGCGGTACTCCATACCTGATATCTGCTTTGTCACTGCTGTATTTATTTATTTTTACTATTTGTTGTCTCTTTTCAATGTAGCTGACAAACCATTTTAGCGGTTGACCAGTTATACCGATATTTTTGAGTTTTTGTAGTAGTAAGTTATGCGAAATAGTGTCGAAAGCTTTTGCTAGGTCTAAGAATACCCCTATCACCTTTGATCCGCCATCTATGCTTTTCACTATGTAGTTGGTTAATTCTGATAAAGCATCTTCTGTACCCATTTTGGCACGAAATCCAAATTGGCGGCTTGAGAGCAGGTTGTGTTTTTCAAGGTACTTTAATGTACTATTTTTAATGTACTATTGTGGTGAATGGTGTATATATTCTTATAAAACTTTTGTTCAGTTTATAGAATTGGAAATAGACATTTGACGTACTTTAACAAAGAGGTACGATGAGCTAAACTTTCTCGTCAAGTGTGAATAACCGTCAACGTACTAGTAAAAAAAGTGAGAGACGGCGAAGTAAAATAGCATCCAGAATAGAACGACACACGAGTTATAATTCAGCACTTATTCAGTCCGAAAAATACACATCAAATACCCTCCGAAGTTAGTGAGTTTAGTGAATACGGCATATCTTGGCATTACGGCTTTTTTATATAAGGCTATAAAACCGAAACCAGGCATCGCAAATTACCAAGGCTCAATTTTTGCCGAGAAAAATGGAGAATTATTTAGGAGTAAACGGCAAGTCCCATCAGCTTATTTCATTGAAGTGTAAATGGAGGATTCGTGGACCGAAACAAACGGATCATAAAACCAGATATCAAACAATTTATTATACGTTATTCCATTGGTATTAAGCTGGGGTAGAAGCATCAAATGTGTGCTATTAAAATTTTCTATCCTCTTTATGACTTTTAACTTTATAGCGGTTCTGTGCCTTCTATAAATAAATTTTAATCTTTAATGTTTCATTTTGGTATTCGAGAAAATCCTCGGCATACATTATGTGACTAATTAAATATTCTTGGATGGACATTAATTATTCTGATGAAGGTTTTGATGACATATTTAAATTATTAACCGCATTAACTTCACGAGAAAATCAAATAACTAACCATTAGTCCGATAAGAGATTACTGAATATTATAATGATACTAGTGCAGACCCGTGAGAAATAATGGGAATAAAAACTTAAGTTATTATTACGTCATTTGTAAAATAAATAAATGAGTTTAACTTTAAAAAACCAAAGTTTTTTTAACTTTAATACATCTATTTTCAATTTGTTTAGTTGCGCCATCTCTTAGGCCGGCTAGTAGCCAATTTTAAAGATATTTATTTTGGTTTGACTGAAGATGTAACCCTTCTTCTCAGTGACTGACTGAAACGAGTGAACACCGTTAACACCTTAGCCAAATCCTAATTAGATAGTCATCATCATCACTATTGGCTCTACAACCCCTGGTGGGTCTTGGCCTCCTCAAGAGTCTTCCTCCACTCATCTCGGTTTTGTGCCAGCTCTCTCCAGTTTGGAAGCTCTAAGATAGATATGTCTTTGAGGACGTTGTCGCTCCATCTTAGTCTTGGCCTTCCTAGGCTCCTTCGCCCTATTGGTCTTGAGTTCAGCATGGACTTTGGTGCTTGATGCTCGGTCATTCTCTCCACATGACTCCTAATTAGATAGTACCGACATTTATTTCAATCAATAAAATCTAATCAGTGGCTGAGTGGGCATCGCGTTTGGGTCCCATTCGAGCGTCGCGTGTTCGATCCTCGGCTGGCTGAGTCCTCCATCACGACACAAGCAACATTTTTCGCTTACTGTGATGGTAGTAAAAGATTTTCAAACATTGTTGGATTATTCGTAAATCGAGAATGTTTGTCTATCTTAAAAAAAAAAACGATATTTTTAACGTAAAAGTACATTTATAGTGGTATGAATAACGGTCAACCTAATAACAACCTAATATATTATTTTTTAATTCCTTTGTGGGTATTGTGTGTGTGTGTTTTTTTTTACATTAACTCCACACAGGAGGCCCTGAGGAAAATAACTTCCCTCAGGGCCTATGTCATCTTTGAAGATGCTGTGTGGAGGGTCTTTTTGAAGAAAGGAAGGAGTGAACACGGGTCTTGAAGAGACCCATGTTGTAGGAGGGAGGAAACACAGAGGCCGGCAAATCGTTCCACAGCCGAGCCGTTGAACTCAAGAACGAGTCATAGAACAGTCAACGAGTCGTTCTCATGTGACTAATGTCAACCGTGTGCAAATGTTGGGCGCGTGTTTGTCGTGCTTCCCAACTATGCATCGGTGCCGAGGGAATCAATGTCGCTAGTTCCTCGGAGCATCTTCCATTGTAATACCAGTAAAACAAGGACAGCATTCCCACCTGACGCCTGTGCTCTAAAGATTGCAGTCCGTCTGTTAAGATGGGAGAATCTATCAAACGGACCGCCCGTTTCTGCACAGAGTCAATGGTTTTTTTTAGGTATTTTGGAGCTCCAGACCAGAGGTGGCTGCCAAATTCAACCGTGGGGCGCACTTGCGATTTGTGCAGGGTTAGCAGTTGTGTACTATTAAAGTATCTGCGGGCCCTGTATAGTATGCCCAGTTTCTGAGAGGCTAACTTAACTCTGTTTTCGATGGAGCCCCCGTACCTGAGCTGGTCACTTAGAGTTACACCAAGCATATCGATGGAGGTCCTGTTCGGAAGATTGCTTCCGTTGAAGGAGACTAGATTTTCATTTCGATCCCTTTTAGACGTTATCAAACATGATTGGGTCTTTGAAACATTAAATTCGACGAGGTTACTCTTGAGGTAACCGTCCATTCTTTGCTTCAAAGCCCTCCGAGCTATTGGAGTTTATGTGCCCTTTGGGGGCTTGTCAAACAAAAAGCTATAATGGACTGTACTGTCATCCGCGTAAATGTGAATCGGTGCACATGACAAGAGGCCATTGATGTGCAACAGAAACAAAGTCGGTGACAGAACCGATCCCTGTGGGACGCCAGCATTTATCGAATGCGAGAAAGAGGTGAAACCGTCAGCAACCGCCTGAATCGACCTCTCCCTCAAAAAGTTGGCAACCCACGTACACAAGGATGCGAGAAGTCCGTAAGAAGATAGTTTGTTGACAAGCCCTCGGTTCCAAACCCGGTCAAAGGCCTTGGAAATATCCAGTGCAACCGTTTGGGTCTCACCGAAACGTTCCAGGCACCGCCCCCAAACATGCGTCACATACGCGAGAAGATCACCGCACGAGCGGTTCCGCCGGAATCCTTATTGACGGTGGTTAATAATTTTGTAGAGATGAATTAAAGAATTTCGTTTAGATTACTGAGTAATTTATTAATCAAAGTTACAAGTTTATTTATGTATAAATGTGGATCGTAGCACTGAGTTCTGAGTTGCTTGAAAGGTAGGAGAATGTCGCGCCGTATTGACTGACTGTTGTCCGCCGGTTCATCATTTATATAGGCTCTCGCACGGTGCATTATCAATGGAATATTCGGGAAGAATCTCCAGGCTTCTCGAAGGTCGGCACTGATCGCTGAGCGTCTGGAATTTGCTTATCAGCGAAATTTGATACTCTCGTAGCTTCTTGCAGGTTCGTTCGTCGCTGCGCGCTGCAGGGCTGCCACAGATTTATAGGGCTGCCACAGACCCCCTTCCCAGTGACGAAGTCACGATATCGTTACTTGTTCGTCGGAAATGCTTGTGGAAGTGGTCCGAGTCCGTAGATGTGTGCTCGACGTCCATTCGTTGGTGAAATTAATTATTGATGGATGACTGTAGCCTCTTGTAAGAGTTGTTTCTTGATTCTTCCTCTGCACCATCGGTATAATATGTATGCAAAAGCGACTGCAACTACAACACAAATTATCACTAAAGTTGATAGCGAGAAGTGGTGGCCTGCATTATCTCCTGTTTGATTAACTCTCGACAGGCCAAGATGCCAAACACGACGTCCGTAACCGCGGGGGTCGGCTGATGACCCCATTTTTTTCTAAACTTTTAAACCAAAGAAAACACTTTTTCTTTTTTTGATATATTTTTTTTATAATTTATGTTTTTGCAGGGAATATTACCTACCTATATTTGACAAAATATTTTTTCCTGCGATCAACGATTTATTCACATTTTTTTTAAATGGCATATTATGTATTAATCCTTTGCGCAAGAATACCTAAAATGCTAAAAATATATTTCATGTTTTTAAGTAGATATAAGAAGGGTCGTTATTTTGGGGTCTACCTTCGGCCCCAGTTGGCTGCGGGAGAGTTAACAAAAAATTCTTCTTTTGAATGTTGTAAACCCATGCTGATTATATTTAGAATTGTTCCGTCTTATATACTATTCTTCGTGTGCA
This sequence comes from Limnephilus marmoratus, assembly GCA_917880885.1. Taxonomy (NCBI): domain Eukaryota; kingdom Metazoa; phylum Arthropoda; class Insecta; order Trichoptera; family Limnephilidae; genus Limnephilus; species Limnephilus marmoratus. The sequence continues at coordinate 55,196,921 of OU862906.1, read as the reverse complement.
CTAATTTTGGTGTCAGCAGATTTTTGCAATAGGCTTCTGGGCAAAGTTTATATAAATTCCTTATCAGCAATTCGTTATTGCATTGTTTTATCGTTCCAGAAGTTGCTAGACATTTCGTCAGCACTCGTGTCAGCATAAGTCTATTGTTATCGATGTTTCTCGGAACTTGACACTTCTAGATAATGCTAGAGTCAGGGCATATAAACAATGGTTCGCAAAATATATTTAAATTACATATAACGTTTCGGAAAATGAACTCTTTTTCCAGATCTTGTTCGTGTATGGGGTTCCTCCAAGGTTCTTGAGTGCGTATATTTTTGTCTTTCGTTGATCCTAAGTTGGCTTGGGTTTCAGGCTGGCTGATTACGTCTTCTGCAACATATGCTGGTTTTAAACGGTCGATTGAAATTGTTTTGTTTTTCTCGTTAATTTTGATAACATAAGTTTTTTCTTGCCTTTTTACAACAGGATACGGTCCTTCATATGGAGGTTGAAGAATTTTCTTAGCTGCATCTGTTTGTACAACAACATGTGTCGCTGTGGCCAATCTTTGAAAACAAATGTCGTCTTTTCTCCGTGTCGTTTAGTTTTTGTAGGACGTATTTCATTGAAATTTTGACGTAGGTTTTTTACAAAACCAATGGCATCATCATTCGTTTGCTCCTGTTGGCTTAGAAATTCTCCTGGTAGGCGTAACGTTTCGCCATAAACTATTTCAGCTGATGTGGCTTGCAGATCATCACGCCAAGCTGCTCTCAATCCCATTAGTACTGTCGGAAGAGATTCAGTCCATCGGTCGTTTTCGTGACATCTAATGGCTGCTTTTAATTGACGGTGTAGACGTTCTACCATTCCGTTTGCTTGTGGATGATATGGCGTGGTTCTTAAGTGAGTCGTCCTTGTCAAGCGGTTTAACTGCTTGAATAATTGAGACTCAAATTATCTGCCTTGGTCTGTCGTGACACGTAGGGGAGAACCAAAACGGGTGATCCAACCGTTGTAAAAAGTTTTTGCGACTGTTTCTGCTTCCTGATTTTCCATGGGGAAAGCTTCCGGCCACCTTGTGAATCTGTCGACATATGTATGATAGTATCTGTATCCTTCCGAGCTTGGTAATATAATTATGTCAATATGAATGTGCTCGAATCGTGAAGAAGGTGATATAAATTTTCCAAGAGGTGTTGAAACATGTCTGGTGGTTTTATTTCGTTGACATTGCAAACATTCTCGTGTCCATTTTCTGCAGTCTACTTTAATCGATGGTCATACATATCGTTCAGAAATTAATTTTACAGTATTATTTATTCCAGGGTGTGATAAATTATGTATCGAGTTGAAAACCTCTGGTCTGTATCGTTTCGTAATGAATGGTCTTGCCTTGGTTTGCGTTACGTCGCAATAAATAAATATATCTGTTCCAGGTATCTGCACTTGTTTAATTTTAATACTGACTCATCTTGAAGGAATGTCTTTATTTCTGGGTCATTTAACTGATCCGCTGCTATTGCTGCGTAGTCCAGTGGCTCTTCAATCGATTGTATTCTGGAAAGGGCGTCGGCTACAATATTATCTTTGCCAGATATGTGTCGTATATTAGTTGAGTATTGTCCTATTAAGTCAAGATGACGAAATTGTCTCGGAGTACATTTCTCTGATTTTTTACGAAAAACGTAAACAATTGGTTTGTGGTCAGTATAAATTGTAAAAGTTCGAGCTTCAATCATGTGCTTAAAATATTTTATTGCGAGGTATATGGCTAATAATTCTCTTGTCGTATGCTCCGTATTTTTGCTCGGCAGAGCTCAATTTCTTTGAGAAAAAGGCTAATGGTTCCCATGCCCCGTTATTTCGTTGTCGGAGGGCCGCTCCAACAGTAGTGTCAGATGCGTCGCTGATAATTGCGAGATGCGCGTCGTTTTTCGGATGTGCAAGCATTGCTGCATTGGCAATACATACACTCTTTGCACCGTTAGCGTTTCCTTAAAGTAAGTCATTTAGTGGAGCTTGAATTTCTGCGGCCTTAGGTATAAATCTTCTATAAAAATTTAAAATACCTAAGTACCTACGCAGTTCTTTAATTGTTGATGGTCGAGTATAAATCTTTATTGCATCTACCTTATCTGGTAGTGGAATAGTACCATCAGCATTGATGAGATGTTCCAAAAATTTTACCTCCGATTGATCAAATTAACATTTTAGTGAGTTAATATCTATTCCATGCTGTTGTAATCTTTGGAATACCATTTTTAGGTGTTGGATATGTTCTTCTTCAGAAGTTGATGCTACCAGAATGTCATCGATGTATGCATTACAAAAATCAAGTCCCTGCAATACTTCATCGATAAATCTTTGAAAACTTTTGGCGCCATTTTTAAGTCCAAACGACATGAACGGGAATTCGAATAATCCAAAAGGCGTTGTGATTGCTGTCTTATGTATGTCTTCATCTGCTACCGGTATCTGATTATACGCTCTTACTAGGTCAATTGTACTGAAAAATTTTTTACCACTCAGGGATTGAGAAAAATCTTGAATATGTCTTACCAGATAGCGGTCTGGTATTGTTCGGGCGTTTAAAGCTCTGTAGTCTCCACAAGGTCGCCATTGTTCGTTGGATTTGGGAACTAAGTGAGTGGAGATGCCCAACAGCTTTTGGATGGTCGTGCGATTCCAAGAGATACCATAATTTTGAATTCCTTCTTCGCGACTTTGTATCGTTCTGGGGCGAGTCGTCGTAGGCGCTCCGCCACTGGTGGTCCGGGCGTTGAATGTATATGATGTTTAGTGTTATGTCGCACTACTTGCATTGTTCCTCTCGGTCGAGTTATATCCGGATATTTTAATAACAAATCATGATAAATAGATGTACCAGCTATTGTTTTAATCGATGGGATGCTGTTCGATGTTCCTCGGCCAGGTGTAGCGAGGTTAGTCGTTCTATCCAAAAGACGTTTATTTTTAGCATCAACCAATAGTCCATAATGTACCAAGAAATCCATACCAATGATAGGGCAAGTAAGGTCTGCGATCACGGAACGCCATGTGAAATCTCGGCGAAGTCCTAGGTTTAATTTTAAAGTAATTATACCGTAGGTTGCAATATTTGATCCGTTTGCTGCAGAAAGTACATATGTTGATTTTTCTGAGCGCGCCAGTGTCAATTAAGAATTGTATTTTGGAATTCTTATCAATTACAAATAAGCGGCGAGAGGAAGGGCAGGTGTTGCTGGGCGCCATCAGTGACTGCCCATTGAGTTTTCCTGCTGGAAGTTGCATGGAGCTTTACATTTCGTTGATTTCTTACCAAAACTTTGGTGGTAGTAGCATCTTCCTGATCCATTATCATAATATCTCCGACGCGAGGAAGAACGTTGACGGCTCGAGAACCTTAGATTTTGTGGGGTTCGGAATGATGCTCGTCGATGTGTATTAATTGCGTCAATTTCTTGTCGGATGGCTGTAGTTAATTCTTGACGCATGTTTAGGGCCATCTGTTGCATTTGAGTGGAAATTATCGCCTCCACGTTGGGTGTTTCATTAACATTTGTGCGTGTAGTTGAATCAGCTTTGGCGTCTGCCAGGTCAGCTACCTTGTCCAGCGGGGTTTCTTTTTGCGTCGCCAGTACGATTTGCGTAGTGTGGGGTAAACGTCCCATCCACAGTGTTCTTAAGATTTCATCAGAAACAGTGTTTCCGGCAAGGTTCCTTAGATGCCTCAGAAATTGAGAAGGTTTACGATCTCCGATTTCCTCGTGCTCGAGAAGGCGTCTTGTCTTCTGCTCTTGCGTAGAGCTCATCCTTTTTATTAGTTCTGTCTTCAGTTTATCGTAAGGGTTTTCTGGCGGATGAAGAATGATGTCTCGTACTTCGCTGGCGTAGCGTGGTTCGAGCGCTCCCAGGATGTAACCAAATTTCGTGGCTTCCGTCGTGACTTCAGCTGCCTCAAAACTGCATTCGGCCATGCTGAACCACAGTTCCGGGTCTTCGGGGCAAAAGGTTGGGATTCGCACTGCAACCCGATTGACGGTATTGTCCGCGGCACTCGAAACGGCAGGTTTTGTACTCATTTTTAACTTTTTCTCCTTTTCAGTTCCACGATAAAAGTTTTTATATGTTCATGTTCTCTACAGTTTACCCTTTTTTAAACGGGGTCACCAATGTGGATATTGTGTGTAGAGATGAATTAAAGAATTTCGTTTAGATCACTGAGTAATTTATTAATCAAAGTTACAAGTTTATTTATGTATAAATGTGGAACGTAGCACTGAGTTCTGAGTTGCTTGAAAGGCAGAAGAATGTCGCGCCGTATTGACTGACTGTTGTCCGCCGGTTCATCTTTATATAGGCTCTTATATAGAATATTCGGGAAGAATCTCCAGGCTTCTCGAAGGTCGGCACTGATCGCTGAGCGTCTGGAATTTGCTTATCAGCGAAATTTGATACTCTCGTAGCTTCTAGCGGGTTCGTTCGTTGCTGCGCGCTGCAGGGCTGCCACAGATTTACAGGGCTGCCACACCTTGATAAGCTGTGAAAACAAGATATGAAAACATAGAACAAACTCCAATCTGCAACAACTGCTGTGTCCAAAACAAAAGGTTTGATATGAACTATTCCACCGATCATAGAGTCGATAGCATAAAATGCCTTTACCGGCAAAAAATGCTTCAAATTGCTAAAGAGCGCATTGACTACGAATAAATATTGTAAATTTTCATTTCCTCAAACTCTTACCTATCTATAAATTAACAATGAATAATTTTTCATGTAACGCATTAGGTAAAAAAATATGTAAAGAAGAAAATTTATATCACTCTATAAGAGATTTCTATTTTATTTGCACTGAAAAAGGATTTACTTAATTTCGTAAAAATACCAAAAGCGTAGAAAAAAAATTAGATAAATTAATAATATCTTTAACAGAAATTATTTTTTTCCCGGGCTTGATTGGATTAACAAAGACTTACTCTACTGGCGAAACTAATTACTCCATTCCAGGGTACCATGTAACAATAATAAGAATAAACAAAAACTCCGATATTGGAATATCTATTTCCAACCAGTGTAATGTTAAAAAGAGTGAAGACTACTGCCATCTAGCGGCATATTTTTGTAGCATATTGTTAGTTAATATTGCATTTTACAGATTAGCGACGTAAGACTTAACTAAAACGAGATGTTAGACGGTAAAGTAGATCTCTGGTTTTTATATCGTATAATGTGTTATGGTGACACGAAAGTGTTGTTTATTTTGATTGTGTTGGGAAAAACATTCTTATAAATAGTCTGCTTTCTAGTTTAACTCTCTCTTAATTCGTGGATCTCCTATAAACAGCTAGCATTGTCTAGCAAGTGGTCAAAGTGACCAAATTTAGTGTTTTGTCGGGTCGGGACAAATTATTGTAATAAATGTGCTTGTGAATAAAACCAGGAATTCCTCCATTGAAACCAGATGTTTTTACTTGACGTCCTTCTGCTAAATACCAATTTATAACAAGGTCCTCCAGCCGCATCTACCTTACGAACGGATTAAGGCATTTTGAGGAAATAATAAAATGAACCAGCGAGCTATCCAAAAGATGAAAAGATGAAAAAATGAAGAACAAGGATCGACATCAATATAAGTATCCCTGCTATTCCTTCTATTCCGTGATTCGTGATCCGTGATCCGTATTCTAATCCCTGTTCAAACAAGTGCTATTTTTTTTGTGTCAATGTACTTATTTAAAAACAAAAAACTAACTACCCGCAGTGTAAATGCAAGTCATGCGAATTATTTTAGGTTAATTGTTTTAGAAGATGATTATTGTTAAATTCTGTCATTGTTCATAGCTTGAATTGGTTACTACTGTTTTCTACGCGATTATTGCAAAGAAATTATTTTTTTAAGGAACATTTTAGCATTTTTTGTGTTGAATTATTGTCAAACGTATAAAAAATGGATAATTTAAAATCGTTGATTAACAAACGCGGAGTGTTGAAAGGTAAACTCACGAGATTTGCGGATTCATTAAACGCATTATCAGTTAACGAAATTAAAATTCGCTATGCGAGAATTGAAAAAATAATTGATGATTTCGAAGAGGTCCAGGAACAAATCGAAAGTCTTCCGGATTCCAACGAAATTGATAATAATTTGCAAAGGGAGAATTTTGAAAATCAATATTATTCAACCTTGGCGACTGCTAAAGGAGCAATTCAGTCTGTAGAGACTCCCAAATTAGAAATCAAGTTACCCAACCTTCAGTTACGAGAATTTAACGGAGATCCCAAAAATTGGATTAATTTTCTAGAAACATTTAAGACATTAGTTCATAACAATACTGCCATAAGCAATGTACAGAAGTTTTATTATCTGCAATCCTGTTTAAAGGGGAATGCAGCAAAGATCATCGCCAATTTCGAGGTATCAGACCTGAATTATATATCGGCTTTTGAATTGTTGCAGCAGAGGTTTGCAAATTTGCGAACTACCGTACAAAGACACATCCAAGCTCTGTTTCAACTTAAAGAGATGAAACATGAGGATCCAGTAGCCATGCGTTATCTGATTGATGAAACTAATGTAAATTTGAAAGCGTTGCAAAATTTAGGCTTGAAAATCGAACAATGGGATGCTTTAATTATATACGTAATTTCTAATAAATTGGATGCAAATTCTAGAAAGCATTGGGAACAAAACCCATTGCAGGATGAGCTACCTACATTACAGGAATTTCTTAAATGTTTGACCTCGCGTGCGCAAGTTTTGGAATTAATGTTAAATTCAGATTCGAAAAAAATTCCTACCTACCCGAAAGCAAGTGGTAGCAACAATAATCCCAAAAAGGAATCGGTATTTTTAGCTGCTACCCACAATAATTGTATTTGTTGTAATGACAAGGGGCATAAAATATATTTTTGTAAAAAATTTTTTAAATTAAATTCAGGAGAAAGAGCCAACGCAATAAGGAGGTACCGTGCCTGCTTCAAATGTTTGAGGTTAGGACATACGGCCCCATATTGCAAAATTAATTTAAAATGCAAGCATTGTGATAGCGAGAGCCACAATACGTTATTGCACAGGGAGATGCATCCGAGCGATGACTCCATGAATAAAGGTGAAGATCACCCAGGAGGTGACTGCCAAATGGATGCTGAACGAGTTTCAGTATCAAACCATTCAGCTTTAGCGAAGGCTGAAAAAACAATTTTATTGTCGACTGCTATCATTGGGGTAGTAGGTCACAATAATAAAGTGCATGAGGCAAGAGTCCTAATTGACTCTGGAGCTCAAGCCAATTTTATGTGCGAAAAGTTCGCAATGAAGTTAAATTTGAGATGCGAGAATATAAGCAAGCCTGTGTTAGGTATACACAACAATGTTACCCATATAAAGAAACGTGTTGCGATAAAAATGAAATCTCTGAAGACAAATTATAATCAAAATATCACTTGTCTAATATTGCAGGAAATAACCACAAACCTACCTCAAGCAACAGTGGCCAGAAAAGACTTTAAGCTGCCGCCGGGATTACAAATGGCGGACCCAAATTTCAACGTAGCGGCGCCTATTGATATCCTGTTAGGCGCTGAGAGCTTTTGGGATATACTACAAGATGATCGGCTGAGATTGGATACCGGACCTACTCTTCAGAGGACTGAATTAGGCTGGGTTATATCGGGCCCGATCAACATTCATCAGAAAAAAAGGCCAGTACCGCAATTTTGTAGTTTATCAATAAACACATTATCTAATCAGATAGAAAAATTTTGGAAAATGGAGGAGGTGAATTCTGCGAGATTTCAAAATCACGAGGAGAAGGCGTGTGAAGCAGATTTCGTCGCCACGCACTCTAGAGAGAGCGATGGTAGATACGTGGTAAGTCTGCCGCGCCGCCCATGTGTGAGTCAACTTGGTGACTCGTTAAACACAGCGGAAAAAAGATTTAAGAACCTAGAGAAGAGATTTTTAATAAATCCTGAATTGAAATTGCAATATGTACAATTTATGCAAGAATATGAGCAACTAGGTCATATGGAGTTATGTGATAAATGGAGAGGGGATGAGCAATCCTATTTTTTGCCGCATCACGCGGTCATAAAAGAAGCTAGCACCACGACGAAGGTGCGTGTAGTGTTTGATGGTTCGGCAAAGACGTCGACCGGAATATCCCTGAACGATGCTCTGATGGTGGGAGCTGTCATTCAAAAGGACTTATACAGCCATTTATTACGTTTCAGAATACATCGATACGTCATGACTGCGGACATCGAAAAAATGTACCGTCAAATCAACGTATGCGCAGAGGATCGCAGCCTTCAAAAGATTGTATGGCGCGAATCACAAGAAGAGGAACTCCGACATTACAAATTGAAGACCGTCACATATGGGCTGGGACCTTCCTCCTTCCTAGCAACGAGATGTCTTCGACAAATCGGTATGGATAATCAAGTTAATTTCCCAGTAGCAAGTCAAGTCATAGAAAATGATTTTTATATGGACGATCTCTTGACTGGAGGGGATGACTTGGAAGTTTGTTTCAAGTTGAAGAAACAAATAAGTGATATCTTGCTGTCCGCAGGGATGACCCTGAGGAAGTGGAGATCAAATATTTTGGAATTGTCATCTGGGCGGAGCCAAGGTGAAATTGCCAAACAGGGCAATTGTGAAAAAATGATCACTGACAATTCCAAGAATGAAAAAATACTTGGATTAATTTGGAATAATGAATTAGATTACCCGTCGTATGAAATTACAAAGCCGTCAGGTAAAACTAAGAGTAAGCGTCAATTATTATTATGCATAGCTTCCACCTTTGATCCAACGCAGTGGCGGCACGTATCATCGTCAAAAAATGCAGAGGATATACTGTCCCGAGGTACCACAGCTGAAAGGTTAGTCAGCACTTCAATATGGTGGAAGGGGCCAAGCTGGTTGACGGAAGATGTCAGCACTTGGCCAGTATCCAAGATGTCATGTTTGGATCCCCCGGAAATAAAAAGTAAAAATGTACTACTGGTAACTGATACTCAAGAATGGGATATTTTCGAAAAATTCTTATCGCTAACCAAATTGAAAGGAGTAATCGCTCAAGCGTTAAGATTTATAAATAATTGTTGTAACCCTAAGCATAAAACGTATGGCAGTAGATTGAAAACTCTCAATCTCTGTTTAATGGAAGTTTTAATTTGTGCAAGTGGAAGATTAAAATTAGCTACTTATTTATATTGGCAGATATTTGGGAGAAACAATGTTAAGCGCATCCTACATAAGTGTGTTGTATGTTTTAGATACCGACTTCAGGTTTGCCGGCAGATCCTGGGAAACATTCCAGTTGAGAGAATCACTCCCAGTCGACCGTTCTCTGTCATGGACGTCGACTATGCCGGAAGGATAGACACGAAGGCTGGAGCGCTGAGAAAATCTCCGCTCCTTAAATCGTATCTTTGCATATTTGTTTGTTTTTCTACCAAAGCGGTTCATTTGGAACTCGTAACAGATTTATCAAGCGATGCTTTTTTAAATTGTTTAAAGAGGTTCATTGCCCGTAGGGGTCAACCGGAAAAAATATTTTCTGACAATGCAACCACTTTCAGAGGAGCTTCCAATAAGCTCAAAGAACTATATGCCAGTCTAAGATTGAACAATGACAAAATCCATAGGTTTTTAGCTGATAAGGGAATATCTTGGAGTTTCATACCGCCTAGGGCGCCGAACCACGGGGGGCTGTGGGAGGCCGCCGTCAAGTCCACCAAGTTTCATTTATATCGAATTACTAAAAATAACCCATTGCAGTTTGAATTATTGTATACTTTGCTTTGTCAGATAGAGGCTTGTTTGAACTCCCGTCCCTTAACTTCCCTGTCTGAAGATGTAGATGACCTTCTCCCTCTAACTCCCAAACCATTTCCTCATGGGCAGGGATGCTTCGGTTATTTCCGAGTTGGATGTCCGCGAGCTCCCGGAGAACAGACTAAGCAAATATCAAAAATTAAACGCTCTAATTCAAAATTTCTGGTTCAGATGGAAACGAGATTACCTTGCTGAGCTGCAAAAACGGACCAAATGGCAGGCCAACAACCAAAAGGCCATAAAGAAGGACGATCTGGTAATCCTGATGGAAGACAATCTGCCTCCTGCATTATGGAAGATGGCGCGCATAGTAACTACTCATCCAGGCCCGGATGGAGTAGTGAGGGTAGTTACCCTCAAAACAGCACAAGGCACTTTTGTGAGACCCATCACAAAAATATGTTTGATGCCAATAGAATCAAACTTGGATCCAAATTTCCCGACCCGGCAAACCACGGACCTTCCCAAGGTCACAGCCTAACTGTAATTAGGGCTGAACCGATGCAACCAAACCACATCAATAATTATGGAGCATCGGTATTGGTGTTGTTGACACCACTGTATCCAGCCTGAAGCCACTGGGGCTTCAAGTCAACAACCGCGAGATGATCATCCTCGCTGCAGATCTAATGGTACTATCTGCTTACCAGGGCACGGCCGCCCCTTAATTTATGATGATCTACCCAAAATGATGACATACAGAAGTACATGCTGATGTACTTTTCTAAAACGATGACCACCCTGGACAAGATGGCCGAGCAGTCTACCCGGTGAAGTGTTCATTCGGTTTTTTGGCAGTGCCATGCCAGTGAAAGTTAATGAACTGATAATCAGTCAACAGCGAACTAACAATGTGTTGCTATTTGTGAATTGGTGTTAGTTAAAAAAAAATATATATAATTGAAGTGAAAATTCTTCATAGAGACAATGAGACATTACTGATTTGTCAATTTTACAAAATTATTATTAATGTTGTGATTTTATTATTTAATTATTTATTTTTTTGCACGATTTTTTAGAAATTTATAAATTTTTTAGGTTATTTAAATTGTTGGTTAGGTTCCCGGACCCTTCAAACTTAGATAGTTACACATCTTGTAAATTTTTAGTATATTGTGTGTAGATTTAGGAATTTGTAGTTTGATTTTAATTTCAAAAAAACTTATTGTTTTTTCTCATTCCCCGCCGGGCAGTATGTTAAAAAGAGTGAAGACTACTGCCATCTAGCGGCATATTTTTGTAGCATATTGTTAGTTAATATTGCATTTTACAGATTAGCGACGTAAGACTAAACTAAAACGAGATGTTAGACGGTAAAGTAGATCTCTGGTTTTTATATCGTATAATATGTTATGGTGACACGAAAGTGTTGTTTATTTTGATTGTGTTGGGAAAAACATTCTTATAAATAGTCTGCTTTCTAGTTTAACTCTCTCTTAATTCGTGGATCTCCTATAAACAGCTAGCATTGTCTAGCAAGTGGTCAAAGTGACCAAATTTAGTGTTTTGTCGGGTCGGGACAAATTATTGTAACAAATGTGCTTGTGAATAAAACCAGGAATTCCTCCATTGAAACCAGATGTTTTTACTTGACGTCCTTCTGCTAAATACCAATTTATAACAGTTCACAATATTAATGAATTAGTTAATGATTATGATGTTAATATTTTAAATATATAATTTAAAGACGTAAATAAATATTATAATATTTTTGCTATTTATCGTACACATAAGTCTATAGTACAACAATTTATAGTTGAATTAAAAAATATGTTATTAAATTTTAGAAATATACATAACATTATTATAAGAGATATGCATTTAAATATTGTAAAAGACTACGCTAGTAATGATGAAGATGTGATCAATAAATGTATGATCAATATGTTAATCAAGATTTTATTAATCTATTCTCACAATATACTATCATGACTAACTCATTATTTGAAGATATAGATTCGTCCTTCAACACATCAGAAGATATTTGTCTAACTAGTGTTGAATGTAATAACTCACTATTAGAAATGGATCCTTTAAAATCATTAACGATTCTGCATTTAAATATTGGGAGTGTTTCAAAATTTTTTGATCATTTTACACTAGCTTTAAATGAACTCGCCCATAAACCGGATTGCATTGTGTTGTCAGAAGCCAGAATTAGCGAAAACTCAGGCACTTACAATTTACCTGGTTACAAATATATTTTTACAGCTTACAATATAAATCAAAATAGTGGACTAGTTGTTTTTGTAAAATCTCTCTATAAAAATATTTCTTTTAATGAAATACCCATCGATCTTGTAAATTGTCTACATATACAAATTAATATAAAAAACATTTTTTATGATATAATAGCGTTATATAAAACTCATAACTCGAGCATTAATAATTACACTGAGAATCTGAAATCTTTTATACAGGCGACTTAATTTTAAAAATATCCCGCATATTACCAGATCACATTTCTTCAGCTTTCTATTCTAATTCCAAAATAAAAAAAAACTAACCGATTATAACGATGTTCCTAATAAATTTGAAAAAAATGAGGCAGGACACTTTATAATGTAATGATTGTGATACATAGTACATAGGTAAGACTACTAAAAAATTTAAAACTAGAATCAAGGATCATGAACTTTGTTTACGAAATTTTAAATACTAGCTTTTTCCCGCGTCTTCGCTCGCATGGTATTAGGGGATTCCTATTCCGCCTCCTCCACCTTCCCTCTCCCCACTCCACTCCCCCCATCAACCTCCCTTGTTCGGTTTTATGCGCATGCAAACATTTCAGTGATTCATTTTTAGAGATAGTTATTAAGTACGATGCCAACAAAGCACTCTTTTAAGGTGAATTGCCTAATTAACAAAAAAAACATCCTTTCCAAGAACAATTGGTTTGCTTTTTTTCTGAGGTTTGCAATAAACCGATTTTGTTAGGGACAGAAAACGTATCATAAATAATTTACCTATGATAATAATAACGCCAGAGATTATTATACAGATCTTACCAATATATATAGCCTCGCAAATAATGTATCTTTCTATTAGTGAAAGAATTTTTAACATCCAATTAGTAGTTTTTGCGTGAAAGAGTAACAAACATACATCCATGCAAACTTTCGCCTTTGTGATATTAGTAAGATTCCGAGTTTCCTGGTCGTTAATAGACACAGGTCATAGCTTTAACAAAGAAAAAATCAGGTTTAAACATTCAAATACAATTACATATTTTGATTTGTGCGCTTTAGAAACCTTAGAAATAAACAATAAAATTAAATCAAAAATTAATTTAGTTCACAAAATAATAGCACCCTAAAAATCTGCATTGTTGACCATGTTCCCATGTTATTTTGACTCGCGCGAACGCTCTCCCCCTTTTAAAAAATAACCAATTCCTCCCACTACCCCCTACCTAATAAAATCTAATCATTTCTGTATTTGCGTTAATTTTAAGATAGTTTTAAGTTTGCTAGTCAATGACACGGTTGTTTCAAAACCGGTAGCAGATAAATAATTAAAAGTTTAAGTAACAAAGGTACATTGAAAATACGATTACCAAAAAAAGAATGTTTAGAAATCGTTGCATAGTAATGGCCGAAAAATACAAAAAAATATTATCTTTTAAAATGTACGTGTTGTACATTGTATTAGAATCAGAAGATAAGCAAATACGGTGTTGTAAAGTGGTCAAAGCTTGATTCTGGGAGTACGTACGAGTACATGAGTTTGCGTACATGGGAATTTTTTTTGCGAGAGACAGTAAGGCAAATAATAGCTTTGGCAGGAGGAAGAATCCAAATTCATTTAGTGGAGGACTGAATGCAGGGAAAGCAAATGAAGCGGTCTCAAAGGAAGTCAGGTTAGCAGTCCACAATCGACATCTGATACCAATCCTGATATTTATTATGAATCTGAGAAAATTAAAAAAAAAATGTAGAAATGTGATCCAACAGGGATTGATTGTTTGTTTGATTGATTGTTTGATTGATTGTTTGATTTTTTAACCTTTTTAGACTCATTTAGAAACGTATTACGAATGAGGAAATCTGAAAGTGTGAATAGATTGGAGTTCTTACAGGGTTTGATATTTTAAGAGGAATTAAGTGAGAAAACATTTTAAGGAGAACATATGAATTTAGTCAATTGTTTATGTTCTTGATAAAAAAAAATGTGTCTTTTGAATTCTATACCATACGGGTATGTATGACCTTTTCGTATACCACATATATAGAACCGTTGTATGCATATACGTATTTACTTGTTTTATGTCGGATGGTAATTATGTTATTGCTATTACTAACTATTATGTACTACATAATAAACAAACGTAAGATTGGAAAAGCAGGAAGACCGAAAATCGAACATTTTTGTCGGATCGAGTCAATATCCGAAATACCGGAAAGAATTTATGAAACATTATTATGTGTCATTTGACGCGAAGTATATGGCAGAAGTGAGCTGTTGGTAAAATTAACTTTAAATTATGTCGGTACATATTAAACGTTATTTTCTTAAAACAATTATAATAATTCGATTAAAACTATAATTTATATGCTAGAGCCTTCCGACAATAATGAGATCGGAAGATAATTTATATTCGGTATAACATTATCCGACCTCTAAATACCCTCTTATTGCTTCTGCTTGTATAGCCTTCAATAACCACCCACTTCCCCCCCGCTACGGCACCCGCAAGACCCATCCCGGAAGACAAAAAGCCTCCTTTACGGCTGTTAAGTGTCCCGAGTACAGCCTTCATTGCGGATTCCCATATATGGTCATTCAATATATTGGTAGCTCGCGATTAAAGCAAATTATCAGATATTCCGTACGCATTGTTTGCTCTGTATGAAGCTTTAGAAATGGTAATGATCTTAATATAAATGAAATATGGATCTTGGGATTAATATTATTAACCAAAGAGTGTCCATAATAAAGAAAAAACAAACTCTTTTCTTATTACTCGAATTAGGTACCTATACTTCGTTAGGTTATTTAGTGTAGAGTGCAGTTGATGTGATGCTCTTATGTTTCCTCCTTCTATCATCCTAATAGGTGTGTGTTTTGCTTGTGCAACGATGGTATATTTTTTTCAATTTGGGAGGCGGGAATGGGTACCGCCGCCCCGGGAATCTTTTTTTGGATAACCAACCCCTGCCATAGGTCATCCAAGCGGTTCGCTACGTTTGGTGATTTTGGTGACACGGGGTGAGGTTTATCTAGGTCTTGGAGGCGGATGACCAGGACACACTGAACCCCAGATTCCTACCCATCCCTTAAACCCTTTTCCTTCCCAGAACTCTCTTCTCCTTCCTTTCCTTACAAAATCCTCCACACAGCATCCCTAAAGGTGACATAGGCCCTAAGGGAAACTATTTTCCTCAGGGCCTCCTGTGTGGAGCTCATGTAAAAAAAAAAAAAATATTTATATATATATATATTTAACTCGCGGTACAAGGGTAGGAACGCAATGCTTTGAACCACTGGGGCACTAACCGGAGCAATAAAGAAATGAAATAGATATTTGTGAAATCTTTTTCATTGAAACGTGTAAAATATTCGTTTGTTCTCCATTGGTTTCTAATATCCTGACGGTCGTTCGATGTTTTCAATCTTTTTTCGATTTCCTAAAAAAAAACTGTCAGATTAGAACTCGGAATAAAAAATTAAAGTTATCACCGATGACTTACCCCCATAGTAATGGACGTGCCTAATATTTTACACAATTGACAAAACAACTATTTGCTCTGTTATTAATAAGTAGATTTAATCGTTGCTAAGTGTCTTAAAATTATTCAGTTTACTTGATATCCAATTTGAAATTACAATATGTTTGAATTTCATCTCTCAATTTTATTTTCATCAAAGAGGTTTTTTTTTTGTTTCTGGGGGAAAATAAATGATTAGTTTATAATTAAATAATTGGAAAGCTTCCTTATCGTAAAACCGTTTTCATCCAAATATTTTGAAAATGTTTACCGGACTCGAAGCATAATTCTAAAATTTTTTTATAAAATTAATTAATTCTGAGGGTTTCCTAAACATTTAAGCCTTCGGCTCCTTCAGATTATTAGTCTAAATTTATAATTCATCCCTTGCAGATAGAGACCCTTTGAGCGCACTCAAAGGGCCTACTCCATTTTAAGGTCTCTTGTTTGTTATCCCATTAACCAGCAAACATCCCGCATTATCAACTCCATATTAAGTTTCTATAATTGGAAGAATTTGCCCTCGCATAATTCCGAAATTCAATTAATTATTTATTTCAAGATAGAAGATATTAACATGAATATTCACAAACGATCTTCAAAAATGCTTCAAGGGGTCAGTTTTAAATTCAAAATATATATTTTTAATTGTATGTCCTACGAATAATATATGGAACCAAGTATAAAACTTTTGTCTACTTAATTTATTTGTGACGTAACCGGTTTCAGTCTGTTAAGGTAAAATTGTTTCTTAATCTACGGTTCATATACATAACAAATGGGTGAGAGGGGGGGAGGTGGTTTACAAAGATTTTATTTAATAATATGGGTTTTCCCATATTTGTAGCATTGTCTTTATCTATTAGATTTCTAATTATTTTATTATTGCTAGTAGGCATAATTACTTCAGGTTTAAAGATTATTTAAATATTTAATTATATGAAGACAAAACTGGCGAAACTCAATCGAAAATCTGGAGACAGAAAAAACAGAAAAAAATATTTACACCTCTGGGACTGGAACCCAGTACCTTCTGCTTTCATGGCAACAGCATTACCAACTAAGCTAAGGCGTCCAATTCGGTCACTTTTAACTGTTAACTGTATAATACTTGGACTAAGAACTATCAACATTATCTTCATTTTCTTAACGTGCATATTATTGGCTGCTATCTGTATATACGATAGCAAGATTCAAACCCGAATTAAATGCTTTCTAGATGGTGTCTGGATAATTTTTTATCCATTTTATTTTTAATATGCTACATTCATTGACTTTTCTGCAAGTCTAGGATGAATTTTTATGTTTATTTTTAACTTTATGAGTCAAATCTCAAATTGTAACATTTAATTAAATGAAGTCATTACCAGCGAAACTCAACCGAAAATCTGGTGCTAGAAAAATCAGAAAAAGATATTGGCACCTCTGGGACTCGAACTTCTATCTCCAGATTTTCGATTGAGTCACTTTTAACTGTATCATACATCGACTGAACTACCAACATTATCTTCATTTTCTTAGCGCATAAATTATTGGTTGCTATCTTTACATACGATTGCAAGATTCAAATCCGAACTAAATGCTGTATAGATAGTGTAAATCTCCAGATCTCCGATTGATCATCTTCATTTAATTAAATATTATAATTTGAGGTTTTACTAATGAAGTTAAAAATAAAAATAAATATTTTAATATTATTTGGGGAATACCTTACAAAAAACCAAAAAGTTATCTGAATTATGAACAACCCATTTTATTGCTGTCATGTCTAATGTTTTTGTGTTATGTATATAAACCGTAGATTGAGAAACAATTGTACCAATCTGAAGATGTCCTTAACAGGCTGAAACTGGTTACGGTCACAAGTAAATTAAGTTGAAAAAAGTTTTATATTTGTTTTAATATATTATTATATCGGAATTCCACCACGAATTGTCAGTACTAAAAATAGACATGTTTACCCTTCGTTTATACGAATTTATTACGATATGAGTATTTTGGGCATTTTATAGTATTTTTGGAGAAGATTTTTGATAATTAGAGATCGATACTGTATTTTTTAGGATTTAGAATGTGATGATCCGGATACGAACGAATTTTAGCGTTCTTTTTTTTCTAGGATTTTCATTTATTCAACACTCTGTTTATATGGGTCAAACAAAATTACTTTATATCTTACTTTTTATCACTTAAATTATTATGGCATATCTTATGATTAAAAAACAATATGAGACGGATACTGTAAAGTTGAATTCAAACAATTCATCAAATTTCACAGTTAAAATTGGTGAAAGGTCTACTCAAGTTCTGCTATTATTTCATCACGAGCAATTCAAACAATTCATCAAATTTCACAGTTAAAATTGGTGAAAGGTTTACTCAAGTTCTACTATTATTTCATCACGAGCAATTCAAACAATTCATCAATTTCACAGTTAAAATTGGTGAAAGGTCTACTCATGTTCTGCTATTATTTCATCACGAGCACGGTATTTGGCTAGTAACAGAACTGGAATTGGACTTCAATAGAGCTGGAATGTTAACTTTGAAATTTGATGAATTATTCAAATTCTGTGAAACAACCCGTCCTTGATACATATTATTCGCTCATATCGATCATACCGGAAGTCTGTCATCATACAAAAGATGCATTAAACAAAATTTGTCTACTAGTACTACCACGAAATCATTTATTTTAACTTTTTACTTTTACAATGTACTTTTTATTTTATAGTTTATGCTTTTACTATATATTTTTATTTTATAAGTCTTTCTTTTTAATTACTACTTATAACCTTAACTCCTTCTTTCACGTTTTGTTTTTAGATTTAACTTTACATTTATATTGTTACTTTCTTTATGTTATTGTATTATAATATATTTAAATATAATTACGTAAATGGCACATGTTGTGCCGCATGTTTTGAAATAAATAAATAAATGTTATGGGAAACAATAATTAATTATTAATATAATATGTCTATATGGGTACTTTTTTCTCAAGTATTCAAATAATATTTTTAATATTAATAATTTAATAGTAAAGTTTTTTTTCTTCATTCATCCGCGTGATCACTTTTAATGATAGAACGTCCAGAGTCCTGCCGGCAGGACTTTGCGTACTACCGGTAGAACGTAAGGTTTTTGTTTATATGAGGCTTTATAGGCCTGCCAGCAGGATGCAATTAACTGCAATGCATAGTGCAAGTCTTTCTGATTCGGTGAGTTTTTGAATCGTATTTCTGCGGTCTGTCTGGCCAAAATGGCGGCGAGTATAAGACGCGGTGTCCGCGTTCGCGCCAAAGCCAAGTATTTCGACGAAAATGATGGCCTAAACACATGGAGTCGCAAACATTTTTTGATAACTACGATATTAGTTATTGTTGGGGCACTGTAAGAAAGTTAGAAAACAATTATGCGAGGGTATTTTGGAAAATTGACAAAAAAAATATGAACCGTGCCCGTTGGAGTTCTAATTGCTGAAACCGAAAATGATAATTTAGTGGATGCAAATACAAATGAAGAACATTGTAAGTACAAACTTTCTTACCAAAACAGAAACTATTGAACGAACAGGAATCATAAACTTTTTTGGCATATTATATGCTATGACTCTTCAAGAACTTCCAGACCGACGATCCTATTAGAATACCACCTCTTATGGAATATTTCCCCCTGCAAATTTTGGACAAAGATTTGGTATGAGCCGCCAAAGATTTGAGATCATTCTCATGGCAAGCTTGGGGCACACATAAATGGGAACATAGAATATATGCCTCAGTTCTGGGCATTATAAAAACGAATGCGTATTTGCCTTTTAATCATTTCTTTCACTCCGAACATGATCAGGTATCTCACAGGTTGTTTACTACCAACCTGGTGTTAGCTCTGACTACCAATAACGTTGATAAACTACACGAGAATGAGCCGCCACCACAGAAGAACATCGTTCACAGTGGAGAATATATTCTTGAGGCCCTGTCAAAATCAGATGACAGAAAGAGAGTCCAGCGCAAATGTATAATTTGCTCCAGAGTCATCAAAAAACAGCAGAAGGCGAGCTATTTTTGCAAGACATGTGGTCCGCAATGTGTTTTATGCTCTCCGCAGACAGGAAGAAACTGCTTCACCTATCATAATATCATGAATGGAATTTCAGCATTATCCTTTTTTAATTTTCTCAAAGAAAATACAATTTTCACTTACGTTTTTTTCTTCATTTTCTTGTTTATTTTCTACCCTTTTATATTAATAAGCGCCCATGCCTAATTTTATTATATAAAATACAGAAAGTTTGTCACATCTGCCTATTTGTAACATGCATGAAAGTCAAGTACTGCTAGAAGGACAGCCTCTTATAATCATACAAAATCCGCAAAAAATTGCGTACTGCTGGCAGGACGCAAATTCGTCGAATTGTCCTTCCGGAAGTTCCTTCCAGCAGGACAAAGGTTTGGACGTTCTATCATTAAGAAACCAACATTCTGCTGGCGTTTATTAGCAGATATTAATTCTACTTGAACATAAATCACTCCAAAGAGTTATCTCAGAAGTAATTTACTATATTTGGTGATCTGCTCGTTTATAAAATATGCTGGATCGCCAAGTTAATAATATAAATTATTCGTTACGAGTAACTCATCGGTGCTCCAACTATTGGAATACAGTGGCAGTCCGTCTCTTGCTGTCTTCCTCAAGTTCCAGGAAGTAGTTTGGCTGCTGCAAAGTCTGTCCACTCGTGTTTAGGCCTCCAAATACCTTTTCATCGTTCAGGCTTATTAGAGAAAAGTCTGATTATTGTTGTTCGGATATCTTCCGTCCTCGCAACCTGCCTGCCTAGCGGAGTGTTCCTAGTTGTATCAATGGATACCCTGCAGTTCTGTTTTTGTTTATTAAGTCACACACGGTACATTATGATACAAGTTGTAGGTATATTAAATTAAATTATTACATGGTTACGGTACCTATTACGTGAGTCCATAAAATATCAGGAGGTAATTTTGCCTGAGATGTGATGTACATATTCAAGGAAGTAGTCTATTGTGGTGATTAACAAGTACGACGCTTACAATAACAAAATTACTTGTTATATTAGTCAGGTCAGCTGTTATTTAACAAGTCACAAAAATAGAAAATGGTGAATACTACCTACATAATATATAGACATATAGATAAACAAAGCTTGGACACTGTAGAGTGGTCAACTCAAAAACATAGATGCCAACCGGAAGAAGTGTTTGACGTTTGACTCCACAAAGCGGAGAGTCGGTTGAATGAATGTAAGTTTTTTTTAAAGACTGATGGAAAATATTCATGAACCTTTTTTCCCTTTTTAACATATTATCTAAGGATTAAAAATACATGATTTAGTATAAAAATAGCACAATGTGTCTTTTCAAAAAGAAAACCCTTATTATTGGAAGATATCACTGACTTACGAGAAGGCACCGCTCTGGGAAAAGTATCACTTTACCACACCTGGTCACCCATTCTCTAACTTCTCGTATTTACACAGAAGACAGCGTAATAGAGGGTGAAGTTACAATAGGTAATTAATCTTCGGTGCTCTGTGGCAAGCTCTCTGCTAGACTTTTATTAAAGAATTATTACTTCATCCAATTTCAGGTAAAATATTTTTTCCAGGATTTAGTTTTTTTCATTATTCTGGCGATAAGACATATAAGTTCTGAGGTTGCAGGTCAGTTGAATTAGGAACCCGAAGCAAAATTTTCTAAGAGCAATAATTGAAAACTTAAATATAATAATAGTTAATAGTTCCGCTGGTAAAATTTTTGCACTGAAGTAAGTATTTCTTTATGAACCGCGACTTAAGAAATTTTAAATCTCATTGCGTCTGTGAAATTGTTACAAAAATAATTATTCCCTTTAGAAATAATAATTTTCCTAAAAACCTTTCATTATTTTTTTTAAAGTAATAAGTTGATTTTACTTACTGTTTACCTGGCCAGTAAGTTATTAATAATATCGCCTTGTTGATTTTTGATCGAATTTTTGTTTCTTCTTTAATCGAGGAATCATTTTGTGGTGAGGATGATTGCCCGCGCCTCTGTTATTATCCTAAAATGTATGATCCTATAATTCTTTTTGGAGAAAGTGTTCTCGTAAATAATATTCACGCGGCGTGACCGGCGGCTTCTTCTTTCCTAATCGAAGCCATCCGCTGCTTGTGTTTATTTGGTTTATAAATGGTAAACGCGCGATTGCATTTTATGGTATTTATTTGCGGCCCTCTTTGACAAATTCCATCCATGAGCTTGTTACGTAACAGAATCGGCTCCCGAGCGGAAGGTTAAGTGAATCGTCCCCACTACACGTGCCTACCGTTTCCTCTCCCCGCACCGCGCGACCACCCCGCGTCAGGCGCGAAGCGCCGGGCGGCCCGCCGGCCGCCATTCCTTCGCTAGCTCTCGGCCAAGCAACTGGCTACGCGCGATTTGCGCTGTTTGTGCTCTACGATATTAACTCCGCGATGTATTGTTTGCAATTGTGTTGTGAACGGAATCCAGAAAAGATGGCAGACCACGCATCTAGCTATGTGAGTACCAACTCGCTTCCTCCCCCCCACCGTGTGCTTTGAACCGTTTGTAACTTCATTTAAACGCATAGAGAGAGGGAGAAATCCTCGTTAGGTCAGTAGGGTAGTTTAACTTGTGTTTTGTGCCGACACTGGCCGTATGTGTATCACCCTGTTCTGTTTATTGAATAAACCCTTTAAATGCAAATACTGTGTACTGATTGAAGAGGGAGTCCCGGGGATTTTGAGGAGAGGAGGGGAAGGAAGAATTGACCAAGCGAACCACTGGCACTCGCCCTGTTTTTAGGAGGAATCATGTTCGAGCCGGTTTGAGCTAACCGACGGCTGTTATTGTGTGTGTTTTACAGGAATAGGGCCTGGGGTAGGCCGCAGCTGCAGCGCCCCCAGCACTGGCGTTCCCAACTTAGGGGCAATTTTTTTTTCCTCCCTCTTCACAGTCGCTCGCCTCGTTCTTCAATCAGCCATTGTTTAAACTGTATAATCTATAATGTTTTGTCTTGTTTTTTTTCCCAATTTGTCTAGCATTACCATCAAAGAACATCGACGCGAGTGTAACTTCGAATTGCAAATTTAAACTATCGCGGGCACATTCCTTCATTTTCGAGTCGTCACTCGACAAAACATTATCACCGGTATTCCTACGTAAAGTGCTCAACCAAGAAAGTTGCCGTCGTGAATAATATAGTGTTTACAAGTGTCGACCGACTAAATTTGCTAGTTTCAAATACAAGATTAATAGTGGAAATGTACACAAATATTTAAAACAAAGTTATTCAACAATTAAAATCCTGTATATGATAAACCAATTACCCGCTTCGTTTCCCGAAAGTTAATTAACCAGTTTTCATTAATAAACTTATTCCGCAGTGTGCTGGTCTGTATTTGATATCGACATATACTGCGAATAGGGGTCTATTTCGCAAAATACTGGCCTGTATATATAACGGCATATTTTGCAGCTTAAGGGAAACAAGTGGATTAAATTCTTTCTACCTTTTGACAATTGAGCATTTTTCTAATTTTGCCGCCTGTTTCATCATTTAGCTTTTTTTTCTTTCGTAAGAAACAGACGACATAATTTGAAAGACGTTCGGTTCGCGTTGACGTCGTTTCCTCGAGTCAGGCATTACATTACGTATGCACATCTGCATATAACTTGTTATGACAAGAGGAAGTCGGCGGATAAATACCAGTAATGGTGTATGCTCAAATCAGGCTGCAGTATAGCCACGTTAAATAAAGAACAATTCCCCAAGACATTGTTGAATTTTCAAACATACTTCCACGAAAACTTGTATAAAAGAAAAAATATTTCCTTTCCTTTCTAAAGAACCCCCCCCTTTTGGAAGGCTAATCGAAATATTCCAAAAAACATGTTCAATTAAGGCGAACCTCGTTTCCGTTTTTTTTATTTTTTCTTTTCCGGACTTTTGCTTATTTGCAAACCTTTTTCAAAAACATCGGGATTTTTTCTCAAAATTACGTTTTTTGAGGGAAACCGCTGCTCAAATTTTCTCTCATTCCGGACTTAGAAAATTTTCAACAAATTTTCAAAACATCTGGATTTTTTCTCAAAATCACGTTTTTTGAGGGAAACCGCTGCCCAATTTTCCCTCGTTCCGGACTTAGAAAATTTTCAACAAATTTTCAAAACATCAGGATTTTTTCTCAAAATCACGTTTTTGTAAGGGAAACCGCTGCCCAATTTTTTTTCTCGTCTATGGACTTTGAAAATTTTCAACAAATTTTCAAAACATCTGGATTTTTTCTCAAAATCACGTTTTTTGAGGGAAACCGCTGCCCAAATTTTTCTCGTTTTCGGACTTAGAAAAATTTTCAACAAATTTTCAAAACATCTGGATTTTTTCTCAAAATCACGTTTTTTGAGGGAAACCGCTGCCCAAATTTTTCTCGTTTTCGGACTTAGAAAAATTTTCTACAAATTTTCAAAACATCAGGATTTTTTCTCAAAATCACGTTTTTGTAAGGGAAACCGCTGCCCAAATTTTTTTTCTCGTCTATGGACTTTGAAAATTTTCAACAAATTTTCAAAACATCTGGATTTTTTCTCAAAATCACGTTTTTCGAGGGGAACCGCTGCCCAATTTTTTTTCTCGTCTATGGACTTTGAAAATTTTCAACAAATTTTCAAAACATCTGGATTTTTTTCTCAAAATCACGTTTTTTGAGGGGAACCGCTGCCCAAATTTTCAAATAAACCAAACACTTATAAAAAACGCGTTTTTTTTCAAAAACTTTTTGAAAAAATACGTCCCCAGTGGTCAATCTCTGCCCAATTTCCTTCCAATTGCGAGTCTAGTTCTCATTTTTTCCAACATAAGGTCACTCTGATACGACCTTATACACCATGGAAGTTCCTCAAGTCACGCTGGGTATAATCCCACACATTTTTACTTCAAAAAAGGAGGAACTACTACAGGCCCTGAGAAATAGAAAGATTTCTCCTAGGAATAAATCCAAAATGCCTTACTGTGACGGAATCAGTAAATTCCATCACATCAAGTTCTCAGGCGTTATCAAATTGGCAAAACTCTTGTCATAAGTGACGTGAGTTACATGTAAATATTAAATGTAAATAATCACCCACATGGGCATTCGTAAGGAAATCCTTACACCCGAAGGCACATTAATGTCATCGGTAGCCTAACTCCTGTACATTTTTTTTTTTTGTGCATAATTTTATATGTTCTTTTACATCCTGCGCGCCTTGCCTGCTGTACCACAAGAGCACCTCTTGGGGCACTGTTTTCATGCTTGTATGCATCCTCTTCCTGAAATTGATCACTTCGGGAAAGGGACTCCTTTTTCCTCCTACCATCAACGGTTCCAGAAAACTCTTGCTCCGAGACGTCGTTTTTCCTTTCACAATTCTTGCAGCATCCGCGCGTTTTTTTTCTCACCTCATCGCCTCATCTTGTCATATCACCCCTTTTTTAATTTTTTGTTTTGTGTCGGGTTTTGTCGTACCAGTACGTCCCTACCCTAATGTTGTAAATATAAAATCATAAGCACAAGTCTGTATAATAACCATTGGTTTCAGACCTTTGCCGCGGGCTCGCTACTATGGTCACAGCACCATATTGTAAGAATGTCGCGACGATTTCTGTTATAATAGGAAATCCTCCCGTTTTTTCTTTCTTTCTTTTCCCTCTTCACCCCATCCTACACATTCATAGTAATGTTGTATATTGGGAATCGTTTCGAATACACCCAATGTACTCACCTATCAGGTCACATTCGCTGGATTCGAGACAATTCAAGAGCAACCTTGTTGCTATTTGTGGTTTTTTCTTCTTTTTCCAAAAAATTAGAATGGCGCTCAACCCAATTGCTCTTATTTTTCTAGAATCATATTTTGTCGGATTCGGAAAAATTTTTTTTTTTGTTGTTATAAAAGTGACAATATGTTTTGTCCCTTCATTAACTTTGTTCCTTGTACATATACAACTTCATTATGAGGTACATATTTTATCATGACATCAGTTTCTTTTGTCCCTTATTGTACCATTATTCTAGTTTGAAGTTTAAAATCTTGGCCAGATCTTCAATAAAATTTGTGTTTATCGCCTTTTGGCAAGTCTTGTAACGTATGCTAATATGAAATTATTAAGCTACAGCAGTGCCGTATTAATTACATCATTGTAACCCGCCGTCTGTATTGAATGGGGACCCACTTTTTCGAACGTAAGTGGGCTACTGTCTTTCAATACTGGGCAAATTTGTTGTAAATCGTTCATTCCACCCGCCGTCTGTGTTGAATGGGGACCCACATTTTCGAACGTAATTGGGCTACTGTCTTTCAATACTGGGCAAATTTGTTGTAAATCGTTCATTCCTGTCACGTGAGACGTGAAAACGTGACAATATCTACCATCATAGGAGAGATCCTCAAAACATCCACCATGATACGAGAAGTTCGTTATAATTACTTTATACTCTTAACTAAATGTTATTGAGTTGGTCGTGTGTCTTTTGGCATGAGAACCGCTTAATCCGCCGTCTGTATTGAATGGGGACCCACTTTTTCGAACGTAATTGGGCTACTGTCTTTCAATACTGGGCAAATTTGTTGTAAATCGTTCATTCCACCCGCCGTCTGTATTGAATGGGGACCCACATTTTCGAACGTAATTGGGCTACTGTCTTTCAATACTGGGCAAATTTGTTGTAAATCGTTCATTCCACCCGCCGTCTGTATTGAATGGGGACCCACTTTTTCGAACGTAATTGGGCTACTGTCTTTCAATACTGGGCAAATTTGTTGTAAATCGTTCATTCAACCCGCCGTCTGTATTGAACGGGGACCCACATTTTCGAACGTAATTGGGCTACTGTCTTTCAATACTGGGCAAAATTTGTTGTAAATCGTTCATTCCTGTACATGAGACGTGAAGACGTTACAATACTCACCATGAATCGTGCGAACGAAATAATATCTACCCCATGTTTGTGTGACCTACCAAGCGTAGATCACACGCCTTTTATTTTCTGTTATCAGAAAATTATTGCTTTTGCAGCAGAGTACTCATTAACATGCCCGTGGACTTCCTGTCACAAGAACCCAGGAACTATCCACTATCTCAAAAGGACTAATCATACGCTTCACTCATGATTATGGGGCATCGTGTCGTAGGAGTTAAGTTGATGGACACAAAAACACCTAACTCGTTGTCTGGGGGACGAACAAGAAAACCCCCAGGTTTGTGAGATTTGAGCAAGGGTCTGTCATTTCTCGCAAACAAGTAGGAGAATAAAACGACCTTCTAATCTTCTGCCCAATACACGTAGTGGATTAGACTCTTTTTGTCAGTGTATCCCTTTTGTCCCACTCTACCAAATTGTATTGTAATGTGCCAGGAAAGTTGCTGTAGACCTTGTTTCACCTTTCACTCAGAGGTCGAATTTCGGAAATAGCCGAGTCCTCAGCAGTTT
Source organism: Limnephilus marmoratus (assembly GCA_917880885.1). Lineage (NCBI taxonomy): Eukaryota > Metazoa > Arthropoda > Insecta > Trichoptera > Limnephilidae > Limnephilus > Limnephilus marmoratus. Next base: position 55,169,872 of record OU862906.1, on the reverse strand, counting down.
TCTTCGTTCAAATGTTCCCAATTGTCACTCTTTCCTTTCCTCGAAATTATCCGTGAATGGGGATATATGCGTTACGCACTTGGCGTTTCGTTTGTCAAATGGGACAACCTTCACTCACGGATCTTTTCAACTTCCTACTCCTTTCCCACTTTTCATAACTTATTTGTACTCAATGTTTTGTTCTTCGAAAGTAGAAAAAATGCTACCGTATAGACGTGAGCATAGGTCATGGAAGACCAACTTCTTTCGAAAAGGGGCATTTTGTCATACGTACAAACCCTTACCTACGTGTTCTTGGAAATGTATTTAGTTTAAAAAGAAAACTAAATGGGTTAAACAGAACCTTCCTTGAATACGTACCTTTGTAATATGTATAAGTCTGTAGTTGCATTTAGTTAACTCTCTCTCCGTCTCTCTCTCTCTACGCGTCAAACAAATCCAATTTTTCTCAACATGCACACCTTGTTTCTCTCCAAACCTTTTCATCATTGGTCTACCAGGCAGGTAAACTTCAAGAATTTTGTTCTAATAATAATTTTTTCCCGGATTAATAAGAAGACCAGCAGCTCTTCACCCTATCTACACCTGCGCCTCTCTTCATGCTGCCTTCACTACCGTCACGGAGGTCCCATGCCTTCAAACCCTGCGTACCAAAAGCACCCGACCACACCTAACATAACCTAGTGTGAGTCGTGCGTGTAGTTGCGAATCGTATCATCACAAAACCATCACTCAAACAAACCCGAGCACGTCAGCTCTAAGTTGGTTCATGTTCCTATTGCCATTGTACAAATGTTCCTGCGGCACCTTGCAAATGTTCCTGTTGCCATTGTACAAATGTTCCTGCGGCACCTTGCAAATGTTCCTGTTGCCATTGTACAAATGTTCCTGCGGCATCTCGCAAATGTTCCTGTTGCCATTGTACAAATGTTCCTGCGGCATCTCGCAAATGTTCCTGTTGCCATTGTACAAATGTTCCTGCTGCATCTTGCAAATGTTCCAGCTGCACCTTGCAAATTGCTCTGTTGCCACCATGCCAATGCTCCTGTGCCTTTGCGCAAATAACAATACCAACGATTGTTCACACAACAATCCCACTGTATACAAACCAGTGTACCAACCACCATCACAACAACGGCTGTCATGCACACAAACCACCTCCTCTATAAAGGACCAATCACCAATTACAATTCCACTCTCCAGTACCTCAATGACGTCATACTGGCCCACCCACAGGATCCGGAAGCAGCTACCTTTTTGACCTCTGTGACAGGTAGAACCCTCTCCGCCACCAAGAAGCCTCATCCTGCGTTCTCGTCTTCGTGTTTTCTTTAAGGCCCTAGTGTTCCTTGAGTGTAATCTCAAACGGGCCAGGTTACTGTGACAAAGTAACCGTGTAACTTCAGTGCAACGTCCCAACACCCCAAACATCCTACGCAAACCACGCTACGCAAACATAGCTCACAGACCAATGATACAATTAGAGTCATTTTTTTTCTATCACTGCATAACCCTTGTACCTTTCTCCAACAGGTCCTTGTTTATATTTATGTATGTCACTGCTCTTTCTTGTTCATTCATGTATAATTCCTTGTTCACCATGCTTTTTTTCTCTTTTGTTTTTGTTTCTACTATTTTGTAGCTAGCAACCTTTTTTTCTCTCTCTCTCCTTTTTTCTCTTAAAATTTTTTTTTTTTGTTTTGTTTTGGCACAAGTGCTAGAAGGGTAAGAGGATTTCTTAGCCCTACTGCTCCATTACCACGTCGCTTTTTTTGCGGCGAGGGGGGAAGTGTTACGTAACAGAATCGGCTCCCGAGCGGAAGGTTAAGTGAATCGTCCCCACTACACGTGCCTACCGTTTCCTCTCCCCGCACCGCGCGACCACCCCGCGTCAGGCGCGAAGCGCCGGGCGGCCCGCCGGCCGCCATTCCTTCGCTAGCTCTCGGCCAAGCAACTGGCTACGCGCGATTTGCGCTGTTTGTGCTCTACGATATTAACTCCGCGATGTATTGTTTGCAATTGTGTTGTGAACGGAATCCAGAAAAGATGGCAGACCACGCATCTAGCTATGTGAGTACCAACTCGCTTCCTCCCCCCCACCGTGTGCTTTGAACCGTTTGTAACTTCATTTAAACGCATAGAGAGAGGGAGAAATCCTCGTTAGGTCAGTAGGGTAGTTTAACTTGTGTTTTGTGCCGACACTGGCCGTATGTGTATCACCCTGTTCTGTTTATTGAATAAACCCTTTAAATGCAAATACTGTGTACTGATTGAAGAGGGAGTCCCGGGGATTTTGAGGAGAGGAGGGGAAGGAAGAATTGACCAAGCGAACCACTGGCACTCGCCCTGTTTTTAGGAGGAATCATGTTCGAGCCGGTTTGAGCTAACCGACGGCTGTTATTGTGTGTGTTTTACAGGAATAGGGCCTGGGGTAGGCCGCAGCTGCAGCGCCCCCAGCAAGCTTCAACGCAGGTTTTTTCATGGACGGCCTTGTACCTGGGGTATGGCCTCGATTCCGCTTCGCTGACGCTGCGGAAATGCCGTGGAGGATTTCCCAGGTCCTGACCTGGAGGAATTCCCGTTCCTGTTTTCTGGTCTTTCGGTGTGTTTGTGCTCTTTCGGAGGTTTATCTAGCTTAGAAATTCGCTAGGTTCACAGGTGTGTTTTATCATTATTTTCATGACTTTCCGTTTCTATTTTGTTCCTCAGAACTATGTTTTTGTATTAACTAAAATGCCCTATGCTAAAACATATTTCTACCTAGTAGCCACTCTTTTATGCTAAAACATATTTCTACCTAGTAGCCACTCTTTTATTTAAGAGTAGAGTTGAAAACCCTTCTTCACAGAAACATTATCCCGAAATCCTGAATCTCATACAATGCAATACAATTTACACATTACGTTTTGGCACCCACCATCAAAAGTAAACATTATATATAGCGCCCAACAAGTATTCCATTACAAAATGTAAACAACGTTAATACGACAGAAAATTCAAAAAATTCGATTGCAGTTTACACGCAGTAGAAGCGGAACTTTACCAAAATAATCTCAACCAATACTTGAAAAGTGACATCATAATCAAAGCGACTAATGAGCGCAAACCTAGCGTAATTTCCGTTTTATGTCTCAACCAATAGGATCCTTTAAACCTTACAGCATAATCAAAGCGGCCAATGAGCGCAGATGATGCATCGCAAGTGCAGTAATCGGCATTTCCGTTTCATCCTAAATCCAAATTACAGCGGGGCTATAGAAGTTTCACTTCAAAAATTGAATAATATTTGGTTTAATAGGAATGATTTGAATGGTGAATTTAAATACAAGTATGTAAAATGAATGTACTCAAAATGATAGAATAAACGTTGATCTGCACAAAAATTTAATTTTCTTTATTCGTGTATTACCTACCCACAGTACAAAAAAATTGAAATATTTCATGGCAAAAATCCTCATTTAGTAGAAGAAACTCAAATTAGATTCAGGGATTTGTGATTTTTGGGATTGTTTTTGCAGATGAATTAATATTATTCAGGGCTTTCAGAAATTAAATTTAGGGATTTTAATTTAATGTATTATTCAGATTTGTTAAATGTTGGTGTTGTTTAATCAAATAGAATTTTCTGATAACAATCCATTTATAACATTTAATATATTATAGGTACATTAATATTCTTCAAACCAGCTCTTAATAAAACAGTTTGCAAAATACCTTTTTTTAATTTTAAACCCTCTGAACAAAATTGATTCAATTTTTATTAGACCAACTTTATTTTTTTAACTTTTGAAGGTTATTCCCATTAATATAATATATCATTGAAGAAGAAAATAACACTAATAATCTAAACGAGAATTTGAAAAAAAAGACAGAAAAAATAAGAAGATATCGGTCGCAACTGGGACAAACTTCCATGTAAAAACTTATTAAAATTGCCCATTTAAATAAAATTGATATATGAAATCGCCTTCCCTCTCCCCATAATTTAAAATTATGGCCTAGAACACTGTTAAAGGGTGAAAACCAGAAAATTAAAAGAAAATGCTCGATTTGTTTCTCAAAAAATACTACTTCCTTCGGTTTCTTATTTTTTAAGTGCGTGGATGTTTCATTTAAAATTAATAATGGCGCTTCCGAAAGTTGAATAGATTACATAAAATTAGTAAATATCTATTTTTATTTTTAACTTTATGAGTAAAAACTCAAATTGTAATATTTAACTAAACGAAGACAATATTAGCGAAACTCAATCGAAAGCTCAGTTGGTTGAGCTGTTGCTAACAATATCGTGTTGGTTGAGCTGTTGCCATGAAAGCAGACGGTCCTGGGTTCGAATCCCAGAGATGCCAATATCTTTTTCTGATTTTTCTGTCATCAGATTTTCGATTGAGTTCGCTAATATTGTCTTCATTTAATTAAATAAATATTTCTTCGAGTTTCAGTTTACTAACTTCTTCATGCAGAACTAAGCTTGATATTAATAACCTCTAATCCCTAACCCATCTAATAATGAACCAGGAACAAAGGAAGAGAAATTAAAGCCACGAAATAATCCAACAATATCGTGTTGGCTGCTTAGCTCATCGCGTGTAGGTATCGCTTTATTGAATGTTCTGTAAAGTAACACTATATCCGGGCTCTGAAGGGATAGATGGAGAAAATTATGTTGTGGGTGTGTCCGTATGCCGACGTAAGCTAATTTTCCGTACTTCTAGTAAAATTGATAAAACTTTTTAATTAAAATGCGGAAATTCTTTCGGTTCCGCGCGGTTTCATCCCGCGACAAAACATCACCCGACAAAATATCCTACGGACAAAAAATTACCCAACAAAATATCTCCTAAAATCTAACCTAACCTAACTTAATTGGACGAAAATTGACGACATCGGTTTTCTTCCGCATTTTTATCACACTTCCAGAGATAATTTGTTCAGTGGGTTACGGGACATAATAGAGTAGGGGAGAATTGTACAGTGTATGCGAGTAATAATAATATGTGAATAATAATATGTGCGAGGAGTGTAAAATAAGCGGGGAACCCTCCATCATGTAACGTATGAACCCATTGTCAGTAATATATGAATCCACTCGATAGCCTAGCGAAAACGTTCAGAATATTTTTACTAGCGATTTTCATGGCAATTTTTTAACCCTTCACAAATATGAAAAAGCTTTTATGGAGGATTTATATCGCTCAGTACGGTGGGCACGTAATTTTGAGAGTGACAAGTATTTGTGGCTTCAAGTATCATAATATTATTATATACTGTTTGATATTTCTATAGTGTTTTGGAAAAGTGAGATGAGTCAGTAAAAATGCGATACGAAGTCAATTTTTTTTTCTACATGGAAAAGAGAAACTAGTACGCTTTCTATTATTTTTCTGAGTTTTTAGTTGTTTATATGCAGGAATTGCGCCCTTACTGATAATTCTTTTGTCTCCGTTGACGAAAACATTTTTTAAAGATGACGTTGGGTCGAAAAACAGTGATAACTTAAATCATCGCAGTATTCCATGTGTATCTGTTTTGTTTCGGGCTAAAATGATGCCGTTCGCCATGTTATTTTATTGTTTTTTTTTATTTTTATTTTCGATGTATTTAATAATATTATTATTCAATAAATAAAAAACTGTTTATTTATAAACAAGTTCTTCTACGTAATTATTATTACGCGTGACAATTGTCATTATCAACTGTTTTGATAATGCCTTTTTAAGTATTTGTAACAAGGTGTGTGCACCCTCTTATGCACACTTTATTTATGGTTTCGTTGTGTGGCACCTCTAGGGCTTGCCCATTGACATTTGGGCATTGGTAATATTGCGAACATGTTGATCCTGGACATATTCAAAATGAGCAGATTTGAAAAGAAAGCACGCCATTCTTTTTCCAGCAGCCAAGAGTTTAGAGCGGTCTTCTCGGCCGCAACACGACGGATCCTTTTTGAAGACCGCTACGATCGTGATTACAAATTTTGCACGTCATACTCGCCATCTTGAGAGCTGACTGGAAGTCATCCTGGAGGGATGATTGGCATTGAGAATCATCCGCCTTTTCTGTTTCTGGAGGGTCCTTTTGGCTGGGAGCCATTTCTCACGATGCCCATTTCACGATGTAAGATTCGTTTCACAAAAGAAGATTTCATCATGCGTCATTTTAACTTACCACGGTATCAAAATGAACTAATTTAACCTAAGCAAGCCCAAGCCAAACAGCCTTAGCTTTAGATTGTCACCCTTTAGTCTAATATATGAAATTAATATGATATTATATTATATGTTCATGATATTTTTTTGGATGAAATAAATATTTAAAAAAAAACTTATAATATATGCAGTGTGTACCTACTTGATTTACTTTATGCAGTGAATCCTTACATTATTTGGAACAAAAAATATTGATGTATTTTTGCGTTATTTCAAAAACACAAAAATTTGTTCATATGTTCAATTAACAGCCCAACCTCCCACACTTCACCCCGACCCTAACCTCTCCCTCCACGTATTATGTATTATATTTTTGCCAATTATTTCGCTTATTTGTCAACGCTTATTTTATTATCATTTTTTATTTTATTTGGGATACCAACAGTATAATATTGAAATGAAGCATGATAATATATATACAATACATTAATTTTACTAATTACGGGTTTCCACGTGCATTTTATAATACAGAAGTGAGTTTAGTGATGTGATGTATGATTTTATAATACAGAAGTGAGTAAATTAAGTTTAGTGAGGTTAATCAAGAAAAATTACATAATTAGAAAGATTTTTGACTGGGAATAGGGAGAGGGTAGGATGGGGGAGGAGGTTCAGTCTATGTGAATCTTTTGTATTCTAATAATAAAATGCATAACACAGAAATGCAATTCTTTGAATGGTGGTAGGATTCGTTCAGTATCTATTGTTATGATGTATCGAGAGATCACCTACGTGACTTTAAGGAAAGTGTTGTGGAAATAAAAATGTCAAAGTGTGAATAGTGTGTGTTTCGATAGCTGATTGGAAGCCTGTTACTTTCTACCGCGGAGTTCGGATTCTCCACCTATCACTGTTGGAATGGAAAAAGGGATGAAGGGGAAAAAATGGAATGTCCACCGAAAACAAGATGAAACCCTACCTTGCTGGTGACGTCCTGGGTCCCACACTTCATGCACTCAAGATAACTCGCGGTTGAAGGCATATATTTTGCGCGGATCCGGGTTTTGACTATAAGCGACGAGACACCAAAGTATTTGGGCTGCCAGTCCGCGCGGTGTAGAAATTGTACTGATTTCACGGTCAGGAATCACTCTTGAACCGGTGACAATAGCAAGATGGATGTAACAGGATAGGTAGGTAAGACGGGAGGGATAGATGGGAGTAGGTACAGATTTGCCCGAACATATACCGCCCGCCAAAAATACCATTTTTCCAACACCCATCGAAACTGGCCAAGAAACCTACTCCTAACATTTAAAAGAATATGAAAAGAAACCTACTCCTTACAAACTAGGTGCACGTGAAACTAAAGACTATACGTGCAGAATGTAATGAAAAAATAATAACTCGAAAGACATAACTAAAACAAAAGATAGCTGAATCGCAATCAATGCGAAACCATCGAAGGCATAAAAAACAAAACAAAAAATATATGAACCTATTCCAATATTCATATAAAAAAAAAAAGGAAAAACGTTGCTATCTCATTCTACAGGTAAAAGACAAAGCTTTGCCACAGGCCGTAGGTATATACCATCGCTGGTTTGTACTGAGGCTAATCGTACGAGCCGGTCAGAGCCCGGTTTCACCTCCCTTATCCTGCCGAGCGGCCATTTCAATGGAGGACTCCTAGTATCTTTGATGACCACTAGGTCATTTACTTGAAGGTTACGGGTAGCCTTATACCATTTGACTCGATTTTGTAACGCTTGTAAATATTCTGTATTCCAGCGCTGCCAAAAATGTTGTGTCATTTTCTTTAAATGTTCCCACCGATTGAGACGATTTATCTTAACCTCTGAATAGTTATATTCTGGAATCGAAATTAACGGTTCTCCAATTAAAAAGTGACCTGGAGTAAGGGCCTGAATGTCCTCAGGGTCTGAGGTTAGAGGACAGAGGGGACGAGAATTTAGTATGGCTTCTATTTTATGTAATATAGTTGTAAATTCCTCAAACGTCAATGAAGTGTCCCCTATTACTCGTTTTAAATGATTTTTAACGACTCGAATGTTCCCTTCCCATAGTCCTCCGAAGTGAGGACTGGAGGGAGGGTTGAAGTTCCACACTATTCCCTTTTCTGAACATGTACGCATGACTTGTTCATCATTACGACAACTATTTAAAAAATTTTGTGTTCCAATCAAATGGCGTTTCGCCCCAACAAAGTTCGTACCGCAATCCGAATAAATGGCCTGACAAATACCCCGTCGTGAAACAAACCTATCGAGGGTAGCGATGAAAGCGTCAGACGAGAGATCTGAGAGAACCTCGAGATGAATCGCCTTCGTTGCCATGCAAACAAAAATCGCAAAGTAAGCCTTGTATGTCTTAGCACCTCTGCGTTTTCCTTCCTTTAAGACGTATGGGCCGGCCAAATCTACCCCCACCCGATTGAATACGCGGTTCTGTGTGACACGCGCTTCTGGCAGACTGGCCATGAGAGGATTTTGCGGGGACGCTCGCAATCTCGCGCATCTCACACATTTGGACACCATTTTCTTGATTTTATTACGTGCCGACACAATCCAATAATTTTGCTGAATCAGGAATTGCAGAGTTCGTGAACCAGCGTGTAGATAGGCCTTATGGTAATAAGATATTAACAGTTCCGCAATCTTACTGTTTTTTGCCAAGATTATTGGGAACTTAGTATTATATTTTAAATGAGAGTTGCGGAGCCGCCCGCCAACGCGAAGTATGTTTTCGTGGTCAATAAACACATTTAATTTTTGAAATGCCACTGAGTTGACCGCATCATTTTGCAGCATTCTGAATTCCTCGGGAAAATGAAACTGCTGATCGCATTTAACTATTAGGGTGACCGCGCGATTTATTTCTGCGCTGGTCAGAATTCCAGATCTACGAGCATCCTTGGTCCGTTGCTGCGTATTGTAAATAAACCTAAGCGACCAAGCGACCACATTCCGAAGACGGTTCCAAGAAGAAAATCGGAAAAATTGTAGGCCCTCATAGTAATCAAGCGGCCTGTGAACTGTTGAGACGTGGGATTTTACTTCCGGTAGCTCTTCAACCTTTAATTTTTCCGGTAAAGACAATGGCCACTTCTGACTTGGCTGAGCCAACCAAGGAGGCCCTTGAAACCACAATTTGTTGTCTATTATTTGCGATGGACATAAACCGCGAGAAGCAAAATCGGCTGGATTTTCCTTTGACGCAACGTGGTGCCACTTTGCGTCCTCGATTTCATCAATAATTTTGATAACACGGTTCGCGACAAAAGTTTTCAAAGTATGAGGTGGTGTTTTGATCCATGATAAAACTATGGTAGAATCGGAAAACAATATTATTTCTGTAATTTTCACGAGAGTTTCTATAGACGACTTCGTCATTTTTACAAGCTTTGAAAGTAGGTAAGCTCCCATAAGCTCGAGACGTGGTATTGATAATATTTTCAGCGGTGCAACTTTAGATTTACTCGTAAGTAATGTGACTTGAGGCTGTGCTTCGTTCGTAACCAAATATATACAAGCCGCGTAACCTAATTCACTCGCATCTGAAAATCCTACTAAAGTACAATTTGAGTTTTTTATTGTACTGCAATGTCTCGGTATTTGTAAATAACATAACCTAGGTAATTCATCCAAGAAATTTTCCCATAAATTAACAATTTTTTCCGGGAGGGAGTCATCCCAACCTAACTTTAATTTCCATAGTTCCTGTAGAAGACATTTCACCTTAAAAACAACAGGTGTTATTAATCCAATGGGATCAAAAATACGTGCAACACAGCTCAGTATCGCACGTTTTGTAAGAACCTTTTCTTTTTCTTCTACCGAGTACGAAAATGTATCTTTATCGGGATTCCAAATTAAACCTAATATTTTGATTGAGCAAGATGTACTATCATCAAACGCAACTTGACCACTTGCGTGGATCCGATGTTCAATTGGGATGTTATTTAAAACTGACTGCGAATTGCTCATCCATTTTCTCAATTGAAAGCCTCCTTTTGTAAGGAGTTCTTTTAGCTCCGTCTGCAGCTGAGCGGCGCTTTCCGGTTCCCATTCACCGGTAACGATGTCGTCCACGTATGTGTCCGACAACAGTGCTTTAGAAGCCTTTGGAAATCGAGTACCTTCATCCTTCACCAGTTCATGTAAAGTTCTTATGGCCAAATAGGGCGAAGAAGTCACCCCGAATGTGACAGTACCAAGTATATATTGCCCTACCGGCTGTAACGGTGAAGATCGCCAGAGAATCCTTTGAAAATTTGTATCTTCTTCTCTGATTCCAATTTGAAGAAACATCTTCTGAATATCCGTAGTAAATACTATAGGATATAAACGAAATTTTAATAAGATTTGACCTATTTCATTTTGTAATTTAGGACCCGAATATAAACAATCATTTAATGAAATTTGTTTGTTTGATTTACAGGAAGCGTCAAAGACCACCCGAATTTTAATGTCATTTCCTATTTTTTGAACAACCGCATGATGTGGAATGTAATAAGTATTCGGTATCTCAGTCGATGGGGAAACTCTTGTCATGAAGCCTTGCTGTAAGAAATCATCCATATATTTACAGTAATGGGCTGCCAATGTTGAATTTAATGACAAGCGTTTTTCAAGATTATAAAATCTCTTAAGGGCGATATCATATGTACTTCCGATATCCACATGATCTCTGTTCTTGAAAGGTAGTGCCACGATATACCTGCCGCACTCTTCCCGGTTGACTGTTGATTGAAATATGGTTTCGCATTCATTATCGTCCTTATTCTGAATAATTTCGTTAGAAACCTCTTCAATTTCCCAGAAACGACTTACCGCGTGATTTAAGTCACTATTTTCAATCGCAGTTAACGCTGACGTCACAACAGGTTGTACGGAATTATAACCTTGTATACATGATCCCATAACTATGTATCCGAATATTGTATTAACAGCTATTAAATCACGGTTTGAAATATAACCTTGCCTCCATATTTTTGCAATCAAGTCAGACCCCAATAGGAAATCTATCTCTCCTGGCTTTTGGAAATCTGGGTCAGCCAAATTTAAATGTTTGAAATCTTCGAATGATTCTTGTAAATCTACGGGCGTAATTTTAGACGTAATATTTGATATTATTATAGCTTGACCTTTCACAAAGCAGTGATTTTGAATAGAGAATATTTTACAGGTAACTAAACCCTGTACATTGTTGACAATAGCATTGTTTACACCCCGAACTTTCCCGGACCATTTTTGTGAATGGAGTCCTAAAATGTTATATAGTTTTTCGGACATAAATGATATTTCACTACCCGTATCAATTAAAACCCGCGCTCGGTGTTTACGTCCCGAACGGTCCAGGAATTCTGCTAGCGCGGTAGGTAATATCGAACGTTTTGATCGCCCGTAAGCAATATTACACTGTACAGAATCGTCCGCGTCCGTTGCACTGCGGTTATCACTTTCAGTATCACGGTTGTTCGGCGAAGGAGACCTTTCATCAGTATGAAGTAGAGTATTGTGCGATCGATTGCACCGTTTGCATCGAAACTTTGAACGGCAATTTTTAATAAGGTGCGCATTTAAACAGTTGAAACATAACCGTTCCCTTTTAACGAAGTCCCTTCTACTGACCATATTTAGTGATAGAAAGTCTTGACACTTTGTTAAGTGATGTGTGTGATTGCACATTATACAAGTAATTTTCTTGACATTATGCCCGTTTGAACTCGCATTTGAAAATAATACCCGCTTAGGAATCTTTTTTTCTTTAATATCTGATAACATATTTATACGGTTTTGAGTTGCTAAAAATTCTATTAATTTTCCAGTATCCGGTATTTCATCTTTTTTAACAAGAGATTCAAAAGACCGACGCGTTTTTAAATCTATTTTTTGCAGAACCATATGACAAACGAATTCTTCAAATAATTTTCCTCGGTTTAAATCGCGAAGCCCCGAGAGATTTTCACGCAAGACATTCAAAATCTCTTCATTATTAGCAAAATTACAATTTAAAATCGAGTTGGCATAATAAATAAATAATGCTCTAGATTCAGAATAATGGTTCCACAATGTTTCCCACGCTAATTCATAATTTTCTTGAATCAGTGGAATAGTCTTAACCAATGACAAAGCTGTTCCCTTCAAAGAGGTCAATAAATAATGAAATTTTTCAATGTCACTCAGAGAACTGTTCTCATGCACAATACTTCTGAATATATTAAAAAACGGAGGCCAATCTTTAATACATCCACTAAACATAGGAATTTTTATTTCTGGAGCTAGTAAGTTGCGACCGGGCGGCCCAGAGCGTTGTACTTCTCCGCCTGACACGTCATGACGATTATTTTGACTCGCTTCTAAGGCATCACGTGCCGATGTAACTTCAAAGAACAATTCCTCAAATACACGCGAAACCTCCAATATATCATTTTTCGACTCAAACTCGGGAAGTGAAACCAGATCTGACAGCTCACATTGAATACTTTGAAATTCGTCATATGTGGACTCTAATTTATCCATTCGGGCTCTGAACTGACATAGCTTAGTCTTTTGTTCTAAATCTTTAATGAGATCATATGCGACCTGCACTCTCCCAAAGAGCCTTTGCCGTTTTAATTTTAACGAACAAATTTTGGTTGCAACTTTATCCATTTTGAAATGTATTAAATACGTAAATTAACAATTATAATAGTAGGTATCTACTCGCAACAAATAAAGTATTTTATTTGCACCCAATATTATCTACCTACCAGCTGAACTGATAAGCCGTATCTACCGAAACTACCTACTATTGATAATCGTCTTGTAATGAAACTAGTTTGAGTACAATTTCTAATCATGTAAATTAACTAATCTGTAAAGAATGTACATCCGCCGAAGGACCAATGTTTCGATAGCTGATTGGAAGCCTGTTACTTTCTACCGTGGAGTTCGGATTCTCCACCTATCACTGTTGGAATGGAAAAAGGGATGAAGGGGAAAAAATGGAATGTCCACCGAAAACAAGATGAAACCCTACCTTGCTGGTGACGTCCTGGGTCCCACACTTCATGCACTCAAGATAACTCGCGGTTGAAGGCATATATTTTGCGCGGATCCGGGTTTTGACTATAAGCGACGAGACACCAAAGTATTTGGGCTGCCAGTCCGCGCGGTGTAGAAATTGTACTGATTTCACGGTCAGGAATCACTCTTGAACCGGTGACAATAGCAAGATGGATGTAACAGGATAGGTAGGTAAGACGGGAGGGATAGATGGGAGTAGGTACAGATTTGCCCGAACAGTGTGCGTTGAAAATGTGTGATGCATGGTAAATGAAGGCGTTTTGCTTAGAATTGGTATTGCATTGAGTTATATATACCTATATATTTATTATATAGTTTGTATCCTGATGAAAAAGGCTATTGGTTTCAAAAAATGTTGATATGTATTATAAAGTAGTAGTTAAAACTATATTATCATTTTAATCTTTAAATAACAAGACTTCTCCGTGGGACAAATTTTGAAGTCTGTGTAAGGGATGTCAGCACCTGTTATTCGTTATTTTTCTTCATTACTATTCGAAGCTATGAAAATAACTTCTTCAATTTTACTTCTGAGTTATCGATGAAAAAACGTCTTCAACGTCTTCCCACTCTTATGATTGCCTTATAAGAGTGAAGCGTTTTTCACGATTGATCATGACTTCCTCACTAAGAGATTAGGGGAAACATTTGGTTAGAATTCCAAACAAAAATGGCTGGCATTCTATCTATCTAATCGCTTACAAACCGTGAAAGTAGAAAATGAACTTGTCTAACTTCGCAATTTGAAAAAATTCAGGAGTACCCCAAGGATCCAATCTGGGTTCATTGCCTTCATACTTTTTATAATTGACTTCGCCAAAATAATCGATTCATTTGGTATTTTGTCTCACTGCTATGTTGATGATCAGAAAGATTATTTAACAAACGAAATCAACAATGCCAAAATCCATATAGCTGAATATCTGGAAGCAACAACTCGTTGGAAATCTTCAAACAAGCTGAAACTGAATCCATCAATCCAAGACTTAGTTTCTCTGGGTGGCCACAAAAAAACGCCAGCATTTTGTCGACGATTCTCCTATTTCTATTTCCGGCAGCGATGTTTTCCAAAAACAACTGTCAAACTTCTTGGTGTTAATCTGGATTCGGACATTTCGCAAGTCAAATAACTGGGTGTTTTGCACCTAAAATGACTCAAGCCAGTCCGAAGAAACCTTGTACAGAGGCAACAAAATTACTCTTACGTAGTCTTATTTACCGATTACCGTAATGGCATTTATGCCTGCGTTCCAAAAGGCGTGGTTTGAAACCGGGGTCTCTAAATATTCGCACCTTTGAGAACACCTTCGTAACCTCCACTGGCCCAAGTTCCCTGAAAAATTCTAGTACAAATTGTGCTGGTTGGTGTGTAAATCCATTAATAAAATTACCCCATCTTACGTCTCTGAACTATGCGTCTCGGAAAACATTGGTCTGAGGCGGCCAACTCTTAGATCAGCAACATTAGCAATAGGCGGACTGGTGGAACTTCAGCGCAAGCCACATACTAAGTTTGGAGATCGCGTTTTCGGAGTATCTCAACCTAACGCTTAAAATAATCCGGAACTAAGATGCATTTTCATAAAAATCCTACGAAATGTAGATCCAAACTAAAAACCTGCCTTATTAGCTTACATAAAATTTATCTACCTGAGAGTACTGTTCTTGTATTGCCAGTAATATTTTATAAATACACTTTTATTTTTTAAGAATATTGCCAATAATGGCCTTTACATAGGAATTCAACGATTTGCATTAGATACAGAATGTACACAGTTAAGAAAAAAACATTCATGACAAAAAAAAATAAAAAGTACACATTGAAGTGACAGCACAAAGTACAAGCTATTATAAATACAAATATGAGGAAAAAGAAAACCCCATATACATGTATACAATATGTTTTGAACTAAAGAAATTACTACGTAAAGTACAAATCAAAATAAATAATTGTGATGACCGTGGCCGGTTATCAACATTACCTCTGGACTCCGTGGTGTGGATCCAGATTCCTTGTTGAGGTGATCTCAGTACAGGGTGAGATTGACAATAATAAGTCGTAGGTAGACTAATGACGTTTATTCCGAGATTGTGTACAGGTGTGCTTCGTAGGAAGCCAGAATGCAAAGAGGACGAGAGACAGCAATCACACCCTTTTATACGTTACTCGTGCTGTCTCACTCATACATGCATGTCTCGTTTATACCGCAAGACATACGTTCACCACATCGCTCCACACTTAAATCCGAAGACAGTTACACAACATGCTGATAATTATTTACAATACATACAAATATTCCAAGTAATTCATGTTGAGTCGAGAGCCGAGTCCTGTCTTCATTGACTCATCTGTGTGTCCGTGGTCGTAGTCGGTCCTTCCAATTTCCCGACGTAGACGCCACTGGATCACTGGAGCTGGAAGGAGAAGGAGAAAGACCCATTAGACTGTCATCCGGCACAAAGCTGGAGACATCGTAATCGTCATACGACAGTCTCTTCATCTCAGACGCGATATAAGGATTGCTGTGTTTCTTTTCCCATGATACACACAATTTAGACAACTGATCAAAATGCCTTTTCCAATACATGAGTTTACCATTTAAATTTACCTCAATTATGTAAAGTTTTTTCCTAATTGTTTATGTACCTTCCCTGGTACCCATTTATCATTGTTTTGGTCTCTGAAATCTCTAACCATTACCTTTTGATTAATCGAAAAACCCACCGATTCTTTATTATTTCTCTTATAATAATATTTTTGATTTTCCTGACATTTAGACATTTTAAATTTTATTTCTTTCTTAATTATATTATCCTTATCTCTCCCCCCTCTCGGTACAAAACTGTTTAAGTTTGACCTTAGTTTCCTTCCAAACATTACAACTGCAGGTTCTAAGCCAGTTGTACAGTGTGGTGCATTTCTGTAATCAATTAAAAAAAATCCTAATTTTTCCTCATAACCTGACTGAAACTTATTTCTTATCATCATTTTTTTTTTTAATTTTTACACGTTCGAACCGCGTTTTCTGCTAAACTGTTTGATTGTGGATGATTTACCGGAGTAGTTAAATGTTTGATGTTATTCATCTCACAAAACTCTTTGAAGTCCGCTGACATGAAAGCGGCTCCATTATCTGAAACTATTGTCTGTACACTCCCGAAATAACTAAATAAACCCTTTAATATTTTAATAGTGTTATACGAATTTGGAGAATTTACCTCTACACAGTCTTACCATTTTGAGGTTGAGTCAATAATCACAAGAAAATATTTATTTGCAATTGGGCCCGCATAATCAATATGCACCCTACTCCATATTTCTTCAGTTATAGGCCACGGAGTCAATTCGCTCTTTGGTTGAGAAGGTTGAACCTCTGAGCAAATTTCGCATCCTCTCGCTAAAAGTTCAATATTTCCATCTATCCCTGGCCACCAAAATATACCTCTGGCTAAACCTTTCATCTTTGCTATACCTAGATGAGATCTATGTAACAAGTTTAAAATTTTTTCTCTTAAAATTACTGGAATTATTTGCCTATGATTCCAGAAAAAACAATCATCAATTACGGATAATTCATTCCGTTTAATCCAGTAAATCCATTTTGAATCCTCCTTGTTAATTTTATTTGGCCACCCTGTTCTGAGATAATGTTTAATTTCCAATAAAATTTTATCTGTACTTGATTCCGATTTAATTTCCTCGACATCTATAGGTAAATCTCTGTTATTTTTAAATAAACTTAGAATTTGAGTATCAAAGTCATTCTCTACGTGAACTGGTTCCTCGACAGGAACGCGAGACAAATAATCCGAACAGTTCAATGCCGATTTCACGTACTGTACTTTATAATTGAACGACAAAAGAATTACACCATAACGTTGAAGTCTGTTACACGCTAATACTGGGATACCTTTCTTATCACCAAAAATTCTACATAACGGTTCATTATCTATTTCTAAAATGAATTCCCTTCCATAAATATACTCAAAAAATTTTTTCAACGCAAACACAATAGCTGTTGCTTCTAAGTCCAAAATTGAATATTTCTTTTCTGCTTTAGTTAATTTTCGAGAAACAAAAGAAATCGGTCTCTGTAAATTATCATCGTAACAATGCTAAAGTGTCGCCCCCAACCCTTTTGTTGAGGCATCTGTAACAATCTTCAATGTTACATCCGGATCATAATGAGCTAGCACTCTATCATCACATAAAATTGACTTAATTTTATTAAAAGCTTCCAAGCAATGTTGATTAAACTCAAAATGTGTATTTTTCCTCAATAAATTATGTAACGGATCTAGTAGTACTGACATATTAGGTACAAATGACCTGTAAAAGTTCACTAACCCCAAAAAACTTCATAATTCAGTAATGTCTTTAGGTTGCGATACTTTACTAATAGCGATAGTTTTGTCTTTCAATGGTTTAATTCCTTCTTTTGAAACTTCAAACCCTAGAAAAGTTACTGATGACGCCTTAAAAATACACTTGTGAATATTTACACTAAATCCACAATCTTTTAATCTATTTAACACTGCTGTTAAATTCTCATTATGTTCTTCTTCCGAATCTCCTGTTACCATAATATCATCTAAAAATACAGCTGTTTTTTTTCAAACCTTGCAAGCATGAAGCTATCGTTTTACAAAAAATAGCCGGCGCGCTATTAATTCCAAACACTAATCTCGTGAATTTAAACAATCCTAAATGAGTAGATTTAGTTGTGAAATCTTGACTTTCCTCATCTAGTTCTAATTGTAGGTACGCTTGCCTCAAGTCAATCTTGGAAAAAATTATTCCACCCGCCATTTGAGAAAACAACCATTCTATCCGTGGCATCGGATATTTATCTACCACTAGCTGTGGATTTATTGTTGCCTTATAATCACCGCAAATCCTTATTTCCCCATTACTTTTTACTATGGGAACGATTGGTGACGCAAACTTACTATAGTTTACCGGAACTAAAATACCTTCCGATTGTAAACGGCCCAATTCCGATTCAACCTTTGCTTTTAAAGCAAACGGTATATTTCTCGGATTGCAGAATTTCGGTTCAGCATTCTCTTTTAATTTCAAATGCACTTTATATTTATTGAATCTACCCAGTTTCTCCGAAAAAACCTCCGGGAATTTCTGAATTAATCTATCTACTACACTAGTATTATTCTCAACCATATTGTGAGAAAAATTTTCACTTCCCTCCTGGGATAAAGTAGATTGTAACCCCGTAAATCCAATATTAAACTTTTTAATGAAATCACGCCCTAGAACAGTAGTTGTTCCATTTTTTACCACGCAAAATTCTAACATTTCCCTATAACCGTTAAAATCAACTGTTAATAAGATACAACCCAATAAATTCAACTTACAGTTAGCGTAACCCGTTAAGGTTAAATCCTTTGATTTTAAATCCAAATGTTTGAAATGTTTAACATAATCTTTGTCTGTTAAAATCGAGACTGCAGCTCCTGTGTCTCATAACCCGTTTAGTTCCACATTATTCACTAAAACTTTGCACAATATTGGTTCACAATATACTGAGTTTATCCGAAACATTTTTTTATGTTCCTGCGTATTGACGAACACTGAAGAAATGTTATTATTATTTAAACCGCGACATATCTTCCCAATATGCCCTTTTCCTCTGCATCTATAACAAAACACGTCTTTTAATTTACAATTCGTCGCCTCAGTTCTTATTTGTCCAACAGACCTTTTTAGTTTTTGTTCAATCTCCACTTTAAAATTAAAAACAAAGTATGAAAAATGATAGTTAATCACTTAACTAAGAAATATTCAATTTAATTGGACCTTTACATTTACGGAAATAGCTTTATCTTAGACACCTATCATAATGTTTTATTGAAATAATTAAAGAAAACCTTCTCCTTCTGAAAATTTTTCTAATGGTCTGTTGGACAAATACGAACTAAAGCGACGAATTTACTGAATCGTGATAACTCCCACAATGTTTACATTTTGTTCGGTCCGCTGACCTCGCTCTGAACGATGTAACATTCTTGTCCGAAGTTCTAGAAAAATGTTTACCCGCCGAATTTTGTTTTGTGAAAAATTGTTCGATCTATTTTTAAATTTATTTACTATATCAACACTTTCCGTTATAATTTGCTTATTCATTACCTCGAACGAATCCATAGCAATAGCACATTCTATAACCTTTTTTAATGAAAAGTTTCAGCCTCTACATATAATTTCTCCTTAATACGCCCCACTCGAAGACCGGTGACAAAAACATCTTTTAAATTATATTCAAGTCTGTCCTCGAATTTGCAAAATCTAACGAGATTTCTTAACCGTGCTATAAAATCATTAAACCGATTCTGTACTTTTTTGTTTCGTAGCAAAAAAAATTTCGCGCTCTTTGAACACATTTCGTTTGATACTGTTACGTTACAAAAGATAAAGAATAGAGTCCCTTATTCCTGTTGCGAGGAGTTAGTGAATTGGGTCCCAGTGCACAGCTCGCCGCACCGCCCTCCTCTCCGCCCCCCTCTCCGCACGCGGAGGTCCGTGACCCGAGTACCGATCGGCACCCGGCACTCATTCAACCGCTTGCCCCTGGCGCGACAACAGTGTCCAAGTAATTGCGCTATGGCGCTCTCCGAAATTCTAGACTTGTGATTGTTTCTATAATGTGTATTGTGCACGAGAAGGCTCCAGCCCACCAGTAGCCTGTCTGACGACTACCTCATTTCCTGCTTTGTGAGTAAAATGAATCTTTGCCCCCTCTTGTGTGCTACATCCCGCGTTAAAATTCACTAATACGTGTGGAGAGTTGAGAGAGAGAAGTTCCCCGCCATGTTAGAATACTAGTCCTAGCAAGTACCCATGTGTAGTTTGCCGAGGCTGGCAATTGTAAAACCCTGTCTCCTTCTAAATGAATAAACCCTTTACGTGCAAAACTGTGTTCTGATTGAGGAAAGAGACCTGGAGATTGTTAGGAAAGGAGGAGGAGGAATTCACAAGCGAACCACAACACTCGCCTTGGTTTTAAGAGGAACCTTGCTTGCGCCGGCTTCCTGAGCTAGTTCTGTTGGCCTATTTATTACGTGTCCTTTCCAGGTTTGGTTTAGCAAAAGGCCGTAAGTATGCGGCAATGCTAACACTAGCGTCCAACTTAGGGGCAATTTTTTTCTTTCCTCCCTCTTCACGGTCCCACAGTCTCGTTCTTCAATCAGCAATTGTTTAAACTTTATAATGTATAATGTTTTGTCTTGTTATTCCCAATTTGTCTAGCATTTCCAACAGGAACCCCGGCGCGAACGTAACTTCGAATAGCAATTTAAATTATCACGGGCACGATCCCTTCATTTTCGAGTCGTCACTCGACAAAACATTGTCACCGGTATTCCTACGTGAAGTGCTCAACAAGTGAAGTGAAATGTATTAAATACGTAAATTAACAATTATAATAGTAGGTATCTACTCGCAACAAATAAAGTATTTTATTTGCACCCAATATTATCTACCTACCAGCTGAACTGATAAGCCGTATCTACCGAAACTACCTACTATTGATAATCGTCTTGTAATGAAACTAGTTTGAGTACAATTTCTAATCATGTAAATTAACTAATCTGTAAAGAATGTACATCCGCCGAAGGACCAATGTTTCGATAGCTGATTGGAAGCCTGTTACTTTCTACCGCGGAGTTCGGATTCTCCACCTATCACTGTTGGAATGGAAAAAGGGATGAAGGGGAAAAAATGGAATGTCCACCGAAAACAAGATGAAACCCTACCTTGCTGGTGACGTCCTGGGTCCCACACTTCATGCACTCAAGATAACTCGCGGTTGAAGGCATATATTTTGCGCGGATCCGGGTTTTGACTATAAGCGACGAGACACCAAAGTATTTGGGCTGCCAGTCCGCGCGGTGTAGAAATTGTACTGATTTCACGGTCAGGAATCACTCTTGAACCGGTGACAATAGCAAGATGGATGTAACAGGATAGGTAGGTAAGACGGGAGGGATAGATGGGAGTAGGTACAGATTTGCCCGAACAGTGTGCGTTGAAAATGTGTGATGCATGGTAAATGAAGGCGTTTTGCTTAGAATTGGTATTGCATTGAGTTATATATACCTATATATTTATTATATAGTTTGTATCCTGATGAAAAAGGCTATTGGTTTCAAAAAATGTTGATATGTATTATAAAGTAGTAGTTAAAACTATATTATCATTTTAATCTTTAAATAACAAGACTTCTCCGTGGGACAAATTTTGAAGTCTGTGTAAGGGATGTCAGCACCTGTTATTCGTTATTTTTCTTCATTACTATTCGAAGCTATGAAAATAACTTCTTCAATTTTACTTCTGAGTTATCGATGAAAAAACGTCTTCAACGTCTTCCCACTCTTATGATTGCCTTATAAGAGTGAAGCGTTTTTCACGATTGATCATGACTTCCTCACTAAGAGATTAGGGGAAACATTTGGTTAGAATTCCAAACAAAAATGGCTGGCATTCTATCTATCTAATCGCTTACAAACCGTGAAAGTAGAAAATGAACTTGTCTAACTTCGCAATTTGAAAAAATTCAGGAGTACCCCAAGGATCCAATCTGGGTTCATTGCCTTCATACTTTTTATAATTGACTTCGCCAAAATAATCGATTCATTTGGTATTTTGTCTCACTGCTATGTTGATGATCAGAAAGATTATTTAACAAACGAAATCAACAATGCCAAAATCCATATAGCTGAATATCTGGAAGCAACAACTCGTTGGAAATCTTCAAACAAGCTGAAACTGAATCCATCAATCCAAGACTTAGTTTCTCTGGGTGGCCACAAAAAAACGCCAGCATTTTGTCGACGATTCTCCTATTTCTATTTCCGGCAGCGATGTTTTCCAAAAACAACTGTCAAACTTCTTGGTGTTAATCTGGATTCGGACATTTCGCAAGTCAAATAACTGGGTGTTTTGCACCTAAAATGACTCAAGCCAGTCCGAAGAAACCTTGTACAGAGGCAACAAAATTACTCTTACGTAGTCTTATTTACCGATTACCGTAATGGCATTTATGCCTGCGTTCCAAAAGGCGTGGTTTGAAACCGGGGTCTCTAAATATTCGCACCTTTGAGAACACCTTCGTAACCTCCACTGGCCCAAGTTCCCTGAAAAATTCTAGTACAAATTGTGCTGGTTGGTGTGTAAATCCATTAATAAAATTACCCCATCTTACGTCTCTGAACTATGCGTCTCGGAAAACATTGGTCTGAGGCGGCCAACTCTTAGATCAGCAACATTAGCAATAGGCGGACTGGTGGAACTTCAGCGCAAGCCACATACTAAGTTTGGAGATCGCGTTTTCGGAGTATCTCAACCTAACGCTTAAAATAATCCGGAACTAAGATGCATTTTCATAAAAATCCTACTGTAGGGAAGGACACATAACAGCCATATATTACATTTTAACCGCGGGCAACCCAGGCAACGCGCATGCGCCTGCGAATACCATTTTGAATTCCGTTTGACAAAGGAAGCGGAATTCATTCGTTTTTCGACGCCTGACGCGCTGGTTGTGTGTTGTTCCTTACAAGTCTTCCAATGTAATACTTATCATTATCGTGTTTGCTAAACTTAAAATAAATCGTAAAACTCAGTATAAGAATGATCATCTTTTTATTCATCAGCACGATATATCTTTGGTAAATATATGGAGTCAGATAAAAGCAGTGAAAGTGAGTATCACCACGCGGCCGCTGAATAAATGCCGCTGTAAGGAACCCTTCCCTACACCGCCATTAACCTAGCTGAAACGGAAAGCCGGCGAATTTAGTCCTTTTTAATGCACCAAATAAGGATAAATACAAATTCTTTGAAAGGCATTTCATTAGACAGTAAGATGGTATCAGACAAGATAATTAGCAACGATGTTATACAGTTTTATGTCAAAGTTGGAATAAAAATGTTGGGTTTCGCAATCCACGATTAATTCAATTTACGTTTGACAATTAAAATTATTTACTTGAATTTGTGGGTATATGAGAACATTATATGGTAGCTGAAAAACAATGCAAGTTATTCATTATTTTATGAAGTCAAGTTAATTATAATCTCATTTTAAACCAAATGCTCATTTATCGCTGTTACTTGGTCGTGACAGCATAAACGTAGCATGATACATTTGTAAATTACTGAGGTTCCCCCGGTGGTCATAGTACTAGATTGAAGCTAAATTATTTGACATTAAGTATTTAAATATAAAATCGACTCACCGGGTTGTAGGATTGCTCAGGATTGCTCAGGATTGCTCACGTGTCTGATGAGTCATCTTTGGAAGTTCGCAAACGCCCAAAGCCGATGACAAGTAACCTCTAATAATTGTGCATTTGTGAGTTTTATTGTCGATTAGAACACTACAATCCCTTTTTGTGCTTTTGCTGATCGAAAGGAACTTCCGGAAACCCTGAAAACGGTTGACTGCCAAAACTTCTGACAGCATCCAGCGAGAGGACAAAGTTAATGGCGGATTCATGACGGAACAACTCGGCGCAGTTAAGGCACTTAAGGCGGATTCACATTGTCAAGCCTGGGTGAAGCGAATTACACAACGGCCTCGCGGAGCAGTCTTGCCGTAGAGAGAACTGATATCACGAAAAAGATGACTCATCAGACACGTGAATGTTTTAAAAAAAGTTTTTCATTAATCTAATTTTTTTTTCAGCATTTTTAGAAAATTGTTACATTAATTGATGCGTACACAATATGTTACAACTTAAATATGTTGCCTTTGAAAAATCTGCAGAGCTCATGTAATCCAATTGCATCTCAAAAACGTAACTACCTACAAATAAATTTGTCATCATTTAGAGTATTTCAATAATATTATTAAAGTTTAGCACTTTTCTTTTTGGTGATAATACTAAATTACATGAGTTTTGGAGATTTTTATATATATTTTTGCTCGAGTAATAAACCTTATAAATAATATTAAAACTTTAATCCTACGGATGATTTAGTCATCGTAGTCTTTACCAAATACTTTCTTGCATCATCTAAAGTAAAATATTAAAAATTTCAGTTATTTAAAAAAAAAAAAATTTAACCTAATTTTTAACAAATTTCAAAAAATTTTAACTTTAAATAAAAGCATAATCAATTTGCAACAAACATTTTTAGAAATCACTTTTAAACTTATATGGGTAATAAATTACAAAACAATTATTTCATACATTCACACTTCCTTTGAAATTTTGCCATACGTATTTGCCATTTCTGCTGCGAATTGTTCTTACCAAATTGGGAAATGATTACTATCGAAGAGGAAAATAAAGAAGAAAATACCAACGAATCAAACTCAAGTAATCTCATCGTAACCAACGAAGGAAACGCCAGCGGATCAAGAGCTACTGATCCTCCCACAATTCCAAGCGGAAAAATCAACAAAATCATCATGGAAGAAAACAGCAGACCAGCATCGGACGTACACCCAGTGTCAGTACGCTTACCAAGCTGTTGGAAGTCAAATATTGCTCTCTGGTTGGCCCAGGCCGAAGCACAGTTCGTGAATTCTCGGATAAAAGACGACTTTACCAAATACAATATCGTAATCGCCGCTCTTGATCCTGACACCCTGCAGATAATAAGCGACATAATAATTAATCCACCAGCCCAAGAAAAGTATATACGCGTCAAGACAGCCCTCATCGAACGTCTTCAGGACTCGGAGGAGAAGCGACTAACTCGACTTCTCACCGGCATCCAGTTGGAGGACCGAAAACCAACTGGCCTACTAAGGCACATGCAGGAGTTAGCTGGACCCGCTTTGGCAAAGAGCGCCATCGTCAGAACACTATGGTTGCAGAGACTCCCACAGCATGTCCAGGCGATACTGTCCGCACTATCAGACAACGATCTCGAACAACTTGCTTCAGCGGCGGACAAAATTATAGATGTGTACCAGGCAACCGAATGTACCGCGGTTGACCGCAACAAGCGACCAAGCACATCGCGAGTCGAAGAACCTGAGAATTCGATACTTCTAGAACTTCAAAAACAAGTACTCTCACTTACTAGAGAAATCAAACAATTGAAGTTGGACCAAAACAACGTCAATCGACAATCCAACTACGATGGACGAAATAGACAAAAATTTCGCCGAAATTCGCACGATCAATCCCCATCAAGACAAAACCCCGCTAGAAGACCAAGGTCAGAGTCTCGCGGGAGATCTCCGAACAGGAACCCTGAGGGATATTGTAAATGGCACAGCATTTATGGTGAAAAGGCATACAAGTGCTACCAACCATGTTCTTTTCCGAAGAAACACCAGGGAAACGACAGAGGAAGACCACAGTAGAGACATGTGAGCTTCCTGCTAATGGTCGTCGTCTCTTCCTATTTGATCGTGAGACACGTCAGAAGTTCCTCGTAGACACGGGTGCTGACGTCTCCATAATCCCCAGAGATTTTAACCACAATAAAAAATGCATCACCTCGGATAGCTGCACACCAGCATTGTACAGCGCCAGTGGTAATTGCATTAAAACCTACGGCACAAGAATACTAGAACTCAACTTGGGTCTACGTAGGACAATGAAGTGGAAATTTATAGTGGCAGATGTATCAAGAGCTATTCTGGGAGCCGATTTTCTGCACAACTTCAACCTTACCGTCAATCTAAAAAAGGCAGCGATCGTGGACTCGTCTACAGGATTGCTGATTCACGGCCCAAAATACAAGGGAACCTCTTCAGGCATTTCAACAATTTCTAATACCCTGAAGTATAGAGATATCCTCTGTAAGTACCCAAGCTTGACACGGCCTACCATGGAGACAACAGGAATAAAGCATACAGTGACACATTGTATTGAAACAAAAGGCCCCCCTGTAACCGAACGTGCGCGCAGGTTAGCACCAGCACTTCTCGAAGCAGCCAAACGCGAATTCAAATTTATGATGGAACAGGGAATATGCCGACCTTCCAAGAGCAACTGGGCCAGTCCGTTGCATATGGTAAAAAAGCCTAACGGTGAATGGCGTCCATGTGGAGACTATAGGCGATTAAACGCGAAGACCGTTCCGGACAAATATCCGATCCCTCAGCTCCACGACTTCACTCACAAACTATCAACAGCAAAAATATTCTCGACCATAGATTTGGCGCGGGCGTACCACCAGATACCCGTAGAACCTGAGGACATACCAAAAACGGCCATCATCACACCGTTCGGATTGTACGAGTTTACCACCATGCAATTCGGGTTATCCAACGCGGCACAAAGTTTCCAACGCTTTATGCACGCCATCACCAGGGATCTGGATTTTTGTTTCGTATATCTTGATGACATACTAATTGCATCCTCAAGTGAAGAAGAACACCAAAGACACTTGGACATCTTACTCAAACGCCTAGCCGACCATGGTCTTATCATTAACATCCAAAAATGTCAATTTGGTGCCTCAACTGTAAATTTTTTGGGACATACAATTACACCAACAGGGATGACCCCTATTAAAGAAAAAGTCAAAGCGATAACTGAATTTCCACTACCTAAAACTGCGAAGGGTTTACGTCGCTTTTTAGGTATGTTAAATTACTACCGAAAGTTCCTACCTAAAGCTATAAACCTTCAGGCGAAACTATTCGAATGCATAACTGGCTATAAGAAAAATGACAAAAGAATACTTACCTGGAACCAAGAAT
Source organism: Limnephilus marmoratus (assembly GCA_917880885.1). Lineage (NCBI taxonomy): Eukaryota > Metazoa > Arthropoda > Insecta > Trichoptera > Limnephilidae > Limnephilus > Limnephilus marmoratus. Next base: position 55,142,950 of record OU862906.1, on the reverse strand, counting down.
TAACAGCAGCGTTCGAAGATTGTAAAAAACACCTGGCGAATGCAGCGCTGCTGGCTCATCCGAATCCCAACGCGAAGATTGCCATCATGGTAGACGCAAGTGACACAGCTATTGGAGCATCTTTACAACAATCCAACGGCGACACATGGGAACCACTTGGATTCTTTTCTAAAAAATTCACTCCAGCTCAGCGGAACTACAGCACATTCGACCGCGAGCTAACAGGTGTCTACGAAGCCGTAAAATACTTCCGTAATAATGTTGAAGGACGAAATTTTATAATATTTACTGACCACAAGCCGATCACCTTTGCCTTTTGCAAGAAACGTGCCTCTAGCTCTCCACGCCAGGAAAGACAGCTGGATTTCATCGCACAGTTCTCAACGGATATCAGGCATATTTCTGGACTTCAGAATATAGTAGCGGACGCCCTATCTCGAATCGAAGAGATAAACTGCCCTACTACGATTGACTATGGGAAGATGGCAGAAGCGCAATGTCAAAACGACGAATTTATTAAGGCAAAAGCTGACACCGGCCTCTCCCTACGTCAAATGGTGATTCCCGGCACAGACAGATCACTTTGGTGTGACATCTCAACTGGTCATGTCAGACCTTTTGTTCCAACTACTATGCGAACCGAGGTAATTGAAAGCGTCCACAATGTCAGTCATCCAGGCATACTTGGGACAACAAATACAGTAAAATTGAGATTTGTGTGGCCCAACATGGCGAAAGACATAAAAACTTTCGTTAAAAACTGTATCCCTTGTCAAAAAGCGAAAGTCTCAAAACATACAGTAGCTCCACCCTCAGCTTATGTCTTACCAGAAGACCGCTTTCGCAACATACATATCGATTTAGTTGGACCTCTTCCAGCATGTAATGGATACCAATACCTGTTGACAATGATTGATAGATTCACCCGATGGCCAGAAGCAGTACCATTGAAAGACATGTCTGCAGAAACCGTCGCAAATGCACTGATGAACCACTGGATAGCTCGTCACGGGACCCCGGAGACGATAACTACAGACCAGGGTCGTCAATTCGAAAGCTTTCTCTTTAAGAAACTGGCGGAGAAATTGGGAATTAAACATAAAAGGACTACGGCATACCACCCACAAGCCAACGGCTTAATAGAGAGATGGCACCGTACTCTGAAAGCCGCCCTTAGTGCAAGCGGTGACCCGAACTGGTTGGAGACTCTTCCGCTCATACTACTCGGATTGAGATCTACTGTTCGCGAAGACCTAAAATGTTCCCCAGCTGAACTCACATATGGTAGAACATTAAGATTACCATGTGATTTCTTCACTGAAACACCTAAAGAAGAACCCGACACTTACGTAGGTCGACTTCAGAAAAAATTTGAAAACATCAAGCCAATACCTACCACCGCCCATGGATCAAGGAAATGCTTTGTACATAAAGACTTATCTCTAACTACCCATGTCTTTCTTAGAACAGACAGTGGAAGAAGGCCCCTTCAAAATTCCTACGAAGGACCTTATAAAGTGGAGGAACGCGATGAGAAAACGTTTGTCATCAACATAAAAGGCAAGAATAAACGTGTTTCCATTGATAGGTTAAAACCAGCCTTCCTACCTGTAGAGGAAAATGTACCAGTAGAAGAAAATATTCCTGTTTCGACAACTGTCCAGGAACCACTCCCAGAAATAAAAAGAACAAGATCTGGTCGTAGAGTCCATTTTGGCAATCGATACCGGGCGGAAAGCAAATAATTGGCAAAATTAAATATAATTAATTCTTTTCCTTCCTACAGATCCCATTTCAAATTAAAAATGACTACCAAAAATAATATTTAAAAACATATATAAAGCTTATATTATCTTAAACCATATATTTGTAAAATTACTGATACTAAAGACTTCAATTTTGAAAGAAATTTTGAACTCTAGTACTACTATTTGTTTTATACAATACATATCGGTCATCAAAGTGATGAACCATGTAATCAATGAAAATTTTTCATTTTTAAAAATCATGTAAACCATGTAACTAGTTTTAAGAAAAATTTAACACTGTATATTGTGTGAAAAACAATATACTTAGACAATAGTCATTTTTTTAAATTTAATATTACCAGAGTGTAATATGTCTTGTATTGACCATTTACTCAATATAACACATATTAACGTAAAAATAACCTTGTTTTAAAAAAAAAATAAAACATTCCGCAGCTAGCGATGAATATTTAAATAGTAAATTTAGCCACTCCGCTTTATGCGTTGAAGTTTTTATAAATTTTATACAATTTTTCTTTAGAAAACTTGTATAGAATTTTGCATTGAAATTTTTACATGTACCTATTTTTAAGCAAACATAAAACATTATATACCAATCAATGAAACCTTTTTATCTAGCTATAATCACTATTCATAATACTTATACAACTTATGCTAATAGTTACTTCTTAAAGGTTGTACAATTATTGTGCAACACAATCTTAATGTATCCTATATTGAACATGATTTCACCATAACAAAAAATAATCAGAGACTAAAATTTTTAATATAAATTGAACTCAGTTTTATTTGACTATCGTCATTCTTGATTTATTCAATAATTAGGTCTTGAGGAATGATTATTCTTAAAAACTTCATGTCTATGAAACATGATTTCACCATGTATGTTATACTAAGCTAATGTTACCGTGTAGTATGTAACGCTCTATATAATTCTTTTTTTCCATACACTTACAAAAGTGTGACGTGTGTTTCTCATATTTTGGTAGGTGTGTGATGTGTCATTCCACACACCTACGAAAACATGACGTACTTTTACCATACTTAATCAGTATGATAATATAAAATATGTGTAGAAGGTACGACGAACTGCCTTCTCCTTTCTTTTGTTGTATTACCATGTTTTGATAGTTGTGTGATGACTGATGACTTTTCCCACACCCGTCAAAACGTGAAGAAAATTTTTACCATGTTTATAGATAAATGTTGTACTACTCTTTCAGTACTTATAAACGCACAACGTAGTAAACCCTAGTAACCTGTATAATCATTAAAAAATTCTACTATTATCAGAAAAATGTAAAAACATAAAAATTTATTTTCAAATATTTATTTAAAATGTTAAAACACTAACAGTCTTTTCATCTATTTTCATAAAAATGTGAAAACTTGAAAAAGCTTTCCAAATATTAACATAAAATGATACCATGATATAACATGAAGTAACTTTCCAAGTATTTTCTTAAGATGTATATTTTATTCCATGCTAATAAATGCATGAAGTATATAATGTTAGATGCATATAAATTAATGATCTAAATAGGATATAAATTAGTCAATGTAATATTCCAACCAATTAATCTAAGGAACCAATTGCTTATACACATTCTTAAGGTAGTTCACTTAATTTTTATATGTTATAATATAATGAACTTTAATAATTTTAAGTACTCAAGCATATGATGTGTTGCTGCTTATGTGATGAGCATCATGCCTCGTATCGATATGATGTGGTTACCCCTTTCCTTATCTCTACGAAGTATGATGCCCATTATTTACTATTCTTTACTTATAATTTGTGTGAAGTTTCCACATATTCATTAGTTCTGGTTACGCAATATAGAGTAGATTCTTGTCACTCATCTTAATAAATAGATTTGATGCAACTTAATTTAGTTAACGGATTACACATTTATTTGAAAAATGTAGTTTTTCCTTCCCGTATCTTTACGAGTCATAAGAATTTCAATTACTCCTAACAATAATCTTTATAGTAAGACTCTTTATTTTAAAATAACTTAGAGTGATTTAGTTTAGCGTTTTTGTAAAAGTCCACTTGATTATTTTTTATGAACAGAAATATGTTTCATATAATATTTTTCTCTCGCCCCTTACAAGCTGGTCGACCCTGCATCGCAACCAGTATTATTCTGTCAATTTAAAACAATCAAACGGACATTAGGCGTTTTATAGAAATTGAACTATGATCTTAACCATGCCTGCTATTTCTAAAAAACTGGGCGGGAGGTATGTAGGGAAGGACACATAACAGCCATATATTACATTTTAACCGCGGGCAACCCAGGCAACGCGCATGCGCCTGCGAATACCATTTTGAATTCCGTTTGACAAAGGAAGCGGAATTCATTCGTTTTTCGACGCCTGACGCGCTGGTTGTGTGTTGTTCCTTACAAGTCTTCCAATGTAATACTTATCATTATCGTGTTTGCTAAACTTAAAATAAATCGTAAAACTCAGTATAAGAATGATCATCTTTTTATTCATCAGCACGATATATCTTTGGTAAATATATGGAGTCAGATAAAAGCAGTGAAAGTGAGTATCACCACGCGGCCGCTGAATAAATGCCGCTGTAAGGAACCCTTCCCTACACCGCCATTATACAATCTACCCACACACTACACACCTAATACCAAACTACGAAATGTAGATCCAAACTAAAAACCTGCCTTATTAGCTTACATAAAATTTATCTACCTGAGAGTACTGTTCTTGTATTGCCAGTAATATTTTATAAATACACTTTTATTTTTTAAGAATATTGCCAATAATGGCCTTTACATAGGAATTCAACGATTTGCATTAGATACAGAATGTACACAGTTAAGAAAAAAACATTCATGACAAAAAAAAATAAAAAGTACACATTGAAGTGACAGCACAAAGTACAAGCTATTATAAATACAAATATGAGGAAAAAGAAAACCCCATATACATGTATACAATATGTTTTGAACTAAAGAAATTACTACGTAAAGTACAAATCAAAATAAATAATTGTGATGACCGTGGCCGGTTATCAACATTACCTCTGGACTCCGTGGTGTGGATCCAGATTCCTTGTTGAGGTGATCTCAGTACAGGGTGAGATTGACAATAATAAGTCGTAGGTAGACTAATGACGTTTATTCCGAGATTGTGTACAGGTGTGCTTCGTAGGAAGCCAGAATGCAAAGAGGACGAGAGACAGCAATCACACCCTTTTATACGTTACTCGTGCTGTCTCACTCATACATGCATGTCTCGTTTATACCGCAAGACATACGTTCACCACATCGCTCCACACTTAAATCCGAAGACAGTTACACAACATGCTGATAATTATTTACAATACATACAAATATTCCAAGTAATTCATGTTGAGTCGAGAGCCGAGTCCTGTCTTCATTGACTCATCTGTGTGTCCGTGGTCGTAGTCGGTCCTTCCAATTTCCCGACGTAGACGCCACTGGATCACTGGAGCTGGAAGGAGAAGGAGAAAGACCCATTAGACTGTCATCCGGCACAAAGCTGGAGACATCGTAATCGTCATACGACAGTCTCTTCATCTCAGACGCGATATAAGGATTGCTGTGTTTCTTTTCCCATGATACACACAATTTAGACAACTGATCAAAATGCCTTTTCCAATACATGAGTTTACCATTTAAATTTACCTCAATTATGTAAAGTTTTTTCCTAATTGTTTATGTACCTTCCCTGGTACCCATTTATCATTGTTTTGGTCTCTGAAATCTCTAACCATTACCTTTTGATTAATCGAAAAACCCACCGATTCTTTATTATTTCTCTTATAATAATATTTTTGATTTTCCTGACATTTAGACATTTTAAATTTTATTTCTTTCTTAATTATATTATCCTTATCTCTCCCCCCTCTCGGTACAAAACTGTTTAAGTTTGACCTTAGTTTCCTTCCAAACATTACAACTGCAGGTTCTAAGCCAGTTGTACAGTGTGGTGCATTTCTGTAATCAATTAAAAAAAATCCTAATTTTTCCTCATAACCTGACTGAAACTTATTTCTTATCATCATTTTTTTTTTTAATTTTTACACGTTCGAACCGCGTTTTCTGCTAAACTGTTTGATTGTGGATGATTTACCGGAGTAGTTAAATGTTTGATGTTATTCATCTCACAAAACTCTTTGAAGTCCGCTGACATGAAAGCGGCTCCATTATCTGAAACTATTGTCTGTACACTCCCGAAATAACTAAATAAACCCTTTAATATTTTAATAGTGTTATACGAATTTGGAGAATTTACCTCTACACAGTCTTACCATTTTGAGGTTGAGTCAATAATCACAAGAAAATATTTATTTGCAATTGGGCCCGCATAATCAATATGCACCCTACTCCATATTTCTTCAGTTATAGGCCACGGAGTCAATTCGCTCTTTGGTTGAGAAGGTTGAACCTCTGAGCAAATTTCGCATCCTCTCGCTAAAAGTTCAATATTTCCATCTATCCCTGGCCACCAAAATATACCTCTGGCTAAACCTTTCATCTTTGCTATACCTAGATGAGATCTATGTAACAAGTTTAAAATTTTTTCTCTTAAAATTACTGGAATTATTTGCCTATGATTCCAGAAAAAACAATCATCAATTACGGATAATTCATTCCGTTTAATCCAGTAAATCCATTTTGAATCCTCCTTGTTAATTTTATTTGGCCACCCTGTTCTGAGATAATGTTTAATTTCCAATAAAATTTTATCTGTACTTGATTCCGATTTAATTTCCTCGACATCTATAGGTAAATCTCTGTTATTTTTAAATAAACTTAGAATTTGAGTATCAAAGTCATTCTCTACGTGAACTGGTTCCTCGACAGGAACGCGAGACAAATAATCCGAACAGTTCAATGCCGATTTCACGTACTGTACTTTATAATTGAACGACAAAAGAATTACACCATAACGTTGAAGTCTGTTACACGCTAATACTGGGATACCTTTCTTATCACCAAAAATTCTACATAACGGTTCATTATCTATTTCTAAAATGAATTCCCTTCCATAAATATACTCAAAAAATTTTTTCAACGCAAACACAATAGCTGTTGCTTCTAAGTCCAAAATTGAATATTTCTTTTCTGCTTTAGTTAATTTTCGAGAAACAAAAGAAATCGGTCTCTGTAAATTATCATCGTAACAATGCTAAAGTGTCGCCCCCAACCCTTTTGTTGAGGCATCTGTAACAATCTTCAATGTTACATCCGGATCATAATGAGCTAGCACTCTATCATCACATAAAATTGACTTAATTTTATTAAAAGCTTCCAAGCAATGTTGATTAAACTCAAAATGTGTATTTTTCCTCAATAAATTATGTAACGGATCTAGTAGTACTGACATATTAGGTACAAATGACCTGTAAAAGTTCACTAACCCCAAAAAACTTCATAATTCAGTAATGTCTTTAGGTTGCGATACTTTACTAATAGCGATAGTTTTGTCTTTCAATGGTTTAATTCCTTCTTTTGAAACTTCAAACCCTAGAAAAGTTACTGATGACGCCTTAAAAATACACTTGTGAATATTTACACTAAATCCACAATCTTTTAATCTATTTAACACTGCTGTTAAATTCTCATTATGTTCTTCTTCCGAATCTCCTGTTACCATAATATCATCTAAAAATACAGCTGTTTTTTTCAAACCTTGCAAGCATGAAGCTATCGTTTTACAAAAAATAGCCGGCGCGCTATTAATTCCAAACACTAATCTCGTGAATTTAAACAATCCTAAATGAGTAGATTTAGTTGTGAAATCTTGACTTTCCTCATCTAGTTCTAATTGTAGGTACGCTTGCCTCAAGTCAATCTTGGAAAAAATTATTCCACCCGCCATTTGAGAAAACAACCATTCTATCCGTGGCATCGGATATTTATCTACCACTAGCTGTGGATTTATTGTTGCCTTATAATCACCGCAAATCCTTATTTCCCCATTACTTTTTACTATGGGAACGATTGGTGACGCAAACTTACTATAGTTTACCGGAACTAAAATACCTTCCGATTGTAAACGGCCCAATTCCGATTCAACCTTTGCTTTTAAAGCAAACGGTATATTTCTCGGATTGCAGAATTTCGGTTCAGCATTCTCTTTTAATTTCAAATGCACTTTATATTTATTGAATCTACCCAGTTTCTCCGAAAAAACCTCCGGGAATTTCTGAATTAATCTATCTACTACACTAGTATTATTCTCAACCATATTGTGAGAAAAATTTTCACTTCCCTCCTGGGATAAAGTAGATTGTAACCCCGTAAATCCAATATTAAACTTTTTAATGAAATCACGCCCTAGAACAGTAGTTGTTCCATTTTTTACCACGCAAAATTCTAACATTTCCCTATAACCGTTAAAATCAACTGTTAATAAGATACAACCCAATAAATTCAACTTACAGTTAGCGTAACCCGTTAAGGTTAAATCCTTTGATTTTAAATCCAAATGTTTGAAATGTTTAACATAATCTTTGTCTGTTAAAATCGAGACTGCAGCTCCTGTGTCTCATAACCCGTTTAGTTCCACATTATTCACTAAAACTTTGCACAATATTGGTTCACAATATACTGAGTTTATCCGAAACATTTTTTTATGTTCCTGCGTATTGACGAACACTGAAGAAATGTTATTATTATTTAAACCGCGACATATCTTCCCAATATGCCCTTTTCCTCTGCATCTATAACAAAACACGTCTTTTAATTTACAATTCGTCGCCTCAGTTCTTATTTGTCCAACAGACCTTTTTAGTTTTTGTTCAATCTCCACTTTAAAATTAAAAACAAAGTATGAAAAATGATAGTTAATCACTTAACTAAGAAATATTCAATTTAATTGGACCTTTACATTTACGGAAATAGCTTTATCTTAGACACCTATCATAATGTTTTATTGAAATAATTAAAGAAAACCTTCTCCTTCTGAAAATTTTTCTAATGGTCTGTTGGACAAATACGAACTAAAGCGACGAATTTACTGAATCGTGATAACTCCCACAATGTTTACATTTTGTTCGGTCCGCTGACCTCGCTCTGAACGATGTAACATTCTTGTCCGAAGTTCTAGAAAAATGTTTACCCGCCGAATTTTGTTTTGTGAAAAATTGTTCGATCTATTTTTAAATTTATTTACTATATCAACACTTTCCGTTATAATTTGCTTATTCATTACCTCGAACGAATCCATAGCAATAGCACATTCTATAACCTTTTTTAATGAAAAGTTTCAGCCTCTACATATAATTTCTCCTTAATACGCCCCACTCGAAGACCGGTGACAAAAACATCTTTTAAATTATATTCAAGTCTGTCCTCGAATTTGCAAAATCTAACGAGATTTCTTAACCGTGCTATAAAATCATTAAACCGATTCTGTACTTTTTTGTTTCGTAGCAAAAAAAATTTCGCGCTCTTTGAACACATTTCGTTTGATACTGTTACGTTACAAAAGATAAAGAATAGAGTCCCTTATTCCTGTTGCGAGGAGTTAGTGAATTGGGTCCCAGTGCACAGCTCGCCGCACCGCCCTCCTCTCCGCCCCCCTCTCCGCACGCGGAGGTCCGTGACCCGAGTACCGATCGGCACCCGGCACTCATTCAACCGCTTGCCCCTGGCGCGACAACAGTGTCCAAGTAATTGCGCTATGGCGCTCTCCGAAATTCTAGACTTGTGATTGTTTCTATAATGTGTATTGTGCACGAGAAGGCTCCAGCCCACCAGTAGCCTGTCTGACGACTACCTCATTTCCTGCTTTGTGAGTAAAATGAATCTTTGCCCCCTCTTGTGTGCTACATCCCGCGTTAAAATTCACTAATACGTGTGGAGAGTTGAGAGAGAGAAGTTCCCCGCCATGTTAGAATACTAGTCCTAGCAAGTACCCATGTGTAGTTTGCCGAGGCTGGCAATTGTAAAACCCTGTCTCCTTCTAAATGAATAAACCCTTTACGTGCAAAACTGTGTTCTGATTGAGGAAAGAGACCTGGAGATTGTTAGGAAAGGAGGAGGAGGAATTCACAAGCGAACCACAACACTCGCCTTGGTTTTAAGAGGAACCTTGCTTGCGCCGGCTTCCTGAGCTAGTTCTGTTGGCCTATTTATTACGTGTCCTTTCCAGGTTTGGTTTAGCAAAAGGCCGTAAGTATGCGGCAATGCTAACACTAGCGTCCAACTTAGGGGCAATTTTTTTCTTTCCTCCCTCTTCACGGTCCCACAGTCTCGTTCTTCAATCAGCAATTGTTTAAACTTTATAATGTATAATGTTTTGTCTTGTTATTCCCAATTTGTCTAGCATTTCCAACAGGAACCCCGGCGCGAACGTAACTTCGAATAGCAATTTAAATTATCACGGGCACGATCCCTTCATTTTCGAGTCGTCACTCGACAAAACATTGTCACCGGTATTCCTACGTGAAGTGCTCAACCAAGAAAGTTGTCGCCGTGAATAATATAGTGTTTACAAGTGTCGACCGACTAAATTTGCTAGTTTCAAATACAAGTTAATAGTGGAAATGAACACAAATATTTAAAACAAAGTTATTCAACAATTAAAATCCTTTAGATGATAAACCAATTACCCGCTTCGTTCCCGAAAGTTAATAAACCTATTATTTTATAATTAACCTATTTCGCAAGTACTGGTCTGTATTTATATCGACATATTTTGCAGCTTAAGGGAACAAGTGGATTAAATTCTTTCTGCCATTTGACAATTGGGCATTTTTTTTTACTTCTGCCGTCCGTTTCTTCTTTTTTTTTCTTTTCCTTCTATTATAAAGAAACATACGACATTATTCGAAAAATGCCTAGTTCGCGTTGACGTCGATTCCTCGAAAGCTAACATTACATCCATATGCACACTATCTGCATATAATCCTTGTTATGACGAAAGGAAGTTGGCTTGTAAATACCAATAATTGGTGATGCTCAAATCAGGCTACAGTCTAGCCACAAAAATCTGGATTTTTTCACAAAATCACGTTTTTTGAGGCAAACCGCTGCCCAATTTTTTTCGTTTTTTGGACTTTGAAAATTTTCAACAAATTTCCAAAACATCTGGATTTTTTCACAAAATCACGTTTTTTGAGGCAAACCGCTGCCCAAATTTTCAAATAATCCAAACACTTATAAAAAACGCGTTTTTTTTTTTGCAAAAAAAAAACTTTTTGTAAAAAATACGTCCCCAGTGGTCAAATCTCTGCCCAATTTCTTTCCAATTGCGAGTCTAGTTCTCACATTTTCCAACATAAGGTCACTCTGACACGATCCTATACACCATGGAAGTTCCTCAAGTTACGCTGGGTATAATCCCGCACATTTTTACTTCAAGAAAGGAAGAACTACTACAGGCCCTGAGAAATAGAAAGATTTCTCCTAGGAATAAATCCAAAAAATGCCTTACTCTATATGCTTCTTTCTACAACAAAAAAAAACATCAGGAGGTTGCAATTTCAACCGGAAGTCACCTCTCACGGAATCAGTAAATTCCATCACATCAAGTACTCAGGCTAGCAAAACATGCATCTTGTTAACCCTGACCATTATTACGCCCCTGACCTCTCTTGGCCAGTCGTCAATCAGTGCGATGCGGTCTCTTTAAAAGTCTTATAATTCTTATCATAAATGACGTGAGTTACTTGTAATTATTAAATGTAAATAATCACCCATATGGGCATTCGTAAGGTAATCCTTACACCCGGAGGCACATTAATGTGAACGGTAGCCTAACTCCTGTACATTCTTTTTCTTTTTGCATAATTTTATATGTTCTTGTACATCCTGCGTGCCTTGCCTGCTGTACCACAAGAGCACCTCTTGGGGCACCGTTTTCATACTTGTATGCATCCTCTTCCTGAAATTGATCACTTCGGGAAAGGGCCTCCTTTTCCTCCTACCATCAACGGTTCCGAAAACTCTTGCTCCGAGACGTCGCTTTCCTTTTCACAATTCTTGCAGCATCCGCGCATTTTTTTTCTCACCTCATCGTCTCATCTTGTCATATCACCTTTTTTAATTGTTTTGTGTCGGGTTTTTGTCGTACCAGTACGTCCCTACCCTAATGTTGTAAATATAAAATCATAAGTGCAAGTCTGTATAATAACCATTGGTTTCAGACCATTGCCGCAGCTCGCTACTATGGTCACAGCACCATATTGTAAGAATGTCGCGACGATTTCTGTTATAATATGAAATCCTCCCGTTTTTTTTTTCTTTCTTTTTTTCTTTTTTTCCTCTTCACCCCATCCTACACATTCATAGTAATGTTGTATATTGGGGATCGTTTCGAATACACCAAATGAACACACCTATCAGGTCACATTCGCTGGATTTGAAACAATTCAAGAGCAACCTTGTTGCTACTTGTGGTTTTTTCATCTTTTTCCAAAAATTAGAATGGCGCTCAACCCAATTGCTCTATTTTTTTCCAGAATCGTATTTTGTCGGATTCTGAAAAAATTTTTTTTTTTTTTTTTTGTTATAAAAGTGACAATACGTTTCGTCTCTTCATTAACATTGTTCTTTGTACATATACAACTTTATCATGAGGTACAATATTTTATCATGACATCAGTTTCTTTTGTCCTTTATTGTACCATTATTCTTGTTTGAAGTTTAAAATCTTGGCCAGATCTTCAATAAAATTTGTGTTTATCGCCTTTTGGCAAGTCTTGTAACGTATGCTAATATGAAATTAGTAAGCTACAGCAGTGCCGTATTAATTACATCATTGCAAACCGCCGTCTGTATTGAATGGGGACCCACATTTTCGAACGTAAACTTTTGTAACATTATAGGCGCGAGCCTTACAATATCTACTATTATAGGTGTGAACCTTACAATATCCACTGCTATAGATGCGAATCTCATAATATCTTTGTGTTTTTACACGTCACGGGGAGTCCGTCATAACTACTCATTGTTTGCTCGTCAACACAGGGTTGTTGATCGAGAGGGTGATTTATCTCATTAAATTGTTTTAAATACCTATTGGGTTACTGTCTTTCAATACTGGGCAAATTTGTTGTAAATCGTTCATTCCTGTCACGTGAGACGTGAAAACGTGACAATATTCACCATGAGTCGTGCGAACGAAATAATATCTACCCCCATGTTCGTGTGACTTACCAAGTGTAGATCACACACCTTTTATTTTCTGTTATCAGAAAATTATTGCTTTTGCAGCAGAGTATCAAAATCAAAATCAAAATCAAAATCAAAATCATTTATTGTACAAAATTAACATTTAGTACAAAAGGTATAACTTATAGGTACCTATATCCTATTTCTTCCAGTTAACCTAACATGTTGTACAGATTTGAACACAAAAAATATTAAAGTGGTGTAATACAAAGGGAATTTGTTTTAATTTTTTATATAAACGTAAACATAAAACAGTTGTACCTATGTGAGGTATTCACTTAATGTGTAATGAGACCTGTTCAGGAGGAATGTTTTTAGTGATGACTTAAATCTGAGTGTATCTTGTATTTGTTTAATGTCGTGTGGAAGGTTGTTGTATACTTTAATGGCCATGTAAAAGGGTCCTTTTTGGAAAATTGTTTTGTTTGCTCTTGGTATTAATAAATTTTCTGTAAACCTTGTAGCGTGTTTATGTGTAGAGTTTTTTTGTGGAAACTTTTCTGGAGATGATCGCACTAACATGCATAACTCTATTATATATATGTCGGTGACTGTAAGAATTTTCAATTTTTTAAATATAGGTCTACATGAATCCCGATTAGCAGAGTTTGTCATTTTTCTTATACATCTTTTTTGGATGATAAAAACATCTTTGGCGTTTACTGAGTTTCCCCAAAAGATAATTCCGTATTTTATTATTGAATATACATAACCATAGTATGCGGCCATTACCGATTCGATGTTTAATATATTTCTCAGTGTACCTAGAACGATAGAAAAGCTACTGATTTTGGCTACTATTTTGGATACATGTTCTTTCCAGTTTATATTTGCATCTAGTTGTATTCCCAGCAGTGAACAAGTTTGGGAAGGTTCGATAATATTATTATTGAAGTTTACATTTATGTTTATAGGTGTAGCTTGCACTGGACAAAATTGTAAAACTTGAGTTTTGTAAGTGTTGAGTGACAGATTTTGTGATAACAGCCAATTTGCTATTGATTGACAAGTCTCGTTAATACGTTTATTAAATTCGTCAACGTCTTCATTACATTCAAACAACAAAGCAGTGTCATCAGCAAACATTGAACATTCTGTGCCAGCAATAATTGGAAGTTCGTTTATGTATATAAGAAACAGGAGGGGCCCAAGAATGCTTCCTTGAGGCACACCCTTGTTGATTGTTCTCCATTTGGATTCTACCATGTATTGCATCATTTTTTCGTCAATGTTTGAAATTTGAACTTTTTGTTTACGATTTATTAGGTACGATTCAAACCATTTTAATGCTAAACCTCTTATACCGACGTGTTCAAGTTTAATTAGAAGAAGCTTATGATCAACATTGTCGAATGCTTTTGAGAGGTCGAGAAAAATACCTACGGTTTTTTTGCTAATATTAATACTTTCCAGAATTTTGTTCATGAAATTGACGACTGCTTGTGTTGTCGAACGGCCTTTACGGAATCCAAATTGTTGTGGACATATTATCTTAAAGTTTTCGAGAAAGTTGTAAATGCGATTGTACATTGCTCTTTAAAATATTTTTGAAAAATTTTGTAATAAGGATATTGGTCTATAATTTGAGATTTCCTGTTTGGGACCCTTTTTATATAAAGGCACAATAATAGATTGTTTTAGGTGTTCTGGGAAGGTTCCTGATTCAAAAGATTTGTTAATTAATATTTCCAACGGGTAACTCAACGCTTCTGCACTTGCTTTAATAATTTTTATAGGGACTTTGTCAGTGCCGACACTGCTTTTATCTTTCAGTTTTACGATAATTCTGAGAATTTCCTCCTTGCTTACAGGCGTTATAAAGAATGATTGATACTGTTTGTTTGTGACTGTGTTAGCAGATTGTGTACGTTGAGATGTATTTTGTGGTTGTAGCGAAGGTGCAAAGAAAGTATTAAATTCATTTGCAATGTTTTCTGGTTCTGATACCATGGTATCATTTATTTTAAGACAGATTTTTGGCTTAATTTTAGATTTTAAATTATTTGAGTTATATTTTATTATGTTCCATGATCTTTTGGTTTTATTCTGCGCATTTTGAATACGTTTACTATTGTAATTTCGTTTAGCTACTTGTTTTACTTTACTGAGAACTTTTTTGTATTGTTTGTAATGGTTTATGATTGACAGGTCATTTGTGTTTTTTTGTTTTATGTATAGATGTCTTTTTTGTGTAATAGATATTTTAATACCAGGTGTTATCCAATTTGTTTGGCGTTTTTGGGGATATCTATGTTGTTTAAAGGGGAAAAAAAGTTTCATACCCTCATTTACTTTATTAATGAAGTACTCATAACTGTCATCAATGGATTCAAACGATTTTAATAGATCCCAACATGTTCCTGATAAGTAATTGTTAAATTTTTTTGTATTTTCTTTATTAAATAATTGTTTTTTTGCATACCAAGTTTGTTTGATATTATTTTCTGTTTTTATGTGCATTAACTGTGCCATGTGATCTGATACAGCTAATTCTGTGACTTCCCATGCGTATGAACTTTTTGGTATATTTGTACATATATGATCAATTATACTTTTTTATTTCCTTGTATACGAGTGGGTTTATCAATAATCAATCGTATGTTGTATGATTTTAAAGTGTTTTTGAGTAAGTCAGCGTTTTTGTTCTTGTAGTGTGTGTCAATGTTAAGGTCTCCGCAGAGTATTATTTGTTTTTTATTGTTTTTGCAAATTTTGTTTAAAAGAAGTTCAAGTTATTCAAAAAATATATTAATATCGGAGTCATTATAGTAAACTGTACAAATGATCATTTTAAGCCTTGGAATTTCAATGCCAACACATTCAAATACAAATTCTTTTGTTATTTGTTTAACATATTCTAGTTCAGTAAATGTAATATTTTCATTTAAGTAAATAGAGACGCCTCCGTGAAAATGGCTCTCTCGACAAAAAATTGAACCTAATTTGTAACTATTAAAATTAATAGATGTCGCTTCATCTTTCTGTAGCCAGTGTTCGCTAACACAAAATACATCAATGTTTTTTTCATACAGAATATTTTCTAGTTCTAGGATTTTATTTCGGATGCATTGTACATTTTGATGCATTATATTGAAGGTGTTTTTCATATTTTGATTGTTACCTATGTTACTGGTTTCAACAGAAATGTCAGTGGGTAAGTGAATCATAATCTTATTTTGTATATAATGTAAGGTAGGGATAAATGTTTAAGTATTTCAGATTTAAAATCCATTTCCAAAGTAGCAAGATGAAAGTGTCGCAAAAACAATAGTGTGCATAATAAATAATAGTAATGATCGTAATCCTCCATGTGTAAGTGTGAAGTGCAGTTAATAAGTATGCGTATCCATTTATTCGTAAGTCATAAGGAAATTAAGGTATTCTCTGAAGTAACCTGAATTGCTCGCGAATCTAAGTTTTGGCGTACGTAGACTCGGCCCGATTTTACCCATACAAAAGCCAGTTTTTTTTTCAATTGCCATTTTTTTTGCTAGGTATAGTAGACGTTTATTACATGAGGTTAAGTGTTCCGAGATGAAAACTGGCATACAGGGACCAGAGAGACCTATAGAGCTTGTGTTGAGCTTATCTTCCTTACTTATGGCATTAAGGTTATACCGTTTAGCATTGTTTAAAAATTCATCCCTTAAATGCATGTGTCTAAACCGTATAATTATTGGTCTAGATCTATGTGGGACTGTCCTTCCAGGAACCCTATAGCTGGTTTCTATGTCCTTGTTCGTTGTGGTGGTTTTTATTTCCTTGTTTATGTTGAAGATAATATTTTGCAGGTTTTCATCTTCAAACTCCGGTACTCCTCTAATTTCCGCATCAAAAATTTTTTGTTGACGATCTTGTTCGTCAATTTTTTGCTCAAGCCTTGTTAGCTTGGCTTCGAGCTCTGTATTTTTTTGCTGTACGGAATCTATGGTTTTCAATTTTTCCATAGATTTTTTTAATTCTGCCTCGAATCCCTCCATTTTAGAGCTGAAGAACGTTAGCGAAGCTTTAAATTCTGTGAACTCGGTGTAAATTGCCGTCACTTGAGACTGGACGTTCTTGAATCCTAGCAATTCTGTTTTGATGTGTCGAAGTTCAGCCATAATTAAGTCGTGCTGCGTTTCTCCTTGTGCGAGTCCAGGCTTGTTGGAGCTGGCCGCAGCGCTATCCTTTCCCGTGGATCTCGTCGTACTCCGCGTATCGGTCTTGCAACTGCTGCACTTAATGGTTGCTCGTTTCTCCTATGTTAGCTTGCGGTACTGCGCCTCTCCTATTCCACCGCAGGCGAAATGTAGATTTTCTTTGCAGCAAGAGCAGTAAAACATTGACTCCTTCGTTAATATTGGTTCAGGACACTTGAAGCATGCTATGTTCTCCATTTCGATTTATTGTATTAATATGTGTTATATATTTATATTATATGTGTTTATATTGTTTTGGTAGTAGCGCCTGTGGGCAGGCAATCAGGGTAATCTGTGATTTGGTATTAGCGCCTGTGGGCAGGCAATCAAGGTAACCTGTAATTTGGTACCTGATTGAAATTATTTATACCGCACAGTTTCGTTGCGCCTGTGGGCAGGCAATCTGGTTAACCTGTATAATGTACTAATTGTACCTGATTGAAATTATTTCTACCGCACAGTTTCGAGATTGTTATTGATTTTAATTATATCACTATTAAGTTATCGAATTGCGCAACTGTTTTTTAAAACACTAGTAATTAGCACTGTGGTGTACTGTAACACAACTTTATGTTTAATGACAACCCATTACTCATTATTATTAGATATTTTAGTGATCAATTCAAAACAGTACAATGTTGTTATTTTTTGGTGACAGAAACAGCCGTGAAAGTGGTTATGAGTGTAAATTTTGGCTTTTGGCCGATGCACTTTATTGTTTTTCACTATTTCACACACTTTTCAGACTTATTTAGATGTTATTTTGCGGTTTGTACGTTAAATAATGCACTCTTAAAATGATGTGTCAATCTCAGTACAATGTTGTTATTTTTCGGTGACAGAAATAGCCGTGAAAGTGGTTTATGAGTGTAAATTTTGGCTTTTGGCCGATGCACTTTATTGTTTTTCACTATTTAACACACTTTTCAGACCTATTTAGATGTTATTTTGCGGTTTGTACGTTAAATAATGCACTCTTAAAAGGTGTTACTCATTAACATGCCCGTGGACTTCCTGTCACAAGAACCCAGGAACTATCCACTATCTCAAAAGGACTAATCATACGCTTCACTCATGATTATGGGGCATCGTGTCGTAGGAGTTAAGTTGATGGACACAAAAAAAACACCTAACTCGTTGTCTGGGAGACGAACAAGAAAACCCCCCCAGGTTTGTGAGATTTGAGCAAGGGTCTGTCATTTCTCGCAAACAAGTAGGAGAATAAAATGACCCTCTAATCTTCTACCCAATACACGTGGAGGATTAGACTCTTTTATGTCAGTGTATTCCTTTTGTCCTACACTACCAAATGGTATTGTAATGTGCCAGGATAACTGCTGTAGACCTTGTTTCACCTTCCACTCAGAGGTCGAATTTCGGAAATAGCCGAGTCCTCAGCAGTTTTCTTCGTTCAAATGTTTCCAATTGTCACCCTTTCCCTTCCTCGAAATTATCCGTGAATGGGGATATATGCGTTACGCACTTGGCGTTTCGTTTGTCAAATGGGACAACCTTCATACACGGATCCTTTCAACTTCCTACTCCTTTCCCACTTTTCATAACTTATTTGTACTCAATGTTTTTGTTCTTCGAAAGTAGAAAAATGCTACCGTATAAACGTGAGCATAGGTCATGGAAGACCAACTTCTTTCGAACGGGGCATTTTGTCATACGTACAATCCCTTACCCACGTGTTTTTGGAAATGTATTTAGTTTAAAAAAAAACTAAATGGGTTAAACAGAACCTTCCTTGAATACGTACCTGTAATATGTATAAGTCTGTAGTTGCATTTAGTTAACTCTCTCTCCGTCTCTCTCTCTCTCTACACGTCAAACAAATCCAATCTTTCTCAACATGCACACCTTGTTTCTCTCCAAACCTTTTCATCATTGGTCTACCAGGCAGGTAACTTCAAGAATTTTGTTCTAATAATAATTTTTTCGCCGGATTAATAAGAAGACCAGCAGCTCTTCACCCTATCTACACCTGCGCCTCTCTTCATGCTGCCTTCACTACCGTCACGGAGGTCCCATGCCTTCAAACCCTGCGTACCAAAAGCACCCGACCGCACCTAACTTAACCTAGTGTGAGTCGTGCGTGTAGTTGCGAATTGTATCATCACAAAACCATCACTCAAACAAACCCGAGCACGTCAGCTCTAAGTTGGTTCATGTTCCTGTTGCCATTGTACAAATGTCCCTACGGCATCTCGCAAATGTTCCGGTTGCCATCGTGGTGCAAATGTTCCTGCGGCATCTCGCAAATGTTCCTGTTGCCATTGTACAAATGTCCCTGCGGCATCGTGCAAATGTTCCTGCGGCATCTCGCAAATGTTCCTGTTGCCATTGTACAAATGTCCCTGCGGCATCTTGCAAATGTTCCGGTTGCCATCGTGCAAATGTTCCTGCGGCATCTCGCAAATGTTTCTGTTGCCATTGTACAAATGTTCCTGCTGCATCTTGCAAATGTTCCAGCTGCACCTTGCAAATTGCTCTGTTGCCATCATGCCAATGCACCTGTGCCCTTGCGCAAATAACAATACCAACGATTGTTCACACAACGATCCCACTGTATACAAACCAGTGTACCAACCACCATCACAACAACGGCTGTCATGCACACAAACCACCTCCTCTATAAAGGACCAACCACCAATTACAATTCCACTCTCCAGTACCTCAATGATGTCATACTGGTCCACCCACAGGATTCGGAAGCAGCTACCTTTTTGACCTCTGTGACAGGTAGAACCCTCTCCACCACCAAGAAGCCTCATCCTGCGTTCTCTTCTTCGTGTTTTCTTTAAGGCCCTAGTGTTCCTTGAGTGTAATCTCAAACGGGCCAGGTTACTGTGACAAAGTAACCTTGTAACTTCAGTGTAACGTTCAAACACCCCAGACATCCTACGCAAACCACGCTACGCAAACATAGCTCACAGACCAATGATACAATTTAGAGTCATTTTTTTTCTATCACTGCATAACCCTTGTACCTTTCTCCAGCAGGTCCTTGTTTATATTTATGTATGTCACTACTCTTTCATGTACATTCATAGATAATTCTTTGTTCACCATGCTTTTTCTCTTTTGTTTTTGTTTTCTACTATTTTGTAGCTAGCAACTTTTTTCTCTCTCTCTCCTTTTTCTCTTAAATGTTTTTTTTTTTTTTGCACAAGTGCTGGAAGGGTAAGAGGATTTATTAGCCCTACAGCTCCATTGCCACGTCGCGTTTATTGCGGCGAGGGGGGAAGTGTTACGTTACAAAAGATAAAGAATAGAGTCCCTTATTCCTGTTGCGAGGAGTTAGTGAATTGGGTCCCAGTGCACAGCTCGCCGCACCGCCCCCCTCTCCGCCCACCTCTCTGCACGCGGAGGTCCGTGACCCAAGTGCCAATCGGCACCCGGCACTCATTCAACCGCTTGCCCCTGGCGCGACAACAGTGTCCAAGTAATTGCGCTATGGCGCTCTCCGAAATTCTAGACTCGTGATTGTTTCTATCATGTGTATTGTGCACGAGAAGGCTCCAGCCCACCAGTAGCCTGTCTGACGACTACCTCATTTCCTGCTTTGTGAGTAAAATGAATCTTTGCCCCCTCTTGTGTGCTACATCCCGTGTTTAAATTCACTAACACGTGTGGAGAGTTGAGAGAGAGAAGCTCCCCGCCATGTTAGAATACTAGTCCTAGCAAGTACCCATGTGTAGTTTGCCGAGGCTGGCAATTGTAAAACCCTGTCTCCTTCTAAATGAATAAACCCTTTACGTGCATAACTGTATTCTGATTGAGGAAAGAGACCTGGAGATTGTGAGGAAAGGAGGAGGAGGAATTCACAAGCGAACCACAACACTCGCCTTGGTTTTAAGAGGAACCTTGCTTGCGCCGGCTTCCTGAGCTAGTTCTGTTGGCCTATTTATTGCGTGTCCTTTCCAGGTTTGGTTTAGCAAAGGCCGTAAGTATGCGGCAATACTAACAATACCTACATGATTCTCTAGTAATAACAATAAATTTTCGACCGTAATATCTGTATTTTTTTTCGGAAAACACAAATCAATCAATAAATCTATTGTCTCTGTGTGTAAATGAGATATTAAAACCGCTCTCTTTTTCTCTAACGAATTTAGTTTGTCATCATTGACGAGGATGAACTGTTCGTATTGCAACACGAACGTCTCCAGTTTGTCCCTCAAATGACAAAACCTGGGCAGTTCTCCCCCTTCCATCTTCACACAGATACAATCAATAAAAGCAGAAAATTTTACAAACAGCACTCAACTCACGACTCTGTTGACTTGATGCTGCTGCTCCGATCTCGCCTTTCCGCGGACCGTCTCCTGGCTCCTGTACCCTGGTCGTCCTTCTAATGCCCCAGCACGCCTTCCGTGAGGTCTGCACCTGGTCTCTGATCTTCTCCTGAAGACCCGTACTTCTCCATCCACGCCTACGTGTATGTTCCTCCAGGTTCTCGGCACTGAATAACCCTATCCAGCGCCTTGAAGTTCCTCGGATGCCAATTCTGCTGCTCTTGCTCTTCCTGAATGTGATCTGTCCTGATGCTGCCCGATCACCTATTGTCCACTGTAGCCTCAATCTCGGATGTTGCCAAATGTAATTTTGGCTGCTGCGTAAATCCTCTTCCTTTATAGGCTGCGCCAAATGTGAATTTGGCTGCTGCTAGTTCCTTTATCGGCTGCGCCAAATGTGATGACCGTGGCCGGTTATCAACATTACCTCTGGACTCCGTGGTGTGGATCCAGATTCCTTGTTGAGGTGATCTCAGTACAGGGTGAGATTGACAATAATAAGTCGTAGGTAGACTAATGACGTTTATTCCGAGATTGTGTACAGGTGTGCTTCGTAGAAAGCCAGAATGCAAAGAGGACGAGAGACAGCAATCACACCCTTTTATACGTTACTCGTGCTGTCTCACTCATACATGCATGTCTCTTTTATACCGCAAGACATACGTTCACCACAATAATAAAATTCCATAAGTAAACATTGATAAAGAATATAAATATTCCAAGTATATTTGATTATAATCCAACTGAAAAGCGCTGACAAACAGCTTTAATTAAACAATGTTTGTATGATGATAATCTTTCAATATTTATCACATCATCAACAACATGTTCATTACCAAGTATATGCAGGCGATTTATTATGGAATATAATTCAGCATTAGATCCTGCATTTTTACAATGGTAAGGTAATTTGTGAAGTTCAACAAGTTATTAACAATATAATGAATAACAGATCACTTTGTATAAACCACTATATTATAAACAATATCTACATGTTTCGATAACAATGTTATCTTCATCAGGATATGTTAATATAAAGAAAAATAAATGACAAACAAGTATAGACAAATTAGAATAAACTATAACATAGACAAAATATTAAAAAGTAGAGGTGATTAATTACTTACAAATCATAAAAATAGTTACACAAAATAAAATATAAAAATTATTTAAGGAAAAATAAAATTGCATTTAGATAATTAAAAAAACTTTTAAGAACAAATTAATAATTTAGAAATTTTAGAAATTAGAAAAAGCATTAATAGTAAATTAAATATTTTAAATAACCAAACATTTTTTAAAAATAGCCATCTTTTAAATTTATTTTCTTCTTAATACTTACAATTAATTATAATTATTGATTTTTTGATTTAGACTAATTATTTTAATTATTTGTTCTTAAAAGTGTTTTATTATCTAAATGCAATTATATTTTTCCTAAAATAATTTTTATATTTAATTTTGTATAACTATTTTTATGATTTGTAAGTAATTAATCACCTCTACTTTTTAATATTTTGTCTATGTTATAGTTTATTCTAATTTGTCTATACTTGTTTGTCATTTATTTTTCTTTATATTAACATATCCTGATGAAGATAACATTGTTATCGAAACATGTAGATATTGTTTATAATATAGTGGTTTATACAAAGTGATCTGTTATTCTTTATATAATTAATGATGCCACAAAGTAATTTTGTGAAGTTTGAAGAAGTTATTAACAATTTTAAATAAATAAAATAAGTCAGAACAAATTCTTCTATCTTTTAATGTATGAAGTCAAAGTAAATGTAACAGGGAAAAGTAGTTAATGTTTTCAACGGATATTCCCAATTTAAAATTAATGTGACGTAAGTATTTATGTTGGACACGCTCAAGGGAATTTTCATGTGTAGGTACTGTAATACGGATTCCAAACGGTGGAGTTAAATTCTAGTTGGCTTCAAACAAGAGAAGTGTATAGTAGTTTGACAGTTTTAGAATTCTTTAAATCCTTCGAACTCCGTAAGATAAATCCCAACATTTGCATTGATTTGCTGGTAATTATATTATTAATATGTTTAATAAATGTTAATTTAGTGTCAAAGATAATTTCAACAACAGATAATAAGGTGTGATTATTGATAAAGTAAGTGAACAACAAGGCTTTTTTTCCCGTGGAATCTCATCACTTGACATTTTTTTTACATTAAGACAATTTTATCATTGGATTAACATTCTTCGAAGCCTTACACTTCAATATTTCTCATAGCGAGGGTAAATTTTTTTTTGGGTAAAGTTCGGTTTATGGGTGAAATTCCTAAAAATTAAAACTAGTTATCTTTATACTAACTTTGGGTCGGGGAATCCGAATCTGAAAGAATTAGGTTGGGGCAAGCAAATATAAACTGAATAACACGACTTAAAAATTTTGAATTCGTACCCAGTTTACAGGCCATTTTGACGTTTTTGATACTATCAACAATGCCATAGAAAAAACCAAAGATATTTTATGTTCAATCACAGAAAATAAAGTGTTGCCATAAGCAATAATATCAATAACGTAAAAAAACATGTTTATAATTTAAACCAAAGATATTTTATGTTCAATCACAGAAAATAAAGTGTTGCCATAAGCAATAATATCAATAACGTAAAAAAACATGTTTATAATTTATTGATATTATTGCTTATGGCAACACTTAATTTTCTCTGATTGAACATAAAATATCTTTGGTTTTTTCTATGGCATTGTTGATAGTATCAAAAACGTCAAAATGGCCTGTAAACTGGGTATGAATTCAAAATTTTTAAGTCGTGTTATTCAGTTTATATTTGCTTGCCCCAACCTAATTCTTTCAATTTCCGATTCTCCGGCCCAAAGTTAGTATAAAGATAACTAGTTTTATTTTTTAGGAATTTCGCCCATAAACCGAATTTTTTCCTTTTTTTTATTCATTGCATATTATGGTTACATTATTTGTGGATTTTTCGACCACCATGTTAGGCTGATGCCCGATTCTAATCAAATTCTTGTACTGTTATACCGCCACACACAAAATTTCCCTTTCCTTATGTAAACACTATTTATATATTATTCATATTAATTCCAGGTAATTAATAAATAACAGCATATTCAATAACATGTGCTCAGAATTGTATCCTCTGTGAACAAACTGTATCTAGATTTATTTTATGAACAATCAACAGTGTTAATCTCAAGTTACCTCCCCGGGAAGTATGGTCCCATATATTACCTATCTGTTTATACGGAATATAAATAAATAATAATATACCTACCTACGTACATTCTAATGCAGCATCACGTTCCTTGGTCAAGTGCTTTGTACATTGGACAGCCTCCGCGGTCAAGGGCTAAGGCAAGACTAGCAATCCGAAGATCGCGGGTTCAAATCCCGGCGTTGGCTAATAAATTAAATTGAATTAATTTGTGTTATTTCACAATTCCAAATCCAGAATGGAAGATACTCTCACTACCTGGTGTAAGACCACGTTGCTTGAAATGGTTTTAACCGCAAGTGCGCCCCACGGTTGAATTTGGCAGCCACCTCTGGTCTGGAGCTTCAAAATACCTGAAAAATACCCTCGACTCTGTGCAGAAACGGGCGGTCCGTTTGATAGATTCTCACATCTTAACAAACGGATTACAATCTTAAGAGCACAGGCGTCGGGTGGGAATGCTATCCTTGTTCTACCGGTATTACAATGGAAGATGCTCCGAGGAACTAGCATCATTGATCCTTTCGGCACCGGTGCATAGTCGGGAAACACGCCAAACGCGTGCCCAACATTTGTACACGGTTGACATTTGTCACATGAGAACGGGTCGTTTCTTCGACTCGTTCTTATGTTCAACAGCTCGGCTGTGGAATGATTTGCCGGCCTCTGTGTTTCCTCCTTCCTACAACACGGGTCTCTTGAAGACCAATGTTCATTCCTTCCTCTCCTCAAAAAGATGTTCACATGACCAATGTTCATTCCTTCCTCTCCTCCACACGGCATCCCAGATGACATAGGCCCTGGGATGGCTCCTGTGTGGAGTTAATGTAAAAAAAAAAATTAAAAAAAACCGTGTTTGGTGACCAAATCCGAAAAGCCAGGTACTTTCGCACCTTGTTCTTCCCCGTCTCCTTCCTCTTCCCTCTACCTTTAGCCTCACAACATACCCCAATTAGGGATGCCATAGTCCCGTTAGCTCCATAAGGGTAATGTTGGGATTCTTGTGAGGTATTCATATAAAAAAAGCATATAGTTTTGAATTGGGGATCGACGATCTGTTGGTCATAAGTCGCTGTACTTCGGCTGGTCTGTAGTTCTAATGCTCCATCTTATGCATAAAAGAAATATAATATTAGCCCTGTGATGAATTGCATTAATCAACAGTGAAAATAAGAAAATATCGTAGCTTCCCACTTTAATTCAAAAAGAAAATACCAATTAATTATAAAACAGATACACCTGCGACATCTACCGGTTCAAAGTAAATTGAATTCTTGTTGACGATAGGGATCTACAATTAAGTAGATTGAGATGAGTATTGATGAAAAGAACACAGAGGGTGCTAGAAATCATCATTAATCAGCGTAATAATAAATAGTTGAAATCAACAGCCAATCAGGTCTAAGCAGAAAGCTATAAATAACTAATGAAACCAATCACAGAATGGAAGGCGTAGCCAGATTTTGAACAAAGAAATGGACTTTGAACTAAGCAATTAACCAGAGATTTATGAGAAAGAATATCGTCACCGACCGAAAGATCAATAAACTATAATGTAAACAGGGTCTCACGCCCGGTGCATTAGATACAATGACCCCAGATTTAAGATAAACAATCAGTACAATGAAGGTGTTGACGACCGCCGTTAACGAACAAATTAATCCATATTATGTTGGAAAAACTAGGCAAGAAAATAGCAAGAAAATTATGATCAGAGGAAGGTTAAAGAAAAGACGTGTAAAACGTAAGAAAAGCTACTGTAGGGTTATTCAGCCGTATAACGAGTACATAGAAAGTCAGGGAGACCAGATTAAAAGGAAAGCGTACATTTTACATTTAAAAGGAAGAAAAACGCTGGAAATTTGGAATGTCACTTTTGTCACGTCAGAAAAAAACGATTTGAAAAGGAAATCTAATGGAAAAACTGGACGTTTAAACGGAAGTGTTTATTGAACAATATAAGATTTCGACTTAATTTTGCGTTTTCAGACGAGTTTAAATAGATATCGTTATATATTTGGAATAGGGAGGTCATACTGGTTACATTGCGTTAGGTAAATCAAACAAAAAGGAATTGTTTTCCGCCAATTGTTTGACGAAAGTACTATGGAAGATAGGAAAGTTTGATGATAGACGTAAACATTATTTGAGTTGACGACCCCACACGTGATTTTGTTATTAAAACAATCAGAAAACGAACATGGTTATAGACGATTAAAACCATTTTAATGGCTTTTTGGACGATAAAAATTATCATTGGGCATAGGGACTGTTTATTCAAACTAAAAACGATTAGATTTTATGACCCTCGAATAAACGCTGAGTTATCGGTCGGTACATCGAAGTCCAGACATAAACAGATGTCAAAAATTAAATTAATGTAAATTCAGGGAAGAAAGGGACGGAATTTGGGGGAAGATCCATATGAAGTAATAAAAATTGACATATATTTAAGGGCCGAAGTGGAAGTTTCTCCAAAAAAAAAAATGTGGAAAATAACATAAAAAGTAATAGTATATAGAAAATGAAATTTTCTAAGAGGTGACATACATCGAAGACGAAACGGGGGGTAGTAAAAAAGAAAATAAAAACAATTAAAAGATGATTCCGTAAGGAAAAGTCATGAAAATTCAGAAGTATCGATGAAAACAATAAATTTGGCTTGGAATGTAACTAATCATATAGATGTGGATAATAACATAAGGATAAAAGAGGAAATTCGTAGGAAGAGTGTTGTGAATACAAGAAAATTCTAGGGGAAAGGGGAAAATTCAGATATACTATGTAAATAGAGAAAATACGGGTTTAATGGAAAAAAATTCATACAAGTAGCAGTGAGATAGAGTGGAAATTATAAAAATTGCAACTCGAAATTGCATAGTAAACATTTCGATATGGAGATAATCATGATTTGTGATAGGTACGGAAAAATCGAGACGTAAATATAGTTATCGAAGACGGACCTTTTACGAATTGAGAAAAAAAATAACTAAAAAATTATGAAATTTGAGCTAATTTTGTATGACCAACAGACAAAAGGAATGAAGGGCATTTTGACGTAATATCGCCGGTCCGATCCTGGAAAAATGTTTAAACGAGATAGGGCATGAACAAAGTCATGAAAGGTGGACCTAACGACAGTTAAACAAAAATGACAGAATCGATATATGAAATCTCGAGTTGTTAGAGATTAAATTCGTGGATCGAAGATAGCTTAGATAGGCCATTCTAATCCTGAAAGGGGTTTAAAAGACAGGACTTAGTGATTTTTGGTTAGTCATCGGGGGTTTTGAAAAGCGGAAGTTTGTGAGACGTGACGTGACGTTTAAAGCGGTTATTAATTGAAAAATTGTCTAAGTGTTAAAAAATTTTTATGACTCTGAAATAATTGGAGTCAAGTCAATAGAAGTGATTTCGGACTTAGTATAATCTAGTGTTAGATAAAATGCATTTTAACAGAAAGTTCTAAGTGTCTAAAGTTTGGTATTAAATTCAGTGTAAGAAATTAGTACCATTAATAATAATTAATTAGATTCAGTGAGGTGATTAAATCATAAATTTAAATTGTGAAAAGTTAAAAAGTGCTGCAATAAATACAATTTGTGTAGTGAAAAGTTCGGATTTTACAATCATTAAATATAAACATTTTGAGACTTAGGGAAATTGTGAAAAACAAAAATCAGTGAAATAAATAAATAAAGTTATGTGATAATTGATGTAATGCAAATAAGTGATAATTAATTATATGTGTCCAGTTTAAACGGCGAGAGTTATAGCAAATATCAAATATTTAAATTAATTATGTTTTTTTTAACAGTGCAAATTGAAAAGAGATAATAAATAAATAAAGTGCAAATCGAACATAATAATTTATCACAGGATTAATCTAGTGTTAGATAAAGTAACAATAATAAATATGGACTTTGGAATAAATAATACAAAGTATTAAGTTGTTGTTAAATGAGATTGTGATAACTTAATAATAATTATTATTTCGGAAAGTTTGAATAAATAGTGAAATACGTTATCTTACTGCAAAATAAAAGAGTTCGGTGATACAAGAATTAAATAATAAAAATAAATAAAATAAATAAAAAAATAATAAAATAAATTTGTTAAGTTAACCAACGGGTTTTGAAAATATAATACATTTTGATTGATAAAGATTAGTCATCAATTAATTCAGTTTAGAGTCAACGCAATAGTGAAATAATGAATAAAGATGATTAATCTAGGTAGTTAGACAATAGCTGAATTAGGTAGAAAAAAAATATATAAAAGGTTTGTCGTGTTGAACCCGACAGGAGTGGACCTTTTGGGGTAAGTCCTTACAAAGTATAAAATTTTCTAGAGACATGAACGAGGCAGAGGGCAGCTGATCGTCGGTATAAAATTTTATATTATTATAACAAAATATTATATGCTTAATATGTGATATGCACCTATATTAAAATATTATATATATATAAAATAGATATATTTATATATATATGTATATATATATATTCCAAGAAAGTTTAATCAAAAAGAAACACACTTATATTAAAAAGTAAAGGTATCGATCTCGAATACCTATCTTGGCATTTATCCGTAACTATTTAAAATAGTTATGTGTTTGATAAATTTCCAAGCCAATGTTTTGTATTTATTTAGTATATATATACTATTTATTATAACTTCAGCTAATATAAAATGATCAAAAAAATGAGTTATGATATTAGAATTTACCTCAACTATAATAAAATTATATATATATCTGTGTATTTATGTATCGAGACAAAGTATATGTATGCATTATAATTATATTTATCGGGGGAACAGGTTAGACCTCGGCGAAAAGGAAATTATCACTATTAAATTCAAAAGAAAAATTTAGGACCATAAATCTCACATTCGAGAATGTTTTAAAACCAAACAAATCTCACGTTTGGAATCTAGGTCACGAAGCCAGTGGGAATGTTTACATAATTGAAATGGTTTATAAAACAACTCGGTCATTGGGGCACTGGGTCAGATGCTTTTAAAGGAAGATGTACCTGGGTCTTTAATAGGTGGATGATAGGTATTAGTATTATAGTAAGTTAGGTTATTATATAGGTTATAGTATATTTATTAGGTAGTTGACAGGTATTAATATTAACTTGACAATGGGACAAAGCCAAGAAATTGCACAATTATAGAAAAGGTTGTAAACACAATCTTTAACTTGAACATGAAGAGATAAATTTTGAATTGAACAATTGAAAATAAATAGATTTATTATAAGCTAGTCAAATAATAGGTACATCAAACATTTGAAAATCACGGGATAGTCAGATAAAAGATTATTAAAGAACTACATGAAAAATTCGGGGAAAAATTATGAAATAATTGCTCTTACAGGTATAAATAATTTACAAGAAGCAGTTGAAAAATCACGGGATAGCCTAATAAAAAGCATCAATCATTTACAAGAAGCAGTTGAAAAATCACGGGATAGCCTAATAAAAAGCATCAATCATTTACAAGAAGCAGTTGAAGAATCACGGGATAGCCTAATAAAAGTATCAATCATTTACATGAGACAACTGAAAAATCACGGGATAGTAAAAATTTTACCAAAAGTTGAACCTTGGGGGAAAATTTAGAAAACAGTTCAACAATAGGAGGCAGTGGTCACTCCTTAAAAACAAGGACCATTAACCAAACACATAATAGAGATGGCAATCTCTTAAATAAAATTGCCAACCAAACAAAACAAAAAGCTTGGAGTTTTGGCGAATCTCCAGAACATATCGCCAGATAATTGCTTATTATATTAGTATTTATTAATATTTCCCATTTTTAATATGTATATATTCGGTTACCAAACTTAGAATTTCGCAGAATTCTATGAGAGGGATCCGAGCTCGGAATATAAGACTAGCTAGTTTTATATTGTGAGTTATAATCCTACCCAAACGTATGTTTACATATATATCTTTTTATGTACTGTACACTGGTTGATGTGGACCCGCTTACAATTAGCGTTTTAGACTCGACAGAGTTACTCTCACATCAGTTTTTGTACGTAGAGGAAGGATTCACGACCCGCAACTCTACACAACACCGTGAGTATATGATTGCATATAGGACGAAACCGGTTCGCCCTAAGTAAATAGTAGACCTTGGAGGAGTAGGAATTTGGGGGTTTCGGGACTTAGGGAAAGACCTGAATGACGTGCACGACGACATGGAAGATTGACAGAACAAGGTACTAAGACCCTCTGGAGAATCGCGTCGGCTGACTGTGCGAAGTTCTAGTTGATCCTTGACCATCCTGTTAACTTGCAGGAGGATAGGAGCCAAATTTTCGGCAGAAAAAGGGTATTCTGAGTTCGTATAATATGCAATCTATTAATTACATTAACCTACTAAACCCATCTTTATATGTACCTTATAGCAGCTGAATCGGATTGGAGAGATGACAAGCAGATACAAAACAATCATAATCAAATTTACTAACAATTAACCATTTGAGTCATACTTAATTATTTGTTCAATTAAACATGCGTAATTCGATTAGTACAGGTTATTTACGAGTTCGTTAGGATGTAGGAAAACATAATAAGCGACGGAGGAAAGTTAGTTCATTTAGAGAAACTATTTAAAGTTAGATTTGCAAGAGAGAGACCAATGCAGTTTGAAACTCAACGCTCTGACTAGAATCAAGAAGTTACCACAAAGAATGAAAGTAATTAAAGTCCCATATCATAAATCAAAAAAATTACACAACGTTTGATGGAGTTTAATTACAACATAAATACGAAAATATTTACTTTCAAGGTCGTAAATAACGTATTAATTAGTTAAGTACATATATCTCTAAAGGTATGTAGTACAAGGGAGCTTTAAGTAAGCTTTCTGTAGTATCAAAGAAAATAAGGGTCCAATTTTCATGAAGGCTTGTGTGACGTAGGGAAGGAATTTTCCATCCCTACTACACACATGCAAAGCCTTAAAAATTTAAATATCGATCAGAGCCAAAAGAAAAGTTCAAGAAAACTTGAAGGGATGAAAGAATTCCAAAAATAAAATAAATCAGCATCAAAAGATAGAAATATCAACTGTCTTGCCGATGACGAGGAGAGTTTTATATATTTAATATTACACCAAGTTAAATCTGGGGGAGGAAGAGAAAATTATTACGACTGGTGCCAAGTGCCCAGGAGTAGAAAAGAAATCAAAATCAGAATCAAGAGGGGAAAGGAGAGTTATCACAGCCCTTGAGTTAATTTTCACAAAAACGTATACATTCAAATCATCCAAATATTATTAATGTCATTACTGTGTAAGATTTAGTTCCAAAATAAAATAAAATTCGTTGTACTCGTAGAAAAAATATTTATTTTTTAAATCAAATAATTTTGTAGCGATGAACAAACAGTAAAGCGTAAAAAGAAACATTAAGCCATTTAAAAGTGTGACATGGTCATATTTTTGTTATATTATGTTTTTTTTAATTGTTACATACATCTTTTTTATATTAATAATAATAATAAAAGTTTATTCTAGTATGTGGAGAGGATAATGCCATCCCACACATTCCATAAGGGTGTAATGAACATAATAATAATCATATTGGTTTTCATGACATACGGAATATATTTGAATACAGAGAAATGTTGAAAAAATGTTTAGCAACAAAACACACATTACGAGTTATATAAAGAAAGATAAAATTAAAAAAATATTTATGTGGTTCTTATTACCAGATATGGATTTTGCAAATATTTATCTACAATAATTTAAAAAAATGATCTAAGAGCGATCATGACCACAAGAACCTGTGAGACTAATAATCCTTCAACTCCGCTCGTCAGGACCAATGATTCATATGCATTCAAAGTAAATGAGGTGGAAAGGTGTTCACTGAAACAAAAAAAAATAATTTGCAATAGTCAATTTCCTGAAAATTGAGTAGTAATTTTGATTAGAAGTGTCCGGGCTTTCACAAACACTATCTCATAGGTAAGTAAGTACAGTATTCAGATTTTGCGGCGTATGTCTCGCAATTATTAGAGTTCATTCCAACAGAAACATTCATAGAATTATGTATATTGGTGCATACATTAATATAAACTTCCGACAGTGATGTCTTACCGAAATATTATTGAGAAACAGACTATTCTGCCTAT
The DNA here is from genome assembly GCA_917880885.1 of Limnephilus marmoratus. Classification (NCBI taxonomy): domain Eukaryota; kingdom Metazoa; phylum Arthropoda; class Insecta; order Trichoptera; family Limnephilidae; genus Limnephilus; species Limnephilus marmoratus. The sequence goes on along the minus strand of OU862906.1, from coordinate 55,110,144 downwards.
ACCTAATAATAATAATAATAAAATTCCTTAAAAATATTACCATTTGTCATTTCGGCTACCGGCATTATACCTAGGCATATTAGATTTGTCAAAGAATTTATATATAAAAATGCAAAAATCAGTCATTTTAAATACATGCAGGATTACAAAAGATTATTTAAATATTTATATTGAGGGATCAGTAGGATTTACAGGTCAAATTAGGAATTCCACAGAGCCGAACCCTCTAATATGGAAATATCTGGAGTCGGTAAATTATTTTCCCATTTGGTCTCTGGTAGGTTGAAATGTTGTTCTTGTATTGTTTTGTATTTATAATACTTATATAGTGCAATTGCATAACGTGGATTGACTAGATGATCATTTGGGGAAGTGTGTGAAAGGGTTTAGTTTTTCCTGTGGGGAAAATTTAACCCGGTCATTTAAATCTGGTGCGAATAAGTAGTTAAAGCGGTTGATAAACGCGTCAATCGAATTTGAAATCAGAAAAGTTTTCGTTATTCAAAGAGCTTGTGTGCTTACTTCAAAACGCCTGGTAACCATTTATTAACCATAGTTTTATCATTTTAGGACTTAGTCTCTCATTTTTTTCAAATTTTATGTTTTTATTGATTTTATTGAAAATAACTGGTATTAGATATTCAAGAGTACGGCTTCCATATTTATTTAATATTCGAGGAGTTTTTAGGCCCTTTCCTTCTCTAAATCTTGTGGTATGTTTGTGTACAAGTAGGTGTTTGTAAGGGCTTTCCCCCATATTATCCATAATAGTAGTGAATCAGTGGAGACCTTTTATTGTAAGTAGGCTCTCTGAGCCATACAATAGTTTTAAGTTATGTCTCTCATTGTAAATATTTGTTGTGACAATTTTTTTTATTATGGCAGTTTGTAAATTTTCAATATATTTAATGTAAGTAGTGCTTGCATGTCCCCAAGTTCGAATACCATATCTAAGGATGGATTCGACCATAGAAAAATATATGAGTTTAAGAGTACAATGAGGCAAAATAAATTTTAATTTGTAAAAGTTGCTAGCTAAGGATCTGGGCTGGTTACAAATTTTAGCCACTTGTTTATCCCACTTAAAATTGTTATCAACAATTATTCCCAGATAAGTATATTCATTTGTGAAATCTATTTTTTCACAGTCACAAACATTAACAATTCCTCTATGTATACAGTCAAAGCTATGAGCGGTTATTTTAGGAACATTCCACATTTTCAAACTTGGTGATTTTATGTACATGCATTTGGTTTTTTTCACATTAATAATTAATCCTACATCATGAGCCCATTTGAGAAGCTCGTTAAAATCTCTTTGTAATTCTTGTATAGCTATTTCAGGATTTTCATTTGATACAACAAGAGCAGTATCATCAGCAAAAATGAATCGACGAGCTTTTTTGAAAATCTTACACATAGCAATTACATATATAATATATAATTTTGGACCTAGAATTGACCCTTGCGGTACTCCCGATTTGATGTATCTTGATTTACTTATTATATTTAAAATCTTCACACTCATTTTTCTATTTGTCAGATAGTTTTTGAAGAATAAGAGGAGTTTACCCCGGATACCTATAAATTCAAGTACTTTAATTATTTGTAAAAGTCTAAGTGTGTCGAAAGCTTTTGAGAAATCAATAAATAGAACCAATACATGTTGTTTACAGTTTAGTTGTGAATTTATATGATTAGAAAATTTTTCGAGCAATTTATCGCAACTTTTATTTTTTTGAAAGCCATACTGACATTCATCAATAATACTCAGATTATTTAAGTATTTATCTAAATTTATTGATATATATTTTTCTAAGATTTTTTCTAATGCAGGAAGTAAGGAAATCGGCCTGTAATTGTTTATTAAAGAGTGATTTCCATTTTTAAAGATAGGCCTTACAATGCTATATTTCAGTTCATCGGGAATATGGCCCGTATCAATTATTCTGTTAATTAAGTGGGCAATTATAGGACTAAGTAATTTAACATGTTTTTTTCAAATCATACATACGAATTAAATCTATGCCTGGTGTCTTGGAATTTTTCATACCTCCGATAATTAATTCGATTTGCTTTGTATTTGCTCGTGGTAGATACATTGTGTGATTTAAATATTCCGGCGTGTATTCTGACGCTCTGACATCGCATACATGTAATCATTAATGTACCTCTGCCATACGACAACCCAAGTCGTTTGCTACGTTTGGGGATGCCCGCGTTCCAGGGGGGAGGTTTTTCCATGTCAAGTCTTGGAGGTAAAGGCATCAGCTCTCCTAGTGCATGGCGGGTCGGACAGGGAGAGATCGTGTCAATTGAGGGACGCATTTTGACCTTCCCAGTTGGACTCAATCGACCTATGGGTTTCATACGCCCATCCCTCCTGATGCACTGACCCCCAGATTCCTTCTACCCTCATACCTTTTTCCTTCGCAGAACTTCCTCTCCTTTCTTTCCTTAAAATGACCCTCCACACAGCATCCCCAAATATGAAACAGATCCTGGAAAATATTTTTCTAATGGCTTCCTGTGTGGTGTTAATATATAAAAAATGAATTTCTCTAAAGTACTGTATCTGAGGTAGAACCAATCAGGAAACTGTCAAAGATGTCTTGACTTTACTTATCTCTTCTACTATCACTTCTATTTTATTATTTTTATCCCTGTTTTTTCTTTGCTTTTATATACCAACCTTTATTCCTATAATGTGTATTTTTCAAATTTCCTGTTATTTTTAAGTCCGTCAATTAATAAATAAAAAGATTATTTTGGCTATAAAAATTTAAACTAATTCAGTGACAGTTTTCATCGATTTTTTCGTGCCTTACAAAAGCAATACATCTGCGCGAGTACTTTGCATGCTTCAACGTTCAGTACTATAGTATCTATGCGCACCCTACAAATTCGTAATTTCAAAATTATTCAAAAGTGGGGGAAGGAAAAAGATAGGATAGGACGTGATTAGAAAGTAATAAACCGACTTACTTTGTTTTCCTTGTAGATGAGCGACTTGCTGCCAAAATTTTCACACCATTAGGCAAGCCCTGGAAATGGCTTTTAACGTTAACCGATCTGGCGACCGCCCTTGTATTGATGACGGTGATGATGGGATCCTGATCAGGCAAATACCTGAAAATTAACCGTGTCAAAACGAAATTACACATTAAACTGCCAGAATTACAAACAGACAAAATTGCATATGGAAAGAATTACACATACTGAAATTACAAGAGTAATAAAATTTGTTTCTAAAATTTTAATTTGTGCAATGGTTGTGGTTGTTGATTTTTACTGCTAATATCGTCGTCTTACACAATAGTTTAAAAATTGAAGTCGAAAAGTATTATCTAGCAAATAATTAAAATGTCTTAAGGATTAATTATATCTAAATTCAGAGATTATAACAACTGCCTGATTTATAAACTTTTGACAAAGTGTACCCTTATTTTGATAACCAAATTTTTATTTATTTATTGAAGTGGAGAAAATATGCGCGTAGTTTCAGTGAGACCAAAGGCTACGGATCCATTGTGCTGTACCCCATTTCAACTCCTTTCCTATGGGCGTTTTTCCAGGTCCCGTGGTCCCTATTTTTCCGTGTAATATTTTCGTAGATAATCATGGACCTCTATGGTTTTTTCAATAGGGATACCCTCTTTGTTTGAGTTTCCTGAAGGCCCTTCGAGGGAAGATTCCACAGAGGTGGTCTCAGCTTTCCTCTCCACTTCGCCATGGTTCCCTTAAGACCCCACGAAGAAAGAGTCCATGGAAGTGGCCTCAGCACTCCTCTCCAATCCCTTTGGTACCTTGAAAATCCCACGAAGAAAGATTCCACGGAGGTGGCCGCAGCTCTCCGCTCCACTTCCCCTTGGAACCCTGAAGGCACTGATGATATAACAGATAAACAGCGTTGGTTATTCACTTACCTACTGAATGCGAAGATATCGTCAGTTATGGCTTTAATGTCGATGTCGCCACTTTTAATTACTTCATTCTTTCTTAATTCTGATAGCGATACGTATAACTGAAATAATTAAAAAAATAACATATTAAAGTAACCTTTTTAATATGAATTTGCACCAGTCCTAACTGCTCCCGACTGTCTGTTCGAGCCTTGAAGGAGTAACCATCTGTTACTTATACCAGGTCGGGTTAGTGGTGGATAACCTCCATTGCTCCCGACTGTCAGTGTGACCATAACTTTCCTAATCGAGCAATGTAGGTATTAAGGTGAGGAAGTACCTGGCGATTTAGATAATCTATTGGGAACAAGGCTCAGATACCTGGAAGCACACAGTGGACCCAGAAGATTTAGCCACGTATCCATTTACAACCCTGGTGAACTTTACGAATGAAGAAAAATGAGTGCTAATAAAACTAGAACCACATTCGCTCAACGAGGCTTCTGGGTCATCGCTCGTAAAATATTAAATGCATTGATCACCTGTTTAAAGTCAAGTAATTGTAAATTCCTTTTTCTCCATGTACAACATTAAATATTTGAAAACGGCGATAAAAAAAGAAAAAGAACGCACTTTTTTTAAAGAATACATAAAATTTAAAATTACAATAGGCCACTTGCATGGACTTCATAACGACTTGGAAAAAATCGTGTGGATAGAGTTTTTTACTAAGATTACGAAAATGTTAGTAAAAAGTTATAGAAATGTACAGTTTTTTTTATTTTTAAATAAATAAATCCATTATTTGGGCTCGTGACGTCACTACATGAAAATGTCCCGTCGCCGAAAATGTTCCTATTAATTTTATAAAATTCCACACTGATTTATTTTTTTATATGGCATCACTTTGATTTCAGGCGAATTTTTGAATTCGTTCACTAGATTTATTGTTTGTTCTCTGCGAACTTATCATTTGGTTTGATTTTTTGACAGATGTTCTGAAGAGAACCCCGTACAATTAATGGCTACGGGGTTCTCTTTAGAACGTGAAGAGGATGTCGGTACATGTTTTAGAGGTATAATGATTATGGTGCTGATTTTAACAAAATAATATTTTATAATATTCTTATTATTATTACAATTTACAAGTTCAAGTATATTACATTGAATTTAGTAATATAGACGCTGTACATTATAATGATTTATGATCAATAAGATGGATCAAGGAAAAAAATATTTATGAGATGTAATATTTTTGGTATGCCTCGTTATGCTCCTGTGCCATTCGTGTGGAAAACGTTCTTTTTTTTTAAAATGATTTTCGGCTATGTAATTATCGTTTTTTCACACCTATAAAATTATGTCCCGTCTTTCCGGTTTATAAAAAATGGTCTGATTTTTCGTATTGAAATTTTCAAAAAATCCCCAGAGTTTCAAAAATACGATTAAAAAAAAAAATACACAGAATGTCTTAGAATATTTGCCTAAACCGGAAAAAAATTTAAAAAAATGTGATGCAAGTGGCCTATTCAATTACAATAATATTTCGTTTCTTATTTTTTTTATTTGAATACATTTTACCCCTCTTTTGTTTTGTTCGGAATTCTGTGATATTGACTTCTTTCAATGGAAGGTCTGATACTGCGTATGTTTTAATCCTACTTTTTAATATTATTTGAATATTTTTAACAATACTTTCTTTGAAATATCAATATTTATTATCATTCAGTTAAACTTTAGTTTTTTTATGGTTTTCTTGTTTATTGAAGAACGTTTTCTTTGTAGATTTAAAGAACGATATTTTGTTTGTATAATTTTGTAACTGAAGGGACTTTTAAAAATTTGTATGCTAGGGAAGTCGTATGATTTTTTAGAAAATTTCATGTACATTTTTCACATATAAATATATATTTTGAATAAATTAATGATTATAGGGAGCTTTTGTATGCCCCTCCCCACCAAAAATTTCGTACAGTAAGAGCTACTACACCACAGAGTAATATACCATTTTAATTACGTTCTTGTTAATTTCATTCCGCAAGTTGTAGATCGCAAAAGAAATGGCTCAACAGTAAGGTTAATGTGGTCTTTTGATTTTATTTTGCTGTCGATTATTATTTACGTCTTGCCCAGATTAAAATACATTTACGCTTTTCAGTCTCAATTTACGAAAAAACATATTTTTTCTGTGGATTAAATCCTTATATTATTATAGCTTACCTTGTAAGGACTTGTTTCATCACTGGTCTGCTTCTGCAAATTCAACGTCTCATAGTTGGTAGCTACTGGCAGCCATGAGTTTTCGGTGGAGAAACCTGAAATTATTTCAAACTATTATACTAATTCTGTAAAGTATCTAATCATGTTAATAGTGAAGTTAATTTTGTCTGAATGTATTAGACTAGCGCCCAGCGCAGGCAGTCGGTCACTCCAGATTCCGATTAATGTAAGATATTTTGTGTAATAATTGTAAAATACTTTATTACATCATTTTAATCCAATAAAAATAATTGCGTATAAATAAAATAAAATACTTTTTAGTTTAAAACCACGAGATTTATTAATTTATGAACCGACTGGTTTCGCTTTATTCAAGCTTCTCCAAGGTACAAATTAATACTAAACAAGAAGTACATAATGTGTGCTTATATATGTTGTGCTTATATATGTATCATGTTGTCTCCCTCTATATTTTGTTATATATAAGCACACATTATTTAATTCTTGTTTAGTATTAATTTGTACCCTGAAGAAGCTTGAATAAAGCGAAACCGGTCGGTTCATAAATTAATAAATCTCGTGGTTTTAAACAAAAAAGTATTTTATTTTATTAAATATGTCAAACCACAAAGTGGTTGCTTTCTACAATAATAAAAATAATTGCTTTTTTGAAACTACTATTAAAAGAAAAATATATATTTTTTTTATTTATAGCGGTTTATAGCTACAAAGTAAATTACTTTCATGTATTGATGAATTTTATTTTATAATAATAATAATTGGATGATTTGTAGAGTGCCGTTTTTGTCAAAAATCACCTCAAGGGTTCCATACAATTTATTATGAATTATTAAGTTCTTTCTAATTTTATTATTTTTAAATAGATACAGAATGCACGGTAAAATAATTAAACGCGTGTCGATCACTTTCTTCACTGTATTATTTATTTATAATGAATACCGCACAAGAGTCCCAACTGCTCGGAGCAAATGGGATTGTGGTATTTCCAATTGGTATACGTTATGAGGCTGAAAGGAGTGTAAAATGGAAAGACATAATTTTTTCAAATATGAACACCGTGCCAGAGACCCAACTGGGACACAATTTCCGTAATGAGAAAGAGGAGTGGAAGGTGGGGAAGTCATTTGTTGGCTATTGATATCTGGTCACCAAACACGTCTAAAGCCATTTCAAGCGACGTTCGATTCTGAAGGGTGGTATTTTACCAGGAATTTTTTACATCGAAAGATCGACCTTTTTTGTCGTGGATTACTCCGTGTTCAGATAACAATTTAACTATTACTAAATGTTTAGATGCTATGTGGATTGTTGAAGTATTGAAAAGGGAAAAGGTTCGAGGGGTGGGTAAGAATCTGTGTGTGTGTGTCTAGGAGTGACGGATGTATGAATCCATTACTCCTACCACGGTAAAAGGCGATGTTTCGAAATAATCCTGCTGGAGAGGTCAATAAGTCTTCCTCAACCACTCTCTCCCAATCCGGTCTGCCACGCAATTGGTGGGCAGACGCATGCGCTGCCAAGACTCAGTAAAGCTACACCTCATGAGCCCAGGAACCTCTGCTAAGTCTCCATCGTAGCAAAACACTTGGCAGTCGCAGGCAGTGGCAGGGTCACATGTGGCAGAGGTGTTGATTGTCCAATAAATGGTTTCCGGAGCGGCGGTACCCATATCCACCTCCCAAATGGAGAAACTTGATAAGATTAGTTTCTAGTCTTATCGGGACCAACACTGTACCAAATATTCTGCTACTGAGACATAAATAAGTTCGATCGAAGATGCTGTGCTCGAGTCCCATTTGCGACCATTATATTTTTGTCTTCTGTGACTTATTGTATTTTCTGATTTTTATTTGTAGTTGTTAATATTATTTTCAATGTTTAAATATTACAATGAGTTATGCTTCACCCTGCCCAATAAAGACTTAGTATAGCAGACTGGCTCAAGTATCGGCTCACCATAGAAGCCCGAATAAATCTGGCTTCGATACTGGGCGTCTCTTATAAGTTTAGCAGATTCTTCATTGCTGTTAACCCTATACATATATTAAGTATACGTTCAACAATTTGGGATTCACTTCTGAACTATAGCTCCAAAATACTTGATAAACCTACTTGATTCAGTGCAAAGGAAGTCGGTTGTCACAAAAATAAGTAAATTGTAAAAAGGTTGTAAAAAATGAGTCAATCCTAAAAGATGATAAGATTTGTTCGTTTAAAAAATAATAATATAAATACCAGCAAACGGTGTGTTGTCCCACTGGAAAGGTGTTCTTGCAGGGTCTCTGGAGGTGGAATTAAACAAGCCAACGCCAGCATTACAACCTTGTGGGTCCACTGTATCCTCCCAAGATAAGTAAAAGTTTTCCATTCCGATCTCTTCTCCCTATAAAAAATTGTTTTAGGAATTTTATATTGGGTAATCAGTCAGATTTTTATGCTTAATTTAGTAATTTATGATGGAAAAGGTAATCAGAATGTTTCGCGGAGAGAATTCCACGCCTAGTGAATCGACTATTTGAATAAGAACATGTCATGTATTGGAATTTTTAATGAATGTGCGATAGACTATGAAGAAAGGAGTACACTAATTATATTAACCTTTAACTGCTGACGTGGGGGCCGCTTCGACCTAGCAATAATAATAATATCGAAATATTCCCCTCCCCCGCGCACGACGCATTCGCCGCTTCCAGTAGCTTTGAATTTACTGACGCAAGAGCCGTAAGTTTTAAATTTTAAATTTTTAAAGTTAAATTTCTGTGAGTGCATTCATTACTCATTCACTGACCCATCGTCAGTACTCATGAGATTTTTTTTTTAAATTGTTGATTTTTACTATATAAAAATAAAAATGAAAAATTTTACTAAAGTTGATTATATATAGTTTATTCGAGACACTAGTGAAATATTATAATAAAAGAAAGTTCATTATTTTTATTTAGTTTAATAGATAATATAGACCGATTTCTGATCTCAGGTGATTTTTGCCAAAAATTATTGCCTACATGTAATATCCAAATTGTCAAATATAAGTTACTTAACAATAAAAAAGTACTTATTTTATTTTATTGAAATACATAAATGTTGCTTGTGGTTCCATTATCTCTACCGTTATTAAATGTAACATTTATTATATTTAGGTACCTTCCAAAAATTGATTTATAATTAGGTTATGGCGATATCTTACATTGTAGGTGACAGCAACACCAGGAAGTAGCATTCCCAACATAATAATTCCATCGGACAAATCAGCTCCAAACCGCGAAGCAACTCTGGGCTGATCATGGTTTCCAACCTGAATAATTAAAATTTATTTGCTGATGATGTGTGCATTAATTTCACCAATACAAGGGACAGAATAAGAATTAGATCAATACGGAATTCATAACAGAACCTGGTAATAACCTTTTGGATATATTAATAAAGTTTTCGAAGAAAACTATCTTGTTAAACTAACACAATCATCTAAAAGAAGATAAAGTGTTGGAATGCTTACATAATTTGGATTACGGCAATCGCCATGAACTTTTCAGATAATGACGAACCCGGAGGCTCTGTTCAAATGTCAAAAATTTGCATTGTGAACAATAAACAATGTGTTTCCTTAACTCGCCATAGAATATATTGGACAGCGCCATACATCATATTGTGTGGACACAACCGCTGTGCATATATGATACGCTAATGGAGACTTACGGATTTTACATTATATACATTTGAAAAAGTTCAAACCCCAAGGAATATTTTGTGAGGGTGTTCACTATACCAATTTCCCGAGTGAAAAAATGATACTGGACGACGCAACACTTGGTATCATTGAATGGCTGAAGAAATTTTGTCTCCCGTTATGGCCAAAATATGAATTATTATTTGCACATACCACCCAGTTTGTAACCCTCCCATCAGGAACAGCATCAAGCCAATTCTTTATGTCATCTCTTATCTTGATGGCGTCGGCATCCTTGTTAAGGAAGGCGAGGTTGAAGTTGAAAGGGAAGTGGGCTCCTTCTCTAGTTCCATCACCGTAGTACTTTATCACCAGCTCTGTACTGCTCATGGCTTCCATCAGCAAAACCCTGGAAACGAATGATCAAAAATAATTTTATGTTCATAATTATGTACAAATTTTTACATAACAATATAAAAACAAATGTTTTAAAACGTCCATGTACATTAACCAGGGAGATACTGAAAGTTTCTACCACTAATTGGACCACTAACCAACTTATTGTTAATTATTTTTAATGAATACATCGTTCAATAACACAAAATAATCTTCTTTTTCTGCGTGTTTCACCTTAAAATTGAAATTGGAACAGGCTCCATCATTTTTTTATGTACATCTACATTTGTATTCAAAGCCTACCTTGTTCCTATGGTATTAGTTTCTGATTTTGAGACTGCATCAAGGGTGTCCCTCCATCCGAAAACAGTATCGTAGGTTTCATCTCTTTCCCTCGTCTGATCGTGTATTAAGTAATCATAGCTTTCTGTAATGAAGAAGAAAACCCAATTAGCCACAACACTAAACATGACAAGAACCTGACGGGTTTAAATCATAAATAGTATTTTCCCCAAAGAATCCTATAATATAATACACATTGCAAACAACGCAAGCCCGTTGAGCGAAATGAGTTCGGGCAATGAATAGATGATACACACTAACACTTGCTGGGGGCGCTGCTGCTGTGGCCTACCCCAAGCCCTATTCCTGTAAAACACACACAATAACAGCCGTCGGTTAGCTCAAACCGGCTCGAACATGATTCCTCCTAAAAAAACAGGGCGAGTGCCAGTGGTTCGCTTGGTCAATTCTTCCTTCCCCTCCTCTCCTCAAAATCCCCGGGACTCCCTCTTCAATCAGTACACAGTATTTGCATTTAAAGGGTTTATTCAATAAACAGAACAGGGTGATACACATACGGCCAGTGTCGGCACAAAACACAAGTTAAACTACCCTACTGACCTAACGAGGATTTCTCCCTCTCTCTATGCGTTTAAATGAAGTTACAAACGGTTCAAAGCACACGGTGGGGGGGAGGAAGCGAGTTGGTACTCACATAGCTAGATGCGTGGTCTGCCATCTTTTCTGGATTCCGTTCACCACACAATTTCAAACAATACATCGCGGAGTTAATATCGTGGAGCACAGACAGCGCAAATCGCGCGTAGCACAGTTGCTTGGCCGAGAGCTAGCGAAGGAGTGGCGGCCGGCGGGCCGCCCGGCGCTTGGCGCCTGACGCGGGGTGGTCGCGCGGTGCGGGGAGAGGAAACGGTAGGCACGTGTAGTGGGGACGATTCACTTAACCTTCCGCTCGGGAGCCGATTCTGTTACGTAACACTTCCCCCCTCGCCGCAAAAAAAAGCGACGTGGTAATGGAGCAGTAGGGCTAAGAAATCCTCTTACCCTTCTAGCACTTGTGCCAAAACAAAACAAAAAAAAAAAAATTTAAGAGAAAAAAGGAGAGAGAGAGAGAAAAAGGTTGCTAGCTACAAAATAGTAGAAACAAAAACAAAAGAGAAAAAAGCATGGTGAACAAGGAATTATACATGAATGAACAAGAAAGAGCAGTGACATACATAAATATAAACAAGGACCTGTTGGAGAAAGGTACAAGGGTTATGCAGTGATAGAAAAAAAATGACTCTAATTGTATCATTGGTCTGTGAGCTATGTTTGCGTAGCGTGGTTTGCGTAGGATGTTTGGGGTGTTGGGACGTTGCACTGAAGTTACACGGTTACTTTGTCACAGTAACCTGGCCCGTTTGAGATTACACTCAAGGAACACTAGGGCCTTAAAGAAAACACGAAGAAGAGAACGCAGGATGAGGCTTCTTGGTGGTGGAGAGGGTTCTACCTGTCACAGAGGTCAAAAAGGTAGCTGCTTCCGGATCCTGTGGGTGGGCCAGTATGACGTCATTGAGGTACTGGAGAGTGGAATTGTAATTGGTGGTTGGTCCTTTATAGAGGAGGTGGTTTGTGTGCATGACAGCCGTTGTTGTGATGGTGGTTGGTACACTGGTTTGTATACAGTGGGATTGTTGGATGAACAATTGTTGGTATTGTTATTTGCGCAAGGGCACAGGAGCATTGGCATGATGGCAACAGAGCAATTTGCAAGGTGCAGCTGGAACATTTGCAAGATGCAGCAGGAACATTTGTACAATGGCAACAGGAACATTTGCGAGATGCCGCAGGAACATTTGTACAATGGCAACAGGAACATTTGCGAGATGCCGCAGGAACATTTGTACAATGGCAACAGGAACATTTGCAAGGTGCCGCAGGAACATTTGTACAATGGCAACAGGAACATTTGCGAGATGCCGCAGGAACATTTGTACAATGGCAACAGGAACATTTGCAAGGTGCCGCAGGAACATTTGTACAATGGCAACAGGAACATGAACCAACTTAGAGCTGACGTGCTCGGGTTTGTTTGAGTGATGGTTTTGTGATGATACAATTCGCAACTACACGCACGACTCACACTAGGTTATGTTAGGTGTGGTCGGGTGCTTTTGGTACGTAGGGTTTGAAGGCATGGGACCTCCGTGACGGTAGTGAAGGCAGCATGAAGAGAGGCGCAGGTGTAGATAGGGTGAAGAGCTGCTGGTCTTCTTATTAATCCGGCGAAAAAATTATTATTAGAACAAAATTCTTGAAGTTTACCTGCCTGGTAGACCAATGATGAAAAGGTTTGGAGAGAAACAAGGTGTGCATATTGAGAAAGATTGGATTAGTTTGACGTGTAGAGAGAGAGAGAGACGGAGAGAGAGTTAACTAAGTGTAACTACAGACTTATACATATTACAAAGGTACGTATTCAAGGAAAGGTTCTGTTTAACCCATTTAGCTTTTTTTGAAACTAAATACATTTCCAAGAACACGTAGGTAAGGGTTTGTACGTATGACAAAATGCCCCTTTTCGAAAGAAGTTGGTCTTCCATGACCTATGCTCACGTCTATACGGTAGCATTTTTTCTACTTTCGAAGAACAAAACATTGAGTACAAATAAGTTATGAAAAGTGGGAAAGGAGTAGGAAGTTGAAAAGATCCGTGAATGAAGGTTGTCCCATTTGACAAACGAAACGCCAAGTGCGTAACGCATATATCCCCATTCACGGATAATTTCGAGGAAAGGAAAGAGTGACAATTGGGAACATTTGAACGAAGAAAACTGCTGAGGACTCGGCTATTTCCGAAATTCGACCTCTGAGTGAAAGGTGAAACAAGGTCTACAGCAACTTTCCTGGCACATTACAATACAATTTGGTAGAGTGGGACAAAAGGGATACACTGACAAAAAGAGTCTAATCCACTACGTGTATTGGGCAGAAGATTAGAAGGTCGATTTATTCTCCTACTTGTTTGCGAGAAATGACAGACCCTTGCTCAAATCTCACAAACCTGGGGGTTTTCTTGTTCGTCCCCCAGACAACGAGTTAGGTGTTTTTGTGTCCATCAACTTAACTCCTACGACACGATGCCCCATAATCATGAGTGAAGCGTATGATTAGTCCTTTTGAGATAGTGGATAGTTCCTGGGTTCTTGTGACAGGAAGTCCACGGGCATGTTAATGAGTACTCTGCTGCAAAAGCAATAATTTTCTGATAACAGAAAATAAAAGGCGTGTGATCTACGCTTGGTAGGTCACACAAACATGGGGTAGATATTATTTCGTTCGCACGATTCATGGTGAGTATTGTAACGTCTTCACGTCTCATGTACAGGAATGAACGATTTACAACAAATTTTGCCCAGTATTGAAAGACAGTAGCCCAATTACGTTCGAAAATGTGGGTCCCCATTCAATACAGACGGCGGGTTAAGCGGTTCTCATGCCAAAGGACACACGACCAACTTAGTAACATTTAGTTATGAGTATAAAGTAATTATAACGAGCTTCTCGTATCATGGCGGATGTTTTGAGGATCTCTCCTATGATGGTAGATATTGTCACGTTTTCACGTCTCACGTGACAGGAATGAACGATTTACAACAAATTTGCCCAGTATTGAAAGACAGTAGCCCACTTACGTTCGAAAAAGTGGGTCCCCATTCAATACAGACGGCGGTTTTTGCAATGATGTAATTAATACGGCACTGCTGTAGCTTAATAATTTCATATTAGCATACGTTACAAGACTTGCCAAAAGGCGATAAACACAAATTTTATTGAAGATCTGGCCAAGATTTTAAACTTCAAACTAGAATAATGGTACAATAAAGGACAAAAGAAACTGATGTCATGATAAAATATGTACCTCATAATGAAGTTGTATATGTACAAGGAACAAAGTTAATGAAGGGACAAAACATATTGTCACTTTTATAACAACAAAAAAAATTTTCCGAATCCGACAAAATATGATTCTAGAAAAATAAGAGCAATTGGGTTGAGCGCCATTCTAATTTTTTGGAAAAAGAAGAAAAAACCACAAATAGCAACAAGGTTGCTCTTGAATTGTCTCGAATCCAGCGAGTGTGACCTGATAGGTGAGTACATTGGGTGTATTCGAAACGATTCCCAATATACAACATTACTATGAATGTGTAGGATGGGGTGAAGAGGGAAAAGAAAGAAAGAAAAAACGGGAGGATTTCCTATTATAACAGAAATCGTCGCGACATTCTTACAATATGGTGCTGTGACCATAGTAGCGAGCCCGCGGCAAAGGTCTGAAACCAATGGTTATTATACAGACTTGTGCTTATGATTTTATATTTACAACATTAGGGTAGGGACGTACTGGTACGACAAAACCCGACACAAAACAAAAAATTAAAAAAAGGGGTGATATGACAAGATGAGGCGATGAGGTGAGAAAAAAAACGCGCGGATGCTGCAAGAATTGTGAAAGGAAAACGACGTCTCGGAGCAAGAGTTTTCTGGAACCGTTGATGGTAGGAGGAAAAAGGAGTCCCTTTCCCGAAGTGATCAATTTCAGGAAGAGGATGCATACAAGCATGAAAACAGTGCCCCAAGAGGTGCTCTTGTGGTACAGCAGGCAAGGCGCGCAGGATGTAAAAGAACATATAAAATTATGCACAAAAAAAAAAAAAATGTACAGGAGTTAGGCTACCGTTGACATTAATGTGCCTTCGGGTGTAAGGATTTCCTTACGAATGCCCATGTGGGTGATTATTTACATTAAATAATTACACATGACTCACGTCGTTTATGACGAGAATTATAAGACTTCTAAAGAGACCGCATCGCACTGATTGATGACTGGCCAAGAGAGGTCAGGGACGTAATAATGATCAGGGTTAACAAGATGCATGTTTTGCCGATTTGGTAACGCCTGAGTACTTGATGTGATGGAATTTACTGATTCCATATTCCCAATTTTGACAATGTCTTTCACATGGTAATTTCCGATGTGTTTACCAGAGATGTCAGATCGTATATTTTTGTTGGTTCTTGGGCTTGCACTACCACGGGTTTTGCTTCGGAGACTGTGAGGGGGGTAGTGATGATTTCCGAGGTGACTTCCGGTTGAAATTGCAACCTCCTGATATATTTTTTGTTGTAGAAAGAAGCATATAGAGTGAGGCATTTTTTGGATTTATTCCTAGGAGAAATCTTTCTATTTCTCAGGGCCTGTAGTAGTTCCTCCTTTTTTGAAGTAAAAATGTGTGGGATTATACCCAGCGTGACTTGAGGAACTTCCATGGTGTATAAGGTCGTATCAGAGTGACCTTATGTTGGAAAAAGTGAGAACTAGACTCGCAATTGGAAAGAAATTGGGCAGAGATTGACCACTGGGGACGTATTTTTTACAAAAAGTTTTTTTTGAGAAGAAAAAAAACAAAAACGTTTTTTTTTTTATAAGTGTTTGGTTTATTTGAAAATTTGGGCAGCGGTTCCCCTCAAAAAACGTGATTTTGGGAAAAAAATCCTGATGTTTTGAAAATTTGTAGAAAATTTTTCTAAGTCCGAAAACGAGAAAAATTTGGGCAGCGGTTTCCCTCAAAAAACGTGATTTTGAGAAAAAATCCAGATGTTTTGAAAATTTGTTGAAAATTTTCAAAGTCCATAGACGAGAAAAAAAATTGGGCAGCGGTTCCCCTCGAAAAACGTGATTTTGAGAAAAAATCCAGATGTTTTGAAAATTTGTTGAAAATTTTCAAAGTCCATAGACGAGAAAAAAAATTGGGCAGCGGTTCCCCTCGAAAAACGTGATTTTGAGAAAAAATCCTGATGTTTTGAAAATTTGTTGAAAATTTTCTAAGTCCGGAACGAGAGAAAATTTGAGCAGCGGTTTCCCTTACAAAAACGTGATTTTGAGAAAAAATCCCGATGTTTTGAAAATTTGTTGAAAATTTTCAAAGTCCATAGACGAGAAAAAAAATTGGGCAGCGGTTCCCCTCGAAAAACGTGATTTTGAGAAAAAATCCTGATGTTTTGAAAATTTGTTGAAAATTTTCTAAGTCCGGAACGAGAGAAAATTTGAGCAGCGGTTTCCCTTACAAAAACGTGATTTTGAGAAAAAATCCCGATGTTTTGAAAATTTGTTGAAAATTTTCAAAGTCCATAGACGAGAAAAAAAAATTGGGCAGCGGTTCCCCTCGAAAAACGTGATTTTGAGAAAAAATCCTGATGTTTTGAAAATTTGTTGAAAATTTTCTAAGTCCGGAACGAGAGAAAATTTGAGCAGCGGTTTCCCTTACAAAAACGTGATTTTGAGAAAAAATCCCGATGTTTTGAAAATTTGTTGAAAATTTTCTAAGTCCGGAACGAGAGAAAATTTGGGCAGCGGTTTCCCTCAAAAAACGTAATTTTGAGAAAAAATCCCGATGTTTTTGAAAAAGGTTTGCAAATAAGCAAAAGTCCGGAAAAGAAAAAATAAAAAAACGGAAACGAGGTTCGCCTTAAATGAACATGTTTTTTGGAATATTTCGATTAGCCTTCCAAAGGGGGGGTTCTTTAGAAAGGAAAGGAAATATTTTTTCTTTTATACAAGTTTTCGTGGAAGTATGTTTGAAAATTCAACAATGTCTTGGGGAATTGTTCTTTATTTAACGTGGCTATACTGCAGCCTGATTTGAGCATACACCATTACTGGTATTTATCCGCCGACTTCCTTTTGTCATAACAAGTTATATGCAGAAATGTGCATACGTAATGTAATGCCTGACTCGAGGAATCGACGTCAACGCGAACCGAACGTCTTTCAAATTATGTCGTCTGTTTCTTACGAAAGAAAAAAAAGCTAAATGATGAAACAGGCGGCAAAATTAGAAAAATGCTCAATTGTCAAAAGGTAGAAAGAATTTAATCCACTTGTTTCCCTTAAGCTGCAAAATATGCCGTTATATATACAGGCCAGTATTTTGCGAAATAGTCCCCTATTCGCAGAATATGTCGATATCAAATACAGACCAGCACACTGCGGAATAAGTTTATTAATAAAAACTGGTTAATTAACTTTCGGGAAACGAAGCGGGTAATTGGTTTATCATATACAGGATTTTAATTGTTGAATAACTTTGTTTTAAATATTTGTGTACATTTCCACTATTAATCTTGTATTTGAAACTAGCAAATTTAGTCGGTCGACACTTGTAAACACTATATTATTCACGACGGCAACTTTCTTGGTTGAGCACTTTACGTAGGAATACCGGTGATAATGTTTTGTCGAGTGACGACTCGAAAATGAAGGAATCGTGCCCGTGATAGTTTAAATTTGCAATTCGAAGTTACACTCGCGTCGATGTTCTTTGATGGTAATGCTAGACAAATTGGGAAAAAAAACAAGACAAAACATTA
Organism: Limnephilus marmoratus; assembly: GCA_917880885.1. Classification (NCBI taxonomy): domain Eukaryota; kingdom Metazoa; phylum Arthropoda; class Insecta; order Trichoptera; family Limnephilidae; genus Limnephilus; species Limnephilus marmoratus. Next base: position 55,092,219 of record OU862906.1, on the reverse strand, counting down.
TAGATTATACAGTTTAAACAATGGCTGATTGAAGAACGAGGCGAGCGACTGTGAAGAAGGAGGAAAAAAAAAAAACCGCCACACGTCGGGCGACAGTGCTGGGGGCGCTGCTGCTGTGGCCTACCCCAAGCCCTATTCCTGTAAAACACACACAATAACAGCCGTCGGTTAGCTCAAACCGGCTCGAACATGATTCCTCCTAAAAAACAGGGCGAGTGCCAGTGGTTCGCTTGGTCAATTCTTCCTTCCCCTCCTCTCCTCAAAATCCCCGGGACTCCCTCTTCAATCAGTACACAGTATTTGCATTTAAAGGGTTTATTCAATAAACAGAACAGGGTGATACACATACGGCCAGTGTCGGCACAAAACACAAGTTAAACTACCCTACTGACCTAACGAGGATTTCTCCCTCTCTCTATGCGTTTAAATGAAGTTACAAACGGTTCAAAGCACACGGTGGGGGGGAGGAAGCGAGTTGGTACTCACATAGCTAGATGCGTGGTCTGCCATCTTTTCTGGATTCCGTTCACCACACAATTTCAAACAATACATCGCGGAGTTAATATCGTGGAGCACAGACAGCGCAAATCGCGCGTAGCACAGTTGCTTGGCCGAGAGCTAGCGAAGGAGTGGCGGCCGGCGGGCCGCCCGGCGCTTGGCGCCTGACGCGGGGTGGTCGCGCGGTGCGGGGAGAGGAAACGGTAGGCACGTGTAGTGGGGACGATTCACTTAACCTTCCGCTCGGGAGCCGATTCTGTTACGTAACACACTACATGCCTGTCGGGACAATATGTGAATTTAAACAGAATGGAAGGAGTGCATCAATCATGTAGGTACTTGAGCCAGGTCATGCCAACAGTCGGTAGAATGTAAGAAAATATATAAAGAAAATATAAATTGTATGGAATATGATAATAAGTGAACTAACAAAGAAGAGTACGCAAACAAATTTGTGGGGCGGTCCATAATTTCTGTATTTCTGTGAAAAACACATGATTGAACCATGGTAGAGACTGGCAAAACCAAAATAAATGTTTTGCGGTACGTAAAGAAATGCCAGAGGAGTTGAGAGGTGCCTTTAATTTTACAGGTAGGTACTTACCAGGATCGGTGTTTCCTGATAGTGGTTCGTCAATGTAATTTCCATCAGGACCTACTTCAGACTCAATTAAGTGGGGAATGGCATCAACACGAAATCCTGCTACTCCCTTTTCAAGCCAGAAATTAAGAACTTTCTGAAAGAAAAGTAATACAAAAATTACGCAATCAAAAGATTTAATTCTTCGACGTTTTGGGATACTTGCACAGGTTATATTTGACAGTAAAACGACGCAACGGTCCCGAAGATCAAAATCTGAAAATCGTACTATTGGCTTATTGTGCTGATGTAAAAAAATAATATTTTATCAAAACAACTCTTTCTTTCTCGATTTCAAAAATGGTAAAAATGCAGTAACGAAACTTTAAACAGCTCTACTGCAAAACTACAAATTCGCACATCCGACGTTGTTCTTCGGAACCGTCGAAACAATTTATTTTTGTGAATTCTACGCATTTTTTAATACGAGTAGGTAGTTATTTTAGGATTATTATTTTACCATCGCCAAACGCACGATTTTTTTTTTTACTTTTCAAAACCTTTGGTAGGTAGATGTTTAAGATAGTCGACGGAAATGACGATATAATAATTATTGCCACCTTGAAACAGCTTAGTGAGGTGGTTTAAACCAAAAAAAAGGATTTGAATCCATCTATGTTTACTTGGTTTATAAATAATTTTTATCACATGCACTGCTGAAAACCAGCTACATTCCAGGAGAAATCCTGGTTGTATGGATGAGCAGTGACCTTTTTGTCAATAGAATTAATGAATTAAATGTAAAAATTTGAAAAGTCGGTTGATGAATAAATGTTTTTAATTAAATGAAGACAATATTAGCAATATTAGCGAAACTCTATCGCACATCTGGAAACAGAAAAATCAGAAAAAGAAATCGGTAGATACCTCTGGGACTCGAACCCAGGATCTTCGGCTTTCCGGGCTACTGCGTTAACCACTGCGCCAAGATGTCGATATCCGATTCGGTCTTTGATTGATTTTTCTGTTTCCAGATTTTCGATTGAGTTTTGCTTATATTGTCTTCGACTAATTATATATTACAATTTAAGTTTTTTTCTCATAAAGTCAAATATAAAAATAAAATAAATATTTTCATTGATATTATTTTTAAAAAACTGCATGTGATGTTATTGTTACTTATTGTAGGTGATAAGTAAAACTATTTGGAATTTCAAATTTTGGATTAATTGATCATGATGGAATTCCATTTCCACATAATTTTTTAATAAAAAATTTTCTTCCGCTTGTTTGTTTATAAACTTTTTGATATATTTGTGTAAAATGGCAATATTTGTCTGTTCCCAGATATCGTTTAGGTATTTTGTGAACGCAAATAATCATGGGATTGCCTTCTCCACAAATGTGCCTTACTTCCCTTGTCATTCAGCTCCAGTTTTCCCAACCTGCTCCGACATACGTATTCGTTCGAGTAGTCGGTTCACCTCGCACCCAGACCATACATTAGATTTACGGTTCCAGTTCAATCTAATTATGCAAGTGTTACAGTGGTGATTTTTTCTTTACGCTACCCGATAATCTTAATCGTAAAATTGACTGTTTTGTTGTTTTCTTGGTGATCCGTAATGAATTACTTTATAATAACCGTTTTCAAGAAGACTTAAGAAATATATTACTTTCATTTCTGCAACCACTTTAAAGTTTCGGAAATTGAGGTCAGGCTGTTCTTTCAGGAACTGATGCAAGTACCACTGTCCCCTATCTTCATTATATGTCCAGGCTGATCCACGAAAGACTGAAATCTGGAAAAATAACGTTAAATTAGTAGTGGTTTGCAAAAAAATATATTTTTTGAACATTTTAAAATTGATAATCGTTCCCTTTTTTAATATTTTGTGCATCATTAAAAAAACATTCCTTAATTGCCTCACAAGCAATTTGAAAGACAGTGAGAAAACAGACTATATTTTATTAATTAATATTATATGACTAAAAAATTTAAGTAAATATTCAAAATAAAAATTTCGATTCTATGTAAAAATTTTGAATTAATAAAAAAAAGCCACGGCTGAGAATTGAAACCGTATCCACTGCTTGAAAGGTAATTATGCTGACCATTCATATAACATCCAAAATTTGTATATGGTCGACATTCGCCACAAATGATAACGTGTTGTTTCAACAACCCGATCTTGTATTTAACAGCTCGGCTGTGAAATTATTTGACGACCATTCTAGCATTCTACCTCTTATAAAATCGCTTTCTTCAAGATCCGGATTCAGTCCTTCCTTTCCTCAAAAAGACCCTCGTCACAGTATCCCTAAAGATGCGTAAGCCCTGAGGGAATTTATTGGAAAAATATTAATCCACTAACCCAATTACTTGGTGGTTTAGTGCCACCTTCAAGACCATCGTGCCATACATAGTAATCTTGGTACTCGGGGTCGCGCAGCACTGACTTCTTGAACCACTCGCACTGGTCGGAGGTATGGTTGGGAACAAAGTCAAGGAGGATCTTTATGTCTAGAAAAAATAAATCGCAAAATAACCAAATATATTATTAATGTATTATTACATGTACAACTATAAAATGCTTTGAAACAAAGTGAGTTAGGTAGTTAATCCTTAACTAAATGTCAAAAAGGATTCTGATAAATAGAAAAACTATTATGTTTTAGTATTTAAGTATTTTCTATATAAATATGATGAACATATATATATATATATAAACATGAATACCGCACAAGAGTCCCAACTGCTCCCGTCTGGAGCCAGTGAGACTATGGCATCCCCAACTGGGGTACGTTGTGAGGTAGTGGGGAGGGGAAGGAGATAGGGAAGTACCTGGCTATTCAGATGTGGTCTCGAAACACGGCTAAAGCCATTTCAAGCAACGTTTCAATTCTGAATGGTGGTCTTACACCAGGGCGATACTGAGAAAATCTTCCACTCTGGAACGTGCCGCAAATATACTAAATATTAATTTAAATGAGTAAATTGTGAATAACACACATTAATCAAATAAAATATATTTGCCACGCCGGGATTCGATCCTGCGACCTTCGGATTGCAAGTCAAGTGCCTTACAGCTGGACTACGCCGGCCGTCATATATTATGTAGGTGTCTAAATATTTTATCTATCAAATGCTCTTTACAGTGTAAGTAAACCGTAAAGTGTTCAGATACAAGCAACAGATAATGGTAAATAATACCATTATTTACCAATTATAACATTAATAAATAATACTTGGCTGATTTATATAGCGCCGGTTTTGTAAAAATCACCTCAAGGGTACTTTTAAATAAATTTAAAATAAAATGTATGTAACTGGCATACGATTAAGATTTACATTTATAACTGGTGACTTTATCTAAGACTTATAACAGTGACTTACGACTAAGATTTATAACTACTGATATAAAACTAGTGACTTAATGAAGAACATATTATTTACAACTGTGACTTAGTAAGAGATTTGCAGCTACATTTAAAAATGCATGTATTGGGTTTTGCCAGGGTTTTCAGCGATAACACTGATAACTTTAAAAACCAAACAATAAACAAAATTCTTCAGGTATAGGTTCAAACAGGTGTCATAGAAGTAAGTTATTGCCGCGAGAAGACTTGACGAAGACATAATTTTTAAATAATACCTATTTCTAAAGCATGACAGAAACAATAGCTCACGGTGAGAAATCGTAACACACTTAGCATGGAAGGCTCTCTCGAACACAATAGCGAGGAGGGTATGTACCAGACGCGGTCCCTCCATCCATGCTTTGGATGCGTAGCATATCTTATTTTCTAGTAAAAGAGTTTTCTACTTAATTTTTCTAGCCGTAAACAGAGATACTGCAATTTACTACCAGAGAAAACAAACGGACATAACGGACACGACTCTCGAGCGTTTCAAAATACATATACGTTCTCGATATGTAAGAATATCTTGAATCATCTAAACGCACAGCGCCTAAATACACTCACCAGCACAAGCGTTCTCATAGACTCGCAGCTTCAACACATTCATACGCACTGTCAGGCAGAGCACTATGACAATTTCGGATCCAAAAAGCTGTATCACGATAGCATCCACCAAACAAAAAACGACATCGCATATGGGTATAATGCACAGAATAGCATACCACGAATCGAGTGGATTTTAAGTGGGTACATGGGTGATACATTTTGAAAGTTTTTTTTTAATAACTGATGCGGAAGTAATGAATATCCATCGATTACTTATTTAATTAATATTTTAATTATTTAAAAATGAATAGAGAAAATATCATGCAAACTTCACCAACGTATTTCACCGTAAACATTATAGTGAATTATGTGAATTGTGTGGTATAATCAAATTAAGTTTTTATCCCAGCCATTTGCGGAAAAAACATATTCTGGATACTGTAAAACCCACTCCCATTTAGAATAAACCATCAAGAAGTAAATCGTTTCTGATTTATAGAGCTAATTGGAGTGCGGAGCGTTTAGGATTTATAAAACTAATTGGACTATTTTTGTCAGTAATTGCAACTTTTTGGTGGGCTAGTCTGTAGATTTGTATATTTATTTTTAGTAGGTATATCCACTTATTAATTGTCAAGCATCCATTCTACAAAAGTCACAGACCGCCACTTAATGGTAAGTATCCAATAAATTGATGTGTGATGAATCATAAGTTAAAATTTACTAATACCTTAAATAAGAGAATTGTGCTGGCAATAAGAACTTGGAGAGATCTCAATATCACGTCGTTCGAATTACTTTTTTTCATTATTTTATATTGCTAAAAGTTGTGTCAACTGCATATATTTATATGTATAAATATTTTTTAATGAATTTAAGGTCTATTTTAAATAAAACTATTATTAAAAAATATATTGGCGTTTGAAAAAATCTATGGCTTTGGGAAGTGTTATGTGAACTTATACGACTGTCTTTTATTTTATTTTGTAAAAAAACTGAAATTTATTAACTTAAAAATGTTTGAGCACTTACCCAACTTTTTTGCCTCAGCAATCAATTTTTCCAAATCTGCGATAGTTCCATATTCTTCGGCAATGTCGTAGTAGTTGGAGATGTCATACCCAAAATCTTTCATCGGAGAAGGAAAGATAGGAGAAAGCCAGGTGGCATCAACACCAATGTTTTTCAAATGTGGCAGCTTTTCGATAATACCTTTAAAAAATACATTTATTTGTTATAATTACTTGTAGCAACTTACTTCCCAAGTGTTTCTACTCACACAATGTATTTTAAAATCATTTTCGTAATTGCAATTGCTTGTCCGTATAAGTCCTTTGGCGTAAAAAATAAAAACATTCCGTCTTACTCATAATCACCTAAGCCGTTCGTATTATCGTGGTATTATCTAATTCTGCGATTACAAGTACCCAAGACGGGTAATCTATTCAATTTCAGGACAGCAATAATGAATGCATCAACATTCATGGCACACAAACGCAATTTAAACTCAAAAATAATACTGCAAGTTTTCACGTGACTTTATCGATATGCTCAATGTTCATATTGCATTTGTGCATGCCCATCTTAAAATAATAATACTGTTTCATTCCAAGAGGTTGAAGGATACCACAATCCCACATATCCCGTACACATACATTTACATATTTACTCGGTAAATTTTAAGTAAAGAAGCAAGTACATCGAATAGAAAAAATTTAAAAATAATAATCAATCACATAGGGCGTGGTCTGGAGTGAGCTCGGGCCCAGCGCTCACTCGGGAATGGTACTTGGTGCCGCATGCTAGCTCCAGTGACCCAGTGTCACTGGATCAGACCGACGAATCCATTTAATTCTAGTTCCGTAAATATTGTCGATGCGCTGTTGTATTTTCTATATCCAAATATAATTCTGCAGGCTTTATGATACTCGTACCATACCATGTTTCATACGTAAACAGGCTAGTATAAAAAGCATTGAATAATAAAAAAATTTCACATTACCTGCATTGGAAAAATCTTATCTACGTTTCCTATCATAATAATATTAATAAAAACGTTTAATTGTCAATCGATTTTATTAATTGTTACTTATTTTTACATCATATTTGGTTTCATAGTTTTGACAAAAAGGTCACCACTCAGCTGTAGATTCCTGACCCGGAATGCAACTGGGTTTCAGCAGTGCCGCTAACATCATCATCATCATCCATCATCAAACCGTATTAAAAGCCTTGCGCCTGCGCGGTTGAAATATAAGAACCCGGCTTCGAGTGCATGTCTGACGCCATGCCGTACGCAAACCATTTTCGTACGTGGGGTTTGTATACAAATCTACTTTTGTAATTGAACCGAATTAACAGTGGCCAACAGATGGCGCCACTTCCGTTAACATCTGGCATGGGGGGTACCTATCCCCTGGCAGGCGTAAGTAGTACTCGATACGTAATTTGGCGAATCTCTACGAATATATGATTATTATTTTAACGATCATAATATTTACATATGATCATTATTTTTTTTTTTTTAGTTGTGAATAATAATACCACGCGTCCATATATTATACATGACTTCATTGCCTGTCGCGATTACTTTGCCTCCCTGTGACTAGCTGACACTGGATCCCAGTAATTTATAAAATGGTCGCCAATACTCAAATTGGGCGAAATCGAACCAAAGACCGCCCGCAGGGCCTAGCAGCAAAACCCTGCGGAGCGGGTTTTTAACTGCTGATTACTATTATCATTTTCACCCGGTTTGGCCGATCCCAACTTACTCTATTTTGAGTTATGTTAGGTTAAGAGGGTATTACCAGAGAAAATCAGAAATATGTCATTTTTAAATCAGATTTTAGACGTAGTGGCTCTTTTCCACAAAAAATTATAAATGTATTTCGAAAGATTGTTCTTTTATCTAGCATTAGCATGTTTTGAATTTTGAGAAAAAATGTTAATTTTAGTATAATAAGGTTATACCATAGGTCGTTGGCAGATTTGTTAAATTTTCAAAAAAGGTTTTATATTATACCACACCCATTTCAATTCATATAATCATGCAGTAAAATAAAACAATACAATATCTGTGTAACACATGTTTTAGAATTTTAATTTTAGTTTATAAAATCATTCAAAAATATATACGTACAGGTGTTTCTTGACGAAAATTGATCCGTTTGTATATTTATTTCCGCACTTACGAACTAATATATTTCAGATTTTTTCAACATTCTTATTTAACTTGGACATTATTGAAAAATGATAATTACTGATAATCAAAAAATAATTACAAAAAGTACATATTTTTAATAGTTTTACCATCACGCCTTTCAGCATTTTTGGATGTAGGAAAAAATTAAAGCAAATTTGGAATGAAATAAAATTAATATTGTGTTATAATTTAAAAAAGCTGGTACGGAGAATAATTAATCTTTCTCATTCTAACCGCCCTCCACGATCGTAAGAACAACTTTCGACCACATGTGGATTTTCGGCCGCTGGCTGGTTAAACGCTCTTAAGAGGGGCATGTGTAATACGTTATTGGATAATATGTCGAAACAGTAACGCAAACAATATTTTTCATATGTTTTTAATACAAAGCCTCTGACTAATGCAACCACGAAAAATTCCTAATCCTTTTCGATTATTTTTAATTCCTTTATCTTCTTTTGCTGTGTTATCTCGGATAGCGGATTTTATGACATTTTGTTTACGTAAGTGCACCGTTCTTATCGGAGAATTGCCAAAACTTATCACTAATATTTTCGTAAAACTGAAATACGTTATTTGAAGATAATTTTGTTCAATGGATTTATAAGCTTACAAAAATTTATTAGCTTTAAAAAAAAAATGAATTAGTAATGTATTGTTTTACGTGTCTTTCGAGTCTAAACAGCTCAAACTATTAAAAAAATCCATGTATAGGTATTAAAGGCATAAGTATTTTAGTTTGTATATTTTAATTAAACGTTTCTTTTTAAAACATTTTTTATTAAAGCCTGATGAAGCAAGTGTTGCTCCCGAAACATTTTCTTTTTTTAAACGATTAAAGTGGTTAAAACGTATTTTAATAATTTTGAATTAAAGTGGTGCCACAAAATAAGTTGACTGTGTTTGAAGAAGTAAAATTTGATTTATGATGAGCATTCGAATATTGCATTCATTATTACTTAAAACTTAGTATTTGAAGATTTCTGACTATCAACCGGACCATCAATATATCAATCGTTTGTTTCAGAAATTTAAAAACGATTTGTTTATTAGTTGATTTGTATTATTTGGGTGTTTTGTGCCGAGTTTCGAGTGTGTAGTTAATTCAAACAAAATACCATTTAAATTGTTTTTAAAAGCTACCAGAGTGACTAAGTGACGGCCAGCGTAGTCTAGCGGTAAGGCTAGCCTCCCAAAAACTGGGCGTACTGTACAGGGCCCGCAGATACTTTAATAGTACACAACTGCTAACCCTGTACAAATCGCAAGTGCGCCCCACGGTTGAATTTGGCAGCCACCTCTGGTCTGGAGTTCCAAAATACCTGAAAAATACCCTCGACTCTGTGCAGAAACGGGCGGTCCGTTTGATAGATTCTCCCATCTTAACAGACGGATTGCAATCTTTAGAGCACAGGCGTCGGGTGGGAATGCTATCCTTGTTCTACCGGTATTACAATGGAAGATGCTCCGAGGAACTAGCATCATTGATCCCTTCGGCACCGGTGCATAGTCGGGAAACACGCCAAACGCGTGCCCAACATTTGTACACAGTTGACATTTGTCACATGAGAACGGGTCGTTTCTTCGACTCATTCTTGTGTTCAACAGCTCGGCTGTGGAATGATTTGCCGGCCTCTGTGTTTCCTCCTTCCTACAACATGGGTCTCTTCAAGACCAATGTTCATTCCTTCCTCTCCTCAAAAAGACCCTCCACACAGCATCCCAGATGACATAGGCCCTGAGGGAAATTATTTTCCTCAGGGCCTCCTGTGTGGAGTTAATGTAAAAAAAAAAAAAAAAGGCTCTTGACTCGCATTCCGAAGGTCGCGGGATCGAACCCCGGCGTGGAAAATAAATTTTATTTGATTAATTTGTGTATTTCACAATTTATTCATTTAAAAAATAATATATAGTATATTTGTGTCACGTTCCAGAGTGGAAGATACTCTCAGTATCGCCCTGGTATAAGACCAACATTCAGAATTGAAAAGTTGCTTGAAATGGCTTTGACCGTGTTAAGTGACCAGATCTGAATAGCCAGGTACTTCCCCACCTTCCTCTTTCCTATCTCCTTCCCCTCCACATTACCTTCAGCCTCACAACATACCCCAATTGGAGATGCCATAGTCTCACTGGCTCCAGACGGGAGCCTGAATAGCTAGGTTCTTCCCCACCTTCCTCTTCCCTATCTCCTTCCCTTCCCCATTACCTTCAGCCTCACAACATACCGCAATTAGGAATGTCATCGTCTCAATGGCTCCAGACGGGAGCAGTTGGGACTTAGCAGTTGGGTGCCCAGGTTCACGGGGTGAGGTTAATCCAGGTCTTGGCGGCCGATGCGTCTGCCCACCTGTTGCGTGGTGGGCAGGATCGAGAGAGACTGGTTGAGGGACGTTTTTTATCCTATCCAGTCAGAATCTCTCGACCCATCGCCTTGTATCGCAGTAGGAGGGATGGATTCAAACGTCCGTCACTCCTGAACACACTGACCCCCAGATTCCTATCCACCCCTCATACCTATTTCCTTTCCAGAACTTCCTTTCCTCTTTTCCTTAAAAAAAACCTCCACACAGCTTATCTTAGCGTCCACACAGCTTATTGGCGTCCGGTAAGATGACATATTCCCTGAGCAGAATTATTTTCCTCAGGGCACACTGTATAGAGCTAATTTAAAAAAGGTAATCTGTTCACAAAGTGTTCCAAACTACGAGTTCCATTTAGTCATTAAATTTACACAGCTTTTCAGTATGGAGCTTTTAAGATCATTTCGAAAAAACTTATTTCCTGTACGAATCATTGTTGATATCCACAAATTATTAATAAGTATTAATTATATTAAGTATTATTATTATCCATGTATTAATTGTCTATAATCCCAGAAAAACAAATTGAAATATGTGCTTGTCCGCTGGCAAATGCTAATATAATATGTGATTACCCTTCTTCGGAACGAATGACTAAAATCAAATAATAATAATAAACTTAAAAAATCAATGTTCTTGCTTATATATACTCGTCACTTTCTTAACTTAAATCAATTCAAATCAATTTACTTTGCACTATGTCAATCTTTAATCGAGTACGGTATTACAGCCTGGGGAGGAGCAAACGCTGCCGCCATTGATCCGATTTTTAAAGCTCAGAAACTAATTATAAATATAATATTAAAACTACCGATCACAAGCAGTTCGGATGAAATCTTTGGGAGAATTTGTGTTTTGGGCACTAGGCAACTTTATGCCAGAAGCCTCCCAGCATGCATCTTCAAATTAAATTGCTTGAAATTCAAACATAACTGCTTTTGTGAATGTCCAAACTGCTCAGACAAAATCAACTAATTTAAAACGTCAAGTCCTGGATCATTAGCCAAGATAGATCAATCGTCAAACATTTTATCAATTTATATATTATAAGCTTCCATTTCCAATTGTACGATGACGATTGTCTGTTATTATACGTAATATTGTGTTGTTATTTGTATTTTTATTATAAACTATTTATCTTTTTAACTATACCTGCTCTCAACACAGGATTTCCAATTTCCAATAGACAGACTAATTATTATGGTCTAGAAAAAAAATAGATTGTGTAATTCACACGCAGTAGAAGTGAAATTAGAAAGTATCTAAATGTCGCTTTCTTTTTTCCTGTTTATTTTAAAGCGGTTTGAATATTGGATATTGATTTTACAAAAATATTTTTTTTGATTTCGTGGGATTCGAACATCCGTTCGATAGATGTCTCTGGCCGCTGGGATTTTACGCCGCTGCGCTATTGGAGGCTCGCGCGGAGACGTGAATTTACCGCATTATATTAGAACTGAGGACCGGTCAAATAATAAATTATAGTGATGCTCTTTCGTTTCATCTAAATTTTAAATCACAAAAAATACTCTTAAAAATGAATTTCAGGGAAATAATCGTAAAAAGTTAGATATTATGTTTTTCGGTGCAGGTGGCCAAGAGAGAAACAGTACCAAAGCGGCGCGATTTTTCACAGTACCTAAAAGTGGGATTGCCCCCCAATTGCATAGAGATTAATATTATGTCGATCGATAACAAAATCAGAAAAAAATCCACTTGCCTTTGATATCCCCTATACCGTCGCCATTACTGTCCTTGAAGGACCTGGGGTAGATCTGATAGAGCTGCATGTGCTTCCACCAATCATCGTCACAGGAAAATTCCGAAAACACTCCTAGTAGGATAGCTAGAGCCAGAAAAACTTTTCCTGACATTATGGAAAATGACCAGAATTGTCTCTATTCTCTACTTCACATATAAAGAAATAATACAATTTCGTCTTTAGTAACTGACGATTGAGCTATTAATGACTTAAATACGCTTCGCATTTCCAATTTAAACAGAACTGTTTGATATGTCCATTGGTGGAGATAACAAAAGGTAATCCCATTATCCTATAACACTGCTTAAAGATATACTAGGTACTTGATAATTTTTATACTTTACCCACACAAATTTCACACAAAAGTTGGTTGTTGATTTTCAATTTAATAAAGCGACGAACTTTTTTTAACTATTTACGTCGGTGGTAAGCGGCTCCTGAGATTCGTTCCAGAGCAAAGGTCGTTGGCGGTGGCTAATAAAATAATGATCAGAAATAACTATAACCTTCAATTCGACTTGACCCATTCAGGACGAAGGTAATTTGCAATATGTATTTTGGACAAGTACCTAGAATATTTACATTTTATGACAGATTTTATTAACCTATTGTTGTACGTTTTAGAGAATGTTTCACCATTCTATAAAATGAATAGGGATGTAACAGGCAACCTTAAAGTATGGATACAGTCAATTATGATTCCTAAATTGTTAACCATAGTAAATTTGCAAATCCATTCACCGACCAACGACGGCTTTCCAGTGGTGCCATGATCTTTTGCGTCTATACGCTACTGAAAATACCGACTTTAGACTCCCAAGTTCACCAGTCACTAGCTTAATGTCGTCTTAGGAAAACCCGTTTTCAAAGTGGTCGGTATTATTTAACATAAACGGCTCTTAAGTACAGTATTAAGTATAATACTATATATTACAATCTGACAAACTAATCGGTGAAAACTTCTACTTACTTCGATATCCGTAAGCAGTATTTTGTTTCGAATATCAATTACTTTATTGCTTAGAAAAAATAACAATTTTTATGTACAGTTGTAAATATTGGCACGTTAATGTATATGGGATGTAATAAATGCTTGATTGACACGAGGCTCAAGGTAGATACAAAAAAATGATAAGAAAAAAAATATTGTTAGAAATTTGCTGAATGTTTTTTCGTAAATTAATAAGCAAGAAAATAACACATCTTTTTCATTTTTTTAAGCAGGTATTAATGAATGCTGCAATTTCCTGTAAGATTATCTACATTAGCTCTAATGCTTTAATCTCAAGCCAATCGCATAACTTTCTTTGTTTATGGAGAATTTCACTGTACGAGCAGCTGTATGCTTACTCATAGAAAACGTTTTGAGTAAGTTATAATATAATATTGGTTAGTTTCATTTTCTATGTAAGCTATGAAGATATAATATATCAATAAATGAAATTTTTTTATTTTTTATTAAATTTCAATATAATTACATCTAATACAATATAAAGATATGGGTAGTCCCACAAAGCTGTAACAGATCAGCTTGTCTGTAGGTTCTACCGTATAATATTATTAAATATCACAAATTAGCTTAATTTACAAATTAATACATAATAAAAGATTTAGGCTAGATAAATGTGTTTTTCATTTATTAACCACTTTTTTGTCAGTTTAGGGCAGGGTTCCTCATAATTTTTAAAATTAATGTTTTGAGTCAACATGTTATAGATCAAAGGTATCATATATTCTAGCGTTCTGGTACCATACTTATTTGATATTTGCGGTATTTTTAGGCCTTTATTTTCAGTAAATCTTGTTGTGTGACTATGCACCAATAACTTTTTATACGCGCTTTCTCCCGAATTATCCATAATTAAAAGATACCAGAGAAGCCCTTTAATTGGAAGTAGGCCCTCAGACCCATACAATAATTTTAAGTTGTTTCTTTGCTTGTAAATGCTAGGTTTAACAATTTTTTTAATTATAGCAGTTTGCAAATTTTGAATGAATTTAATATTAATTATGCTCGAGTGTCCCCAAGTTCGAATTCCATATCTAAGTATGGATTCGACCATCGAATGATATATAAGTTTGAGAGTGCATCGAGGCAACACAACTTTAATTTATAAAAATTACTCGCCAAACATCGGAGCTGGTTACAGATTTTGATAACTTGTGTACAACATCAATTCTCGTCTTCTCGATCTTGTCTTTACAGATTCTTCTAGTGTTAATGTTTATGCCTCTGATGAAATGATTCTACCAATTGATAAATACCACCCCCCCCCCCCTAGTAATCATTTACCTCAATACTTTTGTTAAGGTAATTGACCCCACGATTGTCAAACGTAATTTTGAAAAAGCAGATTACCCAAAAATTATAGAATTTTTATCTACTAATAATTGGGCTTATGATCTCACTTGTAAAAGCACAAGTTTAAATGAGGCCTTAGAATATTTTTACAATGCAATTTATCAAGCAATCGACAGCTTTGTTCCCTTACAAAAATATTACACTTCTAAATTCCCTAAATGGTTCGATTCTGAACTAATTAATCTAACATACGATAAAAAAATTGCCCACAAACGTTATAAAATAAATAGAACGCTAGATAATTATATCGCATTCTCTGTTTTGCGTAAGGATTGTACTAGGAAATCGAAAGTATGTTTTAAAGAATACACTAACAATGTTGAAAATTCTATTTTAACAAATATTAATAAATTTTGGAATTACGCTAATTCCTTTCGGAAAAATAACTCTAACTTTCCTGGTACAATGTTTTACGGGAAAAAAGCGGGTCATGACAAAAACGATATTGTAAATTTATTTGCAGATTTCTTCAAGAGTGTATACGTTAAAGACAATGACAACATTTTATCTGATAAACCCCAATTTACCGAAAGCTCACTCAACTTGCATAACATCCATGTGGAAGTAAATGATGTTGTGACTTTTATCAAACAGCTGGATATCAGGTCGAATTCGGGGCCAGATATGATTCCCTCAATATTACTTATAAACTGTGTCCATGTTCTAGCTCTTCCTATTACTATAATTTTCAATTTATCTTTATCTACAGGTTGTTTTCCTGAAATTTGGAAAAGTAGCTTTATAACACCTATTTTTAAAAAAGGTGATAAAAGTCAAATTGAAAATTATAGACCCATATGTATTATGTCATCACTACCTAAACTTTTTGAAAAGATTATATTAAGTAAAATCATGCATCAAATTAAACCGCTTATACCAATATTTCAACATGGTTTCATGCCAGGCAGATCTACGTCATCTAACTTATTGCTTTACGAAAATTTTATTTCTAATGCACTTTCCAAGGGTCTTCAAGTTGACACTATTTATACTGATTTTAGCAAAGCCTTTGATACTGTTTCTCATCGCATTTTAATGGAAAAATTAGAACACTTGGGAATAAGCGGCAACTTTCTCGAATGGCTTAGAAGCTACTTATCGTTTAGAAAACTATCTGTAAAAATTAACTCCACAACCTCATACACTTTTTTTGCCTTAAGTGGGGTCCCCCAAGGTTCCCACCAAGGACCAATTCTTTTCCTACTATTTATTAACGACATTTCATTAATTTTCGATAATATTCACTTTCTTCTATTTGCCGACGATCTAAAGATGTTTAAATCGATTGAAAATTCTTTTGATTGTTTAACTCTACAAATGAACTTAAATAAACTTTATGAATGGTGCATCGTAAACAAATTATATCTTAATATTAACAAATGCCAAACGATCAGTTTTCATAGATCTAAAACCCCTTTACTATTCGAGTATACAATTAACAATGCCACTCTAAAAAGAGTCTTTGAATTCAACGACCTTGGCGTTATCTTTGACTCCAAATTACGTTTCTTGAATCACATTATTAGCATTACCAGTAAGGGATTACAAATGCTTGGATTTATCCTCAGAATCGCTAAAGACTTTAATAACATAAAAACCATAAAATTACTATACACGTCTTTGGTTAGAAGTCAGGTGGAATACCGTTCAAGCATTTGGTGTCCTCATTTCAACTCTCATTATTCACAAATTGAAAAAATTCAAAATAAATTTTTACGTTTTATTAATTTCAAAATTGGTGTTCCTATTATTGAAATCAATTATGTCAATTTACGCAGTAAACTTAACTTATCGAAATTATCTGAAAGGCGAAAAATATTTGATCTCCTTTTATTGTATAAAATTGTTCATTCAAGGTTGGACTGCCCTGACGCTATAAACTTGTTATCCTTACACATACCTCCAAAATATACTAGACGAAACATTTTATTTTACAACAATAACTTCGCTACGAATTCTGTGATGGAAAGAATACACAGGTTGGGCAATGAACTAACTGATGTCGCTGACATTTTTAATTTAAATTTCGATTCATTTAAAGCCAAATTAGTCCACAACTTTTTAGATATAAATAAATATTGACTGCAAATTATTATAACCATTAAAAATTTGTACATGTCATTGGTAAGGAGTCAAATCGAGTACAACTCGACAGTATGGGCACCTAGTTATGCTAAGCATTCACTCACGATAGAAAGAATTCAAAATAAATTCTTAAGATATATTAATTTCAGAATGGGTATCACAAGTGAATGTATCAACTATGATTATCTACTATGTCAACTTAATTTATTAAAATTGTCCGAACGCAGAATAGTATATGACCTAACATGTTTAAATAAAATCATAAATTCAGTAATTGACAGCCCTGAACTATTAAACCTGATTTCCTTCCATATACCTCGCAATTCAACATCGAGGCAGTATCTACCATTCTATTGTGACAACTCCAACACAGAATCACAATTGTATACCCCCGTTCGCCGTATACAAAATTTGGGTAATGACTATAAAGATGTTGTTGATATATTTAACACATCATTCACTAAATACAAACAAGTCTTAGTAGAATTTATATCTAAAAGAAGAACAACAAATTTAATTAATCCAACTGAATAGCTCTGCTTCGAATCATTTCACATGTACTTTACTTTTCTCAGTCTACATCTTTTTCCATCTTGCATGGTGGAGTATTTTGTTTTTATTTCAATTTGTTTTTTATTGTATTTTTGTTTTAGATTTGGTTATGATTTTGATTTTGTTTTTGTTTTGTTTATGTATTTGTTTTTTTGTTTTTTTTTAAATTTTGTTATGCTTATTTAAATTTAGATGTTCTTTGTAAAAAAAAATGCATGTAAAAGCCCAGCCGGGCGTGAAATTCAATAAATAAATAAATAAATAAATAAATAATTAATGAGAAATCATTTTATTTTATTTCAATTTTCTTTTGTTTATTGTTTTTTTTTATTGTTCTTATTTCAAAAGCATACAACGAGTAATTCAGTAAAAATTAATGTGTTTTGATTATTTTCAATGTTTTTATTGCTCGTAGGTATATGTATATACGAGTTCCCTAAAGTCATCCATGTGGAATTAGCATTAGATGTATTCCTATTATTTTACATTGAGTTTATGCTTTATTTGTATATTTTTTAATCTTTTTTTATTTTGTGTTATACTGCTGTTATAAATGAAATTTGTATTTTATATGTTAAAGCCCAATAGGGCGTCAATAAATAAATAAATAAATAAACTTGTTTATCCCATTTGAGGTTATTGAGTACGATTATGCCAAGGTAAGTGTATTCAATTGTAAAATCAATTTTTTCACATTGGTAATTATTTTCAATTTTCCTATGTATGCATTCAAAATTATGTGCAATTATTTTAGGTAAATTCCACATTTTCAAGCTCGGTGATCTTATATACATACATTTAGTTTTTTTGACATTAATAATTAGACCTACATCGTGAGACCATTTGAGTAGCTCGTTAAAGTCTCTTTGTAATTCTTTAATAGCTATTTCCGGGTTTTCATTAGATACAACTAGTGCTGTATCATCTGCAAAAATGAATCTACGGGCTATTTTAAAAAGTTTAGACAAGGCAATAACATAAATAATGTATAATTTTGGGCCTAAAATTGACCCTTGCGGTACTCCTGATTTGATAAATCTAAAACTACTCATTTTATTCAAAATCTTCACATACATTTTTCTATTTGTTAAATAGTTTTTGAAAAATGATAGGAGTTTACCGTGGATTCCTATGAATTCAAGTACCTTGATTAATTGTGTGTGGCTCAGTGTATCGAAAGCTTCTGAGAAGTCAATAAATAATACTAGTACATGTTTTCTAGAGTTAAGTTGTGAATTTATATAATTTGAAAATTTTTCGAGAAGTTTATCACAGCTTTTTTTTTGGAAGCCATACTGATATTCATCAATAATGCCCAATTTATTTAAATATTTATCCAAATTTATCGATATATATTTTTCTAAGATTTTTTCTAATGCGGGTAATAATAAAATGGGCCTATAATTATTTATTACAGTGTGATCTCCATTTTTATAAATGGGCCTTATGATGCTGCATTTTAGTTCATCTGGAATGATGCTTGTGTCAATAATTCTGTTAATTAGGTGGGTAATCATAGGACTAAATAATTTTACATGTTTTTTTATATCATACATGCGAATTAGATCCACGCCCGGAGTCTTGGAATTTCATTCTTCCGATAATGCATTCAGTTTATTTTGTATTAGCTCTTGGTAAGTACATTGAATGTTGCAAATGTTCTTACTTCCACTCAGACGCTCGAACGGTACATTCGTGTAATAACTGATTTACACCCTCATCAAAGAAATTTGCAAAGTTTCTGCCGCCACATGTTTTTTTAATGTCCTTGAAGCAATGATTAAATTTTTCACTATAATTTTTTTTTTTGTGTTTAATATTTTTTTATTTAGTTTATTTCTGTATTTCTTGAATTCTATTTCATACTAGCTGACCCGGCGAACTTCGTACCGCCATATATTTATTTTCGTTATTTTATTAGAAATTCCCGAAAGACTTGTACTATTCATGCCCACCTCGGCTTCACACGGGTGGTGTATATTCGCGGACTAAGGAAATGTAACACTTCCGGTAAATTCAAATCAGTTGGATTATCAATAATTCCATATATCGAAAGATTTACGTACTTAATCACAAAAAATAAGACAAAATCTTTCGTTTACAATACGACCATAAAATTACAATATAATAATTCGATCATAACTATTGCAATGCCTCGTAATGTACAACATTTTTAGTTTTTCCTTCTAGATAGAAAACAAATAGCGCCGATGGTTTGCCGACTCTCGAAAACGCAACGTTCAACTAACTGCCCATGAGAAAAACACCGCAATTCAAGGTTTATTCCACACACTTCTAACGATTGGCCTTGGGATTTATTAATTGTCATTGCGAATGCAAGGCGCATTAAAAACTTTTACACGTTTTAATTCAAAAGGAAAGTCAGTTGGCATTACGGGTATTTTGGGAATAAGCACATTCTCGCCTTTGAATTTTCCTATGATTATAGTAACTTCAATCAAATTTTACATAATTTTTTAACAGCGTGTCTTGATCCATTGAACAATTTTGGCTGATTTAGATTGCGTAACATAATTATCACAGAGCCAACCTTGAGTTGTAAATTGTGTGGCAGTAATCTTGGCAAATTCAATGAATTTAGGAATTCAGTAGTATAATTGACTCCTTCATTTGGATCGATAATGGAATCGATCAACTTAAATGAATGCATTTGTCCATCAATTTGACTCTGAATTTCATATTTTAATCTTCTACATCCTTATTTTTCGCTGCTAAAATGGCTCGTTCGCTCAACCATGCATGGTTTCTATAATTCACACTAATATTTAGGAAAGAGGAATTTTCCCATTGCCAATGTCTAATAATGCATTTGCAAAAACTTCCGCAAAACTTACTTAAGATTTTTCACGTAGCTCATAAATTTGATGCCATCAAGCAAGCATTTATTTCATCAGCAATTGATGATCTGAAAATGACTGGCAGCGTTTGGCGAAAATCTCCAGCCTCCAGTAGAATCATCGCGCCTCCGAAGAGGTTCTGATTGCTATGTAAATCTCTTAGTGTTCGATCGAGTGCCTCTAATGCTCGTTTGTGCGCCGATGTGTTTCGCTAATACGATGAAGGTTGCCACCATCACGTCGTTTAATTACAATGTGCGAGACTCTATATTCTCTCCAACAACCACAATAGCAACTTCGTTTAACATTGGTGCGTTGAAGCGTCTCTCACGCTCTCCTGCGGGTCTTTTATCTGCTCTGATCACTATTTTATGATCGTCCGATAGCATCATATCTAAGGCTGCTTTGAACAATTGGATCAACTGATTATGTTCATGTAACAGTTGTTGCAGCTCTATGATGATCTCTCTCCTAGCTGAACGATCTGTAGCAGATCTGTGGACTTTCTCCTTCTTCCCATCAGTTAAAGTCAGAATGGAAGGGGTCTTTCTCAAGTTGGACCACCACATCACCCAGCTTCTATCCGGCCACGGGGAATTCAGGGGGAGACTTCATGCCCTCTCCCTGTCCCCTCACCCCAACTGCGCCTGCGGGTGCACGAACCAGTCGGCGGAGCACATTCTGTGGCAGTGTGAGATAATGACGGACGCAAGAGAGGAAATGCTCGATGGTTTGGACGTACCAATCAGACCAGTGTGGAACACTGATCTGGTTTCGAACAAGACGAATTTCGAGTGCCTGAGGAACTTTACAAGGATCTGGGTTGAGAGATGGCCTGAGCTTAGAGTCGCTGATTAGTAGATTTTGACACCAGGTGTACTTGTTCCTGACTTACCACTGACTTTTCTTGCTTCTATTCTTTTACAAACTCTGCCCAGGATGTACAGTTTTATTTATTTATTTTTTTAATTTTTATGTTTATTGTTTGCATTTATATTTTATGTTTTTTATGTTTATTTTTTTCTGGATTACACAGGCCCTGCGTTATTCAACGCTCATGTTTATTTTATGTTTTCTTTACTTTACATGCTTATGATTTATTTTTCGTTATTTGGTGCAATTAAACGCCTAGCGATGACTCCCACACGCTCTTGTTTATTTATTTTTTTATGTTTTGCGGTTTTCTACGCTTATACATATACATTTCTTTTCAGTTATGCTGTACTATGAGAACTGAACTCCGTTGTTCGTTTTTGTACCGTCCTTCTCCCCATATAAGGGGTTGGACCCTGGACCGTGTCCCCGCCTACGTACCATGGCCGGTCATCTAGAACTGGTGGAGCTGCACCTGTTTGCCGCGCCACACCCCGTGACATGAAGAGGCTGGGGAGAAGGCTGAACGACATCCGAAAGCTGTCCGTCCCGCCTCCGGCGACCCGACGCTTCTCTCCCTAGGGTCTTCTTCATGTTTTCCACTTACTGTCGTCTAGGCACCACCGGCTAGCTGGCTTAAGGACGACGCTGCCGGTTGTGGGGAGGCCGGACAATCAGCCTCCTTCACTGTCTCGGGGACTGCCGGCAGCCAGGTTGCGATGACACCGGTTCTTATCTGTATATATGTTATTTTACTTGTTTCCTTCTTTTTAACGTACAGTGCTCGGTGCCGCCCGCCGGATTATGTATGGTCATGTCTCCCGCTGTCATGAGCTAATTACTCATGACGGCTGCTGTCATTTTGATTACTTTATTTTTTTGTTGATGTTACTAACAACTTGTTCGACTGTCCATGAGGCTCACTGCTTTTGCATTGACACCTCCATGGGCTTTAGAATTGTAGAGATTGACCATTACAGTACAGTCCTGTAGGCGCGCCCGCATACCGCCACCTAACACAGTATGAGGGGACATTGAAGGTCTAGATTCGTTACATTAAAAGTAGAGCCATTTATTCAAAAAAAATAGATTCTTGCGAGAACTCCGAAGGGGCGACCATAAGTTGCCTATACCGGGGTGGGACAGTGGTGGGTACTTCAATGTAGCACAGCGTTGATTTACTTCAGCTTCAGAATTTCCCATAAAATAAATTTGAAAAAAATTGTATTCACTATCAATTGATGGCAACAATGCTCCTGCACGATGGTGAATTTGTTCTTGAATCTGTAATATTGAAAATAAGAAAAATAAAATAACCCTGGAAAGATAGTCTACGGAAAAATTACGCATGCATGTTAGAATTATTGCACTCTCGTTCAAATTAGTGCGATTCCATCGCTGTGCTTTTCAGACATCTCACTTGCTACTTGGGCCTTTCGTGGGGCGCACGCGTGGCTGAGGTAGGTGTCACCAATTTTGAGATATGATGACCGCTTGAGTCAAAAAGCATAATATTGATTCGTTCCAAAAATGTATCTGATGTATTTTTGTACAACTATATGCTATTATTAAATATAATATATATTAATTATTTAGTACATTAGTCAAAATGGCCGATTATTTCTAAAAAATAAGTGATTTGAGAAAAAAAAAATATTTCAAGTATGGTTGATTATTGAAGAAGTTTCACTTTTTGTTTTTTTTTAATAAAACAAATAAATATAATATATTCACAAAACGTCGAATTTCTTATTTCATTTGTTTGTAATAATATAATACCGATTGGTTTATTCCTATCAATTAACTTAAGAGGGAATAACCAGATAAGACGGGAAATATATTGTCATTTTTAAATAAAATTTAGCCGTCTTGACTCTTTTTCCACAAAAACGTATAAATTGATTTCAAAAGATTGTTCTTTTACCTGGTACAGTTTTTTTTAAATTATGAGAAAATATTATTATTTTTTGTATAATAAGGCTATAACCTAGGTCGTATGATCTAAAAATAATTACAAATAGTACATAATTTTAATAGTTTTATCATCACGTCTTTCAGCATTTTTTATTTGTAGGTATAAATTATAGCAAATTTTTAATGAAATAAAATCGATATTGAGTTATTTAAAAAAAACTGGTAGGGAGAATATTCAATCTTTCTTATTGGAACCGCCCTGTACGATTGTAAGAACATCTTTCGACGAATTTTGAATTCTCGACCGCTGGCTGGTTAGTGGCCCTTAATAAAATATTACAGCGAGTTAAAACTCACGCGTCAATTTTACCGTACATCAAAATCTTCATTTATGAGCCACAATGGAATTTTCATATATATAGGTTTTATGTTGCAATGGATGTGAATAATGTGTGTCAACGAATAAAAAAAATACATTAAAAGTTGGATTGAAACCACGTTCATCAATTGGAACACACTGTTGTAATTTTGAATATTCTGCAAGAAATTCTTTGATAGAGGTTCTTGCCCTGAAAGTAATGAATTCAGTGGTTCAGGTGGCGCCGTCAGTTTTGTTAATTTGACCTTTCCATTCGCACAACATAATCCTGGCGATTCGAGTTGAAATTTCAAAGCATTGCAATATTGACAAATAGTGCTCATTGTTCCAAAATCGACCGAGGTATCGCCGGCGTAATCTACTGTTGTATCATAATATCTGAAAGCCAAACGTTCGTAGGTAATTGTTACGTTTTGTTGTCTCTCGCTTGAAGTCGATGGTATGGGTTCTTCAGGAGTCGCGAAAGATCTCGCTTGAGAAATTCTCATTTTATTTGCCTCCAAACGCTGCCAACTCTCTTCAGTCTTATTACCTCGAAGATTGTGAATTCGACTTGCGTTATGCGTATGCCGACCGATATTTTGACGCCTCACTGGTGGCATTTTTTCGCTGTTCCTAAAGAAGCGGTAATTGTTGTATGTATATGAATTAATGTCACCATATTGACAGTATGAATAGATTGACATTATGACGTATAATCTGTTTGAATTTATCAACTGCTGGCTGAGTAACTAAACGTCAATGTGTTATTTTGTGTCAATATATTGAAGATCTCCCACAGTCTTCCGTTTCATTTACCCGCTCACTTTTCATATTATGAGATTATAAAAAAAAATTGTTTGATTTTTAAAATTTTATTTCATACAAACCTTGTCCTGACAATAACGAACACAACCAAAAAAGAATTATCCAATTTGGTGCAGTCATTCGGAAGTTATGCGCGTACATACATTTCGGCGATTCATTTTTATTAATATAGATTTTTGTGTTTTTAATACAAACTTTTTGTTAACATACTGAAGATCTCTCATAGTCTTCTGTCTCATTCACGCACTAACTTTTCATATTACGACATTTAAAAAAAAAAAGTTTGATTTTTTTAAATTTTCTTTCATACAAACCTTGTCCTGACAATAACGAACACAACAAAAAAAGAATTATCCAATTTGGTGCAGTCATTCGGAAGTTATGCGCGTACATACATTTCGGCGATTCATTTTTATTAATATAGATATTTTATTGTTCGGCGTGTTTTTCCATTTTCTCCATAGTGTGTCACGTAGTTGTATATTTTCAATGAGGTTTAATTTATCCAGCCTTTTTGGTTTTTACGATGTTTATTTGTATTTGATTTTGTTATGGTACTTTTTTCGTAAATATATTTAAATTTAGATTTAATATCTTCATATATTAAGTTAGGTTCCGTTATGCTTAGTATTTCACTCCAATCAGTGATTTCAATCAGTAGATCCACTTTTTTTTCCGATATTACAGTATATTTCGTATGGTTCGATTTATTGGAGATACCTGTCTCATAAGTATAGAAACGAATTGTGGTTGCAATAAGGTAGTGGTCCGCTATTATAGTTTCACATACGCATGAGCTGATTTCATTTGTCTCTCTCTCTCTTACATAGATATGATCTAGACATGTAGCCGTTAAGTAGTTAATCAGTATGGCTTCACGGGTAACATCATAAATACATTTGACAAATCCAAATTTAGCCATAATGTTTTCATATTGCATTACAATTGATTCCTGACAATTCAATAAATTTATGTTCGTATCCCCGAGTACCATAACAGATTCTTTAATATCGATATTTCCCAATATTATCTCCAGCTCTTCGAGAAACATTTTTTTATTTGAATTAGGTGGCCTGTATACTGCCAGTATATGTACACGTTTATGTTTATTGACAGAAATAGTTCCGTAAACACATTCAAAATTTGTTGGCATTATGTTATTTTGTTCAAATGTAAGGTAATCTTTAACGTATATAATAATCCAGCCTCCCGATCTGTTTTTTCGACAAAAATAATGAGAACTAAATCCCGATACTGTATATAGATTTATAACATTTTGATTTATCGACGTTTCGCAAAGCGTAATTATATCAATATTACTCAGTTTACGTAATACGTTTCCCAATATTTTGATAATTATTTAAGTTTATCGCAGTTAAATTATTATTTCCTGATACATGTTTTTTGATAATCCAGTTATCGATACTTTGCGTGCGTTCATAATCGATTTCAGAGATGTCAAATTCTCCGTTTAAATCGCCATATTAATATAATGTGTTAAAATGCAGCAGTAATTACTAAACATGTGTAGATTATGGTTTTGTTCAGAACAAGGTAGGTTTAAATATATTAAATTTTTATGTCTCAATAAATTGTATGCGTTAAGATGCATGAATGAAAATGATAATATGAAGTTAAATAAAAAAAAATTATTAGCATTGTAATTGTTTTTTAGAATTATAATACATACCTAACCATAGTCTATACGACTTTGAGCGATATGCATCATCTTTTTGTAGTAATAACAGTTTATATTATTAGCTTTATGATTTGTATTTAGGTTCATCTTGTAAATAGTGTTCTGATGAACACAGTTACTACATTTTTTTTCAGTGTTTTTGTTAGGGCATTCCTTCCTTTCGTGATCCTTGGCGCAATGTAAACACGTCGCACTTTTATCCTTATTTAAACATTTTAATGCAGTGTGACCAAATTTGAGACAATGGTAGCATTGCGTCAAGGGGATGGCATCTTCCACTCGTACGCTAAAACCAATGTTGATTTTTTCCTTTTCCATGAGGTATGACCTTACTGCTCCGCTAGTCTCAAGTATATAATTAGTGAGTCCATTTTGGTTTTTTGGTTTAAACATTTTTATTAATTTAATCGTGTTTTTGATATCGTTATTCACGATATCTTTTATTCCATCGTTTTGCGTTTTTAAAGCCTCAATTATGTCCTCTTCAGTTAAATCTACTTGAAGATTTCTTAAGAATATTTTTGGATTTTTCTTTCTTAATTCCTCTGCAACCATGTTTTTTTTAAGGGTTTTATTGATTTCATCCGTCAATTTCTCTGCATGTAATTTTGAGGGGCAAGATATAATTAATTTATTTTGCGAGGCTTTTCGTATTCCATTTACTGCGATACCCAAGTTTGCTATTTTAATTTTATTTACGATTTGTTCTTTAATAGCATCCGATGTCATGTTCGCATCTTCACCTTTGATGATCAATGAGAATTTGGATTCCGGGATTACTTTGTGACAACTTGCGTATGTTTTTTTTTCAAAATTACTCGTATTCTCGATTTTTTTTTCTAATTTTTCGATTAGTTTTGACTGGAGACAAACAATCTCGTTTTGTAAAGATATTTTTTCCTGAGTCCATTTTTCTTCTAGTAGTTTTATATTTAATTCCAGATTATTTTTAGCCTTCGAGTCCTTTACCGTAGAAATATTTTAAATTTCTGATTTTATGTTTTCTATTATCGACAGCACGTCCATAATGGGTTAAGCTTGTGGCCGCCCCGCGGACCACCTCACTCCCGGCAAAACTTGCTACTGCTCTCTATCTCACTCCCGCCAAATAATTTGAAGGACGTAACACTTTCAGTAATATAATTTCTCTACAATACGTCCAATCGCTACCGCTGACAGCGGTTAATGTTAAAATATAGAGTACTATAGTATAAACAAAAACATAACATTGTTACCAATATTTATCATAATTTCTTTTTGTTATTTAGACAACTTGGGTACACTTTGATTATTTTTTTTTTTTTTTAATATTATATAAATGCAATTATTCCTATTATAAAATAATATTAATTTATTCTATGTTATTATTTTACGTACTATAAACTAATTAATCATCAGTCGTTGTAATGTTTTTGTCTACGCTTTGTTTGTCTTTTGTTATTTTTGTAAATTTTCATTTTATTCTGACGAAGAAACCATTTGTTTCGAAACATAGTTTCAGACAAGAAATTTACAGCTAGGCTAAATAGGTTACGTCAGGTTAGGTTGTGGCCTATCACTTCTAAAAACTTTTCAAAGAGTTGTTGCGATAGAACTTGGAAGATCTTATAATAAAATAAATATGTATAATTATATTAGTAATTACCGATTGACGTGTGCTGTGCAGTGTATAGGTGTGTGTGTGTGGGTAAAATGTATAAGCCCACCTCATGGATAATCCGGAACGTTTGTGTTGTCGAAGTTCGATACACGGATAATACGGATTTCCTTCCGGAATTTACGGAATTCCTTTTTTAATTTATAAACAATCACATGTGACAGATCGGAAGTACCAACATTATTAAATATATTCTCGTCAAAATAAAAACAAAAAAGTACCTATTTCGAATTATTCCTAGTACTAGTAGGTTCAGGTTACGAAAACTGCATGTCATCCAACAATAAGATATATATCCCAGGTTTTGAATGGTTTATTTGGCTAGCAGGGTTTGTCTAACGGGCATGTGTAATTATTCTAATACTTTTCATTCCATGTCCTCTTCTGCTATAAATACAGATACAAACTTGTAAATAATGCATTAACGTCATAAAATTAATATTTTTTTTTTTATATGGCAATAATATTTTTCTGTGATTAGCATCATTGATTGATTGTCTATGAAATGTATAAAAATGATAAATATAAAAATGACGTGGCGAAGTTCATATACCGCGTAAGTAAATCCATTTTAACAAAATTCGAACGTAACATGCATATTATTCCCCCGACATAAATACTCACTTTTCGTGATAATAAAGCCAAATTTAACAGTTTGAATGAGAAATATTCCGTATTAACCGAGGAGCGGAGTAAGACATAAAGAATATGTTTTCTCCCACTCATTCCAATGTTGCCTTTGGAATATTCAATTGCATTACAATAATCCAATTTTCGCTTGCCAAAAATGTCCCAAAAATAGTTTTTTCAAACATTCATTAAAATGTAGATGGTAATATGGGCATGAAAGTAAATGAAAATCCTTTTTCCATAGTCTTATATATTTAGTTTAAATTTAATCTTTATTTATACATCTCGTTATGTTAGTATTAAGAATGTAGTTTTTAGTGAAACGGTGGAAAAGACTTGGAGTATCCTGGACAACCTTCCTCATTGAAGTGCTAATGCTTCGTACGGCTGCAGAACAAAGTTGCCGGACTGAAGAGTTTGACTGGAATTTAAAAAAATCATATTAAATATTATAACATGAGAACAAATAAGTGACCGTCACATTTAACCGACAAGATTATTGTCCTAATTTGCTAAGAGAAAAATATAGTATCCTAATTGTTTAAGGAGATTATTTTGCCTGAAATAAATGGTAAATGGCCAATATTTTCATGTGGTGACAATATATTATGTTAAAAATTATGCAAGTTGATATGGACAAATTAGCTCAGTTGTTATAGCACTTCCCCGGCAAGACAGAGGTCCTGGTCCAATTTTCAGATGCGACTGAATCTTTTTCTGTCTTTCTGTGTCACATTTTTCGTTTGAGAGTCGTTAATTTTGTCGTTAATGATTAAAAAAACCAAATTTTTAAAATATATTATATTCATGAAGTTTCAATAAATATGTTCATGTGATGACAATATTTTTAGTACGTTCTGTTTTTTTTTTCACCTATTTGAATTACGATTTTGTTTTCTTGAATGATGGAAT
Organism: Limnephilus marmoratus; assembly: GCA_917880885.1. Classification (NCBI taxonomy): domain Eukaryota; kingdom Metazoa; phylum Arthropoda; class Insecta; order Trichoptera; family Limnephilidae; genus Limnephilus; species Limnephilus marmoratus. The sequence goes on along the minus strand of OU862906.1, from coordinate 55,063,114 downwards.
AAAGTGGAAATTAATTGACTTTCCGGCTTCCAATTGAACTGAAACTCGGCAGATAGACTCGATATAGATGTCAATGCATTAATTTAACTTTTGGCTGTAATCGCACATAAAAATGATGAAATTGGATTTCATCACAGCACTTAAAATAAGAAATGATTGTAGGTCCTATCAATTTGGGATTTAGCTCAGTTGATAATGGTGTTGACTCCAGTCCCTGAGGACCATCCCTCAGTCTAATTTGTTCGCTTTTCGGAAGAACTCACGTAGTTTTCATAGAAATCGTTTCGTCTTACTTATTATCATCGTATGAAATATGCTCTAAACTCTAAACGGTGTTATAAAGAAGAAAACACCACCCTTTACATTCATATTAAAAGTTAACCTCAAAATAATTAAAATGCACACCTAAATGAAACCAAAGCTTCCGACAGCAATTTGAAAAAATTATAAAAAAAATTTAATTTTTTATTTATTATTTTTCATAAAACAACAAAAAAGTGAGTCGATGATAACGTCTATAATACATTTGTCTAATAAAATATGGTAAGGCGAGGTTATCTGGTGATACAGGTAATGTGGTGATAGTGTAGAATTTTGTAATTATTAAATTTACCATGCAGTACACAACTTTGAAATTAGAATCGTAGATGGAAAACAGACCTGTGAACCATAATAAATCAACTTCGCAAGTTTTTACGTGGTCGGTGAAACAGAAAATAATTTTACTCAAACGAAAAATATTTTTACAACTTTCAATGTGCTGTGGCGACTTCAAATTGTAATTTATCAAGTAATCTGGGATTTCTGAAGGTATGTTTAGGTTTTACACCTTATTTTAATCAGTAAATTATGCTGCATAGTCATACTTAAAGAAAATGGCAGCTGTCCTACTTTTTTTTTTGGTAGGAGCTTAAGTAATATGTGGGTAATATTAAGTTTTTTTAAATGTTTTTTTGGACTTAACGAATTGTGATTTTTAACATTTATTTTTATTTTCTATAATTCAACTTCTGGATTAATGGTGAATTATCATCATGCATATTAGGTCGGTGAACAGTTTTAAGGTTGTTTTGGTCTATTTAAACATATCACCAAATTTCCTATCCTCACCAAATTACCTGTCACCAAGTTACCTTTCCAATTCGTTAAATATTTATTATATTCACTAGCCACCTCTTACAGCCATTAGATATCGGAGTGTATCGTCCATTGAAAGCAGCCTGCCGAGCGATTCTGTCTTTTGTGGTATCGTTATGAGATAACGGACGTGATCTCCAGTCAGATTTGTGCGATTTTTACATATTTACTGTAACATATTTTAGTTTTGATCGTTTTAAACATGAATTACTGCAAGTATGCATGATCATGAATTCATTTAATGTACGTAATGGAAAAGCAAATAAATCACACAAATCTGACAGGAGATCATGTCCATTATCTCATAACGATCCCACAAAAGATATAGAATCGCTCTTCTGGAGTCGGAGTTTGAATGAATATATGATGACATCTCCAAACGTAAACCAGCGAATGCGCGCAGTTTTTCAAAAAATAATTTCAAAAATGCCTTCAAATTAATAAAGAAGTCCAGAAGTCTTAGGACCTTCTCAATTAACAGAAAAAGCATTAACCATCACGATTCCAACAAAAAGAACACTGATTTTGAAGACATTTTCAAAATTTCCCACAATATTCCAACATCAACGACAAGAATTAAAAGAGATTCGCCCGCAAAAAGTTTGACACCTCATTCACAAAAAAAGGTAGTTCTGTCAGTACCATCATCATTACGTAGGATTAATTAAGTGTCCGCAAAATCCGTTAAACCTCGCGCTGAAAAATCTTTTTCGTCAAAAAAGGTAGAACGGTCAGAACCATCAACATCATGCAGAATTGATTATTTTTCCACAAAATCCTTAAAACCAAGTGGAATCGATAATGAGTGGAAATGTGGTATGTGTATGAAAACTTTTTCAGAAGACGACCAATATAAAACGAAAGGAAAGTGGATTTATTGCGATTTCTGTTCCACTACGTAAAAAAGCAAGAAGACGAAGATGATAACACATGTGACGCATGGGTAATCAATATTTTATAATCTCGTTGAAGATTTAAAAACACATTTAATGTTATTTTACCTATTTACAGCCGAAGGGAGGAGTATCACCAAATTAAACACCCTCTATAACCAAATAACCTTACCTCTAACCAAATTACCTATATCTTTTGGTGATTTACATTTGAAAGTTTTCTTGTGTTATGTTAGTTATTATTTTATTTTTTCTTTTTAAAATATGTGCTGAAATAATGTACCTAAGCAATAAATAATTTTGTAAATTTTTAATATCCTTATTTTTCAAAGTACATGACGATAAATCAAAAATATCACCAAATAACCTTGCTTTACACTATGTGTTTTTTGGTATGAAAAATAGTTAGAAAAAATTTAAGGTGAGCAAAAAGTTTATTTAGATGTAGAGCGCAGAATATTATATAATTTATTTCGAATATTACCTAAATACTCTAAGTGCATTTTTACGTTTTTATAAATGTGGAGATGAAACAAATTCAGCAGAAAGCATCATAGCCATAGAAGAACCCATTAAAAATAATGGTATCGTTTGAACTAACTTTATTTAAATCAAAACATTCGGTTAGTAATATTTAATTGGCCCTTAAAAGCCGTTAGTTTTATGTTAGAAACCATTATGTTGAATAAAATAAACTTTCCAATTTAGAAATAAAACATTGCAATGCCATAAAAACTAGCTATTTGGATTAATTGGTAATATTGCTTACACGCTGGGGCAAAAAAGATTTTATAAATTAAATTCAATTCAATTAATTCATGTTTTTGCATAAATATCAACCGAACATAAATTTAAGTAAGCCGGTAAGAGTTTGATGATCATAAAACAGAGGTTGCTTTTTCTGAAAAAGTAATGCAATACAGAGAATGGAGGTGTCGGAAGACTTGACGCTAAACGCTACTTAAAAATGTATTACCACTTTGTACGCGAGGTAAAGTTGATTTGAATGACTCGTTGTCATAGGATATCTTTGTGTTTATTTTATGCTGTTATTTCTTAATCTCTCAGGCTAATTTGTTCACTTTTGGGAACAGCTCATAAACGTCTCAAAGAAATCATCGTCATAGAGAAAAATATGACCTAAAACATGGTAGAAAAAGAAAACACCACGTTTTATAATTAAATCTAAAAGTTAACGACAAAAGAGTTAAAATGTCCACTTTACATACGACCAAAATTTCCGAAAGCAGTGTGAGAAAAAATTATGAAACTTCGAGAATTTTAAATTAATTATTTTTACCCGAAACGGTGATGTTTATAATACATTTGTCTAATCAGTTTTTTTCGTTATCAGTCGATAAAACGTAAGGTGGCGATTACTAATTTTTTATGATTGCACACAATTTTTCTATAAAAATGACGGGTTTATTTAAAGTAATAAAATTTGAAAACGTATTTCATCACCTTTCGAAAAATAGTTTTTCTTTTTGGAGACGTTCAGAAATATTCCATTTATTTGGATTTTTTTATAAAGCGAAAATATTTTGATCTTCTCACAGAATATGGCCCAGGCTTGAAGGGTTATGAGATAAACCCCTTCGATTCAAAGGCGAAAAATACTCTCAGTATTATCCCAGTAAAATAAAACATTGTTTAAAATTGCTTTTTATTTAAATAATGTTCAGATTAAATAACCAGTTAAAATCTAATACTCTTTTCCTTTTACAGTTTCTTCAGCATCACATCACTCCCCGAGAATTCGAGTCCGGCAGCCTTCGAGCTGTTAGAATTCTTAAAATGTATAACAATTAAATAAATTGCTTACCCTGGCCTTCTGGCTGAGTTGACACTTGAAACAAGCACCGAAAGGTTGTCATTAATTCCTTGGAAGCTGTTTTGAAGATTAACTCCTGAAGCAGCGCTGCCACCGTTGTTGACCACCACAACGACTGTCTCTTCGTCATCCACCCTGGAAGACGGATAATGGTATTTTTATAGGCTGCCAAAAAAATCGTTACTGCCATCCTTTCTCCATCTATCCCTATTCGATCTTCATAATATCCATAATACCTACCATTTTTTCAATAATCAATCCTAAAATAACACTGCCGTAATAATACAATTATGTTACACCTCAAACGACATATTTATGTTATAATGCAAACAATATTTACATTTTCTTATAATTCTTTTTCCAACGTTAGTGATAACTTCATACAATAAACCGATGAAGTTTAAAATCTGAGAAATGCAATTTTAATACAATCTCTCGATGAAAATTATTTGGTACATTTAAAGAAAAATTAGTGGAAACGGTACAAGGGTTTTTCGATTGTCGGATGGTTTAGAAAGAAAGTACCTAGTTTTTTTACTCTTACGACAATTTTTTTCACCAACCAACTTGAGCGTATTTTTATTTACAAAAATTTTTGATAAAAAAGATTTGTTCGCATTGCAAAAAAAAACGTTTTCCGTTGACTAAATTCACTGTGGCTTTAGCGGTATTCAATTTGTGTGTTGGATCTGTGTATTAGTTTCCCGCAGTGTTAGATTTTAAGGTTCATTCACTATTTTTTTGAAGTAAAACTTCTTTAACCCCGTTAGTGATTTGAAATTTGTATGGGACGGAAATGCGTCACTACAATTTATTATATAACGGGTCCTCGGTTCTAATATAATGCGGTAAATTCACAACTCCGCACGAGCGTCCGGTGGCGCAGCGGTACAGTGCGTTCCAAATGTCAGCGGCCAGAGAAATCTAGCGAACGGAGTTCGAATCCTACGAAATAAACTTTTAATAAAAAAATTAAGAAAATTATTTTTGTAAATCAATATCCAATCTTCAAACCACTTTAAAATAAACAGGCAAAAGAAAAGAATGCGATATCTAGCGACTTTCTTGTTTCACTTCTACCGCGTGTGAATTCCACACACAGATTTTTATTTTATTTTAAAACTATTTTAACAATATATTCTAATCTTTTTGTACCTAAGAGTATAAATACTAAATTCTACCTGGTGAAAGCGAGAATGTCGTCGCTAAGAGCCTTCACTGTGAGGTTACCATGGTGCATGACTTCTTCTTGCCTGAGAATTGAGAGATCCTTGTAGAACTGGAAAAGGTAATTAAAATATATATTTTAGTGTCATCCCGTAGTGATATTATTTCATCATTCAGATATGAGTTAACAGATTGGTGTATTTACTTTGTAAGCACTCCTTTCATCGCTGGATTGTTTGGCCAGATTCAATTCCAGGTAGTTGCTTGCGACTGGTAGCCAAGTCTTGTCAGCTGTTGAAAAACCTGCAAAATAAATCTTAATTAAAATTGATTTTTTGAAAGCTCATTTTGGACCGAAAAAAATTGTACTAAAGGATTAATTTATAATAACTTTTTTATAATATTATGAATAACACATAATTACGTATTAAAACTAAATGCGTGCAAAGCAAAACCAGATAAGTAAACCACATAATATCACAGATATACTAATGTCATAAAACAATGTACTTAATTTTTTTTGTTAATGTTTAGTTTTTGAAACAATTGGAAAAGGAAACTGGAGTTAGTTCATGATTTATTTGTGGTTAAAACGGTTAAATTTTAATAGTGTTTTATTTGAAAGACGAAATTTTCCTTCAGAGGCCGTTACTTGAAAACTTTTTGATGTCTGGAACCTTTTTAGATTACAAATTCTGTTTCCATATATTTGAAATTTTTTTGCCTTATGGCTAAAATATTTGTTAAGTCCGACGTAAGTATGTTTTGTATTCTTTCAGAATGGTACCGGAGTTCTTGGAGCCGTCCCATTGGAAGGGTGTTCTCCCTGGGTCTCGCGATGTACTATTGAACAGGTCGATGCCGGCATTGCAACCTTGTGGGTCAACTGTGTCCTCCCAACTCAGGTAAAAGTTCTCCATGGCAATCTCTTCACCCTGACAAAAAAGTGACAAAATTTTAGCTTGTTTCGTTCAACTTTTAATGGAATAACTATTTAAATTTTAGAAAATCATTGTCTGCATCGCTTTTTCGTGGAGAATGCAATAAAGTAAGATACCGATGGGTTAATTAGACTAATCTAATAAATAAAACAGAGTACCTAATACCCTGTTTTGGCCTTCAGCTAATTGAGTTCACCTAAAGTATATACCTACGCTGAATTGATAGACCAGATATTCCACACAATATTTGTAAAAACCCGAATGCTTAGATAATAATATAATACAACATAAAAATATTGTTCCCAAAACCAACCAGTGTAGTTCGTTTATCCTTAAATTAGAGTATTTTGAAGACTTAAAGAAGAGGAAAGTTTATCAAGGGAGTAAAGGGAGATGTTGAAATCGGATCTGGTCGTTGAACATAACTACAGCCTTTAAGTAATTTTTCAATTCTTAACCCATTCATGACGAAGGTTCCATATGGAACTCGAAAAAGTATTGGCATTCATTTAGTCACATCATACCGATATGTTGAAATAGCGGTGCCAAATACAGTTTGACATAGTCTACAGGCATGTACGAACACGTTTGTCTTGGTTGGGTTCAGTTTGTGGACGTGGACAGACGTGCTTTTATTGAGTTAGAAAAAAATGTGCAATTTTTTCAAAATGTCAAAACAAGTGAAGTAAGTAATCCATTAAATTTATATAGTAGATTTGATTTTTTCTCCAAAACGGAAAATGATTTGTAGAGAATGAAATTCTCTGCCTATTTACAAACACTTTGTTAGAAAAATAATCATTGTTGTTTTAAAACGAGTACTGAGAATTAAAGGTTTTGATTTTTGGTTCCATATGGATCTTTCGGCAGATCTCACTATACATAAAATGTAATGTAGGTTTGACTGTTGAAGAAGTGATGTTACTGCTTGAGGAACAATCGGATACGAATTTGAATGATGATGAAGTAGTGGATGTGTATGTGGAGCCACCGAATGAGAGTGATTTGTCCGGAGCAGATTCAGCTGATGAAGATGAAGATAGAATAATTGCCAATATCTCTCGAACGCAATTATTTTCTAATTACAAAGTTGTTAGGCGTCGTTGACACAAAACGGGAAAAGGTACGTCCGATTCTGATTCAGATCCAGAGAACCCTGATCTAGAGCATTTAGGAGATGTGCACTTGGACTCGGCTTGCAGTGACCTCGACTTATGGAACGTAGGGAGTGTGACGAACCCATCGCTCAGGGAGTGGAAACACAAACCTGCAATAGCCATCCCAAGCCAAGGTGTGTACTACCGTGCTCAGGCTGAATGTCCTAGGAACAGTGTCACGAAAAGGGCGTCCGAGAAACAGGGTCATATTTCTGAGTATTTAGACCTTACTCCAGCACTTGGGGCTCTGCTGGTGTAGACCTTCTATTTCCCTGGTCACTCGTGGGACAAAAAATTGGACCACTCAAAAACTAGGGGCCTTTGGGGAAATTAGGAGTACTGAGGCCACCTCTCTGGACTTTCTTTATAGGGCCTGCAGGAGAAACCAGGAGGAGAAGCCGTAGAGAAGAGAGCTGAGGTCAACTCCATGACCTCTCCTCTTGTGGGACCTTTAGGGAACCAAGGGGAAGTGCACTCTTCCGGCGTGGGGCCTTCAGGGAATCAAGGAGGAGTGAAGTGGAGAGATGATATCCTCTTCCCATGTGGGGCCTTCAGGAAACCACGAGGAGTAAAGAGGAGAAATGAGGCCATCCCTGTGAGCTCTTCTCTGCTGGGGACTTTATTGAAGAAGAGAGATGAAGTCCTCTTCCCTCCTGGGTACCTCGGGGAACCAAGGTGGAGTATACTCTTCCCTTTTTTGTAAGGCCTTTAAGGTACCAAAGGGAGGAGAACTTCGGGGAACTAAGGAGTGGAGAGATGAAGCTTTCTTTCCTCGTGGGGCCTTCAGGGAACCAAGGAACCTCCTTTTGGGCGGAACTGATAGAATGGACCAAAACGTTGTATATTACCGCATCGTTCGTCAATAGAAATGGTGGTGGTCCATTTTTAGCTGGATCATCGAAGTAACAATTCAGAATTGCTGGCTTCTGAAGCGCGAAGCCACGGGTAATTTTAAATTGGGACAATTAGGATTCCGTGAAAAGATATCAAAGCATTATTGCGAGAGGTGTGCTATGAAGAAATACCCGACAAACTCACCAAAATAGGTCAAACGGCGATTCAGTATGACACCTCCGTCCCACATTATCCTGGGCCAATTCCAATTACGGAAACTAACAAGTATGGAAATAAATCTTGTGCATCTTGTAAAAGCAAGCAGCGTATTCGTTGCATCACGTGTAAGGTTGGACTATGCGTGAAATGCTTCGAGGGTTACCACAACAAATAAGTTTGTTCCAAATTTTACTTTCTGTACAATAAAGTTGAAAAAAATAAATATCCGACTAGTTATTTGCTCTAGTTATCTCTCCCCAAGGCGATGCTATAGTTAGAACATCTTCCAATCTTGAAGGAGGATTTTGATTGAAATTCGACTTGATTTTATAATATTATTAGTTTTGAAAAGTAAACAACAAAGGTTCTATTGCTCTCAACTCTCAATATTAGTAAGGGGGTTTGTAAATGTTTCAGAATAGTAGCTTATCTTATATTTATCTAGATTGTAAAGTTGGTTGACGAATTCAATGCTTACATTGTAAGTAACTGCGACTCCTGGAAGAAGCATAGCAATCATCAGGATTCCATCAGACCGTGCGGGCCCGAATCGAGTAGCTGTCCTAGGCTGATCGTGATTACCGACCTAAAACATACAAAAAATATTTATCACAAATATTCTCAAGCTTTTTGACCTCGCATAGATATATATTTTTACCCATAGGTTATGAAAAAAGAATGTATGAAATTTTATAAAAAAAATCACACTTTTTGCAGTACAGGGTGTCCGGGGGTAAAGTGCATTAACGTCGGAAGGTGATTCTACACGTAAAAAAGATAAACAACTTTTTTCGAAATTCCAACTTTCAGGGGTAGTTTTGTGGTAAAAAGATAAAATTAGACCGGCGTGTGCAGCCAGTTTTATTATTTTTCGCTGTTACGATATGGGCCAATCACAACCATGCAATGTTGCCACAATCGTGTCCGGCAGGCTCGCAGCAAGTAATATCGTACCTCCCACTAAGGATTTTTAGTAGGTACGTCTTTTTGTATGGGAAAAAAAAATTGGAATTTCGAAAAAAGTGGTTAACCTTTTTTACTCCTACCATCATGCAGAATTACCTTCCGAAGTTAATGCAATTTACCCCCGGACACCCTGTTTAACTAACAAACATAATATCTCATCAAAAACTACTACCGACATCTGTTCTACAAAGATGTCGGTAGTAGTATTTGATGAGAAATTATGTCGTAAAATAAAAAATACAACAATTTTTTTTCTAGCCCACACGTCTCGGTTAATATCGGTTAATCGGTTAAGAGCGTTTAACCAGCCAGCGGACGAAAATCCACATTTCGTCGAAAGTTGTTCTTCCGATCGTGCAGGGCGGTTACAATGATAAATATTGATTATTCTCCGTACCAGCTTTTTTAAATTATAACTCAATATCGAATTTATTTCAATCCAAATTAGCTTTAATTTATACCTTCATCCAAAAATGCTGAAAGGCGTGATGATAAAACTATTAAAATAGTGTACTTTTTGTATTTATTTTTTGATTATAAGTATTTATCATTTTTCAATAATGTCTGAATTTAATAAGAATGTTAAAAAAATATGAAAAATATTAGTTTGTAAGTGCGCAAATAAATACACAAATGGACCAATTTTCGTCAAGAAACACATGTACGTACATATTTTTTAATGATTTTATTGAAACTAAAATTAAAATTCTAATACATAACTTTGCTAGATAATGTATTGATTTATTTTACTGCATGATTACATTATTTGAAATGGGTGTGGTATAATACAAAAACTTTTTTGAAAATTGAACAAATCTGCCAACGACCTATGGAATAACCTTATTATACTAAAAATTAAAAAAAAATCTCAAAATTTATTACATAACTATGCTAGATAAAAAAACAATCTTTCGAAATCCATTTATATTTTTACTCTATTCGCATGTAATAAATTTTTTAATGTAACGGTTCCATGACAACTCAGAATCAACTCAACTCAACACTCTTTGAAAAGACATTAAGAGCTATGAATCAAAGAAAAGTGGTTTTGTTCAACTAACCACCCAGTTGGTGACGCGCCCCTCTGGAACGTTGTTCATCCAGCCCACGATGTTATCTTCAAGGACGCGGGCATTAGCGCTCTGGCTGAGGAAGGCGAGATTGAAGTTGAAGGGGAAGTGGGCTCCCTCGCTAGTTCCGTTGCCGTAATACTTCATCACGAGGTCCACCGAACTCATGGCTTCCATCAGCAATACACTGCGTAAAAGACAATAACGTATATTGCTGAATAAATATTTTTTGTGTGTTTTACTTATTGAAGAGAGATATATAATCAAAGCCATGCCAAATGTGCGGAATAATATTTTCATTTTGGTTTGAAATTAATTAAGCTTAAAAAATCAGGCTGTTTGCTTTTGTTTGTGTGCGATTACCATGGATATGGATCAGACACATGTACGACACTGGCAATCTTCACTCCCGGCGTACTTTTCGGGTAAGTTCGACCTTGCCTAAAATATGTACGCAGTGCTACACATATACGCATAAATATACAGCGTTTGCTCAAGTTCACTGGTAGGTTTGACCTCTGTTTGGAAAAAAACAATGGAATTTCAAAAAAATTAAATTCTTTTTTTAATCGTAATATTATCGAGTAGATCTCTAAGTTACTGCTTCTTATCCCCAACCACTTTTTACGAGTACTTAAGGTAATTTAATTGGAAACATTTTGAAAGACAGGTAATGTGAAAAACGTTTGCTTACATTGTCTCTGAACCGGAGTCTTCTGTGAATTGATCAAAGGTGGCCCTCCAATCGTAAACAATCTCATAGGTCAAATCTCTCTCCCTGGTATAGATGTGCTCCAAATACTCGTAGCTCTCTGTCATAAAAAATAATCATGTTAGTTTTATTGATTAATTTAATAGATCAGTTTCAACGATCAATTTTTATAGATCAATTCAGTCGTTATAATCGTGACGTTTCACACTCATAAAACTTGTATGACAACTAGTCAAACATCTACCTACAACTTTCAAATAATCTATGATATTTTTTGTATCTTCTCCCAGTAATTTTATTATTATGGACTTCTTTTCTAGCCTCTATCTCAGCATGTGTTTCCTCCAGAAAGAGTTTTTAAGCTTTTAATAAAACGTTATAGATCCCTTCGTAATACTCTAACTAGCTAGGGCTTATTGACGACTCAACAAAGTGACATTTCAACACCCCTTTGGAAAGTAATTAAAAGTGATGAAATGTTTTTTTTTAAATAGCCCATGACATAACCTAATGTAATCTATTCAACCAAAAAAAATCATTCATTTTATGACTTTTCAAAGAAGTGATGAAGTTGTATATTGTTGAGTCCGGTCACCCTTACACTCGTCTAAATTAACCCTTCCGTTTTCTATCCCGAAAACATATTATGAGGTCTTTGGTTTTACTGCTTTTACCATACATACGACCGTTTTTTAATGTGAATATCGCGCAAGAGTCCCAACAGCTTCCAACCGCCTGGAGCCAGTGAGCCTAATAAAATACCCCGTTCCCAAAGCCTAATAAAATACCCCACTCCCAAATGGGAATGGGGTATTTTATTAGGCTCACTCAGCCATTTATTAGGCTGAAGGTAGTGAGGTGGGGAAGGAGATGGAGAAGTACCTGGTTATTCAGATCCGGTCACCAAACACGGCTAAAGCCATTGCGAACAACGTTTCAAATCTTTATGGCGTTCTTACACAAGGGCGAAACCGATAGTATCCCCCACTCTGGAACGTATCGCGAATATACCTTATATTATTTTAAATGATTAATGTGATATAACACAATTCAATCAAATAAAATTTACTAGTGCACGTCTGGATTTCAACCCACGATCTTTGATAGCTAGACGAGAGTCTTACCCGTCTCAACCACTGAGACCGTTTGGTTTATTTGAAAGCTGAGTGGCTACGTTATGTGTTCTTGAGATCAATTAAAGTTAATTATGAACAAACCGCACTAGGATGAGTTAAATAAAACATTATGGTTTTATTTGTGCAATTGGCAAAATAAGTTATCGCAATAACTTGTATACAGAAAGTCGTTTGTATATTTCTTTATAAGGCAAGTAATAAATATGTATAATTTACCTGGGTCGTCTGAGTTTCCGGACAGAGGTTCATCTGGGTAGTTACCGCTGGCATCAACATCAACCTCAACCAAGTGTGGGATGGCATCAACACGGAATCCTTGTACACCTTTAGCAAGCCAGAACTTCAGCACATTCTACATAAACAAAACCATTATTAATATACAAGGTGTACGGGGGTAAAGTGCATTACTGTTGAAATTTCAACATCTTTTTCCCATACAAAAAGACGAACCTACTAAAAATCCTTAGTGTGAGATCCTGCCGGGCACGATTGTGGCAACATTGCATGGTTGTGATTGGCCCGTATCGTAACAGTGGAAAATAACAAAGCTGGCCGCACACGCTGATCTAATTTTATCTTTTTACCACAAAACTATCCCTAAAAGTTGGAATTTATGTTATTATGGAAGTTATTTATTTTTTGTACTTTAATTAACGTGAATAATCACCTCCCGAAGTAAATGGACTTTACCCCCGGACACCCTGTATATACCATTATGGCGCTTAATCTTTTTTTAACGATAACAAAACCGATTAATTTTTTTCATTACTTTGAAAAATAGTTTAAAATTATTTATATCACTAGGTGGGTATTACACATCTGTTACTTCCCCACCTTCCTCTTCCCCTTCTCCTTTCTCTTCTCATTACCTTCGGCCTCACAACGTACCTCAATTTAGGATGCCATAGTCTTACTGGCTCCATACGGGAGTAGATGGGAACAAAAGCTAATGTTAGTCGTCTATAACCCAAGTGCCGTAAAAACTCATATTGATAAATCTCTTCCTATTTTCACAAATTTCAATTGATTGCCACGAGATTATCAGATCGAAGAAACAAAACAAAACCTTCATTTCCTCAACGACAAGGGGATCCCGGTAGTTAAGATCTGGCTGTTCCTTGGCAAACTGATGGAGATACCACTGCTTCCTGATTGGGTGGAAGGTCCATGCGGGTCCACGGAAGACTGAGATCTGAAATAAAAACAAAATTTAGCTTCTCTTAAAATATAAAATATCCATAAATACCATGATAATGGTAGAAAAACTGGCGAATTAGCTTGACATAGGAGAAAAATTGGCAAATAAATGTGATTTACGCGAATTGTTCGTAAAATAACAGGCGTAAATGAAGATCTGGCAGTTAATCATATGTAGAAATGTAAGATACGTGTAATATATGTAGAAAATGAAGAAAAAAAGATTGGTGAAGAACTGATAAATTAACTAGTTGTGGATTAATTCCGGTAATTAAACATGATCAAAAACAGTCAAATTAAAAAACCCAAAAGGATCAAAAACAAAAGAGACCGATATAAAGATATCAGAACAGTACAAACCCAGTTGCTTGGGGGACTAGCTCCTCCATCACGTCCATCATGCCACACGTAGAAATCCTCGAATCCTGGCTCGCGGTTGACGGATTTTACGAACCATTCGTTCTTGTCAGAAGTGTGGTTTGGCACGAAGTCCAGGAGGATGCGAATGTCTGAAGAAAGGGAAAACATCCTTATAAAACCTACTATTTAATCAACTATTTCACCTGATCACACATACATTGGGACACACTTGCTACTTTACTCATATGTATGCATCACGTATTATTCCTAAAAGGTAAGCATCCGCTCATACATACTCCTTCCTCTACGTAAGTATTATACCGAATCTTGATTTGAACCCGATGTAAGTATTTTAATCACTTTTCGTCTACCTGGGCTTTCTTTATTGCACATCTCGAAACCGAATAAAGCGTATCAAATTGTAGAGACTGTTAATCAATTGGGAGTGGCAGGGTTCTGCAGACGTATTTAATTGTATTTCCTCACCATCCATGTTCTCTTATAATATACTTTCAGCATCTTCTTGTGTGGGTTTCTGGATATTACCATAGTTTTTATTACTCCTAAATTATTTCCAAAAAGATTGGTAATAAGACTTACGAACTTACTCTTTTCCTTCGCCTCAGCGATCAGAGCCTCCAGATCAGCGATAGTTCCGTATTCCTCAGCGATGTTGTAGTAGTCAGCGATGTCGTATCCGAAGTCTACCATGGGCGAAGGGTAGACAGGAGATAGCCACGTGGCGTTGACTCCGATGTCGGCCAAGTGCTGGAGCTTGGAGCGGATTCCTGTTTAAAAAAAATATTTATTTAATATTAGATTAAGTATACTCAAATAAATATGTTGTATTTGATAAGAGAAAAGAAACAGTGGCTGCTTACCAAAATGGTTTATGTTAAAATAAATTGTCTTTAATTAGAGGAATTAAGATTATAAAAGCAGTGAGATATTAAGGGCCGGTCGAAATGTAATCGATCTAGGAAAGAGATGGCGCCACCAGAATCAAAACAACATTGTTTTTCGTAAAATCTAACATTCAAATGACTACCGTAAATTGTAAATTGTTTACCGTTTCTGAGCAAAGTTATTTAGTTTGTGTTCGGTAGTCATTGTTCGGCAGTCACAGTGAACAGCTTTTGCATTTTTATAAAAAAAATATGAAATCGAATATCGTGCAGTGATCAGATTCTTGGTTTTGAAAGAGAAAATAAACTATAAGATCACGTAGTGACTCTATACCTTTGAAATGAACAATTAAATATTGTGCAAGTTGGATCTGTCAGCCAACAAGGTCATAATCATATCTTTTTGGGATGCGCACCTTGTATTTCACATCGACTACCTTGAAAAGGGCAAACGATCACGGGCCTACATTATGTACAGCTGTTGGACCGATCGTCGCCGATTTGAAGCGAAAGCGGCCGCATTTGACGAAGAAAACCACCAGGACAATGCACCGGCGCACAAGTGCGCAGTCGCGAAGGCAAAACTCCGTAAATTTTTTAACGAATTGGTTCCCCTTCTGCAATAATCTCCATATTTGGCCTCCTGTGACAATTATTTTTTTCAAAAGCTTGAAGAAATGGCTCGGTGGTAAGAGATTTGGATCGAATAGGAAGTCATCGCTCAAATAGATGACTAGATTGAGGGCTTCGAGAAATCGTAGTAATCGGAGGGCATCGACAAATTGGAGAATCTTTGGACGAAATGTACGTTTAAAAGGTAACAGTATTGAGAAAAAAATTTACTTGTGTCTAAAAAGTTGTGTTTTCTTTTCTAGACCGAATACTTTTTAATCTCCTCTCGTGCCTATAGTTTTCAATGTTCTCCTTTAAAATACATTTTCAGAGATTGTACATTATTTGGCCTAGAGCACATATTGACTCTTCACTTTTTTGCGTAACTGAGTTGCGGTCGAGATTCTACTAAAGAAAAACTCGTATTTTTGTAGGTGTTTAAAGATATTTGAAAGATTTTTACGTATTTCATTGTACAACAAACGTTCGAAGTGATATAAATAATCAGCTTCATTTTTTTTAAATACTGGTCTGTGGAGACAAATAATATCTGTGTTCCTAGTTTCTATATTATTATACCTTGAGGACATTACAAACACATTATTGGAGGAAGTCATTCGTTTTGTATTGAAGGTTTTGACAATCTTCGTTGCAAGTAATTATCGCTCAGCTACTCCTGAATAGAGTTTCTACATCAAAGCAAACCATTTGCTGTCAGCAACGTCAGATCTATTGTGAGCTAAGGTACTTTTAAATAGGAATTTAAAAATAAAAAAGTAACGCGTCGGCGTCATGTTGCTTTTTCGTTTGTTGGAAATGAGCAAAAAATGTGCATAACTTCTACTGAGCGAAGAAATGGGTAGGTGGGTACCGACAGATCAAATTCAGCAAAATTGTTTCACAAAATCTTGCGCAAATTCAAAAAGGCATTTGTACTTACTAATATTTAAAAAAAAAACATGGTGGTCTTAGCTTTAAGTACTTTATAATATTATCAATTTCTTAGAGATATGCGTATTTATCCTACCAACTTATAATATACCCACATAATGTATCAATATAATAAGTTGGCAGATAATGTAAGGATTTCAAATACAAATCTAATGACTTTATTGTGATTCATCGTTTTCAAAATATTTACAATCATTATAATAAGTAGGCTGTAAATATTATGAAACTAATGTCAATAATTTGTGTTTACTCATATCTGTAATATTAAACTTAATTTATTTTCAATAACAAAGATATTAATGTTTACATTTTTCAAATGAAGCTTCTATTGTTGTCTGTTTCACAAAGTCAAGTAGTTTGGACAAGTCATAGAAAAGGGCATGCATCAAAATAAATTATGTGGAATAAAGTGAAACTTTCAGAAAACTAAATTAGACAAGAGTGGAGAGGCTACGAAGCACCGCACAAAGTGGAGACCGATTACACTACGTATACTTCGACCAAGTACATAATGTATATCATTCTCTCGTGGGCTAAATCCTATAGATATAGATATATGCACGTATTTGTCTCTTTTTAGTGTCGCTATTTTTCATTTCATCGAGTTTTAAATCACAACGGTGCTAACGAAGTTTTCACTTCAATAACATTAATAAACCACAAGTTGCAGAGTTTGTTAATACTTCACCTGCGAACGGGTTAAATTGAAAGAGTTTCTTTTTGAATTTAATGTCTTTCTTACTAAGCTGTAAAAACTCTACAACCATAAATATACCAAACCACCCACTCTCCAACTACCGATCGACGACTGGCCGCTGAATCTAAAGCCAGTGTTCCTCTGCCACGCGCCGGTCCTGCACTTATATTCCGCAGCCCTTTTTGGCGAGCCCATTGTGCTACACAGCATTGTGCTAAGCTGGCAACATTGAATTGCAACAAATGCAACTGATTACCATTATATTGCAGCGGCAATTGCGGGTAGCTGTAACTATTATTCTCCGTTATTATGCCCACAACTCTTTCCTCGCTCCGAGCTCGTTGGGGAAACTTACTCGGTGCAAAATGCCGGAAAATACAATAATTTTCTGTAAGCTTTTCTCGAGTTGTTCCCGGTACTTGTAGCTGTTAAAATATATTCACTTCTCTATTTCGCTTCACTTCTTAGTATTACCTAAGCTGAACTGCCCGGAACTTACTTAAAATCTCCTTTTGGATTTTATTTGTAATCGTATTAAAACAAGATTTTAATTCAATTGAAAATACCAACTTTTCAGGAATTAAAATGTTTTCTCCGGAAGAGTGAATAAATTGTTTTATACGATTTGCACGAATGGGATGGTTTGTGATTCTCTACAAATATTAAAATTATATACCAAAACATTGTATTATTATGTTACATTTGATATTATACCGATTATTACACAAAAGAAAATAAAATTTGTACGATTAACCCATAGCCTCAGATCACGCTTAAACTCTTATTTGAGCTGAACTATCTTAACAAATGCAGCTAGTGAGTACTGAGTATATTTTTATCAATTTAAATTACAGAACCATTTAAAATATAGTAACATTACTATAATTAATTGAGGTTTTATTGGAATCATTTTTCGAATCTCACACCTGCAAAATTTTTAAATCGAACGTCGTTTTGCACGAGGCTAGTAAGCGAAAAAGTGGCTTTTATTTATTTTGTACATAATTTTATAAGAACAAAAAAAAAGTTAGAACATGGAAAACCTCAAAAATAGTCTTAGCCATAAAGGGGTATTTAAAAAAAAAAAACTTGTATTACTTCATAGTTAAGTCATGAAAAAACATTTTTTTTTGTGGTTTACGCTTATATTTTTTGTTACGTAAATAATAATTTTATTGCAATTCCAATACATAGAAAAGCTAGTAAAAGCTTCAATTTATCCGAAGCATATTTTTTGATGTTCATACTGTAAGCCAATTCGTCGTAAAGATGAATCAAAATAGTATCCAAATAGGATTTCACATATATATTCATCTTAAACCCAAATAATGATTTTTATTTCTTCAATCATTGAAAATTCACTTTGTGGCATCATGTTTAATTAAATGAAATTACATCATATTGTAAAACGCCACTGTTTAATCAAAATTAACCGAAACCGAAAGTTTCTTCGTCAGAATGAGATTAATATTCACATAAGAATAACATTTATTTATTAACGCCCTTTTTCGGGGCTCTTACATGTAAATTGTAAATAATATTCAGTATTTATTGTACATAACTGAACTGCCCCAGTAATAATATTTTATATTTGTGTAAAAATATATTGAAGATGTTCACTGACTTAGTATAATTGTTTCAATCCATTAGTATTCTGGGCAAAGAGAAATACATATGGTAGTTAGATCTAGAATTTCTGCAATGAAATAAATCCGTAATAAATAAATAGACTTTTGTATTACGTAGTGGAATTCGAAAGCTTATCAATTCAAGAAATACCGAACTATCAACTTAATCATAATTTAGAATATCAACTAAATCATTTATTAGAATTTGAAATTAAAACACTTTTGTACTTTCTTCCACTAATTTATATTTCACCAGGACGGGTTTCATCCTATTACGGACATTTTCAGACTGGTAGTTGAAATTCTTATGCTACGGTATTTATACACTCTTAGGCAGGGGTACACAACATTGTCTCTATATAATGAATATTTCTATTTTGTTAATTTTAAGGTATTATAAGTTATTTTGTTAATTTTAGGTACATACAGGTAATTAAAAAGTTTATTATTAAAATAATGAATGATGTTACATATTAAATAGATATTTTTACTTCAAATGAATATACATGAATTTTCATAATTTAAAAGGTTTGTGATTACTGATATTTTATTTTGGTAATGTTGGGTTATTCCCTCCTTGTTGCTTAGGGCTTAATTGACAAATATTGATGCACTATGGTATTTATTATTGTTAGGGTTCTCCGTCTATTTGGGTTATTAACAAACAAGCAAGGTTATTAACCAACAAGGAGGGAATAACCCAACATTACCAAAATAAAATATCAGTAATCACAAACCTTTTAAATTATGAAAATTCATGTATATTCATTTGAAGTAAAAATATCTATTTAATATGTAACATCATTCATTATTTTAATAATAAACTTTATAATTACCTGTATGTACCTAAAATTAACAAAATAACTTATAATACCTTAAAATTAACAAAATAGAAATATTCATTATATAGAGACAATGTTGTGTACCCCTGCCTAAGAGTGTATAAATACCGTAGCATAAGAATTTCAACTACCAGTCTGAAAATGTCCGTAATAGGATTAAACCGGTCCTGGTGAAATATAAATTAGTGGAAGAAAGTACAAAAGTGTTTTAATTTCAAATTTTAATACAATGGAATTCCACCACGAAATATCAGTGCAAAAACTAGACTCGTTAAATCATTCACATTAATCTTAACATGATGTTAATCCTAACGTGTTTGATAAACATGAAGATACATAATTTTAATTATTTATGATTGGTGTTTTACAAAGTGATTGGTTTTCATTTCATCAAATAAGAATGATTTTTCTTTAGTCCCTCTAATGGGGTCATGTGCTATAGCGGTCTGGACATGTTATTTGTAGACAAACTAATAACATCGTTTACGATCGTGTGGCTCGTCTCCTGTTTCATTTTTGAACCCTTTGTAATAAATCCCTGATGTTTCTATAAGTTTCCATAATTAAATAGTAACCAATAAAAAAAAATAAAATGAAATAAAAAAAATATATAAAAATAAAAAAAGTCAATGAATTTAGGAAATATAGATGTTTGTGGAAAAAAAATTCTTGAATTATTTTGATATTTCCGTGAACCAATAATCTTTAGTAATTCTCAAACATTAGTCGGTTCAAAACTTTTCTAACACATTAAATTTTCTTAAATATAAAATCTGGTAATTCAAATGTATTCATCAAATCTACCATAATTTTTTTAAAAATTAATGTTATATCCATGAACCGATTATCTACGGAATGAATGATCTGCTAATGAACTAATCAAGATTATAAATGCATATACGTTAGACATAATATAGATTTAGGAGTTGTTACTACATTGAAGAATTCGGATCCATCTAATCTCAATTACCCAATGAATGATATAATCAATAAATTAATTTGATGATGAATGTAACCGCCTATGCCCACAGACTTGTCAGAATGTTGGTTGTTAATTCGTTCATAGATTCCTTGACTACCAATTATTGCTATTCTTAGTTTACTGGCCAATAAATATTATAATTTATTGTATTATATACATTCAACAGTAAACGCATCTACAGCGTACTGCACACTGTACAGGGCCCGTAGATACTTTAATAGTACACAACTGCTAACCCTGTACAAATCACAAGTGCGCCCCACGGTTGAATTTGGCATCCACCTCTGGTCTGGAGCTCCAAAATACATGAAAAATACCCTCGACTCTGTGCAGAAACGGGCGGTCCGTTTGATAGATTCTCCTATCTTAACAGACGGATTGCAATCTTTAGAGCATAGGCGTCGGGTGGGAATGCTATTCATTGTAATGCCGGTATTACAATGGAAGATGCTCCGTTAAACTAGCGTCATTGATCCCTTCGGCACCGGCGCATAGTCGGGAAACACGCCAAATGCGTGCCCAACATTTGTACACGGTTGACATTTGTCACATGAGAACGGGTCGTTTCATCGACTCGTTCTTGTGTTCAACAGCTCGGCTGTGGAATGATTTGCCGGCCTCTGTGTTTCCTGCTTCCTACAACACGGGTCTCTTCAAGACCAATGTTTATTCCTTCCTCTCCTCAAAAAGACCCTCCACACAGCATCCCAGATGACATAGGCCCTGAGGGAAATTATTTTCCTCAGGGCTACCTGTGTGGAGTTAATGTAAAAAAAAGAAAAATCTAAAGATATTAAATTTACTGGAATTTCTTTTCGAAGCTTATAAACCTCATAATATAAAGATTCGTGAAACCGTCGAGCTTGGACAAAATAATATCGTGAAGTCAAAATATTTGCGCTTGACGTTCAATTTCGATTTCAATTTGGGAGGCGGTACCGTTATTAAGATAATACCGTTATTACGGGAACCATTTATTGGATAACCAACACCCCTGCCATAGGCTATCCCAAGTGGTTCGCTACGTTTGGAGACTTAGCCAGGGGTGCCCGTGTTCACGGGAGAGGTTTGTCTTGGTCTTGGCGGCAAATGCGTTTGCCTACCTGCGTGGCTAGAGACTTGTTGAGGTTGATGAGGCCTTTTGTCCTCTCCAGTCGGATTCTCACGACTCATTGCTTTGCACCGCAGTGGGAGGAATGAACTTATATGTCCATTAATCATGGATCCACTGACCCCCACAATCCTACCCTGTCGGGTTCCGGCCCTAAAAGGTTTTTCCTCAGAAAAAAATCAAATTGATTCGCTGTTTTTTAATGTATGTACAGAATACGAAATACATAGATACTGTATCCTGCAGTTGAAAGACTTTTTCAGATTTTGATTTCAAAATGGACGTATATGCAGAACGTACCCGAAGGATTTAACGTAGCGATTCCTAAGCGTTTTTCGGACAAAAAACGTAGATACTATTTTTCTATCCGATGATATTTTTTTCTGTTAAAAACAAAAAATATATTTTTCAATTACACGTCGCAACTGAGTAATCTCTCATACCTATGCTATAAGTCACTCTAAGTGGTTCGCTACTTTTGGTGACTTAGCAGGGGTGCCCAGGGTTATAATTTGAGGTTTATCTAGGTCTTTGTGACGGACGAGCCTGCCTACCGTCTGCGTGGCGGGCCAGATCGAGAGAGACTGGTAGAGGGAGGCCTTCTGACCTCGCCAGCCGGACTCTACCGACCCATCGCTTTGTATGGTTGAGGGGAAGAATTCTCACGTCCTTCACCCCTGGAGGCACTGACCCCAGATTACTACCCAGTCTCATACCTTTTTCGTTCCCATAAGAACTTCATCTCCTTACTTTCCTTAAAATAACCTCCACGAAGCATGCTCAGAGATGACTTAGGCCCTAGGGGAATTATTTTCCTCGGGGCCTCCCGTATGTAGCTAATATAAAAAAAAATAATGATATGAGTTTCGACGGAGGACTCAGACCGCTGGTTTCATAATCAAGCTTTTCTTAAATTAGTTAATTAATTGAAACAACTAATTAATTATCTTAGTAAAAAGTTGGTAACTGCCAACTACCAATTGTAATTAGCTTTCCCAATTACTTACGTAACGTAATTGGAAAATATCTCTAACGATGAGTTTTGACATTATGAAATATGCAAAATTGTTTTTCAGTCCGCGTTGAACTTCCTTTTAATTTTAAAGTTGTGTTATTTTTAATAATCAATTTATTTATCAGGTACTTACCTACTGAAACAAAATTATATAAAAAATGCTCTACACCAGATTTAAATGTCGGGGTTAAATTTTCCCCAAAGGAAAAACTAAACCAGTTCACACACTTCCTCAAATGATCATCTAGTCAATCCACGCTATGCAATTGCACTTTGTAAGTATTATAAAAACAAAACAATTCAAGAACAACATGTCAACCTACCAGAGACCAAATAGAAAAATAATTCACCGACTCCAGATATTTTCATATCAGAGGGTTCGGCTCTGTGGAACTCTTAATTGAACCTATAAATCCTACTGATCCCTCAATACAAATATTTAAAAAAATCTTTTGTAATCCTACATAGACGGCCGGCATAGTCCAGCGGTAAGGCTCTTGACTAGCACTCCGGAGGTCGCGGGATCGAATCCCGGCGTGGCAAACTAATTTTATTTGATTAATTTGTGTTATTTCACAAATTGTTCATTTAAAATAATATATAGTATATTTGCGGCACGTTCCAGAGTGGAAGATGCTCTCAATATCGCCCTGGTGTAAGACCACCATTCAGAATTGAAACGTTGCTTGAAATGGCTTTAGTCGTGTTTGGTGACCAGATCTGAATAGCCAGGTACTTCCCCACCTCCCTCTTCCCCATCTCCTTCCCATCCCCATTACCTTCAGACTCACAACATACCCCAATTGGGGATGCCATAGTCCCACTGGCGCCAGACGGTAGCAGTTGGGACTCTTGTGCGGTACATGTAATAAAAAAACATATATTTAAAATGACTAATTTTTGCATCTTTATATTTAAATTCTTTGACAAATCAAATATGCCTAATTTTTTAATGAGAGAGCTAGGTATAATGCCAGTAGCCGAAATAATAAATGGTAATACTTTTATAGTCTGAGAACGCCAAATTCTTTTAATCTCATTTTCTATATCTGTATATTTTCTTATTTTAACAGATTTTTGAATATTACAGGAATTTGGAATAGCTACATCAATGACATAATTTATTTTTTTAATTTTGTCATGTAAAACTATATCAGGTCTATTATGACTTATTGTTCTGTCTGTTAGTATAGTTTTATCATAATATGTTTTATTATTATTTTGTATGAATTTGGTTCATATTCATAATATGGTACTATATTACGGCAGACAATCAAGTTAAACCTGATTGTGCCTAAGTATATACTCGGACGGTGCTAATACAGAACATCCCGATATAATATGTTCCATAGTTTCCGGAAAAGCCAAACATTTTCTACAAAAATCTTCAATATCAGTTTTTTTTTTTTATGTTTCCTATAATTTTTAGTATTAATGACTCAATCTTGAATGGCTTCTATTTCTGCGCTCAACTCTCCAATACTCAACCATTTGTTTGACGAAAGTTTGTCAACATACGTTTTGTTGAGATAATTAAAGTGTTTTGCGTGAATAATTTTATTTGACCAGGAATCTAATAATTCCTGGATACTATTTATAAGAATTTTGTCATTCTCGTCATATAAATTTATATGTTTCTATCTGCCTTGCAAATTATTTTGTGCATTTCTGAGCTATTAGCTTTCCTATGGAAAAAATTTCTAAGTATTTCATTAAAATTATTATTATTTTTATTATTACTATGCTTGACAGCTGTTCAGATTTCCAAAGGCAATTGTATATTTTGATGAAAAAGATATAAATAATTTTAAAAGTCTATATAATATGCAATTATTCAACTAGAAATTATAAAATAATCAATATTATTTGTTAACACGGAAGTAAATTATTGTATGGTTTCATCGTGCGCACTATAATATTTGAATAATATTCAATTATTCAACTATTATTATAAATTAATCAATATTGTTTGTTAACATGGAAGTAAATTATTTTATGGTCTCATCGTGCGCACTATAATATTTGAATAATATTCAATTATTCAACTATTATTATAAATTAATCAATATTGTTTGTTAACATGGAAGTAAATTATTTTATGGTCTCATCGTGCGCACTATAATATTTGAATAATATTCAATTATTCAACTATTATTATAAATTAATCAATATTGTTTGTTAACATGGAAGTAAATTATTTTATGGTCTCATCGTGCGCACTATAATATTTGAATAATATTCAATTATTCAACTATTATTATAAATTAATCAATATTGTTTGTTAACATGGAAGAAAATTATTTTATGGTCACATCGTGCGCACTATAAAGTAATTCTAGTCTTATCTTGCACGTCTAAACCAACAGATCGAAAGACTTTTGTTTTGAGTCGGAGACGTCGCTAACTACTACTGTAGATAGTGATAGAGAAGAGGAAGCTGTGCAATAGTGTGCCTTATATCACCACGAAAATAGGTAGTGGGCATAAAATCGCTTGGCGAAAGGAGTCTAGAAGTCTCGTCTTTAAGCTTAAATTTTTAAATGTTATTTATTTTGTTAATAATAAGAAGATAAAAAAAGAAAGTTAATCAATTAAAACTGTCACAGAAAATTTTAGCAATAAACTTTTACTTTTAAAGAGTTGTCTAATACATATGGAGTATCATTGAAGAAGAAGGTAAAACTAATAATTTAAAAGAAAATATGAAAGAGAGAAAAAAAATAGAAAAATAAAATGATAACGGTCGTAACTGGGATTCGAACCTCTAGTCTGACCGGGACGAACGCATTACCGTTTTTCTTTTACACTTTCGTAGAGAATATTAATGTATTCTTCTTCTTCAATGATGTATTACGTTGATGGGAAAAAATTTAAAAAATTATTGAACATGAGTTGTTGTTCTTTTTAAAATTAATCATTTTTAGTAGTTTACGTTCATATTTTTAATTAACTTTTAAAATTATTTATTTACTATTAACACTAACTTAATTAACTATTTTATTTTAATTCAACTCAAATTAGGAAATTTATTCGAAAGCATATTTTTTGGTATTCATAATATAAACCCATTCGTTGTTATGATTAATCGAAACTAGTGGTTTGCATTTAGCTTCGCGTGAAAAATCGAAAACAAATATACACCAAAAAGTTAGTTAGTTTATGAGATTATCTTTACATACATTATTTTATAAGAATATAAAATTGTTTTACATGGTGAAAACGGGTAAATATACTTCTACTTGCCATTTATATCTCCAATGCCATCTCCATCGCTGTCTTTGAAAGACCTGGGATAGATCTGGTATAGCTGCATGTGCTTCCACCAGTCTTCATCCTCCAAGTCACAGGAGTATCCCGAGAGAATAGACAGCACTAAAGCAATAGCCAAGAATCCCTTCATCTTCACAGCTGCACTCAACTTCAAAGAAATCAAAACTGTTCCACTAACCGTCTTTTACTTGAGACGGTCGAAATAAAACTTATTGCTTGACCACTTGCGATATCTGCTTTTATAAGTCATGCAAAATGGTATTATATCATATTTGACCTTGGGTGATGTCAAATCTTACAACGTGGAACTTTGATTAGATTAAATTATTAATAAGTTATCTGATCGGTATAATAATTGTATCTTAATTCTTATCGCCAAATTGATGCACGACAGTTTAATCTTACAATAAATCTGAATTCATCACTCATTTTAAATTTCTGTTAATAAGATGAGTGCTTATAAATTCGCACATGTTTTTGTAATATTTCTTTTAAAACATAGGAACCAATTTAATTTCATGGATACCGCAACCAGAGTTGATTCGAATCTGCAATTGCATTGCTTGCATCGAGTATTTAAACTAGCTATTCATCCTGTAAAGTAAATTTTAAGGATAATAAAAATAACACAAAGGATAATAAAATTAACGAATTGTTCAGAAAATTTGTAAGAAATTGTGCAGGTTGATAAAAATACATGAAATCCAACTTATTATGTAACCACATTTTTTCCTAACGTGAAACAATTTTTTTTCCTAACGTGTACAAAGCTATATTTACTTTGCGTCTTGTATTGACTAAACCCGATGTAACACGTATTTGTTAATAAACCACGTGGGGTGACCTATGGCAAAGGGGTTGATTTTACAATAAATGTTTCCCGGGAGGCGGTACCCACACTCGCGTCATTGATAGGATCAATAGTATGTGGTGAATTATTTTAAAGAGTATTCGTCGTTCAGGAAAAATAGAAATACACGAGTTGTTTCCATATCAAAGGTAGGTAACTTACGAATTTCGGAAAAGAAAATAAAGCTGGCTTTCCAATTAAATTTGACTGTAAAACAATTATTAATCACGGGATAGCAACGTAAACTATATAAAGGATTATACCTCGGGAAAAGTTCAGAATTACAATCAACCAAGGACTCAGTGCTCACTCCTCTAAAAAGGACCGTCAACGAAATAAACAGAGTTGATGGACTTTAAAATAAAACCATCAAAACAAAAACAAAAAAACCTGGAGTCTCCAAAATAAAACTACTGTTGCCCGATCTTAATCTATTGTAATGTATTTCTATGTTCATTATTAGTATGTATGTATCTGGACACTGGACACCCGTAATGAATTCCCTACTCATTTCTTGGGTTCCAGGCCTGGGACGTGATGCCTAAAGTAACTAATTAACTAACATCTCTCCGTTTCCCCGCAGGGGTAGGCAGAGAGGACGGATCGCTAAACAACTCGATCTTGGCACACACTCCTTGCCTCGTTCACTGTCATACATCGTCTCATACATGCTCTTCTATTATTCCGACTCTTCACATGGCCCGACTCAAGTATCTGATTCACTTGGTCGTGCCATGTCTTCTTCCTCGGGCGTCCCCGACTTCTTCTTCCATTCACATTGTTTGCGTCATATATTCTCCTTACACTCCTTTCCTCGTTCATTCGCTCTACATGCCCAAACCATCTGAGCGTCCCTTTCTTAATCTTACTTATTACGCTTACATCAGCATTGCATTTTTCGCGGATCTCCACATTTCTCACACGATCGTACATGGTTTTAACACACATATGCCTCAGGGATCTCATTTCTACAGCATTCAGTCTACTTTCATCCTTCCTCTGCCAGTTCCATGCCTCACTGCCATATATCAGGGTAGATACCAGCACTCCATTATGGACGGCTAACTTCGCTTCTTTGGACAGTTTTTTGTGGGTGCCAACGGCGTTCAGTCCTCCATTAATAGAGTTGCCTGCATTTACCCTTCATTCGATATCTCCATCTCTCGTAAACATACTTCTCAAGTACACAAACTCATCCACCTGCTCCAAATAATCATCATTCACAACTATGTTGCACATTGTCTCTCTTTCAAATACCATGACTTTAGACTTACTTACATTCATCATTAACTCATTCTTCATTCATACTTCGTTCATCCTAGACACGAGAGACTGCAGATCTTCCGTACTGTTGGAAATCAGCACCGCATCAACAGGATACAACAGGCAACATACTTCCAAATTACTCAATTTCGCGCCCAATCCCATCTCTTTCAATTCTTGCATACAATTATCCATGTATAGATTGAATAACCACGGTGACATTACGCAGCCTTGTCTGACGCCTTTTGTGATGTCAAACCATCCCGTAAAATCGCCGTTCACCCTAAAATATGCAACGCTTCCCTCATAAAGAGACGCAATTGCCTGTATGAGATTCGTACTCACTCCATACTTGGACAACACCTTACATAGCTTTTTTCTGTCAACTCGGTGATATGCTTTTTGTAGATCTACAAAGGCACAGAAATGTTTCTGGTTTTTTGCAAGAAACTTCTCGGTAAGCAGTATGCCGAAAGCATCGTATTGTTAGTTATAAAACCTCTCCAGAATATGTATAAATAAACATCTTTTTATGTACTATCCACTGGATGTGAACTAGTAAAGGCACAGAAAAGTTTCTGGTTTTTTGCAAGAAACTTCTCGGTAAGCAGTATGCCTAGTTTCTGTTTTTTTGCAAGAAACTTCTCGGTAAGCAGTATGCCTAAAGTATTGTATTGTTAGTTATAAAACCTCTCCAGAATATGTATAAATATATAATATATTGATAATATATTGATATTATATATTTTAATTTCATTTTTCTTACAATAGAAAATAGACGGAATCTTGATTAAACAAAAGCGTATCGTTATAATCTTCCTTTTAGCAGTCGAACAGAATCAAGAATCCAAATTCAAACCATAGACGTGCGCTCCCAGGGGAAGAATGTGGTAGCTACTGGTAGCTACCACATTCACTTAAGAGAAGAATTCCTTCCGGGTTTTTTTCAATATAACCCGAGCTTGATTACAAACAATAAATTAAAATATAAATATAATAAAATATAAATAGCTCAAGTCTTCTTCTGCGGAAGCCTTCCAGCCCAAGGAGACTGCCATGGTAGTTCCTGAAACAAAGGAGACGAACCATTAGCACCTTTCCGGAAAAAGTGGAAAAGGTCTAGGTCTGTTTCCATCGTATAGTATTTACAAGATATATTCTCACGCCTTCGGATTCCCCTTCACACTCATAAATGTAAGTTGGTCCTGATACCTTTTCAATATTTGACCGGTATCTTTAACATAAATTAAGTATGTTTTTTTTCCAATTCTTTTCTTTACGATGCCTGCAACCCAACCTTTTTTTCCTCTAAAGTCCCTTACCATGACTTTCTTCCCAACTACATAATTTTCTGTATTTCTTTTTTTAGATTTATAAAACTTTCTCTGCTGTTCCCTCCTATCCAATATTTTCTCCTTTACCTTCTCAGACATACACCTCTCCCCCCTCCTTTCTGCAATTACTGGTGAAATTAAATCAAAAACCGACCTTAACCTTCGTCCTAACATGGCTTCCGCAGGTTCCACACCAGTCGTTGTATTTGGGGTATTCCTGTAATCTATTAGAAACTTCATTAACCTATCATCTGAGTCTCTAGGTAATCTTCCAACATTTAAAATTTTTTTTAGAAAATTCTTACATGTTTTAATCCCGTTTTCTGCTAAACCATTACTTTGAGGGTGATTTACTGGAGAAGATATGTGCTGAATTTTATTACTATTACAAAATTGTTTAAATTCTTCCGAACTGAATACTGAACCGTTATCCGAAACAATAGTTTCTACCGCTCCAAATCGTGCGAACATCCTTGTTAATTCTCTTATCGTATTACTAGTATTAGATTGTTCTATATTAATACTTTCGATCCATTTAGTACTTGCATCCAGCATAATTAAAAAAATTGTATCGGCGAGCGGACCAAAGAAGTCAATATGAATCCTATTCCATGGTTTTTCTTCAATTGGCCAATGTTGTAAAGGTGATTTTTGTGGATTTCCCTGATTTTCCAGACACTCTTTACATGACTTTACTAAATTTCTATTTCTTTGGCCATTTTTGGCCACCAGAAATATTCCCTCGCCAATCCTTTTGTTTTAGCTATTCCCAGATGTGCACGATGTAAAAGATTTAATAATTCTTCTCTCATAGTTTTGGGAATAATGGCTTTATGTCCCCAAAAAATACAATCGTCAACTATAGACAACTCATCTTTAGCCCACAAATCGTTATCTTTAGGAATTTTTCTTGGCCAACCCGGCCTTAAATATGTTTTTACCATTGATAACACTTCATCTTGATTTGTAGTTTCCTTTAAATTGTCAACATTTAATGGAACCTGAGAGTTATTACTAACATAAAATAACAATCTCGTTCGTCATCTTGAAAATTAATAGAACTCAGTTTCTCTATATACAAATCCTCAGATTTATTTGTCTCTTCTATTGGTAATCTTGAAAAAAAATCTGAACAATTTTTTTCTGATGCTACATAATCAATTTCATAGTTGAAACCCGCTAAAATTAAACTATAACGTTGTAATCTATTTGCACTCAAAACAGGAATGCCTTTCTTTTCTGACAATATTCGTACTAAAGCTTGATTGTCGCATTCTAATTTGAATTTTCTTCCGTATAAATATACAAATAAAATTTTTAAGGCAAATACAATCGCTGTCGCCTCGAGATCTAAAATGCTATATTTACTCTCTGTATATGTTAACTTCCTAGATGCAAACGCTATCGGTCTATTACTACCATTTGCATATGTATGTAAAATCGTAGCATTTAGTCCGTCTAAAGATGCGTCTGTTACTAACTTTACTGGTAATCTTGGATCAAAATGTACTAATACACAATCAGAAGAAATTTCTTTTTTTAGTTTTAAAACTGCGTTTTCACAGTCTTTTGACCAGACCAGACCAGACCAATAAACTAGATATATTTGGAATAACATTTCTATAATAGTTCACTAACCCTAAAAAACTCCTCAACTGATTAATATTACAAGGACTAGTAGACTCCATTATTGCTTTAACTTTATCTTCTAACGGCCTGAAACCCTCTTCAGAAATAAAGTACCCCAAGTATACAATACTTGATTTGAAAAATTCACATTTTTCTTCATTTACCGTGAGTCTACAAAGTTTTAATCTATTCAAAACTGCAACAAATTTTTTATTATGTTCTGCTATTGATTTTCCTGTAACCAAAATATCATCATAAAAATAATCGTTCCTTTTAAGCCCTGCAATGAATTAAGCATAACACGCATAAATATGCCTGGTGCTGCATTCAATCTATATACCAGTCGAGTATATCTAAACAAGCATATGTGAGTAGCTATTGTTGTCAAATCACGACTATCTTCACTTAGTTCCTATTGTGAATATGCCATTTTCAAGTCTAGCTTTGATAACATTACCGCTCCACTAATTTGCGTTAATAAATCCGTAATAACGGGTACAGGAAATTTATTTATTACTAATCCGGGATTTACTGTTATTTTATATTCTCCACATATACACACTGACCCGTCTTTCTTAATTATGGGTACAATAGGCGATGCATACCTACTAGTTTCAACTGGTTGCAAAATACCGTCTAATACAAGTTTATTTATTTCTTTCTCCACTTTATCCTTAATTGCCAAAAGTATCTGTCTAGCGTTACACCATTTTGACTGGAATCAATCTATTAATTCTAAATCCACACTGTATTTATTAAATTTTCCTAAATTTTTTGTCAACACATATCCAAATTGTGATTTCAGCGCATTTACATCTAAATTGTGTTCACCGATAGAACAAAAATTATTTTCACCCTGAAAATTATTAGCACAACTAATAATAATACCAAATAATTCCATAAAATCTCTACCTATAATTAAATCAGAACCCTTTTCAATAACAACAAATTCGAAACATTTACTTATATTATTGCAAGTAACCTGCAAATTCACTTTGCCGTTTGACTTTAGTGGATTATTATGGTAACTTGCTAAGTGCAAATTACATTCCGTTAAATTAACATGTTTAAAATACAATTTATACAAACGTTCGGGTAGAGCGCTAATCCCCGCCCCTGAATCTATCAGAGCTTCGAATGAAATATCATTTAATTTCAACTTGAATATATATGGTCCAACCCTCTCATTAATACTATATACAAAATTTTTCTTTTTTATAGAAGAAATATTTCTACAGAATTTTGCTATGTGCCCTTTTTGTCCACACTTAAAACATTTCAAATAATTATTGTTAGCCGCCACCTTACAATCCGATTTCATATGTCCTAACTTATTACAATTAAAACACTTTTTTTGTTCCGAAACTGGTTGCTTCAATTTTGGCTTATTTTTGCTATCGCGCGATGTACTTCTATTATGATATGAATGGACAGAATCCCTTCTCTGTTTACTTTTTGATCTAGGACGCGAACTAGATAATTGATAAAACACCCTTTCTTCTGATTTTATATTAAATTCTGATGATTCTAAACACGATGCAATAGTAACTAACTTTTCAAAAGTATTTTTTTCGCCTTCCACGAATAAACGTTCCTTAATTCTAAGATTTTTAATTTTGCAAATGAATAAATCTTTCAAGGTTTCTTCGAACCTTACCCCAAACTTACAATTAATCGACAAACTTTTCAATCTTGCAACAAATTCTTTTACGCTTTCACCGGGTTCATTGATAACATTATAAAAACTTGATCTTTCTTCGTACAAGGAAGTAACAGTAAGTTTTTACAATAATTACCTAGAAATTCGCATAAAATTTCTACCGTCACATCATTAATATTTTTAGGCGTTACCAATTCTATTAATAATTTAAAAGTTTCCTCTTCCAAAACGTTTAAGAATATAGCTCGTTTCTTTTCGGCAGTAGTCTTTTCATCATATAAGATAAAGTAATTCTCCAATCTTGCTCGAAAAACCCCAAAACAATCCGTCTTATGACTGAAAGTCGCTAACGGCTTTACTTGAGCCATGATTTGTACCCAACAGAAAAATACAACAATTCCAAATTTGCTCTAATTCAATATGTAAGTCTTATCTTAAATGTGTTGCTGATGATCATCCCTCCATCAGCTCGAAATTAATCATCCAGCCCCGGCAACCGAGATCAGCTCCCTACTCCTTTGATGGCCCCTGGCACCTTCTCAGCTCCAAGCAGTTACCAGGAACAGCTCCCTGCCGCTCCTTGTTGCCCCGGTTGCTTCTGGTCAGGATCAGCTCCCTGCTGCTCTTCGATACTCCGCCTGATTCTTGACCCTCTGGTACTCCCCGTTGCAGATTTTCTTTATGAAACTCGGCTCGTTCGGTTCCCCGCCGATTTAACAGTTTCCGTTCGTCACAGCTCTTCCAGTTGATCTTTATTTCAGCTCCCCGCAGAAAAACTTCTTTAACTTGCTCTCAAAGACACCCACAATCCGGTTTATGTTGACTGAAGACTGTTTAATGTCGCAAGACCCCCGTCCGTAAATATTTCCCAGCACCGCCATTATCACAAAAATTCTCTCAGAATTTAAAAAAAAACTTTGTAAATTGTCTTCTTGTCGCGTAAATTCTTTTTAATCCTCATCGCCACTGTAATATATTGATATTACATATTTTAATCACATTTTTCTTTCAATATAAAATAGATGGAATCTTGATTAAACAAAAGCGTATCTTTATAATCTTCCTTTTAGCAGTCGAACAGAATCAAGAATCCAAATTCAAACCATAGACGTTCGCTCCCAGCGCCCGTCTATTAAGGAGGTGGCTACCAGTAGGTACCAGTAGCTACCACACTTTTGATGTACTATCCACTGGATGTGAACTAGTTTACAGCTAACGCTTAAGATCGACAGATCGTGTCACATTATCTTTTGGATGTGGTGTCTTGGATTAGGACCCCAATCCATCACAAAACACCGTGAGTACATATGTTTGTACATAGGACGAAACCAGTAATAGTAGACTTCGGAGGCGTTGGAATCTGGAAGTTGGGAGACTCAGAGACAGACTTGATTGGCGCACACGATGGCAAATTGGAAGATCTTCCGGGACGCGATAACCGTAGGTATTAATCAGATGCTCGTGGTCAGAAGACTGTGCAAATTTCCTGTTGGCCCCTTATCATCTATTTTACTTGTAGGAGGAAAGGAGCCAGATTATTCTAGCACAGGTTTATTCCGAGTTCGCCTATTGTTCAATAAATTGATTGCACTAACCAACTAAAGCAAATTTTACATGTAAGTTTTTAGCAGTTGAATCATATTGAGTTTAAACTTTGAGCTCTAAGCTTTCGGCTTTAAGTTTTGAGCTTTGAGCAAAACAGAAGGCTTAATGCTAAAAGACTCCGTTCGTCCTATTGCGATGAAACTAAGGTGATTTGTTGTACACATGCCCGTGAAGGTTATGGGCTATTTATAATGATAAGCTCTGGCGTTATGAAATTAGTATAAATGAAAATGAGTGTATTTAATATATTTTAGCGGCAGCGAGGGAAGGCAAGAGGGAAAGGGTAATGAAGGAGGTAGGGTTAGCGGGAAGGATGACGAAGATGGGGGGGTGAACGTGGGGGGAAGGAGACGCAGGAGGGAAACGGGAATGCATAGGAAAGGATATGCAGGGAGAAACAATTTATTTCTTTGCATTACAACGCACGCCGTGCTTTGTCCCTAGAGCTTTAGCTTTAAACTTTGATCTTAAAGCTTTGAACTTATAGATTTGTGCTTAATTTTTTTAGTTTTAAGCTTTGAGCTTTAACCTTTGAGATTTAAGCTTTGCGCTTTAGCTTTATGCTTCAACTTTGAGCTTTAAGCGTTCAGCATTGAACTTTATCCTTTAAGCTTTATGCTTTGAGTTTTAGGCTTTGAATTTAAGTTTGAGTTTTTAATTAAACTTGAGCTTTAAGCTTTGAACTTTAAGTTTGAGCTTTAAGCTTTCGGCTCTAAGGTTTGAGCGTTGAGCAAAGCATAAGGCTTAATGCTAAATGCTTAAAGCCTAAAGATCAAAGCTTAAAGCTCAAAGCTTAAGGTTAAAGCTAAAAACTCAACCCTTAACAAATTGGGCGTATTTTGTCAGAAGGTAAAAATGTTTCCGCTTTGCAATAAAATTCAAATAAATGTCCAAAAACTAAATACTGTCTTTGAACGGTGAGGAAATACGCTTTCAAAGTGTGTTATTAGAAAAAACAAGAATTTTTTTAAATATAAATATTTTGATTGTAAATTTTAAAAAAGTTTTAATAATGCGCAACTCACATTTTTTCTATCAGTGATAAACGAAAAAAAAAATGCATATTTTGTTAGAAAAATCTATAAGAAAATATGTTGGTTTTTGTCTATGCGTTGATACTATGCGTCGATATTATGCGTTGCTAAACCGTTCATCCGATTGCGATGAAACTTTGGGGATTTAAATTGCGCATACCCGCGATGGTTTCTATATAGAATAGTTAATTATAGCATCATGAAATTATGCATTGCTAACCGTTCGTCCGATTGCGATAAAACTTTTGGGATTTGATGTGTGCGTGCCCGCGATGGTTTCTATATATGTAGTGAGTTCTAGCATCATCTGGGATGATTGAGAAAGGTTTTGCAGAACGAAAATTTTTCATTATTAAGGGGCGTAGCAACGCACGCCGGGAACTCGATATTGTATTTAAATACCTATGTCAGAATTTGGTAAACTGAATTATGTAATAGAAATTACCTGCTCTAAAATCCTAAATAATAATGTAAATGGAGCGACCGACCGACATTATATTTTTGCACAGATATAATTGGAGGACTGGGAAATGACATGGACCACGTTTTATCCCGGAAAAAACATTTCATTCCTAAGGGGAAAATTCTTAATACTGTAATTTCCCCCTAATACTATGTGAGCGAAGCTGCTGGTAAAAGCTAGTTTATAATAAAAATAACTATAATATATTGAAAAAACTCGGAAACATTCATTTTTTTTACACATTTAAAAAAAAAGACAAACAATCTTCACTCACACATCCTAAATTTTCTGGAAAGTAGTCGATGTGGGAATGAAGAAAATGTACTTTCAAACTCATTAGGCAACCTGAAGCTTAAAATGCTTTTAACGATTTGATTGTAGTTAGGGTTGTAAAGTTTTAAGGTAAGGAACCGGTAAAATAAAGACTCATCTTCAGGACAAATTCTAAGGAACTCTTGATTTATTTGTTATCATTTCCAATTACATTTTTTATAATCGGAAGATACAAAACTACCCGAGACAGACCAAGGAGTAGTTAATTAGATGTAGTTTCAGCGAAGCGACGAAGAGGAAAGAGGTATATCCTTTTAAAAAACCGTCATTTATAGAAAATCTCCTTGGCTAGTCACAGTTTTGTACCTTCCGGACATCTGTTGATAATTTAGCTAACTAACTATGAGAGTTCTCACCTAATGTTTTTACGTGGATCTCGAGAGGTGTGAGTCCTGGCTAAATTCGATTTTTAAAAGTCTGAATTTTAGACATATTCCCAGCCAAAAAACGGTGAGGAATGAGTTTTTTATTAAACTAAAATGAACAAAAAATATACTACTTATAATACTTAAAATAGCTCACAATTTTTTTTTTACTTTAACTATTTCACCCCAGATTAAATTGTGCAATTAACAAATTCATATTTACATGCTCTAGCTAAAAATTCAAAGTTAAAAATTAAATCAAAGAGTTATAACAATAAATTACACATTCAATTTTAGGACAAACACAATACAATGAGGACGGGACCAGGTCTTCCTTCCAGGACAGCCAATTTTATTGTAAATATTATTAAATGTCTAAAATTAAATATATGTTGGCACTTGCAGTGTTTTTTTTAATAATTATTATTATTATTTTGGTTAGCTTATAACCTTTAATTTTCACTCAATCTGGTTTTTCTTTTTACACGAGTTTCACAAGAGGTCACGACCTCCACCACCTTTATTCATTTTGCCTTTTTATTGTTTTACACTTTTGTTTGCATTTTTTTCATTAATTTTTTTTGTTTTTCGCTTTTATTTGTACTTTTTATTAATTTAAAGTCTGGTTATAGAACTTGGTTATTATGTCTTGCTTGGGGGCGCCACACTGGGTTGGCGCTACTGGGTCGCTTCTTATTCTCCCTGGTCCATCTCGGGTAGATGATCTTCGCATTTGTTGTCCTCAATTGGAAGCAGGCATAGTTTTGATATTGCCCTCTGGACCGTTCCCTGTGCTGTGATGATGGTAGCCACTCGTACTCTTCCATCAGGCCCGGGATGTACAGCGTGCACTCGTCCTAGCCTCCAAAAACAAGGAGGTTCGTTGTCTTCCTTCAGAATGACCATCTGGCCTGGTTGCAGCTGCCTTTGGTTGTTGCCAGTCCATTTCGTCCGGGTCTGCAGCTCAGCCAAGTATTCTTTGCGCCACCTCGACCAAAAAGACTGTATTAGTTGGTTTAATTTTTGGTAATGATTCAATCTATTGACTGCTACATTCTGCAAATTCTGCTCCGGGATCGCTGCTAAACTCGTTCCAATGAGAAAGTGACCAGGACTGAGAGGTTTTAGGTCTTTGGGGTCATTGGACAGCGGACAGAGGGGACGGGAATTCAAGCATGATTCAATTTGACATAATACAGTACTGAATTCCTCATATGTTAATAGTGAAACGTTTGCTACCCTTTTCAAATGATATTTTACCGATTTGACCCCTGCCTCCCAAAGTCCCCCGAAGTGCGGGGCCCTTGCTGGTATGAATTTCCAGCGAATAGATAAATTGGCTAAGTATTTATCAATTTTTTCATTTGAATTTTCCAAAAATTCATATATTTCCCTTAATTCATTATTCGCGCCCCTAAAATTAGTGGCGTTATCTGAAAACATTTTACTGGGTTTCCCTCTTCGCGAGATGAAACGTTTAAACGCATTTAAGAAGCTATCAGTGCTTAAAGACATTACTAGTTCCAGATGTATTGCTTTGGTTACCATACATATAAATAGACATATATAAGATTTTACGCTGTGAGTCTTACGGCTAACACCTGATTTGATCAAAATGGGGCCGCAGAAATCCACGCCTGATGATTTAAATGCGCGACCTTCCGTTATTCGTTCGGCAGGTAGGTCCGCCATCAGTTGTTGCTCTGTTTTCGGGTTACATCTAAAACATATAATACAGTGTCTCAGAACCTTTTTAATTAAATTTTTACCCATAATCGGCCAGTATTTCATTCTTAATAACGCTAACAATGCCTGCGTTCCTGCATGTAAATATAAATAATGGTAGTGCCTGACAATAAGCTCACTTAGTTTATGATGTGATGGTAGTACTATGGGGTGCTGTTGGCTTTCCGATATCATTTTTCCGTTGGACAACCTACCCCCCACCCGGATTAAATCCTTAAACAAATAAGGATTTAATGACTTTAACCTACTACTATTCTTTACATTTACCCCGGTTTGTAAGGCCCTCGTCTCTTCGGGGAATGCAAAACATTGTGCACGAGATATTAATAAGTGAAGTGAATTCTCCAATTCGTAAACAGTTAGTGCTCCGCTACGCCTGGACAAAGAATTTCTGCAATTAAATATAAATCTTAAAATATAAGCTGTCACCCTTTGCAATTTGGTTAAGCAAGAGTATCTGGAAAATATTTCCCAATCCTGTTTTATGGCTGAAATTAAAGTTAGTTTTAATCTTTCTTCTGGTAGATCCAACGGCGTAACTTCACTGCTGGTAATCGGGTAATCGCCTGAAATCAACCAGGTGGGTCCATGCCACCAGATGTCAGACTTTAGTAGCTGCGACACCGTCGCGCCTCTGGATAAAACGTCCGCCGCATTATCCTCCGATCTTACGTGTTTCCATTGTGCGGGTTGACTGGATTCTTGGATTTCAGCTACCCTATTGGCCACAAATGTGTTCCACCTTGCTGGCTGTCCACGAATCCAGAATAGCGTTATCATGGAATCGCACCAGTAGGTTGTATCTATTTCATTTAAGTTCATAGCTATTTTGACATAGTTCACTAATTTTGTGAGTAAAACAGCACCACAAAGCTCCAGCTTTGGTAGTGATATGCTTTTCAACGGTACCACCCTTGATTTTGATGTGACTAAATAAGAAGTTGTGTTTCCCGATTCATCAGTAGACACTATATATATACATGCTGCAAAGGCCCTCTCCGAGGCGTCACAGAATCCATGCAGATGCAGTTTAACTTGATGTTTGCAAATTACCTTTCTCGGTATTTTTAAATTATTTAAAAGAGGTAATTCATTTATGTATGAATTCCACGCATTCATCTGTTCAGATGGAACATCTTCGTCCCACTGAATCTTAGTTTGCCACAAACCTTGCATTATCAGTTTTGCGACTAAAATTATTGGGCCTATTAGTCCCAATGGGTCAAAGGTAGAGGCGATACATGATAACATTTGGCGTTTGCTTTTAACGCAGGCTTCTAAGGGATCTACAATGTACTGAAAATAGTCCTGCTGATTATTCCATGACAACCCTAGAATTTTCTTTTCCTTGGGGTTATCAGTAATAATCATATCTGTATCACTCTCTGGTTTCGAACTTATAGAGGGTAAATTTGATCGCCATTTTCGTAAATTCATGCCAGCAGATGCCAAAATGCTGCTTAACTGTTGCTTAATAGTGAGACAATCTGCCTCATTTTCGTCGCCAGTTATCAAATCATCCATATAAAAGTTGTATTTGAGGATGCGACTGACCTTTCTGTATGCTTCTTTCTGTTCCTAACTGTTCCAAGCATCTGGTAGCCAGAAAGGATGATGGTCCCAAACCGTAGGTGACAGTATTGAGTTGATAGTGTCGGATTTCTTCTTCCGGAGAGTCCCTCCAGACTATGCGCTGCAAATCTCTATCCTCAGGCTGCACCAATATTTGACGATACATCTTCTCGATGTCGGCGGTTAATGCATACTGGTGCTTTCTGAAAAATAATAATTGCGCACATAAATCCTTTTGTAAAACTGGCCCTACCATGAGGGCGTCGTTTAATGATATACCGGTTGATGACTTGGCTGATCCGTCAAACACGACCCTGGTTTTGGTTGTCGTGCTAGACTCCTTCATCACTGCATGGTGTGGCAAATAATAATAAATTTTATCTTTTGGCGGTGCTTCGCACAGCGTCATATGCCCCAATTCCTGATACTCTTTCATGAATTTTTTATAATCTAGCATCAGGTCCTTATTGGCAAGAATTTTTTTTTCCATATTATAGAATCTTTTTTCAGCCACCTTTAGGGTTTCACCCATTTGATTAATATTGGGCCGCAGCGGTAATCTTACCGCAAAACGTCCTTTCTCATCTCTTTCATGCGTGCGTAAGAAGCTCTCTTCACATGCTCTTTCTTCGTGGCTTCTATGTTTTACAGGAGTTAGTTCCTCTATTTTCCAAAAGCTTTCTAATTGCTTATGAAATAAATTTAAGGATAAATTACAGGAATTTACTGGCCTTTTTGGTTTCGGAGTGGAGATAGGTCCAGCGACAAGCCATCCTAGCTCGGTCCTTTGTAACGTGAGTCCAGCATCTCCAATTCTCATTCGATCGGTATGCAAGACTTCCCAGAACACCTCCGCTCCCAGTAGCAGATCTATCGGGCTGGTAATGTTGAAGTTCGGATCTGCTAATTGGAGACCGCTAGGGATCCCCGCGTCTTTTCTCTGAAAGGAAATTTGTGGCAGGTTACTGGTCACTTCAGGTATTATCAGGCATTCTATATTCCTTTTATATTCAGAATAGCTTGAAGTTATATTGAATTCCACTTTATATTTTATATTTAAAATCATATTGTGGATTCCCGTAACAGGAATGTTGACCCTTTTCTCTTTTGATTTCAATTTCTTTGCAAATTCCTTACTTATAAAATTAGTTTGTGCCCCAGAATCTAATAGAGCTCTTGCTTGAATTGATTGTCCGGCATCGTCCTTTATGTTGATGATGGCAGTGGACAATAACACGAAATTTGGTTCTACCTTCGCGGCATGATTTGTTACCAAAGGCGCTTCCTTCGCGGAAGATGTTGATGCCCTTTCGTGTTTTGATTCCTCCTCTTGCTTAAAATGAAGTAACGTATTGTGATTTACGCCATCGCATTTACGGCAATTTAATTTTGATTTGCAATCCTTTAATTTATGACCGAAGTTTAAACATTTTAAACAAGCGCCTAATTTGTGTATTTTATCAATTCGTTCTTTTGGCTTCAATTCCAAAAATTTGCGGCAATAATAAATCTTATGATTATCGTTGCAATGTAAACATTTTAATTTTTGTGCAGAAAATGAAACCATAGCTTCCTTTTTATAATTATGCGGATTCGTTTTTCCCGGATTAATTCTTTTTTCGTTATTTGATGAGGCCTCTAATACTTGGGCCCTTGTATACAAACATTTAATAAATTCTTCGTAGGTAGGTAGATTATTTTTTGTTGGGTATTGTTCCCAATGAGCCCTTGTATTTGAATCTAGCTTGTTTGATAACAAATAAATCAATACTACATCCCAATTTTTCGTAGCTATATTTAATTTATTTAGCGATTTTAAATGCAACTGTGCCTCGTCCAATAGGCTTCTTATTGCGACGTGATTTTCTGCTTTTAAGTCCGGTAATTTAAACAACGCGTTTACATGATTATTTATAATTATTTTTGAGTTTTCGTATCTGTCCGTGAGTATCTCCCAGGCCATTAAATAGTTGTCAACTTGCATTGGCAATGCTGTTATAAGCTTAAGCGCTTCCCCTTTTAGACAAGAACGCAAATAATAAAATTTTTGAACGGCATCTAGGTTAGAATTACTGTCTACTAAAGATATAAACGCATCTCGGAATTCTATCCATTCGCAGTAATCACCCTTAAATTTTGGTAACTCTATTATCGGCAGTTTAATGTTGTTGTTTGTTTTGCCTGCGGAATGGTCCGAACCTAACCTCTCTTTAGCGTTGGATAAAACATCAAAATAATCGTTTTCAAAGCTCGCCCTTTCTTGATCGCCCTCATCGGGAGATAAGGCTTCTATATTACCTTGAATTTCCTCGAATTGATCCATTAAAAGCTCGAAATGTTTTATACGTAATCCTAGCTCACTTTGTGTCAACGAAATTTTGTTTAAAAATTCTCTGAATCTCGTGACTTTCCCCTTACAGATTCCCCTTTTACCGATTAGCGTTTTTAAATCCATTTTTATCAAATCAGGTACTTACAATTTACAGAGTTATCCAATTATTTTATCACAATAACCGTTTAAAACTATTAATCCTGTAATAACCACTGACAACTTCTCAATCCGTCACAAGTCACAACACGATCTGCGATAATCGACAAGCCGTTAAATTTCGCCCATAGAGTATTATTAGCAACAAGCTGTTTTATCGGCTTCGCGGTTAATTCAAATGATTATTTCGGAGAAAGTTTCTTTTAATCCCGGAATTTATAACATTGTTGTAGTTTTTTGCGATAATCTAATTGCCGGCTGCAATGTCGTGTTATTTTTTTGTAAACTTGTTCATACCGGCTTGCAACAATTTTTTTTATGAGAAATGCACAATATTGATGTCAATAAATTTTTTGCTTTCTTTTTTTTTAGGATTTTTATGGTAAGGTGGGTAGTATGGAATGGATTGGTCACTTGCCCTTTTTATCGTGATGTCTTCTGGATGCTGGAATCTGCTTGATGGATTCTGGCTGCATTTCTGGTTCCTTCTTCAGTGCTGGTTCTTTTTTATTAATTTAATCACTCGCGTTAAACTATCCGACTCGTAGGATCAAATGTAAAGTTTTAAGGTAAGGAACCGGTAAAATAAAGACTCATCTTCAGGACAAATTCTAAGGAACTCTTGATTTATTTGTTATCATTTCCAATTACATTTTTTATAATCGGAAGATACAAAACTACCCGAGACAGACCAAGGAGTAGTTAATTAGATGTAGTTTCAGCGAAGCGACGAAGAGGAAAGAGGTATATCCTTTTAAAAAACCGTCATTTATAGAAAATCTCCTTGGCTAGTCACAGTTTTGTACCTTCCGGACATCTGTTGATAATTTAGCTAACTAACTATGAGAGTTCTCACCTAATGTTTTTACGTGGATCTCGAGAGGTGTGAGTCCTGGCTAAATTCGATTTTTAAAGGTCTGAATTTTAGACAAGGGTCTTTGTTATTGCCTAAAAATTCAAGTTACCCTCCCCGATCCCTAGTTCCCCTCCCGCCCTTCCTCAAACCCCCTACCCGCGTTCCCCCCCCCCCCCCTTCCCGCATTCCATACATTCAGTCCCAGTACATTCAGACTTCACAGCTCGCGT
Source organism: Limnephilus marmoratus (assembly GCA_917880885.1). Lineage (NCBI taxonomy): Eukaryota > Metazoa > Arthropoda > Insecta > Trichoptera > Limnephilidae > Limnephilus > Limnephilus marmoratus. Next base: position 55,020,050 of record OU862906.1, on the reverse strand, counting down.
GCCACCTATTGCATTTTTTTTATACAAATTTCATAATGCCAGAGCTCACCAGTTGTTTTATTCAAACCTTGACTTGACAATAACAAACACAAACAAAAATCCAATTTGGTGCAGTCGTTCAAAAGTTGTGCGCGTACATAGATTTATGCGATTCATTTTTATTTCATTATAATTAATAATTAATTTTTCGTAATTTCATAATGCCAGAGCTCACTTTCCATTAACCATTGCGGTCATGCACACATCTAATCCCCAAAGTTTCATCGCAATCGGATGAACGGTTTAGCAATGAAATGTTTATTCACTATTATATGTACTATCTATACTATCTATACTATCTATGTATGTATATCTATATATATATATATATATATTTTTTTTTTTTTTTTTTTATTTATTTACAAAAGGATACATAAATTATAATATATTTTTTACAATAATTAATTACATAATATATGTATATGATGTACCCCCATAAATAAGCAGGGTTTGTGTGTATGGGGGGTGTTATAATATTGGTTCAATTTATTATTTTTTATTCAGTTCAAATTTTCAGTGTAATTTTTTAGCAGAGTTTTAAATTTTTTTATGTTTCTGTTCATGTTTCTGATTTTTTCAGGTAGTGAATTAAAAAATTAACTCCGAGATATTTATGATTTAACTGTCCTATTGTTTTTTTACATTTTGGAATAGGAAGTATTGATGTTTCTCTAAGATTTCTGTTATTTTTGAAGGGTGCAACTTTATTTTGAATATTATCTTTATAAATTTGTAATGTTGCGTGATAAAAGTATAACGCACTTAATTTTCTGACCTTAAATTGCTTGAATAACAGTTCGGATGAATATGTGTAGGGTTTTTTTTAAATTGTTTTTATTATTAGTTTTTGTGATATGTAAATTGTTTGTGTTTGATTTGTATATAATCCATCTATAGTGCCGAATTGTATAATTGATTGACAGAAAGCGAAGTATGTGGTTCTAAGTAATTTTTCGTTTAACATATCTCTTAAGCATCTAAATATATATGTTAGTTTCCTAATTCTGTTGTTCAAAATATTTTTTTTTTTTGTTTTTTATTTGAATTTTATTTTAGTAATTTGTACATTTAAGTTTACAAATTTCTAATTGATTATAATATTTCATATTGCAGTTTTTTTAATTATAATATTTTAAATTCACAAAATTTTTTGAAATCACAAAATTTTTTGTTTTTGTTTTATGTAGCTCCTACAATCCATCTTGAACTTTTCAATTTGTGAGGACTTAAGAGTTTCTGGTAGTGTGTTATATAACTTAATTCCTTTGTACAGCAGACTGTTTTGCGTATTCGTTTTGTCCTTTTTGTTTAATCTTATTTCCTTGCAAGTCCTTGTGTAATGTCTGTAAATGTCCTTATTGTATACGATTTTATTTGTGAAGTATTTTGGTAACATGTTGTTTAATATTTTGTGAATAAATATCAACGTGTTCAAGGTCAGTATTTGTTTCACTGTTAACCAATTAAGTTCCTTTAACATTTTAATTATTTTTGAAAATCTATTTCTTCGGAGTATTATTCGCATTGCTCTGTTTTGGAGAATTTGAAATTTATTCTGTTCTCTTTCATTACAAAGGAAAAGGATACTTGAACAGTAGTTGAAGTGTGGAGCAATAATTGAATTGTAAATGGTGATGGCGGTTTTTCTGGAAATTTTAGGCCGAATTCTTCCCAAAAAAGATATCTTTTTGCCAATTTTCTTGTGGGTATATTCGGCATGTCTATTGAAGTTTAGTTTGGAATCTTATATGACTCCTAAGTATTTCATTTCAGAAACCCTTTCAATAATTTCACCATTTTCAATTTTACACTTGACGTTATCATTTATGTGTTGGGACCATTTTAAACGCTGGTATATTATTATGCCCAGGTACTTAATATCGGTCTTGCTTTCTATGTTTGTACATAATATATTGCATTTGTGGTTTTCTGTATTTGTCACAGAGTGGATTATTATGTTTAATTCTTTAGGTGTTTCTTGTTTTTTAATGGAAAATGGTAAATAATAGGTTTTTTTAGAATTTAAAGTCAACAGGTTTTCATCAAACCATAATTTTAGTGCATTGATATCTGTATTTACCATTTTATTTAATTCAGACCATCTGTTTGCTTTTAGTAGTAGGACTGTAACGTCAGCGTTGGAGACAATATCTCCATATTTGGAAATATGGAATATATCATAAACCGACACAAGTAGCATTAATTTTACGAATCACGGGGGAGTTGCTATTGTAGCGCAAAATGGTATTCGCTTAGACAGTATAGGGATACGTCAGGTGTATACCACTTTTGAGTTTGTCGGCTGCAAGGCTTCTGCTAATGGCGCATCCCTCGTGATAATTTCCATCTACCGTCCCGGGTCATGTACAGCTACTGCAATTTTTTAAACGAATTTCGGTCTCTCCTAGAATGTACCTCTAACTATAATTGCGACGTTATTATTCTGGGAGATATAAATATTCACCTCGAAAAGAAAACCAATCCCTTGACCATTAAATTCAACAAAATTCTACGTGACTTCGGCTGCGACCAGTGGGTGAACTCACCTACTCACGACGCAGGAGGTACACTTGACGTTATCATTTCTCGGGTCGGGTTTCCCCCGAATAGCGTAGATGTTACTGACATTGGACTCTCGTATCATCGTCTCGTCACATCAGTGTTTGCCTTCGATCCTCCAAAATTACAGTTCAAATCAGTTATCTCAAGAAATTGGAGAGAATTCGATTTCGAGGCATTTTGCAACGAATTGAAAGCGTCGCCTTTCTGTGATAAGAAAAAGTATAGCGAGAGCCAAGTAGAAGAGTTAGTAGCTCTATATAATTCTACGCTACGGGCATTACTCGATAAATATGCTCCTTTCACAGAGAAGGTCTGCCGCATTAGGAATTGCAGCAAATGGTTCGATGCCGATTGTCTTCAAAGGAAAAGGGAAATGCGGAAATTGGAGCGGATTTATAGACGAAATCCGACTTTCAGCAATCGGCAGCTCTGGATTGCCCATCAAAACGTGTACAAAGAAGAAATCACACAGAAAAAAATCAAACTTTTGGTGTGACCAAATTGAATCAGAAAAAGACCCGCGAAAACTCTGGCAAAATATAAAGACATTGTCTGGAGAGAGCAACATAAAGGTCGATTCCTCTCTTGACGCGAATAGCCTTGCATCACACTTCCAAAGTAAGGTTGAAAAAATTCGAGACCTCAGTGTCGAAGGATCTACTTCTGCCGCAGCACCAAGTCCGCTCTCTAGTGACTTCACTACTTTTGCAGCAATAACGGAAGAAGATGTCACGCGTGCTGTGAAGTCTTGTCCTAATAAACAATGCGCTCAAGACCCCATACCTACCTGGCTCTTGAAAAAATGTCTTCCGGATATAGCGCCTGTAATTACCGCAATTATTCAGAAGTCACTAGTAAATTCATTTGTACCGGGAATTCTTAGAAAATCAATTATAACTCCGATTCTAAAAAAACCAAACCTTGATACTGATAATACGGATAATTACAGGCCAATATCCAACCTACCTTTTCTATCAAAACTGCTTGAGAAAATCGTTGCCAAACAATAGGCCACTTGCATCAAATTTTTTAAAAAATTTTTCCGGTTTAGGCAAATATTCTAAGACATTCTGTATTTTTATTTTTTTTTAATCGTATTTTTGAAATCCTGGGGATTTTTTGAAAATTTCAATCCGATAAATCAGGCCATTTTTTATAAACCGGAAAGACGGGACATAATTTTATAGGTGTGAAAAAACGATAATTATATAGCCGAAAATCATTTGAAAAAAAAAATAACGTTTTCCACACGAATGGCACAAGAGAATAACGAGGCATACCAAAAATATTACATCTCATAAATATTTTTTTTCTTTGATCCATCTTATTGACCATAAATCATTTTAATGAACAGCGTCTATATTACTAAATTCAATGTAATATACTTGTACTTGTAAATTATAATAATAATAAGAATATTATAAAATTTAATTTTGTTAAAATCAGCACCATAATCATTATACCTCTAAAACACGTACCGACATCATCTGCACGTTCTGAAGAGAACCCCGTAGATCATCAAAAGTACGGGGTTCTCTTCAGAGCATCTGTCAAAAATTGAAACCAAATGATAAGTTCGCAGAGAACACACAATAAATCTAGTGAACGAATTCAAAAATTCGCCTGAAATCAAAGTGATGCCATATAAAAAAATAAATCAGTGTGGAATTTTAAAAAAATAATAGGAACATTTTCGGAGACGGGACATTTTCATGTAGTGACGTCACGAGCCTAAATAATGGATTTATTTATTTAAAAATAACAAAAACTGTACATTTCTAAACAATTTTACTAACTTTTTCTTAATCTTAGTAAAAAGATCTATACACATGATTTTTTCCAAGTCGTTATGAAATCCATGCAAGTGGCCTATTGGTGGGGTACTTGAACTCCGCCGGTCTATTTGCCAAAAATCAATCCGCTTATCGACAGTTTCATTCAACAGAAACTGTTCTTTTGCGGATAATTTCAGATCTGATCATCGAGATGGAAGCAGGTAAGTTGGCTTTGATATCTGTTCTTGATATGAGTGCGGCTTTCGATACAGTAGATCACAGTATTTTATTAAATGTACTTGAAACCGAATTTGGCGTTCGAGGTGATGTCCTCCAATGGATGACATCGTACCTGTCTGGACGAGTAGCTTCAGTAACTTTCAATAAATATACATCACCTGAAACTCCCATCGAATTTGGAGTTCCCCAGGGTTCTGTCCTGGGTCCCAATCTCTTCATTTTATATACGAATCGTCTCGAATGACTCATTCACTCAGCTGGCTTTGAATCACAAGGCTACGCGGATGATTTTTTTATTTTCAAGTTTTGCTCCCCGGATGAAAAGGACATCCTTAAAAACGAGGTGATTAGCTTCATTAACACAGTCTCAAGTTGGATGTCTGTCAATAAACTCAAACTTAATCCGACAAAGACGGAATTTATTTGGATAGCTTCTCCTGGAAGGCAAGCCCTCATCGATTTCAGTCCAATCCGTATTCAGGACACAGATATAATTCCTTCTACAGAAATAAAATTTCTGGGTTTCACTCTAGACAATAGTCTTTCTCTTGAATCGCAAATTTCAAAAGCTGTGAGTTCTGGCTTTTTCCATCTACGGCAGATAAAGTCAATCAGGAGATGCCTTCCCACTGATGGAGCAAAGTCCCTCATAAATTCGTTCGTTGTCTCACGAATGGACTATTGTAATAGTGCATATGCTGGCCTACCTAAGACACAATTGAATAGAATACAGTCCGTTTTCAATGCTGCGGCGAGAATGATTTTTGGTGAATCTAAGTACTGTCATATAACCCCGCTTCTAAGGGATCGTCTTCATTGGCTTCGATGTCCTGAAAAAATAGAGTTCAAGATCTGCTTAATGACCTTCAAAGCATTGCAAGGAATGGTGCCAGCCTATATATCGGAACTATGTGTCCGACAAAACTTAAGCGAGAGACAGCTTACTCTAAGGTCAGCAGATCTAGATGTTAATAATCGTCTAATCGAACTTTCTAGGTCAAATCGAGCTGTTTACTATGATCGCTCTTTTCATGTAACGGGCCCTCTCATTTGGAATAAACTTCCCTCAGCTCTTAGTAATATCCAGAATTTGGCTGAATTTAAACGGGCTTTAAAAACAAAATTATTTCAAAAATCATACCATTCATGAATCCTTACATCTTTTCAATATACGTAATTATAATAAGCCATGTTCTCAAGCTTCCCGTAATTGTTTGGTTTCGGTTTCCTCATAATTGTATTTTTATTTTATGTTTCGTATCCTAATTTATGGCAGAATATCTCTCATTTCTGAACGCAAACTGCCTTTCTGTTGGTATATTATATTTTAGTTTTAAAGTTCTTGTTTTGTCCTGTGTTACAATAGCACCGCTATTGTCTATTATTATTATTGTCCCGTGTGTGCTATAACAGCACTATCTTTGTTAATTTTGTTTTTCTGTCATTGTTTTGTAAATACTGTATATTCTTTAGTTAATTTTGTTCTTCTGTCATTATTTTGTAAATACTGTTTATTATTTTATTATTTTCTTAATATTATAAGGAGCACTGTAGAATTATTTTAAATTTTATTATAGTTAAGGGCACTTGAAGTGAAATGTCACAAAACTGCGCTATATAAATAAAATGTTATTATTATTATTATTATCATTGACATATATAATAAATAACAGTGGTCCTAAAGGTCTATGCCCATTACACCGTTCCATACCATGACCGTACTATGAACGTATCAGACACGAAATAAACACGCTACGCTCTACTATGCCCACTAGAACGTGCTAACACCGTATTATACCCGTATTATACGTAAAGGTACTCTGCCCACCACACCGTTCCATACCATGACCGTAACCGTAGCGGCGCATGCAAAAAAGTATTCTTTGTATTGATCAGTATGAAACGCTGCCCATTATCCCGTTCCGTTCCGTCGTGTGCCAGGCATAGAGCGGACCGGCACCTGCAAAATATTGTCATCGAGAATTCGCCGTCAGTCCGGTCATGGTACGCGACGGTGTTGGTCGGTGATGGAACGGTCTAGTGGGCAGCGTTTCATTCTGATTGATACAAAGAATTTTTTTTTGCATGCGCCGCTACGGTTACGGTCATGGTATGGAACGGTGTAGTGGGCATATACCTTCTGTACCTTGGGGTATTGAAAAGTCGTTATATTTTGAATCGCTGACTTGGTTGAGTAATTTTACTTGTTGAGGTCTTTTATGTAAATAACTAGTTATCCATGCTAAGACTTTCCCATTAATTTCTATCGATTTTAATTTATTTATTAATGTTTTATGTAGTATGCTGTCGAAAGCTTTTTTCAGGTCTATAAATATTCCGATACATTTTTTATCGGAATCTAGAGCCGTATATAAATAGTTAGTTATTTTTGCTATCGCGTCATGAGTACTTGTATTTTTTTTGAAGCCGAATTGGTTATCATTAATTATTTTATTTCCTTCTAAGAATGTCCAAATTTGTTTTTTAACAATTTTTTCATATATTTTTGATATGTTTGATAGGGGGGAAATCGGGCGGTAATTTTGTGGATCTTTACAACAGTCTGTTTTATAAATGGGAGTTATAATTGCTCTTTTATAATTATTGGGAAATTCGCCACTTGTTAGACTTAGGTTTATTATATGTGTTATGGGGAGAACTAAGTATGTTTTCATCGCTTTTATTGTCTTTGCATCTATGTTATCTATATATATACGTATATTTTTTATTTAATATAATAAAAAATATTCTGTTTATAATACATGAAATAAAGTTTTTCTATTAAAATACATTAAATATTACGTTTTACACCCTTTTTAAGAGCAAAACTCGAGTTAAAGGCGGATAAACGCAATTAAACCACAATATTTAGCAAAGGAAATAAAACAAATATAAAACAAAAAATAGACAATTAATAGTGAATAAGAAAAAATATATAAATATGTATATTTTTTTAATATACTTATATATATATAGATAAGAAATACAACTGACTGATGAGGAGGAGATAAAAATACAGGAAAAAAATATTGAGAGAAACAGGATATCTAATATTATAATTGAGTTGTTATGTTGATAAGTTATACCTATAAAAAGAGTTTTTATTGAATTTTTGTATTTTATGTAATTTGTTTCCAATCTTAATTTCAAGGGTAATTCGTTAAACCATTCAACTCCAATATATTTGTAGAATTGTTGGGCTGTGGTGGTGTAACAGCGTGGTATAGTCAAAGAACCAAGGATATTTCTTCTATTGCTGTTCGAAAAAAGAGTTAAGCTCACATTATTGAAACAATCTTTGTGTATTTGTAAAAGCGCAGTTTTTTTATAAATGGTATGAAGTGAAAGGACTTTAAATCCTTGAAATAATTTGATGGTAGGGTAATCGAATGGCTTTTTTAGAATTATTCGTAAGTACGAAACTGTCAAACGAAAACGTCTGAATTCCGATTTAATTCAGTCCTGCAATCTTCGATAATCTGCCTCCGTTCATTAATAAACCAGTAATTATGCAGAAAGAATATCATTATTAATAAAGTTGCGTAGGTATATTGCCAGTCTAACAAAGGACAGGGTGATTTACAATCTCGTATCAATAACGAACCGATTGCCCTAGCACGCTTGCACCATCGATAGGCACACCGACGTCGAAGGGAAATAAATAAGGAATCGACATACGATCTCACACGATGGCAACACTGGGGATCTTTTAATGAATTTTTGTTTCTTAATTTGAAATGTGCTGCGTAAAAATGAAAAATACCAGTAAATTGACAATTTCGAATTGAAATTCGAACTCAAATAAATATTGGCGTTTCGCATGTAGATACTTTTTGAGACTAAACGACATTTTAACAAATTTCGTTTCTCGAATTTGAAAGCAATTAATTGATCGCCTCTTAAATGAATTAACTGAGTCTATGGGTCTCGTATATGATTTCTTTAAATTCTGAGAGTTTTTTTAGTTCACCTCTACTCATTAATTAGCCAGTTATTTTGCGTAACAAACGACATTATTTTAAAAAATCTTTACATTGACAGCTTATCTGTCACTCCGGAAGCCACGGTAAAAACGGCGTCTTTTGTCAACCGACTGTCGGAATCGTATGTTCACAGTGCTCGCAAATATCGCTAACTGACCATAGACGACGGATTTATTATATTTCGTATTAATATTGGGGTTTTATCAACCAAGAATGCATACGATTTGGCAGGCTTTTGTCAATCGTCGGTCGGAATATCCCTTATAAATTGTTGAGCGTGCTAGCACATATTGATAACTGACCATAAATGACGGATTTTACCGATATCGTATTGATATAGGGTTATATCGATCGACCATGCTAGGACCCCTGGAATATTGTTCACAGTTTTAGAACCTGCTCTATATTGTTAATGTTAACTAGTTGGAAACAGTTCGGGAGCGATTACTCAAATTCCTCAATTTTAAATCATTCAACATATACAACTCTTACGACGAAATCGAGAAACATTTTCGAATCACGAAACTACTCTACAGGAGTTTGTCGCTGATCAAATGCTCCTGTACAAAATTATTAACTCAAAAGTTGACTGCCCGGAGTTGCTAAACAAAATAAATTTCCACCCGCGCGCCGACTCGATGTCATCATATTATCATCATCATAACATAGTATAAAATGAACTCGCTCAAAATGTATGTGCGCGTTAATCTTTTAAACTATGCAACGGATTTTCATGCGGTTTTCACCATTAGATAGAGTGATTGAATAGGAATGTTTACATGTATAATACATGTAAATTATATTAGAGAAAAGCCGAGAAATTCAAAGAAAACATATTTTTGTGCGATTTAAAACGGCTATACTATAGTCACTTTTGAAATTCGTTCTACGGAAGAAATTGGAAAATAGATGTCCTAGAGTAAGTAAGTATTTAATTTTCTCTTTTCAAATATCCATTGTTGCATTGCAAGCATTGTATAATTAGTGGCGATCGCTCGAATTGCATTATTACATAGTATAAAATGAAGTCAAAATGTATGTGCGCATAGATCTTTTAAACTACGAAACAGATTTTCATGCGGTTTTCACCAATAGATAGAGTGATTCAAGGGGAAGGTTTATATGTATGCATGCTTATTATAGTAGAGAAAAGCCGAGAAATTCAAATATTCAATTCAGGCAGCGGGCAGCTGGCTAGCGGGTAGATTTATAAAGGTTGGGTAATGGCGTTATGTTTCGTTAGCCACAGCAACGTGTGACCGGGTTTGCTAGTAGTAGATAAAATACTTTTTTTTGTATGTTGATAGATGCAACACCAATTCCAATCAAAATGAATTATGCAAAGGACATGTAACTACAACAAAAAATTTGCAAACATAGACATATATTGCTGTGTTGCCATATTCACTGCTATTTATTATCGATACAGAATTTTATCGCATAAAATTCTATGCGCAAGTGACACATATTCATCACGATTAAATTAATTGTGCCTAATATTTTTATATTACTTGCGTGACAACTTTCCCTTATCCCTCTCCTCCCCTTACCCGCCCCATCCCAAATACCTATTTTGCGGTCTATTTAAGTACAGTTATAATCACATTTTTTTTATTGTTGTGTATTATGGGTTTATCATTTGTTGAATTTAGATTTTATTTTAATTGCTGCTCAGTTCTATTTTTTTTTCTTTTTTCTTAAATATTCTAGTTTTCGTTCAGTTAATTTTTTTCTTAATACCTATCTGGGAACAATAATAGTTCTTCGGTTTTTTTGTCAACCTATTATGTATATTATAATACTAAGATTGTTTATATTCCTTAAATAAATAAATAAATAAATTAATTAATTAATTAATAAACCTCAGCCCCTCTGAAAACTCTTGCGTCCTCGGTAACGGCTCTCAACCTGGAGTCAATTCCTACAAATTTGATTAATGATCTTTAATTTCCTCTTCCCCACGTAAATTGGTGGATATCTTTATGATCGAATAAAGTATTCGATACAAATAGGTTCCACTCTAAACATACTTCAAGCATTCTGTTCCCATTGCCATTCGTTTTTTTATCTCCAAACTTACCTAAGGCCGAATCAAATACCCACCCACCCATTTAAATCTCCCGCCATTATAATCCTTAATCTCATTACATCGTTCATAACAGTCCAAAAATCATCTTTCACTTCGCCGCTTTCAAAATTAACGGGGGTATAGCAAATAACAAGAAACACTATTGTCAAACTAATTTTGAATTGTATCCATATTATTCTCGAACTCACTCATTCAAACTGCAACATTCAACCATTATAAGAGACAGTAGATCTGCAACACCCTGATAAGCCCTCTCCGTATCAGGTCTTCCAGACCAGATGAAGAACCTATCATTATGCTGCATTGTACCCATCTCTTTTTTCATACTCTCAGTTACACAAAGTACGTCCAAACATTAACTTTCCATCGTGTCACATAAATCATTAATCTTTCTTTCCATACCTCCTCTTATATTCCACGTACCAATTAGACATTGTTCGCGTGTCGTCCTCCTCTTTGCGCCACCGAAGGGTTGGCGATGTGATGGGTGGCAAGCCTCATCGACACCTCTGTCGGCCATTCCCTTCCAAGGACTCCATATAAAAATCTACCTTAATATCACATTTACCCTCACACATATTTAAACCTACTTAAAATAAATAAACAATCATCATAAACAATAGTGAAAATCAACAACAATAACTTACTTCAATAACAACTTAATTAGTTACACTAAAGAAAAATATGTAGTGTCGGATCACTTTAAAATATGAATATCATCGGAAAATGTGTATACCTTTGCAAAGTTCTTACATCATTGTAAAATGTTTCATATAAAGTCTTATCATTGTAAAATGTTTATAACTCCATATCAGGAACTGAATTTGAAGGCGCGGTCCGATGTCATCTTACCGTGTGCGCAGGGGTGGTGGGGAAGGCGGCGGGGCAGCGGGGGTGTAGTAAGGGGTGCAAAAGTCGCCAGTTGATTATCTTCTCATTTCTCTTTCATTTTGAGGACGGCCGCTTCAGGAGTCGAAGCAATAGACAGATCCGTAATGTAGCACCGGCAAAGGCAGGCATGACGCGGGCAGGGGGTGCGGGGTAGGCAAGGGGCACAACAAGAGTACCAAAGAGTCGAAGGGATGGTCACATCGGAATCTGGTAATGTCTTATAATGTTGTAGAATATATAATATGTGTAATTATATCAGTAATTACCGAGTGACGTGTGCAGTGTACAGGTGTGTGCACGCGTATGTGCAATGTGCATGTGTGAGTGTGTCTGTATGTGCTTGCGTATCAAAAAGTTTATAATAGGTATGTGTTTTTCTTCCACTCAAACTAATGTTGCATTAAACAATATAATTCAATAGTGCAACTTTCGCATGCAAAAGATATTTGAAAGAAAGATAATGGAGTCTTTGTTCGACAAAATGTTAGTGTCTTACATTTATTATTATCCCGTAAATATTTTTTTCAAAGATTCCACTTTAATTTGCATTAAAATGTAAATGTGTAATTTAGGCATGAAAGTAAATGAAAATCTTTTTTCCACAGTTTTATATATTTAGTGTAAATTTTAACTTTATTTATTCATCTCATTATCTAGGTATTAAGAAAGCAGCTTTTAGTGAAATGGTGGCAAGGACTTGAGTATCCTCTGCTATCTTCCTCATTGAAGTGCTAATGCTTCATACGGCTGTAGAACAAAGTTGTTGGACTGAAGAGTTTGTCTGGAATAAAAAAAATTAAATTAAATATTAATTAAAAATTCTGCACGAAAACAAGTGAATACTCTCAGCTTTACCCTAATAACAGACTACCATTCAGAAATGGAAAGGAAACATTGTTTAAAATCGCATTTTCTTTATATAATGTTCAGATTTGAATAACCAGTCAAAATCTCAACCTCCTTTCCTTTTACAGTTTCTTCAGCATCACAACACATCCCAAAATTAAAGTCCTGTAGGTTTTGAGCTATTAGAACTCTTAAAATATATAACAATTAAACAAATTGCTTACCCCGGCCTTCTGGCTGAGTTGACACTTGAAACGAGTACTGAAAGGTTGTCATTAATTCCTTGGAAGCTATTCTGAAGATTGACTCCTGAAGCAGTGCTGCCACCATTGTTGACCACCACCACGACTGTGTCTTCGTCATCCACCCTGCAATACGGATAATGGTATTTCTATAGGCTGCCAAAAAATTGTTATTACCATCTTTTCTCCATCTATCCTTATTCGATCTCCATAAAATTCAAAATATCTCATCCCATTCAAATTTTGTATCATTTTTTCAATAACCAATCCAAAAATAACATTGCCATAATAATACAATTATGTTACACCTCACACGACATTTTTATGTTATAGAGCAAATAATATTTGCATTTTCTTATAATTCTTTTTTTTCCAACATTAGTGATAATTTCATATAATAAACAAAGAAGTTTAAAACTTGAGCAATGAGATTTTAAGAAAATTACTTTTTTTAAAGAAAAGTCAATGAAAAGGGTACAAGGGTTTTTCGAATGTCGGTTTGGTTAGAAAGGAAGTACGCAGTTTTTTTTATTAATCTTATAACAATTGTTTTCACCAACCAGTTGAGCGTATTTTTATTTACATATGGCAAAAAAAAATCCGGTGACTAAATTCACTGTGGCTTTAGCGGTATTCAATTTTGTCTTTTGGATTTAAGTATTAGTTTTCCGCAGTGTTAGATTTTAAGGTTCATTGGCTTTGTTTATTTTTTTTATAAAGCTATTTTAAAAATATATTCTATCCGTTTTATACATAAGAGTATAGATAATAAATTCTACCTGGTGAAAGCGAGAATGTCGTCGCTAAGAGCCTTCACTGTGAGGTTACCATGGTGCATGACTTCTTCTTGTCTGAGAATTGAGAGATCCTTGTAGAACTGGAAAAGGTAATTAAAATATATATTTTAGTGTCATCCCGCAGTGAAATTCTTTTATCATTCAGATATTAGTTAACAGATTGATGTTTTTACTTTGTAGGCACTCCTTTCATCGCTGGTTTGTTTGGCCAGATTCAATTCCAGGTAGTTGCTTGCGACTGGTAGCCAAGTCTTGTTAGCTGTTGAGAAACCTGAAAAAAATATCTCAATTAAAATTTATTTTTTAATAGCTCGTTTTGACCACAAAAAAATTTTGCACTAAGGGATTAATTTATAATAACTATTTATTACTAAATCAGTATTAAGTACTAAAATTAAATGCGTGCAAAGCAAAACAAGATAAGAAAACCACATAATATCAAAGATGAACTAACGTCATAAAATAGTATCAACCTTTTTTGTTAATGTTGATTTTGTGAAACAATTTGACGTACAGGTAACGACATTTGTTTGTACGATTTTTTATCTGATGTTTCGAATACATCTTTTAGAAAAAAGACTTGGTATAGAAACCCAGAAAAATTGAGTTACTTCAAGATTTATTTATGACAATTCATTTCGACAGAAACTCATACACATATAAAACTAATAGCGTTTTATTTGTAAGGCAAAATTTCCTTCAGAGTGCCGTTAGTTGAAAACTTTTTGATCTCTGGAACCGTTTTAGATTACAAACTCTTTTTTCCATTTATTCGAAATTTTTTTCGCCTTATGGCTAAAACATTTATTTTAAGTCCTACGTAAGTATTTTTTGTATTCTTTCAGAATGTTACCAGAGTTCTTGGAGTTGTCCCATTGGAAGGGGGTTCTCTCTGGGTCTCGCGATGTGCTGTTGAACAGGTCGATGCCGGCATTACAACCTGATGGGTCCACTGTGTCCTCCCAACTCAGGTAAAAGTTCTCCATGGCAATCTCTTCACCCTGACAAAGACAATTACAAAATTTTAGCTTGGTTTGTTTAACGTTTATCTGAAGAACTATTTGTGTTTTAGGAAATACATTCACCGACAGCATCGCTTTTTCATGAAAAAATGCAACGAAGTTAAGATACTGATGGTTTAATATTATAGACCAATCGATTAAATAAAATAGAATACCTGATACCCTGATTTAGTCTTCAGCCAATTGAAGTCACTTTAAATATAATATACCTACGCTGAATCAATAGACCAGACAATCCTCACAATATTTCTAAAACGTCATGTGCTTAAATAATTCCTCTTAAAAATATTGTTCCCACTACCCAAAAGCAGTGTAGCTCGCATTTCCTTAAATTAGAGTGATTTGGAAGGCTTCAAGAATAGGTAAATGGACAGGTTGAAATCGGATATGGTGATTACAACATAGTTACATTATAGTTACAGCCTTTAAGAAGCTTCCATTCTCGATGGTGATCTCTCCCCAAGGCGATACTATAGTTATAACATTTTCCAGCCTTGTAGGAGAATATTAATTGAAATTCGTATTGATTTCCATAATATTATTAGTTATTCTTGCTCTAGGAAGGAGTGTTTCAGGATGGTAGTTTATCTTATATTTGTATAGATAGTAAAGATGTTTGAAGAATTTGATGCTTACGTTGTAAGTAACTGCGACTCCTGGAAGGAGCATAGCAATCATCAGGATTCCATCAGACCGTGCAGGCCCGAATCGTGTAGCTGTCCTAGGCTGATCGTGATTACCAACCTAAAACATACAAAAAACACTTTGCACAAATATTCTCAAGTTTTTGACACATAGGTTATAAAGTTATGAAAAAGTACGATTTTTACAAAAAAATCATATTTTTGCAGAATAACTAAAGAGCATAATATCTCATCAACTACTCCTACCGACATCTCTGCTAGTGTAGAATAAGTAATACAATGTAAATCTTTTCTCACACCCCTTTCTCGGTTAATCTGCAATCATTCGTCTTATTTTGTGCATTTTTTATCTTACTCTTATGATGTACTTACTTACATTATATACTCTTCGAATGAAGTATTTGAATTACGTGATTCTAATTTGGTAAGGAACCTGATTCTTTCCGGCATATCCCTGATATCATATGTCATCCATTTACGCTTCATTTTGTACTCTTTTGACGCCCTTTTCTCCTTCCGTTCGTTCTACACAAAGAATAACACGAGAAGTGCCTTGTGGGCGTGTTTCGCAATCCATATTTTTGCTTAATCGAGCTTAAATTTTATATAGAAAACTGTTTTTACGAAATTCAAATGGGATGGAGATTTACGATGTAAGTCGAGTTTAAGTGGGAACTCTTTTACCAATTTTGAATACATTTTTTTCAATGCTTTTAATGACTTTTTAAAGGAGTTGTTAAGTTGAGTTCATTCTGAGTATTCCGGATATCAAATGTAACATTTGTTGCAATCAAATTTGTATGGAAGACATTTCTATTTTTTTTTTAAATTCTTTGGTTCTTTATAATATCTATGCAGTTCTGATATAAACGAACATACTCGTGCATGTCATATAGTACTAAATGCGGTGCTATCAATTCTACGGAGACCGGACAACTCAGAATGAACTCAACTCAACACCTCAAGTGATATATGTAGGTTATATTTGGTTAGATGATGGGCTATTCTTCATTTTTTCATGTTTTTAATGACTTTTCAAAGAGGGGTTGAATGGAGTTGATTCTGATTTGGTAGGGAACCCGATTCTACCTATCGTAGTCAATCTGCTCGTCCTTTCTCTGCCAGTTTCATGTCTCATTGCCATAAAGCAAGAACACCATCACTGTTGATTGCCAGTCCCTTCTGCCTTCTAGAACTCTTTATAATCAAAGAAAAGTGGTGTTGTTCAACTAACCACCCAATTAGTGACGCGTCCTTCTGGAACGTTGTTGATCCAGCCCACGATGTTGTCTTCAAGGACGCGGGCATTGGCGCTCTGGCCGAGGAAGGCGAGATTGAAGTTGAAGGGGAAGTGGGCTCCCTCGCTGGTTCCGTTGCCGTAATACTTCATCACGAGGTCCACGGAACTCATGGCTTCCATCAGCATTACACTGCGTAGAAGATAATAACGTATGGTGTTGAATAAATATATATATATATATATTTTTTTTTTTAATTTATCAAGAAGAGATAAACAAAAAATCATTACAAGTATGTGGAATAACATTTGCTTTTTTTTTAACTTTTAAACTTAAAAACGGCCGTTTGTGATTGTTTATGTGCGGTTACAATGGATTCGATATAAGGTAAGCAACCCGGGTGAGAATTAAATATATGGTTAAATTGCACGGTACAGCATAAAATATGTATTTATTTATTAATATTAATGTTATAAATATATCATAAATACCGATTTCATGTCACAAAATTATTATATTTAGAAATAATAAAAAAGAGTATATATCAGTAAATTGTGGCATTTGGTTGAAAAATTACACAAAGAGCATACAATTAGTATGAATAAAATTATGGCTTTCAAAATGGGTTGGGTAATCGAGAAGCGTTATTTAGTATTCAAGTACTAATCCAAAGATGTAGAGATGTGAATACAAATGTACATGCATGCTTCATTGACTTCCTTAAAGCGTTTGATAGAATGAGACATGACAAAATGATTCAAATTCTGAAAACTTCTAGAATAGTCGATAAAGATACAAGGAAAATTGATAGGTATCTTTATTGGAACCAGAAAGGAACAGTAAGAGTAGAGCAATGTCTAACAGACGAAGTAGAAATAAAGAGAGGCGTGCGTATTCTTATATTCATGCGTTGTATTCTTTCACTTATGCTGTTCAACTTATATTCAGAAGAAATATTCAATGAAGCTCTGCAAGAAGCTACTCAAGGATTTGTTATAAATGGGATGATTCTGAACAACCTGCGTAATGCAGATGATACGGTACTTCTAACAAGTAACATTGAGGATCTACAACTTTTGCTGAATCAAGTAATGAAAACTTGTAAGAATTTTTGGCTAGAACTGAATATACATAAAACTAAATACAATATGCTCATAAGCAAAAATAACGCATTTGATGAAAATCTTTATATTGCTGGAACAAAACTAGAGAAGGTACAGAGTATTGTATACTATTGTATATATGCTGCAATGTAAATGATAGATGGGATCCTTCGGTTGAGATCAAATGCCGCATTGAGCAAGCTCGTGCGTCCTTTATCCAAATGAAAAAGATATTGCATAATGTAGTGTAAGAAACTCAGAACTCAAGATAGTAGGGGTCTGTTGCAGTAAGGAAGGGTATATATAATATTTCTCTGTAATAAAAGAAATTTGGCTACTGGGTAGATACAGGTATATTTTATCGTAGAAAAGTTTTAATATATATAAAACAAGATATAATGGGCGAGCCGAAGCCAAATACATTCGCGCATATATCTGGAAAACGAGGCCAATAAGCCGATGTAGGTATGAAAAAAAAACCCGCCATGCTTAAATAATGATATTATTTTTATCACCCGTATAAATACAAGAGCTCGAGTTTTCGGATCTCACATTTATAATTAAACAACTATTAAGATCGGCTTATAAAGTTTTTAGGTTAGGATAATAATTACAAGAAGGGAATAATTATTTTAGTGACAACGGACCAGACTTACTTATCGGGTAAGTTCGACCTTGCACTAAATATTTATGCAACGCTATACATATAAGTTGGCGATAAAGAAGGGCCCTGTCAGCTACAATAGTTAGTGCGGTTGCCACGTTAGTTCAAGTTTACTCCACCAGTAGATTTGACTTTTAATCGAAAAAAAACAATGGAATTTCAAAAAAAAAAAATTTTTATTCATAATATTATCGTGTGGATCTTAAAGTTACTGGTTCTTATCCCCGACCACCTTTTACGAGTAACATAATGTAATTTAATTGGAAAATTTTTGAAAGATTGGTAATGTGAAAAACATTTGCTTACATAGTTTCGGAATCGGAGTCTTCTGCGAATTGGTCAAAGGTGGCCCTCCAATCGTAAACAATCTCATAGGTCAAATCTCTCTCCCTGGTATAGATGTGCTCCAAATAATCGTAGCTCTCTGTCATAAAAAAAACATGTTAGTTTTATTGATCAATTTCAAAGATATATTTTTAAAGACCATTTCAGTCATCATAATAATAGTGTTTGCACGTCCATAAAATTTAATCATTCGTTCATTTATTCGTTCATTTATTAATTCATTTATTCATTCCTTCATTCATTCATTCATTCGTTAATTCATTTATTCATTCCTTCATTCATTCATTTATTCATTAATTAATTCATTTATTCATTCCTTCATTCATTCATTGATTCATTGATTCATTCATTCATTTATTAATTTATTTTATTTGTTTCTTTTCTCTTCTTTTCTTTTCCATTAAGTTGTAATCATCCATATCTGTATAACCTTGTTCCCTTTTTCTTTAATTGTTTTCCATTGCTGTTTATTCTACTCAACCTGTCTTTTATTTTTCTTCTATGTTGTATGTGAATCTTATATTTTAATATCCAAATTCCTATGTAAAATTTTAACTTTTTCCTCCCACCCATGATTTGTATGTTCCTCCTGTCCTAAAATGAGTTCTGTAACTCATCGGGATTGCTCTAGCAAGAAATAAAAACAATAAAAAAAAATAAAAATAAAATTTATTTATTTACGCCTTGGTGGCTTTTACATGTAAAGTAAGTTATGCAGGAGCATCATAACAAGTATATAGAACATAAAATAATAAACTCAGCATGATAGACATGAGTAGGCACAACACAAGTAGGTATGAGTATTAAGGCGGGTCACGATTGTATGGGGGAAAAAAAAAACTTGTTTTGGTTTGTGTGTTAGTGATAAAAGGGTGTTAAATGAAGATGTAAAATCACGTAATTTTTTAAATAATATTTGGATATCATCTTCTTCCTCCGGATTGAGTTTGAAATTTCACAAAATAGAGAAAAACCCACCCTTGTTAAATCTCTAAAAAATATTAGATAAACAATTCAAAATGAACTTTTTTTCAATAAAACACAAATTAGAGAGAATATTCTGACTTATTTATTAAAAAAATATATGATTATAATTTACATTATCTCAAGACAGTGTATTCAAATACCAGCAAAATCCTTCTTACTCTCAAATTTCGGCATTATTTTGCGAGACTCAATCTTTGCCTTAAGAGCGTTTAACCAGCCAGCGGACGAAAATCCACATTTCGTTGAAAGTTGTTCTTCCGATCGTGCAGGGCGGTTACAATGAGAAAGATTAATTATTCTCCGTACCAGCTTTTTTAAATTATAACTCAATATCGAATGTATTTCAATCCAAATTAGCTTTAATTTATACCTTCATCCAAAAATGCTGAAAGGCGTGATGATAAAACTATTAAAATAGTGTACTTTTTGTAGTTATTTTTTGATTATAAGTATTTATCATTTTTCAATAATGTCTAAATTTAATAAGAATGTTAAAAAAATCTGAAATATATTAGTTTGTAAGTGCGCAAATAAATACACAAATGGACCAATTTTCGTCAAGAAACACATGTACGTACATATTTTTTAATGATTTTATTGAAACTGAAATTAAAATTCTAATACATAACTTTGCTAGATAATGTATTGATTTATTTTACTGCATGATTACATTATTTGAAATGGGTGTGGTATAATACAAAAACTTTTTTGAAAATTTAACAAATCTGCCAACGACCTATGGAATAACCTTATTATACTAAAAATTAAAAAAAAAATCTAAAAATTTATTACATAACTATGCTAGATAAAAGAACAATCTTTCGTAATCCATTTATAATTTTTTGTGGAAAAGAGTCAATACGTCTAAAAACTTTTTTGAAATGACGTATTTCCGGCTTTCTCTGGTAATGCCCTCTTAATAAGACCTTCTCTTGCAGACTTCGTACATAAAGTAGTCGAGGCTTCAGTAACAGTCTTTACAGCTCATTCAAAAGCTTGAGTATGACCTGGCAGACGCAGAAGAGGCAATTTACCTTCTCCCCCCTGTGCTACAAATAATTGAAGATCTTCATCCGATATATTCTTCAGTATTGGGGGTTCGGTTATATTTTGCTGCCAATTAATAAGGTCGTAGTAATATGATGCATCGAGGTTTATGTTTGGAAGTTGGAACAGCCTTGACGCGCAGCTAATTCCCGGATATGCTTGTGAGGGTCAGTTAACATTGCAAGTAGTAAATTTTCGGGGTGTGCGAAGTAACTGTTTCTTTCTACGACTGGATCAATTATAGTTTTTAGTTCAGGGGATAAGTATCTAGACGCTGAAATTAGCTGCCATAGATGACGTGCTCCATCTTTACAGGTGGGATGAGTTTTAATACTGAACCAAGTCGGAGCATAAACTTTAACAACGTACGTTGCTAAAATAATAAGATTCTCTGTAGGAGCTTCCGTTGCAACATAAAGACGAAGAATTCGGTTAGCACGCGTAAGCCATCTGGCATGAGACATTTTTCCAGGAGATTTGTGGCCTAAATCTTCGGATAATTCCCCCACCGTAACTGCAGGTACGATTTAATACAAACATAACTGATCTGTACTTAGGTCTTTAGTTAATAATTCAGGCAACTCTCCGTCAATTTTCAGAAAATGAACAATAGGCTTTTTTTCACAGTTTTCTAAAGCTAGTCCTATTGTCCCTGAATATGCTTGAGGTCCAGATGTCTTACCGTCAAGATGTGTGAACAAATGACAAAATGGTAACTCGTTCAAGTGAAGCAAGCAAATTATCCATTGCAATGGTTTATCCAAACGTTTTTCAAGCAAACGTATTATACCTCCTGATTTTTTCCCTGATAATTATTGTTTTATCTTTCCGGCCATCAAAATATAATGCGGGTATTTGTAAAACTATGTGTTGTGCCTTAATATTTTCCCTTGTTTTTTTTCGTTCTCTGCGAAGTTTACTTTTGTCAATAACTGGAATATTAGACTTGATGTCATACAGAACTGCTGAGGCAATGGCTGCCGCTGCTCTATCCGAAACTCCATATCTATCACAAGTTTTCGACAGTGTAGAATAATCAATAGTGACCGCAGCCTGCTTCTGAGGCATTTGAGATACAACATTTGGTTTGAAAACATCATTGCAATCGGATTCATTTGATGAAGAAGACGTGGAAATATCGATTAGAGAGGTAGTTGGCTTACCTGTGCTTTCCTTTTTAGACGTACGCAAGGATTTTTGCTTCAGAAGTTTTCTTTTCAACGCAGTTTTCATTCGTTTTGTTGTAGCGGTATCCACATTTCCTATTATCATTTTTCGTGTAGTACGTTGGTTACTAATGAAATTCTGTTCATTTACAGGTATTTTTTTTATCTTTAGGACAGTCACATTTACTGAAATCTTTGCATTTGCAAGACGAAATATCAAACAGCACTTTACTTCTGCGACGGAATTCCTCCATTTTTTTCTCCGGTATTTTAGGATGCGACTTATGAAGGTTTTTGCATTTAAAATGATATGACCTCAACATGCGTGCTACTCGCGAGTGTGTAACGATGGGAATAGAAGCCTTTCTCCATATTTCTTCAATTCGTGCTGTCACAGTACACTCTATTTGCTAAAATTTGGGTTCTAGTTTGGTCTCTTGATTTAATTTTATTTGATGCCTGGTCCACTCAAAAAACTTCAGAACATCACAATAAGTTGGTAAATCATTGTCTTTTACGTCGCAAATTTCACCAAATATGGGACTTTTTAACGCATTCCGAGCCGTAGCGATACTGACTCCAAACTCCGACGTCGGGTGCGCAGAGTCGCTGCGCTTAGTGTAATCGGTGCTTCCCCCGCCCTCACCTCGAGCCACTAACAATCAAAACTCGGATTTTTTGTAAATGAATTCGTAAATACGTACCATATTTGCCATAGAATATTACAAAAAATATAGTATAAAGGATTCGTAGTAACTTTTATACACACTATAAAATACCTCTAAAAATGAAAATTTTCAAAACTTTGAAGTGAATCCGGAGGAAGAAGATCGTATCAGAAATTTAAAAAATTTTAAACACCAATTTTAACCCATTTGGCACCCTTTTATCGCTAACAGAATCTAAAATTATCATTTTTTTTTAAATGACCCACCTTAATGAGTATTCAATAATATTGAATATATTGTAATAATATAATATTGAATATTGAATACTCATACCTACTTGTGTTGTGCCTACATAACTTACATATTATGTAAGTTGTACCGAGAATTTCAACCTGCAGATTCGTACGTGGGCTAGGCTTACAGTATACGATTATTAGGTACTATGAAAGTAGTTACAGAGCAGTGTGTTTTGAATTTGTTACTGATAACAGTGATAACAATTTGAAACATTTAAGGATTGTTGCATGATATCTGCACACATATTTTTTTTTTTATTTTTTTATTAATAATTTTTTTTTTTACATACATAAAAATATTACAAAAAAACATTTCTTTTGATAAGAAGTAAAAGAAAAAGGAAACTATAAAATTAAAATTAAATATGTAGCTTAAAGATAAACAATAATACAATTCAACAAAAAAAAATATTACAATAGTATATTATATTATATATATTATATATATATTTTTATTTTTTTATTATTATTTATTGAAACATTTATTATAATTACAATTTTACAACAAAAAATTTTTTTTTCAGGTTTTTTTTTACTACCCTTCCATTAAAAGCATTTGCTTGTGTATGGAAGGGGAGTGTACATAAATTCTATTAGTTATTAGTTATAATTATATTAATTGTACATAAATATATGTCAGCTGCAGTATTTATTTGATAATGGTGTGTATTTTTAAAGAAAGAAAGAATTTTATGGAAAACTAAGGATATTTGTAAGATTAATTGACAGTCCGATTCGAGCCGCGGTCAACGGTGGTTGTGTGTACCTTACCTATTGCTTAGTGCCGTTCGCCCGTTCCTGAGCCTCATACAGATAAGAGATTATTGTT
The DNA here is from genome assembly GCA_917880885.1 of Limnephilus marmoratus. Lineage (NCBI taxonomy): Eukaryota > Metazoa > Arthropoda > Insecta > Trichoptera > Limnephilidae > Limnephilus > Limnephilus marmoratus. The sequence goes on along the minus strand of OU862906.1, from coordinate 54,996,577 downwards.
ACATTTCATTTAATTTTGTTTATCGTATACCTATTTGTTTGCATTCCGGCTTACGGCTAATCCGTTTTTGTTTGTACAGTTAATGAAATAGACTGTGTATTATTTTTTCAGTTTAATTTTTAAAAGTTAAGTTTTTTTATATAATGGAGGAAGACGAAGATAGGCCTCCCGACCCAGGGTCGATATTAGATTTTTCTGATTAGGATTCTAATACTAGCCAGGTTTCTGTTACGCTCCCATCTCGTAAACGGCAACCATCGCATAGCCTTCACATTCCATCGAAAGTTAAATCTATACCGCCGATTCAACAAACCTCGACCTGTAACGACCTTAACACCAATAGTAATACCCAGACAAGTACTTTAACTAGCGATAATACAAAAAGTACTGACTTTCTTTATTCTGCTTCCGCTTCCGGTCCTTTTATCGTTATGGTTCAGAGAACTGAACAAGGAAAACTTATTCATCCTTTAGATTTTGGAAAATTCTTATTTGACTCAAAAAATAATAACCTTGGTATTGTTAACTGTTCAATTAAATCGGAAGGGCAATATAAATTATCTATCGAGTTTAATACTGCCGCTTCCGCAAATGGATTTGTAAAAAAAATTGACTCGCTCTCAAACCATAAATATAAATCGTTCATCCCGATATTTAACCTTACTAGAATGGGTCTTGTGTGAGGAATTCCCGCGAAGATCCCGGAGGCTGAAATAGTTGATGCTTTGAATAATTCCCACGGAACCCCGAAAGTATTGAAAGCACGACGACTGAACTACAAGGATTCTTCTGATGGAAACACGATCTGGAAACCTTCTCAATCTGTTGTTATTACATTTATATATTGCTTCCTTCTCAATCTGTTGATCTGCTGAAACCTTCTCAATCTGTTGTTATTACATAATGTATTGCTTTTTGCACATGATTTAAAAATATTTAAATTCATCAAAACCGCTGAAGATTGTGCCTGTCTACAAAATAATTTAAACAAAGTAATTAGTTGGTGTTCTCTTAACAAACTTTATCTGAACATAAATAAGTGTTATTCAATAAGTTTTTACAGAATAAGTCAACCAATTATTCATCCATATGAACTTAACAACTCTGCCCTTACCTCTGTCGAAGAAATTAATGACCTGGGCATAACTTTCGATTCTAAATTAAACTTTCAGTGTCGCCCAAACCTCTAACGGTGTTGGACGCGAGTGAGCGGCGATTCAAATAAAATAACACTTTCAAACCCGGACAAATTTTAAAAGTATATAAATTAACCGAAAATAAAATAATTCATAACCCGTGAAAATGGAGGAAGCGGTTGATCCGCATGCCTTCATCACTAAGGCGAAACAAAACATAAGTGACTTACATACAATCATAGAAGAAAATAAACTTACTAAAGAAACCAAATCAAAAATGATGAAAGAAATAAATAACATCATGGAAATGATATCCCACATGGCAATAGAATTAGCTAAATTACAAGAAAAATGTGAAATTCAAGAAAAAAACCAAACACAAAAAAACTTATTTTCTTACTCTTCGGCAGTAAAAAACTTAATACCACAAACACAAGAAAAACGATTTCCTATAATTATAAAAAGCTTAAAAGAAGAAGACACTGAAAAAATAAAAGAGAAAATACAAAAAATCAAAATATCGCAGTTGGGAATTCGAGTAAGTGAATTTAAAAAAACAAAAAAAAAACATTATAATAACATGCCCAGAAAAAGAAGACGCAAAAAAATTAAAAGAAAAGATAAATGAAGTCGACAAAACCATAATAGCGGAGGTACTTGTGAAAACGGATCCATGCGTAATATTCAAAGGACTTGACAAAGACTATACCGAAAAAGAATTCTTAGAAGACATAATTGAACAAAACAACGACATCAAAATGATATGTGAAAAATACCAAGATAAAAATATATTACAAGTTAAAGCCATCATTACGAACAAAAAAACTAACAGCAAAAACTTAATTCTCCAAACAAATCCAGAATTGAGACTACATCTTATAAATAGAAAAAAAAATCATCTAGGATTCATGAGAATCTATGTAACCGATTGTAACGTTCTTACCCAATGTTTCCATTGTCAAAGATTCGGACACACAGCACAAAAATGCTACAATAAAATGAATAAACCAACATGCAAGCACTGTTCAGAAGATCATCCCATCTCCGAGTGTAAATCCCTGGAACTGCCGCCCAAATGCGCTAACTGTCACTCAGCTAACAAGAAGAAAGAAATAAACTCCTTCAACAGTAAAATGAATGAAATAGACCACCGAACAAACAGCGAAACATGTAAGTTCCGTTCTTACATGCTTAAATTAGCCAAAGAAAGAATAAACTACGACATTGAATAAAAAAATTATATATAATTTTGCAAAATACATTAATTAAATGGATGATTTCTTAAATAGCGAATTAGAATTAAATATTAAAATTCAAGAATATGAATGTATTTGTACTGATTCATGTAACAAAATTATTTCTAAAAACATCAATGATATAATTATTATGCACATAAACATCCGTAGCATTCAGAAAAATTTAGATGAACTAATTCTAAAAATAAATAATTTAATTAAAAAGCCGGACTTCATAGTGTTAACTGATACATTTACAAACGCTGAGTCACCGTCTTATCACTTACCGGAGTACAATTATATTTCTACCAAAGTAGATATCAACAAAAATTCAGGAATAATAATATTTGCAAATAATAAATTTAGTATTGTTAACATTATAGAACACCCAATACATTTGGTAAACTGCATCGAAGTACATTTCAAACTCGGCAAATCAATATATCATTTAATAGCTATCTATAGAACGCATGGCTCAAGTATTATTACGTTTATTAATGACCTCAAATACATATTATTAAAATTAAAAAATAAACTCTGCTTCGTGGTGGGTGATTTTAATGTGAACATTAATGAAAAAATAGAAAATAGTAACAAAACTGAATACATCAATTGTATGACTGAACAAAATTTCATATCTTGCATAAATAAAAATACTAGAGAAATAAAAGAACATACTCCATCTTGTTTAGATCACATTTGGGCAAACGTAAACATTAAAGATCTTCACAAACTAAAATCAATTGTTTGGAAAACTAACATAACTGATCATCATTCATGCTTACTTCTGTATAATAATAATATTAAACATAAAAAACATAATTTAGTACCCAAAAAATCAACAATAGACATGACTATTCTCTCTGAAAAACTAAAAATGGAAAATTGGAACAATGTTTTAAAGAGTGATGATACCGAAATATGTTCGAAAAACTTTGAAAAAATCCTGTTACAACACATTAAAAATTCGACAACTGAAATAATAATACACATAAAATCAAAATTAAGATGTTTAAAACCTTGGATTACCAAAAGACTTATAATATCTATCAGAAACAAAGAAAAACTTTATAAAACAACTTTAAAAAATCCCCATGATGAAAAAGCATATATTTTTTATAAAAAATATAAAAATAAATTAACATCTTATATTAAAAAAAGTAAGGAAGAGTTCTTTAAAAATAAAATATTATCTTCAGAAAATAACCATAAACAAATGTGGAAAACTGTGAATTTGGCCATAGACAATACAAAACAAACACAAAATATTAAGTACATCGAACATGATAAAAAAATTATAGATGCCAATTTACAGCCTAAACAATGTGCAAACATATTTAATTCCTTCTTTGCAAATGTTGGAAAAAATCTTGCGAAAAATATTCATAAGCCTTCTAACCCAGAAAAACAAAAAAATAAAAAATTACAGAAACGTAATATACTTTCAACATTTGAAATAACAACAGAATGTGAAATCTTAAAAATAATAGAAAATATGAAAGGAGGTTCGTCTCCCGGTTTTGATTCTATTACGGCACAAATGTTAAAATCTATGAAATCTTACTTAATAAAACCCATCACTCATTTAATAAACTTGAGTTTAACGAAAGGAATATTTCCAATGAATTACAAAAACACAATAATCTCACCTATTTACAAATCTGGTGATCCGCAACAAGTAACGAATTATCGCCCAATTTGTCTAATTTCTAACATAGGAAAGATATTTGAAAAAATAGTAAAAAAACAATTGGTAAATTTCCTAGATAGTAATAAAATACTACACAAAAACCAGTTTGGTTTTATTAAATCGCTCAGCACACAAGATGCCATTGCTAACGTAACTTCATACATTTACGAATCATTAGATAAAGGTAAAAAATGTGCGGGTATATTTATTGACCTCAGAAAGGCATTCGATAGCATATCCCATGAGATGCTATTAAAAAAATTAAATGATATTGGCATTAAAGGCAACGCGATTAAATGGATCACAAACTACTTAAAAAACCGCCCTCAAGTGGTAAAAATCAATCATTTTAATAGTGATCAAGAGATTTCAAGCTTTGGAATCCCGCAACGTACAGTGCTTGGACCAATTTTTTTTACCATATATGTAAATGATATTTTTTTTCAACATTTAAATGGTCAAATTACATCATACGCCGACGATACAGTATTAATAATAAGTGAAAAGACTTGGGAAAATGTAGAATTAAAGGCCACAGAAGACATCAACACGCTTAAGAATTTTTTCGACACTAATTTACTATCACTAAATAGTGAAAAGACATTTGTAATTCCATTTGCAATCCATCCAAACGATGCTCCCAAAAATTTTAACATTGTCATACACGATAATACTAAAATTCATAGCCAAAATTATTGCAAATCAAACTGTACAATATTAAAAACAACAAATAAAATTAAATATCTCGGAGTAATTATCGACAAAAATCTGAAATGGAAGGAACAAATATGTCAAGTAGTAAACAAAATCAGAAAATTAATATATATATTTTTAAGAATTAGAAATTTTCTGTCGATAAAAAATCTATATTTAATCTACTATGCCTTAGTTCAATCCACTCTACAATACGCTATTATTAGTTGGGGATCCGCGTATAAATGTAACCTTCTTCCAATAGAAATTGTACAAAGGACAATTATAAAATTATATTAAAAAAATCCTTAGACTACCCAACAGAACGCCTGTTTGAAGAATTTCAAGTACCCACATTTAAAGATTTATATATTAAAAATTCATTGATTCAAATTATAAAGGAAAAAGATAAATATCCATTTTTAAATGAAAACAGAACTCGACTTAAACATGTTTTTCTATGCCCAAAACTAAATACGTCTTTTGCACAGCATCATTATACTTACCAGGGAAGAACTTTTTTCAATCGTCTACCAGAAGAAATCAGAAGCATTAATGATAAAACCCGAATACTGCTCTCTGTCAAGAGACATTTTAAAAATATTCTTAAGAAAAAAATTACTGTCAATTAATCTTACAAATATCCTTAGTTTTCCATTACATTCTTTCTTTTTTTAAAAAAAAATTCACACCATTATCAAACAAATACTGCAGCTCACATATATTTATGTACAATTAATTATTTAAGTACTAACTTATAACTAATAACTAATAGCATTTATGTACACTCCCCTTCCATACACAAGCAAATGCTTTAAATGGAAGGGTAGTAAAAAAAAATACCTGTAAAAAAAATTATATATTTGTTGTAAAATTGTAATTATAATAAATGTTGCAATAAATAAATTAAAAAAAAAATATATATATATATATATAAACTCAATCTATAATAAAGGTATCAAAATGCTTGGCTTCGTTCTTAGAAATTCCAGAGGTTTCAGGAATATTTCAACTTTAAAAATTTTGTATACATCCTTAGTACGTAGTGAAGTCGGATATAACTCCTCGATCTGGTCCCCCCATTTTAAAATACATTCAGATTCAATCGAAAAAATTCAACACAAATTCTTAAGACACATTAATTTTAACCTCGGTATTCCCATTGAAAACATAAATTATAATTACTTGATGAAAGAATTAAATTTATTAAGACTCTCAGATTGAAGAATTATATCCGACTTAATATTTATGTTCAAAATTGTAAATGGTAGCATAGACAGTCCTGATTTAAATAAGCTCATTGAATTTCATATTCCCACGAGAACCACTCGTTCTAAAATCCTTTTTAAATGTAACAACAATCGGACAGAGTATACGAAACACTCACTTTTACCTAGGTTACATGAAGTAACTAATAGATATGCAGATATGATAGATCTATTTAACTGCACGGAACATGGGTACAAGAAGCCTTTGCTATCATATTTTTTAAATCACTACTAATTTTATTTGTATTATAGATTTTTGCATGTAAAGGTATCTCTGTTGTCACTTCCCAATGTATCGTCACAACTAACTGTTATACATACACTGTTTTATCATTACTAATATTTTGAATATGAATTTGTGACATATAATTAGTGTTTATGGCATACTTATGCCGTTTGTATTAAATAAATAAATAAATTTGAAGGTCAATCCCTACCGTCTCGTGTCTTTATTTATTATACCTCGCTTCCCGTCAATGTTTATAAATTCCCAACTATTCAATGCTTCAATTGCTGCCGGTTTGGACATTCAAAACCCGTATGCCGCTTCCCTCCACGTTGTTACTTTTGCGGAGAAGGTCACCCATTTGATCAATGTCCGAAATCTTCCAATGATCCCATTTGCATTAACTGTTCGGGTGCACATACCGCGGTCAGTCTAGCCTGTCCGGAATTATCCAGACAGAAGAACATAAAACATAAAATGGCTACCGACAACATTTCTTACTTCCAGGCCTCAAAGTTGTTCTCTCCTGCGAAAAAATCATTCGCAGAGAAACCATTCTCAAGCCAGTCAAACCCAACCCAAAATATACTCCTTACCTTGATAAAAAACAATTGAATAATATTTTGGCCAGCCCGAATGGGAATGCCAAATCCCAGTTGCCCAATGGGTGTTCCATTAATGTTAATACTTCCCCTCCTGCTCTCCCCGAAATAATGAATAATAATTCTTTTATACAAACTTTAATTACCCTTTTAATTTCAATCCTTACAAATAACAATACTGTACCGTCCAACGCTGCCGATTACATTAAATCTTTATTATCTTGCCTCCCCAATGACTTCGAAACTGAACAAAATTCTTCAGTGGAACAGTAGAAGCCTCTTCGCTAACAAATCTGACCTAATTCAATTACTCGACGAACACGACGTTTCAGTAGCCGCCATTTCTGAAACGTGGTTAAAACCCTCCTTTCACCTAAGAATTCCAGGTTATTATTGTCTCAGACACGACAGACCGGATGGTAAAGGCGGCACGGCTCTGATAATCCATAATTCTATCCCGTTTAAACAAATTAATATTCATACCCCCTCCGACGATATTCAGATAATAGCAGCTGTCTTATCTGATATCACAATTTTATCAATATATATTCCTCCCTCTACGACTTTTATTGAAAATGAATGGGCACCAATCTTAACCCCGATTCGTTCCCCTTATATGATCCTTGGAGATTTTAATGCACATTCCCCTTCTTGGGGTAGCAAAATAACAAATCGTTCTGGCCGCAATCTTTTAAATTTTATTGATAACCTATGTTTTTTAAATGACGGATCTCCAACCAGATTCGCCCCCCCTCATCAACGGAAAAGTGCTGTTGATTTATCTCTTTGTTCGTATTCGTTAGCATCTAAATGCTCTTGGGACATCCTAAACCATCCCCTCTCTAGTGATCATTTCCCAATTATAATCCGATTCCACCATCAATCTAACCTTTATCCCCCCCCCCCCCCCCCCCCAGTTAAAAATAATCTCAAATTTAGAATAAAAGATGCGAATTGGAGCACTTTCTCTTCTGAACTAGATAACCTTATTAATTTAACAAAATCGTCCCCGGGAGACATCAGAATGCAGTGTGAGACGTCCCTCTATGGTAATAAATGCAGCAGAAAAATCCATCCCGAAACACAATGCGAACATTAATATAAAACACTCTACTCCGTGGTGGGACGAAGAATGCACTCGCTCCGTCAACTCTCGTAAAAAAGCAATTTCCTCTTTTCGTAAGTGTATGTCACTAGAAAATTTTTTATCAGTTAAAAAAGCCCAGGCAGAAACCAAACGAATTTTGAAAAATAAAAAACGTGCTGGATGGCGGAAGTTCTGTGAGAACCTGTCTCCGGAAACTCCCCAGTCTTCAGTTTGGTCTAGCTTAAAAAAATTCGGATCATCGTATTCTCCGCCGAGAATCAAACATATATCAGAAGAAATTCTTATAGGATTTGCGGATAAAATAGCCCCCCCATCGGTGGCCGGATGTGAGGAAATGCCTTCTATTAAGTCATATCCATCTCATTCTAACTGGCTAGATGCTCCTTTCTCCATTGATGAGATGAAACGAGTAATAAGAGCCCTTTCTGACTCTACTCCGGGACCCGATGGAATATTTAATAGTTTCATTAAATCATTTTCTGATATGGCGGTTGAATATTTCTTATCTCTTATTAGTAATATGTTTGAAACAGGACTAATTCCGGATGATTGGAAAACTCAAAAAATCATTCTCATTTTAAAACCTGGAAAAAATCCATCTGAAATTTCGTCTTATCGGCCTATTGCTCTTTCATCATGTTTGATGAAAGTAGCGGAGCGTTTGATGAAAAACAGATTAGAGTGGTTTGTTGAAAGTCAAGATATTATCTCACCAAATCAGTATGGTTTTCGGAAAAAGAAATCTACAATGGATAATTTAAGTTTGTTCACGGCTGATATCCGAGTTTCTCAATCCCTAAATTCTTATACATTGGCCACAATCCTTGACCTTTCATCAGCTTACGATGATGTTTTACTGAATTTTTTGAAAGAAAAGCTAATTAAAAAACAAATCCCCCGAAATTGGTCCAATTTATTATTAATTTGCTCTCAGATACGTCCATTATTATTGAGTCTTCCTCTAAATGCTTAAGGCGCAAACTATGGAGAGGTTTGCCCCGGGGTTCTGTTATTAGTCCTCTGTTGTTTAATATTTATATAAGCGACCTAGACTAAGTTATTCCTTTTTCTATCAAGCGACTTTACTTTGCGGATGATATCCTTATATATTTGTTACATAAAAATATTATTCTTGCAGCTAAGGAAATGAATTTGGCTTTACAATATATTAAAGGCTGGTTGTCAATAAATGGGATGAATCTTTCGGCATCTAAAACAAGGGTCGTGGCTTTCACGCGCAAAAGAAAAAAAACCCCACTTCTCAATCTCTTTTGATAATGTGCCTCTACAAACCGCTACTCAAATCAAATTCCTTGGTCTTCTTTTGAACCATAAACTTTTCTGGCTTCCACACATTCATATAATTTCTACAAAGTGTGAAAAGGGACTTAATATGATGCGAGCAGTTTCCAGAGTATGGTGGGGATCTCATCCTACCACTCTTAATTAACCCACTCCCTAAATATTTAGATAAGAAAATGGAAATAATTCAATCAAAAGCCCTCAGAATGATTATTGGAGCTATGAAGTCTTCTCCAATTAATGCGCTTCAGGTGGAATGTGGGGAGCCTCCATTATATTTCAGTAGGCAATTCCTTGTCAATAAATATATTTTCAAGGCTTTATCGTTATCACATCATCCTATTAAACAAAGTCTTAATCGGTTAGGTGTTAATTTGAATTCTAACAAAAGATTGAGAGAAAAACAATGTGTTCCTCTCCTAATTAAAAGTTTTCATCTCTATAATTCTCTATCATCTTCCCTCCAATATCTTCAAGAAGTTCACAATCTCCCTATATACAATATTCCATTTAAGGCAATCACTTTTATGCCGAACACAATAACATCAGTCTTTCAGAAGAATATTTTATCTTCCCCAAATAAATTTCAAAATGTGGATGATTGTTTTAAAAGCATTGTGGCTTCAAAATTCCCTGGATTTTCCATCCTTTACACTGATGGTTCCAAATTTGAAAACAAAAGATGTGGAGCATCGATATATAGTCCAGAATTCAACATCAATCTCACTTATAAATTACCGAAAGAAGCTTCCATATTTACAGCTGAATGCTTTGCAATTTAACAAGCGCTAAATCAAATCCAGGTTCTCAACATTCATCGAGCCTTACTAAGTACTGATTCGCTAAGTGCTCTAACTAAAATTAGGTCAAATATTCTATGTTATCCGGAAGACAATATTATATGTAAAATAAAAAATCTTCTGAATTCTCTAAGTGAATCTGGGTTTGAGACGATATTGGCCTGGGTCCCTGCCCATTTGGGTATCTCGCCAAATCTGGTTCAGATTCCAGAACTATCCCACTATATTTTAGAATTCCTATCTCCGATGTCTTCCCGATTCTTAAATCCAACATGACTCGTGCCTGGGAAGAAAATTTGGCAGTCTCCAAAATAAGAACTGGATCTTTCTATTCTGGAATTAAAAACCATATCCCTGCTAAGCCATGGTTTCATGGTAAAAAAACTTTCAAAACGATTCATTTCATGTATTTCGAGAATGAGAATTGGTCACTGTTCAATTGCATCTCACTTGTCTAGAATTAGAGTTTTAGATTATCCGGTCTGCCAGTGCGGTGTGGAAGAGGAAACCCTCGACCACGTTTTCTTTAACTGTAAAAACCATTCATCTTTCAAGAACATATACCGCCGGCTTATTAAAATCACACACCAGTCCCCCCTTAACATTTCATACCTTTTATCTCTTAACAATTCTCGTGTTCTTACAGCTTTATGTAAGTTTATTAACCTGAATGAATTCAATATTTTATTTGTTTTAGTGATCTAAATGAGTCCAATATTTAATTTGTTTTATTATTTTCCCAATAGATTAACCGATTTTTTTTATCCACTTTAACTATTACCGGCACAAAGCACTCTTTTCAGGGTGAATTGCCTAAAACCAAAAAAAAAAGATTAATTGACAGTGGTTTTTTTCTTAAGAATATTTTTAAAATGTCTCTTGACAGAGAGCAGTATTCGGGTTTTATCATTAATGCTTCTCATTTCTTCTGGTAGACGATTGAAAAAAGTTCTTCCCTGGTAAGTATAATGATGCTGTGCAAAAGACGTATTTAATTTTGGGCATAGAATAACATGTTTAAGTCGAGTTCTGTTTTCATTTAAAAGTGGATATTTTTTTTTTTTCTTTTATAATTTGAATTAATGAATTTTTAATATATAAATCTTTAAATGTGGGTACTTGAAATTCTTCAAACAGGCGTTCTGTTGGGTAGTCTAAGGATTTTTTTAATATAATTTTAATAATTGTTCTTTGTAAAATTTCTATTGGAAGAAGGTTACATTTATACGCGGATCCCCAACTAATAATAGCGTATTGTAGAGTGGATTGAACTAAGGCATAGTAGATTAAATGTATGATAACAAAAAAAATCCCACATAGGCATCGCCAGTTCGTGGGTATACTTAAGTTTTTTTTAATGCAGTTAAGATACAACACGGCAAATTAAACTTTAAATTAGTAAATTGAAACATAATTATGTTTTAACATATTTATAGAACAAATAATTAACATATACACACACATGTTAAAGGAAGAGATGTTTTTATAAAAAAAAATATTTCAACACAGCAAGTTTCATTCCCCACACGATGTAATCTCTGAAGACAAGAGTTGAACATACATTAACGCCAGAAGCTACAATGGATCATGGGGTCTAATATTGTAATTAATGGGTACCTACTTGTAAATTTATCATATTCATTAGTTCAGGGCTATCAAAATATCCGTTGATGATTTTAAATAATTATAAAACATCAAGATTTTCCTTCGCTGTGATAATTCGGGTAGTTTAAGTAATTGCATTAAATAATTGTAATTGAAATTTTCCATTGTTATGTGTAATTTATAATGTATATGCCTTAAAAATCTGTGTTGTACTCTTTCAGTATCTCAGCTTACTATACTTAATAATAAATCAATGAATTAATCATGTACCGTTGTCTATCAAATTCGAAAGCAAGGACCTTGGGGTTATACTTGATAGTAAACTGAATTTCAATAAACATATCCTTGAATACGCATCTCAAGTGTGGAACCCAGGCTATGCAGTGCACAAAAATAGAATTGAAAGCGTTCAAAATAGATGTTTAAGGTACCTCAATTTCCGCTCTTTTCGATCTCATGTTAGTAATGAAGACTCTGCAAAATTCTTCAAAATACAAACGTTAACTTGTCGAAGAAATATAGCAGATTTGGTAATGTTATTTAAAATTACACATATGTAACTTAATCTATTGTCCTGATCTTCTTCAACGCCTACCATTCCATGTTCCAAATCGCAACAGCAGACAGTCGCTTACCTTTAATCTCCCTCTTTGCAAGACCAACTCCAAACAGAACTCATTTATCTACAGATCCACACACTTATTTAACTTAAATTATTACCACATTGACATTTTTAACTTACCTTTACGTGACCTAAAACAAAAACTCACCAAGCAACATGACTCAAACTAGAAAGTTCAATCCCTACATATATTCCCGTCCTTTGCCTCTTAATCCTATTCCTATGTTCCTTCTCTCCCCCCCCCTTTTTTTATTTTGTAACTAAAAAATAAAACTAAGAAAATACCCTTACAATGTCACACTTTATTATTAACTATCATCAGTGGAAAGTTCATAATTGGCATAATTCACATATTATTATTGTATTATTTTGTAATCTCTGATTTGCTGTCAACTTTCTCTAAAAAAAAAAATAAAAAAATAAAACAAAAATAATAATACTATATTTCAGCTTTCTCCAGAAAGAGGGTTTCAGATTTTTTATTGTTATAGATCCTTTCGTGATAACTAACTAGGTTACTGGTGCCATGACAACTCGATAAAGTTACATTGCAAACCCCTTTAGAAAAGTCATTAAAGTAACATTTTTTTAAAATAGCATTTAACATACCCTATCGTAACATGTAAACAAAAAAAAATCATCACTCATGATGATTTTTCGAAGAAGTTGTTAAGTCCGGTCACCCTTACACTCGTTTAAATTTAACCCTGTCGTTTTCTATCCCACAAACATATTATCAGTTCTTTGGCCTTACGGCTTTTACCATACATACGATCGTTTTTGAATGTGAAAATCGCGCAAGAGTCCCAACTGCTTCCAACCACTTGGAGCCAGAGAGACTATGACTTTCCCAATTTGGGTATTTTATAAGGCTGAAGGTAGTAAGGAGGAAAAGGAGATGGAAAAGAGGGGTTTGGGGTAGAACCTGGCTATTTAGATCCGGTCACCAAACACGGCTAAAGCCATTGCAAGCAACGTTTCAATTCTGAATGGCGTTCTTACTTCGCGAATTAAATAGTATCTTCCACTCAACAACGTATCGCGAATATACCTTATATTATTTTTAATCATTACATGTGAACAATTCAATAATGTAAAATTTACTTGTTTATTTTTTTTTTAATTTTTAACTTTATGGGTAAAATCACGAATTATAATATTTAATTAAATGAAGACAATATTAGCGAAACCCAATCGAAAATATGGATACAGAAAAATCAGAAAAAGATATTGACACCTCTGGGACTCGAACCCCTTTGCTCACATGGCAAGTGCTCTACCAACTAAGCTAAGGTGTCGATATCAAATTCGGTCACTTTTAACGGTATCATAATTTGACTAAGAACTTACAACATTATCTTCATTTTCTTAACGCAAATATTATTGGCTGCTAACTTTATGTATGATTGCAAGATTCAACCCGAACTAAATGCTATCTAGATAGTGTCTGGATAAATTTTATCCATTTTATTTTTAATATGCGACATCTATTTCCTAGACTTGCAGAAAAGTCAATGTAAGCAAAGGGTCCTGGGTTCGAGTCCCAGAGGTGCCAATACATTTTTCCGATTTTTCTGCCTCCTCGTTTTCAATTGAGTTTTGCTAATATTGTCTACATTTAAATAAATTTACTTGTGCTCGTCGGGATTTGAACCCACGATCTTTCGATATACGCGAGCCTTACCCGTCTCAACCACGACCGTTTGGTTTATTTGAAAGCAAAGTCGCTACGTGTTTTTGAGATCAACTGAAGTGAATTATGAACAAACCGCACTAGGATGAGTTAAATAAAATATTATCGTTTTATTTGTGTAATTGGCAAAACAAGTTATCCCAAAAAACTTGTATATAGAAAGTCGTTTGTAAATATTTATTATTATTTTTAATTGTTAAACTAACGTTTAATACAAGATTTTTATGCATAGCACAAAGGGTAAGCTATGGCTGGCTCAGTGGTGAGAGCCCTGACCGGCAATCAGAAGGACACGGGTTCAAGTCCCGTTGGCGTCAAGTATCTTTTCTCGGAAGCTTTTTTCAATGTAGATGAGTGTTTCAGGCTGATAATTATTGCTTATAATAATTGTAAATATTTCTTTATAAGGCAAATAACTGTGTAATAAATATACATAATTTACCTGGGTCGTCTGAGTTTCCGGAAAGGGGTTCATCTGGGTAGTTACCGCTGGCATCAACATCAACCTCAACCAAGTGTGGGATGGCATCAACACGGAATCCTTGTACTCCTTTAGCGAGCCAGAACTTCAGCACATTCTAGAGAAACAAAACCATATTATTAACCATGACAAAACCGATTATTTTTTTTCATTACTTTGAAAAAGAGTTTAAAATTATTTATCTCACTAGGTAGGTATTATATATCTTACTTCCCCACCTTCCTCTTCCCCATCTCCTTCCTCTCCACGCTACCTTCAAGTAGTACTACTACCTAACGCAGCCTCACAACATACCTCAATTTGGGAAGACATAGTTTCACTGGCTCCAGACGGGAGTATCTGCGACTCTCGTGAGGTATTCACATAAAAAAAGCTAATGGTAGTCGTCTATAATCCGATATTGATAAATCCCTTTCTATTTTCACAACTTTCCATTAGTTGGCGATTTAGTCACTATGGACAGAGATGTGTAGGAGTCCCTAACAGTTATTTTATGCATATTATTTGTAAATACCACGAGATTATCAGATCGAATGAAACAAAACAAAACCTTCATTTCCTCAACCACAAGGGGATCCCGGTAGTTAAGATCTGGCTGTTCCTTGGCAAACTGATGGAGATACCACTGCTTCCTGATTGGGTGGAAGGTCCATGCGGGTCCACGGAAGACTGAGATCTGAAATAAAAATTAAATTTAGCTTCTCTAAAAATATAAAATATACATAAATACCATGATAATGGATGAAAAACTGGCGAATTAGCTTGACGTAGGAGAAAAATTGGCAAATAAAAATGATTTATGCGAATAATTCGTAAAATAACAGGCGTAAATGAAGATCTGGCAGTTAATAATAATATGAATGAACCATCAAGAAACGAAATATGTAGAAAATGAAGAAAAAAAGATTGGTGAAGAACTGATAAATTAAACATGATCAAAAACTGGCAAATTAAAAAAACCCAAGAAAATCAAAAACAAAAAAGGCCGATATAAAGATATCAGAACAGTACAAACCCAGTTGCTTGGGGGACTAGCTCCTCCATCACGTCCATCATGCCACACGTAGAAATCCTCGAATCCTGGCTCGCGGTTGACGGATTTAACGAACCATTCGTTCTTGTCAGAAGTGTGGTTTGGCACGAAATCCAGGAGGATGCGAATGTCTGAAGAAAGGGAAAATATCCTTTAAAAAACCAACTATTTAATTATCGTGCGATTTCACCTGATCACACATGCATTGGGACAAACTTAGTGCTTTACTCAAATATATGCATCAGATATTATCTTTTAAAGATACGCATCCGCTCGCACATGCTCCTTCCTCTACGTAAGTATTATACCGAATCTTGACTTGAACCCGATATAAGTATTTTAATAACATTTTGTCTACCTGGGCTTTCTTTATTGCACATGACGAAACCGAATTAAGCTTATCAAATTGTAGAGACTGTTGATAAATCGGGAATGCCAGGGTTCTGCATACATATTTAATAGTACTCCTCACCATCCATGTTCTCCTTTAATATTTTTCAGCATCTTCTTGTGTGGATTTCCGGATATCATCATAGTTTTCATTGTTCCTAAATTATTTCCAAAAAGATAGGTAATAAGACTTGAGAACTTACTCTTTACCTTCGCCTCAGCGATCAGAGCCTCTAGATCAGCGATAGTTCCGTATTCCTCAGCGATGTTGTAGTAGTCAGCGATGTCGTATCCGAAGTCTATCATGGGCGAAGGGTAGACAGGAGACAGCCATGTGGCGTTGACCCCGATGTCGGCCAAGTGCTGGAGCTTGGAGCGGATTCCTACATATATAAAAATATTAATTTTATATTAGATTAAGTACACTAATTTTTTTTTTCGATTATAGAAAAGAAGTAGTGGCTGCTTACCAAAATGGTTTAGGCTGCTTTGGTCGTAAAAATATTTGTTAAATCTATACCCTTTCAAAAAATAGTTTTCCTCCAAAGCTACAAGAATCACAGAGAAGCTGATTATAAAGACAGTGGGATACTAATAATAATAATAATATATCTTTATTAAACAAAAATTTGAAGATTTATAACTACAAGAAAAAAGTACATCTTACAATATTTTAAAAGTAACATTAGTACAAAAGTTAATAACAAAAAACAATATACATATAAACAGTAGGTACTTAGAGAGTAGAGATTTGTAATTATACATTTAGTTTTCTCGCAACCTGCCTCACTAGGCTAGCCTGTGTTGAGGCAGTTATTTTACATAAATTTATAATGCTGTGGACATACCTACACTTATATTAGAATGTAATCACACAATAGATTGGTTGCATTAATAATAACAATAACATTGGTAATAATAACAGCATTGGTTCATTACTAATTTCGAATTTGGGTGAGTGCACCGGTAAATGCTCTATCATTATTTTTTATCCAAATTTTTATGTTTTTTTTTTTAATTTTTTTGTGAATCACATTTTTTTACACTGATTGGAAGAACGTTGTAAAGTCTTGTTGCAAGGTATCTGAAGCTTCCTTGACCAAAAGTAGTATGAGTTATGGGATTTGTAGTAAATCTTTGTTGTTGTTTCGAGTACAGCGAGAATTTAGTCATTTTTCATAGTATTTATGTATGTTTGTGTATAAATGAGTGAGGATTGTTTTTGCATATATCTGATGAACGTCAAACATATTCATAATATTAAAGATAAAGTTCGAGTCCGATAATTAGGGGTAGTCTAAGAATTATTTTTATAATCCTTTTTTGTGCCTTTATGATTGGATCTAGTGCTGATGCAGTACCGCCTTCCCATGCTATGATACCATACTCAATAACAGATTGACAGACTGCAAAATCATTTTCAAGTGTTGCAAGTCTACAAAGTTTCGTATCGTTCTGAAAAAGTGCATGGTTTTTCTTATTTTGTTTGCAATTATTTGAGTGTGAAAATTCCATTTGAGATATGGATCAATTGTGAGGCCGAGATACTTCATCTGTGTAGTGCGCTCAATGTACGGACACTGACAAGATTCATCGGAATTCATACATGTGTGTATCCTAATAGAGGCATCATCATGAGGTTGACCTGTTATATTTATGCTTGCTGTGACATATTTAGTTTTCTCGGTGTTCAATGTGAGTGTATTTGTATCTAACCACTTTTTTACGATGTTTATTTCCGTTTCTGCTTTATTGTAGACAGCTAGCCAAGTGTCAGCTTCGAACTAAGCGGCGGTCGAAAAATAGTCGATCTAGGACAGAGATGGCGCCAGCAGCATCAAAACAGTATTGTTTTTTCTTCAAACCGAACCTTCAAATGACTACTGTAAATTGTTCAACCAGCCACGTTATTTAGTTTGTGTTCAACAGTCATTGAAAGTGAACAGCTTTTACATTTTTACACAAAAATATGAAATGGAATATCGTGCAGTGATCAGATACTTGGTTTTGAAAGAGAAATTGAACGATGAGATTATGAAGTGACTCTGCACCTTTGAAATCAACAATTAAATATTGGACTGCTGAATTTAAATGCAAGGTGGATCTGTCGGCGAACAAGGTCATGGTCAAAGTTTTTTGGGATGCGTATCTTATCGTTCACATCGACTACCTAGAAAAGGGCAAACGATCACGGGCCTGTATTATGTACAGCTGTTGGACCAATTCGACACCAATTCGGCCGCATTTGACGAAGAAGACCACCAGGACAATGCACCGGCGCACAAGAACGCAATCGCAAAGGCAAAACTCAGTGAATTTTGCAAGTCCTCTTCCACATTATTCTCCAGATTTGACCTCCTGTGACAATTCTTTATTTCAATACTTTGAAGAAATAGCTCGGTGGTAAAAGATTATGATCCAATTAGGAAGTCATCGTTGAAACAGATGACTAGATTGAGGCCTTCGAGAAATCGTATTAATCGGAGTGCATCGACAAATTCGAGAATCTTTGGACGAAAGTTTTGCGTTTAAAAGGTGACAGCTGAAAAATAAATTGAGATTTTTCCGAAAAAGTTGTCTTTTCTTGCCTAGGCGGAATACTTTTTAACCGCCTCTAGTACCTATAGTTTTCAATTGTCTTAATATAATTAAATAAATTTCCACTACAATTTTTTTTTAATTTTAATTAAACCATTTAAAAAAAACCATCTTAAGATGATACAAATTATTCTTAACCTTCAGTTTATGTACAAAACATATTTGGGAGGGATAGAGTGGTGGTCTACAAGGGTTTTATTATATTGTATGGGTTTTCTTACATTTGTTGCTAAGTCGTGTTTGACTGTCGAATTTATAACTTTTTTGTTTATTCCAAGTAGACTTAATTTTATCGGGTTTGTAGCTTACTTCTGTATTGTTCGGGGAATACCATACAAGTAATATGAATTATTAATGACCTAATTTTATTGTTGTCAAATCGTTTATTTTATTTATGATGATATATGTATGTAGAATTTTTATGATATACCTAAGTAGATATAGAAGCTGAGATTTAGCAAACGATTCTAAAGTCTTATTCATTATAAAGTCTAGGATCTTTTTTTTTAGTTAGGCGGGAAATTTCTAATGATTCTAGCGTATGTATCTAGTTTATTACCTTTATTACAAGTATGGAGAACTTTAACGTCTTTGTCTTTGTATTGCAGGTGTGACTTATATTTCAATATCTTTGGGTGTGACGCAACATTCGACCATTATCTTTTATTATTCACCCTATTTACAAAATGCCTTATGCGGGTTTAGAATGATCTATCAGGATGACCTATGTAATACGACGGGGATTTAGAGCAGTTCACTTGGTAAACGCCAGAGTTTTCCAGTTTTTCTTTATTATTATTTTAATGTTTATTATCTATTTTATTATATTATTATTACGGAATTCCACCATGAATTGTCAGTTTCAAAAATAAAAATATTTTAGTTTTCTTCCTTAAAATACATTTTCAGGGTTTTTACATTATTTGGCCTAAAGCACAGATTGGTTCTTCACTTTTTTGCGTAAATGAGCTGCGGTCGAGATTCTACTAAATAAAAACTAATATTTATTGTTATTTAGTTTATTTTGTAGAACTCCATTTTAATTTTTTAAACTTCCAGTTTGATAATACCTTCAGAGGGCGAAACAGCTGCAACGCATAATAATAATTACATAGCAGAACTTGTTTATAATAAACTGTTTTTATACAATAAATAATAATATTATCGAATATGTAAAAGAAATGAAAAAAAATTAAAATAAAAAAAAATCATACTTTTGGCGGTGTGTAAAGAAATTTTAAAGATTTTACGTATTTCATTGTAGAACAAACGTTCGAAGTGATTTAAATAATCAACTTAATTTTTTCGAATACTTTTGTGGAGATAAATAATATCTATGATCTTAGTTGTCAATATTATTGTCCCTTGAGCACATTACAAACACATTATGGAGAGAGTTATTAATTTTGTATAGAAAGTTTAGACAATCTTTTTTGCAAGTAATTATCACTCTGTGCTCCTGAATAGAGTTTCTACTGCAAAGCAAACCAATTTCTGTTAGCAACGTAAGATCTATTGTGAGCTAAGGTACTTTTAAACAGAAATGTAAAAATAAAAAAGGTAACCAGACGTCGGCGTCATGTTGCTTTGTTCGTTTGTTGGAAATAAATAAAAAAAATGTGCTGAGCGAAAAAATAGATAGGTGGATATCGACGGGTCATAAATATAATAACGATTTGACAATAAAATTAGGTAATTAGTAATTCATATTACTTGTAAGGTTTTTCCCTAATCAAAATTAAATTGAGCTACAAACCCAAGGTAATTAGCCTACTGGAATTACCAAAATATTTAGAAATTCGACAATCTAAAACGACTTAGCAACAAATGTAATTGATTAAAATCCTTGTAGACCACCCTTCTCCCCCTCCTCCATACGTTATGTACCTATGTAAAAAGTAGACTAAGAATTATTTGTACCAGTCTGAAGATGGCTTTAACGAGCTGAAACCGGTTACGGTCAAATAAAAATAAGTGATATAAAGTTTTATATTCGTTTTATATTCGACAGATCAAATTAGGCAAAATTATTTTTCAAAATCTTGTGCAAATCCAAGAAGGCATTTACTTACTAATATAAAAAAAATACGGGTGGTCTTATCTTTACATTCTTTACAATATTATCAACTGCTTAGAGATTACGAGTATTTATGATGCGTATTTATCCTACCGACTCGACGCGTATAATGTATCAATGTAAAAAGTGGGCAGATAAGGTATGTATTTCAAATACAAATCTAATACTTAATTACTTTATTGTGATTCATCGTCTTCAAAATATTTACAATCATTATTAGTAGGCAGTAAATATTATGAAACTAATATAAATAATTTATGTTTACTCTTATCTGCAATATTTCACTTAATTTATTATCAATAAAAAATTGATAAATATTTAGGTTTTTCAAATGAAGGTTTTATTGTTAGCTGTTTTACAAAGTCAAGAATTTTGAACAAGTTATAGAAAAGGGCGTGCATCGCGTTAAATTATTTGTCAACCAGATAGACATCTTTCTGGTCAATTACATTATAACGATACAAATAAAACACACCGAGAAGATAAAGGTGCCGAATCGATTTGAACAAGGATCTGCTGTTTGCAGACAACCGCGTTCCTAATAACACCACGTCAGGTCTGTTCCAACCTGGGATAATTTCTGCAGTATACAAGTCATAATAGCACAAGGAGAAGAGAAAGGTAAGAAGTGTAAAGGTGGAAAAGAGCGACTCATCGAGGAACAATATATTTTGAACTCACAAATTAAAGAAGAATTATTTATTTCTTAGCCGATTTATACATTTGCAAAAGAGTTTTTTTAATTATTTTTTTGTATTTTTTGTAGGGTTAAAGGTTGCCCAGGAACAGAATATTAAATGTTAGGCAATAGATCACTTTGCAATATCGTTCGCAATATACGTTTGTTGTACTTTTGGTGAGAGTTCTAGTTTTTCAGGTTTTGATTTTACGTATCGGTACGGACTTACACTCTTTTAAGATTATTTTATTACCTTGCAGATATACTCGTTTCAAGTATCGTGTTTTTAAAACGACTAGAGTGAATTAATTCTGATTACAATTGCACGACATAAACCATCGTATGTTTTTGCCATGCAATGAGAATGAATACCGAAATGAATTAAAAACAAAATCGAATGCAGTTAACACGCGGTAGAAGTGAAACTTTACTAAAACAATCACAACCAAGAGCCTTGAAGAGCTATGATTATCATAGCAGCCAATGAGCGCAGACCTGGCGTAATTTCTGTTTTATATCGACCAATAGGAGCATTGATAGGAGTTTTATGCTTCGCAGATGCTGTATGCGTCATTTCCGTTTCATCCAAATTACTAATCACAACAGGGCTATAGAAGTTTCACTTAAAAAAAACAGAGTGTAAAATTCACATGCGGTAGAAGTGAAACTTTCAGAAAACTAAAGTGAACGAGAGTGGGAAGGTTATGAAGCACCACACAAAGCGGAAACCGGTACGCTACGAAGCACCGCACAAATAAATAGCACGCTACGGAGCAACGCACAAAGTGGAAACCGATTATACTATGTATACTTCGACGAAGTATATAATGTAGATCATTCTCTCGTAGACTAAATCCTATAGATGTACGTGTTTGTTTCTTTTTGGGGTCGCTATTTTTCATTTCATCGAGTTTTGAATCACAACGGTGCTAAAGAAGTTTTCACTTCAATAAAATTAATAAACCACAAGTTGCACAGTTTGTTAATACTTCACATGCGAACGGGTTAAATTGAAAAAGTTTCTTTTTGAATTTAATGACTTTCTTACTAAGCTGTAAAAACTCTCCAACTACCTATCGACGACAAGCCAATGTTCCCCTGCCACGCGCCGGTCCTGCATTTATTCAGCAGCCCTTTTTGGCGAGCCCATTGTGCAAGCTGCCAACATTGAATTGCAACAAATGCAACTGATTACCATTATATTGCAGCGGCAATTGAGGGTAGCTGTAACTATTATTCTCCGTTATTATGCCCACAACTCTTTCATCGCTTCGAGCTCGTAGGGGAAACTTACTCGGTGCAAAATGCCGGAAAATACAATCATTTTCGGTAAGCTTTTCTCGAGTTGTTCCCAGTACTTATAACTGTGGAAATACATTCACTTCTCTATAATGCTTCACTTCTTAGTATTACCTAAGCTGAACTGCCCGGAACTTACTTGAAATCTCGTTTCGGAATTTATTTGTAATCGTATTAAAGCAAGGTTTTAATTCAATTGAAAATGCCAACTTTTCAGGAATTAAAATGTTTTCTCCGGAAGAATGAATAAATTATTTAATAAGATTCTCATGAATGGGATGGTTTGTGATTCTCTTTAAATATTAAAATGATATAGGTACCAAAACATTATGTTATTATTATTTTTTTTATTGTACCAATCATATTACACAAGGTAAATTTTTTTTTTTTATTTTTTTTATTTATTTATCTATACATATAAAGTATGTTTACATTACATTATTCGATGCCTCACTAGGGTATACCTGTGTTGAGACAGGCGTAGAGGTACATAAATGAGTATCATACATAAGAATAATTAATTATAACATAAGAATATTTAAGGTAAGATACATACTGATTTACACATTTCAAACAGAAAGATGATTTAAATTGAGGGTAAATACCATAACGAGAGCATTATATAGGTGAAGGAAGAGATGAATAAAGTAGTTAACCCTGTCGAATCTATATAGGGAGTTATATTATACATAAAGGATTTTGCTATTTTAATTTCTTTAATAAGGGTAAGGACATTCGTGAGATGGTAATTCTGTCTATTTGTTATCTATTTTACAGATGTTAGCAGTAGTGTGACGTCCAATACCTATAATCCATTTCTTTATATCTTGTTTAAATTTGGTCATTGATTCGGTTTGTCTAATCGTAGCTGGTAGATTAAGATTAAGATTAATTAAGACATTTACGATTAACCTATGGTCCCATACCACGCTAAAACACTAATTTAAGTAACAAACTTACTTTTTACTAATCTAACGTAACAAACGCGATTAGGGAGTTTTTTTAACAATTTAAATTACTTATAGAACCAATTAAAAATACAGTATTAATTATTGATGTTTTATCTGCGCCATTTTTAATTTTTCTTTGAACTCAAATAAGGATGATTTTTCTTAGTCCCTCTAATGGGGTCGTGTGCTGTGGCGGTCTAGACATGTTATTTGCAGTCATATTTATAATATCATTTACGATCGTGTGGCTTGTCTTAATCGTCTCCTGTGATACCATTAAGCAATGCCTTTCTTTCTTGAATCCTTTTTACCAAATACCTACTAATGTTTCCATACGTTAATGAACTTGGGAAATGTAGTTGTTTCTAGAAAACAAATTTCTTGAATTATGCTGATATTTCCATGAACCAATAATCTTCAGTAATTCTCAAACATTATGTGGTTCAAAACTCTTCGAAACAGTGAAATTTCCATAAATATAATATCTGGTAATTCAAATAAATTAAAATAATCTATATTAGCACATCATAAACCGATTATATATGGAATGAATGATCTGCTAATGAACTAATCAAGATTATAAACATTCATTACACATAATAAAGATGTAGGTACTCCATTAAAGAATTTGTATCTAATCTTGGTTACCCAAAAAATGACATAATCAATAAATGATTTGATGATGAATGTAACCGCCTACGCCCATTGACTTGCCAGAATATATCCTATCGATTTTCTTGACTACCAATTATTGCTGTTCTTAGTTTATTGGCAAATAAATATTATGATTTATGGTAATTGCGTAGATTCAACAGAGAATCTATAATTCGTACTTAATGTATCTTAGGATATCCAATATAGGATTAACTTGTTGAAGCTTATCAACGTAATAATAAGATGATTCGTAAATCCTCGGGCCTAGACAAAATTATATCGTGTCGTCAAAATATTGGCACTAGACGTTCAATTTCTATTTGAATTTGGATGTCGGGTATGGGTGCCTCAGTCCGGGAATCAATTGGATAACCAACACTCCTGCCATCGGCAATTCCAAATGGTTCGCTACGTTCGATGACTTAGCAAGGTTGGCTGGGTTGACGGGTAAGGTTTGTCTTGATCTTTGCGGTAAATGCGTTTGCCCACTGCCTGGTGGGCCAAATCGGGAGAGACTTGTTGAGGGAGACCTTTTGACCTCTCCAGCCGAATTCTCTCGACCCATCGCCTAGCAGGGATAAATTCATACGTCCATTAATCATGGACACATTTACCCCCACATTCCTAACCGCCCCTCCTCCCTTTATCATATAAAAAATCCTCCACACAGTATCCCCTAAGATGACATAATAAAAATACCTCAGGGCCGCCCGTGTGGAGCTAATCTAAAAGAAAATCAAATCGATTCGCTGTTTTCGAATGCATGCATAGTATACAAAATACACAGGTCATGTTTTCGAAGGCAGGTGAAAAACTCTTTCAGATTTTAATTTTAAAATGGACACATATATAGCACGTACCCAAATGATTTTAACCAGCGATTTTTAAGCAATTTTAGAACAAAAACTATAAATGCCATTTTTCAATCCGACGAAATTTTTTTTCTGTTAAAAACAAAATATATTTTTCAATCACTCATCGCAACTCTCGCACCTCTTCCACACCTAAGTTGTTCGCTATAGCAGGGGTGCCCGGGTTCATGATGTGAGGTTAATCTATGTAGGTTTTGGTGACGGACGGGCCTGCCCATCATCTGCGTGGCGGGCCAGATCGAGAGAGACTGGTAGAGGGAGGCCTTCTGACCTCGCCAGCCGGACTCTCCCGACCCAACGTTTCGCACCGTTGGCGTTGAGGGGATGGATTCACGTCCATCACTCCTGGGACACCTACTCCAGATTCCTACCTTTTTCGTTCCCAGAACTTCAACTCCTTAATTTCCTCAAAATACCCTCCACACAGCACGCCCAAAGATAACCCTGAGGTGAATTATTTTCATCATTAATTCCTATTTACTTACGTCACGTAATTTGCAAATATCTATAAAACGATGAGTTCTGTCATCATGAAATATGTAAAATTGGTTTCCAATCCACGTTGAATAAGTCAGGTACGCCTCATACGTCATTACATATGTCAGGTAGTGCTGTACGTAGCTTGAAAACAAGCGTATACAATGCATAATACAAAATTAGTGTATTTAGCATTTATTTTAGTTATGTACCTACTTAACCCTAGAAAGATAATCTACGTCTTAGAGACGTAAGCGATACTCAATAACTGCTGTCTTTTTTATTTCGCAACATAGCGCGCTGTCTATCTCAGTTAGCTTAGTTGCTGTGCAGAGCTTGCGCGAGGCGGCTCGAGTACAATAATTACGGAGAAATACATACACCGTACGTCCGAAAGACGTATACATATTTTTTTTAATGTATAATGATTGAGTAACATTTGAACTTTCACGACATATAAAAATAATTCGATTTAGACATGAAATGAAAATTAATTTTTTTATTTAAAAAAAGACTATAGGTATTTTGTAATTTTTTTATTTCAAATTTTTTTGGTTTTGTTTAAAGTCCAAAACTCTAAACTAATTATTAAACTAACTTACTATGTAAGGATGATAACTTGTCAAATATTCACTTTTAAACTTCAGTATGTCTCTAAGACATATGATTATTTATCTTTAAGGTAGGTAAAAATAAGATTAATAATAAGTTAGATAAAAATGAGTTAAACAAATTTGTTTTAAAAAATGCTCAACACAGTATTAAAATTATAATTTTTATTATAATTTTTACGCTTGACAGCTATTCAGCCTTCCAAAGCCAATTGGATAGTTTGATGAAACAATATAAATAATTTAATATGTCAATGAAGAAGAAGATAATTTTACTAATCTAAACGAAAATATGAAAGAGAACAAGACACAGAAAAAGATAATGGTCGCAACTGGGACTCGAACCTAGAACCTCTCGTCAAAAGTTATAAAAAGAGAGTTTTTTTTTTATAAAATTGAATTTTCATTTGACTTTCACAAAAAGTCAATAGTTCCATATAAATAAAATCGGATATATTTATCTGTGACGCTATCTAGGTTACAAACCAATTCTTAGAATGATTGTTTCTAATAAAAAGAGTGGTTGCCTATAATATTAAAAAAAAATTAGTTGAAGATAATATTGTTAGTTCTAAAATTTTAAATATGAGATTGACTATTATGACGGTTTGACAGCAGGGCGGAATTGTTCAACGCATGACCCGTATAGGCGAGAGGTTCTGGGTTCGAGTCCCAGTTGCGACAATCATCTTTTTCTGTTTTTCTGTGCCTTGTTCTCTTTCATATTTTCGTTTAAATTATTATTATTATCTTCGTCATCATTAATATAGAACATTGTTGGGAATAACCAAAGATATTGGAATATAAGTAGATGTGCTATCTGCTGTTTTTACTAAGTGGGTCTGCGCTTCCGGGTGTCGCCGATATTGTTTACCAATTAACAAATAAACTAAAAGAACAAATAATTAACGAATAAACCAAACGAACGTTAAACTAAATGAACGAATTCTTTCCTTATTCAAAATATATTGTTAACCAATATTAATGCACATTTTCAAAAAATCAACGAAATGAACAAATTATTTTTGTATGAAAATTACGCTAATTAGCGCGTAGTCCGGCGACAGTTGCGCGGACACCATAGCATATCTCTTCTGTATTAGAATATCTTTGGGAATAACCTTCAAAAGTTATAAAAAGAGAGTTTTTCTTATAAAGTTGAATTTAATATGTCTTTATAATATGCAATTATTTAACTATTATAATTTTATAAAATAATCAATATTATTCTTTAACACGGAAGTAGATTATTTTATGGTCTCGTCGTGCGCACTATAAAATAATTCTAGTTCTTATCTTGCTCGTTTAAACACATCTAAACCGACTAAACACATCGTAAAACTGTGGCGTCGCTAACTACTGTAGATACAGATAGCACAGACGATGCCACAATCCAAAGTCAGGTAAGTTATTTTTAGTGTGCCTTATATCGCCATGAATATAGCTAATGGGCATAAAATCGCTTAGCGAACATTTTATCTATTTTGTTAATAATAAGATGATAAAACAAAGAAAGATCATCAACGGAAACTGTCGCAGAAAACTTTAGCCATAAAATTTTTATTTTTAAAAAGTTATCTTATACGCGTTTATAATTAAATAAATTAATTTTTAGTAACAATTTTAGTATCAATACATTTTTATTATAATAAAAAAAGAAGGTAAAACTAATAATTTAAACGAAAATATGAAAGAGAAAAACACATAGAAAAATAAAAAGATAGAGGTCTCAACTGGGACTCTAACCCAGAACCTCTAGTCTGAGCGGGACGAACGCCCTACCACTGGCGTCCGAGTCCCAATAGGGTATTTCCACAAATGAGGGATTTTGTTGAAAATGTACGAAATATTGAAAGATCATTTTTCTTATTTTAATTATCATACTAAAAAAGTTTGTTTTGTATGTTGCATTCAATATTATTGATTTTAAAAACGGTCTAAAACTGTCAAAATCAGAACGGCCCATGGTTTGAAAATCGGAATGCAACGTCACAAGCGTCGCTCAGCTGGGCCAGCTTAAATTATTACTGTCAGTGAGTTTCTATGCTAATGACGTCACACGATAGCCCCGCCCCAAAATATCGTTTTAGCGGTAATTTAAAAATGGGAAACTTTGACTCGCCGTAGAAAATTTATTCGTCGACATAAAAATAAAATAAATATGCTATAATCATCGTAATTTTTTGCTTAACAAAAACGTGGAAATACTCCATATCTTTTTATTTTTCTGTGTCTTGTTCTCTTTAATACTTTCGTATAGATTACTAGTGTTTTCTTCTTCTTTAATGATGTATTACGTTGATTTGAAAAATCTTTAAAAACTACTAAATAAGAGTGGTTGTTCTAATTAAAATTGAACATTTTTAGAAGTTAACGTTCATATTTTTAATTCACTATTAAAATTATTTATCAACTATTAACACTAACTTAATAAACTATTTTATTTTAATTCAACTCAAAGGAAATGGTTGGAAAAGCTTCAATTTATTCGAAGCATATTTTTTGGTATTCGCATGTAAACCCATTCGTAGTTATGATTAATCGAAACTAGTGATTTGCATTCAGCTTCGTGTGAAGAATCAAAAACAAATATACATCAAAAAGTTAGTTAGTTTATGAGATTATCTTTACACACATTATTTTATCTGTGTTGTACAAGGTGAAAACGGGCAAATATTCTTCTACTTACCATTAATATCTCCAATGCCATCTCCATCACTGTCTTTGAAAGACCTGGGATAGATCTGGTATAGCTGCATGTGCTTCCACCAGTCTTCATCCTCCAAGTCACAGGAGTACCCCGAGAGGATAGACAACACTAAAGCAATAGCCAAGAATCCCTTCATCTTCACAGCTGCACTCAACTTCAAAGAAATCGAAACTGTTCCACTATCCGTCTTTTACTTGAGACGGTCGAAATAAAACTTAATGCTTGACCACTTGTGATATCTGCTTTTATAAGTAATGCTAAATGATATTATAGTATATTTGACCTTCGGTGGTGTCAAATCTTACAACGTGGAACTTTGATTAGATTATAATTATTAATAAGTTATCTGATAAGTATAATAATTTTATCTTAATTCTTATCGCTAAGTTGATGGAACACATTTTAATCAAACAATATATCTGATTTCATAACTTATTTTATATATCTGTCTGTAAGATAAATGCTCGTAGATTCCCATTTGTTGTAATATTTCTTTTAAAACAAAGGAACCAATTTGATTTCACTTTTGTAGATATCGCAACCAGAGTTGGTTCGAATAAGGTGCTCAATTGCATTGCTTATATATTACAGAATTGCTTGCATTGTTTATTTAAACTAACTATTCATCCTCAAAAAGTTAATGTTTATGATAATAAAAAAACATATTTTTAAACTTTTCGAATGTTGTGTATTTTTTATGCACTTTTTATTATGCACTCTCTGTCCCTTTTTCACCAATAACAACAAATAAGTGTAAACAAGACATAATGCAATTTCTCAGCAATGTTTGGCAAGGACATCAATTATTATGCGCCATTACACACAAACCCAAGTTTTTTTTTTTAATTTGGGTAAACCCTAATTAATTAATTGCACGATCTATACTGACACCTATAGAGATGAGTTCCATTATTATACTGAACCATTTCTTTCATCCGAATTTGTTTCATTTAAAAATTTTCTAAGGTGATTCACAAGTCTAAACTTAAAGAAGTCTACTCTGGCGTATTCCCAAAAGATTCTGCAGTTCGTTGATCTAATGCCAGAATCTCCCATCTCACTTTTAATGAAACGTTCAGAAAAGTTGTAAGAAAGTTGGTAGGTTGATAAGAATACGTTAAAACCAACTTATTATATTTAACTTTATTTTTTTCAGAACGTTAAAAAATCCTGAATAAAACTAAATTTACTTTGCGTCTAGTATTACAAAACCTGATAAAACGTGTATTAGTTAAATAACTGTAATCAAGAATTGATTGCTTTGAATAGTTTAGTTTTCAATTTAGAAGGCGTGCAAGTAGTTCGCTGCATTTCGGTGACTTAGCAGGGATGCTCGGGTTAAGGGGGTGAGGTTTGTCCGGGTCTTAGAGGCGGATGCGTTTGCCCACCATCTGCGCGGCGGGCTGAATTGGGAGAGACTGATTGGGGGAGACATTTTGAACTCTCCAGCCGGACTCTCTCGACCCATCGCCTCACACAGTAGTGGGAGGGATGGATTCATATGTCCATCACTCCCGGACACACAATTTTGGATTATAATAATCCAAAAAAATGAGTTTTATTATTGTTTTGGTTGGTTTATATTCATAATATGAAAATAAACCAACCAAAACAAGTTATTATAAAAAATAAGAACGTGATATGTAAAATAAACCGAAGTAATAACTGACAACTCCAAACAACTTTAATTGATTTTTTTAATATAAAATAACAAATAACATTTACTTTAACTAAGAATATAACATTTAGGCACAATTACATTATATAAACTTATTGAAAATCAACAATCTATTACAGCTTTGTAATAAACTAACAAAAAATGTTTTAAGAATCTCTCTATGGAATCATAACAACAACAACATTTAAATAAAGCAATATACAGGGTGTTAAGGGACGTACTTGACTTACTTTAACCAGTGATTCCTGACATTATTTGGAGTAAAAAATGTAAATGAAATTTTGGTCTCCGGTGACATTTTTGATGTTTTTTTTTTCTACAAAAACATAAAAAAATGGTAGTTGTTAAACAGTTGGAGGAGGGGTAAGGGGTTCGTCGGACACCCGGCTAAGTGACCAGTGACGACATGCGGAAGAATTTTTTTAGTTATTTTGAAGAAAAAATTTTTGAAAAAAAAAGGCGTCAAAAAAGTCACCGGAGGTATGTAAACTGTAGACACTTTTTTGGAACTTTTGATATTTCAATCAAATTAAACTTTAATTGGTTTTATTCCTAAATTTAGTATTTCCAATAATAAGACACATTCGTAGATTTTAACGTCTTGAATCATCAAGATATATCTAACATCAAAGATTTTATCAAAACCAACTTTTATAAGTATATTTTTTTTAATTATACGATGCTGGTTGTCTTTTGTTGTAAACGTATCATTGTGTTGTTATTTGTTTTAAAAACGGGTTATATTGTAAACTGCGCCTGTTCTCAATCCAAAAGTTCCTACTGAGGCAGACATAGCACATCAGTAATTGTAATAGAATTAATAATGATAAATAATAATAAACAAGTAAAACCTTTGACTTAAATCACACCCTGTACTCGGATCATAGGTCCAATAACATTACAGATTAATTATTTGTTATTATCCACAAATCTTCGGTCATATCTCATTAGTTTAAAAACTTTGCTCTTAATATAATAAACCTTCTTCAGGTCAAGTTTGAAACTCCGGTCCATTTACAATAATATTCCCACCGATGAGATTCTGGTGGATTACTCGCGATTATTTCCTATGTTAGGGATGTTCTAAGTAGGGTCATGTGCACAACCACAAAGAGGGTTTAAGGTTGCAGAAAATACAGGCGCCAACAAATCTATTAGTTAGCCAAACTTGCAAAACAAGTAAAAAACGAGCAATATAAGCAGCAAATTTCAACGGTATATGGACATTGTTATCGTGTTTAGCGTGTCTCCCGACAGAACACTTTTTTAAAAATTAATTCCACACAGGTTACCAGAAAGAATACAGTTTCCCTCAGGACCTATGTCATCTTTTGGTATGCTATGCGGAGGGTCATTTTAGAAAGGGAATTCTTATAAAGAAAATGTTATGTGGGATGGGTATGAATCTGGGGTACAGTGTGTCCAGGAGTGACAGACTTATGAATTCATCCTTCCCATTGTTGTGCAAGGCCGGTGGGTCGGGATAGTCCTCGAGCGGTCTCTCCTAAACCAGTTGTCCCGATCCGAACTACCATAGTACCCATACCCGCCTAGTCCTTTGGACAACTTTTAAATTTAAAACAAAATAACGATGTAACAATTATCGCTCGAGATGAACGTAAATGAAAATGTTCTAAAGACAGAAAAGTTTCTGTTACGAAATCTTAAATCCAGCTTGAATATAATAATATCTTGTTTAACTTCTGTGATTTCTAAGTAAGGAATTACATATGTTTTATTAATTATTCGCTCCAAGAGGATGTGGTTGTTTCTTTGATTCCTTCCGCCCTAAGCCTCGACAGGATGGGTCTGTAGATGTCTGGCGTAAAGGGTAGCACCACGCCTCTTTGTTGGATTTCCCCTGGAATTAAAATAAATTTACACGTTTAAGTCAAAGTAGGTTGAAATATATTTTAGAGTCCTACACTGGAAACAAATCACTGTTGAGAAAGGGTTAAACGAAAGTAAAAATTAAACAGTTGAATGACTGATAAATACGCAACAATTTTTTTGTATTTCGATAAGGATACATTTTTTATAAAGAAATCAAGAGAACGCTACATTTTTAACAGTCTTTCTAAATAAAGTTTTCTGTTCTGAGGAGAACTAGGGTGTGGCGTACTACGTAATGTTGTAATTCATAATACAAGTTACAATAATTTAATGAAATAAATCGGATTTTATGTAATTTTTTTAAGAAAGACAAACATTCCCGGGTTACAAATAACCTGACACAGTAAGCGGAATATGTTGCTTGTGCCGTGGTGGAAGACTTAGTCAGCCGATGAATCGATCACGCGATGCCTGGGTGGGACCCAAACGCGTTGCCAACTCAGCCACTGACCTTGTATAAACTTTTCTTGTACCTATAAACTCTTAAGATAATAGATTTAGACGTTACGTGATCTTTGTCGAAAACAAACCACTTGAGAATTGTTCAAGTTCGGGCTTGACAACATGTTTTTTTTATGTAACAATAATATTGCACAAAAATTACGAAAAACGAACAATGGTCAAGTTAAGATGTTAATCGTCTGTATTTCCTATCGAAAGATCCTCAATAACAACAGCTTAACATTTGATTAATCGATAGTGACTAACTATGTAAATGGACTCCGGCACAGCTATCAAGAAGAGAGTCTTCACACTATTCGCCCGCCACAGACACTCTTCTTGATAGTCGGGGGGGCGGCGTGGGTTAGATTTTTATGCAAATCCATAGTTTTATTCCGAAATTGATGAAATTTTTCACACTTGACCTTCAAAGCAAGAAAAAGGTCACTGTCTATATTTAATTTCGAAAATCTCCGCGTAAAGCCCAGGCGTGGCCGTGGAATCCACTGTCTATATTTAATTTCGAAAATATCACTTAATTTTTATACAAATCTACATTTTATCTTGACAACGATTTAATCTTTGCGCACTTGACCTTCGAAACAAGGGAAAGCCTAAATTTTATTTTCAAAATTGTTTTTTTTGAAATTTAAATTCGCTCTAGATAGTGACGAAAAAAGGCTAAAAATTATGTATTTTCATAATAATATATATTCATATTTGTCAAAGAAATAACACACACAAAAAATTGAAAGCATTGAGATAGTTCAAATAATTAAAACGTCATCACCAAGATAGGAAAATGGTACCTATAATCAATGTTAGTTTAAAAAAGTACAGTAATAATTATCGTTCAAGAGCTTATACCTTACAACGGTTTTAAGAAATTATATATATAATATCATATTCCTGTTTAATTTTTTTGTTATTCCCTTTGCAAGAAAGAATATTACATTAAAACGTTTTTTTTTCGTATTTCTGAAACCTGTGCTTTAAAAAACCAAGAGAAAATAAAACATAATCAAATTCACTGATCAAAATTAGAAATAAAATAAAAAGTTATCAATAATGGAGTTACGTCGTTTTTTATTTGCGCGTTGATGTTTTTTAAAAGAAACTGTCAAACTCGAATGTGGAATTCTCAATAGTGTGAAAAACAAATTTCACGGACCAAAGTGAATAGATAGATATTACCACACTAATTTAAAAAAATAACACTTTTTGAATATGTCCAGATTATTTTTCCACACTGTACGTACGGTCTGAAAGAGATAAATGGCTATAGTAATTTAGCAGTCGACTCTCTGTACATGGTAATGGCTGTTTTCTTTCATTAGTCTCCGTGTATGTAAATGTGATAAATATAGAAATATCTTACTCGCTACAGTCTCGTCTACTCGTTAACTCCAATCTACAATCGCCACAGTCTCATCTACACTCATCCATTCGTTTACCTCTCCTTTCTGGTGATGTCAACTGAGTTGATACTACTTCTAAATATTTATGTGTTTATTAGTACATAATAATAATAAAACATTTATTGCTCATAGATCATTAGTATGTTACACATTTCTACATCATAGTTGAATTGACAATATTGGCAAAAAGGTCACTGCTTAGCTGTACATTCCAGATCGGGAATGCAGATGGTTTTCATATAAAAAATAAATGTCTCTAATATAATAAATGCACATATAGGTACTGGATGGTTCAAAAGTCAAAGTTATCCCTTAGAAGGCTGATATGCCAACTCATGAGGAACCAAAATATAATATGACTTTTGTAAAATGCTCTTAGTTTTTAAGATATTGTCTCTTTTATAATTTTCGTAAAAATTACAGCAGTTACAAAATTCCATATTCTTAGATTTTAACTTTTATTATGCAATTCTGAATAGTTCTGCTGTTGATCACAGTCCTCAATGAAACTAAGAGTTTCTATACCTTTGAAAAACAACTTTGTTTTGCCCGATTCATGAGATTTTTTTTTAATTAGTTAAATTCAACTAATTGTACTGTTAGAAAAATGTACCACACTTTTCTGACAAGTTTAATTATAAATGCTTATATAGTATTGTTTTTGAAATGGCTATGTAATATGTGCTGCATTTTACAATAGAACAAAAGAGTATTGCCTTTTTACCTTTTCAAAAACTAACACTAAATAAGCATTTTTTTTCAATATCTTGCAAGGTTAGCGGGGTATATTTTTTAACGGTATGAGGAGCCGAAATTAAATATTTAAAAAAAATAACTCATAGATCGGGGTCCTTGGCTAGGTATGGAAAACAGGAATTCGCCTCCTGATCGCAAATAGTGGTTTTCATCAGATCGCGTGGTACATAGTAGTTGGCAGTTGTTATAATATTATTTACCGTCAAGAATCATCTTCGTAGCGATAGCAGCGGGTAGTCCTACAGTCCTGGCCATAGCAGAATGCCCCCCATTGGCGGCCAGTTCTCCGTAGACCACCAGGTTGATGCCTCTCTGTTCCCTTCTGCTGTCTGGCCAAATGATGTCAACGACATGTCGCAGGATCACAAGATCACGCTCGTCCTTTCCTAAGAACCAAAACATGCTTACAAATATGTGTTTTTTTAATCCAAATGGTTTTAAGATATTTTGCGTTGGTGAGCTTGAAAAATGTAGTAGAAATAAGGTTATATTCATGTGTCATTATTTTCATCAATAATACTGTTTATTAAGAAAGGTAATAAAAAAAAAGGTTATGTTGAAGATAAGATAAGAATAAAACCACTTAAGGTTGCAATCCTACTAATCCTACTAATATTATAAAGGTGAAAGTTTGTATGGATGTGTGTTTGTTACTCTTTCACACAAAATCTACTGAATGGACTTTAAAAATTCTTTCACTAATAGAAAGCTAGATTATTTGCGTGATCTATAGGCTATATATATTGGTAAGCTCTTGCGTTATGAATAATCTTTGGCGTTATGAAATTATTTATCATACGTTTTCT
This sequence comes from Limnephilus marmoratus, assembly GCA_917880885.1. NCBI lineage: Eukaryota > Metazoa > Arthropoda > Insecta > Trichoptera > Limnephilidae > Limnephilus > Limnephilus marmoratus. Next base: position 54,960,774 of record OU862906.1, on the reverse strand, counting down.
GTCGCTAATAAAATCGATTTATTGCAAACGTCAGAAACCAATTGCCGCCTTGGAAACGATGTTTTTTTTTTTTTTATTAGGCAGCTCACCCTAAAAAGAGTACTTTGTTGGTGTCGTACTTAATAACTATCTCTAAAAATGAATCATCGAAATGTATGTATGCGCATAGACCCGAACGACTGCATCAAATTGGATATTTTTTTTGTTCCTTATTTTGTATAAAACTACGGTTGAGTTCTGGCATTATGAAAATTGTATACAAAATTATAATAGGTGGCATGCGAGCAGTTTGAATAATGAACGTATCGGGAATGAATGTGTGGAATGCGAGAGGTGAGTGGGGGGAGTGGGGTGGGGGGAGGGGGTGTTGGGAGGGTGTTGGTGGAGGGGGGAAGGGGAGAGGGTAGATATTGGGGGGAGGGGGTTAGGGGGGGGCAAGGGGGAGGGAAGGAAGGGGGAAAAGAGAAGGATGGAGGAGGGTGTGGGGAAGGGTAGGGGGTGGGGGAAGGAGGTTGATGGGGGAGTGGTGTGGGGATAGGGAATGTGGAGGGGTAGAGGGTGAGGGGAGTGGTGGGTGGAGGGAGTTGATGGGGGGAGTGGGGTGAAGGGAGTTGATGGGGGGAGTGGAGTGGAGGGAGGGAAGGTGGAGGAGGTGGAGTGGGTGGAAGAGGGAGGAGGGGGGTTGATGGATGAGTGGAGTGTAGAGAGGGAAGGTGGAGGGGGGAGAAGTGGGGGAATGGGTGGGTGGAGGGGTAGGGGGTTGGGCAGGGGAGTGGAATAGGGGGAGGGGTGGGTGGAGGGGGAGGGGGGTTGATGGCGGGAGTGGAGTGGGTAGATGGAAGGTGAAGGAGGCTGAGTGGGAATCCCCTAATACTATGCGAGCGAAGCCACGGGAAAAAGCTAGTACATAATATTATCACGCTTGGTAGTAGTTATATCTACATACCTAATAAATGAATGATAAAAATACGTTTAAATATATTTAAATGATCTACGATGATCATTTTAAAGTCATGATCTTCTGAATTAACCTGTTGAGAGTATTTTAGAATAATATTGGCGCAAGCGATTCTGACCTTGTCCTTAATACAGTTTCTTTATAATTAAGGGTTAAAATCGCATTTAAAAGCAAAGCCCGCTGGATGACAGATGAGAGGTTAAGTTTCAAAACAATCACATGAATCTTCCACTTTTTATTGACGACGTCATGATGCTGCTCTGATTTTGTTGTCGCTTGGAAACAAATCTACATGTTTTTCACGTGGTTAGTCTTTCATCTGACCGTTTTATTTCGCGTCTTCAAGTTCTAGTATTATGGTACAGTAATGGTGTTACCTAAAGCCAGCCTCTTGGACAGGTAGTGACTGAGGGTGTCGAGCGGCGAGCCCAGCTTGTGCACGGGCTTCTCGTCCAGCAGGCCGAGGCTTTCAAGGGCAGCCACCCCCTCTGCACCCCCTCGCTCGGTTGCGCGCGTCTTCAGGTTCTCGTAGAAGATGTTACTGTCGGCGAGACCAAGCAGTTCGCAGACGTACTGACGCTAAAATGAAAAGGTTAACAAATTTTATAACAAATTAATTTATTTGTAAATGGCGGCAAATCTTAAGGGTGTTACACTAAAATGCCAATAAACCACTGGTTTAACAAACAATTTGTTTTTTTTTTTTTAATACGGTATTTTATTATATATTTTATTTTAAACTACCTGACCCGACGAACTACTTACCGCCTCAGAATCAATAACTGTTGTGTTAACTTTTTAGCTGAATAAAATTCAGTTTTTTATTGAGTTAAATTATACAATGAAGCAATTATCAATGTGCAACTGTCCGTGTTTTGTTTTTGTCAATATCAGAGATGGCATTGTCTACGGATTTATATATTTGTGATTTTCTTAGTTTTCCACTTACTTACGGGAATTACGTTTCATTTTCTTTATACGGGTGAGGGAGATTTATTATAATTATTGTAATTTTTTCCTTTGGAGGGCTGCAGACGTGCAGACATACGTTCACCGTTTGTCTCATTATCAACTGTTGACATTTTGTGTTTAAGAAAGAGGGGCAGCATTATATGTTTAAGAACAAAAGCAAAACAATCAGCGCATTGACATTTGACGTTTTTGAATTTTTGGCATTCACTCACTATTCAATACTCAGTATTAGACTTATTACAATACTAGCTTTTTCCGGCGGCTTCGTTCGCATGGTATTAGGGTTATCCCACTCCGCCTCCTCCACCTTCCCTCTCCACACTCCACTCCCCCCAATCAACCTCCCTCCCCACTCCTCCTCCACCCACCCCTCCCTCCCTCTCCTTCTCCACCAACCCCTTCCCCACCCCATACCCCTCCCCACTCCACCTCCCCCCCATCTTCCTCCACCCCTTCCCCTTCCTTCCCTCCCCCTCTCCCACCGCACTCCGCCTCCTCCACCTTCCCTTCTCTCCACTCCACTCCCCCCATTAACCCCCTCCCCCTCTCCCTCCACCCACCCCTCCCCTCACCCCCTACCCCTCCACATTCCCTCTCCACACACCACCCCCCCCATAAACCCCCTTCCCCCCACCCTCTACCCCCCCCACACTCTTCTCCATCCTTCCCCTCTCCCCTTCCTTCTTTCCCCCCTCTCCTTCCCCTAACCCTCTCCCCTTTCCCCCTCTACACTCACCCTCCCAACACCCCCTCCTCCCTCCCCTCTCCCTCTTTTCACCCCTCGCATTCCAAATATTCATTCCCGATACATTCAGTTTTCAAACTGCTCGCGTGCCACCTATTATAATTTTTTATATAAATTTCATAATGCCTGAACTCAACGGTAGTTTTATACAAAATAACGAACAAAAAAGACAAATTATCCAATTTGGTGCAGTCGTTCGAGTTTATGCGCATACATACATTTCGGTGATTCATTCTCAGAGATAGTTATTAAGTGCGACGCCAACAAAGCACTCTTTTTATGGTGAATTGCCTAATTTTAAAAAAAAATCGTTTCCAAGGCGACAATTGGTTTGCTATTTTCTGACGTTTGCAATAAATCCATTTTGTTAGGGACAAAAAACGTATGATAAATAATTTCATAACGCCAGAAATTATTCATAACGCCAGAGCTTACCAATATATATAGTCCATGGTACTCGCAAATAATGTAGCTTTCTATTAGTGATTGAATTTTTAAAATCCATTCAGTATTTTTTGCGTGAAAGAGTAACAAACATACATCCAGACATACATACATCCATACAAACTTTCTCCTTCATAATATTAGTAGGATTGCTGCAGCTCTTTCAAAAAATGAGAATCATTCCATGCAAAATGCATGAGGAAAATAATTTCTTTTTTCCAATGTTTTAAAAAAAAATTGAAAATTTATCATTTATTTAAACTTATTTGTATTACACGCTTAAATTCCAGAGAAAAATAAATTGAACGTAACTAGAACTAGTATTTCTGGACCTAAAGTCAATTAAGACAAAATAATCTACAAAAAGTGTCTCAGCTGAGCATTTTCCTCTTCTATACGCGTGCTGGAAATTCCGCTTTCGCTATTTCCACATTTTTTGTTTCGTTTCTAACGAGTTTGAATCTCATTGACCGGTGATTCAATTAAAAATTAAACACTCGACCTTTTTTTAATTTACACTGAACAATTAAACCGCATTGTTTCTTTGTTATTCACATTGAATGAATAAATCTATTTCAGTGTTCAGATGCAAACCAATTACTTCGTTAAACTTTGTGTAAAACTTAACAAAATTGACGGTTGCGAAGAACAATGTCAGATATGCAATTTTTTGGTTTTACAGTAGAGCTTTTAAAAGTATCGGTTTTGAATTTTCTTTGTTTTTAGTATTTTAGTTCTTTTGATTTTTTGTATTTCATCTGATTCCATTAACAAATCCGAAAATTCAGACTTTTAAATCAACGAAATAAGCATCTACAAATTAGCCAAAAGAACAATTTTAAATTTTTAGCAGATCCGACATTGTTCTTCGGGACCGTCGACATTAACACTCACCAGATATTGTTCGCATTTTTCTAAAAGTCTCTTAGTTAACATAATACATCTATAAATAATTAAAGTATTTCAATACGAAATGACAATTAAAACCACCTCATCTGCCCACATCCAGGAAGCCCTTTTCGGATGAACTTTTAAGTCTACTTCTAAACAGGTGGAAAACCCATTCGTTTACTTCCTACGATTAGAACCCTGACATATGCCTTTAATGCTTGATTCCACTATTTTGTTGAAGGTGTTTTTTTTTTCTCGAAAAACTGGTGTAATATAGAAGTCCCAGAGAGAGAGGTCTCTTCGTTGTTTTTCGTTTTCATGTAAAACGCGCGAGTAGGAAGATTTTTAAATTCTCGTACGACCTCTCTCTGGGAATTCCATAAAATCGCTCAGAGTGCAGTCAAACCGCCCTACATAATTGGCTCTAATAAGGCCCTTCCATTATGTAAACGCGAACAGGTTCAAACCACGGAACACTGTTGAAGGGGAGCCACTCTACCTATTCCAGGCCCCCTAGCATGGTCGATCGATATAAGTTTTATCAAAAATGTCGGTAACTTGCCATCGCTCCCGAGCACGACTGCAGGCCGCTAACGAATAAACAACAGTGTTAAGAAATTAAAGTTGATATTTAGTTGAGCAAGGGTTGAAATGTTTCTCCGCTTTTAACAAAGAGGTCAGGCATAGTTGTGGTTCGAGGATTTACACATAGATGTCAGGGTTGGCTATAGTCTTCCCTCCCAAATGGACCCTGTTGTAAATTTATAAATAGGATGAATTCATTATTTTCTACCTCTTTCTGCATTAGTTTGCCTTTAAAAGGAAACGTTATATTATCGGTCCGTTGGGGAGATATTAATATTGGATTGTTGTATATTCTTTGCCAATAAATTTATCTTTGATCTACCTTGGAATTCTTGTTGAAGTTTTTAAGACCTAAAATTTTACATTTGATTTTAATCGAAGCAAAACCTAACATTTGATCCTTCGTGCCGGATTAACGATTGAATCGCGAGTGATAAAAGAACCAGCATCTTCAACATTCATCAAGAGAGATCTTCAGAGAAAAGGGCAAGTGACCAATTCCCATTCCTATATACCTTATTTTCCCAGGCAGGAGAGCATGATTGATGGAGTACATAACCGTATTTCTTTGTTTGTTTTAAATTTATTTAAAAAAAACGGGCTGATTATTGCTGTGGTGTTAAATTGATTTCATACCCAACAGCAACATTGTAGTAATCGATAAAAATTGTTACATCAATGTAAAAAGAAGTTTTAGAATACTGAGAAAGTATTTTAAACTTCATAAATGATTAATTACGAATGATTATTTGAAAATACGTAAGTTAAAAATTCGAATTTTACCGCGAGGCGGTTGTTTAAACGCAGCCGTAAGCCTAACGCATGCGCGGTAGGAACAAATAACAAATAATATTATTCTTAATTTTGACAGCTAACGGGCTGTGGCATTTTGCGAGATAAGATTCATTTCATGGTTAAAATTCATTGTTTATCGGTTAATAAGTAAAATTCTGTGATCAAGGGCAGTGCACGTGTAGTGATTAATTACAAGTGATTATAATTTAACGTTTGTGTTCTGTGAGTACCTTATTTTTGATATTTAAAAAATGGATCTCAAAACATTAGTGGCCCAGAGGGGAATCTGTAAAGCTAAATTAACTCGATTCAACGAATACATCCAAGGAAATAATTTGTCGCAATCTGAAATTGAAGTCAGGTTAAAGAAACTCGAACCAATTTTAGATTCTTTCGATATAATCCAAGATCAAATTGAAGCGCTTTCAGCGGACGAATTGGCTAAACCATTGGAAAGGCAAGCATTTGAAAATTCCTACTATAGTCTTGTTGCCAAGGCTAAAGATAAATTGTTAATTAAGGTTCCGAATGCAATTTCACACAATATTAGATTGCCTATTTTAGAGTTGCCTAAATTCGACGGCTCCTATGAAAAGTGGTTAAATTTTAGAGATACTTTTGTAGCTCTGGTTGAAAATAACCCATCCTTAGAAATTATTCAAAAGTTGTATTATCTGCGATCATGCCTGGAAGGTGACGCGGCTAAATTATTGATATCATTGCCAAATCACCAAGACAATTATTACACGGCCTGGGAAATGTTGACCAGCCGATACCAAAATACAAAATTTATTATACATAAGCACGTGGAAGCATTATTCAAATTGCCTGAAATAAAATTTGAAAATTCCACAGCATTAAGGAATCTTATTGATGAATCCGAATTACATTTAAAATCGTTGAATAATTTAAATATACCCACCGAAAATTGGGATATTATTTTAATATATTTATTGTCACATAAACTAGATAGCGAAACTCGAAATCATTGGGAAACATTTGCAACCAAAGATAACCTACCTACATATAAGGAGTTTATAAAATATTTATCAGATCGCGTCCAGATTTTAGAATTTGCCGGGATTACTGAAGCAAAGGTTAATCAAAATAAAACATTCCCTGTCAAGTACAGAAAGGAAGCTATGATTTCATTAACGCCGCAAATGATAAAATGTATTATTTGCAAAGGCGATCATAGGATTTATAATTGTAAAAAATTCTTAATATTAAATGCTAAGGATCGAATTATAAAGATACGTCATTTAGGTGCTTGCTTGAAATGTTTGTGCCTAGGTCATAAACTAAAGGAATGTAAAAGTAAATACAACTGTCGAATATGCGAAAATAATTCGCACAATACATTGTTACATTTAAAAAAGGAAATAGATAATTCATCTCATAATAAGTCTCCTCAGAATAATGATACACAATCAACATCAAATAATGAAGTTTTAGTTACCAATCATTCAGCGAAGGTATCTAATAATTTTATTTTGTTATCTACGGCCGTTATTAAAGTGTTGAATAATAATGGAAACTTAATTAAGGCAAGAGTATTATTGGATAGCGGAGCGCAGTCTAATTTTATCTCAGAGAAATTCGAAGCTAGGTTGCAATTAAAACCCAAAAGTGCAAACATACCGATTACCGGAATACAAAACAGAATATTGAATATTAAGAAAAGTGTAAATTTAAGGATTTTTTCAAGCTATTCACCTTATGAAAGAGACATAGAATGTCTCGTTTTGAAGGAAATAACGAGTAATCTGCCGCAAATTTCTTTTCAGAAAAAGGATGCTAGCGTACCTGATGGTCTACAGTTAGCGGATCCTACCTTCTACGAAACAGGCTCCATAGATATGCTACTCGGAGCGGAAATCTTTTGGGAAATTTTGAAACAAGATCAACTACGAAATGGAGACTCAGGACCTGTACTGCAGAGAACGGAATTCGGGTGGCTGGTGTCAGGACCTATCGTCACAACAAAAACAAAAAGGCCAGTAAAATCTTGTCACCTATCATTAAATATATTACATAAACAAATGGAAAACTTCTGGAAATTAGAAGAATTCCCGCCGGTGAAGCACCGGAGCCATGAGGAGCGAGCGTGCGAGGAAATGTTCAAGGACACGCATAAAAGAAATGACGAAGGTCGTTTTATGGTAAGCTTACCGCAGCGCCCCTGTGTTAAACAGTTAGGCGAAACACTGCCTATGGCAGAAAAGAGACTTTGCAATTTGCAAAGAAAATTTTCTTCAAATCCTGACCTGATGAAAAAATATAAAGAATTTATGCAGGAATACATAGACTTGGGTCATATGACCCGGTGCGAGGCACCTTCTAATGAAAAAAATTATTATTATTTACCACATCATGCAGTAATAAAAGAATCAAGCACTACCACGAAGACTCGAGTAGTATTTGACGGTTCTGCAAAATCATCCACTGGTATATCCTTAAACGATGCGCTCATGATAGGACCTGTTTTACAGAAAGATTTAGCTGCACAATTGATATGTTTCAGAAAGCACCAGTACGTGATAACAGCAGACATAGAGAAAATGTACAGACAGATATTGGTGCGACCCGAAGACAGGGATCTACAGCGTATAATATGGAAAAATTTCCCGGAGGAGGAAATTCAGCATTATCAACTTAACACCGTTACCTACGGTCTGGGGCCGTCTTCATTTTTGGCAACTAGATGCCTTGAGCAGTTGGGAAATGAAAATATGTCATCAAATCACAAGGTCAGTCAGATTATAAAGAATAATTTTTACATGGATGATTTGCTTACTGGTGATGAAACAGAAGAAAGCTGTTTATTAATTAAAGAGCAATTAATATCTATCATGGCATCCGCTGGAATGAACTTGAGAAAATGGCGATCAAATTTGCCCTCATTATGTTCAAAGCAAGAAAGCATGTCGGATATGATTATTAGTACAGATTCAAATGACAGCAAAATATTAGGCTTGTCATGGAATAACCAACAGGATAATTTCTTATACACGGTGAAGTTAATAAAAAATCCAATTGTTAGCAAACGACAAATGCTATCAAGCATTGCGTCCATATTTGACCCTTTAGGATTAATAGGTCCTGTCACTGTTGTTGCTAAATTGTTGATGCAAAAATTGTGGCAGACGAAGGTTCAGTGGGATGAGCCTATTCCACATGACATGTTGAAGACATGGGAAGCTTATGTGAGTGAACTGCCTCAATTAAATAATTTAAGAATAGGTAGAAAGATTCAATGTCAAGATCATGTAAATTTACAGCTACATGGATTTTGTGATGCCTCAGAGAAGGCATATTCGGCCTGTGTCTACCTGATGTCTACTGATAAATTGGGTAAGAGATACTCCAATTTGATAATGTCCAAGTCACGGGTAGCACCTTTGAAAAGCGTGTCTCTACCCAAATTAGAATTATGTGGAGCTGTATTATTGACAAAGTTAGTGAATTATATTAAAGAAGCTATATGTACACCGGATATACATACAACATACTGGTGCGATTCTCAAATAGTACTGTGCTGGGTCAGGGAGCAGCCTGCAAGATGGAACACTTTCGTTGCGAATCGGGTGGCGGAAATCCAGGAAACCAGTCAGCCGGAGCAATGGAAACATGTAAGGTCGGAAGACAATGCAGCAGATGTGCTCTCCAGAGGAACCGGTGTTTCACAATTGTTAATTTCCAGCATTTGGTGGCATGGTCCAGCTTGGCTGATACTGGATTCAGCGTGCTGGCCGAATGCTGACACATTTTGTATTGATCCGCCAGAGATCAAGACAAGCTCGGCACTGTTGTCTGCAGTGAAACAGGACTGGGACATTTTTAATAGATATTCTAGTTTTTCCAAATTACAAAGAGTAACGGCATACATTATTAGATTTCAGTTTAATTGTAAAAACCCTTTGCAGCGCCGCTATGGTAAATTAACAGTTAGTGAGTTGGAAAATTCAGTAAATAAATTAATATCTCGGGCGCAATCATACTGTTTCAGCGTCGAAATTCGAGCTTTAAATAATGGCGGTAATATACCTAGAAATAGTTTTTTAAAATCATTAGATCCTTTTATTGAAAGGGATCTAATTCGAGGGGGGGGAAGACTCTCCAAAGGTAAAATGGTAGATGAAAACCAGCAGCACCCAATTATATTACCTTCACATCATAAAATAACAGAGCTAATTGTAAGACACTATCATTACTTGAACTTACACTCGGGAACGCAGTCATTATTGGCGTTGATTAGAATGAAATTTTGGCCGATTAAGGGAAAGAATGTAGTAAAAAGGATAATTAAAAAATGTATAATTTGTTATAGATGTAATCCCAAACCGGAACAGCAGTTGATGGCCGACCTACCAGCTGAAAGAATAACTGAATGTAGGCCATTTCAAATGACAGCGGTCGACTATTCCGGTCCAATACTGATAAAGTCGGGTATTCACAGAAAAACCCATAGCGTTAAATCATATATTTGCTTATTTGTATGCATGGCATCTAAGGCAGTGCACTTAGAAGTGGTGCTGTCTTTGAGCGCAGAAAGCTTTTTAAACGCTTTGAAACGATTTATCTCGCGTCGTGGTAGACCAAGTAAAATGTTCTCAGACAATGCAACCAATTTTAAAGCGGCTAATAATGAATTAAAGGAAATTTATAATTTTTTAAATATGTCTAATGATAAAATTGATAAATATTTATCCACATTAGGTATTCAGTGGAGATTTATACCGCCTCGTGCCCCGAACTTTGGGGGGCTATGGGAAGCCGGGATAAAATCAGTTAAACATCACTTAAAAAGAATAACAAGTATCGCTTCATTAACGTACGAAGAAATTAGTACGGTGTTATGTCAAATTGAATCTTGCTTAAACTCCAGGCCACTGACTCCCTTATCAAATGACCCTTATGACCTTAATCCCTTGACCCCTGGTCACTTTCTCATAGGAACTAGTATGGCAGCGATTCCAGAGCAAAATTTGGAACATATCACGTTCAATCGATTAAATAATTACCAAAAACTAATACAAATTGTTCAAATGTTTTGGTCGAGGTGGCGGAAGGAGTACCTGGCAGAGCTACAAACCAGGAACAAATGGACTAACAGGAGTCAAGGACAGTTACAGCCTGGCGACATGGTAATACTGAAGGAGGACAACGTCCCTTCTTGCTACTGGAGGCTGGGACGGGTGAGCGCCGTACATCCTGGCGCTGATGGACGAGTTCGCGTGGCGACCATCATCACTTCGAAGGGCATAATCCAGAGGGCCATTTCAAAATTATGTCTGCTACCAATAGAAGACAACGGACCCGACGCAAATGATGTTCATACAAAAACTGAAGAAGAAAATAATTGAAGGTTCCACAAGAAAAAACTCGACGCAGAAATCTAATAAACTTCCCGCAAGTAAAACCAAGTGGCAGTGAAAAGTTATTTTCTAAAAAAGTTATTTTAAAAAAAAACAATGTTTCAAGATATAAATCAAGATTTAAATAATTAATTTAAAGCAAAACTACAAATTTAATTTAAATCAAAAACAGCAAGAGGCTTAAAATTCAAATTTAAATATCAATTTTTCTACACACTTCAAGATTCAAGATGGAACCATATCCGAACATTCAAACCTAGAAGGAAGACCAAGGAGCTTCGCACGTCAAGATCTCAAGATTGCTATTTATTTATTTTTTATTGTTAAAATTAGAAATTTTTGTTTTTAAATGAAGTTATAATGTTTATTAATAATTAGATTATTATTAATAGTTCTTAGAAATAGGATAGTTTTTATTTGGAAATTTTTATGGTTTAGTTAAAGTTAAATTATTATTATTTTTTGTTTCTTCCAAATTGATTTTAGCATATGTTTATATTTAGGTGTTTTATTTTTTATCCTTATTTTTTTTGATATTTTAGAAAAAGTGACCTCCGTTCCCTTTTTCGGGGGGAGTATATGTTAAGAAATTAAAGTTGATATTTAGTTGAGCAAGGGTTGAAATGTTTCTCCGCTTTTAACAAAGAGGTCAGGCATAGTTGTGGTTCGAGGATTTACACATAGATGTCAGGGTTGGCTATAGTCTTCCCTCCCAAATGGACCCTGTTGTAAATTTATAAATAGGATGAATTCATTATTTTCTACCTCTTTCTGCATTAGTTTGCCTTTAAAAGGAAACGTTAGATTATCAGTCCGTTGGGGGGATTTAATAATTTATTTGGATTGGAATTGTTGTACATTATTGCCAATAAATTAATTTTGTATCTACCTTGAATTTCTTGTTGAAGTTTTTGAAGACCTAAAAACTTACATTATTTGATTAATCGAATCAAAACCCTAACAAACAGTTTACGTCAAATATATTAGGAACCCCAAGTCATTGTGAACTATTGTTTGTTCGTTAGCGGCCTGCAGTCGTGCTCGGGAGTGATGGCAAGTTACCGACATTTTCGATAAAACCTATATCGATCGACCATGCTAGCATCCCAGAATTACACATGGTTGCTAAACATAGCAAAAATTGTTATGCTTAAAAGGAAACCGGGCGGCATTTTGCCCGTACAAACTTATTCCCCAATTTCATCACCAGACCAAATATTTTTGTTTATGTGATATAAGTAGATATCGACCACTAACGAGTACCTTTGCTTTTTGGAGTGAATCTTCTATAGCCCTGCTGTAATTTGGATTTCGGATGAAAGGAAATAACCGCGCTCATTGGCCGCTTTGATTAAGATGTCTCTTTTAAAGGCTCCTATTGGTTAAGATATGAAACGGAAATTACGCTAGGTCTGAGCTCATTGGTCGCTTTGATTATGACCTCACTCTTCAAGTATTGGTTGAGATTGTTTTGGTAAAGTTTCGCATCTCCCGCGTGTAAACTGCTCTCGATGTTTTTCATTTTTTGGTAAAGTTACTTCTCACAGGAGTTGAGACTTTATTTAGGTATTATCAACCGCAGGTGCAGTTATCCCTTTCGCTTAGTATGCGGGGGGGAGGGGGGGTATAATCGAAAGTGCCAGTGGAGGTAATCCACCTCTTACCCGCCCTGGTATAAGTAACTGATGGTTACTCCTTCAAGGCTCTCGCAAGATTCTAATTTTTTTGATTAAACGAAGCTACATTTATTTATTTTGAACGAATCTAGACCTCCAGTGTCCATGCATACGTTGTTAGTAAGCAGTATGCAAGTGCTTAACAGGATAAACAAAATGCAAAAAATAGGTTAGTAAGACAAATATAAATTAAACAGGGCAAAAGAAAAACTCATTCATGAGACTCCATGACGCGGAATTGCATCTGTAAAAAACCTGCAAGCACCTGTATAAAATAGAGAACATAAGAAATACAATAAATCTCAAATCAATTGGCAAGTACCAACAAAAAATGTGAATGGCTTTCGGTCTGACCATAAACTACACTTAGCTTCCGTGTCCCTTAGCCAACCACTCAGTGAAGCCTCAAAGAATGTTAACTGAATATTTGGGGTAAAGTACCCGAAGACTAAAAGAAAATTCAGCGTTGGGTAGTCAGAGGCAGGACAAAGGACAGTCAAGGTCGTGTGATCAAACCTCAAGCCTGCACATGTCATTGGGGGAGGCGCAGATAGATTTGAGAAGGATCTGCAAAATTAATAATGTAACTAAAGATGAAGCAGGGACGAGGTCCAGCACACCCCCATACGGGGATAGGGAAAAAAATAAAAATTTGGAGTTCAGTTCATCTAAAAAAACATTGAAATAGTTAAAGACAAACAAAACAAAACTAGGAACATGGCATAAATTAACAGGTAGTATAGTAAATATAAACACAGCAAATCGCAAAGCAATTATATACATTTTTGAAAATATAATGAACAAAATAACATAACGCAAATGTAAAATATAACATATAACTTATAATATATAATAAAATAAAAGAAATAACATATTACAGAAACACAAAACACATAAATCATAAAAAATAAATCCAAGCGGTAAATGTAAAGGAATAATGAAGAGTGTCCGTGAATTCAGAAGCAAAATACACCTGGTACCTAAGTTGTTTTACAGCTACTCAGCGACTCTAAGAACAGGCCATCTCTCAACCCAGATGTTCGTGAATTTCCTCAGGCACTCAAAATTCACCTTATTCGAGACGAGATCTGTATTCCAAGCAGGTCTCGTAATAACTTGTAAACCATCAATCATTTCGTCTCGAGCATCCGTCAAAATCTCACAGTGCCACAAAATGTGCTCGGCTGTTTGGTCGGTATCACCACAAGCGCAATTAGGATGGGATGATAGAGCCAGTCTGTGAAGTCTACCTCTAAACTCCCCATGCCCAGAAAGCAATTGGGTGATATGGTGGTCCATTAAAAGATATGCCCCTTCCATTCTGATTTTAACTGATGGGAAGAAGGAGAAGGTCCACCTTCCCATATTCGATCTATCCCATCTCATCTGCCATTCACTCAGCGTTTTTATTCTCATCATCTTTAGAAGTTCAGGGAGAGGCACTGCTCCACCAGGTATTAATTCAATACCAAGGTGGTTTACAGGTCTTCCTCTTTTCAGACACTTTTTTGTCAAAACTTCCCTAATTTCTAAATCGATTGGCAAAATGCCGGCCAAAATTGGCAAAGCATCCGATGATACTGTTCTGTAGGCTCCTGAAAGCGCCAGTAAGGGGATTCGCTGGCCCCTCTTAAGCGCTGAATGAATAAGTGAATTACCCAGTCGATGTTCCCATACACAGGCACCGTATGAAACTTGTGCCACATATACGCATCTGTATAATAGACGGAGCGCAGGGAAACGTAAACCCCATTCAGCAGTTGAGATTCTTCTCAGTTTTAAGAAGAGAGCCTGGGCCTTACTAGAAACGCTTTTAACGTGAGTCAAGAACGAGGATGATCTGTCTAATGTAACGCCTAAATATTTAGTACTCTCTACAAAACGGATTGCAGTATCTCCCATTTTTATGAAAGGGTTTCTACCTCTACTGAGGGAGCCTTTCATAAGGAGACCCACGGTCTTATGGGGAGCGAAAGTCAGTCTGTTTTCCTTTCCCCAGTTAAGAATCATATTCAAACCTTCTTCAGCTTTATTTTCAACTTCTTTTCTACTGTCCCCAGAGACCAAATAAAATTTGTCGTCTGCGTAATCAATCGCAATAGTGCCTTCAGGTAAGGGTAACCTGGAGGAGTCATCGAATAAAATATTCCAGAAATCCGGTGCAAGGGGAGTGCAATCGAAAGTGCCAGCAACGGTTTGCTAAAATACCTATTTTTAATCAAAATTCTCAGCGACCGAGTTTTCTCTTAATTTTATTACATACGACTGTCGCAGCCTAACACTCACAGCTACCTAAAAAATACTCGTCGGCAAAAGAAGTAGAAAGTAATAATTTAGTATTTCTTTGAAGAAACAGACGTTGAATCTGGGTCATTTCAAATCCAAGCAAAGCATCATCCGAAATGTCACTTGACGTCCGAGAATTATAATTTCGCTAGTTTTCCCTCCCTCGAGTGTCGCCAAGCAAGTTACAAAGGCCCCAAATAACGGTCATCATTGCAATCCCTTGAGTGAAATTTACAAATTAGCCTAAACAGTCAGACAGTCAATGACCCTATCTTCTAGAGCTGTATACAGGGTGTTAAGGGACGTGCTTGACTTACTCTAACCAGTGATTCCTGACATTATTTGGAGAAAAAATGTTATATTGTGAGTTATGAACTTCATCATTGGTCGATGGACGTAAACATTTTGTTATTTCTGAATAACTTCGCTGTTTTTCAGGGGAGATTAGTTTTATAATAATGATATCAGGGATTAATTTGACTAACTTCTCATAGTGAATCATTTAAAATTAGTATTTTTGAATGTAGCTATTACTTTGTGGTTATCCATTATAGAATAATGAAATAATTTTACTTTGTATAAACCACTTATTTGATGTGCAAATCCGACCGGTTTCGGAACAAACGTTCCTTCGTCAGGGAAAGCTTATACTAATTTAAATTTAAATTAGTATAAGCTTTCCCTGACGAAGGAACGTTTGTTCCGAAACCGGTCGGATTTGCACATCAAATAAGTGGTTTATACAAAGTAAAATTATTTCATTATTATTTAAAATTAGATTTGAACCGTAAATCAAAATAATCTGTTTATGTAAACCCTGAACCAACAGACCGATATTTTTGGTTTAGGCATTTTATATAAATCCAAATTGGATCTGCGGATTTTTTTAAATTATATATATTCAACGACTTCCTCCGTACGAGAGGTAGTGATCCGGACGTCGCAGATTCAATTCGCGGCGAGTAGAAGTAAATTTTATGTGATTGATTTGTGTTTTTTCACAATTTATTAGTTTAAAAATAATATCAGGTATATTTGCTGCACCTTCCAGGATGAAAAATATTTTCAGTATCGCCCTGGTGTAAGACCACCATTTAGAAGTGAAACGTTGCTTTTAATGGCTTTAGCCATGTTTAGTGACTAGATGTGAACAGCCAGGTACTTCCCCAACTTCCTCTTCCAAAAAACTCCATCTCCTTTCCTTCCCACTACCTTCAGCGTCACAACTTGCGTCGCAACCCCAAATGTGAATTCCATAGTCTCACTGACTACAAGCGGTTAGAAGCAGTTGGGACTCTTATAGGGTATTCACATTTAAAAAAAAAAACAAATGTAATTTTTTTATATAAACCATAAATATGGGATAAACGATGAAATCTAGGAAGATACACGGACTTTAAACCACAGTAAGCAATTCACATGTTTCAGTACTAATATTTGGAGGTATGATATTTATTAAATCGAATGCCCAAATCGAACACCAATCGCCTATCGCACATGTGATTATTAAGATTTGAACAAAGGAGTGATAAATATCGAATGACGCCAGGTAGAAACTACTAACTGGTACTAAATAAAACATTAATAAAACATTCTGCAATCTGCTTTACTGTGGTTATTGGGTGAGTAGAGCTGAAAGGTATCCTCGTTTATGTGCTCAGGTAAGAAAAGCTGTTCAATGATTTCTTAATTTTATTTGGTCAGTATTAAAAAGGGATAGGTACCTGCGAGTACATAATGTATTCGATGAAAATGTATGCATATTGTGAAATGGGGTTGAGTGCTTTTAGACATTGTGACGTAATCCTTTTAAACATCTAATCACTTTAATCGAACGTTTACGTTTAATGCATCCATAGAGTTATACAAGTGGTTTTAAACAGTTAGACTTCATTAATTGAAACGTGCATTAAGGAGTAGGTACCTACAAAAATTACCAAAAAATGGAAACCAGCTTATTACGGTGTAATAAGCAAAATTGACACAAGACATTGCGCAATGGAAGGGAACAATGATAATCCTATTTGGTAGGGGTCGATGACGAAATAAGAGGACTACAGGCTACCATAAAAATTGTAAATCAATGGAATTTACCAGTTTGTTGCAATCACTTGGTAACCTCAACAGAAGTATGATAAGATAAGAGTGAAATGGATTCCAAAGCAAAAATGCACTTTCCATCTTCATCTTCACGATTTACTTATGACAGGACAATGGAAATCCCAGTTCTAAGAAGTATAAATAATGTAAGTTAACAATTGTTAAAAATTTGCCTCCGTGCTTCCGAGGTAAGACTCTCTACTCCCAATCCGAAGGTCACGGGTTCGAACTCGCATCCACAAATAAGCGTTTTTTATTAATTTGTGGTATTTCACGATTTACTCATTTAAAAACAATATATAGTATATTTGTGGGACGATCCAGAGTGGAAGATACTCCGAGTATCGCCCTGGTGTAAGACCACCATTCTGAAATGTAACGTTGCTTGAAATGGCTTTAGCCGTGTTTGGTGACCAGATCTGAATAGCCAGATACTTCCTCACCTTCCTCTTCCTCATCTCCTTCCTCTACCTACTACCTTCAACCTCATAACATACTCCAATTGGGGATATTGTGAGGTGGATGGTAGTAGGTAGGGGATAGATATATATATACATATATTCATACCTTAAATCTTTCTGATCATACAATTATGATTCTTATTTGTGAAAACGAACCTAGAATAACTTAAGGAAACCCGATTAATGGGTCAATACAATCCATACATTCGAGATCATTCCGAATATCCGGTCTGGATGACCAAAAGTTGACCAGACAGTAGAACAACTAAATGTACATACCCAAGTTATTTCCGGTCCATCAGGATGCAGCATGGGGTGAGGATTGGGGTCGATGAGACCCAGAAGCTGCATGCACCGAACACACTCTGCATAACCTGTTTGAAAAAAAGGATTAATTTCAATTATTTAATTTTCTTTATTAAATATTTTTATGTTTTTACAATGAATATACAATTTTTACATGTTATAAGTTATAACTGAATACCGTAAAGAGAGAAGGCGTGAAGAGTGTTTGGTGAAGGAATATAGCTCAATTATATAAAATCATGTAAGTAAGTAAACAATGAAATATTACAAACAATAACAAAAAGACAAGCTATTTACGGTTCAACGTAAGAAACAGAAACGGTTCAAAGTGAGAAAGAAAAGAACAGATTCAATATAGATTTCTAAATTTAAAAAAAAAATCATAAAAGATGTTATATTATATAACAAAATCCCTTCACAACTAAAACTGGGTGGAGTGTCATCCTTCGGTAACAAAATAACAAAATGGTTACTAGATTTATGCAGGACAGAGTCAGAAATATTATTAAAAAAATGTTATTTAATAATTATGTATTACAAGCACCTTATATATATTTCTTTTCTTTTAAATTTTTTCTTTTCTTTTATTTTCTTTTATTTAATGTTTTTCGTGTTTAATCACTTCGGATACACTTTTTCTTGTTAATTAATCGATTCCAGAACCTATTACTCCACTGTATAATTACATAATGCAAATTGTGAAGCTTAATTTTACTTAATACTTTATGAATGATAATGTACCTACCAACCTAATATGAATATATAAATTTGACTGTACTAGAACGGGATACCTTCCTAGTTGGACAGTCAAAGCTTCCTTATACTGAATGTATTTTAAAACAAATAAAATAAATATGGACCCTAATAGAAAATTTACGTAATTTTACGATTAACGAAATTCATAAATATTTTCGATAATTTTCAGATTGCTTTAAAAATGTCCGTAGTTAATGGATCCGTAACGACGTTTACAATTACGTTTACATTTAGATTCCTCATTCACTCTGAGAACTCTATTTCTATGTTATATCATCAATTAAATTTTTTGATTCATCAATCCATACCACTACGCAAACAAGGGTATCTTTAAAATGATTTAATATTCATTTTTGTTAATTATTTAAAAGTAATACGTTTTGATTTAAAAAATCCCATTTTTTGTTGTTTGCGAAAATTCCAGTTCTAGTATCAAAAAACTCAAAATTATTGCAAGTACTTAAATAACCTTTGTATAATTTGTCGTCATGAAAAATGCAAGACAAATTCAACCCACCATGAATTTAGAAAACTATAGCTTCTGTTCTTCACCAATTATATATATTGAATGACATTAATATGCAAATAACTGTTTTATCTTCTCAATCAAATGAACTGTTTTAATTAAAACTGTGAAACAAATTCCTCTAGCAAACTATCGTTCATTTAATGGCTGTGGTTAACTGCTGCTGAACTGCGGTTTAACTTCACTTTTTGTCGGACATTGTTTTAGCGCTTTAAATAAATTTGCACTGCGTTTTTCCACCCAAGCCTGAAGATGTTACGAACCATGGATGACCTCGGCCCCATTTGACTTCGAAACCAAATAATATTATTGTTCGATAATATTTATTACAGCGAAAATTATGTCTATGAGTGTAACCATTAAATTTACCAACAATTATTTTAATACTATCGTAATATCAAATTTTAACAATTCCAAGACGCAATTCACAGTACTAGGAATTAATATTCTGATCTGGAATATAAAATTAATATCAAATTTCCAAAGCGCAATGTAGAGAAAATTCAAACCAATTCTATCGATTAAACACTAATGGTTCAATGTAATTCGTCTAATATAGGCTATGAATTGGTATATTTACGTTTTTTCTTTTGTTATTTTAAATTTTTTATTTAGTTTTTGCTTTTTTACCATAATTGAGCTATTAAAATCATACGGGGTCTAATATTATTAATTTTTGTGCCCATATGAATAAATTCGACAAATAATCAGTAATTAAATTAATTCTTAATTATGATTATCTATGCTACACTTCTTCTACCTAATAATTTACATAAAAAAACTCGAGAAGAAAATCAATATTGATTTTGATCAACTAAGGTTCGCAGATATCGTAGAACCTGATGTAAGTGCATTTATACTCGAAGTGAATTATTGTGGCACTTCACTTCACTGATTCATTAATTCAGTAGCTCCAAAATTATTTCATTGTCAGTCTAATCATTTGATTAAATATTTCCTTTGTGAATTTTAAAGTGCCCCTCTATAGCAGAGCTGACAAACCAACGACCCTCAGGGTAACAGTCCGACCCATATATCACTGGATGTTGTTTATTTTTACTTTTCTTTGTAGTTGTCTAGTATGTCTCCTGTGTAATCGACATTTAGAATTTTAAAAAAAAAGAGGAAATGACTAATAATCATATTATAAGTGCTTGTTTATTTCAGGTGAACAGAACATTGCGGGGGGGGGGGGTGCAATAATCTGCCATGTATATAAATTACAAGATAGGATATTAAATGCGCAATACTCGCACATAATAATATATGAGTGAGTAAAAAAATATATTTGAAAATTTGCGTTAACTTGAATAGCAACGATGATAATAGAGGTGAAAAAATCCAACAATGTTTTTTGGTTCAATAGATACAAAAAAAAATATATTTCTTGGGTATAAAACGAGGAACGTTTTTGCATAGAAAAAATCTTTTTTTTTTTTTTTTAGCACAGTTTTATTTGAATAACTAGCATAAATCCAAATTTAATTAACTGTTAGACATGATGAATAATAAGAAAACTGAATTCATTTGTGAAAAACCATCTTTACTTGAAAAGAAATTGAAAATTGCTAGTTTTGCCAAAAGCAAATTATCTACAAATTTTGAAAAAAAAAGTGTTCAAAAAACGAAATATCGATACTTTTTGGTTTACAGTTAAAAGATAGTTTTTAATAAAAAAATTATGTTTGCTTTATTTTTCAAAATACCTAATTTCAGTTGATAACCTCTGCTCTTCTAAATCATTAACACGTTTATTATGTTCATCGCATTCAGTTGCCTATTTTGTGATATCTGAATCCCAAAAATTAAATTCTCAGTAAGTTCATTTTGAAAACATGACTAACATTAGAATAGTCCTTTTACAAATCCTTGAAAATGTATTTTGGTTGGGGATAAATTAAAATTATGTTTTAAGACACACTTAAAAGTTTTAAGTAAAAAAAAAATTTAAATAGTTCTTAAATAAATTTTCTATAAAACGTCTCCCGGGGTAAAGTTGAAACATTTACACCAAAGTTGACTGATGAGAATGGAATATTCGTAAATTAATCCTAATTTCTATTTAAAATTTATTTAAAACCGATGAGAAAATAAGCTTGAGGTAAGGTGAGGGGTAGCTTGAACTGATGGGGTGTCCTTTCGGCCGGGCAGCGAGGCGATAGTTGCTGAGCGAAACGGCGCTATGCGTGTGAGGGAGAAAGTATTCGGATCCGTGCGTCGGACAAAGTACCGGGCGCTACAAGACTTATTTTCAAAACGGTAGTGAGTCGGCAGTTTTATAGTCAAATTATTTATGTACGTAACAGTTTCTCCTTGACTGACTGTATAGCGTATTTTGTGTAACTATTCGTCTTATAATTATAGAAGTACCTGTGGTTGAAATACAAAATGCCCGTGAAGCCACAATATGAAAACTTTACAGAGGACGACGAAAACAAATAAATTCGTAAAACTAATTGAAAAATTTTAAAGATTATATTTGAAAACTGTTTTTTTGTTTTTCAGAATTGTGTTGTTAAATATTACAATCCTATTTATAATTAATTACCAGCAATATGAGGCTTAAGTAATTTCATTCCCAGTTTTCTCGAAGTAACCGGTTATCATATCTATTACCAATTAGATTAAAAAAAAGTTTATACTATAGTCTCGTACACTCACACCTAAATTACCTGATTGAAATCTGGAGAAATGCGTATGAAACATACATCAATGAATTACAGGTAATTCAAAATAAGATAATCTAAAAACTATTTCACTACGAATCCAAAACATCCACAAAAAATTATATTTGGAAACAAAACTGCTAACATTAAGAAAACTTTACGAATACAATATATGTGTCCTTATATACAAAATAAATAATAAACTCATACATACAAACACAGAATTCATTAAATGTCCCAAGTACACAAACATTTTACACGACAAGACGATAACATACGTTTAAACACCATTCATACTAACTACGGTAAGCAATCAATTAGTTACGAGGGGGACAATTTATATAATTGCCTTCCAGATGATATCAAAAACGAAAAAAGTGTGTGCAAATTCAAAAAAAATTGTTCATGTTTATTCACAAAAAACAAAGTAGTGATAGTGAATAATATCGTATGGTAATATAATATCATGTAAATGTTAGTATTGCAATCTAATGTAATCTAAGGTTATGAAATGTAAAAACTATGTAATGTAAAAACTATGTAATATAATGTAAAAAGTACATAATTCAATATTCTATTTAAGTAAGTGAAAATGTTATTTTCTTTTTTACTGGAATAAAAACTTATGAAAAAAAAAAATCTTAAAATTGTATGCGTAAGTTTAGTTCATAGTACCAAAAATGCAATTAAAAAGAATATTTGTACTTTGAAAACTATTCAACATGAAACCACTGAAAGGTAATACTCCCAACAAATGCGTCTTGCATTATTTTACCAAAACACGGTTGATATATTATAGTATATTATACCTACAAAACTAACTAACCTAACATGTTTGGTATTACAATGGAAAATGTTCCGAGGAAATGGCGTCATTGATCGCTTAGGCAGCGGTGTGTAGTCGGGAAACACGCCAAACGCGCTCCCAGCATTTGTGTATGGTTGATATGTGTCACATGAGAACAGAACGCTTCCACGATCGCGTTCATGTGTTCAACAACCCGACTCTGGAACGATTTGCAGGACTCAGTGTTTCCTCTCTTCTACAATATTGGTCTCTTTAAGAGCTATTGTTTACTCCTTCTTTACCTCATAAAGACACTCCACACAGCATCCACAAAAGATGACATAGGCCCCGAATGAATATGTTCGTGTAGATTATTATTATTATCTTCTTCTTCTATAAAAGTAATTTACGAAAAAAACAGAAAATATACAAAAGCACTTGCTTACTAACAAAATGTATTTGTTTGCGCAGATTATAGTGGCAATCCGTCGAATTATTTTTGTTTGGAATTGGCAATGATTTATTCCTTGCTCCCTTCCCCTCTCGGACGGCAGTTCGCAATCAATCGGAATGAAATACAGTCGCAAGTGAATTCATACACCGCATATAATAAAAGCAAGTAAAAATTGCGTCGCACAATAGGCCACTTGCATGGATTTCATGGACTTGGAAAAAATAGCGTGGATAGCTTTTTTAACTAAGATTACGAAAATGTTAGTAAAAATTTTTACAAATGTACAGTTTTTTTATTTTTAAATAAATTAAACCATTATTTGGGCTCGTGGCGTCACTACATGAAAATTTCCCGTCTCCGAAAATGTTCCTATTTATTTTGTAAAATTCCACACAAATTTATGGTTTTTACATGGCCTCACTTTGGTTTCAGGCGAATTTTTGAATTTGACTTTAATGTTCACTAGATTTATTGTTTGTTCTCTGCGAACTTGGTTTGACTTTTTGACAGATGTTATGAATAGAACCCCGTACATTTTATGGTGTCAGTAAGTGTTTTAGATGTATAATGGTTATAGTGCTGATTTTAACAAAATCAAATCTTACAATATTCTTATCATTATTATAATTTACAAGTACAAATATATTACATTGGATTTAGTAATATAGACGTTGAACATTATAATGATTTATGATCAATAAGATGGATCAAGGAAAAAAATATTTATGAGATGTAATATTTTTGGATTGCCTCGTTATTCTTCTGTGCCATTCGTTTGGAAAACGTTCTTTTTTTAATGATTTTCGGCGATGTAATTATCGTTTTTTCGCACCCGTAAAATTATGTCCCGTCTTTCCGGTTTATAAAAAATGGTCTGATTTATCGGATTGAAATTTTCAAAAAATCACCAGGGTTTCAAAAATACGATTGAAAAAAATACAAAATGTCTTAGAATATTTGTCTAAACCAGAAAAAAAATTAAAAAATGTGATGTAAGTGGCCTATTCAGTTTTCGTAGTGAAATCATTTTATAACACAATGAACTACATCGTAGAAAATTCATTTCACCTTTACTTACCGCAAATACCATTCTTTCAAATACAGTTTGTTGCTAAGTATTGACCCCGAGGAACACAGTATAAATTTTCCATGTAAACTATTTTGCTGAAACAGAATTTTAAAAAAATAATATCATAGGTACGTACACATGTGTTCAATGGCGACAAACGCTTTCAGACGTGTACGAGTATAAGAGAGACAGATCCTTGAATCTTTGAAATTCCCAATATATGTCATATTTCGCAGATTATTATGACCAACTGAAAAAATTGTATTTTTTGTCAGAAATTTATATATATATTTTTTTTAAGTTCGTTTTCTTAGGGTAGGAAAAGTTTTTCTGCCTTTATGGAGTTCACGCCTCTGCTCACAAATACACAAGATATAAACCGATAGAAGTGAGTGGTGGGCGTATCTGGTATTTTTAAAAAAAATCAAATATCTAAATTGTTTCGTCAACAGAAAATCAATTTCGTTGGTAAATCAATTGAGAGTTTTTTTGTAAATTAGTAATTGGTCAGTTTTATTTCACTTCTCGATATTCTGTTCATTCCTCGTAAAGGGAGAAACATACTTGCGTGTCGTGGCGTCTCGTGGCGTGTCGTGGCGTGTCGTGGCGTGTCGTGGCGTGTCGTGGCGTATCGTGACTACAAATTAACCAATCATCGTCGTGGCTTGTCGACACGCCACGACCTACAAATATGTCTCCAACCATATCAAAATCAAAATCAAAATCAAAATCAAAATCAAAATCAAAATCAAAATCAAAATCAAAATCAAAATCAAAATCAAAATCAAAATCAAAATCAAAATCATTTATTGTACAAAATTTACATTTAGTACAAAAGGTATAACTTATAGGTACTTATATCCTATTTCTTCCAGTTAACCTAACATGTTGTACAGATTTGAACACAAATGAAATATAAATATAAAAGTGGTGTAATACAAAGTGAATTTGTTTTAATTTATTATATAAACATAAATATAAAAACAGTTGTACCTATGTGAAGTATTCACTTAATGTGTAATGAGACCTGTTCAGAAGGAATGTTTTTAGTGATGACATAAATCTGAGTGTATCTTGTATTTATTTAACATCATGTGGAAGGTTGTTGTATACTTTAATGGCCATGTAAAAGGGTCCTTTTTGGAAAATTGTTTTGTTTGCTTTTGGTATTAATAAATTTTCTGTAAACCTTGTAGCGTGTTTATGTGTAGAGTTTTTTTGTGGAAACTTTTCTGGAGATGATCGCACTAACATGCATAACTCCATTATATATATGTCGGTGACTGTAAGAATTTTCAAATTTTTAAATATAGGTCTACATGAATCCCGATTAGCAGAGTTTGTCATTTTTCTTATACATCTTTTTTGGATGATAAAAACATCTTTGGCGTTTACTGAGTTTCCCCAAAAGATAATTCCGTATTTTATTATTGAATATATATAACCATAGTATGCGGCCATTACCGAGTCGATGTTTAATATATTTCTCAGTGTACCTAGAACAAAAGAAAAGCTACTGATTTTGGCTACTATTTTGGATACATGTTCTTTTCAGTTTATATTTGCATCTAGTTGTATTCCCAGCAGTGAACAAGTTTGGGAAGGTTCGATAATATTATTATTGAAGTTTACATTTATGTTTATAGGTGTAGCTTGCACTGGACAAAATTGTAAAACTTGAGTTTTGTTAGTGTTGAGTGACAGATTTTGTGATAACAGCCAATTGGCTATTGATTGACAAGTCTCGATAATATGTTTATTAAATTCGTCAACGTCTTCATTACATTCAAACAACAAAGCAGTGTCATCAGCAAACATTGAACATTCCGTGCCAGCAATAATTGGAAGTTCGTTTATGTATATAAGGAACAGGAGGGGCCCAAGAATGCTTCCTTGAGGCACACCCTTGTTGATTGTTCTCCATTTGGATTCTACCATGTACTGCATCATTTTTTCGTCAACGTTTGAAATTTGAACTTTTTGTTTACGATTTATTAGGTACGATTCAAAACATTTTAATGCTAAACTTCTTATACCGACGTGTTCAAGTTTAATTAGAAGAAGCTTATGATCAACATTGTCGAATGCTTTTGAAAGGTCGAGAAAAATACCTACGGTTTTTTTTGCTAACATTAATACTTTCCAGAATTTTGTTCATGAAATTGAAGACTGCTTGTGTTGTCGAACGGCCTTTACGGAATCCAAATTGTTGTGGACATATTATGTTAAAGTTTTCGAGAAAGTTTGTTTTACATTATTTTCTGTTTTTATGTGCATTAACTGTGCCATGTGATCTGATACAGCTAATTCTGTGACTTCCCATGTGTAAGAGCTTTTTGGTATATTTGTACATATATGATCAATTATACTTTTTTTATTTCCTTGTATACGAGTGGGTTTATCAATAATCAATCGTATGTTATATGATTTTAAAGTGTTTTTGAGTAAGTCAGCGTTTTTGTTCTTGTAGTGTGTGTCAATGTTAAGGTCTTCGCAGAGTATTATTTGTTTTTTATTGTTTTTGCAAATTTTGTTGAAAAGAAGTTCAAGTTGTTCAAAAAATATATTAATATCGGAGTCATTATAGTAAACTGTACAAATGATCATTTTAAGCCATGGAATTTTAATGCCGACACATTCAAATACAAAATTTGTATTTGAATGTGTTTAATTGAAGAATTTAATTCTTTTGTTATTTGTTTAACATATTCTAGTTCAGTAAATGTAATGTTTTCATTTAAGTAAATAGAGACGCCTCCGTGAAAATGGCACTCTCGACAAAAAATTAAACCTAATTTATAACTATTAAAATTAATAAATGTCGCTTCATCTTTCTGTAGTCAGTGTTCGCTAACACAAAATACATCAATGTTTTTTTCATACAGAATATTTTCTAGTTCTAGGATTTTATTTCGGATGCATTGTACATTTTGATGCTTTATTTTAAAGGTGTTTTTCATATTTTGATTGTTACCTATGATACTGGTTTCAACAGAAATGTCAGTGGGTAAGTGAATCATAATCTTATTTTGAATATAATGTAAGGTAGGGATAAATGTTTATGTATATCAGATTTAAAATCCATTTCCAAAGTACCAAGATGAAAGTGTCGCAGAAACAATAGTGTGCATAAACAATAGTAATGATCGTAATCCTCCATGTGTAAGTGTGAAGTGCAGTTAATAAGTGTGCGTATCCATTTATTCGTAAGTCATAAGGAAATTAAGGTATTCTCTGAAGTAACCTGAATTGCTCGCGAATCTGAGTTTTGGCGTACGTAGACTCGGCCCGATTTTACCCATACAAAAGCCAGTTTTTTTTCAATTGCCATTTTTTTCGCTAGGTATAGTAGACGTTTATTACATGAGGTTAAGTGTTCCGAGATGAAAACTGGCATACAGGGACCAGAGAGACCTATAGAGCTTGTGTTGAGCTTATCTTCCTTACTTATGGCATTAAGGTTATACCGTTTAGCATTGTTTAAAAATTCATCCCTTAAATGTGTGTCTAAACCGTATAATTATTGGTCTAGATCTATGTGGAACTGTCCTTCCAGGAACCCTATAGCTAGTTTCTATGTCCTTGTTCGTTGTGGTGGTTTTTATTTCCTTGTTTATGTTGAAGATAATATTTTGCAGGTTTTCATCTTCAAACTCCGGTACTCCTCTAATTTCCGCATCAAATTTTTTTTGTTGACGATCTTGTTCGTCAATTTTTTGGTCAAGCCTTGTTAGCTTGGCTTCGAGCTCTGGATTTTTTTGCTGTACGGAATCTATGGTTTTCAATTTTTTCATAGATTTTTTTTAATTCTGCCTCGAATCCCTCCATTATAGAGTTGAAGAACGTCAGCGAAGCTTTAAATTCTGTGAACTCGGTGTAAATTGCCGTCACTTGAGTCTGGACGTTCTTGAATCCTAGCAATTCTGTTTTGATGTGTCGAAGTTCAGCCATAATTAAGTCGTGCTGCGTTTCTCCTTGTGTGAGTCCAGGTTTGTTGGAGTTGGCCGCAGCGCTATCCTTTCCCGTGGATCTCGTCGTACTCCGCGTATCGGTCTTGCAACTTCTGCACTTAATGGTTGCTCGTTTCTCCTGTGTTAGCTTGCGGTACTGCGCCTCTCCTATTCCACCACAGGCGAAATGTAGATTTTCTTTGCAGCAAGAGCAGTAAAACATTGACTCCTTCATCAATTGGTTTAGGACACTTGAAGCATGCTATGTTCTCCATTTTGATTTATTGTATTAATATGTGTTTATATTGTTTTATATTTATATTGTTTTGTATTTATATTGTTTTATATTTATATTATATTTGTTTATATTGTTTTGGTAGTAGCGCCTGTGGGCAGGCAATCAGGGTAATCTGTGATTTGGTAGTAGCGCCTGTGGGCAGGTAATCAGGGTAACCTGTAATTTGGTACCTGATTGAAATTATTTATACCGCACAGTTTCGTTGCGCCTGTGGACAGGCAATCTGGTTAACCTGTATAATGTACTAATTGTACCTGATTGAAATTAATTCTACCGCACAGTTTCGAGATTGTTATTGATTTTAATTATATCACTATTAAGTTATCGAATTGGGCAACTGTTTTTTAAAACACCAGTAATTAGCACTGTGGTGTACTGTAACACAACTATGTTTAATGACAACCTATTACTCATTATTATTAGATATTTTAGTGATCAATTCATAACAGTACAATGTTGTTATTTTTCGGTGACAGAAATAGCCGTGAAAGTGGTTTATGATTGTAAATTTTGGCTTTTGGCCGATGCACTTTATTGTTTTTCACTATTTCACACACTTTTCAGACTTATTTAGATGTTATTTTGCGGTTTGTACGTTAAATAATGCACTCTTAAAATGATGTGTCAATCTCAGTACAATGTTGTTATTTTTCGGAGACATAGAAATAGCCGTGAAAGTGGTTTATGAGTGTAAATTTTGGCTTTTGGCCGATGCACTTTTATTGTTTTTCACTATTTCACACACTTTTCAGACTTATTTAGATGTTATTTTGCGGTTTGTACGTTAAATAATGCACTCTTAAAATGATGTGTCAATCTCGTATTTGACCATAGATAATATGTATGAAACCGATGTATGAAATAATAAAATTTAATTTAAAAATAATAATAAATGTATGAAACCGATGTGCTTCTGGCGCGACACGACACGCCACGACACGCAAGTGTGTTTCTGCCTTAAGGGTTTTTGGGGAAATGATGAATCAATCGAATTCTATTCTCCCCGCACTTTTTATTTACAATATAAGTACCTATTATTATTATTTTTTATTATTTATTAGAGATAATATATTACAAAATTATTACATAAAATTTATAATACATTACTCCCAATGAGTTTAATAAAACTCATTTCGGGAAGGACAATATTATACATCTAAAGGAAAATAATTTTTACATAAGAACACGGAAATCAATGAACAATACATAGATTTTTAAATGGACTAGACACACTTGATACAGGTAATTGAAGAATATATAAGAGTTACAAAGGAAGACAGATAACTTCGTCACTGGTTAATAAAGTTGCTGAGAAAATATCCTTTTAGAGCCTTTGCCAATATTTTTTTGTTTGATTCTGGTAGTTTTAGGACATGTAATGCGTTGTATTGCGTATGTGCGATGTATTGTAAGGAGTTAATTCCAAATTTAGTTGTGTGTGTAGATGACGATAGGTGTATTTGATTTTGTGATCGTGTTTTGTGCTGGTGTATATCGGAATTAAAGGCTGGTTTAGTGTTGGTGTGTGACGAGTGTTGAATTATTTGTAGGATGGCAGTGGTGATGCTATATTTTGGCAGAATGGTAAAGGGAAGAATTTGTGCCAGTGAGTATATGTCTTTGACATGCGTATCCCATGGTAGATGGTATATATTTCTTATGGCTCTATTTTGGATTACTTGTATTTCAGATATTTGTTTCTTAGTAATGGTGCCCCAGATACTAACCAGATAACTTAGGTGAGAGTGGATCAGAGCATAATATGTGGCACGCAGTAAAGCTGTGGGGAGCACATCTTGAAGTCGATAGAGTACACCAGTTATCGGGGAAATTTTGGATTTAACATATTCAACATGGGAGTTCCACGATAGGTTAGAATCTATGAATAACCCTAAATATTTCGTTACTTGTACATTTTGGAGCTTTTCATTTCCAAGAGTAATATTCATTGTCATGTAATCTTTTTTCCCGAAAGTGAGGTAGTGAGTTTTTTTGACATTGAGGCTTAATTTATTTATCCGCAACCATTTAGCTAGCTTTGCGAGATCTTTATTCATTAGAGATTCAAGTTCCCTCAGATTTTTACAACGATAATAGATCACAGTATCATCAGCGTAAAGTTGAAGTTTTCCCAAGATGCCGCATTTAGTTATATCATTGATGTATAGTAAGAAAAGTAGGGGTCCTAGAATCGAGCCCTGTGGCACTCCACATGTGATTTTTCCAAAACCGCTTAGGTTCCCTTCGATGTCGACAAGGCAATATCTATCAGATAGGTAGCTTCAGAGGAGCTTTAAAGATTTTCCGACTATACCCAAATGTTCCATTTTTTGTAGGAGTATTTCATGATCTACTGTATCAAAGGCTTTTTTAGATCTATAAAAATAGCTGCTACATAGTCGCCCTGGTCTATGTACTGCTGAATGTTCGAGATGAAATCGAAGGTGGCACATTGGGTACTGGAGTTTTTTCGAAAGCCATATTGCTGTGGTGTTAGGATATTGTTGTTAGAGATGTATTTTAGAAGTCTATCCTTGATAATAGTCTCGAACACCTTTGAAAATACTGATAAAACCGATATTGGGCGATAGTTAGAAATACATTTTTTGCAGCCTTCTTTATAAATTGGTATAATTTTTGCTAGCTTTAATTGATTTGGGAATACTCCCGAGCCTATAGAGGAATTGATAAGTTGCGCTAGGTGCTCAGCTAGTTCTTCTTTACAGGTTTTTAGGATGTACGGGGTTACTCCATCGATACCTGCCGCTGCATTCGACCTAAGTTTCGAGATGATCCTTAATACCTCAGCCTTATTTGTCCTAGCCATATATAAGGATTGACTTGCCTTTGGTTCTACGTATATAGTATTACAGTCATCCGGGAATGATGGAATGGCAGCTGCCAACTTTTCTCCAACTGATAAGAAAAATTCATAAAATGCTGAAGCTATTTCACTGGGTCCCCTAAGCTCACAATTATTTACGATGAGAGATTCAATGGTGATGGAGGGTTTATGTGCACGGTTAGATAAAATTGAGTTAATGGTTTTCCAAGTTTTACTAGGGTTATTCAGGTTTTGTTGAAGGCTATTGGCATAATATTTGTTTTTCAAACTTCTCCTATAATTAGTTATTAAGTTTCTCAGTTTATTTTTATGGACTACAAGAGACATATTTCCTGGGTCTTGTTTCCACTGCTTGTGAAGCTGGTTTCTTTCTTTGATCAGCGAATTCAGTTTAGAATCGAACCTAATTAATATTTTTTTTATAAACTGCAGAAAATAAAATATCACATATCGAATTTCTAGGTATCTAGGTACCTACAAATGTACTTAGTGATGTAGGCAACAAATATTATTAATTAATTAATCAATAATTATTAATAATTAATTAATTCATTAATTAATTAATATTAATTCATAATATTATAAAGGCGAAAGTTTGTATGGATGTATGGATGAATGTTTGTTGCTCTTTCACACAAAAACTACAGAATGGTTTTTAAAAATTCTTACATTAATAAAAAGATACATTATTTGCGAGTACTATAGGCTATGTATATTGGTGAGCGCTGGCGTTATGAATAATCTCTGGCGTTATAAAATTATTTATCATCGTTTTCTGTCCATAACAAAATCGAGTTATTGCAAACGTCAGAAGAAAAGCAAACAAATTGTTGCCTTGGAAACGATGTTTTTTTTTAATTAGGCAATTCACGCTAAAAAGAGTGCTTTGTTGGCGTCGCAGTTAATACAGTTTGTCAAATAAGAGTAGAAAATATATGAGGGCCCCACTGTTGATCAAATGGCAATACTAAACACATAACTCATGGTGTTAAAGTAAAGCTGTGTAACCTACATTTTTATAAAAATTAAAAAGGCATAATAGTGGAAAAATATTTTTTAATCGCAGTATAGATACCCGCCGATCTCAAAATTAGAATTGCGTGTAGGTATATTATTATTATACCTTTGCAATTTTGTGTTAACATAACGAAGAATAACTATAATGTAATAAAATATAAAGCACAGTTTAGAAATTGCTCACATTTATTTAATACTAGATAATGTACCTAGCGTTGCCTGGGCTTTAGATCATGTCTCTAATTTTAGATCTGAATACATTTAACTCATTCAGATCTAAAAGTAGTGTAACTAAACTCACCATTAGTGATTCTTCCTTTCAATCTATTATTAAATTCAAATTTATGTTAAATTAAATTAAAGCAAATCGCTTTATAAATCACCTTTTAATCAAATTTGTCATGAAGAAAACATGTTTTTTAAAATGTGGTTTACTGTGTTCTATACATTCAGTGTAATTGCACTTCAAAAAAATATTTGACAGTTAAATTGCTGTTGCCAGTCTACAAATTTAGTAGTTTAAGTTTTTATATTTTCTACTCTTAATTGACAGACTATACCTATCTCTAAAAATGAATCGCCGAAATGTATGTATGCGCGTAACTTCCGAACGACTGCACCAATTTGGATAAAAAAAATTTGTTCGTTATTTTGTATAAAACTACCGTTGAGCACTGTCATTGTGAAATTTGTATAAAAAGTTGTAATAGGTGGCACGCGAGCAGTTTGAAAACTGAATGTACCAGGAATGAATGTGTGGAATACGAGACGTGGGAGAGGGGAGGGGGAATCCCCTAATGCCGTGCGAGTGAAGCCGCGGGAAAAAGCTGGTGATAAAATAAAAATCTTGATTACATGAATATAACTTATTTTTTTTTAATTAATACGTACATTCTCGTATTTCACTATTAAATAAAGTGTCTAAAATAACCTTAATCAATCAATTTAGCCAAACAAAAATGTCAAAAACGGAATTTATTTAGATTGTTTTATGCAATCTGTTTTCTTTTGATATTTTTTTCTCCTTTTTTCAGAACAATTTCGAGTACTTTTTTCGTTGCTCTATATTTCGAATTAATTGTTTTAATACAAATTATTACATATTTATAAAATAAAATACCTTTATAATATAAAATATATAATACTTTTTGCAGTTAAACATGAACTGAAATCGCATTTCTTTTTTAAATACACTATTTAAATTGTTAAAAAAATCCTGTTGCCAGCCAAAATAATGCTTGAGAGAGTTCCTTGAACAGATACAACAGCCCGGTGAGCAGGTATCCCTAATCGGGGTGTATTATGAGACTAAAGAGAGTTAGATGGTATGAAGATGGGGAAAAAGTTTAAGCTTAGACTTACGGAATTCAATATTTCGTTTACGTGAAAGTACTATGAAACAATACATGATTGTGTGAAAGCACTATGAAGGAAGTATCTGGTTATTTAGATCTGGTCATCGAACACGGTCAAACCCATTTCAAGCAACGCGCAACTAGTATCTACCTCTCGAATACTGGTCGAAATTACATTTCGCGTAATGTTTCAGTAGAACATTGTTTTTTTTTAACTTACGTGCTTCTTGAATTATGTGTTTTTTTTATCTTTGTTATTATGCTAATAATTTTATGACATGGTGAAGTACCAATGGTCCACATAACGATTTTCCTGGTTTAAACGACAAATGCAAACGTGCCTACATTTACGGTAATCGTTCTCTTATCTTCAAACGTGCCCTACAATGGAAGCAGTAGAAAAAGAGCGTTATAAGTAAAAATAAACAAATTTTGCGTGATGCGCTAAAACCAGATGACTTAAAACTTTGTCGATTAAAGAAATACCTATCGAATGCTGATCACCAACTTATTTTATTTCTTATTAACTCCACACAGTTTTTGTAACTGTTAAAGATATGTTATGTTTCTACATTTAACATTTTTTATTATTTTATTTCTCTCTTCTAATTTTTTATTTTTTCTTACGTAATACTTTACATTATATTTTATACCTTACATTTAATCCTTATAACTGTACCACATTTTTCACTTAATATTTATATTTTACCTTTTACCTTACTTATTACCGTACTTACTCCTTACTTTTTACCTTTTTTCCTTACATTTATACTGTTATTCTTCATATTGTTGTACTATTTATATGTCACATTGGCTTCAGACTGTTGGGACTCTTTTGCGGTATTCACATAAACAATTACAGAGGGGAAATTTCAGGAAAACTACGGATTTAATAAAACTGTCATAAACTTTCGAAAGTGTAGTAAAACAATTATAATTTGTATTACATAATAATCTGACTCGAGTGAGAAGATTATCTGTCACTCCAACGTATAATAACTTTATTTTCACAAATTTTATTTTTAATAATAACATGCATCTGCCTTACTTATCTCACTGTGCTTCTAGATTTACGATACTATATTACCAGATAAGGACTAATCATGTAAACATAATAAATAGCGTAGTGTTCCTGCATAGGTACTCCGACATGAAGCTATATAAATACAGTCAGCTACAAAAACATCTGAATATTCCACAATCTCAAATCTCCACTACCCATTGCTTCAAAATACGAACCTTCCAACGCCACGCCGCTCAATTATTTGTCAAGTAGAATGTAACTTTAGGAGCGTTGTTTGACAAAGCTGTTGACATGTTTGTGTTTAATCACCGTCCTGTTTATCAACCTCAAATATATTTACTTCAAACAAAATTTCTAATAATAAATTGCACCCTTGCGTGCCAAGGGGGAACATTCATCAAAATCAGTTTTGTTTATCTACGGCAAATACCTATATTTGTGGGTTGGCGCCATTGTTTTTTTCCTTCTGTGTTTGACTGAAAAAATCTGAAACTTTCCAAAATTCACTAACTCATATAATCTAACTAACTAATACTTTGTGTGAATGTGGACAAATAAAAACTGCATAGCTGTTTTTGAATCCAGTTCGACTCCCATTACTACTACTACAAAGTCGAGAAATCTCTGACCTCCTATTCTATGTCCCCCAATAAAACCTGAACGATTCTTCACTGTGACCACCTAAAGGTAAAAAAAACGGATCAATTTGATGAATCCGCGAATTATGTCCACTCTCTGGGGTCCATCCATCGGTACTGCACTGACCGACACTGCGACACGTCCGATACAATTAGCTGCTTGATAAATCTATCCAACCAGCCATTGCAATAAAACTACCACGAACTTATTCTCTCCTGCCATGCAAAACTCAGAAGTTCTTATAATTTATTTGTAAAACTATTATAATGTATCTTAACTCATTGCTTAATTAAATGGAAATATTTCCACTCGAGCGATACCGCATTTTTTTAAATGCTTTAACCGATGGAGGGTCGTTCTATTTTTAGATTCGGCCGCGATCATTCCAAAAATAATAACATATTATAAACCGTTGAAAGTGTGGTTGAGAGCTAATGAAATCACCTATATTTCGCCGAACATCCCATCGTTTTAGGTATGATTAAAAAAATCTTTTTAGGTATTATTAAAAATAAATAACATCGCAGTATATATAAACTTGTCAATTTTGTGTTATAATATTAAGGGCAATATCGAATATTACTAGATGTCTATAGAAAATATATATAGTCACATACATTTAAAAATGCTATTATTTAACATGATTGAAAGTGAAGGTTAACTATTTTGCTGATTATTTCAAAAGTGTCTATGACGAAAATTGAGGAATATAAGGAAATATGAGGACAATTTTGTACCACCTCCTTCCTTTAATGAGAGCATGCATATCCCTGCTATTCACATCAATTTAAACGACGTTAAAACAAAAATTAAATCTCTAGACAAAAACAAGAAGGCCGGACCTGACAATGTGCATCCCAATATACTTATTAATTACATTGCTTCACTGACTGGGCCAATTTGTTTATTGTTTTATCAATCCCTCGACACAGGTTGCTTCCCTGACATTTGGAAACGTTGTTATCTAACACCTATATTAAAAAAGGGTAATAAAAGTGATATCACTAACTACAGACCAATATGTAAGCTATCTGTAATCCGGAAACTCTTTGAAAAACTATTGCTTGATCAAATTTCCCCACGTATGAACCATCTCATTGTTCCAAATCAACACGGACTTTTGTCGGGCAGATCAACTCTAACAAATGTTTCGTTATATGAAAACTATATATCAAACGCATTAGCTAACAGAACTCAAGTCGATTCTATATATACAGATTTCATCAAGGCCTTCGACAAAGTTTGCTATAAAATTCTACTGGTTAAGTTACGTAAGCTAGGTATTGATGGAAAACCATTAGAATGGTTTGCAAGCTATCTATCTGATAGAGTACTACTTGTTAAAATTAATTTGTTCCTTTCCAATCAATTTATGGCTACCAGTGGTGTACCACGAGGGTCTCATTTAGGCCCAATTTTGTTTCTTCTGTTTATAAACGATATTGTTGATATAGTTGATAAAGATGTAAATGTGTTGCTTTTTGCAGATAATTTGAAAGTATTTAAATTAATTAAAACCGTTGAAGATTGTACTTGTCTACGGCGTAATTTACACAAGTTAATTAATTAGTGTTCTGTTAACAAACTTTTTCTGAACATAAATAAGTGTCATGCAATAAGATTTTACAGAATACTAAGTCAACCAAGTATTCATCCGTATGTACTTAATAACTCTACCCTTACCTCTCTCGAAGAAATTAACGACCTGGGCAATATTTTTGACTCTAAATTAACCTGTATATCCCATATAAACACAATCAGTAATAAAGGAATGAAAATGCTTGGCTTCATTCTTCGAAATTCCAGAGGTTTTAGGAATGTTCAACACTAAAAATTTTGTATACATCCTTAGTGCGTACATATTCAAGTCGAATATAACTCCTCGATCTGGTCCCTCCATTTTAAAATACATTCAGATTTAATCGAAAAAAT
Organism: Limnephilus marmoratus; assembly: GCA_917880885.1. NCBI lineage: Eukaryota > Metazoa > Arthropoda > Insecta > Trichoptera > Limnephilidae > Limnephilus > Limnephilus marmoratus. The sequence continues at coordinate 54,923,859 of OU862906.1, read as the reverse complement.
TCAACGTAAATTTCGAAGACATATTAATTTTAAACTCGGTATTCCCATTGAAAACATAAACTACAATTACTTGATAAAAGAATTAAATTTATTAAGACTCTCAGATCGAAGAATTATATCCGACTTAATATTTATGTTCAAAATTGTAAATGGTAGCATAGACAGTCCTGATTTAACTAAGCTCAATGAATTTCATATTCCCACGAGAACCACTCGATCTAAAATCCTGTTTAAATGTGACAATAATAGGACTGAGTATACGAAACACTCCCTTTTACCTAGGTTACATGATGTTACTAATAGATATGCAGATGTGGCAGATCTATTTAACTACACGGAAGGTAGGTACAAGAGGGCTATGCTATCAAATCTTTTCATTCAATATTAATTCTTTTTCAAACTTCGCTAAATTACTTTGTGGCATCATTTTTCATATAATGAATAAAAGATTACTTTGTATAAACCACTATTTTTAAAACAATATAGTAACATATCCTGATAAAGATAACATTGTTATAGAAACATGTAGATATTGTTTTAAAAATAGTGGTTTATACAAAGTAATCTTTTATTCATAATATTAATTCTATTTGTACCATAGGTTTTTGTACGTAATTGTCTCTCTGGTGTCTTCAAATGCCACAATCATCTGTTAAACTTTTTTTTTTATTATTTCTATATTAGTATTATTGATTTTATTAGTTCAGTTCTTATGGTATATGTATACCGTTGAAATTAAATAAATTTAAATTAATAAATTATTGCAAATTTTCAAATTTTAGAAAAATGGCATCTACATTCAGACTGTATTCCAAGAGAGGAACATTGGTGACGTCTTTCGGTATTCCACAAAAGATGAATCAAGCTACTTAACATTTTAGTTGATTGCGGGAAGTACAAAAAATATCATTTCAATTCATAAAAATTCTATCATGGAAAAATTCTAGCAAGCCGAATTCGGTAGTTATTGCTCAAGAGCATTAGAGGCGCTACCCAAATTTGGGTAGCTATGCTCGAACGGTTAACCATTGGAATGCCAGCGAATCCGTGGCGGATTTGCTAGGAACTTACCGCACTTCCCTCGATTTTATTGAATTGTAAACCTTAAAAAATACTCCCTGCATACTAACATTAATAATATTCGCTAGGCAAGGAAATTATAAATACTTCTTCAGTCTTTGCAAAATTACTTTGTGGCGTCATTTTTAATTAAATGAAAAAAAAAGTTAAAAATGTAAAAAGTTTTTCAGTTACAGTAAGTTACAAAATATAAAAAGGGTTTTCATTTAAATAATAAATAAATCGTAAAATTATTCTAACTTGTCGTTCGCCACTTGCAAACATTGATTTTTAATCTGTGAAAAAGCACGTGGTAACTTATGTGTCAAAAATCATAATTTTTCATTTTCCAAAGTCATAGTGCACTGTTTATTTACAAAAAGCCTTAAATGACTTATTTTATTGTAAATAACATTATAAATAAATAACGTAAAACGCCAGAATAATTGCGTATTTCTTCAATATAGGTACCATTTTAGGTTGTGTTCATAAATTAGAGAGAAAAAACGTTTCTCTTAATATAAATATCCTAAGGAAACTACAAAGGATAGATATGTACCATTTTAATAAATATATAAACACATTATCTGGTAAAACACACACTTACAAATTCCAAAAACATAATTTTGGAAAAAAAAGTAAGTTATCACGCTAATAGCATTAGCTGGCGCATGGCGGACCGCTCGGCACTTAATTGGCACCCTGAGGACGGGCTATTTCACAGAAATTGAACAATTCGTCAAATTTCAAATTAAAAATTTAAATTCTTTGAAAATTTTATTAAAGTTCGGTTATATCATCATGGGTCGGTTGTTTCACAATAATTTTATAATAACAGAACTTAAATAAGGCATCGACAGAACTTCAACATCACCTTTAAAATTTTATGAATTGTTCGAATTCTGTGTGGTTAAAAGTCAGTATTATACGGTATCTACGTAACATTAGTCTATTGAAATAATTTGCATTTGTGGTTTATATTAACATCTGCTTATTTCGTGTAGTGGAGAGGTCAGTTGGGGATATCTAGGCCTTCTAGCCAGTCTAAGAAACTTCAAAATTTTTACACGAAGCATTGTTTTATTTTATTTATTTTTATTTTATTTTATGTGGGAGACCAACAGTGTACATTAAAATAAAGTATAACAATATCTAAGTAATTGCGCCTTTCAAAGGTTTCCATTTAGGTATTGTAATATCTAAGTGAATTAAGAGAAATGAAAGATGATAACTAAGATGATAATAAATTGTTATTTATTAGGAATATAAACCAAAATTCTAATGATACTTTCGAATAAGTAAGATTACTCCGATGAATGAAATTGCTCCGGCAATTGCAAACCTCCGAAGGAGAAAATAGATAGAAAATCACTCTTAACATCGTTTTTTCCTATAGACAAGTGACAAAGTGCAAATACTTACTGCCTGTTAGAAATTAAATAAATATAAGCCGAGTATAGCTGTTATTCGCCGGTGGATTGAGTTCAGAATGGAACTGGAATGACTCCAGACTTTGTGTCATTCAAAGACGCCGTTGATTGAATAAATTTTATGTCATTAGTTTTCTCCAGACGGGCTGCATAATCCAAGTGAGCCGCTCCCAACTAGCAAATAAATAATTATGCAATCAGAAGGGCAAAATAAAGTATATGAAATCAATTCTGACTATAAGAGTGTAATCGGACCTTTTCGTCAGTGTTCAAGTATGTATTTTGGGAGCGGATGTTGCCCGCTGTACGCCCGTCTGCAGGCAATGATATTTTCTCCGCGGATTTTGATTTTTTTCAAAATTGAGCTGAATGAGTTGATGAAAAAAAAGAAGAAAAAAGGAAAGGGATAAGAGATTTGTTGTCTTCTCAGATATTTATTTAAATTTCACCTCCCTTCTGGTATGTTGCTGTGAAGAACTGAGAATGAACTGAAAACTGAGATTCATCACACAATTAGGCGATGGAGCAAAACCAAAGAATGGGGTGTGAAAAGAGTTATGAAATTAAATTAATTAGGAATGAAATATGGATGAATGTAGCCTGATTTAGATAAGAACGAAATAAAAAAGCTTTGTCTCATAGAACCGGTGTGAAGAAAAGTTAGTTCATCCATTATTTTGATTCTGAATGGTGAAATTGAATTGGAGTATCTTCTACTGCGGAAGTGCAAGTGGCAGTTTTATCTAAGATGCGTTTGTACTGTGAACTATGTGATATTTTCTTTCTTTCCCCTATATATTATTCTTATATAACTCTCCTGGTCATCGGCAAGACAGTGTGATGTTTTCGCTTTTCTACTCTGATTTATTCCTCTTTATTATTTTTAATTTACTCCTGGGCACTTGGCACCAGTCGTGATATTTTAAAATTCTTCTCCCTTCAAATTATTATTCTTATATATAATTTTCTTTTTACTTTTCTCTTGGCTCTGATCGATATTTAAATTTTAAAAGCTTTGTATGTGTGCGGTAGGGATGAAAAATTCCTCCCCTACGTTACACAAGCCTTCATGAAAATTGTACCCTTATTTTCTTTGATAACTATAGAAAGGTACTTGAAGCTCCCTTGTACTACATATCTTTAGAGATATATGTACTTAACTAATTAATACGTTATTTACGACCTTGAACGTAAATATTTTCGTATCTATGTTGTAATTAAACTCCATCAAACGTTGTGTAATTTTTTTTATTTATGATAAAGGACTTTAATTACTTTCTTCTTTGTGGTAACCTTTTGATTCTAAACAGAGCGTTGAGTTTCAAACTGTATTGGTCTCTCTCTTGCAAATCTAACTTTAAATAATTTCTTTAAATGGGCTAACTTTCCTTTGTCGCTTATTATGATTCCCTACATCCTAACGAACTCGTAAATAAACTGTACTAATTAAAATTTCACATGTTTAATTGAATAGATTATTGAATATAACTCAAATGGTTAAATTTTTGTAAATTTGATTATGATTGTATCTTGTATCTGCTTGGCGCCCCTCCATTATGATTCAGCTGCTGTAAGGTACATATAAAGATGGATTTAGTTGGTTAATGTAATTAGTTAAATGCATATTTGACGAACTCAGAAAACCCTTTTCTGGCAAAATTTGGCTCCTGCCTCCGACAAGTAAGCAAGGTGATCAGGTTTGAACTAGAAATTCGCACAATCTTCTGGCACGGTTCGAATGAAGTTATCGCGTGATGAATTATGATATTATAATGAAGTTATCTAAGTTATCGCGTCCCACTCAAACCTTCCTTTGCCATCATGCACTGCCTTAAGGTCTTCACCCGAGCCTAGATACCTCCAAATTCCTACCCCTCCAAAGTTTACTATTTACTTAGGGCGAACCGGTTTCGTCCTATATGCAATCATATACTCACGGTGTTGTGTGAAGTTACGGGTCGTGAATCCTCCCTCCACGTTCAAGAAATGAGCCGAAAGTGACCCGACAGGTCTAAAGCACTAGCTGTAAGTGAGTTTGGTTCATTCAATGAACAGTACATAAAAAAGATATATATGTAAACATACATTTGGGAAGGTTTTATAACTCGCAATACGCAACTATATGCTACGCATCCCGAGCTCGGATCCCTCACATAAAATTCTGCGAAATTCTAAGTTTGGTAACCGAATAGATACATAAGAAGAGTGGGTAATAATAATAGATACTAGTAGAATAAGAAATTATTTTCGGTTTGTTCTAGAGAGCCGACAACTCCAAGCTTTTGTTTGGTTTTTTGACGATTTTATTTGAGAGAGTCGTCATCTCTATTGATTTGGTTAATGGTCTTTGTTTTAGAAGCGACCACTGCCTTCTATTGGTTGAACTGTATTTTTGATTTTCCCCAAGGTTCAACTTTTGATAAATTCTTACTATCCCGTGATTTTCAACGGCTTCATGTAAATCTTCAAAACATTTTATTAGGCTATCCCGTGATTTTTCAACTGCTTCATGTAAATCTTCAGTGCCCTTATTAGATTATCCCGTGATTTTCAACTGTTTCATGTAAATGATTGATGTCTTTTATTTAACTATTCCGTGATGTTTCAACTGTTTTATGAAATTGATTGACCTATGAAAGTAATTATTCCATAAATTTTTACTCGAATATTCCATGTAATTCTTCAATACTCTTTTATTTGACTATCCCGTGATTTTTCAACGGTTTCATGTAAATGACTGATACCTACGAGAGTAATAATTCCATAATTTTTTTTCTCGAATCTTCCATGTAATTCTTCAATACACCTCTAAACTAACCCGTGATTTCTCAAATGTTTGATGTACCTACTATTTGTCTAGCTATAATAAATCTATTTATTTTCAATTGCTTAGTTCTAAAAATATCTCTTCATGTTCAAATTAAAGATTGTGTTTAAAACTTCTTTCTATAATTGCGCAATTTCATGGTTTTGTCCCGTTCTAAAAGTCAATACCTAAATACAATACTCATTCCTGTCAATTACCTGTTCAAGATCCAAGGACATCTTCCTTTAAGCATTTGACCTAGTCCCAATGACCGAGTTATTTATAAACAATTTTAATTATGTAAACATTCCCGCTGGTCTCGTGACCTAGATTCAAAACGTGTGATATTTGTTTACTTTTAGAACATTCCCGAACACGAGCTTATATGGTCCTAAATTTTTTCTTTTGAATTTAATAGTGGTAATTTCTTTTCGCAAATGTCTAATCTGTTCCCCGATAAATATAGTCATAATGCATATATAAATATACAAATATATTTGATCTCAATAAATAAATATACTGATATATACAATTATATTATGGTTGAAATAAATTCTCGTTCATAACCTAATTTCAATCGTTACGTATTAGCTGAAGTTATAATAAATAGTACATATACTAAAATAAATACAAAACTTTGACTTGGAAATTTATAAAACACATAACTATTTTCAATAGCTATTGATAAATTCAGAGGTAGGTATTCGAAATCGATACCTTTACTTTTAATATAAGGGTGTTTCTTTTTTGATTAAAATTTTCTTGGAATAAATATAATTATACATATAAATATACCTATTTTATATATAATATTTTAATATATGTAGATACATATCACATATTAAGCAAGTAATATTTTGTTATAAAATTTAATTCAAATACCAACGGTCTGCTGCATGCCGCGTTCTCCTTGGAATCTGGAAAATTATTTTATAATAGAAAAACTCACCCCTGCAAGGTTTTCCCATCCGGGTTCTACACGGATAAACCTTGTTTTTGATTTCCCTACCTAGAATCTATTCTTATGTTATCAACTAAATTCAAATAATTTTTTTTTTTTTCGACTTCAATTTTATTTTATTCTCGTTTAATCTAACTAAATTAATCGGCATTTGATGTTTATCGTTCTAACTGCATTTTTCGATTTCTAACGATTGAACTATGACGAGATAGGCCACGAACCGCCACTGATAATAAGTATAATAAATAGGTTTTTTTTACCTTTGAATCGGAGAGTTCCTCTCTTGACAGTGTGAACCTCAGACTTGATTCCATAGAGGTCAGCGTAAAGGGTGCTGTCCCTGTTGGGGAAGCCCTCCAGATTGAACCCTGGCAGGAAGTCCAGGGCCTTAGGACTGGACATTAGCTCTCCACCGCCAGCTATTTCTACAATCTGCCATTAAAGAAAAAATAATTTTATTTCCCAAAAAAATGTTTTAAGTCGACATCAATATTTGGAGAACTTATTGATTGATAATCGCTTCTACCAATTCTCGCATCAGATCAGACTTATCTAGTTAGTCGGATAACGTAAATATATACTCATGGTAAAGATATTTAGAAGTAAGAAAATATGCGTCGGGTTGCCGTCATTGAAATTGAAAATAGAAATAATTAGTGAATGCAAGTCAAACTCAAACACTCAAGCGGTAGACAGAGATTTTTAATAAAGAGAGACAAACTTTCCCGTGTTAAACGAGCCGTGATGGAGGACTTAGCCAGCCAAGGAATTGAACACGCATTGGCTGGGTGGAACCCAAATGCAACGCCAACTCGATCACTGACCGGATGAATAAATCAATTGTATTTCATCAGAAACTGAGCATGGCAGAGAACTGTTTCTTTTCGACCATTTGGCAGCATATTTATATGTATAATTTTTTGCACCCGTTTTCGGTTTCGAAAATCTACTGCATCCACTTTATTTTACGAGCGAGCCATACTTTGACTAGATGGCTAACTTTGATTAAGCTTTTCAATAGTTTGGTGCCCACCAGCAAAAGCTTGAAAAAATAATTGTCATGTCAATTAAGTCATTCAGATAGTGACATTTCTTTGCATAAATTGTATAATTCATTATTTGAATTTAAAAAAAAATGTTAGGTTTAATTTTTATATGGCTTGCAATTGAGAGGAACGGCAAAATACCCTTTTTTAAATAATTTTTTTTTGATCAAAACGTATGAAATATCTGATTTTTTTTCTACCTGCATAATCCTTGCGCATAAAGAATCACAAGCCATACATAACATTTTATAATTTAATACCTAACTATTTTATTTTTAAATTTAACAAATGACTATGTCCGCTTTTGATACTAAAACGAGCAATTGTCCGTTTTTGAAACACATAAGCCTGCAAGTGTCCCTTTTTGAAACAAAGTCTTACAAAGATCCATGGCCCATAATAAGAAAGAAAAGGCTATTCAAGTTCATTTTTATGAAGTTTATTTTGTATTAATAATGTAATAATAAATTGTTACAAATAAAATTACTCACTTTGTGGTAATAATAAGCCAACTGCGGTATAAACGCAAAATAAGCGCCGTAAACTTGATATTTAATTATTCAATATATTGCCATTTTTTCAATTCTAATTTTAATTATATTCATCAAAATAGGTTTATTAGTCTTCGGATTAGGATTATTAGGATTCGAGGTTTTAATCGTCGTATTTATATAAGAAAACTTCATTGAAATGAGCACAGATTTGAATTAATATTGACTTACTTTAACGGCTTTTCTTTTGCTCGTTTCCAATTTTCTGAGTTGGTTACGCGCTTACAAGTATTAGTGATCTCCATTTTATCATATTTTAGTCAATTTGGTACTGGAAAACGTCAATAAACCTCAAATTTCATCCTAACCCACGATCACATTCGGCGGTTGGTGCTTGACTGTCAAAATAACAGCCGCCATGACACTTTTTGTATCGTTGCTTTTTGTATTGAATGTCCAAGTTTGTTGCAAACATGAGTTGTAAGTGTCCGCTTTTGAAACAAAGTGCAAACTTTGACATGCGATTTCTTGTATTAATTGTCCGTTTTCGATAGATTTTCTCAATTACTCAGTTAGAGAATCAGACGTACTACCATAATCAATCAAAATATGCATTTTATAAAAAGTGGAGTGTGTCCCACTTTGATACTGAGCTCCTCGTATTGCAAATAATCTAGTTTGCATATGTGCTACTTTATTTATTTGCATTTAAACTAAAAATATATACCGTTAAATTTTCTTACATAAATAACATGGACTGTCTATAAATTTAATTTAATATTAAAAAAAACAAATCGAAACAAAATTAAGTGATGAAAATAAGATAATAAATAACGTAATTAAAAATATTAAAGAGTAAATATTTAATTCTCTTAAAATACGTTTCTCCTATGTCTATTTTGTTTTTTAATCCATTTATTAAAGCACCTAAGCACCCTATTGCGAAAATTAGAAACGTGCTTTTTGGACGCGAGATTCATACAACTGCTAGTAATAATATTATGTTCAGTAGAGTATGTTCACTAAAATAAATTTTAATTTAATTCAAGGATTTTTGATATTGTATATATATTGTATATATATATATATAACTGTTCATTAATATTAAGTTTACTACCTTTCTTAAACTGTTTTACTGAAATAGTGTTTCTAAATATACAGGGTGTCCGGGGGTAAAGTGTATTAACTTAGGGAGGTGATTCTACATGATGGTAGGAGTAAAAAAATTAACAACTTTTTTAGAAATTCCAACATTTTTTTCCCATACAAAAAGATCTACCTACTAAAAATCCTTAGTGTGAGGTACGATCTTACTTGCCGGCAACCTGCCGGGCACGATCGTGGAAACAATAAATGGTGGTGTTTGGCCCGTATCGTAACAGCGGAAAATAATAAAGCTGGACGCGCACTCCGGTCTAATTTTATCTTTTTACCACAAAACTACCCCTAAAAGATGGAATTTCGAAAAAAGTTATTGATCTTTTTTACTTACATTATCATGTAGAATCACTGAAGTTACTGCACTTTACCCCCAGACATCATTTATAGTGGTTTATTAATGACATTAATCACTTTGTAAATACCAACAAAAAAAATCGCGCATACCCCATAATATGTAATGGGTGGAAGGCGACGATGGAGTAAGTTCATGTCTGATAATAGTTTCTGGACATTGGTTTACCTAACTTAATTTCCCCAAGGTCTGGAGATTCTTCCGATTTTATATCCAATAGCTTTTCTTAAAGGAAATTACAGAGGTTGGGATGCTGGGGGCAGAATAAACGGAACCAATCTTTGAATAATATCAACTGCTATCTGGTTCCCTTGGGACTTTAATGTTCTTTCTGAAATTTTGTAAAATATTGCCTTTTTGCGCCAAGTTTCATGGTTTTTTTTCTTCTTTGAAACCCTACCTAAAATATGTCCCACTTCTATGCAACTTCTAACCTTATATTTGTTCCTTAGAGCAACGAGATTCCATTAACAATTTAAGACTAACTAACATTTTTCTTTGCTTAGATGGTTCCATTTGCAAATTTTACGTTCAACTTAATTCTATTCCATAGATAACATGTTTTTACAGCAACATGTTTCCATTTGTATAGTACTTCATGCACATTCGCTTAAGACAAGAAGGTTCCATCTGCCAATTGTGCGAAAATGAGAAAGTAATTGAAAAATCGTATTTATAATAAATTAATATGCATGACGTATTGTAATTTAATTATCTTTAGTTTGCAGAAAATTCTACACAAAAAACATGAAATCTAGCTAATAAAATAATTAAAATAATCAGATAGAACCTTGGTGCTCTGAGCTTAACTGATTTTCAAAGCAACAAAGTTCTATCAGTTTTTTTTTGCTTAGTTGTTTGGTTAAATGCCTTTTTTGCTTAGAACGTTCTTAAACCTAAAGAAAATGCAATTACAATACGTTTCTCATATTATTTTTTTCATAAATCAGTATTTTATTCAGAATGCGTGCGTTAAGGACTTTTTTTCTTTTTAGCTTTTATTGGCATATCTCTGTCCTTTATAACTTCACTGAGTGACCAGTATCTCTTCCAAGTATTGGCTATCCTCCACGCATGTATTCTGCTGTTTAACATATGGTAGTCAAACATGGACTCTAAAAAAAACCTTAACAAATAAACTAAGCGTCTGTCAAAACAGCATAGAAACAAGTGTCATTGGAGTTAACAGAAGAGATAAAATAAAATTAACAGAAATAACTCAATTCAAACAGGTATATTCTGTACATCGAACACTAAAATGGCAATGGACTAGACATATGTTGAGAGAAAGGAGGCAAGAGAAATGAACCAGAATAGTAACAGAGTAGTATCTAAGAGACGGTAAAAGATGATCTAAAAAAGGTGGCTGGTCCAGAATGGATCAGAGTTGCAAAGGATAGAGAAAAATGGAAATCTTCAGAGGATGCCTATATTGAAAGACAAGCTGTTTTTAAAAATAATGACCCGAACGCTGATTATTTAGAATAATATTTAAAAAAAAATTCTTAATTAGATTAGAAAAATTTTTTATTATTCAACACCAATAAAGGCAATTTTATTTTATTCAGAATTCAAACTTTGAACCTCAATATCTCAGTTTCATACCAATGGCAGATAGAACTTTGATGTTTCAATTGAGCACTCTCTCGAAGGGACTTCATATTGACTTCACTGGAAATTCATAAACTTCAAGCTTCACGCTTATACCTCCAGAGACGTGGGTGCCCTGGACTCTATTATTATGATATAATGTATTATTAGAAGCATCGACAAAATTCAATAGAAATTATAATATTATTACAGAGTTTGAATAATTTATTATCGTAATATTTTTACAAGCTGTTGTCTACCTCATATCGCTGTATTAAAGCACAGCTGGGAACGTGAAGTGTTGATATAATCAACATTTATTTAAATTATGTAAATCAAATGCGATAATAAAATACTTTACTTAATTTGTTTTCTCAATATCAATAATATGGTTTCAAATGAATGGGTAAACCACTCGCAGTGGCGTAGCGTGGGGGGGGGGGCGGGGGGGGCGGCCCGCCCCGGGCGGCACTTTTAAGGGGGGCGGCACTTTTAAGGGGAGCGGCAAATTTTAACAATAAATAATAACATTATCTTGGAAAAATTTAAGCCATTTCAAATCATTATTTGAACATTTTCTACGATCCTTTCGTTTACGAATCCAACTCTTTTTTTAATTTATTAAAAATAGCAATAACTATATTTTTTTAAGCTGCAAATTTCGCAATTCGTAGGAAAGCCATACGAGAGTAATACTAATTAAAGCTGATAACTCGCAAACAGATTTACTCTTAATTAAAATCAGAATTGTGTTCAGAATGTATTAACGACTGAATTTCAGTTGAGTATTCATCTGCTGATACATTTCGAAAGAGACCATTATTTTATTCGAAGTGCAGTTATAAAATTCTAGTTGTAGATTATGTATGTGCTGCCAGAATCAAAGAGAAACCATTTTCATTTTCTGAGTGTAGTTTTAATTCGGCAAATGCAGATTTAATTTGACCCGTCTAATCATAGGAGACGCAAATTATCCCACACATTTAATTTTAAAATAAAATTGTGAAATTATGTCCCACACATTTAATTTTAAATAAATTTGTGATTGCGATAAAAAGTTAAGATACAGTTTTATAACATTTTTTTTAAGAAAAGGAATCTGTATTTAAAATTTTAAGTTTATTCTATTTTAGATACTTTAATTCGAATATTCGCAGGCGTGTATTTTTGAGCCAATTCACATTTCCAATATGAAAATTTTAATGTTTAGAAACAATAATGTTCTAATAAGCACGTCGAAAAAATTACTTTATCTAGATTTTAGAACAGTTTTGTTTTAATAAAAAGGAACATTCCATGGGAAGAACATTGACAGGCAAAAGTTTATAGATTTTTTTCTTATTATTCGAAGGTTTAAACCAGTTTTCAGGATGTAAAATTCCATTTGAGAATTCATCTGCTGACACAATTCAAAGAAAAACATTATCTTATTCGAAGTTCAGTTTTTAAATTCTAGTTGCAGACTCTGTATGTGCTGCCAGAATCAAAGATTTAATTCGCCGCATACACACTTAATTCAAACCAATTTTGTGTTGAGAGTGTAAATTTCCAGTTGTGGATTCATCTGTTGACACATTTCGAAGGAAAACATCCTTTTATTCGAAGCTCAGTTATAATATTCTATTTGGAGACTATGTAAATCATTTTCATGTTCCGAGTGTAGTTTTAATTCACCGCGTACAGATTTAATTAAAACCAGTTTTATGTTTAGAATGTTTATTGCCAGCAGAATTAAAGGAAAACCATTTTCATGTTCTGAGTGTAGCTTTAATTCACCACATACAGATGTAATTAAAACCAGTTTTGTGTTCAGAATATAAGTGCCGCTAGAATCAAAGAAAAACCATTTTTATGTTCTGAGTGTAGTTTTGATAAACCGCATATTTATTTTAATTTAAACCAGTTTTGTGTTATCAATATATCAATAAGTTGCCGATTCAACGTGTACCAAGTGAAGCATTGCATTTGAATTGCATTCCATACGTATGCGTGATGAAGATGCGAAATTCTATTAAAGGTATACCATTCTCGATTTCTGAGAGCAGTTATATATAAATTTGTAGTAGAATTTATAAGCATGATTTTGTTGGAAGAGTACTCGGCACATAGGATCATAAAAATCGGCATAAAAATAGGATATCTACCCCCCCCCCCCCCCCCCCTAGCGCTTGAAAATCTGCGGAAAAAATATTTGTAGAAGTTAGGTGGGGGCGGCAAAATTTGCCTCCGCCCCGGGCGGCCGAAACCCACGCTACGCCACTGACCACTCGGTAAGACTGATTTTATTAAATACAAAATTACGTGACTGAAAATTTTATATTTTTGCATAAAAAAATAATAAAATAATACGGTTCTACTTGTTTTATCTGAATATATCGTATCCGTTTATCCGGAAGTAACGCATTTACCAACTCTGCTATCCCAACTTATTTTAATTTTTTCGTTATTGACATCAAAATATGTGTAATACGTAATTCACTCAATCTCACTAAAAACACACTGTATAGTTAATTTAATTTTTATTTCGAAAAAAGACATTATATAATATAATTCGTATAATTAAAAATAATACGTCGAATTTAATTTACAAAATAAATTTTAAAATGTAAATGTAAATGTTGTAATTTGAAACTTGATGAAACGGAAACTAGCGACACTAAAAAGAGACCAACATAAACATCTATAGGATATAAATATTGATATCCTTGAAAATGGCCACCCAAAAAATATGATTGCATACCATGGATATGAAAGCCTAATTGTGGAACCTACACGTGTATTTAATGAAAGCAAAACTTGCATTGATCATATCTTTAGTAAAACTAATAAAAAACTCAAGCCATTATTTATACTACCACACTGACAGACCATTACACAATAATTCTATCTATAACAAAAAAAAATTCTTATGTAAACCAAAATACGAAATCCCTCCTAACAAAGTCTGAAACAAATTTGGAAAACGTCAAAAGGGAGTTAACATGGAATGATTGGACCGACCTTCCGGAAAAAGTTGGAGTTATTTTATAAAAAATAATACAGCACAGTATTCTATCAAATACCAAAACCACAGAAAAAAAGGTATCTCATTAAAATATTCATATTAAACCATGAATCAGTCAGAATATTATAAACTCAATCAGAAAAAGAGATGAACTGCACAGCAAAGTAAAAATCAACCCTTATGATGTCCATACTCTACGATTCTACTAAAGATATCGTAATACATGTAAAAATGTAATTCGTTACGCTATAGAAACATTCTATAAAAACAAAATTGATGAATGCAATAATGATTCCCGTAAACTTTGGCAGATCATAAATGAAATTACAAATACTAAATCCTGGCATAACGACAAAACCATTGAAGAATTAAACATTGATGAGATTCCCTCATCTTTTACAAAACACCCAGAAAACTTCTTGACTTTATAAACAACTACTTTTGCAATATAGGCTCTAACCTTGCAAATAAAATTAAACAAAATTCTACTACTGTCCAAAAAACAATGGGATTGATGATGTAAACCATGAAAACAGCCTCAATATAGTCAAGATAACAAGTGATGAAATAAGAAATATTATAGCCTCCTTAAACACAAATACCTCGTCGGGAAATGAACTGATATCAAGCAAATCAATTATATACCTTCAAAACCAACCACTGAATTACCTTGTAAATCTATCATTATCAAAAGGTGTTTTTCCCGCTTGTCTTAAAATTGCTACGATCATACCATTATATAAAAACTGCTTAGCAGTTTTCATTGATCTTCAAAAACCTTTCGATACAATTGACCACGAAATACTGTACTTAAAACTAAAAAAAATGGAATAACCGAAACAACCCTAAATCTACTTAGAAGTTACTTAACTGGAAGAGAACAAATTGTGCAAATTAGTAAAAGAAAGAGCAAATCTCTACCAATTAAATTCGGGGTCCCACAGGGAAGCGTATGAGGACCTGTACTATTTCTGATTTATATAAATGACCTTATGAATTTTCCCATCAATGGACACATAATGAGCTTTACAGATGACACTGTTATTATATTCCACGAACAAGATTGGACAAGAACTTACAAGGAGGCGGAACATGGCCTGGCTGTACTTCAAAACTGGCTAAAAGTGAACTCCCTTACATTAAATGTTAATAAAACTAAATATCTAACTTTCTCCAAAAACAAACGAGGACAACCGATGAATGAGCATACTCTCAAATTACATGAATGTCAAAATATTTTCCACAATGTTCCTGCCTGTCTTTAACCCAAACAAAAAGTATTAAATATCTTGGGATTGAAATTGATTAAATATTACAGTGGAATTCACACATTGATCTTACCTCAAAAAAGCTAACAAAATTCATCTACTTCTTCAAAAAATTACAAAACATCTTGTCAATGAGGGATTTAAAGAGAGTATGTTATGCTTTATGCCACTCTCGACTGGAATATGGAGTAATAGGATGGGGCGCAGCAGCATCTAATCACATAAAACAACTTAAGGTAACTCAGAATTGCATCATAAAGACCATACTGAAGGTCCCCATAAGGACGTCAACAACAGAAATTTTTAAACAGTTTGATGTTCCAAGCATACAGAAAATCTACGCCAAAAACATTCTAGTACATCACCACAAAAATTATTCAGAGGCAGACACCTCATATGCTCATAAAACCAGAGCCAAACAAACGGACATACTTAATATTCCAAAGTTAGTGTAACCCTCCATTTGGACAAAGAAGTTAAGAATTTTTAGCAGTAAAGTTATATAACAAACTCCCACTTAGTACCAAACAAATTAAAACAAAAATAGCTTCATTAAGGACATTAAATGTTGGCTGAACTATCGGAAAATGAACTTACTTGTGTACTTAAAACATCGTCATAGAAGGTAAGTTTTAAGATTTTCACGGCCAAAAGCATTTTAGTTTTTTGTTTTTGGGGTGTTATGCCGTGTTGCGCTACCTCCTTCTTTAGCCAACGTTTCGGACATCGTTGCAGTGTCCATCATCAGGGCAGATCCGGCAGATCCGGTAGATGTGTCACACACACACATCTACCGGATCTGCCGGATCTGCCCTGATGATTGTGATAATCTTTCTCCTTTCCCCCTTTTAACTTTTAAATATATAAATATTTTTTTTTGTTCTTTCATCCCTTCAAGTTTTCTTGAACTTTTCTTTTGGCTCTGATCGATATTTAAATTTTTAAGGCTTTGCATGTGTGTAGTAGGGATGGAAAATTCCTTCCCTACGTCACACAAGCCTTCATGAAAATTGGACCCTTATTTTCTTTGATAACTACAGAAAGCTACTTAAAGCTCCCTTGCACTATATACCTTTAGAGATATATGTACTTAACTAATTAATACGTTATTTACGACCTTGAACGTAAATATTTTCGTATTTATGTTGTAATTAAACTCCATCAAACGTTGTGTAATTTTTTTGATTTATGATATGGGACTTTAATTACTTTCATTTTGTGGTAACTTCTTGATTCTGGACAGAGCGTTGAGTTTCAAACTGTATTGGTCTCTCTCTTGCAAATCTAACTTTAAATACTTTCTCTAAAAGAGCTAACTTTCCTCCGTCGCTTATTATGTTTCCCTACATCCTAACGAACTCGTAAATAACCTGTACTAATCGAATTACGCATGTTTAATTGAACAAATAATTAAGTATGACTCAAATGGTTAATTGTTAGTAAATTTGATTCTGATTGTTTTGTATCTGCATGTCATCTCTCCAATCCGATTCAGCTGCTATAAGGTACATATAAAGATGGGTTTAGTAGGTTAATGTAATTAATAGATTGCATATTAGACGAACTCAGAATACCCTTTTTCTGCCGAAAATTTGGCTCCTATCCTCCTGCAAGTTAACAGGATGGTCAAGGATCAACTAGAACTTCGCACAGTCAGCCGACGCGATTTTCCAGAGGGTCTTAGTACCTTGTTCTGTCAATCTTCCATGTCGTCGTGCACGTCATTCAGGTCTTTCCCTAAGTCCCGAAACCCCCAAATTCCTACTCCTCCAAGGTCTACTATTTACTTAGGGCGAACCGGTTTCGTCCTATCTGCAATCATATACTCACGGTGTTGTGTAGAGTTACGGGTCGTGAATCCTCCCTCCACGTACAAGAAATGATGTGAGAGTAACTCTGTCGAGTCTAAAACGCTAATTGTAAGCGGGTCCACATCATCCAATGTACAGTACATAGAAAGATATATATGTAAACATACCTTTGGGTAGGATTATAACCCTCAATTTGAGGCTAGCTAGTCTCAAATTTCGGGCTCGGATTTCGTGGAAAGGAATTCTGCACAAAACCTTAACCGATGACCGAATATATACATATTAAAGGTGGGTGATATTAATAAATACTAATAGATTAAGAGATTATCTCGGTTTGTTCTGGAGTGCCGAAAATTCCAAGCTTTTTGATTGGTTTGGTTGACAATTTTCTTTAAGAGATTGCCATCTCTATTATGTGTTAGGTTAATGGTCCTTGGGTTTTTTAAGGAGCGACCACTGCCTCCTATTGTTGAACTGTTTTCTAAATTTTCCCCCAAGGTTCAACTTTTGGTAAAATTTTTACTCTCCCGTGATTTTTCAACTGCTTCGTAAATTATTTATACCTGTAAGAGCAATTATTTCATAATTTTTCCCCGAATTTTTCATGTAGTTCTTTAATAATCTTTTATCTGACTATCCCGTGATTTTCAAATGTTTGATGTACCTATTAGCTACCTAGGAGAGTAGTTAATCCATAAAATTTTTCTCAAATGTTCAATGATACTCTTCAAGTTCTTTTATTTGACTAGCCTATAATAAATCTAATTACTTTCAAATTGTTCAATCCTAAATATCTCCTCAAGTTCAAATTAAAGATTGTGTTTAACCCCTTTTTTTATATATAATAACGCAACGTTATGGTGTTGCCCTATCCTAAGATTGACATCTTCCTAAAGCATTCAACACAGTGCCCTACTGACCGAGTTGTTTTATAAACAATTTTAGTTATGTCAACATTCCCACTGGCCTCGTGACCTAGATCCAAGAACGCGTGACATTTGTTTACCTTTAAACATTCCGAATTCAATAATGGTTATTTCTTTCTCGCAAATGTCTAATTTGTTTCCCCGAAAAATTTAGTCATAATGCATACATATACTTTGTCTCGATACATAAATACACAGATATATATATAATTTTATTGTAGTTGAGGTAAATTCTAATATCATAACTCATTTTTTTGATCATTTTATATTAGCTGAAGTTATAATAAATAGTATATATACTAAATAAATACAAAACTTTGACTTGGAAATTTATCAAACACATAACTATTTTAAATAGTTACGGATAAATGCAAAGATAGGTATTCGAGATCGATACCTTTACTTTTTAATATAAGTGTGTTTCTTTTGATTAAACTTTCTTGGAATATATATATATACATAAATATACATACTTTATATATAATATTTTAATATAGGTACATATCACATATTAAGCATATAATATTTTGTTATAATAATATAAAATTTTATACCGACGATCAGCTGCCCTCTGCCTCGTTCATGTCTCTAGAAATTTTTATACTTTGTAAGGACTTACCCCAAAAGGTCCACTCCTGTCGGGTTCAACACGACAAACCTTTTATATATTTTTTTCTACCTAATTCAGCTATTGTCTAACTAAACCTAGATTAATCATCTTTATTCATTATTTCACTATTGCGTTGACTCTAAACTGAATTAATTGATGACTAATCTTTATCAATCAAAATGTATTATATTCTCAAAACCCGTTGGTTAACTTAACAAATTTATTTTATTATTTTTTTATTTATTTTTATTATTTAATTCTTGTATCACCGAACTCTTTTATTTTGCAGTAAGATAACGTATTTCACTATTTATTCAAACTTTCCGAAATAATTATTATTATTAGGTTACCACAATCTTATTTAACAACAATTTAATCATCTGTATTATTTATTCCAAAGTCCATATTTATTATTATTACTTTATCTAACACTAGATTAATCCTGTGATAAATTATTACGTTCGATTTGCACTTTATTTAAGGAACTATCACCGTTATGATAACTAACACTGGTTTTTATTTTTATTTCGCTACACCAACTTTTTTCTTTAATTAATAAAAGACTAGCACTTAATTTGCAGCACTCAATTTACTTAAAGATTTTCGTTGAACTTTTCCATTTAATTGGGTGCACTTATTTATTTATTATCTCGCTTTTGATTGCACTATTTTTTTTTAATTAATTGATTTAAATATTTGATATTTAATAGAACTCTTTCCGTTTGAACTGAACGCACATAAAATTTTTTTTAACTTCTTTTAATTTGCACTATTTTTAAATCATTAATATAAATATTTGATATTTAGTAGAACTCTCTCCGTTTAAACTGAACGCACATAATTTTTATAACTTCTTTTTAATTTTTATTATTATTACATCACTTTATTTAATTACCACACCGACACTTGTCGCGAAATTACTAAGTCCCAAAATATGATATTTATTGATTATAAAAACCGAATTTTCCACTAATCAAATTGTATCTATTACAGAACTTTTTAACTTTTCACAATTAACCAAAACGTAAACTTTATTTCTATTCCCACTGATTTTAATTTCTTTAAATCTTTATAAGACACTGGCTCGAATATGAAATTTTTCTAAGTCCTGTGATTCTAACTAATTAGAATTTTTCCACCAGTACATTACCGAACGTATCGTCACGCCTCACAAACTTCCGCTTTTCAAAACCCCCGATGACTAACGAAAAATCACTAAGTCCTGTCTTTTAAACCCCTCTCAGGATTAGAATGGCCTATCTAAGCTATCTTTGATCCACGAATTTAATCTCTAACAACTCGAGATTTCATATATCGATTCTGTCATTTTTGTTTAACTGTCGTTAGGTCCACCTTTCATGACTTTGTTCATGCCCTATCTCGTTTAAACATTTTTCCAGGATCGGACCGGCGATATTACGTCAAAATGCCCCTCATCCCTTTGTCTGTTGGTCATACAAAATTAGCTCAAATATCATGATTTTCGTATCTCTTTTTTCCTCAAATATAATAGGTACGTCTTCAATAAACTGTACATAATTCTCAATTTTGTTTATCGCTACCAGAACATGAACAAATTCAAGCCAAAACCTTTAATATGCGTTTTCCAATTTTCTTTTTCCTAAATTCCTTCTTATTCTTATGCCACCTATATGGATCAATTCAGTTTTAAACTGTATTGTCTCTACTTATGTCGTAGACTTGAATTTTCATATTTTCTCTTATTTCCCTTTTATTCACGATGTTCTTTTTTTGATTTTCCTCATTCATTCTCATGTAACTTTCCACATCCCTATAATTTTTTATATTTCCAGCCGTATTTATTTTATTAATTGTTAATTTAAGATTTTCTTTGCTTTCTTTGGCCGTATCAATTCACCCATAGTTTCACCGTACATTACTCTGATATCCGTATCGTTTTTCGATGTTTGCTGCCTCAATAGAAAATTTCATTTTCTATTTGTTACTAATTAATATATCATTTCCCACATTTTTATAGGAGATACTCCTACTTCGGCCCTTAAATATATATCAATTTTTATTACGTTCTATGGTTCATCCTCCAAATTCCGTCCCTTTTTCCCCTAAATCCACATTAATTTAAAATTTGACGTCTGTTTATGTCTGGGTTTCCGAGGTGTTGATCAATAACTCAGCTTTTATTCGAGGGTAATAAAATCTAATCGTTTTTAGTTAAAGTAAACTGTCCCTAAGACCAATGATAATTTTTATCGTCCTAAAAGCCATTAAAATGGGTTTAATCGCCTAAAACCATGTTCGTTTTCTGGTTGTTTAAATAACAAAATCACGTGTGAGGTCGTCAACTCAAATAATGTTTCATTTTTCCTTGCAGTCTGTCTTATTTCTCATAGAATTCTCCTCAAACAATTGACGTAAAACAATGCTTTTTGTTTACTTTGTCTATCGCAATGTAACTAGAATGATCACCCTATTCCAAATATATAACGATATCTATTTAAACTCGTCTGAAAACGCAAAATTAAGTCGAAATCTTATATTGTTCAATAAACACCTCCGTTTAAACGTCCAGTTTTTCCATTAGATTATCTTTACCAATCGTTTTTCCTGACTCTATTGCTTCATCTAAAAGTGACATTCCTAATTTTCCAGTGTTTCTCTTCCTTTTAAATGTTTAATGCACGCTTTCCTCTTAATCTGGCGTCCTTGACTTTCTATGTACTCGTTATACAACTAAATATCCCTACAGTAGCTTTTCTTATGTTTTGAACGTCTTTTCTTTAATTTTCCTCTTATTAAAATTTTCTTGTTATTTTCTTGAATAGTTTTTCCAACATAATATGGATTAATTTGTTCGTTAACGGCGGTCGTCAACACCTTCATTGCACTGATTGTATATCTTAAATCTAGGGTCATTGTACCTGATGCACCGGGCGTGAGACCCTGTTTACATTATAGTGTATTGATCTTTCGGTCGATGACGATATTTTTTTCTCATAAATCTCTGATTAATTGCCTAGTTCAAAGTCCATTTCTTTGTTCAAAATATGAACACGCCCTCTATTCTGTGATTGGTTTCATTAATTATTTATAGCTTTCTGCTTAGACCTGATTGGCTGTTGATTTCAACTATTTATTATTACGCCTAATGATGATTTCTAGCACCCTCTGTGTTCTTTTCATCAATACTCATCTCAATATTCTTAATTGTAGGTCCCTATCGTCAACAAGAATTCAATTTACTTTGAACCGAGAGATGTCGTAGGTGTGTCTGTTTTATAATTAATTGGTATTTTCTTTTTGAATTAAAGTGGGAATCTACGATATTTTCTTATTTTCACTGTTGATTAATGCAATTCATCACATGATGGACACTGCAACGATGTCCAAAACGTTGGCTAAAGAAGGAGGTAGCGCAACACGGCATAACACCCCAAAAACAAAAAACGAAAATCGTCATATAAGTTTCTGGAAAACCTTATCCAACCAATGAAGTGAAACCATAGAAGTCGCTGAAAACTTATCCAAAGCATAGTCCCCCTCAGCACAGGATCTCCTAGTGAGGAGGACTACGAATATATTTTCTATTTTATATATACACCTAACATGTCTCATATAAAAATGTACAAAATAATAAATGTATAGTTACTAAATAAAAAAAATTTAAAAAAAATAAAAAAATTAACCTGCGAGAGAATGAGATAGACTAATCGGTGTTCTCTTTGTGTGGTGCCTCGTAGAATAAAATGTTAAAGAATAATTAATAATCGTTTCCAATTACCGGCCCATTTCACTCTTATCTAATATTTCAAAATTTTTTTAAAAAAATGCTAAAAAAAGACTAACTGCATTCATAAAAAAAATTCAACCATCAATAAAAATCAATATGGATTCACAGAGGGAAAAAGTACCCAAGACGCCATCGCTAAAATTTCATCTAGTATTCAAAGTACCCTGGACAAATCCAATAAATATATAGGGATTTTCATTGACTTAAAGAAAGCATTTGACAGCATTTCCCATGAAAAACTTGCTTTAAAATTAAAAGATAACGGCATTGACCACATTGCCCTCAAATGGATAGTAAGCTACTTAACAGAGAGACCTCAAATAGTAAAATTAAATCGGTCGTTTAATACACCTCTCACAAGTACATTTGGCATCCCTCAAGGTACCGTCCTCGGACCATTATTATTTCTAGTATACGTGAATGACATTTTCCGACAGGAAATTAAAGGTGAATTAATCTCTTATGCTGATGACACGGTATTGTTAATAAAAGGTCAAACACGGGAACTAGTTAACCAAATGGCAAATGAAGATATTAATATCTTAAAATCATGGTTTGATGGTAACTTACTAACACTTAATGCTAAAAAAACAACATATGTCTTATTTTCCTTGCAGAAAATACCTGATCATAAAGTTAATATTGTAATCCATGACGAAAAATGTGATCATGTAATCTATAAACAACATAATCCTATTTGTACTGTAATTAACTCTTCCTCCGAAATTAAATATCTCGGTGTGATCATTGATCAAAACCTGAATTGGAATAATCACATTTCAGAGCTAGTGAAGAGAATGAGGAAATGTATATATATATTTGTTAGGTTAAGAAATATTTTAAATGTTAAAATAATGAAAAATGTGTACTATGCCCTTGTTCATTCTTTGCTCATCTACGGAATTATAGGTTGGGGAGGATCTTACAAAAAAAATCTAAACTCAGTAAAAGTTACGCAAAGAATCATCATTAAAGTAATATTAAAAAAAAATCTACCTTCTCAACTGAATCACTTTTTAAAATGTTTCCAGTACCAAATGTTGATGACATTTTCAAGCAAGCTTCCATTATAAAAATGTGTAAAGAAAAAAATAACACAGAATATCAAGAATTTTACAAACTAATGAGAAACGGAAACCAATTTATTACACCTAATTTTAAAACAACTCAAATGCAAAATCATTATATTTTCCAAGCCATAAAAAACTATAATAACCTCCCTTCTGAATTGCGCTGCATCATCAACCAATCAGAATAAATAAATAAAATAAAACAATTTAAAAAAAAAAACTTACAATAAAAAGTAAATATTTTATACAAAACAGATTATAACTTACAACTCAAGTAAGAATCGTGGCTCCCTTATCAGGCACAAGAGCCCCTCTTTTCTGATAAGGTATACATGACCAGAAACGACCTCTAATTTAATATTTTGTAAAAAAAATGTGTGTATTATGTAACTCATATTTTTTTATGTTACAATAAAAAAAATAAAAAAATTTTAACTTGGTAATAATATCATAAAAAAAGTGTAATATTATAATATTACTAGCTGATCCGGCGAACTTCGTACCGCCTCAGAATCAAAAACTGTTGTCAACCTATTAGCTGAATTGATCTAAATTTTTTCTCCCTGCGTATACCATACCTTGATCTAAATTGTTTCTCCCTGCGTATCCTTTCCCCTCTCGCGTTCCCTCTCCCTCTCCCCACTCCACTTCTCCCCTTCCCCCGTCCCGCTAACCCACCTTCCTGAGTTCCTTTCCCCCCTCCCCCCCCCCCCCCCCCCCTCCCCCCCCCCCCCCTCGCCCCTCCACCGGTTCACAGTTCAATATTATACCCCTTACAATATTGCTGCAGTTCTTTCAAAATAGGAGAATTCGTTCCATACAAAATGTATGGGGAAAATAATTTTCTTCGGAGTGGAACACCCTTTACTTTTAGGGGTATGAAAAATAGATGTTGGTCGATTCTCAGACCTACCAGATAAGCACACAAAATTTCATCAAAATTGGTCCAGCCGTTTCGGAGGAGTATGGTAACAAACACCGTGACACGAGAATTTTATATATTAGATTACAATAAATAAACCCTATAATTATCCAACTCCTGAAACTCTGCATTAATCTCATTCTCTCGAAGTTTAGTTTTCTGAAGGTTTCACTTCTACCGCGGGTAAACTGAACACATGATTTTTTTTATAATTAAAGGATCCAAAACAACTGAAGGGACCTCAAAATTTAGCAAACATACCGGCTTCATTTTTGTATTTGTATTTCTAATGTTACTGAATTTACCCTTCTTTAATCATTTAATCGCCTGACCTGGATGGACCTGATAAGCTATGATTAATTACATTAATTTCACGTCTGTTTAGCCTTTATGTAATTGTTTATTGATTCGCTCAATCTAGATCATGTTTATTGTTTACCTGTCCACTGCTGAGGTATTTGGCAGGTGCCATGGTAGCCAGCAGCGCCCCTCGCGGCGACCACGAGAACTTGTATCGCAAAGGGTTGTCGCTATGTTCGGGTGCGGGCAAACCTGGAAAAATAAACTTATTTACATTCGGCGCAAAACAAATCTGTGCGTACAAAATACTCCTAGTGTGAATGAATTTTAATGCTGGTCTAAAGTTTCTTCTTCTCAAATCCGTTCCTCATTGCTGAGGATCGTGACCCCTACTCCAACTTCCATGGTGTACAAGGCTCCTCCACTCCTGCGCTACTTGGAGATCTGTGGACACTGACGTACCAGACGTCAGTGTTATTCAAAAGTTTCACCTTCTATTTATTAGTAAATAAATTCGTTCACGTCGCATACAGGACACGGATAAAAAACGAGAAGTTGCGAATTTGTGAACTTGCAACTTGCAACATTACTGTGAAAATCAATTTTAATTAGTCAAGTTTGGACGCAATGAACGTTATTTTTTTGCTAAAAACTTGTGTCACATTTTATGATCGCTGATCAGCACCGTTTTGAAATTTAAATATTTGGACGGCCTCCTTTTAAACACCGATTCTAGATCCATTTCAGTTTTTGACCAAATCGCGATCGGCTATAAAGCATAACGGTCATCTTGTTACGCTTATCACCTGATTAAAATTTGTGATGGTCATCAATTGTGACGAGAATTTGAAAACACCCAACCTAAAAACACAATGTAAAAGTTCTAAAGGCGTAAATTATAGGTTCTCAACGTGGGCGATAACGCCCCCTTGTGGGCGTTTCAGACTTTAAGGGGGGCGGTAGAAGACCCAAAGAAAATTAGGGGGAGTTGAGATGGCACAGTGAGGGCGTGGACATGTAAAAAATTGTCAAAAAAGACAAAAAAAACCTATCACATACTTACGTGTATTATTTTATTAATGAGAATAAATTGACACTATATCATGAATACAAGAAAGAAGGAGGTAGCAACCGGTACTTAAAATACAAAAAAATTGCTTTTTTAACTTGCCAAACAAGAAGGTATAACAAATAACATAGTTATAATATATATGTAATAAAAGCAAAGGTATAATCCGAAACAACTGAGCCCAGCTCAGCCCCCCCCCCCCCCCCCCCCCCCCCCCCCCCCCCCCCAAATATAGTTATTAGATAGGCGTATGTATTCTCCTATTCAAATAACTTCGACTGCATTGTCCAAAATTTCAGGGGAAGTGCCTTATAAAACGATATTTGACTTTCTCAGTACCTAATTATAGTTTACTGACATTATCAAGAAGTTGCGTATTTACTCTGCTTGCGTATTTTGGATCTTGTCTTTTGAAACCCTTGAGGCATACTGCAGAGTTTATCTTCAGTACTGATATTACTTATTCAATAACGTCCTCTCCAACTTATTAATTAAACACTGGGAGCTACAAGTTACTACATTTTGCGAAAGCAAATGTAACCGGTAGCCTCGGGCCTAATTAACAATGGCTTGCGTTTTGGGCTGCTTTCAGACAAGGAGACTTTATCAACGCGTTTATGTAGATTTGCGAATATTGGTCTTTTTAAGAATCGCCGAAGTGATGTGCTCAGTCCAGCCTTAACACGTTGAAATATTAATTTTAGTAAGAAAATTGTTAGCAATACTTCTTGTGAAATAATTTCACATTGAGGGTTATTTGCAACTTGTAACAGACCGGCTCCGCTCAGGATTCAACTTTTCTTGTATTATAATTATATTTTGATTAGTTGAAACATACCTAAGGGAATACAAAATATATGAACAGTTTTGTTTTCGTTAGATATTTTGAATGTTTTCATGTAAAGGAAATTGTAGTTTGACATAATATTTAAATGAATAAAACCAGCATTTTGCATTTTTTAAGCATAGGACGAAGGATATTTTGAAGCTTAATAGCTCGAGCTGTGAACGACGCTCAGAGAATAAAAATATTTGTTCAAAATTAACAGATTACTTAGTTTTAATCACGTTCATTTATCAAAAAAAACCGAACAAAGCTTATTTCTTCAAGGTTATTTTAAAACCAATTACAACTATAGACATAGACTTAAAGGTGAGTGTAGGAAATGGAGGGGGCATAATTTACAAAGGGAACAAGCTTAATAATGGGTCATTTAAAAATATTTTTTGATTATTTATAAAATTTAAATTCATATTTACGCTCTTTCTAATTTCTAAGTTTTCTAATTTGTATAAATGAAAACCATTAAAATTACAATGTAATACCTAACTCAATGCAATTATTAAATTCAAGAGAGGGATACATCTCCAATAAATGATTGGCAAAATCCGAGAACCAATCATTGTTTAATATTTTCACTGACACCATTAAGTCCACGTCCATAGTTGTAATTAGTTTTAAAATAACCCCGATGAAGTAAGCATTGCTTGCGAAATATGTCAGTTTTTTTTAACAATAAACGTGGTTAAATCTAAGTAATTTGGAATTAAAATGGAGCCACAAAATAAGTTTGCTATGTTTGAAGAAAAATATTCGTTTAACAAAAATATCCAGGCTGAAAGAGATGTGCAATTTCGGAATAATGTTCTGCAGAAATGTGCTTTAAATTCAGTTCGAAAATCTTTTGACCACTTGTTATAAAATATATTATACATTATGTATTTAATACAGGCGGACTTATTGGCTGGCGGCAATTTCTACTAACCAACCCGTTGTTACTCTGTTCAAACAGGAGTAATAGTCGAGCTTTGGGGCCTGATGCTTCCAAAATGCGAGGTCACAAACTGAGGTCGGAGAAGCAATATGTTTGTGGTTTCCCGCGTTCACGTTCGGTCAATCCGTTCACAGTTCGCTATTATTGGAGTGCGTTTTCCGCGCGGCATCGAGCTTCGGTGGACGGCAAAGGGAATCACATTAGCAAATTCTACGCTTTGGAATATTATGTGGATAGTTTGAAACCCAATACAATCTGCCACTGCCAGGATTCGACCAAACGATATCTTCACGAACGAAACGGCCTTATCTGAATGTGGCCTAGGAGGAACGATTACAACATTATATACATGTCATATAATATCAAAACCCCTACAGCTATCTTTTCTTTGCATACTCTATTAAAATTAAATAATTTTCGACTTAATTTAATTTGTGCGTAGATAATAGATACATGATATGGTTCGGAACACAAACACTAATACTATCCTACTTGACTTTTGCCATTGAACTTTGGCAGTTCCTTTGCGGCAAATACAAAATAAATATGCTTACGAGATTAAAAAAGTCTAAAAACTTTCTAAGCTGTATTCAATATTTTCACCAATATTTATTAGAATGAACTCAAAAAGGTTCTACACAACACCAAGGCACTTTTCATTTTGTTTAGAAAATCCAGTTTTGCTTGAAATAATGGCAATTACCGTGTTTACTGCTATAAGCCATATATCCTCTTTCCCATCCCCTTACACTTCTTACTCTCTTCGGCCTCATAGCATACTCCAATTGAGTTTGCCATAGTCCCCCTGGCTCTGAGAGCTGTTGAGTTATGCGACGTTTTTAAAAAAAAACTTTAAATATTTTTCTCGAAGCCGATTAGTTTGTGCCCACTTACCTATATTGAAACACTATAAAATCATTAAGCTAATGTATTTTGGGATACGCTGTATGTATAACTTAGTCTTAAGAGAACATCATTGTGACCTGAAGGTTACTCTCTATGTGCTAATAACCTATTCGGGCGGAGAGTTATGAGGGTATCGGCAATGGTCCACAATTTGGATGTCTATGGGTTTAACATACAAAAGTCCCCTTTGTAAATATATAAGGAAAATATAAATATTATAATATCATTCCTCCAAATATTATTCACACGGATACATATGAACTGCTTACTGCGGTTTAAAGCTAATGAATCCACCCAGTTTCACATATTTTTAGGATTTATGAAAAAATATCGTAAAATTTATAATTCATAAAAATCACCTAAGTATCTAAAATTGGGTAGCTATCGCACGAGTGACTAACAAAAACCAAAATATTAATAATTTAAATAATTATTTTTCCATGAAGTAAACCAACAAGGGTCTATTTAAAATGGTTTACTTGATGGGTAGGTACCTACCTGGAGTGTACTATATTAACTGTAGTCTACCTGGAGTGTACTATATGTACTATATTAACCTACAAATTTATAAACAAAATGATGAACTTCGATAACTTTAGAAAGTGCTACATGTATAAGTTGGCGAAAAAGGAGGGCGCTGTCGTCTACGGTATAACGATACAAATTTAATAAGGTTATTATTAACATCTGCAAGTATTTTTTTTACTACTGTTACAGCTGTTTCAACTAGATTCAAAGAACATATACGATTGCAAAGCACTGTCTCAAAATTCGCAGAATATCTCTTAGTGAATAATCACGTTCTACTTAACAAATACAAGCCAACAACGCTTACATATAAGAAGAAAGGATCTTAGATTACATTTACCTCAGAAATCAATTAACGAACAAATGACCCTAATGTAGCACTAATAAATAAAATAAGGAAAATGATTTATTCCCCACTTCTTAGTATGTTTTCAAGACCAAAACAAATATGACATATTTAAATAAGTCAATACCAGTCGCGTCATTATTAAGCAATTAAGAATACCTTAAAAATTCAAAGTACCCCACAAAATAAGAATCTATTGTCACAATTATTTTCTCATTAAATTGGTTTAACCGGTAATAAACCGTTTAAGACACTTGACAATTCGCACAATTGAAATTGGGCGGGGGTAGATAGAATCATATAAATGAATCGTCTCAAAGTGGTCCAACGACAGTTAGAAAATGGCTTTGTAAGCCGAAATAGCTGTAACAATAACAAAAACTCGCAGTACTTAATAATGATATCAAAAAAATTGATTTAATTTATGAATTTCTACGAATCAAAAGCACAAAAACAATTAATTAATGATGGTAGGTGTGGTTGCCTGATTAAAATATAAAGATATCAGTTAGTTAGCATTAGTCTATGCCTACGCCACCGCCAACTTACACGTGTAGCACCGTAAGCTATTACCCAAGTTCATTATTTGTATAAGGCTTTACTTTAGATTATGTTATTTATATAAATGCCACTCCAGCAAAGAAAATTTAACACAATATTAACAACTGTGACATTTTCAGTTAAGGTAAAGGTAAATTCAATAAAGGTAAAGCCATTAAAATCCAATGTTGGTTTGTTGAAATCAATAACACGAGTTTTCGGTCCAACGCGACGGATCAATGATGTACATATGTGTTTAATAATGAAGATTCCAACTCTAGATACCTAATAATATTTGTTAATATTTCCACGAAGGTACAAAGAAAACTGGTATACAATTGGTTTTCATTTTGCTTAATCTATGTTTAGCATGTCATTATTAACGAAACCTAGTTTACTTCGCATTCATATGTTTGCAGTTATCAATAAAGCCAGTGTTATTTTTTTCGATCATGTATTTACATAAATATTATATCTGGGATAATAAAACGAAAACTGTCGGTAATGCCAAAAATGATCAATATTTTTATTTGAAACACCGCGACCGCGACCGTGTTGCAAATATAGTTTAGACTATTTTAAATTGATTAATAGCGAAATAAAAAAATTAATCATTAAAAATTTATTTGCACACGCAGGGATTCGATTCCGCGACCTCCGGGTTGTGAATCAAGAGCCTTAATCCTCTACCGCGGAGGCCGTATGGTTCCAGCATTGTGGAAAATAGGTTTAGTAATTGTTACGTTACGGAATTGTTTCCCGTGCGAGCTAATAGCGAATTGACCCCTTGCACAGGCCCTCCGCCCCCTCTCCCCGCACCGCGCGGCGCCCGTGCCAAGCGCCGAGCGGCTCCCCGTCCCCATTCCTTCGCCGGCCTTCGGCAGAATAACTGTGTTCCCCGTGATTCGCGCTAGGCGCTCTCCGTAAACGCTCACGATGTTTTACTTTAATTGTGTATTGTGCTTAAAGAGGTTTACGCCTACCCAGAATCCTGTCTGCCGACCGCCTATCTCCTGCTTGTGAGTACCAATGAACCTTGCTACCCCTCTGTGTGCTAAGAACTGACATTTAAATTCACTAAACACGTGTAGAGAGAGTTGAGAGAAGCTCCCCCCGTTATGATAGAATTAATTAGAGATAGCCAAATACTCATGTGTGTAGTGCCGATGCTGGCCTTTTGTAGAACCCTGTTCACCTTTAATTGAATAAAACCCTTTTTCGTGCATAACAACTGTGTTCTGATTGAGGAAGGAGACCTGGAGATTTTGAGGAAAGGAAGGGGAGTAGGAATTAACAAGCGAACCACAGACACTCGCCCTGGGTTTAAGAGGGACCTTGCTCGCGCCGGCTGTGCAGAGCTAGCCGCCGGCTTGTTTATTGCATGTCCTTTCCAGGTTTTGGGTTTAGCGTTGGCCGCAAGTAGCGCCAATGCTAGCACTGGGCCCAACGTGGTGCTTTTTTTTTTTTGCGTTTTAATGCTAGCACTGTCGCCCGACGTGTGGCATTTTTTTTTCCTCCCTCTTCACGGTCCCACAGTCTCGTTCTTCAATCAGCAATTGTTTAAACTTTATAATGTATAATGTTTTGTCTTGTTACTCCCAATTTGTCTAGCATTTCCATCAAGAACCCCGGCGCGATTGTAACTTCGAATTGCAATTTAAATTATCACGGGCACGATTCCTTCATTTTCGAGTCGTCACTCGACAAAACATTATCACCGGTATTCCTACGTAAAGTGCTCAACCAAGAAAGTTGCCGTCGTGAATAATATAGTGTTTACAAGTGTCGACCGACTAAATTTGCTAGTTTCAAATACAAGATTAATAGTGGAAATGTACACAAATATTTAAAACAAAGTTATTCAACAATTAAAATCCTGTATATGATAAACCAATTACCCGCTTCGTTTCCCGAAAGTTAATTAACCAGTTTTTATTAATAAACTTATTCCGCAGTGTGCTGGTCTGTATTTGATATCGACATATTCTGCGAATAGGGGACTATTTCGCAAAATACTGGCCTGTATATATAACGGCATATTTTGCAGCTTAAGGGAAACAAGTGGATTAAATTCTTTCTACCTTTTGACAATTGAGCATTTTTCTAATTTTGCCGCCTGTTTCATCATTTAGCTTTTTTTCTTTCGTAAGAAACAGACGACATAATTTGAAAGACGTTCGGTTCGCGTTGACGTCGATTCCTCGAGTCAGGCATTACATTACGTATGCACATTTCTGCATATAACTTGTTATGACAAAAGGAAGTCGGCGGATAAATACCAATAATTGGTGATGCTCAAATCAGGCTACAGTCTAGCCACGTAAATAAAGAAACGATTCCCCAAGACATTGTTGAATTTTCAAACAAATACTTCCACGAAAACTTGTATAAAAGAAAAAATATTTCTTTCCTTTTCTGAAGAACCCCCCTTTGGAAAGGAAATGGAAATATTCTAAAAACATGTTCGTTTAAGGCGAACCTCGTTTCCGTTTTTCATTTCCGGACTTTTGCAAATTTGCAAACATTTTTCAAAAACATCGGAATAAATTCTAAAAACGTGTTTCATTAAGGTGAATCCCGGCCCGTGAAATTTTCATATCCGGACTTTGAAAATTTTCAACAAATTTCCAAAACATCTGGATTTTTTCACAAAATCACGTTTTTTAAGGGAAACCGCTGCCCAAATTTTTCTCGTTTTTGGACTTTGAAAAATTTTCAACAAATTTCCAAAACATCTGGATTTTTTCACAAAATCACGTTTTTTGAGGCAAACCCCTGCACAAATTTTTCTCGTTTTTGGACTTTGAAAAATTTTCAACAAATTTCCAAAACATCTGGATTTTTTCACAAAATCACGTTTTTTAAGGGAAACCCCTGCACAAATTTTTTTCATTTTATGGACTTTGAAAAATTTTCAACAAATTTCCAAAACATCTGGATTTTTTCACAAAATCACGTTTTTTGAGGCAAACCCCTGCACAAATTTTTTTCATTTTATGGACTTTGAAAAATTTTCAACAAATTTTCAAAACATCTGGATTTTTTCTCAAAATCACGTTTTTTGAGGGGAACCTCTGCGCAAACTTTTCTCGTTTTTGGACTTTGAAAAATTTTCAACAAATTTCCAAAACATCTGGATTTTTTCACAAAATCACGTTTTTTGAGGCAAACCCCTGCCCAAATTTTCAAATAAACCAAACACTTATAAAAAACGCGTTTTTTTTTCAAAAAACTTTTTGTAAAAATACGTCCCCAGTGGTCAACCTCTGCCCAATTTCTTTCCAATTGCGAGTCTAGTTCTCACTTTTTCCAACATAAGGTCACTCTGATACGATCTTATACACCATGGAAGTTCCTCAAGTTACGCTGGGTATAATCCCGCACGTCTTTACTTCAAGAAAGGAAGAATTACTACAGGCCCTGAGAAATAGAAAGATTTCTCCTAGGAATAATTCCAAAATGCCTTACTGTGACGGAATCAGTAAATTCCATCACATCAAGTACTCAGGCGTTATCAAATTGTCAAAACTCTTGTCATAAGTGACGTGAGTTACATGTAAATATTAAATGTAAATAATCACCCATATGGGCATTCGTAAGGTAATCCTTACACCTGAAGGCACATTAATGTCAACGGTAGCCTAACTCCTGTACATTCTTTTTCTTTTTGCATAATTTTATATGTTCTTGTACATCCTGCGTGCCTTGCCTGCTGTACCACAAGAGCACCTCTTGGGGCACCGTTTTCATACTTGTATGCATCCTCTTCCTGAAATTGATCACTTCGGGAAAGGGCCTCCTTTTCCTCCTACCATCAACGGTTCCGGAAAACTCCTGCTCCAAGACGTCGCTTTCCTTTTCACAATTCTTGCAGCATCCGCGCGTTTTTTTTTTTCTCACCTCATCGCCTCATCTTGTCATATCACCTTTTTTAAATTGTTTTGTGTCGGGTTTTTGCCGTACCCTAATGTTGTAAATATAAAATCATAAGTGCAAGTCTGTATAATAACCATTGGTGTCAGACCATTGCCGCAGCTCACTACTATGGTCACAGCACCATATTGTAAGAATGTCGCGACGATTTCCGTTATAATAGGAAATCCTCCCGTTTTTTTTCTTTTTTCTTTTTCCTCTTCACCCCATCCTAACACATTCATAGTAATGTTGTATATTGGGGATCGTTTCGAATACACCAAATGTACACACCTATCAGGTCACATTCGCTGGATTCGAAACAATTCAAGGGCAACCTTGTTGCTACTTGTGGTTTTTCTTCTTTTTCCAAAAATTAGAATGGCGCTCAACCCAATTGCTCTATTTTTTTCCAGAATCGTATTTTGTCGGATTCTGAGAAAAATATTTGTTATAAAAGTGACAATACGTTTCGTCCCTTCATTAACATTGTTCTTTGTACATATACAACTTCATTATGAGGTACAATATTTTATCATGACATCAGTTTCTTTTGTCCTTTATTGTACCATTATTCTTGTTTGAAGTTTAAAATCTTGGCCAGATCTTCAATAAAATTTGTGTTTATCGCCTTTTGGCAAGTCTTGTAACGTATGCTAATATGAAATTATTAAGCTACAGCAGTGCCGTATTAATTACATCATTGCAAAACCGCCGTCTGTATTGAATGGGGACCCACATTTCCGAACGTAAACTTTTGTAACATTATAGGCGCGAGCCTTACAATATCTACCATTATAGGTGTGAACCTTACAATATCCACTGCTATAGATGCGAATCTCATAATATCTTTGTGTTTTACACGTCACGGGGAATCCGTCATAACTACTCATTGTTTGCTCGTCAACACAGGGTTGTTGATCGAGAGGGTGATTTATCTCATTAAATTGTTTTAAATACCTATTGGGTTACTGTCTTTCAATACTGGGCAAAATTTGTTGTAAATCGTTCATTCCTGTCACGTGAGACGTGAAAACGTGACAATATCTACCATCATAGGAGAGATCCTCAAAACATCCGCCATGATACGAGAAGTTCGTCATAATTACTTTATACTCATAACTAAATGTTACTAAGTTGGTCGTGTGTCCTTTGGCATGAGAACCGCTTAACCCGCCGTCTGTATTAAATGGGGACCCACATTTTCGAACGTAATTGGGCTACTGTCTTTCAATACTGGGCAAATTTGTTGTAAATCGTTCATTCCTGTCACGTGAGACGTGAAAACGTGACAATATCTACCATCATAGGAGAGATCCTCAAAACATCCGCCATGATACGATGTTATGCGCCACGTTGCGCGCCCGTTGTTATGATGGGCCCTAAACATGTCCCAGGCCAGCTCACAGCAGAGACAAAGTACCCTCTATTCCAGGGGCAAGTCGCACGAATGCTTCGGAACTCTCATCTCCCCACGGTCGTCCGGGAAATACACTCTAGGAAATGCTCCTGCCGAGGCAGAATAACAACAGGATTGAGTTAAATAGATTCATGTATTGCAAATTCAAAACACAGTTTCATAGGTTATTACAGTACAATTCAACACAAGAAATGCATATTACACAAACCTAGCTATCGTGTTTATACCTCGTGATCTCTGAAACGAAACTCCCTGAGTGATGGCTTTTCGCGAGGGTTTACAGTCTATCGTTAAAGGACACAAACAGAAGAGGGAATATTTGTACAGCTTACATGATGTTCGGGGATCCACGCCTTCCGGGTTCAGCAGGGGGCACTTCCGAGTCTAGGACAGGACCCGAAGTTCACACAGGCATGGCAGAATACCAGCGCTAAAACCCGTATGTACTTCAATTAACATCGCAGATGTAATTGCGTTCAAATTGGTCGACAGAAATTAGCCGCGAACTCGGTGTTCGATCCGGGGGAGCGTAACGTGTTCCCGAGGCCGCTTGCAATTCTCGACTGGCGGGACGCGTTGGTGTGCGCGGGAGTGCAGAGAGGGGAGGAGGTAGGAAGCAGGAAACAGGGGGGAGCGGGGTGTTGCTGTCCGCGGTGGAGCTCCCGTGGGCTCGAATTCTGTCGTTTAGGGCGTACCATAACAACGAGAAGTTCGTTATAATTACTTTATACTCTTAACTAAATGTTATTGAGTTGGTCGTGTGTCTTTTGGCATGAGAACCGCTTAACCCGCCGTCTGTATTGAATGGGGACCCACATTTTCGAACGTAATTGGGCTACTGTCTTTCAATACTGGGCAAAATTTGTTGTAAATCGTTCATTCCTGTACATGAGACGTGAAGACGTTACAATACTCACCATGAATCGTGCGAACGAAATAATATCTACCCCCATGTTTGTATGACCTATCAAGTGTAGATCACACGTCTCTTATGTCAGTGTATTCCTTTTGTCCTACACTACCAAATGGTATTGTAATGTGCCAGGATAACTGCTGTAGACCTTGTTTCACCTTCCACTCAGAGGTCGAATTTCGGAAATAGCCGAGTCCTCAGCAGTTTTCTTCGTTCAAATGTTCCCAATTGTCACCCTTTCCCTTCCTCGAAATTATCCGTGAATGGGGATATATGCGTTACGCACTTGGCGTTTCGTTTGTCAAATGGGACAACCTTCATACACGGATCCTTTCAACTTCCTACTCCTTTCCCACTTTTCATAACTTATTTGTACTCAATGTTTTTGTTCTTCGAAAGTAGAAAAAATGCTACCGTATAGACGTGAGCATAGGTCATGGAAGACCAACTTCTTTCGAACGTGGCATTTTGTCATACGTACAAACCCTTACCAACGTGTTCTTGGAAATGTATTTAGTTTTAAAAAAAAAAGCTAAATGGGTTAAACAGAACCTTCCTTGAATACGTACCTTTGTAATATGTATAAGTCTGTAGTTACACTTAGTTAACTCTCTCTCCGTCTCTCTCTCTCTACACGTCAAACAAATCCAATCTTTCTCAATATGCACACCTTGTTTCTCTCCAAACCTTTTCATCATTGGTCTACCAGGCAGATAAACTTCAAGAATTTTGTTCTAATAATAATTTTTTCGCCGGATTAATAAGAAGACCAGCAGCTCTTCACCCCATCTACACCTGCGCCTCTCTTCATGCTGCCTTCACTACCGTCACGGAGGTCCCATGCCTTCAAACCCTACGTACCAAAAGCACCCGACCACACCTAACATAACCTAGTGTGAGTCGTGCGTGTAGTTGCGAATTGTATCATCACAAAACCATCACTCAAACAAACCCGAGCACGTCAGCTCTAAGTTGGTTCATGTTCCTGTTGCCATTGTACAAATGTTCCTGCGGCACCTTGCAAATATTCCTGTTGCCATCGTGCAAATGTTCCTGCGGCATCTCGCAAATGTTCCTGTTGCCATTGTACAAATGTTCCTGCGGCACCTTGCAAATGTTCCTGTTGCCATTGTACAAATGTTCCTGCGGCACCTTGCAAATGTTCCTGTTGCCATCGTGCAAATGTTCCTGCGGCATCTCGCAAATGTTCCTGTTGCCATTGTACAAATGTTCCTGCGGCATCTCGCAAATGTTCCTGTTGCCATTGTACAAATGTTCCTGCTGCATCTTGCAAATGTTCCAGCTGCACCTTGCAAATTGCTCTGTTGCCATCATGCCAATGCTCCTGTGCCCTTGCGCAAATAACAATACCAACAATTGTTCATCCAACAATCCCACTGTATACAAACCAGTGTACCAACCACCATCACAACAACGGCTGTCATGCACACAAACCACCTCCTCTATAAAGGACCAACCACCAATTACAATTCCACTCTCCAGTACCTCAATGATGTCATACTGGCCCACCCACAGGATCCGGAAGCAGCTACCTTTTTGACCTCTGTGACAGGTAGAACCCTCTCCACCACCAAGAAGCCTCATCCTGCGTTCTCGTCTTCGTGTTTTCTTTAAGGCCCTAGTGTTCCTTGAGTGTAATCTCAAACGGGCCAGGTTACTGTGACAATGTAACCTTATAACTTCAGTGCAACGTTCAAACACCCCAAACATCCTACGCAAACCACGCTACGCAAACTTAGCTCACAGACCAATGATACAATTTAGAGTCATTTTTTTTCTATCACTGCATAACCCTTGTACCTTTCTCCAGCAGGTCCTTGTTTATATTTATGTATGCCACTGCTCTTTCATGTACATTCATGTATAATTCTTTGTTCACCATGTTTTTTTTCTCTTTTGTTTTTGTTTCTACTATTTTGTAGCTAGCAACCTTTTTCTTTTTCTCTCTCTCTCTCTCTCCCCCCTTTCTCTTGGATGTTTTTTTTTGGCACAAGTGCTAGAAGGGTAAGAGGATTTCTTAGCCCTACTGCTCCATTACCACGTCGCCTTTTTTGCGGCGAGGGGGGAAGTGTTACGTTACGGAATTGTTTCCCGTGCGAGCTAATAGCGAATTGACCCCTTGCACAGGCCCTCCGCCCCCTCTCCCCGCACCGCGCGGCGCCCGTGCCAAGCGCCGAGCGGCTCCCCGTCCCCATTCCTTCGCCGGCCTTCGGCAGAATAACTGTGTTCCCCGTGATTCGCGCTAGGCGCTCTCCGTAAACGCTCACGATGTTTTACTTTAATTGTGTATTGTGCTTAAAGAGGTTTACGCCTACCCAGAATCCTGTCTGCCGACCGCCTATCTCCTGCTTGTGAGTACCAATGAACCTTGCTACCCCTCTGTGTGCTAAGAACTGACATTTAAATTCACTAAACACGTGTAGAGAGAGTTGAGAGAAGCTCCCCCCGTTATGATAGAATTAATTAGAGATAGCCAAATACTCATGTGTGTAGTGCCGATGCTGGCCTTTTGTAGAACCCTGTTCACCTTTAATTGAATAAAACCCTTTTTCGTGCATAACAACTGTGTTCTGATTGAGGAAGGAGACCTGGAGATTTTGAGGAAAGGAAGGGGAGTAGGAATTAACAAGCGAACCACAGACACTCGCCCTGGGTTTAAGAGGGACCTTGCTCGCGCCGGCTGTGCAGAGCTAGCCGCCGGCTTGTTTATTGCATGTCCTTTCCAGGTTTTGGGTTTAGCGTTGGCCGCAAGTAGCGCCAATGCTAGCATAATACCAATTCCAAAAAAGAAATCAATTTCTGGTCTTGGCGATTTCAGACCGATCGGCGTATTACCAGTATTATCCAAGGTACTCGAAAAATTTGTGTTTAACCAAACCTCGTTATCAATCGGAGTTTCGTAATGGCCACAGCACTCCTATAGCTTTGCAATGCCTTACAGATGTTATTCTTGCCTATAAAAGATACTTTCAATATCGCCCTGCTGTAAGACCACCATTCAGAATTGAAACGTTGCTTGAAATGGCTTTGATCTGAATGAGATCTGAATAGCCAGGTATTTCCCCCGCTTCCTCTTCCCCATATCTTTCCCCTCCCAATATGGGATAATACCCCAATTTGGGATGCCATAGTCTCACTTGCTCCAGACGGGAGTAGGTGGAACTCTTGTGAGGTATTCACAAAAAAAATACCTGTCCGTAATGATTGGTTAATAAAGGATGAGTTTAATCATTGTGATACTTATGTTATAGCATTTGATTTAATGTTATGAATGTGTTTTATTATTGTAGTTTCGTCAACTGCAAGTGAGGATGAGTTTGATGAGTGATTTTTGAATATTAATGACTGAGCAAAATTGGTCTGTGCTCTAGATTTTGACCGTTCTTAACAAAATGATTACTTACGGCATCTGGATCATTCAACTCAAATTGGATTTGTGTTATGTATAGGTATTATTATTGATGTTATGTTCAAAAATGCTTTTTTTCTCTTTCCATAGAAGAGGTTTTTAGATTTCATAATTGTTTATAGTATGTGTAGTGCGATTCTAATTTGATTTTAAATACCTGGCGTACATGAGATCTTGAATTTTCATCTTGTGTTTAATGACATCTGCTATCCAAAGTATGTGATTGTCTTTGATAGTTAATGTCTGTTTTGGTATATGTGTATCATGTTGT
This sequence comes from Limnephilus marmoratus, assembly GCA_917880885.1. NCBI lineage: Eukaryota > Metazoa > Arthropoda > Insecta > Trichoptera > Limnephilidae > Limnephilus > Limnephilus marmoratus. The sequence goes on along the minus strand of OU862906.1, from coordinate 54,884,173 downwards.
GTGTTTTTTGTTTGTTTTATTGTTACTTTACACTGTAGAGCGCTTATGTGTTACCATGGTCCATTAGCCAAATATGCATTCAGTTTATTCATGTCTATGACTTAAGTATTTCTAAAGGTATTTTTAGCGTATATTTTGATTTTGAAAATTTTAAGTCGCTTATAACCAAACCATGGTCGATAATAGTTTTATATTGGTAAATTTGTTTACGTGTGACTACTTCGGGTTTATTAGTGAATACCACGTCTATAAAGGTCGAGGAAGTACTTGGAACTCTTGTTGATTCGTTTACAGTTGGTGACATATTAATAGCTTGCAAGTATCCGTTAACTTTTTTTGTATCGGGTTATTCTTCGTTAAATATGTTTATATTTAAATCATCAAGTAAAATAAGTATTTCATTCTAATAAATGTGGTCAGATAAGTTTTTACTTGTACTATCAATTGCAACATTTACGCTGTTTTTACTAGTTCTGTATGCTGTACCTAAACATGCATCAATATTCGGGGCCTTCATTTTAAGTCACATTTGTTCCAAGTATTTGTTTTCGTGTGGTAGTATAATTCTGTACAATTCACGACGTTCATAAAAACCAAAACCATCTCCACCTCGTCTAGGACGAGGGGAAAGATGTACACCCGGAATTGCTCTATATGTAGTACCTTTGCTCGCATTAATCCAAGTTTCGTTCAAGACTGGTCCATCGATTTTGTGTTCTCGGATATAGATCATCAAACCCTCTATCAAGCGACTACATATTTACCAAACAAGCTATGACTGTTGCTTTGTACTTGTATGTATGGTAACGGTGTACTTTTCAAAAGTGTGACCCGTCAGTCGATCTTCCGACAGTGCTCCCCCTCTCCCCCCGACATGATATTTATTATAAAATTATAATTTTTTCTACAATGTTTACAAATTACAAACACAAAATCGACTTCGAGAATGCCTTTAATAATAAATTGATTTTTTGTGATTTTACGTATTTTTGGTAATTTCATTCTCGATGCATTTAAATGAAAATATGTTTTATGCTTTTATTATTCGGCGGTACATCCTATTTGCACACCTCTTCGTGGAAACTTAGTTATATTTTATTATTATTGTCAATATTTTATTATTTTATCCAATTGTAAACCAATAGGTAAGTAATAAATTATTTTTCGCAACCCATTGTTTATTACTAACCCTTGATATAAAAGATTATTAACATTATGTACCCAGAGCATTTAAAATAAAGTGATTGACACAATACTGTTGTAAAAAAATTATCTCTCAATAAACCTTTTCTAAAGCACTAAATCCAAAGGGAAAGTCATTTTTATAAAAACTTGTTTGGTGACGAAAAATATTCTCTTCAGTTCTTAAAAGGTGAACATAAAAGGCCCTGTGGAAAAGAAAACCCTTAGGACCTGTGTCATATTTGGGAATGCTGTGTGGAGGGTCTTTTTAGAAAAAAAGGAAAAAAGGGAAAAGGTACGAGGGGTGGGTAGGAATCTGGGGGTCAATGTCAAAAATCCACCCCTTCGTCTGAGGAGTTGTAGTGACCACAATGGTTTCCGGGGCGGCGGTACTCATACCCACATCCCAAATTGAAAACTGGCTTATCTCAAAACTGCCAAAAATCATATCCATTTATTTAATATGTATAAATTTTAAGGCAAAATTCAAGGAAAGGAGGTTAATTAAAAACAACTTCCACGTTATTTACGAAAACAAATTCGAAAGCTATTTGCATAACATGAGATAACTTAAAGTTAATTAATTAGTCGATATTAAAAATATGGGCTTTACCGAGTAAATTATGGACCTATATAGATTTTGGAATTCGTAACTTTGGCCTTGTTGAAATGGGTTCATTCGAAATACAATAAGGGTCGGACCTTTAAATAAAGTTATGGTTCAATGAGTTGAACTGAAAGGCAACCTGCGACATTAATAAGGTATTGGCGAGTCCGATAAACAACACGAAACTCGAAATAGAAAAAGGTTTATAAAATAACTTCTAGAAGTCGGCGACTGCCACATACCCAACGTATTTTCGCATCCACGAGTATTAGAAGTACAAATGCCAAAAAAGGTAGTGCGATAAAACGATGAATGTATTTTTTAATGTACCTATATAGATTTTTTTTCATTAGTTCCAAACAGGAGGCCCTGAGGAAAATAATTTCCCTCGGGGTCCATGTCATCTTTGGAAAATCTGTTCGGAGGGTCTTTTTAAGAAAGAAAGTTCTGGGAAGGAAAGGCGTATAGGGGGTGGGTAGGAATCTGGGAGTCAGTGTATTCAGGAGTGACGGACGTATGAATTCTTCCCTTCCACTGCGGAGCAAGACGATGTTCCGAGAGTGTACGGCTGGAGAAGTCAAAGGGACTCCGTCAATCACTCTCTCCCGTTTCGGCCTGCCATGCAGTTGGTGGACAGACGCATCCACCTTCAAGACCCGGACAAACCTCACTCCATGAACCCGTGCACCCCTGGTAAGTCACCATACGTAGCGAACCGGTGACCTATGGCAGACATGTTGGTTATCCAATAAATGGTTCCCAGTGCAGCTGAAACCATACCCGTCTCCCAAATTGTTCCTCCCAGAATAGAAAGTTATTTACGCCATTATGGGAATAGAACTTATTCAAATTTGGTAACGTAGTTTTGGATGTTTTGGAACATTTGTAAGTAAAGTAAATAAATAGATGCGCGGGTTGCCATTTTTGTGAATTCTGTCAACGTAGGTGTGTCTCTACTACTAACTAGTATAGATTTTGAAAGTATTACCTCCGCAGTACGAAATGAATGATTCAATCCGTCCTCCAGCGTTCTTGACTTCGTCTATACACTCCATGGCCAAGAGGTGATCTATTCCAGGATCCAATCCAATTTCATTAAGAATGGTGACTCCTGCATCGGATGCGCTAAAATAATAAGAAAAAAAATACATGATAAGTATTAATTTTATAATGAAAATTGAACTCCTCATTGAAGATTCATTAATAGTTGCCTACATACTGACCGCATTACGCACGTGAGCAGCTCCCAACTAGAAAATAAATAATTTGGTTGTCAAAGAGGCAAAATAAAGTGTATGAAATCTAATGAGACTATACTAAGTGTATTCGGGTGTTCCGATCAATTATCAGGTATGTATTAACTAACCAGCTAGTTGGGAGCGGCTCACGTGTATTGTGCGGCAATCTGGAGTCGTCTTATGATTGACAAGTACATGGATACAATATTGAACTTGATGAAGTTCCATGCTTTCCAGTGTATATTACACAATAAATAAGTGGGAATTCGCACAGTTTATAATTTAGACTATTATAGAAATTAAACAAAAAATGATAAAAACGAAAGAACGGAGACCGTGTTAGAAGTAGTCCGGGTACTGACCCTACAAATTTTCATAGCCTCACCTACCCTCTCCTCTATTCCTGTATCTTTTTTTTATCTACTATGGCATTCGGTTATCGGAATGTCCATTTTCGTAATTACATTATTAAATCAAGATCAAGAAAATCGTAACGCAATGCCCAGTAAGAACGAAAAGCATGATTCATAAAATAATAGTTGTTTGAGCCTTTTTTGTAGTTTTCCACGCAAAGGGTTATTAATTTTCAATATTGACCTTTCACACGTGAAATATAAAACCAATATTATTTTATTATGTGGATTCATAAAAATGCCCTTTGCCAGGCATTGAAAAGGAGATGTAGGGAATAATCTGGATTATTCTAAAATTTCCGACAGAAATTTGAGAAACTTTATGCAGCTTATTGAATTAATCCAGCTTTGCATTTCACTCCATTCAAACCTGCATCCAAATACCAACACATCCTGCAGGACCCGGACGTCCTGAGCAAGAGGGTATTATGAAATTTCAAAAGGCGTAATAATTAAGAGGGAACCAGAGAAAACCAGAAATCAGTCATTTTTAATTTAGACTTTAGACAGATTGACTCTTTCCTACAAAAAATTGTAAATGGATTTCGAAAGATTGTTCTTTTATCTAGCATTCGCATGTTTTAAATTTTGAGAAAAATGTTTATTTTTAGTATAATAAGGTTATACCATAAGTCGTTGGTAGATTTGTTAAATTTTCAAAAAAGATTTTGTATTATACGACACCCATTTCAAATCATGTAATAATGCAGTAAAATAAATCAATACATTATCTAGGTATCGCATGTTTTAGAATTTTAATTTTAGTTTAAATAAAATCATTAAAAAATATTTACGTACATGTGTTTCATGACGAAAATTGGTGCGTTTGTGTATTTATTTGCGCACTTACAAACTAATATTAATTTTTTATCATTCTTATTTAACTAAGACATTATTAAAAAATGATAAATACTTATAATCAAAAAATAATTACACAAAAAGTACATTATTTTAAAAGTTTTATCATAACGCCTTCAGCATTTTTCGAAGTAGGTATGAGTTAAAGCAAATTTGGAATGAAATAAAATCGATATTGAGTTATAATTTTAAAAAGCTGGTACGGAGAATAATTAATCTTTCTCTTTGTAACCGCCCTGCACGATCGTAAGAACAACTTTCGAAGAAATGTGGATTTTCGGCCGCTGGCTGGTTAAACGCTCTTAAGGGGGAAGGGAATAACGGTTAGAACTTATCAAAAAACTGACGATTCGGAGGGACACAAAGCACAACCATTTGTGGGTTTTCCAATCCTAAAACAAATAACAATAGATGTTGAATTTATTTATTTTAATCATTGAAGATGGTAATAATATTGTCTTAAACTCTCAATGATAATAAGAATGAAAAGACACAAAAACTAAGAGTAACTGGGTAACTGACAGCCGGCATAGTCCAGCGGTAAGGCTCTTGACTAGCACTCACGCGAGATCGAATCCCGGCCTGGCAAATAAATTTTATATGATTAATTTCTGTAATTTCACAATTTGTTCATTTAAAATAATATATAGCATATATGTGGTACGTTCCAGAGTGGAAGATACTCTCAGTGTCGCCCTGGTGTAAGACCACCATTCAGAATTGAAACTTTGCATGAAATGGCTTTAGCCGTGTTTGGTGACCAGATCTGAATAGCCAGGTACATTCCCACCTTCCTCTTCCCTATCTCCTTCCCCTCCCCACTACCTCCAGCCTCACAATATACCCCAATTGGGAATGCCATAGTCCCACTGGCTCCAGACGGGAGCAGTTGGGACTCTTGTACGGTATTCATGTAAAAAAAAATGAGCAAGGTCTAGTAAAAAAAAAAATTGCTTAAAAAGTGATTGAATAGCCAGCTAGTTCCAGGCCTTCCTCTTTCCCATCGCATTTTCCTAGTCACATCATATAGCATTACAAAATACCCCAAATGTGGATTTTGTAATGCCACTAGCAGCCTCAGATGGAGCTCTCATTCAACATTTAGGAATTCTGCACCATTTGGTAGAATTTAAAGTAGGTACTCACGCTTTATGCAGATCTGTGATGCCAGGCGAATTGTACGACGCCGTGATGAGGTGTGCCCCGGCGCTAATGCACGCTTTGGCCACGGTGACATGCAGGTGATACGGCAGCAGTGACACTACGGCGTGACTGCGACTGGCCAGCGCGTCCAAGGAGCCAGCCACCTCGCCTACGCTCAGGTAGATGGATTCCACACCGGGGTAACGCACGGCCAAGGCGTCTGCTTCTTCTTTCAAGTGGGAAGCTGAGAAAAAAACCTTACGATTAGTGGAGTGGTTCATTAGGGTTAAATGGTGGAGGTTACTTAACAACAGCTCTTGGGCACAGGAGCGTGCAGTCCATATAGGCACGTAATCACTGCCTACACTACCTTACTCTCATAAAATTATAAATTATAATAAAATTATTGCAAGAAATCAATCTACACCTGCAAAAGGTTTCACTTTATTATTAAGTATTAAAGGCTGAAACTAAATACGAAAATATACACACGTCCTAATATTTAAAAAAAAAAGTTGTCTTCATTTGATACAAAAAATGTACACGCGTGTTTCAAGGGACGACTCGTTTGTGTTTCAAGTGAACACGAGGGTTTCAAGGGACGACTCGTTCGTTTTTCAAGTTTCAATTATACACGCGTGTTTCAAAGGACGACTTGGTTGTGGTAGTGTCGAAAAAGGCATTGCCTTTTAGTGCATATTACAAATGTAGCAACCAGTGCCATCTTTTAGAACCTCCTTTAACAACTCGGACCCAGAAGCTTTTTTTCACGAAAATATAACATTACCAGACATATTAATGACGTTTGAGTGCTTATTAATCAGTACCTACATCAATTTTGCCAAATATCTTGGATATGGAAAAACAAAGAAGACTAATATCCGTCAGAGCAGGTATGAGGTATGATGTCAAGGCGGTATCACTTTTGAAGTACAAACGTCATCAGAAGACTCCAGATACTAATATCTACAGGCTGTATGTCGGACGAATATCTACAGCTCATATGTTGGACTAATATATTAACATACATGTTACCTTGGTTACCGTTAACTGTCAAAGAAATTTTCAACATAACTCACTGCTTAATATCAGGTTTTCAAGCATTTATTATTATATTATATATATTATTATTATATATTATATAAACATTTTACATTTCATTATGTTCCGCGTGTTATATTCTTACTTTGTAAATAATTAAAATACCATTTGTAAGTAGTAGTCATATCAATTTTTTGAATCAGACGTATTGGACAGTGTTCTGCATAGCAACCACCTGATATGGCGACCAGGTCAAACCAAGCTTGGGAAACCGTCACCACGGCCATAAAAAATCTTGCAGAACAAATTGGAGGACTTAAAGATCACATAAAGGAACTTAATAACAAAATTGGTGAACAATCGAACATCATTGTCATCCAAAATACAACTGTTGCCAAACTATCGGCGAAGATAGTAGCGCTTGAAGCCGCCTACAGTACGGAGAGACGCGTAACCAGCGATTCAGTGACCTCATCCACCCCACCTGCTGACAATAACCCGACCACATCAGAAGCACCTACTTCTGTTGAAATAATACTAGACGGGGAGGATAGCTCTGGAGAACCGGAAAAGCAAAAGAAAAAGAAAAAACCGAGAAAGAAGAAGGTGATACCTACTGCACAAGAGGAACAAGAGGAACCAAACCGTTCTTCTCTCGTCCTTGGTAACAAAGAAGATTGGAAACTACAAGTCCGCAAGCATCGCCAACGCACGCGAGAATTAACGGGTACGAGGACAAACTGTGGGGAGATTATACTACATCTCAATAGCATAAACTAAAAGTCACTTACAATAATGCTTATCACCAACTATTCCGCCTACCGAGATACTGCAGCGCCACGGAAATGTTTCTGGAGGACAAGTTTCTTTCAGAGCACTTCTCCACCGGATGGGAAACTTGTGGCGCAGACTATGCCAGTCGAAAAATACCATCATCACCGCCACGGTTGCGGCGGAATCCCCCCTGGTGGCCCTCTGGAGACGGGAGACGGTCGAATATACCCTTCGACCATATCATACGTCAATGAATATACCCCTTTAATGATATTTAGCATTGTTTTATATTTATTAGTATATATTATATTTTTTACTTCTTTTCTGTTAATCCATCCTTATTAATGTGCGTGGGTATTGTCATTTTGACAATGTATGTATTACTTCTAAAGATGGAATGGATTGCATTGCACTACCCCTGCATACATTCTGGAATAAACGTTGAATGTTTGATGTGGTTAAAAGTAATCCCAACCAGTATCGATTAAAGTCAGCAACTATACATACTTAAAGAAAACTTCCGCAACTGTGTAAATATTTTTACATCAATAAATTTAATTTTTTTCCTACAGATTATCCTAATTAAAGGTGCACCCGACTTGCTCGGGCATGTGCCTTATCCATTTTTTTCATTGTATCCAAATAGAGATAAACTAAAGAAGTATGCTGTGTACATGTCCGTGTTCCCAAATGTTGTATTTGTGTGTATGTGTATGAGAGTAAGCGAGACAGTATGCTTGCCGGATCTATATAAGGGTCGTAGGTACTGTTTGTCAAATAAGAGTAGAAAACATGGGAGAGCGCCAATGTTGTCCAAATGGTAATATTAAAAATATAATCATTGTGGTAATCTAAAGCTGTGTAACCTACATTTTAATTAAAAATTAAAAAGGCATAAAAGTGAAAAACATATTTTTTCATTCCACTGATCTCAAAATTAAAATTGCATATTGGTATTATATCTTTGCAAAATGAAGAATAACGATATTGTAAGAAAATGTAAAGCACATTATAGAAATCGCTCACATTTATTTAATATTGGCTTAAGTACCTACCAGCGTTGTCCAAGCTTTAGATCATATCTCTAATTTTTGATCTGAATATATTTAACTCATTTGGATCTAAAATTAGTGTAACTAAACTCACCATTAATGGCTCTTCAATTCTACCTAAAACTAACTTCAAATCTTTGTTAAATGAAAGCCAATCACTTTGAAAAACACAATTTAATCAAATTTATGTCATTAAGAAGGTAACTTAACAACAGTGCTTCTTCAATTAAATTTTTTTAAAGAACAAAAAATGTATTTTTAAATGCGTAGATATACAGTGTTTTGTATTTTCAGTGTCATTGCACTTTAAAAGAATGTTCGACAGACAAAGAATGCAACAAATTGGTGTTGTCAGCCTAGAAATTTTACTACACATTTTTTTTTATTTTTTACTCTTATTTGACAGACTCTATGCATGATTATTGTCCTCTTTTGCTACAAGCAGCTCCCCAATAAATACCAGTACTAAACACTTATACTCTCTTCTTTTGCCGTGTACTACACAGACAATAACAAAGCCACCAAAACTCTATTTTTCTAAACTTTGTTAAAATTGATTGAATTTGTGTTTTGGGCAAATGAACGACTTCATTGACATTTCTGAGGCCTGTGAGTTGAACGGTCTTAAGTAAATAATTGTTAACATCGGTTTTCTTCCAAATGGAGTTTGATCACACTTCTAGTTAATCTCTGTTCAGTGAAAATTGCACCTTATATTTGTTGAAAAATTTCAAAGCAGGTATATTTATATGTGAAACGACAAATTAATTCAAATGACCCGACACTGGGTTAATTGTAATTTGTTTGCAGTAAAGTTATTCTTGCAAATATAGTATCACTAGCTTTTGCCCCCGGCTTCGCACGCGCCACACGCCCCCCTCCCCTCCATCCTAACCACCCCCCTCACCCACCCCCTCTAAAACCGTTACATTCATTTTTCAAACAGCTCGCGTGCCACCTATTAAAACGTAACAATCAAACACGCACAGTAAATTTTAACTATCAAAGGGATCTCCATAGTAGGTAATCTAAACAAATAACAAAATGACAGCGCACGTTAAACAATTACTCAGCAACGCTTTGCTTTTCGTCTGGACAATAAACGTATAATAAATAATTTCATAACGCCAGAGCTTACCAATATATATAGCCTATAGTACTCGCAAATAATGTAGCTTTCTATTAGTGAAAGAATTTTTTAAATCCATTCAGTAGTTTTTGCATGAAAGAGTAACAAATATACATACATCCATACACCCAGACATCCATACATCCATACAAACTTTCGCCTTTATAATATTGGTAGGATAGGATAGTAGGATATCATACATCTTTGAATTCATAAATTTATCATTGAACGTTGCGGTCCTATTTACGATGGCTGGCCTGAAATTTGTCTTATTAATTGTCAATTTGGGAGGCGGGTACGAGTACCATTTATTGGATAATTAACACTTCTAATGAACATCATAGATTAACCGCAAGTAGTTCGCTGCGTTAAGTGACTTAGCGGGTGTGCCCGGGTTCATGTGGTAAGGTGTGTCCGGGTCTTAGCGGCGCGGGCGGATGCTTCAGCCACAAAGATATTGAAATATAAGTAGATGTGCTATCTGCTGTTTTTACTATGTGGGTCTGCACTTCCGGGTGTCGCCGATATTATTTACTAATTAACAAATAAACTAAAAGAACAAATAACTAACGAATAAACCAAACGAACGTTAAACTAAATGAACGAATTCTTTCCTTATTCAAAATATATTGTTAACCAATATTAATGCACATTTTCAAAAAATCAACGAAATGAACAAATTCTTTTTGTATGAAAACTACGTTAATTAGCGCGTAGTCCGGCGACAGTTGCGCGGACACCATAGCATATCTCTTCTGTATTTGAATATCTTTGGTCAGCCACCACTGGGTGAACTTCCTCTCCTTCCTTTCCTAAAATCGACCATCTACGTAGCGTCGCCAAAGATGACGTAAGCCCTGAGGGAAATTATTTTCCTCGGGGCCTCCTGTGTGGAGCTAATATAAAAATAAAATAAAAACCAGTTCTAAACCGATGATAAAAAATTTCAAGCTTTCGTTTTTACATGAATACTAAAATTATTGCATGGTAGATGCTATTACTAAAACGTCTGTTATTTTGCTATCCATGTCAAGAAATCTGAAGCCATTTCAGAAACAAGCGTAATTCTATGCAATTACGTCTACTTCAACCACGATACACGCTGCAATAATATTATACGGTTGTCGCAGGTAAATATCACAAAATAAAAATATTTGCAAGGCTTTCGTGTTCTGAAATTCACTTTGCAAGTACCAATGTTTATGGTGTACTTAGCGATCCTAAAATACAACCCGAATGCAATTTACTATTCAAATTATACCCTTCTGTGGAAATAGGTCTGCTATGTGCCGCAATTCTCAATTTAATATGTAGCGTACGGTACCAGTTGTAGATACATTGCGCTGAAATAAATTGTAATACCTTTAGGATCGCTTATTTATGTTTATTCCACTACAAATTACGGGGCTTTCTTATTCAATTGCTAACATGTAATAAGCCCAACTGTGGGAAGGAATCAATTGATATAAATGGAGCGCTAAATTTGGACGCCAACAAAAGGAGAAAAAATGTAATTGCATTTTAAATTGTAACGGATTAGGGTTCAGCTCCCGGCGGTGTGTTTCTTCTGGTCTAGTCCAGAGTACACAAGCAGAATATTTGGGTCATTTGGAAAAAAAAAACTTGAATGTCAAAAATTTGGTATTCCATCGATAGACAATATGCTGAATATAGTTCTAATAAATGTAGGTACACCGGGCTTCACTTGCATATACGTATTTTGATTTATGCAAAGCATTTTTTTTATTTTATTATTATTTTAAAATGTGGTGCCTCCCTAGATAGTGTATTAGCTCCCTAGATAGTGTATTAGCTCCCTAGATAGCATATTAAAATTATGCGCGTCAATCGTATTTTATGTTGAAAAATACTCGTAGAATGAAGTTTGGCGATAGTAATGAAGTTTCGTTATGAACTCTTAGTCAACCAGATGAAAATTTAAAATATTTGTTTCTTAAGTAAATGAAAACAAAACCTATAAAACAATACTCTATAATCAAAGTTACCTGTTTCTTTAATAAATATGATAAGATTAACATTAATATAAATAACGAAAGATAAACTAGTACGGACGAATAAGAACTACGGACAAAAATATTATAAATACTTAAAAGTATCATAAAAACAAAACAATTACGTAAATGGAATTTACATTGTTTTTAATTATTTTTGGGATACTATGATACTGATAAGTGATTATAATATTTTTGTCTGTAGTTCTTATTTGTCCATACTTGTTTGTCTTTTGTTATTTTTATGTTAATCTCATCCTGACAAAGACATCTTTGGTTTCGAAACATGTAGATAATTTTGATTATATAGTGGTTTCTGACAAAGTGATTTGTTTTCATTTAATTAAGAAACAAAAATTTTCATTTGGTTGACTAAGAGTTCATAACGAAACTTCATAAATATTGCCATTCTTCATCTACGAGGCACTTTCAATTTGGGAGGCGGGAATGGGTACCGCCGCCCCGGGAACCTTTATTGGATAACCAACACCTCTGCCATAGATCACCCCAAGTGGTTCGCTACGTTTGATGATTTAACAGGGGTGCACGGTTTCATAGGGTAAGGTTTGTCTAGGTTTTGGAGGCGGATGACCATGACACACAGAACCCCAGAATACTACCCATCCCTTAAACCCCTTTCCTTCTCAGAACCCTCCTCTCCTTCTTTTTCTTAAAAAACCCTCCACACAACGTCCCCAAAGATGATATAGGCCCTGAGAGAAATTATTTTCCTCAGGACCTCCCGTGCGGAGCTCATGTAAAAAAAAAATGATGCCATAAAGTAAATTTGCAAATAAATGAAACAATTTAACTTTGTTTGAACCACTTTTAAATTTGAGTAAATCCCACCGGTTTTAGAAAGACTGTTCCTTCTTTAGGGCAAATATACAGGGTGTTAAGGGACGTACTTGACTTACTTTAACCAGTGATTCCTGACGTTATTTTGAGTAAAAAATGTAAATGAAATTTTGGTCTCCGGTGACTTTTTGTGACGACGTTTTTTTTTTTCAAATTTTTTTTCTTCAAAATCAAACGAAAAAAAAATTCTTCCGCATGTCGTCACTGGTCACCCAGCCGAGTGTTCGACGAACCCCTTACCCCACCTCGAACTGTTCAACAACTACCATTTTTTTATGTTTTTGTAGAAAAAAAAAAACGTCAAAAATGTCACCGGAAACCAAAATTTCATTTACATTTTTTACTCCAAATAATGTCAGGAATCACTGGTTAAAGTAAGTCAAGTACGTCACTTAACACCCTGTATACTGATTTGACAGTTATGGACGAATATGGATGGATATAGATATAATTATATATACATATACTATTCCCATCCATATTTCAAAACTGTCAAATCAGTATACATTTGCCCCGAAGAAGGAACGGTCGTTCTGAAACCGGTCGGATTTACTCAAATATAAAAGTGGTTCAAACAAAGTTAAATTGTTTCCTTTAACTATAATGGATAACCACAAAGTTCAAAAGTATAAATTTGCAAAGATTGATGAAGTAAATATTTGTTTCTCACTAGATTTTTTTGAAAAATCACCTCCTGAAGGTTGGCGGAATTAGCATAAAACACGTCGTTAATTAAATTTTGTAAAATGATTTTAAATCAATTATAAAATACAACTTTAAGCTTTGCTACCCCTGCGCCATTTGTCCGACATATCGGCGATTTGTTTCTAGGCAAACCACTGTGGGATTGCGCTCGGCCCGATGCACGTGTAGATTGTGTATCCCTGGCTGTATTCACTTACGACTGGTGTGGCGCCGTACATTATTGAGCAAGGGGTTCATAAATAAACCTACCCCAGCTCCGGCTCCGGCCGCGGCCCCTGCCCCGGCCCTGGACTATACATCTCCTGCCCCTTCCGCCCCGGTTTATTAACGGTTTCAGCTGGAAACTGTCGTCTTTAATACATAATACATAATAGCGAACGAATTATATATGCTTTCCTTAATTGAAAATGTGAGTTATGACGTAAATACTGGCTTTTACATTGAATTTAAAGCGTTATTACTTGAAAAACTTTTGGAATTTAACAATTTGTTGTAATTCCTATACTTACCTATAAAGATGAATCACAAAATATTCCGACTTGTCCGTTTTGTTTTTTTTTATCTACATTCCAATTTGGGAGGTGGGAATGGGTACCGCCGCCCCGGGAACCTTTATTGCAGGGTTTCCCAACCTTTATTTTGCCGAGCTTCACCGAACCAGAAAAAAAAAATTTCATGCCCCCCTTTTTCAATAAAAATAAGAAACTATTACTATCTTTTTTTATATTAACTAAATTATTTATTTGAAATTCAAATGGGTATAATACATACACAATATATTTATTTGTTATGGATCTTTAATAGAAAAGTAGGTACACTTTTAATTATTAATTACTCTTTTTTTTATTATAGCGACTATATATAAAAATTTACATACAAAACATAATGGTGAAATTAAGAATAAAATATTGTATTTCTTAGTCCTCCCCACTAGGGGGTCCTGTGCCGAGGCGGACTAAAGTTATTTAAATATAGTTCATTTGTCTTCTATGTCGTTTTTAGCGTCTTCGCTAGGGTTTTCTCATTGACCTCTTTAAGCCATATTTTTATTCTTGATTTGTATTCAATTGGATTTTTTATTAGTTTTATGTCTTGGGGAAGTATGTTATGAAGTTTTGTTGCAAAGAATGTATAGTTTCTTTGTTCAAATGTGGTTTTATAACTCTTAACATTAATATTTCTTAGTTTTCCTTTAATTATACATATTATTATTTTTTAGTCATTTAAATTATATTTTTTATAATTAGATAATAATGTCTTACAACTTTCAAAGTAATTTTAGAACAAATAAATAAAAACTTTAAAGTACTAATGAGATACTTGAGCTTGCATGCTCTGTACCAGTTGGTCGATTCTGGGTTCAGTCTTTGCTAGAGCTATTACCTATTACGCCCCCCCTGTCATTTCTCTACGCCCCCTGGTTGGGAAATCATGCTTTATTGGATAACTAACACCTCTGCCATAGGTCACCCCAAGTGGTTCGCTGCGTTTGGTGATTTAGCAGGGGTGCCCGGGTTCACGGGGTGAGGTTTGTCTAGGTCTTGGAGGATGACTAGGACACACTGAACCCCAGATTCCTACCCACCCTTTAAACCCCTTTCATTCCATGAACTCTCCTCTCCTTCCTTTTCTTAAAAAAATCCCTCCACACAACATCCCCAAAGATGACATAGGCCCTGAGGAAAATTATTTTTCTCAGGGCCTCCACACAGGAGCTCATGTAAAAAAAAAAAAAAATTCAGCAATATCCAATACTCATACAACAGACAGATAAATCCTTCTACTTTATATAATGCCAGAGCTCAACATTCCAAAACTTATGGTGAGAAAACAAATATTTTTATCTAGTATATTTTAAATTCTTTTAGTTCAAAGTGCGAATCGCACAACTAGCGATTATACAACGAATGATGGAGGAAAAAAACTTAAAAACTAATTATAAATATATTAAGTACTCATCTCGTGTTCCACGTACCTAGTTGAAAAATAACATTCTTTATTGTTATAAGCCCAATATCATGTATTTTTTTTAACATCTTTGCTCAAATTTCTAAGCAATGGTTATTTTTGAATTCGTTGTCAATTATTGAACCGATGTAAACGAATACCATCCTACTTGTGATCTACCATCAATTGTGCCCTAATGCCCGGTGCACACAAGGCTAGTATTTCAAGCCAGGATAGCAAGGTAGTAAGGCGGCGTCCTGCCCTGGCAAGATCCTGGATTATTATCCTGGCTTGGCACAAATTACACGACGCTAGAAAATTTTAAGTCAGTGATATTTGCAATGACTACAGCTACCACAAGTCCGACTCCGTCCGTGAGGAAAAATGAACCACTTGCGTTGAAGATTAAACGTACAAAGTCATTATTATGCCAATTTTTTTTTAAATTAACTCCACACAGAAGACCCTGAGGAAAGCAATTTCCCTCAGGGCCCATGGCATCTAAGGGGACGCTGTGTCGAGGGTCTTTTTAAGGAAGGGAAGGATAGAAAGTTCTGGGAAGGAAAAGGGTATGAGGGGTGGGTAGGAATCTGGGTGTCAGTGTATCCCTTCAAATGCGGTGCAAGGCAATGGATCGAGTCAAAAGGCCTTCCTCAACCAGTCTTCCTTGATCCGTCCCGATGATGGAGCAGTGTGGGCAGACTCATCCCCCGCTAAGCCAAAGACACTTGGACAAACCACACCCCATGAACCCGGGCACCCCTGCTAAGTCACCAAACGTAGCGAACCACTTGGCAGAGACGTAGTTTATCCAATAAATGGTTTCCGAGGCGGCAGCACCCATACACGCCTCGAATTACGAAGATTTTTTTTTAATGTTGAATATCATACCTATAGACTTGTCTTTAGGTAGTGTTCCACAGACATTCTTTATCACGATTCAATGGTTTGTTTCATCGATTCAGCTTAGTTATTGCTTTGATTGCGCTTGAATATTGAATGAATATTTGCTTCTAAAATCAAATATTTATGCGTACCTCTTACTGAAAAAAACTAATGACGAATACACCAATCGTTAAAATACAACGTTTTCGTTATTTTTTTTATTTTTTTAAAAGTTGCCGGTAACCCGGGCGTTTATTAACATTAATAGTTATTTACAGATATGTGCGCTACCCGACTCACTAGACAATATCTGTTCTGAGCCGGGTAGCAGTATCTATCATTACATATATCAATTAAGATTAAAGTAAATAAAAATACAAAAGATAATAAAGTACAAAAGAAAAACTTAAATAAAAATACAAAGGTTAAAAGAAAAACTTAAATAAAAATACAAAAGATTTCCTACATAAAATAATCTAAAATATAAAATGTTACAAACATATATAAAATAATTGAACATTCTTTAGTGTGAAAGTTCTTTTTTTTTCAAATTTTAATGTATGTTTAAATAACAAATACAACGTATAAAAAATTAACACCGTCGGTTTGCAAGTAACTTGTTAATGCAAGTCCTTTTTTTGTTCATTAACCACGTATTAAAGTTTTTATATGTACGTTTTCTGTTGGTTTGAGTTATATGTTGTGTTTCTTCAAGAAAATGTTGAATATGGAAGGTGCAAGGTAAGATTCATGTTTCTTAGCAAGAGTGGATGTAATTTTTCGCACTTGTAAATGATTGTTAGATTTAGCTCTAGTGTTCTGGGAGTGAGATATGTGGGAGGGTGACGATTTTATGCAATTTGTATGGATAATTTTTTTTATGAATAGCTTCCTGATATCAAGAATTTTATTTTTAATTAAAAGATTTTCAGTGGGATGTAGATATGGTTTTTTGAACATAGTTCTAATAAGTGATTTATGAGCTGTATTTAGTTGCTTAATGTATGTGAAAGTAGCTTAATGTATGTGTTATGTAGTTGGGCTGTGATTAGATCCCTTACTGCATAATATAATATTATCATATTGCATTGTTCGCAGAGTACAGACATTAAGCATAGAGAAAGATGTAAACAGTGGCTTGGCAACAAAGCCCTTAACCCCAAACAAAGGGCACAATGATTAATCAATGCTTTATCTAAATAATTGATAAACCGTTCGTCTACAATCGTGCGAGATCTTGCTAGGCAATATCAATTAATTTCCTTTAAGCGCAATATATCTTCAATAAATCTAGTTAAATTATGATAACAATATAATGTTATAGTACAGAATGAAAATTAGGCTATCTTATATGTCAGATACGATTTTAGATTTTCACGGCCAAAAATATTTTTGTCATTAGTTTTTGGGGTATTATGCCGTGTTGCGCTACCTCTAACTATTACACATCTGCCCTGATAATGGACACTTTTTTTTTTTTTAAAGTGAATACCGCACAAGAATCTCAACTGCTCCCGTCTGGAGTCAGTGAGACTATGGCATCCCCAATTGGGGTATGTTGTGAGGTTGAAGGTAGTGGGGAGGGGAAGGAGGTGGGGAAGAGGAAGGTTGGGAAGTACCTGGCTATTCAGATCTAGTCACTAAACACGGCTAAAGCCATTTTCAAGCAACGTTTCAATTCTGAATGGTGGTCTTACACCAGGGCGATACTAATAGTATCTTCCACTTTGGAACATGCCGCAAATATACTATATATTATTTTAAATGAATTAATTGTGAAATAACACAAATTAATCAAATAAAATTTATTTGCGCATGCCGGGTTCGAACCCGCGACCTCCGGAATGAAGGTAACGTACACTGCAACGCTGTCCGAAACGTTGGCTAAAGAAGGAGGTAGCGCAACACGGCATAATACCCCAAAAACTAATAACAAAAATATCTTATATGTTTATAACTTATCTTAGCTTTGGTGACGAATAGAGCTCAGATTTTTACAAGTTTTATATAAAAAAATACTTGTTTACTTATACAGACCTTGCGTTCAAAAAGTATGTTCTAAATTTGTTTAATTTAATTTATTTTATGGATGCAGCTAAAAAAGAAAAATTGAGACGCGTATTGAGCATTACTCCGCATATTGTAGAATGAGTTGTAAGTGAAATCATAACAGGAAAAGCCACAGGACATGACTCAATAGCTCTTGAGAACATTAAGTAAGTTGGACCAGCGTTAATATTTTCCTATCAAAACTATTTTCAAATATTTTGCGTTACAGACACACCTCGAATGAAATGCCAGAACTTTAACTATTCCCATAATTAAATCAGCAAATCTGTATCCATCCGTGATCAATAAATAATTACCGACCAATTCCACTCGGCCGTCGCGACGCGACTTTTTTTCACTAATCTGGCCACGACTCATCTTGGCAAGATATCGTAGGCCTAATTCCGGCTACTAACTGAAAAACTGTGCTTCACCATGATTACGAAATTCAAATGGGATGGCTATATACACTTTCAAGCAAGTGTAATTAAGACAGACCGCATGCTAAATGGTCTAGAACCAAAAGGTACCAAGTCAGTGGCATGTTTGTTTCTATTCAAATTTGTGCAAAAGGCACTCATAATGTTATATTCTTTATTCTATGTATCTAAATAACTTTGTAGAACTGCAAGTTTCGAAGCCTTTAGTTAAGTGCAGCTCTTTTATCATTATCATTAAGAAGGCATTTTTGAACTGAACACTTCGAAAATGCCTTTTGTAAAAATAACTATTTAATAGAAGTGTCTATAATAAAATTTTATATTGGTACAAAACTTTCAAATTTAATGGAGTTCTTATCAATAACTGTACAAATTTCCTCCAGATATATTTTCCTTCCGCATTCATGCCATTAGTAACATGATTTTATCCCGTAGTAGGTTGTTGTCGCCCAGATCACGTTTTCGGTCCCGAAACATCTTGCGACTGGCAGGTGCACCTGCTTGTCGTCTTTTAAGGAGGCGGCGACGTGTTTAAAAGTCAAATGAGTACTTATCGTGCTGACCGAGTAGGGAGCAGCAAACGTTAGCAGTGGTCAACACATTGTCATAATTGTGCCTTCATATACGTTGTGTGAAAATTCACAGAGTTTCGGTTGCTTCTCTGCTTGATTAGTGGAAACAATTTAAGACTAGGAAAGTTGTGTGGTTTGCATCCAAGATATTTGCGATGAACATTCAGCAAAGACAGGTATGTATTACTTGTAAAATTTTATATTTTTCTTATATCATTTCCTTAAAAAATGTATGAAGGCACAAGGTCACTTGTTTAGTGTGAAATACAACTCGACTCCCTATCTCGGAAACTGATGAGGATTTTTTTTGTACATCGTTTAACTAAAAATGTAGAGACATCACTAAATTTAGTTCAGTTTATTACGACTTTTAGGAAATAAGTTCCGATAATCTAACATCTAAAATTACAATTTATTGTGCCTATTCTGCTAGAAATTTGTTAGACGACAGGGGTTTGAATGCTTAAGCTTTGTGTCAATCACACATAGAGTACGGAATAACTGGATGGGTCTACCTTGAGCACTGACAAAGAGAGGCTCAACAAAGCCAAAAAAGGAGTACTAAAGACAATACTGAAAGTTCCGGTTGGAACTGCGACAGAAGAAATATTTAAAACTTTCAAGTCTAAAATGTACAGATATTAACAATGCCCTGCCAAAACAAACAAAAACTAGGGGAAATTAACATATTTAAAAAAAAAAGTAAAAATATAGCTGAGAGAACAAAGTGAACTTAATATTATGATTTCGATGTAAGGGCAATCTTATCAAGAGTTTAAAATACAGGCCGCCTCAAAACAGGAAACTCTACTGAGGACTGATTTTTTAAAAATTTATGCTATATTCCTACACCTTGTACAAACAATGAAAATAATGGAAAAATCTCGAAAAATTATGGGTTATTTTGTTAAGTAACACGATATATAAATGTGAGGAATGTATAGGTAAAGAATGTACAGATGTAGGTACCCTACATGATACGCAACCTCGGGCCTGGTTTTAGCAAATATTCCTAAAATACTAAACTTAAACTCTTTTTTATTTAATTAAATGAAGACAATATTAGCGAAACTTAATAAAAAATCTGGAAACAGAAAAATCAGCAAAAGATGCACCTCTGGGACTTAAACCCAGGACCTTCCGCTTTCCGGGCAAATGCGCTGACCACTGAGCTAAGGTGTCGATATCCGATTCGGTCATTTTAAACTGTATCATACTTCGACTAAGAACCACCCATATTATCTTCATTTTCTTAACGCATTTTTTTATTGGCTGCTATCTTTATATATGATTGCAAGATTCAAACCCGAACAAAATGCTATCTAGATAGTGTCTGGATAAATCTTTATCCATTTTATTTAATATGCGACATCTATTGACTTTTCTATCTCATAATTTTTTTGTCATTTGTGGAAAAAGCAACGTGTCGCAAATCGTTGTTCTCAAGCAAATTTCAAAATTAATTACCAAATACTTCACTATTATTAATTATTATTATAATTAAAACATTATTTCACACATCCGACGATTGACTGTCCCCACGCATAATTCTAATTTAGAAACTGCAATTAGAGATCATTAAATAAAAGCTCCAAAGCCACAGTTTCATGGTGGACCAGCTTGTATTTGGTCAGATATAATTAATGGGTTCAAAGTTTGTGCGATTAATGAATGTAGGTACAAACAAATTTACCACTTTGATTCTGGCAGTAAACAGATTATTTCATAATTAAAATAATTTGATTCTCCAAATCGCGATCCGGATACTAATTTCAAAGATCGTGCTATAAAAGTAAAATTATCTTTCGTGCTATCGTAGAAAATTGAATCACCTTCTATGTTTTAATTTTTGAAGTGAGAACTTCTTTATTACCGCTGTGATTTGAAACTCAAAAAAACTCGAAACGAAAAATAGCGACACTAAAAAGAGACAAACACATACATCTATGATCTATGGGATTTAGCCTGAGAGAGAATGAGCTAGTATAATCGGTTTCCTTTTTGTGCGGGGTTCGTAGTCTCTTCCTCTTGTCTACTTTTGTTTTCTGAAGGTTACACTTTTACCGCGTGTGAATTGCACACTCTGATTTTTGTTAATTCCAACAAATTTCTACCTTTTCAAAACCCGTCTCTTCAACAAATAAAATAATATCAAGTTTAGTTAAAGCTGTTTATTCTTTTTTCGTGTCGTAATTGAAGATTAAAATGCATTAGGTCCATTCACACCCCACTAAATAGTTTTTTTTTTATGTCACATATAAACAAACTGGTAAGAAATTTTTATAAAACTTTGTTTTACAACATGATGGAATTCATGAAAAAAATCTATTAGAAGAATTTTCAAATGTCTTCCACATTCCAAACTCTTCCATGATATAATAATAATACAAAATCTGAAATCCAATTTCATCCATTGACAATGACCATGCTTAATATTAGCTGTTAGCCCAGCACCATACTTAGAGTTCAGGGAGATTGTCACAGGCCGTAAAGGTTCTAATTATTTCTTATCATGCGCAATAAATCTTCAAGCTCAAAGGGCTTATAATCTCTTTGTTATCTTTGCGCAGTTAGCAATGACGTAAATATTTAAATTAAATTTGTGGTTCTTAGGACGCCCTTATCGGGCTGTAAAAATATAAATATTACTATCACGTTTCCCTTGTACGTGACAAAATTTCTGCGCTATTTGTCAGAGGTTTGTTATTTTTTCTCTATTGTTTGGAGGTGTAACAACTGGAATTTTCAAAATAATAAATAATATTTTTTAAGTGTACAATTAAAACAGAAAACGTAAAGAATTATAATCAAATTTATACAGTTAGGTGCCAATAAAGATGGCATCCATGCATGCTTGGAAAATATAAATGAGTATCCTGTGGCTAGCTGGTTAATAACTTACATAAACATAACAAATAATGGTGGTCAACTATTAATCTCAATTACTCGAAGATTTGATTTGCTTACGTTAACGATATTTTCCCGTTGGAAAGCAGACATGACTTTCAAAGATTTATCCATTCCCTTCATACATTTTTAATAACCGACTTGATTTATTTATAAATGTTTCTAACTAATGGATAAGTGAGATTATTTCCATATCGTGTTAAATGGTAATGTTCAAAATATATCAACACTTGCAATTCCCCGATTTTTTTTGCGACCTCTCGAATTACAGTCAATTATGCACGGAAATTCTACCGTTTCTACGTCGAATGAGAATCTGCGGGGACGCTACAGGGACACTGGGGAAACGCTACGAGACACTACGAAGACTCTACTCCTCTATTGAGACTCTACGGTGAAGCTACGGAGACTCTACGGAAACATTAGGGACACATTACCAAATGATACTGAGATGCTACGGAAGCATATATAGATCTAGAATCTAGGGCATCCAGACCTGTCTGTTACGATTAGTCGTACTCGTACAACAGTGGACAGTTGTTACTGGATTAGAGATGGTCCAACTTATCCCTGCAATAAACAATGCATTTTATCGGAACCGTGGTTAAGAAACATTAGAATCTATATTTTGCTCTAAACCTAACGACAAACAAAGGTTTATTGTGTAAGCAGTCAGCATATTATTCTGAAGGAAGTATTAGTATTTACATCATCTGTTTTCAATGATCCAAAAGTCGAGTACTTTTTTCTCCGTTGTTTTTTTTATTATTTTTTCCGCATGATATAAGCAAAGTTTTTATGCCTCCCCAATTCTTTTTCCGAGTCGTTAGCCTGCAGGAGAGGGTGGGATTCAAGACAATATAATCACGGTCGCTTTACTCTTACTGTCTCCAGGAAATAATACAGGCTACACGGGGAATCTGAGAAAAGCGGTATGCTCGAAATAGAGTACATTAAAATTAGCAGTGATTAAATATCACAATATAATCAAATTGGATAGCATATTTCCTTGGCTTGAATAAAATGAAAACCAATATAAAAAAAACATAATTCCACTTATTATTAACTCCTTATTCTCCGCTGTATGCCTTGGATATCACTTGCAAGGCATTATAATTATATCAAGCCAGAAATAAACCGAAAAAGGCATTATTTAAAATTGTGTTGTCATGTTAGCCTCAAAATCGGATCCATTTTTAACAAAAATTAGTAGTGCTACGCAAAAGGTGATGAAATCTTTATATATGCGGTTTTGAAAGTCTATCAAATAATGTCATTAAAATGACATTTCATTATTTTCACTGCTCGATATTTTGTTAACGCACTCTGTATTTATCTGTATTATTGATATTTGCTTTCTGTATTAAATATTATATCCTTAGTTTTATCATGCATGCATAATGCGTGCGTAAATAAATAAACAAATAAATTAATTTAAAAAAACATTTAATGAAAACAAATCACTTTGTATACACCACGTATTTAATCAAAATTTTAAACATGTTTCAAAACTAATGGTTTCAAAAAGCATAACACATTTTCCCTAAAATTTGCAGCTTTTCATACCATGCTTAGTAGATTAAATTATGGTACCATATTTAAATAATTTTAGCATAGTAATAAATATCATTAAACAACTTGAAATCAATAATGGTTAAAATATAAAAGTCATAGATAATATGTTAAACATAAAGTATAATAAAAAAAATATATAGGTACTCGTATCTACTATTTACCCACACATGGTTGACAATGAAATGAATTGAAGAAAAGTTGTGTTTTCAAATAATAATTATTAAAATTGAATAGTTAAAAACTTGCCAAAAAATATCCAATCAGTTTTCTATACTAAGTAATAACAAATAAAAAATTTAAATAACAAGGACAATGGTGATTTTTTTAACAAATCTGGGGTCCTTGAATTAATTTGTAACGATTGTACCTTTTTTGTATTCTGAAGAAAATTTAATAGTAGAGGTAAGGAGCACGTGAGATGTTCAAATAATAATTATTAGTCTGAGTTTGCCAACCACAATATAGAAACAAATCATTTTTGATATAAATTAAGAGTTGTAAATTTTACACACAACACAACGGATTTACAATTAGTAAATTAATTTTACTTAGAAATTGTAGAAATCAGAAAAGGTGTTAATAGCCAAATACTCGCAAATATTAATAATAACAAATTATTTTTGTAAAAATAGATCTCCTAAATTTATTTTCGTATTAATACTCATATTTCTAATAATTTATTTTTGTTATTTAGAATACGATTATTTTGTGTGAATTTATAAAAGTATTTAATGTATAAATGGAATTATTAGATAGTCAAAATATTTTTTATATTTCATTTTAGATACTAGGTTTTGTGATAACTTAATCACCACCCTTTGTAATGTTTTTTGTCTATAGAAAACTTATTGGTCTGTACTTGTATGTTTTTATTATTATTTTTGTTAATTTAAATTTTATCCTGGTGAATAAGCCATTGGTTTCGAAGCATGTTTAAAAATTTGATTAAATAAGTGGTGTATGGAGTGGGGAGATAGGATATTATTCCGTGACGCTCTTAATCCTGACGACTTTGTTCTAGTTTTGAGGTAGGACTTGAGCATTAAGGTTGGATCTGCAGGTTGCATGCTAACGGTCGGGCACCACTTGCCAACTCGTTATATATACATTTCTTTTTACATTAGCTCCACTAGAAGGCTCTGAGGAAAATAATTTCCCTCAGGGCCTATGTCGTCTTAGAGAATTTTGTGTGGAGGGTCTTTTTAAGGAAGGGAAGGGTAGGAAGTTCTGGGAAGGAAAAGGGTATGAGGGGTGGGTAGGTGTCTGAGGGTCAGTGTGTCCGGAGTAACGGACGCATGAATTTATCCTTCCAACTGCAGTACAAGGCAATGGGTCGAGAGTGTCCGGCTGGAAAGGTCAAAAGGTCTCCCTCAACCAGTCTATCTCGATCTGGCCCACCACGCAGCAGGTGGGCAGACGCATCCGCCCTCAAAGACCTAGACAAACCTCAGCCAATGAACCCGGGCCCCCTTCTTCGTAGTGAACCACTTGGGGTTACGAAAGGCAGAGGTTGGTTATCCAATAAATAGTTCCCGGGGCGGCGGTACCCATACCCGCCAAATTGTAGCATTTCATCAATGTGGTCCATTGGTCATTTGGAGCATTTCATCAATGTGGTCCAATTATCATATGGAGTATTTCATCAATGTGATACGTTGGTCTTACAATTATTAGCGCATAAAAGTTTATACGAACAAAGACATAATGTTCCGTACTTTTACCAGAATCTCAAAATTCTCTCAGTAAGAGCAATTCTGTGGTATAAAATTATATCTCAGCATATGAATAGCCCTATATACATACATAAACTGGATCACATTTACAATACCCGTTTTCCGCTAAATGAAGGACTAATTGTACCTAAGCACTTGAACAAATGTGGACAAAGAACGCTGGACTACATGATACCAAATTTATTGAATATGTTACCTGCTGAAATTAAAAAATGTACAAATGGTAAAACAAATATTATGTTGAAGAATTGGCTCGCCCAAAGAAAAAATTTGTATTAGACACTAGCACAAAAATTGTAACTGCAAAATAAAGTAAAATAAGTTTATTTAAATCCTCAAAGTAAAAGCACCCAGCTAGTTTAACCTTACTAGCTTAAAGCATGTTTCAAACATGCTTTAAGCTAGTAAACTAAAAGACCTTCCAGTGAATTATGAACCTATCACACACAATATTAAGTAGGTATGTATTGTCCACATGAACTCGAATGAAGTGACCTATAAGAGATGAATAAAAAATGCAGTTCACACGCGGTAGAAATGAAACATTCAAAAAACTATATTAGACAAGAGTGGGGAGGCTACAAAGCACCGCACAAAGAGGAGACCGATTATTCTACCTCATTCTCTCGCAGGCTAAATTCTGTAGATGTTTGTGTTTGTCTCTATTTATTGTCGCTTTTTCACAACAATTCACAACGGTGCTAAACAAGTTTTCGCTTGAAATATTCTGAGGAATGGTTAACCTAAATAATAAACATTACTGACGGGATCGTAGTCTGTGACGTAATTTGGAAGCAATCTGCTTTACATCATTGTTCATTTTAGTAGCAGACCATTACATTATTCATTCCCTGGTCTGGAATAGCTCTTCCCGTAACGCGATTTGTTCGATAATCTAGAAACATGGGGCCGTAATGAGTTCAGATGGACTCCACAGTGGAATTCTTTAAGATATAAATCAAGGACTATAAATAATCTTCTTCAAATGAAACTGCAAGAATGGCAGAATTGGTGCGTGGTTCGGGGAAAAAAAATATTTTTACGTTCCCTGGAATCAGATACCATAAAATCAATCTTATTTCAGTAAAAAGGGATATATTAAAGTTGGCATTTAATACATTAGAAAAAAATCTAGATCTTAACTGTAGAACATTGTTAGCAATAAACACTATCATTGCTTGGGAATCTGAAACCTATCGTCCGGTATATTAATTAATTACTTTATGATCAAGATTTATCTCCCTCTCTAAGTTGGTAATGAAATGCTTTGTTATTTGTTTCAAATTAGCTGTTTCTAATGTTTTACTTTAGTGTTAGTTTTTTATAAATAGGAATCTTTGAATCTTTCTCTTTTCTAAGAAAGCGGGTCGACCTGTTCCTACAAAAACTCAGGGGGACCGAGAAGGGGTTCAGTGTAGATTTAAAAATTGCAAACTCATCGTGCAAATTTGATTTGCAAAAATAAACCCTGAATACTTATTTAAGCGGAGTGTTTTACTATGATAAACTTAGACCTGATAAACTAAAACAAACATAAAACCTGTTTGTATGTTCCGGAAAAAAACTCGCGCTTTGACGTTTTAAATTTCGAAGTCTCGATAACCATTGCGATCCATCATTAATATTCATTTCAGAATAACTAAGTCCATTAATTATCATTGTGCTTATTATTGTAGTATTAGTCCTCTACAACACAGGTGAACTCCTAGTGTGGAGGACAATATATATTTTTATACCTTTGTAATGTAAATGTACTAAGAATAAATAAAAAAATAAATAATACCGTCAGGCAATCTAATGAAAATATCGATTTTTTAATTTTTTTTTATTATTTATTAACCAAGATATTATTAGGTCCTTACATATGAAATTGGCGTTTTGTATGGGAGGAACGTAAAGTCGATTTTTTTTAATATAATGTATTTATTTAATCAAAGTATGTACCATTGCTATCTATGCACTTTTGCCATCTCATAGGTAGTTCATCGATCCCTTTACTATAAAAACCATTCGGACGGGAATCAATAAAATCTTTGAAGGCGGTTTGGACTGCCGCATCGGAGTTGAATTTTTTCCCTTGCAAGAAGTTATCCAAATTTCGAAAAAAATAGTAATCTGTTGGGGCAAGGTCCGGAGAGTATGGTGGATGTTCAATTGAAGCTCCTCTAATTTGGTAGCCGTCTGTTGTGCAGTGTGTGGTCTAGCGTTGTCATGAAGCAGCAGTGGCCTAGAGCGAATAATCAGCCTCGGTTGTTTAGCAGCTAGCTTTTCCATCATGGTTTGCAGTTGCTGACAATAGACATCTGCCGTAATCGTCTGGCCAGATTTAAGAAAGCTGTAGTGAACGACACAAAAAAAACGAAAACGCAACTGTGTTTTCTTTTGCAGCACCGTCGCCATACATATCATTAATCCTTCGAGCCGTTTCTGCAGCACTGGTGCCACGGTGGAACTCGTACTGGTAAATAACGCGATATTTCAAGTTTTCCATTTTGTAAACTAAGTGACGCAAAGAAAAAAAACAATTAAGGAAAAAACAAATGATTTATAATTTTCGAAACGCAAATACATTAGTAAATAGCTGTATAAATTTGAATTTGGAATTCCTAACCAAAGAGAAGATATTTGAGATCAAAGTTGCCAGTACCGCAAAACGCCAATTTCATATGTAAGGACCTAATATTACAATATACACAACATACTTTTTTTTGGTATATGCCACTTCACTAGACCGAGATTGTTCCGGGGTGGCAGGAATTTAATCTTATTTTGGTGTCTTAATCATGGAAGATAAAATATGAAAAAAATGTATTTTTATTTGAATAGATAAATAGAATGAAATAAAAATAAAAGAAAAAGAAAAGATATAAAATAATGGAAAAAAGATGAAAGAAAGAGTAAGTAATCGTTATTTTAATATTACATTTAATTACAGTAACGACGTATTGGCCATCTCACTAGGTGTGAAACGCTTATATTGAGATGGCATTTTACAGGTCGTTGTTAGCTAGGTTGATGTTTTTAGTATTATGACAATTAAAATAGGTACATGAATGTTCATTTATTGATGACTGATGACGCGTTCTGTTAATGTCCTTGACTAGATCGAACGGGCCATGTTAAATACCTAGATCTTATGTTTGATGGTGATCAAAAAGTAGGAGAAGGTGGTTTGAAAGGGAGATAATATGTAAATTCAAATTTTAGAGAGAGCGTGCTTATATAACAGTACGATAAGAGTTATTAATAGGCGTAAGTGAAATTATTTCATAAAACATGACTTATATAGAATAGAGCAAATACCTTTCGACGATAAGTAGCATTTAACGAAGCACTTGATTTTTTTCATGTTAAATAACAGAACCAATTAAATTTTTTATAATTTTCGGAGCATACTTTGCGTTATTTTCTATACAACGAATATCATATAATTACTTTTTCCACTTGGTAAACGTGTAGAAATTATCTTTTAAAATAGCCTGTATCATCGTAAAGGATGCTGGATGTGTGGACGGTATTTTTAGGAAAGGAAGAAGAGGAAGTTTTGGGAAGGAATCTGGTGGTTAATGTGTCCAGGAGTGATGTACTGTGATTCCACTGCGGTTCAAGGCTATGTTCTGAGAGTACTGCTGGAGAGGTCAACAGTCTCCAACGATCCGGCCTGTCACGCAGTTAGTGGACTGGAGCATACGCGCCAAGACCCAGATAGACCTCACACCATAAAACCGGACTCCCCCGCTAAGTCACCAATCAAAGTAAACCACTTGGATGTTGGATATCCAGACTACGGTTCACAGGGCGGCCCTGAGTGGAATTATTTTCTTTAGGATCTCCGGTGTGTAGCTAACGTTAAAAAAAACACAATACATATACAGGGGGTTAAGAAATGTGCTTGACTTACTTTAACCAGTGATTCCTGACATTATTTGGAGTAAAAAATGTAAATTGAAATTTTGGTCTCCGGTGACATTTTTGATGTTTTTTGTTTTTTCTACAAAAACATAAAAAAACGGTAGGTATTGGACAGTTGGAGGCGAGGTAAGGGGTTAGTTGGTTACTCGGCTGAGTGTCCAGTGACAACATACGAAAGAATTTTTTTTTTGTTTAATTTTGAAAAAAAAAATTGAAAAAAGAAAAAATCATCCAAATAGTCACCGGAGACCAAAATTTCCTTAACATTTTTCACTCCAATTGATGTCAGGAATCACTGGTTAAAGTAAGTCAAGTACGTCCTTCAACACCCTGTACAGATATATCTAAAAATAAATACGTAATTATGTGTAAACCTTACTTATAACCAACGTACTATTAATAAATTCTCGATCAATTTTAACTAGATTAGAAAAAAATGGCAAAACATGTTTAGTGAGGACAATAATTGGAATCAAATTCGGGTTAGATAACTAATATGTTGTAGTAATAATTTCTGTATGTTTTATGTTTGAAACCTAAGCTTCGCTAAACCGTAAGTAGCCACGAATGAAAAAAATTCCTCTAGATGTTTCAGACCCTTTTGAATAAATATGATCGAATTCGTTAATCCATTGTCAATAATCTTATCCAAACAGATGGCTTATTGCAACGATTTTCATCAATATATAACATGTATTTCACAAAAGTTTCTATTTCTGTACCAAGAAGGCAAAGGTCGGTTGTCAAACTTAATAAATTGTTAGAGAGAGAGGAAAGCGTTAAATAATCAATCTACTTCAGCCCAAATACGACGTTAATAAAGTACTTTATTATCTGGTACTTATCTACTGCCCGACTTTGTAAAAGTTTTAAACACATTTTTTTCCGAAGTAACATTGCATCTCTATCTCTACATTTCTATTTCTATTCTACGTATTATAAATTAAAGTCCCCCGCGTCGTCTGTCTGTCTGTCTGTCTGTTCGCGATAAACTCAAAAACTGCTGAACCGATTTTCATGCGGTTTTCACCAATAGATAGAGTGTTTCGTGAGGAAGGTTTAGGTATGTAATTTGTCAAGGATTTGTGTAAATTGGTTGAAACACAACGATAAATAATGTTAGAAGTGTCGGAAAAAGTCAAGCCGCCTGGTAGCTTTCATCGAAAACGCTGCCTAATCCTTTTGGGATATAACAAAACAATGCACGGTGGGATATTCCTCTTTTACAGATCTACAAAAAAGTCCGCGAAGGCAAATATCTATCTTTTACGGATAGCTTACTATACCCATTCTATCTTCTAAAAAAATGGTCACGTACATTGCGGTAATTGAAAAGTTATTTAGACGGATACAGTATTAATCCTTATTAACTTGAATATGTTAGTTACCCCAAGCATTTCATGCATCATTTTAATTTATGACGTGTAGAGATAGAGATGTAGAGATGTGGAGAAGATGTAGAGATGATGAGAAAAGAGATAGAGATTAAAGTCATCAGCGGCATCTGTCTGTCTCTTCGCGATAAACTCAAAGACGGCGATGGTTATAAAGGTTGGATAACCATCCAGTAGATGACGTTGTGTTTTATTAGCCACAACAACGCGTGGCCGGGTCAGCTGGTTTAATAAAAAAATTACCAACCTTTTAATATAAAATATAAATAACAATCATCGTGTATTGTCTTACCAAAGTGTTAGCTTTTGACACAAGAAACTTCTTAGTAGTTCAAATACGTAGTGAAAATAATATTCTGAGCCGAAAATAGTAACTTGGATTTAGACTGAACTAGAAATTCCGATGGATAAAACTGTGCCAATTTAATTTCGCCAAAGCTAATCT
Organism: Limnephilus marmoratus; assembly: GCA_917880885.1. Taxonomy (NCBI): domain Eukaryota; kingdom Metazoa; phylum Arthropoda; class Insecta; order Trichoptera; family Limnephilidae; genus Limnephilus; species Limnephilus marmoratus. The sequence goes on along the minus strand of OU862906.1, from coordinate 54,853,302 downwards.
TCTCGCTTATCCACAATAATTATTCTTATGCATTCAGAGTTAATGTTTATGAAGTAGGTATTTGAATATATTATTGTGAAAGTCATTAAATGTTTCATTCGATTTTTCGTTAATTATTAAAGTAGGTACCGCTAGATGAGTTGCTTAGAACAACAAAAGCTACACCTACATTTCAGTCAAATCTGATTTACAAAGGTACATATTTGAAAAAGCTCTTCTTGGACTCTAAATTCAACAATAGCCCAATTCACAATTCAGTCAAAACTGTCTTATTGAAATAAGCTCTTCTTTAACTCTAAATGCATCACAACTCCAACCCACAAAGGTACATATTTGAAATAAGCTCTTCTTGAACTCTAAATGCGACACAACTCCGACCCACAAAGGTATATATTTGAAATAAGCTCTTCTTGAACTCTAAATGCAACACAACTCCAACCCACAAAGGTACATATTTGAAATAAGCTCTTCTTGAACTCTAAATGCAACACAACTCCAACCCACAAAGGTACATATTTGAAATAAGCTCTTCTTGAACTCTAAATGCAACACAACTCCAACCCACAAAGGTACATGTACATTTGAAATAAGGTCTTCTTGAACCATGTGCAACATGCAACAAAAAACCAACCCACAATTCAGTCAAAAGTGATTTACCCTACATTTAAATTAAAAATGAATCGACGGCGCAGGTAAAGTTATTTGTTGCATTTAAGTATTTTGGTGTCGTTTATATTGTAACACCAGCCCATTGAGGATTGACCCGGTTTTTCTAGAATAAATAAGATATGCGTCTTTGTGCATTTTACACCAAAACAACAAAACACTAATTTACTTTTTTTATTCCATTTATGGGTATTTTTCAAAAATATTTTGTAATTAAGCTCAAATAAAATATAGTATTAATAGATATTAACATTAATTTGCACTTATTATTACTTTTCTAATAAAAAAAAACACTTTTCAAAAAAAAATTCCTTCCTGTCACAGTTCTAAGTTTTCTGATTAGTTAGTTTTTAGTTAGTTAGTTTTAATTAGTTAGTTTTTTTAATTAGTTAGTTAATTTTTAATTTTTAATTTTTTTTTTAATTACTTAGTTAGTTTTTCTAATTAGTCTTTCGTCGCTCTGAACACTGTAGATTATAATTCGATTTAGCAAATTTAATATCAATTTTGGCATCCATAATACTATGCTGCGAATGTGATTATTTCTTCGGATTTTTTTTTTTTTACAATGAATAACCGCACAAGAATCTCAACTGCTCCCGTCTGGAGCCAGTGAGACTATGGCATCCCCATTTTTTTTTTACAGTGAATAACCGCACAAGAATCTCAACTGCTCCCGTCTGGAGCCAGTGAGACTATGGCATCCCCATTTGGGGTATGTTGTGAGGCTGAAGGTAGTGGGGAGGGGGAGGAGGAGATCTGGTCACCAAACACGGCTAAAGCCATTTTCAAGCAACGTTTCAATTCTGAATGGTGGTCTTACACCAGGGCGATACTGATAGTATCTTCCACTCTGGAACATGCCGCAAATATACTATATATTATTTTAAATGAATTAATTGTGAAATAACAAAAATTAATCAAATAAAATTTATTTGCGCATGTCGGGTTTGAACCCGCGACCTCCGGACTGTGAGTCAAGAGTCTTACCCACTGGACTACGGAGGTCGTCAAGAATGCTTTGCAGGAATTTTTTTGGTTGACATTTTTCAAATTCACATTAGCTCATGATCGTAACTTTATTATCTTCCCCTTTATGACAGAAAGTTTGTGGTGACCCTCGTTATTTTGCTAATGACATCTTGGATGGGTTTTCCCCCAATGATGCCTACTGCTTGGAAGGGGAGCAGACTTCATTAGAGCTATTAAAATACTCCCTAAAACAACAGTAGACGTACCTACTCTTAGTTTCTCTGAAAAAACTAAATATCTAACATTAACCATCAATTTTTATAATCATCAAAAATACTCATTTCATTTGTCTGCGTGTGGAATGTTAGTTTTTATTCCTGCTTAAAATTTGCCACTTTCAATGAATTCAAATTTGCTTTGAATTTAAGTCTCATTTTCAAAATTTGAACTGATTGTTCAGATAAACGATAAAGTAGTTACCTACCTATAAGCCGAAAAAAATAATTAATTGAATAAAAAATAAGTAATATTATATTTCAAAATTGTATTTATGTTATTAAAATTTTTTACTGAATTTCGTGAATTTTCAAGTTAACTGAAGGTGTTCATTTGAAATGTAAATTTGTGATTGTGTCTCCAACTATAAAGAAAATTGACAATAATTGTTTTTGAAAGACGACAAATGGCGACAAAAGGCCACAAAATCTGGAGACAAATGTTTTATAAAAACTTTCGGCTTCACAATGATACACAACTATGATAATTATTACAGCATCCCGTAACTATAAACAGTTCTGCGCAAGTAATTCCTAATTCTTGTGAAATCGTAATTAACGTTCACCAATCACATTCGTAATGACTTTCGTAATGAAACCAAGTGGAGAAGTAAATCATTAACGCGTTGGGTCTCCCAATAGTCAAAATAATGTATTTATTGTTGTGTTCTCTCTTAACAATTTAGCATCTACATTTATTCACAAGGTAACCAGTGACTGCACACACAACACAATAATAGAACTCCTCCTCAAAAGGAAACTTTTCTTATTGGAAACAATTATCTCTACTATTCAACTACTTAGCGCCCTTGTGGTGATTTTCACAAAAACAGCATTCTACAAATTATCCAATTGTCATTATTGGAACCGTCGCGTAGCAAAAGGCCGGGGCATCGCCCTGAGACCTAATATAATTAGGATATAAAATATCATCATGTTGAATGGAGGAGTTAAGAACGCTTTTATTATGAAAGGTGGGTTATTTTTTTATTCGTTAAAGAAATTATTAATTTTACTTTTACAGACCTGAATATTTATCACATGAGTACCTATTTGTTTTATATCATACACTAGCAACTATGCTGCAATAAATCAAAATGTACACGCCGAGAAAATGGCAATGGAAGTTATGCATCTTCACCATGCTTTTGATATTATAATATAAACATGTATCAAGATTTCGATATGTGGATTGTGAACAGTTAATTCAACGGCTCTAGTATGAAGTTTACTTATTATTTTGCACCTATTCCTCTAAACGAAATAACATCAGGAGAGCTAAAATTTCAACGCTGGCGTTATCGATACGCATCAAACAGGTGTACCTACTTACTACGTGGGTTAAATGTGCCATCTACCCTTTTGTCTGGAGGGCATTAACGTGACTTTGAATTAAATAACGCAACTTCGCGGAGGCTTAAAAGAGTTTACGAGATAAAATATTATTCAAATTAAGGCTTCTTTTACCGGCGTGACGAGACTTAAATGCGGGAGATAAGTCCAGCGAGACTTGAGACAAGAACACTGGAGTCCTGTGAATTTATTATTGTTTGGATCCCAGACGCGTCTCGACTATCACAATATCATTTCGAAACGTGTATCCACGCAGCCTCTTAATTTTTTTTAGATAATAAAATTTCATAAAACCTCTTAACAAGCGTTCCCTTTCTCTACTTCTAAAAATAAAACCATAGAATAGTCTCCCCAAAGGCGACATTGGCCCTGAAAATAAATTGAGGAGCTTTGTAAAATAAATATAGACAAACCCCAGCGGGACTATTTTTTGTACTATGATTTATGAATGTCTGTTGAGTATTCTTTTAGGGGAAAATATAAGAAAAAGGAACAGAGAAGGAAGAACCGTAAGGTTAGTAAGTACCTGGCTGTTAAAATCACAACGAAGCTAAAGCAATGTCGCGTCGTTTAAACTATCGTTTAAGATCGCTCAACGGGATTATACTAAAATATGTTTATACTCTGGAACGGAGCACAAATACCTGCGCATTTCTTAATGGATTAATTTAAATTAATTGTACGAATGAGAGAAAGAATACCATTTACACTTTCATTTACACTTTCTCACACCAGATTTTGTATCTGCGGTTATTGAGAGAAAGGAGCCAAGGAAAATTCAGTTCTTACACATGGGTTTTAGATTTTCTGCGAGAGTAAATTATGTGATTATTTAAGCTACCCCGAGTGGATTGCCAGTTTTCGTGACTTAAAAGCGGTGCCCGGATTTATCGAGTGAAGTGTGTTCAGGTCTTGGAGGCGGATTCACCTACCCAGCTGCTGGCGAGCAGAATCGGGAGACGCCGATTTGCGGAGACCCTTTGACCTCTCTAGCTGTTCTCTCTCGACCTATCGTCTTGTCCCGCAGTGGGGGGAATGGATTCATTCGTCCGTCACTCCTGGATACACTGACCCCTAGATTCCTACCCACCTCTCATATGTTTTACTTTCCCAGAACGTCCTCTCTTTCCTTTCATTAAAAAGACAAGCAAATATGACAAAGGTCCTCCGGGAAATTATTTTTCTCATGGGTCTCCTGTGTGCGGTTAATGTAAAAAAAAAACATAAATTACGGGAAAAAAATTATTTGACAAACGTTTTGACAATTTCATACTGAACGCCTGTTCAAAAGGGGCGTCGCGTCGTCGTCGTCAAATGCTCGTGCGTTCCACGCTCCTTCTGGACACAAAGGTACGCGCATGCATAACGATTCGCCCCTTCCGAATGATGTCTAACAAGAAACGAGTAGATACCTTTTCTCTTTTATACCTATAATAGTCATTAGCAGTCTGGTAAATGTGCGTACTTTTAAATCTGCGTAGCCGTTCAAACTACATACACATAAATATGATTATTTTAAAACCACTAATAGAGTGTGTGTAACTTTGGACAATATGGTTATTTCTTCAAGCCTCGTTAAAATATTATTCGTAAAAAAAATGCACTTCGTGAGGGCTTAGCGAGAATAGATTACTTGTGCAATCATGCATAATGCATGTCTCTTTGGTACGAGTTGCCCATTACTCAGATTTTTTTCAATTAACCCTTCCCCACAAACCTCCAAACAAGGCGTTTTTCGGTACACAACGAAATCACGGCGACACGTTTTGTCTAAATTTGTAGAGATTTTATTTTACGCCGGAAATTTTTATTCGTTAATTCTTATTGAAGATAGTTAGCTGCAAGACCCATAACGCTTTGTTTATTTACTGTCGACACCAGACAGGTTAAATTACTGAACAATATGTCACGTTGTTTAGATTATTCAACTCCAGATGTTGTGGGTTTTAAATCCGAAGCAATAAAATATTGATTTATTTGTTTACGCCTTGATGGCATTTACATGTAAGGTAAATGGAGCAGAAGCGTTATAACAAGTATGTAGTATCATGACAAGTTTAAAGTACAAAAAATAATAAACAGAGCATAAGTAGGCACAACACAAGTAGGTATGAGTATTCGATTGGTAAATAGTTAACAAAGGAGCTCAACCAGCATATTCGTATTTGGGCTCAGGCTATTTATAGTAGTTTCAAAAATTACTGTCACAATATTACACAAAACATGATTACAAACATACTCGAAGCACACCGGTTGGCAGAGGTGTAAAACATTTTTAGCGATTAATAATATAAATGTAGGTAAATTTCTTGTAATTTAATTTTTTTTTAGCTATTATAAATGTACGTAAGTTTGTTATTATTATGGAAAAATAAATAAGAGGTACACGGCAATTATATATATAAAGAAGTAAATAAGTACTATGAAAATTGTTACAGATAGTGAGTATTAAATTTGTTACTGTTAACAAACTGGAACATTTAAGGATTTTTGCATCTGTATACATATATGCTTTTTAAAGGAAGCGATGTTTTTATAAAAAAATATGTCAACAAAGCAAGTTTCATTCCCCACACGATGCAATCTCTAAAGACAAGAGTTAAACATAAAATATGTATACATGTTAAGTTTAATCTGTGTGCATCTTTTCCAGAAAAGAAGATAATATCGATATCAGTGACTGATGAATGTTTAAAAATGCTTTAGCTATGTTTTAGTGACCAGATTTAAAAATTCATGAACTTCTCTTCATCTTTTCCGACCTCTCACCCCCTTCCCCACAACCTCAAACTCATAACTTCTTCTCCGTGATAGCTTGGTGTATAACTGTTTTATGGAGAACCTAAAAAAAAAATAAATAAATAACTCATAACATAACATAAGTGTGAATGTGGGTGCCATAGAGATGGAACTCGTATGCTGGCTATAGGTACCTACCTCGATTATAAAAAAAAACTTGTTTATGTCGCAAAAATAATATTATGGCAATCTCTGTGGGCTAGTGGAGACACCAATTTTAATTGTTCTTGTCAACTGCTTACGGGGCCTTCCATAAATTACATCACACCTTAAAGGGGGGGGGGGAGTAGAGAAGTGTGAAATTGTGTGATAAGGGGTATGGGGAGGTCATCTCTGTGACATCACATGTAAAAAAAATTGAATTACTGTTTTGATTATTTTTAGATGCAAAATTGCAAAAAATGTGACGTCACACTAGAGGGGAGGGGGTATCACAAATATGACGATGTGTAATAGGGATAAAAAAATCATGAAATTTGTGTGACGTAATTTATGGATTGCCCCTAATAAATTGTGTTATTGCTACATGACAAAATTTAAAATTATTTCTCCAAAGCACACGTAGTGGATAGTTGACGTGTGAGGGTGAGTTGATTTTGTTTTCTCAGTAGGTTTTGGAAAAACAAAAATGTATTGAGAGATTTTTTTTGCAAACCCAATGAAACAACTGGGGAGCATTACCAATGAACATCGGTCTTTGTGGATTTAAATAAACGACAAGACATCTTATCGGCAGCTTAAGAACGAAGATATCCCTAAAACGTTTTATTCTCGCTTGGCCGAATTTATCTATGGTCTCGCAAATTGATGAAACTTGGGGTCGCGTGAAAGCCTCATTGATTACTGAATCGAAAATAGTCTACAGAATTTAGACAATCTCCGGGGATGAGCCATAAGCTTCTTGCCTCTAGGCCCAGAAGGCATGGATGAGGTTTTCTCTTGATAATCTGTAAAACGCATTTTTTGCGAAGTTTAATTATTAGATTTAGAAGTTTAATAATTGTTTTTTTTAACGCGTGAAAAATCGCGTTGTTTATTTTTTTAATAAGAGTAAAAATTAAGAATGCAAGTAATTACACTACAATTACGTCCTCACAATGTGCACGAATTGTGCACCCTTCTTAATATTTATAAAAATGAATGTTTCTTTGTTTGTCCCGATTGCCACGAAACTTTGGGGATTTAATGAGCACATGCCCGCGATCGTTTCTGTATTGGTACATATAACGGTGAGCTCTGGCGTTATGAAATTATTTCCTATACTATTCATTCAATGGCGATGAAACTTTGGTGAGTTGTTATGCGCATGCTCGCGAAGTTTTCAAAACATACTGATGAACTCTGGCTTTACGAAATTTGTATAAAACAATTGCAATGGATGGCGTGCGAGTTGTTTGCAAAATGTGTGTATTTCATATAGTTTAGCGTCAGGGAAGGAAGAAGGGAGAGCGATGGGAATCCAGTAAGAGGGGAGGGGGAGGTGAAGGGGACGCGGGATAGGAAGTGAAGGCGGAAGGGAAACAGGAACGGATAGGAAAGGACGCGAGGAATAATTCCAGGGGAGAAATTTAGGTGGCATTGCAAATTTAAGTGGCATTGCAATGCATGTCGGGAACTTGCCACTATTATATTAATTTATTAATTTTGTATTTGCTTCCAATCGCCATTTATCAGGATTTTCCAGGATGGAAGATACTGTCATAACCACCGATGAGTGAAAACCACGGATACACTGAGGTGGTTTTTATTATTTTAGTGGCCTCGTCTAAATAGCTAGTAAAATCCCAATCTTCTTTTTTACTTCTGATTCCCTTACCCAAAACATTCTTCATAACATGGTTTCCATGGTTGATAATTAAAATTTTTGCGAATTTTCACTTTATTTTCTTTATACCTAACTTACTTTAAGTTTATACAACAACGGGAAGGGCTCTCAATTAGCAATCCGAAGTTCTAGGATTCATACCCCGGCGTGCGCAAGGCATGCAGTCATGCTGATTGTCGGTAGGTATAACATAAATCGATCTATGTTACCTAATTTTTCACTAACAACTTACTAGTAGTTAAGCAAATATATTGATTGACTATGACGCACGTTGAATAATAGCCATTATCTCTCCCAGCGAGTTCTGCCACCGTGTTATTTCAAAATTATTGATATTTTTGTTTTGATTTTTTGTCTGAAGAGCTTGTTGCTTTTCCTTTATTATGTACTAGCTTTTTTCCCGCGGCTTCACTCACATGGTATCAAGGGGTTCCCACTACGCCTCCTACCCCCTCTCCCCCCTCCACCCTCATTAATTCCCGGTACATTCAGTTTTAAAACTGCTCGCTTGCCACCTATTGCAATTTTTATACAAATTTCATAATGCCAGAGCTCACCAGTAGTTTTAAACAAAAAAAATATCTAATTTGGTGTAATCGTTCGGAAGTTATGCACCCACACACATTTCGGCGAGTCATTTTTAGAGATAGACATTAATTATGATGTCAACATCGTTTCCACGGCAACCGTTTGTTTTGCTTTTATTTTGACGTTTGCAATAACTCGATTTTGTTAGGGACAGAAAACGTATGATAAATAATTTCATAACACTGGAACTTATTCATAACGCCAGAGCTTACTTATATATACAGCCTATATTACTGGCAAATAATGTAGCATTCTATTAGTGAAAGAATTTTTAAAGTCCATTAAGAGTGAAAGAATAAAAAACATACATCCATTTGTTCCGAGAAAAATGGAAAAAACAGAGGCTCTCACGGGCCTAAATAAATGATCTTCACCATGACCCCTACCTTTAAAGATGCATATTAATATCCCCAACATTAAACTCAACATTGATAGTTTGGTTAGATACAACAATATTCCGGGCAATGGCCCATTTATTTATTTAAAATAATACGTATCATATTTGTGGCACGATCTAGAAGGGAAGATACTCTTCACTATCGCCCTGATCACTGTTCAGAACTGAAACTTGTTTTTTTTTTACATTAGCTCCACACAGGAGACCATAAGGAAAATAATTTGCCTCAGGGCCTATGTCATCTTTGGGGATGCTGTGTGGGAGATATTTTTAAAGAAATGAAGGAAAGGAAGTTCTAGGAACGAAAAAAGTTGATAGGAATCTGGAGTTCCGTGTGTCCAGATCATCCGTCGCTAAAACCTAGACAAACCTCACCCCATGAACCCGGGCATCCCTGCAAAGTCATAAAACGTAGAGAACCACTTGGGGTGACCTATGGCAGAGGTGATGGTTATCCAATAAATGGTTCCCGGGGCGGCGGTACCCATTCCCGCCTTCCAAATGAAATTGTTTGAAATTACTTTAGCCGTATTTGGTGTCCAAATCTGAACAGCCAGGAACTTCCCCACCTTCCTGTACCCCTACCTCTTTTCACTTCCCGCCATCATATCAGCCTCATAACATACCCCAAATATTGCAGATGCCAAGTGTCACTGGCTTCAGACGGTTGTGGAGCAGTTGGGACTCTTGTGCGATATTTACATTTAAAAAATATATGTATATTTGTACTGTCAGGTTATTAATATTTTTGTATTTTATTATTATTTATAAGCCACCTGTAATTAAAAAAATGTTTTCTATAAATGAAACAATATTACTTTGTTTAAACCACTTGCATATTTTTGGTTAAACATATAAATTATATGTAATGGCAAACATATAAAAACATATAAATTACATATTCATTATAAGTAAATGAATCAATATTACTTTGTTTAAACCACTTGTATGTATATTTGTTTAACGCCGCCCGGTTTCGGAACGACCGTTCCTTCCTCAGAGCAAACATATATATACGTATATATTATATGTTTTCCCTGAGGAAGGAACGGTCGTTCCGAAACCGGTCAGCGTTAAACAAATATACAAGTGTTCAAACAAAGTACAATTGTGTCATTTATTTATAATGGATAACCACAAAGTTATAGCCACATTCAAAAGTATGAAACGTTTTTAATTTTTTTTTTCTTATAATATATAATGTTCATGTAAAAGCCCATCCGGGCGATGACAATTGATAAACAAATATTTGAAAACCCGCAAATATTTCTTAATGCAATGATGACAGCGCCATTTTGGTGATTCATCACAAAAAAAAATTATAATTCATTATTTTTATAACTAGCTAAGAGAGAAACTCACTTTGCCTAGATATCCTGAGAATCCAAATCCAATATCAATCCAACGGAGCGATTGTGGTCGAAAAATGGACCACTTTTATTTCACTGCGATTGATAGCGGTCCAAAATTGGACCACATTTTCCCACCTTTCGTAAAACATTTATTGTAATTATTTAAAACATTTCACGGCCAGCCATTTATTTTAAAACGAAGCTTTTGAAATGCTTTATCTATTATGAACTTCGTAGACTATTTTAGAACGATGTTAAAAATATTTTTTTCACGTCGAATTTTTGATCAGCTGTTGACGATTAAATTAAGTATTTTTTGCATAGATATGCACTTTTTATCATCAAGTACAACACAAACAACATTCAGAAATCGAAAATATTCTATGTTGACTCGAATAAGTGTCTCTCACGGAGTTTCAAATTCACAAACACGCAGGATTCGTGGGGTTATAAATTTTACATTTTTTTTATATTTTTTTATAAATTTTACAAATCTTAATATATAAAACAAAGTCGGGTTAGTTACACTATTTATATCTCGAGAACGGTTGGACCGATTTTGATGATCTTTGATTTGTTGGATTAGTCTCCGGCCCGGATAACAGAATAACTATTAAAACATTGCAAAAATTCACGAAAAAGAAAGTTATGAAGAAAATTCATTTTTTCATACATTTTGTATGGAACGAATTTTCATCTTTTGAAAGAGCTGTGGCAATGTTGTAGATATTAGTTGAAGTTTGCGTGAATTCCAAAAATTCAAAAACGTCAAATGTCAATGCGCTGATTGTTTCGCTTTTGTTCTTGAACAAATAATGCTGCCTCTCTTTCTAACACACTAAATGTCAACAGTCGAAAATGAGACAAACGGTTAACGTGTGTCTTCACCCTTCCAAAGGAAAAATACAATAATTATAATTAATTTCCCTCACACGCATAAAGAAAATGAAACCCAATCCCCGTAAGGGGCCATCCATAAATTACGTCACATATTAAGGGAGGGGGAGGGGAGTAGCAAGTGTGACTAGGGGTATGGGGTGGTCATCAACTCTGTGACTTCACATGTAAAAAAAAATTGAACTACTGTTTTGATTACTTTTAGATGGCACACTAGGGGGGAGGGGTCTCATAAATGTGACGATGTGTGACAGGGACGGGGGGGGGGTGGGGTAAAAAAAATCATGAAATTCGTGTGACGTAATTTATGAATGGCCCCTAAGTAAGTGGAAAAGTAAAAAAATCACCCGTACACAAGGTCATCTCTGATATTGACAAAAACAAATCACGGAAGTTGCGGATCGATAATTGCTTCATTGTGTATTTTTTAACTTAATAAAAAAAATGTATTTAATGCAGCTAATAAATTAACACAACGGTTATTGATTCTGAGGGGGTACGAAGTTCGCCGGGTCAGCTAGTATGAGATGAACGGTAAAATACGGGTTAATTGATTGCTAGTATGAGATGAACGGTAAAATACGGGTTAATTGATTGGCTATCTAACACTATAAAATAAGTTTTTATGTTTCCATGTTAAAATTCGAAGGTATGATTTGTTTAATGTTGCGAAAATTGAAAAAAAATTATCTTCTGGAAAATCGCAAGCAATCAAGGCAAATTTATTTATTTCACATGGTTGCTCCACTGGATAAAAATCCATCCAAAAAAGCTTAATGCTTGTCTTACTCCTTTGGTGTATTTCTTGCGGTGACCAACTATTTTACTGTTTTTTTTAATAAATGAAATAATATTATTTTCCTTTTAACTTACCAACGGTGATGGCAATATTCTTCTCCCTGTGTAGGTACTCCACCAAGGGAGCGGAAACGAACCCTGCGCCCAGCACTAACACGTGCTTCTCAGGCTCTGTTGTTGACTCGCCCTCGGTCTTCTGTCGAGATCTCCCGCTGCAAACATAATTAGACCTAATACATGAATTTCATGCCAATAACGGAATCAATATGAAAATCATTAGAAAAAGTATAAATTAAATAATTTGTTGAAATTTGTCGGAACTCTCTGAATATTACTACGAACTAGCATTTCTTTCTTTTCATCACTTTAATCGAGTTTTTTTTTTTATTTAGTACAAGATTATTTTAGTTTAAAGTTAACATTTATTTATTACATCACTGAAAGTTGAATGCATAGTTTTGACAACAACCATAATTTCTTCGGGGTAATGTCCGAAACCGCACAACATCGCCTTGAACTTTACTTTATCATTTGCGTAAGTAAATTGTGAGTTTCAGTAATTTTATTATATGAGCAAAAATCATTAGAATTGTGAATTAGCTGTGGTTGTTGTCAAAGGCCAAACTCTTTATATATTAAAAATACATTAACAACCGCATATTTGGCAGTTGTCACTTGATCACACAATATGGAAGATGACAATATTCGTCAGAGGTCGTGAACTGTTATATGCACCGAACTAACGCTTCAGCTTTAATGGCAATCAGAACGCTCCCGACTGCGCTCAATTTAGCTGATTGACGGTAGGTACTACATACATCGACCTATGTTACATCATTTTTCACTAACAAATTACTAATACTTAAGCAAATATATTGAATGACTATGACGCACGTTGAATAATAGCCACCTCTCCCAGCGAGTTCTGCCGCCGTGTTATTTCCAAATTATTGTTATTTTTGTTTTGCTTTTTTGTCTGAAGAGCTTGTTGCTTCTGCATATTCGATTATGAAATCCTTGGAAGCTAAACAGAAGACCAGTCCTCGAAAGACAAGCTTAGGAAGATTCTCCGAGGTGAGCAACCCTTGGCAATGTTCTTACTCTGGTTAAAAACTTATAGAATTTTGTTACAAATTACAATTTTCAAAACAATTCCTGTTTTGTGTGATTTTTTGACCAAATATGTTAAGATATGAAAGGATGACGATAACTATACCGAAGACTTTTGTGCATTCTGTGAAAGTTGTTAATGACATAGCAGAGAGAGGGGTAGCGTTCATACAATCTGTTTCACACCACCGATGAAGAGCGGTAGCAACGTTTACACTTGACGGTTAAAGATTATTGACGAAAATTTCCTTACTCTAAGAAGTCCACGTTGACGTCATCGTGGATAATTTTGTTTATTTTCAAACGTTTCATATAATTACTTCATTATTTTTAATCGTGTCTTCAATAACATTTGTAAAAATTGGCTTAAAATAAATACTCAGTTTAAATACCAACTACTTAATCATTAACTCCCTTCGCGCTGTATTATCAACCAATCAGAACTAATAAATAAAATTAAACAATTAAAAAAAAAACTTACATTCAAAAGTAAATATTTTATACAAAACGTAAACGTACAACCTAAGCAAGAATCCTGGCTCAGTTATCAGGCATAGGAGCTCCTCTTTTCTGATAAGGTATACATGACCAATGATAACCTTAAATATAATATTTTGTAAAGCATGTATGTACAAATGTCACCCATACTCTTGACATTAATATCAATAAAAAATAAAAATACGAAAGGGTCATAAAAATTCGAAAATAAAATCATCCGTTTTTCCTTCTCTCTCCCTTCTAAGGTGACATGTTTGAAAACGAAAAAGACACAAGATACTAGAATGATGGCTTCGCATAGTATTTTACCTAGGAGATTACCCTGGTCTACATGTACTGAGGAGATCTGGATATCAGTGCCAATACTAGGTAACAATAATAAACTCAAAAATTTATATATTTGCTACACATATCACCCACAAAACACCAACTACATCCACAATCTAACTCATCACTTCAACACCACATCAGACCTGCACACACCCGGAAGGATTGTTTTTATTAGCTGGAGACTACAATATACCCAAACTAAACTGGAAGTTAACCGAAGGGCAAAATCAGTTAGAACCAAATTTTCCAGAAGACACTGCTAGCTGTGCCTTGGTAGACTTCCTTTCATTCACCCAACTACACCAATTCAATTCTGTAATCAATACAAAGAAACGAATTCTTGATTTAATCATGACAAATATTTCAGAATGTAATATAACCCACTGTACTGAACCTCTGACGCCTGAAGATTCACATCACAGAGCATTAGACATAGAGTTATCACCTGTTACTCTACCGTCTCTTTCCGGCTCATCTAGGACAGTTAAAATGTTTCACCAAGGTGATTACAGTCAAACCACTGATGAATTATCCAAAATAAATTGGAAATTCGAATTTCAAAGAAAGGATACCGAAAAACCCGTATTACATTTTTATAATATCATAAATAACATTATTCGCAAATATATCCCCGAAAAGAAAATTAACGGTAATTTAGAAAGGTTTCCCCCCTGGTACACTTTACCACTTATTAAAATTGTAAAAGAGAAATTAAAATATCACAAGAAATGGAAAAAATACAAGAACCTGGCTGACTACCAATCATTTTCAGTTCTGAGAAGTCATCAAAAGAAGATCTCGTTAGAATGTTATGAAAACTTCATTATGACGGCAGAAGATTCAATAAAAAAGTGCAGCAAACAGTTCTGGTCATTTGTTAAATCAAAGCAATCATCTTCCGATTTACCAAAGCAAATGTATCTTGGAGATATTTTCTGCAATTATGAACAATCCATATGCGACCATTTTAGTGACAATTTTAGGTCAGTTTTTGTAGAAAATTCCAACCCTCGCCTCAATCTTATAAACTCTGAGAATAATGACGACAACTCTAATCTACATTTACACACTATTAACTTCAATCAATCATGTGTACTTAATTATTTAAAAAAAACTTGATCCAAATAAAAGTGCGGGATCTGGTTTAATTCCATCCATATTTTATGTAAAATGCCGGGACCAATTGGCTTATAAAAAATAAAAAAATTCATTCATTTTTCAAATTCGTTTCATTTTCGTGAATACCTCACGTAAATGAAACGCCTATTTTTATTAATATATATATGTGTATTTTTTTTTTTCATTGGTATATTGTTATTTTATCTGTATAAACATTGTAATTATAATAAAACAAATAATATTATATAAACATTGTAATTAAATAAATGTGGTTAGCTGGAAGAAATGGGGTCTACCCATAAGCTACACCTTTTGTAATTTTTATTTTACAATAAATATTTTTTGATTTGATTTGATTTGATTTGATTTTTTTTTATCCTCTCTCCTTGCTATTCAAAATGTCATTTGAAGAAGGCAACTTCCCCAACGTCTGGAAACAAGCACTCATTACACCAATCCACAAAAGCGGGGACAAAAATAACATCACCAACTACAGGCCCATCTCCAAACTCCCAATTGTCAGCAAAATCATGGAAAACATAGTTCTTGATCAACTTTTTCCAGCAGTACAAACAACCATATCCAAAAATCAACACGGCTTTTTCAGAAAACGGTCGGTCGAGACAAATATTCTGGAATACACAGATTTTATTTTAAATTCTATGGGTGGTAAAAATCAAGTAGACTCTATCTCTACTTATTTTTCAAAAGCCTTTGATAAAATTAACATTGAACTGCTTCTGAAGAAACTGTTAAAAATCGGGATTAATAGTGACCTTCTCTGATGAATCACATCATATGTAACAAACAGAAGTCAAGTAGTTAGAGCTAAGGGTTTCTCCTCGCGTTTTTACAATATACCTTCAGGAATCCCGCAAGGATCACATCTTGGACCTCTCTTGTTTTTTTTATATATCAAAGATAAAGGTAAATGCTTTAAAAATTCCAAATTCCAAATTTTTGCTGGTGACACTAAAATTTACAAAACAATCAATAATATTAATAACAGCCTAGAATTGCAAGATGATATTAATAGGCTTGGAATATATTGTGCGAACAACCAACTGTTCCTTAACCTGGAAAAATGTAACACAATATCATTCACCAAAAGCATAAACCCCCTACTATTCCCGTACAAAATCAATGACGTAGAGATAAAAAGATGTGAAGTGAGAGACTTAGGAATAATAATGGACTCCGGAATGTCTTTCCGAGCACATATAAATTCCATCTGTGACAGGGTGTACAAACTTCTATCAATAATATAATAAGAGTGACCAAACCATTTAGGTCACCACACGTAATCAAAATACTGTACGTCTCTTTTGTTCGCTCAATATTAGAATTCGGATCAGTCATATGGAATCCCCAATTCAAAGTTAATATTGAAAGGTTAGAAAGAATTCAAAAAAAGATATTGAAACACCTAGACTTTAAATCCTTTCGAATATCAGAAAACCTAAAAGACTCATTAACATTCCATAATTTATCAACCTTAGAAGATAGAAGAAATATATCCGACCAGAAATTTTTATTCAAAATCATTAACAACGTTGTTGACAACAACTATCTTCTAGAACACATTAATTTCCACTGTCCAATAAGAAACACAAGGTTAAACCAACTATTCCACATCCCATACTCAAAATCAAATTACACACAACATTCATTTATCCGAAGGACGTGCACTAAATACAATGATATCTTTTACGACGCTGATATTTTCCAATTGTCCTCAGATCAATTTATTAAATTCATAATAGAAAAAATTAAAGCAAATTGTTAATTACGAACTCTCCACCCCTGCTGCATGTTATTTTTTCTTTCATTCTCATTGTTGGTTTTCCTTCTTTTTATAATAATAATAATATTTGGATGATTTACATATCCCACATGCTTTAATTTGTGTTTATATGATTTATATATACATATTTTTCTTTTTTTCTACCACTTTGTTTTCTTTAATGTTTTAATCTATGTTTTTATATATATATTATAAATTTTAGCGGAAACTTCGCTGGTTAATGCAACCATGTAATATGTTACTTTCTTATTAAAATATGTACAACTGTTTGTTTCCTAAATAAACTAAAATAAAATAAAATAAAAATAGTATCTCTCGCTGGGTGTAGTATTCAAGACATGATATAAAATGAGTGCTGTTTACAGTGTTTACACGTAAAAAAATCCGAGAATGAACATTGTAGCGAGTATGTTGTCTATCTTCATTGTATATTTACAAATTGAACCTGAGAGCATCCACTCAAAATCTGTACAAGATCCTACTTTGCTTATCTACGTCATCATTCATGAAGGTTTTCTAAATGATTGTGAACATCCTTTACAGTTTACAGTTGACGCGAGGCTGTGAGTCGCGAGAGGGGTGCTATCTCGCGATGTTTCAAAAAGGTTACAAAAGCTTAAGTGAAATATGTTAAACATAAATCCAGTGTTGAAATCTGATACGACATGAGCTTAAAATAATATAAGCGTTTGAGCGTTTACGCCACGCCGCGCGGTGATAGGTAAATGAATACAATATAAACAAATACATAACTCATACATAACCAACCTGTTCATATTTATGTACATAACAAATACATAACTCATACATAACCAACTTATTCACATTTACATAAACAAATACTTAACCAAATTGTTCATATTTACGTAACCAACTTGTTCATAATTGTGCAAAGCAAAACTATTTTCACTTAATTTATTGTATAACACGAGTACTTCTTTTTTCGTGTGATGGGAGGTCAGAGGGGACATCTAGGTCTGCGAGCCAGTCTAGAGCCTCAGGCGTTGCCCTGTGGATCTCATCAATCCCGCCGGGGAATGAAGGGAGCGGACATTAATTGACTACTTGTTCGGTGGTCACATCGCTGACTCTTTAAGGCCCCATCTATGCATCTTGTGAGCATAACGGCTATGAGGGACCAGAGTTGGCGAGGCAATGAGAACCCAGGCTGTCTCTCAGTCTCTTTGTCTCTCTGTCCTCTCCCAGG
Source organism: Limnephilus marmoratus (assembly GCA_917880885.1). NCBI lineage: Eukaryota > Metazoa > Arthropoda > Insecta > Trichoptera > Limnephilidae > Limnephilus > Limnephilus marmoratus. The sequence continues at coordinate 54,835,312 of OU862906.1, read as the reverse complement.
GGTCTTGAACGAGATGGGCATTTTTCACATTTTTCGATTGCCACTCAAGCTTCCACCTATCTTCTGGGGTGAGAGGTGATCGGAGGAGTCTTTTAAAACACGATTACTTAAGTGTTGTTATAAAACAATTCTAAAATTATGAATAATTAATCATCAAAATGTTGGCACATGCAAACCTGACAGGGATAAATTTTTACAAAAATATGGGAAGGACAAAAATTTCTAAAAATTAATATGTAAGTCCCAATAGCCGATTCGCGGTAAGACAGAGATCCTTTTATTTTTCTGTATTCAGTTCTGTTTCATATTTCGTTAAGTTTTATTTATTTTAAGTATTATTTTCTTATTTAAAGGTTTATTTTTTAAAAAAATATCTTGATATTATAAGTTGTAAGGAAACGATTTTTAAGGAGTTTTTTTTAAAATCTAATTGCCATGAACTAAATCATAACGATCACAAAATTTTCCATGCAGGCAAATAATGATGAAAGACGACACCACTATGTATGGCAAACACTTCTCGTTTATATATATCGATTGTTTCTTCTGTTTACAAGACATCACTCAAGTTTTGAAACAACCTCATTATGTCATGTCTTACGAGGGTGTTCTCTGCTTATCTCAGTTTATCGATTTGCGCACATTCGTGAACACTTTTGAAATTAGTTAATAGGAACAAAACAGTCAAATAAATCTATTAAAAAATGAAAAATATTTACGCTTCAGATTTTATGTCCGGGTTAAATCTTTCCCAAAGGAAAAACTTAACCCTTTCACACACTTTTCCACAAATGATCATCTAGTCAATCCACCGTATGCAATTGCACTATATAAGTATATTAAATACAAAATAATACAAGAACAACATGTCAAAGAGACCAAATGGGAAAATAATTCACCGACTCCAGATATTTTCGTATCAGAGGGTTCGACTCGGTGGAACTCCTAATTGGACCTATAAATCCTACTGATCCCTCAATATAAATATTTAAAAAATCTTTTGTAATCCTACATGTATTTAAAATGATTGATTTTTGCATTTTTATATATAAATTCTTTGACAAATCTAACATGGCTAAATTTTTAATGAGAGAGCTAGGTATAATTCCAGTAGCCGAAATAAGAAATGGTAATATTTTTATAGTCTGAGAATGCCAAATTCTTTTAATCTCATAACATTATTATTTTAATAATAATATTATTTTATCCGGTAATAATATATTTTGACCGGTCAGTGGTTGAGTGGGCATTGCGCTTGGGTCCCACCCGAGCGTCGCGTGTTCGATTCCTCGGCTGGCTAAGTCCTCCATCACAACACAAGCAACATTTTCGGCTTTCTGTGGTGGTAGTAGGAGATTTTCAAACATTGTTGGGTTATTCGTCACCTGGGAATATTTATCTTTCTTTAAAAAAAAAAATCTGTAAAAGCAGTTTATTATGAATAAGTTCTGCTTTGAGATGTTAATAATTCTGTTTGTTATAGATTAAATAATAATATTATTTAAAATTTGTTATTTTTGAAATATTTATATTGAGGGATCAGCAGGATTTATAGGTCATATTAGGAGTTTTACCGAGCCGAACCCTCTGATATGAAAATATCTGAAGTCGGTGAATTATTTTCTCATTTGGTCTCTGGTAGGTTGACATGTTGTTCTTGTGTTTTGTATACTTATATAGTGCAATTGCATAGCGTGAATTGACTAGATGATCATTTGTGGAAAAGTGTCTGCAAGGGTTTAGTTTTCCCTATGTGGAAGATTTAACCCGGACGTAAAGTGATAAAATATAAATAAAATAAATATAAAAATGGAGTTCTACAAAATAAACTTGATAACTATAAATACCATAAAATACTTTTATTTCATGATCGGTAGTTTTTGTATTTTGCTATTCTTACTTTTGACGGTTTATGTTAAATGTAAACCTTTTTTAAGCCTTCTAGACGGTTTATGTTAAATAAGTAACCACATTGTCATTAAACTGTTTTTTTTTCCAGACTTTAAACTCACCCTTGACGACGCGTAATTCACGCTTATTAAAATTTGATGAAATTTGTTGGAATAAATTATATAAGCTGAATAGCTTACATAATTTAATGAATATGTAAGTTAAAAACATTTCCTTACAAACAAAATTTACGCATAGTGATTTCATACACGAGTAATGATAGAAGACAAACCTTAGAAAATGTTAAGAAAAATCTTCTTCATTCGCCCTGGGCCCAATGAAAGATAAAACTTTTCATATTAGCTTGTTCCCAATTTCGGCGTTGAAATGTAGGCAATCTTTTATCAGAGAATCGGCCCAAGCTCAGGCGCGGGGCGTGTGGAAATTGGATTTGCTATCTTTACCGCATTTCCGTTTCCGGTGCGATGGCTGACCGGCGAGTTCGGTAATCAAAGTATGTTTCGGACGTGATGGACGACTTTATGAATGACGGAATTCACACGACCTCTGAAACGGGAATGTGACACATTTAAGGAGGCCAAAATATCTTGCCCAAACATCGCAATAACCTAAACTTGTGTGATTTTTTACAATTTGGAATCCTTGTTCCATCCCTTATTAAAGAGTCAAATATTTAATGGTATTTCGAATATTATTGTTTTAATGAAATATCTGCACTGATTCAAATATTTGAGACTCCTCATTTTTTCTGGTTTTTATGTACAATATTAAAAATAATTATACCGGTGGTGTCTCTCTGTGCAACTCCGGTTCATTGACTTCTAAAAATGAGATTTGCTTTGATTTTCAGGATTGGAACTGATTTTCGGAACAATTCAGACTAGCGATATATTATCGAATATTAATGCAAGAGTGTGGAATGTATCGGGAGCATCTCCTATCCTTATCCTATATTCCTCTTCCTCTCCTCCTCACCTAAAATTCCTTTTAAGATTTAATAAAACTCCACCTCGAAGTAACTTTAACATAGGAGACCTTTTTGACTTGACTTAATTTAACTTTGTGTATGTGTATCTTTATATTTTATGTATTAGCTGTTTGTCTCTCATAAATAAATAAAGCTACAAATCTTTACATTTCTAAATATTTTATTTATTAATAATTCTTTATGTTAATAGAGTTTTTTTTTACAAAGTGACCGTTATTAAATTTCAAAATTTTACTAACGGTGTTCATTCCAAAGGTAAATTTCTGAATTTCTGCTCGGGAATTTTTATCTACAAATACTTTCAGCTTCAAAAATCCTGCAGTTACAATATCCCGCAATTTTAACTGGTCTGCGCCAGTATAAGCTACCATTATCAAAATTACTAGTGTACAGTTCTTATGCGGTAGAAGTGAAACCTTCAAAAAACTAAAGTAGAAAGATTGGGGAGGCTACGAAGCACCGAACGACGAGACCGAAAGAGGAGACCGATTATTCTACCTCATCCTCTCGCAGGCTAAATCTTATAGATATATGTGTTTGTCGCTTTTTCGTTTTCACATCAACAAGTAGGTAGTTCGAATGCATTTTTCAAAGATGTTTTTCTTTAATTGAAAAAATTTGACTGGTTAGTGGTTGAGTGGGCATAGTGCTTGGGTCCCACCCGGGCGTCGCGTGTTCGATTCCTCAACTGGCCAAATCCTCCATCACAACACAAGCAACATTTTCGGCTTTCTGTGTTGGTAGTAGGAGATTTTCAAACATTGTTGGGTTATTCGTAACCCGGGAATGTTTGTCTTTCTTTTTAAATAAAAAAAAAAAAAATTAAAACATGGAAATAATAAAAGAGTCTTATAACAATAACAGTAATGAATTTTATAACTTTTGAACTGCATAGCTCATCATAGAAATTACGTTTCGACCGGCTGATAATAGCTAAACACAAAATTCCAGACAACAAAAAATTGTGAAAAAATATTGACCTAAGTGTTAATTTACTAAATTGATCGATAAGCAAGTCTTTTTTTAAAAGATGAAATGAAATCTTACTTTTAGACATACTTAGAGACAAGCTTATAATATTCGTAGATGAAGCAACAGTTTGTTGTCTGTACTTAAATAGCTGTCTCTCTACCGCACACATATACTGAGTACTCACAAAACACTGTATTATACTCGTATGTATTTATGCACTACGTGGAAAGGGGAAAATAGGAAATTGTGTTATTTGAAAAAAAAAACAAATAGGTAGCAGATATCTATGTGATTGAAATGATAAATTGTATTTAAAAACGTTCAATTTTGAAAACCGCCGTGGAAATTCTAGCAGGCTTGTTACGCTGTTTCTCTAAAAACCAACCCAATAATAAAATCCTTTAACAGGGCTCTCTGATATTTATTGGTTGATTGGTATTGCGGAAACCTTTCACTAGTAAAACCCGTCGACCAACGTTAATAATATCGATGTATGGTTGAACTATTATATTATCAACAAAACGAAAAGGCAGGCCTTTGTAAATGAAGGGTCGCGTGTAACTGGTGAGTGCAATATGAACTCATATAGGCGTTTGAAAAATACTTCCCTCTTGGCCTCTACCTATTTACCTCTACCTACACCTAAACAGAAAAGAGCAGATTTCAAAGCACCGTTCGAAAATTTTTCTGTTCTAATAAACAAACTGATTGTAACGTGATTTATTTTTGGGGTATTTTGCCGTTTTACGTTACCTCCTTCTTTAGCAAAGGTTTCGCATAGCGTTGCAATGTTTATTATTAGGGGAGATGTTTGAACTGTAACCAAAAACTTGTGGCGTAGATAGGGGGGGGCGGCTCCCACCAGGTGTCACCCGATGGCGGGTCATACCGGACGAAAAAATTACAAAAATAAAATATTGCCACAAAAATTTTTACAGATAAACGCTGTCTGTTATTTATATTTTCTTAGCTCTATGCCTCAGTCGGTTGGGTTGATTTCCCCAAAAAATTTGATGATTTATTTTCGTTCCTAACTCTAACTATTGCTCGATTGGGGATTCCCCAGAAAAAATCCTTGCTTTTCACTTATGTTATTCTCATTTCTTTCGTACATCGTCATTGACATGAACTCGGGAAGTGAATTGTTACCTACTGATTGACGTGAATTATTGAAAAAGTTGTTATTCTGCTTTGAAACATAGCTTTCAAAAAACGAAGTAAATGGATTGGATAGTTCATTATTTGTAACAAAATATACGCAAAATAAACGCAAAACCTGAAAACAATTGTAGCAGAATTGATCGATAGCTGACTGAACAAAAATGATTACTTATCTGCATGTATATTTTATGCATTTCATTGTTGTGCGTACATATGTAAATAAATAATTAAGGAATCATAATAAATAATAAGTTAGAGAGGCTAAAGAAATTAGAGAGGCTGAAGCACTCAGGCTTAAGAATGAGAGTAGGCTTTTCTAAAAATAAGTAAATAACATGAGAGCTGAGTTTAAGCCAAAAATAAATATATGCAAGGACTAGAACGGAGTGATACTGAGTGAAAAGCCTGACATCCTGAGGAAATGGGTGAGGCGCTTTGATGCGGTTCTCAAAAACAACTCGGCAGAGGTGGATCACAACACGGTGGAGAGCACGGGAGATGACTTGCACATTGACAATGCTAAACCCCTTTCACACGAGGAAGTGCAGCAGGCAGTAAGACAGCTGAAAAACAACAAATCCCCCAGGTCCGAGCTGATGGCTGAATTATTTAAAGCAGCAGGTGGAGAGTTTACTCAATACCATGAATGAGTAAGTATGAACAGAAGTATGAACAGAAGAAGAGATGCCCGAAGTGTGAAGAAGAGGAATTGTGTGTTCACTTCATAAGAAGGGCGACCAACTCGAGTGCTGTAACTACAGGGGAATAACGCTATTAAATACCAGCTATAAAATTATATCTGACATCTTGTACAAAAAATGTGGCTCTGAAGCTCTGAGCCAGGCAAATCATGCATTAATCAAATTTTCTCCTTAAGACAGATATTGGAAAAGACGCTAGAACACAATGCCGAAACACATCTCTTTGTAGACTTCAAAGAGGCGTATGATAGCATACATAGGAATGCATTGTACAATGCAATGAGTGAGTTTTGAATACCGCGTAAGCTGATCAATCTGGTGAAATTAACGTGTAGAGTTAGGGTTGGCAGTGGTCTATCCAAGCCCTTTAAAGCGTTCCACGGGGTGAGACAAGGAGATGGATTGGCGTGCCTCTTATTCAACATAGCATTAGAAAAAGATATTCATGATTTAGGCATTGAGAGAAGAGCAATGATTTTTGACAACTCTGTGCAACTATTGGCTTACGTCGAAGATATCGACATAATCGCGAAAACTCCAGATGCTTTACATAACGCCTTTATAAATTTTGAAAGTTCTGCCAAAAATATGGGTCTAGTAGTAAACCAGCAGAAGACCAAACACATGGCCGTAGGATGCACCCAACAAATCCCAACTCTCTCATGTGGAAACCAAAATTTCGAAACGGTATCAAGATTCACAAACCTAGGCTCCCTGATGACAAATGACAATAATACCACAGAGGAGATCCAGAAGCGCATAGTGAATGCAAATCGCTGTTATTTCCGCCTACACAACCAAATAAAATTCAGACTGCTGTCCAGAAACACGAAGATATTAGTGTACAAAACACTTATCAGACCAGTACTGACGTACGCAGCGGAGATTTGGTTACTAACTAATGATTACGCTCGAACGAGCGAGCACTGAACGTTTTTGAAGGGAAAATTTTGAGGCGCATCTTCGGACCGGTTCTAGAAAATGGATTTTGACGCAGACGTTACAACACTGAGCTCTATACTTGGTTTAAGGAGCTAAACTTCGCAAAATTTATAAAACTGGGAAGACTTTGGTGGCTGGGTCATGTGGAGAGAATGAGCGAGCATCAAACACCAAAGTCCCTGCTGAACTCAAGACCAATAGGGCGAAGGAGCCTGGGAAAACCAAGATTAAGATGGAGCGACAACGTCCACAAAGACATATCTACCTTGGAGCTTCTAAACTAGAGAGAGCTGGCACCAGTGGCGTAACTATAGGGTGGCAGGGGTGGCAAAATGCCACGGGCCCCGTGGGGGCCGGGGCCCAGGCCTGAGAGGCCGCGAGCTCAGAAATAACTTATCATTTTTTTTTTAAATTAGTAAAAATTGTAAATTTTATATTAGTACATAAAATAAATTAAAGTTAGACACAACTAAAGACCATACACAAATTCAAAATAAATTTTTAAGATTTAAACGCATTCATAAGAAAAGAATGTCGATCAATTTTAGAAGTTCGGTTTGTTGAAGTCCAAAAAGCGCTAATGAAAACAAATCTGTTAAAGATAAGTTTTATGATTTTCACGGCCAAAAGCGTTTTCGTTATTTGTTTTTGGGGTATTATGCCATGTTGCGCTACCTCCTTCTTTAGCCAACGTTTCGGACATCGTTGCAGTGTCCATCATCAGGGCAGATCCGGCAGATCCGGTAGATGTGTAATTTTTATGTAATCTGTTAAACCTCAAATCGGATGAGAGAATTGAAGCTTTTTCACTCAAGGAGAAGATCGAGAACTACAATTTGATTATGTTATTGATTTTCCACAGCCAAAATTCTACATACTATCGATGCAGCCTCTAAAGCGCGGGTCACATTATGCTGGTTGCCAGCTGCTGCTTACCAGCGGCTGGTAGTTGTACCAGCTAGCAGCGGCGGGCAATCTGGTCACACTACTGTTGCTGCTACTCGCGTCTCGCACTCTCCAGTTAGTCATTCATTATATTATGTCGTCTGTCGTTTCACGTAAAAAGCTAATTAAGCAGTTGTTGAGAGAGGGTGTCAGAAAACTTAGTTTAGAAATGCTTAACCAGCTTCACCGCAAACATAGACGATGGTGGGTCAGGCCATGTTTGCCAAATGTGTCATATTGGTCTTCTATGTCTGCATTAGCCATTTCTGCTATCTTAACTCAGACATTATAAATAACTTTAATTATATCAATTAAAAATTACAAATTATAAAATAGTCACAACTAAACAACTTCACAAAAAAAAACACGTGCTTTCTCGTTGCTGATAGACGCAATAGTGGTCAGACTACGCTGCCGGCAGGTGCCAGCGGTCACGTGATTGGTTATTCGCCGCTGCCTGCTACCAAAAGTTAAACATGTCCAACTTCGTCAACCGCTGACAAATACTCGCCGGCTGACGACGCCAGCGCCGAATTTTGTTGTCACACCAAGCTGATCGACGGCTGGCAGAAGCGGCTTCTTCAACTCGCGGCTGGCAACCAGCATAATGTGACCCGCGCATAAAGCACTTCAGTCTAAAGTCACCGAGCTTTCAAATGCCGAAATCAAAATTAGAAAATTTGTCTGGGAGAATTGGAAAGATGAGTTTTTAAAATTTACAAAAGGAAGCAAATAGTGTCGCAGAAAAATGGTCCATCAATACGTCCAAAATCGCGTTTCCTTCCAATGATTGAATTTTTTTCCAATTTCAGTGTTTTGAAACCTACCACTTCGTAAAATTTAAATGACTACTTTAGAATTGGTTAATATATTTGTTGATAGGGGCAGAAATCTCTAGAATTTGTTGATATGTTTGTTGATATGGGCAGTCAAAAAGTAATGCCTCCCATTTTTCTGTACTTAAAAATAAAGTTAGTTAAGTTTAAAAAAAAATATTTGGTGCAATTCCCCAAACCTTCTTCTACAATCTGCAGCAGTAGTAACTTTTTGCATCAACAGGTGACAGCACTGCAGTCGCTAGCAAAATGGCCGACATCGATGTTCATATTAGACAGCGTTAAGTGATTGATTCTTCACTGTAGAAGGGGAAACGCCCATTCGCGTTCATGAAATACTGAAAAATGTGAACCATGATACAACAGTGGACGTCAGCACTACTAGACGATGGGTTCGTCACTGTAACGAAGCTGAAGGGCAAACACCGCTGGTTGACGAAAAGCTGGTTGACGAAAAAGTGACTGCAAGCAACATTGAGCGAGTTTATGACGTCATTCGTCGTGACCCCAGATAACTACAGATGTCGCATTCTTTCCCTCAGTAAAGGCAGTGTGATGACGATTATTCGACAACTGATTATTCAACAAAATTTTATGCAAGGTGGGTACTAAAAAAATTAACGGACTACAGTAAAGAAACAAGAAAAACAATATCCTCACAACACTTACAGCGCTTAGTTTCTGGAAAAAAATGTGGCCGGAGACGAAATATGGGTTCATTTTTTTGATCCTGAATCAAAGAGACAGTCAATGGAATTGCATCACACAAACTCACCAAGGGCAAAAAAATCAAAAGTGTGTGATCGGCCGGAAAAGTTATGGCAATGGTGTTCTGGATGTGACGTTGCTTTTTACAACACTGTGATATATGCCCTTGTTAAAAGACGGGCCGAAGCTATGAAAATGGACGGAAATTATACTGAAAAGTAACAAATTAATCCTCAACAGTGAATTTTTCAAACCATGCAATTGAATTTTTTTATATCTCGACAATCAATGGAGAAAAAAATAGGGGGCATTACTTTTTGACTGCCCTAGCATATAAAAAAACAAATCTGAATCATTTGCCAGGGAAATTCTCAGTTTTCGGTCCACCTTCAGAGACGAAATAGGAAAGGCTTCGTGTATTGGCTTGATTTATTATAATAAAAAAATCATTTTATGTCGTACAGCTTTCCTGAAGTATGTACCTACAAACTGCATTAATGTTTTTTATTACTATTCCTATGACTACAAATAGTGCTGAAAGATCCTTTTCGAAACTAAAATTTAAAAAAAACCTATTTATAAAACTTAATGGGACAAGTCAGGCTACGTAACTTAGCTATTCTGTCTACTGAAAATTCTGTGCGGAACTTTTGCGGAACAGAGAGCTCGGAGAAAATAATTTTATTAATAAAAATCTTGTAAAGATTAAATTGTTATTTAATGTAAAAAAATTGTAATACCTAGGCTTTTTAAAATAAAATTTATTAGATATTTAACAAAAATTCACACAAAATTTATTAGTAATACTGTTGGATAACTTCTTAAGTGATTTATTAAAATTCATTTACAACATGACGATTTTTACTGGGGGGGTCCCAATCAATGAATTTGCCACGGACCTCAGATGGTATAGTTAAACCACTGGCTTGCACAAAACCGAGATGAGTGAAGGAAGACTCTTGAGGATTTCAAGACCCACCAGGGGTTGTAGGGCCAATAGTGATGAAGATGAATAAATAATAAGTAATTTGGTTGATTTCGAAAAACATTTTTACAAATTTGACTAACAAGTGATGTTTTTTTTTGTGAAGTCGAAATTTGCGATTTGAATTTCTCAAAATTACTTTTATGGTTCTCTTCATTGAGTCGTCTCTCTCCTTCGGCAAGCGACTGGTCGCTTAGCGTAGGTACTTAAATAATAGATAGTTATATTCTACGTGAAACAAATAGAAAACTTGAATACACTTTGGTGTGCAATGTTAAAAGCAGGTAAATTTGTTTAAGAGAATGTGTTATGATTTTGAAACTGCAATAGAAATTCAAACAAGTTTTGGGAACCCTGCAATAAAGCCCGCGGCGCAGTGCCAAGTGTAAATACGACGGAACCGTTCATAATTGAGTAGGTATTAATTTTGTTCTGGACATTAGCTGTGCCCAGTAGTTGTAGGATTATGTCGATAGTTGGTACCTGTTCGCGTTGCGTAGGTCGTTGATGTACTCGTAGGCCGGAGTTAGCTTCCCGTTACTGGCGATGATGGCCTGAAATCATATAAGAAAAAAAATATACATTTTATCCTTTTTTCATTAAAGAGTGGCCATTTTCCATTACGTCACATAATTTGTTTTTGTAAAAGTTAAGTGACTTTATGGTTTCTAGTAAAATATTGTGACATCAACCGTTTTCGGTAAATCCCTGTCGTCGTCTATGCAAAATTAAAGTTATCAATTGAGTAAATACTTATGTTTGCACCCTTAATTATTGGGATTTTATCATTGAATACCTTCATCACATGGACTATTAATTTTTTTATATGTTTTTGGGGAACACTCCAAAAACAGATATCAAAATATAACAATACCGTGTTGCGCTAGATTTTACATTCTACCTTCTTTTTTTTCAATTAAATTCAATTGTTTATTCATTTTAAAACATTACAAAATAAAATTTCAATGCGTTTAAAAAGAGTATTAAGAATTAAAATTTAAACAGGTTGAAGTAATTTATATTTCAATGAGCACAATCATACTAACAACAACAAAGCTTGTTGTCTGAATTGTGCTTCATTAATATTAAACATATCGATATCCGAAGTGATTCTATTTAACAACAAGACAGCTCTCCCGACTTGCATAACCATTGGCAAGTTAGTTCTGCAAGTTAGTTGTTTCTTACGCATCTGCCCTGATTATGGACACATTGTAATGCTGTTCAAAACGTCAGCTAAAGAAGGAGGTAGCGCAACACGGCATAACTCCCCAGAAACAAATGACAAAAATATTTTTGGCTGCGAAAATCTATAATCGTAACAGATTAAAAAATTGCTGAACTTTCAAAGTTGTAAGGCACACTTTATAAATATTTTTTAGAAAAAAATCTTTTGATTCATTTTAATTAATATAAAAGACAACTATTTTCATTCGGACAATGGAAAATTCTGCACTAAAATTTTCAATTACGTAAAATTAAAATTTGGTTTCGTTGTATTGAAGGTCATTTACAATAACCCTTTTTATGTTGGTATTCGTGATACTATAATATAACAAAGAGCTAGAATTTAGAAAAAACATACATTTTTTTAATGTAAAAAAAATTGCTTTAAAACCTTAATTTTATTTCCAGAATTCCGCCCAAACTAGTGCCTACCTAATACGCCCACTTTAAATGGCAACAACGTCTCTTCTAGCCCTTCGTTATGTTGCAGTACCAGGAATACCAATGAAGCCAGAGTCAAGGTAGCCTCTCAGAAGCTGGGCGTACTGTACAGGGCCCGCAGATACTTTAATAGTATACATCTGCTAACCTGTATAAATCGCAAGTGCACCCCACTGTTGAATTTGGCAGCCACCTCTATTAAGCCCCGAAATTTCAGAAAAAACATGACTCTGCGCAGAAACAGGCTGTTCGTTTGTTATATTCCCCAATCTTAACAAGCGGATTGCCATTTTTAGAGCTCAGTTGTCGGATAGGTATGCTGTCCTTGTTCTATCAGCAATACAATGAAAGATGCTCCGAGGAACTAGTGTCATTGATCCCTTAGACAACATGTCTACGGTTGACATTTGTCACATGAAAACGGTTCGCTTCTACGAACTCGTTCATGAGTTCAATAGCTCGGCTGTGGAATGTTATACCACCCTCTGTGTTTCCTCCCTCCTACAACATGGGTTTCTTCAAGACCCATAATCACTACTTCCTCTCCTCAAAAAGACCCTTCACACAGGATCTACAAATATGACATTGGTCTCGTTTGTGTAAAAAAATGAAATAACAAAATGACAAATTATCGTGAATTGTTCAGTAAATTCAATTCCTCGCATGGCTTAACCCTTTGTCGCGATACAAGCAACATTTTCCACTTACTGAGGAGTAGAAGAGGAGATTATTCGGGAATGTTTGTCTATCGTTTTAAAAAATAAATTAAAGCTTGTTTTGGTAAATATAATACATCGACAAGAAATTTCAATAGATAAAAATAATTCAGTTTTTTCACGAATACATATTCATTTAGACTTTAATAAAAAGTCAATAGTTCCACAACAATAAGTTCGGATATATTTATCCGAGACGCTATCCAAGTTACAAACCAATTCTTAGAATGATTCGTTTCCAATAAAAAGGGTAGTTACCCGTAATATGGAAAAAGAATTAGTTGATGATAATATCGTTAAATCTAAAATTTGAAATATGAGATTAACAAATACAGGTTTGACTGAAGGTGGCCATAGCGAAATTGGTTAACGCGCACGTCCCGGTGTCGGTTTTTGGCTGGTTTCAAGTCCCAGTTGCGACCATTGTCTTTTTCTATTTTTCTGTGTCTGGTTCTCTTTCATATTTCCGTTTACATTATTATTGTTTTCTTCTTCAATGAAAAAAATTATAATATTAATTTTGTTCCAACAAAAAATTCTTAAATTCTAAATAGTGAAAACGACGCCCGGAAGTATAAAAGAATACCCCTCTAATTATAATTAAAAAAACTATTAGTTTTTATTGCACTGAAGCTCCAAATACTATTATAGTTAATTATATTTATTTTGGAGATTAGTACTGCTTTGTTTTTTATTATTCTGGATCGTTTCTTAGAACCACCGTTAAACGATTGTTTTAATTCATTTTCTACAAAAGGTTAAGAGAAGAACCTTTTTACGTACCAAATAGCTTCTCCGTTTGAAATTGAACTTCAAGAATAAGAAACCTTAGAATTAACACCAAAATTCCAAATTCTAAAACAAAATATTTTAAAACTTACATTAATGATAAAGTGAGTTTTATGTTTCAAACTTCTAGGTCAAACCGTTTTTTTAGTACCATACTATTTTCGGATTCCAATATAGTTGACCCCCTGACAGTTAGCCCCTCGACAGTTGGCCGGCGACAGTTCATCCCCCGCACAGTTGACATCCGGACAGTTGACTTTCGGACAGTTTATCTATTATAGTCTTATCGAATTGTTGCTTCTGTACGTCTTCATTGATAAAGAAAGTATGCAGAGAGGATATACGGCCGTATAAAAATGTCGGCATACTCAAGTGCAGTTGGCTTAGAGAAAATACGTTTCACTTACCTGCCATATAAAAATATAAAATTTATTTATTTATTTGAGACACAAACAGGATATTTATACAACATTTTTGTGGGTAGTATATAATAAATTAAAATACAAATATAAGTATCCCTAGATTAATGTGTCTGCATTAATCCCATATGCATTTTCACAGAAGCAAACTCTTGAATAACAATGCAAGTATTATTTATACATAACTTGAAAACTTAAATACAAAATTGAAATACATAATAATAACAAGTATACAATATTTATAAAGTATTTACTGAAAAGTAATATAACAACAATTTTTTTATTTTTTTAAGTGCACAAATTGTGAAGATATTTTTTGAAATATGTTATATTATTTGCAAAAATATCTATGAAACTGTGTATATTAACAAGATCGTTGTATGACCGAGACATTCTAGATATAGGATTAAAATATCCAGTATTATTCGTAAAAATTTCAGTCCAAAATATGTTAAGGGTTCTTGTAGATTTGGGCCTGGCGTATAACTTGATTTGGTTGACTAAGTTACTGTCTACACGATTATTCACAATTTTATAAAGCATTAAGAGGTCATTTATATTTCGTCATTTAACTAGACTCTCTAATTTGAAATATGTAAGTCTTTGTTCGTACCCGTCTAGAAGATGTACACACCTGATCGGTAAGACAAAATCCGTGTAAATTTTCTTCGGACTGATTCGAGTCTAGATACCTGTGTAATATAATGTGGATTCCAGACTGTTAACCCGTACTCAAGAACACTTCGGATTAAGGAATTGAATATAATTATTAGACTATTAGAATTCTTAAACAGTTTGGTTGATCTTACAATAAAACCTAGTAATTTATTTGATTTACTCACAATGTATTCAATGTGTTGATTGAATGTCAGTTTGTTGTCAAATATAATTCCTAAATCTTTTATTAATTCAACTATTTCGAGATTGTGACCACAAATGCTATATGAATATAGGATTTTGTTGGTGTTCTTGGTGAAGTTTATAACTTTGCACTTAGCAATATTCAGTTCCATTTCATTGTCAACACACCAGGTAGATATTGTGTTAAGGTCGTGTTGTAAGAGTTCACAATCTTTCATAGATTTAATTGCTTTATATAATTTAAGTTCATCAGCATATAGAGAAAAATTACAGCGGTGTTTATGTGTAAGGTCGTTAATAAATATTAAGAAAAGTAAGGGTCCAAGGTGAGATCCTTGTGGTACGCCCGACGTAACTAATATTGGGGAAGAGTTAAATCCGTTAATAGTAACTAATTGACTTCTATGTGATAAATATGATTCTAACCAACGCCGGTTTCCGTGAACGCGGATTTTATCGAGTTTATTCATTAAGATAGAGTGACTAACTTTGTCAAAGGCCTTACTGAAGTCGGTGTACACGGCATCTACTTGTGTTTTATTATTCATTGATTTACACAGAAAGTCCATATATTCGAGTAAATTAGTATTTGTGGATCTTTTAGCTGCAAATCCATGTTGGAAAGGACTAAGTATATGTGTTACATGGTTTAAAATGATTTTATATACAATGGACTCGAATATTTTGCCAAAACAAGATAAAAAGCTGATAGGACGGTAGTTAGTTACATCATTTTTACTGCCAGATTTGTGGATCGGAATTACGTGGGCAACTTTCCACAGATCCGAAAATACCCCATCGTTCAGACTTTTGATGAATATTTTGTGTAATGGTATTGCAAGCTGATCTGCATAATTTCGAATAAATAGTGAAGGAATTCCATCTGGGCCGAAACCCTTATTGACATCAACAGTGTTTAATTTCGCTTTGACCTCATCTAACGTTATATTGATATGAGACCATTGATATATATATAAATAGATGTGACAATAAGCCAATAAATTGGTTCAACGGATTTGAAGGTAGTACCTCCAATTCTCTATTTCACGCATTTAGTGGACCAAAAACCATCGTGTCGTGTTGGTCATTTGAAATACATCTGGCAAGTGTATGTGTAAAAGGCGTTCGTGCAATGTATGGAACGGACTATTCAGACTGTTGAACGTTCGAGTCCTTACTACGCTGTGCCCTCAGTCTAAGGACACCTGCATTCTTGTACATTTTTGCAGGTATATTTACATGGCGGCTCGCGCTCGGTGTGGAGTCTATTGTAAGTCCCTTAAATGTTTCAATACCCGGCTTCAGAGCTCAGTTCAACTCGTTCTAGAACTCGCAACCGCGAATGGCGCGATGTCATACTCGTAATTGAAACTTTGAATGCAATATTTTCCATCGCATTTATTTTTCTTTTATAGTAAATATAAAGTTTATGGTGAATATAAAGATTTTTCTAAAAAATATTTGTATTAAGCGTAACCAGTGATTTCGAAAATTTACCAAAAATAGGCGCTGCAACAGTAAAAAATAACTAGGTTGATTAATATAATTGATGAACTTTGATGTCGTTGTATGCGGCCCTCTTCTTGAAAAGTCTGTAAACCCCTGCTTTGCAATCGTATTCGTGCCCTTCGGACCACATGTTTCAGTTAACGGTAAGTGTCGAACTACCCCTCCCGTATGCCTCCGCAAGCCTGATAAAACACGAATCTCGAAAATATTTGTCAGGCATGGCGCCTCTATTGTATATCTCTATGTATGAGACAGTGGATAATTATAGAGTGGGGATGAAAGTTTAGAGTCACTTTTAGAATTGGATGGTGAGGTAAAAACAGAAGAGAAGTAAGTAGATAACAGTTCACATGTATCTTCTCCATTTGTTGCTGATTTGTCGTGGAGATGCATGATTTTGGGGAGAGATTTAGAAATTCTTTTCGAATTAATGAGAGTTGAAAGATTTTTGATACTGTTAGGGAGAGAATTTTCTACTGAATCTACATAAGGCATGTACGTGTGGATACTTTTACTCCAGCCCTCAAGATAGAAAAACTATCATAGTCACATTGATTTTTGTATTTTTTCCATTTCTTTCTAAACTTTTCTTTTTCTCTGAGTTGGTGGATGAGAACACTGCTTAACCAAATCGGAAACTTATTATTCCTGATTCTTAAGCGCGGAGTGTGTTTTTCAATTGATTTGTTGTCCCAGTTATTAAGTGACAACATTTCATTGCATTTAATGTAATCCGTTTTTTTTTTAAGTTATATTTGATGTGATCTGGATTGGTGGGTAGGGGTCTGTATTTGGAAATTAAAAAATCAAATTCAATGGGAGGATGATAATAGTCAATTTTGGATAGCGCATGTGAAGCAATTTGAATGTTGAGGTTATGATTGGAAAACACTACATCTAAAATTCGACCTATGTTGTTAGAGACGTAATTGAATTGGTTAAGTCCAGTCAAATTTTGAAAGTCTAGTAGAGATATTGATTTCTGGCTATTATGTAAGACTGGTCTGGTGTGCGTTACATTGACAGTTGGTGAGTATTGAATAAATGGCACATTAAAATCACCCATTATTATTATTATATCTTCTTTCGGTTGGTATATCTGATGGATTCGGTTGGATTTTCGGTTGGTATATCTGGAGGCAAATACGCCAAACATAAGTTAATGGATTGTCTGGATGTTTCATGTAATTTAAATTTAATCCATAAATCTTCTGTAGATTTTGAGCTATGTGCTGAGACTAAAAAAGATGTCATTTCTTTCTTAATGGCTATTAGAACACCACCACCTGATTTTTTAAGAGAACTCGATATGTCCCTATCGCGTCTATATATATATTATAACGATCATCTACTATTTCATAGTCATAGATTGTGGAATATAACCATGTTTCTGTAAAACAAATTAAATCATAATTGCAACTGAGCACTTCGCAGTATAGATCGTTTAATTTGCCTTTTAAACCACATATATTTTGATAATAAAATGTTATTGCCGTTTTGTTAGAATCCATTTTGAAAGCATAATATAAAAAGCATTATTAAATACATTTTTTGGTAAAATAAATTATTGAAAAGTAAGTAATTATGCTTTGAAAGGGGGCAATTATGAACATCATTAGTTTTGGTTTGTTTGTGGTACATGATTTTATCTATGGTGTCAGTTGTCATTAATGTTGACAGAAA
The DNA here is from genome assembly GCA_917880885.1 of Limnephilus marmoratus. Lineage (NCBI taxonomy): Eukaryota > Metazoa > Arthropoda > Insecta > Trichoptera > Limnephilidae > Limnephilus > Limnephilus marmoratus. The sequence goes on along the minus strand of OU862906.1, from coordinate 54,817,518 downwards.
TAGGTTTTTGAATAGTAAACTAGATACTGAGCATACATTTGTTACATAAAAGTATGTTATCATTGTGCAATTATTTGTAATAGGTTGCGATCGTTTTTTATATTTAATAGATTGTGATAGTACATGAGGATAATGAAAAAGTTTTAAAGTATAATTTTGTTCAAAAGTTAGCAACCGGTTTTTGTGATATTTGAAACACTCTTAACAATTCGTTAATAATTACTACAGTGGAGAAATCGTGCATATAATAAATATTTGGTTGTTGTTGTAAAGAATAATTAAGTTCAGAAGTTAGCAACAGTTTTTTTGGGATAATTGAAACACTCTAATTTGATTCTTTAATTACTACAATGGAGATATTGTGAATATAATAAAGATAATTCCAATATTCCAAAAGGTTAACTTTTAAGTTACTTGTATGTGGGAAGTTTTTAAGTAATTTTAATGAATTTATTTTCATATAGGGACGGCAGACCTGGTAGGTGAATTTTGGGTGGACTTCAATGTTGAGAGTTTTTTGACATCTTCTTGGTCATTTATAAGTATTATGGGGGTTGAATCGCTTATACGAGTGAAAATTTTACCATTTCTAACCCAGCAATAGCGAATTTTACCAGCCATTCTTATATCGCGACATTGCTTCAGCATAAGTTGGTTTTTTGAGGTTAGATGGTCGTTAATATATATTTTACTGGTTCCAAGAAGCTGTAATTCGGAAGCAAGCATTCCTTTCCTCTTTCTTATTGCAGCTATGAGTTCATCCTTAAGGTACCTGCGAGTTAATTTGACGACAATGTTCCTCGGTCTTCCATTTTTTGCATCATGGTTTGTCCTGGGGGCAATCCTGCTGGCGAAATCCACTTCTTGTCGGGTTATATTGCATCCAGCTGTGGCGCCTATCTTAGAGAGGATGTCGTACACATTTTCGTTTTTGGTTTCAGGAATACCACTTATTATAACGTTATTGGAGCGATTACATTGGTCGATAAAAATGAATCGCTGAATGTGTTGCTAAGCGCATAACTATCGAACGACTACACCAAATTGGATAATTCTTTTTTTTGTGTTCGTTACTGTCAGGACAAGGTTTTTATAAAACTTCAGGTGAGCTCTGGCATTATGAAATTTGTATAAAAAAATGCTATTGGTGGCACGCGAGGAAGCGGTTATTGCTATGGAAAGCGGGAGGGAGGTAGAGATGGGGGAGGGGAACCAGGGAGGGGGAGGGGAACCTGGGAGGGGGAAGGGGGACCTGAGAGGGTGAAGGGGAACTCGGGATAAATAGACTCGAAATATGTGTACATAAGATTTCCACTCAAGACGCCTGCAGAGATAGGTATATTGACTTTTGTTGTTCGGCCGTATATCATCTCTGCACACTTAGGTACTTTACAAATGAAGACGTATAGCAGAAATAACCATTTAGGGATCAACTGGCAAAGGGATCAAGTATCCGGGGGATTATCTGTTCGTGGGGTCAACAATCCGGAGGTTCTACTGTCGGGGATCAAATGTCGGCAACCCTATTTTCGAACTGAGTCGACACGTTAACGTGAATCATTGAAATCAAAAAAATGTTCCAATAAAGCAATCCACTTATTTGTGACTATATAGAAAGGACCCGGCTCTTAAAGCCTTTTCCAACGATGGAACATATGGCGTAGCGGAATGCTTCTCAATATGGGAATATTATCACCAGCCACATTCACGACCTGGAATGTATTGAAAGTTGATAGCGTCTACAAAACACGTTTTTACGACAATATTTAAGCTCTTTCTGGGAATATTTAAGATGTGAAAAATTGAAGACGACTTGAAAGCTGTTACCTTCAAATGCTCATCTCAGAATTTTCCTAAAATGACACGAATATGAATACGTTTTACAATGTTTTTTGGACCGCAAAACTCTTTCTTCGAAGAAAAATATTTTTGAACAAAAATCATATCAAACGGCGTTATGTCCGATTTAGTTAAATTAATAATACGAAGCTTCGTAGTTCATTGAAGAACCACAACATTGCTGAATAAGTAACTAACTAACCATCACGCCGTTTCCTCGCCAGGGTAAGCAGAGAGGACGGACCGCCAAACAACTCGGTCTTGGCGCAATCATACTATTCTATTATCGTCTCATTCATACTATTCTATTATTCTGACTCTTAACATGGCCCGACTCAAGTATCTGATTCGCCTTCCCTGACTTATTTTACGATTCACTTTGCGTCAACTACACTCCTTAAACTCCTTTCATCATTTCGTTCATTCGCTCAACATGCCCAAACCATCCTTGCATTCTTTGCGGATCTCCATAATTTTTTCACATGATCATGCAGGGTTTTTGCACACTACGCCTCAGGGATCTCATTTCTACGGTATTCAGTCTACTTTCATCCTTCCTCTGCCAGTTGCATGCCTCGCTATCATAAATCAGGGTAGGCAGGTACCAGCACTCCGTTGTGGACTTCTAGGTACCATTCTTTGAACAGTTGATAGAAAAAAGGTGAAATTCACAAAATAAACAAAAAGTCAAAGCTCACGGTTTGAGTGTTTTTTTTTGTTTCGGGCAATCAGATTTGTTAAAGAGTCAAAATTTATTGGTTAGTTTTTAGCGCTCATATGGAAAAATTGTGGGTTAGTGTCGGCACAACTCAAGAAAACCCGCAATACAAATCATATGTGGAAAATCTAGAACGTGTTCAAATTCGTTTTCTTAGATTTCCGCAGCTACCGCACACATCTAAATCACCAAGATTCAGCCGCGTTCTTCAATATACTATCATTAGAAGTTCGAAGAAGCTCGGCCAATGTACTTTTCCTTCAAAAAATTGCCAGATCCGTTGTAGATTGCCCAGAACTCTTAGAACGAATACAGATACGAGTTCCTAATAGACGAACCAGATCAGACACGATTCTTAACCTCCCTCGGTGCAACACAAATTCTAAGCAGAACTCTTTCATTTATCGTGCATCCAACACTTTCAACACACACTATACACAATTTAACATTTTTAACTCTGCACCACACTCCTTAAAATCACACAGACGCTCTCTCGATACACTACAATAACAATAACTATAGATAGCCTCTAATTCAACCACCACTCTATGAACTTCCTTTTTTTTTCCTTTTTTTTCTCTTTTAATTTTTGTCACGCATATTTTAACTAATATACCTCAACTTAACTGATCCTTCCCCCTCCATCCCCCCATCCTTCCCCCTCCCTATTCCTACCTAAATAACTCGGCTCTTAAAATGTAATTTTTCATTTGTAAATATCTCTGGAATCACTACACTTGTATACAATACCTATGTGGAAACCTGTAAATGGTTCAATTATTGTGACTCAATTACTATATGCTCTGTTATTAATGTAAACTGTTGGTATCCCAAATAAAAAATAAAAATAAATAAAAATAAAAAATAAATAAAATAAAAAATTAAAATTTAATATTATTAATTGACACATTTTAAAAGAATTTCATTATTTTATTGAACCTTGCGAAAAGCTTTACATTCAAGTTATTATAGTCTGCAGTAACAGAGTATTTTATTATAAATTGCCCTTTCTTAAAATAAATCAAAATAATGTAAGCCATTACTCAAAAAATTTGAGTTTTAACAACTCCGCCCGCGGAATTCAACTCCTTTTTAAAACACCCTAAAAATACGTGCGTTTTTCCCCCAAAGTCAGCCCTTTTAATGGTTAGATTAATTATCCACCACAACCTACACTGGCTACACTAGGAGAAGCAGAGCGACGCTTCGGGGATGAATTATAATATTTAAACTTTATGAGCCTACACGTTTGTGATGTTATAGGGTCGTTGCTTACAGATCCGTTAAACCCATAAAAAGTCGTACACTTTTGTGTAGTTGGTACCTACTTATTCATAATGATGAGTGGGTGATTTATATAAAGTAGTTTTTGAAGTGAAATTTCTTTAGTCCCGTTAGCGATTAGAAATAGCGGATGCGACGGAAATGCGTCACAAAAATTTATTATTTGACGGTCCTCGGTTTTAATATAAGGCGGTAAATTCGTGCGTTGGCGCAGTCCTTCGGATAACGCAGTGGGCAAGGCGCTCGCCAAGTCTCAGCGGCCAGAGAGACAGTAATCAAGCGAACAGAGGTTCGAATTCTACGAAATCCAAAAAAAATAAACCGTTTTATTTTTGTGAAATCAAAATCTAATCTTCAAACCATTTTAAATTCAAACACGCAATAGAAAAGAAAGCAACACCTAGCGACTTTCTAGTTTCACTTCTACTGCGTGTGAATTGCACACTCCATATATATTGGGCTTTATAAAATATTTTTTTATGTACCTGCATACTTTATATATAGTTTGAAAATACAGCACTTAATGATAAAATGAATATGATGCTGACAAGCATAAAACAGGGATGAGCAATTTTCAGAAAAATCGGTCGAGCGAAATAAAAAAAATTAAAGAGACATTTTTACCGTCAACCTGTCAACCTGGCAACTAAAATTTTTCGAGTAATTTCAGTAATTTGCGATACATGAGAGCAGGAAAATATCGATTTTGTTCAGGGGGTTGAAAATTTATTATTTTATATTAGGGTTGATAATTTTAAAAAATATTAATAAATTACATTTTTGTAAAAGCTGATATAATTACTGAAATATTAAAGTAGAGTTGCGCCGTGAATTGAGTTGCCAATCAGTTTTCGGTTTCTCCATGAGCGAAGGAACTCGGTTAAAGATAACAGCTTACTAATAAATAAAAAAGCAACCCTTCAATACAAAGTTTTTAATAATTTTTAAATTGCTTTTAAAACTCTAAAAAATTAGTTTGGCCGGGTATGAATCTTCTTACCCAGTGTTGGAATCAATTACACTAACCAACCCTATTTACCGGACCAACTCTATTTTCAAATGTATTTTTAAAATTTAGAAAAAAAGTGGTTTCCACCTTTCTACCCAGTGATCGAAATCTACCAGTTGGGCTAAATCGCGAGATGGTAAGACCGACATTTATTTCGTATATCAATTACTTTAATTTATTTGAATTTCAGAATAATGTATACATATCCGCGTATGTGTGTGTTATTGCCACCAAAAGCTGTCAGAATTAATTTTCATCGATAACGAGTTTATCTGCCGTGATTCAGTATGATCGGATATCGAGAAATGTGTTAATTTCCACTTCCAAGATTTCATTTCACTCACACGTTCATTCAATCAAGAAAACAAAAGCGAAAATCAAATTGATGTTTTTAAAAAATACTTCCCAACCAAAATGAGGCTTTGGTTGCACCGTCAAGACCACACAATTTCTGTTTCGAACTCATACTAATAAAAAAGGTTTTTACCTGGCGAAAGAGCTGGCAATGTTGCACTTTGACAGAATAACACACAAGATTCCTGTCTTGAAAAAATTAGATTATTTCTGACGAATTACTGTTGAATTGACTGTTACTGCGTGAATTTAACAATAATTCCATAAAAGCTGTGTGTTTTAAAGAACTGAAATACATTCTTCATGTTTAGGTTAATATAAATAAAGAAATCAACGTTTGTACTGCGCTAATAATGAATCCAAAATAACATTTTGCTTGCTTTTTTCTGGGACATATTACTATATTTTTATTGTATTTTTTTGCATACGCTCCATTCAGAAGGCTCTGAGAAAAAAGAATTCCTTCAGGGCTTATGTCATCAGGGAAACGAAGGAGTGGAAGTTTTGGGACGGAAAAGGGTATGAGGGGTGGGTAGGAATCTGGGGTTCAGTGTGTTCAGGAGCGACGGACGTACGAACCCATCCACGATATATCGAAAGAATCCGGCTGGAGAGGTCTGAGTTAGGTGAGGTTGGATAAAGTAGATAAAATGTGAGATGACAGTTTTCTTGCAGATTCCGTAAATAAAAGGATACGATATTTTCATAAAGAAGAAAGATACAGCTCATTTAAAAGATCTTGGAAATATCCCGAAATTCGAGAAGAATTTTCAAGTTCATACAGCGAATAAACTACCCTCTTCCGCCGTATAAACAATGTGTACAACTTATTATGACTGTTAAAATTCACAATTTTCATCAACGACATTATAAAATGCTTTAATTATGCAAATGTTCTACTCTTCGCTGATGATATGAAAATATATCTTCCGATTAACTCTATCATTGACTGCATTAAATTACAAGAAGATCTTTATAGGCTTAATGACTATTGTATAATTAATAAACTCAACATGAACACTTCTAAATGTTATGTGATTACCTTCACTAGAAATAAAATAAAAATTGATCATAACTACCATATAGCCAGCCAATCACTCAAAAGGGTTACTCAAATTCGCGATTTAGGTGTTCTACTTGATAGTAAACTTACATTGGAGGCACATATTAATATGATTGTGAAGAAAGCCCTTAGAATGTTAGGATTCTTATTCCGTATTGGAAAAGAATTCAAGAACATCCAAACACTTAAAATATTGTATTTTTCATATGTTCGCAGTCATCTTGAGTTCGCTTCTCAAATATGGAATCCTCAATATAATATTTATATTAAACGCATTGAAGCCGTCCAAAGAAAATTTGTTCATCATTTAAATTTCAAGTTTAATATTGGTTATCATAACATTAACAGCTTGCAGGACCCTTATAGACTTAAATCATTAAAAATTAGAAGAGACTCGGCAGATATAATATATCTTTATAATTTCCAGTTGCATACTTGTCATTCGACTTACTATTGTATTTACTCTTGAGTTGTAGGTATGTACAAAATATTGTTATTATTATTGGTGTTGTGAAGTGAGAACAAATTTCTAACTCCTACTTCATGTTTGAAATTTTGTAAGCAGATTATTACAGTTTATATTGTGTTTTTATATCTTTTTTTTTGAATAATTTTCAGGGTTATATTTTTGTTAAGTTCTTATGGGTACAGGACCCTCACTTTTTGTTTTACTTTTTAATTATAATTTTAATTATGTGAAAATCTATCATTGGGTATTATGTATATTATTATTGTTATTACTACAAGTATAAAATATCTGTTGATTTTCCAAAATAAATAAAATAAAATTAAAATAAAATAAAATATCAGTTTAAATTTTTTTATTAATATGGTTTTCACGTACAAGGATGTTTATCAATTATATAAAATTTATGCCTTATTTATAAAATTTACGCCTTATTTATATTGTTTTTTAGTAAGACCGTTAATCTTTATATTATTTAATTAAAAAGACAAATAACTTTGTTTACATCGCTTTTATTTATACACAATCTACATGTTTCGTGAACAATGTTCACATCATCAGGATCAAATGTATCCTGATGATGTGAACATCGTTAACGAAACATGTAGATTGTTTATAAATAAAAGTGATGTAAACAAAGTTTTTTGTCTTTTCATTAAAATAAATAATGCCATCACAAAGTGAAAACCTTTCCGAAGAAGTTTTCTTCGAAAATTCTTAATATTAAGTAATCCAAACTGAAACACCAGATATTCATTTATTTATTTTATTATTATTGTACAACAGAATAATTCCAATTACAGTATAATTTTGTCACCCTATCAGCATTTAGGCAAGTGACTCTTCAATAATATTTTTGAGACATATAAAGAAAAGTCACTTACATCCAAATGGTTTGCAAATTCATTTAACAGCACCACTCCCCTCGTCATGCTATGATTTGCCAAGACGTCTGTTCTGCCGTACTTTCGGTACTTTAAATAAATCATGATGTCGACTTCGGCTTAAGTTGTCTGGTACATATAAATCATAGCATCCCAAGAGAAATGGGCTATCGATGAAATTGTTCCAAATTTTGAAAGACAGAATAGCAAGACTTGCTTTCCGCCTAGTTTCTGGACTCACAGAATCAGTTTCCTCAAGTAAGTCAATATGGTGCATGAACCTTGGATAGGTTTCATGCTTCCGCATATAACGTACCTTTAAAATTTCTTGTGGATTTGCTCTAATATATCAATTTACTTCTGGTGGTACGATGCCCTAACATCGCTCGCTTACTCCAGCTTGCTTCTCAGTATGCCATCGAATAATAGCTAGCATAGCTTCTTGGTTATCAAACTGCTTACAAGTCCTGACGATGAACCCAAGGAGTTTGTGGCAAGACTGAGTGAGCTGCGATATATGGCCAGAGAATGTCAGTTCGGGATCAAAGACGACACCGAGATCCTTCACGGATTTTAGACGTGATAACGTTTCACCCTTTATTTTATAATCGTAAACTATAATTTTTAATTATATATTTAATAATATTATTATTCAATGTATAAAAACAGTTTATTATAAACAAGTTCTGCTTCTGCTTCGTAATTATTATTATGAGTTACAGATGTTTCGCCCTCTGAAGGCATTATCAAAATGCCTTCAGAGGGCGAAACAGCTGTAACTCATAATAATAATCACGAAGCAGAAGCAGAACTTGTTTATAATAAACTGTTTTTATACATTGAATAATAATATTATTAAATATATAAAATAAATTAAAAATTAAAATGGAGTTCTACAAAATAAACTTAATAACAATAAATTAAAAAAAGTAAACTATAATGTTTTTACAATGAGTGAAGGACATTGTAATACATTTTTTTGTGTTAAAATCTAGTTTTTTTGCCAACGACCATTCAGATAGTGCATCTAGATCAGTAGATATGATAGATTAGGAGTATTTATAAAAACTCCTAATCATAAATTTTAAACGCTTAGATGGGTATTTTTGTAATGGGATTATTTGTATAAATAAAATAGTTTTGTAAATAATAAAATAGTTTTATTAGAGAGAACCATGGGTTTACACATATGGAAAAAGTGATATGAAAGTATTTTTTGCATTTTATTTTATGGCCCACATCCATGACACCGCCAATTTACTAATGTATTTTCCAGCGAGTGTTCATTCATTATTCTAATTGCTATTTTTATCGGTGATTTCCTGCTCTTGCCTGATTCAATTAGTAAGTGACAATATTCAACTGATTTTAGAGTGTGCAGTTTTTTCAACTTGCCTGTTGGAATACAAGAATAGAATATTTATATTGAAATAAATTTGCATCAATAACTAAAAAATACACGTCCATTGTTAAAAGTTTATATTGGTTTATGTATTAGAAAAGTACATAAAGTTAACATGAGAAAATAATATAAACGGTAGATAATATTTCAACAATAGAAATAAATAGTTATAAGCTGGGTTTTATTCGTAAAGGCGATTCCAGACTCACGGCGAGAAGTCTCGGCGAGAATTTCTCGCCGAGACTTTACGCGAGAACAAGCACTTATCCACACTCTCATTTTTCTCACTCGTGATCTGTTTCCCATCCGGTATGGGCGACATTACAGACGATATTCAAAATGCAGCAGGTTTGGCTCTATGCGCCATGGCATATTATAATTTTGTGAACGTTGTAACGTTGAACGTTGTAGTTAGCCCTTGATTCAGAAAGGAATCCAGAGCGAATCCAGAGCATCATATGCAAACCATATAGGTTTATAAATTTCATTTTCACCAGCACCCGATTTGGAGGAATCATTCACCATTTTTCTATATTTCCGTTAACTAGCAAAAAGGGAATCTTTTTTCTTTTTGAGTTCAGGTACTTGCATTATTTCTTCAAGTCTGTTCCACGCATCGTGGTTCAAACTTTTGTCTTTGTAATTCGATGTTTTGCGTCCCATAACACCGGTTCAGATTGAAAATATTCTATAAATTGCAACTCGTGTTGATTTTTAATACAAGGAAACAAAATTTTCGAAACAAAAACAAAAATATAACGCACATCTACTCTCAACCGCTCACTAAACAACACTGAGACAAAACGTGAGTGTAGTAGCCTTCTCGCTTCTCGCCCGAGAAATCCTTTGAAGCGGCCAAATTTACCGACAGCCATTCGAGAACAGGCGAGCCAGAGAAAGAGAATGCGAGAAACACATCACATTCACGCTTCTCGGGTGTTCTCGGGGCTTCTCGCCGTGAGTCTGGATGGGCTATAACCAGTCTCTCACTACGCTAGCCTGTGCTGAGGCACTAATTTTGTAAGTTAATTTTTAACGCCTCCGAATATACCTACACTTGTATTAAAGTATATTTACTCAAAATTTCGTATTTGAGTAAAGGCCCCATCGGGGAGCGCATCGGTAAAGCCCCTACTTTTGTTTCAAGTTTTTTCGTTATCTTTGAAGTTGTTTAGGAATCACTTTTTTTATTTTATCTGGAAGAATGTTGTAAAGTCTTGTCGCAGTGTATCTGAAGTTTCTTTGACCAAAAGTAGAATGTGTTACGGATACGAATCAAGAGTATTATTGAAGTAAAACTTCTTTACGCACGCTTAACTTGGCGTGAAAGCTTGGGGAGTAAGCTGGTGAATGCGTCACGAGGTGATCGGGCGAGGCGAACGGTCAGGCTTTTACGCACGCTTGACTTGGGGAGTAAGCTGGTGAATGCATGACGAGAGCGTTATGAAAAGTGTGATCGTGCAAGGCGAGCGGTCGGGCGAGGCAAACGTTGTTAGTTGAGAGGGAGATATAAGTTAGTGAAGTTTTACTTCAATCATGTGGTCTAAAGCACACTCGTTTTTTTATTATAATTATAATTTCGAAGTATTATATTAATTGGTTTTTCCTTGGGCCTAGTAAAATTTGAGAGGGTGAGGGCGGTGAAAAATATAATACTTGAAAAGTGGGCAATGGTCCCAAAAAAATTTGGAACGCCTGGGGGCTGGGGGCCTACTCTCTATCTTTCGGTTTCACAAACCAGCACGTTTGTGGTTTAACCTTCACTAGCGGGCACTGTCAACTAAGCGGGCACGGTCTATAATTACTGAAATATCTCTGTAAATATACTAAAAATAGAGTTCATATTTTAGGTATTCCTCCGTAATACATGTATGTATTGGATTAAAAAAATTACAACATTTAAATATTTACTGAGTGTACGGCACCGGAGCGCGAGGAAGTTTTTAGCACTATAGGAGGAGGGTTAATACGCGTTTGTGACGTAGCTAAACCTGCCGTACGGACGTTGTGGAAGATAGAGAGTAGGCCCCCTGATCTTAATAACACTAGCCGGTAAAGAAGCAGTGGTTAACAGGGATCGTTCTAATGTCAAACAACTTCTTAGTGATACGATGACGACATCAAACGTAACGGGAGTTCCAACAACTGGTGATCATAATATATTTGGAAAGTTACCACCAAATAAGATTTATGGCATCTTTTGGTTTCAAGGGAATATCTTAATTATTCAATATCAATGGTTGCGGTTTTTGTTATTGCTGCGGGTCGACAGGTTCACTATTCACTAGGTATCCCGGGCAGGTACCACACCTCCCTTATCCACCCTCCTAACTCAGAAATATGGCAGCGTTGCCGGTCCGTGTCTATTTGCCGGGGAACTAATTCGATAAGGGAGGCGCACAACTGTCCCTCCGACAACATTTTCGCCCCCTCACCCACTCACGCCCCCCCCCCCCCCCCCTATTCGAGTTTCCCGCACGTAGAATAATGTTGTGTAATATGCACTTAGTTGATTAAAACATAATAAGAATTTTATACAGCGGTACATTTAACTTTTCAAAATGTGCAGTTGGTTCAATATTTTCTGAATACACATCGTCTCGAATATAGTGCTCTCGTTATTTAAGAAAAAAAAACCTTTTCCGTGAGAATTTCTTTCAAAAGCTCGCCGCGAACATTATTATTAACCGGAAAGCCTTATAAAGTCTCCGCAATTGAAGGAACATTTTTAATTAAAATTCTCTATGCACTAAATGGCCCCTCTGGCCTACAAAGGTACCTTTACCAAAATGAAATAATAATTTAATATTGTTAGTAATAATGATTGATAACAAGATTTGTATTCCTGTCGAATATTGTTGTTTATTTTATGGTTTGTATTGGTACGTAATATTCTGCAATTTTTTATTCATTTGATGGAACCCAATTGGTTTATAATAAGTCATTCTCTGTGAATATGGTAATATGTTAATATTCTACATTCACAACCTTTTGCTTCCAAAATAAATTCAGTATTAAACTAAACCCTTTCACACACTTCCCCAAATGATCATCTAGTCAATCTAGTCAATCCACGCTATGCAATTGCACTATATAAGTATTATAAATAAAAAAACAATACAAGAACAACATGTCAACCTACCAGAGACCAAATGGGAAAATAATTCACCGACTCCAGATATTTTCATATCAGAGGGTTGGGCTCTGTGGAACTCCTAATGGGACCTATAAATCCTAGGTATTCCTCAATATAAGTATTTAAAAAATCTTTTGTAAACCTACGTCCTATATGTATTTAAAATGACTGATTTTTGCATTTTTATATATAAATTCTTTGACAAATCTAATATGCCTAAATTTTGAATGAGAGAGCTAGGTATAATGCCAGTAGCCGAAATAACAAATGGTAATATTTTTAAAGTGTGAGAATGCCAAATTCTTTTAATCTCATTTCCTAAATCTGTATATTTTCTTATTTATCTACTAGCTGGGTTACCCGGCTTCGCTCAAGTAAACATTCGAGAGTGTTCTGGAATGTTTCACTTTGATGTTCCCTATTATGATTCCCTATTCTCGAACATTCCAAAATTTCCCAGAATGTTCCGAGATGTTCTGGAACGTTGTGGAATGCTCTCAAATACTCTGACTGGGGTGTCCGGCATCGCTCATGGAGTTGATGTGAGATTGAATTGACGTTCGAATCCACGACGGATCTTGCTTTATATACCCCATACGTGTAGCCCCATAGAAAAAAACTTCAAATATTCCAGAATAATGTTCCAGATCATTCCACCACATTCAAGAGTGTTCTGGAATGTTTCACAATGATCTGGACTGTTCCGGTATGTTCCTGAACGTTCCATCCTATTCCCTAACATTCCAGAATGTTCCGAGATGTTCTGGAATGTGGTGGAATGCTCAAGAATACTCTGGAATTTTTTGAACTGTTCTAGAAATTTCAACGGGTCAATTTCAAACTTCCAGCTCTTATATCTTTAAACGCACGCCCTTCAGGTAAAAACGGGAACTTTTTTCATGGATGAAGGATAGAGGGCTATCACACAATATAACTCCCGTTATCGTACCGGGACTCGTCTTTGAGTTTTAGCGGCATGCAAATTGTTTTTTTAATAATATAATTATCCAAACTTCTAGAACTTTCCAGAACCTTCTAGTCTCACTGACACTCTCAGCCACTCATTTCTGAAAGCTTCTTGAACTTTATCCTTCCATAACATCCTAGAGCATAAGGGAACCTTCCAGAACTATCTAGAACCTTCTAGACTCACCGACATACTCCAGCGCTCCTTCCAGAACTTTCTACAGCTTTATCGAAATTTCTAGAACTTTTCGGAACCTTCTAAACCGACATACTTCGCCACTCCTTATAGATTTTTCTACAGCTTTATCGAACCTTGTAGAACTTTTTGGAAACTTTTAGACTCACCGACATACTCACGCCACTCCTTCCAGGACTTTGTACAACTTTACAGAATCTTGTGGAACATTCCGGAACCTTCTAAATCCACCGACATATTCCGCCACTCCTTTCAGAACTTTTTGCAGTTTTATCGAACCTTATGAAACTTTATCGAATTCTCTGGAATTTTCTGGAACTTTCTGGACTCACCGATATACTCCGCCACTCTTTCTAGAACTTTCTACAGCTTTATCGAACCTTGTAGAACTTTTCAGAAACTTCAAGACACAACGACATACTCCGCCACTCCTTCCAAAATTTTCTTTAACAATATCGATCCTTTTAGATCTTTTCGGAACCTTCTATATTCACCGACATACTCTGCCACTCCTTTAAGAACTTTCTACAGCCCTGTCGAACCTTCTAGAACTTCCTACAGCTTTATGGAACCTTCAAGCATTTTTTGGGACCTCCTAGACACACCGACACACTCCTCCACTCCTATCAGAACTTTTTACAGCTTTACGGAACCATCTAGAACTTTCTACAGTTTTATCGAACCTTCTAGAACTTTCCGGAAACTTCTAAACCCACCGACATATTCTTCTATTCCTTTCAGAACTTTGTACAACTTTATCGAACCTTCTAGAACTTTCCGGACCTTCTAGACTCACCGACTTACTCCGCCACTCCTTCCAGAACTTTGTACAGCTTTATCAAACCTTCTAGAACTTCCTACAGCTTTGAGGAATCTTCAAAAAATTTCCGGAACCTTCTGCACGCACCAAAATACTCCTTCACCCCTTCTAGAACTTTCTACAGCTTTATCAAACCTTCTAGTACTTTCCGGAAACTTCTAGAATCACCGACATACTCCGCCACTCCTTCCATAACTTTGTACATTCCAATCGAACCGTCTAGAACTTCCTACAGCTTTATGGAACCGTCTAGAATTTTTCGGGACCTTCTAGACACACCGACACACTCCTCCACGCCTATCAGAACTTTCTACAACTTTAAGAAACCTTCTAGAACTTTCTAGAGCCTTATCATACCTTCTAGAACTTTCTGGAACCTTCTAGGCTCACCGATATACTCTGCCACTCTTTCCAGAACCTTTTCCAGCATTATCTGAACTTCTAGAACTTCCTACAGCTTTGTGTAATCTTCTAGAATTTTCCGGAACCCTCTACATACACTGATACACTCCTCCACTCCTTTCAGAGCTTTGTATAGCTCTATTGAACTTTCTAGAACTTTCGGAATCTTCTAGACTCACCGTCATTTATTTCTGAAAGCTTCTAGAACTTTCTCCATCCATAATTTTCTAAGCATTTGTGAACCATCAGATCCTTCTAGACTTACCGACTTACTCCACCACTCCTTCCAGAACTTTGCACGGCTTTATCGAACCTTCTAGAACTTCTTACAGCTTTGTGGAATCTTCTTGATTTTTCAGGAACCTTCTAAACACACCGACACACTCCTCCACTCCTTCCAGAACTTTCTAGAGCCTTATGAAACTTTCTAGAATTTTTACAGCTTTATCGAACCTTCTAGAACTTTCCACAACTTTCTAAACTCACCGACTTACTCCGCCACTCCTTTCAGAACTTTGTACGTCTTTATCGAACCTTCTTGAACTTCCTACAGCTTTGTGGAATTTTCCGGAACCTTCTACACACACCAACACACTCCTCCACTCCTTCTAGAACTTTCTCACCGACATACTCCGCCACACCTTCCAGAACTTTCTACAGCTTTATCGAACCTTCTAGACTCACCGGCATACTCCGCCACTCCTTCCATAACTTTGTACAGCCCAATCGAACCTTCTAAGACTTTCTACAGCTTTATCGAACCTTCTTGAACTTTCCGGAACCTTCTAGACTCGCTGATATACTCCGCCATTTCTTCCAGAACATTCCGGAGTCTTATCTAATTTTCTAGAAGTTTCCGGAATCTTCCAGACTCTTCTTGAAGTTTCTAGAGTCTTCTTAGAACTTTCAGCCCTTATATCTTCAAAAGCAAGCCCTTTAGGTAAAAAAGAATACCCTTATTCCCTAGGGGGGATAGAGATCTACCATACCATATCACTTTCTTGATCGTACCGGCAGGCGTTTCTGAGTTTTTGCGTTCCGCACGTTTTTTTGGACTTTCTTTTATAATATATATTGATATATTGATTATTATTTAAAAAACGAGATAATACAATCAATATAGTCGAAAAGTTAGCAATGTTTGATGACAGTAAAATCCAGGTGATTTCCATTCGTTATCTTATATTTCTCCTTCCAACCCTTCTTCCTTCACTGTCATAATATTTTACTAAATAAAAATGAAATTTTTCGTAATTTGGTATATTAAATATAATGCATTTTATGATACTTTAAGAAAAACCTTAAAAATTCCAAATAAAAAATAATCTTGTTTTCTTCCAGGTCAAGTTTTTTCATATTCATATCGGTTTGAAGCTCATTGTTTTTATTACATCGTCCATTTTTCCGAAGTATTAACTTTGTAATAAAATGGCTTGCGGCATAAGTGGGATAGTTTTAAAAAGCCCGCAGAGAGGATGTTAGAATGTAGCCAAGTTATATTACATCTACGTCCCGGATACATTACAGCCATTACATTTTTCTCATCTTTAAATTATGTCTCCCTTTTGAACTCATTTTCCCAGGCAATAAACACTACTTTTTAAAATAAATGTTATTTGTTTTTTATTTGTGTAAAAATTGTTAAGCTAATTAATATATATTAATGAGTATTTATTGGTCCGAATCATACGGATCAAATTTGACTGAAAATTTTTTAAAAAATTCATATAATCCGTTGTTATTGTATGGGACAAATTACAAGTACAAGTGAACCTTGATCCCTGAGTTGTTGAGGTAGAGTCTAGCTTGTAAAGACAGCAAGAGCTCTGTAAGATCAGTGAGAATATAGTCATTTTTTGTTTTGAAGAGTTTTAATTTTCAATGTATAATCGTTACTTTAATTTAAAAAAAATTGCAACCGGTTTCGACACCGTGTCATTCACGAGCCATTCATTCGACACCATTCATTCGTCCGTGTCATTCACCAGCAAAGATGTGCCGGTCGCAAATAATTTCAAATTAAAGTAACAAATGTACATTGAAAATTAAAACTCTTCACAACAAAAAGATGTCTAGAAATTGCTACATAACCAATGGCCAAGAAATACAGAGAATAGAGTCAATTAAATTAAACAACTTATTGCTTTTACAGAGCACTAACTGCTTGTACCAGGCACTTATTTCTCCATTTATAATGCAAAAATTGTAAATTACATTAAACTTCTTACGTATGGATGTGTTTAATAGGAGTATTTATTTTAATAGAGGTGATCATCTTTATCTCCTCTCGGACTCGAAAAAGAACCATATTTTTTTTAATTTCTGATAAGGTTGAATATTCATAAATTTTTATTTTATTCCCAAGTCTCTAGTGTGACATGATGTTATAGCATCACATTTACAGTACACAGATAATTAATATCATCATAAAAATTGCTTTTTATCTCTTAATGACACAAAACATATTTGACTCAGACAGAAAACTCTGCACTCAACACCTCGTGGCTTCGAAATTTAGTGATACAAGAAACACTGATATCAACTTTAAGTTGTTTAAAAAATAAACCAGTTAAAAGCGTCGGGATTCCAACCACCCGTTGATGGTTCATTCTCTGTTACTTGGTTCTGTACCATTGGAGGGGACCCCACCACTTTCCCAACGGCGCCTTATAAGGAAACATATGGTTTCCTCCTTCACCGCACACGTCAAGACTCTATTTTATAGAACGAAGCTACATTTATTTGAACGACTCTAGATCCTCCAATGTCCATGCATACGGGGTTAGAAAGCTGTTCGCAAGTACTTACATTAACATAAAACAAAATAATAATAAATGTGGGGGCCCGTGGAATAATTCTTCCGCAATCTACAGAGAAAAATATACAAATAAAAGTGTTAGTAAATAAAAATAAAAGTAAGAGCTGCGCCCGGTTGAGGAAGCCTAGCATAAGAGAAATAACGAAAAAACAAAAGTAATAATGTAAAGCAAGTATTTATAATAATAACATAGGGAAAATAAAATGCATAGAAAGAAAATATTCAGAGAGGTATTCCACAAATCACCAGGCAGTCCCAATGACAATGTAGGTTGCTGTTGGTTCTGTATCATTGTAAATTCTACATTCCGCAAATAATGTTACGAACAAGAGCGGCTGGAACTATGTGTTCGTGTGCAGCACTGGTAAATTATATCGCCTAAATTACTTTACAATATCTTACCGAAAATATAAAATCTATCAATCTCATTAAAAATACTCGTATCACCTACCAATATAATGCCTAACATGAATGTTTATCAGGGAGAGCGAATTCTCAAGTTCCGCGCGAAGTTGCCCTGTGCCCGTGTGCAGACTGATTGCAAGTGTATCCAATATCTCAAACATCTCTGGCGCATCACCCCATCCAATGTATCAAAAATTAAGGTATCCGTGTATGTCACACGGACGGCTGCCGGCCTTTATCATACAAAACTTACAAAACATAAATACAAAACTTAAATTGGATTTGAGACAAAAATACTCGTACTTAACCAACCTGAATAATATTTTTTTTCAATCAAAAGGTGTAGCAAATACCTATATTTAACGTATGTTTGGTTTTGTGTTGATTTGTGTTTTAAACTATAAAACGCAGATCATCAAGGAATTCATTGACACCTTGACAATTTTGCGTACGTACTGTTTATACATTGTTTAAAAATACTGTTTCTTTCTGTTATAATGAAATATAAAATAAAAAAAATTAAACATTGGAAAAAAAAAACAGTTTTTGGGTTGAAATTTAAGATTTATTTACCACAAATTTGTGTTCTGTTTTTATTCTTTTAGTACCTACTCTAAAAAGGTTTGTACAAAAAATAAAAATTTTAATTAAAAAGCGATATGTGGAAGTTTTCGCCCTTCGAAAACAGCTTAGAATAGACCTCCTCTCCAAATAAGATTAGTGGATTTATTTTTGCCTAATGTTGCTAAGTAATCGTTATTTCATAGGTACGGATTATCAGTGAATCACCACATTTTCAGGACAGTGACCGCCACTGATTACGAACAGAAGGAATTTAAATATATTCAGGTTAACTCAGAATACCATATTTCATAAACCTAAAACCCACCACGTTTACTTAAACAAACCAACCCATGAACTTACGTTTAGTTAATTTATCTACCACCATAGCAATGTACATTTAAATAAGTTTTATAATTATTTTTTAAAAATTTAAATTATATAATTAATTTCCTAGTAAATGCCAACCTCCCGTAAAACAAGATACCAAAGAAAGAAGGCGACATAAGTTGCAACTATTAGCTTGACCACAGGTTATTATAAAGCACATCTTTTGAAAACTCCACAAAATTCCCTTTTACTTTTGGATTACAGAACAAATAAAATCACGGTCTATTAAGCATTTTTTGTTGAGCGCTTTATTCTCAATTAATATCAAGAAATGTGTTTATAGAGCCTGAAAGCTCGGCTAATGCGATTATAAACTCACTTGCGGTAACAAAACATTATTATTATCTCTTATCGCAACCTATTCCGTTAAAAGCATTAACTTGTATTGTAAATTCTTTCCGCTACTTTTGCTAACTGTGGCTTTCCTCTTCGTTATTATTATTTCTTTATATTTCCGTGAGAACCCTTTAGGCCAGAAACACTCCCTTAAGGAGGCGTATCGTCCTTTAATCGGCTTTATGCTCGGATTCACCAACACTAACCCCCAGCCCAGCCACTACCCTAGCCCCATTCCCCGGACCACTCACTTGTCAGAAACATCTGTATGACTTATAACCCTAACTCGTATTTTCAGTTGCAGCTGAGGAAACGTTAAAAATATATAAGGAATTAAAGGATTATTTCGCCCTGAGCTTTTATTTTATTCCGAGAAATCCAGGAAAAATGTGTTTTCAATTTTACAGTGAAATAATAACAAAACTTAAATATAACTTTCACAGAGCTTGAATTTTATCTTAGAAATTCAATAAATTGTTCGAATTCTGTGAAACAACCCGTCATGCCACACACTCGTTGCTTATTTCACTTTCATACATCGTCTCATACATGCTCTTCAATTTTTCTTACTCTTGACATGGCCCGACTTATGAATCTGATTCCCTCGACCGTGCAGTGTCTTCCTCGGGCGTCCCCGATTTCTTCTACCATTAACATTTGCGTCATGTATTCTCCTTACATTCCTTTCTTCGTTCGACCGCTCTATATTCAATTTGGGAGGCGGGTATGGGTACCGCCGCCCCGGGAACCATTTATCGGATAACCAACATCTGTGTCATAGGTCACCCCAAGTGGTTCGCTACGTTTGGTAACTTGGCAGGGGTGCCCGGGTTCATGGGGTTGTCCGGATTTTAACAGCGGATGCGTCTGCCCATCGACTGCGTGGCAGGCCGGATCGGGAGAAACTTGTTGAGGGAGATCTTTTGACCTCTCCAGCAGGACTCTCTCGGGACATTGCCTTGCACCGCAGTGGGCGCAGTGGGAGGGTTAGATATTATTACGTCCGTCACTCCCGGACACACCGATCCCCAGATTCCTACCCATCCCTCATACCTTTTTCCTTCCCAGAACTTCCTCTCCTTCCTTTCCCTAAAAAGAACCTCCACACAGCATCCCCAAAGATGACAAAGGCCCTGAGGCTTCGACCATTGGTCGAAGCCCTGAGAGGAATTATTTTCCTCAGTGCCGGTTAATGTAAAAAAAAAATATATATATATGCCTAAGCCATCTGAGGGTCTTTTTCTTAATCTTACTCATTATGCTTAAAACTAAATTCGCTTACATTCGTTTATTAATATTCGACTATATTCAAAATTCTAAGAATTGTAAAAAGCTCCCGGCCTAACTTTGTCTTCAGTAGCACTTGAACAAATAAATCAGCCTCAAATACGATTTGAGATTTTTACGGACAAAAATATAATCTTAATTATTTTTTTTTGTTTTTATGCCGTGTTGTCTCAATCATTAGTCAGCATTATAGTGTCCTTCATCAGAGTTCAACAGATGGCAGATAGACGCTAAACGCAATACGAAAAACGGCGTAATATCCCAAAAATTAATCAACTGTAGGTGTTGGTAATTATTATTCACATTATTTTATTTAAGATTAAGATTTTGGTTTTTGTTTTTCGTAGCAGACATTGAATTTGTTCGACCCTTTAAATGGATTTTGAATGATATAGAACATTAATAATTTTTATATAATTAATATGAAAATTATGCTTTCAATCGATTTATTAGGAAAAAACGAAATATATTATTACTCGGAAGCATTTACGGTTTACATTTAAACCTAGAATAAACAAGGAAGCACGTTATAGTAGAATGGAATGAAGAATGTAAGTTTTATCGGTGACATCCGGATTTAGGTTCCTGCCGCTTTGTTCGGAAGCCCGGATGTGGCCATAAAGTAAATGTTGCCATTGCAAAAATTATTTAATTTAGAAACTTTGACCAGACTGAAGAGCGATTCTATATCTTTTGTGGGATCGTTATGAGACAACGGACGTGGTATCCTGTCAGATTTTTGTGCTTTTTATGGCTATTTTTGATTTTTCTATGTACAGCGTACATTAAATGAATAAATAATCATGCACCCCTGCCGGAATTCGTGTTTAAAACGATCTAAACTAAAATATGTGATAGGAGATCACGTCCGTTATCTCATAACGATCCCACAAAAAATATAGAATCGCTCTTCTGATTCCTTACACAAGTTTCTCGTTATCATCCAATGAAAAATTCATATTTGAGAATATCTCAATATTTAGTCATATTAACTAACAACTTATTTAATGTTTTGCATTGTTGTTATACGTAATGAAACACATTTTATAAAAATTGTTTGTTAGAATTTGAAATTAAAACACTTTTGTACTTTCTTCCACTTATTTGTTTTTACCAGGACCGGTTTCATCCCATTACGGACATTTTCAGACTGGTAGTTGAAATTCTCATGCTACGGTATTTATACACACTTAGGCAGGGGTACACAACATTGTCTCTATATAATGAATGTTCCTATTTTGTTAATTTTAAGGTGTTATAAGTTAATTTGTTAATTTTAGGTACATGTAGGTAATTATAAAGTTTATTATTAAAATTATGAATGATGTTACATATTAAATGGATATTTTTACTTCAAATGAATATATGTGAATTTATATAAAAATTAACTTAAAATGAACAAAATAGAAACATTCATTATATAGAGACAATGTTGTGTATCCCTGCCTAAGTGTGTATAAATACCGTAGCATGAGAATTTCAACTACCAGTCTGAAAATGTCCGTAATGGGATGAAACCGGTCCTGGTAAAAACAAATAAGTGGAAGAAAGTACAAAAGTGTTTTAATTTCAAATTCTAATACAATGGAATTCCACCACGAATTAACAGTTCAAAAACTAGACTCATTAAAAATTGTTTGGTTATGAGTTATGATTGATACTTCCACTCAAGTGTAATATCATATAAAATGGAATCTGATGAAGAGCAAGGCATCGCACAGAAACGAATTCAATTTCACGAGAGCCAGTGCTTGCAGAAAACAAATATTTTTTTAAGATTGCCTTTGAAATTATTAACGGAAATGAAAAACAAGAAAAGTACAATTATGTACCTTCTTGTGTGTGTTTTACCTTGTACAGTTTTTAATAACCACGTTAAAAGGAAAGATTAAATTTGCTTAAAATTGTTTAAATTATTTTAAAGTTAATCATTAGCCTTATTATATTATATTATATTATTGATAAAAAATAATCTTAGAAAATTTATTTATTTATTTATTTATTCTTAGTACATTTATGTTACATAGGTATAATATATTGTCCTCCACACTAGGAGTTCACCTGTGTTGTGGAGGACATTTTTCAGAAGTAAAATATAAATTGTGAATAGTAAAACAAAAGAGTGTTAATAGCTACTATAAAGAAGAGAAACAATAAAAATCAAAATATAAAATCGACTTCAATTCGACAAAAATTATAAATTAAAAGTTAGAAAGATTGTAGCCAGCTTCTTATGTTTTTTTTGTATTCAAAAATATTAGTTGTTTTATATTGTGTAGGAAGAGAATTGTATAGTTTTATAGCCTGGTATCTGTAGTGTTTTTGTCCAAAGGATGTGTTTGTTTTTGGTATTTGTAGTTGGAGAGCATGTCTTGTTCTAGTATTGCGAGAGTTTTGTGAAATGTTAAATGTGGATAAGTTCTTGTAAAGGAAAGTTAGTATTTGTTTTGAATGTAATTTTTGAATTTTCAGCACTGGGAATTTTTCGAATATGATTGATGTGGGTGTTAGTATTGGTAACTTAAGTATTACTTTTTTTTGGGTTTTCTGAGCTTTAAACAGTGTATTAATGTATTTTTTACTGGCACAGCCCCAGGCAATAATGCCGTATTCCATTATGGATTGTGCAAGTGCGAGGTATATATTTTTTATATCACATATGTTTAAAATATTTCTCAAGTTTTTAAAAAAGTAAATCAACTTGTTTAGTTTTCCTACTACCGAATCTATATGTTTATCCCATTTTATATAACGGTCGAAGTATATACCAAGATATTTAATATTTTCCGTTTGTGTAATTGGGGGACAGTCGCATGGGGTTTGTGTTGATATATCAATGGTTGATTGACAGGAATGTATTTTAAGGTGGATGTTATTGGAGGGTTGGCCTTTCGAATTTATGCTGAAAGTTATGAATTTTGTTTTATCTATATTTAAAGTTAATAAGTTAGAGTCGAGCCATTTTTTAGTAATATTTAAGCCAAGTTCTGCTTTTGGGGTTAATGTTTTCCAGTCTTTGGCCTTAAAGAGTAACACAGTGTCATCAGCAAAACTTATAATTTCCCCGTCTATTTGGAGGTGACACAGGTCATTAATATATATAAGGAATAGGATTGGACCAAGTAATCAATTAGGCAAATTCGCTTCATGGCACTTTGATAAAATTTGGTTGTGATTCAAATTTAATTTTGATCCTTTGGAAGGGTAGCAATCTTTCTCACGGAAGATTTACTTGACCAAAAATACCTGGCTATAATAAGGCCTTATGTAAAAAAGAACAAAAACAGTTTCAAGATTTATTTTTTATTTTTATATGAATACCGCACAAGACTCCCAACTGCTCCCGTCTGGAGCCAGTGGGACTATGGCATCCCCAATTGGCACCCCCAATGTTGTGAGGCTGAAGGTAGTGGGGAGGGGAAGGAGATAGGGAAGAGGAAGGTTGGGATAGTACCTGGCTATTCAGATCTGGTCACCAAACATGGCTAAAGCCATTTCAAGCAACGTTTCAATTCCGAATGGTGGTCTTACACCAGGGCGATACCGAGAGTATCTTCTACTCTGGTACGTGCCGCAAATATACTATATATTATTTTAAATGAATAAATTGTGAAATAACAAAAATTAATCAAGTTAAATTTATTTGCCACGCCGGGATTCGATCCCGCGACCTTCGGGGTGCTAGTCAAGAGCCTTGCCGCTGGACTATGCCGGCCGACACAAAGCTTTAAAATAAATACTATTGGGTGCTTTTTAAGCGAAATAACGATTACCAGTTCCGGAAAAACTCTTCGTTCGTGAAGATTAAAGTCAAAACCACAATATAAACACATGTTTAAGTAGTAAACCTTATACAGAAAATCTGTTAGCTCAATCAGCCAAATCTTTCGGGAGTTCTGATTTTTTAGTCTACAGTCTATTGTAACAATTTCCACCAAAAGTATGGATCATCAAAATTTGTTTTTAAAAAACACTATTTAAAACGATATTTTACCTTTTACCAAATGATCATCATCAAACAGTATTAATTACGTCTGCGTGGTTTAATTTCAGAACCTGGCTTCGATTGCACGTCTGACCCCACCCCATACGCGCCGCACCACAAACAACATCTGTGTACGTGGAATTTCAAACAAAGCTACCATTGTAAATCGGTTTCGAATTCAAGAATTCGTCACAAAATGTCGCTACTTCCGTCCGCAGGTCAGATGGGAACGTGTCCCCCCTAGGTATAACTGCTACGAATTATACAGATGCTGCTACAAAAATATATTACATATGACGTCATGGCCTGCCCCGGTTTCCTTGTCCCGGTGACTAGCTATTACTCAATGATAGTGGATCCGAGGAACGGGATATTTTTGGAACCAGCTATTATTTTATTTATAAAATAGTCACCAACACTAACCGGGCGAAGCCGAACCGAAAGCCGCCTGCAGGGCCTAGTAGTAAAAACTCGTGGAGCGGGTTTTTAACTGCTAATTTCTATAATTATTTCATCTATGAAGTTATGACAGGGTCAAAACGTAACCGCTTTTACGTGTACCCATAACTAAAAAATATTTAATGAATATGAACACTTTTACTTATTGCCCTCAAACTAAATGCAACTTTTCTTTTCTTGAAACTCCCTAAAAGCGTAGCTGATAAATGAAAGCAAAACTAATCAGCCTGAAGGAGATTAGCCAATTTCATCACTTGAATTTATGTCGGGGGAAAATAGCCTTTACCGTAACAAAGTCGCCGATTGTTGGTTGAATCGGGCTTAAACATTTGTATCAGGAAATGATTTATTTTTGAATTGCGATTCATCGAAACTGGATCAAGTATTCACGGTATATACAGAAATAATCAGTATTTCTATGGAAAGAAGTCGCTTGAACGTTAAATGTTTTTCTACGAATTTGAGGAAAGCAAAAGCTTAAACATTTTGTATTTTCGAAGGAAGCAAATACTTTGGGGAGTGACATTATATATCAAATGAAAAACACACCTTGTTATACACAACTTTCTATTTGAAATAATAATTAACAGTCAACGAGATTTTTTGTCGGGGCTAGTTAATATGATAAGCCCTGATGAAGCTTGAGCTTGGCTTGAAGGTTGGCTGTTAATTATTAATTCAAATAAAAAGCGGAGTATTACAAAGTGCGTGTTTCATTTAATTTTAAACATTTAATAAAATCTAACATGCAAAATACTTTTTTTTCTACAAATCGTATTATTTTTTTTTTTGATGTCATGGTGGGTTACGACTGTATGGGAAAAAAACTTATTTGATTTGTCTAATAGTGAAAAAAGGATGTTAAATGAAGATATAAAATCACGTAAATTTTTTTTAAATAATATTTGGATATCATCTTCTTCCTCCGGATTGACTTTTAAATTTCACATAATAGAGAAAAACCCACCCTTGTTAAATCTTTAAAAAATGTTGGATTAACCATTAAAAATGGACTATTTTTCAATAAAACACGAAATAAAGGGAATATTTATTTTAAAAATATTTGTATATAATTAAAATTATCGCAAGGCAGTGTATTCAAACACCAGCAAAATCCTTCTCACTCTCAAATTTCGGCATTATTTTGCGAAACTCAATTTTGGGACTTTTTGTAAATGATTTCGTAAATATATACTACATTTGCTATGGAAGATTACAAAAAATATGGTTTAAAAGATTCATAGTCACTTTTATTTACGCTAGAAAAAACCTCTAAATATGAAAATTTTCAAAAGTTTGAAGTGAACCCGGAAGAAGAAGATCGTATCAGAAATTTGAAAAATTTTAAATACGTCGTTTTGAACCCATTTGGCTCCCTTTTATTGCACTTAGAATTTAAAAATCACTTTTTTTTTAAATGACCCACCTTAATATCGATTTTCAATTATCAAAAGCGGTATTTGGAGGTATTCCTGGAGAAAGCATAAGCCGCCGCTACCCGAATTTCTGCCGATTTCTTACATATCTCCCTTAAACATTTGAAGTTTTTAAGCTCTTAAAAATACATATGTTAGTTTTGAAAATAATATCTATACATTTCTCACGCCGAAATGCAAATTATTTGAAATTAACAAAAACAAAAATCAGTGCAGTTCACACGCGGTAGAAGTAAAACCTTCTCCACACAATCTCAACCACTAGAGCTTTGAAAAGTGAGCTCATAATCAACGCGGCCAATGTGGTAGGGTTTCATTCTATCTCATTCTCTCGCTTGCTAAATCCTGTAGATGTGTATGTTTGTCTCTTTTTAATGTCGTTTCCATTTCATCGAGTTTTAAATCACAACGGTCTATAGAATTTTCACTTCAAAACCTTTTTATTAAATTGTATTATTGCACGTAGGTGTGTAGTGCATCTTAATTCGGTTTATTTGGACCAGAATCAAGCCACCAAAATCTGGAATAGATTGTAAGGTGTGCGCCGGGGGGCGTTACGGAGTCAGAGCAGAGTGTGTAATGAGAAAAACTTTAGTCCCAATGCGATTCAGAGTTTAGTTCCGGAAACTAGTTACCGACAATGTACATAGGGCACGTGACTCTCGAAACCGAACTGATGGGACGGCGGAGTCGCCGCGATAACTTGCCCGTTCTGCAAAATCCAGATAAAATTAATTGTTGAAATTACACGGGCAAACGTTGCGCAATACCATTCGGACAAACCGAATGCTCTTTGGTTATTTTTATCCTGAAATGCAGGTTTTAAAAAAAATGCAAGCAAATATATGTAGTTTAGCTATAAACGCTTATTTATTTATATTTTAGTCAAGAATCTACATTTCAATGTACAGTAAGCTCATTTACTCTGGAATCAAAGAACTACTGGTCGAAGTACAGCGTTGGTAAAGTATAAACACGCTCAGTGAAAAACGTTCTGAAGCGAGTCCAAGCTGCCGAAATGAGGTGCTGGAGAGGAGTGACAGGAGTTACGAAATGGTATCAAATAAGAAGCTCGACGAAGCGAGACGATCTAAATCACAGATAAGAGAAACAAAGGATTTAAACATTGAACCACTGTTACTGAATGATTTTACGAGAAGTGTTTATGAATGATGTGTGATTTAGGTGCGAATGCGTTTGTCGAAGGACCTTGTGTTTGTGTTTTTGAGTTGTATGTTAAACCACTGCACAAGTAAAAATGAATGCACATAAAGGAAGGAAGGGACTTACTGAGGAATCTTGTGGTATCTACTTCTCTCCTCTCATGAGTGGGCTTTGTTCATACACTTGTATTCGCGGTATTTTACTTTCATATGCGGGTAAAGAATGCGGAAGCGTAAAATTGTACGCTTACGCGGCGAGGTTCGATTGACGACACTGTTGTTATGGTAACAAAAAATGGTGAGGTACATAGGGATGGGGTAAGATGGAAACAAGGAACATGGTAGGGATGGATAGGAAGGAATATATGACAATCAAGCTATATCAATAGAGTCTATGATATTATGTAAATGTATGTAGGTAAGTGTAGCTGTGAATTGTGTAAACGCCCAACCAGTTACTCTTCATAGAAAAATCGCAACTGAGGTGGCTTAAGCACTTACCTTAATCCGATGACCGAATTCCTAGTAAAATACTGCGTGCGATTCCAGAGGGTACACGTTAAGTGGGCCACCCCAGACACAGTAGCGCGAGACAACTCCAAAAACTGTGTGAAGAGAGGATGGTACTGCCATGGACGGAGGCCGAACAATCAGACACAAGACAGGGATGAATGGAGGCGCCTTGTCGATGCAATGGGTCCCCGACCCCAATAAGTCAAGTGGAAGAAGATGATAATGATTTTCACTGACTGTTTTAATATCGGAAATGAAGATAATCGATATAAAGACAATCGATATCACAATCGAAAAGACTCCAGTCATCACTTTAGCTGCGTTATGTGACCAAATCTGAAAAGATCTGCACTTTTTAATTTTATAACATACTAATTTAGGAGACGGATATGGATAGGTACCGTCGTCGCCACAGAAATCATTTTTTGATAACCAACACCCCTGTCATACTATGACATTATTACCAATGGGTCACCCCAACCCTATTAGGTCACCCTATTAGGTTACACCTATTAGGTCACCCCAAGCGGTTCATTACGATTAATGACTTAGCAGGTGTGCCCAGGTTTATTTAGGCCTTGGCGGCAGACGCTTTTACCCACCTGCTGCCTGGCGGGCTGGGTTGGGAGTGACTAGTTGTGGGAGACCTTTTGACCTTTCCAGTGGACTATCTCGACTCCCGCCTTGCACCACAGGGATGGATTCATACGTTCGTCACTTCTGAACACATTAACCCCCAGATTCCTACCCTCATACCCATTTCTTTCTCAGAACTTCAACTTCTTCCTTTTCCTAAAAAGACCCTCCACACAGTATCTCCAAAGATGTCACTGCCCTTGTGAGAATTTTTTTTCAAGACCTCCTGGGTGGAGATAATGTAAAGAAAGACCGTTCCTTCCTCAGAACACGTTTGCCCTGAGGAAGGAACGGTCGTTCCGAAACCGGTCGGCTTTAAACAAATATACAAATGGTTCAAACAAAGTAACATTGTTTCATTTATTTATATTAATTATTTTCATAGGGACATTATTTGACATTTAATTTTAATAAGTAAAATTAAAAAAACATTTATGCCTTCCACACCTGAGAGCGAAACCAAATGCCCTATATTAAATTGTAGGGTATTTGGTAACGGAATTATTTTGGATGTAAGTAAGTAGGTTTTTATTGTGCTCACTTTCTTCTTCTTAAGTGGGTGCCTCGTTACTGAAGATCCCTACTCAAATTTCCATGGTGGACAAGGCCCTTCCGTTCCTCGCGGTCCTGCGCTACCAGACGCTAATGATATTTGGTCACTTCAGCGCATTGGTGACCTTCCTCTCCTTCTTCTGCCAAACACATTGTGTTGTGCTCAATGAGACATTAATGTTTCCAGTTGTAGTCAATTATATAAATAATACTGACCAAAATTACTTTGTTTGAATTATCAACCAACCAACTGTGAAATACTGCATCGAATATTTACATTCCACAAGCCTCACGTGCATTGAACTTAGTACATGTGCAATTCCGTAGGCACTACAGTGCGATAAATCTTCTGGATTCATAAAATTCAAAGCGTTGCATATCTCCAGAAGCTGGCTATTATTATCCTCTCGTACGAGTTCCTCGCATTATAACTTGATGAGCCACTGTGTGACTAGACTCCTCCGCTCATATTCAACAAGTGTGAAACTTAGATATAACTGCGAGGCGTTGGCGTTGCGAGGCTATTTGGTATTTGAATATGAAAATAAACTACGTGGGCTATTAAATGAGTTGAATAATTTTCTCTAAGGATTCTTGCGAGGCTTTTAAAGAATATATTAATTGTTCCAATATTATATAAAAACCCATTTTATCAGACTTTTAAGTAAGCGCTTGGGATATGCTGTGATACGCTTTTAGTATTTTCAATTTTGGAGGCCGGTATGGGTACCGCCGCCCCGGAAACCATTTATTGGATAACCAACACGACATCTCTACCTTCGGTCACCCCAAATGGTTCGCTACGTTTGGTGACTTAGCAGGGGTGTTATGGATTCATACGCACGCGATTCCACTGACCCCCCAGATTCCTATCCACCGCTCATAACTTTTTCCTTCCCAAAATTTCATCTCCTTCCTTTCCTTAAAAGACCTTCCAAACAGCATCCCCAAATATGACATAGACCATGAGTGGATTTTTTTTCCTCGGGGCCTCCTGTATGGAGTTCATGTAAAAAAAAGAACGACCAGTACACGGTCAACCACTTCTCAAACCTACAAGCGTACATATACACACACACACACATACACACATCTATATACTTCACACGTCACATGATAATAACCATAATAGTGATAATATTCAAAATTGTTTTATTATCTACCTTTTTCGTAACAAATATATTCTCTTGTGCTGAGGATTTCATTTATTTATTTATTTTTTTTTATTTGGAAAACCAACAGTTAGGCTGGCCGCACACCGGAGCCACACGCTTCATAAACGCAACATTTATGTCGTCACAATATAATAATAATAATTATTATTATAATAATCTTTATTCCAGGATGTGGGGAGGATAGTGCAATCCCACACGTCCCATATAGTTATACATATTTATATATTTACACAGTAAAGAAATAAGAACATAAATAGAAAATAGAAAATAAAAAATTAAAAAAATAACAGTAATAAAAACTACTTCAAAAAATGCACTAAGAAGTAAAAAAATAATTTCGTATTCTTCTACAACTTCATAATCGACTTACTTTTTCTACTCATCAATATGTAGGTACGATTGTCATTTTTGGAATCGGTGTCAGTCATGGTAGGTTTGTAACTACATACATAGTTATAGGTGAGATGTGCTTGTGTCGCACAAGCGACTTGACGAGGCAAGAGCGGGGCCGCGGCGTGAGGGGAGCTGTCAAGTAAAGACGCCGGGCCGGGTACCTTTGCTGACACCGACTCCAAAAATAACAATCGTACCTACATATTGATGAGTAGATTATGAAGTTGTAGAAGAATACGAAATTATTTTTTTTACTTTTTAGTGCATTTTTTGAAGTCGTATTTTTGTTTTGTTAAATTTTTTGTTTATTTTTTGAATTTTAGTGAATCTGAAGTACACTAATTTGTCTGAATATGGGTAGATCTACTAAACGTGCTGCTCATATGAGACAGACATAATTTGACCATAACGACGTTAGGGTCAAATTAAGAGATTCGGTCGAGATTCGTTAATTTGCTCCTAAGAATTGAAGAGTTCCTTTACTTTGTCATGGATCCGATAATCAGAACCTAACCTAACCTAACCAAAGTCTCATCAAACTATCCTTGAAGGACATCCTTTCCAATAAAAAATAATCATTGAAATCGGTTGGCGTGATATTGAGTTATTCGATCCGATAATCAGAACCTAACCTAACCTTACCAAAGTCTCATCAAACTATCCTTGAAGGACATCCTTTCCAATAAAAAAAGAATCATTGAAATCGGTTGGCGTGATATTGAGTTATTCGTCCATTTGTCGCGCACATACTTTATGCAAATTTAAGACTTATGTGGTTTTCTCATAGATGCCATTGTCAGAACTAGACCAAATTAAAATGGGACCACATGGGAAGCACCAGCTTTCAAATAAAAAAAGAATCATCAATATCGGTTCACCTAGTCAAAAGTTCTGAGGTAACAAACATTAAAAAAAAAAAAAAAAAAAAAAATACAGTCGAATTGAGAACCTCCTCCTTTTTGAAGTCGTTTAAAAAATGAATAATAACAAAAATAAATAATCAATTATCATGCAGGGCGTGATCTTGAGTGCGCTCGGGCCAATCGCTAACTCAGGAGTTGAGCTTGGTGCTGGAAGGCTGCGGTCACCAACGTGTTGTCGGAGGCCATTAGCCGCATCCTGGCTCCAGTGACCCGGTGTCTATGCACTCTACATTTTTGCTTGGAGTATACGTATGTGTCGCGTACACGCACACCGGACGCACAGTTGTGGTTTATATCTAGGTTTTTTTTCAACCTCTGCAATAAACTCCACATAAAATTCAATATTGTCTTTCATTTTTGCAAACCACTGTGCCACAAAAAACGAACGCGTTCGATCTTGAATGCATGTAGCGTGGCTAACGTTTCGCCACAAACTGCACCCGCCACAAACGTGTTCTTGGTGTGCGTGCTTACGCGCAAATATAGGGGGGCGTTAAATGTGTCGCCTGTCAAATGTGGCGCCACAGTTAACTTAATACAAATGTATGTCTGGTGTGCGGCCTCGCTATAATAATTAATAATTTGTAAATATTTAACCAATAATAGGTTTTCACTAACGTATATTAAATTATTTAGTGAGTAGGTATAAAGAAAAATAGTTAAATTAGGTTATGTGGATGGGATGGTGGGAGGGAGGGGAAAGGGGTGGATCTATTCTGTGTAAATGGTAGTATGTATGTTATTTATTCATTTTAGGTTTGAAAATGTTAGGTACTGTGCTAAATAAGACCAATTCACCGTATGAAATGTTAAAGATGTGTGAAGCGCGGTGAATGAATGCATTTTGTTTAGAATTATTGCATTGAGGAATGTTTAATGCTTGGTTTTATCTGGTTTGTCTGATGAGCACTCTTAGTTGAATTCTTTCTAGTAACTCCGGGTAATCTATCATAGAGGTAGCTATTTTTTGTAAAAATAGTACGACTGCCAAATTTCTTCGACTTTCCAAAGACGATATCCTGAAGTACGCGGCTGACTCTTCATGGCTCAGATGAGGACGATAGCTCTGAAGATCAAAATATTATTAGAATGAATTCGGTAATTATACACATATTACGTAGTAATAATATTCATTACACCTATCATAAATAAGGCAATACAACATTACAAGGAAACATCATAGGTATCCACTATCTAATATCTGTGATTTGTTTCGTACTGTAACCAATGTATTGTTTGTTTCTGTAATAAAAAGTAAAATAAAAAAACACTTACATAATTTTGTAGAAATTATAGCACGTTTATAATGTACAACATTCTTCTAAAGACTTGTGTTAATTACAGAATAAATATCATTTAGTATATGTATTTAGCGATCTCGACTACTGATTCAATCCTAATAAAAGCGTGTCATGTACGAAATAAAATCCAATATAAATTATTGGAAATATTCTTCCATGGAAAGCAAGATTCTCTGCAAATTCGTAAAAGTAAGTAATATTCTATCGAGCTCTTAGAGTAAAGAATCTCAGGAATTCTAATATTTATAATCGCGTAAACTAATATAAAATTTCTAAAATATGATATAATGTAACAAAAACGCATAACTGTGTAAGTATTTACAATCGAAATTATTTCATTATAAGTTTTTTTTTTTTTACATTAACTCCACACAGGAGGCCCTGAGGAAAATAATTTCCCTCAAGGCCTATGTCATCTGGGATGCTGTGTGGAGGGTCTTTTTGAGGAGAGGAAGGAATGAACATTGGTCTTGAAGAGACCCATGTTGTAGGAAGGAGGAAACACAGAGGCCGGCAAATCATTCCACAGCCGAGCTGTTGAACACAAGAACGAGTCGAAGAAACGACCCGTTCTCATGTGACAAATGTCAACCGTGTACAAATGTTGGGCACGCGTTAGGCGTGTTTCCCGACTATGCACCGGTGCCGAAGGGATCAATGATGCTAGTTCCTCGGAGCATCTTCCATTGTAATACCGGTAGAAGAAGGATAGCATTCCCACCCGACGCCTGTGCTCTAAAGATTGCAATCCGTCTGTTAAGATGGGAGAATCTATCAAACGGACCGCCCGTTTCTGCACAGAGTCGAGGGTATTTTTCGGGTATTTTGGAACTCCAGACCAGAGATGGCTGCCAAATTCAACCGTGGGGCGTACTTGTGATTTGTACAAGGTTAGCAGTTGTGTACTATTAAAGTATCTGCGGGCCCTGTACAGTACGCTCAGTTTTTGGGAGGCTAGCTTTACTCTGGCTTCGATGGAGCCCCCATACCTGAGCTGGTCACTTAGGGTTACACCAAGCATATCAATGGAGGGCCTGTTCGGAAGATTGCTTCCGTTGAAAGAGACTAGATTTTCATTTCGATCCCTTTTGGACGTAATCAGACAAGATTGGGTCTTTGAAACATTAAATTCAACGAGATTATTTTTACCCCAAGAGAAAACACTCTCGAGGTAGCCGTCGTTAAAAGTGTCGAAAGTCAACAATGAATTATTTTAGATTCTAAAAAATGACTTTATTTTCTCGGATCAGTGATATTTATCATACTTAAATTGTATTTAGTCAGGCCATACTGGGCAAAATATATTTTCAAACAGTCATTACAATTCTGTAGTAACATCTGGAACTTCTTTATATTTTTTCGGCTTATTGGCTTTACAAAATATTTATTTCAAATGTTCAAAGCATCGCTATCAATCTTCATCAAAGCAACGTTACTGATTTTTTTTTTAAACTGGATCAAAGAACCAAACAATTCACCTAAAAACCTTGAGGGAAAGCTTAAAATGAATATAATTCCATTGGAAATGAAATGATTGTTATTTTATTGGTTAAGGTTATTGATGTCTATTATTTGTTAATCATCTATCGGACCATTTTCCGTAAATAAATGAATCCCTGTTTCCCTTGGTTACGCCATTACTTCAGAACGACTTTATCTATTTCATTCAAACTTTGGGGATTTAATGTGTGCGTGTTTATGCCTGCGATGGTTTTTACATACAATAGTGAGTTCTGACGTAATGAAATTATGCATTGCTAACGGTTCATCCTATAGCGATGAAACTTTGGTGAGTTATTGTGAGAACGCCCGCGAAGTTTTCTATACATACTGGTGAGTTCTGGCATTATGAAATTTGTATAAACAAAATTGCAATAGGTGGCACGCGAACTGTTTGAAAATTGAATGTACCGGTACTGAATGAATGGGATGCCGAAGGAGGGTGGGGGAATGGGAGAAGGGGAAGAGGGAGGGGCACTCCGGAGGGGGGTTCACGGAGGGGGAGGGAAACTCAGGAGGGGGGTTCACGGGACGGGGGAAGCAGGCGAAGAGAGTGGGGAGAGAGAAGACGGAGTGGGAAAGCGAGAGGGGAAGGGGAGGCGGAAGGGGAACGGGACGAATGGGAAAGGACACACAGGGAGAAAAAATTGTATCAAAATGCATTAGGTAGTAGGAGAAACTCATATAATGTCAGTGTATTAGTTATACGGGAATGTTTACATTTCTCCAAAAAAAAACCTTAATGAAAAAGGAAGTTTAAATATTTCAAAGTTATTTTTTACAACATTTGTAACGGGATGATTCATATGGATCATCCAACTCCGAATACAAGACAAAATACAAGTAGCGGGAGTTTACGATACGACGTCCTCAGTAGCAACCGCTGGTGAAAGGAAATTGGACGAAGAAACTAAGCCGAAGGGAAGGACGTCGCCAACGACTGTCAAAATCACCTACACGATGGCGCTTCGAAACGTAACGTTTTCTTTTCATATCGGTTTATTTAGGTTACTGATTTAACTTCTAGATATTTATTTATTTATTAACAATGTCATTTTACATGCTCTCCCTTTACAGTTAATACAAGCTAGCGATATATCAAATAATCGAACAGTTTTAATACGGTAACATCTGCGTTTTGAATTTCAGAATCCAGCTTCGAGTGCATTTCTGACGCCACGCCGAACGCGCCATACAAATAATATCTGAAATTTCACATAAAGCTATTGTTATAATTCGGTTTCGAATTCAAGAATTCGTCACAAGATGTCGCTAATTCCGTCAGCAGGTCGGATGGGGAATGGGGACGTCTCCCCCCTAGGTATAACTAGATCTAAAAATCTATGAATTTGTGACTATGTAGTATCTCTCCGGATATGGAAAGATTGACATTAATACATGTTGTATCAAGCGGCTATATATTGCATAATACTTCATTGCTCTGTCTCGGTTACTTTGTCCAGGTGACTAGCTACAATGGATGACATTGAATCCGAGGAATGGGCCATTTTAGATCCAGTTCCTATTGGATTTAAAAATGGTTACCAACACTAACTGGGCGAAGCCGAACCAAAAGCCGCTCGCAGCGCCTAGCAGTAAAAACCTGCGGAGCGGGTTTTTAATAGCTAGTTATTTATTAATACTCGTACATCAATCATACATTATACACCTACAATTAACGCATACACATAAAATCTTCCATTACAGATTGTATAAAATATGATCGCTCAAAGTTCAATTCTTCACTTGTTCGGTAGACTCACCCGATTTATCTTAATGAATTGCACTAACTTTAAATATTATGATGCCTCAACTGATGGTATTATAAATTGGCCTAAAAAGTCCCGCTGATAAGATGTTGAAAACTTGAAATGTGTAAATTTGTAGCGGATGTTCATGTAAACATGCTAACAGGTTTATTTCTGGTACTGTCCCGAAAGTACGAGCATTTAGAAGCGCTGCATTATACTATCTCGTAACAACCGTGCTTCATTACCATTTGAGAAACTGCATAACTAACGCCTGCATCATTACGACAAACATTTGTTTGTTCTGAATATTAAAACAAACACCGGTCCGTTGTGCAAAGCGTTTAGCATAATCAAACGCACCTGAATCCCTTCCCACTGTTCCCAGAATCATCCAACTATAGGATTATGGCTCTACACAGACTAATCTAAGCGCATCGGGGGTTATTATTACCTACACCGCGTAGATACCAGGATAGAATCATCAAACTTCAGGAGATGATTATTCGCCATATTCCGGAAGACTATCGAAGATTTTCACTTCGACTCCCTAAGATTGCTCTAAGTCTTAGAGAAATTAAACATTTTGTTAGGAAGATGTAGGTAGTGTGCTCGTCGCCTCGTGCGTACCCGTCCATTCGCACCGGTCACTCACTAAGTTTTGCAACAGATTTTGCATTTAGTAAACCAATAACGGGATGAGGCCGGGGGTACAAGTCATTTTTACTATAAAGGATCTGTTACGAACGCTTAATTGGCCGTTTTTAACAATAATATTATTTTATTTTATTTATTTTTATTTATTTGGGAGACCAACAGTTTACATTAACAACAAAGTATATAATAATTGAGTACAATAATTGAACCATTTACAGGTTTCCACATGGGTATTGTATACAAGTGTGTAGTGATTCTAGAAATATTTACTAAAAAAAAATTACATTTCAAGAGACGAGTTATTTAGGTGGGGATAGGAAAGGGGTAGGATGGGGGGGGATCGGTTAAGTTGAGGTATAGTAATAAAAATATGCGTGACAAAAAATTAAAAGAGAGAGAAAAAAAAGGAAGTTTATAGAGTGGTGGTTGTATTAGAGGGTATCTATAATAATACACTAAGGATTTTCTTTGCGCTTATTTCCGTAATGGTGTTTCCAGTAGTGTTTTATAATCTAGTATTATTATGTAAAAAATATTTTTTTATTGTCTACTATTTTTCTATTTTGCATTGTAAAGTGTGTAGTTTTCATGTTGTTGCTATGTTCACATTTAGATGTTTTTGTCTTAAAAAAATAAAACACTTAAAAGCCCAACTGGGGGTTAAATATCTAATGAATGAGTTAATTATTTTTGGGCCTCAAAATAAGTCATTCAAATTCTTTTCTAATATCATTTTGCCCCTATGTAGTTTTTTTTAAGCGTTACGAATAACCTGCTAAAATTTGAATGAATAACTCCTACTGCCATAATAGTGGCACTCAGCGGAAGAGTGGCCCAAACCACATCAGCGAAAACATCGTACTGTTATATACGTTTGTCATATATGTGAAGCCACAGTGACCCAATTTTAGTTTTCACTGATTTCTGAAATAGTGAAAACTAAAATTGAGCCACTGTGGCTTCATAGATATGAAAAAATATATAACAATGTGATGTTTTCGCTGATGTGGGTTGGGTTACTCTTCCGCTGAGCGCCCCAATTATAAGCGGAGGATGTTGCTTGTGCAATGATGGAGAGCTCAACTAATGGAGGAATTGAACCCACGATGCCTAGGTGGGACCTAGACGCATTTTTTCAAATCACCCATTAAGCGGTAAAATAGTCTGATTCCTCTGTTCTGCCCGGAGACACGGTGTATAGAATCATGGTAACCCTGTAGAAGCCTCACAGTGATTGCAATCCAGAAAGCTGATGGCAACATGGCGCCCGTGAAACAATGGCTGCCAAATTAATAACATCAAACATTCATCAGTTGTGCACACTCGGAATGTGTGTGTTGCGGGTTCATTGGGGGTGTTTATTCCTGTACGGAAACTTGCGCAGTTTGCATTTCGGTGCAGTGTGCATGGTGCATGCTGGAGGCTGCGGACTTACTGCTTGCTGCACTCGCGGTTTATACTTATCTGACAATGAAGTCAAGCCATCGTGTAACAGTGTGCAAAATGAAATGTGGAAGGATTTATGGGTTCCGGGTGAATAGTTAAAATTAATTTTAATTTTTTGATGAATTCAGTGCGCACCACCACTTAAAATATACACATACTCGTAGATTTAAGAAAGAGAAAAACGCAGTTCATAAGTGGCGTGCATCGAAAATCTCCCATTGAACCACAAAACTTTTTGCGGTAGGTGTCAAAATCAGGAGGCTAGAAATCTTGCACTTTACACACAAACCGAAAGTTTTATAACGTTACGGTACTTGAATTCAACTTTCAAAAACTTACATACATAACTTTAAGCACTAGTTAGTTAACTAACCGAAACATTAAAAAAAAATATTAGACGGTAACCGCTAATGCACCAAGGTCTGAAAACAATATCCCCTTCAGCCGCATGCACGAAGAAAAGTCCTGAAAATGAACGCGTTACATAAAACTTTCAGATTGCCGTGGATCGTGGAATAGAGGAACAAAAACATAACCCGCCCTGAGTAGGATTTGCCCGAAGCAAGCGAATAATTTGAAAGCTGTGTTACGTAAGCTGAGCTCCGCGGAGCCTTGCGCAGGACATAAAAGTTCCCCGAAGGTATTAAGGAAGACTGTTGGCCTGTATTATACTGTGGAATCTGTCTTTATAATGTATAAATGGTATAATAATAAATAGGGCTCTTAATGTGAAGTCTACATGTCATTTACTGATTGCCTTTTAACCATGAATTGAATTTGAGACGGAAAGAAAAAGAAAAACATATTCATTTTGTTTATTTTTCGGCATCTAAATATTATTTTAATTAAGTGCATATTACTTCACCATGATATTTTTTACAAACAAAATAGGTACTATTTAACTTCTCGGTCTACGCAGTGCTACACCTGTCACTAACATCTGTCAACAAATAATGGCACGTCCCCATAAACAGTGGCGGATACAGAAAAAACTCAAGGGGGGGCGCTAAAGGTATAAGAAAACTAAAAAGTAGACAACGGGGAGAATACGACGAACCGCACAAAGAGGAGACCGACTATATGATTTTGACAGCCACCTCTGGTCTGGAGCTCCAAAATACCTAAAAAATGCCCTCGACTCTGTGCAGAAACGGGCGGTCCGCTTAATAGATTCTCCCATCTTAACAGACGGATTGCAATCTTTAGAACACAGGCGTCAGGTGGGAATGCTATCCTTATTCTACCGGTATTACAATGGCAGATGCTCCGAGGAACTAGCGTCATTGATCCCTTCGGCACCGGTGCATAGTCGGGAAACACGCCAAACGCGTGCCCAACATTTGTACACGGTTGACATTTGTCACATGAGAACAGGTCGTTTCTTCGACTCGTTCTTGTGTTCAACAGCTCGGCTGTGGAATGATTTGCCGGCTTCTGTGTTTCCCCCTTCCTACAACATGGGTCTCTTCAAGACCAATGTTCATTCCTTCCTCTCCTCAAAAAGACTCCACACAGCATTCCAGATGACATAGGCCCCGAGGGAAATTATTTTCCTCAGGGCCTCCTGTGTGAAGTAAATTTAAAAAAAATACTATCTCATTCTCTCGCAGGCTAAAACATACAGATGGACGTATTTGCCAAATCACAACGGTGCTAAAGAAGTTTCCATTTCAATAAATAAAAGATTGACGGACCGCACATTTAAAACTTGGCTGGCCACAGTGAGCAGTGGGGCTGCATTCAAGGGAATACACGATCAAGGGAATCAAATATTTGAGTCGGGCCGTGTTAAGGGTACCTTTACATGAATACACCCCCCATACACACAACCCCTCCTTATTTATGGGGGTACATCAAATACATGTATGTATTTTGTAATTAATTATTATATAAAATTTATTATAATTTATGTATTTTTTGTTGGCAATAAAAAAAAAAATTTTAAAAATGAAACGACGTATGAATGTGAATGAAGCAAAAGTTTCAATTTAGGAGGCGAGTGTGGGTACCGCCGCCACGGGAATTATTTATTGGATAAACAACACCTCTGCTATAA
Organism: Limnephilus marmoratus; assembly: GCA_917880885.1. Taxonomy (NCBI): domain Eukaryota; kingdom Metazoa; phylum Arthropoda; class Insecta; order Trichoptera; family Limnephilidae; genus Limnephilus; species Limnephilus marmoratus. The sequence continues at coordinate 54,777,239 of OU862906.1, read as the reverse complement.
GTCGTCCCAAGTGGATCGCTAAGTTTGGTGACTTAGGAGGGATGCCTGAGTTCGTGGGATGTGATTTTTCAAAGTAGCGGCGGAAGCATTTGCCCACGTACTGCGTGGCGAGCTGGAAAGGACTGGTTGAAGGAGACCATTTAACCTCTCCAGCAGGAATCCCTCGACCCATTTCCTCGCAGTGGGAGGGAAAGTTTCATCCGTCCATCTCTCCTGGACACACTAACCCAGAGAGTCCTAACCACATATCAACCTATCATACCTTTTTCCTTCCAGTATTTCCTTTCCCTAAAATGACCCTTCACATAGCATCTCCAAAGACATTTTTTTTTTCAATAATAAAATAATAATAAGTATATTTTGTAATAGTTACCCAAAAATGACAGTGGATAAGTTTATGTATTCGGGAAGTATATTTACGAGAGATGGGGAGTCTGATAGAGATATTGAAAGAAGGGTAAATGCAGGTAACTCCGCATTTATTGAGGACTGAACGCCGTTGGCGCTAACAAAAAACTGTCGAAAGAAACGAAGCTAGCAGTCCACAATGGAGTACTTTTTTTACATTATCTCCGCACAGGAGGCCCTGAGGAAAATGATTTCCCTCAGGGCCTATGCCATCTGGGATGCTGTATGGAGGGTCTTTTTGATGAGAGGAAGGAATGAACATTGGTCTTGAAGAGCCAAGCGCGAGGGTCGGTTTCCGCGCCCCTTAGCCAACTTCTCGGTGATGCATCGACGACACTGCTAACGGATGCGGGTGGCAGAACGCCCAAAGACTCTAAGAAGGATCAGCGCCGGGTTGTCGGAGGCAGGGCGGAGGGTCCCCTTACTCGCGCGAGACATCCTTACGACCCACACCTCCCCCCAGGGGAGGCGCGGGCCATCCATGAGACATCGCTCCGGGTCGTCCTCACTCCGGTGTCCACATGCAGGGACGGGGTCACAAGCCACCCCCAATGGAGGGGATAAGGACGAGACACATTATATGGCTCAGTTCTCGTCTCTGTGACATTGCTATAAAGAAGTGTTCCGCTGCCATGTTACAGGGTATCCAACACCTTGCAGTTACACAACGATTAGAAAAGAAAAACGATAAAAAAAAAAAAAAAAAACAAAAATAATAACTAATAAACCTAAAGAATAACGGAGATAATTTGGGTGCATTCCATACATGAAACCGGTTTTTCAAATTTTGATAAGCCAGGTGGGACCAATAACACGTGTTTACTGCCTCACGAACCCGGAAGCGTTGGAAATGCTCCTCCTCTTGGCTTTCCTGAAAACATGCACCTCTCAACAGGACTGCCGGGCGTACCTGTGACACACTCGCTCCCTACCAGCAACAACGTTAAAATTGAGTTATTATTTATGTACATTAAACAGTTTGAGTAGGCATATCGCCTACATGTAATTATTTTATTTTCCCCTCTGATTTTCCCCAATGAAAGAGGTAATGTATATATTTATATTTATTAGTTACTAACCTGTACATATAAAGCACTTGCATACTGCTCGTTAACACCGTATGCGGGGACATTGGGGGTCTAGCTTTGTTCAAATTAAATGTAGAGACGTTCAAATAAAAAAAATTAGCTTCCTTGTGAGAGCCCTGAAGGAGTAACCATAAGTTACTTATACCGGGGTGGGTATGCGGTTGGAAACCTCCAGTGGTCTTGAAGAGACCCATGTTGTAGGAAGGAGGAAACAAAGAGGCCGGCAAATCATTCTACAGCCGAGCTGTTGAACACAAGGACGAGTCGAAGAAACAACCCGTTCTCATGTGACAAATGTCAACCGTGTACAAATGTTGGGCACGCGTTTGGCGTGTTTCCAGACTACGCACCGGGGTACCAACCCTGATGTATGGCAGTGAAGCATGAAACTGGCAGAGGAAGGACTAAATGCTATAGAAAGCCATGTATGATAGTGTGAAAAAAAATATGAAAATAATGCAAGGCTGATACAAGCGTAATAAGTAAGATTAAGAAAGGGACGCTTAGATGGTTTAGACATGTAGAGCGAATGATTGAAGAAAGATTTTCTTGTATTTAGTATGGCCCATAAAACTCGTTTTATTCCTATGCGTTACTATTTTGATCAGAAATATACGATTTGTTCAAAAAAAATAGTTGGGGTGCAGGCGAATTCTCAAGTTATTGTTCATAATATTATTTTGTTAATTATTGTCTGTATCTGTGTTTTCTCCTTAAATAAAAAAAAATAAAAATAAAAAATTTAAAATCCGTATTGACCGTACGACTTTCTAGCAAGAACTTCCGATGCACCGCGCCATTGTAATCGAAGAAAACAGTGAGCAAAACCTTCACATATGACCGAACTTGGCGTGCTTTTTTCGGCCTTGGTTCTTCTGACCACTTCCATTGGGATGATTTGGCTTTGGTTTCGACGTCGTAACCTTTTTACCCATGTTTCATCACCAGTTACGACCCGTCTGAGCAAATCTGGATCGTCGTTGACGTCATTCAACAGTTCCTGAGTAATGCTCATGCGACGGTTTTTTTGGTCAAAATTTAGCAATTTCGGAATAAATTTCGCTGCCACACGTCTCATGCCCGTAAAATTTCATGGCATGAGCCACCGATGTGCTGACATCCTCAGCAACCTCTCCAATAATGATTCGACGATTCTCCATAACAATTTTCTTCACTGCTTCAACGTTTTCATCGGTTGTTGACGTGCTGGGGCATCCAGGGCGGGCATCGTCATGGACAAAAAAAAATCTATGAAAATATTGTACCACTTATAAAATTTCAAGTACGTTGGAGCACTTAATTTTATTTTTCACACAAAATTTAATACAGATTCTTTGATCCATTTTTTCGATACCTGACAAAAAATTGCCAAGCACACCAAAACACGTCTAACATTTATATCTGTCAAAAACAAACTAAAAATGCAAAATGGCTGGTAATTTCTTGGAGTAAAAAAGTAAATTAATTTTTTGCTTGCACATAATACTCGTAATATGTTTATAAACACTATTAGAAATAAAAAAAAAAAACACCAAGCTGTCAATTTGCATTTAAAAGTTTATCATGAATGCTCCAGTATAACTTAAAAAGTTATATGCAACATTCAACCGCCAAACAGTTCAATGGATCATGTCTGATAATGTTTTTATGGAAAACGAAAACAAAATTAAACTGCAATAATAGTTTTTGTTATTTGTTTTTGGGGTGTTATGCCGTGTTGCGCTACCTCCTCCTTTAGCCAACTTTTCAAACAGCGTTACAGTGTCCATCATCAGGGCAGATGTGTAAATGTTAGTGGTGAAATGTGTGCTTAAGTCCGTAGATATTCCATCCAGTTCGCTGCGCACATTGTGTATCTACAATAATAGTTTCATACAAAGTTGTAAATACAGTGTACAAGAAAAAAAACTACAGTAAGCGTTTTTCAAAACATTAGCTGTGTTTACATTCTAAATTTTAACATTTTTGTTTACATGTCTTTTATCTGCTTTCAAAAATAGTACTGCGTTTTGGGAAACGTTCAAAAGAAACGACTCGAAATTGGATGACGAGCGAACATGATATGTGTTCTAATTTCTCGAAACAATGTTATCCCCAATTTGAAAAAGTGTATGAGGCTGAAGGAAGCTATTTAGATCTGGTCACTGAACAAGTCTAAAGCCCTTTAAACAATGATATTCTCCCAACAGACTACTTCTAAAAGCATGCATCGTCGTGATAAAATAAAAGCAAGAATTATGTTTTCCAATGGCTCTAAATGGCATATATTAATAATATTTTTTAAATGTGTTTCTGTGAATGATTCGTTCTAACATCTATCACTTTCTCATTAAAGCGCATTACAGTGCATTCAAATAAAAAAGAGTTTACAACTTACAATGAAGCTTCAAAATCCCATTTCTTGTCTACAAAAAATAAAAATTAAATCCTTCAATTATATTGTCCAATGCCAAGATTGGATTATTATGATTTTCATAAAACTACATTTGAGAAACTTGATGAAAACAATGTACCCCAGCTATTCATTTAACGTGAATTTGTAGGCATTGAAGCCACGCTAAACAAAGAACATCCGGAATAGATCATTCTAGAATTCGCAATACTATGACTTCGTTGCTTCGGAAGCCTCCGGCGTTATTGTCTTGTAAAAATAGCCACAACAAAAAATAGAACGACTATGTTTTAGATATTTCAGCAATGAATGGTGTAGCTACTTATTAAAATTTCAATATTTTTTTGTATTAATGCTGTGAAAAAAACACATTTCTAACATTTACTGAAGAAATGGCTTTACATGCAATTATTAAAAATTATACACATTACTTATTATGTTACGACTGACTCCCCTGATTACAGAAACCCTTTTTTAAAAACTTCTATTCTCCGGAAAATTGTTAGAAATGAAAATATGCATTATTGGAAAAACGGAGAAACGTAAAATAAGAAAGACAACTTAGATATTTTTTGTTAATACTTTACTATGGTTCATTATATGTTTTTATTACGTTGTTTTCATTACGTTATTCAGTTTTTACGGATATTTAGTCATTAGCTACAAATTTCCAAATTTGTATTTTTAACAAAATTGAGTTAATTTCAATTTTTTTTAATCGAAAACCCGTAATTGCGGAAAGTGGATTACTAAAGTTGCAATATTAAATTAATCATTTTTTTAACTTACTAACTAAAATAACAGTACGTATACGAATTTTTTGGTCGGAAAATCGTCGTTACGGATTTTGGGCCACGAGTTTCATCGCTGTTAAAAAAGATTATATATTAAAAACGGATATATTTTTGTTGGAAATTTGCATGGAAAAAACTTTTCGCTCCGGAATCTCTCGGTCAGTGCACGATATTTTTCTTGCAACGTCATTTTCATAATAATACCTAAGCTTTTAAGTATAAAAAAGATGGTAGATCAATATTGTTCTCATTTCATAATATTATGGTGTCACAAGCAGATGCGCATATCGATTGTCAAAAACAAACATCCCTTTTTGATGAAAGTGAGTTACGAACTAAACCCTACCAAAAAAAAACAAATTTGCATGGGATAAAATAATATAATTTATCATATCGAAATCATCCAAGTCTAATTACAAACGTACCTACTTTTACGTACAACTAAATTTCCCAGGAGATTCTAAACTTAAAATTCTCATTCCATAGAAAAAGATAATGAAGATAAAATATATGTGGTCCAACCAATCGGTATGCAAATATGCCTTCAATTTTAGACGAAAATTTATGAATAAGAAGACCGGTTACAAGCGATGACAATGTTGTAGTTTTTTTCTCCTATAGAATGTTTCAGTATTGTGGAAACTTGATAGCATTCTGATAAAATAGGTTGGGTATTATCAGGATGGTAAGCCCGGGCTTAGGAAAGCAATATAGCAAGTTAAGGAGTTTGCTTAAAGTTCTCCCGCTTCCGCGACACGCATTTTTTTACCACATTATATTAACTTAAGCGCCTCTTTTGTAAAAAGAGCTGCTTCCCTCGAAAGCTGTTATTATTCTGATCTTCGGAAAAGCTTATTCGCTTTTTAACGTAATTATGTGGATCATTTTATAGTTAAGTATGTTTTAAATGTTTTAAAATTTCACCAATAATTTTGTAGGATAAAAAAGAAAACAGTATTGACCATTGAAATGCTATTTTAATATGTGTAATTTAGTTTGTGTTTATGGAGCTTTTTGTGATAATTATTTTATTTTATTGTTTATTTAATTATGTAATAAGTTGTTAGAAATATGAACTGATTTTAACAGTATTGTGGAAAAATTGTTAAGATTTCATTTTATAAAATTTACCGATCAAATATACTTAGTTTGTGGTTAGTTGGAAGAAAAAGATATCGTTATTATATTCAATTATTATTATAACGTCAACTTGTAAGGCAGGCCGCACACATCAGACAAAAATCGATACGAAAACCGGATTGGTTATAATACCGGGGCCACGCCCGTTGTCGGACCGGATTGGACGGCCGGCGCGGAGTAATGAAAATAGGCCACGCCTTTCCGCGCCGGCCGTCCAATCGTTTTTTGTCGGATCAGACAATCGCATGAAAAAATCTGATATTTGCGGCCGGCCTAAGTCGTTCATTGAACAACTTTAATCATTTCAGTGGAAATATGAAATAAACAGACACAGAAAATAAATGGTAGCGGTTTCAATTGGGAGATTGGGACTAACACAGACCTTTTAGTCTTTCCGGGACTGGCACTTACCAACTTAGTTATGTCACCTCATTACATTTCGTCATTTTATCAATCTTTTACTTTTATTTTTAAATGACCTACATTATCTTCAATTGTTTCCATGCTTTCGGCTATCATCATTTTTGGTGTGATCTGAATATATTTACAATGTAAAAAGTGGTTTTTTTTTGGTGTGATGTATGCATGAAAGGGTACGAGCGCAAGCGAGATAGCACGTTTGGGCGATACTATATATTATAATGGAATGCAAGCGTCATCTGTCCTCCTTTTGGTTACGAGCAGCTCCCAAATAAAAATATCAGTACTACGATACTTATACTCTCTTCATTTGCCGAGTAATATCCTGCACACAATAATGAGGCACACAGACGACACATTGCACTTTGTCTCTCATCTTTATCCTACTAATATTATAAAGGCGAAAATTTGTATGGATGTATGTATGTTTGTGACTCTTTCACCCAAAAACTACTGAATGAATTTTAAAAATTCTTTCACTAATAGAAAGCTACATTATTTGCAAATATTATAGGCTATAAGCTCTGGCGTAATGAAATTATTTATTATACGTTTATTGTCCAAATGAAAAGCAAAGCGTTGCTAAGTAATTGTTTGACGTGCGCTGTCATTTCTTTATTTTTTTTAGGTTACTATGGAGATCCCTTTGATAGTTAAAATTTCCTGCTCGTTTTTTACAGAACTGCCTAATGTACAGAGGACTCAAGATGTATGATGAAATGCCTGAAAGCATGAAGAATGAAGAAAGAATGAATGTATTTAAAAAGAAATGTTATGCTCACTGTAAAAATATTTAAATTTATCAAATGAAATGTTACATTGTGCTTAATGTTTATATTCATGTCGTATAAACAAACTCAATAAAAAAATAAAAATAAATATATAAAATAATAAAAATTGTTACACTTTAATGGGTGGCACGCGAGCTGTTTGAAAAATGAATGTAACGGCAAGGAGGGGGTAGATGAGGGGGGGAGTAGCGCGTGCGAAGCCGGGGGCAAAAGCTAGTATAAAATAAATTATTGGGGATAGTCCATATTTCCGACAAATCAGTTCCAATTTTGAAAAACGCAAACAAAATAATTTCCAACAATTATTATAAGCAATAATTATCAGCCTGAAACACTCATTTACATTAAAAAAATCTTCCGAGAAAAGATACACGCCGCCAACGGGACTTGAACCCGTGTCAGGTGCTCTACTACTGAGCTATGTCGGCTTATCTAATACATTTTTTGGTGAAATACTTTAACTTGTCAAATATTAATTATTATTTTTAATTAATTTATTATTATAATAAATTATTTTATAGCACAAAGGGTAACAATTAAGGTTGATCCAATTTTTTGACAAATGCGAGTACTAGTACCTTCACGGACTTTTTTTTATGGGTAGATAATAAATAATAGGTTTTTATAATAAAATGGACCCAAATAAAATGATAAAAATTTCCATTTACGTATCGAAAAAGAGGTAGGTAACGCTTAATAAAATAATGTTTTAAATTTACACGCGTTTACCCCGTACAGGTGTCTACTCGGATATTGCTTATTGAGAGTTATTTTGTCGTTGAAATTTTATTGCAATAAAGTTAAGTTTGATAGAAAAATAGCTGGACAGTCCGAATGTTAAAACTTCATTAACATTCGGACATTGCTTTATATTATTTTTTATACATCTGTACAGGTACCTACCTACCTAACCGAATATTTTTGCAAAAATATTAAATGCGCGTAAGGCCGTTGTTACATTTTGCGTATTTATAATAACCATTCGACGTGAAAGGCGGAATTGGTACCGCCGCCCCGGGTATCATTCATTGGATGACCAATACCTTCGTAACAGGTTATCCCGAGTGGTTTGATACCCGTTGTTTTGAAAAGTGCGATCTATACCGATTGGCAAACTGCTGTTTCTCAGTGACGTTTCGCATCAATCATTAGGTGTAATGCATCAATACACACAATCCCAAGAGCGTGTTATTTTGCGTATTATTAGGTTGATGCATTTTTTTAACTCTAAGTAAATACGTACTCGAACATTGTATTAGTAAATTACGAAAATATATCAGAAGTAGAAGTTTGCAGGGGGAAATATGAAAATTATTTATTTAAAAAAATTGAACTTGAGCAGATTTCTTCTTCTTTTTAAATAATTCGTCGGTAATTTTGTGACTGTTAGACACACACTCCTTGCTTCATTCGCATTCAATCATCGTGCACCCCCCCCCCCTTTCCCTCCCTGCCACCAAGCGATTCCATGCGAGGAACAAAATGCGCGAAAGGCAAAATAATATATTTTTGTACGCTTAATAATGTAGTATTTCTAAGTCTAAAAAATATATAAATCAGCTTCCTCGTTCTGTCTACTGTGAAATTTTTTTAACTTTTCCATTTGATTTGTGATAATTATTCCGAGATATTTAATTTTTCTTTACTGCTTACGTGTTTATAATTTGAGTTACCGGGTGTAATTCAAAGTAGAAATTTTTTTATTTTTTTTATTCGACCGACCTTTGGGCAACTTTAGGTAGATGTTCTGAGAAACTGGTCTCCACTGAGCGATCAGCACATGTGGCTACACCTGACAACCCTTGGAAACGATCTCAACTGAAGGGCTAAACCAGGTTAGGGTAGACAAATATATCAAGTGGGGAGATAAACCTTACTATAGGCAACACGTAAGACCGCATATATATCAAGTGGGTAGACTGATATATAATATACGGTCAATTTAGTTCAATTTTTCAATTCCGGTTACTGAATTACTTATCACTAACTTAAATCTACCTAGTACAATTTGTTTTAATTTTTTAAAGTGTGTTTTGAGCGTGGACTCGATAGAGAAATATTTACCGAAATTTCTGGCGTCCAACTTTTAAAACAAATGTGTGCAGTAGAATAAACCGAAAAAGATGTGAAAAATCATGATGTGTTTCACATAATGACAAGACATGAACCGGTACTGGTCAATTGCCTTTGTTGAAAAAGGTTAGTGCACCAAGGAGGTAGAGCGGTGATTGGCTAGAAATTTGTGACGTAACTTGAAGTCGATTCTCCACCGGGATATTCAAATTTATTGCAATACAATTTTAAAGCATCGAGCGACTCTGAATGCATTTACAAATGATTTATTTATAATACGTTGGTAAATATACTAATAATTATTAAAACTAGCATAGCAGGAAAATGTAAGTAACACAGGAAATTATCCAGGAATTATTTGTCGTGTTGCTTCCACATTAATGGTGTACGTTCGTGATTATTAGCGCCTTTTACAAATGATATTAGGATACTCGTTGTTTGACAAATAATGTCATTTTTATAAATTGAAAGTCTTACGTATCAAATTATCATATCCAGGATTAAATAGGAAAATAGTCTAATAGTCGAATAATAATAAACGGCACATTCAGGAAGGAAATAATCCAAAACGACCGGAGTGTTTATCAGGCACTTTATACAATACATGTAGACAAAGGCAAACTGTCAAGTTGTCTTTGGTTTCGGGTAGAGATGGTTGATATTCCTGTTCCGGTTACATGGAACCGGTTCCTTTACTTTCAATGGAACCGTAGATGTTTTTCTCAAGGAACCGATTATTTTTGGAAACGATTTTTTATGTATTATTAAAAATATTTAAAAACTTTTTTTTTCACAACCTTGTTAAATACATTTTCTACGAACCTTGGGTAAAGGGGTCGGAAAAATTAGAATGCCTTATAGCCTAAAATAACTCTCAATAAAGTTGGTGCATCGTTTATGGGTAAATGTAAGTCGATATGTTATATTATTGAAATTAGATGTTTTTTAATTTATCATAAATTTTCCGAACCAGGGTACCAAGTATGGTCAATCGATATAGGTTTTATCGAAAATGTCCGTAACTTGTCATCGTTCCCGAGCACGACTACAGGCCGCTAACGAACAAACAACAGTTCACAACGACTAAGGTTTCCTAATTTATTTGACGTGAACTTTTATTTTTTCGTTAGCGGCCTGCAGTCGTGCTTGGGAGCGATTTCCGACGTTTTCGATACAAACATCAGGGTACCTATCCTAATGTTTGTAGTTGTTCAGAAAAATTAACAGCTAACAACTAACATCAGAAATGGCTTTAATCAGAAACGTTTCTCAGTGATAAAATATTTGTTGGTATTTGGACGTGCAGAAAAGTCAACAGATGTCGCACATTATAAAAAACTGATCCATATATCCACTTCCTAGATAGAATTTAGTTCGGGATGAATCTTGAAATTACACATAAAGATAGCAGCCAATTAAAATAGGCGTTAAGAAAATGAAGGTAATGTTGCGAGTTCTTAGACGAAGTTTGGTACAGTTAAAATATGACAGAAGTGGATAGGGTCTTATTAGCTTAGTGGTAGAGTAAAACGCCGGCAGCTGTGTTCAATTCCTAGATTCGACCGTATCTTTTTCTAATTTTTCTATTTAAAATTTTCGATTGAGAGTCGCTAATATTTTTTAAATATTTATTGTTATTAGATTATTTATTTTTTTGTTAGAATAACCGTGCTTTTTTAACATTTTTATGAAGACTGTATTGCCATTAATGAAATTTTGTTTTAATTGTTTCACCCAGGAGAAATATTATGAGAATATGGTGTCTCTAAATTTTTCATAAGTGTTGGGATATTCGTTTCGAACACGATGTGTTATTAAAAAGAGATACCTCCTGTATATTCTCCATGTCCTTAGCGAAGGGGTGACAACTCCACGTGTAGCGAGGTAATTGACAGGTTGAGAAAGGTGCCCCGGAGCGACAACCATAAACGTCAGAAATAATCATCCACACGTATAATAATATGGCCTGCAAGACATGCTAGCCTATTTATGTAAAAACCTACATGTCATTGCTAGAAGTCATTGCTAGAAGTTTTTCTTGATATTAATAATAAAAATACAATTTTACTGAATAAACTTTAGGTGTAATATTTATTAATGAAAAACTATGTTACACTCATAGACATCCAAATTTAATAGACGAGAAGATACAGATGAGGGATAAAATCAAAATATGGGGGGACGAAGAGGGGAAAGATGACTGTGATTCGTTAAAAAATCAATCTCGCATTATAATATCATCATTTAGTTCTTAAAAGCAAAATCTGCTTTTGAATGAATAGACCTTTTTACATGGGAGCGCGAATTGCTCGCCACGTTATTAACATATTTGCGAAGTCCAAATACGGCAAAGGAAAGTTCGCCACTTTTGACGAATATTTTGTTGTTATGGTTATTTCCTTTTGGGGTATTATGCCGTGTTGCGCTACCTCCTCCTTTAGCCAACGTTTCGGACAGCGTTACAGTGTCCATCATCAGGGCAGATGAATATTTTGTTGCCATATTTAGTTAAGACACTTTTATAAATGCTTCATAATTTACTTACCCCTGTAACCAGCGACGAACACACTGGAGAACCGCCCACATTCGTTATGATCGACATATTTTAGGGTATAATGTATAGCACAAGCTAACATTTTTGCCGTATTATTTCGTAAAATGTACAATCAGAGCTCGACAAGAATGATGACGTCACATTTTTTTAGATTCAAGCGAGGCTCTCGTAAGCCCAGCCGGTTCCATGGAACCGGTATGGGGAGGGGGAAATAATACGCTTTTATCACTTAGGGCAGGTCTATATATATTCATGGTAATATATGTCTATGGTTACACTTTAATTACCATTCAACGCTGGTACTGATTTTTCTTTTTTTTCTTCTGCCTCGGCTCCTCTCGTAACATTGTGACATTTTTTATACTTACCTGAAGGGTACTAAACATACAATTTTGTTTCACGTAGCTAGGTATTGTTTTGAAATGATAATTTATTTAACACCGTGTGATTTGAAATACAATGAAACGAAAAGCGACACTAAAAAAAGACAAACACATAAATCTGCAGGATTTAGCCAGGGAGAGAATAAGATAGATATATGCGGTGCTTCGTAGCCACCCCAATCTTATCTAGTTTAGTTTTCTGAAAGTTTTACTTCTACCGCGTGCGAACTGCAGACAAAATTATATTAATTATTAAGTACATATAATTTTTGTAATAATATTTATAATTCATGTAAAAGTGTAAGCATAACTCAAAAATATTTATGAATGAATGGGTTTTTTCAGATATAATTACGTTTTACTGAATTTAAATTTTTTAATGAAACGTAAAATTTTTCAAAATTTATTATTCTTTAACGCGTAAACAACCAGTAGTTAATCAGACACACCTACTAACCTGACAATAGGATGCGTGATCTGGGCAACTAGTTTGGGGAACTGTTGATATATTTACTGATTACATTTATAACATTGAATGTAATCCATACCACCACTTAGCTGAATCCTACACATTATTCATTATAGTCGCGTGGGTTGTGTGGTTTTAGTGATTTGTGACGTAATTGTGCTTTAATTTCTACTTAGTTTTATATTATTGTTACGTGTTTTGAAAATATTGTTTAGCATAAATAGTTTTAATTTACTGTTGGTACCTACGCTTTAAAAATTTTCGTATAATTTTTGATAGCTCGCTTTTTTTCTATTTACATGTAGATTTTTTCTGCAAGATATTAATATATAAATAACTTTTTTTTATGCAAACGCCGCAAAAGAGTCCCAACTGCTTCCAACCGTGTGGAGTCTGTGACACTACGGCATCTCCAATAAGGAACTCCAGTGAAAAATATTATGGCTTTACAAAAATATGTTCATATAGACTAATGAACGCTGATTCTGAATATATAAGTTTTATTTCTAAGTTCTAATATCAAAAAGTGCATTTTTAAACGTTTCGTCAAAACACACTGTAAAGATGGTATTATTGAATGGTTAGTGGTTAGTGGTGACGTCAAGCGTCACCAGTCATTGTATTGAAATCTTTGATTATGAAGGTATGATACAAGCCAACAGTATTAACAACATTTCATGTTATTCGTTATTTCATACTGTTTATAGAGATGTAGTTGTTGTGTTTATTGAAACAATATTTAAGCCTAAATAATTCAGTATCAAAAATAGAGGTAGATATCTCTATTAGTTTATCTCCATTATTTAAAATATTGAAAAATTTTAAACTGTGTGAAAAAATTGGATAAAATGGTACAACAAATTACTTTCTAGAGACGGGCAAAGCGGCTCAGTTGAACGAGCCGCTTCACTAGGTCTCGTTCAATGAAAAGATCCGGTTCAGTGAATCGGCTCAATTGAACGACTGAATTAACTTGCTAGTAGCAATTGCTACCCGCTCACTCGTTCGCAAAGATCCGCAAACCGCGAGCAAGTGTGTCCGTAGCTTTAAAGATCGGTCTTACAGAACCGGATCTTACGGATCCGTATGAAGATCCGGGTTACTGAGCCGACTCGTTCGCGAACGACTCTCTTCTACTGCAAGCTTCCAAATCAAAATGGCCGCCTTCGATCAGCTGATCGGCGCAGTATCTTATTTGTGATGCTTTGTTTGAGATAATATTAATTTCAAAAGCTAAAAAAAAAATATTTTCAAACAATTTCTATACCATACTCCAGTAATAATATTGAAAAATATAATAATATAATATTATAAATAAATAATTCAACCTAAATAATGTTTTAACTTATCGAATGGTATCACCTTTCTTCCGCATAATTTTCATACAAAATGACGACATCTGTTGAAAATAAAAATTACTTTTCAGGAGTTTAAGTTTTTTAAAAATTAACCCTCTCAATACCAGAGTTCTTCCTGAGGAACATCAAGGAAAAAAATAATATCTCTTGATTTTATGAACCAAACAGCCCCGTATTTTGCGTATCGCTTGTGAAAGATATATTTTATAAGGAATATAACAAATCGCGTACTGGCAACACCAAATATTTTTGTTATTTCGATTTCAAAAGGCATCTTTGACAGCATTTAACGGTTTGACTCATCTAGGATTTAAAATAGGAAAATAATTATTATATTGTATATATACATGTCTAATCTGGTCGATAAATATGATTTCCATTCAAAAACATTGCTTTTTCATTTTGTTTTTCGCTAAAAACGTTTATGTTCCTGTGGAGGCACATTGGTTGTCGGTGGATGTTTTTTATGGAGATCTTTTTTGGGGCTTTTATTTTGTTTTTCTTGTTTTAATTTGATTCTTTCAAGATGTATTAATTTATTTTAACATTTCCGGTAGAATATAACTTATTATTATCATTTTTATAGATGGCTGTTAGAGGTTTAACACACGATGAGATTACTGTGGCGTTGGAAGGTGATATTTCCGACGTCGAATGTGAGTCTGATGGTGAAGGTGAAGAGGGCTGGCAAGTGGAGTACCTTGAACCAGAATCAACTCTCCAGGATCGTGCAGAGGAATGCAATGTAGAGGCATTGAGCCAAGCTCTGAGAATGGATGTGGAAATCTATGTAAGTACTTTTGTCATTATTTCTTATTGTTATATTACAGAGATTATTGTGTTCGATATTGTTATCAATATGGATCATTGTGTTTGATATTGTTATCAATATGGATCATTGTGCTTGATATTGTTATCAATAAGGACATAGCTGGGTTTTAAATGAAACTATAAAGTATTATTTTTTTCAATTATAGAGTTTTGAAGAGAGGCAGCAGCCGGAGGGAGCAGTGGGAGGCGAGCCAGAGTCCGGCACCGTGCCCCAAGGACAGCCCGATGACGCCACATTGCAACAGTGTAAACACTTTACTTAACGAAATGAAACGATTTCTAGGAATGCACATCATGATGGGTATCCTCAACTATCCGGCATTTCACCTGTACTGGGCGAATGATACGAGACTATCTCTCATCGCTGATGTCATGCCTAGAAATCGTTTCACTAAGTTACGGTCGTGTTTTCACTTGAATGATAACAACACAATGATTCTCAGAGGACACGAGGGCTACGACAAGTTATTCAAAGTAAGGCCGTTGGTAAATGCCCTGCAGGAAAATATGGCCAAGATCGAACCTGAAGAGTTCAATTCTGTAGACGAGCTCATGATACCGTTCAAAGGGAGGAGTAATTTGAAACAGTATATTAAAAATAAGCCACATAAGTGGGGCATCAAAGTCTTCTCCCGAGCCAGTGGGCTCGTCTATGATTTTGAGATCTATACGGGAAAAGGCACTAATGTGGGTGAGAAGAGTGCCCTCGGTATTAGTGGAGACATTGTATTGCGGTTGGTAAAGGGTATCCCTCCAAACCGTAATTTCAAAGTCTCCACTGACAATTGGTTCACTTCTCACGCACTTATGGTTGCCTTGAAATCGGTAGGCATATTAGCCGTGGGAACAGTAAGGACCAACCGCTTGCCTGGTTGTGTGTTTGTGGCTGACTCCTTACTGAAATCCCAAAACCGCGGCTCGTATGATTACCGATATGAGAGGCAATCCAATGTTTTTGCCCTAAAATGGTTCGATCGGAAGCCTGTTCATGTCGTATCATCATATCTGGGACATAACCCCGTGACGGTTGTAAAGCGATGGTCCCAGGCAGATTCAGCACACGTTGATGTGCCATGTCCCGCTATCATCGCCGAGTATAATAAATACATGGGCGGGGTCGACCTTCATAATATGTTGGTGGAATTATATCGCACAGACATTAGGACCAAGAGGTTTTATCTTCGAATTGTGTTTCATTTAATTGACATGAGTGTCGTCAATGCATGGCTGTTGCATAAACGACACTCAAATCAATTAGGTATGAAACACAAAACGTTGATTGAATTTCGTGCGTAAATCGCCAAGGCTCTAATGTCTGCACACGATAACTATTCCGAAAACAAAAAAGGGGTCGACCTTGCTCTTTGGTGGATGAAGCGGGGCCTAGCACGGTAAAAAAACGTGCCCTGCCTGCACCACGTCCAGTAGCTGATCTGAGATATGATGGTATTGGGCATGAACCAACGTTCATGGAAAAGCCACAGCGATGCAGGCTATGCATTAAAATGAAGACTTTTTTAAAGTGTGAGAAATGTGGCGTAGCCCTTTGTCTCCAAAGAGAAAGAAATTGTTTTGTTTTATTCCATCATTAATGATGGAATAAAACAAAACAATTTTAATTGTGTATGATCTATTTTATTTGTATTTGTTTGTCTTATGTTAATGTAGGGAAATGGTTTTGGTAAAAAAAAATATAATTTAGAGTTTTTATTGTGTATTAAAATTATTTTAGCGTAATATTATATTGTAATTTAATATGTTGGTCTTTATAGTTTATTAGTATTGAATTTTGTATATTTATTTTTCATTAAAACAATTAAAAACACTTCAAAATTATGTATGCTTCTTGTACTACCCGTTCTTTGATTTACACCCCCGAAGCCCCAATGTTCTTCTTCAGGAACATGAAATATTTCCAAAACTGTATGATTAAAAAAAATTTTTTTTTGTAAAAATATTGAAAAAAATCACAGAAGTCGAAAACGTAGACAAGCATTTTTTTCAATGGCTGGAAAAATTCTGGTATTGAAAGGGTTAAAACTTTGACAATTATTTTAACTATTAAAACTAACTCTAAAAAAAATATGCAGTTATTTGAGTTAGAAGGTCATATTACATTCATTAAAAAAAATAAAAAAATTGGACTGGAGTTCTCTATTGGGGTATATTTTGAGGCTGGAAACTTTGGGAAGGGAGTGGGAAAGGAATGGTGGGGATCTGGCTTTTGAAATCTGATCACTAAACACGACTTAATCCATTAGAAAAATCAGTAATTTAAATTCTGAATGTTGGTCTTAACACTAGAACGATACTGAGAGTATCTTCCACTCTCGAATGTGCCACAAATATTGCACATATTATTTTTAATGGATAAATTGCGAAATAACACAAATTCAATGCAGCTCTAGTATGAGAGGAATTTCGAGACAAATTTTGTGTCTAAACCCTTTGACCACAAAAGTGTAAACATAATAAATGGATGGACACCCTGTTGATATTTAATTTTGTTAAGATTTCAAATCACTTGCAATATTTACTGTTCTAGCTGCCTGTGCTTGTGGTTTAAAACTTTGGTAAAAAAAATTTATGTGTAAACTTTGAAATCTACGGCAGAAAGCAATCTGCAGTTCACTGACTCCACGATACTAAAACTTGCTAAAACTGCTACTATATTCTACCAACCAGGCAACGCTGCAATCTGCAACAAAACTCGGTACCAATTTGGTTGCAACAGAATGAACTAAAAGTATTTCTGGAGTTGTTAAAGTATTTTTGTTAAGTCTGAAACCTTGCCACATGCAAAATTTCAGACGTATATATAGGAAAACTACGTATATTCAGACTGTTTAAAAAGGTGACCGGACAACTCACAATGAAGCCAACTCAGAAGCACCTCAGAAAGGTCATTAAGAGTTATGATAAAAAAAATATTAAAAAAATTGTTAAATAGATTAAGTTAGGTTAGGGTTACCGGCTATTTTAAAATTATGTTTTCTTAGCTTTTAATGACCTTTCTGAGGTGTTTCTAAGTTGGTTTCATTCGGAGTTGGCATCAGTACCGAATTATCCCTAAGACAGAGTACTAGAGTAGGCAACTGCCTAGGGGCCCCGCATCGGCTAGGGCTTAATTACATTAGGTACACGCATTAAAGAAAACAACAAATTATAATAACTAGGTTATAACCTGTGGTATATGTAATTATCCATATGGTGGATTTTTCGGAAACGTTCGGGTTCCGCCGAACTTTGACGAACGTCTCATGGGTCAGACAGCGGTCTCGTCCGTGGGAGCTCGCCAGAACCATTTTAGCAGCCTTAGTAATCACTCGCTATGTAGACAATAATACAGTACTATTGAATCCATTATACATTGCAATAAAGACGAAAGAACTTACGTGTACATCTCTATTATTATTTGTGGGCTAGTAATGCCACAATAAAAGAACATTACAATTGGCGCAGCCGTATTAAAGAACATTATTGGATTACCAAATTGGATTAAAAAAAAAATTACCAAAGCGGGGAGAGCTAATTCACCCCGAGAATTTTTTCAAGGCTACCTACAGCCGAGGTGGAACATTGGAGGATCTTTTGGGGTTTGTCTGACTGAGAGAAAGGACCGGCAGAACAAACCGAGGATATCTCTGGCTATTCCTGGAGCCACAGTCAGAGTTCTGGAGTGCCATTCCAAGAGTACTCAGAAGCAAGAGGCAGTGGTCGATTTTGGGGCTCAACAGAGCCTTTCCACAATGGTGAAGTTCCAAGGGAGTGCCGAAGGAAGGCATTCAGTCAAGGACAAATAGAGGAAGGAAGACAACCTGGAAACGTTGCAACCGCAATTTCTAAGTTAGGTTTTTTATTTCTTTCTTGTGGAGGATTTGTCTGGATTTTTTGTAATTTTTTTTGTGGGGTAGTATTGTTGTCGTGTGTAGCTTCGCGTGATAGTATTTTTTCTCTTTCGTGAAGATGGAATCGGCGAGAATTCCACCGTTCTCTCACATAAACGGAGATTGGGATGTATTCCAACTCAGATTAATGCAGTTCCTCGTTTTGCATGATGACATTACTGAGATTAAGAAAAAGGCTTATCTGATAAACTCGCTTGAAACGGAGACCTTGACTCTTCTGTGTAACTTATGTTTCCCGATTAAAATCACAGATGTTACGTTTGAGAAGTTAATTGAGTTGCTAAAAAAACATTGTGGTAAATGTAGATCACTTTTTCAAGAGCGGGAATTATTTTTTCAAGCTAAACAGAATCATAACGAATCAATTAGAGATTTTGCCGCCAGACTCCGGGGTCTCAGCACATATTGTCAATTTGGAACTAGGCTGGAGAATAATCTTGTAGACGTGTTTGCAATCGGTCTACTCCCGTGTCCAGTACGGGTAAAATTGTTTGTTGAAGGGCCTAAACTAAACTTTAATCAATTAGTTGAACTTGCAGTGACCGCGAAAGGTCCTGAAGTCGAGTCAGTCAAGATGAAGTTGGAAGTAAATGCGGTAAAGAGATTTGAAAAATCGGCTTCTCCGGCGCGAAAACATAGTTATCGGTCCAATAGTACCGATTCATGTAGGCCAGACAAACAGGTTAAAACCGGTTCATCTCTAAAGAAGTGTAATATTTGTGGGAAATCAAATCATGACACTCGTAGTTGTAAATTTAAGCAGGCTAAATGTTATTCTTGCGGTAGATTGGGTCATTTACAAAGATTTTGTAAAAATAGGTCAGTAAAATCAGTTATGAATTGTAATAATGAGAATATTGAGAATGTAGCTTTTGTTAAGGCAATCAAGGCACAATTGAAATTAAATGGGAAATTCTTCGAAGCGATGATTGATTCAGGTTCATCGGTTTGTGTTATTCCGGAGATATTATTTTGTAAACATTTCAGTAATATAGAGTTGTCACCCGAAACACGAAAAATTTCAGGTTACGACGGGAATATGTTGAATTTTTTTTTTATTTCTTTTTTTTTTATTTATTTATTTTTTTTTTAACGTGAGCTCCACACAGGAGGCCCTGAGGAAAACAATTTCCCTCAGGGCCTATGTCATCTTTGGGGATGCTGTGTGGAGGGTTTTTTAAGGAAAGGAAGGAGAGGAGAGTTCTGGGAAGGAAAAGGGTTTAAGGGGTGGGTAGGAATCTGGGGTTCTGTGTTTTGGTCATCCGCCTCCAAGACCTAGACAAACCTCACCCCATGAACCGTTGAATGTTGTGGCTAATGCAAATTTCAAGGTCGAATATAATAATCTAGTTAGGTTAATAGCCTTTATTGTTTTAACAAACGGATCGGAACTGATTGTGGGAAGGGATTTCATGGAAACCTTTAACCTCAACATTATTTCAAAACAAAATTCTATCAATTCAGTTTCATCGGAGAAAGAGAAAATTGATAAGATTAAAAAGAAATTTCCAGAAGTTTTTGACAGGAAACTAGGGCGATTTAATAAATTCAAAGTGAAGGAAGATGCGAATCCTTTTTTCTGTAATGCTAGACCGGTACCTTTCGCTATTAGAGATAAGATCGAATGTGAACTTAAATCAATGGTGAGGGATGGTATTATTTCGCCAGTGAAAAGCAGTGAGTATGCATCTCCTATCGTTCCGGTAGTAAAGAAAAACGGCGAGATTCGTGTTTGTGTAGATTATAAACGAAGTTTTAATCTTATTACAGAGTTAGAGAAATACCGCTACCTAGGATCGAAGAGGTTATCCACAAGGTTAGTTCGGGAAAAATTTTTGCAAAACTGGATTTAAAACAAGCTTATTCACAGCGATTAATACGCATTTAGGATTGTTTGTTTACAATAGACTAGTGTTTGGGTTTAAATCTGCTCCAGCAATTTTTGCTAGAACAATTGCGAGTTGTTCGCAAGGGTTAAAAGGCGTGGCATTTTACTTAGATGATATTATTATCTCAGGGATCAACAAAAAGGATCTAATGGATAATATCATGGCAGTTTGTAAACGATCACAAGATTGCGGATTATGTGTCAATACGGAAAAATGTTAATTTTTTGTAAAAG
The DNA here is from genome assembly GCA_917880885.1 of Limnephilus marmoratus. Taxonomy (NCBI): domain Eukaryota; kingdom Metazoa; phylum Arthropoda; class Insecta; order Trichoptera; family Limnephilidae; genus Limnephilus; species Limnephilus marmoratus. The sequence continues at coordinate 54,756,508 of OU862906.1, read as the reverse complement.
AGTTAGAGTTTTTGGGGTACACTATTTCCGAAAAGGGAATCCAACCTCAAACGGATAAATTAGAAGCCATTAAGAATGCACCTTATCCGACGGACGTTCATCAACATAAAAGTTTACTAGGATTTTTCAGTTTTTACCGGAATTTTATACCTAATATGTCATCAATTCTAGAGCCAATTCATAATCTTTTAAAGAAAGATGTCAAATGGGGTTTTTCTAGAGAATGCGCTAACGCAGTAGATACGATTAAGAATTTGATGAGTAAAAATACGATTTTGACGAATTACATTCCGCACCTTCCGGTTAAACTTTTTACGGACGCGAGTACTTCCGGTCTAGGGGCGTGTCTGGTTCATTCATTTGCAAACGGTACGTTGCGACCTATAGCATTTGCATCGAGAAGTTTTTAGTTAGATTTAGAGGCTTTAGCTATAGTGTTCGGGTTGAATAATTTTTTTCAATACTTATATGGCAGAGAATTCACGCTATGTGTTGATAATCTGCCTCTGATGAAAATTTTCGGTGAACATAAGAATATTCCAGTACTAGCCGCAAACAGATTGCAAAGGTATGGAATAATTCTAGCAAGTTTTTCTTATAAAACGAAATTCGTAAGATCTTGCAAAAATCAAGCGGATTTCCTACCTCGACTACCTTTAGAATCGTCTGTTGAGGAATTCAGAGAAGATTACGGGTCTGATTTCGTAAGTTTTGTTAGCAATTGTGAGCATCTTGACGTTAATTCGATTATGGAAGCCACTAAAGTAGACACTGTCATTCAAAACGTAATGACTTGTTGAAGGCAGGGGTGGCCCAAACGGGTTAAATGCGAGGAGGAATTATGGAAATTCTGGATAAAAGGAACGAACTTTCGATTAATAAGGATTGTTTATTTTGGCAACATAAAAATTATTGTTCCAAGTTCGTTGCATAAAAAAGTGTTAGAGCTCGTGCACCGTTCACACTTAGGTATTGTAAAGATGAAAGGGTTAGCAAAAGGTTATTTTTGGTGGACGTCGCTGAGCAAAGACTTAGAGAAAATTGTTCAGGAATGTCCAGAATGCGCGTCGACGAAACAATCTCCTTCAAAGAGTCAATTATCGGTATGGCCTAATTCTGGGAAGGTCTGGAGTAGGTTACACCTGGATTACAGTGAGCCGCTGGCAGGGAAAATGTTTTTGGTCGTCTGCGATTCATTCACTAAATGGGTCGACTGTATTGAAGTTCAAAGGGCAGATTCAGCTAATACCATATTTGAATTGAGAAAATTATTTTCAAATTTTGGCTACCCTGAACTCATAGTGTCAGATAACGGAACTTCTTTTACGGGCGAGATTTTCCAACAATTCCTTCGGGAAAACAATATCAAATTCATGTCATCCCCAGTTGTGCACCCAAAAAGCAACGATTTCGCTGAAAACTCAGTGAAAACTACTAAGAATTTTCTTAAAAAACTTATGGTAGGAAATAAATTTCAGGTTGATTACAAGGATAAATTGTTAATTTTTTGTCCGATTATAGAAATACTCCACATTGTACGACGGGAGTCGAGCCAGCAGTTTTACTGTTTGGTAGAAAACTTAGATCTACTTTTGACAGTCTCATTCCGAAAGAGAATGAACGGGTTGTATCAAAACAACATGATTTGGCGAATAAAAATATTAAGTCCATTCAACGTAAACAGACTAAGTATTATGGTGGTGTAAAAACAAGAAATTTTATTGTGGGACAAAAATGTTTAGTTAAGAATTTCAGGAAAAATAATAAATTTATATGGGTAAAGGGAATAGTTACACATAAAATTGGAAAAAAATTATAACTGGTTAAAACTTGTGATTCTCAATTAATTTGGAAACGTCATGTGGACCAGATGAGAAACTTGTCAGTGAGTTGGAGCGATGTTGAGTCAGATTTGCCAGATTCCGCGTCTGATGACACGAGGACTGAGCACTCTGAGAAAGAGTTGTCCAATCTGTGGAGTGAATTAACGGTGTTTTCTCCTGATTTCAGATTTGCGGAGGGAGGAGAGAGGTCACCGGAGGTCGCAGACATGGCAATAACCGATGCAAGGCAGGAGCCGGCAATTTCCAGTACTTCACATAGTCCCTGGTCGGGGAGACTCCGACCAAGATAGTTCCCCACAAGGAAGGAACGGAAAGCCTTCTGATTTTATATAATTTTGTGCATAAAATATTTATAATTATGTGTTATAATAAGAACTTGTGTGAATTATGAATATAATATTTACAGTGTATTTGCGTTATATAGAGTCCTGAAATACTTAAATTATATTTGAAATACGTAGACTGTAGCGACTGATTACAGGGGGAAGGATGTGGTATATGTAATTTTCCATATAGTGGATCTTTCGGAAACGTTCGGGTTCCGCCGAACTTTGACGAACGTCTCATGGGTCAGACAGCGGTCTTGTCCGTGGGAGCTCGCCAGAACCATTTTAGCAGCCTTAGTAATCACTCGCTACGTAGACAATAATACAGTACTATTGAATCCATTGTACATTGCAATAAAGACGAAAGAACTTACGTGTACATCTCTATTATTATTTGTGGGCTAGTAAGGCCACAATAAAAGAACATTACATAACCCAATAAATAACTAATGTTCTCATCATGCACAAATAAAAAAGTCTATAATTAAAACACATATATAAACATAGTTGCATTTTACTTTTCTTTCCTTCTATTTGTAGCAACATTACTTAGTATCTGAAATGATTGAAGGTGCCGTGTGTGGTATATATTGGCGTTTGTTTTGTTTTATTTTTTGCTTTTATTTCTAATTGTATGTTTAAAATATAAATGTTGTACAAGCTTCAGTATGCTATCTGCTTGCTAAAATTCTTTGGAAAAGGTTGTCTGGAAGAGATCACTTTAGTGACAAGATGGCTCATTGTAATGTTTTTTTTAAATAGAGATGTTCGCGCGTTTTTATATGGGATTGATTGGGTATTGCATTCGCAGACTTAGTGGGTAGATATGTCAAAATCCTGAATTTATCCCACCTACCTAATCTTTCCTTCCAAAATGTCACCATAAAAATTATTGCAAGAAAGTACTCAACTTTGGAGAGGTGACGGTGTGCTTTCCTGCTCAGTTCAAAATAACATCTCAGACAGGGCGCATGTATCGTAACCTCTTGTTATAAGAATATTGCGAATTTTAAACAGTGAGAAGTGTACACCAAAACTGGAGATCAGTGAGGCCCCATCTGCAACGGTGAGTCCTATTTTCCTTATTCCAATCTGTGCTTATCTAATTTTTCAAAAGCACAGATCTGAACTATGGACTGACTATCCATCAGGTTTTGCGAGTGTATGTTATTTAATTGTCCCGTATAACTTAGCGATTTCACGTAGTTTCGGAACTGGTCCTTCGAGGGCTGCATAGGCTTTGCTCTGCAGCATTTGCCGCCAATTAACAGTGGAGTCGCAGTTTCGCGACACCAAGATATTTATTTTTGTTTCTTTGTATGTGTCCTTTTATGTGCAATAAATGGTTATTGTATTTCATTCGTTTTTTCATTGAATGGGGTGATGGCATACCTTTCGTAATGTAGTAAAGAACAGATTAATTATGAATAAAATTACGTTTTTGGAACAATTTTGGAAGTTAGAAAAGGGTAAAGTGCAGTGGCGGACTAAGCCCGTCAGAAGCTCGGGGCGGCTAAGTTCAATGAACCCCCCCCCCCCCCTCCTCCCCCTCCTTAGTGAAGTTGACGTAATTTTACAAGTTTTTTATTCAGTTCACACGGGCCTCTTGACTCTGGGGGGGCCTCCAAACGCCTACATATTCCCTTGATCAAATCCTAAACAAGCACACTGCAAAAAAAAAGTTGTTTTTCAATGTATAAAATGTAATAATGTGTATATTTTATGCACCTGTCTCAATGTAAAAAAAAAGTAAATGTTTAAATCAGTTTAACAGGACTTAATTTAAAAATGGAAAAAAAAACTGTAAATAAATAATAAAACAATTTTATTAATAAATAAAACTCGAATTTTCACTATTTTTCTTGCGATTGTTCCAGATTTCAAATACTTTTCCAGCAAGGTGAAGGTTAGGGAGAAGTAGAAACTAGATAAATGACATCCCTGTAGGAAGTAAGCCTATTCTTATTTCAAAATCTAACAACTATAGAATAGCGTGTGTCGCTCTACATAGAGAGAAAACAAATGGCCTTATATTTAAACGCCCGGGGTCTCAAAAGTTTCGTGTGATCTGTAGCTATTCGAAAACGTAAAAAAAATGAAATTATTGTTCACTATTAGCCCGCTAAAATGGCCGGAAGTTACGAAAAAAAAAAATAGATTTCATGATTTGGAAAAAAATAAAACAAAGGGTTCATATTTTATATTTTGTACCAAACTTATTTTTCATTACATAATTACAGTACAAAGAACCAAAAAAAAATTTTTTTAAACATATGTGATGTGTTGGTTAAAAAAATAAAAGGGGAAAATAACACTTTTTCTGGATAAAATCAGAATTCTTGTTGGCTTACTTGTATTCATAAAGTTGAACTTTTTTTTTCATTTTTGTCAGTTATACGCATATTTTAATAATAAACAAACGTTAAAAGTTTAGATTACTGAAAAAAAAAATTATTAAAAATTTAAAAAAAAATGGTTTTAGGTGTGTTTTCTGATTTTCAATGCATTTTAGCGGGCTAATAACCATTTTAAAAAAAAAAATTTAAATGCAGTTCACATTTTCTTTGCAAGACGCAACTTTTGAGACCTTGGGCGTTTCTGAATTCAAAAGTTTAAATAATTGACACACGCTACTATAGAAGCGGTTGATCCGCATGCCTTCATTACTCGAAACAAAACATTAGTTACTTAATCACATCTATTTTAATTTTTCGTCCTTGTTACGCCATCTCTTGGGCCGGCTGGAAGTTACTTTCAAAGATTTTTTTTTGGTTGAACGAGGACTGACTAAAAAGAGTGAATGCCGTTAACACGGAAGTCAAATCATAATTCCAATTGGTTCCTAAATTTATTTTGTTTATTAATTGCTGTAAATTTATAAAATATCTAGGATATATTTGTATTTATTTATCATAATGTCATCCAATTTCACAAAAATGCGTGTATGCGCGTGCGTGTGTGTGAGTGCCACCAAAAGTGAATTAAATACGTTGTCATCGACATCGAGTCTCTCTGCCGAGTTTAAGCCCGGATGCTGTGTAGAGGGTTTTTTTAAGGAAAGGAAGGAGAGGAGAGTTCTGGGAAGGAAAAAAGTTTAAGGGGTGGGTAGGAATCTTGGGTTCAGTATGTCCTGGTCATCCGCCTCCAAGACCTAGACAAACCTCAGCCCATGAACCCGGGCACATCTGCTAAATCACCAAACGTAGCGTACCACTTGGGGTGACCTATGGCAGAGGTGTTGGTTATCCAATAAAGGTTCCCGCCTCCCAAATTAAAATTCCCGAAAACAAAATAGAAATTCAAATAGATTTATTTAAAAACCATATTTTTTATTTTTTTAGATATCCTAATTCCCCTATGCCATAGACAGTAGATTTTCGAACAGATTAAGACTTGGTGCATGCAAAACGAATGTATAGTTTTTTTTTTATATCTTGTCAACCAGGTTAAAAAACGTGTTAAAAAAGTTTCGAGAAAAACGCATTCAAAGTTTTGCTGAAGGATAATTTAACATTCAAACTGTTACAAATGGTTACACATAAAATGCTGTATTTTCGTCAATTTTTCGAATTTGATTGAAAAATTTGGTGGGTGGGTTTCAGAAAAAAAAAAAAAAAATAAATAAATACGAAAGTATTTTTTACAGTGTCTTGGTACCCTGATGTATGACAGTGAGGCATGGAACTAACAAGTGAAGAATGAAAGTAGCAGTAGCAAAGTAGTTATACTATTCTCATGAAGATCTGATGCCTATGTGCGTTAAAACCATGTGAGATTATGTGAGAAATGTGGAAATTCGCAAAGAATGCAAGCTAATATAAGCTTAACGAGTAAGATAAAGAAAGGATAACTGGTTAGATGATTTTGGCATATAGAGCAAATAAACAAAGAAAGTGGTCTATGGTGAATGCATCACGCGAATTTGAAAAGCAGATAAAGTCGTGGACGCCCCAGGAAGACATAACAAGGTCAAGTGAAACAAGTCACCAAATCACCAAGTTGTCAATCGTCAACAACCAAGAATCCAAAGGTCAGAATAACAGAATGGGAGTCAGAATAACAGAAGGGTATGCAAGGGACAATGTATGAATTTGAATGAAGCAATGCCAAGACCGGCCGTCCATCTTCCCTGGCTACACTGCTTAATACATTTATGTATGAAAAGATAAATAGAATGAAAGAAAAAGAAAATGAAAAAAGTTGAGAAACAAAAAATATTCATACAATTAATAAGAAATATAAAAAATAAAAATGATTAGATAAGAATACTAAGAAATTTAGAAATAATGACAAATATTTGAGAGGAAAAGAGAAAGATACAGTTTAGTGTGTTGTTATATGGTATAAATTATCTGCCCGCGGTATACAACGCTTTTGTTGAGTATCCACGAAAGAGTTTGGTGTTTTAGATTAGCATTTTTAGTCACATGAATATCTTTAATATCTTTTTCAATTAAATTAAAAAAATTTGGAGCCAAATTACGGTAATGTCTTTGTCCATAGGTAGTATTTGTCTTTGGAGTCATGTGTTGGTGTCTGTGTCTGTGTCTTGTGTCGTAATTGTGTTGTGCAGTATGATGATTTAGTTTGTCCTTTTGGTAATGTAGAATTATAATTTTGATGTACAGTTGTTGTATGTTCAATACAGCAAAGTCTTTAAATAACTGTATTGTCGGGAATCTATAAGGTTTTTTTGTAATAACTTTAATTAAGGCTTTTTGTGCTTTGTCGAGAGGGTCTATATTCGTTTTAGCAGCACTACCCCAACCAATCATACCGTGAGTGATAATTGATTGGGCTAGTGCGTAGTAAATCGTTTTTAGAGTCTTCATTGGCATTATGTTTCGTATGTTTTTAAAAAAATATATTAGTTTTCTAACTTTACCCGCTGTTTTATTTATTTGTTCTGTTCATCTAAAATAGTTGTCAATATAAATGCCTAAGTACTTTATTACCTGAGTCCGAGTTAGTGGATTGCATTGACAGCTATTTTTGGATGTGCAATCATGTATGGTTAAGCGTATGTATATTGACGGCTAATTCCTCATGCAAGAGCCTAAAGCTCTATGCCCACTACACCGTTCCATACCATGACCGTAACCGTAGCGGCGCATGCAAAAAAGTATTCTTTGTATCGATCAGTATGAAACGCTGCCCAGTAGACCGTTCCGTAACCGACCAACACCGTCGCATACCATGACCGGACTGACGGCGAATTCTCGATGACAATATTTTGCAGGTGCCGGTCTACTCTCTGCCTGGCACGTGACGGAACGGAACGGTATAGTGGGCAGCGTTTCGTACTGATCGATACAAAGAATACTTTTTTGAATGCGCCGCTACGGTTACGGTCATGGTATGGAACGGTGTAGTGGGCAGAGTACCTTTACGTATATTACGGGTATAATACGGTGTTAGCACGTTCTATTGGGCATAGTAGAGCGTAGCGTGTTTATTTCGTGTCTGATACGTTCATAGTACGGTCATGGTATGGAACGGTGTAATGGGCATAGACCATAATCAACCATTTCGAATAACTTTTTTTTTAATTTCTTTATATATTTACCAAGTCAAAAATAGATGTCCTGGAACTCTTTGAAAACATTCCATAGTGAGCAATGATTTTAAATTACGGTGAGTACCTACCTAAAAAGCACCGTAGATTAAATTAATATTTACAGATCTTTTTCTTCTCTTGTACCTATATAAAGACATATTTTTGTCAATTTGTCCTCAGTGAGAATCACACTCATTTGATAGACGAATGCAGACACTTATTCAATTTGGAACTCTTATTTAAAAAAATCAGCATTCCTTCATTTCCCTCACCTCTTTTTAACCTGACACACTTCTCAGTTGTTTTAGAACTTTTTATAATTATATTTGAAAATTAAAAAAATGTAATTGTTATGTTACTAATGTTTAGTTTTAGTGCAGTTGTACTAAAATGAAATCGCCGTACCGTTACGATTACGTATTATTATTTGAACACTTACCGATTCAACAGCTGCAGAGAACTTGTGGTCAGCTAACGGCCTTGTAGCATCAGATTGCATGATGTTCATGGCGTAGGGGATCAAGAGATCTCCGAAGAAATCCGTGGCTTCACGAGGCAACTGAGTGGGCATGTTGTCTATGGAACACACTAGGACTCCTGGACCTTTGAAACTGAAACGAAAAAAAAAGGTTTTATTAAATGACTTTCCAATTTATTTTATTTAAGTAAAAAAATAATCTCATTAAACAAAACTTCCTGAATAGATTATATGCGGAAGGGTCGAAGGGATTTTATACGTAGAACCAAGTTAAAAGTATTTTAAAATCACACATTCACATTGATTTTTGACCACAAATGAACAGTTCTATGGTGCCTAATGGGTAATAATGATGAATCTTTTCCTCTATAAGACACAATGTTTTAATAGTACTTATAAATGTTTTAAAGAGTAACGTAGGTAGAAACACAATGATAATATGTAATATATGCTTCAGCTTCAGAATTGTTTCAGATATGTTAAAATTATGAAGTGTTCCAAAATCTCCAGGTTCAACTTCCAGAATTTAAGCTCTTAAACATCTTATTGACCAAAATCAGTGAGAGAATTTATAAAAAAGTACTATTTATAAATAGGTATCTATGTATTCTATAAATGTACTCAAATTATTTGTTTCCAACGTAATAAACGAGTTCTTTATATTTTGTCATTTAAATATATCTTTTCTGCATGACCTAACCTTTCACGTAATTTTTTTTATTTTTTTTTTTTGTATTTTTTGATAATACTTTGAGCACTTTTGAGATATAAATATAAACTTTCTCTTCGGGCAATGTATTTCTGTAAAATTTTATTTTTAATATCGATAAAGACCAACAGATATATTAAATCGTATTGTGTTTATTATTTTTTTTAGTTTAATTTCTCGTGTTTTTCATGCTTATTCTTTTTTTTTAATTTATTTATGTGTAGTTATTTACTTTTAACCTTAACGCCTTAACCTATGATTTGTCTCATTTCAAAATATGGTATATATTGCATTGCACTACCCCTGCATTCATTCTGGAATAAACTATTATTATTATTAGGTCCTTACATATGAAATTGGCGTTTTGCCGTGCTGGCAACGTTGATCTCAAATATCTTCTCTTTGGTTAGGAATTCCAAATTCAAATTTATACAGCTATTTACTCGTGTATTTGTGTTTCGAAAATTATAATTCATTTATTTTTTCCTTAATTGTTTTTTTTTCTTTGCGTCACTTAGTTTACAAAATGGAAAACTTGAAATATCGCGTTATTTACGAGTACGAGTTCCACCGTGGCACCAGTGCTGCAGAAACGGCTTGAAGGATTAATGATGTGTATGGTGACGGTGCCGCAAAAGAAAACACAGTGCGTTTTTGGTTCCAACGTTTTCGTTCTGGAAATTTCGACCTGCAGAACAAACCCCGTGGACGGCCGGAGACCAAAGTTGATAATGAAGAATTAAAGGCTATTGTGGAAGCTGGTGCATCGCAAACCACGTCCGAGTTAGCTGCAGGCTGCGGTGTTAGTGATAAAACTGTTTTAATCCACTTGAAGCAAATTAGGAAGGTGAAAAAGCTTGAAAGGTGGGTACCTTACGAATTGAGTGAAGCAAATCAACCAACGCGCGTTAGAACGCTAGACCACACACTGCACAACAGACGGCTACCAAATTAGAGGAGCTTCAATTGGAATGTCTAAGATATCCACCGTACTCTCCGGACCTTACCCCAACAGATTACCATTTTTTTCGAAATTTGGATAACTTCTTGCAAGGTAAAAAATTCAACTCCAATGGGGCAGTCCAAACCGCCTTCAAAGATTTTTATTGATTCCCGTTCGGAATGGTTTTTTTAGTAAAGGGATCGATGAACTACCTATGAGATGGCAAAAGTGCATAGATAGCAATGGTACATACTTTGATTAAATAAATATATTATATTTTTAAAAAAATCGGCTTTATGTTCCTCCCTTACAAAACGCCAATTTCATACCTAAGGACCTAATATTATTGATGATACCCCAGTAGATAGGGCTTGACTAAATCCCTCTTCAGAACAATATTATTTGCTATGGTATAACGTAAGTGCTTATATCATTTCTCAATGCATCATTGTGCTTCCCATCAACCCTTCTCTAGATTGGCCGGCGGCGCTCCCGTAAAGCCTTTTGAACGTGGTTATTATTGAATATGCAACGATTTACGGTAATTGGTTACATCTCAACAAAAATAACCGCACTTACTATTTAGCGAAAAATTGCAAATTGCAGCCAGCCAGCAAAATGCTTAAAACAGTTATATTTTTTCTGATTATCACAAAAAAACCATTTCCTAAATATCTCTGTCAGTCGACCTAAACTGTTTTGTTTTGTTTTCATCAATGTTGTAATTTTTTCGTTCAAAGCTAAACGTGAATCTTGGATGAAAGCAATATTCATTCTTGTTTTCCTTTAAGCCTTCCGGTGCCCAGCTTTTGACAGAAGCATCCGTTAAATGACTACAATTTCGATAATTCTCGGCGACTTTTACCTACATGCTGCCTCCAAACTTCTTTAGATCGTAACCCATGCGTGATCCGTGGACAATATCTATGTCACTTTCCTTATAGCGACGCCATCGTATGATATTGCAAACCCATCGGCAATTTGTTAGCCCTGCTACGTCCCCAGCTAAGTCTAACTTAGTCCAACTTAGAGGTTGTGACAGTAACATCGGCTACCCTTCACTCTTTTGAAGTAGGAAGTTATCCACCAATATATTTAATAATATTCTATGAGAATAATTTGGGTAAAAAAAACGACAACATATCGTTCAATTGCGTTTAAAAAAAATTCAATCCAAGTATACATTCAGTTTAAATCCATGAAAAATACACAGAAAACAGCCAACTTTCAAGAGCATGATTTTTTTTTTAATGTGGATAACTCGCAAGAGTCCCAGCTGCTCCCGTCTGCAGTTGGTGATGGCATCCCTAATGTCTAAGGCTGAAGATAGTGGGGAGCGGGAGGAGATGGGGAATAAGAAGGCAGGGAAGTACCTGGCTATTCAGATCTGGTCACCAAACACGGCTAAAACCATTTCAAGCAACGTTTTAATTCTAAATAGTCGTCTTACACCAGGGCGATACTGATAGTATCTTCCCCTCTTGAACGTGCCGCAAATATACTATAAATTATTTTAAATAAATCAATTGTGAAATAACACAAATTAATCAAATAAAATTTATTTGCCCACGCCGAGATTCAATCCCGCAACCTTCGGATTGCGATTCATTAGTCTTACCCCCCGACCACGGAGGCAAATTTATTACATATTATATTTCTAATGTTGTGCATATTTTATTTAAATTACGTTTGCTCCTGACTTATTGAATTGTGTGTTGGCCAGTTTCTTTCTGCAAAACTACCCATAATTTTAATACGAACTAGCTGTGACCTAAAAGTATGCAGTGTTTGTATGGTACCGGAAGAAAATAGTCCATGACGTGACTAGCGGCACGTAGCGGGCTAATTGGATTATATTGTTGAAACATCATTTATGCATGCTTTCATAAATACCCTTGGGACAATCTCCCTTGCGTATACAGCGAATCTTTTATAAAATATTTCATTAAAATACGCTACCCTATTAATTATGTAAGATGCTTCAAAGGCTTGCTTGAAAGTAATTTAAATTGCAAATAAAATTATTAACAAAGCGCCGTTCTTGTTTTGATTTTTCTATAATCTTCAAACGTTACATCACGTTCTGGGCTCACGATGATTAACCCCAAATAAAATCATATCCACATTGTGATGAATTACATTAATCAACAGTGAAAATAAGAAAATATCGTAGCTTCCCACTTTAATTCAAAAAGAAAATACCAATTAATTATAAAACAGACACACCTGCGACATCTACCGGTTCAAAGTAAATTGAATTCTTGTTGACGATAGGGATCTACAATTAAGTAGATTGAGATGAGTATTAATAAAAAAACCACAGATGGTATTAAAAATCGTCACGAGGCAGGGAAAGACCCTTTCTTAGGCGCGATAATAAACACAAAGAATGATTAACCAATCACAAAAGTGGAGGGCGTGTTCAGATTTTGAACAAAGAAATGGACTTTGAACTAGGCAATTAATCAGAGATTTATGAGAAAAAATATCGTCATCGACCGAAAGATCAATACACTATAATGTAAACAGGGTCTCACGCCCGGTGCATCAGGTACAATGACCCTAGATTTAAGATATACAATCAGTGCAATGAAGGTGTTGACGACCGCCGTTAACGAACAAATTAATCCATATTATTTTGGAAAAACTATGCAAGAAAATAACAAGAAAATTTTAATAAGAGGAAAATTAAAGAAAAGACGTGCAAAACATAAGAAAAACTACTGTAGGGATATTTAGTTGTATAACGAGTACATAGAAAGTCAAGGAGACCAGATTAAGAGAAAAGCGTACATTTAACATTTAAAGGGAAGAAAAACGCTGGAAATTAGGGATGTCACTTTTAGATGAAGCAATAACGTCAAGGGAAACGATTTGGAAAGATAATCTAATGAAAAAAATGGACGATTAAACGGAAGTGTTTATTGAACAATATAAGATTTCGACTTAATTTTGCGTTTTCAGACGAGTTTAAATAGATATCGTTATATATTTGGAATAGGGTGATCATTCTAGTTACATTGCGATAGACAAAGTAAACGAAAAGCATTGTTTTACGTCAATTGTTTGAGGAGAATTCTATGAGAAATAAGACAGACTGCAAGGAAAAATGAAACATTATTTGAGTTGACGACCTCACACATGGTTCTGTTATTTAAACAACCAGAAAAAGAACATGGTTTTAGGCGATTAAACCCATTTAATGGCTTTTTGGACGATAAAAATCATCATTGGTCATATGGACAGTTTACTTTAACTAAAAACGATTAGATTTTATTACCCTCGAATAAACGCTGAGTTATTGGTGAGTACATCGAAGTCCAGACCTAAACACATGTCAAATTTTAAATTAATGTGGATTTCGATGAAAAAGGAACGGAATTTGTGGGATGAACCATATAACGTAATAAAAAATGACAGGAATTTAAGGGCCGAAGTGGGAGTATCTCCTATAAAAATGTGGTAAATGATATATTAATTAGTAACAAATAGAAAATGAAATTTTCTATTGAGGCAGCAAACATCGAAAAACGATACGGATATCAGAGTAATGTACGGTGGAACTATGGGTGAATTGATAAGGCCAAAGAAAGCAAAGAAAATCTTAAATTAACAATTAATAAAATAAATACGGCTGGAAATATAAAAAATCATATAATTGTGGAAAGCTACATGAGAATGAATGAGGAAAATCAAAGGAAGAACATCGTGAATAAAAGGGAAATAAGAGAAAATATGAAAATTCAAGTCTACGACATAAGTAGAGACAATACAGTTTAAAACTGAATTGATCCATATAGGTGGCGTGAGAATAAGAAGGAATTTAGAAAAAAGAAAATTGGAAAATGCATATTAAAAGTTTTGGCATGAGTTTGTTCATGTTCTGGTAGCGATAAACAAAATTGAGAATTATGTACAGTTTATTGAAGACGTACCTATTATATTTTGAGGAAAAAAGAGATACGAAAATCATGATATTTGAGCTAATTTTGTATGACCAACAGACAAAAGGAATGAGGGGCATTTTGACGTAATATCGCCGGTCCGATCCTGGAAAAATGTTAAACGAGATAGGGCATGAACAAAGTCATGAAAGGTGGACCTAACGACAGTTAAACAAAAATGACAGAATCGATATATGAAATCTCGAGTTGTTAGAGATTAAATTCGTGGATCAAAGATAGCTTAGATATGCCATTCTAATCCTGAGAGGGGTTTAAAAGACAGGACTTAGTGATTTTTCGGGAGTCATCGGGGGTTTTGAAAAGCGGAAGTTTGTGAGGCGTGACGATACGTTCGGTAATGTACTGGTGGAAAAATTCTAATTAGTTAGAATCACAGGACTTAGAAAAATTTCATATTCGAGCCAGTGTCTTATAAAGATTTAAAGAAATTAAAATCAGTGGGAATAGAAATAAAGTTTACGTTTTGTTTAATTGTGAAAAGTTAAAAAGTTCTGTAATAGATACAATTTGATTAGTGGAAAATTCGGTTTTTATAATCAATAAATATCATATTTTGGGACTTAGTAATTTCGCGACAAGTGTCGGTGTGGTAATTAAATAAAGTGATGTAATAATAATAAAAATTAAAAAGAAGTTATAAAAATTATGTGCGTTCAGTTTAAACGGAGAGAGTTCTACTAAATATCAAATATTTATATTAATGATTTAAAAATAGTAAAAATTAAAAAGAAGTTATAAAAAATTTATGTGCGTTCAGTTTAAACGGAAAGAGTTCTATTAAATATCAAATATTAAAATCAATTAATTAAAAAAAAAAATAGTGCAATCAAAAGCGAGATAATAAATAAATAAGTGCACCCAATTAAATGGAAAAGTTCAACGAAAATCTTTAAGTAAATTGAGTGCTTCAAATTAAGTGCTAGTCTTTTATTAATTAAAGAAAAAAGTTGGTGTAGCGAAATAAAAATAAAAACCAGTGTTAGTTATCATAACGGTGATAGTTCCTTAAATAAAGTGCAAATCGAACGTAATAATTTATCACAGGATTAATCTAGTGTTAGATAAAGTAATAACAATAAATATGGACTTTGGAATAAATAATACAGATGATTAAATTGTTGTTAAATAAGATTGTGGTAACCTAATAATAATTATTATTTCGGAAAGTTTGAATAAATAGTGAAATACGTTATCTTACTGCAAAATAAAAGAGTTCGGTGATACAAGAATTAAATAATAAAAATAAATTAAATAAATAAAAAAATAATAAAATAAATTTGTTAAGTTAACCAACGGGTTTTGAAAATATAATACATTTTGATTGATAAAGATTAGTCATCAATTAATTCAGTTTAGAGTCAACGCAATAGTGAAATAATGAATAAAGATGATTAATCTAGGTTTAGTTAGACAATAGCTGAATTAGGTAGAAAAAATATATAAAAGGTTTGTCGTGTTGAACCCGACAGGAGTGGACCTTGTGGGGTAAGTCCTTACAAAGTATAAAAATTTCTAGAGACATGAACGAGGCAGAGGGCAGCTGATCGTCGGTATATAATTTTATATTATTATAACAAAATATTATTTGCTTAATATGTGATATGTACCTATATTAAAATATTATATATATATAAAATAGATATATTTATATATATATATGTATATATATATATATATTCCAAGAAAGTTTAATCAAAAAGAAACACACTTATATTAAAAAGTAAAGGTATCGATCTCGAATACCTATCTTTGCATTTATCCGTAACTATTTAAAATAGTTATGTGTTTGATAAATTTCCAAGTCAAAGTTTTGTATTTATTTAGTATATATACTATTTATTATAACTTCAGCTAATATAAAATGATCAAAAAAATGAGTTATGATATTAGAATTTACCTCAACTATAATAAAATTATATATATATCTGTGTATTTATGTATCGAGACAAAGTATATGTATGCATTATGACTAAATTTATCGGGGAAACAAATTAGACATTTGCGAGAAAGAAATAACCATTATTGAATTCGGAATGTTTAAAGGTAAACAAATGTCACGCGTTCTTGGATCTAGGTCACGAGGCCAGTGGGAATGTTGACATAACTAAAATTGTTTATAAAACAACTCGGTCAGTAGGGCACTGTGTTGAATGCTTTAGGAAGATGTCAATCTTAGGATAGGGCAACACCATAACGTTGCGCAACTATATATATAAAAAAAGGGGGTTAAACACAATCTTTAATTTGAACTTGAAGAGATATTTAGGATTGAACAATTTGAAAGTAATTAGATTTATTATAGGCTAGTCAAATAAAAGAACTTGAAGAGTATCATTGAACATTTGAGAAAAATTTTATGGATTAACTACTCTCCTAGGTAGCTAATAGGAACATCAAACATTTGGAAAATCACGGGTTAGTTTAGGAGTGTATTGAAGAATTACATGGAATATTCGAGGAGAAAATTATAGAACAATTACTCTCGTAGGTATCAATCATTTACATGAAACAGTTGACAAATCACGGAATAGTCAAATATAAGAGTATTGAAGAATTACAAGGAAGATTCGAGTAAAATTTTGTGGGGTAATTACTCTCATAGACATCAATCATTTACAAGAAGCAGTTGAAAAATCACGGGATGGCCTAATAAAAAGTATCAATCAGTTACATGAGACAACTGGAAAATCACGGGATAGTAAAAATTTTACCAAAAGTTGAACCTTGGGGAAAAATTTGGAAAACAGTTCAACAATAGGAGGCAGTGGTCGCTCTTAAATACAAGGGCCATTAACCAAACACATAATAGAGATAGCAATCTCTTAAATAAAATTGCCAACCAAACAAAACAAAAAGCTTGGAGTTTTGGCGAATCTCCAGAACATATCGCCAGATAATTGCTTATTATACTAGTATTTATTAATATTTCCCACTCTTGGTATGTATATATTCGGTCATCGGTTAAGGTTTTGTGCAGAATTCCTTCCCACGAAATCCGAGCTCGGAATATAAGACTAGCTAGTTTTATATTGTGAGTTATAATCCTACCCAAACGTATGTTTACATATATATCTTTTTATGTACTGTACATTGGATAATGTGGACCCGCTTACAGATAGCGTTTTAGACTCGACAGAGTTACTCTCACATCATCTCTTGTACGTAGAGGGAGGATTCACGACCCGTAACTCTGCAAAACACCGTGAGTATATGATTGCACATAGGACGAAACCGTTTCGCCCTAAGTAAATAGTAGACCTTGGAGGAGTAGGAATTTGGGGGTTTCTAGGCTCGGATGACGACCTGGAGGCAGTGCATGATGGCAAAAGGAAGGACGGTTAGGACGCGATAACTTAGGTATCAATTAACCGATCCGCGCCAGAAGATTGTGCGAATTTCTAGTAAGAATCTGATCACCTGGTTTACTTGTAGGAGGATAAGAGCCAAATTTTCGGCAGAAAAAGGGTATTCTGAGTTCGTCTAATATGCAATCTATTAATTACATTAACCTACTAAACCCATCTTTATATGTACCTTATAGCAGCTGAATCGGATTGGAGAGATGACATGCAGATACAAAACAATCATAATCAAATTTACTAACAATTAACCATTTGAGTCATACTTAATTATTTGTTCAATTAAACATGCGTAATTCGATTAGTACAGGTTATTTACGAGTTCGTTAGGATGTAGGAAAACATAATAAGCGACGGAGGAAAGTTAGCTCATTTAGATGAATTATTTAAAGTTAGATTTGCAAGGGAGAGACCAATACAGTTTGAAAATCAACGCTCTGTCTAGAATCAAGAAGTTACCACAAAAATGAAAGTAATTAAAGTCCCATATCATAAATCAAAAAATTACACAACGTTTGATGGAGTTTAATTACAACATAAATACGAAAATATTTACGTTCAAGGTCGTAAATAACGTATTAATTAGTTAAGTACATATATCTCTAAAGGTATATAGTGCAAGGGAGCTTTAAGTAGCTTTCTGTAGTTATCAAAGAAAATAAGGGTCCAATTTTCATGAAGGCTTGTGTGACGTAGGGAAGGAATTTTCCATCCCTACTACACACATGCAAAGCCTTAAAAATTTAAATATCGATCAGAGCCAAAAGAAAAGTGCAAGAAAACAGGAAGGGTTGAAAGAATTCCAAAAATATTTATATATTTAAAGGAATAAAAGGGGGAAAGGAGAAAAATTATTACGACTGGTGCCAAGTGCCCAGGAGTACAAAAATAAAATAAATCAGCATCAAAAGATAATATTATCACAACATGTAACCTCATACCTAATACTATTGATCTCCTATGTTTCTTGCTTATATATTAATCTTATATTATTGACTTCTGTGCTTATTGCTAACGAGGCAAAATTCAGTTCACATCGACTTTCCACGATAGTTATAAATACCTACCCTTCTTTTTTGTGAGAAGTGAAGTAAATAGGTAAATTTTTCTAACTGAAATTTGTTTTCGTTTACATTAGCTCCACAAAAGAAGCCCAGAGAAAAATCATATCCCACAGGGCCTATGTCATCTTCGGGAATTCTGTTTAGAAAAAATGAAACGAGGTAAAACCTGAAAAAAATAAGACGAGGTATCTGTGGATTTCCTATAGAAATCCGAAAGTTTCATGTGGTCAGAGATCAACTGTATTTTTATTTACGGTAGAATAGAAAGGAATCAAAATCACGTTTTGTGAGAAAATTATATGAGTGAATAATTAAGCGTTGTCCTTAGTTTCTGCTGTACGATTCAAGTCAGGATATATCAAACTTTCATTTCCCGTGTCAAAAATTACATTTTGAAATTTGTGAGAAATACAAAAATATTTTGTACTTTGTATTTGAGACATGCATTTTTCCTCGTACATCTAACTGGGTCACTGGAGACCTGTTCGAAGGTATACAATAGCACACAGGTGATTTTATATCATTTCTACCTTTGTGCACATGACTCTTATTGTATACCTATAACTGACCCTATAAAATAAGAGCAGGAAATGGGCTCGCATTGAAATTGAATCTCCGGAACACGAATTCGCAACCCTAGTTAATCAAAATAAAACTCGATTTTTTAAATAATGTTGCAGAAAATCTTCAAAATCTCGTAATAAAATAATTACGAGACTATAAATGCAGTATCACTGAAAGAATATTAATAATTATTTATTTATTTGAGACAAAACCAGAAAAATTAAGCATGTTTGTAGTTAAAGTGAGATAGTTCGGCAAGACTCCGAGACGAGGTAAGAGGGTCAAATATTCTCCATAAGCGGCTGCTTGCTTTCATTTTTGTGTTTAATATTTTTTCAGTTTCATTTTTCATATTTTTCATGCCTATTCGGTTTTTATTTTACGTATGTATTTGTTATTTACTTTTTACATTTTTTTTTTGTTATTTCGAAATATGGAATGTATTACATTTTACTGCCCATTTCATTCTGGAATAAATAATAATTATTATTATTTTGATCTCGCTTAAAAATACATTAATTTATTCACGGGTTTCAATTTTGAATAATGAGTAAAGCCGCAGTCAATCAGATGCAGAACGGCCGTGGTAATGTAAAAAAAGTTGCCCTGTTGGTTTAATGGTCAGAATACTTTTCGGTATCTCTAAGTTGTACGAATTACTAAATAATATTGCGTGCGATAACTTGTGGAGAAATCATTTAGTACCTTTTATTTTCTTAGTTTCTGTTGTGCGATTCAAGTTGAGATATATTAAATAACAATAATAACAATATTTGGATGACTTATAAAGCGCCCTTTTTATGAAAAATCACCTCAAGGGCGCTGAACAAACTTACAATATATTTCTAAGATCTATAAAACTACAAGCTAGACAAACAATTAAAAACAACCTATGGCTAAAAATTGCATCCACCAGTTCATTGATCACCGATACGAAAATATATGCACAATGTTTTGACCAATGAACACGATGCTGCCTAAAAATGAATTTTAAACTTTCATTTCTCATGCCATGAGATGAGTACGGTAGTAGTTTATTTAGCAAGCAGAGTATTGGAACCAGACGCTTTAACCAGATATTAAACTTTCATTTCCAATGCCGAAAACGACACTGTGAGATGAGTACAGTATTAGTTTATTTAGCAAGCAGAGTATTGGAACCAGACGCTTTAACCAGATATTAAACTTTCATTTCCAAAGCCGAAAACGACACTGAGAGATGAGTACGGTATTATTTTATTTAGCAAGCAGAGTATTGGAACCAGACGCTTTAACCAGATATTAAACTTTCATTTCCAATGCCGAAAACGACACTGTGAGATGAGTACAGTATTAGTTTATTTAGCAAGCAGAGTATTGGAACCAGACGCTTTAACCAGATATTAAACTTTCATTTCCAATGCCGAAAACGACACTGTGAGATGAGTACAGTATTAGTTTATTTAGCAAGCAGAGTATTGGAACCAGACGCTTTAACCAGATATTAAACTTTCAATTTAAAATAAAACAATAACTTTGTAAACACCACTTTTATTTAAAAATTAAAAACAATTAAAAACAACCTATGGCTAAAAATTGCATCCACCAGTTCATTGATCACCGATACGAAAATATATGCACAATGTTTAAAGTGGTGTTTACAAAGTTATTGTTTTATTTTAAATTAATAATGTCACATCACAAAGTATCCGCTTCATATGAACAAAAATTAAACTTTCATTTCCAATGCCGAAAACGACACTGTGAGATGAGTACAGTATTAGTTTATTTAGCAAGCAGAGTATTGGAACCAGACGCTTTAACCAGATATTAAACTTTCATTTCCAATACCGAAAACGACACTGTGAGATGAGAACGTTATTAGTTTATTTAGCAAGCAGAGTATTGGAACCAGACGCTTTAACCAGATATTAAACTTTTATTTCCAATGCCGAAAATGATATTGTGAGATGAGTACGGTACTAGTTTATTAAGCGAGCGGAGTATTGGAACCAAACGCTTTAACCAGATATTAAACTTTCATTTCCAAAACCTAAAATTACATTATGAGATGAGTACGGTATTAGTTTATTTAGCAAGCAGAGTATTGGAACCAGACGCTTTAACCAGATATTAAACATTCATTTCCAATGCCGAAAATAACACTGTGAGATGAGTACGGTATTAGTTTATTAAGCAAGCAGAGTATTGGAACCAGACGCTTTAACCAGATATTAAACTTTCATTTCCAATCCCGAAAACGACACTGTGAAATGAGTTCGGTATTAGTTTATTAAGCAAGCAGAGTATTGGAACTAGACGCTTTAACCAGATATTAAACATTCATTTCCAATGCCGAAAATGACATTGTGAGATGAGTACGGTATTAGTTTATTAAGCCAGCAGAGTATTGGAACCAGACGCTTTAACCAGATATTAAACATTCATTTCCAATGCCGAAAATGACATTGTGAGATGAGTACGGTATTAGTTTATTAAGCCAGCAGAGTATTGGAACCAGACGCTTTGGAGGCTTGACCAACAAACGATCAAACTGGCATTTAGTATTTCACAAAAATACTGTTAAATTACACCATATTTTCACCGAAGTACAGCTTGTTGCAATCCACGATAAAATAAAGTGGAGTAATGAGTCGCGTTATTTAACAAATATTATATGCCAGCGTTACTCTTCGAGAGCGGTCAGCAAATGGGGGAACAATTTAAATGTCCCGTCACGCCGATCCGAAATGAAATTGTAAGAATAAAGAGAAACTGTTGGGGTCGCTTCATCCCCCCACCCATCCCCCCCACCACTCCCCACCACTCTGACAAATTGCCCAAAAGTTTCCAACTTCCTATTCGCAGCAGCAAGATAGCCGACCGGGCCAGGGAAACTAAACTTGTTCCACCGATAAAACCCGAGTTTTTACCGTGCCTTTTGATATATCACTCTTATTTCAGACCCCGCGATTTAATATATCAAACGTAGCGACTCACTAAATCTACCCACGCCCCCAAAGATGAAGAAATGTAAGCTGTAGTACTAAATTCATAAATTAGAACAAAAAGGGAGTGCCTTAAGGACCAGAAAACAATGTATTCCTTAAATTAAACTTCACATAAAGTAAATTTTAATCGAATTAATCTGATTAGAATTCGTCATAATTTTACAGGAATTTGGTCGATAATGTAGAGCCGGATGGCCAAAAGTGTAACTACCCGACGTTCAAAAATTTTATTTCACATATTGCGAATCTGGAGAGATCCAAGGGTCTCACCCATCCCCCCTCGTCTGGGGTGACCTATTGCAAAGGTGTATGTTATTCAATGAATAGTTCTCGATAAGTACCCATACATGCCACCCTATTTGCTCTGAGAATAATCATTAATTCCAATTCATCGTAATAATATTAAAATAACTAAGGTGAAAAATATTCCCGGGTTAGAATAACCCAACAATGTTTGAAAATCTCCTACTACCACCACAGAAAGCCAAAAATGTTGCATGTGTTGTGATGGAGGACTTAGCCAGCAGAGGAATCGAACACGCGACGCCCGGGTGGGACCCAAGAACGACGCCCACTCAACCACTGACCACAACACTCATCTCAACCACTGTTAAAAAACAAAACAAATATGTTTAATAATTTTTGGAGCATACTTTGCGATTTTTTCCTTTCGAGGAATCATATAATTACCCTTTCGGCTCAGTGAATATATAGATAGTATGTTCAAAAATAACATATAAATTTAAAAATAACTAATTAACGTGCTTAAAAAAATGTATTTAAAAATGTATAATAATAAATGTTAATAATTACATGCTAAAAAATTGTATTTAAATGGTGAAGAAGCAATAAATAACAAAGTGTTCAAGGAAAATGTGTTATAAACCGGATAAAATTGGGAATTCCGGGCTTTATGTTCAAGTATGAACACTTTTTTTAATACTTTCCATGTAAAATATATTTATTAAAAATTTAATTCAAATTAAATTTGATAACAATAAGTTATTATCAAGTACCGCAAGTATTTTAGTATGTATTTTTGTTACAGCTTTTTCGACTTACAAGGTCATTTTCAACATTTCAGCAGTTTGAAAAGTCGAAACAGCAGTAACAAAAATACATACTAAAATACTTGCAGAACTTGAAAAGAACTTTTCATTATTAAATTTAATTTTAATATATTTTTTTTCAAAATTAAATGAAGTTCTACGAATTAAACACAAAAACTATTTATGAAATATATTTAATTACATACCACTGCGATAACTGTAAATATTTTAATACAAGTTCCCGTTTAAGTTAAAACTATTATTTTGGTTTATGCTGATATGTTAAAAAATTTAAACACATTTTAATATCACTTTAAACTATTTGCATGCTGTGTAAAGCTCCCACGGGTAATATTTTATTTAACGGATTGCTGAAAATATTACCAAGTATTATCATTATGGATTATGGTGAAATTGCCTTTTTTCCTAATAGTTGGCTAACAAGATGGCTATAATTAAATGTAGGTACTGAAAATACCAAAAGCCATAAAATATTTTTAAACTGGCGGCGTATGGATTCTATTTTCATAATGATTTCGACAGTTGTTAATAAAATGTTTACAATGTTTGTTTGTTTATATTTTTTTAACAAGTGTCATTTTGTAGAAGTTAATAAAAACTGTTTTATTAACCATTTCAAAATTATTTCTCTAATTTACATTACATTTATGAAAAGGTATACACATTTCATCAGTTCTCTATTTTTTAATTACTTTGCATTTTTGATTCTCACAAATGACATAAATCAGTACATTTCACCATTTTTATTTTTTTTAGCCGCTGTGCGTTTTTGAAAAAGGTATTATAAAACGTTTCTCAATCTCAATGTCAGTATTTCTTATTAAATGAAACACGTTGTTTTATTCAGGAGACAGCGAGAACTGATATTTATTAAGCTTAGAAACATAGACAAAGATGACATTAGTGGTAGGTACTTTGATAACTAAATAACACCCCCACTTATCAAAATAACGTACATAATACCCATATTACAACAAAGGTATATAATATAAACATGTTAATTCTTTACATCCTGCATACCCAACAATTGCATAAAATAATAATGCTTGGTACTAGCCAAACCTTTTGTAAATAGATCTGCTGGCATTTCAGCTGTTTCCAAGTATTTCAGTTCTACAATTTTATCATTAATACATTCTTTACAAAAGTGGTGTCGTATGTCAATATGCTTAGTTCTTTTATTATAGCTATTATTTGAAGACAACTTAAGTGCACCCTGATTATCATTAAATAAGGATATGGTGTATGACTTATTGTTTATTTCTTTTAACAAATTACTTAAATAAATAGCTTCCCTACAAGCTTCGGCTACACCAATGTATTCAGCTTCAGTGCTCGAAAGAGCAACTGTTTTTTGTTTCTTAGCCTCCCAAGAAATAACACATCCAGCTAAAATATAACACAAACCTGTATAGGACTTGCGATCAATGATGTTACTTCCCCAATCTGAATCAACAAAACCCTCTAATTTTGAATTACCACATTGACTATATTTTAATCCAAAATGCTTTGTTTTCTTGAGATATCTTAAAATACGTTTAGCGTATAACCAGGTTTCCTGGTTATAGCAATTATTAAATTGACTCAGAAAACTTACTGTAAACGCTATATCAGGTCTGGTTAATACTCCCAAGAAATAACACATCCAGCTAAAATATAACACAAACCTGTATAGGACTTGCGATCAATGATGTTACTTCCCCAATCTGAATCAACAAAACCCTCTAATTTTGAATTACCACATTGACTATATTTTAATCCAAAATGCTTTGTTTTCTTGAGATATCTTAAAATACGTTTAGCGTATAACCAGGTTTCCTGGTTATAGCAATTATTAAATTGACTCAGAAAACTTACTGTAAACGCTATATCAGGTCTGGTTAATACTGCTAAATACATAAGTCCACCAATAAGCTGTTGATAAGGAATTTGACTGTCAGGATTTTTATTTTCTTTGTTAATATTCAATTTAGCCTCTAAAGGTGTATCTGCTACTTTACAATCTGCCATGTTCTCAACATAATTCTCCTGGCTTAGAGTAACTGTACCATTAACTTTATCAATATTAACACTCATCCCTAAACAATTTTTGACCTGACCCAAATCTTTTAACTTAAATTGTGAAGCCAATTCCTTTTTTCAAATTATTACATTCTACATTATCATTAGAAAATATAAAAAAAATCATCCACATACAAAGTAACTATTGTCTTTTTATCATTCTTATTTTTTGTGTATAAACATGGTACTAACATACTACGTTTATAACCAATACCAACAAGACATTCATCGACCTTTTTGTACAGGCCCTTGAGGATTGCTTAAGACCGTAAATAGCTCGATTCAATTTAAGTACTTTATTATTGTCTTTTTGAGAATCTAATAAACATTCTGGTAATTCCATATAAATTGTTTCCTCAAGGTCCCCTTTCAAGAATGCAGTAGTAACATCTAAATGTGTAACATCTAATTCAAGTTTTACAGATAATGCGAATAACAATCTCAAAGTTGAGTGCCTAACAACCGGCGAGAAAGTGTCTGAATAGTCCACATTTTTCTTCTGCATGTAGCCCTTGGCTACTAAACGTGCACGGTATCGAACATTATTACTATTATCAATTTTTTTTCGTAACACCCATTTGCACTTCACTATAATTTTACCATCCTTTGGCATATCAACGAACTCCCATGCATTATTTTCTTTAAAACACTGAAGTTCTTCTTTTACTGCACTTAACCACTGCTTTTTTTCATTTCCCCGTAATGCTTCTTCTAAAGACAGTCCATTAGCATCATCAAACACACCCTTAGGAATGCACATATTCGTCATCCTATACCGTTCTGGCTTTAAACCATTATCATCGAACATTTGCTTTAGCCTTTTCCACAAGTCTGCAGTAGATGTAGCTTGCTTGATGTGTACATACAGTGACGGATCTACAGTGAGGATTATCTTCGCTTTTGTTTTTGCATCATCTCCAACTGCAACAGTTTCTTCGGCCTTGATACACTTCTCCATGCCTTCCAATATAAGTAGGTTTTCAACGGCATATGCCCATACGTCGTAGTTTTGTCGTCCAACCAACTTGGGTATACTTGTGAGATATGATGTCACCGCCATTTTCGTTAAAAATGTCCCGACACTAATTACGAGTTTGCATTCGCAATAACTCCTTGCTCTATTCTCAATACGAACAAATACATCCGCGACAATAAGAAATGAATTTTTAACACAAATACCATTTAAATTATCGTGACTGATTATTTAAAAAAAACGCTTGGGAATCTTCTGGGCCCATAACCTATTAAATGAAACACGTTGTTTTATTCAGGAGACAGCGAGAACTGATATTTATTAAGCTTAGAAACATAGACAAATATGACATTAGTGGTAGGTGCTTTGATAACTAAATAACATTTCTAACATCTTCTTATTTGTGAAAAGGTTGGCGTATGAAGGATTTCTTTAGTTTTATATTTAAACTACTTTATGCATTTGTGAAAAAGTTTATCGCATTGTAAAAAGTTTCTCAACCTCAATATCACTATTTCTACTTCTTATTTATGGAAAGGTTGGAGAGTGAAGGATTTCTCTAGTTTTACATATAAACTACTTGGTGCATTTGTGAAAAAGATTGACGCCTTGTAAAAAGTTTCTTAACCTCAATGTAGTATTTCTAACTTCTTATTTATGGAAAGGTTGGCGAATTTTTTTTTACATGAGTTCCACACAGGAGGCCCTGAGGAAAATATTTTCCCTCTGGGCCTATGTCTTCTTCGGGGATGAGGAAAGGAAAGAGAAGAGAGTTTTGGGAAGGAAAAGGGTTTAAGGGGTGGGTAGGAACTTGGGTTCAGTTTTTCCTGGTCATCCGCCTCCAAGACCTAGACAAACCTCACCCCATGAACCCGGGCACCCATGCTAAATTTTAAAAACCACTTCGGGTATATGGCAGAGGTGTTGGCTATCCAATAACGGTTCTCTGGGCAGCGGTACCCATTCCTGCCTCACCATTTCTCTAGTTTTATATTTCTTCAACTACTTTGTGCATTTGTGAAAAAGATTGACGGCTTGTAAAAAGTTTCCAAAACCTCACTATCAGTATTTCTAACTTTTTCTTATTTATGGAAAGGTTGGCGCATGAAGAATTTCTCTAATTTTATATTTAAACTACTTTGTGCATTTCTGAAAAAGGTTGACGCATTGTAAAACGTTACTCAATCTCAATATCAGTATTTCTAACTTCTTATTCATGAAAAGGTTGGCGTGAAGTATTTCTCTAGTTTTGTATTTCTTCAACTACTTTGAATAATTTATGAAAAGTTTTCCATTGTGAAACTTCAATATGAAGCTTTATCATTTCTATAATTTTAAGCAATGAAAACCAAGTTGTATTGTAACTTACGAAGTTATTCATGTGCTTCACACTGAATCTACTCTAATACTGCTTATTGAAACTAACAGCTTCTTAATCAAAAGCATGTCTTCTTGCCAAGTGGATCGAATAGAGGTAACTTTAAAACAAATTATATTCTCATGAAATTTGATTATCAAATTAATACAAGTACTATTTTTACCTATATTGGAAAACAAAATTTTACTTAACCTCTAATCCAAAGGCAAACAAATTCATGAATTTATCTAAGAAATAGATATTTTGAGAAATTCAAACTATGAAAATTAATATTCATTTTCGATGGAGCCTAATCAGCGGGAAAATAAGACGAACGGCCACCATTGTTTTCGTCGACTTTCCAAATTAATCAAATCCATTACTTAGTCCATTGACGTGGCACGGGGGGCATAAATTATTGAGAATTTCTTCACATGATATGTAAACAAGAGATTTTGACGAAAACTTTACACTGCCTCTAAACTATAACAAAGGAATTGAGACCTACCCCTTGGAGAGAATGGCAAAACACAACCTAATAAATATTAGGTCCTTACGTATGAAATTGGCGTTTTGTATGGGAGGAACATAAAGTCGATTTTTTTTAATATAATATATTTATTTAATCAAAGTATATACTCGTACCATTGCTATCTATGCACTTTTGCCATCTCATAGGAAGTTCATGGATCCCTTTACTAAAAAAACCATTCGGACGGGAATCAATAAAATCTTTGAAGGCGGTTTGGACTGCCCAATCGGAGTTGAATGTTTTCCCTTGAGAGAAGTTATCCAAATTTCGAAAAAAATGGTAATCTGTTGGGGTAAGGTCCGGAAGCTCCTCTAATTTGGTAGCCGTCTGTTGTGCAGTGTGTGCTCTAGCGGTCAACGCGCGTTTGTTGATTTGCTTCACTCAATTCGTGAGGTACCCACCTTTCAAGCTTTTTCACCTTCCCAATTTGCTTCAAGTGGATTAAAACAGTTTTATCACAAACACCGCAGCCTGCAGCTAACTCGGACGTGGTTTGCGATGGATCCGCTTCCACAATAGCCTTCAATTCTTCATTATCAACTTTAGTCTCCGGCCGTCCACGGGGCTTGTTCTGCAGGTCGAAATTTCCAGAACGAAAACGTTGCAACCAAAAACGCACTGTGTTTTCTTTTGCGGCACCGTCGCCATACCCATCATTAATCCTCCAAGCCGTTTCTGCAGCACTGTTGCCACGGTAGAACTCGTACTCGTAAATAACGCGATATTTCAAGTTTTCCATTTCCAAAACTAAGTGACGCAAAGAAAAAAAACAATTAAGGAAAAAAATAATTATAATTTTCGAAACACAAATACATGAGTAAATAGCTGTATAAATTTGAATTTGGAATTCCTAACCAAAGAGAATATATTTGAGATCAAAGTTGCCAGTACGGCAAAACGCCAATTTCATATGTAAGGACCCAATATATACTGTGACGTATGTCTGCACACAAATTATGTGCAAAATAAATTGCTTACATTGTTCTTAACATGATATAACACGACTAAAATATTTTGTAAAATGTGATTTTTTAATCTATCTACATATTTTATAAGTATGTATATTTATTTGTATTAACCTTTAATTGCTGACGTGATTTTTTTTATGTACACTCTGACATGGGGACCTGGGCGGCCTTTTACTTTAGATGTTTATGTATTTGAGATCCATAAAAATTTTGAGGTCCAAATTTATTGGACAATTTAAATAATAAATTTTATTTTTAAGTAAATTATATTTGAGAATTTGAATACTATATAATAATTTTTGGCAAAAATCACTTGAGATCAGAAATCAGTCTGCATTTCTATTAAACTAAATAAAAACAATGAACACACTTTTAGTACGATATTTCAATAGTTTTTTGATTAAACTATCTTTATATTCTTATTATGTGTTTGTGGTCGCGCTCCTCTGAAATGGCATGACCGACTTTTATGAAATTTATATTCGGTAGGTATGAGAATAGGTTGTTAAGTATATTTCATACCTCTAGGTGATAAGGGTGTCCCTATCCAGAAAAAAACTATTTTTTTTACAATTTTTTTTTTGTAATTTTGTGGCAACAAAAGGTTAGTACCTAAAACCCCAAATGTTCACCCTCCTCCCACTCTCCCAGTTTTTAATCGTGATTTTAGTATTTTTGTATGAACAAATCCGTCGCGTCGTTCGTATTTCAATCAGAAGGAAGTATTTTTGTTTTGAATTACTAATTGAATGACCAAAATATTCACTAGAAATAATTTATATGGCAGAACAACATTCGCTGGGTCAGCTAGTAATATATGAAACTTTAGTAAAATTGTTTATGTTTATTTTTAAACAATAAAAATCAATTTTTAAAATCACATAAGTTCTGACGATGGGTTGGAGAGGCCCGTAAAAAATTAAAATTATGCTAGATATAACTTTGTGGTTATCCATTATACATAAATGAAACCATGTTACTTCGTTTAAGCACTGGTATATTTGAATAAAGCCGGCCGTTTTCAGAACGACCGTTCCTTCTTCAGGACAAACATTAATATTATAACTTAACTGCTGACGTGGGGGCCGCTCAGTCTTAGCAACAAAATAATAATATCGAAATACTCCCCTTTCCTGCGCGCGACCCATACATCGCTTCCAGTGGCTTTGAATTTAGTGACGTCACAGCCGTAAGTTTTAAATTTAATTTAAAAAGTTAATTTTCGGTAATTAAATTAATTTTAATTTAATAAATGAAACAATGTTACTTTGTTTGAACCACTTGTATATTAGAGTAAAGCCGAACGGTTCCGGAATGACCATTCCTTCTTCAGGGCAAACATATAGTGATTTGACGGTTACAAAATAGTGGATGGGAACAATGTAATATTACTAAGGATTATGGTAGGGGTGGAGCCGTTGCTAGGTATTAATGAAGATAAAAAATATATTAAATCAGTATATGTTTGCCCTGAAGAAGGAACGGTCATTCCGAAACCGGTCGGTTTTACTCAAATATACAAGTGGTTCAAACAAAGTGACATTGTTTCATTTATTAAATTAAAATTAATTTAATTACCGAAAAATACCTTTTTAAATAAAATTTTAAACTTACGGCTGTGACGTCACTAAATTCAAAGCTACTCGAAGCGACGTATGCGTCGCGTGCGGGGAAGGGGAGTATTTCGATATTATTTTTGTTGCTAAGACGGAGCTGCCCCCACGTCAGCAGTTGAAGGTTAAGAATTGTCTATGGCGGTTTTTTTTATATAAATCTACAGTTTCATTCCAAGATTAATGAAATTTTGTACACTTGACTTTCAAAACGAGAGAAAGGTGACTGTGTACGTGAAGATTCGAAAACAACCCCAACCCCAAACAAACCCTCCCCTTTTCCCACCCCTTAGAGCAGAATTTTTATACTTCTTGTCTCATTTTAAAATTTTATTCCTTTGTAGAATAAACTGTTCGGCGTATTGGCTTTGTCCTTTTTTGATAGTTTGATTTCATTGCACGTCCTTGTGTTATTCCGTAAGTGTTCTTGATGTATCTAATTTTGTTTGTAAAGTTTTAGTGACAGGTTGTTTAATGATCTGTATATATTATACAGTTAGCCAGTTTAACTCCTCATTTTAGTCATTTTTTTAAATGTACTTCGCCTAAATAAAATTCACGTTGCTCTAATTTGGATAATTTTAAAGAATCATACATTTTACTTTTCAAATTAACAGTTTTCTATGTTGTTCCTGAAATATTTTAATATTACTTTTTTCTTTAAAAAAAATATCCGGTGATTATCTTTCAGTTGGAAATACCCTCTTCAAAGTATACATACGTATACATTATATCATTTTGAGTATTCTGTGCAAAAAAAACTTGTTTGAGAAATCGCGCAAAATGAATGATGACAAGCTATTTAATCGATTTTGGTAAATGATGTTGATAGAAGGTTCCTGGTCGTTCAACCCTTAATAATGACTCAATAAAATTTTATTAAGCCATCAGTTAAAACGCGTCCCCATCTAACATTCAATTTCCGTAATTCTAATTATCTGCCAGTGACATCTCATTTTATGCGCGTATTGTAATTCCAGCCTAACAAAGCTCCCATTACGTCTATTCTGCGAGTAAAAGTTTCTCCCTAAGCCTTATTCACAAGGAAGCTAAACGTTCGGCACCGAGATCTTGCAGTTGCTTTGTTATGAACGCGAACAGGGGCAATTTTCGCTTCTTTTTTCATGTGAATACCCAACAAAAGTGTTTAAAACTACCCGGAGCCAGAGAGACCTGGCGACCCCACTTGGGGTATGTTTTGAGGCTGAAGAAGTGGTGAGGAACTGAAAATGAAGAAGAGAAAAGTGAGATTATACCCGACTAGTCAGATCTGGTTACCAAACATGACTAAAGCCATGTCAAGCAAATTTGTGATTCTGAATCTTTCACCAGGGCGATACCAAGAGTATCTGAATATTTTCCGAAATTTGTAAGAAAGACAATTTGACTCTCCGATTAAAGGCACATTTTAATTTGGAGCACGTGTATGGGTACCCCCAAGTTGTTTAGTGACTTAGCAGGGGTGCCCGGATTCATGGCTTGAGGTTCTTCCAGGTCTTGGTGGCGGATGCGACTGCCCCCAGTTGCGTGGTGGGCAGGATCGAGAGAGGCCGTATGAGACCCCTAGACCTGACTCTCTCGACCCCAAAGCCTTGCGTCGCAATGGGGAGGGTGGATTCATACGTCACCTTTCGACACACTAACCTCCATAATCCTACCAACCCCATCATACCTTTTTTCTTCCCAGAACTTTCTCTTTCACTTATTCTCCCTTCTTAGGGAAATTATTTTCCTCAGGGCCTCCTGTGAAGATTTAATGTAAAAAAACTAACTCTCATCTAAATTTGGATCAAAAATCAAAAGTAAACGACAAATTTATAATACGATCGCATTTTTTTAATAAAGTTGTAGTGTAGTACCTACCGGGCCCCTTGTTTAGCAGTCTTTAGTATCATCCTTGACATGAAAATCATAAAACTACGACTCAAGACTAAGGGCATATCATTCGTGTGAGATTATTAATATTGCAAAGCGTTATAAAACTCACTGTGTGAATGGAGCTTTATTAGACTTGCGTTGTTTTGCCTGGCAACGACCCGGAAAACCCCCTCCACAAAAGAGGACAGAAAAAGCAAAGCATGATTTATGACAGGGATTATGACATTCATTGCGCCGCCCCTGGACAATCTTTACCAAAACGGTAGCAAAATGGCTTTATTTATTGGAACAACAATGTCGATATTTTTAATAAGTTGAAATAAAAATCTCTTGAACAAAACTTTCTTTAAAGGGTTACAGATTTTTCGTATTGTTTTAAACTAACCTGTGTTTTGTTGTTGAATAAAAGATAGAAATAACCTATAATGAACTCAGATTTATGTGTACGTTAAGGTGGTCCAAACCTATATAGTAATTTTTTTTTTCAAATATAGATGTAGCCATCCATTTTATTTGTTATACCTATCATTCCTATTATTTGTAAAAAAAATTCAGCCCCCTATCTTATATACATACAAGGGGGTGCTCATCGAATTAGAAGTTTCTGACAGTTCTGAATTTTAAGTAAAACACGTGATTTAAGGTTTATTAATATTACAAGTATTTTAGTCAAATAAGTATAAAACGTATTTAAATTTGAACAAAATTTGGTAGCAAAGCAATAATTAACATAATATTAGTCGCAATCTTTCAAAACTATGTTTGTTAACTCCATTTTGAATGTTTCAGGAGAAACGTTTTTTCTGTTTTGTTTAACGATGTGAAGTAAAAATTGCTTTTCTTCCTCATTCTTAGTGAGTATCGTGTTGTAATCTTCACATACTTTAACACCTCTCTCCGCTGTATCATTAACAACACGCAAATTTTTGACTCAGCTTTTGCCTTGAAGGTAATCAACATTGTTATTCCAAGTCTTAGGAGGTAATTACAAAAAAGAGTCCTGGGTATCAAGAACTAAGAGCGTTTTCAACGTTCTTTGTGTTGCAAAAGCTTCTAATGTAACCGCTGAGGCAAGCTTAGCAGAATCACCTCGTACTGAACGATCACCGCCATCAGAATTTATTTTTTGAACAATAGCCTGTTTCTCAGCATCAGACAGCTTCTCAGAAAACAAGGTAAATGAGACTAGTTCATCTGACAAATACCATAAGTGACGCTCTAAGACACCCCTAGCTGCTATACTGATTTCGGAATAAACGGCTTCGTACAATTTTAAGCTATTTCAAAGTATTAAATCATTAATTTACTGGTGCATCTGCTGCCAAAGACGCTTCGATTCAAACTTTGGTGTAGATGATAACTAACAAATCGAACAATTTGTTTTTCTTCTCTCTTGATTAGTTTAAATCTTATTACGATCAAGCGCACTGGTAACGTATTGTGTAAATATGTCACTTGTAGACAGCTCAACGCACTACAAACTCATCTTTGGACTTATCCTCTAATATGCTAGCATTACTAGAAGTGCTACTGAAGCTGCACTCAAGTTCCAACTCTTGTCTCGACACCACCGAAGATGAAACATTACTTTCAGCAGCCATTTCTTTCAATTCTTCAGATCTTTGTTTCCGTTTTAGAGAACTTTCTTTGACCTTTTCTAGTTTCTTGTCGATTGAGGTCATAATCATCTTACGTTCTCATCTTTGATCGATGAGAAACGCTCTGTCTTCCGCAATTTTTATTAAATTCAAAGCGCTTGCATGGGCAATTTCAAAAAGTTTGTCTAGTTCTTTTTTAAACAAATACTCTTCTTTTTTTGTGCTTCAGAATTTTTTCTCTATTTTTATTCAATAGCAGCCAGTTCTTAAGAAACTTAATCAGTTTTTCAATGCAGTGATTTTTTTTGTCTGGTCGGAATACTAGATTTACTCCATACTTTTATAAATTCATGCGCGTAATCTTTCACATTTTTGGAATCATTTAATATGTAGTGATAACGGAGTAAAACTTGCCGAAGAGTAGGATGTTGATTAAACCCGATCAATGGCTCAATATCTCGAACCCCAAATAGAAAAATTTCGTATTTTTTTCGAGTAGACAAACACATTTTACTACACTGATTCACTTCACAGTCTACTAAATAAGTATCAAACACTGTTCAAATTTGTCTATAAAACTCTTCAGTAGTTTATTATAATATTTATTTAATAGTTTAACACACGAAACTGGCCTGTAGCAAAAAGTAAAAATTAAGCATTTTACACAATAAATTCAAAAACAACACTCGATTGAGCAACCCCTTTTACTTGAGCTATCTCGCTGAAATTTTACTATGTTATTTCTATGAATACGTGTAACAAATTAACGGGGTGGCCAAATGAAAAAAAGAAAATAAAAAAGAAAACAAATTATTTTCACTAACATCGCTCGACTGAATTTCCACGAACCTGCATTATGTTTTTCTTTCACGTTTTTCTGAAGGAATTATAGTCAGCTGTGATAATCATAAATTCAGCTTTTAAAATGAACGTTCATACAACGGCTGTGCACCTTAGGGTTGTTTTTATGCTGCGAATAACCCCGAACACGTAGTGAAGTTTTCTATTTGTCTCAACCAAGACTTCCGCGTATGAGACGTGCTCAGGGGAGCAGCGGGAACATTCTACCCAACAAGATTATAACGGTTCAGCAAAAAGAAAAAGAAATTCTTTATTTCGAGGGGTTACTTTGAAAATTATGATTTATTCCACCCTTCTAAATATATATAACCTTTTATACCATTTGAATGTTATTTCCAATTTTAACTTGCCTTGTAACATTACACCGAACAATCAACAATCACAACACATCTGCTCTGATGATGAACACTGTAACGCTACTCAAAACGTCGGCTAAAGTAGGAGGAAGCGTATTACGGCATAGTTACTCAAAAAATAATCGCGAAGTAATAATGCACATTCTGAAAAAACTTCAAAAAAGGAACCCCGCAAACTTTTTAATAAAATACAACCGCGTGGGCAGTTTTTGGTTTTATTAAATTTGTTTTTACATCCTTTGGATATTACGAACAGAAAACAACACAACTTACATTACTGAAGAAAATTGGTAGTATTTGTGATATTTTTTAATACATTTGTTTATATGCTAGGTAAAATAGAAGAGGGTACATTACTTACAATTATTGTGATTACTATTTTATCTATACTTTTGAATGTAGTTATAACTTTGTGGTTATTTATTTATTTTATTTTGCAGAAACAAACAGTACATAATTACATAGTAGAAAATAGTTCCAAAGTTATAGAATTTAACGCAATAATTGGTACCAATGACATTGTTTGAACCACTTGTATATTTGTTTAAAGCCGACCGGTTTCGGAACGACCATTCCTTCCTCAGGCCAAACGTATACTGCTTTGACAGTTACAAAATAGTGGAAGGGAACAATGTATTTTTACTAATGATTGTGTTAGGGGTGGAGCCGTTGCTAGGGTTTAATGAAAAGTGGGTGGGTAGGGAAACATATCCATGATTGGGCTTGTAATGGTCCGTCACTCCTGGCTTTTGACACCAATTGTGATGAACCCTACCTAGCTGATTTACTTTTCTAAGCTTCTACCTCGTAGTTTAAATCTCGTAGCTCCTGTCTCGTAGCCACGCTCATAATTCTACCCTTATGTCCTACTGATCACACCACTAGGTATGATGGCCTGACCCAGCCCTCCTTCCGGTTTGTTTCTACCTCAGGCTCGTGATTTCTAAACCCCTATACTTTATAATCTAGCTAAACCTACCCTATCTTCTTAAATCCCTGCGATTTTCTCACAGTAATCAAGATTCAAGATTTTAGTTCATATTATTTCTATAATCTGCGTTGTGTAATTTTTTTTGTTTAGATTTTACATCTGTTTGCATACTTAACATGCACACATATGTAGAGAAGATAATGTATTACGTGTGGTAACCCATAGATTCTTTTAGAGAAAGGGTGAGAATTTTCCGATTGATTAATTATTATTTTAGAATATTTAACCGAGTTTGATAAACTAACCCCGCCTTAACTTTGTATCTATTTGATTTCCGTAGGAATTTAGTGTGTTTATTTAATTCTTCCTATCACCGCGGATACATCGATAACATAAACAACAGTTAATAAATTACATCATTTCAAGAAAGCAAACCTTACCTTACCGGTGTAGGATGATCGAACTCGACGGTCCAGTTTTCTCAATTGAAGTCCTTGTCTGCAACTTCTCCTAACATAATGTGTTTGTAGTCATAGTTAGTGTTATTGGTTAGTATTCGCAAAATTGTTGAAAGAGCAGGAATGGAGGGATATGGGGAGGGGGATAATATGTTTGCTGAAAAGTCGGCTCCTCCGCTAACCAAGTGAAAACCGATGAACAACAATTTCAAACCGGATTCTCCCAAGTACGTTTGCTAAGCTTATCCTTAAGTCCGAGTTTTACTCTCTTCGACGAGCGTCTCTTGTTACGAAAGGGGCTCTTCACGCCAGATGGGGGAATACCAAGTCTTCATGCCGTTTTTCTGCCTCACTCCGACTTCCATCTCCGCCGGATTGAATTTAACTCTACTGAGTCTAGAAGGGGTATTTCATGTCTTCCCTTATCATGCCTCTATTCGTTGAATGTGGCGTAAGCTTGTGACGGGCAGATCCTTCCTCCCACGTGACCGACCCAGCGTTACACTCCACCTCTGACTAGCTGACATAAAACTCACCTCGTGAGCCTTATGTTTGCTTTCAGGTTCGACAAGACTCACGGTATGCGAATAACCTGTGGCTTTAATGCCGCGTCAGCGTACTGTCCGCATACGTCCTTCCTCTTCCCCGCATGCCCACCTCGACAATACCGTCACAAGATCAAAGCCGTCCGTTCGAGAAAGGTTGACACTTACATTTCCAGATGGCTCATACCCACATACAGGAGCCTTGAAGCTTACGTTCGGGAAAAGTTAGGATTCAGGACTGTATGAGTATTTGAACACCAGTGTTGTTTAAATGAGGTCACTAGCTCCTCGTGTGTTAGGTATTTAGGATAATGGGTATTTATGGGTTCTTGGATACCTACTTCCTATAAGAAAGATTTAAAAATGAGATAAATCAAGTTGTCATTGAATCAATGACCTCCT
Organism: Limnephilus marmoratus; assembly: GCA_917880885.1. Taxonomy (NCBI): domain Eukaryota; kingdom Metazoa; phylum Arthropoda; class Insecta; order Trichoptera; family Limnephilidae; genus Limnephilus; species Limnephilus marmoratus. Next base: position 54,719,106 of record OU862906.1, on the reverse strand, counting down.
GAATAATTGTGATGAGCTCTCTTAGAGTTTGAAGCTAGTCGCAGTACTTTACTTTGCGAAATTTTTGCATGCTGAATCAATGCTACCTATTGGCAATCGCTCTAGTAAAATCAAGTCGTTTAGAATTGAGTGAATTTAACGTCAATGTCGCCTTCACATATTGACCGCAGGTTTCGTCGCAAGCTATAATTGATAAACTTGTCCCTGACGTTAAAGTTTTGTTTTGTTTATTCGTTAATGGAATTTAGGTGACTGGGTCAATGGGAGACATTGAACTCAAATCGAAATTTTTGGTACACTATCGAAGGTCATATAAACTTACCCTAATCATGCTAGTGAAAGGAGGCAAATAGGTATTTGTTATACAAATACGCTAAGATACCAAAATTGGTTTAGTGATGCGTTTCTATCTAATTATGTGTTAAGTATTTGTTTTGCAACCTTTCATTCTGTATGGGAGAAGTGACATGTGAATGCTAATAAATTGGTTAGTTATTTATTCACCCTTACTTGGTATCACGTTCATCAATGTCAGATTACCCGCAGGAACCTGTAAAAGCTTAAATATTGTAAGGACTCACCAAAGCTCTAATGTCTTAAATTCAGCTCCATCGGGTAATATCATCGATATGAATTTTATTAGAGCATCCAGACTACCTGTGTAACTTATCGCACTTTTATTTCGGTTTCCCACTTTTAACGATTTAACCCTACAGGACCCGGAATTCATTTCCTTCCCTTCCCCTTTTCTTCCATATTTGATTTCAATCTAAAGAAGAGAATCGATTCTTAATAATCGTTCGCTCGAATATTATTTGATATATATAACTATACTTATTCACTCTTTAATAAATTAATTTATTAATTCGAATTTTCTTTAATTTTGTATTATTCCACTTTATAAAATATTTAAGTTTTATTTTTTTTTTTCAATTTAAATCATATTTCCTTTTTATAAAACTAAAGATTTTCTTTAAATTTGAATTATTCCACTTAAGGACAAAGTTAAAGTTTTATTTATTTTTTCCAATTTAAATTAGAATCCTTTTATAACGAATAACTAAATATTAGTCTTCACCCAATTTACAACAAAACTGAAAGGACCACTTCCACTTTATTTTATTTAGCAACAAATTAATAATTTGGATTATTTATTTAAACTTCGGGATAAGTATTTTCCAGATTTCGGATCAATTATTATTATTGCTTTGTCACCTAACGATAATTAATATTTCGTAATAAAATTTCCGACTTTCGACTTAAACGCTAATTTTTATTTAGTAAAACTTATTAGACTGTAATTTTCTTTATTTAACCTCGAACTAAATAACTTTACTTTAACCTTCATAGAACAGATTTAAATCAATTCAAACACACTCTATTAAACTCCTTCCGCATTAAATTCGTAATTAATTAATTAATTATTAAATTTTATTGAATCGGAAATTATTGCAAACACTGATTTTAGATTTATTATAAGATCATACACTCCGTTATATTGCACGATTAACCCTATCCGGGCACTTCACTCTCTGTTTTATCAAAGTATAAAACTGATTGTAGACTCTATTTTACCACTGAATTTTTTTATAAGTATAAACTGACTCTATTTTTCCACTGTATTTTTAAAGTATAAAACTGACTACTTTTCCACTGTATTTTTAAAGTATAAAACTGATTTTAGACTCTATTAATTAATTACCAGGGTAATTCTCACGACATGCGCGACGTTTTAATCAACCTTGCCAGTTGTCGAAGCACTCCCGAATAATCCCAAACACGCTAATTTATACCCATCACAGCTCCAAAAGGGCATAATCGTATTTTCCTTGACAAGAAAATATAATCTGTAATAGCTCGAAATTTTTTGAAATTTCCATCTCGTTATGCTTTGTTCCTACATACGATCTTTCGAGTTTTCGTCTTCATAAATCTGGGTTCGTCCCACAACTTTGTCTCGCTTCCCTAAGGTTTTTAGTCCCGGACTTAGTAAGCTGCCATCCAGTTTGCCCATTTTCCACATGTCTTCTGTCTTCATAATATGTTTTATAAACATGGTTTTAATCTTGTTTTTTTTTTTCAATTTGAACATGCCCATAAGTGATCTGCTAAAACTGTATTTTAATTGGCATAAATATTAGGGAAAACGTAGATTCTTCAGTCTCCTAGTTTTAAACGCTAGTTGTCCTGTATAAATTTCCACGAAAATTATTTCTTTTCCTCTAGTCTACGTAAGCAATTATGTCTCAGAACCGTATTTTCATTATTTATGTGGCATATTTAACTTTTCCATTTTCCCACCTAAATTTCCTTCAAGTAACGGTGTTTTAGCAACTATTCTTAAATGATTTTCCCTTCGTTGTTCATAAGGAATCATATCCTGGTTCCGTGTCTACTCTACTTATAACGTTTTGAGTTTTTCCCATTTCCTTATCTTAGTTTTCCGGTTATGTCGGTTTTTTTTGTTCTCTCCCCCTCCCTAACTCAAGATCCCTTATTGAAATTTGACGTTTGCCTTTTATGTCGTAATTCCATCCCCCGCTAAAACCCTTTTTTCCTTTTTTGATATATTATTTATGGTATTTTCCGGCCCACTAACTATTCCTATACTGGAATATCTGTCAAGTTAACTACTTCGATCAAATTCCGCCCAATTTTCCATCTCTCTCTTGCTCAAAATCCCATAAACTATAAGCCCTGACGTGTGTATACATTCTAATTTCTACATACCTGGCGATAAATCCATTTTAATGTGTTTATAATTAAATTTTACGGAAATTCTATAATCTAAATACTAGGTAAGAGCAATGTTAATTTTTATGACCCTTTTTAATAGCTAATGGTGTTAATCTAAACAATTTAATGTCCGAATATTCCTTGTTTATATCAACAATATACATATGGGGTCGACAACCGTTGTAATGTCTCACTTTCCCTCGCAGTCTCGTGTAACTTTATGTTATGATCCCTACTTTAATTACGTAAAATGACTCCTTTTTATGAATTAAATCTATCGCAATGTTTGCAGTATTTCCACCCCCCCTAAGTATACTATTCCAATTCCTTTCCAAGCATCTGCTACTGCACCAAACCCTTATTTCGTCCTCTTGTTCAATCCTTAAACTCTAAATTTTTTTGAATTTTCCTTCCCAATTCGCTTTCCTAATCTCTCCGTTCCGTCTAGAATTGATAACAATAATTTTCCATTGTGTTATGTATATTCATTTTCCTTTCGTACGTTTTTCCTCGAATTTGGCCTCTCGGCCGTCATATGTAGTTACTCTATAATTGAGAATCCTCCAACAAGCATGCCCCCTCGTCCCCGCGTCTTCCACTCAATATATTACTGATAAAAATTTTTTATCGTTATCCAAGTGTGTTTTTCCGCAACTAAAAACGCTCTAATGCACTCGAAACTAAGGTTTCCCGACCCCTTGAAGGTACCCTTTATTAATAACATTACTTGGGTTCGTTGTACTAAAGTCCTTAAATAATTCGATATTTATCTCTTAGTTCATTCAACCCTGATCTCTGTGGGAACGTCTAGACCATAAATTTCTTCACTAATCACTCGGGTCAAAGTCCAATCTTTTGTGTCCAAAATGGGCACAAACCCCTTCTTGCTGATAGGCTGAGTTGATTTTTAATTGCTTTTCCTGCTATTTAATTGGTTGTCTCAACTCTCGCGTTTAAAATCGTCCCTAAGCCTGGGGTTCCCGTTAAATATCGATCTCATCACCATCTGTGTGTATCTAAGGCAACTATAACACATCAAACAACAATATTTTTCGTTTGTTGATAATAGATTCATTATTTTTAAGGGATTTTTTTTATTTCCAAGGCTTCTAAGTTATCTAAACGTGTTCCTTTATGATTAATATGAAGAATATTTATCCCCGTATTTTTTTCAAAACTATGGCTATTTTCAATGATATGGCTAGCGAACTCAGAAAAATTATTATTATTAAGACAGTCATTACATTTGAGTTTATATATTCTGGAATTAGTCAATTTATGGCCTTTATCTTTAGCGTTCCTCAAAAAATTACCGATATTATTTCTTGTATAAAAAGCTGCTTTAATATTATAAAGGACATTTTTGCAACATTGAACTGAAAAATTATTAATATACAAAATTTTACGCCATTCTTTGTCATTATTATTATTAGAATTGTATAAGTATTTATTTTTTTTAATTTTGCTAAGTTTTTTATTTAAGATGTTAACAATTAAACTTGGTTCATAACCGTTATTTACAGCAATTTGTTTTATTATAGACAGTTCAGAAAGGAAATTATTATTAGACATTGGGACATTTACTAAGCGGTGTATCATGGAGTGGAGGGTGGAGTGGTTTTGTGAGACAGGGTGGTTGGAGGTCTTATGAATTACTATGTCAGCTTGCATATGTGGGCTTGCATACGTGGGCTTGCATACTATAATCGATTTTATTATTTATAATAGATAAAGTTAAATCCAAAAAGTTTAATGTTTCATAGCATATTTTTAGTGTAAATTTTATTTGATTGTGAAAGGAATTTAAAATGTTAAGAAAGTTGTTGAGTTGGCGTTTCAATCTAGTCCAAATGACGAAGATGTCATTCACATATCACATCCGTAGTAAAATATTGCTTAAAAGGGGGGATTTTGAATTAAAAACAGTTGTTTCCAAATCATTCATAAATATATCAGCAGAGGGCTGGTGAGGGCCCCCATTGGAAGGCCTTCTTGTTGTTGGTATATAACATTATCGTAATGAAAATAATTTCGATTTAAAACTAAGTTAAATAAACGAGTTAGGTTACTAGACAGATCTGTCGGTAATTTAGAATCCTTTCGGTCATTCCGAAACCGGTCAGTTTTAAAACTTTAAACAAGTATACAAGTGGTTCAAACAAAGTAACATTGTTTCATTTAACTATTTTATCTATTCATATTTACAAACTCGGAGAGCTTTAAAACAGAGAGTGGTCGGTTACCTACAATAGTCGAATTTAATTTTTCAATCATATCGAATTACATCTAAAAAGGATCAAAATGAAAATCTATTGACAGGCTTGGTGTAACACCAAGTGTAACCAGTTCAGGTACAGATTCCATCGAAGCCAGATTCATGTTAGCCTCCTAGAAGTTGTACATAGCCCGCAGATACTCTATCGGTATTTCAATGAAAAATTCTCCTAGGAACTAGCACCATTGATCCCTTTCACAACATCCCCAAAGATGACATAGGCCATGAGGGAAATTATTTTCCTCACGGGATCCTAACGTGGAGTTAATATTAAAATGAAGTGATGAGTTTTGTATTTTTTTTTAATAATTTATATTTTATTTTTGATAATATGTATTACATGGTATTTACAAAATAATTTTTCATCTCAGGTTTTTTTTACTATCCTTCCATTTAAAGCATTTGCTTGTGTATGGAAAGGGAGTGTACATAAATGTTATTAGTTATTAATTAGTACTTAAATAATTCATTGTACATAAATATATGTATTTATTTTGATAATAGTATTTATTTAAAAAAGAAAGAATGTTATGGAAAACTAAGGATATTTGCAAGATTAATTAAGTGATAGTAGTTTTTTTTTAAGAATATTTTTATAATGTCTCTTGACAGAGAACAGTATTCGGGTTTTATCATCAATGCTTCTGATTTCTTCTGGAAGACGATTGAAAAAAGTTCTTCCCTGGTAAGTATAATGATGCAGTGCAAAAGACATATTTAGTTTTGCGCATAGAAAAACATGTTTAAGTCGAGTTCTGTTTTCATTTAAAAATGGATATTTATCTTTTTTCTTTTATAATTTGAATTAATGAATTTTTAATATATAAATCTTTAAATGTGGGTACTTGAAATTCTTCAAACAGGCGTTCTGTAGGGTATTCTAAGGATTTTTTTAATATAATTTTAATAGTTGTTCTTTGTATAATTGCTATTGGAAGAAGGTTACATTTATACGCGGATCCCCAACTAATAATAGTGTATTGCAAAGTGAAAATTTGTATAGTTATTAATAATTATTAATAATATTATGGAATTAATCTGTTAATATTATAATTGAACAAGCATTGTAATTGAACAAACATTGAACATTAACATTCTATTGACAAACTTACGTTACGAATAGCCTGGCCATATTTGAATCTCTTACTACCGTGATGGAGCCAGTCGAGGAATCGAACACGCGATGTCCGGGTTGGACTCGAACGCTATACCAACTCAGGCACTGACCGGACAAGTCAGTCAAAAACCCTCTTTCTTTAGATCTTTGAATTAATAATTAGTGAAACGATCTAAAAAAACTCAAATTTGAATATTTAAGTTTTACAATCTGCAAAATACCCTCGAGGTGATTTTTCACCGAAGCAATAAAGCAATAAAAAAAAATTGAAGCAATAAAAAAATAATGCATTTTAACACAATTGTTGGTAAAAGGTTATTTATTTAAAGTAAGTAAGTTCACAGATCACAAAATATGGTAAAAATAGTCACAATGTATCAATTCACTGATTAAATGAGTAAGGGATCGGAGGGAACCTTGCGTTAGGCTTTGGGAACAACAAAACTGACTGTGGTTCTGCTTAGAGGGTCGTACCATAGGACGAAGCGCAACTAAGGCAGCAGTCGGGGGTCTGGTTGGTGCTTTACTTATGGTAGTAGAATACTCCTTAGAGGGTCGTGCCAGAGGACGAAGCGCAACTAAGAGAGCGTACTAGCCAAGAGCGAGCTGCAGACGAACTGACTCATTTAGGGCGCGCAGCCTGTTATATAGCCCATTCCTTGTTGCGGGGTGTGGTTTATGTAGCGGCTCGAGGGTGGGAGATGCGCAGAAGGCGTTGGCGCATCCTGGTTTGCTTAGGGGTGGGTGAGCAGGATGGCGCTGTACGGGGGAAAGAGATGGTGTAGTGGCAAGCGTAAAAACGGCGCGCTACAGCATTTATTTATTCTGTTCATTTTCCTGAAACAAATTACTGAGCAATCGTTCCGAGTTATAGTGCTCGTTCTTAGTGATATTTTTCTTTGACCGTCCATTCGCTTACTAAAAATGCTCAAGTCATTTACATAACGTAATAGCATAAAAAAACAATTAATATATGAAAACAAAAGATTTTCGGTTGTTGAAATATCAAAAACAATCCCTTTTTATTCCCGCGCCGGAAAAGTAAGGCTACCGCACTCCACAAATCACATTAACGACCCTGTATTGAAAATATTCCAGGGCATTATTCACCCCCCGAGTGCTCATCACATCCCTTTGTGAACGAACCCGCCACCCTCGGCGAACAAAACCCTGTTTTCCTTTCGTTTGTTACATTAAATCAATAATTTATTTATCGTAAACCTCCATAAATATTATATTCACGGAACGGTGAAAACAACAGCTCACCGCCAAGTAGATTTACCTATTATCTTTATATATAAAAATCTCACGTCACGATGTTTGTTCGAGATAAAATCGACAACTACTCAACCGACTTTGATAAAATTTGACTTACTTGCCTTGATATTTATTATTGCGAATTAAATATTCATAAAATGTTTGTTATAGGACAATGCTTAGTAATTATTTATAATATTTATAAGTTCCATATGTTTCTATTCGGTGTCAGCTAATTTATACTGAGCCACAGTAAACGCGTTGCCGAGTCAGCTAGTTTACTATAAATAATTGGTGGTAGGATATGAAATTTAATAATAAAATAAATTCTAATAATAAAATTCCTTCTCTCACCGGTCCAACCCCACAAATGTAGTTTTTAATTTCTGTACAGAATTTAACAAACTTATTCTGGCCTTTTCTTTTTCTTAGTCGAAATTGGACAAATACTTATTAAATTTTGTCAGAATTTATTTTTTAGCATTAGTATTAGCGAACGATTACTAAAACAATATTATATTACGATGTTTGTTTAACAACTTATTCCAACAAAAATTATGAAAAAACTGTCGATATAACTGTTCGTTAGTTTTTGTATTACTGGGGAATTCCACGCAAATTGGCAACCCTGGTCCATCGATAAACCAGTTAGATTGATGACAGGAGAACCGCCTACCACCTAGACCTAGGGGATATTTTGGAACCTCCAAGAAAACGGCCCATCGAGCAAAAATCACTCATTTTTTTATCAATATTATCATTCTTCGACGAAAAAAATTTAAAAAAAAAACCGATATTTTTAACATGATATTTCAAAATACAGTATATTTAATCCATGCGTAAATTTTACGTAAAACATTAAAAAATTTAAGAAAAACATTTATCAACACAGAACTCTTCGCGTGCTACATATTTCAACGACATCTTCTAAAATGTCTTAATGACATTCCTCGTTGTTATAACAAATAAGACAAAAAATTAAATCTCGTACAGTTACATAAAGAATCAACGATCTGCTTTATTCAAAGTTGTAACTTTATCTAAAGTTCTAACTTATAGATATACTTACATATTATAATATATTAGTGACTCTCTGCCTTTTTGTTCAGTCAATTCCAGTTGGATTTTTGTTTACCGTGACGTAGATACCACCTGTGTGCTCAATAAATCAGCGACGGAAAGAAAACATATTATTTATTATGTATTTTCATACAAAACTTAATTCCGCACGGCTTTTTTGTGATTTCTTGGGGGAATCCAAGTTAGTTAAGTCCCGCTTGTAAAATAAACAATAGTGAGTTACCGTGCCTCGGTAGATTGGGTCAATATTTTAAACACATTTTGGGTAAGCGTTCTTGTTTTATCTGATACAAGTTGCTGGTGATACAGCTTGACTGGTATTTCATGCGAAGTAGAGACATTCATGAAAAAAAAATCTTGCAAACAAATTTCCAAGTATCAACAGTTGTGAAGCAGACTCTTCATCGTAGATGACGGAATAATTGAGAATGTTTATTACTTTACTACAGCTTTAAAAGATTGAGTTTACGGGTTTGGCACACCCATACAAATTTACAAATGAAGCCGTAAACTCAATCTTTTGGAGCTGTAGAAAAATAATAAAAAATCAGTAATAATTATTTATTACTCAAAAAAGTTCCAGTAATACCTAATTATGCAGGGAAAAAGAAATCCGTGAGATGTCAAAATTATTAATTTTGAAACACTTTTGTGTGACTGTAAACTTATTAATATGACGTCCGGAGTCCCGAGTACTGAGAGAGACAAGAAGATAATAAGGTATACAAACCATTGCATCTAATAGGTAATCTCTCTCCCATATCTCAGTTCGCAGATAGACAATACGTAGCCGTAATATTGTACACGGTTAAACAATAAATGTAATCTCAACAGAAATGCGTATCACAGTGGAAGAAATACCTATGCAGCGAGTTAGTTGCTTAGATATTATTGTAACTGTAAATAAAATATGTTTTAATTTAATTTACCGAACGCACGGATCAAATGAATACATATTCATGGATGAATTAAGAAGCATTATTTTGACAAAAAAAAATAAACAGAACATAACATTGATTGGCGATTTTAACTTGGATGTTTCTAACGAAAATAATAACAAAATAAAAATTGAATTTATCAATCTTATCTCAGAAACGAATTTTAAATTATGTATAAAAAATTATACTAGAGAAATTTCGGGTCAACGTCTATCATGTATTGATCACATTTGGTGCAACACTAAAAATACTGACAAATTACTTACTATAATATTAAAAAATAATATTACTGATCTTCACACTTACATCTCTATACAACAACTTAATATTAATAAACACAAATTTTTAGAAAGCAATAATTTTACAAAAAAGTTACTCAACCATAATAAATTAAATTTAAAAATAAGTACGGAAACGTGGAGGCCCGTATCTACTGTAATGTGTCCAGCCTAAAAGACACCCGCGCGTCCCTTCTTCAAGTTTAACGGAAAGAACGAAAATCACGCCATAACAAAATGCACATTGACCTACGGGACAAACAGGATACCCCGCGCGACCCTTCCTCAAGATCGACGAAAGGAGCGAAATCACGCCATAGCAAAATGCACACTGACCACGGAACGAACAGGATACCCCGCACGCCCCTTCCCCAAGATCGACGAAGGGAGAAAACAAACAAACCCCGCTCTCTTCATCTTACCTCAGCAAGCTTCAGGGAGCAAAAATCATGCAACAACAAAGTGTACACGGGCGGATACCCTGCGCGCTCCCCCTCCACCTCCCCGCACACTCGAGGAATTAGTTTTTAATAATGGAACGCGACACAAGGAAGGGCAGTTACGATCAGCATGCGGTCCAAGTAGTTACGTGCAGCGCGCGCCCAACGCGGTTGCTGGCGGCACGCCAGCCAGCAAGTCGACCGACCGGTCGCAATTAAAGACGTTACGCCGTACGCAGATTACGGTTTCCAAAATAAAACGGTTGTGTTACATATACCGCAACAAGTGCCATAACGAACTATTTTTTAACAATAATCAAATAATGATTTTGGTCATGATTGAGACGTTTTCCATTCCCACACGGGAGACCAAGTTTAAAAACGGTTGCATTCCGTATTCCGCGACAAGTGCTAAATTAAAAACAGTTGCATTCACCTTGCCATAACGAGTGCTGAGTTGACCCCTTTTATTAATCAAACGGTGGCGACCAGTGCGGACCACGACCCTACCGGTTCCGCCTACCCATCACGAAGAGGATCCAGCTCGGCGCTTCCCCGCAGCACCCTGGATCGTGGACCCACCCCCCCTGGACCTGCTGCGCCTGGGCGGCCAACGCCTGGACACCACGCGTTTCCGGCCACACTTCAACCCACGTTCGTTACCTGGACCGAAGGTCTCAGGTGGCGAATCCCATCGATGGATCAGCACTGGATACCAGACTCAAGAACCTCCAAGTAAAATACTTCGTAAACTCCCGTACCGTATTAGTAATCAATTTTATTAAGAGTCAATCTAGGTAGGAATTTCGCATTACTATTCCCTATGTCTTGTTTTTCTTACAATAAATTCTCTCTATCATTATATAAACTGTTTCCTTTACGAATACTTGACTAAAAACAATGATATTGGGTTGTCTACTCGCGCCTGAGAGCTGACTAGCCGGAGAAGCCAGAACGACGAGAGGTAAAAGTAAGTAGTTTCTGAGGAAAGAGGTAAAAGAATTATAAAGTATTACACTACATGTGCTGAAACATGCGCAAATATGTTTTATAATGTTGTCTACAATTATATTACAGCATCGACTAATATTAAAACTATACACATTAAAACAAATTCAAAAAAATAAAACAATGTATTTCACGAGGCTTAGTCGTGTCTATTAGAAAAAAAGAAGAGTTATTTCACTTGATAAAGAAATTTCCCTTAGATAAAAAATATTTACATACTACAAAAAATATAGGAACCAATTAACCTCTTTAACAAAAATAACTAAAGAAAACTATTACAAAAATGAAATTGACCTGGCTTAACAAAATGTAAAACTCATTTGGAAAACAATAAATTAATTAAATATTAAAAAAAAACAAAAAAACTCTAATTTAAAAAATTTATATCGGAAAACACTCTGTTGATGACATAAGGGAACCGACAAAATGTGCTAATGCCTTTAATAAATATTTTGCTAACATCGGACAAAATTTAGCCACACGGATCGATGAAAATTATATAATAGATAATTTTGAGAAGCATTGTCTTAAACAAAATAACCTGTCAGCTTTCCAGCCAGTAACAACAAATGACGTAAAAAATATTATAAATGAATTAAAAGGTGGATCTGCACCAGGATTTGATGGAGTTACAGTTGAAATGTTGAAAAAATACAACAATTTTTCAAGCATTCCAATTACACACATTATAAATATTAGTTTAAATAGTGGAATATTCCCTTCAATTTATAAAAAAAAATTCGTAACACCCGTTTTCAAATCAGGCAGCTTGAAGAAATATCAAATTATCGGCCCATATCTCTTGTCTCAAACATTGCAAAAATTTTTGAAAAGATCGTAAAAAAGCAACTCATGTACTACATTGATAATAATAAAATACTTAGTCGTAGCCAATTTGGATTTAGAGAGTAACTAAGTACTCATGATGCCATTGCTGAACTTACCTCAATTATTTACAACGCATTAGACAAAAAAAAACAAATGCCTTGGCATTTTCATTGATTTGCGCAAGGCTTTTGACAGTATCTCCCACACAAAACTAATTAATAAATTAAATGATATCGGTATTATTGGTAAGGTTAGGTATTGGCTACAAAGTTATCTAACTCAAAGAAGTCAAAAAGTAAAATTAAATAACTCACTAAGTGTAGATGAAACTTTAGAATGTGGAATTCCCCAGGGGACTGTTATTGGACCAATTTTGTTTATAATATATATAAAAGAAATGTTTAAATTGTCACTTAATGGTAAACTTATATCCTTTGCTGACGACACTGCAATAATTATCGAAAAAAAGACGTGGAACGATATTACCAATGCAGCCAATCAAGACATGAAGGTTATAAAAAATTGGTTCGATAACAATTCATTATCACTCAACACAGAAAAAACTTATTATATTCCATTCTCTCTACAAGAAGATGTGCCAAATAATTTAATTAACATAACAATTCATTCCAAAAATTGTGCAAATGACGGTACATGTAATACGGACTGCGTTAAACTAAATCATAAATCTAATATAAAATATCTTGGAATCTTAACAGATAAAAATGTTAAATGGAAAGATCATATCAATCTCACTTTGGAAAGAATAAGAAAACTTATCTATGTTTTCTATAACATACGTAATATTTTAAACAAAAAAACTATCAAAATTGTCTATTATGCATTAATTCAGTCCTTATTACAGTACGGCATTATTGGGTGGGAAGAGGCCTTTAAGGCTTCCTTACAGCCCATAATTATAATTCAAAGAATAATTATAAAAATCATCCTTAGGAAACCATACGATTTCTAGAATTTAATGTACCATCTATCACAGAATTGTATAAGAGAAACGCCTTATATCAAATTTATAATGAATATTTTATTCAAAAAATTCACCCCTCAGATAGCATAAGCAATAGATTTAAAACTAATGGCTTAATAGCCATCCCTATGCTTAGAACGACCACGGCTCAGCACCACTATTTGTATTTAGGTGTAAGATGGTACAATATATTATTATCCTAAAACAAAATTAGTATAACAGAAACGCTGGAATATGAATTATTCAAAAAGCAAATTAAGTCACTAAAATTGGATAATGATATATTGTACCCTTAATGTATTTTACCCCTACTGAAAACTGTAATATTTAATATTTGAAAAAAATTGTATTGTTATTGTCCTTCTATAAATATTTTTTTTCTAAATTGTGTATCTATCTAAAATGTGTTGAAATTTTATTTCATAAGTTCTTTGATAATTGTTTATACTCATTGGAATATCATTATTATTTTTTGCATGTAAATACTCCTCCCATAAACACGAGCTCCTAGAGTTCAACTTATGGAGTAATAGAATAAAATGTGAAATATTTTATAACCTACCATATGTTACCATTTGGTAAACAAAAAATTCTTGAAATAAATAAATCAAAAAAATATATATACTCATAATTATAATAGGTAAGTATAAAAACTTAAGCATTGCAATAATTGGGGAAAGTTTAAAGGGTTACTTATAACTATTACCATTTTCCGATATTTTACCGGAAATCAATAATAGCATTGGCAATAAAAAAATCAATTTGTTTTTCATTGCAAATGCCCATAAGAGAAAATATGTGGCTTCACCACAGTTTTATAATGCTTCAGAAGGAAATAAAGCTGCCGTAATAATAACTAGGAAGTAGAGTTTATAGGTAAATTGTTTTTTTATAAAGTTATGAGTGATAGCGAACCACTTGGGGTGACCTATGGCAGAGGTGTTGGTTATCCAATAGAGGTTCCCGGGGCGGCAGTACCCCTTTCCGCCTCCCAAATTGAATAATATTATTGAATATATAAAAGAAAAACTTGAAATTTAAATGGAGTTGTACAAATTAATTTTGATAACAATAAATAAATATATCATATCGAACACCAGTGACCCTGCAAAAGGTCGTGATATTTAGTGAGGCAGAGCCAAATAAGACCTTTGCTTAGACTACTGGAAGCAGTCAAGGGAAAACTCCGTTTTACGTTTGCCTAAATGAAAGGTCTCAGTGGACACAATTTACATCGCTTACAAACACAAGTTACTACAAGCGATACTTAAGACTTAAGGCTATGCCTTTGGAATAACAGATTCCGAAAATAAACTAAAAGAAAGGCAGAATAAATAGACATTAAATAAAGTTATAAATTACAAGAACCAGATTATTTGCCAATGCGTGACTTTAGATTTGTTTTTTAATAAAAAAACTCCTTTTTTAACTTTCATTTAAAAAGAAATCGTCTTACTATATTTTCTAGAAAGACAAGCTTTGTGTAACAAAAAAAACACACGTGGCGTTTATGCTTCTTTTATTTGTTGACCAGCGCCGACAAATCAATCCATTTTTAAAAATGGCAATTTAAATAATTTGCGATACAAAATATATTTTTTTGTAGGTAGGTAGGTACTTCATCGCTTGTCTGAAATCTTCAAACAACAAATGCGAAATTAGTACATCTGATTAAGTTTTTTTATGTGAATACCGCACAAGGGATGCAACAGCTCCCGGGAAGCGTTTCGGAGCCTATTGAACTAACAAATTATAATTATTTTACGTAAATTCATGAGTTGAAATTAGTGACCGAACGAGGGTTCGGTTCCGGTTTTGGCAAGTTTTTTTAGCAAAAAAATCTAGTTTTGACATCAGTTTTGGTTTCGGCACAAAAATCTGCCGAAACCGAAACCGAAACTTTTTTGGACATGTTAAAAATCGATTGTTTACTGTTATTTGGCTTATTTTTTACACTTATTCACAAACGGGAACGAGAAGTTCCAAAAAGTAGTTAACATGTTTTGTTATTTTTTTATAAATTTTGTTTGTTTTACAGAAGTAACATAAAAAAATATATTGTTTTTTCACATACTCAATCACTGTTTTTTATTTATTTATTTAATTTAACACGTATAAAAAGAATTTTGTGATTGTATATGCAATAAAAAATAAAATACTCAATTGATGAGATGATGAGGTCCTTCCTTTATAATGCAAGTGTTGATTTTATTGACAAATTTTTGATCCAAGAAGAAGTTAACATGTTTTCTTATATTTTATAAATTTTGTTTGTTTTACCGAAGTAATACAAAAAAAAAAAATTTTTGGCATACTTTAATTATTGTTTTTTTTTTATTTATTTAATTTAACATGTGTAAAAAATAAGCCAAATAACAGTAAACAATGCCATTTACCCATTTTATTTCTTCCGGTTTACAAAAACCTCTTTAAAAAAAGAGATTTTTCCATTTATATATTTAGGTGAAAAAAAGTAGACTAAAATATTACAAAGGCCTGAATAAAATGATTAGATGGGTGTCCAACCAGGTGACAGTTCCTTGAAAACTTTTAGTACGCGTGCTGCGCGTCCGAAAATTTAATTAGCAGTAATTAATCAAAGAACACTGAATTTGGTTAAGGAACAAAAACTTTATCTTTCTTATTTAAATCGGTAACTTGTTGAAAGGGCAGACAGCATAATAATTACCAAATGGTAATTTAGTCAAGGATGTACAATTTTTAAGTCTAGTAATTTGCTGCTTTCTTGAAGATCGGGTTCCGTCCTTTCAAAGTATTAAAATCAATGGTATGGATTATGTATTATTATGTATTATGTATTATGATTATGTATTTGCATTATGCGTCGCAATGCCATTCAAAGAAATAAATTGATTCTCTCTGCATGTCCTTTCGCGCGCGTTCCCGTTCCTTACCACCATCCCCACCTTCCCCCTCCCTCATTTCTTCCCTCTCCGCGAACCCCACCTTCCCCCTGCCTTTCCTCCTTGCCGCTAAAATATATGAAATAAGGTGAGTTGGGGTAAGAGCACTGTATAAAATGAATAGATGAAGTTTAAAGTAATCCCATATGTCACAGCATTATCCCATCGCATTCAATTTTTTATACAAGGAATTTTAACTATTCCTTAATCAAATGGTTTTATCACCAGAAGTTAATCTACTGTTTTTATTAGATTTTTCAGTATTAAAAAAAAAAAAGTCTTGATAGATCCACTTACCCCGCCTTCGGGGTAAGTGGATCTAACTTCAATATTTTTATTAATGGCAAAATGAAAAAAAAATTGTTAGTTGGCAATCCAATCAAACGCACTAAACACACAATTTCGCTATGTAAAAATATTGAATATAGTGGAATATACATCATAAATCAAACATTATTTGGCAGATTGGGGTAAGTGCAACATTTTATGGCTAGTGATGGGGCAAAAAAAACAAACTTTTTTTTTATGTATTAGTACTATTTTTCACAATATTTACTTACAATGTTATATAATAATAAATATTTACTAATAATAACTTAACATGTTTATAGGTATACGAACTATTTTTTTGGTTACTAGAATAAAAAAAATTACACAATAATATGTGGAAATAATAACCCACAAAATTCCTTTGCGGAACCTTTTGCTTGCGACTTGAAAATGATTAAAAATAAAAAATAACATTTGTTTTACAGGTAAGAGTTTATCTCATACAAAATCCCTTATTAAATATTAAAATCATTAGAGACCATTTTAAAAACGAATTCTTCTCCTCTCCCAGTTAAGGGGTTTGGCAAAACAGATATAATATCTGTGTTATAAATATCGGATACATCATCAACTTTTGGGAATTAAAATACATTATGATTTTCTAGAATAACAAAATGACACAATAATGTGTGGGAATGATGAACCATAAAATGCCTTTATGGAACCTTTTGTTTGCGATTTTAAAATGATTAAAAATAATAAAAAAATAACATTTCTTTTACAGGTAAAAGTTTATCTCATATAAAATCCCTTATTGAATATTAAAACCATTAAAGGACATTTAAAAACGATTTCGTCTCTTCTCCCAGTTAAGGGGTTTGGCAAAACACAATAATATGTGAAATATCACACAAATAGCGCACTTGAAGTGAAATATCACAAAACTGCGCTAAATAAATACTACGTTATTATTATTATTATATTGAAATAATAACCCATAAAATGCCTTTGTGGAACTTTTTGTTTGCAACTTAAAAATGATTAGAAATAAAAAAAAAATAACATTTCTTCTACAGGTAAGAGTTTATCTCATACAAAATCTCTTTTTGAATATTAAAACCATTTAAGGACATTTTAAAAATGAATTCTCCTCTTCTACCAGTTAAGGGGTTTGGCAAAACAGATACAATATCTGCGATATAAATATCGGATATGTCATCAATTTTCGGGAATGAAAATACGTTATGATTTTCTCTGGTTAAATGTGAAACCCTTCGTACATATTTGACTGTCTTCTATTTTATTCAATGTTTGTTTATACGGTAGGTTTTATAAATTTCATTGCAATGTATTTAACCTCGCTAGGACAAGCCTGTGTTGAGGTCAATAATTTTATGATGTGTTAAAAAATAACACATAATAATATAGGTATTGAAAGAAAAGTATTGTTACATTCATGTACCCACTCATAAACATTATAATATTGATAATTAAGTAAAGCTACATCCATGTTCCTTACAAACATGGATTATTTTTTTAATCTTTGTCATATTTCTAATGGTACTAATTAAGCTTATGTTTCGTTTTTTTTAAAGTAGTATGCACATCACTAGTAACATTTGCGTCCATACAAAAATATAAGGGGGAAGTGGATCTACAGTTTAGTAGCACTTACCCCAGCACGTAATTTTATGGGGGAAGTAAATCTAGTCTTATAAATCATAATTCTTTAAGATATTCATAATTCAAATATATACACATCAAACCTCAATTCAATTATAGAGTACTCACCAATTTGTAGCTTTCTAGCACAAGTTTCTGTCAAGTTATAGACAAATTAAGGCAGCACTCATAACTCGAACACTGACTAAAACCAACTGCCAAAATTCGAAGCTCTCTAACAACTCTATGTGTTTATGAAGCAGCTCCATCTATACGTCAGAGTGAGAATTTAGCTAATTACAACATATTCTCTATAGATGGCAGCGCTTGAATATTGTATTCAAAGAAGTTAGAAGGCCTAGATGTACTTCCCCCAAAATGTCACTTACCCCAACTCACCTTACACACATTTTCCTTCACACAAATTTCATAACGCCAGAGCTTACCATTATTTGCAGCCTTTGCTACTCGCTGATAATGTAGCTTTCTACTGGTGAAAGAATTTTTAAAATTGGTCTGGTGGTTTAGGCGTGAAAGCGTAACACAATCACATGCCCTTTCGCATTTATAATATTAGTATGGATTTTATTTTAGTAACCTGCTATAAAATCATGTAATAATTTTAAGAAAACTCGTGGTTGTTTAGCACCAAAAAAGAAATATTCTCTTCGCATAATATTCCAGTATCAACAACTGAAAGACTGGAGGCAGATTAGTGAAAAGTTTACGAAAGTGGGGTTTAGACGGTTCGGAGATGTGGAGCGGATGAACGGTAAAGACGCGAAAAGAACCCGTAGTAGAAATGGCATTACCAAGTTTTTAAATGATTATGTAAGAGTATGTATGAGACGATGTGTGAATGTGAATGAAGCAATGTGCCAATACAAGGTTGTGTATTGTGTAGTGATCTGTTCTCTTTTTCTATCTTTCCGGTAAACTGTTATCATATCATCCTTTCTTCGTTCAACCTACTTTTCCATACCTATCCTATCCGTGCAAAAGAAGCCTCAATGATTACCACTCTAGTTGTATCTCAGTAAGTGTAATTGGTATCGGAAGGTCATCTCCTTATTGATCTCTCGGTTCTTTAATATCTATTCGTGCTGAGACTTGTATATTGATCAGCCAAATGATTCATTGATAATGCGAAATTAGTACATCTGATTAAGTTTTTTTATGTGAATACCGCACAAGGGATGCAACAGCTCCCGGGAAGCGTTTCGGAGCCTATTGAACTAACAAATTATAATTATTTTACGTAAATTCATGAGTTGAAATTAGTGACCGAACGAGGGTTCGGTTCCGGTTTTGGCAAGTTTTTTTAGCAAAAAAATCTAGTTTTGACATCAGTTTTGGTTTCGGCACAAAAATCTGCCGAAACCGAAACCGAAACTTTTTTGGACATGTTAAAAATCGATTGTTTACTGTTATTTGGCTTATTTTTTACACTTATTCATAAACGGGAACGAGAAGTTCCAAAAAGTAGTTAACATGTTTTGTTATTTTTTTATAAATTTTGTTTGTTTTACAGAAGTAACATAAAAAAATATATTGTTTTTTCACATACTCAATCACTGTTTTTTATTTATTTATTTAATTTAACACGTATAAAAAGAATTTTGTGATTGTATATGCAATAAAAAATAAAATACTCAATTGATGAGATGATGAGGTCCTTCCTTTATAATGCAAGTGTTGATTTTATTGACAAATTTTTGATCCAAGAAGAAGTTAACATGTTTTCTTATATTTTATAAATTTTGTTTGTTTTACCGAAGTAATACAAAAAAAAAAAATTTTTGGCATACTTTAATTATTGTTTTTTTTTTATTTATTTAATTTAACATGTGTAAAAAATAAGCCAAATAACAGTAAACAATGCCATTTACCCATTTTATTTCTTCCGGTTTACAAAAACCTCTTTAAAAAAAGAGATTTTTCCATTTATATATTTAGGTGAAAAAAAGTAGACTAAAATATTACAAAGGCCTGAATAAAATGATTAGATGGGTGTCCAACCAGGTGACAGTTCCTTGAAAACTTTTAGTACGCGTGCTGCGCGTCCGAAAATTTAATTAGCAGTAATTAATCAAAGAACACTGAATTTGGTTAAGGAACAAAAACTTTATCTTTCTTATTTAAATCGGTAACTTGTTGAAAGGGCAGACAGCATAATAATTACCAAATGGTAATTTAGTCAAGGATGTACAATTTTTAAGTCTAGTAATTTGCTGCTTTCTTGAAGATCGGGTTCCGTCCTTTCAAAGTATTAAAATCAATGGTATGGATTATGTATTATTATGTATTATGTATTATGATTATGTATTTGCATTATGCGTCGCAATGCCATTCAAAGAAATAAATTGATTCTCTCTGCATGTCCTTTCGCGCGCGTTCCCGTTCCTTACCACCATCCCCGCCTTCCCCCTCCCTCATTTCTTCCCTCTCCGCGAACCCCACCTTCCCCCTGCCTTTCCTCCTTGCCGCTAAAATATATGAAATAAGGTGAGTTGGGGTAAGAGCACTGTATAAAATGAATAGATGAAGTTTAAAGTAATCCCATATGTCACAGCATTATCCCATCGCATTCAATTTTTTATACAAGGAATTTTAACTATTCCTTAATCAAATGGTTTTATCACCAGAAGTTAATCTACTGTTTTTATTAGATTTTTCAGTATTAAAAAAAAAAAAGTCTTGATAGATCCACTTACCCCGCCTTCGGGGTAAGTGGATCTAACTTCAATATTTTTATTAATGGCAAAATGAAAAAAAAATTGTTAGTTGGCAATCCAATCAAACGCACTAAACACACAATTTCGCTATGTAAAAATATTGAATATAGTGGAATATACATCATAAATCAAACATTATTTGGCAGATTGGGGTAAGTGCAACATTTTATGGCTAGTGATGGGGCAAAAAAAACAAACTTTTTTTTTATGTATTAGTACTATTTTTCACAATATTTACTTACAATGTTATATAATAATAAATATTTACTAATAATAACTTAACATGTTTATAGGTATACGAACTATTTTTTTGGTTACTAGAATAAAAAAAATTACACAATAATATGTGGAAATAATAACCCACAAAATTCCTTTGCGGAACCTTTTGCTTGCGACTTGAAAATGATTAAAAATAAAAAATAACATTTGTTTTACAGGTAAGAGTTTATCTCATACAAAATCCCTTATTAAATATTAAAATCATTAGAGACCATTTTAAAAACGAATTCTTCTCCTCTCCCAGTTAAGGGGTTTGGCAAAACAGATATAATATCTGTGTTATAAATATCGGATACATCATCAACTTTTGGGAATTAAAATACATTATGATTTTCTAGAATAACAAAATGACACAATAATGTGTGGGAATGATGAACCATAAAATGCCTTTATGGAACCTTTTGTTTGCGATTTTAAAATGATTAAAAATAATAAAAAAATAACATTTCTTTTACAGGTAAAAGTTTATCTCATATAAAATCCCTTATTGAATATTAAAACCATTAAAGGACATTTAAAAACGATTTCGTCTCTTCTCCCAGTTAAGGGGTTTGGCAAAACACAATAATATGTGAAATATCACACAAATAGCGCACTTGAAGTGAAATATCACAAAACTGCGCTAAATAAATACTACGTTATTATTATTATTATATTGAAATAATAACCCATAAAATGCCTTTGTGGAACTTTTTGTTTGCAACTTAAAAATGATTAGAAATAAAAAAAAAATAACATTTCTTCTACAGGTAAGAGTTTATCTCATACAAAATCTCTTTTTGAATATTAAAACCATTTAAGGACATTTTAAAAATGAATTCTCCTCTTCTACCAGTTAAGGGGTTTGGCAAAACAGATACAATATCTGCGATATAAATATCGGATATGTCATCAATTTTCGGGAATGAAAATACGTTATGATTTTCTCTGGTTAAATGTGAAACCCTTCGTACATATTTGACTGTCTTCTATTTTATTCAATGTTTGTTTATACGGTAGGTTTTATAAATTTCATTGCAATGTATTTAACCTCGCTAGGACAAGCCTGTGTTGAGGTCAATAATTTTATGATGTGTTAAAAAATAACACATAATAATATAGGTATTGAAAGAAAAGTATTGTTACATTCATGTACCCACTCATAAACATTATAATATTGATAATTAAGTAAAGCTACATCCATGTTCCTTACAAACATGGATTATTTTTTTAATCTTTGTCATATTTCTAATGGTACTAATTAAGCTTATGTTTCGTTTTTTTTAAAGTAGTATGCACATCACTAGTAACATTTGCGTCCATACAAAAATATAAGGGGGAAGTGGATCTACAGTTTAGTAGCACTTACCCCAGCACGTAATTTTATGGGGGAAGTAAATCTAGTCTTATAAATCATAATTCTTTAAGATATTCATAATTCAAATATATACACATCAAACCTCAATTCAATTATAGAGTACTCACCAATTTGTAGCTTTCTAGCACAAGTTTCTGTCAAGTTATAGACAAATTAAGGCAGCACTCATAACTCGAACACTGACTAAAACCAACTGCCAAAATTCGAAGCTCTCTAACAACTCTATGTGTTTATGAAGCAGCTCCATCTATACGTCAGAGTGAGAATTTAGCTAATTACAACATATTCTCTATAGATGGCAGCGCTTGAATATTGTATTCAAAGAAGTTAGAAGGCCTAGATGTACTTCCCCCAAAATGTCACTTACCCCAACTCACCTTACACACATTTTCCTTCACACAAATTTCATAACGCCAGAGCTTACCATTATTTGCAGCCTTTGCTACTCGCTGATAATGTAGCTTTCTACTGGTGAAAGAATTTTTAAAATTGGTCTGGTGGTTTAGGCGTGAAAGCGTAACACAATCACATGCCCTTTCGCATTTATAATATTAGTATGGATTTTATTTTAGTAACCTGCTATAAAATCATGTAATAATTTTAAGAAAACTCGTGGTTGTTTAGCACCAAAAAAGAAATATTCTCTTCGCATAATATTCCAGTATCAACAACTGAAAGACTGGAGGCAGATTAGTGAAAAGTTTACGAAAGTGGGGTTTAGACGGTTCGGAGATGTGGAGCGGATGAACGGTAAAGACGCGAAAAGAACCCGTAGTAGAAATGGCATTACCAAGTTTTTAAATGATTATGTAAGAGTATGTATGAGACGATGTGTGAATGTGAATGAAGCAATGTGCCAATACAAGGTTGTGTATTGTGTAGTGATCTGTTCTCTTTTTCTATCTTTCCGGTAAACTGTTATCATATCATCCTTTCTTCGTTCAACCTACTTTTCCATACCTATCCTATCCGTGCAAAAGAAGCCTCAATGATTACCACTCTAGTTGTATCTCAGTAAGTGTAATTGGTATCGGAAGGTCATCTCCTTATTGATCTCTCGGTTCTTTAATATCTATTCGTGCTGAGACTTGTATATTGATCAGCCAAATGATTCATTGATGGCATAATATCACAAGAACTGCTGTGGGAAATCCACGCGAGTCACTTCCAGTGTCCACTGTCCATGTATTCCCATAGTTGTGCCATATTGAAACACCGTGTAGTTTTATTACAATTTACATTATTTACAGTCAAATTCAAATTCAAAGTCAAAGTCAAATCAACAGATCTCTCAGTTCTTTGATATCGACCATTCCATCGTATCTTCTGAGCAATTATTACCATTATAGTGATCTCTCAGTGATTGTAGTGGTATATGTTAATATAACAACTGCACTGAACATCTCCTTATTGATCTCTTGGTTATTTATTATTTATTAGTGCGGTGACTTGTGTATTGATCAGCCAAATGATTCATCGGTGGCATAATATCACAAGAACGTGTTGTGAGAAATCCACGTGAGACAGTTCTCTTTCAGGGTCCTCTGTCCACGTATTCCCACAGTTGTGCCATATTGAATAGCCATATATTTTTATTACAATCCACATTATTTACAGCCAAATTGATTCGCAATCTACAAAAAGTTTTGCGACTACAAATAGTTTTGCCAGAAAGTAGAAGTTGTCAGGATGTCAAAACAACTCACCGTTCCATTTTTTACAAAATTATTTTTGTTATTTGTCAGTTCCTTTACTATGACTAGATATAATGTGTATGTGCAATATGAGTGACAAACTGAAAATACATTATTAGTAACGTTTTTATTTTCTTATTTTTTTGTTTGCGGTGAACAAATAGGAACAAATATTTACAAACTCCTGATACTTTACGGATAAAAAAAACATCTCGGCATCGTAACGGCAAAAGTCCTGCACACATTTGCAGTTCAGATATGTTATTGCTCAAGAAAAGTGCTTCATCTATCGTATCGAGGGAAGTTTGGTCAGATATTGCTTGGGGTGAATACTAAGCACAAAATTGTGACAACCCTCTCGAGCGAGGGCGAGATTATGTGATTTATTGTGCTCAACCGGTAGTTGTTGACAAGCGCGGCGATTGCCACCCTTTACCACCCTTTAGGTTTACAACTTTCCTTTTAGGAAATGTAAAATATTGTTCGCCACCCACGGCCTTAGAGCACCCCCGTTTGTCGCATACATCTTCACCTAATTTCTTTGTTTACTTCCCGTAAATATAATACGTACAATTTTGTCAACAAAAGAACCACGTGATAATTTATATATAGAGTGTGATAAATAAAAATTGTCGTGGCGTCTGAGTTTCTGTAGTTTGATCTATTATTTTATGAATTTTTTAAAACATTATCAGCCTTACTAAAAAAAAACCACAGCACGGCCGATAACCTGTGATGCAGCAGCAACATGAATAAACCAAAATACACTAAAACACGATAACATAACTGATAAGATTTGATCTTAAAATGTATTTTAAGTATGGCAACAATGCAATTTTTCATACTGTACATAATTTAACGTTTGTTTTCCTACAGAACCGCTAGATGGCGGCGCCTTCGCATTCGTCATTCGCGTTGAAACCGCCAAAAAAAACTCACTCCGCGGGTGTGTGTGAAATATTACACAAATCTGATCGTAATATCTATTAATATGACTAATTCACTATTACATTCGCATAATTGATATATTTACCGTGTTTTTCGGTTTTTAATAATTTTAAGTCAAGTTATAATAACCATAATCATACTATGAAAATTTAAATGTCAATAAGTATTTTATGTAAAACATGAAAATTCAAATTTACATTTAAAGGATTTTAATTTATGAGAATTTCATAAAAGAGGTGTTTTTGTAAAATATTAATATCTAATACAAGTGTTCCTAAACGTATTATTGAAATTAACGTCTTTAGAGTTGCAATAAATCTGTTATAAAAGTCGGTATTATTTTTTTAGGTTAGTTTTTTGGCAATAAAAAAACTTTGAAATTTTTTATTGTATGCACGAGGAAAAAAAAGGTGACAGTTTCGTTCCAAATTCATTATATAAAAGGTCCGTATTTTTTAAATTTTGTTTTTTTATAAATTTCTGTGCACTTTCATCAAATATGTTTTGGTAAAAAAAAAAACATTTTTTTCGCGTTTGAATCTTAATATATGGCAGTTTTTAAAAACTAAAGTGTATTTCAATTACACAAATCTAAAAGGTAATTTTATCCAGTTTTCATAAATGGTATTTGTTTTTAAGACACCTTCAAAAATAAGAAATATATAGAACATTCAAAATACTTTGGAAAAATTTCAAATTTTGTTCAGATACCATTACTAAAACAGAGATAAACTACCCTCTCAGGCCGTGTAAACCAAGTGTATTTTTTTTCCATGAACAATTTTTTAATCAGTAATGTTTTCACATCCGCGGCCGTTTGTCAATTGAATAAAATTTTAACTGGGTTTTTTAGTAAGGCTGTATGTCTTTGATTTATTTATTACGTTTTATTCAATTAATTTGAATAGCTTTTGCAGGTTATATTATATTAATGTAATATTAAATGATTAAAAAAAAGATAATAAAATCTAAACCAAACATACAAGCGAAAATATGGAAGTTCATTGTGACTAATGGAAACTCGGCCGCTGAGAAAATCGTACAATAAACATTTTACCAAAGCATTGCTGTCACTGGCGCTCTTATTTTCCTGAATACTGAGCGAAAAGAGGACAACTGCACCTCAGGTTGATAAAACTTTTTAAAAAATCATCAAAATCGAGGTTTTGGCTACATTTTTCTTCTCTAAAAATTTACCGATTTTTAAGATGTTTTTACTAATTATATTAGAAAAAAATATTCTAAGTCTGTTTGTTTTACTTTTTGGAAGAATTATATTATTTTTAGTTTGTATACTGAACGTCTGTTTATGGTATTCAAACCAGGAAATTTTAACAATTTTTGGAGGGTTTTAACTCCAATAGAAATAATATCTATATTACATTAAAAATATTTGCGGTAGTGTCAAAATCCAGAGAGGAAATTGGAGAATAATTTTTTAAGAACAAAACGCCGCCCGGTTTCCTCTTAATATTCGTAATTCATTAAAAATATGAGATCGATAAAAATGACGGAAAAATAATCAGGTCCCAGTAGCTCAGTGGTTAGAGTGTTGTCCTGTAACACAGAAGTCCAGGATCCGATCCCCAGATGGAATCTATTTTTAATTTTATGTGTCCTTTCTGTTTCATAGTTCGCTTCCATTTAATATAATTTTATTTCTAATTTGAACGGTGTTTTGGACTGCCCAGGGTACCCAGTATTACTATAACTTGTCACTTTTCAAATTCATGACGATATTATTTAAATACAAGAACAGTATCATCACAAGCATTTGGAATACATCAAATTTATGAATGTGTGTTATTGTTCGTACATTTTTAACTTATTTTCTATACTAACATAATAAGGTACTACACTCGTAAGAATAGTTTATTTTATGTAAGTATGCTAATTAAAAGAATATTAAATATTAATAAGCTTTATGTGCGTTTGATTTCTGTATAAATCAGTCGCTAAATACCAAAAAAAATTCAGTATTCTTGCCACTATTTTATCCATCTACCTTCAATAGCCATACATTTCAAAAGTCCTTCATCATTAATTCATTCCACGTGCCCATACAACCGAAGTCATAATATCTTTTATTCTACCCTTTTCAAAATCTTATGTGCAGAAGCGATCCTTTTGCGATCCTAGAGTAAGTAGCTATCTTTTCATTGCATAACGTTGAGCAATATTGTTCAGAAAATATTTTTCAAAGTGTTGCAAATAACTCTTTAAAACTGGCACAGTGTGAGCCTGATAAATATAATTATTATGAACCAATTTCAGAACCAATCTTTCTTAGCAAGCTACTCAGAAACTTTCCTATTTTATCTCCGAATTTATTATTTAAAGCAAAAAAACTCCGGCTGCTACTAAACGAAAACACTGTTTCATTTTCATTTAATAAAATATTAAAACTTGGATAGCAATTTTATCCTTCGATGGAAGTGTTAGCGCTGATAGCATATTATTAAAGTATTCTTTATAAAGAAAATAGGGCATTTAATGCGTTTGTAATCGTAACAGCAAGTTTCTCTGAATCTTTGTTATGCAAATGATGTTTTCACGCGCAGTTAACTTTTTGCTGAGGAATAAATGCTTAGCATTCAAGATTAACGCATCGCGCACAGAAATTCATTATTCCTCCCTTAATCCACCTGAGTCCTTTAATAAACCTTTAATTTAAAGTTAGTGAGTTCCCTGGAATTAGCGATAGGCAATACACACCTTTGCACCCCTTTAAGGTGACAAAAGGGCGGATTTATAACTAACGCTCATCCGTCTCAAACACCTGCTAAAATGAACTAATTCGCAATGGCACGATATGAAATTATGCAAAATTATTATGAGAAGCTTTAGTTGCTTATGAAAGGATTACTTTAATTTTATTTGGAGGTGTTTAATCCTAAAATTAATTATTAAATATGATTATTCCCAAGCTTAGAGCGTAAAATTTCATCAGCGTCCCTCAAATATTCTAACTATCGTCCCCTTGGAACAACAAGGTTCCAACCGACATTTTGGCGAAAATTGACTTTATTGCACCAAAATTCTTACCTTGTTTTCTCTATAAAACCCCATCTAAACTAAAATTCAAGTTCTTTGTAAACTTGCAGCTTATCAAGCAGTTGTGTTCTGTTTATAAAACATTTGTATTTTTAATTTTTAAGAACAAGGTTTCATTTACAAATAATAAACTTATCAAATAATATTTATGTTGTACTTCAAGCTCAGCCCTTTGACCAACAAGGTCCCACGTTCCAATTGCATGAAACCGATAAAATTAATTTAAAATTACATCTATGAAATAGTGAAAATGCAGAGCGTACCAGCTTGAGTAAATGAATTATCGTTACATATAAGAACATTCCATGCAAAAAAACACACGAGTAGTATTAGAAAAAATTTCATGCAAAAAATGTGTTTTTTTTTTAAATAAATGTCTGATGCTTTTAGTAAACAAGAAATATACATTGTAAGATGTATATTGTATAAGTGACGCTTTCGAAATTTCAGGTTTTTGTTATTTTTTTAGAATTAAAAGCAACTTCATTAATTAATTATTAGATAAAAGTGAAGTAAAAGCTTTCTTGAAAACTCCTTATAAATCGACTGTTTTTATTTAATATTATAATTATCGAAATTTTTCAACATTTGTGGTAAGTTGTTTTTTTCAACTTTTTTCATGCCTGAAATTAAGATACATCATTTTTAAACATTAATGTATATTTCAAACATAAAAATCCGAAAGTTTATTTGATCTAGTTTCTTAAATGGTGCTTATTTTTACCTCTTCAAAAAGAAGAAATATATTGGACATTTAAAATACCTTGAAAAAATTCCGAAATTCGATGAGAAATCTATATATGTATATAACAATCTATTGCTGTTCGATTGTCTCGCTAAAACTCGAGAATGGCTGGGCCGATTTAGCTGATTTTAGTTTTGAAATGTTTGTCGTGGGAATGTTTAAACGGTGAGAAAATATGGAAAAATTGCGAGGAAGATAGTAAAAACAACAATTTCATTTTCTCATATAAACTGTTCTACCTACTTTTCTGTCAATCATTTGACGTTCATCCCTTCGGTACGGTAGACTCGGGTCCACTCGAATTGAAGCATGTATTAAATTAAGGGTTTTGAATCGACAACATATATCCACATTACTCGGATTATCGCGTATTTAAATTTTAATATTTTGATGGTTGTCATTGTTGATTCGTTTAGAATAACAAAATTGCAAACATCTGAAGAAAAGCAAATAAATTGTTGCCTTGGAAACGATATAGGTATATTTTTTTGAATTGGGCAATTCAACCTAAAAAGAGTGCTTTGTTGGCGCTCTTAGTTAATATCTATCTCTAAAAATGAATCGCCGAAATGTCTTATGCGCGCACATAACTTCCGAACGACTGCACCAAAGTAAATAATTATTTTTCTTTTAATTAAAATAAATTATTAGGCGAATACGGGAGGGGGGAGGGGAACTCGTGGGAGGGGGTAGGGGAGGGAGTAGAGTGAGAAGTGGGAAGGTGGAGGAGTGGGAACGCGAGAGGGGAAGGGGACGCGGGGGAGGAAGGGGAGGAGGAAGGTGAACGGGACGAATGGGAAAGGATGGGCAGGGAGAAACAATGTCTTTATTAAATGGCATAGCAACGCATGCCGGGTACCAGCTAGTTATTAAAATTAACAGTTTATATAACAGATGAACAACCCACTTTGACTGTATAAACGATGTTTACATTTTCTGGAACTATTTTATGGCAGTTAAATTTAACATTCGTTTCTAATAGTAAGATTTTCTCCTACAAGGTTTTTGAAGTAAAACTTCTTTACGCACGCTTGACCTGGCGAATGCGTGACGAGAGCGTTACGAAAAGCGAGGCAAACGCTTCGTATATTACTGTAGAGGCAAGAGAGAGAGGTGCGAGCACACATTTTCTTTCTCTCGTTCTCTCATAGCCAGTTACGTTACGCAGTGCAAGCCTATTGTCTGTATCACACTGTAGGAGCAAGGAAGAGCATTGCGCGCGCACCGTTTCTTTCTCTCTTCCTATCATATAGATTATAGATGGATCAGAAGTTTAACTTCAGTTGTGTGGTCTAAAGCACACTCATTTTTTTTTACATAAATTTACGGTAAAATGTTCCCTACATTTATTAGTAAGGCTGTACGTGTTTATGACCGAG
Source organism: Limnephilus marmoratus (assembly GCA_917880885.1). Lineage (NCBI taxonomy): Eukaryota > Metazoa > Arthropoda > Insecta > Trichoptera > Limnephilidae > Limnephilus > Limnephilus marmoratus. The sequence continues at coordinate 54,689,117 of OU862906.1, read as the reverse complement.
TTGATATTATTACACAATACTGCTATAATGTGACTAACTACTAGACTTATGACTAACATACTTATTTACATTTACAAACACATATTGTGATGAATACTGCCCATATTGTACGACAGTGTACGTACAAATGTCAGAGGTAAGATATGAGTAAAAGTTGAAGCGTTAGTCAATGTGGGAAAAGAAAACATGTGTTTCCGGAACACCACGGCTGACCAACGCTATTTGTTAAGTAAATAATTTACGTTCTAACAGTATTAGAAGTAACTAATCATTCGATATATTATATCCTATTATGATTAGTTACTTCACGAGTTAGTTACCCAGATATTATTTACAAATTCTTTGGATATGTAAATTTTCGAACAGTTGTCTTACAATTTGCTACACTATACAATAAAACGATATTGGAAAATATGAAGAAGATTTTGCATATATGAGAGTATTTTTTACAGGCCCTATACATTATTTTTTTCAAGGCTTATAAAATTTATCAAAATAGAACTCGATTTTTTCAAAGGTGAAGATGTATTTTTACTTGTAGTATTTAACTAAAGCATCTATCATATTTCTAAGCGATCAAATTTTCAATCCAAAAACACATTTTGCATGATTTTGCATTAGGTACTTGCCTGGCTTGCGTTTATTATACAATTTCGGAAGAATTTCACCCAAACTAACGGATACTAATGGTGCCTGGCGTGAAGCCAATAACCCAGGTAGTGTCAATGACCCTTACTTCTTATTTTCCGAAGATGTCGGATTTCAAATACATTCAGACGTCCGTAACGGCTTTCTACAAAATTTTGCTTGGCGCGCGGACCAACATTGAAATATTTTTCAAATCAATAAACTTACGTACGTGCTTTGTGTAGATGCGGCCTTTCTATATTAAGAGAAAGGTTTGTATTTTATGGAAATAAATATTATTCTGACCTTTTCGTGTCTTTGTTTCTGTCGGCATCGTAAAGACAGAAGGGAGTGTCGATGGTGGTACATTCATTCATAAATTCTATGGAGCCACCAGGGTCGGCAGATATATCGCAGATGGCCAGCATTCTGAAAAACAGGAAAAAAACTATTAATATTTACTGTTGAGCGATCAATGAAATAACAAATATTAGATTTTATTTTACATTTAAGCAATGAAAATAATTGCATTTTTATACGACTAACGTTAACAAAATAACTATAACATTAAACCTCAAAATCTGTTGCAAAAATCTTTGAAGTGTAGATAACAATGATGTTGCAACAAAACTCTTAAAAGAGAGAATTACAGAGTCATGAAATTTGGGCAGATTTCTATAATTGGAATTTCATAACAACATGGAGCTTATATCATCAATTTCACAGTTTGATGATGCGTTATGGTGCATTGAAATGTGTATATTAATCTGAAAAGAATGAGAAATGATAATATACGCGAATTAAAATTACTTCGAAATCTACTAATTGATGAAATAAATTGTTTGTGAAAGAAAAAAACGTCCGGAGTCAAAATACTTGTTTCAATTAAAATGGTGCAAATAGATTCGCAAAGCTAATGAGAGCTTTAATAATTACCATGACGATTTACGGTTACGGTACCGTAGCGGCATAAAAAAGCAATAATGCTGCAGTTTTTTCAAAAGATAAGATACACAATGTACGTATAGATCTGTTTCCTCCAAAGGAAAACGTCATAATTTTCTTGCATCTCTCTCACATACGGCATCGTGCGGTTTCCGTAAATCCCTACTATAATGCTAGCCATGACGAAAATTTTGAAAGTATGGAATGTAGTTACAAGCATAAAATTGAAGAGTGAGTGAATTCAATGCGCTGATGGTTTTGCTTTTGTTCTTAAATATATAATGCTGCTGTTTTTTCTTACACACTAATAAACTGAAATGAGACAAACAATAATAGTCGAAAATGAGACAAACGGTGAACGTATGTCTGCATCTCCTCAAACGAAACAAACAATCATTTTCATACATCTCCCTCAAACGTATGAAGAAAATTAAACGAAAAAATTCCCGTCGCCGTGGCTGAGCTATAAGATACGAGTATATATATATATATATATAGCTGATACGTAATAAGTTACGAGTATATATATATTTTTTTTATTTTTTTGATACAATATTTTTCACTTCAATAATAATTCAGTAATGTTGGCCTCACTGGGTGACTTACCCGTGCTGAGGCCAATGTATGATTCCTCCAAAGAAAAAAGTAGAAGGTATTTTGGAGGAAACGGTCACATGTATTTTGTGTGTCTCATCTTTCTTAACGTGTAAGAAAGATCTGCAGCATTATAACGATTAGGAATGTATGTTTATTGCCTTTTTTGCCGTCACGGTACCGTAAACGTGAATCATCACGGTAATTATAAAAGCGTCTAATCTCTACATATTATAAATTAAAGTCCTCCGACACGTCTTTCTGTCTGTCTGTTCGCGATTAACTCAAAAACTAATGCACATGGATTTTCATGCGGTTTTCACCAACAGATAGAATGATTTGTGAGGAAGGTTTAAGTATATAATTTGTCAAGTATTTGTGTAAATAGGTTGAAATATATAATATATAAAGAAAGCGGGCTGGCAAACGGGCGGTCAGGGTTTGATTTCAATGCAAATTAACAGATGGCATTGGTTATAAGTAGAGACACTGATTCATAGCTTTAATTTTTAAGAAATGTAGCATTAATTATTGAAAAAATAGCTGTTATAGCTTTAATTTTGCGTTTTCATAGCGTTTATAGCTAAACAGGATAAAGTCAAGGAATGGGAGTCGGCAAGAGGGGAAAAACAATTAAATTGGTAAAATCACTTGAAACTTGTTTATTTTATTATTGGTTGAAACTCAACATGGCACATTTTTCTACAGTAGAGTGTGTCATGTTCGTTCTACGATCTGTCAATACAAGATTATAGCAACTAAAAATCTTTCGGCGTCAACACTATTCACAGGGGCCCACACAGTCATCAGAGCTGCCTCAGCAAATTCTCTGTGAACAATTTTTACAGCTAAGAGTAGCTGAATTATGTCTACAGTGACTCCATCCCTCACTTGCTCTACAAGCTGTCTTTGAAAATACCTGTTACCTTCCAGGAATTTACTGTCATCAACAGATTTAAACGTTGGAGCAAACCTACTTTTACTTGCTAAAAGAATAGCGTCTGATCGCTGGACATTGTGACCTACAATTGCAGGATTGAACATTTTACCTGCGTGCTTAAGAAATTGATTAGTGCTGTTGTCTTGACGGTTCAGCACATGAGATGCCAGTTTCACAGAACTCTTCTGACAACTCTCTCTTATTTGAGTTTTTATTTGGGTTAAGACAACCCGGTTCTTTACCTCCTGCACAGCCTTTAAGGTTTTGGCAGGGAAAACACCATCACTCAATTTTTGTAAAGAAAGGCTTAGGGACACCAAGTCCTCGCAAAGCAAATGAGCGTATGGATATTTTGACCCTTCTAATACATTTACCAATTTGTTAAGTTTTGTTGTAAAAATTGCTGCTATTTCGCGTTTTAACGTTTTTATCGCTAAAAACTCCATTTATCGCTTTAATTCGCGAATATATCGTTAATGCGATGAATCAGTGTCTCTAGTTATAAGTAAAGGTTGGGTAACCAACCAGTAGATGGCGTTGCGTTTCGTTAGCCACAGCTAGTCTAGTTGTAAATAAGTTTATGAGACCTTCGCAACCTACATGTTTAATAGTTAATTTAATGAACGCAATAACAATGAAAGAATCACTATAATTGGCCGTTGCCCGTGTGCAGCTGCATCACAGCGCGCACTGATGTCGGGAGAAATTATTAACAGTTGACAGTTTGTATCACCGTTCGTTTGATGCCAACTAATATCAATCATTTGCGCTTTGCAGCTCCAACGCGGGTTAAATGACGTCGAAATAGTGGGTCAGCTTTAACTACGCATCACCATCACCATCGCCCCCAATTCACCGTCAAATTGCCTGATCCAACCACGTTATAATGGTTATTTAATTGAAATGGTCGGGAGGTGCGATATAATAGCATGAAGTTTGTAATATTACGCTTAACTATGTCGTTTTTTAAGTGAAACTTCTATAGCCCCGCTATGATTTGGATTTCGGATGAAACGGAAATGACGATCCCTGCACCTGCGAAGCACAACTACGCTCATTGGCCGCTTTGATTATGATGTCACTTTTAAAGGCTCCTATTGGTTGAGATATGAAACGGAAATTACGCTGGTCTGCGCTCATTGGTCGCATATTTTGATTATAACCTTACTTTTCATATGTTGGTTGAGATTGTTTTGGTAAAGTTTCCCTTCTACCGCGTGTAAACTGAACTCGATTTTTTTTACATTAGCTCCATAAAAGAGGGCCCGAAGGAATATAATTCTCCTCAGAGCCTTTCTCATCTTTGGGGATGCTTTGTGGAGCATATTTGTAGGAAAGGAAGGAGAAGAAATTCTGGGAAGGAAAAGGGTACGAGGGTGGGTAGGAATCTGGAAGTCAGTGGGTCCAGGAGTGACGGACGTATGAATCCATCCCAACCACTATGGTGCAAGGCGATATTCCGTGAGAGTGCGACTGGAGAAGGCAGAGGGACTCCCTCAAGCATTCTCTCTCGATCCGACCTGCCATGCCGCTGGTGGGCAGATGCATCCGCCGCCAAGACCCGGGAAAACCTCAAGCCATTAACCCGGGAACCCCTTCTATGTCGCCAAACGTAGTATACCACTTGGGGTGACCTATGAAAGAAATTTTGGTTATCCAATAAATGGTTCTAGGGGCGGCGGTACCCATACCCGCCTCCCAAATTGAAATGTGTTGTACTTTGGACTGAGGCCAACAAATGTGGTGCCCTCTATAAATTTTAAATACATATAAGCATTGAAGCTAAAGAAGGAGGTAGCGCAACACGGCGTTATACCCCAAAATAAATCACGATGATAACCATTGAAGTTTTTACATGTTATAAAGATGATAAGGTGATATCTCTCAAAATAGGCGCTATACAAATTATCCGATTAAGATGATCTGATTAAGTTTTGTTATATTTTGATTTGATTTCGTTTTTATTATATTGATGTTTGTATTATGTTGATGTTCGTACTATACTCATGGTTTATTTTACATATGTCATCATTTTGCAATCATCTTTTAAAAAGGCAGTTAATTTAGGTTTTCAATGTAGTTTTAACGAATGAGTGAAATACTGGTTTTTCTCTAGTTTTCACAAAATTCACATTAGCGACACCCCCGACTGCACATTTTATATGTTCAACCGGAAAAATAAACAGTTTCAATAGCGTTTTTGATTTCCATGGAAATAATATTTTGATCGGATTTTTTACACACAATGATATTATATAATAAAACAATGTCATGGTACCTACCTGTGCATATTATTTTATTGAATAAGTGTCAGAGTTTGTGTTAATAATTGGGACTATTATTGTAATTCAATGTCTTATATGCCTTTAGTTGACTTTTAGTGTTAGACACCGGAAGCAACCAGATTTTGCCAATTACAGAAAGAAAGCCATTGGACGGCCAACATCACAAAAGTTGCTAAACAAGAGATTATTTGGGAACTTGTTCTACATCCGCCTTATTCTGCTCAATTTTAACATCAGATTATAAAAAAATTCTTTCTGCATTTAAAAATCTTAAGTAAAACTACTCAAATTAAGTTTTTGTATGATACAAAATCAGTTGTTTTCCAACTGATTGAAAACTTTACTAACAATTTTCTGAAGTAATATTGATTTTCTCATTAGTGTACCTACTCATATTTGTCGTACCTCCTATGTCATATGTATGTAGTATGTATGGAAAAAAATACAGCGTCCTCTAAAAGATCATGAAACTAAATTATTTTTATTTGGTTTATGGAATTTCATTAAAGTACTCGTGCGTTGTGCTTGTTATTTTCGTAAATTTTATATCTCTTTAGCCTGACTTTTTAAGTAGTAAAAAATATCAAAAGGTAAGCTTTGACAACACAAAATTTGAGAGTAGAATTTAAAAAATGAAACGTGATTTCCATAATAGACTATTAAGCTTTTAAGTGGTCTAATAAATATCGGAATAATAAAATGAAACCAGAGTGGATTCGGGTTCTTATTGTTGCAAGTACCTAGTAGTCACACAATCAAAATAAAATCGCTTTAAAAGTAATATTTTTAGTTAAAAAACTAATGACGTGAGCCTGTAATGAATATTCCATACAAGAATATCACAATCACGGTATGGTAAATATTTTCAGTGATTTCAATCTTCTTTCGGGATATTAATCAAAATATCGAAGCGTGTCTATTAGTTCCCACCCCCAAAATTTGAGTTCACGACTCGTTAACCGTATCGTTGATTTATTACTTCTATGAAGGATTACACCCCTATTCTTCTTCCAGAATTTGTGAAGCAGGGTTGCCACTCCGTTTATTTCTAATTAAATATTTCGCAAATACCATTTATTACAAAATTTGTTGATTTTATTAACATTTTCGATAACATTAAGAGTTGTTAATCGTTCAATAGAAAGATAAATGGTAGATACCTAATTATCATTATTATTTCCGAAAAGAGAGAATCTCGAAAATATTTAAAATTCTAACTATCTAACAATCCAAATATTAATTATTAGTAGTTTTACTATCGGACTCCATCTGAGCTTAAACGTTATTTACGTGAAATTATATTAATTACGACAGTTGAATAATTTTCCTGGAAAGATCCTTATTAAGCGCTAGATAAACTTTCGATGTTTTAATAATAAAACTACTTCTTCAAAATTCGCAGAACATCTCTTAGTGGATAATCAAGTTCCACTTAAAAAAAAACAAGCCTTATCCATTATATATAGAAAGAAAGGGTCTTAAAAGGGATTAATTTTGCTTGAAAAGGAAAGGAAAATTATTTATTCTATACAACTTTGTACATGTTTACAAAACCTAATAAAAAATACATAATATTGTAGTTAAAGCATAGCATGAGTCATAGCCGTATTGTCATTATATTTGGTGCAGGGAAAACAGATACCGAACCCCACATAAAACTCTCTCAATTGGTTTCACCGGTATCAAATCAATTTACATGGACACCATCAAAAATTGTCAATTAAATTCGTGTACGTAAGTGGATTAACCACAGTTTGTTTTTCAAATGGCCTTGTAAGCCGAAACAGCTGAAACAAAATAAAATACTAAAAACTTGCAGAATTTCATAATAACATTATTAAATTTAATTCAAATTGATTTTTTTTTATTTAATTGGAGTTCTACGAATTAAACACAAAAACAATTAATGGATAAATTTGCATCAAACATTATTATAGAATACTAGCTGACCCAACGAACGTTTTTCTGCCATATAAATTATTTTTAGTGAATATTTTGGTTGTTAAATGAAAAATAACGAATGTATTGTAAGTGTGTGGGGATGGGATCTATGATAGAAAGAGGAATGGAGCGCTGAAGACGATGACCGCCGATATTCATCACCCTTCACTTTCATTCACATTCGATTACACAACTCAATCACATATACAAACAGACACATTGCCTCCAGACATAAACATGGGTTGGATTTTCCACGAAAGCTCAGATAACACACTTAAGAATGCCTTAGAACAACATCACTGGAATCATTACGATTGCCTTGACGTAAATCTAGCTGTCGAAATGTTTTATGAACAGCTCAATAATATTTTCAACATTTGTTTTAAGAAAAGATCTACACGTATGCTCAAAGATGTTAGACAATATCCGAAATGGTTTAATGGGGAAATCATTCACCTCATACGAGAAAAAACTAAAATGCACCATCTTTGGAAAAAAACAAAATCCGAACATGCCTTAGCTAACTTTAAAACTTTGCGAAAATCAATCAAACGGTTAATTGGTCAGGCCTACACTGACTTTACACGTGAGGCCGAGAACAGTATAATAACAGACCCAACTCGATTTTGGTCATACACTAACGATAAACGCCGCGGCTGTGATAAACTTACATGAACTACAAAGACAATAAATATGATGGATCTTCTGAGATCGCCGCAGGTTTCGCACACTATTTTCAATCAGTATTTAGCGACAATATCCCAAAACTTGACATATCCTCTATAGCTTCATCGTCATTTAACTCTTTACCTGTACAAATTCATGAAATTAACGATGACGATATTATTACAGCTTTCCATAAACTGAAACCTAAATACTCCGTCGGCCCAGATTGTATTCCACCTATAATCCTCAAAAGATATGCAAGTTATTTTATTCCACCTCTAAAACATATTTTTAACCTATCACTTCGCAAAAATATCTTTCCGGAAATGTGGAAACTAACGAAAGTAACGCCTATACACAAAAAAGGAAAAAAGTCAGAAATAGATAATTACAGACCTGTAGCTGTGTTGTCAGCACCCGCAAAACTTTTAGAAACCATAATTTATTCACAGATATATAACCAAACAAAACACGCACTCACCGAAAATCAGCACGGATTTCGTCCCACACTGTCACCTTCAACGAATCTTATGAATCTCACCACCTATATTAATAATTCATTTGAAAATTTTGCACATGTTGATGTGATTTATACAGACTTCGAGAAAGCATTTAATAAAGTCGACCATGATATTTTATTAAAAAAATTAAGTGACCTCGGATTCTCTCAGAATTTCCTCGCTTTTGTGGCTAGCTACTTACGCAATCGTCGTCAGTATGTCAGTTACGGACACCATCTCTCTCACGAATACAAAACTAACTCCGGGATTCCCCAGGGATCGAACCTAGGACCTCTTCTCTTTCTCTTATTCATCAATGACATTGGCAACACCATAAACCACTCAAAATATCTCCTTTTTGCTGACGATATAAAGCTTTTCAAAGCAATCAAAAGTTACATCGATTCCATTCTTCTGCAGAACGATTTTGATTCTCTTGATACATTTACAAGATCTAAAGATACATTCCTGTACCCCTACCACATTAATAAACATGAATTAACACGTAAAAATGAGATTCGAGACCTTGGCGTAATTTTTGAAGCAAACCTCTCTTTCAAATCCCATATATCTGATATTGTCTCCCGTGCTAACAAAATGCTTGGATTTGTTCTTCGTAATTCAAGATCATTTACCAACGGAATCGCAATCCGAAGAACGTATGAAACACTTGTTCGCAGTATCCTGGAATATAGCTCCATTATTTGGGCCCCTTCTGAGCAAAACCATATTCTCGAAATAGAAAAAGTACAAAAGAGATTCATGCGTTACCTATATATGAGGGAATATATGTACTACCCTTTCTTGTATCCATCCTTATTCTTAGCAGGAATGCTCGATCTTAATACATTAGAAGCCCGCTGAAAAATATTTTTAGGAAAACATTTTTTTAAGATAATCTCTGGAACTATAATCCACCTATTTTGAAAGAGATTAACTTATATGTCCCAGACAAGTATACTCGTGGAAGGTCCCATACCCTTTTTTATGCTCCAAAAGCGAGGACTTCTGCCTATCAGAACGCGCCAGTCAACAGAGCGACTGAACTGCTCAACGAGTCTGCATTGACCATCGACATTTTTAACGTAACCTACAGGCAGTTTAACAATTATCTTTTGACGTATGTCACAAAGTAGTGAAACTGACCTTTTTATGTGTTTTGCTATACTTTTTGTCTAATTTGTAATCTTCTCCATAATGTATTGGTGAATAACCGTTTTACGGAGAACATGGAAAATAAATAAATAAAAACAAAAACAACACCAGCCCAACAATACATAACAATAATATAGTGATACATAACAAATGCCAAATGAAATGTCAAAATGACGCGACGCTTCTCGTGAATGACTTGCGCATGTGTGGATGAAACTTTGATGAGGTGGACATAGCGCCATCTGTCATTCAACAACATGGATAATTTCGTTCTGGTTGAAATACGAACGACGTGACGGTTAAATTTGTTCATACAAAAACACTAAAAGCGCTATTAAAAATGGCAGGGTTGGGGCAGGAGAATGAAAGTTTGGGGTGTTAGGTATTTTTTATGCCAATCAAAAAAAAAATACAAAAAAAATTATCCAAAAAATAGAAAACAAATTTCTGGATAGTGACAACTTACATATTGATATGAAATAAACTTTACGACCTATTCTCTTACCTACCAAATATGTATAAAAAAAATCATAAAAATCGGTAGAGCCGTTTCGGAGTAGTGCGACCACAAACACCGTGACACGAGATTTTTGTATACTGGGTGTCCAAGAACTTAGCGGCTTTTTGTTTTGTTTGTGACGTCAAAAAGGAGCCGTGCAGGGATGCGGGATATCGAAAGTGTCGAGCACTATTTCGTGGAGATTATGTAACAGTGGGTCATACCCGTGGACGCACGGTGCTTTTTGCGTGCGAGCCTATTACCGAAACGGTGATTCTACTGTTTTTGTTTTTATCGTGCGGAATATCATTCTCGCAATGCACCAAATGACGAGAGCATTAGAAAATGGATTCGGATGTTCGAAAATACCGGATCGTCTGTGCGAAATCAAAACACGGGTCACCTGCGGTCTATTAGGGGTGAAAAAACGATCGAAGAATTAAAAGCATTGGTTGGCAAAAATCCATCGTTATCCATTCGCAAACAAAGTCAACCACTCCATATAAAAAAATCGTCTTTGCAGTTAATTTTGAAAACGGACTTACATCTTAAAACCTATAAAATCCAGGTGGTTCAAGAACTGGAGGACACCGATTACGCTAATCGATTAAGATTTGCCAGTGAAATGCTAGGGAGGTTCTTTAACTTTGAAAACATTCTGTTTTAAGACGAAGCCAATTTTCATTTAAACTGATCCATTAATAAGCAGAATTGTCGCTCCTGGGCTGAGGAGAATCCAAAACAGAAACATCAGCGACCACTCCAAAGCCCAAAGGTCATAGTCTGGGCTGCAATGTCTGCTAAAGGCATCATCGGTCCGTATTTCCACAAAGACCGACGCGGGCGAGCACTCAATCTTTAATTTTTTTCAAAATAATTTGCTCGTTTTTACTAATCTTCGCTCGAGGTTACACCCCAGCAGCGTGGGGGCGTCATCTAGACACCATTATTTTTTCAAAATAATTTGCAGTTCAGTGTCCATAAATAAAACATAAACAACCTATTTTATTATTTATTTTTTTTATTTTATTCAACCATCAAATACCCAATACTAATAAGATTTATTCTAAAAACGTATTTTAAATCTGACAACAATGTAATTTTTTATAGTGTACATTAAGGTGGTCCAGGCCTATATAGTAAATTATATTTTTTCAAATATAGATGTAGCAACCCATTTAATTTGTTACACCTACCATTCCTATTATGTGTAAAAAAATCAGCCAGACAGCTTCTCAGAAAACAAGGTAAATGCAACTAGTTCATCTGACAAATACCATAAGTGACGCTCTAAGACACCCCTAGCTGCTATATTGATTTCGGAATCAATGGCTTCGTACAATTTAAGCTATTCCAAAGTTTTAAGTCATTTACTGGTGCATTTGCTGCCAAAGACGCTTCGATTCAAACTTTGATGTAGATGATAACTAACAAATCGAACAATTTGTTTTTCTTCTCTCTTGGTTAGTTTAAATCTTGTTATGATCAAGCGCACTGGTAACGCATTGTGTAAATATGTCACATATAGACAGCTCAATGCACTACAAACTCATCTTTGGACTTATCCTCCAATATGCTAGCATTACTAGAAGTGCTACCGAAGCTACACTCAAGTTCTAACTCTTGTCTCGACACCACCGAAGATGAAGCATTACTATCAGCAGCCATTTCTTTCAATTCTTTGTTTCCGTTTTAGATAACTTTCTTTGACCTTTTCTAGTTTCTTGTCGATTGAGATCATAATCATCTTACGTTCTATGTCTTATCTATGAGAAACGCTCTGTCTTCCGCAATTTTTATCAAAATCAAAGCGCTTGCATGGGCAATATCAAAAAGTTTGTCTCGTTCTTTTTTCAAATTCTCTCCTTTTCTTTGTGCTTCAGAATTTCTTCCTCTATTTTTCTTCAATAGCAGCCAGTTCTTAAGAAACTTAATCAGTTTTTCAATGAGTGATTTTGTTGTCTGGTCGGAATACTAGATTTACTCCATACTTTTATAAGTTCTTGAATAAGTACATGGTGGAATCTTTCACATTTTTGGAATCATTTAATATGTAGTGATAACGGAGTAAAACTTGCCGAAGAGTAGGATGTTGGTTAAGCCTCATTGATGGCTCAATATCTCCAACCCCAGAAAAATTTTGTATTTTTTTTTAATAGATGAACACATTTTACTGCACTGATTCACTTCACAGTCTACTAAGTAAGAATCAAATACTGTTCAAATTTGTCTATAAAACTCTCAGTAGTTTATTTTAATATTTATTTAATAGTTTAACACACGAAACTAGCCTGTAGCAAAAAGTAAAAATTAAGCATTTTACACAAAAAATTCAAAAACAACACTCGATTGAGCACCCCCTTCTACTTGAGCTATCTCGCTGAAATTTTACTATGTTATTTCTATGAATACGTGTAACAAATTCACGGGGTGGCCAAATGAAAAATAATAAAAAATTTTGGACCACCTTAGTGTACATAATAAATTGTTTGTTTTCTTTCATAACCGCTAGGTGGCGGCGCCTGCGCATTCGTCGTTCGCGCTCATAAATGAACTTTCGCTCCGTTGATGTGTGCGTAATATTACTTAAATGAGATTGTTATTTCTATTTATATGAATAATTCACTCTTATATTCATATAATTGACACATTTACCGTGTTTTTGTGGTTTTTCATAAGTGTTAGTCAAGTTATAATAACATTGAAAATTGAAATGTCAAAAACTATTTTATACGATACGTGAAAATTTAAATGTACGTATGAGAATTTCATAAAAATGGTGTTTTTTTTAAATATTAATATCTAATACATGTGTTCCTAAACGTATCATAGAAATTAACGTCTTTAGAGATGCAAGAAATCTGTTATAACAGTCGGTGTTATTTTTGGGTTAGTTTTTTGGCAATAAAAAAACTTTGAATTTTTTATTATTTTTTTATTGTATGCACGAGGAAAAAGTGAGGTGACAGTTTCGTTCCAAATTCATTATATAAAAGGACTGTATTTTTTTAATTTTGTTTTTTAATAAATTTCTCCACACTTTTATCAAAAATGTTTTGGTAAGAAATTTTTTTCCATTTTTTTCCGCGTTTGAATCTTAAAATACGGCAGTTTTTAAATCTAAAATATATTTCAAATACACAAATCTAAAAGCTAATTTTATCTTGTTTTCATAAATGGTATTTGTTTTTACGATACCTTCAAAAATAAGAAATATATAGAATATTTAAAATACTTTGGAAAAATTTCAAATTTCGTTCAGACATCATCATTATCATAATCATTACATAAAATGAAGTCGCTCAAAATGTATGTGGGCGTTAATCTTTTAAACTACGCAACGGATTTTCATACGGTTTTGACCAATAGATAGAGTGATTGAAGAGGAATGTTTATATGTATAATACATGTAAATTATATCAGAGAAAAGCCGAGAAATTCAAAGAAAACATATTTTTGTGCGATTTAAAACGGCTGGCAAGCCGTACTATAGTCACTTTAGAAATTCGTTCTACAGAAGAAATTGGAAAATAGATGTCCTAGAGTAAGTAGGTATTTGATTTGAATTATTTTATTTGATGAAGTCGCTGAAAATGTATGTGCGCATAGATCTTTTAAACTACGCAACGGATATTCATGCGGTTTTCACCAATAGATAGAGTGATTCAAGAGGAAGGTTTATATGTATAAAAACATGCTTATTATAGTAGAGAAAAGTTGAGAAATTCAAATATACAATTCAGGCAGCCGGCAGCGGGCAGCTGGCAAGCGGGTGGTATGGATTTTATAAAGGTTGGGTAATGGCGTTGTGTTTCGTTAGCCACAGCAACGTGTGGCCGGGTCTGCTAGTCATTAATAAAACAGAGATAAACTACCCTCTCAGGCTGTGTAAACAATGTGTATTTTTTTCCATGAAAAATTTTTAATCAGTAATATATTTTCACATTCGCGGCCGTTTGTCAATTGAATAAAATTTTCACTGAGTTTTTAAGTAAGGCTGTTAATGTATAGGCGATTGTAATATGCTGGTTTATAAATAAATAAAAATTTTTGAAAAGTGAGCTCACTGTTCAAGAGTTGTTTTTACTTCAGAAAATCTCATTTTTAAGATTAAGACGACGTGATTTTTTACTGTGTGGAAATGTCGTTTTGTTCTTACTGATCAGCGACCTAGTTGGTTTCGCGCTTTGGTCCCACCTAGGCGCCGATAGTTCAATGAGGAATTGAACTCCCGACTCTCCTTGAAAAGGAATTGGAAAAAGTTTCCCATTAAGACAAAGTCATATTTTCCGCTCACTGTGGTGATGGTGGGAGATTTTCAAATATTTTTAGTTTATTCGGAAATCGGGAATGTTTGTCTACCTTTTTAAAAATAAATTAAGTTAATATTATATTTTATATTGATTTTATAATTATATCTGATATTACGCATTTGAACCATTGATGTGTTCTGAAATAAGTGCTGTCTGTATATAATATACTTGAACAATAATATTATCTGAAGAAATGTCATTTCATAAATATATCCCGCTCTACCGAAGTGGAAATACAAAATTAGCAATACATTTTTCAATATAATGTAAAAGTTTCAGCCCTGTTGAAAAAATGTATGTACGTTGCGCCGGCAAAGACGAAGACGCCATGAATTTTAACATCTCGGCAGGGCCTGCCAACAATAATAGATCAGTCATTGTCTCGCGTGGGCCTCCTTTGGAGCCTTCAAAATACTATACAAAAGGTTGGAATTAATTTTTCATGAACACAAAAGAGGCGAGTCACTCCATAAACAACCCATGTTCGCTTTTTCTCCCACAAATGTACATTATTCCGGAAGATGAATCTTTATTCAAATTTTTTCAATGAATATGAAATAAGGTAGTCGTTGGTCGCACCCTAATGAGCCACAAACCCAAACCGCGATACTTGGTAAAACTTAAGGGATATTGTTTCAAGTAATGACCGAATTGTTTTCTGCCCTTAAGTGGAGTTCATCTTAAGGTGAATAAAATAAGTACTTTGTTTGGAAATGGGAAGCGTGATGAATATTAAGATCAAATTAGGAAAGAAATTCTTCAAAAGTCAATCTGGTCGTGGTCGATTGGTTTTCCATAAATACATTTTTTTATGTGTAGCATATAATAATTTCCACTGAACACGAAATATTTAAATCTTTAATGGCCTCTACCTTATAATTTAATCCATAAATAAATAAAGTTCCACATATTCGTACTAGATATTTGATATAATATCTTTTGATTATAAAAATAATTTTTCAGTCTGGTTCGGTGTTTTGGCCTCAAATCCAAAATTAAGATTTTTATGAA
This sequence comes from Limnephilus marmoratus, assembly GCA_917880885.1. Taxonomy (NCBI): domain Eukaryota; kingdom Metazoa; phylum Arthropoda; class Insecta; order Trichoptera; family Limnephilidae; genus Limnephilus; species Limnephilus marmoratus. Next base: position 54,673,641 of record OU862906.1, on the reverse strand, counting down.
ACAGGCAGCGCTGCCGTCCCCCATAAAAAAATTTAAAAAAATATTATTCACAAGGACTTGACTGTTCTAAAACATCAAGACGACAATATACCCTAAAATATATTCAGAATCTTAACGACGTAAGTAAAGAAGCCGTGTATACAAATTGCGACTCGCGACCCATCTATTGGATGGACCTACCGTCGAATTGGCCGTATCAAAGAAAAGAAGAAGAAGAAAAATAATGTGGGAATCTTAACGACGTAAGTGAACACAGCGTGTAAACAAATATACGCCGCGGCACGGCATATTGTACGAACGTACGGTCGAATTCGCCCTAGCAGGCCTGGAGATTCTACCTTTCTGCTACGTTCATTTTAATTAATTCTGAAGAACGTGTTACAAATATTTAAAATGTGTCTCCATGTTGTCCTCCCGAAGTTATTAATTCATTGTCTAGAAAAATAAAATATGGTGTTTACCGCTAACTTTATAGTTGAAAAACGGGTTATAAAGTTTTAAAATCGATGTACTTAAAATGTATTAATGGTAAGGTACTGTTTTTATGAATATAAAATATAAATAACTCGCATTCCTTGTGCGGCATGGAAATAAAAAAAGTTTTCATAGTTACGAATTCGCCGGAAATGATTAAAATGTGAGTTTTGAGCAAACAAAAAATATTAGGGTTGTGAACCGCTTAATCGTAAGTACACGACTATTCTAAAATGCGATGAGCTTTCGCTTCGACATCCGCCCATCCATAGTTCGTTCCAAATTTAAATAAAATTCAACCGTAATCGCAAATAATATTATGAATAATATCATTTTATTAATAATGACAAGATATCAGGTTGTTCGTTCTGAGTTCTAAACTAAACTGGGAGGAATAAACATATGTGATTTCTCCAGGGTCCTCATAATTATAATCGTGTGAAATTGTTTAATGCACCCATAAATATATGCATTCACTGAGCGTAGCGTAGTCCTATTTTACTGGTACCTTGACCGTTTTGCATTTTAGCTTTCCGTAAATGTGTGTACAGTTACCGTTTTCAGTTCAAGATGGTGGCCGTTTTAAGGGTTATGTATAGATTTTTTTTTTCAAATATTAAATATTCGGGTTTATTTTGAATATTTTATTTACCTAAGTTTACAAAATGTTTATTCGTTAAGAGCGTTTAACCAGCCAGCGGACGAAAATCCACATTTCGTCGAAAGTTGTTCTTCCGATCGTGCAGGGCGGTTACAATGAGAAAGATTGATTATTTTCCGTATCAGCTTTTTTAAATTATATCTCAATATCGAATTTATTTCAATCCAAATTAGCTTTAATTTATACCTTCATCCAAAAATGCTGAAAGGCGTGATGATAAAACTATTAAAATAGTGTACTTTTTTGATTATAAGTATTTATCATTTTTCAATAATGTCTAAATTTAATAAGAATGTTAAAAAAATCTGAAATATATTAGTTTGTAAGTGCGCAAATAAATACACAAATGGACCAATTTTCGTCAAGAAACACATGTACGTACATATTTTTTAATGATTTTATTGAAACTAAAATTAAAATTCTAATACATAACTTTGCTAGATAATGTATTGATTTATTTTACTGCATGATTACATTATTTGAAATGGGTGTGGTATAATACAAAAACTTTTTTGAAAATTTAACAAATCTGCCAACGACCTATGGAACAACCTTATTATACTAAAAATTTAAAAAAATTCTAAAAATTTATTACATAACTATGCTAGATAAAAGAACAATCTTTCGAAATCCATTTATAATTTTTTGCGGAAAAGAGTCAATACGTCTAAAAACTTTTTTGAAAATGACGTATTTCCGGCTTTCTCTGGTAATGCCCTCTTAAGTACCTAGGTATTTTAGTGACTATTTAAAAATCTTACGATTTCAGTAGTAATTTTTATTTTGATTTATACATACAAGCGAAAATTAGAAACAATTTTTTTTGGACGCGAAGTATACCTTCTGTTCACAGAACTATATAGTAAATAACACAATTAACTAAATGGAGCTGCAACTACCTCAGATGTCTTAAGACGAGCTTGCAAACACTTTCATTACTATCTCTAGACGTGCATTCAAGGCAAGTGTTTCTTTTTGACATTCAATGTACCAAATAATATTAAGTCCTGTATAATAATTCTTTGTGTTAGCTTTCATACCTTTCCACCTGCTAAAGTTATTGTGTTCAGTTATTTATAAACAAAAAAAGTTGCAAATAAATTTAAATTGGAGTAGAAGATATTGTATTGTTAAAGCCCCTTTTCCCCAAAGAATATCTCTTCTACTCTGACAATTGTTGGTTTTCCAAATGCCTTACCTTGAAACTCTCCCGACCGCCTTATAAAAATAAATTCTCCATACAAGAATTTGTTCGGTTTCTTCACGATTTCAACCTTCCTCATAATGAGACCCTTTCCTGAAAATGTCATCCACTCTAGTCAATCCATTTCCTTGAGATCTATCTATCTAACACGAAAGCCCTTTTTATTTATACGTCTTCACGTCCAATCGCTTTGCCAGGTAGATCATCTCTTTTCCTGTCTTTATTCTTTTATTTGAAACCCGACAAGGACCCTTCAATTGTACAATGTAAGCCACGCACACACACTATATCATTGTCTTTCCATATTATTTTACTGGGCTCCTAGCTTCTAGTATACGCCAACGCATTACATTTTAAAGTTCTTTATTTAAAATATTGTCGGATCTAAATACGAGAAAAATATTTCAGAGGCGTGACACTGTTTACATTTGAAAATTAAATCGGGAAAATAGTTGAAAAGTTCACAGATGTTTGGAGAAAATTACTTTTTTAATGATCACCGTTTAGTCGTTTGTCTCTGTCACTGAATAAAGGTAGGAATTCAATGGAAATGCTTATATTTACCGTGTTGGAATTGCGAGTAATATTGTTTGTCGACGTTCTTGATTAAATTTATTCTTCGATTTAATTGAAGATATTTACTTTGTTCTCTGAAAACTCACTGTTGACAAATTAGTAAATTAATTTTTTGCGTCGTAGCCTTTTCCCACTTTACTACTATGGTCGAAAATAGTTTTAATTAAATCGGAAAATCATAATTATATGTTAACATCGTATACCAATTGCCGGGAGCTAGGGGAATTATGTCTTTCTAATTCTGGTATAAAATAATAAATATAGGATGAAGAACCAGTCGTCTATGACTAAAAACTATTTTAAATAACTGTACAGGATGATGTGATAAGGGAGGTACTTGACTAAATGCAACCAATGATTCCTGTCTTTATTTGAAGTAAAAAAAATGAAATTTTGGGCTCCAGTGACTTATTGGCGTTTCTTTTACACAAAAAATTAACAAGGTATTAGACAGTTAGGATCGGGGTGAGGAGTTGGGCGATCACCTGTTAGGGAGGTACGGGAGTTTTTTTAAATATTTAAATTTAATTTAAAAAAAAAAAACATAAAAAGAGTCACCGGAGGGCAACATTTTATTCACATTTATTACTCCAAATAATGAAAGGAATCACTGGATAAAGTAAGTCAAGTACGTCCCTTGACACCCGGTTTAGTCGTCGTAATTCGAAAATTCTAGATTATTTTATATTATTGAACATTTGTGTGGTACTCCCGGACGTTCATATTACTTTTAAAGTAAAACAGATCCTTTCTTCCAACTTCAAACAGTTCTTATAAATAATTTATCGAGTGGTTTGTAGGAAGGTCAAGTTTTACCAAATCTCCAAGGAAATGTCAAAAGCTTCTTCTCTTTTGCGATTCATTATTTGTTCCAGTTTCTTTGGAACATGAGACTTTGTATTTCCCAGCAGGAAAACATTATCATGTTAAGCTAAATCTTATTAGAAAAGCGAAAGGTTTTAAAATGTTGTACTAACACGTACGTAATAATTTAAGCACGGGTATTTCTATTTTTGGATCCTGACAATTTTTTTGAGGCCTTGAGGAAAACAACTTCTCTTGGGGCCTATGTCATCTTTGGGGATGCTTTGTGGAGGGTCTTTTTAAAAGGAATGAGTGACGGCCGTATGAATATATTCCCCCCACTACGGTAGGTCTAAGACGATAGATAAGTCTAGACACTAGAGAGCCCCGCTTGAGAGGTAAGGTCTTCCTAAAAGGTCTTCCTCGGCTCTCCTGATCCGGCCTACCACGCAGTAGTTTATTTTTGACCTAGACAAACCTCACCCCATGAGCCCAGGCACCCCTGCTAAGTCATCAAACGTAGCGAACCTCGTGAGGTATTGGTTATCCAATAAATGGTTTCCGTGGCAACGATACCCATACACGCCTCTCAAAATGGTGGAATTCCATTACAAGATATATTGTAATGTAACTCCACCTAAAGGTTAAACTTTTTGTCATACCCATGTTGTAGAATGTAGTATTCGCCGCAATTTTTTTTTCCGGTCCAGTATCTATTGTATTCAAGCACACATGTCTATCCTTTTATACAAATTTATTTTTATTTTGTGACTAGATCCAATCGTGTTATATAATATAGACTCGGCATTGTCTCACAAACTCAAGATATAAAATGGCAAATATTAAACACGCGTGTTTTTAATTACTTTTAAATTCATGAGTTATTCATGTGTGATAAAGATCGACATTCACAGAATGTGCGTGTACGACCGACATAAATATAGGACCGGTCGGCGTTTTATTTGCGCCGAATACTGCATTCTACATCACGGGTGTGACTGGGAGGCTAAGACATTCTTAATCGATAAGATACACTAAAACAAATGTGGAATGCCGTTTGAAACAACGTACTGTCCTCGGTTGTCCTTCTTGTACTTAATTGTTGCTGCGATTGCTTTTTATTATTGCGCGTATTCACGAATGAAATGTTATTCCTCGGCTTGTACTAGTGTTTGCCGTGTAATGGAAACATTTTCTCGTCACGAGGTCATTTTCTAGCGCAATTTACTTACTGTTAGGACACATATTTTCTATGTCCACCTCCAAGGTATGTTCATCATTCATTATGCTAACCCATCACCCTTTCAGACCAACTTCTGTTTTACAGGGACATTTGAGGGTTTAACTTCGTGCAACATAAGTTTAGCTTCGTTTGTTAAATAAAATAGAGTATTTTTGAAAGCCCTGAAGAAGTGACCATCTGTTACTTATACCAGGACGGGAATACGATTGGATCACCTCAAGTGATAGGATACGACCTTAATCGACGTGTAGCAGTTTAGTACTAAAACTAAGAAATCGAGTATAATACAATTGCCTTGTTTTTGGCTTACCACTTAGAAATTTTTAACACACGACTATATATTATGTATAACGTATATATTATACATATTATATAAATTGACAAAAAATGTATGCGTACTTATATTTATATATATTTATACATTTTCTTTATTACACAGCTTAGTTTCAGAGAAAAATGATTTTTTTTTTGTATTTGTTATGTAATTATGTATCTACATTTCAGGAATAATATTAATATGAACTAAACATGTCAATTTGTCTGTCCTGGAATAGGAAACTTTCCTAGTTGGACAGGCAAAGCTTTTCAAGTTATAATTTGTACTTTCTTTTGTATCTATAATAAATAAATAAATAAAAAATAAAAATAAAAAAAATTTATCATTCATCCACCTAGGTACTTGTCAAAATTCTTTCGCTTCACGATATTTCCCGATTCTGGGCTGCATTAATCATGCCGGTTCAGGACAGTTGGACTAGATCTTGATTTAGATCAATGCATATGTCTGTATCTGCAGTAAGTGCATAACCTAATAAAGTACGGTTCAGATTCATCCGCAGGCCGCCACCACGAGAATACAGAGAGTACGAAGGGGATTAAATTAGCTTGACAATGGACCCAACAGTCGGCCAATGCATCCAGCGCGCCACGAGCCAAAGCTTCGGTGAGTTATACTCGTATTTCCCGACCCCTAGATATTTCATTTCGCGGAGTGAATGAATAAATTAAACATGTTTGATTAAATTTTCTAGCAGACGTTTGAAGATATCAATATCTTTGTTTCAAGAGAAATTATTTTATTTCGAGGTGCGCGCATGGCTTGTGCAATGCAATTAGACCCATTTGAGCATTACAGCATAGTACCAGCGATAAAATAATACATAAGAGTAGAACTAAAAGTTTAAAATATTCATTAAATTAATATCACCAACACAAGTCACCGAAACCAATAACCTGTTCTCAGGCTAAATAAAAATATTTCGCGTTGTTTATATTTCCGATAAATGAAACCGTTTTTACGTTTCCGTTAATCTATGGATGCAAATCATCATGGTGTGTAATGGAAATGAGTGTTTAATGTAAATAATTATATAATTATATAACATTGGTAGTAATAATAATGAAAATATAATCAATGATTTATTAGATTTATTAAAACAAAAATTAGGTGTAAAAGCTAGTAGATTAAAAAGATATAATTATACGTATAATAAAAGAAATAATAATAGATTATTTCAGAAAAATGAGAAAATATTTTATTCCAAACTTGACGATAAACAGAATATTATTTCGAATAATAATATTCCGTTGCCATCTGAATCAGATATGTGCGATTTTTGGACAAACATTTGAAGTAAAGATATAAAACATAATGAGGCAGGTAACTGGATAGAAAATGAAGAACTCAATTGTTCAGACATTGAACAAATGAGTTTTTCTGATATATCGGTTGAATTGTTAGCCAAAATAATAAAAAATACTCATAATTGGAGCCACGGGTTGCGATTGGATACATAATTTTTGGTACAAACGTCTAACTACTTTACATCCTCTTTTTGCAAAAAATCTTTCAAAACTTGTCAGAGAACCTCAAAATTTTCCTAATTTTCTAACTAAGGGCATTACTTATATGTTGCCTAAAAGCGAACATATTAATAATCCCTCTCAATATAGACCCATTACATGTCTACCGACAATATACAAAATTTTAACCTCTTGCTTGACAGATTTAATATATACTCATTTGGATGAAAAAAATATTTTATCTGAACAACAAAAAGGTTATCGCAGAAAACATATGGGATGTAAAGAACAGTTAGTTATTGATTCTGTAATTTTAAAACAAATTCAAAATCAAAAGCGTAATTTACATACTTGTTATATAGATTATCAAAAAGCTTTTGATAGTGTCCCGCACTCGTGGCTAATCAAAATATTAAAAATATATAAAGTTAACCCAATTATAATTTGCTTTTTGAAAAATATTATGTCCTTTTGGAATACAGATTTGCTAGTTAATTTAAAAGGTAAGAAAATAGTAGTACCGGGCATTTCAATAAAAAGAGGGATTTTTCAAGGAGACTCATTGAGCCCTCTTTGGTTTTGCTTAGCATTGCATCCCCTTTCTAAAATGTTAATTAAAAGCAAGTTTGGAATAAAAATTAAGGGTAATACAAGAGAGAGTAGTATAGTTACACATCTATTATATATGGATGATATAAAATTATTTTCAAATTCTGAATCAAATTTAGAGAAAATGATTAAGGTAGTTAAAATTTTTTCAGATGATATTAAAATGACTTTTGGTTTAGATAAATGTAAAACTATCCATATAGAGAAAAGCAAAATTGTAGATGGAGACGAGGGTATATTTAGAAATTTCAAAATTCAAAATATGAAAGGGGATGAGGTTTATAAATATTTAGGATACCCGCAATCGAATAGATTAGATCACACTAGTATTAAAAATGATATTAGGATTAAATTTCAAACTAGGATCAGAAAAATTTTAAAATGCAATCTATCTGCTAAAAATTTAGTAAAAGCAATTAATACTTGGGCAATACCTCTACTAACGTACTCATTTGGCATAATTAAATGGTCCAATACAGATTTAGATAGTTTAGAACGATTAATTAGAACTACGTTAACAAAATTTAATTGCCATCATCCAAATTCAGCTATAGAACGAATTAATTTACCTAGAAATTTAGGAGGTAGGGGTGTAGTAAAAATAACATCTTTGAAACACAATCAGGTAGAAATGCTTAGAAATTTTTTCCATAGGAAAGCTAATAGCTCAGAAATGCACAAAATAATTTGCAAGGCAGATAGAAATATTACACCTTTAAATTTATATGACGAGAATGCCAACATTCTTATAAATACTAACCAGGAATTATTAGATTCCTGGTCAAATAAAATTATTCACGCAAAACACTTCAATTATCTCAACCAAACGTATGTTGACAAACTTTCGTCAAACAAATGGTTGAGTATTGGAGAGTTGAGCGCAGAAATAGAAGGATTTATGCTTGCCATTCAAGATAGAGTCATTAATACTAAAAATTATAGAAAGCATATAATCAAAGATATAAATCAAATTGATGATTTATGTAGAAAATGTTTGGCTTTTCCCGAAACTATAGAACATATTATATCGGGATGTTCTATATTAGCGCCTTCCGAGTATACATTTAGGCACAATCAGGTTTTAAAAATAATTCACCAAAGTTTGGTAATTAAACATAACTTGATTGACTGCCGTAATATAGTACCATATTATGAATATGAACCAAATTCATTTTTAGAAAATGAATTTTACAAAATATATTATGATAAAACTATACTAACAGACAGAACAATTAGTCATAATAGACCTGATATAGTTTTACATGACAAAATTAAAAAAATAACTTATATCATTGATGTAGCTATTCCAAATTCCTGTAATATTCAAAAAACTATTTCTGAAAAAATAAGAAAATACACAGATTTAGGAAATGAGATTAAAAGAATTTGGCATTCTCGGACTATAAAAATATTGCCATTTGTTATTTCGGCCACTGGCATAATACCTAGGAATCTGATTCAAAATTTAAGCATATTAGATTTGTCAAAGAATTTGTATATAAAAATGCAAAAATCAGTCATTTTAAATACATGTAGGATTACAAAGGATTTTTTAAATATTTATATTGAGGGATCAGTAGGATTTATAGGTTCAATTAGAAATGCCACAGAGCCGAACCCTCTGATATGAAAATATCTGGAGTCGGTGAATTATATTCCCATTTGGTCTCTAGTAGGTTGACATGTTGTTCTTGTATTGTTTTGTATTTATAATACTTATATAGTGCAATTGCATAGCGTGGGTTGACTAGATGATCATTTGGGGAAGTGTGTGAAAGGGTTTAGTTTTTCCTTCTTTTTTTCCTTTTTTTTTTTTTTTTGGGGAAAATTTAACCCGGACATTTAAATCTGGTGCGTAAAAATCTTTAAATCCCGTATCAATCATTGGATATTTGAAAAGGTAAGAGTTTTCTTCAAACTTAATATTACAATAAAAAACAAATAATATTAATATTAATTAAAAAAATATTACAAATTTAATTAATCAATTACTACTTAATATTGCATTTTAAAAAAATTAAACAAAAAATTACTCTTGTCTAACACTCTTTCCAATTTCTTTCATAGAACGAATATCAAAAATGACTACAAACATGTACTCTCGTGCAGAAGATTACTTACCAAATTTTATTTCTATTTTTATTTCGAGAAGAATAATGCTCACCAATGTTTATTTCATCTTCTTTAAATTTTCTTTATTTCTTAGATAACTGGCAATTCTTATATTTTTATCTGTTTTTAGTTTTATTTATCCCTAATAATGTTATTTTTTTATTTTCTCTTCTTATATTTTATTATCTGTTTATATAAAATTATATTACATGTATGACTACCACAACACGGGCAATAGCCTAGTATGGTAGTCAAAAATGGCCTAAAATGTAACATTTAATCATTTATGAAATAATAAAAATAAAATTAAAAAAAATAAAATAAAAAAAAATTTAAAAAATTGTTGAGCGCCGTTTTTGTGAAAAATCACCTCAAGGGCGCTTTAAAATTTATTATGAATCTTAGGCTCTATCTAATTTTATTATTTACAAATTGATACAGAAACATACTTACCTACAGGACACTTCCAATAAAACACACTTTATTAGAAAGTTTATGCTGGGATAAGATACTACTTTGCACGTGGAGGACATTTAAAATATTGGACATTGCATGACTTTACCTTTGCTACCCTCATCACTGTTGGTTTTACATATATATTAATAAGAAGATTAATGCCAAAGTTGAGTTAATATTTATTTATTTTGAAAGCCTGGAGAATTTTAAGAATTTGCTTTATTTTTACACACTTAGTTATTTACAATGTCGAAGGCGAAGGTGAAAGGTTTTTTTTTTAATTTATGGATACGACTGTCTGAAAAGATGAGTTTTTAGTTTAGCTCTAAATTCCGCTGAATCTGTGATCATTCTTAACTCGTGTGGCAGGCCATTCCAGGCTTTAGGTCCTGACACTCCGAAAGCACGCTCACCGAATTTAGTATCTGGTGTGCGCTTTGGTTCCTTCAACCTTCCGATCGCTGATGTTGCTGCTAACCTGAGGGTTGATTGTCGAGAATTAGAATTTTCTGTAATACACATTTCCGATAAGTAAGCTGGAGCCATTCTGTTAAGGGACTTGAATACCATCCAGCAGAGCTTAAACTCCGTTCTCTCGGGGATTTTCATTGGATTCTCTCAAATATGTGTAGTTGTAATATACCAGTCACTAGCTGACTTGGATTCGCGTCTGGATCGCACCCAGGCGTTGTGCGTTCAATTCCTCGGCTGGCTCCTCTATCTCAACACAAACAACATTTTCCGCTTACTGTGGTGGTAGTAGAATATATCAAAAATTTTGTCAGTTTATTCAAATCCCGGGAATGTTTTTCTCTCTTTTAATTTTTTTTTTAATGAGACACAAAATGACCTTTATGGTTTAAACTTTTTTATTTCAATATATTATTTATTTTCTTTGTTCGCTAACCTGTGAGGTAGTGCTGGTGAGCCCACACTGATTGGCAGCCAGGGAGTGTCTGCAGGCCTAAGCAGGAACTTGGCGTCGGGTATGGTGAGTAGTTTTGGACTGTCCACCGCCCAGTAGATGCCATTCACGATTACGGAGGCGTAGGGGGCAATCTGGAAATATCAAAATATCGTTGTTTTATTCCTTAAACTGTTGGAACCGTCAATTATTACATTATTTACAATACGCAATTTCGAACTTTGGACTCGATTAACTCGAAAACAAAAGCTTATATAAATAAAAGTAATATCAAAAAAACCGACCCCAAATGAAATGTAGATTCACCAGTTTCACGTTTATTCCACGTACTTCCGGATACCTTTGTAATGGTTAAATGATTCAGTTCACGTTTTTGATGCATGCATTACTAGATGCTTATCTTAAAAATATGTTTTTATTCGAGTTATGCACTCGTATATAATATTACGGTATAGAGGTACATTATGCCCCTTGAAATCGTACAAAATGTTATTAATGAATATACTTTCAGTGTCGCTAATAAACAAAAGGGAAACGTTATTTGCCCTTACTTAATAATTATTATAACTAATTCCATTTCACCATTCCGTTTTTTTATTTGAATACCGCACAAGGCGCCCTTGAGGTGATTTTCTCACGAAAATGGCGCTATAAAAATCATCTAACAATTATTATTATTAAGGGTTCCAACTGCTCCCATCCATTTGGAGCCAGTTGATTGTTGGTATTCCGAATTTTTGGTATCTAGATAGTTGATCGTTGGTATCCCCAACAGATGGCAACCCCAATTTTTAGGGTGTGTTGTGAGGCTGAAGGTAGCGAGGAGGAGAGGGAGATAAGGAAGAGGAAGGTTGGGAAGTACTTGGCTATTCAGATCTGGGGGCCTACTCTCTATCTTTCGGTTTCACAAACCCAGCACGTTTGTGGTTTAACCTTCATTAGCGGGCACTGTCAACTAAGCGGACACGGTCTATAATTACTGAAATATCTCCGTAAATATACTAAAAATAGAGTTCATATTTTAGGTATTCCTCCGTAATACATTTATGTATTGAATTAAACAATTACAACATATAAATATTTACTGAGTGTACGGCACCAGAGCGCGAGGAAGTTTTTAGCACGATATGGGGAGGGTGCCGTACACTCAGTAAATATTTATATGTTGTAATTGTTTAATTCAATACATAAATGTATTACGGAGGAATACCTAAAATATGAACTCTATTTTTAGTATATTTACGGAGATATTTCAGTAATTATAGACCGTGTCCGCTTAGTTGACAGTGCCCGCTAATGAAGGTTAAACCACAAACGTGCTGGGTTTGTGAAACCGAAAGATAGAGAGTAGGGCCCCTGGTCACCATCATGGCTAAAGCCACAGCAAGCAACGTTTCATTTCTGAACGGTAGTCTTTCCCTAGTTTGATACTGTGAGTATCTTCAACTTTGGAACGAACCACAAAATTACTTAAAATTGTTTTTAACGAGTTTATTGGGAAAGAACATAAATCAAATCAATAAAATTTACGTATTCACACCGGGATTTGAAACCGCGGTCTTCCAATTTGTGGTAGAGAGCCTTACCCCTCGACGACGAAGGTGGTTCTGACGATTTCTGGATTTAATTATATTTTTATCAACGAAAAAATAAAATTTTCAATGTTTTTCTTAAAATTGATATTATTTATGTCCATATCCATGTGAAAATAAAGGCCGAGTAATGTTTAATTTTGCTTTTTAACATTCTGAGGCAGACGATGAACAATCATCATCATCGTCGGTGCTAAAGATATTTGAAGAATGAATATCCGGAGGAATTATTAAATCGAAAACTTCCTTAGGAAAACGATTTAATGTTTTCTTTGGGGGTTGCCTGTAACTAGTTATGGTAGGATCAGATGTAACTAACATTAAATTAAAAACACCTTCATAAAATTTCACACGAGAACATTTTCTAGAATAGTTCTCGTGATATTTTTAAAAAATCTTTGTTCCGAGCTTCCTGAGCCTCTTCTGATAATCGTAATCGGGTGGCAATATCTGATGGACGATGGGCAAGAATTCTGCCATACTACGTTTATATTGTCAGACTTCGCGCGAACTAATCGCAAAGGTAGGTACAATTGAAGATTTAAAAATACTAGAATAATCCGCACCTCTCGCGTTCCAATGAACACCTGTTATTAAGAAGAGCGATTATCATCAAATATCTTGTACACTTGTCTCTTAATATATGAGCCCCTAGAATAATGTCTTCTAATAATGTTGATGTTACCGATTGACCGAAAAATATACCTCTTTCTCAAACACTAAATGGGAAAGAGGTGCACTTTTCCGAAGATCTGTGGTTTTCAAGCGTTTAAATTGGTCTGAACTACATTCAAATTGTGTTTAAAGATCATTACGTACCGTTTTCAGGATAAATCGCATACAATATAAAACCAATCGAAGTCTCAAGTATTTTTTTTTTATTTTTCATCACAAATCTAGCATCATCTCGACGAGCAATAGTCCATCTTGTATTAATGCGAAATTTGAAGCCCGTGATTTTTTTACTGAATTTATCCAACCTCTCTTTAAGGCAATTGGTGAGGTTTATATACATTTTTTTTAAATATTAAAATCTTTTGATACTTCGAGTTCATCATTATGCCAAATAACTCCTTTTGTCTTAAGAAAAAATCCTTTGAAACCGAACCTGTGACAAAAATAATGTTTATGAAGCACTCAAATTTTACAGTAAGTAAATTACGTAAAAATTCCTGGGCCGTAGAACCGCAAAAATGCTCAAGATTTATTTTTTAAATATGATATTTAAATAGTTCAGCTACAAAAGTGCATCAGCACATTTACTGAATATCTAACTTTAACCTTAAGTATTCCAGAAATCTTCGTAATTTTTTTTAATTCACGAGATGTTTTTTAAAAAAAATATCCCAAATTTGTCGCATTAGGAAATGAAAAATAAACCTAACATCTTAGGGTAAACACCTGAAGGTATTGAATCCAAGTTAAAAAAAAATTACGAGCAAGCGGTGTAAAAAGTTATCAGTCCCTAAATGTTATAAAATAAACGTTGCATTTACACACAAATGTCCTGACTGCACGGGAAGTCAATCTTTGCTGGCGTGTTTCGCGGTGACGAAACGTTTTGTTGAATTTTGTGGTATGGGGAAAGATGCGCTGGTATGTGGTGTCAAGATATAGACACAAAATTTAGTGATCCTTGCAATTTGAAATTTCGAATTGTTTCCGACGCTCCCAACTAGTAAAACCACTGTGCGGGGCCGCATCCGGGCTCAAAAAGAAGAAGATGGAGAGATATGTAATTACGAATGTTAGAGGAGCGCGCCTATATTTAAAGCGATAAAATCGATGCGAAAATTGTGAAAATATTTAACAAAACACGACTCGTTTAAAATAGAGCAAAAATCTCGTCGATGGCGTCTTAAGTATCGTTTAAAGAAACATTGTGAATTTTTTCACAACTATAACTTGTAAAATAACTGAAACAATAATTTTCGGAGCATACTTTGCGATTTTTTTCTATTGAGGGAACTTCATATAATTTGTGTTTCGGCGTGGAACGCGTCTAGATATTATCTTAAAAAATAACACATATTTTTTTAAGAGCTTAAAAACTTTAAGAGAGATATGTGAGAAATCGGTAAAAATTCGGGTAGGGGCGCGGCGGCTTAATTCGGAGAAATAGCTCTTACCGCTCTTCACACAGCTCGTCAAAATATATCAAGAGTATTTTTCCTAAAAGGGAATATGTAGTATGATGCAATATCAAATTTAACATTTTCATGGTAATATTCATGTGACGATATGAAATCAACATACCATAAAACATTAGATATTTCCCGCGGTGTTTTCTTCATACATTTTTGATTTAGTACTTCTTTCTTTTGAACGAAAAAGTAGATAAAGTTGGATTTTATTTCAGCATAAAAAGCAGACGTTGATTCATAAAATTTTATAATATACACCACAGATTTTTTATTCTACATTCTTTTTACACTTCTTTTAGATAAAACAATAAAATTTCCGATTAAACCATAAAAGTTCCGATTCGCGAGTTTAATAAGTCTTGTGAGGAATATGAATCGCTGGAATCTCAGCGGAGAAAATAAAATTGAAATCTCGGCAAATTAAAATGTTAAATTTTAATAAATTTAAAATTAAGTTCTTGATATTTAACCAAGGCCATTCTAAATATTATTAAACCCTGTTTGCCTTAAATTTGTTTTTTCGTCTGAGAGTTGAAAGATGGCTGAGGTGTTTGTGAGTAAAACCATGTTCATCCATATTTTGCGAATGGGAGTATCCGAAAATGAAGCAATCCCGGAATAAACGTATTGAACAAGGAAAGGGAAGGAATCTTATGGTTTGGACACACGGATGGACAGAAAAAGGAGTCACGGATAATTATCTCGCAAGTGGATGGATGAAAGAGTCGTGGATGCCCGTCGCTAAATGGATTTATTTATACTTTCTTTGAAATACGTTTATACTTACTTCTTTAACGCTTTGTTTACATAAGGTCAATGTTTTGTTAATATTAGATCCTTACATATGAAATTGGCGTTTTGTATGGGAGGAACATAAAGTCGATTTTTTTTTAATATAATTTATTTATTTGATCAAAGTATGTACCTACCATTGCTATCTATGCACTTTTGCCATCTCATAGGTAGTTCATCGATCCCTTTACTAAAAAACCATTCGGACGGGAATCAATAAAATCTTTGAAGGCGGTTTGGACTGCCCCATCGGAGTTGAATTTTTTCCCTTGCAAGAAGTTTTCCAAATTTCGAAAAAAATGGTAATCTGTTGGGGCAAGGTCCGGAGAGTACGGTGGATGTCTTAGGCATTCCAATTGAAGCTCCTCTAATTTGGTAACCGTCTGTTGTGCAGTGCGTGGTCTAGCGTTATAAGGCGCGTTTGTTGATTTGCTTCACTCAATTCGTGAGGTACCCACCTTTCAAGCTTTTTCACCTTCCCAATTTGCTTCAAGTGGATGAAAACAGTTTTATCACTAACACCGCAGTCTACAGCTGACTCGGACGTGATTTGCGATGGATGCGCTTCCACAATAGCCTTCAATTCTTAATTATCAACTTTGGTCTCCAGCCGTCCACAGGGCTTGTTCTGCAGGTCGAAATTTCCAGAACGAAAACGTTGGAACCAAAAACGCACTGTGTTTTCTTTTGCGGCACCGTCGCCATACACATCATTAATCCCTCAAGCCGTTTCTGCAGCACTGTTGCCACGGTGGAACTCGTACTCGTAAATAACGCGATATTTCAAGTTTTCCATTTTGTAAACTAAGTGACCCAAAGAAAAAAAAAATAAAGGAAAAAACAAAAGAATTATCATTTTCGAAACACAAATACTTAAGTAAATAGCTGTATAAATTTGAATTTGGAATTCCTAACCAAAGAGAAGATATTTGAGATCAAAGTTGCCAGTACGGCAAAACGCCAATTTCATATGTAAGGACCTAATACATACATACTTTGTTTTACTTGGTGCAGTCTTTGTGTGTGCTTTGTTTGTAAATACTGTGTTTAAATTTGTTTTTTAATTTATTTCAATTATTGTACGTATGATATAGAAAATTGTCGGTTACAGTATTAGACTAAATAATGTGTTGTTGGATAGTGGATATATTCACAGTGATATTATAATAATTTGACAAACAAAAGCATGTCGATCATAAGCTGCAATACAGGCGTGAATACATTACCCACATATGGGCCAGTCAACATTAGTTTCTCACTAGGCAGTGCCTGTTCTATAAAATTAATCTTGACATAATCTTTTGTTGTTTGGTATGTAACACATGTAAATATACAATTATAATTTAGGATGTGATGTGGGTACATAACATCGATAAATTTAAAAAAAAGAAATCTTATTAGTGCATATAGTGAATTTATGTCGCATTCTTTCAATTATTGGTTATCAGCGTTGTTGCCTTCCAAGCAGTTGATAGCGGTTCGATTCTCAGACATGACAATTTTTTATTTTTTTTATTAATTTAACATTTTTTTATATTTTTTCCGTAATTTATAACAGGTCTAGGCTAGTGCATCTAAAGAAATGACTTATATCAAGAGGGCACCATTCTTAAGTCACTGCCTGTTTTTTAGAAAATAAAAAAGGTGGATGGAAATCTAAATGAAGCTATATTGCCACTTCTGTGCACGATTTCTTTATATTTTAAGGGTCCTTAGTCCTTAAACGTGCGCCCCATTTACCATAGCCCGAGGAATGCAACCGTGTGGAGAAAACGGACCGTACAAGTATTTAGAAGGAATCACGTACAATGGAAATTGCTAGAGGAAATTTCTTTGTCAGCCCAATTTTGTGACCCCCTCAATGATATAAAACCTCGTCAAATTCCTCTTATCATTCCCGGAGAAACCTTGTATTAAAAAGAAAATATAAGTTATGAAAGGTTTGGGAGTCAACCCTTTGGAAGGCCAGGTTGCATTATCAAAGTATTTTGAAAATAGTTTTAAAATAAGGTTAGAAAGAAAAGCAGACGTGTATAACCGTTTTTATTTCTTCCATTTTTTTTTCTTTTTTGAAAAAAGATGTAGTTAATAATCTTCCAGAACCCGAACAGGACCTGTTCATTTAAAAATATGATAATGGAATGATATTGAAATAAAACCATTTTTCAGGGGCTTTTAAAGCTTATTTTACTAATATTATAAACCTGAAAGTTTGTATGAATGTGTATGCGTTTGTTACTCTTCCACGCAAAAACTACTAAATATATTTTAATGAAACTTTACAATAATATAGCTCATACATTAGAATAACATAAAAGCAATCATTTATGAAGCTAGCTAGTAAGGAGACGCGGGAGTGGAACGGGGAAGCAAGGGAAAGGTGTTTCAGGTCAGGGAGAAATAATGTATTTCTTTGAATATGGCATTGCAACGCTTGCCGGGAACCAGCTTGTTTAATATATTTATAAATGAATTATTTATTACGTGACAGTTGAGCCCCCTCCCCCCCACCACCATAACAAGTTGTGGAAAATGCTGTTTCAGGTTCGCGTCAGATGGTAAGTAAAAAAAAAAATGAGCGCTCTAGAAAAAAAAATATTCTCAAAGTGGGTGGTGTGGCAAAATAAGGTTGAGAACCTATGATCTGTATAAACCTAATCGCTATATATATTATGGTAAATCCGCACTTTGCTGAAAGCAAGGGAGTAGTTACCTTATTATTTAATAATAGTAAATAGCACAAGGAGTACTATTCGATCCATTTTCTTAGCGAAAGTCACCGAAGAGGTGTTTGAAATGATTTTAGATTTTCCCGTCCTTTTTTCACACACTTTCATGGGTGTTACGCCATGGGTGTTGCGCTACCTCCTTATTTAGCCAACGTTTCGGACAGCATTACAGTGTCCATCATCAGGGTCTGTGTCTAGATCTGCCCTGATGATGGACACTATAACGCTTTCCGAAAAGTTCGTTTAAGATGGAGGTAGCGCAACATGGCATGATACTCAAAAATAAATAACGGAAAGATATTTGTTTTGCTAACATTTATCTGAAAAACAATAACCACGCGGGCGGTTGATATTTATAAGGAAACATCTGAAAATATACCTATTTCTAAATCGTTAACGGACCACATATTGACTTATGACAAACACGAATCATTTGTTAAAAAAATCATTCTGCAAAACCAATGTTCATTTACATTATTACATTAATTACAATTAAATAATTACAAAAAAAATACTGCAGGTCTTATGTGCTCTGATTTCTCAGGTAGAAATATTATAACAACATTATTAATAAAATTTATTATATCATGTCCATGTTCAGTCAGTTAAATAGAGCAAATTAAAATAAAATAATTGCTAAACTGTTGGATTTGGGATTACCAATCAAATTTCCACATAATCGCATCGTTTGTGCATATTACAAGTCAATTTCTATAAATATAAAAATTTCATCATTTTTCGACTGCAAAATAAAGAAAAGCCTTCCATAACATTTTTATCTCATTAGTAAAGTTTCGCTAAATAATAGAGGTACCAACAGATGGCACTATATTCGCGATGTGTAACGAGAGGCACGGCCTATTTTAACACTAACACAAATAAATCTTTCCTTGAATGCACATTGCGCACAATTCAACATTTTTTGGGTAGAATACGGTCAACAGTTGAATATGCCATTTTGCATATTTAGTTCCTGCTTTTAACACGTTATAGTAGGCTGGTTGAAGTTGCGCGCGCGGCGCTGCAATTCGTAGCTAAAACTCGCGCGTATTTTTGATAGCGTAGGCGCAATAATTTCATAAATATTTATTTCTTTACTAGCTAAAACCGACCACGCTTCGCTGTGGCTTTGCCTGATTTTAATTATTAGAGGAGTTAACAAAAATTGTCTAGCAACTATGCATTTTCCAAAAAGACACATTGCTTAATTGAATATAATCAATAAATACCTGAAGAATTTAGACATTAGTAAGGGTGCTGGCAGTGATGGTATCTCGCCATACTTTGTCTCAAAATGTGCCAAAAATCTTTCGTACCCCTTAACTAACATATTTAGAATGTCACTAGGAGCAGGAAAATTTCCTACAAAGTTCAAAGAAGCAACTATAATCCCTATTCATAAATCTGGTTCAAAAAGCAACATTGAAAACTATCGCCCAATCTCAATGCTAACGGTATTTAGTAAACTCTTTGAGAAAATTATCTACGATCAAATTTATACAACAATTGTTTGCAACATACAAAACCAACAACATGGATTTCTACAAAAAAGGTCGGTACTTACAAATTTGGTTAATTTCACGGAATATTTAACGAGCAATATGGACAATAGAAACCAAGTAGATGTAATCTACACGGATTACTCTAAAGCCTTCGATAAGGTAAACCATTTTATTTTAATTAAAAAACTAAAACAATTAGGCATCCACGGTGACCTACTTCGGTGGCTTACTTCATACCTTCGGAGTAGACTTCAATGTGTATCATTTGAGGGAACTAAGTCCAGCTTCTTTTCCGTGCCCTCCGGTGTACCTCAAGGTTCTCATTTAGGGCCATTATTATTTAATGTGTATATTAATGATATTCACAAATGTTTTTTACACGCCAATTACCTAGCTTATGCAGACGATAAAAAAATATACCTAGTTATCAAATCAATCGAAGATTGCATTAAACTTCAAGAGGACCTCAATCGACTTTTTATCTACTGTGAGTCAAACAAACTGGTAGTAAATACCTCAAAATGCCAAAAATTATCATTTACACGTAATAAAAATAAAATTCCTTTTGAGTATAGATTAAATGGGACACTTATCAAAGAAGTATAATCTATCAGGGACCTTGGGGTATTACTGGATGTTAAATTAAATTTTATACAACACACTGATGAAATCATCAACAAGGCCAACAAAATGCTAGGATTTATTATTCGAATAACGAAACCTTTTCGCAACCTTAAGACACTATATTCCCTTTACACAGCGTTCATCCGTCCCCACTTAGAACACTGCACACCAATCTGGACTCCTTTCTACCAAGCTCACATTGATAGAATCGAAAAAATTAAAAAAAAAATTTTTAACCACATAAATTATGAACAAAAATTACACTTCTTAAATTACAACGAATCTATTAATTACCACAATTTCAACTCCCTTTATACACGACGTTTAATTTTTGACCAAACTTTATTATTTAAAATTGTTAATAATGGCCTGGACTCTCCAGAGCTAACCAACTTAATAAATATTCATATTCCGTCAAGATCAACTCGGCAATCCCATTTGTTTCATTTGCCTACATGTAGAACTAACATTAGAAAAAATTCAACAATACCCCGTATATGTGCGCAATATAACACAAAATTTCAAAATATAGACATTTTTAGCCATACACTACAGAAATATCGATTAGAAGTAACACGTACGATCGAAAATTAATACGAGTGTGAAAAGTATCCGGAGCATCTCCTATCCTCCTCCTTTATTCCCCTTCCTCTCCTCCTCACCTCAAATTATTTTTAATATGTAATAAAACTCTATCTCCAATCAACTTTAACATAGGAGACTTTTTTGGCTTGACTCGATTTAACAATGTATATTTTTATCTTAATGTTTTATCTATAAGCTGTTTGTCCCTTACTAATAAATAAATAAATAAATAAATAAATAAATAAATAAATAAATAAATAAATAAATAAATAAATAAATAAATAAATAAATAAATAAATAAATAAATAAATAAATAAATAAATAAATAAATAAATAAATAAATAAATAAATAAATAAATAAATAAATAAATAAATAAATAAATAAATAAATAAATAAATAAATAAATAAATAAATAAATAAATAAATAAATAAATAAATAAATATCTACTGTGACTATGCTGTAGTGTAGAATATAAGGGAAGAAAAAAAAACATTCGTAAATTTTTTTAAATTGTTTATTTATTCAGACCTCAAAGACTTTTTACAATATCGCGTTATTATAGTCTGATAGCATAAGATCAATTGCATTTTTGAACATTCGAATTAAATTATTGTTATCATGTAACATTTTTTGCAACGACTCAACAATGTGCCTTTTGACTTTAGTAGAGATTTGACAGCGTGCATTCAACTGATCATTTTGATCTCCCATGAAATATATTAGTAGAAATTTATGTTGATTGTTGTGAAAAGGAAGCAAAGTGCCAGCTTTATGGTAAATTTGTCCCTGAATTTTAAACGTCGGCATAAAATTTTCTGTTATAACGTTAGCACCAAACGCAGTCATCTGAAAACATGAATTGTATTTTCTAATATTTTTGAGGAAATGTTTTGAATCATCAGTAATTCCTTGCAAACAAATTTATCAGTGGTGCTATTGGCTGATCAATTTCAGGAAGCTTCACTTTGCCGCTCGCACAACACATTCTTTGAGTTTCTCCTTTAAATTTCATCGCTTTGCAGTGTGGACAAACTTTATCCATTTTACCGATTTGAACAAATTTACATGAGGTAGTTACATGAGGTATTGTATTGAATATCTGGTTCGTATGAAAAAGCAATTCGATGGTACGAAGCATGGTTATTCAAAAGTTGCACCTGCATTCGTCTTCGGCGTTGATCTATTTCTTCTTGACGTTGTTGAGATGAATGTGCTGCTCGTCTTCTTTGCGCTTCTACTCGTAAGCTTTTAAGTCTTTCTTCCAGACGATTCGCCAGTTCTTCTGCTCGCCTCTGAATAATTCTAACTCGAACATGTTCATTATCGAATTTCTTTGTTATTTAATTATACCGTTTTTCAGTCGTATTTTCAAACTAACAATTTTGGCACATGCGTACACTCTTTTTGAAACTAATTTTAAAGAAATTTTTAAAGAATTCAACAAATTCTAGTTAATGCCCCATGAGTTTAAACTAATATTTGTGTTACCCGAAAAACAAACCGAGGAGAAAAGTTCCATCTATCCTTTTCCCTGAATGCAAGCTTTTAAAGGAGTTTCCGGAAAACGTGTGGAGAACAGCAATGACGTGTGTGCTTTTCAACGTTTTATTTATTTCCACTACACAAAAAATGTCCAATTCTGATTATTAAAATAATGCAATATTTATGATAAAATATCACAGCGGCGCTTTAAAGAGCAAGAAACCAACTAATCTGAATTTTACATTAATAGATTAAAAATTAAAGGTCACCAATTCAAATATTTAGTTGAATAAACTTTGCTGTCAAAAATTGAAAATTTTATGCACCATAAAACTTCTTAAACTGCATCATGGTTTATATTTAGGTTACTGGAGCTATCTCAGAAATAAAAAAAATCTCCTGTCTTTAGGTTATTTTTTTCTGAATATTTGAGTTTAGGGTTCTCCTTTAATTTTTGCTTGTCTTTTCAATAATATTATATGAATTTATTATTGAATTTCATTTAATATCCATGAACATCATATAGGGCAAACATTACCAGTTTAGAGTACGGTTTACAATAACATTTTGCTTTAGTGTGCGGTGTACCGATATTTATTAAATTGTTTTATATGCATACCAACTAACTAAAATGAATTAAGATTAACTATGTTCGGTTAGGTTTTTAAACAAGTTCATTTCAACATTATTAATTTGTTGGCACTATGTTTTTTTTAATTATAATTAACAGTAGACTACATCTTCGCTGATAATCGACACTGTAACGCTGTCCGAAACGTTGGCTAAAGAAAGACGTAGCACCTTACACCCCAAAAACAAATAACGAAAATACTAAAATGCCGTGAAAATGTGAAAACGTACCTAGTAGACTACGCTTTAATTTGCAGTAGACAACGATTTAAAGGGTGACCGGACAAAACATAGTGGCGCTTCATCATTTTTAATGCCTTTTCAAAGGGGTATTGCAAATCCACTTTGTTGAGTTGTCATGGAACCGATTTAAAAGTAGACCTCACGTAAAACTGGCACCGATTTTTAAACTATTCTTTTCTAATTTATTCATGGTGGTGCAATCCTATGATCCCCGTGTAATAAATACAACTGATCAAAGTACAAATAATAATATTGCAAGTTAATACATGAAAAGGCAAAGAAAATAAAATAATAATAACACAGAAAAAGGAAAGAAAATGAAAATAGGTTAAATTTTTAGAAATCTAAAACAGTTTATTCATGTGAAAAGCGTTCATCAAGACAAAACAGAAATTCTGGAAAAATATATTTCAATGTATTATTTATCATAAACTCGGTTTTATTTTTTTTAAACGACAGGTGTTAACGCGACATTCAAGAAAATCATTACTTGTTCTTTAATTTGACAGATTTTAAATAGCAAAGTACTTAGAAATTTGGGTGGAATGATTATTTTCGCGTAATTATCGCTTTTGCTCTAACTTTTCCCGTAAGTGCTTCTAGACCTTTGATGAACAACCCGCGGCCCGCGAGCCCTTTTCGTATTTCTCACTTAGCTAAATAAAATATTTAAAAAATTGTCGTAAGAGTATTTGATTTTATTTTTGTTATTTAACAAAAGAGTTTAGCTGAAAATTTCTGTCTTTCTTCAAAATTTTGTATCGTTCGCTCAAAATAATTATATTTTTCTTTCTATAAAGAAAAAAATTTGTGGTACGACTTTAAATGCAGATTTTTTTTCTATCAAAGGTTTCCGTTTTAGAAAATATCAAAACCTTTGCTAAATTTTGCTATTGAAGTAACAAAAATTAACAATTGCCCAAAAATTTCAAGTAGGTACATTATTATGTGTTCTTTAATATTTCAGAGTGACAAAAATCGACAGCATTTATTGGTTTGGACTTGGAGATTTAAATTTTTTGCTTGCGGGGCTTTGTTTTTTGCGTTCTGTAATTGAGCCCTTGTCCGGAATAATGTTGTATCCAAAACAACTAGGTATCAATGTTGAGTTATTGATGGAATATTGGGCACATTAATATGCATATTTTAAGGTAGGGATTATGGCGATAAGTTTTTTTTAGACCTGTGGCAGCCTTTGGTAAGTTTGGTTTGTGGAAGAATGTTGTATAAAGCAATTTTTCGAAATCACGGCACATGGTTTAATTTATGGGAATAAATGGAAAAAACGAACGTCGTACGACTTCAACTAGAAAGTCTTCAAAACCAAGCTGAAGAATGCAGGAAAGTAGAATTTGTTCAGAAAAATATTATTAAGCCTGCTTTTCAGCCGTTGAAACAGTTTTGTGGAATAATGTAGTATGTTGATCTCAAGACAATATCTCGAATGTAAATGGTTTCATTTATTCATATCGTTTTTTTTTCCTTTTTAAGCTCAAATACAACAATAACATGCGTACGTTTATGTTAGAAGAGCATGTCGCTTTCGATAAGGTACAAAGAGTAAAAAAAACGTTCTGTGGAATAAAGTTATGTGTGAAATTTTTACAACAACACAAATAACACAAATTCAGCGTAAATTCTGGTGATAAACTGTAATTTATTTGCGTTTCTAGACGAATTTCCAATTCAATTAAGAATTGTACGTTTCATATATTTTAAATGTAAAATGTTTTAAAACATAACTGGTTTGGTTTTTTCATCTTTTCTAGAAACTAGAATATCGTTGGATACAACATTCTACCGGACAAGGACTCAATTGTTTTATTAAAATACTAATAGTTTTAGAAATTACAAATAGTTTTGGGACACCACCGACCGCAAATTCAACAACGTCAAGCTGAAAATACCCTACCCCCTGCGGCCCGCGAACAAATTGAAAACGGATAAATTGGCCCTCCAGCTGAAAAGGTTGATCATCATTGTTCTAGATCTAGATGGTACTCGTATTATTTCTGAGAACAATCAATCTTATGAAATTCGTCTGTTTCGCGGTTCGTACAAAAGCTAGCTAATACATACAATTAAAATAATGGATTTCCACTTCTAAATTTTCAAACATCAAACTAAAAATTAATTGATCTTGTAATGTACTTCATATTTGACATGCTAAAATACCAAATTTATATCCCGGCTCTGCCTGAGATTCAACCACACATGAGAGATAAAATGTTATTTCGGATACGCCCACAGATTGATTATTTAAAGCTGCGTTGCTCACGCCGCGCTGTCGCATTTATAATAATAATGATTTAATGATACATTTTGTCCAATAATAAATTAACAAATAAGATAGGACATTAATTAAATAAGCAAATAATTAGATAACAGTTTTTATGAGTTTTGCGTAATACGCCTCACTAGGCACACCAGGGGTGAGACATTTTTTGGTATTCTGCAAATTGATTATATCATTGAAGAAGAAGATATCAACAATAATCTAAACGAAAATATGAAAGGGAACAAGACACAGAAAACAGAAAAAAGACAATGGTCGAAACTGGCATTCGAACCCAGACCTCCCGTCTAACCGGGACGTGCGCGTTAACCAATTTCGCTATTGCCACCTTCTGTCAAGCCGTCATAATAGTCAATCTCATATTATTTCAAATTTTAGAATTAACAATATTGTCTTCAATAGAAGGTGGTAATAGCGAAATTGGTTAACGCGCACGTCCCGGTTAGACGAGAGATCTGGGTTCGAGTCCCAGTTGCGACCATTGTCTTTTTTCTGTTTGTCTGTATCTTGTTCCCTTTCATATTCTCGTTTATATTATTTTCTTCTTCAATGATATATTACGTTGATGGTAATAATCTTCAAAAGTTATAAAAGACAGTTTTTCTTATAAAAAAATAATTATATCTTTTTTTACTGTGTACCTAATCAGTGTGGCGAAGAATGATCATTTATGGTATCTTAAAAGTTAGTGGAGTTTGGGTGAGTATTGACGTAGGAAATAACTAAATGCAAATTTCGCAAAAAAATTGAGCTCATTCAATTCTAAAAAGAAAATTCAGAAACTCCCTATAAGCGTAGTTACTTACAACGATTTTCGCCAGTTTACGTAAGACTTTTTGACTCCTGGGTTCCAGGCAGGCCCTTGATTTTGATCTGTTACAAACAAAACCGTATTTGAAAAAGTTTGATCAAAGTTAGCTGATCCTTTTATATCTCAATGAGTTTAGTATTTGAAAGTTTTTGCTGTACAACATAAAAATTTTATGCTTTAGAACTTAATAAAATTAATATTTTTCAAACAACAGCGTTGTTTACCTTAAATTCATGGAATTCTAGAAACGAGGACGGGATAAGATGTTTATAAAACCTAAGATATTATATTCTAAAATAAAAATTAATAAAAACTTCAGAACATTAAAGAAATTCCTTCGCTCAGGTAGCTTATATATTTAATGATAGAGTGAGTGGTAAGCACATTTAGCTAATATCAAAGATGAAGTGTC
This sequence comes from Limnephilus marmoratus, assembly GCA_917880885.1. NCBI lineage: Eukaryota > Metazoa > Arthropoda > Insecta > Trichoptera > Limnephilidae > Limnephilus > Limnephilus marmoratus. The sequence goes on along the minus strand of OU862906.1, from coordinate 54,646,930 downwards.
TTTCTAGTCACTGCTTGACATAACAAAGGACTTCAGAATGTCAAAGAATGTTTTTGTTTTACAAAGTAGCCTTCAAGAATGAGATGAGAGATGTTAAGCTTGAATATAAATGTTTATTTTTGGATTGTATCAAGATCTTTCTTTCTTTCAATAAAAATGTTAAGTTCTTATTTTTTTTCTATGTTAATTAATTTCCCTCCTTCCTCACCTCTTAAAGAGACTCGTCGTAGAAACGACTCATTGTCAAGTGTCAAGTGTCAAATGTCAACCGTGTACATATTTAATGTTGGGCGCGTTCGTTTGGCGTGTTTCTCGATACTATGACGGCCTCCGTGGTCCTGAGGTAACACTCTCAACTCACAATCCGAGGGTCGCGGGTTCGAACCCGGCGTCCGCAAATAAATTTTATTTGATTAATTTGTGGTATTTATATTTGCGGTATAATATAGTATATTTGCGGCACGATCCAGAGTGGAAGATACTCTCAGTATCGCCCTGGTATAAGACCACCATTCAGAATTGAAACGTTGCTTGGAATGGCTTTAGCCGTGTTTGGTGACCAGATCTGAATAGCCAGGTAATTCCCTACCTTCCTCTTCCCCATTTCACTTCCCCTCCCAAATACCTTTAGCCTCACAACTTACCACAATTGGGGATGCCATAGTCTCACTGGCTCCAGACGGAAGCAGTTGGTGACTCTTGTGCGGTATTCATATAAAAAAAATTCAATTAAAAAAAAAATTATGCACCGTTGCCGAAAACATCAGTGGCGCTAGATCCTCGGAGTATCTTCCACTAAAATATCGGTATAAAAACGACAGCATTCCCGCCTGACGCCCGTGGTCTAAAGATTGCAATCCATTTATTAAGATGGTGGAATTCATCAAACGGATCACCCTTTGCTGCACAGAGTCAAGGGTTTTCTTTACGTACCTTGGGACTCCAGACCAGAGATGACTACCAAATTCAACAGTGGGGTGCACTCGGTCACTTAAAACTACACAAAGCATATCAATGGAAGGCATGTTGGGAAGATTGATTCCGTTGAAGGAGACTAGCAGTAACATATTACATATAACATATGATAACACAGAATATAATTAAATTTTTAAAATAACTCCATATCCAGATATCAAAACTAAGGCAGGCCGCACACCGGAGCCACACGCTACATGCACGTAACATTTACATCGTCATAATATGCATGCTACATTTTTGCTTGGAGTATACATGTGTTGCGTACAAGCACACCGGACGCACAGTTGTAGTTTATACCTACTCGAAATTGTCGACATCATCTGACGACACGGATTTCTTGATGTGGCAATTAGTGAGATAAAAAAAATGTTATTGGGTTCACGCATTTAATCAAGACTGCAATTTACGGTAATTTCAAAATTTCGCAAGAGTTACATTTCGACGAAGAAAAGTTTCATATATATAAAAGGGACACGGATATTTATAGCACTCAAAATTATCATTCAAAATACTCATCTGAAATTATTCGGTAATTTAAAAAGTATGTTTTTCGCCGATTTTGGTCTAGATGATTTCTGTAATCCGTCTATTGCTATTGCTGTAATCATCTATGGTTATGGTTATGGCTGTAATCATCTATGTAACCGTCTATTGCTGTAATCATCTATGGTTATATAATATAGGGTTTTTTTGCAACCTCTGCAGTAAACTCCACACAAAATTCAATATTGTCTTTCATTTTTGCAAACCACTGCGCCACAAAAAACGAACGCGTTCGATCTTGAATACATGTAGCGCGGCTAACGTCTCGCCATAAACTGTACCCGCTGCAAACGCGTCCTTGGTGTGTGTGCTTGCGCGCAAATATTGGGGGGCGTTAAATGTGTCGCGTTTCAAATGTGGTGCCATAGTTATCGTAAAGCCGGCGCCAGACATGAATTCAAAGAAGTGATCAAATAAATGTTCACATGTGTGGTACGGGCATTTGATACTGTTGTCACATATTTGATCACTAAAGGGGTGTTCAGACATCTAATATAACAGCTAGCAGGTATCTGTTGAACCTCGAGCGCTTATGTTTCGTGCCGTTCACACGGCACAGATAAAATATTTCTTCCTATGGTAGGAGAGGGGGTCAGTTGAATTAGCGAGCGGCCGCGGAGTGCGCATTTTTTGTACTGAATCTATGAACTTGACATCTGTCACCCACCGGTCTTGGCAGCTCCGTAATTAAAATGACCCCCTCTCCTGTTTTCGTCGGAGTGGGGGGCGCTTAACTGTTGGCATATCGCCTCAGGAGCGGTTTCGGCGTAAGATGTGCATTGTCTATGGTTGATGTGCTCATAAAGCGCTCAGGTGTGAACGGTCTGAAGGGATTCTATGGAGAGCGATATGTGGCGTGCTATGATCTTTTATATTTATATGCTCAATGTGAACGAGCTCTTAAGTGCGCTTTGCCGTTTAGTATCGTTTTTTTGCCATACTGCGCGAAGCATAGTTGCGCGAGCGTCGCCGTGGAGACTTGTCGTGCGTAAGCAGCCAAGCGAACTAACGATGGAGTGGAATAATGAGAGCGTTTTCGAGTTTATAGAGTTGATGCAAGTAGAGCCAGATATTTGGGATCCGAAACGTAAAGGGCATAAAAATCGAAATAACATTAATAAATAATTAGACGCACATAAATAATATAACCAAACTGTGTCGACCAAATCGTCGTCCATGATTTGTGAAGTCTATTTGAAAACTGTGAGCTCAAAGAAGTGATCAAATCTTTGAACACATATCTGGCAGATACAATAAATATGTGACCAAATGTGTGAGCAAAGTCTTCAAAGAAGTGATCACTTCTTTGAACTTCTGTCTGGCGCCAGCATAATACAAATGTATGTCTGTTGTGCGGTCTCGTTTAGGAAACAATTAATTTGTTAGTCAAAGCTGAGGTAGTTAAACATTTTTAGCACCCTGCGAGTAGTACTCACGCAGTACCTACTTCTCTACTGTTCGACGCACTTAACTTTCAGGCGGCCAAAGATGAAACTAAAACCATGTGATGTGATGAAATTACTTTACATCTAGGGAAAATATTCATTATACGGAAAAGACCAACATAGGTTTTTTCGTACATCTGAAAGAATTTTCCTCCCCTTTTTAATCTCCAATTGAACTCCCAAGGATATATGCCACGAACCGCTACTATTTATTACACAAATTGACCATTCACATAAAGACAAAAATAGGTAAACTTATGCTGTGCGACCAAACAATTTTGGTAGGCGGCAGACAATCTTAAATTGGTAGGCGGGTATGGGTACCGCCGCCCTGGTAACCATTTATTGAATGACCAACACCTCTGCCACAGGTCACCCCAAGTGGTTCGCTACGTTTGGTGACTTAGCAGAGTGCCCGGGGTAAGGTTTGTCCGGGTCTTGATAGCGGGTGCGTCGGCCCACCTTCTGCGTGGCGGGCCGGATTGGGAGATGCTGGTTGAGGGAGACCCTTTACAACCGGTTACCGTTGTCCGTGCCGCTCGGTAGTACAGGGGCCCGACCCTCAGGCTCACGACTGAGGGTGGGCTGCCCCATCAACGAGTGCAAAAACCCCGCCGCTGTTGTTGTGCCGGTTCGTGACCGGAGGGGACCCAGCAGCAGCGTTTGGGGCGCATTAGGCGACCTCTCCAGCCGGACTCTCCCTGCCCATCGCCTTGCACCGCAGTGGGTGGGTTGGATTCATACGTCCGTCACTCCTGGAAACTGATCCCCAGCATCCTACCCACCCCTCATACCTTTTCCTTCCCAGACCTTCCTTTCTCCTCATAAAAACAAAACTCAACTCAAATCATGAACTTAACAAGAAGTATAAGCAACATCTTTACAACGGCGGGAAGCAGGAGTCCCCGGTGCAGGCCAAAACTGTTGGTGAATTTACACCAACATTCGCGGCCTGCACACCAATTTAAACTCTGTCCATCACCACCTTTTTTCTGAACGTCCGAACTTTCTTTTCCTGTCTGAAACACAGATAGCCGAGCCTGTAGACGCCTCCTATCTGGACTGCCCGGGGTTCACCCTCGCAGGCAAGTTCAGACCTAAAGGAGGTGTCTGTCTCTATAGTCGAGCTGACGTCAACTGTGTGCGACTGTCGAATCTGGAAAACTCCAGATTCGACGTAATGTGGGTATGCGTCAATCTTGCCAGTACGGTAAGATTCTACGCGTGTTTATACCGCTCACCGAACCTTAGCGAATCAGACACGTCCGAGCTCTTCAAACATTTAAGCGATACTATTGATGACCTCTTGCCCCGTTACCCTACGGCAGAATTTGTGGTCCTGGGGGACTTCAATGTTCATAACAAACCTTGGTTGAAGTTCTCAGGATCAACAGACTCGGCTGGACGCCAAGCGGAATCCTTTGCCCTTTGCTACGGATTGGAGCAAATGGTTCAGGAGCCTACAAGAGCCTTCCTGATGTCCAGATTCACCGTTTCAATCTGTTAGACCTATTTTTAACTACTGTGCCACACGATTATAAGATTGAAGTTACAGCGCCTTTAGGATCGTCCGACCACTGCCTGGTGATGACACCAATCCTTGTAAACTTCAGACCACCAAACGAGAGGCTGAAGAGAAAATTGTGGCACTATAGGTCAGCAGATTGGTTCGGTCTGCGGGCGCATTTTAATGCTTTCCCGTGGTCAGCTGTCTGTTTTTGGACTTCGGATCCCTCAAGATGTGCCCAGGAAATTGGTGAAGTCATCACATCCGCGATGGGTGGCTTCATCAAATCTACTGTTAAGGAAACTGGTGTAGGCTCAAAGCCGTGGTTCAGTCGAAATGCGCTGAAGCAGTGCGACGAAAAAACGCGGCTTACCGAGCCTACAACACATCTAGAACATCCGAAGACAGAACAGCTTACAACAAAATGGCAAAGGAAACCAAGAGAATCATAAATAGGTCAAAATTCGAGCACAACCAGCAGATCAGCAGAAAGCTGGCTGCATGCCCGCATGGCAGCAGGCAATTCTGGTCGCTTGCGGGCTCTATAGGTCCCAATTTCTGCAAATCCAGTCTGCCACCTCTTACCAGACCTGACGGCTCACTAGCAAACACCGCCACCGAAAAGGCTAACTTATTATGTAAAATGTTTGCGGATAACTCAACCCTCGATGACCAATGTGCTATCCCGACATCGGTTGCTCACTGCGGTTTTCGTATGAAAAAGCTGAAGATCCGGCATCGGGAAGTACTCCAAGTTTTACGAGGGCTTGATGTTAATAAAGCTAGTGGGTCTGATGGAATACCTGCCCTGGTACTGCAGAGGTGCGCTGCAGAAATAGCTCCAATTTTGACGAAGCTTTTTAAAATGTCCCTGAAGACTGGCTCTGTGCCCTCTGGTTGGAAAAAAGCGATTATCCATCCTATTCCAAAAAAGGGTGACCGCTCCAACCCGGCCAACTACCGCCCCATAGCGATCACATCAGTTCTGTCTAAGGTGATGGAACATGTGATCAACGACAGACTGCTCACATACCTCAAAAAGAACAAAATTATTAACGATCGTCAATACGGATTCCGGCGGAACCGCTCGTGCGGTGATCTTCTCGCGTATGTGACGCATGTTTGGGGGCGATGCCTGGACCGTTTCGGTGAGACCCAAACGGTTGCACTGGACATCTCCAAGGCCTTTGACCGGGTTTGGCACCGAGGACTTGTCAACAAACTGCATTCTTACGGACTTCCCGCATCCTTGTGTACGTGGATTGCCGACTTCTTGAGGGAGAGGTCGATTCAGACGGTAGTCGATGGTTTCACCTCTTCCTCACACTCGATAAATGCTGGCGTCCCGCAGGGATCGGTTCTGTCTCCGACTTTGTTTTTGTTGCACATCAACGACCTTTTGTCATGTGCACCAATTCACTGTTACGCGGATGACAGTACAGTTCATGATAGCTTTTTGTTTGACAAGCCCCCAAAGGGCTCACAAACTCCAACAGCTCGTAGGGCTTTGAAGCAAAGAATGGACGGTTATCTCGAGAGTGTTTTCTCTTGGGGTAAAAATAATCTAACAATTATTATAAGCAATAATTATCAGCCTGAAACACTCATCCACATTGAAAAATCTTCCGAGAAAAGATACATGACGCCAACGGGACTTGAACCCGTGTCCTCTCGATTGCCGGTCGAATGCTCTGACCACTGAGCTATGGCGGCTTATCTCGTACCCGCCAAATGATTCAATATATGCTAGTGTTTCATTCAACAATTACTGCTTATTATATTTTTTTCACCTGAAAACAACCAACTTTATTTTTGCGAGAGAAACATTATAAGTGTTAAATCCCTCGCTAGGTGGCGTCGAGACAAATTATGTCTTCATTTATTGGGGAAATACTTAAACTTGTCAAATATTAATTATTATTTTTAATTGTAAAACTAACGTTTTTAAGACAAGAATTTTTTATGCATAGCACAAAGGGTAACAATTATTATAAGCAATAATTATCAGCCTGAAACACTCAAGTATTTCCCCAATAAATGAAGACATAATTTGTCTCGACGCCACCTAGCGAGGGATTTAACACTTATAATGTTTCTCTCGCAAAAATAAAGTTGGTTGTTTTCAGGTGAAAAAAATATAATAAGCAGTAATTGTTGAATGAAACACTAGCATATATTGAATCATTTGGCGGGTACGAGATAAGCCGCCATGGCTCAGTGGTCAGAGCATTCGACCGGCAATCGAGAGGACACGGGTTCAAGTCCCGTTGGCGTCATGTATCTTTTCTCGGAAGATTTTTCAATGTGGATGAGTGTTTCAGGCTGATAATTATTGCTTATAATAATTGTTACCCTTTGTGCTATGCATAAAAAATTCTTGTCTTAAAAACGTTAGTTTTACAATTAAAAATAATAAAAATAATCTCGTTGAATTTAATGTTTCAAAGACCCAATCTTGTCTGATTACGTCTAAAAGGGATCGAAATGAAAATCTAGTCTCTTTCAACGGAAGCAATCTTCCGAACAGGCCCTCCATCGAAATGCTTGGTGTAACCCCTTGGCGTGACCAGCTCAGGTATGGGGGCTCCATCGAAGCCAGAGTAAAGTTAGCCTCACAGAAACTGGGCGTACTGTACAGGGCCCGCAGATACTTTAATAGTACACAACTGCTAACACTGTACAAATCACAAGTGCGCCCCACGGTTGAATTTGGCAACCACCTCTGGTCTGAAGCTCCAAAATACCTGAAAAATACCCTCGACTCTGTGCAGAAACGGGCGGTCCGTTTGATAGATTCTCCCATCTTAACAGACGGATTGCAATCTTTAGAGCACAGGCGTCGGGTGGGAATGCTATCCTTGTTCTACCGGTATTATAATGGAAGATGCTCCGAGGAACTAGCATCATTGATCCCTTCGGCACCAGTGCATAGTCGGGAAACACGCCAAACGCGTGCCCAACATTTGTACACGGTTGACATTTGCCACATGAGAACGGGTCGTTTCTTCGACTCGTTCTTGTGTTCAACAGCTCGGCTGTGGAATGATTTGCCGGCCTCTGTGTTTCCTCCTTCCAACAACATGGGTCTCTTCAAGACCAATGTTCATTCCTTCCTCTCCTCAAAATGACCCTCCACACAGCATCCCAGATGACATAGGCCCTGAGGGAAATTATTTTCCTCAGGGCCTCTTGCTTGGAGTTAACGTAAAAAAAAAATAATAAAAAAAACAACACAACGAGCAGTAAAGTAGGCCGTTGTTTTTCTTTATATGAAATAACGATTGAACTAAAAATGTACATCAACTTTTACGAGTATCTTTCAGATTTTATTAGCACTCCTATTTACACTTCGATGATATTGCGATAGCATTTTTATATCAACAGTGCTTATTGACCGATTCGCTTTATTAGTAGTAGTTTTGTGTAAAGACGTAATATTTCCAATTAGTTTTCAATTTCTCTTTCGCTTCGTTTCATTACCCAGCGCCCGTAGTTTCCCATTACGTAGAAAGAGGCATAGAAAGACTACCATATTTCTCCTCGTTTCACGTATCGGGAACAGAAGCTTAGTTCATTTTCACCAATATTGATATAACTTATGTTGATATTTAAGAAGAAATGTACTAGCAAGAAGGGCCCAATTATTTATCTTTTTGAAAATAAAATTATTAGCTAACTAACTTATTAACTACGAGTAAGCTAATAGCATTTTCGATTAATAACGGTTTACTTGAAGACTTTGTCAGCTTAAAAACAGTATTTAATGAGTAAGCGAATAACGACAGGTTAATTGTTCATACTCTCATTGTTTTCATTTCTTAAAATAAATTAGTGTGTGTTATCCAATTATATGATTATTTTAATGGCGTTTATTTTAGTTTATAAGTTGCACGGTTCGGATCTACTGTAAAATATGTTAAAGGCGCTCTGTGAAGCTTTCAAAATAAAAGGGAAGACTCCACATTTTTTTGTACATTCAATAGGACAAAAGATTTCGAAATTGTAGATTTGACACTCGGACCAAACCAGGCAGAAACGAGCAAATATTTAAGTTTTCAGTCAAGGTGTAGATAGTTACGGTTATTTTAACTTACTAAACATGATCTCCGCACGGTAGGCAGATAATGTGGACCTTGACAAGGCCCAACTCAATTACCTATTTGATCATATTATCGATATTTTAAATTTGTTGAATCCTTTACGTGTTGGATGTTTGTGGTAGACTATTTTTTGCAAAGTGTTACGTTTGTTGTACGAAGTTCCCTTTGTAAATTATGTCCTACTACCCCTCTCCCCCTCCCACTCCCGCCTATCCATTGACGCCTTTAAGTCTATGTCCATTGTTTTAATTAGTTTTAAGTAAAATCTGATGAAGTAAGCATTGCTTACGAAACTTGTTAATTTTTTAAGCATTAAACGTAGTTAAAACTAAATATTCTATTAATTGTGCTTCAAAATAAGTTTGCTGTGTTTGAAAAAGTAAACATATTCTATTATCCATAACTCTGCAGGTATAGATCACATTTCAACAAAAATCATCAAACACATCCAAAAATATTTAGCCTCACCTCTGAAACATATAATCAATCTAAGCTTTAAAACTGGTGTATTTCCTAACTCCTTAAAACTGGCCACAATAATCCCAATATTCAAATCAGGAGACAAATTATTTGTAAATAACTATCGACCGATATCTTTACTTAGCACAATATCTAAAATCATAGAAAAAGCTTTGAAGAATAGACTCTACAAGTTCCTTGAAGATAACAAAATATTATCGGATAACCATTATGGCTTCCGCAAAAGTAGGAGTACCTCATCTCGACCTGGGTCGAAAACCGCTTGCTGTTTTCCTCGATCTCTCAAAAGCATTTGATACGGTCTCTCATCCCTTGCTGCTTAAAATCTTCAACAGATCGAAATAACTGGGATAACCTACAATGGTTTGAAAACTACCTAACAAACCGAACTCAATAAACTCTTATCCACTCTGACAAAATAAATAAAAGCAAAAAATAATCCATGTCTTACGGTGTACCTCAAGGCAGTGTACTAGGACCACTCCTATTTCTTTTATACATAAACACACTATGTACCATGGATATTGGAGGTAAGATATTATCATTTGCCAACGAAACAGTCTTAATATTGGTAGGTGAAACATGGCAATAAGTTATTAACAAAACTAATAATGGCCTAATAAAAGTGAGGCATTGGCTTGACACAAATCTCCTTACACTTAATATCGACAAAACACAATATTTGACGTTTTCCATACGCAAACATAATTTTCCCAACAACTGCCCTAAACCAATAATTTACTCGTGTTCACTCAATATGCACACACACGGAACCTCACATAATACTAATTGCACTTGTCCTACCCTTAAATCATCAAAGGAAGTTAAATATCTGGGAGTAATCATAGATGAACAACTACGTTGGGAAGCACATATAAGTGACACAGTAAAAAGACTCCGTAAGCTCTGCCATATATTCTGCTATCTTTGATACATCTTAGAACTAAAAACCCGTAGAAGCGTATATTTTGCCCTCTTTCAATCCATTGCAACATACGGTATTTTGGGATGGGGTGGTTGCACAGAATCCGTCATTAATCCAATAATTACAGTTCAAAAACTAATACTGAGAATCATATTTAAATGCCAACCTACCCACCCATCTAATGTGCTATTCACTAAATTTAGGGTCTTACATATACGCCAACTATTCACTAAGACAAGTCTATCCTACATACGGAAAAACAACCTACTGGTGGCTCTACAACATCAAGTCCAAACCCACTTTTCATCAAACTTGGGATGCGTGGTCCCAAAAACTAGAACGACATTCGCTCACCGACAATTTTGGTTCATTGCCCCCAAAATATACAATGCATTGAGCACCGATATAAAATCAACTATTACCATATTCCTTTTTACTATTCGTGTCCAAAATTCGATATTCGAAAGGGGACGAGATTTCTTTAAAGAATATATGACTTCCTAATCATTATAAAAGAAAAGAAAAAAATTAAATTAACTAAACAAAATATCTTATTTCACATCTTTTTCCAACCTGACTTCACTGAAATCTAATCTCACCTAAATATGTACTCTTCTAGACGATTATTTACCTACCTTGATTAACCTCCAGTAAAAATTTTAGCTTTCATAAAATAATTTATAGATTAACATATTTAAATCTTACTTCTTAGTATTTTATATTTTATGGTATTTTATTTTTAACTTCTTTAAAACATTTTCTTTTTTATAATCCTGTTTATTATATTTTATATTTTCAATTTTATATATGTATGTATATATATATAATATATGAATGTGTGTTTGTATGTATGCATATGTATTTATGTGTATATATATTTATGTGTATATATAATATGTATTTGTGTATGTATATGCATATGTATGTGTGTATGGGCTTACATATACATATATCTTGTTATATTTTACCTTAAATATTTTTATCTGTTTTCCTTTGTCTTCTTTCTAATATCTTATAATTTCTAATTCAAACCTATATTTTGTTCTAGTTCTCACACTGTATAACTTATTTCATGTATGATTACCTTAACACGGGCATGGTAGTAAAAAAACATAAAAGTGTACTTTCAAGAATTGTATGAAATAATAATAAATAAATAAATTATAATTCAATTTGAGAGTGTCATGCGATCCTTTGTCTTCTTTCTCGATGCTCGGCAATAACAATTCCCCCGATAACAATACAATTATTTCCCATCGACTCGCTTCATCGGCGTCTACGTCTGTCTGGCGCAACACCCGGCGCGGCGTGGCGCGTATTCCGCGTCAAATCAAAACACGTCCGTGCGTAATGCCGACCCCACGTAAAAAACTCGTCAATGAGGGCTTTATGTGCGGCGGCCTTCTTACGTGATCGGGAATAAAAACGTCTTCGTCTGTCACGCTCTAATTAAGAAGGAATCATATAAGGCAAATTACATTAAATAAATGTGGTTAACGTGTTTGTGGATTGAGGTATGGACGTCGATATAATAACTATAGATTAGCCCTCCCATACCCAATTCCAATTCCAAAGGGACATCACCTACGAGAAATTTCATATTACAACTACCCATCGAATTCTGTTACATCTTCTGCGTGTCGTAGTTGTTTTACTAGGAAGAAATTAAACATTTTTTTATCAAATGTTACTTTTCTCGATACGCTGCCTGTACTGTACTGTTATGTACATATTTTTTTAGATATTCATATAACTGATTAAATGGTTAATAATAAAGTCCGTGATGACGCATACCTAAAATATTTCTAACTGCCTGAAATTTGTGTTTAAAAAATGATCTCCACAAAACTAGTTATTCCGTTGCCGCGAACTTGTTGGAAAACAAATTAGCTCCACGCAGACCAACTAAAGGTACAAACCAATGCCTCTTGCGATCTTTTGACCGTGAAATAATGGACTTTCCTTTTGATAAATGTTTCGTAAACCAATATCTTTGGTTCCGGTGTCATTTTTAAGACCTACAATGTAGGTCTTAAAAATGACACCGGAACCAAAAATGTAGGTCCTACATGCCTCGCCTAGATACATATACTTGGTCGAAGGGTATGGATCTATGAACCTCGAAACACTTGGTAATAAGTTAGTCGCATAATTGACGGCCTGCCACAGTAGAGACCATTTTTTTGCATTTAAATATCAAAGATCTTAGCTGCTTTGCTTCTGAAAACGTTTTTCTACTTTCATGGAAGATTTGGGCTAAACACAAAATTTGTGATAAACATCGACATTTCCCGGTCGCGTATTTACTAACATACCGTATCAGTCATGGTGATGACTCTAATAGAAAAGACTGTAATATAAATGTAATAATGTATTGTTTTTGCAAATCAAACTCAGCCTGGCTCAACCTATGAGGCCAGAGCAAAATAAATTTCTCTCACGGCCTCTGCCATCTTTTGAAATGCTGTGAGGAGGGTCTTTTTAATAAAAGACGGAGGCGAGGTGTGCAGGAGTGACTATGAATCCACCCTCCGCTGAAAGGCGATGAAACGAGGAAGTCCAGCCGAAGAGGTCTCTCTCAACCGGCCTCTGTCGATCCGGCCCGCCACGCAGCTGATGGCATCCGCCACCAAGAGCTGGACAAACCTTATCCCATGAACAGTATGAATACGGGTAACCCTTCTAAGCCACCCAACGTAGCGAATCTCGTGGGGTAACCTATAGCAGATGTTTTGTTTATCCAAAAAATGGTACCACCCATACCTACTAAAGCGTCTTTCAAAGAATTCGGTTGACCAAGTCTGTATATTGATGCAGGGAGATCCGTTGATATTTCTATTTTTTCCCTTCATTTAGCAGGAATCTCATATATTTTAGGAGCTATTCATTTTATTTCTTATTGACTATAATGAGGCTGAGAGAGGCATTTATTTTTTTTTATTAAAATTGTACAATGTACTCGATTTACATTAATTATATGGCGTATTCTTTTTTATAACATTTTTTTTTACACTTTATTATTTTTCACTACTTGCTACGCTAACTGGGCGATGTTGTATACTGTTTAATGTTTGCTATATGTATTAGATTTGCTTTCAGATTCTACGCACTTAATTGCTCAGAATATGAATAACAATAGCACTTGTATCTATACTTACGCGATACCTAATTTTTAGTACTGGCAATTTCTGACCAAAGTGTTAACAGGGAAGGCTTTAAATATGTCGGGCTCGTCTAATTACAAAAGCGATTGAAATCCATAAGCACCCTATTAACATTAAGTGGTTTTACAGGAGCTTTAAAAGGTATTTACAAGTAGTGACCAGCCAATTTTAATGAACATGTTGACTACATCTAGGTATTAAAGATTCCACATTCGCGATTAAGCTTTCCTTCCTTCAAAACTACACTTTGAATATTGTACAATCTGCACATCTGTCTGGTGCAATTATTAATACTTAATCATTGAAGAAGAAGATAACATAAATAATCTAAATGAAAATACGATAGAGAACAAGACACAGAAAAATAGAAAAAGATAATGGTCGCAACTGGGTCTCGAACCCAGAACCTCTCGTCTAACCCAACGTTCGCTTTTACCAATTCGGCCATTGCCACCTTCCATCAAACCGTCATAATTGTCAATCTCATGTTTTCAAATTTTAGAATTAACAATATTATTTTCGACTAATTTAAACACTAAACATATCAATAAGATAATGGTTATTTTACCGCGCATCTAGTTTTGGTATTCATTATGATGAAACATAGTTCTGTATAGGTGTAATATTTGCCTTATCCACAGGCAGACATTAAGTATTGTATTTTGCGCTCTTCAATAATAAAAAGGTCCTTGTTAGAATCTGGTTTGTTATTGTATTTACGTGTTAATTAAATTCTGGGACTAACTACCATATGTATTCTTCTTTGCCCAGAATACTTATGGAGGGAAACAATTATACCAAGTCAGTGGACATCTTCAATTTATGTTTAAACAAATATAAAATATTGTTACTGAGACAGTTCAGTTATGTACATTGAATGCTTTGTATTTTCTTATTATTCATATGTAATGTAAAAGCCCCGAAAAAGGGCGTTAATCAATAAATAAATAAATAAATATACACTACTGGGTCACACGACCGACCTTAACTGTCTACAAATTGGTTCTAAGCGGGCTGGCGAGTGGTCGTTCGGTCAACCTGGGCAGCATTGTGTCTTCTAACAAGTACACATACTCATATAACGGAACTTTCTCGAAGCTCTAAGCCTAACTGCATCTATTGCAATAAACTGAAACCATATGAAAATCACTACAATAATAGGTAATTATTACATTATTTCAGCAAATAATGATAAGACTTTTGGATAACGAAATACGCATTTCCCCGTGCTTCTTGTGATAGAACTACGTATACCGTTTATCGTCTGTTGCACAAAAAATATGATAGTAAAATATGTTTATATATATTTTTAATAACTTATTTATGTCATTTTCTGATTTCCGCACATCACTCAAATCATCGAAACTTTTTTGATGTTTTTTTATGTGACGTCAAGGTTGAAATCTTTCCATTTTTTAAAACAAACAATACAAAGGAATCATACATTTTATAACGGTTCATGAAAAAAATTTTGCTGTCGCATAATATTTATTTCATGATTACATTATTTTCCTCAAAAACGTGACGTGAAAAAGAAGTAAAAGGATTTTCAAATTATCACCTGAGCACTCATGATTTAAACAGTTTTTTTTATTAATTATTAATTTAAAAGTCATAGGTTTGACGGATAAGAATATACGTTGTCTTAAAGAAAATTGAAACCAAGGATTTATCTTGCGACCACAAACAAGAATGGTATTCACATCACTAGTGACACTTCCTATTTTGGAATTAGGGCTATCTTTTGGACTTACTTTCTTAAAATTTCAATTATATCGTTTTAAAAAAGAGGCGGAATAAGGTTTTCGTGGTGGTACTAAAGTTTTCTCATTAACTGGACCGTTAGAACAAAGTTCAAAAGTCTAAAAAATCGTTCTTGCACCTATTATATTTGATGGTGATTTCCCTTGTAAACTTAAAAGAAATTCACTGTTTTCGTTTTTATTTTATCTTAAAGCTGCTTAGATGAGCTAGAGTCGACACATTTAAATCCTACTAATATTATAAAGGCGAAAGTTTGTATGGATGTATGTATGTTTGTTACTCTTTCACGCAAAAACTACTGAATGGATTTTAATAAAACTTTGCAATAATATAGCTCATTCATCAGAATAACATAAAGGCTATATATAGCTCAGAGCTCTGGCATTATGAAATTTGTATACCAAAAATTGCAATCGGCGGCACGCGAGCTGTTTGAAAAATGAATGTAACGGGTGTAGATGGGTGGAGAGGGTGGAGTGGGGGGTGGGGTGGAGTGGGGGGAGTGGTGGGGAGAGTAGGGGGTGGGGGAGGGAATTGAGTGGGGATAGGGAAGGTGGAGGAGGCAGAGTGGAAACCCCCCTAAAACTATGCGAGCGAAGCCGACGGCAAACGCTAGTAAAATAAATAATATACTAGGTCATACCTGTAAACAATCACGGGATATTAAAATTGTAGTTTTTGTGCAGGTGAAAGTATTTTATAATGTAGCATCTTATAAAAATGAATGCCGTTCAATGAACATTAACGAGCCTCTAGAGCAGTGGTTCCTAACTGGTAGTCCGTGGACCACAGATGGTCCGCGAGATTTGAAATGTGGTCCACGAAACATTTATTAATTTACTACAAAAACCGAATCGAAAGTTATCCAAAAGCTGATTCGTAACCCTTTTGGTATTAATGATGAAGAAGTCCAAGAAGAGCACGTTGAATTGAAAAATGATAGTAATTGCAAGGACGTATTTAATTATGCGTTTAACAGTTTATCATTATTGTACCTTGTGATCCCTGTGAGAACAAATAAATGTAATAGTAGTCTCTGGTCAAAAAAAGGTTGGGAACCACTGCTCTAGAGTATATCCACTGGACAGAGTTCAGTGAAAACGCGATATATGAAAACGCGAAAAGCATACTTTCTTAGTATTTAAGTTCATAAAATAATGTTGGTGTTGATGCCTGCTTTATCGCCTGTCTAATATGTATGATATACGGTTCCAATAAGTAGTGCCAATTTTGAAAATTATAATTTAATTGAACTTGAATAACGTTACGCATTACGCAGGAATATTTCGCATTACTTACTTTCTCATGTGTAAATGTAATTCTCTTAATATTTGTATGTTCTTAATATTACATTAAAAAATTTGAAAAAAATATTTGGTTGGTACCTCAGTAAAAATGAGGATACTTTTCTATTATTTTTAAAAATTAAAAAAAAACAGTACGTGATATTGCGCCTAATATTATGTTTTGAAAATAATCCCTAACTCTTGGTGTGGATGACATTTCCAATTTCTACAAAGCTGTGACGACGTATTATTACCGAAAACCCGTGCATATTTTATGATTCAAGATCTCGCACTTCGAGAGGTTTGGTAGATAGTCTGCTTATACTTAAGATGGTAAACTAAAAACAAGCAAGAAAATTATAAAATAACGCAAGATACTGTTCAATTATTTTAAGGAAGTAATTTAATTTATAGTTGGGTAGGAACTGCACAAAGCCTCATTCTGAAAATCTAAATCGGAACGAAGAGCACTTTACACGGACCAATGAATCCAAAATGCATGCGAAAACTGAAGACCGGAAGAGATTGGGGTTCATGTGATTTATTGGCGAGGCAGTTTGAAAGTTCGAGGAATTCCTTGTTCGCGCGTTTCACTAATTATGACAAAGCGTCCCGGCAGGCAGCCGGGAGCAGTACCACATGTGATAAAATGCATTGCTTGAATGCACACATATCATTTGCAATGGGACACATTTCTGTGAGCTTTACACTGCACTTAAACGGGTTCACTACTATGTAGGTAGTGGGTAAATGCACGTCGGTGCATGTTTAGAGTAATATGGTATATGCTGGCCTGCAAGCATTAACTGCCCCGAGCTTCGACCAAGTATATCTAGACAGGGCGTGTGGGTCTTAAAAATGACACCGAAACCAAAAATATTGGTTTATTGAAAACATTTATCAAAAAGAAAGTCCATTATCTCACAGTCAAAAGATCGTAAGAAGCATTGGTTTGTACCTTTAGTTGGTCTGCGTGGAGCTAATTTGTTTTCCAGCAAGCTCCCGGTAACGGAATTACTAGCTTTGTGAAGATCATTTTTAAAACACAAATTTCAGGCAGTTAGAAATATTTTAGGTATGGGCTGTCGCGGACTTTATTATTAACCATTTAACCAGTTATATGAATATGTAAAAAAATATGTACATAACATGTGAATTCGAGGCAGCGTATCGAGAAAAGTAACAATTGATAAAAAATGTTTAATTTCTTCATAGTAAAACAACTACGTCACGCAAGAGATGCAAGTAATTCGATGGGTAGTTGTATTATGAAATTACTCGTAGATGGTGTCACTTTGGGATTGGAATTGGGTATGGGAAGGCTTATCTATAGTTAATATATCGATGGCCCCGAGCAATAGAAATTCTGGTCGTTAAATTAGCTGCAGCCGTGTTGGGACATTATTCTTTTAATAACATTGTTGTATTCTATTGAAAAACAAAGCTTAAGTATTTAGTTGATATTGGTTCGGTGGAAAACATCTTATAATGATTTATACGTAAATAATTATTATAAGTAAAAATAACACGCACCCACGAGTATATATACCCATTAGAGGTTATTTTGAAAAATTGATGCGGGTAAAAACCAAGTTTTATTTATTTTTTTATTTTTTTTTACTATAAAGACAAAGTAATATAATATGCCAGGAAAAATAAAAATATTTTACAGAAAAAAAGAAAAATCCCAATAAACTACATTTAAGTAGTTTGTCAATGGGTGCTTTTACTTTGAAGATTTAAATAAACTTATTTTACTTTATTATGCAGTTAGAATTTTTTGTGTTAGAGTCTAATACAAATTATTTCTTTCGGCGAGCCAATTCTACAACATAATATTTGTTTTACCATTTTTTAATTTCGACAAGTAAAATATTTAAGCCGCCGCAACCCGAATTTTTACCGATTTCTTACATATCCCCCTCAAACATTTGAAATTTTTAAGCTCTTAAAAAAATATATGTTATTTTTTAAGATAATATCTATACATTCTCCATGCCGAAACGGAAATTATATGAAATTCAGTATTCTTTGAGCACCTCTAATATCAGTTGGCGCGGTACTAAGCCGCCTTGTCTAAATCAATAAATCCAACAAATGATGGCTCACCGTATCCCACCTTTTTTTAACAGTAAAAAACTTAATACAAAAAATATATAAACGATTCGTGACAGTTGTAAAACGTTACTTGGGTTAACCGAACCACAAAGATACACGAGAAACATGGAACATACTTACTTATAAAATTTAATCAAAGCGACACCCACCAACATAAAATAAGATCGATTTATGCTCTCTTGCGATTGAATTTGAACTCTCATGAAGTGTTTTATGCTCTCTTGTCGAAGGTACTTACTTACCAAACACTCATTTCATAAATATTTTCCCGTAAAAAGAAAGTTTTTTTACTATAATACATCAATTTTTTTATTATATGATGAAACAGTTTGCACTTTCAACTACGGTACTACTTATCGAATAGCATGACCTAGTAGCGCCAACTGTCGCGCCGACTTTTAGCCGATTTCAGAGAAATGCGTGTGTATACACGAAGGCCACCAAAAATTGATATAATGTATTGTCTTCGACAATGAGTCTGTCCGCCGGGTTAATGCCGACAATGTTAATTTTATATCATTCATGGAATATAAAACACTATTGATTGTTGTTAAAATTACTCACCACCAAAACGCTGGGTTTGAATAACTTTTGATTTGGTAAGCATAATTCTAGGCAAGTTGCGGACTTGAATACCAATTTTGAAAGTCATCCATACTCAAACTTTAGAGTGAAACTAACATTAAAGTAATGATTTTAACCATTTTACACAAATTGGGACTATGTGTGTTTGTATTTTTCAACGTGGTGTAGTGTCTAGATAGCTAGAAGACCATTTAATGACTGTATGGACTCAGTAATGGATGTAATTCCATGGTGTTCAAGTTTCAGTTCGTACAAACGAAGTACTTTATTTCTACATTTTATAAATCGCGTCCTAAGTATAAGTCCTCCGCGTCGTCTGTCTGTCTGTTCGTGATAAACTCAAAAACTACTAAACGGATTTTCATGCGGTTTTCACCAAGAGATAGAGAGATTCGTGGGGAAGGTTTAGGTATATAATATGTTAGGGTTATGTGTAAATTGGTTGAAAAAAACTATAATTGTTAGAATCGTCGGAAAAAGTCAAGCCGCCTGGTAGCTTTCATCGGGATATTCCTCTTATATAGATCTACAAAAAAGTCCGCGATGGCATAATATCTATCTATCTTTTACGGATAGCTTACTATCTTCCCTTCTCTACGTCTCTACATCTCTACATATTATAAATGAAATTCCTCCGCGTCGTATGTCTGTCTGCCTGTTCGCGATATCTATCTTTTACGGAGAGTTTACCGTACCCATTCTGTCAAAAAAATGTTCACGTACAATGCGGTAATTGAAAAGTTATTTAGACTGATACAGTATTAATTCTTATCAACTTAAATACGTTAATCTTTCGCGCCATTTCCACGTATTATAAATTAAAGTCCTCCGCGGCGTCTGTCTGTCTGTCTCTTCGCGATGAACTCAAAGATGGGGGTGGTTATAAAGGTTGGATAACCATCCAGTAGATGGCGTTGTGATTAATTAGCCAGAGCAACGCGTGGCCGGGTCAACTAGTACATAATGTTTGTTGATCATATCTTAAGATTCTTTTGTTTCATTTATATTTTATTTATTTATTATTTATTATTAGTTTCAATAACAAGGTTTGTACATGTATGTACGATATATATATAATAAGTATAGATTCTTTTTTTTTTCACAGACCTCCTCACTAGGATTTCCTGTTCTGAGGTGGCCTGTAGTTTTTTAAAATATTTGTATTTGGTTATTATGCACCACAACATTGTGCATTGTGCATAATAACCTCAACACAGGCATGACCTAGTGAGGTTACAAACTGAATTGTAAACATTAGACCTAGGTACCATGTAAAGGAACAAATAAATAAATAAATAAAAAATTTATTGACATTTTTGCTTTTGTATCTGCTGAAATAACCAAAATTTATGTCTAAAATTTTTATTTAACTATAATCCAACATAAGGTTCACTGTGCTCTTATTTTACGACCTTTCTTTAAGGTTTGGCATAGGTTGAAAATCTAACTGCTGAAAGAACCACCCATTTTTTACGTAGTTATTGCCCCAGAAAACTGGGATTCGTAAATAATACTGATTTCCTACATGTAGGTATCAATCTTAATATGTTACGATGAATGTTTCTTTGTTTGTCCCTTACGCGGTCTTACTATGAAACTTTGGTGAGTTGTTGTGCACACGCCCGCGATTGTTTCCATATAAGTGATGAGCTCTGGCGTAATGAAATTATTTCATATGCCTACTATTGGTACGATTGCGATGAATCTTTGGTGAGTTGTTGTGCGCACACCCGCAAAAGTTTCTGTGTATACTGGTGAGCTACGGCATTACGAAATTTTTATAAAAAAATGCAAAAGTTGGCACGCGAGCTGTTTAAAAACTGGATGTACCGGGACTGAATGTATAGAACGAGGAAGGGGCGAAGAAAACGTGGGAGGGTGGTTCGCGGAACGGGGGAAGCAGGAGATAAACAATTTCTTTATTAAGTGACATTTTCAGAGTGGAAGATACTATCAGTATCGCCCTGGTGCAAGACCACCATTCAGAATTGAAACGTTGCTTGAAAATGGCTTTAGCCGTGTTTGGTGACCAGATCTGAATAGCCAGGTACCTCCCAACCTTCCTTTTCCCCACCTCCTTCCCCTCCCCACCGCTACCTTCAGCCTCACAACATACCCCACTTGGGGATGCCATAGTCTCACTGGCTCCAGACGGGAGCAGTTGAGATTCTTGTGTGGTATTCACTGTAAAAAAAAAAAAAAAATTGCAACGCATGACGGGAACTAGGAAGTTAAAATAAAATGAATTAAACATATTCATCAACAACTTTAGGTTCTAGTGACAATGTTTAGTGTCAGTGTTAGTTTATCGAATCCATTAAAAGCTAAATATTATTAAACAAAAGACTGATAAGAATCATTTAATATTGCCCTTGTAGGTCGTAAATCTCAGACTCCAGTGAATTCCGGGTGTTACTCCGGGCTTTACTAAGGGCGTTACTCCATGCAAATTCTTCACCGCTAATTGGTGGCATTAAGTCACAAAATGTCGCGTATCAGGCAAAATATGTCAGACGTCGGCAGCTGCTGCGGCGCAACTTTAGGGCGTCCAAACCACACGCAAACAAACAAACCCCTTAAGTATTCTCCATCAAGTCCCAAGAAAGTCTACTTGTATTTTGGTTTGATCCAATTTCTTCTTCCGTATTAAATGGATCGTCTGGAAAACAACTTATTTATTAACGAATAATGATTAAAAAAACACTTTATCGTGAAATTATCGTAATGACTTAACGATTGTTTTAAGACTTACTTTATCGTAATGACTTAACGATTGTTTTAAGACCTGTAATTTTCTCGGTGTACAAAATGCAAGTATATTAAAATTAAATTACAAGTGTAGATATAAATAGAAAAATGAAACAATTCAACTTTGTATAAACCACTTATATAATGCGTAAATCCGACCGGTTTCGGAACAAACGTTCCTTCTTCAGGGAAAGTTTATACTAATTTGACAGTTTCGAACAATGTTTTATTATGGTAGAGGTGGAGCCGTTGCTAGTTATTAATGTAGATTGGGTGGGTAGGTATTAATGTAGTGTGGTTGGGTAGTCGAACAAATCCATGATTGGGCTATAAGTCTATAAGACAATATTTTTTGTTTGTTGATAATAGATTCATTATTTTTAAGGGATTTTTTTAATTTCCAAGGCTTCTAAGTTATCTAAACGTTTTCCTTTATGATATAAGTATGAAGAATATTTATCCCTGTATTTTTTTTCAAAACTATCGTTATTTTCAATGATATAATTATTATTATAAAGACACCATAAATGTTATTTGATTCTGATTTCAAAATTACGAGTTGTTTTTCCAATATAAAATGAGGGACAATCATTGCATTTGAGTTCATATATTCCAGAATTAGTCAATTTATGGTCTTTATCTTTAGTATTTCTCAAAAAATTACCGATAGATATAAATATTTTCTAAAGCTCGAAAAGTTGCTTTAGCGGTCTATATAGTTGGATGCTTCCTAACTTTCCTCTTTCTCGTCACCATCTCTTTCCCCACTTTCTTCAATCTCACGACAAACCCTAATAGGGGTGCTATAGTCCTACTGGTGCCGGAGAGTTGGGAGCAGTCTTGACTCTTGAACGGTATTCAAATGATAGCGGCTGATTCATTCAGAAAATGCAAGAAACCTACGCAAACAATTGAAATCCAAACAAGTTACACAAAACATTGATATTCTTTAAATTTCGTTTGAAAAATGAGACTGTTTTTCCTCGCGGAGTGCTGGAAAGTAGAGAATGGTGGCGGTCGCGCAGTTCAACAAAACGTGTCACATATTTTTTCAAACCGGCAACAAAGGCCACCGCAATTTTACACTTGTCACCGCCCAGATTTTCCGGCTCCATTTTCTGCACTGGATTTTTTCCGAAGTTTTATTTCACGCTCGTGTTGACTAGTGGTTAATTGTAGCTTGTGCATCTGCCACCATATTTGCAGGGGGACATTAGGGGGCTTCCGCGGCGGAGCAATCTCAACTTTTATGCAGAATGCAAAGCGTTATTACAAGTTCTTGTGTAAAACCCGTGAAACCCGCCTTTTAACGTTAACTACTTTTGTGTTTCAATGTAAAGTCATTTGTTTTCAATTTAAGTTAATTTCTGAAAATTACTTCAGAAGCATTTTCATTGTAGATTTTTATTACATAGATGGAGATTGCATATTATTATGATACAGTTATTAATAAAGGAAATCTTTGATGGTTTGGACAACCCAACCCAACCTAACCTTATTTTATCTAACCCAATTCCTCCAAGGAAACAGTGAAGTGGTGAGTTGGTAAATTAGGTACATACTTCAAATTTTACTCATCTTTCGCATTTGTATTATTATTTTCCACTGGCTTTGTTATTAGATTGGTAGTGTAAGGTCTTATTTCTTTTATTATTTCTCACGTTGTGGTCTATGAGTTCTTCAGGTCATATGGTCACATTTACGAGATGAACTCAAACAAAGTCACTGTGAACTCTAGAACCTTTTAATTTAAGTCTTTTAATAAGCACATTATATAGCACTGGAAAATACCTGTCCTAGTACTGATACGAGTAAATAACGAATGTCTCTGGAGAGGACATAAGAAATATGACAAACTGACGCAATCGTGTGAAATTTCACAGTAAAAATTTTATTGGGACGTGGCCGATAACAACAATAATCAAGACAATCTAAGTCACTCTGCGTAGGGGTGAATGCAGATCGCTGGCTAGCTAATAAAATATGGCAGGAAGAGATCAATGAAAAAACCCTGATGAAGACACTTAAAACGACATAGAAAACAAATAAACTATATTAAAATAACTTTAGTCCGCCTCGGCACAGGACCCCCTGGTGAGGAGGACTAAGAAATACAATATTTATACTTAAATTCAGCATTAGATTTTGTATGTACAATTATTTTATATAGTCGAAAATAAAAAAAAAAATTAAAATAAAATTTTAAAAATTAAGTGCCGCTCTTGTTCCTGGCTGTTGACGTGTGAATGATGACTCCTTTATTTTACGTTTTACTCCAGTTATTCTAACTCCTTATTGCGATGTCCCGTATAATCTTTTTTACGGCATCACAATGTCCCGTATTATCTTTTTTGTGCCATCGCTACCATCGATCCCCGGTAGTTTGGGAAAAAACAGTCAGATGGTCTTGGCTTTCCTATCTGGATGGCTGGTATGAGTGAGTGGTGGGGGCATTGGAAGTTTTTTCATGGTAACTTCCGCGAAAGAGAGGCTAGCCTCTGTCGCATCAGCCGCTCGACGCATCACTGGTCCCAAATCTGACTCAAGTTGCTGAATATTGTCCAACAGCTGTTTTGTGTAATTTTCAGCCACGGTTTTCTCGGCCTGCAATACCTTGATGTCAGCAAGGGCTGAATTAAGATCTCTTGTGAGAGTTAAGTAGTTCTTTCTCCAGCAAAAGTTGGGTAACAGAGCCAAGAACACTCGTCACATTTCTAGATACTTTGATCTGCTGCTCTTTGGACACTTTAGATGGCTTTTCGGCCAATGCGTCCTGTAAAGCTTTTAAAGCCACTCGCGTTTCGGAGAGAATCTTATGTCCCGATAGACTACTGGGGCCAGGGTCGATTTCAGCGACAATCTCCTTATTATATCCGATTAGGTGGCAACATACTGTATTGCATGAACTCCTTCAATAAAATTATTGAAAAATTTTGTGGTTTGTTATTTTCCTAAAGGTTTGTGGTTTTCAAAGGAAACCCCCAAACTCAATATGCCCATGGGCCCCTACACGGCTTAAGACGGCCCTGTTGATAACTCTGAGCAACGCGCTCCATGTTCACGTCAGCTTTTATGTAATTATTAGCTTGGAGGCTAGCGATGCCCTTGTATTATATGATGTGTTTCTCTTGGGAATATGAACTGATTTTATTTTTTGGAACCCATCAATAACATACATAGATTAAAATTATATAGGTGAGTCCGATGTAAGTTATAATGATCTGAAAAATACGTATACATATTATAATAATGATGTTCTTATTTCATACATTTCATCACAAATGTAAAAATTTGAAAAACGAACCATTGTTATCTTTTCGAATATGTGTTTAGTTTTCTTAGAAGTTATATTGTTACAGTGTTTTCTTGTGAAGTTAGTAGTTTGTGGTTTTAAGCAGTTTTTTTTTTATTTATAGTTACTTACTTTTGTTATTTAACTAGGAATACTTAATGAGTAACTTTGCTTTCGACAATAATTAAAACGTATGTACTTATTTATTATTTACGTATCTTGAGTTAGCTCTCATCGTCGTGTGGGGCACCATTCTATTTAAATCAAAATCAGCTATTTACCAATTTCTTAAATTAGGGTGGAGGGATTCCCTTCACAAAATCGAAATACTCCCACACGGTCTTCCAGAAAGATTACCTACAACGATTCGTAATACCGTAAATTTATGATTCCCATTTTCATATGTTTGTTATGTTAAGATCTCTATGATACAATATTGTCTATGGGAGATCCGGAAATGGGATCACCCACTTTGTACTCTCTGTTCAAGATGTCAACAAGTATTCCAAATAAATGTTATCTCAAATAATAAATCTTTTAATGTTAATACCTAACATTATAATATGGTGTCAGAAGTTAAAAAACATCAAAGTCTCAAGTGTAAAGTGTATTATAAAATAATACGTTACGTGAAATTATATAGGATTGAAAAGATTTTAAGTGATTAAAATAAAATTAAAAATGGCGAGTGTAAACGCCTGTCCGCCAATGAGTTTCGATGGTAATCTATCACACAACTGGTCAAAGTGGATCTTAAAATTTGAATTATTTTTGCAAGCATGCAATCAAGATACCGCTACAGATTCCAAAAAGGTTGCTCTACTTTTATTTTCAATGGGCGAGAATGCTATCGAAATTTTCAACACATGGACCGATATCGATAACAAGACAGCAAAATACACCGTGGTTATTAAGAAGTTTGAAGATTATTTTATGCCGAAAAAACATAAAACAATGGAAAGGTATAAATTTTTCACAAGAAAACAAAAAGAAGATGAAAATTTTCAAGATTTTTTATTGTCACTTCGTAAATACATTGCGTCATGCGAATTTGGAAATATGAAAGACGATATTTTAAAAGATATTTTTATCATAAATATGCACAAAAAACACTTCAGAATTCGAGAAAATCTATTACAACAATCCGATATTGACACTGACAAAGCATTCAATATTGCTCAAAATATGTTGTTGTCAAATGAAGCTGTAACAGAACTTCAAGAATTTCATTCTACTAGTGAAATACATAATATTCACAGTCGTCGGGATACATTGAGGAATACGTCAAGAAACCAAAGAAGTCCATCAAGGAATCGATTTGGAAGTCAGTCAAACCAGTACACAAGTCATAATCCAGTCGGAAAGGAAAGGTCATTTCAATTCTCGCAGAGAAGTCATTCAAAAGTACAATCATGTAAACGATGCGGAGAAATTCATCGCACCAGATGTCCGGCAATGAGAGTTAAGTGCCACAAATGTAATTTTTTTGGTCATTTTTCTAAAATGTGCTACAGTAAAAATATTAATTCTAAAAATAATGTAGGAATGTTATTTTCTAATAATAATAGTGATTTAGATTTTAATATTGGTACAATCAAATTAGATTTAAACTCAGATAAATATTGTCAAAATAATTCAGTACATAAGAATGGTCAACTAATTTTAAATAAAAATACTCAGAAAGTCTGTCAAAACAATTCAAATGTAAACAAACAAAGTTATGATTGTTACATGTCTAATTTAAATATTCCAGTCAATGATTTTAAAATCAAGTCAGAGTCTAACAATGTGAATGAGGAATTATTTATAAGTCATATTAATATCCAAAATGTTAATAATTTGCATAGTACAAATTGGATAATTGAAATAACAATTAATAATTGTAAAATAAATGCCATAATCGACACAGGAGCGATGGCAAATATGATTTCGTTAGAAAATTTTAATAAATTAAAAATACCTAAGTCATTACTAAGAAACACAAATGCTAAAGTGACAGCATTTGGAGGATTCAATGTACCTATAATTGGAGAATGTAATTTAAAATGTTATTACAATGAAAACAGAAGTCAAATAATAACATTTATAGTATGTAAATTTAAATGTCAAACAATAATTGGTTTAAGGATGTGTGAAAAAATGAATTTAGTCCAAAAAATTTATCAAAATTCTTTCGTGAACTGTAAAAATACTGAAAATTTATTAAGGCAATATAACGATGTGTTTCAGGGTCTTGGATGCATACCGTACACATGTCATCTGTCAGTGGATCCGAACGTAATTCCAACAATAGATGCTCAACGCAGAGTTCCTTTCAAACTAATGGACCGACTAAAAGAGGAACTAGATGGAATGGTAAAACAAAACGTTATAGAAAAAATTACAAAACCTACAAAATGGGTGAGTTCGTTAGTCATCGTAGAGAAGCGTGATGGTAAATTGAGGTTATGTTTAGATCCCAAAAATTTAAATAAGGCATTACAAAGGTCTCATTATCCATTACCAACATTTGAGGAAATTAGATATAGAGTTCATGGAGCAAAAATTTTTTCTCATCTTGACGCAACATCAGGATATTGGTCAATTCCGTTAGATAAAGAAAGTGCAGAATTATGTACATTCAATAGCCCATTCGGGAGATATTGTTTCAAACGTTTACCTTTTGGTATTAAAAATTCTTCAGAAATATTTACTAGAGTAATGAAAGAATTATTTGAAAATATTGAAGGAGTAACAATATTTATTGATGATATTTTAGTTTTTGGAAAAGATCAAGAGAGTCACGATAAATCTTTAAAACAAGTATTAGATAAGGCACGGGAAAATAATTTAAAATTTAACATGAGCAAATGTAAATTTAACGTCAAAGAAATTAAATTTCTAGGTCATATATTTTGTGATGAAGGAATAAAAGCTGATTATTCACAAATAAGTGCTATTAGGGAAATGAAGTCACCTAAAGATAAAAAAGAATTACAAAGATTTTTAGGAATGATTAACTATTTAAGTCCATTCATCAAAAATATGTCAGAAAAAACTAATGTATTAAGACAATTATTAAAGAAAAACGTAGAATTTTTGTGGGATGAAAATTACGAAAAGTCGTTCAATGAATTAAAAAATATAATTAGTTCAGAACCAATTTTGACACATTACGATAAAAATAAACCGATTACATTATCTGTTGACTCATCAAAATCAGCAGTAGGTATGGTCATTATGCAAGACAAAAGACCAATAGCATATTCTTCAAAAACACTCACACCAGCACAGACTAGATATGCACAAATTGAAAAAGAATTATACGCTATAGTTTGTGGTTGTTATAAATTTAATCAATATTTATATGGTCAAACCGTATATGTGCAAACTGATCATAAACCCTTAATTACTTTATTTCAAAAATCGTTATATGACATACCAGCCAGATTGCAAAGAATGATGCTAGATTTACAAAAATATGATCTCATTGTAGAATATATTCCGGGAAAAAATTTGTACATTGCAGATACATTATCAAGGTCGGCATTGCCAAATACAGAAACATTAACTTTTGAAAGCGATATTAATTTACATGTTAACACTATAGTTAATAACATGGCAGTAACACCACAAAAATTAGAAGAAATTAAAAAAGCAACTAGGGAGGACACAGCTTTACAAATTCTAATAAAGTACTACATTGAAGGTTGGCCGACATCCAAAAATAAAGTTAATTCTTTAGTTAAACAATATTGGAATATACAATCAGAAATAAATGTTTGTAACGATTTAGTTTTTAAAGGTCATTCTTTAATAATTCCTACAGTTATGATACCAGAAATATTAAAAAAAATGCATGAAGGGCATCAAGGGATTATAAAAACAAAGAAATTGGTTAGAGATTTTCTATATTGGTCAAATATGAATTCAGATATTAAAAATATGATTGAACAATGTCAAACATGTCTAAAATTTAAACCTTCTAATCAACCCGAGTCACTTATATCACACCCAATATTAAACTACCCTTGGGAACGTATTGGTGTAGATATTTTAACATTTAATAATACTTATTATTTAGTAGTAGTTGATTATTACTCAAAGTATATAGAAATTGCAAATATGAATAAGCATTACACAGCAGATGTAGTAGTAAAAAATTTCAAATCAATTTGCAGTCGACATGGAATACCATTAGAATTAGTCAGTGATGGAGGTCCACCATTCAATTCAGTTGCATTTAAATCATTTACGTATGAATGGGATATTTATCATATAACAACAAGTCCGTATCATTCTCAGTCAAACGTACAAGTTGAAAGTGCAGTCAAAATCGTAAAAAATATTTTAAGAAAATGTCAAGAAGATAAAACCGATCCATATTTGTCATTATTACATTATCGTACGACGCCAAAAGAGAATTTACCTTCTCCGTCACAATTATTAATGTCAAGACAACTTCGTTGTAACTTACCGTCTACTAAAAGACAGTTAAAACCAAAAGTAGTCAAATTTAAAGAATATAAAAAAGAAACAGAAAATCGTCAAAATAAAATGAAAAAATATGCCGATAGAGGTAGTCAGAATTTAAAACCATTAAATATTGGGGACAAAGTAGTTTTTAAAAGAAAACCAGAAAGTCATTGGGAGCCAGCAATAGTAAAGGAGTTGTGGAATAAAAGTCCAAGGTCATACATAATTGAAACTTCAAATGTAAATAAATATAGAAGAAATAGAATTCATTTAAGATATGATAAGTCAAATGAAAATAATAATTATAATAGTCAAGAAAAAAGTCAACAAGACAGTCAATCATCAAAAGTAATAAATAAAAGTCAGAATACTAGTCAAATGTATTTTCCAAGTTTAGATTTTGCGGTTCCATCTACCTCAAGTCAAGTCATTACTAGATCAGGAAGAGTTGTGAAGATTCCTGACAGATACATGTAAAACTAATTAAAGATGTTTACATAAAATACAAACATATTATATGTTTTAAATGTGTTTATATAAAAGCATAGAAACTTAAGAAAAAATATTTTTTGTTTGTTTATATAATTTATTGCAAATGTATATGCATTGTCTAATGAAGAAGACTGTTTTTAGTTTGTTAAAAAACATTAAATATGTATTTAAGTTTTCATTATAATTTTTGTTTCTCTCTCTCTCTCTCAGGTTATGTGGGACCTAGCGATCCGTAATGTAGGAAGGTTCTGCTTTTTTTGTTCCAGAATAAAAAAAGAACAAGAATGTTTGGGAATAAACGAAAACAGGTTTCTACTTGTGAGGTTAAATTGGTTTCAGTAATAAAAGAGTTCATTTCCAAAACAACCAAAGCCCAGTATAATTTTATAAAGAACATAACAATGTTGCCCTTTTGAGGGGCCGGGTTTCACATCCCCAAAAACATAACAGATTCTGAAACATAACAGATTCATAACAGATTTGACAGGAATATAATTAAGCAGAAAGAAATATCGTACCTGCGGACCATGGATCTTTATCTAATTCTACACTGACACGAACTCTTAATTTACTTGAATATAGCGCGTTGATGAACCGCGGGCCATATTCTCTCGCAATCTCCAGGATGGGAACCAGGAAAGACCCCCAGGAAGGCCAGAGAATGAGGACTCCCCGCTAGGGAGTAGTATCCAAGATCAGCACCAGTGCTCCGGTTGAGCCCACCGGATGAAACACGATTTCCGTCAGCACACCTCATCAGGAAATGAACGCCGAGTAATCATCCGTCACAAATATGAGCAGCAATGACCGTACCAGGTCATAAGGACTCTCCCTCGCAAAGCTTTTCAATATGCCAGTCGCGATTATGTAGGTAATTAACAATACCGTTATGTCGCGGACAAATATCGGTCCCAATGGCGGCGACCAATCACATTAGAAACAGCGTTCCGATCACATCAGAAAGAAGCGTTCGCAAAATGTACATCGCCCGGCTCGCGATTAAAATCGTTTAAAACAATTTGTAACGAAGAGATTATCCCATTTTTAAATCCAAAACTATCACTAAAGTGACAAGTCGAATCAACACCGGCTTCCCGTACGGTGCGAATTCAAAAAGTGAAAACCAGAGAGAAAAAAAAGTGTTGCCAATCAATTCCGTGCTGTTCAAATTATCAGGTTAGTGGTCAGGTAAATAATTATATCACAAATTGATAATTATTTACGTGACAATTCCCCCCTTCTCACGAAAATGTTTGGCCCCAAACATGAAATCCACGGTTCCGATGTAAAAAAAAAAATAAACAAATAAAAAAATAAAGGTACACTAACTAACTAACTAACTAGAAGATAGGTCCATCAGGTATCTAGAAATTTACAACAAGTAACCATTAGCAATCATAAACAATAAATCATATAAATCTAGATAGATTGAAAGAACAATGAGAATAGGATGGTACGAGAATAAGGAGTCTACAACACCTTCAGCAACGATGGAGCTGGGTGCTGGCATTACTGGCTGAAGTCCAGACCTGTTATTCTCATGACATCCTAACATCGGGAACATCTTAAAAATAAAGAACACAATCAATGAAAAGAAAAAAAATTATGCACAAAGCATCACTTTTCCTTCAGCAGGAAATTTTGCCATTAAAAAAGAGGCTTCACTTTAGGGTGGTCAACCATCCCTCACTTCACTGAATTTAGGCTATTTATTAATAGCGAAAAGGTAACTATTCTATCTACCTAGGTCCAACAGGTCTAATAGGTTAACATAGAATTTTATTCAACAAAATACAGAACAGACATTAAACCTAGAATGAGGAATATCTTTCAGAGATATTTAACTTAGTTTAATTAAGTTTAAAAAAAAGATTTATAACAATGTAGAACCATAAGTATATGAGTAGTACTTGTGTATTAATGAATTAGTTAGACCAAGATTGCAAAACTTGTCTACTAAAAGTGGTTAGATTAGGGTTTACATTTTTTAGAAATACCTATCCGTACAGGTGGTTACAATAGGGTTTACATAATAAGAAATACCTATGTTTCAAAATTAAAAAATTAGATCAGGTTTTACAATACCAAATATATACCTGTCTACAAGTGGTAACAATGAGTATCAGTAGGAACACAAAGACAAGCGAAACAGAATCTAGAATGTTTAGCTGAATGCATAGGGATTACAATTTAACAAAAAAAACCTAGCTAATAGTAGTGAACCACTATGAAAAAATATATAGAGTACAAGCCATTTTAATAACTAAAACAGTGTACATAGTTTGCACAAGAAAAAGACTGAGATCACACCGTAGACGGAGATCCTTCAAAATATTACTTCAAAAGTAAGCAAAAGGCAAAATTTCTTGAACAGACAATATGTATTGGTGATCGAATATATTGTGATAATCGACACTATCTAAATTGGTGATCAATCAAAACATTTGAATGACACTAGGTACAAAATTGTGTAGAGAAACACTGGTGTTTCAGCAGTGAGACTAATATAAATATTTTACTTATGACTATAAGCTATACAAAAATACGCTCTCCTGTGCTAGAGGTAGAGTATTATATATTCCATGCTGGAATTACTTAATAGGAAAGTACGCCGAAGCAGTACTACCTTTGTTAGAAAGACATAATAATGTTGTTAATAAACTATGACTTAATATTATTCACTTTAAGGAAAGCTAAACCAAACTTAATTGTAACAAATACTAGCTAAATATAATCTATTTATTATATAATATAATCTATTTATGAAAATATACACATTTTGTATACCAGAAAGTTGCTCAAATCTCTGCTACACAAAGAACTACACTTAAGAATATATTTTGTTCTCTAGTTCCTTGGAGGATCTTTGGTTATAAGGCATGTCGGAGGGACGACAAAATGGAAAGAAACCTCCACTGAACTAGAGAAAAAATGGATTTAGATTTAAAAGTAGGGAACATTACAAAATATCCGTTAACTGACGGAGTAGAGATGCGATACCAATGTGTGTGCGTGTGTGCATTGCAGTGATAATACTGACAGAAATAATATAGACAGGGTGTCTACTAAAAAAAACGAGAAATACTCATATCCAATCTAATTATATATATCACTTGAAAAAAAAAATAAGTCATGTGAAGGAGAGAGAAAAAAAAAATAATGACTTAAGGTTTGGGCGCCACTGATCATCAGATCAGATTCTAGTTGAACGAGGGTAAATAACCGTTTATCATCAATAAACTAGAATATTGCGTTTACTCCGACCACATGCTTTGGAGGTACCAAACTCCAAGACACATAACCTGAACAAACACATAAAGAAACAAATGAAATGGAGTGGAAGGTTGGTAGTCTTACACACCACGACATTGGCTTCCTATAATGTACTTAAAGTAATAATTAGTCTAAACGAACGATATCCTTGACGTGAAAATTTCCTACTATTTTTCCTTTCATATCTGCCAAAGTATAAATTAAATCAGAGACTTTACCCTTTATGACATTGCGAACAAATCTAGGTGCCAATTTATGAGAGAAATAATCTGGTCCACTGGATTGAACAAAATTTTTCCTCCAAATGACGTCTCCAACATCATAAATAACCGACTTACGACGCAAGTTGTAGTGTTGGGCATTCTTTTTAAAAGCTTGCAGTAATGCATTAGAAACTTGCTCATAAATTGGAGCTAACTCTTCCAATTTTTTAGCAAATTCACTTCTAGATTGTTCTAGGGTAGTGTCTGCGACACCAGAAGAAATATTTATTTCATGAAATTTTCCGTCAATGATTTGTTCTCTTCCGTGCATGAGGAAAAAAGGCGTGAAACCTGTTGCGAAATTAACCGTATTATTCAAGGCTGACTGAATCTGAGGCAGAAATCTGGACCAATTACGATGGTCAGACTCGGTCAAGATAGACAAGGCAGTCCCGATAGTTTGGTTATACCGCTCAACTACATTATTTTGCGGGGTGTAATAAGCGTTATAAAAAGGCATGGGAACATTATAATCTGATAACAATTGTTTAAATTCTTTTGAGACAAATTGTTTCCCGTTATCACATATAAAAGTTTGCGGAACACCGTGTACCAAGAAAATATATTGTTCTACATTTTTAACAATGCTTTTAGCAGTAGCATTTCTGAGCGGAAAAATCCAAGTTTATTTCGAAAAAACGTCAACAACCGATAAAATGTACATAAATCCCGCGTAACTACGTGGAAGAGGACCAACAAGGTCGATAGACAACATTTGCATCGGTCTGTTGACTAATTTTGGATTCGTAGAAATGCCAGCCGGCGCAGATGTATTTATTTTATGTGCCTTGCACGTTTTACATTTATTAACAAACTTTTTGACATCATTATACATACCCGGCCAAAAATAACGGAGTTGAACTTTCTTATATGTTCTGAATACACCTGGGTGGCAAGAGCTAATAGACTCGTGTTCTTTACTTAAAATAGCGTTACGGTCCTTAAAAGGAACTACCAGCTTCCAAGCTGTATCCTCCTGTAGAGCGAAACGGGACTTAGAGTGACGAAATAAACAATTATCCTTAATTTGAAAATTATTAAAACGTTGAGGATTATTTTTACAATTAGTAAATAAGTTATTGTACCAATTATCCGTGCTAGTAGGAAGGTTGTCAATGGCTCCAATAGTTGAATCGTCTTTACGCGAAAGAGCGTCGGGTACAGTATTAAATTTACCCTTCCTTTGGACTACGTCAAAAGAAAATTGAGAAAGGCGGGTAGACCAACGTGCAAGTCTGCCTGTCGGATTTGATAAAGACACTAGCCATTGCAAACTGGAGTGGTCAGTTACTACTGTGAAGTGAACTCCCTCTATGTAGGGCCTGAAGTGATTCACCGAATCTAACACCGCTAAGAGTTCGCGCTCCGTCACGCCGTAGTTTCGCTCGTGAATGTTCAGACACCTAGAAAAAAAAGAAACCGGGTGTTCTTCTCCTTCAAAGACCTGTGTGAGCACGCCGCCTATCCCAACGTTGCTCGCGTCACAGTGTATGGTAAAAGGAAGTGAAAAATCAGGACAATTGATAACTGGCGCAGAAGTTAATGCCTTTTTTAATTTTTTAAAAGAGTCTTCAGCCTCTGAAGACCAAGAGAAATTACTCACCCCCTTTCTTGAGCCAGTGAGTCTTGTTAAAGGGGCCGCTATTGTGGAAAAATTCTTGATGAAACGTCTATAATATTCACAAAGTCCAATAAATGCTTTTAACTGTTTAGAATTCCTAGGAGTGGGGTAAGTTCGAATAGACTCTAGCTTGACTGGATCTGTGCGAAGACCCTTTGCATCAACAATATAACCCAGATACTTCAACTCGTCCTTACAAAACTCACATTTTTTGAGATTAATTGTTAAACCTGCTTCTTTAATACGTGTGAAAACTTTATTTAACAATTCCAAATGTGACTCAAAATCTTCTGAAATAATAATTAAATCATCCAGGTAGCAGAAAACGTTTTCATCGAACTCCGGACCAAAAAGAGCATCAACAAGACGCTGTAATTCACTAGGTGCATTTTTCAGACCAAATGGCATCCTAACGAATTCAAAAAGTCCATGACCTGGTACAACAAAAGCCGTTTTAGAACAAGAGTCCTTATCTAAAGGTATCTGCCAAAAACTTTTCGATAAATCAATAGAGGTTATAAAGCGTGCACCACGTAGCTTGTCTAAAATACGCGAAATATACGGCAAGGGGTACGAATCCCTTGTCGTGACGCTGTTAAGTTTCCTAGAGTCCAAGCAGAACCTTGCAGAACCATCCTTCTTAGGCACGATCAAAACCGGATTCGACCAAGCCGAACGCGAACGGCGAACAACACCTAAATCTAACATTTCCTTAAGTTGTGATTCAAGTTGTTGCTGACGAGTTTGAGACAAAGGGTAATACCGTTGCTTAATGGGATCTCCTGTTGTATTAATTTTATGCTGCACTAAATGAGTACGACCCAGTCCACATTTTTCAAACGAAATTGACTTAAATTTATCAATTACATTATTTAGCCTATGATTGTCTTGAGGGGAAAGTAGGGAAGCTGACGTGATCTTGCGAATTTCACTTAAAGTATTCTCAACATCACGTCCACTGTTGGCCTTTGAAAACAATTGAGGAGCGATGTCAAATTGTTTCCAAAAGTCGACTCCCAAAACAATCACGGGAGAAAGAGACGGAATTACAAAAAAAATTATATATTTCTTAATACTATTAAAAGTAACTAGTACCCGCATAGTACCAATTACATCTTGATGTTTACCATCCGCGGTGGTAACGTAAGAATCAAGCTTATCTAACTTAAAACCTAAACTTAAGAAAAACCTATACAGTGAACCTCCAAAACAACTCACACTAGCTCCGCTATCTAAAAGAGCTGAAAAAACTAAATTGTTAATTGCAATATTAACATGTGGTCTAATATCTTGACCGCTGGTCATCATCGGCATGAATGCGTCCATGTCATGGTCGATGGGACTGGTACTCGAGTTTGAAACTATCGGTGGTCTCCTAGCATCCTCGCTAGCAGAATGTGGGGGACCCCCGTCTAGTTTTTTGAATTATGTCGTTCAGGATTAGCTTGTCGCTTGGTATGATTCTTCTGAGAATCAAACTTCCATTTTCTACAAAACGGCTTGGAATGACCTTTTATATTACAATAAGCGCAAAGTAATTTATTTCTATAAAATTGTGCAGAAGGTGAAGAAGAAGAAGAAGAGGAAGAAGGTGCAGCATTATTATTCAACGGAACGGATGACGGTTTATTCTTGTCTTTGACCGAATTTGCTTCATCGTCGGAAATAGCTAAACTTTTTTCAAATCGCTTACAAACACTAATTAAGGAATTTAAATTTTTATCCTCAAAATAAGCAATAACAAGAGCATATTTCGGCAATAGGCTATTGCACACTAAATCCACAATTTGTTCTTCCGGAAGTTGAACATTTAATCTTAAATTAGCTAATTGCACGTCTTCAACATAATCAACTACGCTTTGATTATACTTCTGTTTCATAGAGAAGAGAGTTTTTAAAGCTTCGGTTTGGTTAGCGATTGGATCAAAACGATTTAAAATTAGTTTTTTCAGTTCTATCCAAGTTAAATTATCTTTATAAATGGTACGATACCATAGCAATGCTCTTCCCTCCAAAAGGTCAGCAAACGAAGTGACAACAAGCGGCAACTCAATACGACGACACCTAGATAACTCCTCCACACGTTGTATAAAGTCACGGATGTCTGAAGATCCGTTAAACTTAACACCCCAGCTATGTACGGAAGGATTTGTAGTTATATTCTGATAATAATTATTAGTTATGTTGGTATTTGTATTAGGACTTTCATCACTGCTTGTTTCTTGTTGAGAAGAAGTACCACTAGATTGTTTAAGGTTCCTGTTGTAAATTCGCGCTTGCTCTCTCATGGCGGACAAAGTGGGTTCTGGAGTAATATTAACGTCAGAAAGCATCTGAATCATTTCCTCTTTTGAGGCCCCGTTGATGTTAGACAACGTCATTTTGTCAAATGGAATTTATTTATGAAACAAAACGAAGAAAATATTCCAGATGATTCCATATGAAATAGTTAATATTTATGAGATAAACCGAATAACACTATATTAAGTCTGGAAAATTGTTTATAAAGTTATTACGATAACATAATCGAAGTATAATAATGATCGTTTGACATCTGACACATGTCAACAAAATCGCTATCAGCTGATCTGTAATAACAACTGACATAACCATAGACAAACTTGCCAGCCTACAAAAATGTCCCAAAAATATTATCCGAAAAAAAAGAACGAAGCTGTTCTAGTAGGTATATTTATGTTTACGTTACACAAAATTTGAGAGCGAACGAAGCTCAACCGGAAACCAATACAATTTAAAGCAAAGCAAAAAAATGACATAATAATATGCACAAAATTTCAAACTACCGCGAAATATTTCATATAATCCATTATGACGCATCTACACACACACACTGGTACCATTATAACAGTATGAAGATATTAATGAATAATACATATCCAACCTTGAAAATTCGGAAAAAGAAGCAGAAACTTAAAACATAACAGACCGTTAGAATATACGGGCACCAAAAGCAGAATATTCAACTTAAAACGTTGGGAGCGCCAAATATAAGGTTATCTCTCTCTCTCTCTCAGGTTATGTGGGACCTAGCGATCCGTAATGTAGGAAGGTTCTGCTTTTTTTGTTCCAGAATAAAAAAAGAACAAGAATGTTTGGGAATAAACGAAAACAGGTTTCTACTTGTGAGGTTAAATTGGTTTCAGTAATAAAAGAGTTCATTTCCAAAACAACCAAAGCCCAGTATAATTTTATAAAGAACATAACAATGTTGCCCTTTTGAGGGGCCGGGTTTCACATCCCCAAAAACATAACAGATTCTGAAACATAACAGATTCATAACAGATTTGACAGGAATATAATTAAGCAGAAAGAAATATCGTACCTGCGGACCATGGATCTTTATCTAATTCTACACTGACACGAACTCTTAATTTACTTGAATATAGCGCGTTGATGAACCGCGGGCCATATTCTCTCGCAATCTCCAGGATGGGAACCAGGAAAGACCCCCAGGAAGGCCAGAGAATGAGGACTCCCCGCTAGGGAGTAGTATCCAAGATCAGCACCAGTGCTCCGGTTGAGCCCACCGGATGAAACACGATTTCCGTCAGCACACCTCATCAGGAAATGAACGCCGAGTAACCATCCGTCACAAATATGAGCAGCAATGACCGTACCAGGTCATAAGGACTCTCCCTCGCAAAGCTTTTCAATATGCCAGTCGCGATTATGTAGGTAATTAACAATACCGTTATGTCGCGGACAAATATCGGTCCCAATGGCGGCGACCAATCACATTAGAAACAGCGTTCCGATCACATCAGAAAGAAGCGTTCGCAAAATGTACATCGCCCGGCTCGCGATTAAAATCGTTTAAAACAATTTGTAACGAAGAGATTATCCCATTTTTAAATCCAAAACTATCACTAAAGTGACAAGTCGAATCAACACCGGCTTCCCGTACGGTGCGAATTCAAAAAGTGAAAACCAGAGAGAAAAAAAAGTGTTGCCAATCCATTCCGTGCTGTTCAAATTATCAGGTTAGTGGTCAGGTAAATAATTATATCACAAATTGATAATTATTTACGTGACAAAAAACGTCATAATTTAGTAGTAAGTAAAAATGTCGAAAAATATTTAGAGACATGAGATGAAAATTAAAATTTATTATGTTAATTAAAAAATAAAAAATATTTTTTTTTTTTTATAAAAAAAGGGAGATGTTATGTTAAGATCTCTATGATACAATATTGTCTATGGGAGATCCGGAAATGGGATCACCCACTTTGTACTCTCTGTTCAAGATATCAACAAGTATTCCAAATAAATGTTATCTCAAATAATAAATCTTTTAATGTTAATACCTAACATTATAATAATGTTCACCAAAATAAAACATCGCTTTATGGAAAACTTTACGAGTGCATCACAAAACTGTATGCAACTCGGTTCGTCGACATATGTTTATGAATAAATTATTAATGTTCTTATTATCTTCATGGCTCGGTTCAGCACTAACGCTGTAGAGATTCATGACACTATGGTCTTCTGTTTATTTGCGTTATAAATGGATAGTGTGACGGATTCGCGGGGGAGTTCTCACGACATACTAACCTTAACACCTCCCCAAGCATCCATCTGCGACCAAATTCGTCAAATTTATTGCCACAGTGTGGCCTGAATTATCATGTTGCTTATTATGATTTACATTTGTGCAGCTTGCGAACTGCATTCAGAAAATGTCCATTGTAACTCTGTGACAATCATCGGTACATGTTTGAGTTATTTAAATTCATTAAAAAAGATTTGACGTAAAGGCCAGATAACAAAATAATAATAATAACAGAGTGTGCAATTCGCAAGCGGTAGAAGTGAAACCTTCAGAAAACTAAAGTAGACAAGAGTAGAGAGACTACGAAGCATTTTTTTCATCAATGTGAAGGTTTTTTCCATACTTTTGTCGTCAAATTCCAATGCATCTTTTCCTATACATATTATTAATGTGTGTGTTTTATTCTTGGGAGCTTGGGAGTCGCAAGATGTCGCTTTTTTGTTTTCTTTTGCCTGTTCACATTATAGTGGTTTGAAAATTAGATATTGGTTTTATACATATATTTTTTTTTTGGATTTCATAGAATTCTACCCTTGATCGTTAGGTGCTTTATACCTACCACTACTAGCGTGGGACGGTGGATTTATCCTATTATAATGGAACCGACAACTCGTGAAATACATGAATAAGCAAATATCTTAACAAAGGTACTCAATATGCAACCCTTTACAAATTATGAAGAAACTAGTGAAACGTTTCACGTGTTAGAAATAGTTGACACACTGACGTGCTGTCACCATTTTGTACTCCTCAAGATGCTGAGTCGGTATCCAGTGATATGTTTACCTGAATTGTTCCTAAGCTTTCAAAATTGTCATCTTCAAGGTTTTCAAATCTACCTAACCTAAGCTTTCAAATTTGTCATCCTCAAAGTTTTCAAATCTACCAAACCTAAGCTTTCAAAATTGTCATCTTCATCTTTAGTATCACTGCCATTCACTTCAAATTCCTTTGGTGACCATTTATATTTGTTATTCTGCTTGTGCCTTTTTGATGTCAGCTCAGAACATATATTTTTGTCTTCCTTTAACGTTTGTAATTTTGTAAGTGTTTTGTTGCTTTCAGCTATTCGAAGCCGGTAATTAACAGAGTCGTCGTGTATTTCATTTATTTATTTCTACTGGGTTTTCACATGTATTCTCACTTACGTAAAAACAAACCACTTATAAAAACTCAGTTATCACACAAATAACTACATATATTTAAAAAATCCTTTTTTACTTTGAATCTTGAATCGTTCAAACTTCGACATTTGCTTGCATCTCAATAAAGATTCAAAAACAAAACAAAAAAATACTAAATTACCTTCGACATTGGTCAGTAAATATATTCATTGTATCAATTGCAAACATTTTAGATCAATTGCTTGTAATTTTAAGTGTATTAATCTTGAAGTATTACGTACGTCATAAGATATAAGATGGTCACGTAGTTTACATTAATTTGAAAGATAACAATTATAACCTCTTATGCTGGTGATGCAGTAGGTACTCATTGAAAGTGGTAATATATGGGTAAATACAGTAAATGCGGTAAATATAGTTTTAAAAAGCCACAGAATACATAAAGATACTTAAACACAGGATTGACATAAATCTACAATCTCTTAATATGAAAATGACGTTACCCAAAATTTTGATATAATTATAGATGACAACTTTAAAGATCATAACAAAAACAATCATACAAAATTGTTTATTAAAATTATTAAAGTTAAATAAAATTTAAAGGATAACAATAGACAAAGATCTACATTGCAAAGATCAAATCATCCTC
Organism: Limnephilus marmoratus; assembly: GCA_917880885.1. NCBI lineage: Eukaryota > Metazoa > Arthropoda > Insecta > Trichoptera > Limnephilidae > Limnephilus > Limnephilus marmoratus. The sequence continues at coordinate 54,605,542 of OU862906.1, read as the reverse complement.
ACCATCAACAAAATAAGGAAATTAATTTATATATTTTTGAAAATCTGTTACTTTCTCCCATTGGAAAATTTAACATCAGTCTACCATGCTATAAATCAAATCAACAATACGCTGTAATAGGCTGAGGAGCTGCATACATAACAAATCTACTCCCTGTCGAAATTGTGCAATGTCTAATTATAAAAATAATATTGGAAAAACCTAAAGATTATCCAACGCACCTTATTTTTGAAGAATTATTGAAATTTAATGATCTTGTCCGAAAAAATATATTAATTCCAATAATAAAAGAAAAATAAAATCACAGCTTATTAACGTCGTCTACATCACATATTTCCAACACAAAAATGTAACACCTTATTTGCACAACATCATTACATATTATATCTAGAGAAAAAATACTTCACCAGCCAACCCGAAAACATAAGAACAATCGAAGACGATAAATGTGTACTAAAATCTATTAAATCAAAGTAAAAATTACAAAATTATGAAATTACCTTCATAATTAACATAACTTTATAATTTGTCTATTTTTTGTTTCATACTTTCCTTGTCTTTTAAACACAAGCGCCTTCTTCTACAGAAGGTAAAAATTATCAGATCAAAAAAAAATCTAAAACTTCTTTTGTATTTTATCGTGATTAATATTATTATACTTTATTAACTGATTATTTTAGTATAAAAAAAAAATAAAAAAACAGTCTTAAGTATTTTTTTAACCGAATCTACATTATTTTCCTATTTGATAGGCACTTACACAATTGACATGATGTTCAACATTATGAATGCCGACGTAAGATATGAAAGAGACCGAACTGCATCTCGTCACCATGACTTGTTCAAGATACCACACTGCAGAACAGATGTGCTAGCACACAATAGTATGACAAGAGGGATGACGCTATTAAAACAGTAGATATATTTATGTAATCTTTAAATAATCTTTAAACTTTGTTATATTAATAACTGTATTCCCAAATGTTCAGAATGTTAAAATAAGCACGGTAAATCGTTGATTAATCTGTCGAACAATAAATTAAAGCTAAATTAAATTTAAAGAAACACTTAATAATACGACTGTCTACTAGAGCAGGGTTGGGCCTACTTAAAACTTGCTCGACATATTGGTTAGTTTACGCTATTGATAAAGTTGGCGGCGCCGAGTGCTCGCTCTTGTATAGGGTCTAGGCACAGTACCCTACAGAATACAGTATACCTACGTCTCACAACAATCCGCCTAACCCTGTAGTAATTTGCCGGGTCGGAATGCATTTAGCCCGAAACAGCCGGGAAGTTTATCCCGGCCACGGAGTTTATCCCGGCAGACGCCGCGCATAATAAAGTACTCACTTAATTCCGGGGCGATTGCCGGGAATGCACTCCTGCGCCCCTGCCCCGGTGGGTTATCAAGAGAATTTCATACTAATCTCGTCGCTAGTATGCAAATAATTCAGATAGATTATGTTAATACGGATTGCAGATGGGAGTAAATCATTCTAATGCAATGTTGAGTTTTTTTTATATTTTACCAGTTTGAGGCACAGTTTCTCAGTTAAATGAGATACCTATTCAAATCATTCGAAAATTACCACGCTTATGTGTAGAATAAGTTTTTTAAATTATCCCTTAAGCTTTACATACATCTGTTGCATTTTCGTTTTTTATTGGGAATGTTTCAGTAATTTTTTTTTACATTAACTCCACACAGGAAGCCCTGAGAAAAATAATTTCCCTCAGGGCCTATGTCATCTTTGAAGATGCTGTGTGGAGGGTGTTTTTGAGGAAAAGAAGGAGGGGAGAAAGGGAGTAGGAGTGGAGAAACACAGAGGCCGGCAAATCGTTCTACAGCCGAGCCGATGAACTCAAGAACGAGTGATAGAAACGACCCGTTCTCATGTGACTAATGTCGCCCATGTATAAACGTTGGGCGCGTGTTTGGCGTGTTTCCCGACTAAGCACCGGTGCCGATGGGATCAATGACGCTAGTTCCTCGGAGCATCTTCCATTGTAATACCGGTAGAACAAGGACAGCATTCCCACCTGACGCCTATGCACTAAAGTCTAAAGATTGCAGTCCGTCTGTTAAGATGGGAGAATCTATCAAACGGACATCCCGTTTCTGCACAGAGTCAAGGTTTTTCTAAGGTATTTTGGAGCTCCAGACCAGAGGTGGCTGCGAAATTCAATCTTGGGGCGCACTTGCGATTTGTACAAGCAGTTGTACAAGCATTTGTACAAGCAGTTGTTAGCAGTTGTGTACTATTAAAGTATCTGCGGGCCCTGTACAGCACGCCCAGTTTCTGAGAGGCTAACTCAACTCTGGTTTCGATGGAGCCCCCGTACCTGAGCTGGTCACTTAGAGTTACACCAAGCTTATCAATGGAGGTCCTGTTCGGAAGATTGCTTCCGTTAAAGGAAACTAGATTTTCGTTTCGATTCCTTTTAGACGTTATCAAACATGATTCGGTCTTTGAAATATAAAATTCGACGAGGTTATTCTTACCCCAAGAGAAATCACTCTCGAGGTAACCGTCCATTTTTTGCTTCAAAGCCCTCCGAGCTATTGGAGTTTGTATGCCAACTAGTTATCCAAGCTGGAAACTAGAGATCCAAGCTGAAAACTAGTGATCCAAGCTAGAACTAGTGATCCAAGCTGGAAACTAGAGATCCAAGCTGAAAACTAGTGATCCAAGCTAAAAACTAGTGATCCAAGCTGGAAATTAGTGAATCTACCACATGGAATCGATTTTGTTGTACTTACACCTTTTTTGGTTTTAATTTTACTTTTACTACTGCGCAAATTATCGGCTGATTAAATATCTTTGAAATTACGTCGAAGTATAGAGCCGGCTCAAAGTTTTTTTGGGTTCTCCGTGTTATGTAGATTCACCAGTTTCCCGCTTATACCACTAGTTTCCGGACACCGTGTACCTATAAATATGTACATCCTAATAACTTGATAATGTCTGTTACACGGCGGTTTGGATGCTAAACTTTCCGGTTTAGATCCAGAGACCGCTAATTCAAAATGCGGCGTGCCCCAATAAATTAATTTTATATTACACTAGCTGGTCCCGGCATGCGTTGCTATGCCATTTAATAAAGAAATTGTTTCTCCCTGAGTGTCCTTTCCCATTCGTCCCGTTCTCCTTCCGCCTCCCCTTCTTTGTTCGCGCTTCCGCCTCCTCCACCTCCCCCCCTCCCCCCCTCTCACCGCCCTCCCTCCTCCCTCACCCCTCCCACCTCTCCCCTCCCCCTCCCCCTTCTTTTTTTCATAATGCCAGAGCTCACCGGAAGTTTTATAAAAATCTTCCTTTTATGAAGTTTTATAAAATCCTGACAATAACGAACACACAAAAAAAAATAATTGCAGTAAAGTGCAGTCGTTCGAAAGTTATGCGCTTAGCAACACATTCAGCGATTCATTTTTATTTTTTTCATAAGAAGCAATTACTTTGTGGTTAGACATTATATTATAAAAAATAAAACAAACACTTTGTATTTAACCACGAATTTATTATTTTATATATCTACCGGTTTCGCTTCGACCAAGCTTAAGTAAGTTGATATAGGAAATAATTTATTATTATATCCTGAGGATGCTTGGTCGAAGGGAAACCGGTAGATATATAAAATAATAAATTTGTGGTTAAATACAAAGTGTTTGTTTTATTTTTCATAATTTATGATTTATTTTTACATATAAGATTATCCAATCTCAAAAATTATTTAAATAAATTAATGGACTTATAGAATATTTGCGGCAGGGGGGGCTCCAGGGATATGGGACAATATTGTGCTGTACCTTTTCAAATAAATTAAAATTATTGTGTAGGGTACCTGAGAAAGGTACGGCTTTATCCAAAACTAATTTTCTCTCGATTTAAGAAAATAGTGTTTACGAAGCAGAAATAAATTTTGTTTTACCTTCCATCGCGAAGTTTCGCTCTAAAGTTATAAAACATTATTATCAGAAAGTACAGTGTTACGCAATTTTCAGTTTCTTTAACAATTTTTCAGTCGGCCCAAGGGCCTTCTTAATGCTCATTCAAACGCGTGAAAAACTACCCCCTAATGACTGCAATTACCCTCCATTAAAGGGAAATTTCATAGCAGGCACGTATTATTTACACACGTATGGGGACAAAATGGTTCGTAATTGTTATGAGAAAACCTTCGCTCGGTTAATTTTCATAAACTTGCAAAAAGATTAAGCATTTAACACAAAATTCAGGCTCAAAACCACGGATGAAGGAAAGAATGGAGTTTTGAAAAAATATTTTTTTTTGTCGTTAATTAATTTTTCAGGTTAATTTCAAGGCCATGACTTTCGTAGCTATATATGAAAGAAGTACCTACAATTGGGTAGATAATTTTTCAATCTCTAATAACCTCTAAATACATTTTCATTCCTTTTCGGTTATACTTAGAAGGTGACCGTTTGTTGCAATTTGAGATCTTTGTGGCAAGTTGTATGATTATTCGTAAATGAAATTGCGTATTGTTTTATATAGCACAAGTAAAATGTAGATATCACCATTCGAAAGAGTTACTAGAAATGGTTAAGGTCGTGTTTAATTAACAGAAATGATGATTTGTATAATCCCGTTTTTTTGTGAAAAATCACCTAAAGAGCTCGGTACATTTTTTTAAAGCTATATCTTAATTTTAATAATATACATTCTAACCTTAATACTGACATTTAAATTTCTTTATTGTTGTCGTTTGTTTTAAAAGTTTTTATTATATAAAAGTAATATTTACACATTTTAAAATAACTTTGAATATTTCATTTCATATAATTGTTTTTCATGATACTTTTAAGTAATTAATCACCTCTCCCTATCATTCTACGGTTCTTATTTGTCTATACGTGATTGTCTCTTGTTATCTTTGTTAATATTATTATCCTGAAGAAAAAAACCTTTGTTTTCGAAACATGTTGATAATTTTAATTAAATAGTTTTTACGAAGTTATGTATTTATTTTAATTTAATTAAAATTAACGAAATTCCACAAAGTGAATTTGCAAACATAGAAGAAGCGAAAATTATTCGTTTATAAACTGGCTTGTACTACGCATATACCTACAGCTTAAGTAATCAATATGCAGAAGTAGAAGATATTTAAAAAACTGTACAAAGTGGCATTTAACTTTTTTTTAATGCAGTTGTAAGTTTACGTTTTGTTTTCTGTGGCCTCATTTAAAATTTTTACACTGTTTATTATTGTTTTGTGATATTTTTTTTATAAAAATGATTTGTTCTGTGTCTTTAAAGGTACTTGTACCGAATAAATTACTATGGTGATCTTTCACCATGGCGATACTGAGAATATAATCGACTCTTGTGTTCAGCACACTGCGTATAGGAAATATCCAATTATAAAAAATTAATACTTTATTATTTCAGCATTGAATCCAGCGATCTCCATGAATTTAAACTCCGTGATTGCAAACAAAGAAAACGCTTCTTGTTCTCGTATATATTTCAAATAATGTAAACCGTATTATTTGGTTAAACAAGGCATTGTCTTGGAAATTGGATATGTTTCGGTAATAAGTACCTTCCATCCATTCCTCAGCAATACCCCCAATCCCTGTAGGTTGGAGGAACCTACTTCTTTATAGTCATTCTGACAACGTATTTTATTAGTATTCGAAAGAGATTACATGGTTTTTGGAGGGAAAATAGAAAATTAGATATTGCTCTTCGGGAATAAATGTCTTCTACATTTTAATTTTAAAATAAAACGTTTATGCAAAAATCAGCACTTGAGCATTGTCAACAAAACTTAGGTATATTGCAAAAGAAAACAAGTATTTGGAATTGTCATGCAATTCCATAATTCGTTTGATAAGTCACACGATATTGATGGCTTGTTACACTGATACCAAAGTTATTTTATCACTCAATTTTTCATAAGAATTTTTCATTTCTTTTTATCATCATCATCATCACTACTTAAGTTCTTAAGTTCTGGTCTGATAAGTGTTTTGTACACTAATATCTTCGTGTTTCTGGACAGCAGTCTGGACTTTAATTGTTTTTATAGGCGGAAATAACAGCGATTTGCGTTCACTATGCGTTTCTGGATCAACTTTATAACTTATAACTTAGCTTATAATCTTTCTTTATAACTTTTGAAAAAGGAGAAAATGCAGTTGCAGATGTTAACTGGCAAGAATATACAGAACAACAACTAGAGAACTCAGCTGCATCCAAACTATTTCTAACGAATTTACTGATAATATTTAATTTATGAGATAAAAATAGGGAAAAGTATATATGTATGTGCATAAGAATATTATTTTACAAATAGACAGATGGGATAAATGCGCAAAATCCTTATAAAAGTTTACAAATTATTTATGGAAAAATTTAGATGGTAAGACAAAATATATATATAGGTAAAAAATAATGTTATACAGAAATTAAAAAAAAAAAGAAAAGTACTTAAAATTATAAACGAAGATAAGATGGGAAGACGACCGAAAACTCACGGCTGGACATCAATGGAGAAGAGTAGTGCGTGACAGGTCCCAGTGGAAAATGTTAGAGGAGGCCTATGCCAAGAGGCAAACTGAGCTTTGGGATATATTATAACAAACAAGAACAGGTTTAGTATTCATACCTAAAGGAAGTCCAGAATAAAATGGCTCATTATTATTTTATTATTATGTCGAAGTTGTTGTATTTTGTAGGAAAACAGTCTTCAATTTTCTACTAAAAGTACTGCCTGTGTCAAAAATTAAGTCGGAATCCTTAAGGTTTTGATTTTGATTAAACGATTCGCACGTTCTTCTGATAGGATCCCTTACACTAGCATTTAATCCCATCAATGTAATATGTCATTGAAGATGAATATAATAATACTAATCTAATCGAAAATATGATAGAAAACAAGGCACAGAAAAAACGAAAAGATAATGGTCGCAACTGGGACTCGAACCCAGACCTCTCGTCTAACCGGGACGTGCGCATAGTAGATATATACGTAGTAGCATACAGTAGATATATACTAACTATATGTATTTATAGGTTGTATACAGTAGTGGCTGCTGCCCTGAAAATGTGGTGGTTCACGGATAATCCGTACCTATGAGATAACGATTACTTAGCAACATTAGGTAAAAATAATTCCACTAATCTTATTTGGAGAGAAGATCTATTCTAAGCTGTTTTAGAGGGGCGAAAACTTCTACATATCGCTTTTAAATTAAAATTTTAATTATTTTGTACAAATCTTTTTTCTGTACTAAGAAAATAAAAGCACTACACATTTTTTTCTTAAATAAATCTTAAATTTCAAAAAACTATTTTTTTTACAATATTGAGTAAAAAATTTTTTTTACAAAGTAGTGCAGGAAGAATATACGACGCAAATGTGAATGGTAGGAGAGGTCGGGGACGCCCGAGGAAGACAAGGCACGATCAAGTGAATCAGATACTTGAGTCGGGCCATTTCAAAAGTCGGAATAATGGAAGAGAATGTATGAGACGATGTATGAATGTAAGTGAGGCAAAGAGTGTGTGCCAAGACCTAGTTGTTTGGCGGTCCATCCTCTCTGCCTACCCTTGCGGGGAAACGGCGTGATGGTTAGTTAGTTATATATTTAATTATAAACAGAATACAAACAGTATTTATAAACAATGTATAAACAGCACGAGGGCAAAATTGTCAAAGTCACCTATAAAAAAATTGAATTCCTTAATGATCTGCGTTTTATAATTTAAAACACAAATCAATGAAAAATCAAAATTTAGGTATTTGCTGAACCTTTTGATTAAAAAAAGAATTATTCAGTTTGGTTAAGTATTTTTGCCTCAAATCCAAATTTAAGTTTGTATGATAAAGGCCGCCCGTGTAGCACACGAATATAGCTTAATTTTTCATACATATGGCTGACGTAGCGCGCTGGCGATGTTTGGGATATTCGATACAAAAACATAATTCGTTCCGCTTGCAATCGGCCTGCACACGGGGACAGGGCAACTTCGTACGGAACTTTGAGAATTTGCTCTCCCTGATTCATATTATATTGGTAGGTGATATTTTTAATGAGATTCATGGATTTTATATTTTTCCGTAAGCTATTGTAAAGTAATTTTAGGCGATATAATTTACCAGTGCTGCACACGAACACACTGTGCAACCAGCCGCCCCCGGTTCATATAATGTATATATACATATAGTTAGTATACCAGCATGAATTCTAGGTGTCGTAAGATCTTATGTAAATTGCCACATATGTTTTCTTTCACATCTATATCTATCACAAATCACAACTGTTGCATCCGAAACTTCTCACGAATTACAGCTTCAGATAAATAAGGATTGTAAATAATTTAAACATAACGAAACGAAACGACTTGTCGAATTGGGTGAGAGTGTATGTTGGGAATAACAAGGTATGGAAGGAAAAATGGCGAAAGAGTATATCGTATCTCTGCGAAGGAGTACACAACCACAATATGTTGAGTTTAACTGCGGTACTCCGAGGTAATTATCTCCGCAATAAAACGAATGAGTACCTACTTAATGCAGTTTTATATACTGCCAAGATAGTTAAATTCCTTCTTTTTACTTAAAAAATAAGATAATGTACCTACACGAAAATACCAGAAACTTGCTTCCTAGGTAGTTCCAATCTTTCTGTCTGTAAAACAAAAGCACTCTAATTTTCACTTTGTTCTTGCCATTGTTCCAAATTTCAAATAGTTTTCCAGCAAGGTGGTGGTTAGGGAGAGGTAGGAACTGGATAAATGACATCTTGGAAGGAACAATTTTTTTTAAGTTGCCGGTAACCCGGGCGTTTATTAGCATCAATAGTTATTTACAGAAATATGCGCTACCCGACTCACTAGACAATGTCTGTTCTGAGCCGGGTAGCAGTATCTATCATTACATATATCCATAAAGATTAAAGTAAATAAAAATACAAAAAATAATAAATAAAAATACAAAGTACAAAAGAAAAACTTGAATAAAAATTCAAACTATAAAAGAAAAACTTAAATAAAAATACAAAGGATTATCTACATAAAATAATCTAAATATGAAATATTACAAACATATATAAAATAATTGAACATTTTTTAGTAACAATTTTTTAAGTTTTTTTTTTTTGTTATATTTTAATATATATGTATGTTTAAATAGCAATATTCAACGTATAAAAAATTAACATGGTCGGTTTGCAAGTAACTTGTTAATGCAATTCCTTTTTTTGTTCATTAACCACGTATTAAAGTTTTTATATGTACGTGTTCTGTTGGTTTGAGTTCTATGTTGTGTTTCTTTTAAGAAAATGTTGAATATGGAAGGTGCGAGGTAAGATTCATGATTTTTAGCAAGAATGGATTTAATTTTTGGCACTTTTTTTTTTTTACGTGAGCTCCACACAGGAGGCCCTGAGGAAAACAATTTCCCTCAGGGCCTATGTCATCTTGTAAATGATTGTTAGATTTAGCTCTAGTGTTCTGGGAGTGAGATATGTGGGAAGGTGACGATTTTATGCAATTTGTATGGATATATTTTTTTTTGAATAGCTTCCTGATATCAAATATTTTATTTTTAATTAAAAGATTTTCAGTGGGATGAAGATATGGTTTTTTGAACATAGTTCTAATAAGTGATTTATGAGCTGTATTAAATAGCTGAATGTATGTGTCTGCGGCTCCACCCCATGCCGATATACCATAAATCAAAATGCTTTGACAAAGTGAAAAATATACACCTTTTAATAGTTTAGGTGACATAATGTTTCTAATCGTTTTAAAAATGTATATTTGTTTCCGGATTCTCATTACAAGTGAATTTATGTGAAGTTCCCATTTTAGTTTGCAATCCACTGTTAAACCAAGATATTTAATACTATCCGAGTGCTCAATTTTTTCGCAGTCGCAGTTTGTGGTTTGTAATGTATTACATGGATGCAGATGTAAAGGCGGGACGGTTTTTGGTTGCCCAGTATTGGTTTTACTGAATGTTAAAAACTTAGTTTTCGAGGTGTTTAAGAAGATTTTTGTCTAGCCATTTTTTTATCTCCTTCATACCAAATTCTGCGCTTTAAAGGCCTTTTCTGAAGATTGCTCTATAAAAGAAGTACAGTACCATCTACGTAGCTGATCACATTATAGCAGTGTTGGAATTTTATTATTAGTGAGACCATTAATATAGATAAGAAAAAGAATAGGGCCTACGACGCTACCCTGAGGCACTCCGTACTTTATTTCTGCGGTGTCACTCAGGCATTTATTTATTTCAACTATTTGTTTCCTATTTTTTGTATAACTGATAAACCACTTAAGCTGTTTTCCGGTAATGCCAATATTTTTAAGTTTTTTCGAATAGCATATCATGAGAGATGGTGTCAAAGGCCTAAGCCAGATCTAGAAAAACTCCAATTACTTTAGATCCCTTATCTACGTGTTTTACAATGAAGTTAGTTAGTTCAGAAATTGCCTGTTCTGTGCCCATTGTTGCCCGAAAACCGAATTGATGACTTGATAGTAAATTGTGTTTTTCAAGGTAGGATATCAGTCTGGTTTTCATTGCCTTTTCTAGGAGTTTTGATAGAGAGTTAAGTAGTGAAATAGGTCTGTAGTTAGAGATTAAAGTTTTGTCTCCAGATTTATGATTTATGATCCAGATGATTGATTAAATATATGTAGCAGAGGTGTACCGATATATTCTCGTAGATTTATCAGGATTTGGTTAGATATGTTGTCCGGACCAGGTGCGCAATGAGTTTTGAGTGAAAGAATGAGTTCATTAATTTCTGTTTTATTTATTTTATTAATGTTAAAGGAATGATTTGGTCGCAAGGAAGAGCTTTCTTTGACTAGTAGCTCTTCTGTCGTGTGGTTTTTTGTTAGTATTTTTTTCGCTAAATCAAAGCCAACGTTGGTAAAATGATAATTAATGTGATTTGCAATTTTTTGGGGTTCGTTTCTTGTTAAACAGATTTCCCCATTAACTAACAATTTATTAATAGAAGTACTGTTCTTAGGTTTTGAATAAGCGGCATCTTTGATAACTCTCCATATCTTTTTTGTGTCTCCTCCGGCACTATCTATTTCTTTCCTGTAGAACTCATGTTTTGCCTGCTTTACTAGTCTATTATATAGGTTTCTGTATAATAAATAATTGTGTTTTAGTTTACTGTCCATTGGGTTATTGTTTACTCTTGCGTGCATCATATTCCGTTTGTGTATACTTTTTATCAGCCTTGTTGTAATCCATGGTTTAATTTTAAGTGTTTTGTGTGTAGTGTTTTTACGGGTTTTTATTATAGTGTGTTTAGTGGTAAACGTATTCAAATTTAATAAAAAATCATTAAGCGCTTTATTTGGATCCGTTCTTTTAGAGTTGTAGTCCAAGATTCATGACTTATATCTGAGCTAAGTGCTTTGAAATCTATGATATGCCGTGACGTATTTGTATATATTTTTTATTTTTTTTCAGTTTTCGATCGCATGCCAAGTGTGGTGGTGAAATGATCGGTAACCGTGGAATGAATAGTGGATGAAATGTTTTTATTTTTTGTTTTAACAAAAATATGATCAATACAGGATTTTGAGTCTAGTGTGATTATGGTCGAAGAATTTATAGTTGACTGAAGGCCATAGTGAGCTAGAAGACTTAGATATTCGTTAGTTTTGGGTTTAGAGTTAAGAAGGTTTATATTTATGTCTCCTGCTCAAATGAGTTGTTGTGTAGTTTTATTGTTTTCCATGAGATGTTGTAAAGAATTTTGGAAAGGTGATATATTTTTGTAGCATGGGGGCCTATAAATAGCAAAAATAGATAAATCTGATCCTAGTGATATTTTGAAACAATTAGCTTCTGTTAATTTTATTTCCGAGATAGAAGAGTTCAGCGACTCCTTGATAAAGATGACTATCCCATCATTTTGGTTGAGATTAGTAGAAGTATGGAAAGTCGTATATCCCAATATGTTAATGTCAGTGAAAGTTTCGTCTATCCAACATTCGCTTAAAAGGATGATATCAAAATGAGTGTTAAGGTCTTGTAAAAATACTGCAAAATTGTCAAAGTTTTTTTGAATGCTTCTAATATTTTGAGAAATTATGTTCAGAGAGTTATTTTCGGCGACGGTTACTTTAAAATCTGTTATATTGGTGAAAGTGTGTTCTTCAATGCATATTCTCATTTAAAAACTAAATTAACAGTTTTGTGGATATTTTATTCGGTGACAACCCTACTACACACCAAAAACGCCCCTGAAATTTGTTATATTATAACTGCTTTAAAAAGGTGAAATTAATTTTCTCATCGTTTTCAATTATCTGCGATTTTAAAAGATAATTAAAAAAAGTTAATTTTGTTAATAAATGCCGCTTGTTATTTAATTAAAGTCGTGAAATTAATATTTTGGTGCTTTCCTTGAAACCAATATCCCTCTTTGAAGTCCTCCACAAAGGGTACAGAAGATTAAGGTATTTACATCGTTATTGGTTACGTTTTAATTGGAAAGCTCAGAAATTTGTAGCAATTAAAAAGCCTATCTGTATCTTCGTATCGCATGTCGAAAATCTTCAGGGATAAAAGGACAAAGTTCATATATACATTGAAAAAGGCAAATATTACTAGGTGGTTAATAGATTTTAAGGCTACAAAGCTCTTACGCAAATTGCGAGTATTCAAAATGAACCGTTGACTTTCAATTAATGTGATTTATTTTAGACACGCCATGAGTATTCGGCTACTATTCGCAATTCGGCCTATTCGGCAAACTTTTTTACTATTCGGTGCTCGGCCAAATAGTGCGAACTATTCGGCCGAATACCGCATACCAAATTTTGAAAGAAAAACAGACTGCCAGTTTATTTCTTCACTTCAAATTTCGTAATATTCCCAGATAGGTGATTTTTTATTAAATGGTGCCATTTCGGAAAAGTTTTTAGCAAACAATATGTCTTAAGATACACACACTATAAGTATCACAATTTGATGTAACAATCAACAAATACCTAATGCGTGTTATGATTCGACCTACTCACAAATGAAACAAATACGCCCACGGCGTAGTTACCGCACGCACTTCGATGATGCAGATTGGGACATGTCACTCGCGAAATACCAAATTTTGCCGACTTTTCGGCGCTTCGGCCGAGAGCCTTGCCGAATATTCGGTATTCGGCATGATCACTATTCGTGGCATCTCTAATTTTTTTATTCTCTTTATTGTGCATATTGGTATATTGTACGGCATATATTTGTGATAATTCGTATCATTATTTATGAGAACAAGTACAGTGCAAGTAGGTACAAGATTCTCAACTGCCGAAAGTCAAAGGGACTCTAGTATCCTTAATTGGGGTATGTTGTGAGGCTGGAGGGAGTTGGGAAGTGAAGGAGATGGGGAGAAGAAGGTTCGAAAGACCTTGTCTATTCAGATGTGGTTACGAAATACGGCTAATGCCATTTTAGGCTGGTTTGAGTGGTGATTACAACTCTCAACATCAAAATAATTTTTTTTCTAATATTTTTGCACCAAATTCTCGATGAAAGATTCAATATCAATCACCCAGGCATAAGACAGTAATTTGGATTGTAAATTTATTTGATTAGTAACCTGATTGAAGAAAGCATGGTATTCATCGTTGCTGTTTTAATAGCAACAGCCAGGCCGGCTGCCGAATCAGCATCTCTGGTAGTGCAAAGAGTTATTAACTGTTTTGATTAGTGGGAAGTGTGCGGCGAAGGATAAGGAAAGCCGAGTTTACTATCAAGACAAAGATGGCAGTATTCAAAACGATATACCGCCCGATGCTTACGTACGGTCACCAGATATACCGCTAAACGAACGAACACGCCCTAGAGTCCAGCTGCCGAAATGAGGAGCTTGAGAGGAATGGCAGGACTTACGAAATGGGATCAAATAAGAAACTCGACGATCCGAGACGATCTAAACATCGCAACACTGCTCTTCATAGAAAAATCTCAACTGAGGTGGCTTGGGCACGTACTAAGAATGTCTGATGATCGAATTCCTATGAAAATACTCTGTGCGATTCCAGAGTGCTGCCCCAGACACAGTTGGTCGAGACAACTCCAGAAACTTTGTGAAGAGAGGATGGAACTACCATGGACGGAGGCCGAACAATCTGAGAAAGACGCAAGGAGACGCCTCGCGCCTTGTCGAAGCAGTGGGTCCTAGACCCGAATAGGACAAGGGGAAGAAGATGGTGATGATGGAATGCTTACATATATGCGAGGGAAGCACGTGGTTACGTAGTCGTAACATTGTTATGAATAGTCGGATACTTCCAAACCATCAACTTCCAATGGTCACCTTATTAAAAACCTCTATTTTAGTAGATATAATTGTCATTGTCACTTTACTGTAGTTTTTCACGGTATTATCATGACTATTTTGTAGATCATTAAGCCGTGTTGCGCTTCCTCTTTTTAAGTTAACTTTTCGAACAGTTTTACTGTGTCCATCATTAGGGCAGATCTACCACTCTATTTTCGTACCTTATTATACACCCAAAACTATAGTGCTTTTATTATTTGCGTCAGTTAGTGTGTCATCATTTACAAGATAACTAACATTTGAATAGAGGAAACATATTAAGTTGTATATAACCACGAATGATTCGTTTTCTCTATTTTGGTTTTAGAAAGCTGTTCCAAAATATTTTCTTCATTTTGAATGTGATCAAATCGAGGGGAATCCGTATTTCTAAAGATGTATCTTCTTGTAGCCACGTCAAAACGAATCCTAATTTGTTGAGATGGTTATCGTTTATCGTTAACCCAACTTCTTCAGTAGATGTATTGAGATTTAGGTTAAATGGGATCCTTGTTCATTACTGAATTCGTCTTACGTACAAGACTTTACGGGGCTTATGGAAGATTTGTTTGGTAAGGATTCATTAAAAATTTTTACGAAATTGTTTTGTTTGAATAATTCGGCCCAAACGATGAAAACACGTTGATTCATACGTAGAACAACGGCATTGCCATTGACCATCGATGACCAGCTCG
Organism: Limnephilus marmoratus; assembly: GCA_917880885.1. Taxonomy (NCBI): domain Eukaryota; kingdom Metazoa; phylum Arthropoda; class Insecta; order Trichoptera; family Limnephilidae; genus Limnephilus; species Limnephilus marmoratus. The sequence continues at coordinate 54,590,518 of OU862906.1, read as the reverse complement.
GCTGTGGAATAATTTGCCGGGTCTCTGTGTTTCCTCCCTCCTACAACATCTTCAAAACCCATTTCACCCCTTCGTCCTCAGAAAGACAATCCACACGACTTTCCCAAAGATGGCATAGGCCCCGAGGGAAATTATTTTCCTCGAAGCCTCCTGCGTGAAAGCAAATTGTATTTGATCAATTTCATCAGTTTGGGAAGCGAGTATGGGTACCGCCACCTTATGAACCATTTATTGGATAAATAACACCCCTTAGGTTACCGCTATTTTGGTGACTTAGCACGGGTACCCGGGTTCATGGGGTAAGGTTTGTCGAGGTATTGGCGACACATGCATTTGCCCAACTAGAGCGTGGCGGGCTGGGTCGGGAGATGATGGAGACATTTAACCTCTCCAGCCGGACTCACTCGACCCATCTTCTCGAACCGCATTGGGAGGGATGGATTCATACGTCCGTTACTTGTGGACACATCGACCCCTAAATTCCTACCCACCCCTCATACCTTTGTCCGTTTAAGAACTTCCTCGCCTTCATTTTGAATTATTTTCTTCATTTCCATAAAAAGACGTAGCGGTACACAGCATCCTCAATGATGGGAAAATTGTTTTCCTCAGGGCATCCTATACGGAGGTAATGTAAAAAAAATCACTTAAAGCGATAATATCAATTGCTTTAATTTTTATATATTTATTTACGTATTTATTTACACATTTATTAATTTATTTATTTATAAACTTATTTATTTACTATTAATTTATTATTATTTGTTATTAATTTGTTATTAATTTATTTTTCATTTATTTTTTATTTATTTATTATTTATTTATTTATTCATCTGTTTATTCATATATTTATTTATTCGTTTATCCATTCATTTATTTATTCATTTATTTTTACTCCATCCATCCATCCATCCATCCGTCCATGCGACAGTCCGTCCGTCCGTCTGTCCGTTCGTCCATCCTTCCGTCCATCCGTCCATCCGTCCATCCGTCCATCCGTCCATCCGTCCATCCGTCCATCCGTCCATCCGTCCATCCGTCCATCCGTCCATCCGTCCATCCGTCCATCCGTCCATCCGTCCATCCGTCCATCCGTCCATCCGTCCATCCGTCCATCCGTCCTTCCGTCCATCCGTCCATCCGTCCATCCGTCCATCCGTCCATCCGTCCATCCGTCCATCCGTCCATCCGTCCATCCGTCCATCCGTCCATCCGTCCATCCGTCCATCCGTCCATCCGTCCATCCGTCCATCCGTCCATCCGTCCATCCGTCCATCCGTCCATCCGTCCATCCGTCCATCCGTCCATCCGTCCATCCGTCCATCCGTCCATCCGTCCATCCGTCCATCCGTCCATCCGTCCATCCGTCCATCCGTCCATCCGTCCATCCGTCCATCCGTCCATCCGTCCATCCGTCCATCCGTCCATCCGTCCATCCGTGAGTTCTATTTTTTTTTCTATGGATAACTGAAACAAACAGCTGATTCTGACAGCTCCTAATTTAAGTAATGATATTTAAACCATTTTACGTGTAATCATATTTGGAACTCATCAACCAGTGATACAGTGTTCCTGATAGTGCAAAATAATTTGAGGGGGAGAGTATATTAGCTTTATATCTTGATTCAACTACATGTAAATATCAAGTTTTGTCTATGCAATAAAGTCTCAATAATAAACAAAACATTGTTGACAGAATTAATTTTTGTAAGGGGCATTTCTGAACAAAGCAAAAATCAAATTTCTGATGAAAAAATAAGCATGGACAAAATTATCGACTATATTGATAAAAAAATTGAAACTTTGAAGAGGGACATTTTTATCAAAATTGAATCTCAGACCACAGAAATAACAAAAAGCATTGAATTTATAAGTGCTCAATACGATGAAATACTAAAAAAAATTGGTGTTACAAATAATTTAAACCAAGTTATACAAACTGATTTCGAAAATATTAAAAAAGATATGAATCAAATAAATAACACAATAAAAAAACTTGAAATTAGATTGGCAGAAATCGAAACCATTTCAAAATGTAATACTTTAGAAATAGCTGGGATTCCCCAAAAAATAAGAGAACAACTAATTGAAATCATGAAAAAGTGAATACAAAGAAAATTCATTTTTTGTTCTTGAAAAAAAAAATTAAATCGAAGAAGTACTGTTATTAAGTTACCTGCTTAATGACATAAATTTAAATTAATAAATTACTTCGTTTTTACCACTTTTATTGTTTACAAAACCGACATGTTTCGTCAGCAAAGCTGACTACTTCAGGGTTTTGACAGAACCCTGAAGAAGTCAGCTGTGCTGACGAAACATGTCGGTTTTGTAAAAAATAAAAGTGGTAAAAATGAAGTAATTTATTAATTTAAATCAAAATGGTGCCACAAAATAAGTTTGCTGTGTTAGAAGAAGACATAAATTTGATTAAATTGTGTTTTACGATTGGCTGTCATTTAATTTAACATAAATTAGAGTTTAACAGTAGGTACAAAGGAAGAATCATTAATGGCGAGTTTATTTACTTTACTATTAGATCTAAATGAGTTAAAAATATTCAGATCTAAAATTAGAGACATGATCCAGAACCTCGACAACGCTAGTAGGTACTTAAGCTAATATTAAATAAATGTGAGCAATTTCTAAAGTGTGCTTTATATTTTATTACAATATCGTTATTCTTCATTACGTAACATAAAATTGCATAGATATAATAATAATATACCTTTATGCAATTCTAATTTTGATATCGGTGGGATGAAAAAAAAATATTTTTTACTTTTATGCTTTTTTTAATTTTTAATAAAAATGCGGGTTACAAAGCTATAGATTATCACCATGATTATATTTTTAATATTGCCATTTGAAAAACAGTGATTGATTTTCATTTAAATGATCAATTCACTGTGATATTAGTGTAATTCAACATAATTACCAACGCTGGCGTTACTTTTTTTTCAGTTTTAGTCCTTTAAATAATGTTTTGTTGACGATTTAGTTTCGTTAACGATAGGTTTTAGGTTATTTCTGAAATATTATTTTTTAATGCCTTTTCTGCATGAATTTAATAAAACTCTCATAAAAGTAAAATTATTTAATAATTTTAAAACCTCATGCATGTTTAAATAAATACAAATTCGAGAAATCAACGTTTTAATTGCATAAAAATGATTCCAAGATGTCAGATTTTTTCAGTTATTTTTTCGGAATGATTATAATATTTTTTATCCTTTTTAGTTGTATAAACGAGATAAAAAGTGAAGTGACAGTTTTCTTCCAAATTCATTAAGTAAGAGGTGTGTATTTTTTAAATTTTGAATTTTCCAAAATTTTTCGACCATTTAATAGAATATGTTTATAGTTAGCTGTTTTTTTCATGTTGAAACTTAAAATACTGCAATTTTCAAACACGATCGTATATTTTAGATACAACAATCCAAAAAGCAATTCTATCTAGTTTCTATAAAGGTATATGCTTTTACGACATCTTCAGAAATATACAAGATATTTAAAATACGTTGGAAAAATTCCAAACTTCGTTCAGAAATTATGAATACAACAGTCGTACATAACAGATAAACTACCCCCTCAGGGTGTGTAAGCGGTGTATATATCTTTTCATAAACAATTTTTTTAATTAGTAATTTTTTCAGATCCACGGCCGTTTGTCAATTGAATAAAATTTTCACGGGGTTTTTTAGTAAGGCTGTAATCTTTGGACTATAATTTCAATTAAGTGAAGCATCGAAACGTGTTACAAGTACAAGTAAGTAACATAAGCAGAACGTCTGCAGGATCTTCTTTTAGCTTCTGAATGGATATTCTCACAAAACTTGCACTCTGAAACTAATAATAATTCAAAGATATAACTTATTTTTTGTTTTTGTGTAAATTTCACATTTTACTAAGAACATAAATTAACATTTCATCAGTTTAGCTTTGGTTTTGCCCTTGAGAAAGGTTTTTTTTTACAGTTTGTGGGAATTCCCGAGTCTATAAGAAATCTTGTTTGTCGAGTTTTGTAAGGTTAGGTCGCAATAGTTCTGCGTAGGTCGCAGTAATGATTTTCCGCCTACATTAATATCGGTCTGATCCCTTGTTATACGCGGTTTAATTAATCCGCGATATCGCTTATCAACGGTCAATGTAACCAAAAAATGCGGAAATCAGATAATTATAGTCAATATGGAGGCTTCCATGACAACTCAACAAGTAACAATTTTCATCCCATTCAATTCAACACCTATTATTTATTTACACCACGAAAGTCATTAAAATTGATTAAAAATATAGCCCTCAACCTAACCTGACGTAATCTATTTAACCAAGTTTTTTTTCATTACTTTTAATGACTTTTCAAAAGAGTGTTCAAGTGCCACTCTATTGAATTGTTGAATTGTCCGGTCACCGTATAGAGCTAATTAATATATAATATAGGCTGTAAGGAATAGATCCTAAATTAATTTTTTATTTTTGGCTGAGTCTCTACTTACTACAGCGACAACAAAGGTACTGATGACAATGAGTTAAAAAAAATTCGGTGTTTAATGCGTTTAACTTTTTTTTCGGGTGTTTAAAGTGTTTTAACTTTTTTTCAGATGTGTTTTCATATATGATGAATGTAAATAATAGGTTAGTTACAGTGACGGTTTTCTCTCTGTTGCGTTAGTGCAGTGAACTCCCATGAAAAGGTAAAATATTAAGACAAAATGTTGTATAAATTTACCATACTTTTTTACCACTGTAATTACATGTTTAAAAATTTACCAGTTCGAATTTGACTGCCCAAGAGCTAATCCGCTCTTTTTCGGAGGGAGTACAAGTACCGCCACCCCTAGAACTATTTATTAGATAACAAATACCTCTGCCATAGATCGCCCTAAGTGGTTTGCTCGTGTGGCAACTTAGCAGGGTGCCTGTTTTGATGGTGTAAGGTTTGTCTAGGTTTACGCGAATGCGTTTACCTAGACAAACCTCACACCATCATTTGAATTGGCCGGATAGGGAAAGACATGTCAAAGACCTAATCTAGACCTCTTCAGCTGGACTCTCGAGCCATTGCCTTCCACCGCAGTGAGAGGGATGGATTCGTACGTCAGATACTCATGGACACATTAACCGCAAGATTCCTATTCATCCCTCATTCTTTTTTCCTTCCGAGATCTTCCTCCCCTTTCTTTGCCTACAAAGTCCCTCCACAGCATCCCCGGAGGGGTCCTGAGGTATTTTTTTTTCCTAAGGTCTCCTCTGTGGAGCTAATGTAAAAATAAAAATAATAATTCGAAATTAATCCCAAAATATGGGTGTCATGAATGTCAGCGACTATGGAACATGAGGTTCTAAGAAATAGTTCTTAAAAACTCACTAGTTGCACCGGATCGGCCGATCTTGCTAACCTTGGATATTCACTAGGTTACTAGGTAAGCCCCAGATCTAGGGGGGGCAAACCGGGGTACCTGCCCTGGAGCAGTTTTAGGGGGCGCCAAAATCGTAATTTATATCTTTGATTGAAAAAAACTTGCTTCACAAAGCGCCTGGCATCAAGCCCACGTTGCTCTGTCGATTATTCATTTGACTTAACATCCAGTTGATTTTTTAATACATCCGACTCAAGACCTACCTCTAAAATTTGACAGTTGCTTTACTCACGCTCCGCAAATAAATAGAATTCTACAGTTAAAAGTGAACCGCACTCCTTCACAAGTGACATAATCACAACAGTGACTTTCAGTTTACCAAATTAAATAACTAAGTGTGTGTACAAGTGCACGTAAATATAAAAAAAAAAACACTAAAAAAATAAGTTGAAAGTTATTGGAAGTGATAAAGTGCAAACGTCAAACAAGTACAACAATAAAATTGTTCATAAATTCATAAAATCACAAGTATATAAAAGTGAATTTCGCCACTTCACATAACAGATCATTAGCAGCGTGGGTTAATGCGCCACCTTCTCGTGAATTCGCCGGCCTCTAGCTCTGGCGCGAGTTCGATCTTCACACCGGCGAAAAGAATTATTGAAATTCTTTTTTATTAAATTATAATAAACCTACACCATCTATTCTCTACACTGCAAACAACAGATGGCAGTAAATAAACAAATTTAATTAAAATATATAATTTACCGCTTTTGCCCAACAGAGGGCAACAGGTATATCAACAACCAATCTGCAATACGAATCGACATTCAAATTAAATCAAATACATCAAACAAACACAAGTCCATAAGATGAATTGCCAAGCCTGTTCTGAGCCTACCCTCTCAGACGAGTCCGTCTTTGTATTTACGCTGTGCAAAGAAACATATCATTTACTCTTCGGTGGGGTGAATGAGAGCTCCTACCGTCGCCTCAGCAAGGAGCGACACACACAGTTAAAATGCACCCAATGCTTATGTGCTGTGCCCTCTATCAAACCGAGTGGTAGTACCCTTATGGACACTGAACTACTTTCTAAGTTGCTTGAGCAAAATACCCAAATTTTCGCCACTCTAGCGGCTATGAGCAAACAGTATGAGGACATCTTAGATCGAGTCCACGATCTAGAGGACGCAAACAGTAAACTTGAAAAAAGGAACACTGACCTTGAAACGAGAATTGACGTCCTAGAAAACCTGTTGGAACAAATTGATAGGAAAAATAAGTCAAAAAATGTAGAAATTATGGGGATCCCCGAAATTAATGGAGAAAACTTAAATAACTACATATTTAACATAAAAAAAATAACTGTATTTTAAAATGTATTTTTGAGTGAAGAGATAATTTCAATGATTTCTTTATCTGTTGTTGGAGTGAGGTTAAAAAGGTTATAACTGAGATTATCGAGAGAGATATTATTTGCAAGGTTATCTTCAGATGTTCTATTATTTTTTAGGATATTATTAGCTAGGTCAGATCCGATTGTGGAGAAGAATTGGTTGAAATGATTTGTAATTGTTTCTGAGTTTTCAGTTGCACTAAATGTTTTATCTGCGATGGCGATCTTATTTATGGGTGTGGTCACTTTTTCTGTGTAGCATATTTCTTTGATAATATTCCAGATTTGTTTGTTATCGTTAGCAGCTTCATCTATCTGTTTCCCATAATACTCTTCTCTGGCCGTACATGCAATTTTTTTACAAGCATTTCTGTATCGTTTATAGAATAATAGAGATTCGTAGTCAGTGGGATTATTTTTACAATATTTATACACACATAAATTCGGCAACAAAAAGACTTCGCAAATTATGTTACATTTTCTACTCTCTTAGATCTATCCTTAACCTACAAACACTAAGATGTGTTTACTTTGCACTTTTTCAATCAATTTCTGCATATGGTATTATAGGATGGGGAGGTTGTGCATATAGTATTATCATTATTATTATTAAGAATTGACACCCTATCATGAATACAAGTATGAAGGAGGTAGCTTAAAATACAAAATAATCGTTTTTTTTAACTTGCTACATAAAAAGGTATAGCCAATAATTTAATACGTTTTAATGGAATTATTGATTCCGTGGTAGTTCCGTGATTCCGTCTAATTTTAGAGTGCATATCTATTTGTGTGGGTTTATGTATATTGTTTTGAAATGAGGGGTTGTTATTCACTAAAACTGAGGAAATATTTGTAAAAAAATCACTGAATTTATTTGCAATTTTTCTTATATCCGTTACGACTATACACCGCCTATTACAATTAACGTCCGGGCTGCTGGCATAGTTTTCGTTTTCATTTTTATTGAATATTTTAAATTTCTAGACCTACACAATCTAGACTCACCATTCACGGTTTCGTTTTCTGCGCCGTATTTCGAAGACTCCGCTGTATTCAGTATGATGAATTGTGATTTGTTAAGATTAAATATTAGCACTGAAATATTTCTGCATTATCTCGCGGAGACACGCGGTTAGAAACGAGTATATTTGTACATATGGCATGATCGTCCTTCAGATTTTATAACATATTATCATAATTATACCTTAAGCTAACTTTCTTTATAATCTTGATGAAATTTTCTGCAATGTTTGATATTAATTAAAGTATAGGTACGTATTCACCACAAATTATTTTAGGAGCTTATTTATTGTGCAAACACTTCTAAATGGGATTTTGCATGAACTCATTAAGGAATATAAATTGGAAAACGATATTCCCTCGACCCGTTTTCCGCATAAGTCTGAGATAATTCAGTTAAATGTGATGAATATTTTCCTTCTTACTGAAAAAAATTCTGAAACTAAACTGAACAGTTTTTAAAGCTTGTTTTGCTTTCCACCAACAGATTCCCATTTTTGACGTAGAAAGACTAAAGAGTTTTAACTTTATTGAAAATGTCTGAATTAATAAGAAAAAATAATATTTTTTATTTGAATTCAGCATAAGCGTCCCAAGTGCTCCCGTCTGGAGCTAGTGAGACTATGGCATCCCCAATTGGGGTCGCCATATGTTTCCCCGTCCCAAAATCTTGTGTGGCTGAAGGCAGAGATAAAGAGAAGGACATGGGGAAAATAAAGGTGGGGCAGTATCTAGCTATTTAGATCTAGTCAACAAACGTAAAGCTATTTTTAGCAACGTTTCATTTCTGAATTGTGGTCTTGCGCCTGGAGGATACTGAGAGTATCTTCCACTCTGGAACATGCCGCAAAAAATATACTATACTAGCTTTTGCCCCCGGCTTCGCTCGCAAGGTATTAGGGGGGTTCCTACTCCGCCTCCTCCACCTTCCCTAGTCCCACTGCACTCAACCCCCCCTTCACCACCCCCTCCATACGCGTTACATATATAGCCAGCCTATATTACTCGCAAATAATCGCTTTCTATTAATGAAAGAATTTTTAAAGTCCATTCAGTATTTTTTGCGTGAAAGAGTAACAAACATACATTCATCCATACATCCATAGAAAACTTTCGCCTTTTTAATTAATAGAATAGTAATAATAATTATAATTGATAGATATATATGTATAATTAAGGGAATATATTTATGTATAGAATATATTTATATATTATTTATAAATATATTTATATATATATAAATATGATTAAGGGAACATATTTATATATAGGACTTTATAATGAAGGTAATAGAACTCAAATTAATTGAAAGCTATATGGGAAATCGCACACAGTATACCTCTATAGAAAACACATGTAGTGATAAGGAACAAGCATCCTACGGAGTACCCCAAGGCAGCGTACTTGGTCTAATCCTATTCCTTATATATAATAATGACCTGTGTCACCTCCAAATAGACGGGGAAATTATAAGTTTTGCTGATGACACTGTGTTACTCTTTAAGGCCAAAGACTGGAAAACACTAACCACAAAAACAGAACTTGGCTTAAATATTACTAAAAAATGGCTCGACTCTAACTTATTAACTTTAAATATAGATAAAACAAAATTCATAACTTTCAGCATAAATTCGAGAGGCCAACCCTCCAATAACATCCACCTTAAAATACATTCCTGTCAATCAACCATTGATATATCAACACAAACACCATGCGACTGTCCCTCAATTACACAAACGGAAAATATTAAATATCTTGGTATATACTTCGACCGTTATATAAAATGGGATAAACATATAGATTCGGTAATAGGAAAACTAAAAAAGTTGATTTACTTTTTTAAAAACTTGAGAAATATTTTAAACATATATGATATAAAAAATATATACCTCGCACTTGCACAATCCATAATGGAATACGGCATTATTGCCTGGGGCTTTGCCAGTAAAAAATACATTAATACACTGTTTAAAGCTCAGAAAACCCTAATAAAAGTAATACTTAAGTTACCAATACTAACACCCACATCAACCATATTCGAAAAATTCCCAGTGCTGAAAATTCAAAAATTATATTTAAAACAAATACTAACTTTCCTTTACAAGAACTTATCGACATTTAACAACACAGATACCACTCAGAACAAGACATGCTCACCAACTACAAATACCAAAAACAAACACATCCTTTGGACAAAAACACTACATATACCAGGCTATAAAACTATACAATTCTCTACCTACACAATAAAAAACAACTAATATTATTGAACACAAAAAAAACATAAGAAACTGGCAACAATCTTTTTAACTTTTAATTTATAATTTTTGTCGAATTGAAGTCGATTTTATATTTTGATTGTAATTATTTTTCTTTTTTATATTAACTATGAACACTCTTTTGTTTTACTATTCACAATTTATAATTTACAACTGGGAGTCCGATTCGAGCCGCGGTCAACAGTGGTTGTGTGTATCTTACCTATTGCTTAGTGCCGTTCGCCCGTTCCTGAGCCTTATACAGATAAGAGATTATTGTTACATTTCATTTAATTTTGTTTATCATATACCTTTTTGTTTGCATTCCTGCTTACTGCTAATCCGTTTTTGTTTGTACAGTCAATGAAATAGACCGCATATTATTTTTTCAGTTTAATTTTTAAAAGTTAAGTTTTTTTTATATAATGGAGGAAGACAAAGATAGGCCTCCCGACCCAGGGTCAATATTAGATTTTTCTTATTCGGATTCTAAAACTAGCCAGGTTTCTATTACGCTCCCATCTCGTAAGCGACGACCATCGCATAGCTTTCACATTCCATCGAAAGTTAAATCTATACCGCCGATTCAACAAACCTCGACCTCTAACGACCTTAACACTAATAGTAACACCCAGACAAGTACTTTAACTAGCGATAATACAAAAAGTACTGACTTACTTTATCCTGCTTCCGCTTCCGGTCCTTTTATCGTTATGGTTCAGAGAACTGAACAAGGAAAACTTATTCATCCTTTAGATTTTGGAAAATTCTTATTTGACTCAAAGAATAGTAACCTTGGTGTTGTTAACGGTTCAATTAAACCGGAAGGGCGATATAAATTATCTATCGAGTTTAATACTGCCGCTTCCGCAAATGGATTTGTAAAAAAAATTGACTCGCTCTCAAACCATAAATATAAATCGTTCATGCCGACATTTAACCTAATGAGAATGGGTCTTGTGCGAGGAATTCCCGCGGAGATCCCAGAGGCTGAAATTGTTGATGCTTTGAATAATTTCCACGGAACCCCGAAAGTATTAAAAGCACGTCGACTGAAGTACAAGGATTCTTCTGATGGAAACACGATCTGGAAACCTTCCCCATCTGTTGTTATTACATTTGAAGGACAATCCCTACCGTCTCATGTCTTTATTTATTATACCTCACTTCCCGTCGATGTTTATAAATTCCCAACTATTTATGCTTCAATTGCTGCCGGTTTGGACATTCAAAACCCGTATGCCGCTCCCCTCCACGTTGTTATTTTTGCGGAGAAGGTCACCCATTTGATCAATGTCCGAAATCTTCTAATGATCCCATTTGCATTAACTGTTCGGGTGCACATACTGCGGTCAGTCTAGCCTGTCCGGAATTATCAAGACAGAAGAACATAAAACATAAAATGACTACCGACAACATTTCGTACTTCCAGGTCTCAAAGTTATTCTCTCCTGCGAAAAAATCATTCGCAGAGATGACATCGTCCTCAGCTCCTTTCCAAACAACCACCTTTTTAAAATCAACGTCATTTTCTCACAGAAAAACCATTCTCAAGCCAGTCAAACCCAACCCAAAATATACTCCTTACCTTGATAAAAAAACAATTGAATAATATTTTGGCCAGCCCGAATGGGAATGCCAAATCCCAGACGCCCAATGGGTGTGCCATTAATGGTAATACTTCCCCTCCTGCTCTCCCCGAAATAATGAATAATAATTCTTTTATACAAACCTTAATTACCCTTTTAATTTCAATCCTTACAAACAACAATACTGTACCGTCCAACGCTGCCGATTACAGTAAATCTTTATTATCTTGCCTCCCCAATGACTTCGAAACTGAACAAAATTCTTCAGTGGAACAGTAGAAGCCTCTTCGCTAACAAATCTGACCTAATTCAATTACTCGACGAACACGACGTTTCAGTAGCCGCCATTTCTGAAACGTTGCTAAAACCCTCCTTTCACTTAAGAATTCCAGGTTATTATTGTCTCAGACACGACAGACCGGATGGTAAAGGCGGCACGGCTCTGATAATCCATAATTCTATCCCGTTTAAACAAATTAATATTCATACTCCCTCCGACGATATCCAGATAATAGCAGCTGTCTTATCTGATATCACAATTTTATCAATATATATTCCTCCCTCTACGACTTTTGTTGAAAATGAATGGGCACCAATCTTAACCCAGATTTGTTCCCCTTATATGATCCTTGGAGATTTTAATGCACATTCCCCTTCTTGGGGTAGCAACATAACAAATCGTTCTGGCCGCAATCTTTTAGATTTTATTGATACCCATAACCTATGTTTTTTAAATGACGGATCTCCAACCAGATTCACCCCCCCTCATCAACGGAAAAGTGCTGTTGATTTATCTCTTTGTTCGTATTCGTTAGCATCTAAATGCTCTTGGGACATCCTAAACGATCCCCTCTCTAGTGATCATTTCCCAATTATAATCCGATTCCACCATCAATCTAACACTTATCCCCCCCCCCCCTCCAGTTAAAAATAATCTCAAATTTAGAATAAAAGATGCGAATTGGAGCACTTTCTCTTCTGAACTAGATAACCTTATTAATTTAACAAAATCGTCCCCGGGAGACACCAGAATGCAATGTGAGACGTTTCCCTCTATGGTTATAAATGCAGCAGAAAAATCCATCCCGAAACACAATGCGAACATTAAAATAAAACACTCTACTCCGTGGTGGGACGAGGAATGCACTCGCTCCGTCAACTCTCGTAAAAAAGCAATTTCCTCTTTTCGTAAGTGTATGTCACTAGAAATTTTTTTATCAGTTAAAAAAGCCCAGGCAGAAACCAAACGAATTTTGAAAAATATAAAACGCGTTGGATGGCGGAAGTTCTGTGAGAACCTGTCTCCGGAAACTCCCCAGTCTTCAGTTTGGTCTAGCTTAAAAAAATTCGGATCATCGTATTCTCCGCCGAGAATCAAACATATATCAGAAGAAATTCTTATAGGATTTGCGGATAAAATATCCAATCCATCAGTGGCCGGATGTGAAGAAATGCCTTCTATTAAGCCATATCCATCTCATTTTAACTGGCTAGATGCTCCTTTCTCCATTGATGAGATGAAACGAGTAATAAGAGCCCTTTCTGACTCTGCTCCGGGTCCCGATGGAATATTTAATAGTTTCATCAAATCATTTTCTGATATGGCGGTTGAATATTTCTTATCTCTTATTAATAATATGTTTGAAACGGGACTAATTCCGGATGATTGGAAAACTCAAAAAATCATTCCCATTTTAAAACTTGGAAAAAATCCATCTGAAATTTCGTCTTATCGGCCTATTGCTCTTTCATCGTGTTTGATGAAAGTAGCGGAGCGTTTGATAAAAAACAGATTAGAGTGGTTTGTTGAAAGTCAAGATATTATCTCACCAAATCAGAATGGTTTTCGGAAAAAGAAATCTACAATGGATAATTTAAGTTTGTTCACAACTGATATCCGAGTTTCTCAATCCCTAAATTCTTATACATTGGCCACATTCCTTGACCTTTCATCAGCTTACAATGATGTTTTACTGAACGTTTTGAAAGAAAAGCTAATTAAAAAACAAATCCCCCCGAAACTGGTCCAATTTATTATTAATTTGCTCTCAGATAGGTCCATTATTATTGAGTCTTCCTCTAAATGCTTAAAGCGCAAACTATGGAGAGGTTTGCCCCAGGGTTCTGTTATTAGTCTTCTGTTGTTTGATATTTATATAAGCGACCTAGACTCAGTAATTCCTTTTTCTATCAAGCGACTTTACTTTGCGGATGATATCCTTATATATTTGTTACATAAAAATATTATTTTTGCAGCTAAGGAAATGAATTTGGCTTTGCAATATATTAAAAGCTGGTTGTCAATAAATGGGATGAATCTGGCGGCATCTAAAACAAGGGTCGTGGCTTTCACGCGCAAAAGGAAAATTCCCCACTTCTCAATCTCTTTTGATAATGTGCCTCTACAAACCGCTACTCAAATCAAATTCCTTGGTCTTCTTTTGAACCATAAACTTTCCTGGCTTCCACACATTCAGATAATTTCTACAAAGTGTGAAAAGGGACTTAATATGATGCGAGCAGTTTCCAGCGTATGGTGGGGATCTCATCCTACCACTCTTAAATTAATGTATAATTCCCTAGTTCGGAGCCACTTGGATTACGGCTCATTCCTTTTTGACCCACTCCCTAAATATTTAGATAAGAAAATGGAAAAAACTCAATCAAAAGCCCTCAGAATGATTATTGGAGCTATGAAGTCTTCTCAAATTAATGCGCTTCAGGTAGAATGTGGGGAGCCTCCATTATATTTCAGAAGGCAATTCCTTGCCAATAAATATATTTTCAAGGCTTTATCGTTATCACATCATCCTATTAAACAAAGTCTTAATCGGTTAAGTGTTAATTTGAATTCTTACAAAAGATTGAGAGAAAAACAATGTTTTCCTCTCCTAATTAAAAGTTTTCATCTCTATAATTCTTTATCATCTTCCCTCCAATATCTTCAAGAAGTTCCCAATCTCCCTGTATACAATATTCCATTTAAGGCAATCACTTTTATGCTTAACACAATAACATCAGTCTTTCAGAAAAATATTTTATCTTCCCCAAATAAATTTCAAAATGTGGATGATTGTTTTAAAAGCATTGTGGCTTCAAAATTCCCATCGATATATAGTCCAGAATTTAACATCAATCTCACTTATAAATTACCGAAAGAAGCTTCCATATTTACAGCTGAATGCTTTGCAATTGAACAAGCGCTAAATCAAATCCAGGTTCTCAACATTCATCGAGCCTTACTATGTACTGATTCGCTAAGTGCTCTAACTAAAATTAGGTCAAATATTCTGTGTTATCCGGAAGACAATATTATATGTAAAATAAAAAATCTTCTCAATTCTCTAAGTGAATCTGGGTTTGAGACGATATTGACCTGGGTCCCTGCCCATTTGGGTATCGAGGGTAATGAGATGGCCGATTTTCTCGCCAAATCTGGTTCAGATTCCGGAACTATCCCACTAAGTTTTAGAATTCCTATCTCCGATGTCTTCCCGATTCTTAAATCCAGCATGACTCGTGCCTGGGAAGAAAATTGGGCAGTCTCCAAAATAAGAACTGGATCTTTCTATGCTGGAATTCAAAACCATATCCCTGCTAAGCCATGGTTTCACGGTAAAAAACTTTCAAAACGATTCGTTTCATGTATTTCGAGAATGAGAATTGGTCACTGATCAATTGCATCTCACTTGTCTAGAATTAGAGTTTTAGATGATCCGGTCTGCCAGTGCGGTGTGGAAGAGGAAACCCTCGACCACGTTTTATTTAACTGTAAAAACCATTCATCTTTCAAGAACATATACCGCCGGCTTATTAAAATCACACATCAGTCCCCCCTTAACATTTCGTACCTTTTATCTCTTAACAATTCTCGTGTTCATACAGCTTTATGTAAGTTTATTAACCTGAATGAATTCAATATTTAATTTGTTTTAGTGATCTAAATGAGTCCAATATTTAATTTGTTTTATTATTTTCCCAATAGATTAACCGAATTTTTTTATCCATTTTAACTATTACCGGCACAAAGCATTCTTTTCAGGGTGAATTGCCTAAAACCAAAAAAAAAAAAAAAATTTACAACTGAAAAATATCCTCTACACTAGTGTGGAGGACAATATATTATACCTTCGTAATGTAAATGTACTAAGAATAAGAATAAATAAATAAATAATATTAGTAGGATATTATTTTAGATAATTAATTGTGGAATAACACAAATTGACCAAATCAGATTTGTTTGCGCACGCCGGTATTTCAACCCGCGACCTTCGGATGATGGTCGAGTGCCTTACCCCTTGACCACAGAATCCGTGAAAAAGTAGATTTATTATTGCCACTCTGAATTTTTTGAAGTTTATCAATTATTTTACATCACATTTATGTGCAAGCCAATAAGTTAATATACAAATTTCTCTTTTAATTCTTGCAAGCTTTATCGTTCCGGCAATATTAAAATTCATACCTCATGAAATAGCCGTATGGGGAAGTGGAAGTAGGTTTATGGGTCGTAAACGCTTTAAATTAATGAGATGCTTGATTAAAAATACTGAACGCTCGCACCACGTATTTATCAACTACGCTAATGGAACGGCAGTGGCCATAGAAATTACTTCGTTGGAATGCAATTTTCATTATACCGCAAACTTCTTTTCATTAAAAACACATAGTGTGGAGGATAAATTATGTATTCTGCACGTTTGAAAATAATATGCTATTGTATTTCCATATAGATATATAAAAATAATACATTTATTTGAGGGATCAGTAGGATTCATAGGTCCAATTAGGAGTTCCACCGAGCCGAACCCTCTGATATGAAAATATCTGAAGTCGGTGAATTATTTTCCCATTTGGTCTCTGGTAGGTTGACAGGTTGTTCTTGTATTATTTTTTATTTATTATATAATGCAAATGCATAACGTGGATTGACTAGATGATCATTTGTGGAAAAGCGTGTGAAAGGGTTTAGTTTTGGTTTTATCACCACTCTTAATGACCTTTCTGAGGCGGTTCTGAGTTGGTTTCATTCTGAGTTGGCCGGTCACCACATTCAGAATCTCTCTCGGAGTGCACAACAAGAAACCCGTACTAACTTTTTACGATACTAATTATAATAACTACTACACTATTACTAATAGTATAACTATTACTATTACTATTTATAACTGTTAACTACTCGTAATATGCTGTTATTGAACCCACAATCTCCAGATCCCAAGTATAGTACGTTGCCCACTACCCTACAACAATCTTCCTAATATTTCGATGACTAAATTTCATTATTTATTATTTTTTTATGTCAATACCGCACAGGACTGTTACCAAACATCTGGAGCCAGTGAACCTATGGCATCCCCAATGTTGGGGCATTTTGGGGTAGGTTGAAGATAGTGAGGAAGGAAAGCAGATGTGGAATATGAAGGTGGGGAAGTATTTCAAGCGACGAGACGTTTCTATTCTGAATTATGGTGGTCTTCCACCGGAGCGGTACTGAGAGTATCTTCCACTTTGGAATTCCACGAAAATACCCTGTAATTTATAAAGGAATGATTTGTTTTTTCCGAACCCCCCCCCCCACCCCCCCCCCCCCCCCCCACCCCCCCTTTCGAGCCTCACGTGTATAATGGACGACCCCTTACTGTTATCGAACGCCCGTAGAGCTTTTACAAACCTAATCGATATTTTATATAATTTTTTTTTTTAAAGAAAGACAAACATTTCCGGGTTACGAATAACCCAACAATGTTTGAAAATCTCCTACTACCACCACAGAAAGCCGAAAATGTTGCTTGTGTTGTGATGGAGGACTTAGCCAGCCGAGGAATCGAACACGCGACGCTCGGGTGGTAACCCAAGCGCTATGACCACTCAACCACTGACCGGTTAAAAATAACCGGCCATAATGCGGAAACATGTTATGTAAAAACTACATATCAGTAGGATTTAAAAAGACTTATCACCTTAAAAACGTAATATAGAAATGCACATCAGTTTCTTTCACAATTATTTTTGCTTTGACGTAGAATGGAGAGGTCATATGTAGTACAAACGAAAAATGCCGAAGCCGTTATTCATTTTCATTAGTTATTTTTCATCAACGTTATCTAGAAATCTTTTTTTTTTCACATGCATTACTAATAATAACGTTACGGAAGATTAACTCTGTTGAATTTCATAAAATTCAGTAAGAGACGTGAGTTCTACAGGTTTTATGTCTTTATTACAAAAGAGTTTCCATCGTCTGGTGGTAGGCGCATTAATATTCAATATTCCAGAATGTGGGGTTAGGCAAGGAACCCGAGGCTTCTTATTTATGTAAGTATCTTAGGAATTTCTTTTGTTCTTTCTCCATCATTAAATAGTTCATTATATTTCTTGGTACCCGTATTACAGAATCACTTTCCAAAATATTACAATTCTCCGGTTATTCACTTAATTTCAAAATATAATGTACCCAAAAATGCTTGCTGTTGATCCCATCTTTCTCAAAAAACCAGCTAGATTGCATTTTGTTTTGTCTTGCAAAAGCCAAACTCTTCATTAGAATTATTATTAAGAGTTATTATTCCTCGAATTACGGAATACTTAGTGAAAACCAGACTTTTTTTAATTTTCTTGTAGCGTTTTAAGAAGAACTTCAATCATTATAAATATACAATGTGGAAGACTTTAGACTGAGAAACAGTTCTATGAAAATGCTTGTCATTTATTTTGTAAAGGGCAATAAATATTATCTTCCCACTTTCCATGGAATTCGTTTCACACTAAACTTTTATATCTTGCGAAAAGTTTTCGGGCTGCCCAAGTTACCCTCGTCGGGACTTTGTTTCGAGCGACTTTTGCAAATTATCGTAAAAGGGTTGTTTGTAGTGAAGCAATGATGGTGAACTATCCTCCATTTACAAACCCCTATGTGTCATAACAGTGAAAGTGTCATAATATCACACGAAGTGTTATCATATCTAGAAGTCAGTTTTGAGAAGAGGGGAATTTCAACAAAGGCTTTGAATAATTAATTTGAAGAATGTTGAGAACATTGTGATTTAAGATTCCAATTTAGGACGCTGGAGTAAGGACTGGTTGAAGGAGGCCATATGGCCTCTTCGGCAGGATTGTCTTGACCCGTCGCACACTGGGGCCAAATACTACAAGTTGATAATACTACAAGTTGACAATAAACAAAAAAAAAAATAATTCAATTATACAATGTCGCTTCATTTGTTTCGAGATACCTCAATAGTTGTAGCATTATTATATAGCATGAAGAAACCCCTCACCCCACCCTTCTACCTGTGACACCGCTCAGTAGAGAGCAAACACTCGTGTAGATAAAGCGCCATTTACCATTTACAAGTGGCAGCATAAACCTCAAGTTCAAGTATTTATTTCGGAAGATACCTATTACGAATCCCAAAACTGATAATGGAACCATCATTTTCAGGTATTTATCTTATTTTTTCATATTACATTTTTAACATAATTAATTATTTTGATAGGTAAAATTGTATATCCAATATATACAAAAATATAGTCGTGATTTAAAAAAAATCATATTCTTTTAGAGATTAGTTGAGCTCCAGGCACCTCCGAGCTTTCATTCAAACACTTTTAGGGCGAGTAACTATTGTAATTTAAGAATCGTTTTTAAAATCTTGCACATATGTGCACTTTTTGAAGTAATTAATTATTTTTATGTGATTGGTAGTTGTAATTAAAATTAACGGTTTTTTTAATAACTCGGGATCAGACAATTTAATATCATGTTAGTTACAAATCCTGTCAGAAACGAATTTATTTAAAAATAATCTTTACCGACATTGAATTTCCAATTTTTGTACGTAAAGTATATATGGTGGTAAAGTATTTAAACTCAAAGATAAAACTTCATGTTCTCCCTTCCTAAAACGGTTTATACCACATGTCTGCTCATAAAAGAAAAAAGATAGAACGCGTTTTCTGAGAGACATAAAGTCGTGTCAGTTGGTGACAGATATAGCACAACGCGAATCAGCGGTTTTTTCTTCGTGACAAATACAGCACTACGTAAACCGAGCGGAGAAATTTATTCATATTCTTTTTTTTCACACAGGTGCGATTTCCGAAACTTTATTTATGACAAGACGACAATTATTCACGATAATGAAGAACTCTGGACAGGTAAAAAATAATTGAGGACATTAAGAAATGGAATTGAGGACAGGATGCATCGATGATCCCAGAAAACATATTTCGAGAAGGATAAATCGCTTCAAATCGGAACACTACTCATGATGGATAGCAGCACACCGGATTGAAGTAAGATTGTACAAAAGTATCTGTGGTACGTCATGCCGCCCACACTTCATAAATTTTTAATCCACGGGCCAGAAATAATAAAAAGCGTCTTATTGCCAATAGGTCAATTGACAGAAGAGGCACAAGCACGAAATAAGGATTTCAAAAATTATAGGGAGCATCATTCACAAAAATGCAGTCGTGAAAAATCCGATGTTGATGTTTTCAATTACTTGTTGTCATCAGATCCTCTGATAACGAGCAAAAGGAAGCTGCCAAAAAAAAGTTGACCACACTCCCCAAAGAAGCGGTAGAACTGCTAATGGCTCAATCGTTAGCCAACAGGTGAAAATTATTCAAATACTCAGGATGATGATGATGATAGTGACGATTACGATTATGATGATGATCGTGATGATGGTAGTGTTGATGGTGGTGATGATGATAGTGATTTTGACTCAAACAAGTCGGATAAAGAGAACTGATTTTTTTTTGTTATTTATTTATTTAAATCGTATATATATATAATATGTACATAATAAAGTTTACATATATTATGTATTTAAAAATTTTGGTTTTTTATAACCTTCCTTTCCACATTCAAACTTTCTCTTAAAAACGTCCCTGTGAATAAAGGGCGTTTTTCATCACTCTTGCCCCACTGTGCGTCGCTTTGCGCCGCACTGGAAGGGGTGGATTCAGACGTTCTCTCCTGGACCTACTGACCTCCAGATTCACCTCATAACTTTTCATTTCCAGAACATCATCTCCTTTCTTTCCTTTAAAAGACCATTCACACAGCGTCACCAAAGAGTTTTCGTTTTCATAAAGCTGCACAGCCGAACTTGTTTATAAACAGTTTTTATGAATTGTGTATGAAAGTAATAACATACTGAATATATAAAAGAACAACTTCAAATTAAAATGGAATTCTACAAATGTCAATTTATTAATTAGTTTTTAACAAACCACGAATCATAACGTACGAAATGCGTACTCAAATATTTTAATTAGCGCCATCTGTGAACGCGAAGTTGTGATTCGTTTACCCTTATTTGATTCATTGATTAATGCGTTTATCGTCTCTGTGGAGAAAAAAATTAAACAGACGTGGATTAATAGTAGGCTTTCATATGTAATTGTGGGTTCAAGTCTAAATCTTTAAGCTTTCATATTGTGGTGGCGTAATAAACATTATGAATATAAGTGTGTAAACGACAACTCACCAAGGTATACGTCCAACATGGGATGTACAGTATGTATGTACAGGAGAGCAGTCCTTCTGAATATTACCTACTCATTATAAAACACATTTAAAAGAGTAGATACCTATAATAAAAGATAACTTTGTACGGTTCATCAAACTCTAAAATCAATTACTTTGTTCTGATGCAATAACTGGCAGCGTCCACATAGTCAGTAGTATTGTCAGACACACATCAGTGAAATCTGAACCCAAATATCTGTTTTGGTGCCAAAATTCCTCGCTCGAGGACGTAGACAAGTTCAATTTTTCGAGCTACTCGCACAAATTTTGTATTTAAACCCATAGATTTATATACCTCAATGTTTTAACTCCCCTGGGAGATCATCTGGCTTTCTGAATTCGGTGAGCAGTAAAAATTACATGTATTTTTACTGTTTCAACACTTTAACTTTCTTTATCCATAATTTATTGCAAAAGTTACGTAGAAAATTGTACAAATCCGTCAATAATAAAAGTTGTAGAATTGCTAAGGGAATTTAGTTCGCTACCTTTCGACTCAATTTCAAATGCATGGACCAATTTTTTTTTTAATTTCCCTTTACTCGTATTTTTTTACCGCTAACATGGTTTTTTGGTGGCTGGGGAGTCGCAAACTAGGCACTTTCCAATCAGATCATATATAGTTTATTATAGTTTATAATTCTCTCTTCATTAATCTATAATTTTCAGCATGTGTGTAAATTTAATCAATATGTTTACACTAGACTTCATACAAAGTAACTATATTCCAATGGTCACCATGAACCAGGCAGCCGCGTAGCTTAGTGATTTAATTTACAATATGTTTCTTGTAAACGTGTTAATGAAATATCATGTATTTTATAAATAAATAAAAAGAGTTCGCTCAATTCACCAAGTACAACGTTGGTTAATTTTTTTACATTAACTCCACACAGGAAGAGGAAAATAATTTCCCTCAGGGCCTACATCATCTTTGAAGATGCTGTGTGGAGGGTGTAATTGGGCGTGACCTCTCGTATAAGACGAAGCCGTAATCGGCTTATAATTCAGACCACGCATTTGCCACAATTAGACAATTGATCTCCAAACAAAGCAATACAGGCGGACTACGATCCAAACGGAGGCGTCTACTAATATCTACAGGAATTCCAAAAACTGAAAAAATCGAACTAATATCTATGGGAATCAAAGTGTTGACGAATATCTACAGCTCAAACTGTTGATTAATATCTATGAGAACCAAAGTGTTGACGAATATCTACAGTACTGTCAAAGGTTGGATTTGAAATTATGTATAGCATATTGGAATAACGTAATATTGCGTATGCAGTTTAAAAAACTTAATTTATGTAAGTATGTTGTTAGCGGACCTAAATGGGGGTCCCTACATTCTGCCGACAGACTAGCTCAGGTTTTAGTCAGCAGAGCGGGAGAGGCCTTCACCACAAGGGTGGTAGGATCTGTGAGGCGTGTGTGGGTCTTTCCTGAAATAAAGCTCAAATTTCTACGGGCAGGGAGAAGGCAGTGAAACCAGTAATCAGGGTAAACATCAGTTATATTGGGTAAAACACCTGCGTAAACACAATATCACAATAATGCATACATAGTAATTCAGGGTAGCAACAACAGTTATATCTAAAAAGGAGGAATCTGTCTCTATAATCTCTCTGGAAGGGCTATTTATCTCCGCGGTGAATTTACTGCAAACACACGCAAATAAGGGGGAAAACAGCTTGGGTACTTACAGTGAGCGTTTGGACTCCTGTATCTTCTGTGTCGGGAAAGAGTTCGGCCATTCTTGGTGTCGCAGTGTAACACTTAGCAAAACACGTTCCATTGTTTTCCGCGTGGAAACTTCTAGAATGAGCGCGGAACGGTCCCCACGCCATGCGTGCTTACTAGACTAGGAGCTACGGGTAAGTGCCGATTGGTGGCTCGCTGCCGACGGTGGCTTGTTTGGGTTCCGCCGCCGGTAGCGCGCCGGGAAGCTAGCGGAGAGGGGGCGAAACTGTAGTTTGCGCAGTGGCGTGCTCTACAACTTGGGAGGAGGGGGCCGAGTAATTTGCAGGGGCGTATTTGTGTATCGTAACAATGTATGTAAAAATCCCTTATATCGGACTATTGGACACATTTAGCTGATTAGCCCAACCTACGCTCTGTAGATATTAGTTCAACCTACGCTCTGTAGATATTAGTCAACACTCTGAAGTTCGTAGATATTAGTTCAACATATGAGCTGTAGATATTCGTCAAATATACAGGCTGTAGATATTAGTATCTGGAGTCATCCAAACACCATGGTACAACACTAGTAGATCTAGATGAGAGCACCTCAGCAATTCAAACTGTTGCCTGGGGAGCTGGAACGTTGTGAAATAGCGTCGGACAGAACGTAGTCATTAGATCGGGTCGGGTCAATCTTCAGATACCCAATCAAACCGTGGTATATATTTCGCAAAAAAAGTAAATCAGAGATGCTACGGTTGAATGTTTTACCGTAGCATTGCATACATTGGACTGGGTCATCGCAGCGCAGCGCTACATGGATTTAGACTGTAGTCAATATACTTGACCGGGCAGACTGTAATCAGCTATTGTGCAATACCTACAATGGTTGGGGTGGAAGTTTGATGTAAATTCAACATATAAAAACATTCTTCATCACTGTGCTATTGTATTCCACTTATATCAAATTTTATAAGGGTAAAGGTACTGATGTCAAAATAAAAAAATAACGTAGAAAATGCTTCCTGTGGGTTATTTACATGACAGTATCCTGAATAAGAATACGTATGTTTTTATTACTTCGTGTTTAACTTGTGCCCTTTTCAACATCAACATTGATCAACACAACACACAGCTTACTTTTGCAAACAAGTCATCGAACCGGGCTCAGATATCAACAAAATGCGTCATAATCGTACAAGGCTCGAACCACACATAAGGGTCAAGCCTGAAAAGCCAGCCTCACAAGACCCCGACCACATAGAATGTGTTACAGGCAGTCGCGTGAATTATACATCGCGGTCTTCATGTGCCACGCCGAGCCGGGATTGTTGTCGTAATTCACGCGGCGGATGTACTCGTATGTAGCTATAGTCCCGGGCGTCGACGTCGCTCGTTCATTTCGGCGGCTCACACTCGGCGTTTTCCTTTCCCGTGTTATTATTATTACCAAGCCGTGGTACTTTTGGACAAATTACAGCCAGGATACTTTCCTAACAAATATCCGTATACAACGTTCCGAAGGTTTGGAAAAGGCACAAAGGTTGGAACAGCGATTCAGAACACACGAGATTAGCCCTTGAATAAAAAACTACAATGTTTGACTATATACTATACATAATTCAGAACGTTTATTTATTTATACTGGGTTCTTTTTTACATCTTGCTTACGTGAGAACAATCCAGTTATAAAAATTCAAATTTTATACATACCAGCAACAAAAAATTACAAAGACCTATTCAGTTGCAGGATACATAATATCTGCCTAAAATTATTTTAAAGAAACTCACCCAATTTACACATATTTCAAAGAGAGATACGATATTACATTTTGGTTTTTGGCAAGTTACAGGGAGAAATTAACCCCTTTGTCTTGCAAACTGAGGTAATGTCACCTGATGAATTTTTTTTACCCGATGTTCGGGCTACCTTGGGCTAGATGAGGGGCATTAACAATTTTTTTTTATGGTTTGTTTGATATCTGTGAGTGGTATACATTTTGTATAGATATATGCACACTTATACACATTTTTACATACACCTATGCATGTGTGTATTCATATACGACAAATAGGTATATCATAATTAATATATGTAAATATTTATTTTTTTATATAAGAACACAAAGGTAAATTTAATTATAACCCGCGCATCAAGGTGGATGAGGGATGGATATGGGCAGGCGGTGGAAAGGATTGTCAGAGGAATTGATTGCCTGAGACATGAAATGCTTGCGTTCGGATTTGAAGCAGATTTGGAGAAAAATGTTTTGGCTAGGTCTATTATGTGTTTTTTGAGTGGTGGGATTTTCGTGCCTGAATTAATAATGCTATTTCGGACGAACCAAGGGCTTTTGGTGAATCTTCTTTGGAAGATTTCTGGACTCTTTGTAGTGCTTGTGGCCCAAATTGGGGCGGTGTAGGTCATGATGCTTTGCAATTTTGATTTGTAAATGAGAATTTTGTTTCGTAGCGACGTTTGACTGTTATAATGTAAAAGCGGGTAAAGTGCTGCAGCAGCGTTTTTGGTTTTTTTTATTGTATGTTTGACGTGTGTGTGCAATATGAGTTTTTTGTCGAGTGTGACTCCAAGGTAACGAAGTGATACTTTAGGTGTATATGCCCAACAGTTATCACATATTATAAATAAAATTTAAAATTAACTGCTGCCCTCTGTTGGTGTATTTCTTAAACTATTGATTTGTCTGATTTCTATTATCTGTTTTGAACTTGACTTTAATCAGTGCACATTTTTGGTTAATGAGAGAAGCAGAGATCTTCTCAAAGCTCTCAGGGAAAGTCATTTTCCGCTCATATTTAAAATTATCAAGACGTTTTTTTAATAAATGCTGTGTGTTTACTAGAATTTTCCTTCTTCCATTACACACCGCAGAGCAAGGAGGTTTCTTCAGATCAGTAGAGTACCCTTTTTAGTATAGATATTAAATCATCGTGTGATTGTTTCATCTTAACATATGAAATGAATGATTCCAGTTTAACCTATTCTTTCCGTCACTTCTCATGACGTTATATCACTATTCAAAAGCGTGTTGATTTATCACTGTGTTGTTTGTTCGGTTCGGTACCAAAATTAAAACCATTACTAATTACCACTGTCGTCTGTCGTGTAGGTCTACAAAACATTTATAGATAGGGTTGTAATTACCAAGGGTCGCAATTTTATAAGTGCCAGAACATCTAGTGTCCTCTCTATGTCGATGGCAGGAACGAACGAATTCACGCTTAATCAACTTTCTTTTGTTCGTCTTATGATAATAGTGCCCATTGTGACTATGGCATACCTATTATATCATGGCATTTCCTAAAAAGATATTGTTAGAAGTTCATTTGAGAAGGGTCGCTCGTGTGTAATTTTAATTACCTAAACTGGTTTACTTAGGTAATTCAAAACCACTTACTTTACATTTCAGTGATATGTATTCATGGTGATATTAATGCCTATGTTTTACGGAGTAATACTCGTAAACTATGGGTAAAGTGTTCAGAATAGACATTTATTGAATAAGTAAAGATTTTAATTCTGATTTTCAGCAACCTACGTTAAGTATTTTATTTAATTGAATAGTTTAACATAATAACTTAATATAACATCTTATGAATCTCGACTACCATAATACGGGCATTTGCCTAGCTTGGTAGTCGAAAAACCATGTATAACAAACCTGTAATAAACAAAATGAATAAAGAAAATTGAAAAACAAAAAAATATTTGACAGTCGTTTTCATGCAAGTGGGAAACGTAGGTAAATTGAAATGATATTAAATTGACTTTATATAATTATCAATAGCAGTACGCATGGTGGTTTTAGGAAGAGAAAGAAGTGATACTCGATCTTGAAGAGGATCGTGATCTAGGGGCGGGGGGGGGGTAGAATCGTTAAAGTCGCTAAAGGGCATAAGGATGAGTCATGAAAAGGAAGAGGTAATTTGAACCGCGTAAAAATTATAGGCACTTGCATATCATGTCTTACGACTTTGCACTGATTCCGAATGGACGAACAATGGTAGGTCTCAAAAACAAATTGAAATAAAATACCTTTTCCTGAAAATTATATAACTTGTGGCCAGTTTTCCTACGATTTAACATTCAGATATACTTAATTCAAACGTTCAGAGAGGTTACCTGTTTTTACGCAGACTTGGAGAATTTAGATATAAAAGAACTCTAATAAACGGTGGCTCCAAAACTCAACTGAAAGAAACAAAATACCGTTCTGCAATAAAAAAAGCTTTTTGTCCTTCACCTTTGTCGACCTAGAATTTATTAACTTTGTGAATAAAGGGTATTAACACTTCTGTTAAAATGATACTTGGAATGAAAACCTTCAACACAGCACGTCGAGAAGTGAAAAATAAATGTTAAAAAGTTGGTCTTGCGAAATGGATTAAACCGAATGAACACGCGGCTCCTTACTTTTTAAGTTGGCTTAAATAATGCACAGTTAAGTTATTTCTCTGAAGGAGTTTAGTTGAGTAAGGTTTAGCCGAGTCTATTCGGATGAAGCACTCTGTTGTGGGTATTTCTAAACCGTCAGTCACTTCCTGTTTTACCGAATATACTTTTACTTGTTTATCTTCTATTTTTATAATCTGCTGTTCTTAATCTTGAAACAAATAAAAAAAACAATGTTATCAATGAATCCTCAGAGTGACAAGGACTTAATTATTAATTTGGAATGTTATCTGAGGGAATTTTGTGGACTTTGGAAATAATAATTGTTGAAATTGACGTGATTATAATTTATGATTTCCTAGCAATAAAAAAAAAATTCTGATCAAGACATGTAGCAAGGTTAAATGTTAACCTTACTACATAAATATTTCTTTATTTTGAGACCCATCAAAGAAATATATACGACCAAATTTGTTTAATCAAAATCATCAACAACGTTGTTGATAACAACCTTCTTCCAGAAAACGTTTATTTCCACTGTCCAATACGAAATACAATCTCAAACCAACTATTCCACATCCTACATTCAAAAACAAACTACACACAACATTCATTTCTCAGAAGGATGTGCACAAAAGGCAATAATATCTTTTCAGATGCTGATATTTTCAGGATCATTATTTAATGTAAAAAAAATTATGTAAAAAAAATAAACAAAATTTTAATAGCGAACCCTCTACCCCCTGCTGTGTATTATTTTCTCATTCTCAATTTGTTGTTTTCCTTTTTTTTATCTTTAAACATTATCCTATGATGTAAATATGTAGTTTAACTTCACATTCTACGTACATTATTCTGTTTTTTTTTTTACTTCTTCTTTTTTTCTACTTTTCTATTAACACCTTATCTTTTCTTTAAGCATCTATATTTTTCTGTATATGAAATGAATTTTATGCACAAACTTCGCTGATTAACAAAAATAAAAAGAAGTGGAGGTAATCCACCTCTTACCCGTCCTGGTATAAGTAACTGATGGTTACTCCTTCAAGGCTCTCGCAAGATTCTAATTTTTTTGATTAAACGAAGCTACATTTATTTATTTTGAACGAATCTAGACCTCCAGTGTCCATGCATACGTTGTTAGTAAACAGTATGCAAGTGCTTAACAGGAAAAATAAAATGCAAAAAAATAGGTTAG
Source organism: Limnephilus marmoratus (assembly GCA_917880885.1). Classification (NCBI taxonomy): domain Eukaryota; kingdom Metazoa; phylum Arthropoda; class Insecta; order Trichoptera; family Limnephilidae; genus Limnephilus; species Limnephilus marmoratus. The sequence continues at coordinate 54,562,047 of OU862906.1, read as the reverse complement.
TAAGACAAAGATAAATTAAACAGGGAAAAACTCATTCATGAGACTCCATGACGCGGAATTGCATCTGTAAAAAACCAGCAAGCACCTGTATAAATAGAGAACACAAGAAATACAATAAATCTCAAATCAATTGGCAAGTACCAACAAAAAATGTGAATGGCTTTCGGTCTGACCATAAACTACACTTTACTTTTTTATTCACTTTTTTTTTAATAAAAAGAAGTGATAAATTTAGGTGGTTTGATAATGTGTTGGCATCCTGGGGCCATCGGCGTTGTAGCCGATGATTATGATGACGTTGATTTTACGGCGGATGGTAAATTTGACAAATTTATGATTTGAAACGAACAATGCGTTAGCAAACTTTTAACATTTTTTACATAATGCAGTACCGGTTATTTTATAATGATTTTCCTTTTTTTGTAATTTTGATACAAATGCAGGTAGGTAAAGAAAATTAATTTATTTTTAATTAACTATGAGGAAGCCTATTAAACGTGACATTGGTATGAAACTTGTAAAAAATTAGGAAAGGTGTCACTGATTGGTTAATCATTTAATGAACTTTTTTAATGAAAAATATTTTGGAAAGCTTTACGTAATATAACAGGTGTTCTACCACCATTATGAGAACCTCTTTGAGCATTACCTCTAAGGAAGAACCTCTAAGGCTACCTCTGACGTCGACATACTTGGGGCTGCCAAGAAATGTGACCACCATTGTCCGCTATGCTCGGTATAAGGTAGGTACTTGCCTACAATATATACCCTATATCATCAAGAGAAGTATATGGTACCCGCTCTGAGCCACAACGGGTCAAGCAGGGATATACTTTGGGGGACGGCGCTCGTAAATTCATTCCTGAAACAACGAGTGACCACTGCAAAGCTGCCTGACATTGTTCAAGCTATATCAGTTAAAAGAATAACAAAAAACAATTTAAATGTTACATAGCTTTAGTTTGGACCTTTTCAATTCCGCACGTGAACATTCAGATAATGAAATACGCTTTTACTTTAGTAAATCTAAATAAAAGCTCGAGGCACACAATTTCCATACGTGCGCTGCACGTGAGTTTTCTACGTATGTCTACACGCACGTTGAAAATGATGTTGCAAACTTATGCCGCTAGAATTTCCTGAATAAGTGTACATTTCAAGTTACGGTAGCCCACAGTCTGGCATTTTTTACGGCTTCATAAAACCGATTTTTGCTTTATAGTTAAGTTTATTCGACTCTTGACGGTTTTGCATTTCGTCTGATTTGTATTAATGTTTCATTTTCATTTCCAAGTGGCGGTCTTTTTAATGGTTACGTAAAAATTATTTTTACGAATGTGAAACCGTCGCCGCACGTCGCGTCGTGTTGATTTGGCCTTTCGTACTCGAATTTTAAAAATATTATGGTTCCTAGCCGCGTCCGAAGAAAGTTTGAAATAATAAATGTCATTGAGGCTGTAACAAATTGTATAATTCCTTATTATTTGAAATTAAAAAATGCTACGTGAACTGGTTTTTAATTATCATTGAGTTTTGAATTATCATTATCAATATGGTTCAATATTGCAAAACTTATGGTTTCGGAGGAACTTTTCATTTAGAAAAGATAATAATATTAGAAACATACTTTTTGACAAAACTTTTAGATTAGTACGCATTAAAATATTTGACTTACTGGTCTGGTAAAAGAATGGGTGGGGTAGAATAATCGTCTATGGTTTTTATTGACTATTTCCGAATAGACCTAGTGATAAAGGAAACTATAGAAACCTTCTGAAGGAGCAAACGGCCTGGCATGTGTCATCAATTCGTTTCCGATTTCACTAACGGGGCCTTCCGCTCCATTCTCACAACGCTTGGCATTTTGGTTATATATATTCTCGGATCATTTATTATGTTGATCGTCTACATTATTCACTTTAACCAAATTAATAGTTTTACATAGGTCACTTAAGATTATTGTAATTGTGAAATTACTTGATTTAACTCTTAAATAAATTAAATTAAATTATAAATCTATTTTTATTTTTTAGTTTTATGAGAAAAACCTCAATTGTAATATTTATTTATTGTAAGCTCAGTCCATAATCTATTTTTTAATAATTGTAACAACCGTGTATAAATTGAAACAAACGGCATTACATAGCAAGAAGAAAGGACTATAAAAGACTGTCAACAATCGTCTTGTGTATCTTTTTCATCACCGAGGTTACCAAGTACACTGTGAAGGCAGTTATTTTACTAATATTCCACCAACCTAATGTTCAGTATAATATTTCTACAACAATTCTTGTGTTTTGTGGGGAGAGTGACCACTAACGACCCGTCGCTTCGTGGTAAATATTGGCAAAATACTTAATGACTAGCTGTTAAAAACACGATCCGCAGGTTTTTTCTGCTAGGCCCTGCGGGCGACTTTTGCTTCGCCTGGTGACCATTTTTTAGATCCAATACGAACTGATTCCAAAAACAGCCCATTCCTCGGATCTACTGTAGCTAGTCACCGGGACAAAGTAATCGAGTCAGAGCAATAACGTCATATGTAATATATATCCACTTGATACAACATGTATTGCCGTCAATCTTTTCATATCCGGAGAGATACCACATATTCACAAAATCGTAGCAGTTATACCTAGGGGCCTGCTGATGGAAGTAGCGACATCTTGTGTCGAATTCTTGAATTCAAAACCGAATTATAACAGTAGCTTTGTGTGAAATTCCACGTACACAGATGTTATTTGTGGCGTGGCGCGTATGGCGGGCGTCTGACATGCACTCGTAGTTGAGTTCTGAAATTCAACCACGCAGAAGCTCCGCTACGGTATTAATACTGTTCAATAAATTCGACGAATAATTAAATTTTCAATTAATAATACATATTTTTTCAAATCAAATATCAAAACACATGTTTGCTATTATGTATTGTATTTGTTTCCTTCAGATTAGTAGGTATCCATTATTTGTGAGTAACATATTATTTTTGTTCTTTCGATATATTATTTTGGGTTATTTTATCATTTTATAAAATTATCATCCTCAGCACAGGCTTGTCTCAGCGAGGTTAAAAATTGAATTGTAAACAATGATACCGTGTATAGAAACAATGAATAAAATTTCTCCCTCACACGGCGTGAGAGGAACCGCGGGTAAAAGCTAGTTAACTATAAATACGTATGTTTGTGTGTCACAGAGAAAAGTATAGAATATCATGTGGTATTACCTTTTTGCTGAAAGTGGATATATATCTCTCGGGGTGTTCCTCGTACTCCTTGTTATCGTATCCCCCTCCGTCTTTCCTCTCCAGATGATGACGTCTCCCCACCTCGCAGCCGTACACCTTGCTTGGATCTGTGACAATTATTACAAAAAATAATTCTTATATACTTTCTTTATTTAGAACTTTGTTTAAAAACACGGGGCCATTTGTTTCGCAGAATTCGATTAACTCATCAAATTTCAACGATAATTTTTCAAGATCATTAAAGGTTTTATTGGATTTCTTTTATTAAATCATTATTTTCCAGTTGTTTCACATAACTGAAACAATTTTTGGAAAAACATTTCATGAATTGTTCAAATTCCGTAAAATAATCCGTTCATAGAAAATAAACACGAACTTTTCATCAATTTCTCCGAACTTCAGTCTTTAACTACTCCGAATTCAAATTATAGTTTGCTTTAACGTTTTCCTCCAACATTCCCATAAGATAAAAAAAATATATCATTCAAAATGACGCCCACTTTTTGGCTTCGGAAAAATTCGAAGGAAAAAAAAAGAATTTTTAAAATTTTTGTTCTTAACACGCGTAATTTTAAATCCACGGCAGAACTTGTCTATAAAGAAACTTTTTTTTTATAAATTGAATATTAAAATTATATTATTTATAGAAGAAAAACTTAACATTTTTAAAATGCCAGCACTGTAACCAGTAACCTTTGTTTCAGTTTAAGCTGAAAGCTTTAAAGCTCCTTACCTTATGTCACGGCGAATTTTTGTTGCATTATAATTCACAGTGGTATGATATTTTCATGCAGTTTCTTTTTTGTTATATCCGAGACCCGTTGGACTATGGCAGGGATGGGGAACCTGCGGCCCAAGAGGCTTTTTGGTGCGGCCCGCGAGCTCTTTTGGTGCGTCGCGCGTCGTGCTGAAACTACCGCAAAAACGGTTTTACGGTATGTCCTCGCTGGCTTCTGTCGGCAACTGATAGAAGCTCTTTCAATACACTACAATATTACCTAAATGAACGCAGTCTGTTATACATACATCTTTAAACAAATCAAACCTTAGTTTAAAGTAACGAAGTAAATAAATGTAGTCCGTTTAAACTGGTTGTGTTTTGTACTCACTGCCATGTTCCGCAACCTTCCTCAGCATCTCTGGTGGAACATACTCGTGAGGAAGTTCCTGGAACACCTCTTGTCCTCCCTGAAAAGAGGAATTTCCCAGTAATTTTAACATTGGGAAAATTGTTTATTACGATTCTACAACCCGTGAGTAATTATCTAATGTACCTATGTACAACAATATAAGTGTACGACCCATACTACGCAACAGGAGTTGATTTTTGTATGTTTTCATTTTTTTATTTTGTACGTGAAAGGCGCACAAGGATCCCAACTGTTCCCAACCGCCTGGAGCCAGTAAGACTGTGGCATCACCAATTGGAGTATGTTGTGAGGCTGAAGGTAATTAGGGAGGGGAAGGAGAATGGGGAAGAGGAAGGTAGGGAAGTACCTGGCTTTTCATAGCTAGTCACCAAACACGGCAAGAGCCATTTCAAGTCATGTTTCAATTCTGAATGGCGGTCTTACACCAGGGCGATACTGAGAGCATCTTAGAACGGGCCGCATATATACCTAATATTATTTTTATTGATTAAATTGTGAAAAAACAAATCAAACAAATTTAATTTACTTGTGCACGCCGGGACTTGAACCCGGGACTTCCGGATCGCTAGCCCAGAGCCTTACCCAAAGCCCAAAAACAAAATGTCGTGTTTTTTTTTTTTTTTTAACTTTATTTATTCTCATTTCTTTGTACATATAATGTATAATAGCAAATAGTATACATATAATAACATAATACATAATAACAAATAGTATGAACAAGAAATGAAAACCCACTAAGCTGCCTGAGTGTGGGTAATATTAAAACAAAATGTTATAATTCTAAGTACCCAAAGTATAAAATAGACTTAAAAAACATATAAAATATAAAATTAGTATTTCATAGGTAGAACAAGTGAAAAAGGTTTTTTTTTCAGCTATTATAAAATGTGGAAAAAACATACTGATTTTTTTTTTTTTTTTTAGTTATTATAAAAAAATAAACAGAAAACATATTGTACTACAGTTTAGAAAGTTACAGAAAGTGTGTTGTAAAAGGAAGGATAAATTTATAGAAATAGCGTTTCAATATCTACATTATTCAACCATAATTTTACCTCTTTTACATATTTTATCATTTTATTTATCATTTGAGTTTGTAGTGGTAGAAGGTTAAATGAACGAGGACCAATGAAACTGCTATGTGTCTGCAATAATTTAGTATTGGTTTGTGGGGTGTAAAATATATTATTTATTCTTTTGCTCATTCTGTTTTCATTTATTTCGAAATTATTTTTGTTTTTAAATACATATTTCAAAGTTTGTAATATAAATAATTTACGTATATTAAATATTTTAGTTTCTTTGTATAATAAGTTGGTCGAGAATGTTTTATTTTTGTTATATATGACTTTAATTATGTGTTTTTGAATTAGGTATTTGTACAGGCTTAATAAATGTATCAAGTGCACCACCCCATCCTATAATGCTATAAGTGATTGATGATTGCACTAGGGAAAAGTAGATCATTTTCAATTTTTCAATGTTTAGTACTTCCTTAAGTCTATAAAATATGTAGGTCAGATATCTTAATTTAGAAGTGATTCGATTAATATGTGTTTTCCAATTAAGATTTATATCTATTGATACTCCTAAATATTTTATATTTTCGACATTAGTGAGTTCGTTGCACATGAAGCACATTTCTTGATTGCAACTAGTATTATGGATTCTAATTTTAAGGTTGTCTGTAGGTTTATTTTTAATGGTTTTATAAAAAGGTAAATAAAATGTTTTGCTATAATTTAAAACGAGTTTGTTGTATTTTAGCCATGTTGAAACCATTGAAATACAATCAGTTGCTTTCGAAAAAGTTTCTTTCCAATGATTACCATCCACTATTATTGCCGTGTCGTCTGCGTAAGAAACAATTTTACCAGGGATTACAAAATTGTTGTGCAACACACTGTTAAAGCGTCCTTAATCTTCTTAAACCGTAAAATCTTCCTGATTGGATAGAATAAAACATTTTTTTAAGTTGTGAAATATTTTTTTTCCATACCAAATTCATAAAAATATATGTCACAGTGCGTTGCTAATCTATGACTTCAAATATCAATAACCAATTAGTCGGTTTTTGACTAATATTATTCGTTCATAAGTTTAACGTTATCCATTTGTGCCATTTTCACTTTCATTTTTACATTGTGTTGAAATTTTGTAAATATCTTTTTACTCTTCAATAAACTTTTATTCCAAAGGATACTACTTACTTACGTAAAAAGTACCGAAACAGTCTTTAAAGTATTTTTTACCTAAAATATCCAAACTACATGGTGAAATTTCATGGATCTTTGGCATGTTCCCAAGGTATTTTAAATGTTTTGTATATTTCTTATTTTTGAAATTATCGTAAAAGAATATCGTTTTAGAAACTAGATTAAAATTATCTTTGAGATGTTTGTGTTTGAAATAAACATTGTCATTTCTAAATAATAAAAAAAAATATATAAAACAAATAACATTTTAACTCGGAATGGCCATAATTTTGAAAGAAATAGGTATTCAGAAAACACTTTCAATTTTTGTAGGAAAGAAAACTGTCACTCCATTTTTAATACCGTTTATTCAATAAAAATATATTTATAATTTTTTAACTTTCAACTATCAACGAAAAAATCCCGTCTATTTGTTATCATATATTTTGGATTTTATCCGTGGAATCAAGTATGCACATTTGAGACAAACTGCAAAGAATGATTACTTCTCTTTCCAATCACGAATAAATCACATATCCCCGATTTATAGAAAAAAAGATAAAAATATTTTATAATGTATGGACTCTCAGGTCTAACCTGCCCTTCAGAGGCTCTAATGGAAAAAAAACAGAGAATGCTACGAAGTACCGCACAAAGAGAAGACCCGTAGGCTACGAAGCACTGCACAAAGAGGAGACCGATTATACTATCTCATTCTCTCGCAGGCCAAAATTCTATAGATGTTTTTGCCTTTTTTAGTGTCATTTTTTTTCGTTTCATCGAATTTCAAATCACAACGGTGCTGAAGAAGTTTTCACTTCTTTTTTTTTTTTGTTATTAGTTTTCACTTCAATTAACTTTATGGCTAGTATCTAATGTCTTTCAGAGGCTTGAAGGGTTAATCAATATATATTATAAAAGAAAGTCCAAAAAAACGTGCGGAACGCAAAAACTCAGAAACGCCTGCCGGTACGATCAAGAGAGTGATATGGTATGGTAGATCTCTATCCCCCCTAGGGAATAAGGGTATTCGTTTTTACCTAAACGGCTTGCTTTTGAAGATATAAGGGCTGAAAGTTCTAAGAAGACTCTAGAAACTTCAAGAAGAGTCTGGAAGATTCCGGAAACTTCTAGAAAATTAGATAAGACTCCGGAATGTTCTGGAAGAAATGGCGGAGTATATCAGCGAGTCTAGAAGGTTCCGGAAAGTTTAAGAAGGTTCGATAAAGCTGTAGAAAGTCTTAGAAGGTTCGATTGGGCTGTACAAAGTTATGGAAGGAGTGGCGGAGTATGCCGGTGAGTCTAGAAGGTTCGATAAAGCTGTAGAAAGTTCTGGAAGGTGTGGCGGAGTATGTCGGTGAGAAAGTTCTAGAATGAGTGGAGGAGTGTGTTGGTGTGTGTAGAAGGTTCCGGAAAATTCCACAAAGCTGTAGGAAGTTCTAGAAGGTTCGATAAAAACGTACAAAGTTCTGAAAGGAGTGGCGGAGTAAGTCGGTGAGTTTAGAAAGTTGTGGAAAGTTCTAGAAGGTTCGATAAAGCTGTAAAAATTCTAGAAAGTTTCTTAAGGCTCTAGAAAGTTCTGGAAGGAGTGGAGGAGTGTATCGGTGTGTCTAGAAGGTTCCTGAAAAATCAAGAAGATTCCACAAAGCTGTAAGAAGTTCTAGAAGGTTCGATAAAGCCGTGCAAAGTTCTGGAAGGAGTGGCGGAGTAAGTCGATGAGTCTAGAAGGATCTGATGGTTCACAAATGCTTAGAAAATTATGGATGGATAAAGTTCTAGAAGCTTTCAGAAATAAATGACGGTGAGTCTAGAAGATTCCGATAGTTCTAGAAAGTTCGATAGAGCTATACAAAGTTCTGAAAGGAGTGGAGGAGTGTATCGGTGTGTGTAGAGGGTTTCGGAAAATTCTAGAAGATTCCACAAAGCCGTAAGAAGTTCTAGAAGTTCAGATAATGCTGGAAAAGGTTCTGGAAAGAGTGGCAGAGTATATCGATGAGCCTAGAAGGTTCGATAAAGCTGTAAAAATTTCTAGAAGGTTTCTTAAAGTTGTAGAAAGTTCTGATAGGCGTGGAGGAGTGTGTCGGTGTGTCTAGAAGGTCCCGGAAAATTCTAGAAGGTTCCATAAAGCTGTAGGAAGTTCTAGACGGTTCGATTGGAATGTACAAAGTTATGGAAGGAGTGGCGGAGTATGTCGGTGATTCTAGAAGTTTCCGGAAAGTACTAGAAGGTTTGATAAAGCTGTAGAAAGTTCTATAAGCGGTGAAGGAGTATGTTGGTGTGTGTAGAAGGTTCCGGAAATTTTTTGAAGATTCCTCAAAGCTGTAGGAAGTTCTAGAAGGTTCGATAAAGCTGTACAAAGTTCTGGAAGGAGTGGCGGAGTAAGTCGGTGAGTCTAGAAGGTCCGTAAAGTTCTAGAAGGTTCGATAAAGTTGTACAAAGTTCTGAAAGGAATGGTAGAATATGTCGGTGGGTTTAGAAGTTTCCGGAAAATTCTAGAAGGTTCGATAAAACTGTAGAAAGTTCTAGATGGTTCCATAAAGCTGTAGGCGTGGAGGAGTGTGTCGGTGTGTCTAGAAGGTCCCGAAAAATTCTAGAAGGTTCCATAAAGCTGTAAGAAGTTCTAGAAGGTTCGATAGGGCTGTAGAAAGTTCTTAAAGGAGTGGCGGAGTATGTCGGTGAATATAGAAGGTTCCGAAAAGATCTAAAAGGATCGATATAGTTATAGAAAATTTTGGAAGGAGTGGCGGAGTATGTCGTTGTGTCTTGAAGTTTCTGAAAAGTTCTACAAGGTTCGATAAAGCTGTAGAAAGTTCTAGAAGGAGTGGCGGAGTATATCGGTGAGTCCAGAAAGTTCCAGAAAATTCCAGAGGATTCGATAAAGTTTCATAAGGTTCGATAAAACTGCAAAAAGTTCTGAAAGGAGTGGCGGAATATGTCGGTGGATTTAGAAGGTTCCGGAATGTTCCGCAAGATTCTGTAAAGTTGTACAAAGTCCTGGAAGGAGTGGCGTGAGTATGTCGGTGAGTCTAGAAGTTTCCAAAAAGTTCTACAAGGTTCGAAAAAACATTCCAGAACACTCTCGAATGTTTTCCTGGGCGAAGCCGGGTAACCCAGCTAGTCTGTTTATAAGACAAAGGTCTACTAAAAACTCATTGTTTGCGAAACTCTACCTCCCTTCTCCGATTTTTATACCAAAATTAACTCAAAAAATTGCCTCTAAAAATCATGAAAAAACTATTTTTTTATAGCCTTTATTTCACAATTTTTAAAAATAGCACATATCCGTTTTAGATATTTGCTAAGCCTTTTGGTTAAAATTATTCAGTGTTAGCTTCAAATTTTAGCTTCAAATCCTAAGTTAAGTTTTGAATAAAAATACCCCACAGCCGTTACTCTTGGTAAGGATCGTCGGACGACCGAAACTGACGAGGTAGCTTTAGATTAGCACGAATGGAAACGGAAGCGTGTAGGCACTAATAATCCGACTAGTTCCGGGCTCTTCCACTCTTGTGTGGTATTCACATTTTAAAAAACCCTTAATTTTAATACACCAGCTACTTTATTTACTGAAACGTGCAACATTAAAGTTTTCTCTTTGCAACTCAAAAATTATCATTCAGGGACCCATTTTACTGCCGAAAAAACATCAGAATCCTTAATTTATATTCGCCCTAAACACTCTCCAGAATAAATTATATTAATATTTCGGAAGCAACACTGAAAAGTTAGATAAAATTTGAGTTTATGTGGATGTCATTAAATAAAGGTTTATCATGCAGATTATGGCAGAAGTGTCATAAGCTAATTTGAACTTGGTATTCATAACGACGAACGGCGACCATTACAAACAGAGAATTCTGGAAGCTGACAATGATCTTACATGCAAAAAATAAAATATTTACGACTCCCTCGTTATAAAACACTTTAAAACTAATTACTTACTCCTCGCGAATCTAATTTAATTGTTTCTTCTTTGTTTTTTTTTTAATACAGCTGCCAGGATGCTCATAAATCGTTTATTCTTTTCCGGATAAAAATATATTACTCAACAAAAAGGCCTGTGCGATAAAATCTTAAGTTGTGTATGAAGTGCGCAAATGTTAGCGAAAACTGTCATCAAGTAAATATCTTGGATTCTGCGAAGAAACAGGTGAGATTCATTATTCTAATGGATCGAGAATTGCGGAGATCTGTCGGAATATATTAATTAATCTGACAAATTTTGAGAAGCAATTAGGAAGAGGGAAAATGTCGGATTACGTTTTAACAAATATCAATTTTAGCACCTCCTAAAGTGTTAAAGTAAGCGCTCAATTTGTTGATAGATCGCTTCGCATCCATCTCGGCGCGAGGCGTTCCGTCTTATAATTTGTTTTACTCGACACCACCGCTCACAACTTACAACTCTACTTTTAGGCATATTGAGGCCTAATTTATGTTCACATGTTCACGTCGTTTTTTTTTCCTCTACGTATGTTGTGTAACTTTTTCTCCACACATGGTGTAATAGGAAGTAACCAACAGAATTTTACTAGCAATTTCTGAGCTCATTTGGAGTAATAAATATTATGTTGTTTATGTTTTTTTTTTAATATGAATACCGCACAAGAGTCCCAGTGAGACTATGACATCCCCGATTGGGGTATGTTGTGAGGCTGAAGGTAGTGGGGAGGGGAAGGAGATGGGGAAGAGGAAGGTGAGGAAGTACCTGGCTATTCAGATCTGGTCACTAAACACGGGTAAAAGCCATTTTAAGCAACGTTTCAATTCTGAATGGTGGTCTTACACCAGGGCGATACTGAGAGTATCTTCCACTCTGGAACGTGCCGCAAATATTCTATAGATATATTATTTTAAACGAATTAATTGTGATATAACACAAATTAATCAAATAAAATTTATTTGCCACGCCGGGATCCGATCCCGCGACCTTATACTTAGCGCAGGAATCACAGTAAAAGACTTTTCAGATACGTCGTGTTACATACTGTAATTGCACAACATTTATTATGTCACCAGCCCACACCCGTGAAAATTCAAGGCTTATCATAATTTTTAAATGGACGCACAATCTGTTCCAATTTTGAAAATGACAAATAATTTCAAAGCAATCCGAGTTCTAGAGTTCATAGAACCGGAGTTGCGGACAGACCACAACCAAAGTTAGTACTTTTGTTGAGGTTAAAATTTTATGGAATGCCGCACAAGAAGTTCAATTGTCTTAGTAATGATTTTAGTAATTTTGTGACGGGAATATTAGGTAGAGAGTGCTGCGATTATTACGGATACTCTCACGAAAGTGATGACAGTACCTAACACTGTGGAACGAGGTGCAAAGTAAAAATATACTTTGAATTATTTAAATTGTATGGGTACTATCGCATAAAAAAGAAACGTCTTTTTATTTACTCATGTAGGTTTTAAACCCGTTGCTTTGTTGCTGCATCAGCGAGGATATTATTATAAGTAGATAATGTAAATACAAGACGAAACAATCATTAAAACGAGTAAAAGGGACAATATAACAACTTATTTGGTAGTGTCAGGACGAAATCACAAAGAATTGAATTTCACGTAATAATTTTTGCTACTGTCAAAACGACAATCGGATGGAATTACTCATGAACAAATTATACATTAAACATGAAAATAATTATTACACTTAGCGGAATTATTCAAGACGACAAACAACCTATTTAATAGGTTTCAATTTTGAGAGTTCAAGTATGTTAAATAAGTTTCGTATTTAAAAAAAATAAGGGAAGTTTCTTTTACGTTTGTAATTCCAATGGGTGTAATTTAAGTTTGTGTAATTCTTTTCGTATGAAATTACGTCCAAGTGAAATTCCGTTCATGTGTAATAGGCAACTTGCATTACATTTTTTTAAATTTTTTCCGGTTTAGGCAAATATTCTAAAACATTCCGTATTTTTTTTAATCGTATTTTTGAAACCTCGGCGATTTTTTGAAAATTTCAATCCGAAAAATCAGACCATTTTTTATAAACCGGAAAGACGGGACATAATTTTATGGGTGCGAAAAAACGATAATTGCTAATTACATAGCCGAAAATCATTTTAAATAAATAACGTTTTCCACACGAATGGCACAGGAGAATGACGAGGCATACCAAAAACATTACATCTCATAAATATTTTTTTCCTTGATCATGAATCATTATAATACTCAACGTCTATATTTGACTAAATTCAATGTAATATACTTAAAATCAGCGCCATTACCATTAAGGTAGGCGTCCATCTGTCCGCGCCGGCCGCAACGCACGCACGGCACGCAACGGATTTTTTCTATATCTTTACACGAATTAGTACAGCACTGCGTCCACTATCGGCAAATACCGGCGGTTGGTACGGGCAACGGATTTAGATATAGAAAAATCTGTTGCGTGCCGTGGGTGCGTTACGGCCGGCGCGGACAGATGGACGTTCACCTTTACACCTCTAAAACAGGTACAGAAGGCATAAATTGTACGGGGTTCTCTTCATAACATCTGTCAAAACGTCAAACCAAATGATAAGTTCGCAGAGAACAAACAATAAATCTAGTGAACGTTAAATGTCAAATTAAAAAATTCGCCTGAAATCGAAGTATTGCCATATAAAAAATAAAAAAATCAGTGTAGAATTAAACTAAATTAATAGAACATTTTCGGAGACGGGACATTTTCAAGTAGTGACGTCACGAGCCCAAATAATGGATTTATTTATTTTTTTTTAAAATGTACATTTATAAAAAAATTTTACTAACATTTTCGTAATCTTAGTAAAAAAATCAATCCACACTATTTTTTCCAAGTCGTTATGAAATCCATGCAAGTGGCCTATTCGTAAAGTATCACTACATGAAATTCACGCCCGTGTAATTTCGTCATGTAATGCTACTTTCTTTAATTTTCCCTTTGAAGACTTTTTTGTACATCGTTTAACCTTTGTATAAATTGAAAATAATCTCCAAAATCGTAGGTCAAATTTTCAAACTGTTTCATGCAACCGTTTGATATTTTAGATCAAAGCCCCAGGCGGAATCACAAAACTTTTTTACTAATACGATAAAAGAACCTGTCACGAGGAAGATGGATGGTGTCTTCGGATTATTTATCATCGAGGATAGAAACACAGACAACCTCCTCTAAAGTGTACTACGCATAAACACAGCTACATTCAAAATATCATACTGTACTCGTACAATGTACTACAGGGTGAAATGAAAAAGATTTTTTTTTTTGAAATTCTAAATTCCAAGTTGATAAAAAGTTGCCTCTGTGGACCCACAAAATATTATACCTTTTATCTATCTTGTTTTATCTTATTCCTTTACAAAACGGTTTCATCCAGTCCCTAGTAAAGTTCACCGGGGCTGTCATTAAATGTTTGCCGGTCTCGTGTAGTTTCGCAACATGGCACCCCAGATATATGAGCCTTCTTCCCATCAATGCGGAACATTGGCACCATAAACGTAATGGTATTTTTACATTATTCTACATCCTTTTCGCATTACCTACATCATTTGATATTTTTCACCCTCAACGAATTGAATGATGTGGAACTTTTATATTTCTGTATGTCAAACCGTGTTTGAATTAGTCTTTCTGGTGCACTTTTACTAAGGACGGGTTATTTCACAGAAATTCAAATGTAACATTGTTATCAAATTTGAGGAATTATTGTGAGAGAGGGATCCTTGTAGGTAAACAAGGTATTTGTTCACAAAATAAAACAGTGATGTTTAGCACTCGCAGCAAAAACCCTCGAACGGTGCACACATCGAAAAATACTAAAGTACGAAACAAAAATTAATCTATTTCCATACATTTTAAGAACAAAACCATTTAATTACCTCCAATAGTTTTTTTTATAACAGTTATTTTAAATGTAATCCATATTTTTCGAAGAACCTGTATTATTAACCCGAAAGTTTGTATGGATGTTTGTTACTCTTTCACGAAAAAACTAATGAATGGATTTTAATGATACTTTACAATAATATAGCTCATACGTTAGAATAACACATAAGCTAAAGTTGAAAGGTACCCGTTAAATACCGATTCTAAGTCCTTTACGGTTTTTGAACAAAATGTGATTATTACATTTTGTTAGAGAGCTGAAACACACCTAGTATCGGATTTTAAAGGGGTCCTTTTAAATGCCAAAAAAATAAAATGGCACTGAATGGCCATTTTATAACTTTTTTACACGTGAATTTCTGTGAAACAATTGGGCTTAAGTGATTTTGACTCGCAAGTTATAATTACTTGAAAAGTCAAGATCTTACTAAGGTTAGCCAATTAATTCTTGTATAATTGGAAAAATTTACATAACTTGCGCAATATGAAAAGTTTCCAGGGAATTTCTCGAAGAAACTAACAAAGTTTGAAAGCAACTGACGAGGCGATAAACATGTAAGTAATTGAAAATTCCTTACGGCGCCATTCAGTTGGAAAGCTGTAGAACTCTTCTCGATTATTCGATTCTGTAATGCAGTTTAACTTCTGCTAAACTATCAGTATAATATGGCTGATCCATCTGAACACCGAATGCGGTTCAACTGCAGCAATCGATCTCCTCACCTTGTACCTCCCATCGCATAAGTTATAATATGCATGTTTATGTTCAGTTTGCTGATAAATAATTCGTGCAGTTCTAACCCACTTCGATAGTTTACCTGGTATCACACTGTTTTGGTGTTACCCAATTATCATTTAATCTGTTTATGGTACGAGGAAATGGCTTTGATCTTTCCCTCGGGAATCATTGGAGATATGCATGTGTGTACATGAGCGTTTTAGAGATTATTGCAGCAAACAGAGCCTGTAAACAAATAAATATAATGCCTTCGCATTTATTTATGTGATATGATTTGTCTGTACTCCACAACACAACTGAGCATTTAGTGCGGCAATGAGACGTAGACATATATTTGAGCACGCATTTGGCGTACCTCCCGTTTGTGCACAGATACCGAAGGGGACTATTATGAAATACAAGTAGAAAACACACAGCATTCTCGCTTGATGACCGGATTTCAAGATTACAATCTTTCAGTTAAGACAGGAGTAATTTCCGTATAAATTTGTAATTGGTGTAAATAACTTTTAAATAAATAACTTAACCCACATTTGACAGTATACATTGATCATAGCTCACCTCAGTATTGCAAATTGGTGTTAATAATATACAGAGTTTAAACAGGGTGGTAAGAGACCATATGTAGAATTACAGGTAGAAGTAAATCAGTTACGTCTCTTAAAACCCTTTATAAAAGTGTGTGTTGACCTTCTTGACATGACAGAACAGAACAATGTTCAATTAAAAAACGATTAGAACGCAGAAATTGACACGACAGCTTTTAAATCGAATATTAAAAGTTGTATTTCGTACAGAAGAGCTTTTATCGCCACATGTGTTCTGAATAATTTGCTCTCTCTGTTCGGTCGAGCGGTGGGAATATCGCCGAAATGTATTTAATAAGTTCCATTCAAACCAACTGACCTGCGACACGTTGCCAGATCCCGTAAAAATGAAAGTCAGCGGTCCTATGGACTTTGGCATCATTCCTGAAACCAAAAGTAATAAACTTATATTAATATTTCACATATTGTTCAAATGCCCCTGCTACAAAATGGCTGACACATACCAAAAGGGCGTAAGCCGAAAATGGTTGGATTTCACGATGGCTAAAGAAGTGCAAAAATTGAGAAATATAACAACCTAAATTAATAACCATAATCTGAAGATACATTTATCACTCTCATTATCATCTTGGCATAATAATTTTCATTGAAGTTGTTTTTGTCTACAAGTTTCGTGACTATTTTTGTTACAACTTAAAGAAATACAAATTACCATAGCTACTTACCAAAACCATCATTTGAATCTGTCGTAGTTTATGAAAAAAATTATTGAAAAATATTGTTTTTTATAAAACCTTCATAAGATTTAAAAAAAGATATTTTTCTAATAAAAATTGAAAAATATTTTGTATTTAATATAGTTTTCTATTTTATTATTATACTTGGTAAAATCTTTGGATAAGCGATTCAAATGTTGTTTGATGATTATTTAAATTTGTTTTTTTTAATGCCATGCCGATGTCATGAAAATAGTGCGTTGTAGTAGGTAAAAATCCAACAAAATATAAAAAGAAATAATATAATATAATAATATAATAACCTCAAAATCGAAATCATAATTGATTTATTTAGGTAAGGGGTTGTCCATTAATCACGTGAGGCTCGAAAGGGGGGGGGGGGGGTCTGAAAAAAACACGAAATATCACCAGGGGGGGGGGGGTATAATGAGATATGACGTGTATTTATTTTTCGTGATAATATTCTGAAAATTTCAAAATACTTTGTACTAAAAAAATTCACGTGATTTTGGGGGGGGGGGGGTTAAAAAGTTGCTAAAAAACATCACGTGATTAATGGACGACCCCTAAGGAGGCTGCTCTCGACCCATCACCTTGCACCGCAGTGGGAGCGATGGACACATTGACCCCCAGATTCCTACCCGCCCGTCATAAATGTTTTCTTCCCAGAACTTCTTCTCCCTCCTTTCACCATATAGACTCCACATAGCGTACCCAAGATGACAAAAGGAGGATTTTTTTCCTTACGGCCTCTTGTAATATCAGCTTCTTGTAATATATTTTAACTAAACTATCATTATATAATTATTTGGTCAATCATAAAAGAAGAAAAAATCGTACGAAAAGAAAAACACATATTGTTATCATTGTTATTTCGCCGTCTTGAAAAGTTTTGTTTTGCTACTTACGCCCTTTTGGCTTGGCAATGTCGACATATTAAACTTCCATGCAGGTACTTAGTTCACTACACGTTACCGTAATACGGTTCCGTTTTATGTGTTCATAAATATGAATATTTGCAGTCAAACATTTCGCTAGTCTACAACCGTAATAACGGATATTAGGTCATCAGTTCTTTCACGTTAACCATAGCTTTATGAATTTTTAAGAAAATTTTTCGTTCTCTACATTTTAAAAAGCTTTCATTATTTTTCTCCGTCCTGTTTTTAATGCAACATGCATTTTAACTTAACTCTTTATTAAAAATCCTTAAATGCTTATCTATTTTAATTTTCTATTGGGTAGATAATCTAAAAATTTGAAACTTACTTTTTATAGTTGATGATTTTTATTTTTGACATATATTTATTTTTTAAAAAGATTATGACTGCAAATTTTTATATTTTTTGAACTTTTCCATGAAAATAACATCACTATTTAAATAAAACCTAGTCCGCCTCAGCACAGAAACCCCTAATTAAGAGGAACAATAAAAAATATATATCTCATCCTTATAATTTGTTTTTAATATTGTTATCAGTGGCTGAAGATGTATTTTTTCTTAGCACGTCATCTCCAACGTTTCTTTAACTATATCAAAAAGTCTCATGAATAAATAATATCGTATTACAAATTAGTTTCTTCAAGGTGCCGCAGAATAATTTGCCTTCCGTCGACGAATTACTTTGAACGCTCTTACTTTTTTTTAAGAGTTGTTACAAAAACAGTTCCTGGGTTAAATATCATGATTTTAATTGTATCTTTCATTTATATCAGGAACATAAAACACGAACAGAAAATTACCAGTTCCATTCGAACTACACCTACATAGTAAAATAAATATTATTGTGAACAGATTTTTTCACAATTTGACATTTTTCTTTCATTAAACCAAGGATGGTTAAAACATACTAAATTTCATATTTCTTTAGCCAATGGAAACATTTTTTTAATTTTCGTTTTATTGGTTTTTGATTTACTTCATAAATAAATTGAAAAAGATGTCTACACTTGTTAGATTTTTTTCTTGCTATTATATGACTATTATTAAGTCATGTTAATAAAGGTAAAATAATTTAGTAGCCATGTCTAATCGCACATTAGTTTTTTTTTATACGATTCTTACCGCACGTAAATTTAATATATACAGGGTGTCCGGGAGTAAAGTGCATTAACTTCGGGAGGTGATTCTATATGATAGTACAAGTAAAAAATATACACAACTTTTTTCGAAATTCCAAATTTTAGGGGTTGTTTTGAGGTAAAAATATAAAATTAGTCCGGCGTGTGCGGCCAGATTTATTATTTTCCGCTGTTACGATACGGGCCAATCACAATCGAGTCGGGCGCCCGGCAGGCTCTTAGCAAGTAAGATCGTACCTCACACTAAGGATTTTTAGTAGGTACGTCTTTATGTTTGGGAAAAAAAATGTTGGAATTTCGGAAAAAGTTGTCAATCTTTTTTACTCCTACCATCATGTAGAATCACCTCCCGAAGTAAATTCACTTTACCCCCGGACACCCTGTATATTTAATTAAATGGAGACAATATTAGCTAAACTCAATCGAAAATCTGGAGACAGAGAAACCAGAAAAAGATATTCCCTCCACTGGGACTCGAACCCAGGACCCTTTGCTTACATAGCAAGTGCTCTATCAACTGAGCTACCGAACCTATATCCAATTCGGTCACTTTTAACTGTTTCATACTTCGACTATAAATTGAGTTTTTTTGAAAAAAAAAACAGTGGGATTAACATAGAAACTACGTAACCCAGAAGAATTGGTAAGATTCTAACGAGGGCCGCGTTACACCAGAATTTGAATTAATCTTTTGTGTAGGTGCATTGTCAAACCAAAATATCGTTGTTTTTTCCGTTGATAATAACCAGATTTCTATTTCAGATTCAATCTGTGTTTTGATCATACTTACTCTTTAAATAATTGAAGATTTAGTACTTAGCTCAAGACCGTTTCCAAAATCATTCTGAAAACTTTGCTGATTATTGCAAGTAACGATTTTGCTGAATGGTGACATTACAAAAAATTGTTCATCGTACCAAGTAACACGAAGACCTCCTTACTAAGAATCCATGCGAAACAACAACAAAAATTACAAAAATTCCGACATAAAGGTCTAAATATTCTATTGTAAAAACCCCGTTTCGCTCCACTTTTGTATTTCCCTACATAAATTTGGTCGCTGTGCCTACGCTCAATAAATATCATTCAGCATTGTTTTATTTATGCTAAGCGAGGGATATTCGTTCATATAACATTCCGGAATACATTATTTATATTAAAGGAACAAACCTAATGAAATTTCGTAGCCCGTGTCACGGATTGCCTGGCGCGCCATCATGGAATTCCTGTAGTTGTGCGCCGGGCCAATATGCTGGAAAATAAATTATTTTCATCATTAGCAAACTTATTAATATGTATATTCTCAAAATAATGAGAGGGTAGTCTTTCTTTGAGTGATTAATGCGAAAGAATTCCGATTGCCCGTAGCCATTTTGGCTATTGTCATCTTAAGCGACGATGTGACGTTGAAGGAATTGTGAAGGGTATAAGACCTAGTGGAGGAACGGGAAGTAGGTACCTACTTGACTCTTCAGTTTGATCAATAAACAAGGCATTGTTCATTTTTAACATCTCATCTGTGGCTCGCCCGCCGGTGGGTACAAAAATCAATTAACATTTTTTTTAATGCAATTTTAACCCTTATATAAAAGGAAACTGTATGAAGTACAAGATCAGAATCGCTGGCACCAACATCTTTCTTGACGTAACACTTCATTTGATTAATCTTGCTCCTCGGAATGCTTTCAAATGAATGCTCTAAAAAATTAGTGAGTCACTTTTAGCAGCTGTCACTGGCGAAAATAACAATATTTTACGTTTTCAAAGGAGTATCAAAATCATTATTTCTTTGAAAACTCTTTTGAACTGTTTTTTTCATGTAAGGTGTCTGTTCAGGTTTGTGTAGAAATAATAAAATAATTGAAGAAGAAGATAACAACAATAATCTAAACGAATATATGAAAGAGAACAAGACACAGAAAAAGACAATGGTCGCAATTGTGACTCGAACCCAGACCTCTCGTCTAACCGGGACGTGCGCGTTCCACCCAAATGTTAGGATTTATACTACGAACATCAAAACTATTTTATTATCTCGATACATTTATTTTGCTATATTATACCTATGTTCGTCCGCACCTAGAACACGCCTCACAACTTTGGAATCCAAGATACATAACATGTGTCCATAGAATAGAACGTATTCAGGAAAAATTTCTCTCCTACATAAATTTTCGATCGTTTTATGCATTCCAATCAAATGAAGATATCCGTCGATTCTTTAAAATCCCGAAATTAAATTGTAGGAGAATTATTTCTTATCAATTGTTATTGTATAGAATCCTAAATAATGCGATATCTTCCCCGTATCTTTTACAAAAAATAGATATTAGAGTTCCTGGTCGCAATGGCAAAAATGTATCCCTTTTTTATAACAGCCGCTTCAACACCAACTACTTACAAAATTAATTCATACATCGAGCCTGCCACTATCATAACACACACCTCACATATACAGACATCTTCAATATAACTTTCAACAAATTCAAAGCAACACTATTAGATAAATGTAATGCATCACAACACACCACTTAACATCCATATTTATATATAGATATTTATTGTATTATTGATCAGAGTTCTTTTCCTAATTTACAATATATTTACATACATATTCCCTAATTACATACGTATCATCCTTATACTTCTATAAGATCATAATTTTACCCTTTATTGTGTTTTTCTATATTCTTATCATGCATATTTAAGTATTTAGCTTCTCTTAACTATTTTTTTCTTACTTTTTCTTTATGTTTTTCTTGCCTAAACTAAAAAAAAAAAATTATCAGCGAAAACATGTTTTTAGGCTTACTGTTTTATTTTACCACTCTTTTTTTATGTATCTTTGTGAAACTGTTAGTTTTTCAAATAAAGATATTATTTTTTTATTATTTTATATTTTAACCAATTTCGCTATTGCCACCTTCTGTCAAATCTTCTTTTTTGTCAATCTCATATTTCTAATTTTAAGAATTAACAATTTTATCTTCAACTTATTATTGTCCCATACTACGGGCAACTACCCTTTTTATTGGAAACAATCATTCTAAGAATTGGTTTGTAACCTTGATAGCGTCTCGGATAAATGTATCCGAATTTATTCATATGGAGCTATTGACTTTTTATAAAAGTCTAAATTAATATTAAATTAATAAACAATCTCTCTTTTTATAACTTTTGAAGGTTATTCCCATCAATGAAAAAAATACACGTTCGAAATGTATGAAAGCAAAGAAAATAAATTATTATAATGAAATTAAAAAATTGTGTGTAACCAATATAAATAAATTAATATTATGTTGTACCAAAAATTGATGTCATGATAAGTTTCTTAGGACAGGCATTGCCTAGTTAGAAACAAGAGGTTGACTGGGTCGTAATGTATTCACGCCTGTGTTGCAACTCATCCTCGACGTACGTTGTACTTGTCATATTATATTCTATCATTGTGCATATATCGAATTGGATGTCCACGCTTACTTAATTGGCTTGGTATTTCTATATCAAATATATACAATAAATAAATGCATCTCTGTGAAAAGATACTGTGTTAAACTCTGGTTGCGCTGTACGATTACATAACGAATATCTGCCATTCTAGAATGCAGTAAAATTTTAAACTAAGTTAATTTAATTCATAAAAATCATAAAGTGAATTTTTCCGACCCTGGTGGAGGATTATTTTATGATTTGAGGCAAAGTTGACTCCTTTAGTTTGGCCGTACTAACATAACTGACCTAGCATAGCCTAAAAACTCTCATGTTGAAAATCTATTACCTAGGCGCTCCGGTTTTCTTTTCGGAGTATTTTTCATATTTTTAAAAGAAATCTTTCGTTCTCTCTGGAATACTCCATTAATTTTCTATGAAATGCTAGACCCACGAGACAAATCCTAAATTATTAATGAATTTCTCTATCTTCTAGAAGCTTTTATCCTGCATCACGGTTATTTCACAAAATCTAAAGACGGTTTTAATCTCAAGCTTTGGAAAATCTGAATTATATTTTACGCTTTTTGTTTAAAGTATTTATGTTTGTGATATTTACGAAATTTGTTTTTTTTTAATCCTTGGATTATAATGAGAATAACAAGTTTTTTTTATCCACGGGGTTAGTGGAAAGTTTATTTCGATTAAATAAACTTTCCAGTAGTAGTAGCGTAATTTATATTCAATAAATATTGAATAATGCTCGCGTTATAAAGATCAAACGTCTGCTTTCGCTAATCAAATTGATTCACCATTGTTTTCAAAGAAATGCTTCAATGCAAACTCTTATCACCAACGTGGCTGATTTTTTTTTTCACTCAAAGGTATTGGTTAATTAGGACGAAGATTGTTGTCGTAAGCTTTGTGTAAAGTTTAAATTAACTTGGCATTCGCTGAATTTTTATTTGTGAAAGCCGCCTTCAGTACTATTGTATGGAGAGATTAAAAGGCGAGATCAAATAAATCTCTAAGTCATGTTGATGACGTTCCAGGAATACACATATCACTGCTTAAATAATCATATTCATTCTGCCGCGACATATTTCAACGAAAAGTATTTACGAGGCGATATTTGAACGTGATTAAAGTGAGGATTACGATCCTGTGTGGCGTTTTACTATTATTTCACTCTGTCCTCCTAGTTCTGCGCAGTAATAGCGTTAAGGCTGAGTTAGGCTGGGTTTAGGTTTGGTTAAATTAGGTGACGTTAGATAAGGTTATAGCAACTTAAAAAACAGAACAATTTTGAGAGCTAGGGTAGGTTGGGTTAGCGGTGAAAGGATTGGATAGGTTAGGTTGGGTTAGGTTTGGTTTAATTATGTGACGTTAGATAGGATTAAGGCAACTTGAAACATACTAATTTTGAGACTTGGTGTAAGAACATGGCTAATCAGATCTTTTTTTTCCTTTTACATTTTCAATTGTTATTTCAAACGCCGCGCGCCGTGCTAGGGTAGTCCCTGAGATTTGGCAGATTTTCTGGATTTTACAAAGTGAATTTATTCAAATGATTGATTATAATAATGATTATGTTACGCAGTTTACTTTGATTTATAAATATTTTTTATGAAAATTAATATGGAATGTGAGACATGTATCAAGGGTGTAAGTGTTAGATCAGTATCTGCCAAACGTTTTTTACCTCACCGGTGAATGGGATTTGAGTCGCGACCCTCCAATAAAACTGCCTTAATAAAGTAAACCTACTTTATTAAAATGATTTAAAGAAATGGTGTAGATAAGAAAAAATTTATTATTTTATCAAAATATATGAACATAAGTGAAAACAGTTTTATTAGTGAGAAGGATGCTA
The DNA here is from genome assembly GCA_917880885.1 of Limnephilus marmoratus. Lineage (NCBI taxonomy): Eukaryota > Metazoa > Arthropoda > Insecta > Trichoptera > Limnephilidae > Limnephilus > Limnephilus marmoratus. Next base: position 54,538,185 of record OU862906.1, on the reverse strand, counting down.
TTGATTTGTGAGAAGAATTTTGTCAAAACGCGGCTCTTGCAAAATTAGACATAAAACACTCCTCATCTACCATCTGTGACCGCTCTCATTTTTTGGATTACATTTCCACGAGCGCTGAAAAATCAAATTCGCAAAGTTATGACGATCCAAACGTCAGCAAAGATTTAATTGCTCTAGATCAGGGGTTCCCAACCGGTGGATCTTAAATGTGGTCCACGAAACATTTATTAATTTACTACAAAAACCGAATCGAAAGGTATCCAAAAGCTGATTCGTAACCCTTTTGGTATTAGTGTTGAAGAGGTAGCTGAAGAAGCCGAAGGGAGCACATTGAATTGCGATATGATATTAATTGCAAGGACGCGTTTAATTACGTAACTTATTTAACCATTTTTTATATATTTTTTCATCACTTTTTAAATGAGGTGTTGGGTTGAGTTCATTCTGAGATGTCCGGTCACCAAATTAATCGGCGCGGCACAGAATGGGTGTGCTTGCCCATTTACTGAACGCACACTCACGCAACGCGCACTCACTCAATGCACATTCACTCAGCACGCACTTCAACGCACACTCACTCAGAGCATACTCACTCAACGCACACTCACTCAGCGCGCACTCACTCAACGCATACTCACTCAACGCACACTCTCGACGCACACTCACTTCGCTACGTCTATACCAGCATCGCGTTACCACTGTGTACGAACGTAACAAATATTTATTTAAATTTATTTAAAGTTGATGAAATTTTAAATGAATGGGAATCGTCTGAGGCATCTTCATTTGCGGCGCACAGTAATATGTCGCGGCACACAGTTTGGCAGACAACGGATCAGAATATAGAATGCATGTGTATTATAACTGAAAAATATTGCAGATGCTTTCCTTTCTCTTTGGCTTAGAACACTCTTGAAGGGTGAAAGCCAGAAATAATTGATTAAAAAATCTCAGCGTTATTTCTGTTTTGAAAGTATGGAGTTGGATTTCGGTTTTTAAGTTTTCAGGGAGAATGTTGAAGATCTGTACTCACCATGAACGGGGTATGGTGTCCAAGAGCCAGTAGTCGCAGGCCGAGTCCGTGCAGGATGTTAACCATCCCCGCCACTCCAGCGTACTTTCCGAAAGCTACCACCCTGTTCCCCTTCTCATCCACCAGCTTCTCGTAGTCTATCAGTCGGATATTCTGAAACACAATTATATTAACACATTTCCATTCCTGCAATCAACTACTAGTATATTCACTGCTAGCCACACTCATGCAACTAATGGCCGTTTTACACCATCTCTTTTTCAGCCCGATTCCAATTAGAGACTAAAGTCAACATTTTTCGCTTTACGCGATCGCTATTTTCATCTCTATTTTCATATCTACGATTTCAGTCGGTATCACAGCAAACAGCATGGTTTATGTGTTGTTTGCAGTGATGACAATAGAGAACTCCAGTCCAATTTTTTTTTTTTTTTTATGAATAATGACCTTCTTACTTAAATAACTGCATCTTATTTTTATTTTTAGAATTAGTTTTAATAGTTAAAATAATTGTCAAAGTTTTAATTTTTCAAGACCCCCCGAAAACCACCGTATGTATGGTGAATCGTGTGACGTCATCACTCCTGAAAAATTAGTATAGGATCGGGCAATCAGCTGATCTACTGCCGCCATTTTGAATTCCGTTGTTCGAAGTATTCTCCCTAGAAATAGAATTACTTTTTTTTTGCAGTAGTTTTTGAATATTTTCAATAATAGAGATAAACTAATAAGAGATACCTTTATTTTTGAAATATTATTTAGGCCTAAATAATGTTTCAATAAACACAACAACTAAATCTCCATATACAGTATGTAAATAAACGAATAAATTAATACAATGGCTTGTGTCATATCAAACATTCCCATACAATGACTTTACGGTGACGTCACGACACGTCGAACAGTGACGTCACCTTGACGGCGTATTTTTACGACCCGATTAAAAATGGACTTTTTAATAATTTTTTAAAAACTCTGCGTTTAATATTATTAAATAAAACTTATATATTCAGAATCAGCGTTTATTAGTCTATATTCTATATGAAAAAAAATTTTTCAAAGCCAGAATATTTTTCACCGGAGTTCCTTATTGAAATCGTAGATATGAAAATTGAGATGAAAATAGCGATCGCGCTAAGCGTGAAATGTTGACTTAATCTCTAATCGAATCGGGCTGAAAAAAATGATGGTGTAAAACGCCATTAGGGTCACTTGGTATCTTTTTACTAGGATTTTTATATTCAAACGCTATCGATATTATCATGACTGATTATTATGATAATCATCGCAAACAAATACAAAAATTTATATAAAAGGGTTTAATATAAAAGGGTTTTTAATATAAAACAAGCATTTCTATGGCGCACACTTGAGGCTTGGAAAAGAAGATTACAGAAGATGGTTTAAAAGGGAAATATGTAAATAATAATGTTATAGGAAGCACCATAATATAAAAAAATAGCCTTTATTTTCGTTATATGTTTTTGGGGTGTTGTGATGTAGATGTGTACATCTACCGGATCTGCCGGATCTGCCCTGATGATGGACACTGCAACGATGTCCGAAACGTTGGCTAAAGAAGGAGGTAGCGCAACACGGCACAACACCCCAAAAACATATAACGAAAATGCTTCTGGCCGTGAAAATCTTAAAACTTAAATAGCCTTTAGTTGGTGGATGTAAGCGAGTGTTGTGAAAATATTGAATAAAGCGCGACTTATTTAAAATGTAGCAAAAATCTCTCGACAAATGTCACTAAGAGCTTCAAACCTTAAAGTGTGCAAGAGAAGTATATTAAAATATATGTCGCTAGAAATACGGAATGCGGGGTCTTAACTATATGCCGGTAAGAATAAGCATACCATGGTACTTATTTTTTAACGCCCTTTTTCAGGGCTTTCACATAAGTATGAAATTTACAAATTACACTATGATTACATTATATATAAATACTATATATTTCTTTAACGAAGAAATATTATATTTATTTTGAACGAAATATATAGTATTTATTGTATATAACTGAACTGCCTCAGTAACAGAATTTTGTATTTGTTTAAAGATAAATTGAGGATGTCCACTGACTTGGTATAATTATTTCCCTCCATTCTGGGCAAAGAGGAATACATATGGTAGTTAGTTCCAGAATTTCCGCACTAAAATAAATCCTGACTTCTGTCGTGGAATCCGAATGCTTATCAATTCAAGCAATACCGGACTATCAACTAAATTATTTAGAATTTTATGCTTACTTTCAATCTGCTCTTGAATGAAAAATGATATATCCGGGAAGCTTTCTTACACAATTAAACGGGAGATGAAGAAACATGTATAGGCTTAAAAATATTTTTTAATGTTGGCGAGTAAGTGAGCGCAACTTACCCAAAACACAAATATAAATTAACTGAAAAACAGATGAACTTGCCCTCAAAACTAAAAAAAAACTAACTAACTAACCATCTCTGCCTACCCCGCAAACCAGCCAAGACCACCAAACAACTCGGTCTTGGCACACACTCCTTTCCTCGTTCACATTCATACAACGTCTCATACATGTTCTTCAATTATTCTGACTCTTGACTTGGCCTGATTCAAGAATTTGATTCACTTGGTCATGTCATGTCTTTCTCGAAACTAACAGCTCATATTTTACCAAAATTGTTATAGACACAATTTACATTCTGACATTCAAATATTAGTTGTAACAACACAATAGCACCCGTCGGTAACAGAGGTGAAACAAATAAGAAAACTATAAGAAAAGGTAATTTACTTGTCTTATTTTTATTTTATATATAGGGCTAGGTACGTACGACCCGATTCAAGGCAACCCAAAGTGCAACTTAATTAAAGTAAGAACGCAGGTGAACCATGCACTAGCCGCGCACACTTACCCACCGCGTACGATTACCCCAAGTGAATCTACAATAATATTCTAATTTCGGTTGTCGGTTGTCGGTGTATGGGTACGTGATTTGAAAATGTATTCCTGGGGTCCTAGCACACTGAAATCGTTATCTTTACAATATCGAATCGGCATGGCATAACAACCGACGATTTTGTACCGAACCGATATTGATAGCAATGTAAGGTAATCAAAAAGAAATTGTTATACGCTGGCAACACTTGAGGTACTTTCTATGTAGCTGTCACAATGTCTATGGTATCGGAGTTATAGACCGGGAGCTGGTAAACAAACCTTACGAGTACACGGATGAAACTACTTTGTAGTGATAATGGACACTTAGAAAGCCTTAAAAAAACTGGTGTGCCACTAGTAAAATTCTTTAATGGGATGGTTTAGAATCTAGACTACAGTTATTCGTTGGTTTCATTCGTGTACTCGATGACGTAAAATTTACTAATTTCTATCCGAATTTAACACCGGCTGTGCCAGGCTGCCGGTTGGCAAACCTGCTAATTTTCTCATCTAATAATCGACCTTTATCATATGAAACCATTCACGTTCGTGTACCCGATGACGTAATTTTTTAGAAAAAAAAACGAGTGTGGTTTAGACCACACGACTGAAGTAAAATTTCACTAACTTATGCGGGGTACCCGTTGTATGTAATGTTATATAGGATGGAACCATTACAGTTTAGTTGACCCCGAGGTTACAGTGTTCTTTGCAACGCGTGCCGGGTACCCGTTGTATGTTATATAATACAGGCGCTTGCATTATAATGTAGTTTCCCGGGACTTGCGACGGAAACATTACAGTTTAGTTGACCGCGAGGTTACAGGGGCCTTGCAACGCATGCCGGGTACCCATCCCCATCCCCGAAAAAAAGGCCCCACCGTTCGCCTCACCCGATCACCGTTCGCATAAAATGTATATAATATCCTTTTTCGTAACGCATTCACCAGCTTACCCCCCATGTCGAGCGTGCGTAAAGAAGTTTTACTTCAAAAATCGCTCACTATTTCCATGACTGCGTGGAACCTGCCAAGAGGTGCACCGGCAGGCTTACTAAATGTCCATTATCACTACAAAGTTGTTTCATCTGTGTACTCGATGACGTGGTTTGTGTAGTCAGGCTCCCGGTCTATAATAACTGTCAAAATCATCGTAATCCATTAATGTAATAATATGACAACTAACTAATAATCTTCTCTTTTGAACATTTAAAGATCCATTTACATCGAGATTTTGCTGAGATACCATAATAATATTAAATACACACACTTTAATATATGTTGGAAGTCCGCATGTATTTTTTGACAATAAAAAATGAGTTAATTGGACAATGAGATCATTAGCCATAATACGAGATATATTCGTAAGTACGAAACTGTCAAAGAAAACGTCTGAATTCCGATTTAATTCAATCCTGCAATCTTCGATAATCTGCCTCCGTTCATTAATAAACCAGTAATTATGCAGAAAGAATGTCATTATTAATAAAGTTGTGCAGATATATCGCCAGTTAAACAAAGCACATTAAGATTTACAATCTCGTATCGATAACGAACCGATTGCCCTAGCACGCTTGTACCGTCGATAGGCAGACCGACGTCGAAGGCACATAAATAAGGAATCGACATACGATCTCACATGATGGCAACACTGGGGATCTGTGAATGAATTTTCGTTTCTTAATTTGAAATGTGCTACGTAAAAATGAAAAATACCAATAAATTGACAATTTCGAATTGAAATACGAACTCAAATAAATATTGGCGTTTCGCATGTAGATACTGTTTGAGACTAAACGACATTTTAACAAATTTCGTTTCTCGAAACTGAAAGCAATTAATTGCCTTTTAAATTAATTAACTGAGTCTATGGGTCTCGTATATGATTTCTTTAAATTCTTAGAGTTTTTTAGTTCACCTCTACTTATTAATTAGTCAGTTATTTTGCGTAACAAACGACATTATTTTAAAAAATCTGTACATTGACAGCTTGTCTGTCACTCCGGAAGCCACGGTAAAAACGGCGTCTTTTGTCAACCGACTGTCGGAATCGTATGTTCACTGTGCTCGCAAATATCGCTAACTGACCATAGACAATGGATTTATTACATTTCGTATTAATATTGGGGTTTTATCAATCGACTGTGCTACAGTCGCAGCCAAGAATGCATACGATTTGGCGGGGTTTTGTCAATCGTCGGTCGGAATATCCCTTATCGATTGTTGAGCGTGCTAGCACATATTGATACATGACCATAAATGACGGATTATAACAATATCGTATTGATATAGGATTATATCGATCGACCATGCTAGGACCCCTGGGGTCCTAGCATGGTCGATCGATATAACCCTATATCAATACGATATCGGTAAAATCCGTCCTTTATGGTCGGTTATCAATATGTGCTAGCACGCTCAACAATTGATAAGGGATATTCCGACCAACGATTGACAAAAGCCCGCCAAATCGTATGCATTCTTGGTTGATAAAACCCCAATATTAATACGAAATGTAATAAATCCGTCGTCTATGGTCAGTTAGCGATATTTGCGAGCACAGTGAACATACGATTCCGACAGTCGGTTGACAAAAGACGCCGTTTTTACCGTGGTTTCCGGAGTGACAGATAAGCTGTCAATGTACAGATTTTTTTAAATAATGTCGTTTGTTACGCAAAATAATTGGCGAATTAATGAGTAGAGGTGAACTAAAAAAACTCTCAGAATTTAAAGAAATCATATACGAGACCCATAGACTCAGTTAATTCATGAGGCGATCAATTAATTGCTTTCAAATTCGAGAAACGAAATTTGTTAAAATGTCGTTTAGTCTCAAAAAGTATCTACATGCGAAACGCCAATATTTATTTGAGTTCGAATTTCAATTCTAAATTGTCAATTTATTGGTATTTTTAATTTTTACGCAGCACATTTCAAATTAAGAAACGAAAATTCATTAAAATATCCCCAGTGTTGCCATCGTGTGAGATCGTATGTCGATTCCTTATTTATTTCCCTTCGACATCGGTCTGCCTATCGATGGCGCAAGCGTGCTAGGGCAATCGGTTCGTTATCGATACGAGATTGTAAATCACGTAAATCACCCTGTCCTTTGTTTGACTGGCGATATACCTACTCAACTTTATTAATAATGACATTCTTTCTGCATAATTACTGGTTTATTAATGAACGGAGGCAGATTATCGAAGATTGCAGGATTGAATTAAATCGGAATTCAGACGTTTTCGTTTGACAGTTTCGTACTTACGAATATATCTCGTATTATGGCTAATGATCTCATTGTCCAATTAACTCCTTTTTATTGTCCAAAAATACATGCGGATTTCCTGCGTACATTAAAGTGTGTGTATTTAATATTATTGTGATATCTCAGCAAAAATCTCGGTGTAAATGAATCTTTAAATGTTCAAAAGAAAAGATTATTAGTTAGTTGTCATATTGTTACATAAATGGATTACGATGTTTTTGACATGTATTATAGACCGGGAGCCTGGCTACACAAACACACGTCATCGAGTACACAGATGAAACTACTTTGTAGTGATAATGGACATTTAGAAAGCCTTAAACAAGCTAGTCTGCCGGTGCACATCTTGGAAGGTTCCACGCAGTCATGGAAATAGTGAGCGATTTTTGAAGTAAAACTTCTTTATGCACGCTCGACATGGGGGGTAGGCTGGTGAATGCGTTACGAAAAAGGATATTATATACATTTTATGCGAACGGTAATCAATGCGAACGGTGGGCGAACGGTTGAGCCTTTGGGGAGATGGGAATGGGGATGGGGATTGGGATGGGGATGGGTACCCGGCACGCGTTGCAAGAACACTGTAACCTTGGGGTCAACTTAACTGTAATGGTTCCATCCTATATAACATTATATACAACGGGTACCCGGCATAAGTCAGTGAAGTTTTACTTCAGTCGTGTGGTCTAAAGCACACTCGTTTTTATTCGAAAAAATTACGTCATCGGGTGCACGAACGGGAATGGTTTCATATGATAAAGGTCGATTAGTAGATGAGAAAATTAGCAGGTCTGCCAACCGGCAGCCTGGCACGTTCGCAGGCAGCCGGTGTTAAGAGCGTTTAACCAGCCAGCGGACGAAAATCCACATTTTGTCGAAAGTTGTTCTTCCGATCGTGCAGGGCGGTTACAATAAGAAAGATTAATTATTCTCTGTACCAGCTTTTTTAAATTATAACTCAATATCGAATTTATTTCAATCCAAATTAGCTTTAATTTATACCTTCATCCAAAAATGCTGAAAGGCGTGATGATAAAACTATTAAAATAGTGTACTTTTTGTAGTTATTTTTTGATTATAAGTATTTATCATTTTTCAATAATGTCTAAATTTAATGAGAATGTTAAAAAAATCTGAAATATATTAGTTTGTAAGTGCGCAAATAAATACACAAATGGACCAATTTTCGTCAAGAAACACATGTACGTACATATTTTTTAATGATTTTATTGAAACTAAAATTAAAATTCTAATACATAACTCTGCTAGATAATGTATTGATTTATTTTACTGCATGATTACATTATTTGAAATGGGTGTGGTATAATACAAAAACTTTTTTGAAAATTTAACAAATCTGCCAACGACCTATGGAATAACCTTATTATACTAAAAATTTTAAAAAAATTCTAAAAATTTATTACATACGAATGCTAGATAAAAGAACAATCTTTCGAAATCCATTTATAATTTTTTGTGGAAAAGAGTCAATACGTCTAAAAACTTTTTTGAAAATGACGTATTTCCGGCTTTCTCTGGTAATGCCCTCTTAAATTGAGATAGAAATTAGTAAATTTTACGTCATCGAGTACACGAATGAAACCAACGAATAACTGTAGTCTAGATTCTAAACCATCCCATTGAAGAATTTCTCTAGTTACATGACTGCGCGGAATCTGCCAAGAGGCGCGGCACACCAGCTTTTTTAAGGCTTACTAAATGTCCATTATCACCTCAAAGTAGTTTCATCCGTGTACTCGTAAGGTTTGTGTACTGGCTCCCGGTCTAAAACTCCGATTCCATAGACATTGTGACAGCTACATAGAAAGTACCTCAAGTGTTGCCAGCGTATAACAATTTCTTTTTGATTACCTTACATTGCTTATGAATATCGGTTCGGTACAAAATCGTCGGTTGTTATGCCATGTCGATTCGATATTGTAAAGATAACGATTTCAGTGTGCTAGGACTCCTGATGCATTAAATTATTCAAGCTCAATGAACTTTTATTTTTCATAATTGTAACTGATAAGTGTAAATCATATTATAAGTAAAAGACAAAAAAAGCAATGAAGCAGATATCAAAATAATTTTATCAATAATTTATCATTTTTTTAAATATTATATATTACTTTTTTATCATCTTTGACGAGATGGCTATCATGTTCATAAGCGGTGCTATATTTTAAGTTCGATAAGATGAAAACTTGTAATTTTTCAGGTTTACTAACATTCGAAAGGGAAATTTCTTGTTTTGGAAGTCAGTGATTCTGAAGCCATTTTTTTTAAACAAATACGTTCAGTTTAACAAATCCAATTAAAATGTCCCGCGATTTTTCACAGGTCTTCGTTGGTAGTATTGTAAAATATTTAATGTAAAAACAATGGAATCAAATAGGTTATATGTTTCGTAAGTTTATAACACACCAAACATATATAATTGGAAATAAAGCATTCGAGTTACGTTTTACGAGTTTTAATTTGCCCTCAATCTTTATGATCCACAAGTTTATTGGAATATTTAACATCTACCGGATTCAATAGTACCTAAGCTTTATCGAGGCAATATATCTTTGCCAACTAAGTAGAAACTAACTAGTGTTGGACAAAACAAAATGTTAATACACTGTACCATGCTAATAATTGCAGCTCGTCAAACAACATCTCAAATGAATTTATACCGGAAAAATAAAATTTATGAAAACTGACATTTGCATCTACTAACTCCATTTTTTACACGTTTGAAAAAACTGTTATCAGCTGGAAACGTCACTTTCTTCGTAAGCTGTGAATATCAGAAATATCAAATTTTCAGTTAAAATATCACAATTATTGTTCAAAAACTTTCAATGATAATGAGAAAAAATGTTTTGAAAAACAGTGTTTTATTTTTTATTGAAAGAATAGATAATACATATCAAAATCAACAAACAAGTCTTGCTAAGCCAATTGAATTGGCTTGTCAACAGGTGCTTATATTTTAGTTACATATAGATTTTTTACATTTAAAATTTACATCTTATATCTACAGATTCAACGTTTATTCATACATATCAATATCAACATATATATTTTTTTCCGATAGCCAATTTTTCACGATATATTTAACCTTATTCATAGAATTACATTGCTTTATAGTGTCAGGTAATAAATTAAATATCTTCGGTATAATGTATTCAAACATTCTCTGTCCGTACTTATTGATAAATTTCGGAACTATTTACCCGTCGTTGCGCGTGAATCTAGTGCTGTATTTATGTTCTAATTTCTCTTTATGCTGCGGGGTAAATATATGTTGAATTATAATTTTGTGCCATAGTATTGCCTTAACTGGTAACATTTTGGCACTCTGAAACAGCAATGGTGTATTATGACTCTATTTGAAAATATTAGGGACGACCAATAATTTTACAATTGCGTTTTGTACACCTTGGACTTGTTTCAGGTTGGTTATAGTAGTATTTCCCCATATTGTTAATCCATATCTTATAATAGATTCTGCCAGTGACATATAAATTATTTTAAGTGTTTCATTTGATATGAAAAAATTTAATGTGTACATTACTATTTCAGGTTTGAATCTTTTAAAGGTTTTTTTATATATTTGTCCCATTTAAAAACACAATCTACTTAACACCAAGATACACGTATTCCGTAACTAATTCTAAGCTTTCACATTTACAATGAATATGCTTGCGAGGAAAGGATAGTAAAAAAGGAATAAAATGAAATGAATGAAGAATGAACGGTACCCATTTAGAAAATGAATGGTATCTATTGAGAAAAATTAAGTGAATGAAAAATGGTACCTATTTATAAACATGAAATGAATGAAGAATGAATGGTACCTAAAAAGAAATATGCTACCTACTTGCTGCGAGCAAAGTTATTTCAGTGTTTAGGTGCCAAACATAAATTCATTTACGTTAAGACTATTCGTATTAATTTTATTATTTTCCGGAACCGCACTAAAAATTTCCGAAGCGATATTGTTCATTTTGCATTTTATCTTAGCACATATTATAATTTCACTCGGGTTTTCAAAACTTCCAACATTTTATGGTATTAATTCAAATATTTAGATTCGTTGTTGAAACACAAAACTAATGTAGAGCGAATGCTACATTATTTCACTTGTTGGGACAGGGCATCCAAGAAAGGAATATAGGTCATGTTCTTTGTTTCGGAGTTGTTGTCTACTGCAGAGTAACATGAGTAAAAAGCATTTCATTCTTGTCTGAAAATATTACTGGCATAATAGAAATTGTGTAGTGAACAGGATATATTCGAACGGATAAACTTTCCAATTATATTAAGGATACTAACCACATGCCAAAATTCTTCAGAACCCGTTTTTTATAAGTAATTACAAAACATATTGTGTCAACCCAAATCATTTTATTGGTTAAAGATAGTCTATTTTCAAACATATTGCGTCGTTCGTAGCTTATTATTAACTTATACGAATAACTCATTAGTATGAAAACTTTCCCAGAGAATTATATTATATTTTCAATACAGCTATTACTTTTTGGTAATCCAGTATAAATAAATGAAAAAACAATACTTCCTCAAATTTTGAAAATATAATTTGTGGTGTCAATTTTAAAATTTTAAAATTAAAACAAATAACTTTGTAAAAACCAATATATAATCAATATTATTCTGTTCAGAAAGCATGTATTTCGTATGTAGACGCCGACGAATTATTTAACGGTTGGTAAAGGTTTGTCCTGGGGAAGCTTAAGAATTGGGGAAACTTATACAATTAGGCAGAAATAACGTTTGACTGATGCTGCAAAAACTCAAATTTTTATATCAGGAAAATTGAAAAGTTTTTTCCGTGTGAAAGTTTTAGGTTAACTCAAATATGTTCAGCTGCCAAATTCGTTAGCTATGATGTTTTGGAATATCAATTTACCTTTAAAAAAACATGGCGCCATGTTGCTTGATGCCAAGGTCAATTAGAATACAAACCTGGGCTGAATTACGAAGTCTTAAAACTCATTGTTAATAGTCTAATTACTTTTTTTTTACTTGATATGCTTGTGACAAAACAACATACATTTCAGCAGTAACAACGAGTATCAACAACAATCGCCGATCAACAAGCATTAACGACAATCGCCGTCATCTACAAAGAGCCGTTGCTCGATGGCACTAACCTGATCACGTGACACGCAGTGTCGAGTTTATTCAATAAGAAATAATATTAAGAATTCTTTTCTGGGAATAATATTTTAAAAATCCGTGTAATGTAAATGGTAACTTATAACTATAAGAATTGACTATGCTTCCCTAAAAAATAGAACCTATAAAAATAGAATAATACCCTAAACAACAGAACAAGTATATCCGGTAGGCGAAAAAAAACTTTAACATGTTGACGTATTTATCAACAAGTTAAGACTAAAATAGTTATGTAAAATTTAAGATGTTGAGGTATTTATCAACATGTTTAGATTACAATAAGCACGTCAACTTTACCAAGTTGATATAATTATCAACATGTTAATGTTTCAATATACAGGTATGTCAACTTTAACATGTTGACGTTTTTATCAAATAACCACTGGAGTGACTAAGGTCAAAATATGGACCGCTTTTATTTTTCTGCGATTGACAGCATTCCAAAATTGGACCACATTTTTTTATCAAAGTTTACGATTTTATAATATTTTTTTATAGATCCTACGAATATGTGGAAATCGACAACAGATTGGTGAATTCATTGGGCAGAAAATGTTCAAAATAATTTATAAAAAATCACTAGCAATCAGAGGAAAAACTTTTAAATCACGCTGTCGCTCGAGTGGTTAAAGTTAAAATAAATATGTCAACTTTAACACGTCGACGTGTTAAGGTTTAAATAAATGTTGTTACCAACATGTTAGGTTTTAAATAAATTTATCAACTTAAACTCAACGTGTTAAAGTTAAAATAAATACCTCAACTTCAACTGAATAATGTATTAATCAACATGTTAATTTAACTAAATTTGTCAAATTTAACATGTTGGCATATTTATCAACATGCTTAGGTTTAAATAAATACGACAACTTGATCATGATAATGATAACATATTTATCAACTTGTTAAGATTTAAATAAATACGTCAACTTTAGCAAGTTGACGTATTTATAGAAGGTTAAAAAAATCACTTTGCGCACGCAGTGATTTATGTTTGACAAAGAAAACATGTTTACGAAAAAATGTTATTGAATGTGTGTTGCGACGTCCTGATTCAACTCGAACGTTTTGCTTTTCGACTTTCTGTTCGTTGCTTAGGTTCGTTGCGTTCCGGTTCCAGTTAAAGATGGTGGCTGTTTTAACCTATCGTGCGCCGCAATAGCCGCAGTCACGATCAAAAAATCATCGCTTTGCGTGTAAGTAGTTATTCTGAGGAACACACTTATGGCAGATTATAATTTACGTACTACTCTTATGAAAAAAAATATTAAAATACTTTATCTGGTAATACGGTACAATTAACAAAGATATCATTTTGCAAAAAACAAGTAAGTTATTTCGAAAAAAGAATCAGCTGACACTCGGCAAATATTTTGCTTTAGCACAGGAAGAGGTAATGGTTCAGAAAGTATTATTTTTTCAAATGTGATCGATCGTTAAAACGTCGAGTTTAAGTAGGTAGGTACCAACTTAACATTTGGTGCGGGGAAAACAGATTCCGAAATACCCCACATAATGGAGTGTCCACTTTTCTCAGCAAAGATTCTCAGCAAATCGGTTTAACTGGTAATAAATCAGTTTAGACATTTTCAAAAATTGACATTTTTAGTTTGAAAATGGTCTTGTAAGCCGGAACAGCTGTAACAAAAATAATAACTCAAATGCTTGCAGAACTTGATAGTAACATTATTAAATTTGATTATACAGCGCGTAGGAAGGCGGCAGCGGGGGGAGCGGGGTATCACTCAACGCGCGAGTGTTGCGGGTTTTTTAGTAGCCATGAGTCAGTGGACGGTTGAGGCGTATTTTACGAACAATTATTCGATCTATGTGGCGAAGCGTTGGCTTTTTTCTCACTTTTGTTTCCGATGATTGAAGGATGGCTTGTCGAACCAATTGATGGTGTGATGAATGCCAACCTTCAACCTACGAGAAGCCTACAAGAATTTTTTTTTTCCTCTAAATATTATGTAGAGAAAATGGTACATTCGGCGACATCTGTCCGAGCAGTTGGGAACTATTACAGAGATCTGCATAGAGACTGGAGCGAGGGAACCCCCATATCATAGTTATCTCGAGAACAAAGGAAGTTTAAATTCTACCAATAAGGGAGTGGATAAGGCGATTAAAAATAATCTGAACCAATCAGAGAAATTGGAGGCGTGTATTGTCCTAGTAGACTTTGATCATTTTGAACGGCCTTGAATAAATTCTCACAGGAACCTAGGTTGAATGAACTGTATTATAAACAATACTAAAGACAAAGAGTTGGAGGATTATTGACCCCGGGTCGTGTTTATATAAGGCGCGATCGGGAACTGGAGACTTTGAGCGCCTCGGATTTTAAATGGAAACAAAAAAATCTTAGACGGGAATGTAAAAAAATAAATAAATGAAAAATCATCAATAAGGGCACGGAAAACGTAACATGGATGGTACCAGGGGACGATTTAAATAAAACTGACCTGGAATGATCACAAAAAACGGGTAGAATCTCGGAAAATTTCACAAACTGAAGATAATAGCCTGGAAAAGGGGGAAAACCCTATTTATATGGAGATGGAACGGTGAAAGGAAGTTATTAGAGCCAAATATCTCAAAAGAAAACTAATTGGAACTACTTAAATTGACTTTAATAGGTACCGGTATAAGGATTACTCTGATCCGACAACACTATTCACGACAAACAGGAGATTGAAAATATTGGATATCAAAGGCCACGGTACATTTTGTTCACTCTACAATTAAATCAAATCACAGGAAAAGATGCTTAACGTAGTCTGACGCAGAAAAATATACGTGAACCGTCGAAGGAATCGCTAACCGTTTAACAAGAGGAAAAAGATTGGCTATCACTTTGTTGATATGACAATATCTAAATAAATTTATAGAACATGATTTCAAGCAATTAAGGGCATCTTTAAGGCGAAACCATGTAAACAAAATTACACAAGCGAGATACAGTATTTACTTTAGAGAAAAAACAATTACTTTTATGGTGTGGGCATTAACAATGAATTACGAGCAAGTACGTGAATTTTTTTAAATAAATACCTGTCAATGAGAAAATTTATGTGATTTTCGACGAGAGAGAGATACTAAACTCATTTGGCTCTAAGATATGAGATAGGAGATTAACAGAGATTGGACAAAAGGTCATATACGGAGGAACCGAATTTAGTTTTTTTTCGATGGAAGTCTGGGTGATCAGGAGTCTTTTCCCTATGAAAGGAGAGCTCTAAAAAGTCTTTAAAACACCATGGTTTGATAAAGGAAAAAAAGTTCCTTGGCAGATCGGAGGAGAGTTCGGATGAAACAACGGGAAGTGCGCGTTCAAGAAAAAACGTAAAAGTACGCGAAGAAGACTAGTAAATTAGTGCTTCTAGTAGAGTTGAAAAATGTCTACAAGTGTTTGCAAAAATAGTAAATTCAGTGTTTTATTTTCCTTTTAAAATTGAGAAATAAAAGTCCGATAAAGTGCTTTAAAATAATACTTCGTGAAAGTTCGGGTGTTTTATAATGAAAGTGTTTAAAGTCAGTAGATAAGAATTAAATAATATTCGGAGTCCTTCGACAACTGGCAAGGTTGCTTAAAACGTCGCGCATGTCGTGAGAATTACCCTGGTAATTAATTAGAGTCTAGAATCAGTTTTATACTTTAAAAATACAGTGGAAAAATAGAGTCAGTTTATACTTATAAAAAATCAGTGATAAAATAGAGAGTGGAGTGTCCGGATAGGATTAATCGTGCAATTTAACGGAGTGTATGATCTTATAATAAATCTAAAAATCAGTGTTTGCAATAGTCTCCGATTCAATAAAATCTAATAATTAATTAATTAATTACAAATTCAATGCGGAAGGAGTTTAATAGAGTGTGTTTGAATTGATTTAAATTTGTTCTATGAAGGTTAAAATAAAGTTATTTAGTCCGAGGTTAAATAAAGAAAATTACAGTCTAATAAGTTTTATTAAATAAAAATTTACGTTTAAGTCGAAAGTTGGAAATTTTATTACGAGATATTAATTATCGTTAGGTGACAAAGCAATAATAATAATTGATCCGAAATCTGGAAAATACTTAGCCGAAGTTTAAATGAATAATCCAAGTGATTAATTTGCTGCTAAACGAAAGTGTTATAAAATAAAGTGGAAGTGGTTCTTTCAGTTCTGTTGTAATTTGAGTGACGAATAATATTTAGTTATTCGTTATAAAAGGATTCTAATTTAATTTGGAAAAATAAATAAAACTTTAACTTTGTCCTTAAGTGGAATAATTCAAGTTTAAAGAAAATCTTTAGTTGTTATGAAAAAAAAAAAAAATTGAGAAAAAAAATAAATAAAACTTAAATATTTTTATAAAGTGGAATATTACAAATTTAAAGAAAATTTAAATTAATAAATTAATTTATTAAAGAGTAAATAAGTATAGTTATATATCAAATAATAAAATAATATTCGAGCGAACGATTATTAAGAATCGATTCTCTTCTTTAGATTGAAATCAAATATGGAAGAAAAGGGGAGGGAGGTAAGGATTGTCGGGGTTAATTAGATAGAATCGTTCTTCTTCAATAATAACGGCAGATATTAAAGGAAAACGTGAGGATTTTTTACATCAGAGATCTATTCAAAGGAGAAAAGAAGGAGATGAATTCCGGATCTTGTAGGATTAAATCGTTAAAAGTGGGAAGTCGAAATAAAAGTGCGATAAGTTACACAGGTAGTCTGGATGCTCTAATAAATTTCTTGCCGATGATAGTAACCCGGTGGAGCTGAAATTAAGACATTAGAGCTTGGTGAGTCCTTACAATATTTAAGCTTTTACAGGTTCCTGTGGGTAATCTGACATTGATGAACGTGATACCAAGTAAGGGTAAATAAATAACTAACCAATTTATTAGCATTCGCATGTCACACCTCCCATTCAGAATGAAATGTTGCTAAACAAATACTTAACACATAATTAGATAGAAACGCATCACTAAATCAATTTTGGTATCTTAGCGTATTTGCAAAATAAATACCTATCGCTTCTTTTCACTAGCACGATTAGGGTATGGTTATATGACCTTCGATAGTGTACCAAAAATTTCGATTAGATTTCAATGCCATCCATTGACACAGTCATCTAAATTCCATTAGCGAATAAACAAAACAAAACTTTAACGTCAGGAACAAGTTTATCGATTATAGCTTGCAACGAAACCTGCGGTCAATATGTGAAGGCGACATTGACGTTAAATTCACTCAATTCTAAACGACTTGATTTTACTAGAGCGATCGCCAATAGGTAGCATTGATTTAGCATGCAAAATTTCGCAATGTAAAGTACCTCGGCTAGCTTCAAACTCAAAGAGAGCTCATCACAATTATTCAGGAGGTCATTGATTCAATGAAAACTTGATTTATCTCATTTTAAATCTTTCTTATAGCAAGTAGGTATCCAAGAACCCATAAATACCCAAAAATCCTAAATACCTAACACACGAGGAGCTAGTGACCTCATTAAAAAACCACTGGTGTTCAAATACTCATACAGTCCTGAATCCTAACTTGTTCTCGAACGTAAGCTTCAAGGAACATGGAAAAAAAAAAAAAAAAAAAAAAAAAAAAAATATGTAAGCGTTTGTGAAGGTCATTTCATGAACATTCTCCAGCCCTAAAGATTCCGAAATTCCTCAGTATTTTAAAATAAATACCAACTATACTTTTGCCACTAATCTCCAATAGTCCTAAATTCTCCAGTATTTTAAAATAAATACCTCTACTTTTCTATTCACAAATGTAATAGGTACTAACAGCGATGAGGGTAGCAAATAATGTAAAATCACGCAATGTCCAGTGTGTTAACTGTAATGTCCTCCGCGTGCAAGGCCGTATCTTCTCCAAGCATAAACGTATAATTAAAGTGTGTTTACCGGAAGTGACCTGCCAGGTAAATATATTTCTGTATCCATTTGTAAATAGTAAAATCAGTTAGAAATTAAGCATTCCTAATAAATTGTACAGCGCCCTTGAGGTGATTTTTCACAAAAACGGCGCTTTATAAATTATCCAATTATTATTATTATTATTATTAAGGCTTCTGTATGTGGGTATGAGCCATCTGGAAATGTAAGTGTCAACCTTTCTCGAACGGAGGGCTTTGATCTTGTGGCGATATTGTCGAGTTGGGGCATGAGGGGAAGAGGAAGGACGTATGCGGACAGTACGCTGACGCGGCATTAAAGCTACAGGTTATTTGCATATCGTAAGTCTTGTCGAACCTGAAAGCAAACATAAGGCTCACGAGGTGCGTTTTATGTCAGCTAGTCAGAGGTGGAGTGTAACGCTGGGTCGGTCACGTGGGAGGAAGGATCTGCCCGTCACAAGCTTACGCCACATTCAACGGATAGAGGCATGATAAGGGAAGACATGAAATACCCCTTCTAGACTCAGTAGAGTTAAATTCAATCCGGAGGCGACGGAAGTCGGAGTGAGACAGAAAAACGGCATGAAGACTTGGTATTCCCCCTGCTGGCGTGAAGGGCCCCTTTCATAGCATGAGACGCTCGTCGAAGAGAGTAAAACTCGGATTTAAGGATAAGCCTAGCAAACGTACTGGGAGAATCCGGGTTTGTAATTGTTGTTCATCGGTTTTCACTTGGTTAGCGGAGGAGCCGACTTTTCAGCAAACATATTATCCCCTCCCCATATACATCCATTCCTGCTCTTTCAACAATTTTTGCGAATACTAACCAATAACACTAACTATGAATACAAACACATTATGTTAGGAGAAGCTGCAGACAAGAACTTCAATTGAGAAAACCGGACTCTCGAGTACGATCATCCTACACCGGTAAGGTAAGGTTTGCTTTCTTGAAATATTTAATTTATTAACCGTTGTTTTATGTTATCGATGTATCCGCGGTGATAGGAAGAATTAAATAAACACACTAAATCCCCACGGAAATCAAATAGACACAAAATTAAAGGCGGGGTTAGTTTATCAAACTCGGTTAAAAGATACTAAAATAATAATAATTAATAAATCGGAAAATTCTCACCCTTTCTCTAAAAGAATCTATGGGTTACCACACGTAATACATTATTTTCTCTACATATGTGTGCATATTAAGTATGCAAACAGATGTAAAATCTAAAACAAAAAAATACACAACGAAGATTATAGAAATAATGTGAACAAAAATCTTAAATCTTGATTACTCTGAGAAAATCGCAGGGATTTAAGAAGATAGGGTAGGTTTAACTAGATTATAAAGTATAGGGGTTTAGAAATCACGAGCCTGAGGTAGAAACAAACCGGAAGGAGGGTTGAGTTAGGCCATCATACCTAGTGGTGTGATCAGTAGGACATAAGGGTAGAATTATGAGCGTGGCTACGAGACAGGAGCTACGAGATTTGAACTACGAGGTAGAAGCTTAGAAAAGTAAATCAGCTAGGTAGGGTTCATCACAATTGGTGTCACAAAGCCAGAGTGTCGGACCATTACAATGGGCACAGAAATTTAGGGTGGGTACAGAAATTTAGAGAAACTCGATCAGTCGGAAATGAACCTCGTCCTGGATCTTCAACGACTGTAACTACTCCTGAAAATGCAGAACTTGTGAGAAGTGAAATTTTACAAAATCCTTTTTTTTCGGTAGAGGTGAAACCGTTAACGCACAACGGTACCGCGCGATGCTGGTCAATTTTTTTTATACCGGAGCTACATCGTCATGTTGGTTACAATAACAGGATCCATTTTAAGCATGATGGGGCCACGGGCGCCACTGCACACACCGCTAGGGACTCAATGACTAAAGTGAGAGAGCTTTTTCCTGGAAAATTAACTAGTTGCTTCGGCGACATAGCCTGATCCCCTAGATTACCTGATCTGACCCCTTGTGACTTTTTCTTGTGGGGATATCTCAAATCTCGCGTATAAGCAATTCGCCATCAACAATAGAGGCCCTACAAGAAAATATCCGACGAGAGATTGCAGCTATCAGTCCAGAACTTTGCAATCGAGTTTTCGTCAACATGAAGGAAAGATTGTAAAAATATTTGCGGCTAGAAGGACGCCATTCGAGTGGAGATATTTTTAAAAACTAAAATCCGCATTATTCTTATGTGAGATAATAAATAAATAACTCTCATTGTATTCATATTTTTATTTTATTTTATTAGAACCGAGGACCCGTCACATAATAAATTTTAGTGACGCACTTCCGTTTCATCCAAATTTCAAATCACTAACGGGCCTAAACAAGTTTCACTTAAAAAAACCTACTTAAATACCTACCTATTTAATTCTGACTAATCAAATATTTAAACCTAATCTTATGGTTTCACAGAAATTACCTTTTCCAAGATGGCATCCAGTAGCGGCATGTTAACTTCCTGCGCCTTGATGGTGTGCGAGAAGAAACAGTAGGTCTTGTTTGGGATGAGCGCGTCCACCGGGGTCTGTTTCACCCCGAAGATGACCGAAGCCTCGCTGATGTCCTCCTGTATTATGGCGCCTGCGTTTATGTATTGCTGCAACGGATTATCGTAAATGTTAATCCGATTGTAAAAATTAAAATAGTTTTCTTTTGGAGTACGAATTAGTAAATAAATATATATTCCAGAATATAGGGAGGTCATTGCGATTCCGTATATGTCATTAATCATAAACACATAAGTGACATACCCATATTGTGAAAAATAATTTATAAAAGGGTAAAACACAATAAATGTTTTCAGCGGAGTCGCGGTTCGGCCTCCATTCGTTTCGGACAGCCTTCGGACAACGTTTCGAACCTTGCGGTTTTGATCGTTGAGTTGGATGCTTAGAATTCATCCTTCCCCCTCCCTATTCCTACCTAAATAACTCGGCTCTTAAAATGTAATTTTTCATTTGTAATTTTTTTTTGGAATCACTACACTTGTATACAATACCTATGTGGAAACCTGTAAATGGTTCAATTATTGTAACTCAATTACTATATGATGTTATTAATGTAAACTGTTGGTATCCCAAATAAAAAAAAAATAAAATAAAAAAAAATAAAATTTATTCTAATTGTTATATAAATTGAAATAATACTTAATATTCAATGATAAATGTTGGCGCCTACGCGTATGTTTTGTTGCAATGTTCTAACACTAATATGTTACATCCCACACCTGTGGGATGTAACATGTAACGTAACCATAAAGCAAGGATCATACTGAGCAGACGCAACGCCACGCAACGTTCCTGTACCGTTCACACTGGCCAGACGTACGTACGCGTCGCTGTGACCACGTGACAAGGGGTCTCTGGTTGTGCGCAGGCGCGTTTGATTTGACACATTTGACATTTATTTTTTAGGTTATGTTTATGTCATTCTCTTAGCAGAAGACAGCTTTGCCATATCTTGAAAGTGAATTTGAAGATGATTTGCTACGATTATTATTGTTAAATCAATTTTCTCGTAAAAAGAAAAAAAGTGAGAAGTATTTGGGTCCACAACATTAACAAACAAAGACAAATGTTTGGAGAGTTCCAGACATTGAAGAGTAAAGGAACTAGAATCTGATGACGGACGATTCTTCATGTACTTCCGTACGAGTAAAGTGGTATTTGAAGAGCTTCACAGCATAATTGAATTATTGAATATGACATAAAAAAAGAAAACACACTTCTTCGAAAGTCAATTGGGACCAGAGAAAGATCTAAAGTTTGATTGACATTCATTATAGGGGTATAATATTGAAAATCATGCCATAAATGGCTGAAATTTCTTCCTAAGTTGCACTGCGTATGCAGAATCTCTATAATCCTGTAATTTGATTTTATAAATAACTTCGTGCCGTCTAAAAGCTTCAATAAACTGTTCGTCATCCATTTTTGAATAATATCTGTCAAAAAAACAACCATAGATATAGCGAAACAACGTTAGATGCTCAGATAACACCAAAAAGATGTAAAATCATCTCGTAGTAGGCGTGACCATACCCCCTCCACCTTCCACATGGCCCACGCCGATCTGGCTGTGGCAGATCAACGTCGCGTAGGGGGCGTCGGTTTGCGTTGCGTGGAGCTAGTCTGATTCTAAAGCACCCGTTTCCATAGAAAATGTGTGGATGGTAAGCAGTCCAGATATGGGAATGGTGACGTCAACCCACGTGGCGTGGCGTTGCGTGGGCTGCTTAGTATGGTCTTACCTTTTGTTTCAAAATATGTATGTAAATAAAATAATACGAATCGTATAGAAATTGAAATTAAATTAAATAAAGTAATGAAAATAAAACTTGTTACTTGGTATTTGTGGCGTCTTTTGTCCAAAGCCTGTGCTTATCGATGGAGTGTTTATGTTTTATAAGTACACTCCTCTAATTGGTCTATATGTTAGTTTGTGGTTAATCATTGTACAATATTTATAAAAGCAACATTGTGCGCTAATAATAATGGTACGCTAATAGTAATGTGAGCATTTCAAATTAATATTGTCAAGTTTTCGGTAATCCAGGGGTGCTTGTTATATTTATTTTTTTAAAGTTTTAATAAATTTAGATATTATAGTCATGCTAATAATATTTTAGCTCAGTTATGTGTAACCATTGACAATCGTACCTGCATCGGGTACGCCCTTCTGTTGGAGGGCTGAACTATGACCTTGACATTTTGTCTGGTGAGTTTCATGACGTTGGTCGGAGAAAATGGCGCTCTTCTCTCCCATACTGACTGATCCTCTCGCCTTATGGCGATCACTTTTCCTCCCTGGAACAAGAAAAATATGTTATTAACTGCATGTTATTTTCAAACTCATGCTCATACATAGAACCCTAATTTTAGTTTCAAACCACCATCCCAATCAAAACATCTCATATCATTCATTCGGTCGTAGCTGAGTTGCCAACGCATGTGGTTCAAACCCAGAGGTCGTAAGTTCAACTCCTCGGCTAGCTAACTTATCTCTCACGACACAAACAATATTTTCTGCTTTCTGTGATGGTATAACCCAATTTGAAAATGTCACGAAGATGGCTTTTCATGCCTGATCACTGAACATGAAGTGGGAACCCAAATTAATTATTAATTACGCAAGTTAAAAAAATACATTTTCATCAGTTTTAAGCTGAATAACTTTTTTAAATAGTGAGAATTCATACTTTTGTTTGTTAATTCGGTTAAATTAGTTGTCTCTTACATGTACAATAAAAATAATTTTATTTTAAACTAGCTGGTCCCGGCATGCGTTGCTATGCCATTTAATAAATAAATTGTTTCTCCCTGAGTGTCCTTTCCCATTCGTCCCTTTCCCCTTCCGCCTCCCTTTCTTCTCCTGCTTCTTCTTCCCCTCTCGCGTTTCCACTCCGTCACCTCCACCTTCCCTCTCCTCACTCCACCCCCCCTTCCCCCGTCCTGCGAACCCCCCTCCCGAGTTCCCCTCCCCCCTCCTAGGTCCCCCTCCACCCTCCCGCGTACCCCTTCCACCTTTCCCGCTCCCTCATCCCGCCAACCCTCCTCCCGCGTTCCATATATTCAATCCCAGTACATTCAGTTATTAAACAGCCCGCGTTCCACCTTTTACAATTTTTATTCTAATTTC
This sequence comes from Limnephilus marmoratus, assembly GCA_917880885.1. Classification (NCBI taxonomy): domain Eukaryota; kingdom Metazoa; phylum Arthropoda; class Insecta; order Trichoptera; family Limnephilidae; genus Limnephilus; species Limnephilus marmoratus. The sequence goes on along the minus strand of OU862906.1, from coordinate 54,514,204 downwards.
CATTTTTCATGTATATTAAATTTGGTACCTAACATAGGTACCTATTTGAAATATCTAACATTCTTGATTCGATTCAAACTATTAGGCTACGAACGCACAGGCAGGTGGCTGGCTTAGCGCCTAGAGCCTGGTGGCAAAAAACCAACACGTTGGTTTACCTGGATACATGCTAAGCGGCTCTACTACCTATCTAGGCGCCAAGCGCGCAGTGCGGCCGGTCGCGAAAATTCGAGAACGTTCGTTTTACTAAGCTACTCGCTAGGTGACTCGCTATGACGGATGCCCGAGAGGAAATGCTTGATGGCTTGCAAGTTACTACGAGACCAGCTTGGAACGCGGATCTCGTTTCGAATAAGGTGAACTTTGAGTGTTTGAGGAAATTTACGAACGTCTGGGTCGAGAGATGGCCTGATCTTAGAGTCGCTGACTAGCTGTAAAATCATGTAGGTACCAGGTGTATCTGCTCTTGAATCCACGGACATTCTCTTTACTTTATTACATCTACTGCTAGAATTTTATGTTTTGTGCTTTATATCTATATACATATATATTTTTTTGTTATAATATCATCTCTATCTTAGGTATCTTTATCTTATTCTATTGTATAAATTTTGTTCCTATTTCTTTTATATTTCTGTGACTTACCCTTTTTTTGCTTATTTTATTTCTTTTCACATGGTTTATTTTAGATTTCACTAAGCTGTGCTACACGGTGTTTTATCGGTGTTTATTGTTTTCATTATTTTTCATAAATTTTTTTGGGATTTTCTCTTTTTTCCAGCTTCATATTCTAAGGAACACTATTGATTCAACTAACATACTCGACTTTGTTTTTTTTTTTTTTAGGTTTGTTTTGGTTTCTTTGTTCTCTTTTTCTTTTTAGTCTCGCAATGCTACTTTGCTTCGCTCAGAAGGCTGAACTGAACTGCATCTATTTATTTTGTTATGTCTCTTTTTCCCCTTCTGGGGGTGCGTTAGACCTCGTCCTTGCATCAACAGGAGTCGGTCGACGATGGCACGGTGCCCTCTAAAATTAATTGCGCAACCCCCAGCAACATGTGCAGGCTTTAGGTTTGGGGGGGCGACCTCGGCTCTCCTTCGCCTTGCCTCCGGCTACTCGACGCTGAATTCCTTAGGGTCTTCGGGTATTTCCCCCCAATCTCCCATTTACTTTTCTTTGAGGCATCACCGAGGAACCGGCTAAGGGGCGCGGAAGCTGAGTGTGGTTCACGACTAGACCGAATGTCATGCGCATTCTTGCTGGGACTGCCAATCGATTGAAGAGGACTCCCAACCGTTTGCCATTCCCTTATTACTTATCTATTGTGTCTTCTTCCCAAACAGGTGCTTGTAGGATACGCTGTATACAATCACCCAGCGCTTGCCACCTCGTGGACTTTCACCAATCTGTCCCATTGTCTTGTCTATATTTTGTCATACTAACACATATTGTATCTGTATTTCCCGCTAAGCACTTGCATACTGCTTACTAACAACGTATGCAGGGACATTGGAGGTCTAGTTTCGTTATCAAATGTAGAGTCGTTTTTACCCAAAAAATTAGAGGCCTTGCAAGAGCCTTGAAGGGGTAACCATCTGTTACCTATACCAGGGCGGGTAAGTGGTGGGTCCTCCAATGACTCGCTAGGCTCTAGGCGCTAAGCAAGCCGCCTGCCTATGCGGACGTAGCCTTAGGGGGGTACCTACTTTAAATAAATTTTTCAACTTTTCTAAAATAGAATCCTGATTGAACAATCATTCATTGTTTTGCAAAATGTCATTCTCAAACACGCGAACTGTCAAACGTGCGGGTTTTCTGAAATTATCCAATTTTCTTAATTTTTCTCTCCTTAAGAACCATCTTCGTACTTCAAGGAATATTCTAAAAAAAGAATTAGCGAAATCGGTTCAGCTGATCTCGAGATTAGCGCTTACCAACACATTTAGCGATTCATTTTTATATTATAGATAATAAGTATTTGAAAAAATGTACATCGAAGTGTTTTTTTTTACACTAGCTCCACACAGAAGTCCCTTAGGAAAATAATTCCCCTCAGGTCCTATGTCATCTTTGGGGATGCTGTGTGGAGGGTCTTTATAGGAAAGAAAGGAAAAGAAGTTCTGGGAAGGAAGAGGGTATTAGGAGTGGGTAGGAATCTGGGGGTCGGTGTGTCCAGAAGTCACGGACGTATGAATCCATCCCTACCACTGCGATGCAAGGCGATGTTCCGAGATAGTACGGCTGAAGAATTCAAAGGAACTCCCTCAACCATTCTCTTCCGATCCGGCCTGCCATGCAGCTGGTGGGCAGACGCATTCGCCGCCAAAACTCGATCAAACCTCACCACAGGAACTTGGGCACCCCTGCAAAGTCACCAAACTTAGCGGACCTCTTGGGATAACCTACGGCAGAGGTGTTGGTTATCCAATAAATGGTTCCCGGGGCGGCGGTACGGATTAAAACAACGAAGCATTAATTTGTAAATTGAGTGGATTCCAAAAATTCATGAACGTCAAATATCAATCCGCTGACTGTTTTGCTTTTGTTCTCAAACATATAATACTTTCCCTCTTTCTTACGCACACTAAATCTCAACAGTCTAAAATGACACAAACGATGAACGTGTATCTGCACCCCCCCCCCCCCCCCCCAAAGGAAAAATAGAATTATTATCATAAATCTCCCTCACGCGTATACAGAAAATGAAACGTAATTCCCGTCGCAAAAAAGTAGTTCTTTGGAGGAAACAGTCACACGTGTTTTGTTTGTCTCACCATTATTTAAAGTGTAAGAAAGAGCTGCAGCATTATAGCGATAAGGAACGTATGTTTATTACATTTTTTTGCCATCGAGGTACCGTTACCGTGAATAATCACGATAAATATAAAAGCGTCCATTTTGATGATTTTTTTTTAATCGTCTCGGCTTATAGAAGTTTCCTGGCGCAGTTTTTGAAATGTAAGAAAACCAAAAAATTATAAATCCGCCATCTCTGATACATGCCAGAAACAAAATACGGACGGTGTGCTAGTTCCGGTAATGCCAGAAGATGGCGTTGTGTACATTATCCTTTGACAGCTGAATCAGTTGCGTATCGATAATTGCTTCATTAATTAATTTTGAATTGTAATTGCCTCATTAAGTAATTTACAATGCGTTGAATGTAATTCAGCTAATAAGTTAACACATTTATTGATTCTAAGGCGGAACGAAGTTCACCGGGTCAGCTAGTTAGCAATAAGTTTACGTGTGCATATGTATAATTCTTAAATAATACGAACAAACTCCAGTTCAGTTAATAATTTGGAAACCCACTTTAGCTAACCTTTAATATTAATTTATTGAATATTTGTAATTCGTATTCTTAAAAAAATATATATTTTTATAAACTCTCTCAATAAATTATTACAATCTCTCTGAAAATATTACCTTTTCTCTATAATATGTAGTGATTACTTTTCCTCCATGATACGTAGTGATTAATTTTGCTCTATAATGAGTATTATAACTCTGCCGCTCACTGGTTATAGCTACCGCGTAGTTAACGTAAGATCCCAACGTTTGAATCCCTGATCCAACATTATTTTTTTTCTCGTCTGCTTTTCAAATACCTACAAACAATTAATGTGTGAATTGTATTTTTCAAATTCCAATAAATACATACATAATTAGAGTATGAAAAGTAATTTGCAGACTTCATTGTTCATTGGTGTTCATTCGCCGTTAAGAAAATGTTCAAACTAAACATCAGTTTATTCTCATTTTTTAATAAATTTATTAAGTTTTGTCGCCATTTTATAGTTTGTATTTATTACTTATCAAGTTCTGTAAAATATCTAATAAATATTATAAATGTGGAAAATTTTAAGAACTATTTAAAGCGTTTATTCCTGCCAAGAATGAATTCGTTGAATAGGTATATAGAAATACGTAGCGATACGTACCTAACTTACTTTATCCAGTGATTCCTAACATTATTTAGAGTGAAAAATGCTGATCGCCGGTGACATTTTTTGTTTTTTTTGCGAAGACGGTTTACGACTTGTTCCCTTGAGCACTTAGGCCATAGGCCCATTATCTCCCATTTTACCTCAATCCTTTAACAATGTCACAGTCCCTTTAATAAAGTTCACCAGAGTTGTCATTAGATGTGTGACTAAGTCTTCTGGTTCTACAGTGTGTCTCCCCAGGTATCTGAGCCTACTTCCCACCAGGGCAGCACATTGGCACCATGAGTGAATTGGAGTCTCTTCATCCTCTTCACATTTTCTACATCTAATAATGCTTTCCACTCCCAATAGCTGCATTTGTTTCCTGAGTTGGCGGTGTCTCGTTGGTAGTCCTACCAGTGACATTTTTTGTTAAAATATAACTTTTTTTTCTTTTACGTGTCGCCACTGGTCACTTGAAAGCATACCTAATCGTCCAATCCTACACCCCGGCTCAAAACCTACAGATTTTTAAAGTTTTTAGTAGAAAAAAAATTTCACGAGATACTAAGATGTCATAATCTACATTTAACATCAGGAATCACTTTTTTTTTTTAAAAGAAAGACAAACATTCCCGGGTTACGAATAACCCAACAATGTTTGAAAATCTCCTACTACCACCACAGAAAGCCGAAAATGTTGCTTGTGTTGTGATGGAGGACTTGGCCAGCCGAGGAATCGAACACGCGACGCTCGGGTGGGACCAAAGTGCTATGCCCACTCAACCACTGACCAGTCAAAAGTCACTGATTAAAGAGTCATTTACTTCTCTTACCGGCCAGTAAATACATTTATTTCCGAAGAATTTTCAAAACATAGCACTGCAACACAATTAACCCACAAAGCAGCGTTAATAAAATATTTTTTTATAATGTTTTTAGATAGAAATTACCTACAGTCAGAGTATTTAGCATCGTTGTACGAAAGTGTTTCAGTTAACAGGGGTCCTAGCATGGTCGATCGATCAGGATTGATAGGATAACTTTCGGTAACTTCTCATCGTTCTCTAGGACAACTGCAAATCGCTAACGTACAAGTAACAGTTGACGTCGAATATATTAAGAAAACCCAGCCATTGTGAACTATTATTTATTCGTTAGTAATCTGGAATCTTGCTAGGGAATGATGAGAAATTACGGAAAGTTATCCTATCAATCCTTATCGATCGATCGACTGTGCTAGAGGACCAGAAATAAATTTTCAAACTACTAGTACCTATCTCAATTTTTTATAAGAAAAACTCTCTTTTATAACTTTAGAAGGTTATTCCTATCAATGTAATATATCATTGAAGAAGTTGAATATATCATTGAATCATTGAAAGTTTGGCTCAAATGGAAGATTTATAAAAGTCTTTCTGACTATCGTAAATTTTCCTTCTTACGAGCTACATACAAAAAATTGGCTAGTGAATCTCGAAAATTATTTTTCGACAACATCGAAAGTTCATTGCAAAATAATATTAAATGTTTTTGGTCATACATATCCTCATTAAAATCATCTGATGGATATCCTGCTACTATGTCCTTCGAAGGGCGCAAATCTAATGATGCCCAAGAAATCTGTAATATGTTCTCTGAATTCTTTAAGTCAACATTTAAACCCTCCTCTATCAATGACACAATTAACATCGACCAACTTGAGGCCCTTCGGGACTCTGAACTTACGCACATTCACACCATTAAACTAACGGAACAAGAAGTCTAATCAAGTTTAATGTCGTTAGATATAAACAAAGGTGCGGGTCACGATGGAATACCGGCATATTTCCTCAAATCTGCTGCGTCGTCACTGTATGTTCCACTTACCATAATATTTAATAAATGCCTGAGTGACGGGGTTTTCCCTGATAGGTGGAAGTTGGCTTATATTATACCAGTCCACAAGAGTGACTCACGTCAAAAAATCGAAAACTATAGGCCAATATCCATTCTCTCGGCGATCCCTAAACTCTTGGAAAGGCTTGTCCATGATAACATATATCCCCAGCTTGCCGCTAAAATCACAGAACAACAACACGGGTTTGTAAAAGGCAAATCTACCATGAGTAATTTACTAATTTACTCAAATTTCTTATTTACTAGCATGGATCGAGGCCACCAGGTAGATGCAATATACTGCGATTTCAAAAAAGCTTTCGACAAGGTTGACCACCTTATTCTTATTAAAAAAATAATGTTCAACGGAATTAGGGGAAACTTATTACGTTGGTTTGTCTCATATTTGACAAAAAGACAGCAAGCTGTGTCATTACGAGGACATACTTCTACGTGGGAACCAGTTACTTCTGGCGTGCCACAGGGGTCAATCCTGGGTCCGCTGTTATTTATACTTTTTATTAACACTGTTACTAAATGTTTCATGCATTGTTTATTTCTTTTGTACGCCGATGATATAAAAATATTTGCTATTGTTAGAAATTTAAACGATTGTCTGCTCATCCAAAGCGACTTAGTAAGGTTTGAAGCATTTTGTAATAAAAACAAAATTTACCTAAGCTACAACAAATGTAAACAAATAAGCTTCACTAAAAATCACAACGCTATTATACACAATTATTGTATTGGTAACTATTTACTCGAGCGCGTTTACTGTATAAAAGATCTAGGGGTATTTTTTGATTCTAAACTCCATTTCGATGCGCACATTGAGAATATTGTAAATAAAGCTTACTGCATGCTAGGATTTGTCATCAGAAACAGCCGCGAATTTCGAAAACCTTGAAACTTATCTTCTACTTTACTACTCGCTGGTCCGCTCTCAACTTGAATACTGTACCTCCATATGGACACCACTTTACGGTGTCTATAAAGACAACATTGAAAGTATTCAAAAGAAATTTCTGCAATACCTCAATTACAGAATGAGCGCACCTAAACGGGGGTACATAAATATGCTCTCGAATTATAACGTCTCCACTCTAACTAACCGGCGAACATTCCTTGACCTCATGACTCTATATAAAATCTGCAACAACATTATTGACTGTCCTGGCCTACTGAAACTAATAAACTTCAAAATACCACCCAGAGTAACAAGGTTTAACGACTTATTCCACATTAGCCGGACGCGTACAAATGCTGGTGTCAGGGATCCAATCAGAAGAATGTGCGAATCGTTTAATCAATATCAAAACCTCAAGGATTCTGACTTATTTTTTGATACACGCAGTACCTTTAGTAGAAAATTGAAGGCTGTTTTCCTACAAAGTACAATAACTTAGACATTATTCGGTTTATAATTTTAACTACCTTTCTTTTTTCAAATTTATGTATTTTTTTTTATCTATATTTATAGATTTTTTTATATATTTTTGGTCTTACCATCAAAATTCCAAAAACAATTTGTAAACTTTTATAAGGATATTGCGCACATTTTTTTTTATCTCTCTATTTGTAAAATAATATTCTTATGTATATACATACGTCTTTTCCGTATTAAAAAGTAAAAATATTTGCATATGTTTTTATCTGCTGTTAATGTAATTTGTGAGAAATAGTTTGGATGCAGGTGAATTCTCTATTAATTGTGTTGTATATTCTTGTCAATTGACATCTGTATCTGTATTTTCTCCTTAATAAAAAAAAAAAAATAATAAAAAAAAAATAAAAAAATAAAAAAAAAGAAGAAGATAATGATAATAATCTAAACGAAAATATGAAAGAAAACAAGACACAGAAAAACAGAAAAAAGACAATGGTCGCAACTGGGACTCGAACCCAGACCTCTCGTCTAACCGGGACGTGCCATATTGCCGTATTGCCACCTTCTGTCAGACCGTCGTAATTGTCAATCTCAAATTTCAAATTTTTAGAATTAGCAATATTATTTTCAACTAATTCTTTTTTCCGTATTATGGGCAACTACCCTTTTTATTGGAAACGATCATTCTAAGAATTGGTTTGTATCCTGGATAGCGTCTCGGATAAATGTATCCAAAATTATTTTATCCGTGTTTTTATTTATATTTTTAGGTTCAAACCGTAAGATATGCAAAACTTTACGTAAAAGCCCTGTGAGCTATGTGTAAAATCTCGGCTTGCAATATTTTTTATAATGCCTTTTTAAAATTAAATAAAAATCAAAATTCCAAAGCATAGGAACTATGACAATCTATTAACTGATTCTGTAGGCGCTAACAAATAACACGGTGATAAATCGATTAGCCTCATTTATTGCTGAATGAAATATGAACTTGTATAAACAGAACGGTAATTGAATGAAAGCATCATTAACGAAGTGAATAAATCAATCAATCATCATTGGTTTCCTGATAACGTGGCCACTGGTCATTAGCCATCAATTAGTCACTTTACCCGAGGTAGATCATGAATCATGACTTTTTATTTATTTTTTTAAATAGCTGGTAACCGGCATGCGTTGCAATGCCATTCAAAGAAATAAATTGATTCTCCCTGCATGTCCTTTCCTGTGCGTCCTCGTTAACTTCCACCTTCCCCGCCTTCCCCCTCCCTCGTCTCTTCACTCTCCGCGAGCCACACTTTCCTCCCTGCCGCTAAAATATATTAAATATAATAAAATATATGGCCTATGTCGTCTTTGGGGATGCTGTGTGGATCTTAGGAAAGGAAGGAGAAGAAGTTGTGGGTAGGAAAGGGATAGTAGGAGTGGGTAGGATCTGGAGGTCAGTGTGTCCAGGAGTGACGGACGTATGAATCCAATAATCCATCCCAGTCATTGCCAGTCGGGAGAGGTGTCTTGTTGTTAAACAGAATCACTTCGAATATCGATATGTTCAATAACAAGCTTTGTTGTTGTTAGTATGATTGTACTTCGTTAATGTATAAATTGCTTAAATCTGTTTGAATCTTAATACTTTATCTCTTAAAACAGCTTAAAACGCATTGAAATTTTGTTTTGTAATGTTTTAAAAATGGATAAATTGAATTGAATTGAATTGAATCCCTCCCATTGCGGTGCAAGGCGATGTTCTGAGAGAGTACGGCTGGAAAAATCAAAGGGTCTCCTTCTCTCCCGATCCGGCCTGCCATGCAGCTGGTGGGCAGACGCATCCGCCACCAAGACCAACACAAACCTCACCTTATGAACCCGGGCACCCCGGCTAAGTCCCCAAACGTAGCGAACCACTTGGGGTGACCTATGGCAGAGATGTTGGTTATCCGATAAATGGTTCCCGGGCGGCGGTACCCATACCCGCCTCCCAAATTGTTTCACTGTGTAATTTTTAACTTAATAAAAAAACTGAATTTAATTCAGCTAATAAGTTAACACAACAGTTATTGATTCTGAGGCGGTACGAAGTTCCCGGGTCAGCTATTAATATATAAAACGCAAAGCGTTGTTTTTGTGACTATATAAGAAAAATGCAGTAGAACTTTAAAGATAGTATGGAAGGGAAGGAGATGATAAGGTAAATTGGTAAGAGGAAGGTTTGGATGTACCTGGCTATTCAGATCTAATAAATAAACACATCCAATTCTGTGGAATGGAAATACCCGTGGCTGTTTCCCACCGCATTTACATCTGAAATTCTAGGTATCCGCAGCCATAGTTATTACTGCATATTATTACAGCTTAATTATTACAGACTTAGTTATTACAACTGATTATGGCGTGCTGATCCCTGACCTGACATCCTGTCTAAAGTAGGATAACCTGAGGTGTGGCCACGAACACCAGGCGGCTTCTGATTCCTCCCAGGTGCATAACTTAAATACCAACGCTGACGCCCCTGGGAAGACCTGCCAAGCAGAAAATGTGAATGTTTTCCTAATGGCCCATAATTGAAGAACGAAGTATCATTTTGCTTATAAATATTTAACTATACCGCACGTACTTACTCGTAATATTACGTTAACAATAAATATTCCTTGCTATTATCGTAGCTTTTAAATAATGGTTTGGTTATTTTTAACTGTTATTGTAATTGTTTCAAACTATTTTGAATCAGTGTAACTACTTCCTATTATTATCGCTGTTATTACCGCCTACAAAACCAAATAAAATCCAGACTGCTGTCCAGAAACACCAAGATTAGTGTACATTTATTAGACCAGTACTCACATGCGCAGCTGAGACTTGGGTAGGTACTAACTAAGATTAATCAGCGAGCACTGGATGTTTTTGAAAGGAAAATTTTGAGGCGTACCGGTTTCAGAAAATGGATTTTGGCGCAGACGTTATAACAATGAGCTATATACTCTGTTTAAGGATCTAAACGTCACAAAATTTATAAAACATAAAAAAAGGAAGTGTGTGCATACACGCACAATATAATGGATGGGTAATAAAACGCAAACAGCCTTTTTTTACCAGTGAACCAGTGAGACTATGGCATCCCCAATTGGGGTATGTTGTGAGGCTGAAGGTAGTGGGGAGGGGAAGGAGGTGGGGAAGAGGAAGGTTGGGAAGTACCTGGCTATTCAGATCTGGTCACCAAACACGGCTAAAGCCATTTTCAAGCAACGTTTCAATTTTGAATGGTGGTCTTACACCAGGGCGATACTGATAGTATCTTCCACTCTGGAACATGCCGCAAATATACTATATGTTATTTTTAATGAATTAATTGTGAAATAACACAAATTAATCAAATAAAATTTATTTGCGCATGCCGGGTTCGAACCCGCGACCTCCGGATTGTGAGTCAAGAGTCTTACCCACTGGACTACGGAAGTCGTTTACTTATTAATAAAATTAAAATAAAACTTTAAAATAAAAAAGTAACGTTTGGAGAACGCGTGCCTCGTACTGAATACGGGTTTGGAAAGAGAACTGGCGTTACAAACCTGTACACAATTGGATTCCGCTTGCCTTCTATTGAAAACGGGTTTGGGAGATGAAATGCGTTACAAACCCGTGTTGATTTTGAGACATGGTTGCCTCCTATTGAACACGGAAAAGGAAATACGTAACCGAGGCGCGTGTTCATTAATTAATATTGACGACATATTCATTCGGGATATTTCGACAGCACTCGGACGCTCGGTAAATACCTGATCTCTCGTGACGATTTATCAGCTATTTCTATCACCAGAAAGCATGTTCGTAAATTCCCGACGTTTTATCCATCTGGGTTATTTCGGCAGCGCTTCGGCGCTCCACGGTTAGTATTTTGAGTACCTACAGTAACTTTATTATTTTAGTATGTTTTTGTGACAATACAAGAAAAAAAATGTTAAAAAAATATATATATTTTGTGACATTATAAGAAAAAAATATTAAAAAAATATATTGCACGATTCAACCTGGTACAGTCGTTTTTAATACTTACAGCAATTTATGCATATATAAAAATTTAGGTTCCGTATGTTTGCCTTCGCAAATCTCGGAAAGTAATCGATGATTGATCCATTTTTTTACATTACAATGCATTTTAACAGAAGAGCGTTTCTACATATAATGGTAAGCTCTGGCGTTATGAAATTTGTATATATCGATCTGTATATCAAAAATCGCCTTGGTGCTGAAAAATTTTTAAGTTGTTTTTAAGTAAACCCTGAATACATCAAAAAACTAAAGTCAGTTTGACACATTAATATTCATTAAACACAGAAAACGTAAAATTTTACATCATACATTCGGATACATTTTTAAAAGTCTCGATAATTTCTAAACTTAAAGAAAAAATACGTTTTGAAAAATCCTTACTTCAATATTTTTTATCACACTAAGACTCAAATTAAATGGTTACGATAATCACCTGATTCAGAAAACACAGTAGTTATAGTTGACAGACAAAAAATTACTCGTTCGCGTTTCGAGGTAGTGAGTATTTGCGATGGTGCCATACGTCGCAAGCAGCTAAAATGTTTGTTTTGTTTTAATTCTAAAAAGATTAGTTATTTAGGTATCCAATTAAAATAAAACGAAATCCAGAAAGAATCCTTGGGTTTTATAATAAAGTTACGCTAGATGTCTCAAATTATTAACTGTGCGCTCGGTAAATGCTAAAAGTAGCTTCGTAATACCAGACGTGTTGGACGCTAACGCGTCAGTCATTTACGAGACTGCTGTGCGTGATAGCAAATTTTATGTGTGGTGAAGCCAACACTCAGGTACGTACCTACTTAAGGTATATACCTGTGCAGCATGGCGACGTCGCCGCCTGGTACCATCGGAACGGTACACGAGTAATACCTACCTACCTATCTGGAATCTCGTCGCACTTTATGGAAAGAACCGGAGCATTTACATTCCTTGTTCATTAGGCGTCAGAACTATCGAGAAGCGTATCGTATTCTCTCGATATTATCAGCCGAATTATTAAACCGTTACCTCCGCCGCGGCATTATAAAAGCCGGAGTAATGGTTTGACCTAGTCAGTCGATAGAATAGCAAGCCAAACAACTTGTACCGTTATTTACTACGTTCACGCTCTGTGTATTATTTGAATTATTAATTCTTATTAATAAACGATCAACAGTTAATTCCAGTGTTTTCTTTACGCGTTTACGTAGCACGTCTGATTGCTACAGTGGTGACCTCCGACACACGAATTTATTAAGTTTTTTTTTAATTACGATTTAAATTAATTATAATAATATATCTTCCAATGTCTCTTCCAATCGGATCATCGACATCGACAAAGACGTCGCCAGAAGTTAACCGGGTAGCGGTAAGAATACCGCCCTTTTGTCCGAACGATCCAGAATTATGGTTTGCGATGGTTGAAAGGAGTTTTGAGGCTTCAGGAGTCACAGCTGACGCAACCAAATTCGGATTCGTCCTTGGAGCCTTGGACCCTACTTATGCACAAGAAGTCCGGGACATTATTGTCAAGCCCCCTGATACCGGAGCCTACGCCCTCTTAAGAAGTGAGCTGACCAGACGCCTCAGCTCCACACAGGAACAAAAGACAAGGAGACTTTTGGAGCACGAAGAACGGGGAGACCGTAAACCATCCCAGTTCCTCCGTCATCTGCGCACCCTCGCGGGCAGCGCCGTGCCTGATGAGGTGTTAAGAACTCTCTGGATGGGCAGACTTCCCCGGAGTATGCAGGTTGTTTTGGCTACACAACAACAAACCTCGTTGGACGAGTTGGCGAACCTTGCAGACGCTATTGACGACTACGCCGGCAGGCCAGCAATCAATGCAGTTTCAGAGCCGACTCTTGATAATAGCTTGATCAGCAGGTTCGAACGAATGATGCTGCCACTCCAAGAGGAGTTGACCACCCTAAGACGAGAGATAGCAACGCTGCGCTCAAAAGACCGTCAATCACGGAGTATCAGTCCTCGTTGGCGGAGAAATTCCTCCCGCTCCCGTTCGAGGGATCGCCAATCCGAAGGCATGTGCTGGTATCACAGCAGGTTCGGGGCTAGGGCGCGTGCATGCAATCAACCTTGCAACTTTGTGCAGGGAAACGCCCCGGGCTCACACTGATGGCGACCAGCACCGGGAGCCCTACTCAAATAAGTCGCCTGTTCGTCACTGACCGGAAAACACGTACTCAGTTTCTCGTGGATACTGGGGCGGACCTCTGTGTTTTTCCGCGGCGTTTGGTTCAAGGTCGTCCAGCCAAGCAAGCTTACGAACTGGCGGCCGCAAATGGCAGCACCATCGCAACTTACGGTAGCCTGACGCTCAACCTTGACTTAGGTCTACGACGCGACTTCACTTGGAGCTTCGTCATTGCTGACGTCTCCAAGCCCATCATTGGAGCGGACTTCCTGGCGAAATTTGAGTTGCTGGTAGATATCCGCAACCGACGACTGCTGGACCAAGTGACTAACCTGACAACCACAGGCAAGCGAAGCAGCAACAATATTGCTTCTATCAAGACTGTCACAGGAACGTCCCCTTTCCACAAAATTTTACAACAGTACCCTGATATCACGCGCCCTGATGGCGCCATGAAGGAAGTTCGCCATGCTACCCTTCATCACATCCGAACTACTCCAGGCCCTCCAGTTGCCGAACGACCCCGCCGCCTCGCTCCTGATAAACTCAAACGGGCCAAGAAGGAGTTTGAGACCATGGTCCGTTTAGGAATCGCCCGGCCTTCCGAGAGCTGCTGGGCATCGCCACTACACATGGTCCCCAAGAAGGATGACCAATGGCGACCATGCGGTGATTATCGCGGGCTGAACGCCAGAACCATTCCTGACCGATATCCTGTACGCCATATTCAGGACTTCACTCAGGCATTGAGAGGCGCCAAGATTTTCTCAACCATAGACCTTGTACGGGCTTATAATCAGATTCCGGTGGCTCCTGACGACATTCCAAAGACGGCCATATCTACTCCGTTCGGACTCTTTGAATTTCCAGTGATGTCTTTCGGCCTCCGTAACGCAGCTCAGACCTTCCAACGCTTCATCGATGAGATCACCAGAGGGCTGGATTTTTGTTACGCCTACATCGATGACATACTCATCGCCTCGTCAACAGAAGAGGAGCACATGACCCACCTCAAAATCTTGTTCCAGCGTCTTCAGGATTATGGTGTGGTCATTAACCCTGGAAAATGCCACTTTGGTTTGCCTGAGGTTAAATTCCTGGGATACCTGGTGTCTGGCGCAGGCACTACACCCCTGCCAGAAAAAGTCGATGCTATTAGAAGTTACAATCGACCAGAAACTGTAAAGGATCTCCGCCGGTTCCTCGGAGCCCTCAACTTTTATAGGAGATTCCTGCCCAAAGCTGCAGATACTCAAGCCCCACTCAATGATTTCCTCCAAGGAAATCAGAAAGGCAAGCAACCAATACATTGGACCAAAGAGACCGTGGAAGCCTTTGACAAGTGCAAGGAAGCACTTGCTCAGGCAACCCTGCTCGCTCACCCCAAGTGCGAAGCTCCACTCTCCATAGTCAGCGACGCATCTGACACCGCAGCTGGTGCCGCGCTCCAGCAGCTCATCGAAGGTCACTGGGAGCCGTTGGGGTTCTTCTCCAAGAAATTCAGTCCAGCGGAGCGAAAATACGGCGCTTATGACAGGGAGCTCCTGGCCATCTACCTCGCTGTAAAACACTTTAGACATATGGTAGAGGGCAGGATGTTCACCATCTTCACCGACCATAAGCCCATCACCTTCGCCTTTCAGCAAAAGGCTGACAAGTGCTCACCGAGACAATTCCGTCACCTAGACTATATCAGCCAGTTCACCACCGACATTCGCCACGTGGCAGGTAAAGACAACATCGTCGCAGATGCCCTCTCCAGGGTCGAGACAGTTCACGCTCCCTTGGATTACGTAGCGCTAGCAGCTGACCAAGTGAACGACACGGAACTGGAAAAGTGCCTACAGGGAGGTTCTAACCTCCAGCTAAGAAAAGTGCGCATTCCCGGCATCGACACGCAACTCTACTGCGATTTATCGACAAATATAGCCAGACCTTTCGTCACAAAGAAATTCCGTTCTGCAGCTTTCAATGCGGTTCATCAGCTGGCTCACCCAGGCATCAAGGCAACGGTCAAACTCATAACTGAACGTTATGTCTGGCCGGCCATCAAAGCTGACACAAGGAAACTCGCACGCAACTGCCTCCAGTGCCAACTAAGTAAGGTGTCACGACACGTGTCAGCACCCCTTGGAACCTTTCCTAGAACTTCATCCAGATTTGAACATGTCCATATCGACATCATCATCATGCCCATGTCAGAAGGATGCCGGTACTGCCTTACATGCGTAGACCGGTTCACGCGATGGCCAGAAGCGTTCCCTATCAAGGACCAAGAAGCAGAAACAGTGGCGCGCGCATTCTACCAGGGTTGGATCACCAGGTTCGGAACCCCGCTTCGAATCACCACTGACCAAGGAAGACAATTCGAGTCTAGGCTGTTCAGGCAATTGAACTGCTTAGCAGGTACGACGCAGATTCATACCACCGCATACCACCCTGCGGCAAACGGCATGGTGGAAAGGCTACACCGCCAGCTCAAGGCTGCGATCAAATGCCACCAGAAGGACCGTTGGACCGAAGTGCTTCCCACTGTTTTAATGGGAATAAGAGCAGCCTGGAGAGACGACCTCGCTACCACCTCGGCCGAGCTGGTGTACGGCGAGCCGCTCCGTTTACCAGGAGAATTCCTCGTTGCACGACCAGCAACCTGCGACAATACGAGCAACTTCCTCAAGGAACTTCGACAGCACTTCAATGAACTTCGACCGGTTGAAGGTACCCGCCATAGTGAAGGACGTCATTTCATCTTCAAAGACTTACCCACAGCGACTCACGTTTTCTTGAGGGACGACACCATTAAGAGCCCGCTTCAGCAACCATACAGCGGCCCTCACCAAGTCGTCCGCCGGAATGGTAGGACCTATGTCATCCTATGCAGAGGAAAAGAATTAACCGTGAGCATTGACCGCCTCAAACCGGCTTACATCGCCAAGGAACCGAAAGAAGCCGCAACAGAGCTACCACCAACCCTTCCAAAACCAGCCATCAAACAGGATCGGACTCATACGACTACTCGTTCAGGAAGGCGTGTTCGTTTTCCCGATTACCTTAATGTCTAAACTACTTTTTTTATCGCAGCCCTTATCTGTGCCGCTGGGGGGGGAGTGTGTGGTGAAGCCAACACTCAGGTACGTACCTACTTAAGGTATATACCTGTGCAGCATGGCGACGTCGCCGCCTGGTACCATCGGAACGGTACACGAGTAATACCTACCTACCTATCTGGAATCTCGTCGCACTTTATGGAAAGAACCGGAGCATTTACATTCCTTGTTCATTAGGCGTCAGAACTATCGAGAAGCGTATCGTATTCTCTCGATATTATCAGCCGAATTATTAAACCGTTACCTCCGCCGCGGCATTATAAAAGCCGGAGTAATGGTTTGACCTAGTCAGTCGATAGAATAGCAAGCCAAACAACTTGTACCGTTATTTACTACGTTCACGCTCTGTGTATTATTTGAATTATTAATTCTTATTAATAAACGATCAACAGTTAATTCCAGTGTTTTCTTTACGCGTTTACGTAGCACGTCTGATTGCTACATATGTTTCAGATTCTTTAGGAGAATGTTGAATTGATAGGTTAACTTAGGTTAGGTTAGGATCGTTGTCTATGTTAGTATTACTTTATATTCATAGTTTTCTGGTATTCACGAAAATGCTGACTTCGCCCCTCCGATGTGGGAGGATAGGAAATTTGTTGAAATATTTGTCAAAAAAATGCTTCTGGCGGGGTCTCCCCGTTTGGCGTTGGTGTCGTAGATCCGGGCCTCTAACAGAAGCCCGGCTTTGTTTCCAGTACACCTAAATTGCATTTTATTGTGTTCGCCTCTCGCACAACCATCAACTTTCTGCTTTTCGCGCACGTTTATCGCTTGCTCGGACTTCTGACGTTCATTCGTTGTTACTGCAACTGACTCTTTCGGGTGACGTTATAGAAATTTTTTAAAAAACATGAAAATAATGTACTGTGTTTACGTAAAACAGAAATGTTGGAAACAATTTCACTCAATTTGGTTGCCAGATGAACTAGAAATAAAGATTGTGACTATTATGTTTGCGTTGCATGATTTAATGAAAACAATCATTGTTAAATATTTAATATTGTAGCTACGATGACGTAGGTGTTCATTTTGCGTTGATTGTAATTTGGTAGCCATTTATATTTACTTGTCCTAATTAAAAATTTATCCACTGATAAACCAACAACGTTCTCGTGATAGTTGTTTATTTATTAAAAATAAATTATTTCCGTGGTTTTCACTGCTCATTGTCAAGTTATTTGACGCAACAGTATACAAATAAATAGGTACATTTATAATTACAATAAAGTTAGTTTATTTCGGTGAGTGCAACACTCTGTCTCCCATAAAAAAGTTTACATCTATAAAATTATACTACGTAATATTATAAACGCGAAAGTTTGTATGGATGGGTGCGTGTTTGTTACTCTTTCACGCAAAAACTACTGAATGAATTTTAATGAAACTTTACAATAATATAGCTCATACATCAGAATAACATATAGGCTATCTATCTATCTATCTATCTTCTATATAATAATAATAATAATATAAATAAAAATGAATCACAGAAATGTATGTACGCGTATAACTTCCGAATGACTACACCAAACTGGATAATTCTCTTTTTGTTGTGTTCGTTATTGTCAGGACAAGGTTTGTATGAAAGAAAATTAAAAAAAAAAAAAAATTAAAATAAAAAAAAAAATTAAATGTCATGATATGAAAAGTGAGTGCGTGAATGAGACAAAAGACTGTGAGAGATCTTCAATATATTGACAAAAGGTAGGCATTACAATACCCCTTAATATCATTTTTTGATCTAGATGATTAATCCAGCGACTGGTATGAGGGGTGGGTAGGAATCTGGGGGTCAGTGTGCCCAGGAGTTACAGACGTATGAATCCATCCCTTCAACTGCGGTGCAAGGCGATGGGTTGAGAGAGTCCGACTGGAAAGGTCAAAAGGCCTCCCTCAACCAGTCTCTCTTGATCTGGCCCGCCACGCAGCAGTTAGGCAGACGCATCCGCCGCCAAGATCTGGACAAACCTCACCCCATGAACCCGGGCACCCCTACCCAAGTCTCTAAACGTAGCGAACCACTTAGGGTGACCTTTGGCAGAGGTGTTGGTTATCCAATTAAAATTAAATGGTTCCCGAGGCGGCGGTATCCATACCCGTCTCCCAAATTGTGAATCATTGGTATGTATCCATGCAAAAATTTAAAAAAAGATGTTTTGGTTGTGGCCACAACTGTTTATGGAATTACAGACAGCACAAGTGTTATCAGTGTTTGTATCCAACTAGCTGACCCGACCACGCGTTGCTGTGGTTAACTAAATATGACGCCATCTACTGGATGGTTATCCAACCTTTGTAACCACCGCCATCTTTGAGTTTATCGCGAAGAGACAGACAAACGCCGCGGAGGACTTTAATTTATAATAGATGGTGCAAAAGATTATAATAATGTGCATGAAATGCTTTAGGTAACTAACGTTTTAAGGATTAATACTTTATCCGTCTAAATAAATTTCCAATTACCGCATTGTACGTGACCATTTTTTCAGAAGATAGAATGGGTATAGTATAGTAAGCTATCCGTAAAAGATAGATGTTTAAGCTATACGTTTTTGTAAATCTATAAAAGAGAAAAATCCAACCATCCATTGTTTTGTTATATCTCAAAGGGATTAGGCAGTGTTTTCGATGAAAGCTACCAGGCGGCTTGACTTTTTCCGACACTTCTAACAATTATCGTTATGTTTCAACCAATTTACACAAATCATTGACAAATTATATACCTTAACTTTTCTCAAAAAATACTCTATCTATTGGTGTAAACCGCATGAAAATCCGTTCAGTAGTTTTTTGAGATTATCGCGAACAGACAGACGGACGATTCGAGATATAGAGATTCGGTTGATAATATGTGCGTTAAGAAAATGAAGATAATATTGGTAGTTCTTAGCCGAAGTATGATTTAGTTAAAAGTGACCGAATTGGACATAAGCACCTTAGCTCAGTCAGTAGAATTGTTGCCACGGAAGCAGAAGGTTCTAAGTTCCAGTCCCAGAGGTGTCAATATCTTTTTCTGATTTTTCTGTCTTCAGATTTTCGATTGAGTTTCGCTAATATTGTCTTCATTTAATTAAATCTTACAATTTGAGATTTTACTCATAAAGTTAAAAAATAAACATTCCTCCTAGATTTGCAGAAAAGTCAATAGATGTCGCGTATTAAAAATAAAATGGTTAAAAATGTATTCAGACACCACCTTGATAGCATTTAGTTTGGGTTTGAATCTTGCAATCATATATAAAGATAGCAGCCAAAAATATGTTAAGAAAATTAAGATAATGTTGGTAATTCTTAGTCGAAGTATGATAAAGTGAAAAGTGACCGAATTGGATATAGGCACCTTAGTTCAGGTGGTAGAGTTGTTGCCATAAAAGCGGAAGGTCCTCCTGGGTTCAAGTCCCAGAGGTGTCAATATTTTTTTCTAATTTTTCTGTCTTCAGATTTCCGATTGAGTTTTGCTAATATTGTCTCCATTTAATAAAAAAAAATGACGATTTTTTTTTACTTGCGTTTTTAGTTAATGTTCGTGGACCAACTTTATTCGAATTTCTACGTATGATCAATGGTGAATTGTGCGCAACATATCGAGAAGCCTGTGTGCTACAAAAAGTGCTACAAAATTGTAAATTAATAATTTGGGGTGAGGTTATGATGGCGCACAAACGAGCATTAGAGGCACTCAATCGAACATTAAGAGATTTGCGTTGCAATCAGAACCTCTACGGAGGCGCGATGGTTCTAATGGCCGGAGACTTTCGCCAAACGCTGCCAGTTATTCCCAGATCAACAACTGCCTATGAAATAAATGCTTGCTTGAAGGCGTCAAATTTATGGAGATACATGAAAAATCTCAAGTTATCAATGAATATGCGAGTGTCGTTATAAAATGACATATCGGCGGAAGCGTTTGCAAATGCATCAGTAGACATTGGCAATGGAAAAATTCCTGTTTACTCTTCTACTGGCCTCATTTCGTTTTCATAGATTTTTTGTCAATTCACAACGTCAAAGGAAGAATTAATATCAAAAGTTTTCCCAAATATGGTGTGAATTATAAAAACCATGCTTGGTTGAGCGAACGAACCATTTTAGCAGCGAAAACTAACTAAAACTAAGGATGTAGCAGATTTTAGTATAAAAATTCAGAGTCAAGACAAATGCATTCATTTAAGTCGATCGATTCCATTATCGATCGAAATGAAGTAGTCAATTATACTACTGAATTCCTAAATTTATTGGATTTGCCAGGATGAATGGCGTTTAATTTACAACTCCAGGTTGGCTCTGTTATAATTATGTTACGCAATCTGAATCAGCCAAAATTGTGCAACGTAACAAGACTCGCAGTTAAAAAATTATGTAAAATTTGATTGAAGCTTCTATAATCATAGGAAAATTATTATAAATTAATAGCAAAAATGTGCTTATTCCAAGAATACCAATGATGCCAACTGACTTTCCTCTTGAATTTAAAAGTGTCCAGTTTCCAGTGCGTCTTGCATTCGCAATGACAATTAATAATTCCCAAGGCCAATCGTTAGAAATGCGTGGAATAAACCTTGAATTGCCATGTTTTTCGTATGGGCAGTTAGATGTAAGTTGCGTGCTCGAGAGTTGGCAAACCTTTTGGAACTATTTGTTTTCTCTCCCGGAGGAAAAACGAAAAATATTGTACATTACAATGCATTGCAATAGTAATGGTCGAAATATTTAATTGGCATTTTATTTAATTATATATGGTCGTATTGTAAACGGAAGATTTTGTCTCATTTTTTGTCATGAAGTACGTAACGTGTAACATTCGATATATGGAATTATTGATAATCCAACTGATTTGAATTTACCGGAAGTGTTACATTTCCTTAATCCGCAACTGTACACCACTCATGTGAAGCCGAGGCGGGCTAAATATTAAAACAAGTCTTTCAGGAATTTCTAAAATATACACGAAAAAAATATAAGGCGGTACGAAGTTCGCCGGGTCAGCTAGTAAATATATAAATTTGATTCTACCTGTACTTGCAAAATTTAGGTTCTATTCCAGTTTTGTGAATGTTCCATTGAAATTCTGCTATTATTTCATCATGAGCCCGTAGTTTCACAATAATTGGATTATTATATCGAGGTATTGCTCTTTGCTGATGACATCAAGCTATACAAGAAAATAACTGATGTAAATCATTGCCATATAATTCAGTCAAATATTAGTAAGTTTAAAGACTGGTGCGTTCAAAATAATTTATTCTTAAATGTAGAAAAGTGCAAAACCTTGACTTTCTTCAGAAATAAAAATCCTGTTTTATTCAAATATTCCATCAATAACACAGCTTTAGAAAGAGTCACGGAAATGAGAGATCTTGGAATTATTTTGGATGAAAAACTAAATTTCACCAATCATATCCACCAAATTGTAAACAAAGGTATGAAAACACTAGGTGTTACCTAAAACGCTTCGTATTAAAAACAACCAAAAACTTTAATTCCATACAAGTCATTAAATTATTATATGTATCTCTAGTTAGAAGCCAAATGGAATATAACTCGGTAGTTTGGTCTCCATCTTACAAAATTCACATTAATAACATTGAGCGAATACAGAAAAAAATTCTGCGTTTTATAAATGTTTAATTAAATATCCCACTAGAAGACTTGAAATATAATTTATTATTAAATATTCTAAAAATACACATACTAGAAGACAGACGTAAAATAAACGACTTAACATTTTTATTGAAAATACTTAACTCTAAATTTGACTGTTGCGAACTACTGCAACTCATAAACTTACGAATACCGACAGTAACTATACAACAAAATACACTATTCTATTGTAGCATTCATAAGCGGAACTACATTGCCCACACTCCGATACAACGATTTCACACTATGGGAAATCAGTACTTAGGTGATATTGATATATTTAACTTGGCGAATTTTGTTGATTTTGTAAAAAACTTAATAATAATAATAATATATCTTTTTTGAACAAAAAAAATTAAGATTTATAACTACAAAAACAAAAAGTACATCATAAGTACAGTAAAAGTACAGTTTAAAAATTGGATAAGTACAAAAGTTAATAACAGAAAACAAAATACATATATCCAGTAGGTACTTAAACAATAGAAATTTATAATTATAAATTTAGGTTTCTCGTAACTTATTCCAAAACTATTCCTAAACATATCTGTTTTTCTGAAAACCTATGAAATCGCTTTTTTTTAATTTTTGTATTTTTATGACTTGTGTGCTTTTTTATCAAATTTTATTTTTATTATTTCTGTATATGTTTAAAAATAATCTGTCATAAATTATTGTACTACCAAAATGTAAAAGCCCTTTGGGCGTTAAATAAATAAATTAATTAATTAATTAATAACTTGAATAGGATTTCATAGATCTTGAATATTTACTTTGATTTTGATGAATTGTTCAAATTCTGTGAAACAACCCGTTCAACAATACGCACAATACGACAATAGCCATTTCAAGATTTAGTCAATTGACAAGTAGGTACGTAATCAACGAAAAACCGAAACAAAAAATATATAATTAGTTATTACTTATTATCTACTAGCTGGTTCCCGGCATGCGTTGCTATGTCATTCAAAGAAATAAATTGATTCTCCCTGCATATCCTTTCCCGTGCATCCCCGTTCCCTTTCACCTTCCCCGCTTGCCACCTCCCTCGTCTCTTCCCTCTCCGCGAACCCCACTTTCCCCGTTCCCCCGCCTTTCCTCCCCGCCGCTAAAATATATGAAATACACACATTTTCATTTATACAAATTTCATAACGCCAGAGCATACCATTATATATAGCCTGTATGTTATTCTGATGTATGAGCTTATTATTGTAAAGTTTCATTAAAATCCAATAACAAACACATATACATCCATACAAACGCGTTTATAATATTACTAGCTTTTGCCCCCGGCTTGGCTCGCATAGTTTTAGGGGGGTTTCCACTCTGCCTCCTCCACCTTCCCTATCCCCACTACACTCCCCCCTCCCCCTACCCCACCCTCCTCTCCGCCACCTCCCCACCCCCTCACCCCCCCCCCCCTCCACTTCACCCCTTCCCCCAACCCCCTCACCCTCTCCTCCCCCCTTTCCAACCAAACAATACCCGTTACATTAATTTTTCAAACAGCTCGCGTGCCACCTATTGCAATTTTTTTAATACAAATTTCATAATGCCAGAGCGCTGAGCTTATAGCCTATATGTTATTCTGATGTATGAGCTATATTATTGTAAGTTTCATTAAAATCCATTCAGTAGTTTTTGCGTGAAAGAGTAACAAACATACATACATCCATACAAACTTTCACCTTTATAATATTAGTAGGACATTTTGGAGGACCCACCACTTACCCGCCCTGGTATAGGTAACAGATGGTTACCCCTTCAAGGCTCTTGCAAGGACTCTAATTTTTTGGGTAAAAACGACTCTACATTTGATAACGAAACTAGACCTCCAATGTCCCTGCATACGTTGTTAGTAAGCAGTATGCAAGTGCTTAGCGGGAAATACAGATACAATATGTGTTAGTATGACAAAATATAGACAATACAATGGGACAGATTGGTGAAAGTCCACGAGGTGGCAAGCGCTGGGTGATTGTATACAGCGTATCCTACAAGCACCTGTTTGGGAAGAAGACACAATAGATAAGTAATAAGGGAATGGCAAACGGTTGGGAGTCCTCTTCAATCGATTGGCAGTCCCAGCAAGAATGCGCATGACATTCGGTCTAGTCGTGAACCACACTCAGCTTCCGCGCCCCTTAGCCGGTTCCTCGGTGATGCCTCAAAGAAAAGTAAATGGGAGATTGGGGGGAAATACCCGAAAACCCTAAGGAATTCAGCGTCGAGTAGCCGGAGGCAAGGCGAAGGAAGGCCGAGGTCGCCCCCCCAAACCGAAATATTAGTAGGACAGTATGATGTACCTTAGTAAGTTCCAAATGTGAAACATTTTTGACACTAATGAAACAGTTACAAAATATGAATGCGAAAATGCTAGCTCCAGTGAGGAATTTCCAAAAACTTTTTATGAACTAAGCTTTACCTACCAGAAAACATGACGACTTTTTACTTGATTATTTATTTTATTATTTTTAATATTTAAAGATAGAAATAATATGCATGCTCTTATTTATTTAACATTTTTCTGTTTCTGTCTGTTTTTTTTGTGTAATTGGTGAAGTTTACTGAGAAAACATTTTTTTGTGAAACCTTTTTAAATTATTCTTTGTGTTCATCGAGGTGCAAAAAAGGTATCAGCAATTACTGGAAATAATTTTCATTTTATCAGCAGAATTCAGTACGTTATAAATAATTTTCTTCGAACTGATTACTTCGTATGATATCATCCCCGAATTATTTTACGGCCGGGTGATATTATTGTACTAAATTGTTATTCTCTGAAAAACATCGCCAACAAGATAACAAAATTAAATTGTTTGTTTAGTTATCTATGTTTTATCCCGTATCTTTTTTTCTAAAAAGAAGCGAATTTTTGTTACTCCTGTATTAAGAATTTAGATTTGTGTTGTAATTTTTTTTTTGTATTCTGTGGAAATTGAATTAGATTTTGTTTTAAACCGACGAGTTAACGAAAGTAATTCAATGAAGAGATAAATAATTAAATTTAATGTGTCATTCTCCGAACTCATATTTTGTTAGCTTTTAACCGGGATTTTTATCATATGTGCATAATATTAGACATAGGTTCAGATTGAAAATTAATTGATTTCTGTTACGATTTTAGATTTTCACGGCCAAAAGTGTTATCGTTATTTATTTTTGGGGTATTTTGCCTTGTTGCCCGTGTTGGGCTACCTCTTCCTTTAGCCGACGCGTCGCGTCGGTCAGACGAAACGCTGGCAGAAGGAGGTAGCGCAATACGGCGTAATACTTTAAAAAAAAAACGATGTTTTCTTCAGTGTAAAGGTTCTGCGATGTCTATGGCATATGTATGTTTATTTTTAACAAATTAATAAAAAGTGATTGAAAATGGTAATAGTTGGTTAATTGGTTTAGCGACAAATGGAATCTGTCTCATGTGAATATACTCCTCTAATGGTAGCCTAAAACCTAAACGATTTGAGGCCAAAATACCCAACCAAACTGAACAATATTTTTTATCAAAAGTCATATTAATATTTAGATATAGCTTATTTCTTAAACAGACTGCATATATAATTATGTCGTATTTTGTTATACGGCCGTACAGCCTCACCACGAGCTCCTTCGGAGACTCGGAATTATTGTGAGAAAAAATATTTGTGTAGCAGATTTTCACTCAAGACGCCTGCAGAAATAGGTATATCGACCTTGGTTGTATCCTGTTTTAGGATATCAAATTAAGGTCAACTTTCCAGCGGTTCAACTGTCCGGAGATCAACTGTCGGAGAGCCAACTGACGGTGGACCAATTGTCTTCGGATAACTTGTCATGGAACCATCCGTAGGAAAATGTGAAAGTATATATATTTAATAAAAAACAAACAAATTTATCTTAAACTATAGCAAAACATTTTATTTAACTTTTTATAAAAACATTAAAAACAAACCTCATGATAACCTAAAAATTAGAATCCACAACACAAGTTGCAAACAAGAAACACGTTCACTTTGCAATGAACTCATCAAAGTAGAAAATATTAAATATTTAGGTGTGTCTATTGATACACATCTTAACTGGAAATCATAAATTGATAAAACCATCTTGAAATTAAGACATCTTAATATACTTTTTACAGACTTAAAGGAAGTACTCAATCTTAACAAATTGAAAATGATCTATTTTTCCCTGGTACAATCTTCAATAATCTACGGCATTGTAGGATGGGGTGGTGCGCTTGATGCATTTATTAAGCCTTTATAAAATGCTCAAAAGCGTATCAATAAAATTATGTAATATGTATTTATGAACAAAAATTGTTTTGTAAAAAACGAAAATAGAATTAGCAAAAGGACTAAGAATGTGTTTCAAGTTCCCCAAATCAAAACCAAATTAATGCAAACACATGGCAGTTTTATTGTTCCTCTTACATTTAATCTTCTACCAAAACACATTCGAATGACAGATAAAATATCACTTCACATAAAAGAATTAAAATTATGGCTAAATGATGCAGATGTTGAAATCTTTTTTTTATAAACTCTATGTAAACCTTCATGCTTCACTTTTACAATTCTACTGTAACTTCAAGACTAGGTAGCTTTATTTATCTTCTTGAAACTGTAACAAAAAATCAACTAACTTGTATGTGTCACTTTGTTACTACAATATTTTCAAAGATACATTACCTATATTTTTAAACTTTCACTTTGAAATTTACATTTTTTACTTGTACCGCCAACTTATTGGTGTAATTTAGCACTTAGTTATATTACCCACGCACATGCAGTGCCTTTCAGGCACAGGCACAGGCAGCGGGTTCCCGTTATCTACTTTTGTCTTATACATGTATATTTTATACTTTTTTACATTATTTTTATATTGTGTTATGTTATATATATTTAGAAAATATGTAAAAATTACTTTTGAAATGTACCAAGATATAATGGGAAAAAATAAAGAAAAAAATAAACATTTAAATACTCACAATGGATGGAAAACTCGGCTAACTTATCTGATATAGTCACTTAATTCATGGGTCCAATTACCGAAAAATAAACACGAACTTTATAAATAAATAAATAGTAAATCGAAAATATGCATTATCGAATGGATGAGCTATAGAGAGAATGGTGAAATACCCCCGAAGTTTTTTCCCCGAAGGACGGGCGAGACCAGAGAAGAAAATATTTTATTGATGCACCAAAGGTTCAAAAAATACAAAAGGTTAAGGGATGGTATACTTACGAATATTATTAATATTATACTAATGTAGTTAATGCTCGAAGGGAGTGCCGCAAAAACAATAAATACTATCGGAATTTCGGTGTTTTTGAGCAACTAGAAAATGATCTAAAAGCGGTTTTCTGGGATTCTGTAGGTATTTATTAAATGTCTTTGTAGTATATTTTCCTTTTAAATAATTCTCCAAATAGGCTCACCGTGTAGGTAGGTACCAAACAAAAATCGCTACGCAGCCAACAGTTATTGAGGTAGATGTTCCATTCGAAGTTCTCCGGTAGTTCGATAAATTATTATGTGGGTACTGTTTGAAGCAACGCACATAGTACAAGAGGCGACAATCAAATTCAGAATTCAAGTAGGAATTAAAATACACAAAACACTAGACGCCATGACAACAAGACAACTACATTCCGAATCTATACTACAACAACACCTCTTTCAATATAAACCTCATATACCAATGCAACCTCATACTGTTATAAAGCCACACAAATAAAACCCTGAATACACCGATAACACACTAGTCGCATAGGCTAAGACACTTTAAGTACAACTAATAACTATATGTTATTATATTGCCAGACATATGTAATGACGGATGAGACGTACCTGACTAGGTTTAATAATAGGTTTCTCAATTTGGGAGGCGGCTATGGGTACCGCCCCCCAGGAAACATTTATTGGAAAACCAACACCTCTGCCATAGGTAACTCCAAGTGATGATCACCTCAGGGGGAGCAGGGGTGCCCAAATTCATCGGGTGTGGTTTATCTAGGTCTTGACGGCGGATGCGTTTGCCCACCTACTGCGTGGCAGGCCGGATCGGGAGAGACTGGTTGAGGAAGACCTTTTGAACTCTCCATCCAGATTCTCTCAACCCAACGCCGTGCACCGCAATGGGAGGGATGGATCAATATATCCGTCCCTCCCCGACACGTTGACCCCAGATTCCTATCCACCCCTCATACCTTTTTCCCTTCCAGAACTTCAGCTCTTTCCTTTCCCTAAAAATGTCTATCATGCTAGGCTCGTGACCGTATGTATGCATGATTTAAATGATAATGTAAGAAAGAGAAATATAATACTTTGTAGAAACAAATAATAAAACATGAGAAAGAAGAAAATTAAAAAAACGTTAGGAAAAATTAAACAAAATACACATATAAAATTAAATGTAAAGTAAATAATAAAAAATATTTTTAAAGGTAATGAAATAAATAATATAGATATTAAGAAGTAAGATCCATAATACATGTAAAATCGAATCAATATTATCATATACATATAAGATCCCCCTACGCCCTACCCCAACATCCTATCCCCCCGTCACCCCCCCCCCCCCTCCGTACCCGTTACATTCATTTTTCAAACAGCTCGCGTGCCACCTATTGCAATTTTTGTGTATAAATTTCATAATGCCAGAGCTCTAAGCTATAGCCTACAGCCTATTCTGATGTATGAGATATATTATTGTAATGTTTCATTAAAATCCATTCTGTAGTTTTCGCCTGAAAGAGTAACAAACATACATCCATACAAACTTTCGCCTTTATAATATTAGGTCCTTACATATGAAATTGGCGTTTTGCCGTACTTGCAAATTTGATCTCAAATATCTTCTCTTTGGTTAGGAATTCCAAATTCAAATTTATACAGCTATTTACTCATGTATTTGTGTTTCGAAAATTATAATTAATTTTATATTGTTTATAGTCGCATTTGATTTTAGTGATATAAAATAAATTGGAAAAAGATGTGATAGAGAATGTAATTTTTTTAACCGTTTTAATATCCATGTATTATTTGAAGAAAGCTAGTCACACCGTTATTTTACTGTACGTATTAATTTATTTGTTTATTGTTTATTTTTCCCGCTAAGCCGCTTTCAGACGACTGTAAAAAGATTCGGCGTCGGAACTTTTGACATGGCAATTAGCGCTGGGCTTGTCAAACGCGCGCCAGGCGCCTTTTTCAGCAAGCGACCTGTCAGTTTGATGGCTTATTTTTTAGTACACACGCTCACGTTTTTTCGCACGAACTTTCGATCATACCTGACTTTCAAATAATACATAAATACTAGCAAAATGTTAAGCTTTGATAAACAAGTTAGTTTTTTAACAATTTTTACTACCTAATTACTCGATTTTGTCTGAGTTTCGACATTATTATCGAGTTCTTTTTTACATCGTATATCGTATTTCTCGGCAGTTTTGAGATTGAGGTGCTACAAGCCATCTCAATATTAGCATGAAATGAATGTCAGGTCAACAGCTTGAAATGATTTCGGCGATTTTAAGTTACTTTTAAGCGGCCCCTTGGTTGCCTCCCTCGCACAACATGGGTATCTCCAAGACCGAGGTTCATTCGTACCTTTTCCACATAGGAGTTAATATAAAAAAATAAAATAAAAAAAGTTGTGTGATTACTTTTAAGCTCCCATAACTCAAATAGTTAATTTTGTATTGATTTCAAAATTGTAGAAAGATCAATCTATACAAATTTAACGACGTCAGAATTCACCATCGAAATTTATCGCTGCGTATGGGTTATATATATTTGACCTATTTTTCCCTGAAATGTGTCACAAGTATTTTTTCTATTTTATTTTAATTTTTCTTCATGGTTCGTCGTTTTTTGAGAGTAGGCACAGATTTTGAGCCTTTATGGACTGCACGCGACTGATATCTAGGTTCCCTGCCATAACTTCTTACAATCAAGTCAACTCAACAACTATTACAAAAACAAAAGAGGACAACCAATGAATATGCATACCCTCAAATTACATGAATGTTAAAATACTTTTCCACAATGTTCCTGCCCGTCTATAACCCAAACAAAAAGTATTAAATATCTTGGGATTGAAATTGATTAAAAACTACATTGGAATTCACACATTGATCTTACCTCAAAAAAGCTAACAAAACTCATCTACTTCTTCAAAAAATTAAGAAACATCTTGACGATGAGGAATCCTAAGAGGGTATATTATGCTTTATGCCACTCTCGATTGGAATATGGAGTAATAGGATGGGGCTCAGCAGCATCTAATCATTTAAAACAACTTAAGATAACTCAGAATTGCATCATAAAGACCATTCTAAAGGTCCCAATAAGGACGTCAACAACAGAAATTTTTAAACAGTTTGATGTTCCAAGCATACAGAAAATCTATGCCAAAAACATTCTAGTACATCACCACAAAAATGATTTAGAGGCAGACACTTCACATGCTCATAAAACCAGAGCCAAGCAAACAGACATACTTAATATACCAAAGTGTAACTCTTCATTTGGTCAAAGAAGTTCTGAATTTTTAGCAGTAAAGTTATATAATAAACTCCCGCTTAGTATCAAACAAATTAAAACAAAAAATAGCTACATTAAGGACATTAAATGTTGGCTGAAGGAACTATCGGAAAATAAACTTACTACTATACTTAAAACATCGTCATAGAAGTTTCTGGAAAACCATATCCAAACATTGAAGTTAAACCATAGAAGTCGCTGAAAAACTTATCCAAAGCATAGTCCCCCTCAGCACAGGATCTCCTAGTGAGGAGGACTACGAATATATTTTCTATTTTATATATACATCTAACTAACATGTTTCACATAAAAATGTAAAAAATATTATATAGTTTAAAAGTCATTAAAAGTTATGATAAAAATTTTAAAAAAATTTGAAAGATTAAAAGTTATGATAAAAAAATTAAATAGCCCATAATCTTACCTAACGTAACCTAGTTAACCAATTTTTCATACATTTTTTGTTGTGTTGAGTTGATTTCATGCTGAGTTGTCCGGTCACCGTGAAATTCGTAGTGGTTTACAGTTTGAGTTCTGTTCTCTTACTTTATGTGTTGAATAATCAAAGTATGTTATTACCCTAACTATACCTATATGTTGTTACGTTACGGAATTAATTCCCGTGCGAGCTAATAGCGAATTGACCCCTTGCACAGGCCCTCCGCCCCCCTCTCCCCACACCGCGCGGCGCCGGTAGCCAAGCGCCGAGCGGCTCCCCGCTTCCATTCCTTCGCCGGCCTTCGGCAGAACAACTGTGTTCCCCGTGATTCGCGCTAGTCGCTCTCCGTGAACTAACTTCACGATGTATTATTTGAATTGTGCTTTGTGCCCAGTACCTAGCCAGACGGCTGACTCCGCATCTCCCGTTATGTGAGTACCAATCTACTCACCTCCCACACCGTGTGCTATGAACTACTTCTAACTTCACTAAACGTGTAGAGAGAGAGGAGAAAATTCTCGTTAGGCTAGCAGTGTAGTTAACCATGTGTTTCGTGTACCACCCTGTTCTGTTTTTACGAATAAACCCTTTAAGTGCTAAAACTGTGTTCTGATTGAGGAAGGAGACCCGGGGATTGTGAGGAAAGGAGGCGGAGGAGGAATTGCCAAGCGAACCACAGGCACTCGCCCTGTTTTTAGGAGGAACCTTGCTTGCGCCGACTCCGAGCTAGTCGTCGGCCGTGTATTGCGTGTCCTTTACAGGTGTAGGGTTTAGCAAATGGCCGCAAGTAGTGGCAATGCTAACAATGTAAATACGAACTATATTCCTTATGTTATATTCATACTTTAAAACGTTACATGTCGCGAAATAATATTCCATTCACCATTCAAACTTAGCGAAAGATGACTTAAAATGAGGTTTAAACAAGCAATTTCGGTGACATCAAATACGCCAAGCGTCAAAATAATGTTTCCAGGTCGCAATCATAATTTTATGTGCAAATTTGCTATAATAATATGTACGTAATGGAAATAGTTCATAATCCTCAAGGCACGTCCAAGCGGGGAGCAGACATGTTTTTCGAATTCAATTTTTCGAATTTCTAAAGACTAATTTTTCGAACAGCAATTGGCCGATAGACATATTTTTCGAATTTGTTAATCAACTTTCAAAATATATGTTTCACTTGCTTACGACTAACGAGATACTTTTAGGTTAGGTTAGGTTAGTTGATATTGTCCATCCTATGATAAAATACTCTTGTAGGTACTGTGTACATACTTATCAATTCGAAAAACTAGTGATTCGGTCAATTGATGTTCGAAAAATATGTTTTCGAAAATTGAAGTTCGAAAAATTGATTTCGAAAAATTGCAATTCGGTCAATTTATCTAGACCCGTCTAAGCGCACGCGCAAATTTATTTGGTGAAAAATTCATTCAGTGGTGTCATCAATTTTCTATAATGGCCCACTTCCAGATAAATTATTCCTGTACAATATTATAGTTACAAAACATTTGCAGGCGTACGAAGACTATATGAAATGAAAAATTATGTAGTACGAGTAGATATGGTATTTATTTATAGTGCATACTATTTTATACTCACATGTTTTGATCTGCACCAAAAACTGGTCACCCTTCTTGACTTATCCCGCAG
The DNA here is from genome assembly GCA_917880885.1 of Limnephilus marmoratus. Classification (NCBI taxonomy): domain Eukaryota; kingdom Metazoa; phylum Arthropoda; class Insecta; order Trichoptera; family Limnephilidae; genus Limnephilus; species Limnephilus marmoratus. Next base: position 54,481,445 of record OU862906.1, on the reverse strand, counting down.
GAACTTTAATAAAGGGAACATCATAACTTCCCGATACACCTTTCGCGGTGGGTTTAATGTATAAAACCCTGTTTAATTCACCAGCAAAACGGCGCTTACATTTGCTTAATTTGTGTACGAAACGATACGCGAAGGAATAACTTATTCGTGTTGAGTAATTTGACTGCCGTGCGACGTAAACCTAACTATAAGTATTACATAAATGACGGTTGCTCGTCGACACGCGACGCAAATTTTATCTCGGTTATTGTTAGCGTCAAAAATTGAACAAATAAAATGTTTTCCATGCGAATATGAGATAAATGTGATACTTTAAAATAGAGTCAACCTGCCCTAAATACTAGTGGCGTACCTACTTGCGTTTATGCATAATCACTGTGCTTTTTTGGTCGTGCCGTTAACGTTATTTTTTACAGTCATTGCGTTGCAATTATTTAAATTCGGGGGAATACTCCGACATATCTCTAATAAATTTATCCGAAGCGAAATATTGAATTTACGTTTGAGAAGGTTTTTTCATAGTTTTTTCATAACAGTTTTATGCAAAGATGAATCGTTAAAAGTCCTATGTACATATCTTATGCTATATACGAAAAATTTCAAATAAATCTTCATGGATTGAGATTGAATCTGCTTTCATTGCCATGTGAATATTCCCTGAAAATAAACTTGGAATGGTAAATTCAGATAGTTTAGTAATTTTTTAATGTTTAATGTGGAAAATATAGTTGTGGGTGCTAAATTACATCTCACTTAGCTTTCTGTCTGATTGAGGCTTTAAAACCGGTTGAAAGAATGTGTTAGCGCGATTTTCAGGACACTTTCGCACAAAGAAAATTTTTTGACAGGGTGGGTGGTAGGTATTTAATGTAGTGAAATTCTCGGGTAGGTATACCCGAGAAGCAAGATGAAGTCTAAAATACGAAATGTTCAGGAGAGTCGAAAAACTTTTTTTTATCAAATCTCTCGTGTCTTTCACAAAATAATATTAAGATAGATAATTGAAAGGAAAAAAACTATAATTCTTTCAACTCATTAACAGATTAATTTACAGTCTAAAACATTTTTATTACTTGCACTTATCAACAATTTACCTGTAAACTATATGAACGAGCAAATAAATAAATAAAATAACCATTAAAATATTTGTGGAAGTTACAAGACATTTGCTGAAAAACATGGTTTTCAACACTCCTGAATATTTCGTGTTTTGGACTTGCATCCGTCGTAATAAATAATAAATATTTGGTTATGTACGTTCCTTTTTTAATACAATTGGAGATAATGATATCCTAAACTAGGATCTCCCCTGCTGGAAATTCCATTTACATATTAAAAACGAATTATTTTAATAACGTGGAATTAGTTATAGTTCATCTTAGTATGGTTCATAGTTTGTGCAACTCAGTTTTGAAACTCACTTTCATAAGGATCAAAATCATTAGTTACAACATAAAAAATTTTCAAACTTTTTTTTATAAATCTCGTTCAATTTTGTTTTGCTTTATTTCTACACTAAGGAACAAATACACAATTTAATGCAGTGATTCTTAACCTGGGTTCAGTGAGTCAGTCTCGCGAGTTCGGCGGAGGTCAAGACACACCCTTGACTCATACGATTCGATTCCATTTCCAATAAAGAAGGGTTCGGTCAATGCGCATGTGATACTGGTGGGGGTCAGTACTTCCAACAAGGTTAAGAAACACTGGTTTAATTTATTTATTTAAATCTGTGTTACCAATTTGAAATTTAAAGGCATAGCAAACCAATAATTAATACTTAAAATCGCACCAGTTTTATAAATTCGAATTTAGCATTATCAAGAAAAATACCGTCCAAATATTAAAACGAATTATATTAACAGGAGACAATATATAAAACTGATATAGTCTTGGAATGGACTAAATTAATAAGTAGTAGGTATTACAACAAGGTACATTATAGGTATAGTTTGAGACAACACGACAATTATTGAAAAAACCGATCCTAAAATTCTCGGAGGCTTGAAATTTGACTTGATTTAATAACTATTTGTGTCTTCCTCGATATGATTCTCTGCTACATCACCATCAGCATCCAGTCATATCGCCCATAGGTTAAGATGAAGTGGCCCAGAAAGTCAAAGTGAGATAACTCGATTCAGCTGGAACACAAAGCGACGGGCCCAGCCTCGCCTCGCGGTGATGCCCCGAAAATCTCAGCGATAACAAAATAACACAAACACCATTTCTGGGAGATAACTCAACCAGTGGCGGTTAGCGAGGATGAATAGCGGGGGTATTATGTATATCTACACCAAACTACATGTATATTCTACCTAGAAATTTATTTTGTACACCTAGACAAAAATACAATGCATCTATGTCAAATAATAATAATAATGTGCAAACATGGTCAAATTAATAACTGAACACAGTTACAAGATTGACCGTTAACAGCAAATTCTTCATACCAAATTAATCCAAATAGGTAACTACTTATTGCCAACTCCATTTTATTTTATTAATTTCGATTTTTTTTTCTATTTAATAACTAACTAGCATCACACCGTTTCCCCACCGTTTCAACCGCCAAGACACTCGGTCTTGGCACACACTTCTTGCCTCGTACATACTCTACTATTACTTGCCTATACATTACTTGCCTATACATACTCATTCATACATACTCTACTATTACTTGCCTATACATTACTTGCCTATACATACTCATTCATACATACTCTACTATTACTTGCCTATACATTACTTGCCTATACATACTATTATTCTGACTCTTGACATAGCCCTACTCAAGTATCGAATTCATTTGATCGTGTCATGACTTCCTCGAGCGTCCCTGACTTCTTCTACCGTTGTTAACTTTTACTTCTGCTTATTCTTTATACATTTCAGTCATATTTTCTCCTCGCTCTCCATTCTTCGTTCATTCGCTCTTTGAACCCAAACGATATTATCATTTATTTTAAACAGATTTGTGTGTGTAATTCACACACGGTAGAAGTGAAAAAATAACTTATATCATTGATGTCGCTATTCCAAATTCCAGTAATATGCAAAAATCGGTTTCTGATAGAATAAGAAAATATACAGATTTAGGAAGTGAGATTAAAAGAATTTGGCATTTTCACACTATAAAAATATTACCGTTTGTTATTTCGACTACTGGGATTATACCTAGCTCTCTCATTCAAAATTTAGGCATATTAGATTTGTCAAAGAATTTATATATAAAAAGGGCGATACTGAGAGTATCTTCCACTCTGGAACGTGCAGCAAATATACCATATTATTTTTTAAGTGAATAATTGTGAAATAACACAAATTAATCAAATAAAAATTATTTGCCACGCCGGGATTGGATCCCGCGACCTTCGGAGTGCCAGTCAAGAACTTTACCACTGGACTACGCCGGCCGTCGGCGTCTGGATATATCTGGAGTCGGTGAATTATTTTCCCATTTGGTCTCTTCGACATGTAGTTCTTGTATTATTTCGTATTTATTATACTTATATAGTGCAATTGCATAACGTGGATTGACTAGATGATGTTTTGTGGAAAAGTGTGTGAAAGAGTTAAGTTTTACCTGTGGGAAAGATTTAACCCGGACATAAAATCAAAAGGTATGAAAACTTTAAAAGAAACTAATCTCTGTCACTAATCAGTTGAGCTAATGATCGGTTCTACTTCAGAAGTGTTAGGCGTGCCTCAAACTAAACGAAGCGTGATGTCAGCATCGTTCATCATTTCGGCTCCATGTGACTTTGCCACCACCTCCGCCCGCATGAAATCAGCGGCGCTCTGAGGCGGGCCCTATCTCTGCCTCACTACAATAGCCTATTTTGTACTGCGTTGTGTATTAGCTGGGCGAGCGTGCATTCACGTGTATTTTTTTATATCTTAGGTACATGGATACGTATATTCCCTTTTCATTTTTTCCCCTTTTCTCCTCTATTTTTTTCAGGGTAAGGCACTGCCTCCCCTGCTTCACTGCACGAACCGCCACTGAACTCAACCCACTCATTCACTCAATCCACATGACTACATTACTCAAGGAAACAACATTGTGTTGGTACATGTACCTATATATTGCACGTATGTTTATGTACAATGAGTAAAATATAATTAATAAACCTACATTGTTGGTAATTGTGTAAATATTATATATATTAATAAATGCCTTGTAGATATGTAGGTATTGTCAACATGTATGGAGTAAAATTAGTCAAGAGAATTCATAACGTGCTTACAACTTGACTTGGTAAGATTTATAATAACGGTTTTACAACTAGTTGGTTGCTACCCCCAGTGACTTAAAAATAAATACTTTTGTGAACGTAGGTACAAACTGATGTTTTTTTTTTAAATAATGACTTACAAATAGTTTATTATGGTTTAAATAATCTTTAAAAGGAGTGCTTAGTGCTGTATATTATTGTATTAATAACTAGCTGGGGTACCCGGCATAACTCAGGACAACATTCGAGATTTTTCTGGAATGTTCCACTGTAATATAAAATGATCCAGGATGTTCCCGAACGTTCCAGACCATTCTCGAAGATTCCAGAATGTTTCGAAATGTACTGGAATGTTGTACAATGCTCTCGAATACTCTCGAATGTTCTGGACTGTTCTAGAAAATTCTAGTAGGCGAAACGCCCTTTCATAGATGGAGGATAGAGAGCCACCACATCATATTCCTGAAGTGGTGGCTGTACCGGGACTCGTTTCTGATTTATAGCAGGACGCACACTTTTGTAAACACTTTTCTTTTATAATATGTATTGATTAGTATTTCGGTGTTATAAAACAAAGTGAATAAATTATTATTGTTAATATGAATGTAAACATGAACCGATTATAATAAATTCTTTTTACAATCTGACGAGGACAAGGTTGTTTGTTTACAAACTAGTTGACGTATCTCAAAAAGTACACATATTTACTAGATTTTATTATTAACTAGCGCAAACTCTCGAAAAATCACACGGCATAATAATTAAATATCAATTTGGGAGGCGGGTATAGGTACCACCGCCCCAAGAACCATTTATTGGACAACCAACACCCCTGCCACAGGTCACCCCAAGTGGTTCGCTACGTTTGGTGATTTAGCAGGGGTTCCCGGGTTAATGGGATGAGGTTTGTCTAGGTCTTGGTGGCAGATACGTTTGCTCAATCACTGCGTGGCGGGCTGGATCGGAGGAGACTGGTTGAGGGAGGCCTTTTGACCTCTCCAGCCGGATTCTGCCGACCCTTCGCCTTGCACCGCAGTATGAGGAATAGATTCATACGTCCGTCACTCCTGACCACACTGACCCCCAGATTTCTACCCACCCCTCATACCTTTTTCCTTCCCATATCTTCTTCTCCTTCCTTTCCCTTAAAAAACCCTCCACACAGCATCCTCAAAGTTGACACAGGTCGCTAGGGAAATTGTTTTCCTCGGTGTTTCCTGTATGGAGCCAATGTAAAAAAAATAAATGTAGTATTTGTAAAGCTGGAATAAAAAATATAAGATTTAAATAAAAAAATATATATATATGTACTTTATTTTCTTTTCTCATTATTTCGGCGTCAACGGCATGGGTTAAACGAGTTAGTTAGCCGTGCATACGCTTTGAGGCATTACCTATTTATCCATGAATACTCATTTAATCATGTACCGTTTTTTTTTTTTTATTAATAAAATTCCTTTATTATTTATTTACAGTTTTTTTACATTTTTTACATTAAGTCCCGTTAAACTGATTGATATCAGTTTGTCAACGGGTTCTTTTGACAATACTTTTTTTAAATTGAGACAGGTACATAAAATATATAGACAGGTACATAGTTATCTATCAAATTCGAAAATAAGAACCTTTTACTCGATAGTAAACTTTTTACTTGATAGTAAACTGAATTTCAAAAAACATATCGACCACATAGTCACTAACGCATCTTCTATGCTTGGTTTCGTAATCCGCTCCTGTAAACAATTTAATGACCTTATTACTTTCAAAACACTGTATTTCACGTATGTTCCTTTGTATCTTTAATTTGGGAGGCGGGAATGGGTACCGCCGCCCCGGGAACCTTTATTGGATAACCAACACCTCTGCCATAGGTCACCCCAAGTGGTTCGCTACGTTTGGTGATTTAGCAGGGGTGCCCGGGTGCATGGGGTGAGGTTTGTCTAGGTCTTGGAGGCGGATGACCAGGACATACTGAACCCCAGATTCCTACCCACCCCTTAAACCCTTTTCCTTCCCAGAACTCTCCTCTCCTTCCTTTCCTTAAAAAAACCCTCCACACAGCATCCCCAAAGATGACATAGGCCCTGAGGGAAATTATTTTCCTCAGGGCCTCCTGTGTGGAGCTCATGTAAAAAAAAAAAAAAAATCCTTGAATACGCATCTCAAGTGTGGAACCCAGGCTGTGCAGTACACAAAACAGAATTGAAAGCGTCCAAAATAGATTTTTAAGGTTCCTTAATTACCGCTCTTTTCGATCTCATATTAGTAATGAAGACTCTGTAAAGTTCTTCAAAATACAGACACTAACCTGTCGAAGAAATACAGCATATTCGGTAATGTTATTTAAAATTACACGTAACTTTATCGATTGTCCTGATCATCTTTAACGCCTATCATTCCATGTTCCAGCAGACAGTCACTTACCTTTAATCTCCCTCTTTGCAAGACCAACTCCAAACAGAAATTATTTATCTACTGATCCACACACTCATTTTACTTAAATTATTACCACATTGACATTTTTAATTCGACTTTACGTGACATGAAACAAAAACCCACTAAGCAACATGACTGAAACTAGGAAGTTTAATCCCTGTATATTCCCGTCCTTTGCCCCTTAATCCTATTCCTATGTTCCTCCTCCCCCCACTCCCCCGCCCTTTTTCACATATTGTAACTAAAAAATAATTTAAATAAGACAACACCCTTACAATGTCACACTTTATCATTCCCTATCATCAGTGGAAAGTTCATAATTGGCACAATTGACAATCTTATCATTGTATTATTGTGTAATCTCTGATTTGCCGTAAACTTTCTCTAAAATAAATAAAATAAAATAAAAGACATAAAACCCAAAAGTAATAATAATAAAACCATAACTGCCGAGAATCATAACTCGATCAACTGCTCGGAAGGCAACTAACCATTACGTAAACTATATTTAAGAGGGTATAACCAGAAAAAACCAGAAATATGTCATTTTTAAATCAGATTTTAGACGTATTGACTCTTTTCCATAAAAATTTTTAAATTGATTTCGAAAGATTGTTCTTTTATCCAGTAAACGCATGTTTTAAATTTTGAGAAAAAATGTTTATTTTTTAATATAATAAGGTTATACCATAACGTCGTAGGCAGATTTGTTAAATTTTCAAAAAAGATTTTGTGTTATAAAACACCCATTTCAAATCACGTAATCATGCAGTAAAATAAATCAGTACATTATTTGGGAAACGCATGATTCGAAATATTAATTTTAGTTTAAATAAAATTATTAAAAATGTATGCGTACATGTTATTATAAGCTATAATTGTCAGCCTGAAACACTCATTTACATTGAAAAATCTTCCGAGAAAAGATACTTGCCGCCAACGGGACTTGAACCCGTGTCCTTCTGATTGCCGGTCGGATGCTCTGACCACTGAGCTATGGCGGCTTATCAAATACCCGCCAAATAATTCAATATATACTAATGTTTCATTCAACAATTACTGCTTATTATATTTTTTCCACCTGAAAACAACCAACTTTATTTTTGCGTGAGAGACATTGTTAGTGTTAAATCCCTCGCTAGGTGGCGTCGAGACAAATTATGTCTGCATTTATTGGGGAAATACTTAAACTTGCCAAATATTAATTATTATTTTTTAATTTATATACTAACGTTTAGAAAAGATTTTTATGCATAGCACAAAGGGTAACAATTATTATAAGCAATAATTGTCAGCCTGAAACAATTTCAATGTAAATGAGTGTTTCAGGCTGACAATTATTGCTTATAATAATTGTTACCCTTTGTGCTATGCATAAAAATCTTGTCTAAACGTTAGTTTATAAATAAAAAAATAATAATACGTACATGTGTTTCTTGACGAAATTTGGTCCGTTTGTGTATTTATTTGCGCACTTACAAACTTATATATTTCAGATTTTTTTTACATTATTATTTTGCTTAGACATTATTGAAAAATGATAAATACTTATGATCAAAAAATAATTACAAAAAGTAGATAATTTTAATCGTTTTATCATCACGCTTTTCAGCATTTTTGGATGTAGGTTTAAATTAAAGTAAATTTGGAAAGAAATGAAATCAATATTGAGTTATAATTTTAAAAAGCTGGTACGGAGAATAATTAATCTTTTTCACTGGAACCGCCCTGTATGATCGTAAGAACATCTTTCGACGAATTGTGGATTTTCGACCGCTGGCAGGTTAAACGCCCTTAAAGAACGGCGTCATAAATTCATTATATGCACCTACCTACTGAAGAAAATAAGATTTTTTTGTTTTTAGTTTCTGAAGGTGTTCGTATGAAACGTGTGTATACTTTTGGTACTTATTTCCAAAATGTGATATAAACGTGAACAATATTTTTTAGAAGAACTTTATGAAATGCATGGCTCACGTTAAATAAATTATTTATATAGAATTTACGGCACGATTATCGTTTACATGTGTATGTTTTATTATTTTTGAAACCGTTTTTAACAGTGGAGAAAGCAAAGAAAATTTTTAAATATGCTTAAGTATACATAACAAAAGAAAAATAATATATGTACTTTAGTAACACGTTATCGAAAGCTGGTTTTTTGGTTTTACCTGGTTGGTTGGTTTTAAGGGTTAACCAATTGCTGTAAGTTATAACTTTTATAATGATACCAAACTATTAATAATGATAACAAACTTTTTTAACTTTATAATGAGTAGGTACAATTTGGTTATATCTACTTTTTATTTATATTATTAATTGTGGCATTTTAAAAGGGATTCGCGATGTCAAGAAAGTTGTGAAGCATTGTTTTGTAATATTGATATGAACGAACACAATGTACTACAATGTTACAAAACGTGTTATCTTTGCAAGGTAGTTGGCCTTTTGTTATCTGAACATAATATAATACCTGGTATTACACGTTCCTTCGCTATTCCTAAAAGAGTTCTCAATCATGTGTTTATTTTCTGTGTGATAATATTTACTTTCTTAGAGTGAACATTCTTTAAAATAAAATGATTGAAAGTTGAAATTGAATTTAAAACAATTAAATGAAATTAAAACAATTAAAACAATTGAAATTAAAACAAGTTGAAATTGAAGAACCTATTGAAATTAAATTATTTCTCGTTTTTTTTAATTTTTAGGATAGGAATAATACCATGTTGCGCTACCTCCTTCTTTAGCCAACGTTTTGGACAGCGTTACATGCTTCACCACAATCTTCGATTACACATCTGCCCTATAATAATTTGATAATTTGTGGAGCGCCGTTTTTGTGAAAAATCACTTCAATTTCTTAAAACTCTTGGATTTGTTTTGAGAGCTGTAAAAGACTTCAGTAAATTAGGCACATTTTATCATATTATAAAAAACCCTTGTCAGGTGCCAACTAGAGTATAACTCTACGTTATGGTCTCCACTTTAAAATATTCATTCCGACAGCATTGAAAAGATTCAACATAAGTTCCTGAGGTTTATAGACTATAAATTAAATATTCCTGTACTAAATATTGGTTATAATTACCTACTGGATAAAATGTCCCTAATAAAACTTTCAGAAAGAAGAATTACCACAGATTTAATATTGTTACGTAAAACACTGCATTACAAAATTGACTGTCCTGAATTACTTCAATTGATCAACATCCATATTCCCAAAAGATCTTGCCGCCATTTACTACCCTTTTACTGTAACAACACCAGGACATTTTCTTACCAAAATTCCCTGATTCCGAGACTTAACAATCTCGGTAATAAATATTCTGATCTAGGAGATATACTTCACCTTAAGAATAACCAGTATAAAAATTGCTTATACCAATTCTTTTATACATCTAGACACAAATAGTCGTGAATAATTTCTGCAATTTTGTTTATATTGCATATTCTTTTTTTTTATTTTAGACTTCTTATCATTTTTACCAATGTATTTTAATTCATATTATATGCTTTTGTTGTTACATTTTTTTTCTTTATATTATATTTTCATTATTGTTTTAGTTTTAAAAAGTACTGTGTTACTTAATTTACAAACAAAGAATGTAAAAAAGCCTATAAGGGCGTGTAATAAATAATTAAATAAATAATGCCTTCAGACCACGAAACAGCTGTCACACGTAATAATAATTACATAGCATAACGTGTTTCTAAATCAACTGTTATTTTTTATAAATTAAATTATAAGATTATTAAATTTATAAAAGAAATAAAAAAATATAATAATTGTTTTAAAAAATAAAATATTACAAAAAATAATATTATTATTTTCCATTATCAATTCCTAGAAGGTAATGTTTTTTTAAGGGCCATTAACCAGCCAGCGGACGCGAATTCATATTTCGTCGAAAGATGTTCTTGCGATCGTACAGGGCGGTTCCAATGAGAAAGATTAATTATTCTCCGTACCAGCTTTTTTTAAATAATAACTCAATATCGATTTTATTTCATTCTAAATTTGCTTTAATTTTTATTTAAATTCAAAAATGCTGAAGGGCGTGATGATAAAACTATTAAAATTATGTTCTTTTTGTAACAATTTTTTTATTATAAGTATTTATAATTTTTCAATAATATCTAAGCAAAATAAGAATGTAAAAAAAATCTTAAATATTATAGTTAGTAAGACCGTAAATAAATAGACAAACTGAAGTATTTTCGTCACAAAACACATGTGCGGATCTTTTTTTAAATGATTTTATTTAAACTAAAATTAACATTCTGAAACATAGCTTTCCCAGATAATTTATTAATTTATTTTACTGCATGATTATATGATTTGAAATGTGTGTTGTATGATACAATATTTTGTTTGAAAATTTAACAAATCTGCCAACGACCTACGGTAAAACCTTGTTATACTAAAAAAAAACATATTTTCTCAAAATTTAATACGTGACTTTACTTTATAAAGAACAATCTTTCGAAATCAATTTATAATTGTTTGTGGAGAAGAGTCAAAACGTCTAAAATTTGATTAAAAAATGACATATTTCCGGTTTTTGTCTGGTTATACCCTCTTAAAAAGGAAAGCCTTTCAGATAATTATTTCAAAACACTTATCGGTAATGGTTTAATCCTACAGAGATATAAAGGATGTTATTATTTTTTATACGCTGTGTTGTTACCGGCAACTGTATTACCACAGCACCCACACAATTTCGCGAATAAATTAAACTTTCCCTCGTAATTTCATGAAAAATAATCAAGAAAACTTCTAAGAATTAATATTATTTAAGACAACCGCTTTTGGAAGAAAAGATTCATCTTCTTTTGCATTTCAACGGATTTTGTTTATCAATCTTTTATTTATATACACTACACACGCATTGAAATAAAAGTAATGTAGGTACTAATAGTTAGCATTAAAATAAACTTTATAGCTCTAGTAGAATAAACTTCAACCCGAATAATTTTTATTTGCTCAAAATTCACATTTTAATCATTTCCGGCGAATTCGTAACTATGATTACTTTTTTATTCCAACAGAACACTGGGGATGTAAGTTCTTTGTATAATATAATATATTTTACGTACAACGATTTCAAAACTTTATAATCCGTTTTTCAACTATAAAGTTAACGGTAAGCAACAGATTTTATTTTTCTAGACGATAAATTAATAACTTCTGGAGTGAGACATGGAGACACATTTTAAATATTTGTAACACGTTCTTCAGAATTAATTAAAATTAACGCGACGGAAAGGTTGAATCGCCTGCTAGGGTGAATTCAACCGTACGTTCGTCCAATACGCCGTGCCGCGGGCGTATATTTGTTTACACGCTTTCTTCACTTGCGTCGTTAAGATTCCCACATTATTTGTCTTCTTCTTCTTTTCTTTGATAGGGCAAATTCGACAGAAGGTTCGTATAATACACGGGTCACGAGTCGAAATTTGTACAAACGGCTTTTTCAGCAAAATTTACTTAGGGAACGTACCCATACTACGTGACCTCTTCGGGGGGGGTCTTCTAAATGTCACGCTTGTGTGGTTTGCTTAGGATTTTGGTCACCGGGGGGGGGGGGGGGCTAAAAATTGCAAAAAAAAATGTCACATAGTATGGGTACGTTCCCTTACGTCGTTAAGATTCTGAATATAATATATATATATATTTTTTTTTTTTTTTTTTTTTTATTATTATTAAATTTTTTTGTTACATACATAAAAATATTACAAAAAATATTTCTTTTGATAAGAAGTAAAAAAAAAGGAAACTATAAAATTAAATATGTAGCTTAAAGATAAACAATAATACAATTTAACAAAAAAAAAATTACAATAGTATACATAAATGTATGATAACAAAAAAAATCCCACATAGGCATCGCCAGTTCGTGGGTATACTTAAGTTTTTTTTTAATGCAGTTAAGATACAACATGGCAAATTAAACTTTAAATTAGTAAATTGAAACATAATTATGTTTTAACATATTTATAGAACAAATAATAAGAAAAAAAAATATATGAAAAACAAAAAGGTTAAATAAAAATTAGGGATTTGTAAAGTTATAACAGGTAAGATGTTATAGCAGGTAGGTATTTGTATCATTTGTAGTTACCCAAGTCTTTATTAATTTTTTGTATATGCTGTAAGAGGATATGTTTTTATTGTTAGGGTATATTGTCGTTTTAAAATAGTTATGCGTCATTTTATCTCACTTGAAAATTTATACATCAATCAGTACATGGGAATTTAAAATGCTGTTACTAAAATGGGATATGGAAAACATGGTTCGTGGAAAATATTTGATTAAATTTATATCGTTAAACTGCACTTAAAAACAGATTTTCAACAGCGTAAAACACGATAATTATTATTTTGATGACAAAAATTACCAACCCTCTCCAAAAACAGCGTTATCCATAAGTAATATAATTATTTTCCTGAATATTATGGTCGATTAAATACATTCGATTATAGCTTCTAGCAGTGAAGAGCTAAACTGATAAAAGTGTGATGTGGGCGTGTCCGTGTTCCGAAGTAAGCTCATTTACCCATTTCTCGATCAATTTATTTTGCATTTCTGGAGCCAAGGAGTCGAAAGGACTTAATGTAAAATGATGACAACCGTTTTCTTGCAAATCGGTGCAGATCGACCAGGGTATCTACCTATCTAGCATGGTCGATGGATATAATGTTAAGAATTTAAACAAAGATGCAATTAGAGACATCTATGTTATGGTTACTGTAGTTAATTGATTTTAATTACCTATTGGCATCTTAATGTTCAGCACTGCCGTTAGAGTTCTCCAAGTACCGGCCCTGCTTACCGACTTCATTGTTGTTGTTTTGACAGGGTAATTTCCATGTTCTTATTGGTATAAAAAGTCCGATTCCCTTAACAATCTCTCTCGCATTAATAAAGTCTCAGTAAAAGGTTCTTTAGAGGACTAAGTGGGGACCGGGCATTAACTAAAGTTTTTATAAAAGTGTTGATCAAATATTGTTGCTAAATGTTTATTATAAATAAAACGACTCAAGATTAAAAAGTGTTTGCAATATAAAAAGTCCATTATACCCGATCATGAAAATAATTAATATCATATAGGTTTTATCGAAAATGTCGGTAACTTGTCATCGCTCCCGAGCATGACTGCAGGCCGCTAACGAACAAACAACAGTTCATAACGACTAAGGGTTCCTATTTATTTGACCTTAACTGTTATTTGTTCGTTAGCGACCTGCAGTCGTGCTAAGGAGCGATGACAAGTAACCGACATTTTCGATAAAACATATCGATCGACCATGCTAGGTACCCAGGTATTATATCTGTTCGTTGGTTTATATCAGGTGACCGGACAACTCAACAAAGTGGCACTCCGTCACTCCTTTGAAAAGTCAATAAAAGAGATTAAAAAAAACTAGATTCGATATGTAATTTTTTGGGTAATTTTTGGGGATAGTATCCATGGCTATTACGAATAATTTTTAGAAAAAAACTTTAGATTTGCCTTAATCACTATAAAAGGAAACATATTGCATCACGGCTGGCGGAAAATAATGCATTTTAATTTTCAATGTCGTTAAATAAAATTTTAGTTAACGACATTGAAAATTAAAATGCATTATTTTCCGCCAGCCATGATGCAATAAGTTTCCTTTTATAGTGATTAAGGCGAATCTAAAGTTTTTTTCTAAAAATTATTCGTAATAGCCATGGACACCAATCCCCAAAATTTACCATTTTTTGTTTTGAAAAGTTTTATTTCACATGTATATTTGTAACTTAATTTTTATTTATCTGCTACCAGTTGCGACACATCCATTTAAGGTTTTAAACTAACTTCAAAACAAAATGTCTAGAAATGGCTACATAGCTAATGTCCAAGAAATACAATAAATAGGTTAGGTTAGGTAAGGTTATGGGCTTTTTTTGACATTATATCTTTTCATCACTTTTAATGAATTTTCACAAGGATGTTGAAATGTCACTTTGTTGAGTTTTAATGGAACCGTCTTGTTATAAAATGTCTGAAATTTGATTTTTATTAAAAAAAACATTATTAATTTTTTTCTGTATTTAATATTTGCATGTTTTTTAGAATAATCATATATATTTTTAAATGTTATATGGTGTTATAAAATAAGGAATATAAAAATAGCCTTTCCTCACCACAAACAGACAAGGCTCTTGGTGTTTGGTGGGGGAATTCGTGCTCAATTACACAAAATCTAAGTAAATATTGCAAATAATAACAAAAAGATGAGTAAGAAACACTCAAGATTTATCAATAATAGTTTCAGGTAATTTTTAGATTTAAGTTGTTGAAATAATTATATACCTAGAAAGTTATATACCTAGAAAGTTATATACCTAGAAAGTTATATAATTATTTATCTCTATCTAAGTATAATAAATAATTATTAAACCTAGATAAGATGGGTATTTTGAATGTGCTTGATATTTTTTAAATTATTCTGATATCTTGCTGATATATTGAATTTTTTTTTTTTTTTTTAAATCCTTTGTTTTTCCCAATTTTACATTTTATAGTTACATATTTTAGATATAATAAAAATAATGGGAACCCACTAAGGCGCAGCCTGTGCGTGGGTAATATTATAGTTAAATATATTTTATTTTAGTACCTAGAAAAAACAAACAGTGGTATTGAAGCAAAAAAATTATTAAAATTGGTTTAAACAGTTTGTACAAAAAGTGTGTACAATAGTGTACAAGGTAATAATTAGTGTATAGTGTAATAACAGTTATAAGTGTAATAATAAGTGTAAAGTTTGTGAGAAATATAAACTGATGTAAAATTAAATAAATAGAGTTTTTACATCTGTGTGGTATAACCATATTTTTAACTCTTTTATGTAATGCTGAAGTTTAGTTGCAACTTGGATATTTTTTGGTAAAAGGTTAAAAGTGCGAGGTCCAATAAAACTACTGTGAGTTTGCATTTGTTTTGTGTTTGTTTGAGGGGTATAGAATACATTATTATTTCTAATGTTTGTTCTGTTTTCATTTTTTTCGAATTTCTTTCTGTTTTTATAGATATATTTCATAGTTAGCAGTATAAATAGTTTACGGAGACTGAATAGTTTAGATTCTTTGTATAAAGCATGTGTTGAAAATGTTTTAATTCTATTAAACATAACTTTGACAATATAATTTTGAGTTGTTTGCAAAGGTTTTATAAAAACATCAAGCGCACCACCCCATCCTATTATTCCGTACATGAGTGAAGATTGCACCAAAGAAAAATAAATCATTTTCAATTTGTCAATATTCAGCACTTCTTTAAGTCTGTAAAATATGTACGTAAGATATCTTAATTTAGAAACGGTATTATTAATTTGTGATTGCCAATTTAAATTTGTATCAATATATATACCCAAGTATTTGATCTTATCAACTTTTCCAAGTTCAAAGCAAGATGAGCATGTTACTTGATTACAGTTAGCAATATGTATTCTAATTTTAAGGTTATTGGGTGGTTTGTTTTCACTGTTTTTATAAAATGGTAGGTAAAATGTTTTATTGTAGTTTAGGAAGAGTTTATTACTATTTAGCCAGGATGTGACATGTGCCAAACATTTTGATGCATTTAAGAAAGTTTCAAGCCATGATTTTCCATTTACTATTATTGCTGTATCATCAGCGTAAGATACAAAACTACATATGATTACAAAATTACATAAATCATTTATATATATTAGAAACAGAACTGGGCCTAGCACAGTACCCTGTGGTACTCCATGTTTTATACTTGTTTCAGAACTATAAAAATTCCCAATTTTTGTTTTTTGTTTTCTGTCTTTGAGATAGTTAGTGAGAATTTTTAATGTATCTTTTTTGAAACCTATTTGATTAATTTTTTTTATAAGTATATTGTGATTTACCGTGTCAAAGGCTTTTCTTAAGTCTAGAAATATAGCTAGACTTTTTTTGTTTTGATCAACAGATGTGTATAATTTTTTTGTCAAATCGAATATTGCAACTTCAGTGCTTAGCTTACTTCTAAAGCCATATTGATTTTGGGACAGAATTTTGTTTTGTTCTAGGTAATTCAATACTCTACTTTTGATACATTTTTCAAATATTTTTGAGAGGTTTGAAACTAAAGAGATAGGTCTATAATTGTCTAATATGTGCTTTTCACCCGATTTGTGAATTGGTATTATGGTGGAGATTTTAAATTGTTCAGGAAAATGTCCCTCTTTTAGGGATATATTAAAGATGTGTAGCAAAGGAGTTAAAATATATTGTTTAATTTTTTTAGTGTGTTACCTGATAAACCGTCCATTCCTGTAGAATTTGTTGATTTAAGACCGTCAATATGTTTATCAATTTCATTTGTTGTGATGGGTGAAAAATATTCTAAGGAGTTAATTGTGTCGTAAGTTGAGATTGAATGCAAAGATGAGTCTACGGGCGTTGTATTATCAATTTTACTAGAAGATTCAAGTACTTGATCTACTACATTTGTAAAGAAGTTGTTAAAATTTTCTGCAATTGTCGATTTGTCAGTAATAGTATTGTTGTTTATTTTAATCTCATTCACATCAGTTGATATTATTTTTTTTTGTTCATTATTTCGTTAATTATATTCCATTTTTTTTTAGTATCATTTTTTGCATTATCAATTTGTTCACAAAAGTATTTGTTTTTACAACTTCTTATTAACCTATTGAGTAAATTTCTGTACATTAAATATTTAGTTTTCATAAAAGACATTATTATTACATTATTTTTTTGACAGGCTTTTTGATAATTTAACATCTCTCTGTATAGTTTATCTCTTTGTTTAATGGAGACTATTAGTCCTACAGTGATCCATGGTTTAATTTTTTTATATTTTCTATCAGTGATAACAATTTTATTAGTGCATTTCGAAATGTTATATTGTAAGGTTTTGTAAAATAGTTCTAATGCTGAATATGGGTTATATGTTGAGAGTATATTGTCCCATTTTTCTGATTGAAGTAGATTGTTTAGTGTGACGTAATTAATATCATTTTTTTCAACAGAATCAGAATATTCTTTTAAATTTGAGTTTAAGATGTTGTGTCCGTAAAATGTTGGGTAGTGGTCAGTAATATTTGTTTTTAAAGTTGAGGAAGTAGTTTTAACGTGTTTGTGTGTTTTTACAAATATGTGATCTAGAGTCGTGGAATTATTCAGATTTTCTCTTGTTGGTGAGTTTATATATGACTGATAACCTGCACATGACAAACAATCTAAGTATTCATTTATAGAGTTTGTTCTTTTGTTATTTTCGTTAATGTTTATATTGATATCTCCAGTTAATATTGAAAAGTTGAAGTTATTTTTGTTAGCCGTTTTAAAAAATGAATTAAGTTCGTTAGTGAAGAGTGATTCATTTAAACAAGGTGATCTATATATAGCTAATATCAGATAATTACAGTTATTGTGGTTGAATGTTAATTCAATTGCATTAGCTGTTTTAAAATCTAAAATTTTGAAGGTAGTTTTCTTAAAACAATTTTTCACAAATACAGTGATTCCATCGTGCCCAGTATGTTTGCATACAGATGAAATAGTGACATATCCTGGAAGGTTATAGGGGATTACCTCTTTCATCTGTGTTTCTGTTAAAATTACAATACTCGGAGAAAAATCTAGACTTTCGAGAAGTACACATTAAAGTTATTTAGCAGTATTTCTTTGAAAGTTTGTAGGTTCTATTGTATATTTTGACTATTGTAGTTACATTGAATATTGAAAAGATTTTTTTTAGTAGAAAATGTAGATGGTTTTTTCAGGATAATCTTAAGAGCGTTTAACCAGCCAGCGGACGAAAATCCACATTTCGTCGAAAGTTGTTCTTACGATCGTGCAGGGCGGTTACAATGAGAAAGATTTAATTATTCTCCGTACCAGCTTTTTTAAATTATAACTCAATATCGAATTTATTTCAATTCAAATTGGCTTTAATTTATACCTTCATCCAAAAATGCTGATAGGCGTGATGATAAAACTATTAAAATAATGTACTTTTTGTAGATATTTTTTTATTATAAGTATTTATCATTTTTCAATAATGTCTAAATTTAATAAGAATGTTAAAAAAAACTGAAATATATTAGTTTGTAAGTGCGCAAATAAATACACAAACGGACCAATTTTCGCCAAGAAATACATGTACGTACATATTTTTTAATGACTTTATCGAAACTAAAATTTAAAATTCTATAACATACCTTTGCTAGATAATGTATTGATTTATTTTACTGCGTGATTTTATTATTTGAAATGGGTGTGGTATAATACAAAAAAAATTTTGAAAATTGAACAAATCTGCCAACGACCTACTATAATTATACTAAAAATTTTAAAAAAATCTCAAAATTTATTACATACGGATGCTAGATAAAAGAACAATCTTTCGAAATCCATTTATAATTTTTTGTGGAAAAGAGTCAATACGTCTAAAAACTTTTTTGAAAATGACGTATTTCCGGTTTTCTCTGGTAATGCCCTCTTAATTATCAGTTCTTGAACTATTTTGAGAGAATTTAAAATATCACCATATATTTCCTCCCCAGCCTGCAATACCGTATTGTAATATAGATTGAACTCTTTTTAGATTTTCTGGTCTACAAATATTTCTAGGTCTCATAAATATAAAAACATTTCCTAATTCTTTTGACAGGTCCATGTATTTTCCATTTGAAAAGTTGATCTATATATACATCAAGATATTTAATTTTGGAAGTTGGATCATGTGTAGAACATGCTTGATTACAATTAAGTCTATAGTAGATAATTTTGCATTTGTAGTGCATAGCATCTACGGGGCTTCATCGGACTTCAATTCATTCATTGATCAGGTAATCACCGTGCATCAGTACAACAATCAACGGGCATCAGAACAATGGCATAATTATATTCACAATGAATAATTTAAGCACAACGAATCATTAATAATTATTATATTTCTGAATGTATCATGAAATAATATTTTAACCATAGTCGAAACAATCAAATATTCAAAACATTTGCATTCGTAAATAACAGAAGTTAACGACATATTGACATGGATAATTGAGTACGGATATTTTGTTGGATAATATGTAGCTTTTATGATTACTAAAGCAATGAATATATTTTTTTTAACAAATCTATCATACAGTAAAATAATACAATTATGATATTATGCTTTAACAGCTACTAACCTAAACACAATGCCTAACAGTCTATCTAATTATCAGGTTATCTAATTAACACCTCAAGCAGGTTCAAAGTAGTGAGGTGTTCACAAAACATTACTACTTACGTTTACAATATATTATGGTCAATGATTATTTTACGCTCTACTACCGTGTTTTACATTGGGAACAATATTATTGAATTACTTGCACTAAATCTGTTTACCTGTAAACTGCGCCTACGTACGAGTATAGAAATAAAAACATACGTTTATATGAATACTAGCTGGGTTACCCGGCTTCGCTCAGGAAAACATTCGAGAGTGTTCTGGAATGTTTCACTTTGATATTCCCGATTCCCTATTCTCGAACATTCCACAATTTCCCAGAAGGTTCCGGGATGTTCTAGAACGTTGTGGAATGCTCTCAAATACTTTGACTGGGGTGTCCGGCATCGCTCATGGAGTTGATGTGAGATTGAATTGACGTTCGAATCCACGACGGATCTTGCTTTATATACCCCATACGTGTAGCCCCATAGAAAAAAACTTCAAATATTCCAGAATAATGTTCCAGATCATTCCACCACATTCAAGAGTGTTCTGGAATGTTTCACAATGATCTGGACTATTCCGGTATGTTCCTGAACGTTCCATCCTATTCCCGAACATTCCAGAATGTTCCGAGATGTTCTGGAATGTGGTGGAATGCTCAAGAATACTCTGGAATTTTTTGAACTGTTCTAGAAATTTCAACGGGTCAATTTTAAACTTCCAGCTCTTATATCTATAAACGCACGCCCTTCAGGTAAAAACGGGAACTTTTTTCATGGATGAAGGATAGAGGGCTATCACACAATATAACTCCTGTTATCGTACCGGGACTCGTCTTTGAGTTTTAGCGGCATGCAAATTGTTTTTTTAATAATATAATTATCCAAACTTCTAGAACTTTCCAGAACCTTCTAGTCTCACTGACACTCTCAGCCACTCATTTCTGAAAGCTTCTTGAATTTTATCCTTCCATAACATTCTGGAGCATAAGGGAACCTTCCAGAACTATCTAGAACCTTCTAGACTCACCGACATACTCCAACGCTCCTTCCAGAACTTTCTACAGCTTTATCGAAATTTCTAGAACTTTTCGGAACCTTCTAAACCCACCGACATACTTCGCCACTCCTTATAGATTTTTCTACAGCTTTATCGAACCTTGTAGAACTTTTTGGAAACTTCTAGACTCATCGACATACTCACGCCACTCCTTCTAGGACTTTGTGCAACTTTACAGAATCTTGTGGAACATTCCGGAACCTTCTAAATCCACCGACATATTCCGCCACTCCTTTCAGAACTTTTTGCAGTTTTATCGAACCTTATGAAACTTTATCGAATCCTCTGGAATTTTCCGGAACTTTTTGGACTCACCGACATACTCCGCCACTCCTTCTAGAACTTTCTACAGCTTTATCGAACCTTCTGGAATTTTTCAGAAACTTCTAGACACAACGACATACTCCGCCACTCCTTCCAAAATTTTCAATAACTATATCGATCCTTTTAGATCTTTTCGGAACCTTCTATATTCACCGACATACTCCGCCACTCCTTTAAGAACTTTCTACAGCCCTATCGAACCTTCTATAACTTCCTACAGCTTTATAGAACCTTCAAGCGTTTTTCGGGACCTCCTAGACACACCGACACACTCCTCCACTCCTATCAGAACTTTTTACAGCTTTACGGAGCCATCTAGAACTTTCTACAGTTTTATCGAACCTTCTAGAACTTTCCGGAAACTTCTAAACCCACCGACATATTCTACCATTCCTTTCAGAACTTTGTACAACTTTATCGAACCTTCTAGAACTTTCCGGACCTTCTAGACTCACCGACTTACTCCGCCACTCCTTCCAGAACTTTGTACAGCTTTATCGAACCTTCTAGAACTTCCTACAGCTTTGAGGAATCTTCAAAAAATTTCCGGAACCTTCTACACACCAACATACTCCTCCACCCCTTCTAGAACTTTCTACAGCTTTATCAAACCTTCTAGTACTTTCCGGAAACTTCTAGAATCACCGACATACTCCGCCACTCCTTCCATAACTTTGTACATTCCAATCGAACCGTCTAGAACTTCCTATAGCTTTATGGAACCTTCTAGAATTTTTCGGGACCTTCTAGACACACCGACACACTCCTCCACGCCTATCAGAACTTTCTACAACTTTAAGAAACCTTCTAGAACTTTCTACAGCTTTATCGAACCTTCTAGAACTTTCTGGAACCTTCTAGGCTCACCGATATACTCTGCCACTCTTTCCAGAACCTTTTCCAGCATTATCTGAACTTCTAGAACTTCCTACAGTTTTGTGGAATCTTCTAGAATTTTCCGGAACCCTCTACACACACCGATACACTCCTCCACTCCTTTCATAACTTTGTATAGCTCTATCGAACTTTCTAGAACTTTCGGAATCTTCTAGACTCACCGTCATTTATTTCTGAAAGCTTCTAGAACTTTCTCCATCCATAATTTTCTAAGCATTTGTAAACCATCAGATCCTTCTAGACTCACCGACTTACTCCGCCACTCGTTCCAGAACTTTGCACGGCTTTATCGAACCTTCTAGAACTTCTTACAGCTTTGTGGAATCTTCTTGATTTTTCAGGAACCTTCTAGACACACCGATACACTCCTCCACTCCTTCCAGAACTTTCTAGAGCCTTAAGAAACTTTCTAGAATTTTTACAGCTTTATCGAACCTTCTAGAACTTTCCACAACTTTCTAAACTCACCGACTTACTCCACCACTCATTTCAGAACTTTGTACGTCTTTATCGAACCTTCTAGAACTTCCTACAGCTTTGTGGAATTTTCCGGAACCTTCTACACACACCAACACAGTCCTCCACTCCTTCTAGAACTTTCTCACTGACATACTCCGCCACTCCTTCCATAACTTTGTACAGCCCAATCGAACCTTCTAAGACTTTCTACAGCTTTATCGAACCTTCTTGAACTTTCCGGAACCTTCTAGACTCGCTGATATACTCCTCCATTTCTTCCAGAACATTCCGGAGTCTTATCTAATTTTCTAGAAGTTTCCGGAATCTTCCAGACTCTTTTTGAAGTTTCTAGAGTCTTCTTAGAACTTTCAGCCCTTATATCTTCAAAAGCAAGCCCTTTAGGTAAAAACGCCTTATTCCCTAGGAGGGATAGAGATCTACCATACCATATCACTCTCTTGATCGTACCGGCACGCGTTTCTGAGTTTTTGCGTTTTTCACGTTTTTTTGGACTTTCTTTTATAATATATATTGATTATCGTTTATGCTCACGTGTTGTTTTTGACACGTCTAGAATGTTTAATTTATAAAAGGTTTGTATTAGTTGTTCTATTGTTCAATATTGAAAAATTGTGGTCCAAACAGACCGGAGCTAGCGTGGGGAATTGGAGGGGACCCCACCACTTTCCCAACGGCGTTATAAGGAAACATATGGTTTCACTCTACTTTTTTTTTGAACGAAGCTACTTTTATTTGAACGACTCTAGACCCTCCAATGTCCATGCATACGGGGTTAGAAAGCAGTATGCAAGTACTTACATTAACGTAATATAAAAGAATAATAAATTTGGCAGCCCGTAGCATGGGAAATGTTGTGAAGCTAAAGGAAGTGGGGAGGGGAAAGAGGAAAAGGAAGGTGGAAAAAAACTTGGCTATTTTGATCTGGTCACCGAACATGGTGAAAATAAATATAAAATACTTTTATAGTAGAGCGGTGGACAGCAAGTGTTCTTCGAATTAAGAAATTAGAAAAAAGTTCATTATTATCTACTATTATATACATACTCGTAGGTTTTCCCAAAAGTCGGCGTTTTCCTTTGGAGGGCTGATAGATCAATTCATGACGGGCTAAAACATCGTAATAATACGACTTTTGTAAAATGTCCTTAGTTTTCGAGATATTGACACTTAATATATATTTAGACCCTCCACACAGCATCCCAGATGACATAGGCCCTGAGGGAAATTATTTTCCTCAGGGCCTCCTGCGTGGAGTTAACGTAAAAAAAAAAAAAAAATTTAGATTTTTTTAATGATTGTGATGAATTGCATTAATCAACAGTGAAAATAAGAAAATATCGTAGCTTCCCACTTTAATTCAAAAAAGAAAATACCAATTAATTATAAAACAGACACACCTGCGACATCTACCGGTTCAAAGTAAATTGAATTCTTGTTGACGATAGGGATCTACAATTAAACAGATTGAGATGAGTATTAATAAAAAAACCACAGATGGTATTAAAAATCGTCACGAGACAGGGAAAGACCCTTTCTTAGGCGCAATAATAAACACAAAGAATGATTAACCAATCACAAAAGTGGAGGGCGTATTCATATTTTGAACAAAGAAATGGACTTTGAACTAGGTAATTAATCAGAGATTTATGGAAAAAAATATCGTCATCGACCGAAAGATCAATACACTATAATGTAAACAGGGTCTCACGCCCGGTGCATCGGGTACGATGACCCTAGATTTAAGATATACAATCAGTGCAATGAAGGTGTTGACGACCGCCGTTAACGAACAAATTAATCCATATTATGTTGGAAAAACTAGGCAAGAAAATAGCAAGAAAATTATGATCAGAGGAAAGTTAAAGAAAAGACGTGTAAAACGTAAGAAAAGCTACTGTAGGGTTATTCAGCCGTATAGCGAATACATAGAAAGTCAAGGAGGCCAGATTAAGAGGAAAGCGTACATTTAACATTTAAAAGGAAGAAAAACGCTGGAAATTAGGAATGTCACTTTTAGATGAAGCAATAACGTCAAGGAAAACGATTTGGAAAGATAATCTAATGAAAAAAATGGACGATTAAACGGAAGTGTTTATTGAGCAATATAAGATTTCGACTTAATTTTGCGTTTTCAGACGAGTTTAAATAGATATCGTTATATATTTGGAATAGGGAGGTCATACTAGTTACATTGCGTTAGGTAAATCAAACAAAAAGGGTTGTTTTACGTCAATTGTTTGAAGAGAATTCTATGAGAGATAGTACACACTGCAAGGAAAAATAAACATTATTTGAGTTGACGACCTCACACGTGATTTTGTTGTTTAAACAATAAGAAAACGAACATGGTATTAGGCGATTAAACCCATTTTAATGGCTTTTAGGACGATAAAAATTATCATTGGTCTTAGGGTCAGTTTACATTAACTAAAAACCATTATATTTTATTACCCTCGAATAAACGCTGAGTTATCGGTCGGTACATCGAAGTCCAGACATAAACAAATGTCAAATTTTAAATTAATGTAGATTTAGGTAAGAAAGAGACGGAATTGTAGGATGAACCATATGAAGTAATAAAAATTGACATATATTTAAGGGCCGAAGTGGAAGTTTCTCCTATGAAAAAATGTGGAAAATAACATAAAAAGTAGTAGCATATAGAAAATGAAATTTTCTATGAGGTGACATACATCGAAGACGAAACGGGGGGTAGTAAAAAAGAAAATAAAAACAATTAAAAGATGATTCCGTAAGGAAAACTCATGAAAATTCAGAAGTATCGATGAAAACAATAAATTTGGCTTGGAATGTAACTAATCATATAGATGTGGATAATAACATAAGGATAAAAGAGGAAATTCGTAGGAAGAGTGTTGTGAATACAAGAAAATTCTAGGGGAAAGGGGAAAATTCAGATATACTACGTAAATAGAGAAAATACGGGTTTTAATGGAAAAATTCATACAAGTAGCAGTGAGATAGAGTAGAATTTATAAAAATTGCAACTCGAAATTGCATAGTAAACATTTCGATATGGAGATAATCATAATTTGTGATAGGTACGGAAAAATCGAGACGTAAATATAGTTATCGAAGACGGACCTTTTACGAATTGAGAAAAAAAATAACTAAAAAATTATGAAATTCAAGCTAATTTTGTATGACCAACGGCACAAAAAAAGATAGGGCAATTTAAAACAAAGTAACTGAATCCGTACCTTGTAAGTATGAAAATAAGAGACAGAAAGCAATGAGACAATGGAAATAGGGCTTAAGGAACATTACTCGATAATAGTTAAAGAATTTCAAGAGTTTGCGCGTTGATAGACATGAGATTGTTTTGTAACAGGAAATTCAGATACAATCTTTTGGACCTGAGAGGGGTTTAAAAGACAGAACTTAGTGATTTTTCGGCAGTCATCGCGGGATTTGAAAAGTGGAAGTTGGTGGATCGCGACGAAAACGTCG
The DNA here is from genome assembly GCA_917880885.1 of Limnephilus marmoratus. Lineage (NCBI taxonomy): Eukaryota > Metazoa > Arthropoda > Insecta > Trichoptera > Limnephilidae > Limnephilus > Limnephilus marmoratus. Next base: position 54,455,301 of record OU862906.1, on the reverse strand, counting down.
GTAAATACTGTCGGGAAAAATTCTAAGTGTTTGGAGTCACAGGACTTAGTGATTTTTCGTTAGTCATCGCGGGTTTTGAAAAGCGGAAGTTGGTGAGGCGTGACGATACGTTCGGTAATTTACTGGTGGAAAAATTCTAATTAGTTAGAATCACAGGACTTAGAAAAAATTTCATATTTGAGCCAGTGTCTTATAAAGATTTAAAGAAATTAAAATCAGTGGGAATAGAAATAAAGTTTACGTTTTATTTAATTGTGAAGAATTAAAAAGTGCTACAATAAATACAATTTGTGTAGTGAAAAGTTCGGGTTTTACAATCATTAAATATAAACATTTTGAGACTTAGGAAAATTGTGAAAATCAAAAAATCAGTGAAATAAATAAATAAAGTTATGTGATAATTGATGTAATGCAAATAAGTGATAATTAATTATATGTGTCCAGTTTAAACGGCGAGAGTTATAGCAAATATCAAATATTTATATTAATTATTTAAAAATAGTGCAAATTAAAAAGAAGTTACAAAAAAAAATATGTGCGTTCAGTTTAAACGGGAAGAGTTCTATTAAATATCAAATATTTAAATCAATTAATTTAAAAATAGTGCAAATTAAAAAGAAGTTATAAAAATTTATGTGCGTTCAGTTTAAACGGAAAGAGTTCTATTAAATATCAAATATTTAAATCAATTAATTTAAAAATAGTGCAAATTGAAAAGAGATAATAAATAAATAGTGGGCGGCACATTCCTACCACAAAGTGTCAATCTATTATTAGATTCAAAAATTTGGAAAAAAAAAAAAATTAAATAAAAAATAAAAATGAATGATAATACATAATAATATTTTATTGTTAAATAAAAGTAACGATTATCATTTCGAAATTAATCGAAAAAAAAAAGTTATTAAATCAACTAGTTTTGAAATAAAATGCAGTTAGAACGATAAACATAATTTAATTTAGTTAGATTAAACGAGAATGGAATAAAATTGAAGTCGGAGAATTTTATTTGAATTTAGTTGATAACATAGGAGTAGGTATTAGGTAAGGAAACATAACAAGGTTTTACCGTGTAGCTCCCGGTCGGATAAAAAAAAACCTTAAAGGGGTAAGTTACATAAAGTATAAATATTTTCTAGGTTCCAAGGAGAGAGCGGCATGCAGCAGACAGTTGGTATTTGAATTAATTTTATAACAAAGTATTACTTGCTTAATATGTGATATGTATCTATATTAAAATATTATATATAAAATATTATATATAAAATAGATATATCTATGTATATGTATATATGTATATATATATTATTCCAAGAAAGGTTTAATCAAAAAGAAACACACTTAAATAAAAGTAAAAGGTATCGATTACTAATACCTACTTAGAACGCACTATGCTATTTAAAGAATAGTTGTGTGCTAGAAAAAAATTTCAAGTTCATATTTTATACTTATTTTATTAATATATATACTATTTATTATAACTTCAGCTAATATAAAATGATCAAAAAATGAGTTATGATATTAGAATTTATTTCAATTATAATATAATTGTATATATATCAGTATATTTATTTATTGAGACAAAATATATATGTATATATATGTAAATTATAACTATATTTATTTGGGATCAGGTTAGGGCAATTGCGAAAGGAAATTACCACTATTAAATTCAAAAGAAAAATTTAGGACCATAAATCTCACATTCGGGAATGTTTTAAAAGTAAACAAATCTCACGTTTGGAATCTAGGTCACGAGGACAGCGGTAATGTTTACATAATTGAAATTGTTTATGAAACAACTCGGTCAGTAGGACACTGTGTCAAATGTTTGAAGGAAGATGTCCTTGGATTTTGAATAGAGAATGGACAGGAATGAGCTTTGTATTTAAGTATTAATTTAGAATGGGACAAATTCATGATATTACGCAATTATAGAAAAGTTTTAACACAATCTTTAATTTGAACATGTAGAGATTATTTTAGGATTGAACAATTTGAAAATAAATAGGTTTATTATAGCTAGACAAATAATAGGTACAACAAAACATTTGGAAAATCACGGGATAGTCAAATAAAAGAGTATTGAAGAATTACATGGAATATTCGAGGAAAAATTTATAGAACAATTACTCTCGTAGGTATCAATCATTTACATGAAACAGTTGACAAATCACGGGATAGTCAAATATAAGAGAATTGAAGAATTACAAGGAAGATTCGAGTAAAATTTTGTGGAGTAATTACTCTCATAGACATCAATCATTTACAAGAAGCAGTTGAAAAATCACGGGATAGCCTAATAAAAAGTATCAATCATTTACATGAGACAACTGAAAAATCACGGGATAGTAAAAAATTTTACCAAAAGTTGAACCTTGGGGGAAAATTTAGAAAACAGTTCAACAACAGGAGGCAGTGGTCGCTCCTTAAAAAACAAGGACCATTAACCAAACACCTAATAGAGATGGCAATCTCTTAAATAAAATTGTCAACCAAACAAATCAAAAAGCTTGGAATTTTCGGCACTCCAGAACAAACCGAAATAATCTCTTATTCTACTAGTATCTATTAATATTACCCACTATTATCATGTATATATTCGGTCATCGGCTAAGGTTTTGTGCAGAATTCCTTTTCACGAAATCCGAGCTCGGAATATAAGACTAGCTAGTTTTATATTGTGAGTTATAATCCTACCCAAACGTATGTTTACATATATATCTTTCTATGTACTGTACATTGGATGATGTGGACCCGCTTACAACTAGCGTTTTAGACTCGACAGAGTTACTCTCACATCATTTCTTGTACGTGGAGGGAGGATTCACGACCCGTAACTCTACACAACACCGTGAGTATATGATTGCACATAGGACGAAACCGGTTCGCCCTAAGTAAATTGTAGACCTTGGAGGAGTAGGAATTTGGGGGTATCTAGGCTCGGATGACGACCTGGAGGCAGTGCATGATGGCAAAAGGAAGGACGGTTAGGACGCGATAACTTAGGTATCAATTAACCGATCCGCGCCAGAAGATTGTGCGAATTTCTAGTAAGAATCTGATCACCTGGATTACTTGTAGGAGGATAGGAGCCAAATTTTCGGCAGAAAAGGGGTATTCTGAGTTCGTCTAATATGCAATCTATTAATTACATTAACCTACTAAACCCATCTTTATATGTACCTTATAGCAGCTGAATCGGATTGGAGAGATGACAAGCAGATACAAAACAATCATAATCAAGATTACTAACAATTAACCATTTGAGTCATACTTAATTATTTGTTCAATTAAACATGCGTAATTCGATTAGTACAGGTTATTTACGAGTTCGTTAGGATGTAGGAAAACATAATAAGCGACGGAGGAAAGTTAGCTCTTTTAGAGAAAGTATTTAAAGTTAGATTTGCAAGAGAGAGACCAATACAGTTTGAAACTCAACGCTCTGTCCAGAATCAAGAAGTTACCACAAAATGAAAGTAATTAAAGTCCCATATCATAAATCAAAAAAATTACACAACGTTTGATGGAGTTTAATTACAACATAAATACGAAAATATTTACGTTCAAGGTCGTAAATAACGTATTAATTAGTTAAGTACATATATCTCTAAAGGTATATAGTGCAAGGGAGCTTTAAGTAGCTTTCTGTAGTTATCAAAGAAAATAAGGGTCCAATTTTCATGAAGGCTTGTGTGACGTAGGGAAGGAATTTTCCATCCCTACTACACACATGCAAAGCCTTAAAAATTTAAATATCGATCAGAGCCAAAAGAAAAGTTCGAGAAAACTTGAAGGGATGAAAGAATTCCAAAATTAGTAAAAAAGTTAAAAGAGGAGAAGAAGGAGAATTATTACGACTGGTGCCAAGTGCCCAGGAGTAGAAAAATAAAAGAAATCAGCATCAGAAAGGCGAAACATCACATGATTCAATTTTAATGGTATTTAATAATTCGATAAACTCATGAATCGGGCTAACATATTTTTTCTCTAAAGGCAGAGGCATTGTTAGTTTTATTTTAGTCTGTGATCAATGGCGGAGATATTCAGGGTTCCGTAATAACAATCAGATTCTTGGAAAATGGAATTTTGTAACTGTGGCACTTGAAAAACTGTGAAGTCGATTTTTCCCAAATTCATAAAAGTGGCAATACCTCGAAACAATATACAGGGACATTTTACAAAAGTCATATCATGATTTTTTTATGTTGACAAGTTGTCCTGTCATCCCTCCAAGAGATAACGTTGATTTTAATGACTCCATATTATATTGTGCCCAGACAGAGTTTTACGGCGTCCTGTCCTCTCTTCCTGTCCCTTCGAGGAAATGGTTTGTGGTATGTTATTTCTACATTCTATGTAAAAATTCTACGTGCATCATTCGGTAAGCATTTTCTAGGAAAGCATGTTCATTAATCCCCGATGCTTTAATGCTTCCATTTCTCAAATCCGCTGCACATACCCACTTTCATTTACTAAGCAAAAAAATTCGCTAGCAAAATATCAGTTTGTTCCGCAGACCAATTATAACGAAGTGGACTCTTTCATATAAAATTAATGTTTGGTATTGCTTTATTTTGTATCCTGTAAAAAAGGTGTTATTTTTGTTCTAAAACTACCAAAAAATATTATGTTGGTTTGTTTGATATCCGAATATATAACAAAACACGACATTCTCTGTTTTCCTCCGTATTGTTATCCTTTTTGAACAATGACATTGAATCATTCGCCTGGAACGTTGTGGACAAAGAGCAAAGCAATATTCGGTTTTTTCTACGCCCACAAAAATGGAAAATATTGTGGCATTTTATGGTTATAGAAAATAAAAGTGGAATTAAATCGAAACGGCAAACAATAAATGCCGTGTAAAATTAGTACTCTCGAGATATATTGATGAAAAATGCAATCGCATAAGTAAGTATGTCGACATTTAATGCTCGTTTCCCGCAACTTTTTAAAATTGAATGCAGTTAAAGGCAATTTTCTGGAGGCGAATTTATTGTCTGCCCTTATAACAACATTCAGAGTCTCAAATTGCTCGACTTTTTATTTATTTTTATCCCAAAAGGTTCACAATTCTTTAGCCTGAAGGAATTCAGAGTTATAATGCTTACTTTTCGAAACGGAATAAAGTTGTGTTTGATAGCTACGTAGCTTTAAAGTTTATTTGTAGCAGGCGGCATGATGAAAAAAAAGCAAATTAAAGTTTTTTAAAGACACTACAGATATCGTGCTGTGTTTTTGACATCTTCTGGAATCTGGAAGGCGGCTATACAAACTGTAGCTAATGGATTGCTTGCAGTTTCTTTTTTTTAAGGTTTTAAATGTTTATTATATTTATGTTCTTGCTAAATGTGTGTGTTCTATGTTTTAGTGTGTAAGCTTATTTTTTTTACATGAGCTCCACACAGGAGGCCAGAGGAAAATAATTTTCCTCAGGGCCTATGTCATCTTTGGGGATGCTGTGTGGTGGAGGGTTTTTTTAAAGGAAAGAAAGGAGAGGAGAGTTCTGAGAAGGAAAATGGTTTAAGGGGTGGGTAGGAATATGGGGTTCAGTGTGTCCAGGTCATCGGCCTCCAAGACCTAGACAAACCTCACACCATGGACCCGGGCATCCCTGCTAAATCACCAAACGTAGCGAACCACTTGGAGTGACCTGTGGCAGAGGTGTTGGTTATCCAATAAAGGTTCCCGGGGCGGCGGTACCCATTCCCGCCTCCCAAATTGTTTTATATATTGCACTCATAGAGTTATCTTATTTGATATCTAACTTTAATAAAATTAATTATCTCGTATGCTTTGCAACACAGGAGAAAAAAATGGCTTCAGTCATTCTGAGATTCTTTGCGAAACGCTCAAAATAACTTTGTTTTTATTTACCAAGAGCAACCAAAGATTTTTTTTCATGAAAGATAAGATTTTAGGCTCTCCTCCAACCAAAATATATGGCATCGTTCTCTTGACGCGTTATCTATTCACGTAAAAGTTTAAGTGGTTCTGTATGGTGTTTGGAATGGTGCTAGGTTGGTGTTGGTTAGTGTGCGGTGCTGGGTTGGTGCCGGGTGGCGGTGGGCATCGGGGTGGTGGTGGCAGAGTGAGTAGGTACGATCACTATCCATAAACTAGCAGTCCTGCTTTCTGCTTGGGATGTGAGACGCGTGGATGGCATCAGTCATGCATATTACAGGTGATATACTTGTCACAAGTAAAGGTTGTCTATTGACAGATAATTACTTCGACAGCATTTTGGCATCCAGCATTTTGGAAATAAGCATCCTACATGTATTAATTTTTTTTTCGTTCTATTCAATAAATTATTATTCAATTTATAAAAAACATTTTCTACTGAGTAATTATTACTACGCGTGACAGTGAAAAGCTTCGCCTTCTGAAGGCATTATCAAACTGCGGTGAAGCCATTTGTGGACGATTATTTTTTAATATATTCAAAAAAGTAATGTTACATCATCATTATTTACAGAAAATATGTTCAAATATATATGATAAAAAGAATGTCATGTGGTCTAATGACTTTATTGTATGAGATGTACCACAATAACAAAGATAGTCTTGGGAATATTATTTCCATTTAGGTACCTACAAACAGTGTAAAATAATTTTATATTAGAAAAAAAAAATTCTATAATGGATAACCACAAAGTAATAGCTACATTCAAAAATATATAATTTTATTTTATTTATATTAACTTCATTATTGATTTCCGAGTAAATTATCGGAAATTATTAATAGTTATTATTTCCCTGTATACCCACATTTTGAGGATTTAGCAGCAAATAGTTTAGAACTGCTTAAATTTGTCTAAATATAAAATAAGGTGTCTCCAAAATAATAATTTTGGATGACCCAGAGGTTTATTTTTCCGGCATAATTGCATTATTACTTGTATAATTATAATACTGACTTGTATTTTTGTGTTCTGTGGTAAATGAACTCGATTTAAACGCGTCTAGAATTTAAATTATTTTTTTTGGTCATTTATCAAACTAGATTTCAAATTATTAGAATTTATATTAATTTTAAACTGCTCTAAAAGATTGAGTTTACGGCCTTTATTTTGTATTTGTAATGGAGTTGATCATTGAGTAATGGCCGTTTTACATCATATCTTTTTTCAGCCCGATTCCACTTAGAGTCGAAAGTCCAAATTTCACACTGCAAGTGCAAACAAAGCATGGTTCATGTGTTGTTTGCACTTGCAGTGATGACAATTGAAATTGTAGATATGAAAATAGCGATCGCGTAAACCGAAAAATATTCACTTTTGTCTCTAATTGGAATCGGGCTGAAAAAAGAGATTGTGCAAAACGGTCATTAGTTTTTATCTAGAAAATGTTTTATTTTTATTTTTAAAGATCACGTGTTCTTTGAATCTAGTAGGAATCTAGTAAGACCGGCCAGTTTGTCCAGCATATACAGCGTTGCATTCGTCTCACTGGTTTATAAATGACGTTATTTTTTAGTTTGGGTAATTTACCTTTTATATTTTTCAGAGATGATACATTATTGTTTGTGCGGAAGCCAATATTTAGGCCGCAATTTTTAGAACTTCAGTGAAATACACTAGAGCCGTCCTTGGCATCTCCTTTATAGCTCCACTCAGCACTTTCCAGTCTTGCTACTCGCTTCACGAGTACAAACGGAACATAATGTGTCTGGTGTTATCTTATTGCTGGGGAGGAAGTTCGATGATGGTGATAGCTATACTAAATAAGCCTTCAATGGGCGACATTCAATCCTATTGCGCGCAATCTGGAGTGGAATAGCAATAGGCTTGACGAGGCCTAATAAATGTCACTGAAGATGGAATGAACAAGTGTAAAAATGATTAGGTACTTTTAAATTATATTTATAAATGAAGAATCATGATATTTAGGTACTTGGCACAGTCTTCAAATCTAGATATCTACTCTTCGTATTGCCCTGGTGAAAGAATACAAATCAGTATTAAAATTGTTTGGTGGCCAGATCTGAACAGCCAAGTAGGTATCTACTTCCTCACCTGACATCTTATATAATATCTTCTTCTTCTCCCTATTCACTTCAGCCTCGCAGCATACTCCAATTGGGGATGTCACAGTTCCACTGGATCCAGGCAGTCGGTACGCTTGTGCTTAAATTGAAAATAAAACCTTAAAACAACGATTTTAAAACACACGACAATGGTGCAATGGTGAGTAGGTATCTATACCTACAAGATTAAAGAAAAATAATATTTAAAACGTGATGCAAAATATTCTCTTTAATTGACGACCTTCGTAGTACAGTGGGTAAGACTCTTGACTCACAATCCGGAGGTCGCGGGTTCGAACCCGGCATGCGCAAATAAATTTTATTTGATTAATTGTGTTATTTCACAATTAATTCATTCAAAATAATATATAGTATATTTGCGGCATGTTCCAGAGTGGAAGATACTATTAGTATCGCCCTGGTGTAAGACCACCATTCAGAATTGAAACGTTGCTTGAAAATGGCTTTAGCCGTGTTTGGTGACCAGATCTGAATAGCCAGGTACTTCCCAACCTTCCTCTTCCCCACCTCCTTACCCTCCCCACTAGGGGCCGTTCAAGTATTACGTAACGCACTTGGGGGGGGAGGGGGGGTCTGGTGAAACGTTACGTAACATGTTTTTCTTTATTTAAATAAAAAACTAAGGAATTAAAATCTTCCAAGTTCGCAAGCCTTTTAGTTTATGTTATACGGGGAATTCCTCGACTACATTGTGCGTCATTTTTATTTTATTTTCGTTGTCAGTATTCGTTAGTGTTTCAAACACGAAATACGCATAAACACAATTTGCTGTAGTCAGTGTTGTTAATGTGAGTTTTTAGGAACTATAATGTCCTCCAAACCGGGAGATTTACATCATCAGCTGTTATTGGCCTATAAAGGCTCTCATGCTGACTTGCCAGCGCAGCGCAACCAAAAAATGCCAACCAAATTTGGAAGACAGCAAAAGAAAAATTAAAAAATGAAAAATTTATGCAACATTTGAATGATGTTATACGAGAGTTTTTAGTAAGAACAACGCTTTTTAGTTATTACGCACAGGTTAGTTTACTGCTAAAATATAATAATATTACCTAAAGTTAGGTTTCGTAGTAAACGCATAGTTACACTCAGAACATGAAAAAGGTTTTCTTCACTTTGAATCGTTCTGTGGATTTTTTAATCTCCCTTTCGAAAACTTGAAAAACCACGCTGGGACAAAAAAATAGTTTTGTCTGCTGAAAGTAAACATGTGATTTTTGGTGCCTCTTTGTAGAACACGAATGATTGCAGTAGAAACATGTAAGTGGTTTTGTAGCACTGTGAGTCAACAAATGATTTCTAAGAAGTTCCTTTGTACAACCTGAATAATTGCAGTCGGGACACGAAAAAGGTTTTGGTCCAGTGTGGGTAAACATGTGAATTTTTAGATACCGTTTTGTAGCGCCTGAATAGTCGCATTCAGGACAAGTAAAAGGTTTTTCATCACTGTGAATTAGCAAGTGCCATTTTAGTTTTTTTTTGAGAAGAAGAATAGTTGCAGTCAGGGCATGAAATGGGTTTTTCACCACTGTGAGTAAACATGTGATTTTTTTTATTTCTCTGAATAGTTATAGTCGGAACATGAAAAATGTTTTTCTCCACAATGAGTAGAGTAGAGTCAGCAAAAGAATTCTTGGATATCCCTTTTAAGTACACAAATAGTTGCAGTCAGGACATGTAAAAGGTTTTCTCTTCTGTAAATCGCACGGTGGATTTATAAATTGTCCTTTTGAGAACTTGTATAACTGCATTCTGGACAGGAAAATAGTTTTTGTCCACTGTGCGTTAACATGTGAATTTTGGTGACTCTTTGTAGAACATGAATAGTGCAGTAGAAACATGTGAAAGGTTTTATATCACTTTGAGTTAGCAAATGATTTCCAAGAAGTTCCTTTGCACTATATGAATAATTGCAGTCGGGACATGAAAAAGGTTTTTGTCCAGTGTGGTTCAACACGTGAACTTTTGGATACCGTTGTGTAGCGCATGAATAGTCTCAATCGGGACAAGAAAAAGGTTTTTCGTCTCTGTGAGTTAGCAAGTGCCGTTTTCGTTTTTTTTTTCGAGAAGTATAATAGTTGCAGTCAGGACATGAAATGGATTTTTCTCCACTGTGGGTAAACATGGGTAATTTTTAGATTTCTCTTCGTAGTACATGAATAGTTGCAGTCGGAACATGAAAACGGTTTTTCTACACTGTGAGTCAGCAAGTGACTTCTTGGATATCTCTTTAGAGGACACAAATAGTTGCAGTCAGGACATGAAAATGGTTTTTATCTTCTGTGAATCATACTGTTGATTTTTAAATCTTCCCTTTGAGAACTTGTATAACTGCATTCGGGACGTGGAAAAGGTTTAACTCCACTATGAGTCAGCATGTGAATCATAGTGGAGTAAAGGGTTGCTCCACAGGGAAAACTTAGAGAAATTACTTTCCTCAGGGCCTCCTCACTAAAGCTAATGTTAAAAAAGTATGTGTTGTAAATCCATGTAGGTTTATTCTAGGTAAGACAGTGTTAAATTGTGGAGATCTGGAAGGAATACAAGGCCGATAAAAATAATAATATTCTCAATTTTTTTCATAAATGACAATATGAATAAATAAAATGTATATAATGTATCGCGAGTTAGAAATCTCTTGTTTTATTTATTACCGCGAACGCGTTAAAATCAAGAAAAAGGGTATTTAAGCGACATTTCAGTACGTTGCGCAACTTAATTGTGGCTTTCAGGTAAAAATTGTTACTTAAGTGTTACGTAACGCTTAAGGGGGGGGGGTTGAACAGGAAAACGTTACGGCGCGTTACATGGGGGGGAGGGGGGGTCAAAAATCTTCAAAAATTGCGTTACGTAATACTTGAACGCTCCCCTGCCTTCAGCCTCACAACATACCCCAATTGGGGATGCCATAGTCTCACTGGCTCCAGACGGGAGCAGTTGAGATTCTTGTGCGGTATTCACTGTAAAAAAAAAAAAAAAAAATACATATTAAAATCAATATTTATGTTGTATGCATACGTGAGTTGTCTATGTTTTGCTATTTTATCTTCGCCTAGAAAGTGTTTGAAATTTTCAAAATACGTTTTTTCCACCCTCGCGAAGGTTTCTGCATTATTACAACCACATGACAATACATCTGAAAAGTTTTTTAATCATTACAAAAACTCTTACGAAATTGTCAAAAATGCCACAATTTGAGAATGACATTTGCAAACCATCGATTGTTCAGTCAAAATTAAATTTTTGAATAAAGTCTTTAAATTAAAGAATTTTACCTCACCCATGGTTACTAATCAAAATCTAATACCTACTTTAAATCTAATCAAAAAAAAATAATTTTAAATAGTTAGCTACCTATGTCAGGTACCAAATCTGACTGTTCTTATAATATACAAAAATTAATGTAATATGTGAAAAACAAAAATTTGTGAATAAAATTGCAATATTGCAATTTCAATTACAATTGTGGCACGCGAGCTGTTGGAAAAGCTGATTGTACCGGGACTTAATATATTGAACGCGGGAGAGAGGAGGGATCGTGAGAAGGGGGTTCGAGGGAGAAGGGGAGGGAAGGCGTGGAAGGAGGAGGAGGGAAAGGGAAGGGGAACGAGACGAATGGGAAAAGACATGCAGGTAGAAACAATTTCTTTATTAGTGGCATTCAACGCATGCCGGGAACTCGCTAGTTACCAAACATTTAAACATACTAATTTCTGTTTTAGGTGCATGGGTAAGTTGGTAAGAAATTTAAAATATTCCTGCGTGATGCGTAAAATTATGCAAGTTCATTTTCAACTTTCAAGTTCAACTTTTAATTCAAAGTGGAACTACTTATTGGAAATAAGCAATGAAGTAGGTACCAAAATTATTTTATAATAATATTAAGATGGTTTTTCTTTTGTTCGAATGCTTGACAAATGCTAAGATGAAAATGATTGAAGATACGTTGATGAGACAACGCGCGTGTTTTCGCTGAACCCTATAGGTCGAATGGACATACCTACTAGCGATCGGTTCATATACATTCGAATGAATATCTTTGAAAGGCTATCCTTTTCATATGCATTGCTACATTTTTTTTAGATTAGTACGAATATAAAGTAACTTTAATTTTTATGACGTCATTGACTAGATGTCGTAAACTTTCAGGTTTACTAACATTCGATACGTAAATTTCTTCTTTTGAAAGGCAATGTTTTTTTGGTAAATATTTCCCTATCGAGTCCACGCTAAAAACATACTTTAAAAAATTAAAACAAATTGAACCAGGTAGATTACAGTTAGTAATAAGTAATTCAGTAACCGGAATTCAAAAATATTGCGTTTTAGGTCTGTGCTAGTTAATACATATAATTCATTATTGGATTGGTATTTTCCTCTCTCCCAAATTGGTAAAGAAATAGTACACATCGCTGAAAATACGATATTAGCACCATCTATCCTTAAACGGCAGAATTAAAATAATAAATCATTCGTTTTACTGCTTCTGGAAAATCAGAAAAATTTATTGGTATTTTTATATCGGTGATGTTGTAAATAATGTCAGAATATTAAAAATAAACAATAACCTTCATAACTGCAAAAAATATTACGTATATTATGCTATCTTTTTCGATGAAATTTAAAGCATCGATCAAAATAACGTCGGAAAACAACCTCAGAACTGCAATGTTACCTTGTTACCTATGCGGTCGAAAATTGAACTAACGAAGGAACCCAGAAAATCAATGTTTTAGTTTGCACTATATTAAATACTTATTTCGGCACCCAAATAGGTACCGAAGAAAGTCTATTTTAAAAGAACGGCCAGTTTCATACAAAACGGATTTGAGGCCAAAATACCTAACCAAACTTAATAAAAAAATTTTAATTAAAATTTATATTAAATGTCTTGTACGACGGATATGTGCTATTTTATTTATTTTTCTTTTAAATTAGGTTGTATAATTAAAGAATTCAATTTTGCTTCATATTGGAGGCAACTATGGAATTTTTTTTGTGAGTTAAGCCTCGGCACACTTCATTTCTACCTATTTATTACATATATACCTAAAATATTTTAAGTTTTAAAGCTCTTAAAAAAATATATGTTATTCTTGAAGATAATATCTAGACATTCCCCGAGCCGAAACGCAAATTATATGAAATGCTCTAAAATTATTATAAACACTTAAGTACAAAAGCACACATTTCACCACTAACAATTACACATCTGCCCTAATGATGGACACTGTAACGCTGTCCGAAACGTTGGCTAAAGAAGGAAATAGCGCAACACGACATAGCACGGATAACACCCCAAAAACAACTAACGAAAATATTATAAACACGTTTGTTTCAGTTATTTTACAAGTTATATGCCTGAAAAAATTCACAGTGTTTCTTTAAATGCCGTTTAAGACAACCCCCTCGAAATTTTTGCTCTATTTTAAACGATTCGTATTTCAATAAACATTTTCACAATTTTCACATTAATTTTATCGTTTTAAATATTAGCGCCTCTCTCCAACATTCTTACATATCTCTCCATCTTCTTCTTTTCGAGCGCGTGTACGGCGCTTTAATTAAAATTATTAAACAGTATATCTTGATTTATCTACTGTGTTGATATAATGAAAATTAAAATTAAACAATCGTAAAAAATACGTTTTTTAGGTAGTAATGTATATTTATAACACACAATTTTTTGTTCCAACCAAAATGCTTTCTTATCATAATTTTTATTTATTCGAGTATATCATCATATTTTTCTTATAAATATAGTCAATTTTTTTTTTAATTTACTTCCAAATCATTGCCGAAGGTTCCTCTAAAACCGCCAAATAATAAAATCTTTAATGGCCCTTATTTTATAATTTAAAACACAAATAAATAAAGTAGTACCTACATATCCGTGCTAGATATTTGATATAGGTACAGTTTGTCAAATAAGAGTAGAAAATATATGAGGGCGCCACTGTTGATCAAATGGCAATACTAAACACATAACTCATGGTGTTAAAGTAAAGCTGTGTAACCTACATTTTTATAAAAAATTAAAAAGGCATAAAAGTGGAAAAAGTATTTTTTCATTGCAGTATAGATACCCGCCGATCTCAAAATTAGAATTGCATATAGGCATATTATTATTATACCTACTTTTGCAATTTTGTGTTAACATAATGAAGAATAACTATAATGTAATAAAATATAAAGCACAGTTTAGAAATTACTCACATTATTTAATACTAGATAAAGTGCTTAGCGTTGCCTGGGCTTTAGATCATGTCTTTAATTTTAGATCTGAATATATTTAACTCATTCGGATCTAAAAGTAGTGTAACTAAAACTCACCATTAGTGATTCTTCCTTTCTATCTATTGTTAAATTCAAATTTATGATAAATTAAATTAAATCAAATCGCTTTATTAATCACCTTTTAATCAAATTTATGTCATTCAGAAAAAATGTGGTTTACTGTGTTCTATACATTCAGTGTCATTGCACTTCAAAAAAATATTTGACAGTTAAATTGGTGTTGCCAGTCTACAAATTTAGTAGTTAGAGTTTTTATATTTTCTACTCTTTTTTGACAGACTAATACTCTTTGATTACAAAAATAACGCTTAAGTTTGGTTCGGTATTTTGGCCTCAAATCCAAAATTAATATTTGTATGCGCCTATATTTGTATAAAATTGATATTTGGCCGCGCATCCGTTCCCCTTAAGTAATTTGTATAATTTAATGTTAAATGTAAGTACTTTTATTTTTGACTTAATAATTATAACCTCAAATTGTAATATTAAATTAGGTAAATGAAGACCAGTAGCGTAGCGAGGGGGGAGCGGTGGGGGCGGACCGCCCCCCCCCCCCCAGAATGGACCAATTTTTATGAAGTCGAAATTAGCGTTTTGAATTTCTCAAGCCAACTTTCATAGGGGGGGGGGTGACACTACGCCCCGGGGGGGTGACTTCCGCCCCGGGTGCCACCCATGCTAGCTACGCCACTGATGAAGACAATATTAGTGAAACTTCAATCGAAAATCTGAAAACAGAAATTCAGAGATGTGGACTGTCCTAGATTGACCGTATCTTTTTCTGATTTTCGGCTGAGTTTCGGTAATATTGTCTTCATTTAATTAAATATTAAAATATGTACATAACTAACATTATTTTATCATGAACATGACATTGAATTTATTATAATCTCAGTAACCTCATAACGTTCTATGTGTACTGTAAAACATTAATACCTACGGTATTATTTCGTTTTCTCATAATTTCTTCTGGATTATCCACTTTTCTCTAACACATAATATTTCGATTATTCAGGGCTTATTATTAGAACGATAAAATCATTTTAATAATCGACTGTTCCTTCAGTTCCTTTCCAAAAGGACTGTTGATAATAAGTTCGCTAATTTTCAATAACGCAAAAAAAAAAATTTCTAATACAAAAAGAGTTTTACATTTTTTTTGTTACGTAAACCGAAAGCGGAAACATTATACTACACTTTTATATATTGCTTATCATATTTAAATTAAAAATAGCGAAAAAAAAATTTATCCGTTTTAAAAATATTTGGTACGCTTTTTTCGATTTCCAAAAGTTGTATTTTTGTCAGCGACGCCCTTCCAGCCTGGAATAGTTTATATTATTTATGTTTTTGCGCTTTAAAAAGAGTACCACAAAAATATTAATATAAATAGTATTCACTATGCTACGAATACTTTCGTAATTGCCTTATTTTACATTATAATTATCCCGCTGTGACAATTTAAAAGAAAAACGCTGAAACTTTCATACATTTTCCTTTATTTTCAAATAATGCATGTAGTAGCGAAGTAGGTAGGTGCGAAATAAAATAACAGTTAGGTACTGTTCTCTGTTTATTTTATCCCCTTGGTTCCCATTGCTCCCGCCAGGTGCAGATTTGTTTGGACCAATGGGAAAGCAGCATGCGCCCCGCGATGCGCGCGATTTCTGACAATGTCGGATGTCGGCGGTCGGCGTCTGTCAATCGCCGTTCTCGGCTTCGCTTACTTCGTGTTTGATTTGTTTGTGTTTTTAGCAAATAAGTGGAAACTAGTTTACAAACATGTTATGTGCATAATTTAGTATTTGTTGACATTCTGTGCCGGGATTGTTTTCAGTCATAACAATCAACGTTTTCGTAAATATAACCTTAAACCTAAATGACTAATCTATGTTGACGAATATAAAAATAACCTGAAGATTATATGAAATGTAAGTGTTTTGAATACTATATTTATCTAATAACTAACTGCCCTTTTAGCGTTTTGAATATGTCTCAGATATTAAGATGTCAGTTTATTTTTAACAAATATAATAGCCGCCGTCCAGACGGTGTTTTTTTATTATTATTTTCGTCCCGATGCTAAAATGAACCTGTGTGAACCGTGCATAATTCGTGCATTGAATTTTATTTAAATGAGTATTAATTTATTGTTATCCGTGAGGTAAGGCCTAATTACTTAATTATTAAAATCAGACGAAAAATTAATTCACTGTTTTTCTCAATGAGTCTTGGTTTTTTCTACCCAGATTCTTACTAGATCCCTGTTTACGTTTGTAGTTTTATTTTTACAAATAAAATCTCTACCGAAAACAATTCCTTCATCTATTATAATTAAATCACCATATTGGGATTATTTGGCAGCTTCTACGGCGTAATGGTCAATTTGGCTTTGAGTCGTGAAAATACGGGTTTGTTTACCCTCGCATTGCAAAAAAAATATGTTTTTCCTCTTATTGCAGGCCTGTGTGTTGTGATTTTAATAGCTAATTATTTTTATAAAACCTTACAAATAAAATTATTACCCTTTCAATGAAAGCATGTTATTAAAAAAAATTGGTGGTACCTACTTAAGTAGGTACCCACCTACTAAAAGTTTGCATTGTAAAGAAATCTTTAATGCTACTTGTACCTAACCTAAGTAGGTACCTACCTAAGTAGGTACCTACCTACTTAGGTTAAATAGGTAGGTACCTACTTGTAACTGGTACCTAAGTAGGTACCTACCTACTTAATAAATTTGCATTGTAAAGAAATCTTTAATTCTACTTGTACCTAACCTAAGTAGGTACCTACTTGTAACTGGTACCTAAGTAGGTACCTACCTACTTAATAAATTTGCATTGTAAAGAAATCTTTAATTCTACTTGTACCTAACCTAAGTAGGTACCTACCTACTTAGGTTAAATAGGTAGGTACCTACTTGTAACTGGTACCTAAGTAGGTACCTACCTACTTAATAAATTTGCATTGTAAAGAAATCTTTAATTCTACTTGTAATAAGGTAAGTATCTACCTACGTATGTTCTCTTTTAAAGAATTTAATCTTATTTTTAACTGTTATGTATTATATCTGACAATTTATTTACATGAGTTATATCGTGTTGTCAAGGGCAACACGTTCAAGACTATTCCGTATCTCTTCCAGGATGTAGGATTGCTCCTAAATTTAATAATAATGTGATATTTACATCGATACGGTCCGACATGCTGATACGAGTGTGACCCCTAACCTTCAATCTTCAGTCTGTAGCCGTGTGACCAGTGTGACGTGACGGACTAGGACGCGTGCGTGGCTCCCTGAAACGTACGATACGGTAGTAGGTACCTACATGGTTGGGTTCCTACCTACGTTCTCGAAATCACTATTTTCAGTGTTGAATGAAATATTTTTTCTTCTGGCAATACGCCAAAAAGTATTATATGAATGTTTACAAAAACGGCAACTTTAGACTTTGCATTTTAAAAAATTGTGATAAGGCAAGAGCATCTGAACTGCTTGTAGCCAATGGGATGTATAGAATTCCGAATTTTAATTTTATGATGTTTATCGGAATTATTTTGAAAGGGGGGGACCGTTGATACACCACTTATGTGGTTACTAAACATTGCTATAGTGCCAAGTTCCAACTGCGTGGAGGTAATGGATTTCCTGGTTTATTGAATGTTGTGAGATCAAAGGAAATGAGAAGGAAAAGGGGAAGATAATGGTTTGGAAGAACCTGGCTAAATATATATTATGTATTACTAAAAATAGCTAAAGACATTTTATAAGCAAGATTCTTAAATGTTCGGAGCCAGGGAATAAGTAAGTTGGGAAATGCAATCAGGGTGAAAGAAATGTAGGAGAAAAGGATGGAAGAGAGTGGTTTTATTTTATGTGAGTACCGCACAAGAGTACCAACCGTCTGGTGTGAGTTAGACTATGGCATCTCCAATTGGGGTATGTTGTGAGGCTGAAGGTAGTGGGGAGGGAAAGGAAATGGGGAAGAGGAGGTGGAGAAGTAGGTACCTGGCTCTTCAGATCTGGTCACCAAACATAGCTAAAGCCATTTCAAGCCATTTTTTTACAGTTTTGTTAACTGAACACAGCTAAGCCATTATGTGTTTATATTAGTTGTTTTTTTGTTTTTTTTATTTTTATTATTTCATGTAAATATATTATAATATTAATTTGCATTATCCCGACCACCATACTGGGATCATGCTCGTGTCATGGTTGCGTAGTATCTACTATAAAGCAGAAACTTTAGAACGGTGAGCTCTGGCGTCATGAAATTTTCACAGCTTTTTTTCTCTCTAGATTTTCTAGGTTAACGCAACTAATTTCAGCTCGCAAAGTTATTTATATCGTGGGCTTTGCAATACCCACTTTCTACTGTCAATAAATAATAAGAAAAGGTATATGTAAAAAATATTTCACAAATGCTATGATGCGAGTAATGTAGATTTTTTATTGTAGAATATAATTTTTAACATTTTTATTAGCCAGACATCGCTTACCAACTTAAATATTTTGAGTCTCCGATAATGCGTTTTTGACAGTGACCATTCTTACTTGCGAACCGCAAAAACAACTTTTACATTCGCTATCGGATTTCTTAGTCCAATGACCCTTTTTGCCCAAACAAGCTGCTTCTGCGAAAGCTCCATTTAAATGGGTCGGTTGCTGGTACCTACATAGAAGCTTGCATCGAACCTATAACAACCACATTGTAACATAAGCTGGGCGTTAACTTCTATTTTATTTATCACCATTCAGAATTGAAACGTTGCTTGAAATGGCTTTAGCCGTGTTTGGTGACCAGATCTGAATAGCCAGGTACTTCCCCACCTACCTCTTCCCTATTTCCTTCCCCTCCCCACTGCCTTCAGCCTCACAACATTCCCCAATTGGGGATGCCATAGTCCTACTGGCTCCAGACGGGAACAGTTGGGACTCTTGTGCGGTATTCATGTAAAAAAAAACGGGAGTCCGGATTAGCGAGGCCCTACTGTTATGTTTTTTTTTTATTATTTTGCTTCTCCCTTTTCGGTGTGAAAACTGACTATAGGTATGTATAGTAATTTGCTTCTTAACGGGTAGTGGTATGGTGAGTCAGTATGTGGCGAGTTGGCTGTTAACAGAGTGGTATCAATTGTAAGTTATTAGCTCTAGTGGTAATTTTTGTTTTAAAAAATCACAAAATTCGAAAAAGAAAGAATCACGGCACGCTACTGTCCGCAGAACAATCAAGTAAAATCGCGTTTCTCACTCGTGTGCATTACACTTGCAGACAGCAAGGTATGAAGGTATTCAAATAATAGAGTACCTACCTACTGATTGCAATGATCGTGTTACTGCGGAATTCGTTACTCGAGCGATTCTCGTCTTTCAGGAATGAGCTCCTAGCGACAAGAACGTACGAATAACTATTTTTCTTTTAAAACCTACATTTCTTTTTAATTTTAATACCGCACGAGATTCCCAACTGTCCAGAGCCATTGGGACGATGACACCCGCACTTGGGGTATATTGTGAAGCTGAAGAGAGCGGAGAAGAGAAAGAGAAGCGGAAAGTTATTCAGATCTATGCCACCAAACACGGCTAAATCCATTTCAAGCAAGTTTTCGATTATATGTGGCGGTATTTTTAACATGACGATACAGAGAGCATCTTTATACGAATCGTTATGTTTAATTCATAGTTTATTATCTGTTTAATTTAAATTTATGTATTTTCAGTCATGCAACTTTCACTTCTTCTAAATTATAAACTATACATTTGAGAGCTGCATCACTTCTCATCGCCGTTGGGATGTTATATACTAGATGGGCCTTCTTCTTCACCTTCCCATTCTCATATTCGGATCGAGGACCCATCGCTAGAAAAGATATCCTTGTTCTATGCTAGTATTGCGGCCTCCGTCCATTATAGACCCAGTCTCTCACTCTGTCCAGCCTAGTCTCTGGAGTTATGGGCATTATACACGATACTTTTTTCGTAAATCACTTTGAACATATTATCCATAGATCACATGAAAGCATCTGTCATGTGTCTGTACCGTTGCCGTCAACAATTTATCAAAAATACACTCGAAATTCACAATACCGATCAGTAATACAAGTTCACAATCAGAATCTTTGTACCAGAATTTCACTCTCAAAGTCGTCATCCTGTAAATGCGGTGGAAGAAAAAATCGATGCATTTTTATATCCTTTAACGTTTTTTAACATTTCCAAGGTTTTTTGGCGTTGCACTTTTTGAAGTGACAACTTCTTTAGCACCATTGTGATTTGAAACTCGATTAAACGAAAAATAGCGACACTAAAAAGAGACAAATATATACATCTACAGGATTTAGAGAAAATGAGATAGTATAATCGGTCTCTTCTTTGTATAGTGCTTCGTAGCCTGTAGGTCTCCTCTTTGTGCGGTGCTTCGTAGCCTCCCCCCACTTTTGTCTACTTTAGTTTTCTGAAGATTTCACGTTTGCTTGCACTTGAATTGCGCGTGGAAAATATGTTTTATAATGCAAATTAAGTTTTATGTACCTACTTCTATTTAGGCTTGTTGAAAAAGTATCGATATATCGATGTATCGATATTTTTAATTCAATACATCGATATTTTTAGCCTATATATTTTGATCCGATATATCGATTTATTTATGTAACTTAAGTCACTAGAATCCAAAATCATATAGGAACGAACGGAAAAAAGTAACTGTATTGGGTCATGACATCTGGCGGTTGAAATTTTAACTATTAATAGCTTACAAATCTATTGTCTTTGCATTAGTATTTGTGATCACTAATACTATCTCATATGTGTAGGTACATACATAGAAATATGTGCTATTTTACGCCATTTTTTCTAAGCCCCCAATTGTCTATGATTATTGACTATACCTTGTTCCAAACACGAAGTCCTTTTTGACAGAATAATAGGCCAATAGAATATTACTGAAATTCATACAAAGACGCATACAAAGTTTACATATAAGTTAGAAGACAGCTTTTTAGTTTTTGATATTTTTGTAATTATTACCTAATAAAAATGAATATCTACTGATAAAAATAGCTTAATTTTTATTGAGATTTTTATACATTAAAATAATGCACATTGTGTATAAAAATTACTATTTGACCGATATATCGATACATCGATATTTTTTCCTCGATATATCGACGTCGATATTGATATTTTAATAAATATCGATACATCGATATATCGATATTTTTTTCACTTTCGACATCCCTACATCTATTCTCTCTGATAAAAGTATGGAAGAGGAGTGTATATTAAATGTTATTATTAGTTATATAAAAGTTACAGTTATTAAAATTTGTAGAAACTGAATGGTTTTTTTTAATGCCGGCAACCCGGGCGTTTATTGTGATAATAATATCTTATACAAACAAGTTAGTAGGCCGCCTCACTAGACTAAGTCTGTTCCGAGGCGTATTTAAGTTTATGTGTATATATACATAAACTTAAATACGCATAAATTTACATATATACACACATACACTCATATGTACACATGCATACACACAGGTATTCGCATACGTGTACATAATCGAACACATAGATACATATTAAAACATAAATACAAATAATCAAATAAGAATTATTGGGAGTTGAAATACAGTTATCATGGAATTAACATATTTCCATAAAACCAAAAATTCATCAGATAAACATAGTAATGCTAGCATCTAAATCTAGAACTATTAAATATCAACAAAATTACTACACATAGTAATGCTAGCGTCTAAATCTAGAACTATAAGATTTCAAGAAAATAATATACATATGAGGTAATAATATAAGCATTCGTAAAACAAAAGCAGTATTAATAATTACGATAAAATTTCTGTAAGTAACCAACACATATATGTAAATAAAGAGTGAAGATTAAAGACTAAGATGAGATTACCAGTAACTTGGTGATGCCTGCCCTTTTTTTGTGTAGTAACCATGTATGGAAATGTTTGTATAACCAGTTCAGGTTGTTTTTAGTGGTACAATAGGCGGTTTCTTTTAGGAAGGTGTTGAAAATGTGAGGTGCGAGGTAAGATTCGTGCTTTTGGTCAAAAGTTGATTTAGTTTTAGGCACTAGAAGTAGATTACACGATTTAGCTCTTGTGGCATGGTGAGTATTTTATGCAGTTTATTTGTATGATCTTTTTAATGAACAACTTCCTGATATCTAGAATGTTATTAGTAATAAGTATGTTTTCCGTTGGGTGAAGATAAGGTTTTTTGAACATGATCCTAATTAATGTTTTATGAGTTGTGTTAAGCGGTTTAATGTACTTGTCGGCGGCTCCCCCCCAAGCCGAAATTCCATAAGTTAAAAGGCTTTGACATAGAGCGTAGTAAACATTTTTTAGTTGTTTTAGTGACATAATGTTTCTAATAGTTTCTAAATGAATGATAGTTTACAGTTTTTTTTATTTAGTAAGTTAATATGAAGTTCCCAGTTTAATTTATATTCCACTGTTAAGCCTAGATACTTGATATTATCTGTGTGATCTATTTTTTCGCAGTTGTGGTTTGAGGGATTTGGGGTAATATCGGGGTGTAGGTATAAAGGCGGAAAGATTTTTGGTTGCCCGGTAGTGCTTTTGCTGAATGTTAAGTATTTTGTTTTGGATATGTTTAAGGTAAGTAGATTTTTGTCCACCCAATTTTTTATTTCTAAAATACCAGTTTCCGCACTTTTGAAGGCCTTTTCCCAACTCGGAGCTTTGAATAGAATTACCGTGTCATCTGCGTAACTGATTACCTTGTAGTCGATAGATGCCATTTTAATATCGGTAGGTAAGTTCATTTATGTAAATGAGAAATAGAAGGGGCAATTAAAAATAATAACAACAATATACATTGTATTTTTTCCGTAAATGGCCTACAGTTGTAATAATTTTTGTAGTAAGCAAAGCGCTTGCTTATTTTAATCCAAATCTACTCTTTTATTTAGATTTCTAATAAATAACTAGTAAAAAACTGTCATCGGCGCACAAATTGTCTTGATTATAATAAACGGGTTTATTTAGTCATATTAAATTATTAAATATGCGTTCTTTTTTGTACCCCAAGTACCTTCCTCTTGACTTGTTTATCAGTGAAGCACATGCTGTATGGAGCCGTCCTAGAAGCTGTTTGTAAAATAACCGAACCAAGCTACAAGATTATGCATTTCTCCCACAGTAGGCACCATCTTCGTAGCCCGGATAAACCGCTAACAACATCCCGTGTACTTATGTCTGACAATGGCAAACGGTTCATTTATTTCGTTGCAATTACATATTATTTGTTTGATAGATTCTCCCACCTTAACAAACGGATTGCAATCTTAATAGCACAGGCGTTGGGTGGGAATTCTATCCTTATTCTACCGGTATTTCAATGGAATATGCTCTGATGAACTGGCGTCATTGATTCTTTTGGCACCGGTGCATAGTCGGGAAATACGCCAAACGCGCGCCCAACATATATGTAGGTATTTTGTCGCTTGTCTAATTCTTCAATCAGTTCCAATTTTAAAAATGACACTTAAATTCAGCACAAATTTAAGTCATTGAACCTGATTTCATGTTTGATTTGGCAGTCTATAAATAAATGCGGCACTCGAGTCCAACACTTTCCCAACCCTGGTTTATCTGTTGTATCTCTAAGATAGGGACGGGAAAACATTTTTATTTATTAACATATGTATTTATTATTTTATTTTTATTTATTTATTTAAACGCCCAACGGGCATTTTTTTAATTACAATGAAAATAATGAGTTTACAAAATGCTAGTAACATTATATAATTATGTTAAAAACAAAATATAGGTTACATAAAATATAATCGTTTACAAAATACAGGTGACATAAAATATAAGAAACAAAAAATAAGAAACAAATATAGTTCACAAAATATAGGAGTTGACATAAAGTAGGTAATGTTTAAAATTGTTCACATTAGTTTATGGGATAGGTAGAAATACATAGTTGGCAGTTGGCACACATGGCGTTTGAAGTTTGCTACTTTTAAATTATTGTCAAATACATCTATGTTGTTGAAGTATTTGTTACCAAGACTATGCAAACGTCGTATTGGAGAATGCAAATCATAGTTCGAATGAGATGTACGTAAATAAAATGTTAATGTTTGTCTAGTTGTTCGTGTAAGTACATGTAGATTTATTCATTTCAGGAGTTCACAACAGTCGAATTTAGAGTTTAATAATTTTAATGAAAAGGTTAGGTCGTTTATTTTTCGTCTGTTTTCTAAAGTTGGAATAATTAAAGTATTCATTAACGACAGGTAATTTATGTGCTCTAAAGGGATGTTAAGTTTAAAATTTACAAAACGTAGAAATTTTATTTGAATTCTTTCAATAGTATGAATATGAATTTTGTAGAAGGGCGACCAGACTATGGAGTTATATTCTATCAGGCTTCTAACAAGGGATGTGTACAGTAGTTTAATGATTTGTAATGATTCAAAGTTTTTAATTGTTCTTAATACAAATCCTAATGTTTTCATTCCCTTATTGGCAGTTTGTTGAATATGGACCGTGAAGTCTAGTTTCTCATCCATTATTATGCCAAGATCCCGCATTTCCGATACTCTTTCTAAATTTAATTTAAATTATGTAAGATGTATTATATTTTATTTATTAACTAAGCCTTTCACTATACTTATCGTCCAATATGTAGTCTTCGTAAATAAATAATATGTTTTTATGAAATAAAAAATGATTTTTTTTTTTGGTACTGATCTTTATTATCCATTGAGTGATTTTTTTTCCACCAAGACCCTTCCTTATTCATATCTTCAGTATAAAAAGGTTCAAAGTGAGATTACAACCACAAGCTTATATTAAATATTCTACATGGCGTGGTTACGATACTATAGATTTATTTTTGGAAATCCTTTGCTGCGTCATTCGATTTTTTTTATTAAAAATATGTTTTTGACGTAGATTTCCACCTTGGAAAAGCATTAATATAACCGATGTACGGAACCGGAAGCTTGATGGCCATGCACTAAGTCGGGTCTCCAGCGACCAAATATTTTCAAAACATCGGACAAAAAACACTTCGGGGTCACATGTGGCCCTGCCCCAATGTTTAATGTTTGTACAAACATTTGGTAGTAATTTCTGTAGTAATATTGTCCCTGGAAAGCCGGCTTCGGATTTTTTAGTATTTAGGTATGTGATTTGTGCTTTAATAATAATAATAATATTTGGCTGATTCGTACAGCGCCGTTTTGTGAAAAATCACCTCAAGGGCGCTGAATATACGAGTATATAGCATAAGTTTAAAATGTCTCTTTATATCCGTTGCAGAGTTATGATTAAATGAAGAACATTGGAACAAAGATATAAAGTTTAGTTTTTTAATCATCATTTCCGATAGGATTAGGTACACCAAGTTTAAACGGCTTTAAATATGTAAAAAATTCAACGCGTTTTTATTTACAATTACATGTAAATAAATTTGATAAACGTGATTTCTACAAAAAATCAAATACTCAGTGTACTTTTCGTAAGAATCGTTACGAAAAAAATATATTTAAGAAATTATGAGAATTGGTTATCCACCGTCGTTATCGTTATCCAAAAAAACGGAATATTTCTGAACATATCCGAAAACTAAAAACTGTTTTTGAAAGGTGATAAAATACGCTCTCAAATTTTATGATTCGAGATAAACATATAATTTTTGAAATATGAAAATTTTACGTGCAAACGGAAGAACGTTGTAAAAATGGCTTATCTTTTTTTCTAACTAAAATTTTCTGATAACTTCTTACAAAAACTAAATGAAGACACATACATATTTTATTAGACAAATGTATTATAAAGGTTATTATCATCTCTTTTTTTGTGGTTCCAAGAAAAAATAATTAATAAAAAATTCCCAAAGATTTAATTTGTTTTTTCAAATTGTTTTCATTTGAGTATTTATGTATTATTATTGGTCGTTAATACAGCGCAATTCATTAGAAATATTATTGTAATTTTGTATTACTTAGTACATTATATTACAGTGGCGGTCCGAGAGTTTTCAGTGAGATAGAGCACTAAGATTGAAAAATTTGTCGTTATTGATATAATATACCTTTCTGCACCTCGCTGTACATATCAGAACTGTGGGTTGACTATACTGCATCCTAATAGCATGAGTTAAAGGTTGCTTATAATAACGCTTATCGCCAACTTTTCCGCCTACCGAGATACTGCAGTGCTACTGAAATGTTCCTGGAGGTACGAGTGCACACTTTCCGAGCACTACTCCGCCACCGCATTGAAAGTTTATGGCGCAGACTGTGCCAATCGAAGAATGCGATCATCGCCGCCATGCTTGTCTGGATGGAGTCCTCCCTGATGGCCCTCTGGAGACGGGAGACGCTGAAATACCCCCGTAAACGACTGTGACACGGGTGTTTGCTGTTGGCACAGCAAATTGATGCCGTTAACATGAGCTCTCATCCTTTCAGGGTCCTGCGAGGGGTAGAAAGGCTACTATCTGGATGCAAATAAAAGAACTTCCATTAGAACAAAATGTACTTGTAATTTTGTCAAGCAAAACATGATCCACATGAATACCTTTAATTGTAACCTCAAAAGGTGAAGAAGAGAGAGAGATATATCAGTTATTTTAGTCACTCCCTTGGCAGAATCCACTCCAAATGATCATGCTCTAAAGGCAGAAGTACGTCTCCTGCTCTCCCAGCTGTGAATCTCCAGCACTGAGCTCAGTCCAGGTGAACTCCGCAACTAGCCATGGATACTGCAAGTCATGATAGACAGACTCCTGCATCACTCCAAGCGCCAAACAATAATCATTCTCAGATCAAACTGCAGATGAATGCACTTTGGCTTCGCCGACCTTTGACCTTTGTCACCTCCTTTGAAAAATCTCCCAAAAAACATCGCCCGCCATCTTGCTTCCTTCTCCGACCTGTCTCAGTGCCGCCAACCTTTTACAGTCAAAATTCGCAGTAGTTGCCAACGTCACGCCTAAATTAATATTACTAATTCTGAGTAAGTACCGACTGAACAACCTCCATGGAAATAATTACGTTACAACTATTTGAATTCATTTTAGTGTTTAATACTTTTTTTCTCAATTTCAGTTCTCACGCTTATTTGTTTTCATTTAATTTATGTATTGTTGTTTACTTTTTAACTCATATTATTATTTGTCTTTCTTTTGTTATTTCAAAATATGGAATGTATTACATTGCACTTCCCTTGCATACATTCTGGGTAGGTACTATTTTTTTTATTATTATTACTATTGATTTATTCTAGATGAAAATGATTTTTTTTTTAATTTCAACTTTTGGTATGAAAGGCCGCATCCACAGAAACCACAAACTGGAAGAGTCCTGAAATTCTTCGTACTAAAAATTAAAATTTTGGAAAAAAATAAAATTCATTTTTATCAACAACAACATCAATAACGCCGTATTTTTCAATCTTAGCACTCTAGCTCATTGAAAACTCACGGACCGCCACTGATATATTATAATGGTTTTACATTTGGTTTGTTTTATAATTAGCTATTTTAAATGAATTTCTTTAAGATTTTCATATAATAGTCACTTTACGCATTTTAAAAATTGATGCATAAATATTTCTTCGGCATTTGGTACTGAAAACGGTTAGAAAAGCGATTTTGTTGAGAAAGTAAAACAAATGCGTATTAAGGCGCCAAAGTATCCCGGCTCGAAAAGAAGAAGATGAAGAGATAAAGTAATTAAAAAAAAATATATATATATAATGTTAAAATAAAATATATAATGCTCTGAGTATTGACATAAAGTCAAGTAATTCTAATTCTCTTTTTATAACACGTGTACAACATTGGATTTTTGAAAGGGGACGAACGTACTTTAAAGAATTCATGAGTTCTAACACTACATTTTAATTATTAATTTTTGCATTTCAAAATTTTAATTTCCATTTTTATTTCTATTTTTCTTTAAAATGTTATTTTTTTTTCTCCTAGTTTTTCACAAAATTTTATTTGTTTTTAATTTTGATTTGTATACTTATATGTTTTAATTTATATAGAACACTTGAGTTCTTAACATTTAATCTTTATTATTAATTTTTGTATTTCAAAATTTGAATTTTATTTCTACTTTTCTTTAAAATAAGATCTTTTTTTTCTCTTTAGTTTTAAGTATTTCTTAATATTTTTTGGAATGTTAAAATATTAAATGTACGACTACCACAACACGGGCATTAGCCTAGTGTGGTAACCAAAAAAAAAAGTATCTGTTACTAATAAAAAATTTATGAAATAAAATAAAAAATAAAAAAATAAAATAAAAAATTTATTACGAATATTGGAGAGAGTGCGCTAATATTTAAAACGGTAAAATTGAAGCGAAAATTGTGAAATTGTTTAATAAAACACGACTCGTTTAAAAAAGAGCTAAAATCTCTTTAAAATAGAGCTAAAGTCTAAATAAAAGCATTTAAAGAAACACTGTGAATTTTTTCATGCATATAACTTATATAACTGAATCAGACGTGAAAATAATAGTTTTCGGAGCATACTTAACGATTTTTTTCTATCGAGGGAATTCCATATAATTTGCGTTTCGGCGTGAGGAATGTATAGATATTATCTTCAAAAATATCATACATTTTTTTAAGAGCTTAACTTCAAATGTTTAAGGGGGATATGCAAGAAATCGGTAGAAATTCGTGTAGCGGCGGTTTAATAACTGACATTTTTCGGACGAGATTGTGTCATTTTCTTGGCTCTTATTTAAGAATTAATGTCCCGAGTCCTCGTGCAAGAGTTAATTTTTTTTTAAATACTATTTTCTGTCCTATTCCGGTCGGTAACCCTCGCAATTACAGGATTGTCTGGGGGCACCCCTCCATTCACAGTAGGTCGAACCAGCCTCTCCTCGCACAGTCTCTGTAGCTGCTTACATCGGCTTTACCTGAGACGTAAGCCAACTTGGCATCTTCCCTCTGGAATTATAGCAGCTGGTGTTTTGTACAGAAGTCGTTCTTCTGACATTCTGAGTAGGGTTTGCAAAACCCGCACCTTTTTCAAATCCCGTGGAACTCTGAGATAGAACTACGAATTTTTATTAAGATTGAAATAATTATTTATTATTTAAATTGAAATAATACAATCATTTTTTTATAATTAAATGAAGACAATACTAGCGAAACTCAATCGAAAATGTGGAAACAGAAAAATTAGAAAAGATATTGGCACCTCTGGGACTCGAACCCAGGACCCTTTGCTTACATGGCAAGTGATTTACCAACTGAGCTAAGGTGGTAGTGGGTAGTCCAGTGGGTAAGACTCTTGACTCACAATCCGGAGGTCGCGGGTTCGAACCCGGCATGCGCAAAATAATTTTATTTGATTAATTTGTGTTTTCACAATTAATTCATTTAAAATAATATATAGTATATTTGCGGCATGTTCCAGAGTGGAAGATACTATCAGTATCGCCCTGGTGTAAGACCACCATTCAGAATTGAAACGTTGCTTGAAAATGGCTTTAGCCGTGTTTAGTGACCAGATCTGAATAGCCAGGTACTTCCCAAACTTCCTCTTCCCCACCTCCTTCCCCTCCCCACTACCTTCAGCCTCACAACATACCCCAATTGGGGATGCCATAGTCTCACTGGCTCCAAACGGGAGCAGTTGAGATTCTTGTGCGGTATTCACTGTTAAAAAAAAAAAAAAAAAAAAAGGTGTTGATATCAAATTCGGTCACTTTTAACTGTATTGTACGTCGACTAAGAACTACCAAAATTATCTTCATTTTCTTAACGCACGTATTATTGGCTGCTATCTTTACATATGACATTTCACATTTGCGATTGAGTTTTGCTAATATTGTCTTCATTTAAGTAAATATTACATTTTGAGATTTTACTCGTTAAGTTGAAAATTAAAAATAAATATTCCTCCTAGACTTGCAGAAAAGTCAATAGATGTCGGGAATGCGCAGCAGAGGAAAACGCTCTCTTTCATTCCACATTAGTTGGTGGGACTTTCATCACGACATGTTTTTGGTTTAAATTTAGTTTTTTTTTCAATCCCGCAAATCCCACGGCGGGATTGCGGGATTTCAAACTCTAATTCTCAGTTACATGTCTCTTTGTCTAAGTCTAACTGTAGCATTTAAACGAGACTACAAAAACAATAACAATCGTTTTGTAATCTCGTTACGAAAAAACTAAAAATTTAAGAAGCACAAAAGTCTTGTTGAAGCTAGTTCCGAAATCTTCAATTTTGGCAGAATAAATCATTAATCATTAGTATTCACGCTTTTTGTGATGCGCAATCTAAACTTATACTTACATTGCACTTATACTTCAATTTGGGAGGCGGGAATGGGTACCGCCGCCCTGGGAACCTTTATTGGATAACCAACACCTCTGCCATAGGTCACCCCAAGTGGTTCGCTACGTTTGGTGACTTAGCAGGGGTGCCCGGGTTCATGGGGTGAGGTTTGTCTAGGTCTTGGAAGCGGATGACCAGGACACACTGAACCCCAGATTACTACCCACCCCTTAAACACTTTTACTTCCCAAAACTCTCCTCTCCTTCCTTTCCTTGAAAAAACCTCCACACAGCATCCCCAAAGATGACATAGGCCCTGAGGGAAATTATTTTCCTCAGGGCCTCCCGTGTGGAACTCATGTAAAAAAAAAAAAAACATTGGGAAGTGCGACACCACGGGAAGGTCGCTAAAATATATTTACGTGTTATAGATATTTATTATATTATTCTAGTTTATACCTACTATTATCATTAAATATCAGTAATTTATTAATTAATTAATTTTTATTTATTATAATAATTATTATTAATTAATAAATTACTGATTTTTAATTAATAATAATTATTATTATTAATTAATAAATTACTAATATTTAATGATAATAGTAGGTAGATATAAACCAGATTTAAATGTCCGGGTTTAATTTTCCCCACAGGAAAAACTAAACCCTTTCACACACTTCCCCAAATGATCATCTAGTCAACCCACGCTATGCAATTGCACTATATAAGTATTATAAATACAAAATAATACAAGAACAACATGTCAACCTACTAGAGACCAAATGGGAATATCATTCACCGACTCTAGATATTTTCATATCAGAGGGTTCGGCTCTGTGGCATTTCTAATTGAACCTATAAATCCTACTGATCCCTCAATATAAATATTTAAAAAATCTTTTGTAATTCTATATGTACTTAAAATTACTGATTTTTGCATTTTTATATACAAATTCTTTGACAAATCTAATATGCTTAAATTTTGAATCAGATTCCTAGGTATTATGCCAGTTGCCGAAATAACAAATGGTAATATTTTTATAGTCCGAGAATGCCAAATTCTTTTAATCTCATTTCCTAAATCTGTGTATTTTCTAATTTTTTCAGAAACAGTTTTTTGAATATTACAGGAATTTGGAATAGCTACATCAATGATATAAGTTATTTTTTTAATTTTGTCATGTAAAACTATATCAGGTCTATTATGACTAATTGTTCTGTCTGTTAGTATAGTTTTATCATAATATATTTTATAAAATTATATTTTTAATAAATGAATTTGGTTCATATTCATAATATGGTACTATGAATAATTATTATGGTATTATTAATATCAATATAATTGGCAATATATTACTAACACTATTATTATTTGATTAACATCGCGGAAGTTGAACTTGTTGCCGCTTATCGTACAACTTTGTAAAGGTTTGTCAATTATTTCATTCAATATATCAATACACAAATTACAAAATCGAAGTAATGAACTCTTACAAACCTGGTCTATTATATGAGTATTTCTATTGTATTTTTATTTTTACTTTATCAATTTTCATTGTGTTCTCCTTCTACCTACTTGTAATATCAATAATTGTATCACATCAGCTATATTATTTTTTGTATATTCGTATACTTTTTTCGTGCCTACTCTCTAATATTTACATCTACATTTCCACTATAATATAGATGACCTCCTGTACTTTACACCGTATACTTACGATCTCACGTATCGCTTTTATGTAAAAACCCTTTTTTGACGTATGAAATGTTCAGATTTTGTATTTTTTTACGAATTTGAATTCCTCATTTTTAAATCTTGCAAAATAGTGTGGTCGGTCAATGCCGACTGCACAAAGGGCTTGTTAAAATATAATTTCAGCCAAATCTGTAGATGAAGGTAGGGAAGTACCTGGATATTCAGATCTAGTCACCAAACACGGTTAAAGCCATTTTAAGCAACGTTTCAATTCTGAATCTGAACTGAATATCTTCCACTCAGGAACGTGCCACAAATATACTATGTATTATTTTTAATGAAATAATCGTGAAAAACACCAATTAATCAAATAAAATTTATTTGCCCACGTCGGGATTCGATCCCGCGACCTTCGGATTGCGAGTCAAAGCCTTACCGCTAGACCATGCCGGCCGTCAAGATCGAAAAGAGTAAAATTTGGTTTTTAAAAAATCAAATATATATAACATAGTGCTACAGAAAAACTTCTCAGTGGAAAATTTAATCGAAGATTTTTAAGGTAGGTCGATTTTGTAATTATTGTGGATTTTGAATAAAATATCTTTTATTAATCGACTAAATCGCGATGAAACGATTTATTTAAACTACTGTTTTAATCATATATATTACATCAAGGATAAGTATTTAATGTATTACATTAATAAAATGGTAGTTTAAAAAATGTATTTCATTTCTACTTAATTAAAAATGGTGGCACAAAGTATTTTGCGGTGAATTATTGAAAAAGCGAAATATTATATATTGAACTGTGCAATCGAGGGAAATACATTTAAAAGTACAAAAAAATATTCAGAAGGTCTAGTTTGATGCAGGGCATCATAGGAACATTTAAAAAAAATATTCCTAATTAATTAGTGCAAAAATATGCTTTATAGCGTTACTTTAAGTTTTTTTAATTAAGTCGTACAAGTACATGGTCACAAATTCATTTGAAGTAAAAAATATACTTGAAATTTTGGTGGCCGGTGACTTTTTCGATGTAATTTTTTCTCTTCAAAATCAATCAAAAAAATCTTCAGCGGAGTATACTAACGGTACAATAACTACTGATTATTTATGTTTTTGGTTGAAAAAAAAATCTAAATGTCACCGGAGACAAAAATTTAATTTACTTTTTTTACACCAAATCAGGAATCACTGGTTAAAGTAAGTCAAGTACGTCCCTTAACACTCTGTATATAATGAACAAAGTTCATAAATAAATTTACTATTGATATTAATTAATAACCAGTGTAATAATTCGTTGAATCATACTAATCAGAAAACATACGATGTAGGTTCAACTTCTTATCACTAGATTACTTTTATTATACTTATTCATTAATTTCTGTTTATTGATAACACCAAAATTAAAATGTCTTATTTACAGCGATACGGTCATTTATAGTTCCTATGATACTTTAAATCAGCGGTTTTCAACCTTTTTCATGGCACGACCCCCTTATTATGTAAAAAATATTTCGCGACCCCCTACCCTTCGCCTGCAATTTACATTTGACGACTATGGTTCCTGGGGTGGGGGGGGGGGGTGGCTAGAATAATTCAGGAATTACAAATTGAATGAAATGAAAAAGAATGACACCCAGTGTACACCAACAGGAGCGATTTTCAGGGCGATTTCGCCTGTATAATCATGTTTTAGCATTCTATTTGATTCTGCCAGAAAATCCGTAATCCTGTGCATTCCGTTGCCCACAAAATTCTATAAATTTTTTTCTAATATTTTTCAAAATTCCTGACAATTTCCAATTTCTCTGACAGACCGCTAAATTTTCGGACATGTCAGTTGCTGTCAAACTAATTCGCCAAACGTCTCCAAGGAATAGTAGGTAGAGCTATCGCCCATTCGTACAACGTACAGGCCGGGCCGATGCCGACTCAAGATTGAGGCGAGCGAGGCCGCGCCGTGCCGACGAATGTGGTTGAGTTAAAGAGCGAGACACAACGAGCGTTGCGGGGTTGACGAAGGGTACAGGGGTACAGGGCGACGCGGACTATGACGAACGTCGGACGGCGGGAATAACGTGACCCTGTCAATCGGCGATTCGGTGTCATATGCGCGCGTTTGCTTTGTGTTGAACTCACGTATTTGAATTTATTTAAGTGACTTGTAGTGATAATAAAAAAATGGATAAATTTATAAAAAGATAAACACAACCGTCAACTTCTAGTTGTAGTGAGAGTACTGAAACGAAACCAAAGAAAAAACGCCTGTATGACGACAACTATTTAAAATTCGGATTTACTAATATTTTACTTTG
Organism: Limnephilus marmoratus; assembly: GCA_917880885.1. Taxonomy (NCBI): domain Eukaryota; kingdom Metazoa; phylum Arthropoda; class Insecta; order Trichoptera; family Limnephilidae; genus Limnephilus; species Limnephilus marmoratus. Next base: position 54,420,607 of record OU862906.1, on the reverse strand, counting down.
GACCCCCTGCGACCCCCTTGTAGAGGCTTCGCGACCCCCCAGGGGGTCGCGACACACAGGTTGAAAAACACTGCTTTAAATGTTTAATTTTTTTTTCAATGAATGGAAATGTTTACTTTTATTTACTAATACAAAATACCGACCTCTATACGGTGTCAAAGGCTGGAACTAAATATGTAAACGACCCACGTCGTATTCAAAACAAAATATAGGTACATTGTGCGTATCTTTATTCGGCATAAATAAATGTTTATGTGCGTGTGACGCTCATTCAAGGGACAACTCATCTGTTATTGTCGAAAAAGGCCGTGCCTTCACAAATGTAGTAATCAATGCAATCTGTTGGTACCTCTATTCATTAGTACAACTTTTTCGACAAAATGACGAACATATTATAATGTTTTTCTTTAATGGTTGTAATGTGCCATTGAAAATTTTGCAATTTTATGTAATCTAAAATTTTGGTAATTGATATTTGATATGGCTAAGGTAATACTAATCAACTTCGGCTAAAAGCGGCAGATTAGTTATTTTTAGCGAAAACTCACCACATCTGTGGTAATAAAGTGTTATAATAAAATTGATAAATTCGCTATATTTACTACTGTGATGAAAAACTCTGCACACGCCGCTGGTAGATACTGAACGGAAATAGTATATAGGTTTCAACTTGGGAGGCAAGTATTGGTTCCGCCACCCAGGAACCATTTATTGGATTTATTGGAAGTGGTTCGCTATGTTTGGTGACTTAGCAGGGGTGCCCGGATTCATGGGGTGAGGTTTTTTTCGGGTCTTGGCGGCAAATGCGTCTGCCCACCAGCTGCTGCGTGGCGGGCCGGATCGAGAGAGAGAGAGACTGGTTGAGGGAAGCCTTTTGACTTCTCCAGTCAGACTTTCTCAATCCAATGCCTTGCACAACATTTGGAGGGATGGATTCAAATGTCTGTCGCTTCTGGACCCTAACCCCCATATTCCTACCCATCTCTCATACCTTTTTCCTTCCCACAACTTCCTCTCCTTCCTTTCCTTAAAAAGACCCTCCACACAGCATTCCCTAAGATGACATAGGCCCTAAGGGAAATTATTTTTCTCCGGGCCTCCTTTGTGGAGCTAACATGAAAAAGGTACCTACATATATATAGGAAGTAGTTGAAGAAGGTCTTTGCGAACGGGTCGATGCTAAGGCGCTGCAAGAGTTACAATTCTGCGAAGCCAGTGGTAGATACTATAGCCTCCCCAGTTGAGGTATGCTTTGAGGGGAAGAGGAAGGTGGTGTATTGTTGTTTATTCATATCTGGTCATCAGAAACGTTTTTATTCTGATTGGTGGTCTTTCAAAAGTGGATACTGAGAGTATCTACACCTCTATTTATCTTAACTTTATTAAACTTCGTCAATAGTATCGCTGTCTGCGCAGGCCAAAATAAATCGTTATTTATCAATACAAAATCGGAGGAATTTCCCTTCACAGTAAATACACTTCGATGATCTCACAAATAGTTTATTGGCCCAAGATGATTATAGAAATGTAAGTTTATAGTTTGAGTGTTGCCGTCGATAAAAGTCAGTGTAAATATTTTATTAAGCCGTCTGGTCTGAAAGTCGACCATTGAACCAAATCTGCGGCGGATAGAGCAAATTAAGCTATCAAAATAAATTGTTTTAAGAGCAGAGATCTATTCAGTTATTCAGTACTTGCTTAATTTGTATTCAGAACTGTTGTGGATACTTTATTATCTGACGTTTTTGTTTCTTAGTTTTAAAGTTAATACGTATTATATACGGCCAACTATTTATATACGGCCCTAGATTCCGATAAAAAATGTATCGGAATATTTATAGACTTGAAAAAAGCTTTCGACAGCATATCACATAAAAAATTAATAAATAAATTAAAATCTATAGGAATTAATGGGAAAGTCTTAGCATTGATAGCTAGTTATTTACATGAAAGACCACAACAAGTAAAATTACTAAATCAAGTCAGCGATTCAAAATATAGCGATTTTTCAATACCCCAAGGTACAGTTTTGGGACCATTGTTATTTATTATATATGTCAATGATATATTCAATATTTCTAAATATCGAGACATTGTCTCCTACGCTGACGACACAGTCCTACTACTGAAAGCAAACACCTGGTCTGAATTAAACAAAATGGCAAATACAGATATCAATGCACTAAAATTATGTTTTGATAAAAACCTGTTGACTTTAAATTCTAAAAAAACCTATTATTTACCATTTTTCATTAAAAAACAAGAAACACCTAAAGAAATAAACTTAATAATCCACTCTGTGACAAATACAGAAAACCACAAATGTAATATATCATGTTCAAAAATAGAAAGCAAAACTGATATTAAGTACCTGGTCATAACAATAGACCAACGTTTAAAATGGTCTCCACACATAAATATTCTGAACAACAGAATAAGGAAACTAACATATATATTTAGATGTTTAAGAGATATTTTAAACGAAAAATTACTTAGAACCACATACTTCGCTTTCTGTCAATCAATTATACAATACGGCATTATAGGATGGGGCGGTACATATAAAAATCAAACACAAACAATTTACATATCACAAAAACTAATAATAAAAACAATTTTAAAAAAACCCTACTCATATTCGTCAGAACTTTTATTCAAACAATTTAAGGTCAGAAAATTAAGTGCATTATACTTTTATCATGCAACATTACAAATTTATAAAGATAATATTAAAAATCAAGTTGCACCCTTTAAAAATAACAGAAGTCTTAGACAAACATCAATACTTCCCACTCCAAAATGTAAAAAAAAAAATGGACAATTGAGTCATAAATATCTCGGAGCAAAATTTTTTAATTCATTACCAGAAAAAATTAGAAACATGAATACCAATATAAAAAATTTTAAAACTCACCTCAAAAATTATACTGAAAACTTAAACTGAATGATATAAAAAAAGCAATACAATAACACCCCCCCATACACACAAGCCTTGCTTAATTATGGGGGTACATCAAATATTCTACTATGTAATTAAGTACTGTATAAAAATTATTTGTAATTTATGTACCTTCTATTACTAATAAAAAATAAAAATTAAAAAAATAGAAACAGGAAAAACTCTTAAATGCAGGTAACTCCATTAATCGAGGACTGAATGCAGTTGGCGCTAATAAAAAACTGCCAAAAGAATCGAAGCTAGCAGTCCACAATGGAGTCCTGACACCTACCCTGATGTATGGCAGTGAGGCGTGGAACTGGCAGAGGAAGGATGAAGTGGACTGAATGCTGTTGAAATGAGATCCCTGAGGCGTATGTGTGCCAAAACCATGTATGATCATGTGAGAAATGTGGAGATCTGCAAAGAATGCAAGGCTGATGTAAGCGTAATGAGTAAGATTAAGAAAGGGTCCCTCAGATGGTTTGGACATGTAGAACGAATGAATAAAGAAAGCAGTGTAAGAAGAATATGTGACGCAAATGTGAATGGTAGAAGAAGTCGGGGATGCCGGAGGAAGACGGGCCATGTCAAGAGTCAGAATAATAGTATGTATAAGACGATGTATGGATGTGAATGAGGCAAAGAGTGTGTGCCAAGACCGAATTGTTTGCGGTCCGTCCTCTCTGCCTACCCCTGCGGAGAAACGGCGTGATGGTTAGTTAGTTGGTTATATTCTTTTTAAACTTTAATTTTTCTTATCTACGTAAATTCTATATCCATATTCCAAATTTTGTAATTCGTATGTAAAAGCCGTTAATCAGCGTTAATTCTTAATAAATAAATAATTATATCTACCGGGTCGGCCGCGGCGTACGAGTAAAATATCCAGTGTGCGAACGAGTAGAAAGCGCCCTAGATTACCTCCGATTACAGGGAGGTGTGTAAGGCCTTTCAGGTTATTTTTTAAATTCCTACCTACCTCTCCATTTATCTGGATCATTTTAAAAGCTTGCCCATCAAGGGGAGATGATCCTAAGTCCTAATGGCCTATGTGCATTAAAAAAATAAAGACATTCTCACAGAAACCGTCTCCGTGGCAGTTTTAATTTTTTTATTGTGAAATTTCGTTCTTTCTCTTTAAATACATAATTACGGTTATATTTCAGTGGCAAAGAGGCGCTCTTTTCAGTTTACATTAATTTATTTCAGCCCGTTCGGGCGCGAATTAATGGTTAACTTTTTCCCCAAATTAACTCCGACATTAGGGCGACTTAAAGGGATTTAATGGATTTTGTTTTATTTTTATTTATGTTATGCTTAAGTGGTTTTTATTTTTCTTTAATGTTATTTATATCTAATGTGCGGACAGATCTTATAGGTACACACTTAAACCTATTTTTGTTTTTATTTTTCACCTGCTTTGCCCGGTCTTTATTCCGCTTTAAGGGCCCGCAACCCGGATTTGTACCGATTTATTATATATTTCCCTTAAACACGGTAAGTTTTAAAGCTCTTAAAAAAATATATGTTATTCTTCAAGATAATATCTAGACTTTGCCCGCGCCGAAACGCAAATTATATAAAATTTCCTCGATAGAAAAAAATCGCAAAGCATGCTCCAACATTTTATTATTAAGGCGATCCACTAGTTCACTACTGTGCCGTGGACAGTAGTCCTTCGGTGGACGCCATAGGGGTCACTTTGAATAACCGAATTCGTCGACTAGCGGCCGTATTGTAAAATATCAACGCGAAAATGCATATTTTAATTTATTTTAGGAAGATTGGGTGTAAATATCAACTTTTTTTGCGATTATTATAAAATAAACTGAATTTGCCACATTACACGATAAAACCATATCCGAAAAGGGGTTTATAAATAGGAGAGTTTGGACTTGAAAGTGTTTTTTAGACCTTATACCTTTTTTTTATAGGCTTATTAAAAAACTTATAAAAAAAAAGACCGATATTTTTAAGGGCCAAGGTATGTTCTACACGCAGTATTTAATTGAAGCATCTACAATACTTCTAAGCGATCAAATTTTCAAAACAAAAACATATGATTTTGCATTATTTACTATGACTTCATCTTAACACGTTTGTTTCAATTATTTTACAAGTTATATGTATGAAAAAATTCACAGTGTTTCTGTAAATGCTGTTTAAGCTAATGTCCGCGAGATTTTTGCCCTATTTTAAATGTGTCGTATTTTATTAAACATTTTCGCATCGATTTTGTAGCTGTAAATGTTAGCGCTCTCCTCTAATATTCGTCATTTCGTATCTCTCCATCTTCTTCTTTTCGGGCCCGGTTGCAAAGCCTTAAGGGGTGGGAAAATCGGATGGGGTTGTTTTTGGAAATCTCACATAGATATTGACCTCTCATCTTTTGAAGGTAAAGTGTGCAAAATTTCAAGAAAAGTATCATAACTTTGCTTCAAAGGGTGAGAAAATATGGTAGTTTTCCGAAATCTCGTGCAAATAGTAACCTTTCTCTTATTTTGAGGATAAAGTATGCAAAATTTCATCAATCTCGGAATAAAAAACAGTAGACTTGTATTTATTTATTTCAATATTTTAATATTAAATTTGATTAGAGTAATGACGTATTGCCATCTTACTAAGTGTGAAACGCCTGTGTTGAGATGTCAATTTACAGATTGTTATATAGGTTTTTGTTTGCATAATATTATGAAAATGACAGTTAAAAAAATAAACTCCAATTGTTAAAATGAAAGTTAATAAAAAACATTATACAAACGATTCAAGTATGAATGTAGAAGATTAAGTGAAAATAAGTTTGAAGCAATTAAATTTCAACTTGACAAAAAGGCATATTAATTAATAAATGATAATAAAAAAGGCAAGTGAAACTTAGTCAAATGTAAATACATATTAGCAGTAAATAGTATACATATACACATACAGTAGTCATAAATATAAATATGTTATGAAATACTCCTGATAGATATGTTTATTGGGGGTAATCAATGATTTTTGTTTTAAATGAACCTAATAATGTATAAAATCCAAACCCACACCGGGATACTTATTTAAATACATATTATTATAAATATGCTGAAGACCCCGGCGTTGCCCGGACTTTACGAAAAGTTTTTCGTAATCAGATGGACAGTAATTTTCCTATTATTTGGACGCCATATGTACAAAATTTCATCGTGTAGTATCAAAATTTTGCTTAAGGGGTGGGAAAAATAGATGGGGGTAGTTTTAGAAATTTCATGTAAACAGTGACCTTTCTCTTACTTTGAAAATCAAGTGTGCATAATTTCATCAATCTCAAAATAAAACCGTTGATTTGTGTAAAAAACAAAGCAACACCGGGAGACTTCTTTATGTATAGATTATACACGTCTGAAGTTCCGGCGTTGCCCAGGCTTTACGTTTTTACCTTATTCAAAATCAGATGTAGACAGCAATTTTCCTCTTGTTTTGAACGTCAAGTGTGCAAAATTTCATCGAAAAGTATCAAAACACTCTTTCATTTTTACTACATTCATTGTAGCAGAAGGAATTAAAATTACTTCAGGTTATTTGCATTTATGTTAATAGAGAACTCCAGTCCAATTTTTTTATTTTTTTTTATGAATAAAGACTTTCAAACTTAAATGACTGCATTTTTATTTTTATTTTTATAGTTAGTTTTAATAGTTAAAATAATTGTCAAAGTTTTAATTTTTAAAGACTGCTAGAAACGCACCGTATCTATGGTGGCCTTCACCCACCTGTAGTTTATTATTTTCAAGTTGTCTTTTTGAATCAGTGATATTATGTCGAGGGAAATTTCCCTAGATCTAGGGGAGAAAAATATTTTTTAGGGATAAGGGAAATCAGAACAAAATCTAGGGAAATTTCGAACTCTGGCAAATTTTTTATTACATATTACAATATTACTGGTATTATTTATATATATATATATATTATTTATATGTATTATTTATATATATATTGAAACATAATTTAGGCCCTCAACATATATTTTTTGGAATTCCCATGAATCTTAATTATTGTTGTACTTACCATGCAATGTTATTTTTAACACTGACAACTCAAAATGATATTATATGTATCTAAAAAGATAAATGGGACCTCTGAAAAAGAAATTAATTTATGTTTTAAGTTCCATTTTTTCGGTGATTGCGGTTGATTTTTATTTTGCAAAGTGTTTTTTTTTTATATAATGAATAATTAATTTTAATATAATTGTTTTTTTTTATTTGGAATTCAGTTTCTAATTCAGTGGTGAGTGTATTCGTACTTTTAAATTATTACTTCACGTAGCAAAAAGTGTTTTATTTGGAAAAGCACAGTATTTATTATAAGTATATTTACCAAGTTCCGATATCTTTCCAATTAATAAATCATATAACAGGATTAGTGTTACACAATCAGGTGGCTACGTAGGTAATTGCGTTAATGTGAAATTCTAGGGAAATTTCACTTCGAAATCTAGGGAAATAATTTTTTTGGGCAGAGCATCCCTGATTTTGTATTTAAAAAAATGGCGGAATAAAATGAATATTGGATGTGATAGGATGACTCAATGACTGTTGTGTGTGAAATTGAGGCGTTTTTTATTTAAGATTAACTGCTTTTAATATAGAAAAACATTGGTAAAATGTCCACATTTCACCGCTACTGTTATTGTATTTTAACAAAGTGCAATATAAAAATAATGAATCATCTTTGCAAATACAAGTGATATCGTTCTTCAATTTTGTTGGTTCAGGCGTGATTTTGTACATTGTTTTATGTATAACACACGACACACACAGAAACTGGCATAATACACTGCATGACGATTGCGTAATAGCTTGTATCCCTTTACTAAAAACAATTTGAAAATACAATGTCAAAATATGACACGAATAGTTAACCTCAAATAGGCAAAATTTATTCCAGATTGTCCGCAAATATAGCCCCTTTCGTAAATTGTTGAGGGCCTAAATTATGTTTCAATAAACACAATAACTATTATTTATCTAAATCTCTATAAACAGTATGAAAATAAACCAAAAACACGAAATGTTGAATATGTCATTTCAAATGTCAATACTGGTCAATAAAATACAATACATGCGATCACCAGGTGACAGCGTGACGCGTGACGTCACCATTCACCATTTCAGTAATGCCAACTTAACGCTGTGTTTTCAGGAGAGGTTTAAAAATGCACTTTTTAATATTTTTTTAAAAACTCTGCGTTTAATATTATTAAATAAAAGTTATATATTCAGAATCAGCGTTTATTGGTCTATATGAACATATTTTTTTAAAGCCATAATATTTTTCACTGGAGTTCCTTATTGAGAATTTTTGTCTTTCTTTGTTCAAAGAAAGAAATATTTTTTTTTTTTTAATTACCAAAGTAAGTACAAAATACGTTATATTACGCGTAAGGTTCATTAATAACAACAACGTTGAAATGTGACATTTCTCAAATTTTCCTTTTTACCACAATAAAGTTCTCTTTTCAAAACTAGCCTTAGCTCAAAAATACCTCAACTCAACACAGCATACCCAAAGATGACATCAACCAATATGAAGTTTATAATAAAATTTTGTATTGGAACCCAAAAACAACAAAATCATAATTTCATGATCATTTAAAAAAAAGCACTTGTATACTACCTACTCCCTACTTTAAAGTATTTGGGTATCTGTAAATAACACAAATTTTACCCTAACGTTTTCTGGCGAGGCTGCGTGGTCAGCTACATTCGAAAACCCATGTCGGTATTTTGCATTCCGTGGGAGAATTCGCGTCATATAAGGATAACGAGTTTGTGAATGCATTCTCGTGCCCGAGTAGCCAGGTATAAAAATGTTCGGTAGTTTTGCATCTTTTTTAATAGTTTTGACCCTCATCCACTCATCATCTGATGCATTCAATATTTAATTAGTTGAGGCTTTATTTGTAATTTGTTTGTGGTGGTAGATATCTAATGTATGTCCCCTATTGTGGTGCAGGTTGTCTTGTTGATGAATAATTTTAATTAGATGTTGATTATAATGTAATCCGACTTATTTATGGTATTGTTTCGCGCCGGTTCAGCGTTGGTATAGTGAGGACCGGTTTAACTATACCTATGCGCCATGGTAAAGAGTCATGTTTATGACTATTCCGAACCTACGCGCCGCATAAGTATGTGATATATAAGTTTTAAGCAAGGGGGCATACGTGTACCTTTGATAGCTCCGTTGTGACCTCTCCCTCTCATAAGTGGCGAATATACCCAACAAGAAGAGAGGTACCGCACAAGTGTTCCAAGTTCCAACTGCTCCCGTCTGGAACTAATGAGAGCTATGGCATCCCCATCCCCAATTGGGGTATGTTGTGAGGCTGAAGATAGTGGGGAGGGGGAGGAAATGGGGAAGTGGAAGATGGGGATACTGAGAGAATCTTCCACTCTGGAACGTGCCGCAAATATACTATATATATCTATATAGAATACTCACAAATGAGTCATACAATATCCACGCATTTCAATTGCTCTACCGAAAAACTATTCAATCCGCCCTCTTCAAGTCCGCGTAAAGCATATATTTATATCGGAAGTGGTCCCTTGAGAGACGGTTAATAAACATACTTCATTATTGGTTAAAATCGATCAATATTTAAGTGATTTAAATTGATATTAAAATATTAAATATTCAGTGACAGAACAAGTGACAATTAGAATTTGAACAACGCATCGGACGCATACATATAGAAGGCTCCAATCGTAGTACCTTGCATCGATGTAACGGTGCGTGCCGTGCAACATGACGCACATTATATACTACCAGGGCTGGGCAGTATTTGAAATACTTGTATTTGAAATACGTATTTGAAATACAAATACGTATTTTGTATTTGTATTTCAATTACTTCCTAACAGTGTATTTTGTAATTGGTATTTCAATTACCTGCTGCTGAGGTATTTTGTAATTTGTATTTCAAATACTTACGGCTTCAAAATACATTTTCAAATACATTAAGCGATCTTAAAAATGACAATGAAAAATAATATAACATAGATAATACGTAGAGTAAAAACGCTAGAATCCTGTATTATTGTCCTATTATCCTGTGCTATAGCACTCTTACTAATGATTATTTGTAGTTTTCTTATCATTGCTTTGTATTGTACATTTTTGTATAATAGTATTACAGTATTAGATCAATCACTATAGGAATAATTTGACTGAACACTAGATTATTTTTAAGTTAATTACTGTAAAGCGCACTTGAAGTTAAATAACACAAAACTGCACTATACAAATGTCATCTATGTATCTAAAAATGAATTCTTGTTTCCCTTGATCATTATTATTTATCTTGGAATTTTATTCATTTTTTTAAAGTTTTCTTATACTTTGTAGAAGGTTCCTATGGAAAGAAAAATTAAGAAAATTACGCAGAAAATTGGATAATTTCAGAAAACTTGATGACTACTTTAACTTCGCACGTTTGACAGTTCGCGCGTTTTATGAAATTGAATTCAGCAGGCCGCTGTTTTTTTTTTGTAACAAAAGAATTGTCTATGGTTTTTTTATTATAGATATTTTAAATAGGTACCTATGTTAGGTACCAGTTTTTTTTTGCTTGTTCTTAAAATATACAAAAATAAATATTTGTAATATGTGAAAAATGAAAATTTTAATAAAAAATTGTAATAGCTGGCACGCGAGTTGTTTGAAAACTGAATGTCCTGGGACTGAATATGTGGAACGCGGAAGTGGTTTGGCGGGGAGTGGGAGAGGGGAAAGGGTAGGCGGGGAAGGTGGCAGGAGAACGCGGGAGGGGAATGGGATGTGGGAGGGGAACGGGGACGCACGGGAAAGGACATGCAGGGATAAACAATTGTCATATAGCCCAATCATGGATTTGTTCCCCTACCCACCCACTCTACACTAATACCTACCCACCCAATCTACATTATTATCTAGCAACGGCTCCACCCCTACCATAATAAAACATTGTTCGAAACTGTCAAATTAGTATAAGCTTTCCCTGACAAAGGAACGTTTGTTCCGAAACCGGTCAGATTTACGCATCAAATAAGTGGTTTATACAAGGTTAAATTATTTCATTTTTCTATAAACAATGTATTTCTTTGTATGTGGCATTGCAACGCATGCCGGGAACCAGCTAGTGTTATTATAATAATTATTATTATTATCTAACACCTAAGTCCTGTACCACAAAACTTTACAAGTGGAGCGGAGACGAGATGTGTCTTCTGAGCAATATGATTGGTCATTTTTTGCACATCTCTGTTTCACTCTGCTCAGCTTTGCTTCTATGGAAACGCACCCTTAGGTAAGGGTACTTACGACAATTTATTGCAACCAAAGGTTCTACCAAAACCAAATGTATTTTGTATTTTGTAATTTGTATTTTGTATTTGAAATTAAAAAATTGCTAAAATACTGTATTTTGTATTTTGTATTTTAAATACACGACTTGAAAGTATTTTGTAATTTGTATTTCAATTACAGCAAAGCATGTATTTTGCCCAGCCCTGTATACTACCGCATCAAATAATCTATGCTGTTTACTCAAGTAGGGCTGTCACAAACAACAAAAATGAATCTTAACGATAACGCCCTCCTATCTATTAATGAAGCAAAAGAACTTATTGACGGCATCCACAGTGCCATCACGGATCCAGCTTTAAAAATTACTAAAGACCAGATGGCGAAGCTTTTGACAAAATTATCTACTCTTTCAAGCAAAATGATTGACGTTGGAACAAAGGTTGGAATAATTGAGGGAAAATTAATGACATATGAAAAAATCATCACCAAACCCCCGCAGGAAACAAGTACAGGTGACAAAAGAACATACGCAAGCGTAATTGATAAGGGAAAACCAATATTACCCAAAGAAAATCTACATACAATAAAAATAATTTCAAACAATAATGAAAACGCGGACCAAATAAAAGTAAACATTCAAAAACAGATAAGAGTCGGAAAACTGGGGATAGAAGTATCTGAAATAAAAAAATCAAATAAAAACCACGTAATCATCTCTTGCCCAAAGAAAGAAGATTCTGATAAAATAATTAAAGAAATCAACAAGAAGGAAAATAACAGCATAACCGCAACAGAAATTAAGAAGCGCAAGCCTAATGTTATCCTTAAAGGAATACACAAGGATTACAACGTAGAAGATTTTAATGAAGATTTTATAGAACAAAACGAAGATATTTACCAACTTATCAAAGACGATAGTAAACACATGCCCAAAATAATGGCAAATATAAAAAACAAAAGAAGCGAGAACTTATCCAACTACGTCCTAGAAACAACCGGTCAAATGAGAAAATTATTAATCGAAAAAGGAAGAATAAACCTGGGATTTATGCGGGTTCATGTAGACGACTCAAACCCGTTGTCCCAATGCTACCATTGCTTGTGGTTCGAACATACTGCCAACAAGTGCCGAAAAAAAATGGAAAAACCCAGATGTCTCCACTGCGCACAAGATCATACACTATCGAACTGCCCGAATAAAACTCAACCACCGACGTGCTACAATTGTCTAACCTTTAATAAATCAAGAAATGGAAAAACAAATTCGAACCATCGAGCGAATGATAGCAAGTGCCACTACGTCAATAAAATGACAGAATCTGCTTACCAGAAAATTGACTTTAATTAAAATGTTATATTCTTTAAAAAAAACAAGTAAGAAATTAATATTTCAACTATATTTTGTTTACAGAGTATCAAAGTCGGCACCCTGTTTATTAGCGCCTGTTCAAATTCATAGTATGTACCTAAGAACTAGCAACTCCCAGTCGAGTGGCATTATTATTACTAAGTATATGATTATTATTGTTCCGCCCGACTATGAAGTTATTCATATAAACGAATTCTCAATTCCCTACAAAACGTACCTCCAAACATATTTATATACATACTCAATCATTTTACATAAGATACACGATTCAAAGTAGGATGAATAATATTATTACGGACGAACTAGATAACACTTATAATATAAGAGAAAAGGTTTGTAATAATGTTGATCAATGCAACCTTCTCTTCAAAAATATGACTAACTCATTAACCATTATGCACTTAAATATCAGAAGTATTCACAAAAACATAAATGAATTATTATGCACTCTTAGTCTATTGAAAACTGAACTCGACTGTATAGTTTTGACCGAGGCCCACCTTAATACAATAAATATTGATAGTATACAACAATTACCGAACTTTACATGTATTACCACGAAAACGCACATTAACAAGAATAGTGGCATAGTTATATACGTTAACCAAAAACACCAAGATATATCTTATAAAGAAATAAACATGACACTCACTAACTGCCTAGCATTACAAATAAAAGTAAATAATCAGATTTATCAGGTTATTGCTATATACCGAACCCACGGTTCGAAAACTCAACAATTTATAGAGCATCTTAAAGATGTAATTAATAAAAACAAATGTCAAAATACTATAGTAACGGGTGACTTTAATATAAATATAGGTTTAAATTCAAACAGTGTCGAAAAAAATGATCTACATAATACGATGGCTGAACTGAACTTCATTTCATGCATAAACGACTATACTAGAGTTGTGCCCCGACAAAACCCATCATGTATTGATCATATTTGGACAAAAGCTGACATAACTACACAATTAACACCTGTCATTTGGAAAACAAATATAACTGATCACTTTGCGTGTTTTTTAATTCTTGATTTTAAAAAAAATATATCCTTTTCCTCAACTGCATTACAGCAGTATAATATAAAAACCATTAACACACAACTTCTCGAACAAAAATTAAAATCGGAAAAGTGGGAAGAAATATTAAATACCGAAGATGCCGAAAAATCTTCAATTAATTTCGAAAAAACACTTCGCGATCACATAATAAATGCAACTAAAGAAAATAACGTCAAACTAAAATCAAAACATAGAAAAATTAAACCTTGGATCACCCATGGAATAGTTACCTCAATTAGGAATAAAGAAAAACTATTTTATCAAACCCGTAAACAACCCAATGACTTTATTTTATTACAATTATATAAAAAATACAGAAATAATCTTACAAACTTGATTAAAAAAACAAAAGAAAATTACTTCAAAGAAAAAATTGAAGATTGTGGTGAAGATAACAAAAAAGTCTGGGCTACAATTAATAACATCATTGGCAAGGGTAATAAAAATAAACAAATAAATAAAATAACATATGACAATGAAACAATAGAGACAGTAAAAGAACCAACTAAAATTGCTAATATTTTCAACAACTACTTTGCAAAAGTCGGTGAGAACCTAGCCAAAAAAATTGACGCTGTCCAATCTAAAAAAACTTTCAGTACATCCACACAAACTTGCCAAAATATTTTCAAAAAGTTTGAAAAATGCACACAGATAGAAATAGAAAAAATAATAATGAACTTACGAGTGTCAGCGAGCCCTGGTTTCGACCATATCACAGTAAATTTACTAAAACAAATGAGACAACTAATATCAAAACCAATAGCACATATCATAAATAACAGCATGCAACAAGGAATTTACCCGAAAACATATAAAAATACAATAATAAGTCCGATTTTCAAATCAGGAATTGCAACCGACATCTCAAACTACCGTCCCATATCTATTGTATCAAACGTAGCAAAAATATTTGAAAAAGTCGTAAAGTCACAATTAACTAAGCACATCACTTCAAATAAAATTATTAATGATAACCAATTCGGCTTCAGAGAAAATTTAGGCACGCAAGATGCAATCGCAAAAATAACCTCAATAATATATAATGCTCTTGACTCGGGAAATAAATGTTTAAGTATATTCATTGATCTAAGAAAAGCTTTTGACAGTATATGCCACAAAAAACTAATCAAGAAATTAGAAAATATTGGAATTCAAGGAACAGTTATAGAATGGTTCAAAAGTTATCTACATGAAAGACACCAACACGTGAAAATTAACAATACATTGAGTGAACCCACCTATTCAGAATTTGGAATTCCTCAAGGGACAGTGTTAGGTCCAATATTGTTTATCATTTACGTGAATGAAATGCTTACAATACCGAAAATTGGAAAAATCATATCTTTCGCTGACGACACAGTCTTAATCATAGAAAAAAAAACTTGGGATGAAGCATACCGAACCGCAAATGTAGAAATAAACAACTTAAAACAATGGCTGGATGACAACTATCTTTCCTTAAACTCTGACAAAACTTACTTCATGACATTTACACTATCAGACAAATTCCTTCCAATTATAAATTCCAATATAACTATTCATAGCTCTTGTAAAAATTATACTGACAACTGCAACTCATCTAAATGCACAAAAATTTCAAAAAAGAACAACATTAAATATTTAGGCATAATAATAGACCAACATATTAAATGGACAGAACATATTGCACAAACTATAAACAGAATACGTAAACTTTTTTACGTATTCCTCAAACTAAGAAATATACTTCATAAATCTATACTACTGAAGGTCTACTATGCATTAGCCCAATCAGTTCTGCAATACGGAATAATAGGTTGGGGAGGAGCGTATAAAACCAACTTAGCCCCACTTGAAATAGTACATAGAAGACTCATCAAAATTATTCTAAAAAAACCTTTAGACTATTCAACTCAAAAAATATTCGATGAATTCAAAGTTTTACAAATAAACAGAATCTATCAAAAAAATGCATTACTTCAAATCCATAAAGACAAACTAACAATAAAGTCATTTAGCTCCAGGCCGAGAACAACAGGACAAATAATAATCCCTAAACTTAATACTACAACGGCCCAACACCATTACACATACTCAGCCATAAAATGCTTTAACGAACTCCCTAAAGATATTCAATCCGAAAAAAATTATAAAATTTTTAAGAAAAAAATTAAAATACATTTCACCACTAAGTAATTTCATGTTTGTGTTATATTACGCCCACTTATATTTTCAATGTGTACACAGGTTTTATATTTTATAATTTAAAAAAAAACTTTCTTCCTAAAATAGTGCACAGGTATATAATTTTACATACATGTTGTTTTTATTTTATTTTTTCATAAATACGCTTATGGTAGCATCAATTAAACATATATCAAAATATCAATTGTGTTAGTACTCCCTCCCTAAACACGAGAAATTCTCAATTAGAGAGGTATTATTACCACCATTAAAAAATATTTGCATTACATGTACATAATTAAAAAAATAATTGTACTTATACCTAAATTTGTAAAATTGTAAAAATGGAATAAATAAATAAATAAATATAAAAAATAATATATATATATATATATATATTTTTTTTTATTAATCGTGAAATAGGACAGATTTATCAAACAAAAGATCCCGCGACCTTCGGATTACGAGTCAAGAGCCTTACCCCTCAACCACGGAGGCCATCCGCGGAGGTTACAACAAAGCTCTCAGCGGCTGGGCAATTCGGGTATTTCTACATTGCCTAGGGCAGATAGCGTTAGGCGTTATATTTAGTGTACGTGTGCAGACTCGGTCTTATAAACAATGATTATTTCATCCAGTAATTCTGTTGGCTTGACAAATACTTTTCAATAAATTGCTAGCCTGCTTTCATCTCTCCTTTACGTGCTTTACACGCCCAGTGCCAATGTGTTGAACAACAAAATGTGTTAAAATTGAACCCGCAATCTCCCGATTCAAAGCTTTATGAAACCATTAAGACCCAACAGGCGATTGCACCCCAGTCGCCTCTTTTAATTGCCTATTTTCACAAATAGATCTGCAATATAAATACCTACTTCTGTACACAACGCACAAAAAGGTCTTGAAAGCAGACAGCTGTGCAAAAACTAGTAAAGATGTTTTTACTCTTTGTTTTCGAAATGCGACAAAATTCAAGCTGCCCCGGACGCCATTTTTGACTCTTTCGACGTGGTTTTGGAGTCTAATGCGAGTCCTAAGTATTTTATTAACTCGGTTCAAGTCTCCCTTTCTGCGATAGATTCTGCAGATCCATCTGGGTTCTCTAAAAGGGAATGTTTAACCGGGCATGGTTAATTTTTACAAGCCACTATTTAACATAATTTCTTGAGATTGGACGCAATAGTCTGATGTCTAAATTCATGAGCAGAGCTTGACATGTTGTCGGGGTCATCATATTATTAGGATTTTATCTGTGAGATACGGGATATCG
Source organism: Limnephilus marmoratus (assembly GCA_917880885.1). Lineage (NCBI taxonomy): Eukaryota > Metazoa > Arthropoda > Insecta > Trichoptera > Limnephilidae > Limnephilus > Limnephilus marmoratus. The sequence continues at coordinate 54,403,469 of OU862906.1, read as the reverse complement.
CTGATATTTTTATTTTTAAATTTGTGAACATGTAGTTATGTAGTTATTTGATTTCAAAATTTTCTTGTAAAATATTCCTTTAGTTTCGTTAGCCAGTATGGTTTCACTAATGCAACAATATATTAGGAGAAAAAAATAATAACGTAATAAAAAAATGAAGAAGAGATTAAGTCATAAGCACGGACCAGTTTACAATTATTTGCCATTCATGCAATTAAAAAAAGAAAGCCGTTTTTGTACTTCTAAGCTTCCTTGGCGAACATTATTACAATTATTAATTAACTGTTATTTATTGAATTATCTTTAACTAGCTGACCCGGCCACGTGTTGCTGTGGCTAATAAAACACAACGTCATCTACTAGATGGTTATCCAATCTTTATAACCACCGCCGTCATTAAGTTTATCGCGAAGAGACAGACAGATGCCGCGGAGGACTTTAATTAATAATTCGTAGAGATGGTGTGAAAGATTATAATAATGTGCATGAAATGCTTGGGGTAACTAACGTATTTAAGTTAATAACGATTAATTCTGTATCCGTCTAAATAACTTTTCAATTACCGCAATGTACGTGACCATTTTTTTAGAAGATAGAATGGGTATAGTAAGCTATCCGTAAAAGATAGATATATGCCTTCGCGGACTTTTTTTGTAGATCTATAAAAGAGGAATATCCCACCATGCATTGTATTGTTATATCCCAAAAGGATTTGGCAGCATTTTCGATGAAAGCTACCAGGTGGCTTGACTTTTTCCGACACTTCTAACAATTATCGTTATGTTTCAACCAATTTACACAAATCCTTGACAAATTACATACCTAAACCTTCCTCACGAAACAATATCTATTTGTGAAAACCGCATGAAAATCCATTCAGTAGTTTTCGAGTTTATCGCGAACAGACAGACAGACAGACAGACGACGTGGGGGACTTTAATTTATAATATGTAGAGATAAAGGATCGCATTTTTTAGCCTTTAAAAGCACACCAGCTTGAAGATTTATGTATTTAGTAATACCACGTCATAAATCTAAATATTTATGCGCAAAATTGATGAATGGGACATATTTTCTGCAAAACATAATGTAGGATGTAGGTAATCATTTTCAACTGTGCCTTGAAAACGTAATATATTTTTAACTAATGTAACTTAATTGATTTATATTATAATTATTTCGTAATATTGCATAACTGTAAATATACCTAATTAAAATAAAATAAATGCTGCAATAAACCGGGAATCAGCAATAAACCAGGAAAATGTTTACATGTTTTGTTTTATTCGCTGACCCAATTTTTTGAGTTTTTGAATGACGCGACATAAGATCATAGTTTTTTTAGCTAGCCGACTTAAGTTTTTTATTCTTGGTCATGATGTACCTATCTTCCTGGGATATTCTCGACTTGTTTTTTTATAACCTATGCGTCATAATATCCTTTTTTCTCCTCTCTCCGGTTAATCTATATTTAAAAAACCTAACTTAACCCTGGATAGTCTACGTAAAATTTACGCATGCGTGTTAGAATTATTGCTCTCTCGTTGTAGGGGCGTGTAAATAGCTCCTGACACGAGGGAGTGACTACCCTATGTAAATTAAGGAAAATTGAACTCTTCCCTATGTGACACAAAACAGTTTACCCAGCAATTCCAAAATCCTAAGTGAAAACAAAACAATACTCACTCAGAGAATGCAGCTCTTGCACGATGTCCAACACAAAAAGACACTTCTTTTCATTTAAAATATCGATTTCTGCCAAGGCGGTATTGCATAATCTCAACAGATGTTTTGCACAGCAAGGAAGTTTCAACAAAGAATATAAATCTGCCTATTAATAATACGTGCAAAATCTTAGGTACAACAATAATTCAATTATTGGGTGAATTATTTGATAATGACTGACTAGGAGTGACATCTGTTGGCTTTCACTAACACTCCCGTCGGAAGTAATTGCCTGCTTCACAGAGGTAAGAAAATGCATGAATATACTGAATTTCAATGTCACATAGGTAAATTCAATATAATTCAAAAACCATAGATGGCGCCCTCATGGTCTCATAGCATAAATTATTAATTTAAAGAAATTAATGCCTAAATGGATTTAAATATATTTATGGCGCGTATCCACTCGTTTTAATTAGTGTGAATCCGTCGCTGTGCTTTTCAGACATCTCACTCGCTGCTTGGACCTTCCGTGGGGCGCGCGCGTCGCTGAGGTAGGTGTCACCAGTTTTCAGATATAACGACCGCATGAGTCAAAAGGCATAATATTGATACATTCCAAAGATCTGATTGATTTTTATATAAGTATATTATTATTAAACATAATATATCTTATTTTTTTAGTACATTAGTCAAAATGGCTGATTATTAGTAACAAATGAGTGATTTGAGGAAAAATAATTAATCCTAACTTTTGTTGATTATTGAAGAAGTTTCACATTTCGTTTTTTTTTCAAAAAAATAATAAATATATATTCACAAATTGTTGTATTTCTTATGTCATGATCTCTCCATCGGGACTAAACAAAATAACCGATAAACACACGGGACAAATAATCTGCACACCAAACAAACTACTACCCCACCATGCCAGGTGCGTCAACTTCGAAACAAAAAATTTCCCCGAGCCATTGTAATCGTACTTTCTGGATGATCCTCGTGTATTAGAAATATGAATGTATAAAATGCCTCTATAGTCGAACAGATACCAAGTGCACTCCCAAAATTTCACACGGGGATTAACGTACAGTAAAATCTTCGAAAAACCCAAACTCGAAAGACACTCTACCATTATATTATTAATATTTATATTTCTTATAACTTATTCGACCCTCTAAAATCCGATTTTCGGAATTACATAAAATTGGATTCTAAAAACAATATTTCAGACGATTCCTAATTACACGCTGCGAAACAAAATTTAGAAATTCCAATGGCGGTTATTCCCGCTAATTAGGCGACTAAATCCTTTGGAAATTCCATTATTGTTAATATCATGCTACTATAACAGCAAACAATTAATGTTTCTACATTTAGTACCTAATAATAATTAGTAGTGTTTTCATAAGATGAAAAACCAATCCATTACTTTGTTTTGGATTAAATCTACTTTATTACTGTCATTTTGACTCCGTTTATTTAATCGGTGTGACTGTAATTACATATTGTGTGATCTATTATCAGTGAAACAAGGTTATCGAAAACCTTGCGCATGCTGCTATAGATATGGTTTCTATTGAGGATCGGAAAAATTGTGTAATTCATGCAGAATGACTCCAAAATAAGGATTTCATCAAAAAGGCACACGTGACAATTACTCAGATACGGACAGTGACGAGAATGATGTGTGAAATTTCAATTATTTGTTTGATACATATTTTTGTGAAAGGAATGTGTTTAACCTAGGAGCAATCATCTATTTCGTGTTTTACCTACGTGTTGAAATATTTATCTATAGGTTTTTACAATTAATTAACCAATTTTTTTGCATCAATCTTAAGTTTGTTATTCTGTTAAATTATTTGTCATATTATTTATTGTCAAATATGATATGTAACACTTGAACTACTACTACGACATAACATGGAATAAATTTCGTGTTAATTAAATAACTATGTGTATCTACATATTTTCCGTTAACTGTAAAATGTATTTTTTTAATCTCTAAATATCATAAATTAAAGTCCTTCGACGCGTCTGTCTGTCTGTTCGGGATAAACTAAAAATATCTACTGAACTGATTTTCATGCGGTTTTCACCAATAGATAGATTCATGAGGTAGATTTAGGTTTATAATTTGTCAAGGTTTTGTGTAAATTGGTTGAAATATATAATATATAAAGGAGAATGTCTACATGTGGTGAACGAGCGGGTCGGCAGCGGTCGGTGTGGATTTGATTTGTATGCAAATTAACAGATGGCGGTATATGGCGTGTTGTTTCGTTAGCCACAGAAACGCAGCTAGTTACAAATAAAAATTTACCGATGTAACATGTACATATATTGTATTGTAAAAAGTATGTTGTTTTATGTTGATGTGCACATTTAAGTGTTTTTTGTCTTTAAAAAAATAAATATGTAAAATCCCAGCCGGGGGGTAAAAACCAAGTATTTAAATTTAAATGTATATAAATTGGTTACCGCTTTTTTAATTAGTATCAGATAAAACCTGTTTAACCCTTAATTACTCGCACAAAGAACATTATATAACTGCTCGCATGGGGTCACAGATGACCCCAAATAGTATGAGTAGTTTTTTTTATATATATTGAAATATATAAGTAAATGAAACTATTTTATTATTAAAGTGTTTTGTTTATTCTGTAATATCTATAAGTAATAACATGAATTACTAAATAATTACACAAAAACAAGTTAAACTAAAATAATTATCAATAATTAACAATTTGTACTTAGGTATACTGAGATCATAGTTAATTCTCGTATTTTTTAGGAACTCTCCGAATCACTCTTGTTACACTATTGACAGTATATTTCAGAGTGATCATTGCACACAAATCTTGCATATTTCTTACATTTTATTGGTACTTTGCTATATACTTACCTCTTCCAAAAAAGTTACGTAATTACTCGCACGGGGTCACCTATCAAGAGTGCAGCGACATGTCCTTCCACTCCCGTGACTTAGTCGCTACTAAAATACAAACTTAGACGCGCATTATGAAGCTAGCGAGGGCGCGGGGCGAATCAGGCCGCGCCAAGTACTTCATTTTTTAATCCGAAAATGCTTTGACCCCATGCGAATAATTAAGGGTTAAGAATTTTCTTGATTCTGAAATATACAGGGTGTAACAGGACGTACCCGAGGGATTTTAACCAGCGATTCCTGAGCATATTTGGAGTAAAAAATGTAAATGAAATTTTTGTCTCCGGTGACTTTTTTGATGACATTTTTTTTATTTTTTTTTTTCAAATTCAAGCAAAAAAAATTCTTCCGCTTGTTATCATTGGTCACTCAGCCGAGTAACCGATCAACCCCTCAACCCGCCTCCAACCGTCCAACACCTACCATTATGTTTTTGTAGAAAAAATAAATAAAAAAAACATCAAAAATATCACCGGAGACCAAAATTTTATTAACATGTTTTACTCCAAATAATTTCAGGAATCCATGGTGAAAATCCCTCGGGTACGTCCTGTTACGCCGGTATACGTATCTAATATGAGTTACCAGATCACTTGTAGGTATTTTTAAACACCCATGCATTTTATTTAATCCTTAAATTCAGACCTCAAGACACTTGAATTCAGTCCCGAAGATAGTAAAAACATTTTGTTTAATAAAATTAATTTAAGTCGTGAACCTTCTCGTGTTACTTTACCTGTACATTTTATTACTGACTATGGACTTTGACCGTGCATTTAGTTTCTGTTTGAGTATAAATATTTGAATACAGGATTACCTGTAACTTTCGCCGCTCCAGAAATATTGGGTAAATGCGCTGTTTCCGCGTTCGCGTTGCGAATTAATGGCGCAATTCTGAAAGTTTTCCCGGACTGCTTTCATTCAATAATGTTCCACAACCACGCAACGAATTCCCGCGAATCCAAATTTGCATGTCGGCAAAGGTACCTAAGCTCCGTTTCGGAAGCATCACAGTAATGAAATGTTACAAGGCCTTTGGAGTATCCTAAACTTTTATATGTAGACATGATGAGTACCTTTATAGGTAGGTGCGCCTGAAACATTCGTTCCTTTATAGCAGGGTTTCCCAACCAGTGGTCCGCAAGAGGGTAGAAGATGGTCCGCCGTCCCTGATCGAGAAGTCTGAATAAAGAAAATTGAGACAATATTCAGTTTATCATTATTGTGGTCAGTGGCCATTATGGTATTCCCTTACGCCCTACCCATCCTACCCCGTTCTACCCCCTCCGTTGTCGTAAATATTCTTCTAGAACCCGTGCGTCCCATCCTATCCCATTCCGCCCCCTTCGTTGAGGTAAATATTCGTCTAGAACCCGTACCACCCCATCCCATTCCGCCCATTCCGCCCCCTCCGTTGAGGTAAATTTTCTGCTAGAACCCGTCCTACCCTATTCCATTACGCCCCTTCTGTTGTGCTATCCATCCCGGGTGCCACCCGTGCTAGCCTATGCCACTGACCACAAACAGTGGCTTAGGCTAGCATGGGTGACACGGACGGATAACGTGATGTCCCCCCCCCCCCATTAAAGTTTTGACAAAACACAAATTTGGAGGGGAGGAGGGGGGGGGGGGGGCAGAGAATTGTGGTCTTCTTGGGGGTGAACTCGGCCGGGTGGCACCCGGCGCACTGCTTGTGGTCCCTGTCGAAAAAATGAGCGTGCAAGTGGTCCCGGGTCAGAAAAAGGTTGGGAACCACTGCTTTATAGGTACGATTTTGAGTACCTCCGGCTTATATCCGTAAAGTGCCCATTTCGCCCGGTGTAATATTATTATTATGCTACACGAGTGCTTATTAGCCATTTTAAGCCAAAGGTGTGTGAGGTGTTTGTGAACGCAAGTAGGTAGTAAAAAGAATTGGATTTAGAATAATGGTAGATGGAACCTTAACTGGATGGCGGAAAATCTGTTTGTCTGAAAAGGCAAAAATTATCTCGATCTGTAAACTCTAACGTCATGAAATTATGCACCGCTTTTCATTTTTACGAAATTAGCAGCGTTGTGATTTTACTCGGTCAAACGGAAAAGCAACACTATAAAAAGACAATACATAGATATGTAGGATTTAGCCTGCGAGAGAATGAAATAGACTAATCGGTGTCCTCTTTGTGCGGTGCTTCGTAGCCTATCGGTCTCCTCTTTGTGCGGCGCTTTGTAGCCTCCACACTCTTGTCTACTTTAGTTGTCTGAAGGTTTCACTTCTACCGCGAGTGAACTGCACACGTTTTTGTTTTATTTGAATGTATAAGAATCCCAACTGTTTGGAGCCAGTGGTACTGTAGCATCCACAATTTGAGTACATTATGAGGCTGGGGAGAGTTGGGATGGGAAGAGGAAGGTTGGGATTTCACCAGAGCGACACTGAGAGTATGTACCACTCTTAACCAAAGATATTGCGGTAATTGAAAAATCGTTTACAAAAACAAGTCAATCATCCAATAAAATCATTAAACTGGACGAGTCCTCAGTCCCGTGATAGTAAATGAAACGAAAATAAGATTTGTGCGTGTCATGTACTTATCCGATGCTATTTACAATTCAGATCGCACTTGGTCGAAATAATGGTAATTCTTCAATGCCAAGAATGCATTATTCAGACTTTTAAATTGGCCAAAAGCCAAACCAACAAACACGTCATTAATTTAATGTTTACAACAGAAATTTATTTATGTTTTTCGATTGATTTTATATAATAAAAAATAATTATTATCACACTCAATAATTAACATTGCAAGTTTTGGAAAAGATTTCGGTTAACAATTTAATTGTTTCACATTCTGTGCATAATTATAAAAGTCTCATTGGATTCAAAAAACGATATCAGCTTTCCAACCGCATAAATAAAAAGTTTTTATTGTGTTCTAGATGACCCGGCCACGATTGCTGTGGCTAACGAAACACAACGCCGTCTAATGGATGGTTACCCAACCTTCTAAATCACACCGCCATCTGTTAATTTGCATACAAATCAAATCCACACCACCCGCTTGCCAGCCCGCTCGTCCACCACTTACAGACATTCACCTTCAATTATATTTTAACCAATTTACGCAAAACAATAACTCTATATATTGGTGAAAACCGCATGAAAATCCGTTCAGTAGTTTTTGAGTTTATCGCGAACAGGCGGACAGACGCGGCGGAGGACTTTAATTTATAGTATCTAGAGATTGTGTTTCTACGAAGGCGTGATAAACAAACTAAAAGGGCGATACATCGACGTGCCAGCGGTACAAAATTTCCAAGAAATCTGTTAAAAATATGTAAACAAATCTTACAAAATGTAAAAAAATATTGGAGCAATTCAATATAAATATCTTGGAGTAAAGTTTTTAAATACATTACCAGAAAGTGTCAGAAATATAAAGATTTTAAATTTCATCTTAAAAACGTGTAAAAATTTGTAAGGCGGGTATGAGTACCGCTGCTCCGGGAACCATTTATCGGATAATCAAAACCTCTGCCATAGGTCACCCCAAGTGGTTCGCTTCGTTTGGTGACATTCCAGGGGTGCCCTGCAATGATTCATGGGGTGAGGTTTGTCCGGGTCTTGACAGCGGATGTATGGCAGGCCGGATCGGTAGAGACTGCTACAGAGCCACTCCAGTCGCCCCGCTCAAGGTCTTCAATATTTTATTTGAATACCAACAGTGCCTTATCCAACAAAAGGGGGCCTTGGAGTTTATTGCCCAATTGTGACCTCTCAAGCAGAACTCTTTTTTTCCTTTATTTTTTCACATTATATCTTGATACATTTCAAAAGTAATTTTTGCATATTTTCTAAATATATATATAACATAACACAAGATAAAAAAAAATGTTAAAAATATATATAAGACAAAAGTATATAATGGGAACCCACTAAGGCACTGCCTGTGCGTGGGTAAATATTAAGTGCTAAATTACACCAACAAGTTGGCGGTACAAGTAAAAAATGTAAATTTATTTTGGAACATCGCCTTGCACCGCAGTGGGAGGGATGGATTCATACGTACCTCACTCCTGGACCCACTGACCCCCAGATTTCCAGCCCTCATACCTTATCCTTTCAAGAACTCCTTCCGTTCCTTTAAAAGACCCTCCACACAGCATCCCCAAAGATGACATAGGCCCTAATGGAAAATATTTTAAAACGCAGACACGTGTAAATAATATTTGATTTATAGTGAGCATTCGAATATTGCTTTCCTCATTTTCTCAAACATGGTATTTGGAGATTTCTGACTAAGCAACTGAACGATCGATACATATGTATCAAGCGCTAGATATTGGGTGTTATTGAGTTCAAATAATTCAATTCGGCTCCAATTAATTCAGCACTAGTGAGTTTCATGAGAATCCCAACGTGTACATGTGTTGTGGAATGAATAGAAATGACCTGTTGTACATAATTCATTCGTTTGAAGTTTAAAATGCACTGACTCGGTCCTCCGAAACTTACAGTAGGTACTTGGATTAAATTTCCATTAACACATAAACTTTCGTTTTACTTAATGTAATGTGGTTTTAAATAAATATTGTGTATAATTAAATAATAACCTCATTTATTTTTTTACAGATTGAGACTGACCCGTTAATGATTCTCCATAATGGATACCGGATATTTATCAAAAGAAAAATTGGCAGGATTCGAAGCTTACAAGGTAAAATATTATATTGATAATAATTGAAAAAAATAATAGCAACAGCTCTCAACTATTACTATTCTCAACATCACTATGAGGTTTATAAGCTTCAAAAAGTTATTCCTAAAAAAAATAAAATGTTAACACGTCCACGCGAACGTTTACCTAAAAAAAGTCCTCCGAGTAGTACCGGAACAAAATTTATGTCCGCCCCGCTCTTTTCCATTTTCCACAACCGTTGTCGCCAATAAAAACTTTACAAGGGTGATTAAAATCTTATGATGGCATCATCAGTAAATTCTGTATGTATGTTAATAGGTTAGTAGTAGTGTTATGTGAATACCTCACTATGAGAACCTATGATGAGGTGTTCGCATGTTTTAGATTAAGTGGTATTCTATCAACATAAGTAAAAACACAGTATCATCCTTGATATTATCAAGAAGAGCACTATGATTCGGCCCATGGCGGAAGTATCGTATACAAAAATTTAACATTAATAGCAATTAGTTAGATAAATAATTATCTTGTATAGCAGGTAGGTAATTTTGGACCTGTCATATTTTCTGTCCAAAAACAAAGTTTTTTTTTGTATTATTTTTATTTTTTGGGTTGGATTATGTTTCGTTAGGTGTTATAATGTTTTGAGTAATAACTTGTTTTTTATTCAAGCTGTGATCTGTTTTTTGTGAATAATTGTAGATACTCGTATATTTGTAGTTCGTAGTGTTTGATTGCGTAATACTTAAAGTTTCTTTACTGTGTAAGGTACGAGTATGTGTTATCGGTATATTAACTGTTTTTTTGTGGGAGCCCTGGTTTTAATTGCTAATTGAGGATGTATAGTAGTACAGATTTGGCATAAAGTTGTCTTATTGTCATGACGTCCGGTGTTTCGTAAATTTCATTGGAGTTTATGTTGAAAGATACTTTGAGGATGAGTTTAATTGTTGCCTTTTGTATTTTTTCTATTGGATCTAATCGTTGCACTTCCCCAAGCCAGTATGCCATATGTGATAATGGATTGATAAAGTGCAAAATATATGGTCCTAAGGATTTTTCTTGGAAAGATGTTTTGAATTGACTTTATGAAATACAATGCATGACTCTTTTCAGCATGTTTCTGATATAAGTGTTGTGGTCAGTCCAGCGTAAGTTGGTGTCTATTGTAACTTCTAGGTATTTAGTTTGCTTTGCTTTTTACACGCTCGCATTGACATGTGACATTGACAAAGTACGCATACCACCAATTGGAAACCACTGTTGTGGATTATATGATTTTAGGATCATTTTAAAATGTAAGTGGTTCGTGGTTCATAAATACTATCTATCTACTATCATAAATCTATCTGTACTGTTATTTAAATACATGATTTTATACATACATAATAATATGTATTACATTTCGGCATAACAAATGAATTATGTAACATGTGGATAAAACATCGGATTGGTGTAAAATATGTGTGTAATTACGTATTATTAATCTATTTACTACATAGAATAAAAACAAAAAATAATATAAAAATTGGCATTGACACCTTGGCCCAGTGGTAGCGCATTTGCCCGGAAAGCGAAAGGTCCTGGGTTCGAGTCTCAGAGGTGCAAATACCTTTTTCTGATTTTTCTGTTTTCGATTGAGTTTCTCTAATATTGTCTTCATTTAATTAAATATTACGATTTGAGGTTTTATTCATAAAGTAAAAAATAAAGATATAAGATAGAAAAAATGTACAAGAGTGCACGCATCCCTCCGGGAACATTTTCGTATCACTGCATAATCTCGATAGGTGGAATAGTTTGCGATACAGTTACAGATCTCAATAGGTGGAATAGTTTGCGATACAGTTACAGATCTCAATAGGTGGAATAGTAATAATAATAATTTGCGATACAGTTACAGATCTCAATAGTAATAGGTAATAATAATTTCCGATACAGTTACAGATCTCAATAGGTGGAATAGTTTGCGATACAGTTAAGATCTCGATAGGTGGAATAGTTTGCGATACAGTTAAGATCTCGATAGGTGGAATAGTTTCCGATACAGTTACAGATCTCAATAGGTGGAATAGTTTGCGATACAGTTAAGATCTCGATAGGTGGAATAATTTCCGATTCAGTTACAGATCTCAATAGGTGGAATAGTTTACGATACAGTTACGATCTCGATAGGTGGAATAGTTTGCGATACAGTTACAGATCTCGATAGGTGGAATAGTTTGTGATACAGTTATAGATCTCGATAGATGGAATAATTTGCGATACAGTTACAGATCTCAATAGGTGGAATAGTTTGCGATACAGATACAGATCTCGATACGTGGAATAGTTTGCGATACAGTTATAGATCTCGATAGGTGGAATAGTTTGCAATACAGATACAGATCTCGATAGGCGGAATAGTTTGCGATACAGATACAGTTCTCGATACGTGGAATAGTTTGCGATACAGTTATAGATCTCGATAGGTGGAATAATTTTCGATACAGATCTCGATGGGTAGAATAGTTTGCGATACAGATACAGATCTCGATAGGTGGAATAGTTTACGATAGCATTATTATGAGCAACTTTTAGCTTATGCCAATATTGTAATCTACCCACAGTTCTGACGTAGGTATACAGTGATGTGCAGAATGCGTTGAAAAGTATTCTTTTGTCGACTCTACTGCAAAACAAAACGCCTTGACAGCGCAGCATCCCCCTTCTAATGGATATCGCTCTTTGTCTTTCCATATCCTCCATGTCTTTCATCTTTGTCTTTTTCATATCCTCAATCTTTCCATTTCCTCTTTGTCTTTCCATATCCTCCATCTTTCCATTTCCTCTTTGTCTTTCCATATCCTCCATCTTTCCATTTCCTCTTTATCTTTCCATATCCTCCATGGTCGTCAGTATTTTACGCTTCTACTGATATCAATTTTCCTTCCGTCTTGCCACACTTCCATATTTGGACGAGTTGATTTTTACATTTGAAAACCATAACTATAACCACTACCCATACTCATAACCGCCTCCCAAATTTCAATTTACTTTACTGCCGCCCCGGGAACCATTTGTGGTATAACCAACACTCCTGCCATAGATCACTCCAAGTGGTTCTCTACGTTTGGTGACTTAGCAGGGGTGCCCGGGATCATGAGATGAGATTTGTCTGGGTCTTGGCGGCAAAAGCTTTTGCTCAGGCTGGATCGGGAGAGGCTGATTGAGAGAGACCCTCCAGCCGGACTCTCTCGGTCCATCACCTTGCACCGCAATGGGAGGGATGAATTCATACGCCCTTCACTCCTGGACACATTGAATCCCAGATTCCTACCCACCTCTCATATATTTTTCATTTCCAGAACTTCCTTTCTATTAAAAGACCCTCCACACAGCATCCCCAAAGATGACATAGGCCTTGAGGGATTTTTTTCCTCGGGGCCTCCTGTGTGGGTGTGGAGCAAAGATATTGGAATATAAGTAGATGTGCTATCTGCTGTTTTTACTATGTGGGTCTGCGCTTCCGGGTGTCGCCGATATTGTTTACCAATTAACAAATAAACTAAAAGAACAAATAATTAAAGAATAAACCAAATGAACGTTAAAATAAATGAACGAATTCTTTCCTTATTCAAAATATATTGTTAACCAATATTAATGCACATTTTCAAAAAATCAACGAAATGAACAAATTCTTTTTGTATGAAAACTACGCTAATTAGCGCGTAGTCCGGCGACAGTTTCACGGACACCATAGCATATCTCTTCTGTATTTGAATATCTTTGGTGTGGAGCTAATGTAAAAAATAACGATTGATTTGAACGTATACATATAGGTTATGATTTGTCCTACAACGCTCTAAAGCCGAACGAACGGAAACTACTGAATCCTATAGTAATATAATATGGAATCACCTCCGAAGTTGGTGCATTTTGCCATCACCTGTATTTTCACTCAAGTTCCTTGTAGGTATTATAGTTATTGCATTAAATAATTTCTTCACGACTACCATGATGCAGGAAAGAGCCTAATGGCCGTTATACACGACATCTTTTTTCAGCCCGATTCCAATTAGACACAAAAGTCAACATTTTTCGCTCTACGCGATCGCTATTTTCATCTCTATTTTCATATCTACTATTTCAGTTGGCATCACAGCAAACAGCATGATTGTGTGTTGTTTGCAGTGATGACAATTGAAATCGTAGATATGAAAATAGAGATGAAAATAGCGATCGCGTAGAGCGAAAAATGTTGACTTTTGTGTCTAATTGGAATCGGTCAGAAAAAAGATGTCGTGTGTAACGGCCATAAGTATGGTGGTGGTTCGAGAGAACTCTAATAATGTCTAAAAAAGTATAATTTTAAATTAAAGATAGGTGAAGTACTTTGACTGACTTCTTCACCTTCAACTTCGACTTCTTAATTCGCCGTTCACATGATTTATGTAGGCTATTTTTGGTGCCTACGTGCGTGTTTCTGATTTAAAACTTACCTGACCAAACAAGATGTGGGTGGGATTTGCGCGCGTAGAATTTTCAAAAGAGTTTTAATTTTATTGGGCCACCAGTGAAAAATGTTAAATGAACATCTACTATGGATTCGCGATTACATTCAGATTTTGCAATTAAATATTATATGTAGGTACGTAACGTCACATTTATTGTTATTTATTTAATATATACAATTATATGTTTTTTTGTTGTTGTTTGTTTTTGGGGTGTTATGCCGTGTAACGCTACCTCCTCCTTTAGCCAACGTTTCGGACAGCGTTACAGTGTCCATCATCAGGGCAGATGTGTAAAATGTGTGCTTAAGTACTTCAAAGCAATACCGTGTTGCCAGCTTCACTCCACTGCGAGCTGGAATTGCAGTATACTTGAAGATGGTTTTCTGCATTTAGCTTTGGTGTAGCCGTCAATTACCGGATACCAAGAGCTATTGAGCTTAGCTCCGTCGTCTCTATTAATGTTAATAGGATTTTTATGAATTTCAATTGCCTCTGTAATTAGGCGTGCTCTATAAGTTTTGGGTCTTTCCAGGACTTTAGGAACCAATCCAAAGTAATGGCCGTTTTCAATTAAATGCTCGGCGATTGCCGATTTGTAAGGGTGGCCAAGTTTACACGCTCGAAAGTGTTCCGATATCCTTTTGGATATTGTCCACTCTGTCTGGCCCACATGGACCTTATCACATCCGGAAGAGATGAGTTTATATACTCCATCTGTTTCCAGAAGAAATTTCGTCTTTGCAGACCTCAGTAGGTCTTATAGGTCTTATAGGTCTTGTAGGTAGTCAACAAACTATATGTTTATTTGACTACCTACATAGTAGTTTTTAACAGTGAATCAATAATAAACATCTTTATCAATGAACGTATGATAATTATGTAACTCGTATTTATAAATAGTTCATTGTGTGTATCGATACATCGGTAGAGTTCAAGGGTGGGTACAGTAGCGAGTTCAGTTCGATCTTTTGTAGGTTAAGAAAGTTATTAGGTAATCTCTATTTGTACTTTTTTTATCATTTTCTTCCAGATGCCGTTATTTACAAACTCCTAGTTAGCACCTAAAATATGGAGTTGAGAGCTTAGTTTGATTTATGAATTCAATTTCCTCATTCATATATTTTTTAATTCCCCCGGAGCAATAATGATTTTTGAAGATTTTGAAATTATGATAAAATACTTCGAGTAGGATATATCTTGGCCTAAAATTTTGATTAAATAATATTTTTATTTATCTTTTCATCAGTGGGGGCTCGTGACTTTTGGGTGTGCTAGGGTGCTAATATTTAAAAAATGGCATCATGGATGTTGTCTTATGCGAAAAATTATTATTTTTTTTTTTTTAAATCGGTGTTTTGTATGAAGATTTTTCAGGAAATCGGTGCGGCGAACCGCCAAACTGAAACTTCCTGAAATTTATCATACAAAAAACAGATTTTCCAAAAAAATATATATATATTTTTTCGGCTACAACAACATCAATAATGCCATTTTTTTAATATCAGCACTCTAGCACACCCAAAACGAGCCGCCACTGCTTTTCATAAACCTACAAAAATATTTATTTATTTATATTTTTTTATTTGTTTATTTATTTAACGCCCAAAGGGCTTTTACATTTTGGTAGTACAAATAATTCATGACAGATTATTTTTAAACATATACAGAAATAATAAAAATAAAATTTGTTAAAAAAGCACACAAGTCATAAAAATACAAAAATACAGCGATTTCATAGGTTTTCAGAAAAACAGATATGTTTAGGAATAGTTTTGGAATAAGTTTTTTACAAGATCAACAAAATTCGCCAAGTTTATGTTAAATATGTCAATATCACCTAAGTACTGATTTCCCGTATCGTGAAATCGACGCATCGGAGAGTGGGCAATGTAGTTCCGCTTATAAATGCTACAGTAGAATAGTGTATTTTGTCGTGTAGTTACTGTCGGTATTCTTAAGTTTATGAGTTGCAGTAGTTCGCAACAGTCAAATTTAGAGTTAAGTATTTTGAATAAAAATTTGTTTATTTTGCGTCTGTCTTCTAGTGTGTGTATTTTTAGAATATTTAATAATAAATTATATTTCAAGTCTTCTAGTGGGATATTTAATTTAAAATTTATAAAACGCAGAAATTTTTTTTGTTTTCGCTCAATGTTATTAATGTGAATTTTGTAAGATGGAGACCAAACTACTGAGTTATATTCCATTAGGCTTCTAACTAGAGATACATATAATAATTTAATGACTTGTGTGGAATTAAAGTTTTTGGTTATTCTTAATACGAAGCGTAGTGTTTTCATACCTTTGTTTACAATTTGGTGGATATGATTGGCGAAACTTAGTTTTTCATCCAAAATAATTCCAAGATCTCTCATTTCTGTGACTCTTTCTAAAGCTGTGTTATTGATGGAATATTCGAATAAAACAGAATTTTTATTTCTGAAGTAAGTCAAGGTTTTGCACTTTTCTACATTTAAGAATAAATTATTTTGTACGCACCAATCTTTAAACTTACTAATATTTGACTGAAGAATATGGCAATGATTTACATCAGTTATTTTCTTGTACCTATAGCTTGATGTAATCAGCAAAGAGCAATACCTCGACATCGTTGAAGCAATTGGTTATATCATTGATGAAAATGAGGAACAAAACCGGGCCAAAGTGACTACCTTGCGTTAGGCCACTAGTAGCCCAGAAAGCTTTCGACATGCATGATTTTATTTTGACCAACAGTTTACGATTTAATAAATAGCTAGTAAACCATTTTAGCATGTTATCCCTTATTCCTAGAGCAAATAGTTTTTGGATTAGTAGTTTATGAGATACTTTGTCAAATGCCTTCGAAAAGTCTGTATATATGCAGTCGACTTGTTTATTTTCTGCAAAGGATTGTATTATGAAGTTTTGAAATATTGTTAAGTTAGTTGCGGTAGATCTACCTTTGATAAAACCGTGCTGTTTTTGGTCAATTAATTTTATTAATTTGGGATAGATTTCATCAAGGACCAGTGATTCAAAAAGCTTAGGTAGCACTGACTGTATACAAATGGGGCGATAATTGGCTATATTAGTGTCGTCTCCTTTTTTGTAGATAGGTGTAATGAAGCTAGATTTCCAGCGGTCTGGAAAGTGTCCAAGGGTCAAGAGACGGTTGAATAATAATGAGTGGTTTAGATAATGTATTAGAGCATTTTTTGAGGAATATTGGTGGAATGTTGTCTGGGCCAGTGGATTTATCAGTGTCTAAGGAAAGTAATTTCTGTTCGCAGCGTTTTTGTGTGATATGACAATTTGTTAAGTGTGTAGTCTTGCTAAATTTGTATTCAGGTATTTTGTCATCTGGGGTTTCTTCATCATATACATTTTTGAAGAAATCCGAAAAAAGATTTACAATTTAAGGCCTGAATGTGTTATTCATTCGGTTTTATTGTCAAGTTTAATTGAAAAACATTAATTATTGATTATTTTGTTTTTTTTTTTCTAGTATAACTCGATAGACACATGTGTCCTCAGTGTGTATGTGATGCACCCATTTTGGAACTGGTGCGTTAAAGTAAGTAAAATGATTTTCTTATTATTATTATGTATTGTTTGTTGTTGTTAATTATTTACGAGTATACTAAGAATGTCTTTCTTTATGTATGGCAAAATATTATTAGGTACAAATAGATATCTTTATGTTGACTTTAATCTGGGAAAAATTTTTTGTCAGATGATACTTTGTGCCGGTCCATCGGTGTTTTTTTTAGTAAATCTTTCATCTCTCTTGCGGGATTTACACTTTGCGATTTTTGTCGTGCGGCTAGTCGCCCCGTCGCGCTTTTTTTCGTTGCGACTCGCCGCACAGCCACTCCATTTTCACAGTCGATTAATATCGCATGCGACTAGTTCCATTTTGCTTTAAAATTGCGCTGAATGGTCGCCTGCGACCTTAAATAAACCAAACCACTCACCCTGCTACTCTCGATTTTTGTCACCAGCCGTAGGTACTGTCGACCTGTCGTAGTAATCATGATGTCGATCGTGTCGGCAAAAGTCAAAAGTTAGTCTACTTTGGCGCTTGCGACTTTAGTCGCCTGCGACTTATCGAAACAACTATTTACGCCGAATGGCAAAATTCGAATAGTATAAATCCTGCGTTAGCATAAATACTTACACATGTAATACCATACAGAAGATTAGGTACTAGTATAATTAATCATTTTTAAAAAATTATAATTTTTTCATTTCTTATTTTATTTTGATCCAATTGAAAATAGATTGGAATCATAGTTGGAAAGGGAGGTCTGGTAGTATCTGATTAATGACTATAGGTACAGTTTAGGATTGTTGTAAACGGATGTAGCGCTGAGTCAATTTTTTTTTATCTATATTTTTCAAACATGACAAATTTCCAAACTTGACCACAAAATCAAAAAACTAAATGTTTTTATAAAAATTTCCCGACCCATTTTCCCAATTTTCCCAATATTTACTTTTCTTGTGTTATACACTTATTTCTATTTTTGTACGGTGTGTTCCACAATTATTCCATAAATTCCCTATTATAAAAAAGTTTTAAAAGATACGGTACGTACATAATGTGTAGGAAAAATGGTGATTCTTTTGAATGAAAATCTCTCCAAAGATGTCGAAAAATAAAATAGCTTACTGTTTGTTCCTGCACTATTATTGGGGAGTGTATGCCGTATGCAGGAATGGGAAAAATTTAGGATTCTAATAAGAATGGATATTACTATTGCTCTTTGTTACATGATGACTTTGTACAAATCGATGTTGTGACAGGGTGAGTAACTGAGTGTGAGTGACTCAATAATTTTATTGTTAGTGCATTTGCCTGCACAGCAATTGATTTATGATTGTGTTATTGCTTCCAGTATTGTCCACAATGGATAGCAGCTAATTTATTGACCTTCACGGGCTTCTTGCTGACGGTGCTAAACTTCTTGATCTTCTCGTGGTTCGACTATGGCTTCTATGGTAACAGCACGGGGGATTCCCCTGATGATTACCTGCCCAGCTGGGCCTGGGCCTTCACCTCCATCAGCCTCTTTGTCGCCTATACTTTAGGTAACAACTATTTATGTTTTCCCAAACATTGATCCCCACTGCAAGTACATTCATAGTAGGTACAGCATCTCCGGGTGCATGTTCTTCTTCATTGAGAATCAATAGCTTATTTAATATTACAGATGGAATGGACGGAAAGCAAGCGCGCCGTACCGGTACCAGCGGCCCGCTGGGCGAGTTATTCGATCACGGGCTGGACTCATACTCAGCGGTGCTGATCCCCACCTGCATGTACAGCATCTTCGGGCGCAACGCCATTACGCCACTGCGCATGTTCTTCATTATCTGGAATATCTGCCTCAACTTTTACCTCACGCACTGGGAAAAATACAACACAGGCGTTATGTTCTTGCCGTGGGGATATGACTTTACCATGATTGTAAGCGACCTTTTTCATGGAATTTGAGGAATTTTTTTTGGTACATTAACTCCACACGGGCAGGGCCGTATTCATACTTTTCATATGTATAGGCCACTTTATTTGCGCCGCCCCTTCCTCCTTCTTAGAAGTTGCCGCCTATCATAATCATTCACTTGTAAGCTGCCATTAGGTGACACCCAATTTTCAAAATAAATATTCAAATATAGGTTAAGTAGGTATTTAAAAATGAAATAAACGAATGAATTAGTCATAAAGTAAAAGTGTAACATGAAACAATGAATTACAATTTTTTACCAGATTTTTTATTGACAAAATCATCTAATATCTTCATAGCTTATAGGTTCATTAAGTCTGCTTCTATCTTTTTAGAGAAAATGTGACCGCGAAAGTGTACACATTCCTGAACTAAATCGTCTTCCGAATCAATGGAAAAATATTGCACAAGAGACTGAGCTTTTTCTGAGACTCTTTTATTTATTTATAAGTTACACAAACATTTTCATATACGAGTATATGATACATTATATCACCATACTAGGCGGCTGCCTGTATCATGGCGACCAATAGAATATAGTTACTTTTGGTGTATAGTGTGAACAAATGGATTAAATATATAAACATGTTGAAAATTGGAAAAATTATAGTAGAAAGTTTAAACTGAGAATTATTTTTTTTTATGGAAACCCGAGAATAGAAAAGAAAAGAGAAAAGTAATGCACAAGATTAATAGATCATACTCAAAAACATAATTCTTGTTTATATTATTATTTGTGTGCATTCGTGTTCGACAGTTCACCCATTCTTGTTAAAAATGAAAAATTTTCTTTGAAGTTTACATATGCATTATACCATCTCTCTAATTCACCTCTCAGTCTATCCAGGATGACCAAAAAGGTTAAAACCTCTGGAGGTTGTTTCAATTTCCTCATTTGATGTTTCGTCTATAAAGTTTTTCTCTTGGGGTTCCTCTTCCTCTTAATCGCCCTGATATTGCTGAAGTGCGCTCATTTCAATAACGCTTTCTGCTCGCGGTTTATAGCTGTGTCTGTACACCGCTTTACTCTCTTGAGAGTCTTTCCTCTTCCTATATCGTAAACTAATGCCGAAACTGAACTGACTTATTACTCGGTGCCATTTAAAAAATATGTGTAAACACCTACTCGTCTACCCAACTCTCTCAGCCTAGAATTATTTTGCTGTCTCGCTCATTTACTCGGCACGTGCGACCTAGGCATTGCCGCCCTCGCAGTAGCATAAACATAAGTAACTATCTAACATTGGATAGGAATGAGTACTGGGGATTAGCGTTATTATTATTATTTTACCAAATTAGATTTAACGTTTAATAGAAAGAATACTCTATCTATCCACAGTGACTTGTTTTTTGTTTATAATCGCACACGAACTTAAAGCTTATGAAAGCGAGCTCGCGCCGCCCCCTGAACTCTGCCGCCCCTAGGCTGCGGCCTATAAGGCCTATTGGCAAATCCAGGACTGCACACGGGCCTGTGTTATTCTTGTGAATAAGCAAGGGGTATTTTTAAGTGGAGTAAGGTAAAGGTGATCCTGTATCTTGTGGAGACTTATGTTGTATGTAGGAAATCGTTTCAGAGCTCTGTGTTTCTCCCTCCTATAAGAGCCTCTTCAAGACCCAAATTCACTCCATCCTTTCCACAAAAAGACCCTCCGCACAGTATCTTCAAAGATGACATAGGCCCTAAGGGAAATTTATTTTCCTCAGGGCCTCCTGTGTGGGTTTAATGTTAAAATAAAAGAGTGTCAAAATGTGTCGTAATAGATCCATTCATCAATTACATACCTAACTAATTTTGGGCATGCGTTTGGCAAGTCTCCCAATAGCATGGGATGGTAATGCTTCTTAAGAGCACCGTTTATTGAAATAGCGGTATAAAAATCAGCTTTCACAAGTTATCATTAATCAATCTGTTCTATCAGAAGGATTTCCCTTTTTTGCACAGAGTCAAGGGTTCTAGGAACTCCAGACTAGAGGAGGTTATTAATAGGTTCTGGTTTGTCAACTCCTTGAATGCCGAAGTGGTTAGTAAAAACAACCTTTTCTTAACCTTTCCGCGAGTGATTTTTGGCGGACAAAACTATATGTGAAGAGTGAGTTTTTTTTTGCTTCATTTTTTTAATATTTTTTTATAAATTATCATAGAACATAGAACTAAAAATAATCTCATATTTTTAATTAAAACGTGATCGACATCAATCCACGAAAATAAACCAACATGGAAAAAAAACTCTGACGACCGCTAAATGACACAAAAATAATTTTTAAACTAAAACTGTGAATGCAGTATTGTAGTTATGAGTTCCAAAACTTTGACAAACTATGTCCATAGATGGCACTACAAGTCAAATATTTTCATTAAATATGACGGCATTTGAATAATAGCCGCGTACATAACATTTCGGCCATACTCTTCTGGGCGTTTTTTCTCTTCGCCGAACCGTTTCGGCCATGTTCACGGAGAGGTTAAAGATAATTTTTAAAAAATAATTTATTGACTTATCAATTACGAAAATATTTACTTATTGACTTGATATAATTTCTGAAAATGCTCAGTTTATTGACATATCAATTCTGAAAATTATCCTGCGCACTTGATCTCAGTTCAATAAGAAAACATTATTCCATTAGGCATATTATTTGGTATTCACTGACACTCTTTAATGAAAAACACATTTTTTGCTTCTACTAATAATTGAAATTAAGTATGTAATTATGGTGAGGTTTCGATTAATTCTAAATAAATACCATAATTTATTATAAGTACTATATTCGTATTTATTACCTTCGATAAATATGCTTTTGACAGCTATGAACGTTTCCGTTTAGCATAAACCGGAGGTCATTTGACCAAGTTCGCTAAATCTGAAATTCCAAGGTTTTTAACTTTTGGTGATATGTGCTACCAAATCAGTGAGAACTATCAAAATACGACACCAAAACGTAAAAAGTAAACATTTTTAACTTTCGGAGATACGGACTGCCGAATCAGCAGGAACTGCGAAAACATGGGTTTTTGATGGCTAAACCAGAGGTAAAGATCTATAGACTAGGTTCCCAGTTTGCTAGCAACTCATTTAAAGTTTTGCATGCCAGCTTTTTTTTATCACAATATTTTGTTTTTTTTTTTCAGGGGGCCGTATTGGTGCTTTTCGTGACTGCACTAACCGGCCCCAAGGCGTGGGATATTCAGTTCCCGGGAGGAATCACTCCGGGATTGGTGTTTGAGCTCACCCTGTACTTTAGCGCTATGATCACTAGTCAAACAGTCATTTTATGGAATATATACAAGTACGTATGGAATATAAATAAATAAAAAGTGTACTTTTGCCACTATAAGTAGGGAACAGATTTATGTGCATTGAAAAAACCTTAAAATTCACTTGCTTGTACAGACGGCTTAAAATTATGATATTGTATCTATAAACAATTATTTTGAGATACAGAAATGTAAAAAAAATTGAATTCCGTGGAAAATTTTATTTTAATACATTTTTATGTGTATCTTTGGAATGGTTTAAATTAGAGATGTCATATTTTTACAGATTCAAATTAGGGATCTCCTTAGTCCATAACGCACATTGTGTCGCCTTTAACTCATTCACTGCTGGTTTTTTTGTTACCATTAAAAGTAATTGGGATTGATTGATCGTCCCAGGGAAGTGAAGCACTGAACATGTTAAGCCATCAATATCAAATAATTTCCTCATAAGTGTAATAATTTGTTTCTTGTTCTACAAGTTAACGAGCTCTTTAGATAAAAATATCTGAATGGTTCGTCAAGATAAGAAGATGAGGAAGACTATTATTGTGTCACACTTTATAACCACTGGAGCGATATTTGCCATATGTTGGTGCCATTTCAAATGTCTCCGATTGCTTTTCGGATAAAAAAGGCAATTATCTCCTTGATTCGGCAAAAACTTTTTTTTTTAATATTTGTAGTTCCCGTACTTGTTATTTTGGACTTGAAACGAAGCTATTGAAATGCTTTATCTATTATGACCATTGATGTCGCAAATCCGAACTTCGTAGACTATTTTATAACAATGTAAAAATAATTTTTAAAAATTCTTTTTCACACAGAATTTCTGATCAGCTGTTTACGGTTAAAATTAAGTCTATTTTCCATAGATATGCACCTTTCATTATCATGTATACCACAGACAATATTCAGAAATATTGACTCAAATAAGTACCTCTCACGGCAGTTTCAAAGTAAAAACATGCAGAATTCGTGCGGTTTTAAACTTTACGATTTCTTTATATTTTTTTATAAATCCTACAAATATGAGATAAAAGGTAAAATACATGTTAATTCATTGGCTATATAGCGACCCATAATCGGCAGAACAGCGTAAACGACATTTTTGTCAAATTACGATTTTTAGCGAAAACTGTTCAATGCTGCCTAATACATCAATGACAAAAATATTGCAGCTCTATCTTATATGCATGACACTTTTTTTAGTAGTTGTAGCTTTCAGCGTAAGCGACAGTGGTCGGTTATGCTGTCTTACGCTGTCGGTCAAGAATGTTTCAGTTTGGTCGGTTGGCGTCTATCTGGTGACTAGTGCAGACGTATCGGCGGCTAGTAGAATCGGAAACTAAATGAAAATTCTTAAGTTCTTAATTTATTCTTTTGTATTTGAATATTAGAATAAAAAGTATTAATGCAAATTATATCATTTTTCCCAACCGTCTGGAGCCAGTGAGAATATGGCATCCCCAATTTTGGATTGTTGTTAGGCTGAAGGTAGTGGGGAGGGGAAGGGGATGTGGAAAATGTAACTGGCTGTTCAGATCTAGCCACCAAACACAACTAAAGCCATTTCAAGTAATAAGTCTAATTATACACCAGCGCAAAATTACAAAAAAATATATAATATTACTTTTTTATCCGAATACGGCACAAGAGGCCCAACTTTTCCTAACCGTCTGGAGCCAGTGAGACTATTCTTCTTCTTCTTCGATGGCGCTACAGCCCATATCGAGCTTTGGCCTCCTGCAACAATCGCCTCCAACTCCTCCTGTCCTCAGCGGCTGACTTCCAATTTGGTACCTGGAGAAGCTGTGCTGCATCCCCTCTTACTTCGTCTTCCCACCTCAGTCTGGGTCTTCCCACTTTTCTCTTTCCACCTGGGTGTCCAGTCAAAATTCTTTTTGGGACGCGTGTATCCGGCATTCTCTGTACATGCCCAGCCCATCTCAGCCTGAGGAGTCTCATATGTGTTGA
Source organism: Limnephilus marmoratus (assembly GCA_917880885.1). Classification (NCBI taxonomy): domain Eukaryota; kingdom Metazoa; phylum Arthropoda; class Insecta; order Trichoptera; family Limnephilidae; genus Limnephilus; species Limnephilus marmoratus. Next base: position 54,378,954 of record OU862906.1, on the reverse strand, counting down.
GATGCTAGGTGCCTTAAATATATCATACAATTCTGTATTGTGCCGGATGCGCCACTGTTCACCCACTTTCACGGGTCCACATATTCTCCTCAGCACTTTTCTTTCAACTATGCATCCCCAATTTTAGTATTTTGTGAGGCTGAAGGTAGTGAGGAGGAGATGTGGAAAATCTACCGGGCTATTCAGATCTAGTCACCGTATTTAGCCTATTTAGTGACTAGCTCAGATCTAGTCACCGTATTTAACCTATTTACTGACTAGATCTGAATAGCCATGTACATTTCCATATCTCCTTCCCTCCCCACTACCATTAGCCTCATAACATACTAAAATTGGGGATGCCATAGTCTCACTGGCTGCAGATGGTTGGGACTCTTACGTTGCATTTGGATAAAAAAGTTATTTTATATGATTTTTTTGTATTTGTACGCTGGTGTGTGGTGTGTAGGTATTAGACTTATTACTTGAAATTGCTTTAGCCGTGTTTGGTAACTAGATCTGTATAGCCAGGAGCATTTTCCACATCTCCTTCCCCTCCCCACTACCTTCAGTCTCATAACATACCAAAATTGGGGAGGCATGGTCTCACTGGCTCCAGACAGTTGGGAGAAGGTGTGCCTCTGGTGTTGTATTCAGATAAAAATGTTAAATGGCGGTTTTTTGCTAAACTGACTGCACATATAAGTATGTCGTATTTTGTTATTACCGCATGTTCCTTCGGAGAGTCGAAATTATTGTTAGTAAAATTATCGTTACAACAGATTTCCAATCAAGATGCCTGCAGATACAAGTATATCGACTTTGGTTTTACGGCCGTATATCCTCTTTGCATACTTACTTGCAAATCATTGTATTTAGTCAACTTTAGGATCAACTGTCATGGAACCATTTTATTTTGTTATTTGTTTACCTATCATGATTGCGTGATAGACATTTCAAAAATAATTATGTACTCCGAACAGCGTATGCGACATTTCACAGGGAAAAAATCTGTCACGGTCATAGGCAAAACAGCGTTACCGCCACTATCTCAACAACTGAAGGCATTTAGATATTTGTATTATCAGCTTTATATAGGCAGCAATCAAAGATTAATAATCCTCATTAACCAAAATCCTTTTTGGAATCAATGAAGAAAGTTAATTAAAAAAAACCTTCTCCTGAACAATTTACTTTTTGCCGCTTACGCTGTTCTGCCGATTATGGATCGATAGCACTATAATAAGTAACACTATAAAATTCAAATGTGTGATTTTTTTAATGTTGGTGAAAAATTTTAAAAATGATCTTCTTAAAATGTCGAATAAACTGAGAAAAAAGTTTTAAAATGCGCTGTCACTCCAGTGGTTATGCATGTACATATAGTTGGAACCTTTACAACATTGGTATATTATTTTTAAAATATATCAGATATCAATGCCTTTCCCGCCATAAAAATAGTACCCGGGTAAAAGGTAGATCTGCCCTTCCCGCGTAAGGTATGTTAATGTAATGTTTGATTCTTTTCTTTTCTTTTCCAGATCATATCGGGATAAAACAGGAAAAATGAGGAGCTTCTCAGGCGCCATCAGGCCGCTAGTTCCTCTGGTCATATTCTTCATAGTTAGTTCTCTGTGGGCCATTTACTCCCCCAGCAATATTATCGATAGGGACCCTAGAATATTCTATGTGCTTACTGGAACCGTCTTTTCTAATATAAGTGTGAGTAAACGTCATATTTACCCAATAAGAATGCATTATGAAAAAATATCAATTTATAAACATGCACAAAGATGGTCCAATAGATTAGAGCTATAATTTAATACAGTGAAACCTCTCAAGATGTTTTATTTTATTTTTATTTTAGTTTATTAAGGAAACAAACAGTTATACATATTTTCATAATAGAGTAACATATTACATGGTTGCATTAACCAGCGAAGTTTCCGCTAAAATTTATAATATATATACATTTATAAACATAGATTAAAACATAAAAGAAAACATAAAGTGGTAGAAAAAAATGGCCTGAGGACAAATGGAAAATATCAGCGTCGTAAAAGATATCATTGTATTTTGTGCACGTCCTTCGGAGAAATGAATGTTGTGTGTAATTTGTTTTTGAGTGTGGGATGTGGAATAGTAGGTTTGACCTTGTGTTTCTTATTGGACAGTGGAAATTAATGTGTTCCAGAAGATAGTTGTTGTCAACAACGTTGTTAATAATTTTGAATAGAAATTTCTGGTCGGATATATTTCTTCTATCTTCTAAGGTTGATAAATTATGGAATGTTAATGAGTCTTTTAGGCTTTCTGATGTTCGAAAGGATTTAAAGTCTAGGTGTTTCAGTATCTTTTTTTGAATTCTTTCTAACCTTTCAATATTAACTTTGTATTGGGGATTCCATATGACTGATCCGAATTCTAATATTGAGCGAACAAAAGAGACATACAGTATTTTGATTACGTGTGGTGACCTGAATGGTTTGGTCACTCTTATGATGAATCCTAGAAGTTTGTATGCCCTGTCACAGATGGAATTTATATGTTTTCCAAGGGACCGGAAAATATAATACATCTACAGCAGATTTAACTAACCATCGTGACATTTTGTTTTATTTACAGCATTCTTGGTGTGATTTTTCACAAAAACAGTGCTATACAGATTTTCCAAAAATCTTGCAGTATTATTATACTATCACTTAAAAACCCGCTCCGCAGGTATTTTCTGCTAGGCTCTGCGGGCGGCTTTTCATTCGGCTTCACCCAGTTAGAGTGTTGGTGACCATTTTATAAATCCGATAGGAACTGGTTCCAAAAATAGCCAGTTCCTCGGATCCACTGTGAGCCAATGACAGCTAGTCACCAGGACAAAGTAACCGCGACAGGCAATGACATCATATGTAATATATAGCCACGTGATACTATTATTCACAACTCTAACGATCATGCGGTCTGCTAATATAAGTGGCGCCACCTTTTAACGAATTCTTGAATCCAAATTATAAAAGTAGTTTTTGAACAAACTCCAACTTAAATTCGATTCTTAAATTTTAACCGTACAGACGTTAACATAATAATAACGTCAGATGGCAGCACTTCTGTTCGTATCTATTTGTGAATCGAGTGTATACGACAGACGTTAGCGTATTAATAATATAGATGGCAGCACTTTCGTTTGTGTCTATTTGTGAATCAAGTGTGTACGACAGATGTTAGCGTATTAATAATATGGATGGCAGCACTTTCGTTTGTGTCTATTTGTGAATCAAGTGTGTACGACAGACGTTAGCATATTAATAATATAGATGGCAGCACTTACGTTTGTATCTATTTGTTAATCAAGTGTGTATGACAGATGTTAGCGTGTTAATACTATCTCAAATATTCAAAGTGAAATTACCTGGTGGTTATTATTATAATTGTTTGTTTCAGTGCCGATTAATAGTCTCCCAAATGAGTAACACGATCTGTGAGATCTTCAACCCGCTGCTTTACCCAGTCTGCCTGGTCACTTTCCTGGTGCTGACCTTCCAGGTGTCCCCGTTCCTAGAACTCTTCTTGTTATATATAGTAACCTTGACTGCAACTGTGGCGCACATACATTATGGTTCTGGTGTGGTAAGTTAAGTTAATTAACCACTTTATTCCTGAATAAATATAAATTATCCCTTGCAATCAAAATAGTGTAAATGGATGAAGACTCCAAAATTCTAAATGACATAAGTATAAATACCACCCAATATTTAGACCTGGCCCAAGTCGTTAATCTCAATTATAATGTACTCTGTCTGAAGCAGGAAAAACTCCTGAACAGTGAGATCTTGCTTTTCCATCTGTAATTTCTTAACACCTCCCCAGTGACAGTATTTGATCAACATAATATTATAAATATCAACTATTTGATGTTTTAAAAATATTTCTGTTTCAAAGGCAATAAACATCTTACCATTACAAATTCATCTTTTAAAATTTTTAATCGTTTCTAATGTTAAATAATCTTCATAATAAAAAAATAGCAAAAAAACAAAAAAATAATTACATAGTCGCTTGTGTGATTAACCAACCGTTAACATTCGGCCATAAAAGGCTTTAGCGGATATATGAATGAGATTAGTTACATGTTGAAATTACGCAGACATGAATTTCTTGTATCAATATTACATTGCCAGAATTACACACAAATAGAATTACTCACGGACGAAATTACACGTGGAAAGAAATACACCTACTTAAATTACTCCTACTGGAATCACGCACGACAAGAACCTAACCTAACTTTGGTGTTTTTTCAATATAAAGTGTAGGTACTTAGCATACACTTTTATCTCTTGAAAGTTGGAACAGAAAATCCTCAAAATACCCCCACTGTTGGCTGAAAATTTGTGGAACTGTACAAAAATTACCTGGATGAGTTTTGTTCAAATATCCCAATAAAAACCTGTCAAAAAAATATATTTATACAAATATAAAAACTGGTTTTATAATTTCTTCATAAACCTGAATACGTAGCCGACAGTCAGAGATGCCACATTCGTGAAATAAAAAGTAGCAACTAGTGTTATTAGCGCAAGCGATTTTGTCCTCCATTCGGTTTTCAAAGTATGATGGTTAAAGTCACATTGCTAAAAATTTCAGCCTAACGATTCTGTATTTTTTGTGGGATCGTTATTAGATAGCCGACGTAATCTCCCGTCAGATTTGTGCGATTTTTATGGCTATTACTTGCTTTTTCTATGTACAACGTACATTAAGTGAATAAATAATCGTGCGTACTTGCGTAGGTATGTTTAAATCGATAAATATGTAAAAATCACACAAATCTGACAGGAGATAACGTCCGTTATCCAAAAACGATCCCACAAAAAGTACGGAATCGCTGGGCTGCATGGATGACATTAGAAAGCTCACACGTGAGCGAGCACTGAGTACGATCATAAAATAAAGTCGCTCACATGTAAGCGAAAACAGTTCCACACTATAAAATTTGTAATTCCAGTAGGTAAAAGTTGTAATTCCATCCTTGTGTAATTCTAGCAGTGGAATACTAGTACGTGAAATTGACACCTGTGTAATGTCATTCTGATGCCGATTGTTATTTCATTTCATATTGAGCTGTGTAATACACGGTTATGACTTGATTGTGTTATTATTACCATGTTTTGGATTTTTTTAATACAACTCTTTTGTTAATCTTTTCTTTCTCATTTCAGGTGCTAGAAATGTGCAAACATTTCAAAATAAGGTGCTTCCATATAAAGAGTAAACCACAAATGTAAAAGAACTAAATGTTCACACAAAATAGTCAATAATGTTCCAAAGAAATAATTTAAATAAGACTTTTAGCTCAATTCTTTTATTTTAAGTTGAATCTCATGTTGTGATGTTTTATTGTAATCTTGGCATTTAGTTGTAGGTAAATGATTTACTTAGATTTCGTTTGTAAAATGCTTGCGCTGTGTTATTTCTATTTGAACAAGAATAATTATTTTCGTTATTTGTTTTTGGGATGTTATGCCGTGTTGCGCTACCTTCTTTAGCCAACTTTTCGGTCAGCTTTGCAGTGTCCATCATCAGGGCTAATCCGGCAGATGTAGAACAATTATTGTTGTAATTAATCGCGTTGAACAAAATTATTAGTTGCAATTTATTGTGATAGTAATTACTTTACCAAATTGAGTTTAGAAAAATACTAAGCGAGCTTCTAATTCCTATTTGCTACTGTAATCGTTAAACTAATGACATTTCCAGACTGAACTTTTTCTCCTTTAAACCTTGTAACATGTGAATTATCTTATAATTTTAAAGTAAATTTAAATTGAGGAACTGAATTTTTTACAAGATTAAGAATAAATTTTATGATATTATGTCATATAATGATAAAATGAACCATGCTGTTTGCAAGAATCATATTTAGCCAAAAGAAAGCCAACACAAATATTATAATCAAATTAATATTAAGTGACCAGCATTTTGTCTAGTTTTATTTATTAGGAGACTTCAAATCTTTTCACTTATTTGACGATCAACCCATTTGCATTTTGATCAACATGTCCAATTGTTTTAACTTCAAGCTCCCAACATCTCTTAATCTGATCTACGCGGCTGTTGCATTTGTAATCTCCGTACATATGTGTATGTGTACACATGGGATGTTGCATATGTGATCCCCACACACGGAATGTGCATTTGTGATCCCCATACACGAACGTCGCATGTGTGATGTGATGTAAAGGTTAAAGCCAAACTTGGTAGCGATACAAGATTGATGATAAAAAGGCGGCTGATAAAACCCACCTCACTCTATGTTTATGTGTATAATCCATTTTAAACATAATTTGGCAGCTTAAAACTACCTAAATAAAAATCATCAGTCTCAGACGTACATAATTACATTAGAAACACAATATTGAACAATGTGTGAAGCGTTATTCATTGCAATAATTTATCAAATAATATTTATTAATCATCATACTCAATAAATATCATGTCAATTATAATATTGTCAAATCTTTACATTTACATATTAAAAATTTCATCTAGATTGAAATTACAAATTTAATAATCTGTTTTGAAATTTTTATAGAAAACTATTGATAAAAAAACATGTCTTTAAACCGTGTTTAATAAAACTGCGAATAACAAAGCAATACTTATATAAAATCTTTATTTAAAACAATAATAATATAACAATTTTTTTTATAAAATGGAATGTTTGTCCGCAATAATCTCTCAACTAATTTTGATTGTATATAAAATACTATTTCTCTATTTTTTATATAAACCTATTTCAAACACATTTTATATTCTGTGAAGATAGGAAAAATTGTATAAAATAATGAATAACCATATCTACTTTAATCATTATAATATAATATATATTAAATTAAACAAACAGTAAATTTGAATGTAAATGGTAAAACTGTAATTTGTGTAAATAAGTAATAAATACTCATTTGAATAACTTGTATTTTGGATGAAATACTTAATAAAAATATAACATATCCATATATTGTGTGAAGTTACTGGAAAAATATCCTAGCACTACTAAAACTAAAATACAGAAGGGTGAATTCTTGCTCCAGGACTGTTAGCTTCTTCTGCGTCAAGGCCAGAGCCTGGTTTATCTGTGTGGAGCCTTTGGCCAGCTGGTCTTCAACGTTCTTCCTTTCCTGACCAATATGTTTATTCACAGATTCAAACCAATGCAACGAGTCCATTCCTCGATCCTAAAAATAGCAAACACCACACAACCATCAATATTTTATTATACACTAGCAGACCCGGCCACACGTTGCTGCGGCTAAAGAAACACAACGCCATTACCCACCCTTTATAAAATCCACACCACCCGCTTGCCAGCTGCCCGTTGCCTGAATTGAATTTCTCGGCTTTTCTCTACTATAATAAGCATGTATTATACATATAAACCTTCCTCTTGAATCACTCTATCTATTGGTGAAAACCGCATGAAAATCCGTTGCGTAGTAGATCTATGCGCACATACATTTTGAGCGACTTCATTTTATACTATGTAATGATAATGAAGCATCGAAATTACTGGGTTACCCCTGATAAGATCACATTGTCCATGTAGTTGGTACATGACGTATGAAACATGTTTTATACAGTGAAACTCTCTTAACCCTTGGAATGCCAGTGTAGCTGTAGCGAATATGCTAGGAATTCACCACACTTGCTCCAATTTTATTATATTTTGAACCTTAACCACTCCGGTATTTTGCGATTATGCAAGTTTTTTGTCTTAAATGAACTGTCAGATTTATTAAAACTTTGTGTTATTTCCACTTTGCAATAAAAGCTCTATAAATGAAACATTTATGAACATAGCCGAAAAATAAAAACTGTTTTTGAAAGGTTATGAAATAAGCTTTCTAATTGTTATATTACAAATAAATATTAACATTTGTAAATATTAAAATTTAGAATGCAAACATAAAAAAATTGTAAAAATGACTCACGTGATGTTTTTATGTGAAAACGGTACTAAAATCACAGAATATGTAAAAATAAAAAAAAACGCTTATTCTATTGTATAAATGTATTATAAACAATTTTGTCAGCTCATTTTTTTACCATTTCATACAAGAATATTTAATAAAAAAAATAACAACGTCTAACAGCGCACAAGCAATTTGGCGGGTGAAAACTGTTTCTACAAAATAAGTTTTTTTGTGTACTTCTAAGGACAACTTTGAATAGAAATGTGAAGCTTGATTCAATATGGATCTACTACTTTTTGCTGCAGGGTTCTCACAAGAATAATAACAGAGTTATAACAATTTCTGTGGGAACACACACGTTAGCGCAAAAACACGCTTATTGTACTTGACTGCTATTGTTATACTGTTGTGTAAACACGCTTATGGGTCGGAGTGGTTAAATGCTCCTAGCATATTAAAATATATGTTATTAGCTTGGCAAGGAAATAATGTTTCTTAATATTATTTAGCTTATCATTTTGTCGCTTGCAAGCATATTTATTTTATCTGTTAAAAAAGTTTGTCGCAAATTCCATGCGCATTTCATAATTCTGCTTTTTCAGGTGAAAAATTCTTTGAATATATATGTAGCTATTCTAGGTAAAATACATAGAATAGATACAATCCGGGGAAACTACATATTCTGATAGATTATATACTACTATTATAAGTATATAAACACATTATCTGGTAAGAAGGTACAAATTACAAAAATATCATTTTATTAAAAAAAAGTAAGTTATTATGAAAACAGTTTCGGCCAACATATGGCGGGCCGCTCGCCATTTTAGCTTGGCATTACAAGGGTTAAGAAGTTATATGAGGGACTTGAAAAAACTTCTTAAGCAAAAACTCTTGCAGATATTATGTTAGATAAAAACAGCCATTTTTTCAAATCCAGTCTCAAGAAACCGAATAACCAGACTACTTACCCTGTTGAACGTCGGATATTTCGAAAAACAGTGCGAAAATTATCTTGATGAATTCTGGTCAAATACCCATATAAAAACAAAGCAATTGTTTTTTTTCTATTGTTTTCCGTTTACCAGATAACATTTATTATTATTTTGCGTGTATTATATGATAATATCGTAAGAAGTTTTCCCAGAATGGTTAACTTTAATTTTTAAAAATGTAAAAAAATTCTCCCATTCGGCAAACAAATATCAAAAAAATATATTCGTACGAACATAGATTGATTTTATTATTTCTACACAAACCTGAATACAAACCCTACATGAAAAAAAAAACAATACAAAGGAGTTTTAAAATAAATAGTGGCATTGATACTCTTTTGAAAACATTAAATGTTGTTAAACTCACAGCTGCTAAAAAGTAGAAGTCAAAATATTGTTTTGGCATTTTTTACACCAAGAAATCGATCTTCATCCCAGAGCAATTTAACTTCTAGCATCCCCAGAAATAATCTTTGTGTTATAGTTTTTTGTTTTTGTTTGGGTTTTATGAAGTGTACACCAACATAAAGATTAAATAATACCACTTGTTTGTTGTTATTCACCATGTTCAACAGGAGTAACCTAGTTGGGTGAACACTGAAGTAAAAGCATAAAAAACAAAGAAATGTAGGCATATCGATCCATAATCGGCAGAAGAGCGTAAGCGGCAAAAAGTAAATTGTTCAGGAGAAGGTTTTTTTTAATTAACTTTCTTCATTGATTCCAAAAAGGATTTTGGTTAGTGAGGATTATTAATCTTTGGTTGCTGCCTATGTAAAGCTGATAATACAAATATCTAAATGCCTTCAGTTGTTGAGATAGTGGCGGTAACGCTGTTTTGCCTATGACCCTGACCGATTTTTTCCCTGTGAAATGTCGCATACGCTGTTCGGAGTACATAATTATTTTTGAAATGTCTATCACGCAATCATGATAGGTAAACAAATAACTAAATAAAATGGTTCCATGACAGTTGATCCTAAAGTTGACTAAATACAATGATTTGCAAGTAAGTATGCAAAGAGGATATACGGCCGTAAAACAAAGTCGATATACTTGTATCTGCAGGCATCTTGATTGAAAATCCGTTGTAATGATATTTTTACTAACAATAATTTCGACTCTCCAAAGAAGCATGCGGTAATAACAAAATACGACATACTTATATGTGCAGTCGATTTAGCAAAAAACCGCTATATAACATTTTTATCTGAATACAACACCGGAGGCAGACCTTCTCCCACTGTCTGGAGCCAGTGAGACCATGGCCTCCCCAATTTTGGTATGTTATGAGGCTGAAGGTAGTGGGGAGGGGAAGGAGATATGGAAAATGCTCCTGGCTATACAGATCTAGTTACCAAACGGCTAAAGCAATTTCAAGTAATAAGTCTAATACCTACACACCACACACCAGCGTACGAATATAAAAAATCATATAAAATAACTTTTTTATCCGAATACAACGCAAGAGTCCCAACTGGAGCCGAATCCCTAATTTTAGTATGTTGTGAGGCTGAAGGTAGTGGAGAGGGGAAGGAGATGTGGAAAATGTACCAGGATATTCAAATCTAGACACCAAATATGGTCAAAGCCATTTCAAATAATAAGTCTAATAATTATATACACTACACACCAGCGTAAAAATATAAAAAAATCATATAATGTAACTTTTTTTATCCAAATACAACACAAGAGTCCCAACCGTCTGGAGCCAGTGAGACTATGGCATCCCCAATTTTAGTATGTTATGAGGCTGATGGTAGTGGGGAGGGGGAGGAGATATGGAAAATATACCTGGCTATTCAGATCTAGTCGCCAAATAGGCTAAATACGGTGACTAGATCTGAATAGCCCGGTACATTTTCCACATCTCCTCCTCCTCACTATCTTCAAGCCTCACAACATACTAAAATTGGGGATGCATAGTCTCACTGGCTCCAGACGGTTGGCAAAAGTTGGGCCTCTTGTGCCGTATTCGGATAAAAAAGTTATATTATATATTTTTTTGTAATTTTGCGCTGGTGTATAGTGTATAATTAGACTTATTACTTGAAATGGCTTTAGTCGTGTTTGGTGACTAGATCTGAACAGCCAGTTACATTTTCCACATCCCCTTCCCCTCCCCACTACCTTCAGCCTAACAACAAATCAAAATTGGGGATGCCATATTCTCATTGGCTCCAGACGGTTGGGATAAATGATATAATTTGCATTAATACTTTTTATTATATTCAAATACAAAAGAATAAATTAAGAACTCAAGAATTTTCGTTTAGTTTCCGATGCTACCAGCCGCCGAAACGTCTGCACTAGTCACCAGATGGACGCCAACCGATTAAACGGAAACATTCTTGACCGACAGCGTAAGACAGCGTAACCGACCACTGTCGCTTACGCTGAAATCTACAACTACTAAAAAAGTGTCATGCATATAAGATAGAGCTGCAATATTTTTTTAGTTGATGTATTAGGCAGCATTGAACAGTTTTCGCTAAAAATGGTAATTTGACAAAAATGTCGTTTACGCTGTTCTGCCGATTATAGGTCAATATGTAGCTATAAAAATAAATTATCCAAAAAAATTTTTTTTAAGTAGACATTTCAAGTATTGTCATGGATAGCAGCGGTATTGTACTGTGAGATCTTTATTATTTTACATTACAAAATGAATTGTTAGGTTTATTTACATACCTGATCAAGTAATCGAAGAATGTAAGCTAATCCCATAGCAAAGCCATCATCAGTGAAAGCCGCTCCCGTTGTGTTCTTTTTGCTCATTTTATCTTTGCACAGAAGTAAGTTTTCAACAAAATTCAATGTCAAAGGAGGTATTATCATGAAGAATGTTTTCAAATGCACATTGTCCGGATTCCTAAACACAGGTGCAAATACATCAACCAGCAACTTAAAGTACTCGGTTCCGTGGGAGAAGTTCATTGTTAGATTGTTGATTGTCGATTCCAGATTTTTTAAAGCTTCATTCATGGTGTTATCAATATGCTCTCCGAGTTGATCTTCATAAGAAATCTCTTCTTCTAGTGAAGGAAGGAAGACACTTGCGTTAGCGCAGCAATGTAAGCCCCCGGATCGAACCATCCTCACATACCCCATTGCATTTCCAATATGGCTGATAAGAATTCTGAACAAATCTAGGTAGCTTAGACCGTCTTCATTCAAGCCCAAATTACGTATCCCTTTATTAAACTTCTCAGCCCTCTTGTAGCTGTACATTTGCTCGGTTTCTGTGCCGGATTCTCTAAAATGTCTCATATCTTTTATAAGCCTCGACTTGATTTGTTCATCGTACATGAATTGAGAAAATGTGTAAAACTTTTTCCTCAAAAATTGATAAGTAAAATTGACAGTTGTATTCATGATGCCGGCTCCGTGAGTTCGGATAGAGTTAGCAATGTGGGTTATATTTATTGTGTTCAAACACTTCTTATTGCTGCTCTGTTCGATGAATATCTGGTTGTTGAGGTTGTATAAATATTTGGAGACAAACACATGAATGTTTCGCATAATATCAAGAGCATCCAAACCTTGCTCCAGGGTCTGTGTGGGAAGGCCGTCTTCCACGGTTGTCAGCTCAAATTTGAACTGAGCCAACTGCCTCATTTCTCCGTAGGTTTTCCAATCATGAAGCACAACTGTTGTTAAATTGTAGAACATTTGGGACAAGTAATTTTCAATGCCGCAGCTGACGGAAAGATAGTTATTATCGAATTTAAATAAATCTAGTTTCAGAAGAGCGTTATAATCTTCAACCGGCACAGAATATGGGTTCATAGAATCGAGCTGCAAGTGAGAATGCGTGTGTAAACGCAGGTTTGTCTCTACTTTCTGCCCGAGGGGCTCGATGATCGTGCCTTTGAAAAATGTGTCTACGTCATTGTAAAAATGGGTAGAGACTGTTCCACTGGAAATACATTTTTTGAAAACATTGACAGCTCTAGAACAATCATTGAGAGCTTCAAAAAAGACACTCAATCTCGGCATATCTTTTTTAGAAGCCAAAACATTTTGAAAATATATTGGCACTATGGTTTTGTTCCAATACATAAACATACAATCACATAAAGTGTCCATTTTTGTCTGAAGTTCTGTAACTGTTTCTATATTCTCCATTAAAGAAACAATTTTGTTATAGCCGTCATCGGCAAAAACTTGGGTAGGTATTAGTGACAAGGCAACATTAACTACAATTCTTCTCTGCAGAGTCAAAGGCCCGCGGAGAACTCTCTCAGCAATCACAATAGCCATTAGTTCATCCAGACGTTGTTTGGCATAGTTCTTGTCGGCCATCAGACTTTTCTTCGCCACACTAAGCTTAGAAATTATTTGAAAAGCCAAATGTTGAATAATTAAATTTGCCGAAACGGCGATTGAGGCATAATGATTATGAAAAGTGGTCTGTAACCCTTTCAGGATTTCAATGAGTTTGCATATCACCATCAACGAGCTCTTTGTCATGGGTAGCCCTTGAGAAATGTGTATACTTGTGAAACATGTCACTATAAAATTAATTTGAGAAGCAAACTTTACGCCTTGGCCCAGGAGTTGCATTCTGTGGTTCATTTGCACGGAATTTAAATGAGATTCTCCAATTGAAAACGTCTGCACCATCTCTAAAGACCACCGACTACTCTGTAGTTGGGCGTTGAATGCATCTCTCTGCAGACTTTGTTTTTTATTGCTGATATAGACCTGCCTCGCTTTGCCCATTGTTTGAGACAACTTGCTGGCATTAGAACACAACGCGTTTGCATATCTCAGAAGAAACTGTTCAGGATGCCAAACCACCAGACCAAAGAGAGGAACACTGTGGGCCTGGAAACATAAGTAGATAAGGTGTTAATGTTGACTTCAAATTTATTTTCAAAGATGTTTTCCCTTTCATGATCAATGGTAAATCGAAATCTACATAATGTGCTTTAAATATTGCATCATGATCGCCAAAAATTGTAACCGACAAAAACGAATTTTAAAAGAGTCAATTTTTTTTTTCATTTTTAACTATTTTCGTCATAACTTATTTGATTTTTGCAAAATTAGGTTTTTGCAAATTGTACCATCTTACATATTTACATATGTTTACATATTTATAAAAATAAAATATAATCTACCATATGTGTAGATAGAATATACTTTTAGGTAAGTTTTGATAATATTATTATTTTTAAAAGTACTTTTTGCATGATATACAAAATATAGTAAATGACATCATAAGCAACAAAGATGTAACAATGTATTACTAAATAGCCGGATAAAACAACAAAACCACCATTTATCCCCAAAGCAGCCAAAATTTAACGATTTTCGTAATGTAAGATGGATGGTATAAATAAAATAAACTTTCGCTATAAATTTTGGTAAATTAACTTTATTTCTGTTTAAATCGAAAAATCGCAGCTAGCCCGTCAGATTCAGACATACTCGAGAAACTAAAGTTGTTTTTATCTTGTGCTAATCTCATCCGGCAGCCACGGCGGCTCCACTATCTCTACAGAAGAACTGACTCAAAAACTGAAGTTGCTTTTACTGTTTTCTGCTAAGCCCATCCGGCAACCACGGCGGCTCCACTATCTCTACAGAAGAACTGACTCAAAACCTGAAGTTGCTTTACTGTTTTCTGCTAAGCTCATCCGGCATCCACGGCGGCTCCACTATCTCTACAGAAGAACTGACTCAAAAACTGAAGTTGCTTTTACTGTTTTCTGCTAAGCCCATCCGGCAACCACGGCGGCTCCACTATCTCTACAGAAGAACTGACTCAAAACCTGAAGTTGCTTTACTGTTTTCTGCTAAGCTCATCCGGCATCCACGGCGGCTCCACTATCTCTACAGAAGAACTGGCTCAAAAACTGAAGTTGCTTTTTACTGTTTTCTGCTAAGCTTATCGCAACCACGGCAGCTCCACTATTTTTATAGAAGAACTGACTCAAAACCTGAAGTTGCTTTTACTGTTTTCTGCTAAGCTCATCCGGCATCCACGGCGGCTCCACTATCTCTACAGAAGAACTGACTCAAAAACTGAAGTTGCTTTTACTGTTTTCTGCTAAGCTCATCGCAACCACGGCAGCTCCACTATCTTTACAGAAGTATTGACTCAAAACCTGAAGTTGCTTCTACTGTTTTCTGCTAAGCTCATCCGGTAACCACGGCAGCTCACTATTTCTAAAGAACTGACTCAAAAACTCAAGGTAGTTGTTTTACTGTATACTGTAAGCGACACAATAGTCATTTATGATAATTTTAAAGATCCTTTTTGTCTAAACTAAATTTTAGACCACTATAACATACGATTAGTGTACCGGGGCACAGAATCCATTTTAAGTATGATCATTTGGTATTCTCAAATATTGAAGCGGTGCATCTAACCGTTTAACAACCGCTTATGATAAAAAAACGGTTCTGAGCAAAACTGTCGGTTATGATCTTGGCGATCATGACTCCATAAAACTGAACTGCATACCTTTACATTGACATCTGTAAGAGTTTTGAAAATCCTTTTGTCTGCATTACCAAACACATGGAAATGGAATACAAACAAAGCATTCACTTTGACCCACTGAATGGCAGAACTGGACTCGTATACATCAATGCTTGATTTCTCTAAATCACTCAAACATGTCTTCAAGTATGTGGAGAATTCTTCTGCAATCTGGATACCGTTTTTAACCACCAATTTATTTTTGACGGAAGTCAATGCATCGAGGCAGTTTTGGAATATCTTGTCAGACAAAGCCTTGTCTTCAATGTTGTTCAGGACTGCGTCAATTGAGTTGAGGCTCTCAATTGTTTGGTTGTATTTGCCGGGATTTTGATGCAGTAATTTCTTGCATTTCCTATATGACATCCAATGACTCTGTATCGGCGAACAACATACCAAATGATCCAAAGATACCAAAACCAATAACATATCACCAAGGTAAGAGATGATATAACTTAGTTTAACTCCCTCTGTGAATAAAAATGAAATAATAATAATATGTAATTAGAGCATGAATTATTACATAACCCAAAACACAATGCGCCTGCAATATATGATGACCCAATATTTGATTCACTTGATCATGCCATGTCTGTTCTTAAGGTATCTGTTTTTTCCATCTATTTACGCGTCATGTACTCTCCTGAGACTCTTTTCTCCATCTATTCACTTTACATGTCCAAACTATCCAAACCATCTAAGCATAATATTCCATAATATCCAAACCATCTAAGCATAATATTCCGTAATATCCGAACCATCTAAGCATAATATTCCATAATATCCAAACCATGTAAGCATAATATTCCGTAATGTTCAAACCATCCAAGCATAATATTCCATAATATCCAAACCATCTAAGCATAATATTCCGTAATATCCAAACCATCTAAGCTTATCATCTTTTTCGACCTTGTTCATTAAGCAACAACAGCACATTGCATTATTTTCTAAACTCTTCATTCATAACACTTTTGCAGATGGTTTTACCACACATCCCTTTTACTAGGATCCCCTTTCCACGGCACTCTGCCTATTCTCATTTTTCCTCTGCCAGTTTCATGACTGACTGTCATACATCAGGGCTGGTATCAAAACACAGTTGTGTGCTAATTTGTTACCTTCAACAACTTTTATCAGGGTCTACGGCATCAAGTCCTCCCTCCCTCAATTGAAAATTCTACATTTATCCTTCTCTCAGCTTTCCCGTTCTTTGCGAATATACTTCCCAGATACACAAACTCCACCCACTAACTAAATTATTACTGTGAAACTCGTTGATAGATTTTTATGAATTAGAAAGTCAACGATTTTTAAAAATCTTTTTATAGAACCTAAAAATATGGGATAAACTTTGAAATCTAGGTGGATTCATTGGCTTTAAATCGTAATAAGCAGTTCATACGTTTCCATTTTAATATTAGGTTCTTACATATGAAATTGGCGTTTTGCCGTACTGGCAACATTGATCTCAAATATCTTCCCTTTGGTTAGGAATTCCAAATTCAAATTTATACAGCTATTTACTCATGTATTTGTGTTTCGAAAATTATAATTCATTTGTTTTTTCCTTAATTGTTTTTTTTCTTTGCGTCACTTAGTTTACAAAATGGAAAACTTGAAATATCGCGTTATTTACGAGTACAAGTTCCACCGTGGCACCCGTGCTACAGAAACGGCTCGAAGGATTAATGATATGTATGGCGACGGTGCCGCAAAAGAAAACACAGTGCGTTTTTGGTTCCAACGTTTTCGTTCTGGAAATTTCGACCTGCAGAACAAGCCCCGTGGACGGCCGGAGACCAAAGTTGATAATGAAGAATTGAAAGCTATTGTGGAAGCGGATCCATCGCAAACCACGTCCGAGTTAGCTGCAGGCTGCGGTGTTAGTGATAAAACTGTTTTAATCCACTTGAAGCAAATTGGGAAGGTGAAAAAGCTTGAAAGGTGGGTACCTCACGAATTGAGTGAAGCAAATCAGCAAACGCGCGTTAGAAAGCTAGATCACACACCGCACAACAGACAGCTACCAAATTAGAGGAGCTTCAATTGGAATGTCTAAGACATCCACCATACTCTCCGGACCTTGCCCCAACATTTTTTTCAAAATTTGGATAACTTCTTGGAAGAGAAAAAATTCAACTCTGATGGGGCAGTCCAAACCACCTTCAAAGATTTTATTGATTCCCGTCCGAATGGTTTTTTTAGTAAAGGGATCGATGAACTACCTATGAGATGGCAAAAGTGCATAGATAGCAATGGTACATACTTTGATTAAATAAATATATTATATAAAAAAAAATTGTTGCCTGTTGTATGCTGATGATGCGGTGCTGATCTCTAACACTATGGAAGATCTACAGTCTCTAGTATCTAGGATGAACGAAGTATGTATGAAGAATGAGTTAATGATGAATGTAAGTAAGTCTAAAGTCATGGTGTTTGAAAGAGAGAGTACGAAAACAGTGTGCGATATATTTGTGAATGATGAATACTTGGAGCAGGTGGATGAGTTTGTTTATCTGGGTAGTATGTTTACGAGAGATGGGAAGGCTGATAGAGATATTGAAAGAAGGGTAAATGCCGGTAACTCCATTAATGGAGGACTGAATGCTGTTGGCGCTAATAAAAAACTGTCAAAAAAAGCGAAGCTAGCAGTCTACAATGGAGTACTGGTACCTACCCTGATGTATGGCAGTGAGGCATGGAACTGGCAGAGGAAGGATGAAAGTAAACTGAATGCTGTTGAAATGAGATCCCTGAGACGTATGTGTGGTAAATCCATGTATGATCGTGTTAGAAATGTGGATATCCGCAAAGAATGTAAGGCTGATGTAAGTATAATGAGCAAAATTAAGAAGGGGACCCTCAGATGGTTTGGGCACGTAGAGTGAATGAGCGAAGAAAGTAGTGTAAAAAGAATATATATGCAAATGTGAATGGTAGAAGAAGTCGGGGACGCCCGAGGAAGACATGGCACGATCAAGTTAATCAGATACTTGAGACGGGCCATGTCAAAAATCAGAATAATAGAAGAGTATGTATGAGACAATGTATGAATGTGAGTGAGGCAAAGAGTGTGTGCCAAGACCGAGTTGTTTGGCGGTCCGTCCTCTCTGCCTACCCCAGCGGTGAAACGGCGTGATGGTTAGTTAGTTAAGTTGGTCCTCCCATCATGGGCGTAGCCAGGGGGGGGGTTTAGGGGGTTCAAACCCCCCCCCCGAAAAGTTAAGATATCAACACCAATAATATTAAAATAAGGAGAGTTAAGAGAATGTTATTTTTAACACTAACATCTCAAAATGATATTATGTATCTAAAAAGATAAATGGGGTCCTCTGAAAGAAAAAAAAAAATAACTTGCAAGTTCCATTTTTCGGTGATTGCGGTTGACTTTCCATACTACGTGACAAGTTTAGGGGGGGGGTGGTCTTCAAAATGTCACGCTTGGTACAAATGAGCGTCAGGTTGCTTAGGTTTTTGGTCACCGGGGGGGGGGGGGGGGGGGGGGTTAAAAATTGCAAAAAGTTGGTCACGTAGTATGGGTACGTTCCCTAAGTGTATACGTACTCAGAAATTAGTATTTCACTTAGCAAAAAGTGTTTAATAAACATTCAACAGGATTAGTGATACAGTCAGGTGAATACGTACTTGCATAAATGTGATTATTTGACTAATTTGACTGCTTAAAATGTTATAACATGTACAACTAACGCTTAGAAAAGTTTCATTTTCTACATACATTTGTTACTTTCATTTTATTAAAAAAAAAAAAGTAACCAATGTACATAGAAAATAAAAGTTTTCAACACAAATACAAAGTCCGACAATACCCCCCCCCGAACTATTTCTTGAACCCCCCCCGAAACTAAAACCTGGCTACGCCCGTGCCTCCCATACAAAATGTCAATTTAATATGTAAGGACCTAATATTTGAAAGTATGATTTTAATTAAATTAAATTGCCAAATCGAAAACCAAAAAGCCATCACTAGAGTGGATAAGGTTTTCCGGTCCCTTGGAAAATTTTCTAGAGAGTTCACTCACTTCACTGTTTAAGCTGAAGTCACAAGGAAAACTCGGATGAAGGTTTACTCGAAGAAATGTTCCATTCTCGTTTCACCGAGTGTTCACACGGTTCCTTCGAAGGAAGAGTTCACTCGACATTCTCGCTGCGAAGTCGTCGAGAGTAGTCGCGGCCGCATTGGAATTCGTCCGGCGCTGACGGCTATGTTCGGGAATATTTACGATTTCAATTGACATTTCCGATAACGTCGAACTAAATTACGAGAAATTGGCGATTCTTGTAAACAGTAAAAAAATTTCAGCACCATAAAATGAACATATGGTTAAATAATAACCTGAAAACTGATATCTACCACTATTTTTGCACCATGAAAATATTTTTATTCCAAAATAGGCCTCGGCTTGCAATAAAATCCATATAAACGGAATATTTATTAACGTATCCAAAAACTAAAAACTGTTTTGGAAAGGTGATGAAATATGCTTCCAAAATTTATTATTAGAAATAACCACGTAATTTTTTAAATAGAGTAATTTTTAATATAAAGTTTTAAAAGTTTAAAAAATGGCTCTCCTTGCTTTTTATTCTAACTAAAATTACTGGTTAACAAAAGAAATATAAAAACACACACTTATTTTGCTAGACAAATAAATTATAAACGTTTCTGTCACCTCACTTTTTTATCGTTTCATATAAAAATAATTCATAAAAAATTCACAATGTTTCATAATTTTTTTTCAAATTCGATCAGAAACTTTGGTTCCATAGAAGTGTACATTCGTATTCGTTTGTGGTTAATCGTTATATTGAATATATAGAGCATTATTTTCTCTTTCCAATACCGTTTAGATCATATTTTTCACTATGATAGTAAGGGAGAAACAACGATTTCTATGAGACGTATAGGAGTTATTTCGAAAAGCGAACTAAACGGAGCATTTTGACGTTTAAGCCGCTCCGGCTACTCGTCCTCACGCCAGAACATTTCGGCCGACTAATTTGTGAGTGAAAGACTGTTCACTTGAGTGTTCACACACATCATTCGCGTCACGTGATGTTAAATTCCGGTTGCGTGTGAACAGTGCCGAAGGAAGCATTCCAACATTGTTGGAATGCTTCATTCGGAACTGTCTCTATTCACTTTCGTGTTCACACGGTTCATTTCGAGGGAAAGAGGCGGAATGAAATCACGAAATGAACGATAAATGAATGGTGTGAATGGGCTATTACCAGTGGTCCTTGTTGGTCAACATTATTAATAATAGAATAATCTCGCCATCAGAGATCAATACAGGTCAGTTACATATTAGTACGATTGTAGAAATGATAAATACTCACTTAAATTGATAAGACCACAAGTAAACAGTTCGCAGATTTGGTTGCAAAGATTGACAACAACATTGTGACATCTCTTTACAAAAGCAGTCAGCGAACTTAAGTTTACAATCAAACTGCTCACATATTCCTCGGGAGTTACATCATTCTCTCGAAAGTTCTCTCCGTAAAATGCTAGGAAGTAAAAATGCCTGAAATAATCACAATAATTAACATACCGGTTATACGCGGTCAGTGGCTGAGTTAACCAATGCTTTGGGCCCCCACCCAGGCATTGTGGATTCAATCCTCCGCTGGCACAATCATCCGTCATTGAACAATCAACATTTTCTGCTTATAATGAATGATCAAAGCAGGAGGGTGTACTGTACAGGGCCCGCAGATACTTTAACAGTACACAACTGCTAACCTTGTACAAATCACAAGTATGCCCCACGGTTGAATTTGGCAGCCATCTCTGGTCTGGAGCTCCAAAATACCTGAAAAATACCCTCGACTCTGTGCAGAAACGGGCGGTCCGTTTGATAGATTCACAGACGGATTGCAATCTTTAGAGCACAGGCGTCGTGTGGGAATGCTATCCTTGTTCTAACGGTATTACAATGGAAGATGCTCCGAGGAACTAGCATCATTGATCCCTTCAGCACCGGTACATAGTCGGGAAACACGCCAAACGCGTGCCCAACATTCGTACACGGTTGACATTTGTCACACGAGAACGGGTCGTTTCTTCGACTCGTTCTTGTGTTCAACAGCTCGGCTGTGGAATGATTTGCCGGCCTCTGTGTTTCCTCCTTCCTACAACATGGGTCTCTTCAAGACCAATGTTCATTCCTTCCTCTCCTCAAAAAGACCCTCTACACAGTATCCCAGATGACATAGGCCCCGAGGGTAATTATTTTCCTCAGGGCCTCCTGTGTGAAGTTAATGTAAAAAAAAGGAGGAATTCAAATAATATCAGCTTATTTGTAAACTCGGAATTTTAGTTACTTAAAATAATTATATTACTAGAAGAGATAAGAAAGCAATATTACAGTTCATTTTAACTGATTAAATAAAATTAACAAATGTATTGCAATCTTTAGACCACAGTAATCAGGTGGGAATGTTGTCTTTGAGCAACCAGTATGTATTCCAGTGGAAGATGCTCCGAGGAACTAGGGCCATTATTAATCCCTTCCGCACCGGTGCACAATCGGGAAACGTGCCAAATGCAAACCCTTCATTTGTGTGGTTTCTACGATTCGTTCTTGAATTCAACAGCTCAGCTACGGAACGATTTGCCAGCCTATGTGTGTTCTCCTTCCTCTTACAACACTTCTCACCTCAAAAAAACCCTCCACACCACGTTCCCAAAGATGACATCCTCAGGGCCTCATGTGTGAAGTTAATGTAAAAAACAAGTAAGCTTCGATTCTGAATGGTGGTCTCTGACCAGGGCCGTATTGAGAATGTCCTCTAAACTGTAATGAGGTGGGATATGATTTTTCTAAATTTAAAAATTCTAAACTTTCACAGTCAAAAATGGAATCATGATTTGTTCTAGGGGTATTACGCTACCTCCTTCAGCGCAACACGGCATAATACCCCAAAGAGAAATCAAGATAATTATAATGAGGTAGTTCAAATAATATATAAGTATTACAACATGTAAACTGAAATATAATATACCCGCATGTTCACCTTTATTTGGCTTTGTTAGGTTTATAAACCAGTAACTTCTGAGCCCAGGATCAACCAGGGGTGAAACGCAGATCCTGCCAAAGTCTGGAAATTTAATAAAAAGGCACTTTCTAGATGAGAAAAGTGTGGAGAAGCTGAATAAAAAAAAATTAAGGCGCGCTCGGCAAAATTGAGGGAGATACAGCCGTTCAAAGTATAAATAAAATTTCACTTCGCGAACCGATACTACGCCATTTTGTCACTGTTATGTTGGTATCCCAGACCTGATACAAACAAGAGCTAGATACGATTATAGCCGACTTCGTGGAATAAATGATAAGGCGCGTAATTATGAAAACAGAATTAATAATATAATGTAAACGAACCTCTAATCAGGCACTGGAATGGAGACAAACCATTCAAATCCTGGGATGTTTTTTAAAATAAAGATAATATACACAAGCCCGCTACACAAACCCTGCGTAGCCAAACAAACCATTCAAAAGCGTAGGCTGTTTTTTAAAGTAAAGATAACATACACAAGCCCGCTACACAAACAAACCATTCAAAAACGTAGGCTGTTTTTTAAAGTAAAGATAACATACACAATCCCGTTAGACAAACCATTTAAAAACGTAGGCTGTTTTTTAAAGTAAAGATAACATACACAAACCCGCTAGACAAATTGGAAAAAGTTCGGTGTTTGGGCGAAATTCCTAAAAAATAAAACTAGTTATTTTTATACTAATTTGGGGTCGGGGAATCCGAATCTGAAAGAATTAGGCGGCGGCAAGCAATATTAACTGAATTACACGACTTTAAAAATTTTTATACACATACAGGAAAATAGCCATTTTGGAAGCATTTTGATTCCTAGAAAATCAAACTAGTTATTTTTATACTAACTATGGGCCGGGGAATCCGAATCTATTTTCATATTGATATAGGGATAAATATTTTTGAGAGCTGGTAACACTGCCGGCACATGTTTTGGTACATTTCTTGTTTTTCTATGATCTTTGTACTACGTGTGTCAAAATACTTCCGAAATGATTATTTTCATGTGTGTGTGTATAGAAAATTTTAAAGTCGTGTAATTCAGTTAATATTGCTTGCCGCCGCCTAATTCTTTCAGATTCGGATTCCCCGACCCCAAATTAGTATAAAAATAACTAGTTTTATTTTTTAGGAATTTCGCCCAAACACCGAACTTTAGCCGACAAATTTCATAATTACGCGCCATGTATCCCACGAAGTCGGCTACAATTGTATATAGGCTCTTGTTTGAATCAGGTCAGGGATACCAACATAACAGTGACAAAATGGCGGGCGGCAGCGGGCGGGCTGTCGTAGTATCGGTTCGCGAAGTGAAATTTCGCAATTGAAAATTAAAATTATTCAAAAAAAATTTCTATTGCTTTCCGCACTTTTTTTCACCTTCCAAATAAAGTAAAAACATGGTTTTTGGCAAAAAACAAACATTGGCAGGATCTGCATTCCTCCCTCAACCAGAGCCAAGGATCTTACCTCTCTGCTACAGAGGTTGTTGTATAATACTGATTGTACAGTATATTTTAACAATAATACCACTAATTGTAAGCCACAACTCGTTTAAAAAAATATCATGAAGCGATAAATCAGTGGAGAACAAATCCGACCTCACCTTTCCTTGGCTTGCTGCTGCAAAAAGTGTATTTCTTTACACAATGAGGAAAACACTGCTAGAATTTTATTCAATATTTTATTATCAGACTCGATAATATCCAGCACATGTATGTCTTCGTGGGGAGTCACGTCAATGGCTATCGGATACAAATGCTGATTGCTCGGTTTTGAAGTATAAAAAGTCTCAAATTGCCTTTGAAGATCATAAAATGTTTTGTCCTGATGCTTCAAAAACTTCCCGTAATTCCGCAATATTTGGGCACCAACTTCTGTGTGAATATCTTTATCACTTTTTTTGTCCAAAGAAAACTCGCGTTGAGAAATCATGGTCGGTGTCGATGTTTTAAATTATTAAAATATACTTCGATTGATGAAACTATAGTTTACCATTCTGAGTAGAACACTTATTCAATGCAATATGGATTCTATTCAATAATAAATAATATTATCCTGACCTGAATCACCGAATGTTCAAGTTAAATGAATACGAAAGAATTGACAGAGACAGATTGACAGGGATTTTTCTATGGTTCTTCTGTCATCCTGACACATCATAGAAGCCATAGAGCATGGAATAACTATTAGAAAAAAAAAAACTTTTTTAACTTTGTAACGCCCAGCTTCGGGGAGGCGTCTACTAATATCTACAGGAATTCCAAAAACTGAAAAAATCGAACTAATATCTATGAGAATCAAAGTGTTGACGAATATCTACAGCACTGGCAGAGGTTGGATTTGCAATTATGTATGCATATTGGAATAACGTAATATTGCGTATGCAGCTTAAAAAACTTAATTTATGTAAGTATGTATGTAAAAATCCCTAATATCGGACTATTGGACACATTTAACTGATTAGTCCAACCTACGCTCTGTAGATATTAGTTCAACCTACGCTCTGTAGATATTAATCAACACTCTGAAGTTCGTAGATATTAGTTCAACATATGAGCTGTAGATATTCGTCCGACATACAGGCTGTAGATATTAGTATCTGGAGTCAGCTTCGGCGACCTCAATAGTGTGCCGGGGTAAAAATCCGACGAACAAATTCGCCGACGCTCAACGAATATTCTTTGCGACTACCATTCATAATGCGCCTGTTTTTTTAAAGCCACACATTGATTCAACTTCATGACAAAAAAGACTAGTTGAGTTGTCGAAGATGGTGTAATAATTTCTTTAAAAAATACTCCACCATGCAAATGGAAAAAGAGTATAATGAATAACTGATTACTTTGTATAAAACCACTATTTTTAAAACAATATCAACATGTTTCGACAACAATGTTGTCTTCATCAGGAAATGTTACTATAATAACATTTCCTGATGAAGACAACATTGTTGTCGAAACATGTTGATATTGTTTTAAAAATAGTGGTTTTATACAAAGTAATCAGTTATTCATTATATGAAAAATGATGCCACAAAGTAATTTTGCGAAGTTTGAAGAAGGAAAAAGAGTAGATTGGAAATAATACAATAAAATAAATAAGTCGAAACAGGGCTAGGAAGTATGTTTAATTAGATCTGGAGTACCCCAGGGGTCTAGGTCTGGCCCTCTTCTCTTCATCCTCTTCACAAATTATGTCGCTAAAATCATTTGGCCTTCTATCTCGCTGCTACGCTGATGACCAGCAAGTTTATTTTTACTGCTTGTCAGAGGAAATCTAAAAACTCGCATAACTGAATGACTAGAAGCAATTCCCCGTTGGATGACCTTAAATAGATTGAAGTCCGTCAAAGACTGAGTTTCTCTAGACCGCCACAAGCTGACGTCAGCATAACATTGATAACCATTTCAGGAAGGGATATCACCCCAAAGACATTTTGTATCAAACTACAGGATGTCAATGGACGCTGATTTTTACTGTAAGTACGGGGTTCTTTAAATTAAGGCAAATTAAAGCAGTGCGGAGAAAACTGTCCTGTCAACAGAGGCGATTAAATTATTAGTCAATTAGTATGTTGTTTCACGTCTAGATTATTGCAATAGTGAAATGTCTTGCTTATAGTTATATATGCTTAAGTCTCCCCAAATAGTCTCAACAAATTATAATCCGTTTTCAACGCTGCGGCAAGACTTTTCACCGACCGGCGGTGTATCAAAATATTCCCACATTTCAGAGCATCTCAAAAATCTTCACTGGCTCAAATGTCTTGAAAGAATCCCTGGTGGTATTTATTTATTTATTTTACCCTTTTTTGCGCCCATGGATCTTTTAAATTTCGTACATAATATTTACGTTTTTTTTACACAAGAGTTGTAAACAATAAGTTTAAAAAAATGATTTCTTACATTACGGTGCAATTTGATAAATTTGTGTATTTTTTCAAGGTGAAGGTCCTGGGTTTGAGTCCTATTTTTGATTGAGTCTCGCTAATATTGTCTTCATTTAATTAAAAAGGTTTTGCTCATTAAGTTAAAAATAATAAAAAAAAATCATCCTAAACCGCAGAAAAGTCAATAGATGTCGCATATTATTTTTTTTTTCAAATTGGGCAATTCACCCTACAAAGAGTGCTTTGTGAATATTAAAAATAAAAATGGACAAAATTTATCCAAGACACCCAGAGTTTAATACGGGTTTGAATCTTGCAATAACACAAAGATATAGTTTGTGAAATAAGTCTAGAGTAGAAAACAGAGGAGGGTGCCACTGTTGTTCAAATGGCAATACTTAAATAAAACTCGTGGTGTTAATGTAAAGCTGTGTTACCTACATTTTTATAAAAAAATTAAAAAGGCATAAAAGTTATAAAAATATTTTTACATTGCAATATAGACGTCCACTGATCTCAAAATTAGAATTGCATGTAGATATATTATTATTCCACATTTGCAATTTTGTGTTAACATAATGAAGAACAACGATATTGTAATAAAATATAAAGCACGGTTTAGAAATTGCTCCCATTTATTTAATACTAGCTTAAGTACCTAGCGTTGCCCGGACTTTAGATCACGTCTCTAATTTTAGATCTGAATATATTTAACTCATTCAGATCTAAAAAGTAGTAAAACTAAACTCACCATTAGTGATTCTTCCTTTTTATCTACTGTTAAATTAAATGAAAGCAAATCACTTTGTAAAACACCCTTTAATCAAATTTATGTCATTAAGTAGGTACCTTGCTTCTTCGATTTAATTTATTTTTCTTTAAGAACAAAAAAGTTTTTTAAAATGTGGTTTACTGTGTTCTATACAATCAGTGTCATTGCACTTTAAAATAATATTTGACAGGTAAATTGGTGTTGCCAGCCTACAAATTTTGTAGTTACATTTTTTTAACTTTCTACTCTTATTTGACAGACTATAACAGCCATTAAAATACGAGTTAAGGAAATGAAGATAGTATTAGTAGTTCTTAGTCGAAGTATGATACAGTTAAATATGACTGAATCGGATAGAGACATATTAGTTCAGTTGGTAAAGCTGCGCCCCGGCAAGGTGAAGGTCCTGGTTTCGAGTTCTAGATGTGGCTGTATCTTTTTCTGTTTTCAGATTTTCGATTGAGTTTCGCTAATATTGTCTTCATTTAATAATAATAAAAGTGTGTTTATCGGAAGTGACCTACCAGGTAAGGGAACGTATCCATTCTAAGTGACCAATACCAAGCGTGATATTTTGAAGACCCCCCCCCCCCTAAACGTGTCACGTAGTATGGGTACGTTCCCTAAGTATGTTTTCTGTATCCATTTGTAAATAACAAAATTATTTAGAGTCTAATGCTGGGTATACTTGTACGAAAGTGAACGCGAGCCGAGCCGCGAACTGTGGGAGGGGAGCGAAGCGGCTGCAATCGGTGTTTCGCTTCCTTTCCCATTGTTCTTGGCTCGGTTCGTGGTAATACCTATTCGTTTATTCTCATCCTAAGAAATCATAATAAACTGTACTTGAGGTGATTTTTCTCTAAAACAGCGCTTCGTAAATTATCCAATTAATTTTATTATTAGGTACTTATTTCTGCTTTCCGCATAAAATCTACTGAGACCTGTTTATATTTAGTGATTTCATTACCCATTCTGTATACATTCTGAAGTTAATAAATCTCAAGAATTTATTTTTAATTGTGTCTATCATCTATCATGAGTAAATAAATGGCATAACTGTGTGCCCACACTGTTGAGTTGTACTCAATTTGACTCAACTAGTGACGTGTATATTTTTTTATGTTTTTAATATTTTTAACTGGCTGGCACAAAACCCCAACATTTTCAAAGTTTTATTTGATGCAATTTCAACATGATTAATAAAATTTTGTTTTTGATCAAGGTTAACATCCAAATCGTTTACTTACATACAATGATTATATCATTGATGGAGTAATCATAAATTAATGGATTGTAAATTGTTCTCTTTGCACCAAACAAAAAGTTTAAACTAGTTTTTTGACAACATTTGACTGTAATTAATATTTCTTATGCTTTGTATATTTTTATATCGCCCGCAAAGATTAAAACTTGGATATTGTTGAAGATAGTAATATGCGCCTAAAAAATAATTTCTGCACTCTACATCAAGTTGTGTAGTTTGCGGAATCACTTTTTGGTAGGCGACAAACATGTGTCTTACAAAAAGAATTTCCGCAATCTATTTAGCTCTTGAAGTCGGTAGTTTATAAAATCTCTTCTCGGCAGGCGTCAAGTACGTGCCTTTAAAATTGGATTTCCTCAATCTATGTAGCTTTGAAGATATGTAGTTTACGGAATCTCTTTTCGGCAGGCGCCTAGTTTGCATCTTTAAAAATGTGGTTTCTGCAACCTGTGTAGCTTTGAAATTGTGTAGTTTGCGGAATATCTATTCAGCAGGCGCCAAATATGTGACTTAAAAAATAATTCATCAGTCTACGTAGTTAGTAGTATATACCACACACGCGCCTTTAGAAAAGAATTACCGCAATCTTCGTTGCTTGAAGGGTGTAGTTTGCGGAATCTCTAGTCAGCAGGAGCAAAATGCATATTACAGCATGTCAAAAAGCATCTGGTCCTAAAGACAACGTAAATATTTTGAATAACTTCTTGTGAAAATGCATCTTACATATAGGTCGATGCAAAGATGGCTGTAAAGATGTTATATTCAATTCAACAAATAATATATGATGAATATCTTGCGTAACTTGAAAATATCGTGATAAATCATCTTGCATTATTGAATTGATTCATGTGATCCCTTGAATTAGTTCATATTAACTTGCAATAGAGAACTCCAGTCCATTTTTTTTATTTTTTTAATGAATAAAGACCTTCAAACTTAAATAACTGCATTTTTATTTTTATTTTTATAGTTAGTTTTAATAGTTAAAATAATTGTCAAAGTTTTAATTTTTCTAGACCATCAGAAAAGCACCATATCTATGGTGGATTGTTAATATGATGATATGGTCTTCACCCACCGATAGTTCATTAACCTTCAAGTTGTCATATTGAATCAGTGATGTTATGTCGAGGGAAATTTCCCTATATCTAGGGGAGAAAAATATTTTTTTATGGATAAGGGAAATCAGGACAAAATCTAGGGAAATTTCGAACTCTGGCAAAATGTTTATTACATATGACAATATTACTGGTATTTTTTATATAATATATATTATATACGTATGCATATATATTTTTTGGAATTCCTATGAATCTTAATTATTGTTCATGTACTTACATGCAATGTTATTTTTAACACTGACAACTCAAAATGATATTATATGTATCTAAAAAGATAAATGGGACCTCTGAAAAAAAATTTAATTTATGTTTTAAGTTCTGTTTTTTCGGTGATTGTGGTTAATTTTTATTTTGCAAAGTGTTTTTTTTTTTATTTGGAATTCAGTTTCTAATTCAGTGGTGAGTGCATTCGTACTTTTAAATTATTACTTCACGTAGCAAAAAGTGTTTTATTTGGAAAAGCACAGTATTATTAGTATATTTACCAAGTTCCGATATCTTTCCAATTAATTAATCATATTAATTAACATATAACAGGATTAGTGTTACACAATCAGGTGGCTACGTAGGTAATTGCGTAAATGTGAAATTCTAGGGAAATTTCACTTCGAAATCTAGGGAAATAATTTTTTTGGGCAGAACATCCCTGTTTTAAATGATAAACAATATGGCGGAATCATGAATCATGAGGCTACTATGACAATTAGGTGTGAGAAATCGTTTTTTATTCAAGATTAACTGCTTTTAATATTGGAAAACATTGGTAAAATGTCCACATTTCACCGCTACTGTTATTGTATTTAATCAAAGTGCAATATAAAAACAATAAATCTCTCTCTTTCATTATTAATACATGTGACATCGTGTTTTGTGTTAGGCGTTACTTTGTAGGTACATTGTTTTATGTATAACACATACAGAAACTGGTATTTATACCTAATACTGATCATGACGATTGTGTGTATAAAAAGCCCTTGATACTAAAAAGAATTTGAAAATACGATCGATGTATCGTCAACCAAATGTCAAATATGACAATAGGCAAAATTTGTTGCAGATTTTCCGCAAATATAGCCCCTTTCGTAAATTGTTGAGGGCCTAAATTATGTTTCAATAAACACAATAACTATTATTTATCTAAATCTCTATAAACAGTATGAAAATAAACCAAAAACACGAAATGTTGAATTGCGTATGTGCACTTGTCATTTCAAATGTCAATACAATAGAAGTGAGTCGTTCGCGAACGAGTCGGCTCAGTGAACCGGATTTTCATACTGATCCGTAAGATCCGGTTCCCAAAGAACGATCTTCACGGTTCGCGGATCTTCGCGAACGAGTGAGCCGGTGAGCCAACTGACCCGCCAGATCCGGTGAGCCGACTGACCCGTGAGATCCGAAGACCCGACTGACCCGTGGGAGCCGAGAGCAGTGTATCGTTCAACGGATCTCGCGGCTCGCGGGTCACTAGATGTACTGATGCGGATTGCTCGTTCGTTCGTTCGTTCATAGCCACTCTAGTCAGCGACGCAGAAAGGTAAAATATGAAAGTAAGGTAACGGTTTACAGTTCAGTTCACTATGACACTTTTCTACGCGGTGGCGTACCTTTGCTGGTCAGTGTGCGTGCGCCGTGCATGTATTACCGAAATACAATGAATATAATAATAATATCGAAATTCAAGCGTGTTTGCGTGCATAAAACGTCAGTCGTGACGTCAGCGCTCCGGCCACATTATCCTTTGCTGGTGCGCCGTGCATGTTATTACCGAAATACAATGAATATAATAATAATATCGGAATTCAAGCGGGTATGCGTGCATAATACGTCAGTCGTGACGTCGACGCTCCGGCCACATTATTTTGTTTATTATAACAGGATAAGTTATATTATTATTATGCTCATTGTTTATTTTCAGTAAATCATTCATTGTTTATTTTCAATAATTCATGCTTTCTAAAAATCGTTAAAAAAGTAAAGTTGGTGTTGGTTTCACACCAAAGATCAAAACTCAACTAAATACAAAGGATTTCATTTTTTCATTCAGGGATACAAGAATCCGATTAAAAAGGGAACCCCAAAATATTGGGGTTCCCTTTTTAATAAAGTGTGGAGGGCCGAGGGAGGGGACGGGGGAGATGGACCAATTCAGTCGTTCATAGGGATGAAACGATACCATTGAGGTATCGATACTTTTACTCGATACTGTATCGGTCGTCGAGTATCGATACTTACTTGGTATCAGTTGAAAAGTATCGATACTTACTCGTATCGCATCTTTTTTGGAAAATTTGAAAAAAAATATAAGTGTCTAAAATATATATGTACTTACGTTGAAATCTTGTTGTTATCATAAACAGGTGCAATATAATCTGCGTGGCTTTTTAAATGCTTTTGCAAATTAGAAGTTTTGCCACAAAACCGCACTGTTTTAAAGCATTTTTGCACCTTGCGGTTTTCTCGTCGTTTTTCGTGAAATATTGCCACACACTAGGCTTCGGAGACCCCATTTTCAATAACTCAAAAAGTTAAAACACTGAACAAACACCGACTATTGTTAAAGGATTAACGAACATGGGAGCGAAAGTAAACGAACGAAAACATTGTCAATTCCAATTGTCAATGACGACAAAATATGACGGTGGCGGCGCTGCCTGTTTTTTTTTAAATAGACACACAAGCTTGCCAACTACACAAAACTAAGACTAGCTAGGGACGCTAGGGTTAGGGTGCCTTCCAAAACTTCAATTTAAGATATGCAATTTTTTTGTGAATGTTAAATAAAATAGTGTCATTACTAATGACACTCATTAGCATACTGATATGAGTACTTTTGACCGATACCTACTCTGTACTCAATTTCAAAGTATCGATACTAAAAGTACTTGGTATCGGTGAAAAATTTCGAGTATGTACTTGTATTTACTCGTATCGTTTCATCCCTAGTCGTTCATTCGAGCCGGTTCACTGACCCGGATCTTTTCATTGAACGAGACCCAGTGAACCGGCTCGCTCAACTGAGACGCTTTGCCCGCCTCTACAATACAATACAATAAACGCGATCACCTGGGGGCCTACTCTCTATCTTACGTAACCGCCAATATCTGTGTTTCACACTCGTATTTTGACAGTTGTTTGTCAGTTTCGCAAAATTGACACTTTTTATCAGTCGGAAACCCGGAAGTTACAAACAAAAAAGTATGTGTTTGCTTCTCACAGCGACGCCCGGTTTCGTTCTCGTATTGTCATTTTTGATACTCCCTGTCGCTGTTTGTGAAACTCAGTCGTATAAATTTCGGGTTTCTCAAGCCGGGTCGGAGGACCTCCGTTTTATGAAACCTTTGACGTTTCGTCTAATGACACATTTCTATAAATTAATATACCTATTCGAATTTCTTGTTTTAAAAGGTAAGTAGGGTCAGTGGGCCGGTTGTGGCCATTGGGCCGGTTCTGGCCATTTTCAACTTTACAAGTCGAAATATAAGCTAAATAAAATCGAATCTTTTTTTACTCTATGGCAAAATGCATATTTGTCAATGGTCTTCGTTGACAAGTGACACAATAAATCTTATTGTTAACAGCAGGGGCGTATAACTTCGTTCAAATTTTTCAACCGTGGTCCGTGACGTAAAAGTGCTGCCACTCATAGATAAAGTTTCATAGATGGAGCTGTAAAGATAGGTTTGTAATTTTGATTTTCGCCATCTCTCGCTCAGGGTTGCCAACTTAGGGGTAAAATAAGTGGGATGGGATTTTTTTACTGGTTTAATAGGTGTTTTGGAGTATTTTTTGTGGTATTTTTGGGGGTTTTGTGATTCCATATATTTTTTAAAATTTTTATTACATCGTATACACGGAGCACTCGCACACTTCTTATTTGAGGATTTATTTTTATTGTACAAAAACTTGCTGAAACGACTTGTGCCTTCACAAATGGAAAAATTGGTGGACTCTTGAAGTTGTAGAATTTTTTTTTTTAATTTCCGAGAACACCTGATCCATAGAGCTTCAATGTGTTTTGGTTTTGATTTTCTAAATATATCACAAGATCTTGAAGAAAATGATTTTTTTTTTACAGTAAATACCGTACAAAAATCTCAACTGCTCCGTCTGAAGCCAGTGAGACTATGGCATTCCCCAAATTAGGTATGTTGTGAGGCTGAAGGTAGTGAGGAGGGGAAGGAGGTGGGGAAGAGGAGGGTTGGGAAGTACCTGGCTATTCAGATCTGGTCACCAAACACGGCTAAAGCCATTTTCAAGCAACATTTCAATTCTGAATGGTGGTCTTACACCAGGGCGATACTGATAGTATCTTCCACTCTGGAACATGCCGTAAATATACTATAATATATATTATTTTAAATGAATTAATTGTGAAATAACACAAAATTTATTTAAAATTTACTTGCGCATGCCGGGTTCGAACCCCAATCTCCGGATCATGAGTCAAGAGTCTTACCCACCGGACTACGGTGGTCAAACAAACAGCCCCGCATTTTGCGTATCGCTTGAGAAAGATATGTTTTATAAGGTATATAACAAATCGCGTAATGGCAACACAAAATATTTGGAAATGGCGTCTTGGAGAAAACGGTTTGACATCTTGGTTTTCTGCATAACATTAAAAGGTAAGATATAGTATTTTTCTGTTGAAAATAATTATTATACTGTATACAGATGTTTAATCTGATCGATAAATATGATTTCCATTCAAAAACATTGCTTTTTCATTTTGTTTTCGCTAAAAACGTTCATGATCCTGTGATGGCGCATTGGTGGATGTTTTTAATGGAGATCTTCTTGTTTTGGCCTTTTGTATTGTTTTACGTATTTTAATTTGTTTCTTTCAAGATGTATTAATTTATTTTAATGTTTTCCGGTAGACTATATATAACTTTTTGTTATCATTTTTATAGATGGCTGTTAGAGGTTTGTCACATGAAGAAATAACTATTGCACTGGAAGGAGACATTTCCGATGTCAAATGGGAGTCTGACGGTGAAGGTGAAGAGAGCTGGTCAGTGGAGTATCTACAAGATGACCAGGATGAGAACCAGTACCAGGACATCAACATTCAGCATTCGTCCGTAAATTAATTTGAGGTTAGGTCGGTTAGGATACCTTAGTTTTTGTGTTATGTTTTATTATCAATTGTCTTATGTGTTATTTATTATCAATTGTCTTTACTGAAAATAAACATATTTAAAGATGTTCTCAGAGTGTTTCATTTGTCTAATGTAACATTTTCTGATTCCAATAATTTTGTTCTTAAATAATTTATTGGGCTAATGAAGTAGGTCGAGAGCGATTATATTGTCTATGGTAGACAAATAAGTTTCCTCTATCTTTAGTCTATTACTGCTGGCAGGTGCGGGAAGGGCGAGGGGGGGGGGGGTCTGGTTAAGTTGGTGACGAAACCGCTAGGAGGAAAAAGCCCGAAGTGATCGATCTAGGGGTTAGTATATTTATGGTTAACAGTTTGTGTTTGGTCGATGCGAATAAGTGTTGCAGAATTTTTTATTGAGATTGTTATCCAAAACCTTAAGGAACCCACTGTAAGTAATCTTAATATATATTTGTAATCCTTTTGATGTTTTATTTGAAAACAAGTTGTACCCATTATAAAAGGGTAAAGTAATATGTTTTTGAGGTTATTTTTAGCAAATTGGTTGTTTAAATATGATTTTTCGATGTGGCCATTACTGACACAAGAATTTATACAAATGTATGGGTTGTGGCCACGTTGGTGGCCACAAGTGGCTCCCATACAGTACTAGTTTTGGCCATTATCTAAAAAAATGTACATATCCGCTAATTTTGTTATTATAACTTAATAAATTATCTTGTTTCTTCTTCAGAACTGTGAAAATGACTCCGGCAAATAAGAAGAAAGATGCTATTGAGCACTCAAAACGCAAATTTTTTTGTTATTAACCATCGAAAGTGATTTTGGCACTCGATGCTATAAAAGAAGGTATGAAGGTATCTACTGCTAGTAAAAACTACAAAGTCCCCGTAGTACTTTGCGTAACAAAATATGTGGACGTGCAAAAAAAAAAAACAAAAAAATATTTTTAAAAAAAAAAAATATGTGGACGTGCGTGTAAATTTGCGCTAAATCTTATTTTTTTATAATTTTATTGTATGACTTGAATAATAAACATCGATTTATAATCATTACTGTGTTTAATTTAGATAAAAATGTAAGTTCCCTACATAGATTTATGTGGCCAAAACCGGCACACGGGTGTGGCCAGAACTGATTAAATTGTGGCCACAACTAATGCACAGGTCCAGTTCAATGAAAAAAAATAATTTAAAAATAATTAAAGAACTGTTACTGGATATATTTACATATATTAAAGACAGGTATTTTTATTGTACATTAATGTTGGAAAAATTATAATTTACATTTATATGCAAGTTTGGTGCTCATTCAAAAACGAAAAAATCCTTAAGGTGGCCACAACCGGCCCACTGACCCTAATATGATTTATTTGGAATTAAACGATACCTCAAACGGGTTGCCGTACTTTTAGGCACGTATTCATAATTATTATCGTAATTACACTTCGTTTTAGCAATTCCTACAGCTGACAACTATGTATTTGCACAAAATAGGTTCTTAGTTTGGGTTATTTAAGTGTTTTGTGCGTATTTCGATCGAAGCGAAACTTTTGCAAACGTCGAAGGGCAAAGGGATACTGTTGAAAATTTGAATTTGAATGCTATGTAGGTACCAAATAGGTACGAGTCTGTATATTATTCATAATGTATGTGTTATATTTTAGCCACAATGGAAGGTTACTTTCGCCTGCAATTTGTTTTGCGAATTTTACGCGAGGGCGAGAACAGGGTAGAGGCAGCCCGTAGAAGACAGTTGAGGGATCTGTCAGACCCCATGAGCATTCCGGAAACATTATTCATTGCTCACTACCGCCTGTCGCAGGACCTCTTCAAAGCGTTGTGTGACGAGTTGAGGCCGTTACTCCCTGTACCTAGGAGAACATCCGGAGTGCCCTTGGAGCTGAAAGTGAGTACTGCGAGTAATGCCAAACCTCAATCCTGAAAATTAACAGCACATTCCTTAAGTATCTGCTTCATATGAACAAATATTTTTTATGTTTCAGGTTCTAACAACATTGTCTTTCCTAGCTACAGGGTCATACCAGAAACTTGTGGGAAACGACTTCCACTGTAGCGTTTCACAACAAACGGTTAGCAGACACATGCATGAAATAGTGTCGGCTATAAACTTAATCATGCGTAGGCACGTAAAGTTCCCAGGAACGCAGCAAGAAAGGAATGCTGTGAAACAAGGGTATGTTCTGATTTATTATATTTTGTGGCATACCTATTCAGATGATCGGATAATATGTTATTATTTTATGTAATATTATTTCATCTCTGTCGAACTCAAGAACGAGTCGAAGAAGCTCATGTGACAAATGTCAACTATGTTGGGCGCGCTTTTGGCTTGTTTCCCGACTATGCACCGATGACGAAGGGATCAATGACAGTAGTTCCTCGGAGCATCTCGGA
Organism: Limnephilus marmoratus; assembly: GCA_917880885.1. NCBI lineage: Eukaryota > Metazoa > Arthropoda > Insecta > Trichoptera > Limnephilidae > Limnephilus > Limnephilus marmoratus. The sequence continues at coordinate 54,341,852 of OU862906.1, read as the reverse complement.
GCAATGGTAGAACAAGGATAGCATTCCCACCCGACGCCTGTGCTCTAAAGATTGCAATACGTTTGTTAAGTTAGAAGAATCTTTCAAACGGACCGCATGTTTCTGCACAGAGTCAAGGGTTTTTTCATGTAGATTTGAATGGAAACCAATGTCACCACCTACTTAGCGCCTTTTGGTTCTAACCCTTTTAACTTTGCTGTATTTTGTACACTTACTTGAATTTCATAATGGTGATGAAACACAGTGTGGTTTTAGAAATTTAAGCGAAGAACGGTCTGACTTAAAGATTACAGAAATATTAATTTTATAACACGTCGTCTCTATCGATGTTGAAGCGAGGAACAATAATAATAACAATAAAATAAAACAACAAAAATTATTAATGTGGTGTGATGTTTTATATTTGTTAATAGAGGAAAACTTAAGTCTCCATAAAACAGTTAGCAATATATTACAGAGAAGATTACACATTTAGAACACATACAATAAAGGCGAAATGGTAAAATATATTTTGATAAACATATACATAGTAACAATAGCAATTACATGGTATGATACATGTATATTGCAATGACAGTATTAAAAAAAATACTATATTTATTCTAATCGAACAAAACTTTATATTTTTACTAAGCTTAAGAAAAGCATAGCAATTCAGAGAATATGTGTGTACAAAAAATGTAATAGTTATATGAACAGCCCACTGAATTTCCACTGGTCCTCATTCAGTGATATGTTTTTGTCTATAACCTATGGTTTATCTATTAATCTCCTCTAAAGGTCTATGCCCACTACACCGTTCCATACCATGACTGTAACCGTAGCGGCGCATACAAAAAAATATTCTTTGTATCGATCAGTATGAAACTGGGCGAAGCCGAATCAAAAGTCAGACTGAGTACACGAAAAACTTGCTTCTACCTAGATTACATGAAGTTAGTAATAGATACGCAGATGTGGCGGATCTATTTAACTGCTCGGAAGCTAGCTTATAAGAAGGCTATTCTATCATATATTTTCAATCAGTATTAATTTTATTTATACTTACTATAGTATTGTATGTAATTGTAGCTCATTGTGTCATTTCTTAACCAAATGCCACAATTAACTTATATACCCTTTTTTTTAAATTATTTCTTAAGTACAATCAATATTTTGTGATATGTATTTATGGTATATTTATACCGTTAATAAATAAATAAATAATTTGGTTCTAACCCTTTTACCTTTGCTGTCTTTTGTACACTTACTTGAATTTCATAATGATGATGAAACACAGTGTGGTTTTCGAAATTTAAGCTAAGAACGGTCTAACTTAAAGATTACAGTAATATTAATTTTATAGCATGTCGTCTCTATCGAAGTCGAAGGGAGGCACAATAATAATAATAATGAAACAAAAACAACAAAAATGATGAATGTAGTATCTTATTTTATATTTTGTACATAGAGAAAAACTTAAGTCTCTTTAAAACAGTTAGCAATATATTATAGAGAAGATTACACATTTAGAGCACATATAATAAAGGAGAAATACATAGTAACAATAGCAATTACATGTATATTGCAATGACAGTGTTATAAAAATACAATATTCATTCTAATCGAACAAAACGTTATATTTTTAGTAAGCTTAAGAAAAGCATAGCCATTCAGAGAATATGTGTGTACAAAAAATGAAATAGTTATATATGAACAGCCCACTGAATTTCCACAGTATTTCCACTGTTCTTGGTCCTCATCCAGTGATAGCATGTTTTTGTCTATAAAAAAAAGTGATTGCACCCTATTCCTCATTTGAAATAAAAAATGCTACATTAAATACACATTTAGAAAACATATTGTAAAGGAGAAATGGTATTATAAAATGGACACCAACTCTGCCTAGCAGCAAAAATCTCCCATTCGACAAGGGCAGCTCTCAGCTTGTTTTTCTGAAACAATAACAAAAAAAAAATTAAAAAAACTATATTGAAAGTTTAGTACCTATATCTATGCATTCAAATTGAATATATTTCAGATTTTATGAGAAATATCATTTTCCCGGAGTATTGGGTGTATAGACGGAACCCACATAGCCATGATTAGATCGAAGGAACATGAAGAGGCATACTTTAACCGAAAAGGTTTCCATTCGATGAATGCTATCATGGTAAATAAATATTTCGTTTATTGAAATGTATACAGAATAGCTTATCATACAGTCATATAATATATCATACTATTATTCTATAATTTTACTATAGTAAATTTCTTTTATGTATACATAAATATTTGTTAAAGTTTGCAATTTTTATTTATATTTGTTTTAAAAAATAAATTGTTTAAAAATAATTTTAATATTTCAGGAGACTCAGCATGAAGCATGATGACTCCAATTTTAAATGCGGCACCGGGATCACCAGAGGACCACTATACCAAAATGCTACTACTACTAGTACTACATATATACTTGTTATAATGCTCCTGTACAATTTACTTTACATGTAAAAGACATCAAGGCGTAAACAAACAAATAAATAAATAAATGTAAAAGCCCCATGGGCTTACAAAATAGTAAATAAATAAATTATATCTTAAACTTTCCTTTAAAGCTCTGCTATCAGCGCCTCTCTGAATTTAGCATCTGTGCGGCCATGCTGGCCAGCAACCGCACCGAACCGAACTCTTCCACTTTCTCCCATTTGTGCTTGTTGTGAAGGAGCTTCTCCCTCTCGTTTATGTTTTTCTCCCTCTGGTTTGCATTTTTTCCTCCTCCGCTTTCACAAACCTCTCCATCAAGGCTCTTTTAGTAACTGAAAGTAAAATATTAAAAATATTAATAATACATAATATCATAACATCACGAGATGGGAAGGCTGAGAGGGATATTGAAAGAAGGGTAAATGCAGGTAACGCTATTAATGGAGGATTGAATGCCGTTGGCGCTAATAAAAAAAATATTAAAAGAAGCGAAGCTAGCAGTCCACAATGGAGTCCGGTACCCACCCTGATGTATGGCAGTGAGGCATGGAACTGGCAGAGGAATGATAAAAGCAGACTGAATGCTGTTGAAACGAGATCCCACCATGTATGATCGTGTGAGAACTGTGGAGATCCGCAAAGAATGCAAGGCTGATGGAAGCGTAATGAGTAAGATTAAGAGGGACCCTCAGATGGTTTGGGCATGTAGAGGGCCATGTATGTTTGGGAGAATGAATTAAGAAAGTGGTGTAAGAAGAATATGTGACAAATGTGAATGGTAGAAGAAGTCAGGGAAGACATGGCACAATCAAGTGAATCAGATACTTGAGACGGGCCATGTTAAGAGTAGAATAATAGGAGAGTAATATGAGATGATATATGTATGTGTGCCAAGTTGGTTGGCGGTCTGTCCTCTCTGCCTACGCCTGCGGTGAAACGGCGTGATGGTTAGTTGGTTAGTTTTTCATAAAATTATTCCCATTCACCCTAAGAAATTTCATTGTTAGTACTTACAAAGATCTTTGTCGGAGGCCTTTCTTTTGACGCCGGACGGTCCAGGCGTTGCGGGCAAAACGTCTGTCGGCACCGGCCCAGGCATCGCGGACGAAGCTTCCTCATCCGACCCAGGTAATTGAGGAAGGACCTCAATTGCAACGTCATCCATCAACGTCTCATAAATCGGTGTCCCATCAATCACGTCTCGCCCAATAATTAAAACTAACTCCACTCGATGCCGCGATGCCTTCTGTTTGGCATTACCTTTTAGGTCCCGCCAAGTCTGAAACAATTGATAAATGGTCAAACTATTATACAGAAACCGATAAATTAAGATTATTTTGAGAAAGGTGTTTGTTTCAAAAGTATTATTAGGTATATTATGTACATACTTGCTGCCATTTTTCGCCTGGTTTCTTGGCTCCAAACCTGATGGCGTTCAGGGTTTGGGCCAACTCGTCCCACTCCGACTTGCTGGCTATCCTTCCATCCGGCCCCTCACATCTTCCTGATACCATGGAAGGCCTGTCGGCGACCCATGACACCAGCAACTCCAACTGTTCGCTTGTAGACCTTTTATTCTGTAGAAGAATTATTAATATACATTATTATTATTAATTTAAAACTAACAATGCAATCAATAAAAACATGCAAATGCGGTTGGTAATAACAGTATCCCGCTGGCGGTGGTAAAACGAAAATTCATATGGTTTGCCATATACTCGATAATTGTTTTGCCACCGTCAACCGGATACTATAATAATCACGTTTTTTACATAAATAATTCAAATGACACAATTTTAAAACCAAGACAAACACAAAATAAACATGAATGTACTAAATAATCATATAACTTACGTTCATTCAGTTCTTTTGCTTTGCTAAGCAGACACAAAATACAATTGAAATTGAACAATACGAAACAAACGTCAAATATGTCAAACGTCAAAACAACGCTTCTCCCATAGACTCACATAGACTGTAGGCGCATAGACAATACAATCCACATTATTTCTATATAGAGTGTGAAAGTCAAACATAGTATATTTATGGTCAAACATACCGACGCCCATCGACGCTTTTCTAAACCGATTTGTGTCAATAGAGATATTTTGTGATGTGACTCCGAAACGGTCGACTCAGTCGACTGTGAAACCGAAACTTACTGAGTAAGTTAGAGAGTAGGCCCCCTGGACAGTGGGTGAGTGCGACGCGTGACGTCACCATTCACCATTTCAGTAATGCCAACTTAACGCTGTGTTTTCAGGAGAGGTTGAAAAATGCACTTTTTAATAATTTTTTAAAAACTCTGCGTTTAATATTATGAAATAAAAGTTATATATTCAGAATCAGCGTTTATTGGTCTATATGAACATATTTTTTTAAAGCCATAATATTTTTCACTGGAGTTCCTTATTATGTACCACGCCACAGAGAGACTTTGTGTTAATACGCTTATATTTCCTGGTTCGGTGCTATCTATATTAATACTTATATAAGTAATAAATAATTAAAAATATTTTTTCTGTTTTAAGCAGATAATTGTCAAAATTCGGTGCTGTCGTAGGAAAGTGTTTGATTTGAAAATATTCTTTTTTAATTTAAAGATTTTTTATTGAAATATTAAATAATTTTAGGTTATTTTTACGACACCTCAACTTGTTCACAGGGCAAAAGGTTTCCAACAAATCACTCTACCGAGAAAATAAGCTGTAGAGAAAAACGCTTTAAAGCTAATTTTCACAGGACAGCACTTTGTCAAATGTGTAGCCAAATTGTCTTGAGAATATTTCAAACATTTAAAAAAATATATTTTAGGCTAATGAATTGGGTACGGTCCTAAGATGAATTATATTGTCTTTGGTCGTGCCTTTTTTCTGAGTTTCCTCTATCCTCGTCGATGGTGTGTGACGTCAAATAATCGTCTAAAAAATGGTCGAATATTGGCATATCCATGGTGGACACACCATCTACGTACAAAAAACGGGTTAACAATAATCAATCTAGTGAGGGGGTTAGTATATTTATGCTAGTGAGTGGTTTATTTATGCAAGAGATGTCGCTAGTCAAAATATACATCGGACGCATTGTGGTATTACGCGCGTAAAAATCAATATAATTTTCAATTGGATTACTTTTTATATAAATATAAACATTATAACAGACATTTCAAATACACCATGTGATTAAAAATAAAAATGTTTGATTGTTACTCAGAAGATTATCAGACCATTGTACAAATTTAAAATGGTAAATATTTCCCGATGTTTTTATCCTCATTATTTATTTTAAAATATCATATTTTTTAGTTATTTAAAAAGATGCCCTTTCAGTAACATTAATCGAGTACCCAGTCGTATTCAATTTTTGGCACAAATACAAGTTTTAATATTGGCTCATTTTCGCACTCGATGGTACCTATGATACAATATAAAAATTGAAATGTGAAAAATGATTTTTATCCAAATAATACTTCAAAAATACGATAAGAACTAAGAAAACAGCGCAGTAAAGATGATATGTTTGTGAACTTTGACCTAATTTGAAAATGTCAAGGATAGTAAATTAGATAAAAAAAAATTGCATTTTAATTAAGTACTTATTTCCTTTGTGGGAAAGAGGCACATCAAAAACAATGTTCTCTTTATTAATAAAAGACAAAATAATATTCTGTACTTAATCAAATTAAGAAAAATAAAACTCATCATACGAGGTAAACAAAGTAAATGGCATCATCCATTTATTTATACCGAGAATTTTGTTTATTCAAGTCTGTTCCAGGGTGTGTGCTAACGTATCTCAAGTATTCTTGTTCAGCGAAGCTTCTCTTCAACAGTTGAGTGTTTATCAGGTATTAGAATTTTTGTAATTTGTGAATCATGGAAGGCCTAGCCGTGCTGATCTCCTTTGAAAAATCGGCAGACAAGCAAATATTCATTTTCAGTAGCTAGATGTTGATTGCATGATAACTGCATTTTTCTGACACAGTCTACTTTTTTTCTGCCATGTGTATTTCAAACCTCCTTAAGACCTGCATTACCAAATCCATTTCTACAGTCCCTTCAGTGGCGTAGCTAGCATGGGTGGCACCTGGGGCAGATAACGTGGTGTCAATCCTGGTTGTACAGAGTACACACAGTGGAGCTCTTATGAGTTTATGAGGCCTCACAATTTATGTTCTAAGTACTTCAATAATGAAAGTGTGTTCTTTTGTTAAAATGTGTTGTGAGGTGTCTCATAAAGAAAGTGTGTTTTGTCAAGTATTTCACACTGAATGCATGTGTTTTTGTCAGGTTTCTAATGAAAGTGTACTTTTGTCAGGTATTCCACAATGAATGCATGTGTTTTTGTCAGGGGTTCCATACTTTGGTGTGTTTTTGCAGGTGTCCCACACTGCCTTGTGATTGATACCACGGAGACATCTCCCGTCAAGCTGGGCGGGGGCGAGGCAGGGGGGGAGTGGGGCGGCGGCGGGGGCCTGGCCCTCAGCAGCAAGGTGCACCCCAGCCCGGGGGCGGCGCGGGGGGTGTGGGCGCTGCCCCCGCCCTGCGACATGGTGGCCGACTCGGAGCGGCTGGCGGCACACGACGCCGACTGTGCTGAGTCCCATCTGCTGGGGTCCCAGGCGGCTGAGTTAGTGTTTGACGCGGTTAAGACTGGGTAAGTTCTTATACATGATAATGTAAACAGTTGTAATATAAACACTTTTCTAAAAAATATTCATGTTAAGAGTTTCCAGTCAGCCTGAAAGTTTACCAGTTTGTTGACACCTACTAAATGGCACCACCAATTATTGTGGAATGTTGTGGCCGAAAAAGACAAATTGGAAATTATGGAACTACATATCGTTCTACCAAATATTTCTATTTAGTAATTTATAACGTTATTTTAAGCCATGGAATAAAAAATACAACAAGCATTATTGTTTTTGATTGGTTTTATTAACCCGCGTACAGATTGGTGTAACGTAACACGCAATGAAAGAATTTGCCGTCCACATTGCCGCAATGTATCATGCAATGTAACAGAATTCCCATAGTGTGGACGCCTTGCGCGCACAAACCGCGCACACTCCGCGCGCGAACTGAGCATTTCAACTCGTGCGCGCCGCAATCCACAAAACTTCGGTTTTTTCGCCGAATACAAAGGGGCGCCCAGTGTGCGCGGAGCGTTAGTGTGGACGGGTTGTTTGTGTCTGTACGTCAGAATGCGCGCAAACAATGGAAGACTGGTTCTCGGCAGACTGAGGTATGTTCACTGCGCACATGCCGGAAACAGATGCGAGTAGGTACATGCTCAGTTTGTGCGCTCGCTGCGTCCATACTTATGAAATGTTCCTTTCATGTTCCATTGCATGTTACGTTACAGCAATCTGCACCCGCCTTTACAGAATATTTTTCCAATCTGAAACTAAGTTCAAATATAGAAATATTGATGGCTTAGTCTTAGATTGCCAACTCCACTTTTGTCAAATTATGTATTAACCACTGGAGCTCTTTTTGCCACAATATGGCACCATTTAAAATACCTTGAATTGCTTTGCTGCCAGTTTTAGATGCATTAAAATTTTTTTTTTTCAATTTTTCCATATTAAAATTCAGAGGTGTGATTTTTTTGAATGTCGGCGGAAAATATTTAAAATGGTCACCAAAAAATCACGAACATTCAGAGGAAAAATTAAAAATTGCACTGTCGCTCCAGTGGTTATCTCGTGTTTACTGCAATAAAACCTACAAGGGTGGTTATTTTAAATTTTAAAACTTTTTTATTATGTCACACACAAGCACTACGCTCTCATAATATATGTGCAACTAGCATTAGGACCCAATTGAGCTTTTCCTTTTTCAACATTTTATAGAATTTTAGTAAAAAAAGATTTCATTTGGAGTGATAAAAAAAAGGGCTTCGTTGAAATATTTCAAACTACACAAGGAGTTAGAAAACTTACCCTTCAGCCTTTATTGTGGTAACTTTTGAGCCCAAGTCATAGCTATTAACGTTTTTATTTTATTTAAGACTATTCGTTAGATAGTACATGATTTTTCTTAATGATCTGTTTTGTTATAGAACCATTAAGGTGATTGGAAAAAACAAACGCATCGAAAAAACAAAACATGATAAAAAGAATAAGCTAGTTCAGGTATTTAGGTTAAGTTCGGTTAGTCGTTTGTTTGTTCTTTTATTCAATGTTCTCTTTTCTCACCATTCTGTTTTGTCATAGAACCAAATAATATTTGATAACGCTCTTTATTTTCCAGCGATGTGTCAGAAATCGAGCATTTAGTGGAGAAACTAGGTGCAGAGGCGCTAAGCGGGCGGGACCGTCACGGCTACACGGCGGCGCACTGGGCGGCACTTGACGGCAGCGTGGAGGTCATCCGCCACCTGGTGGAGCGCAGCGCCCCCGTGGACCTGTCCTGCCTGGGCACGCAGGGCCCCCGGCCCATACACTGGGCCTGCCGCAAGGGGCACGCCGCCGTGGTGCAAGTACTGCTGCAGGCGGGTGTGGCGGTCAATGCCGCTGATTTTAAAGGTCACTTGACACAAATGATTGGTTATTAAATATTATAAAAGGTTAATTCTATTTTTGGTATAGTTGTCTAAATCCGAAATTTAAAAATAACACTTGATTTTAACTTAATTACATACTACTTTTTCTTCTTCTTTCGTATGGTGGGGGATCAGAGGGGGACATCTAGGTCTACGAGCCAGTCTCAACCTCAGGCGTTTGGACCTATTCAATCCCGCCGGGGAATGAATAGAGCGGGCATTCGTTGACCACAAGTTTGGTGGTCTGCACCCATCGCCGACTCTTTAAGGCCCCATCTATACATCACATGGGCCCAACTGTTATGGGAGCACCGTACCAGAGTTTGCGAGGCAATGAGAACCCAGGCTGTTTCTCAGTGGGGTCTTTTACGAGATGGGCATTTTTCACGTTGGCAGATTGCCACTCAAGTTTCCACCTATCTTCTGGGGTGAGAGGTGATCGGAGGAGTCTCTCTCCTTCTGTCCAGAAGGTTTTACCATTGGAATCATTGGAATTACCAATAGCACCATGTAAATCACCTTTACGATGTTTCCACGTAATGCTGACTCCTCCCATCAAAATCCCCCTCCCACTACCCCCACCTAATTAATTTTTGTACTTGTATAGAATTTTTAAGTTAGTTTTAAGTTTGCTCATGAATGACACGGATGTGTCGAAACTGGTCGCAAAAAAATTACAAAGTAAAGTAACAAATGTTGATTAAACAAATTGAAAATTAAAACTCTTCAAAACAAAAATGTCTAGAAATTGTTACATAGTTAATTTCTGTCTTTGACGATACAAAAACGCGTGGAGAATTGTTTAATTAAAGCCAAATTCTATTGCAATACTTTTCATCTTTATTGACAAAATCACGTAAATTTGACATTAGCAGATCGTCGTTGACAGGAAGCCTCCTACTGCAAATAAATTTACAGATGTAAATGGTCGCATGAGCATTTACACAGGTTGAACTTCCTTACAACTTGCGTGAGCACTAATTACCACAAGTCAGATGCATGTGTAAACACTTCTGTGAGTAACTTGTCGAAAATATTACCTTAAGTCGTAAATTTTACTATGTGTGTAAAGCTAGCCTAACACTTGGTTTCAACTTAATTACTACGAGAAACCACTATTTATGTTGGGGAAGATGGTAAAAGATGCATTAAAGTTCCATTTTTCTTAAAGTTAAGTTTGAAGACCAGAAAATACGCATTAATTATTTAAATAACCCAAACTGAGAAACTAAACGTATTTTGTGCATTTTTTCATCTCCCCGACTTAAAAAGTTGTTTCCAGTAGTAATTCCAATTTTTTGTATTTCTTGGGCATTTAGAGATCTTTCATTTTATCCAAATGACAGCTACCTGACAGCAACCGACTTTGAATTCAAATACGTAATGTTAAAAACAGAAACATTGAGATTAGAAGGATTGGACCGATAATTGAATAAGGATGCTCATTTTCAGCAAACTTAAATAAGTGTGAAATACTAGTTTTATAGGAAAAAATCCTACAAAAACAATTGTCTTTTTAGTTTTAACATCTCCATCATTTCTTGCGGCAAGTCTCTCAACTTATCAAACTGATTTTATAAACTGTGAGGAGGCTGGAAGTTCGCGCGGACGCCACTGTCAAAAAACTCACGAAAGAACCACTTCTGTAACTTGTTATAAATTACGTTTGGTGTCGTTTACATTGGTAATTTGGCCATAAATCGCTTACGTGAGTGATTTACGGGAAAAAACTTTCGAGTGTGAAGCTAGGCTTATACTAAAAAAATTGCATATTTAGCGTAATTCGGCAACTTTACGCTATTTTGAAATACATATATGATAGAATTTTTTTTTCAGACAGTTTCAAACAGTTTTTTTTTCTATTCCAATAAATTAGCTTTGTGTATTCAGAGTTAATAAAATCATAACATATTCTCAGGGATAAATTGATGGGTATTATGAAAAAAAAAAAAATTATATGATTTACCATTGTGATGCCCAGGATTTTACAGTGACCTTTTTTAGAAATGCATACATAATTTATGTAGCTGTCCACGTTAAATACAAAATAGTTAGTATTTTTGTGTGGTTAACATCTAAAAATTAGAAAATAATACTGGTGTCACGAAATTTGCACCACTTTTCTGTCTGGATTTTCTAGGCCAACACAACTATTTTCAATTTAAAAGTTTTAAAAAATTTCGATAATATTACTTGTTGAGATCATTATTTTTCAATAATTGGTCAATAAGAAAATAATAATAAAGAATGTTGAAACTTGGGCAATGTGGGGAAATAAAAGAAGCACATAGTTAAGGAACTAATAAACATTATTATTTTTTCTTGAATTTCAGCCATTTATAAATCGCATGAACATTGCATAAATTTTTCGCAGGGTTGACACCGCTAATGACAGCATGTATGTACGGCCGCACCGCAACAGCTGCTTACCTGCTGGGAATGGGGGCCCTGACGCACCTCACTGACATCAACGGAGACACGGCCCTGCACTGGGCCGCCTACAAGGGGCACGCCGACCTCATCAGGCTTCTGATGTATTCGGGGGTCGATTTGCACAAAACTGATAACTTTGGATCGACCCCTTTACATTTGGCTTGTCTTTCTGGAAATCTGACTTGTGTAAAGTTACTCTGCGAAAAGGTATTTGAATACATTTAATACAATTTTATTTAATTATTAGAATCACATTTTCTTTATAGAATCCTTTCTAACTGAACATAATATCAATGAATTTACAACACATTTTTAAATATCGTTTATAAAATGACTCCTGTTGTCTTGGCAGGGCAGGCCCAGCACTTAGACAAACGGCACTTGGCACTAGTAAAAACCTCAAGGGTGCTATATTAGGCGTTAGATATTATGGCAAGTTGGCGCCCGGAGCAGACCACTTCCAATTGCGCCTGCACAGGGCCGGCCCTATGTTTTGGCAGTATTCCTTCTTCTTGCAAAAATGCCTCTGCGTCTTTTTCATTATACGGCACAGTGAATAGTTTCATTTTTGAATTTGTTAAATGCATTGGGCATGAGAAAAAAACAATTAAAAAAAAAAACACATGAAATATTTTTTTAATTTTTAATTTTGGGTCCATATACCAGGAAAGTACTGAAATTTTTGTTGTTGTTGATATGTATGGTGTAAGATTTTCTCCTGTATATTTTCTGGTATAGAACTGACAAAATTTTTATACGGTTTCTAAAGGCCCTGATCGACAGACGAGTAAAACCGCGGTCTTATAGCTCGTCGGTAAAGCTCGCCGGTGTATCATTGCAAAACCGCGGTTTTGTGCCTGGCTCGTGGCTCGTCATGTTTGCTTGATTTTTTACTCGGCTCGTCGTTCAAAACTGCGTGTCGATCACGGCCGGCGAGCCAAGCCGCCAGTTATCGGCGACAGCGCTATAGGACGGACGTCACGTAATAATGAATCTGCGAATTCACAGTGACGATTTCATCGTAGAATTCATAAATGGCTTCCGAGAGTATCCCTGTTTATAGCAAATTAAATCAAGCGAATACAAAAACAAGGGAAATAACTAATAAAAAAATATACATAAAAAAAAATTATTAATAAAAATTCTTAATTTATTAAATTTTTTTTTTTTTATTTATTATAATTTATTTTTTTTTTTTATTTTTTTTTTTTTATTTAATAATAATTTTTAATTCGTGGTATGCTATAATACCAAGATAACACAAAGCTTCAGGCTCCGAACAAGACATGTTAACCTCAACTCGACTACGATACAACTGTTTTACTCGCTAGTCGATCAGCACCAACGAGCCGCGAGTAAAACCGACGGTTTTTAAAACCGCGGTATAGACTCGCCTGTCGATCACCCACTTAAGTGTTACTAAAACAGTATTTTAATGTTTGTTTGAGCGTCTGACGCTTGTGCTTGATGGTTCCAACCACCGAACAGATAATACACACTAGAAATGCCTTCCATGTAGATTTGAATGGAAATCAATGTCGCCACCGACACCTTTTGGTTCTAGCACAGCATGCGCTCTGTCTCTCTTATTTGCTTGACATTGTATATCGCCATTCCATTTGAATTTCTTAATGATGATAGAACCCTGTTCTGTATTTTAAATTGAAGACCCGATTGGCCATACTTATGGATAATAAAAATAATATTTGGCTTATTTGTGTAGCACCGTTTTCATGAAAAATCACCTCAAGGGCGCTGTACAAATAAATATGTAAAAGAATTACATAATATTGTTGGCTTGCAACTAAGATTTATAATTATAGCTAGTTTTTTTTTTTTACATGAATACCGCACAAGAGTCCCAACTGCTCCCGTCTGGAGCCAGTGGGACTATGGCATCCCCAATTGGGGTATGTTGTGAAGCTGAAGGTAGCGGGGAGGGGAAGGAGATAGGGAAGAGGAAGGTGGGGATAGTACCTGGCTATTCAGATTTGGTCACCAAACACGGCTAAAGCCATTTCAAGCAACGTTTCAATTCTGAATGGTGGTCTTAAACCAGGGCGATACTGAGAGTATCTTCCACTCTGGAACGTGCTGCAAATTTATTTATTTGATGCAATATATTTATATTTTATACACAATTCAATGATGTTGGCCTCACTGGGTGGTTTACCCGTGCTGAGGCCTCCATTTCACGTGCAAAATTATACACATAATATTGGTGAAAAAACGGAAAAAAGTAAATAAAAAAAATACGATTAAGATAAATTAAACTTAAAAAGTAGAGATTTAAAATTAACGTAAATTTAAAAATAAATAATATTATATAAGGTTAAAAACGATATTTTTAATAAGTGTTGTGTGTTTGTGGGTGTTTGTGTTTTATATTGGTTTTGTGTGTTACTTGTATGTTTTTTTTATAAATATACTATATATTATTTTAAATGAATAAATTGTGAAGTAACACAAATGACTTATATCTAAGACTTACAGCTAGTGACTCATATTACTTGCTTACAACTAAGATTTACAATAATTATAACTAGTGACTTACATCTAAGACTTATAGCTGGTGACTTACATCTAAGACTTATAGCAAGTGACTTGCATCTAAGCTAAAACTAGTGACTTAATAATATAACAAAACACTCCTACATCATCATTTCTTGTGGTCTTCTCTATTCTATGGTTCCACCTCTATGGTGTTAATTTGTTTTGGGTTAAAACTGACTGAGAAAGAAAATAATAAAAATATAGAGTTAATGTTCACAAATGAATGAAGTAAAACATTATAAAAATAAAACAAACACTTTGTATTTAACCACGAATTTATTATTTTATATATCATAATAAATTTGATTATAATTATTCAATTCAATTCAATTATTCAATATAATTTATTATTTTATATATTTAAATAATAAATTCGTGGTTAAATACAAAGTGTTTGTTTTATTTTTATAATATAATGTCTAACCACAAAGTAATTGCTTCTTATGAAAAAAAAAAAAAAAAAAAAAAGAAGTAAAACATTGTTTTTCCTATTCAGATAAAGACAGAATTGGAGCCAAGAGACAAAAATGACAAAACGCCGCTCATGCTAGCTCAAAGCCATCGCCACACCGAGGTTGTGAAAATGCTGCAATCGGAAATGAAGAAGAAAAGCCGATGGTTCCCGCCCATATCTGAGCTCTGGGGTCTTCTGTTTGGGGGTGCCGGAGACTCCAAGGGGCCCCTCCTACTGTTCCTTATTTCAGTGCTTCTGTGGGGCTATCCTATGTACATTATTCGGGTAAGTTAGTTCACGCTAATTTCAAGTATGATGGGGTTTGCTCATTATTGACTCACCCTCCTGTGTGAAGTTAATGTTTAAATTTTTTTTTATTAATTAGGTAATTTAAAAAAGCATGCTCTCCCTGAGGTTAGGGCCCTAGGCGGAAGTCCGGCCCTGACCGAGACAACGCGTTATGTCTGTATCTGGCACTAAACTTATCACATTGATTTCATACATAAACGTAAAAACAGTTGTGCAGACATCAATATTATTGGGACTTGGGACGGCGTATTATGTTTCAAGTAACCTTTTAATTTATTGAATAATAATAATAGGATAATTTGTAAAGCACCATTTTCATAACAAAATAATCTCAGGACATTTACAAGTCTTTGCAAGTTTACAAGTCTCGGACCCGGTGATTTATACTCCCTTGAACCCCCTCTTGACAGTCCTGTTAATGATAAAGATCCATAAATAAAATAATTCAACCACTTATGTCGATCATCCAGTCAGACATCTCTGAAAAATCGAAATTAGAGTTGAGTATGCAGTTATATTATGTAAAAGTGTATCCTACCTCTTGTTCAATACTAAGATTACTCATAAACACCAAATTAATTATAATCAGGGCTGGGCAAAATACATGCTTTGCTGTATTTAAAATACAAATTACAAAATACTTTTTCGCATGTATTTAAAATACGAAATACAAAATACTTTTAAGTGGTGTATTTGAAATACAAAATACAAAATACAGTATTTTAACCATTTTTTTAATTCAAATACAAAATACCAATTACAAAATACATTTGGTTTTGATAGAACCTTTGGTTGCAATAAATTGTCGTAAGTGCCCTTATTTAAGGGTGCGTTTCCGTAGACGCCAAGCTGAGCAGAGTGAAACAGAGACGTGCAAAAACTGACCAATCGTATTGCTCAGAAGACACATCTCAAATATCATCTCCACTCCACTTGTAAAGTTTTGTGGTATAGGACCCCAGGTGTTAGATAATAATAATTATTATTACTAGCAGTTAAAATCCCGCTAAGCAGGTTTTTACTGCTAGGACCTGCGGCCGGCTTTTGGTTCGGCTTCGCCCAGTTAGTGTTGGTGATCATTTTATAAATCCAATAGGAACTGGTTTCAAATTTAGCCCGTTCCTCGTATCAACCAGTGATGGCTAGTCACCGCGACAAAGTAACCGGATCGGGCGATGACGTCATATGTAATATACAGCCGCTTGATACAACTGAGTATTACCGTCAATCTTTCGAAATCCGGGAGATACTCCATTTTCAAATTCGTAGAACTTATACCTAGAAAGGACACGTCACTATGCATATTGGTGACGAAAGTGGTGACATCTTGTGACGAATTCTTGAATTAGAAACCGAATTACAACGGTAGCTTTGTCTGAAAATCCACAAACACAGATTTTATTTGTGGCGTGGCGTCGGACATGCAATCGAAACCGGGTTCTGAAATTCAACCACGCAGACGCTACGGTATTAATAACGTTCGATAGTATCATCACATTTGTATAGGACAGTTTTGTGTTATTTCACTTCAAGTCCGCTCTACTGTAATTAACTTAAAAATAATCTAGTATACAGTCAAATTATTCCTATAGTGCTTGATCCAAAGATATTCAAATACAGAATAGATATGCTATGGTCTCAGCGCAACTGTCGCCGGACTACGCGCTAATTAGCGTAGTTTTCATACAAAAAGAATTTGTTCATTTCGTTGATTTTTTGAAAGTGTGCATTAATATTGGTTAACAATATATTTTGAATAAGGAAAGAATTCGTTCATTTAGTTTAGCGTTCGTTTGGTTTATTCGTTAATTGTTTGTTCTTTTAGTTTATTTGTTAATTGGTAAACAATATCGGCGACACCCGGAAGCGCAGACCCACATAGTAAAAACAGCAGATAGCACATCTAGTTATATTTCAATATCTTTGGCTTGATCAAATTCTATGACACAAAAATGTGCAGTACAAAGCAATGACGGAATTTGATCATCCATTATAAATTATCAATTAGGTAACTCACATCTTCATGAATAAATACCGCGAAACGATAAAAACAACAATTGACAAGGTACTTGCTTTAACGTACCTACAATGTTGCCAACTCTAAATATAACATAATATATTGCTCTGGATTCTAGCGTTTTTAGTCTATGTATTATATATGTCAGTTTATTTTTCATTATCATTATTAGGATCGCTAAATGTATTTTGAAGCCATGAGTATTTGAAATACAAATTACAAAATACTTCAACATGAGGTAATTGAAATACCAATTACAAAATACATTTTTAAGACGTAATTGAAATACAAATACAAAATACGTATTTGTATTTCAAATACGTATTTCAAATACAAGTAATTCAAATACTGCCCAGCCCTGATTATAATGCACAAAAACTTATACTGAAATTAACAGTTGAGTATGCAGTTATATTATGTAAAAGTGTACCCTACCTCTTGTTCAATACTCAGATTACTCATAAACACCAAATTAATTATAATGCACAAAAACTTTTACTGAAATAAACAAAAAAATTATCATATAATCAAAATCAAATCGCTTTGTTTAAACCACTATTTAAAAAAATGATCTTTTCTGTGTTACTAGTAGGAAATTTCAAATTGTCATACTAATGTATCGGACCGTGCTTCCCGGTATTATTAGCTTATCCACTGGAGCGACCGCTAAATAAATAATAGTAATAATAAATAAATTTGCCTCGATTGCTCGAGATTTCCCAGAAGATCATTTTTTTAATTTTTCGCCAACACTAAAAAAATCATATCTGCGAATTTTAACATGGAGACATAAAAACGTATTATTGTGCTATACAGCCAATGAATTAACCTGTATTTTACCGTTTATCTCATATTTGTAGGATTTATAAAAAAAATTGTAAAGTTTATAACTAAATTTTTTACTTTGAAACTGCTGAGGGGTACTTATTCGAGTCAACACAGAATATTTTCGATTTCTGTATGTTGTTTGTGCTGTACTTGATAATGAAAGGCGCATATCTGTGGAAAAGGAACTTAATTTTAACTGTAAACAGCTGATCAAAAATTCGGCGGGAAAAAAATATTTAAAAAAAATGATTTTAGCATCGTTCTAAAATAGTCTACAAAGTTCGGATTTGCAACATCTATGGTCATAATAGATAAAGCACTTCAATAGCTTCGTTTTAAAATAAATGGCTGGCAAGGAAATGTTTTAAATAATTACAATAAATGTTTTACGAATGGTAGGAAAATGTGGTCTAATTTTGGATCGCTGTCAATCGCAGAAAAATAAGAGTGGTCCATTTTTCGACCATAATCACTCCAGTGGATATTTAATATGTAAGACACATGAATATTGCTTTCCTCATTATCTCAAAACTTAGTATTTGGAGATGTCTGACAAGATGACCGATGTGCTTGTAGCTGAAAATGCACATTAGTAAGTATTGACGGGTTGAGTGATATTTACATAAGTCTTAGGGCCTTCGCTCACGGAGAAACTGAAAAAAACCAGTTGTTGGCGCAATCGCAATCAACCTCCTGAAAAAATCTAAGCAGATTACTCGAAAACTTGACAGTTTGTGAGCCGCTGCCACGGCAACCTGTCAACAATGCCATTGAAACCCGACTACCGCGGTGACCAGCAATGGTGCGATTGCCTCGACAACTGTTTTTTTTTTCAGTTTCTCCATTAGCAAATTTTGCGTATTGTATCATTGCGTATTTCTACATGTTTCAAGTTTAATAATCTTTTTTATTTTCACTTACAGTGTATACCAATAACTTGGAACAGCCTGAGAAGATCTCATTATTGCTTTATTTATTGGAACATTGTCATGTGGCTGAGTTGGATAATAGCCAACCGAAGAGATCCCGGATATATTCCACTCAACTCCGATACGTACTACCGAGCAATTAAACAGATACCGTACTTTGATAAGTGGAAGAAGAGAAATGTAACCCTATCGCGCTTGTGCCATAGTTGCAGATGTTTGAGACCGCTGAGAGCCAAACATTGTCGAGTTTGTAACCGTTGCGTTTCATACTTTGATCACCATTGCCCATTTATCTACAACTGTGTGGGTTTGCGAAATAGAATGTGGTTCTTCCTATTTGTGATGAGTATTGCTATTAATTGCTCCTTCACTATTTACTTTGCCTGCTACTGCGTCATGATAGAAGGCTTTGGACTGCTCTATATACTTGGCCTGTTGGAGGCGGTTGTTTTCTGTGGTTTGGGTTGGATACTGACGTGCACATCTGTAAGTATAAAAATTTTCTAACGATTCTTCAAATAACAGGTACCTAAGCCTAATATTACGTGCTTAAATACTCGAAACAGGGACAACCCCTGTCCCCTGTGAAATGAAATGCGACTAATCATAGAACCAAGTCACTAATAGTTGTAAATAGATTTTTATGCCAAAAAGGGGAATTTTGCCATTTCATGTAAGTAATGCGTGATTTGTAATTTTCAGGCAAATAATGTATGTTTTGGTATTTTAAAATAAGAAAGTAATATGATACATTCTAATTATATACATATATAACACATTTAAATTGTGTTGCTTCAACATTTAAATTGTGCAAAAATGAATTCAAAATGTCATATTTTTTCAGTTATTCTTGGAGAATTATTGAACAAGATAAAAAGTGATAGTTTTGTTGCAAAATTCTTTAAATATAAGTACTGTATTTTTTTTCATTTTGAATTTTTCCAAATTTTTTGACATTTTAATAGAAAATGTTTGTGGTAAATTTTTTCAACTTTTTCATAACACTAAAGTACATTTCAAATACAAAAATCTAATTAATAATTTTATCTACTTTCTCAAACGCTATTTGTTTTTCCGACATCTTCAAAAATAAGAAATATGTAGGCCATTTAAAAAATCTTGGAAAAAAAAACAAAATTCATTTAGAGTTTAGACATTATTTTTAAAATAAGTGTATATGTTACTGTAAAAGCCCATACTACGGTAAACCTTAAGATTTACCAGTAAATTCTAAGATTTACTAGTAAAACCTAAGATTCACCAATCTATGGGCTTTTCCAGTAAATATACAACAGATAGACAGTCCTTTTTTATTTTATAAGCAATATATATCTTTTCATGAACTATTTTTGTGAGTTTCTAATATAGGACATTTATAATAAATACCTTGAAAAAATTCCAAAATTCATTAAGAGGGCATTACCAGAGAAAGCCGGAAATACGTCATTTTCAAAAAAGTTTTTAGACGTATTGACTCTTTTCCACAAAAAATTATAAATGGATTTCGAAAGATTGTTCTTTTATCTAGCATAGTTATGTAATAAATTTTTAGATTTTTTTTTAATTTTTAGTATAATAAGGTTATTCCATAGGTCGTTGGCAGATTTGTTAAATTTTCAAAAAAGTTTTTGTATTATACCACACCCATTTAAAATAATGTAATCATGCAGTAAAATAAATCAATACATTATCTAGCAAAGTTATGTATTAGAATTTTAATTTTAGTTTCAATAAAATCATTAAAAAATTTGTACGTACCTGTGTTTCTTGACGAAAATTGGTCCATTTGTGTATTTATTTGCGCACTTACAAACTAATATATTTCAGATTTTTTTAACATTCTTATTAAATTTAGACATTATTGAAAAATGATAAATACTTATAATCAAAAAATAACTACAAAAAGTACACTATTTTGATAGTTTTATCATCACGCCTTTCAGCATTTTTGGATGAAGGTATAAATTAAAGCTAATTTGGATTGAAATAAATTCGATATTGAGTTATAATTTAAAAAAGCTGGTACGGAGAATAATTAATCAATTTCATTGTAACCGCCCTGCACGATCGGAAGAACAACTTTCGACGAAATGTGGATTTTCGTCCGCTGGCTGGTTAAACGCTCTTAAGACATTATTTTTAAAACAGTATATACAACAGATAAACAGCCCCCTTTTGTTGTATGTACAAGCAATGTGTTTATCACTTCATGAATTATTTTTTGTGAGTTTCTAATTAGTAAGGTTTTCACATACATGGTCGTTTATCAATTGATTAAAATATTCACAAGGTTTTTTATAAAAATAACGCATTCGTTAAAAAAAAGCGAAATTTTTAGATCCCTACTATTTGGTACTTACGCACTTTAGTTATCATTTTGTAATAAACATTAATTTAAATTCCAGATACTCCATGCCTGCATGAATCTCACAACTAATGAAATGTTCAATTACAAAAGATATCCATATTTGAGGGACAAACGAGGACGATACCAAAACCCATTTTCCAGAGGACCTATTTTAAACTTGATAGAATTTTTTGTCTGCCTTCCTGACAAATACGACGAACAGGATGTCCTCAATGAAGACCAACTTTGATGAGCTAAATAACAAGCAAAAGTTCATAGATGCAGAATAAGAAATGAACTTCATTACCAATAATGACCCACACTGTTTGAAATAGCTTTCATTATAACTTCTGCGCTATGCTACTACTACTACATATTACTATGTACACCATCATTCGCTAATAGTTTTATCAAACATCACTGTTGCTACCTGCGCCCTATTACATACTAGGTCTGATTTTGTAAAAGATAACCTATTTACGGATTATACATGGTCATCGAAAAATAATGACAACATTTAAAATAACTGTTGCTCTACAGATGTCTAGTCTGTGGTCGATTTCTTGCCATGTATGTGCAACCAATCCAGCCGTTAGGAAAGCGTGCATGCCAACATTTAAAAGAATTATAGCTCCGAAACCCTTGTGTAATTCTGTCACTGAACGCAGGGAATGTAAGTTTTCGAGGTAGCGTGACCTTGCTATGCGCAGTAGCCAAGGTCATCCGCGGGCTCGCCGACGACTGCCTTTCAGTATCGTTGGTAGAGGAGCCCCCTTTGCCTGGCCTCCAAGAAGTCCTGACCTTTTACCCCTTAGGATTTCTTTTTCCGGGGTACATTAAAAACATTGTGTAGAAAAGATTTGGGATTTGGATCACTTGCAGGAGCAAATTTCTGCCACTATCTTGACGGTTACTCCTGAAATGATTGCACGTACGTGGCAAGACTAGATTAGACTAGACCTCTGCAGAGCGATGAATGGTGCACACGAAACATACTAAGGTACGAAAAAAAATTATCTTTTTTCGCACATTTTAAGATGAAAACCATTGAATTACCTTTAATAGTTTTTTTTTTTATAACAGTTATTTTAAATGTTGTCATTATTTTTCGATGACCTGAATATGAATGCACAAATGGTAATAGTCTCTGTAGCATAATGTTTTATGCATTTGACTTTGAGTTAGGAGGTTGCGGGTTCGATTCCCGGTCTTTTCATTTATTAATATGAATGCTGCTAGGTCTGGGTGTTGAGATGTTGATTGATAAAATCTTAAAAATGGCTTACTTATCGTAAGGAACACTGATAAATAAATCTAGGCACGAAGCAAACTATGGCTACATTGCCTCACGCTACTTCTGAGCACAAATTGTGATATTATACTGTAATATTTACGTTTATACATTTTTAAACGAGTGAATGCATTTTTCTATAATAAATTATTAGTCATCGCTTGTATCAATGCTTGAAAGAATGTAGAATTTATTTGCAATAAAATTGACAAGTAATTAGTGATAGGAGAATTTCAAATGTATAAAATGAAATGTGTAAGGCAAAGTGTTCAATAACTAACAAAATACCTTAGTAAAATATTATGTATAATAATTAAGACACTAAATAATAAATAACAATATCTCAATCAGAGTACATATTATTATGTATTTAGTTTTTTTTTTCAAATAAATTCATAAATAATGATAAAGATCAAAATTAAATTAGCATACCTATTACTATTTGAGTTGTATGCATTGTTATTGCAGTTATATATTGAATACAAGAAAATATATTTCCTGTTAAAAGTTTTAGCTTAGTTAACTTCTCACACTATTATAATTACAGTAAGACCAAGTCGTTAGTAAATACTCGTAGATTTCATTTTAAAAATATTTCCGCTAGAAATTTTTATTGAATAAAATAATTTTAATGTCAAAATAGCACAGAGTGGTGCTAAGCCAATAGAAAATGGTTGATGGTGAATGGTGAATGAAAATTTACTTTTTTTTGGAAATACAGCGAAACCCTCTTAAAGTTTTCATGCTTAATTGGTTTTTTCGGTCCCTTGGAGACTGAATGGCCCAATTTATTCTGCTTGTAAGGTTTATCCATTCACGAAAAAAAAAAATCCATTCCCTTGGAAAACTTCTTGAGAGTTTCACCGTAATATCAACTGCAAAATAACCAGGTTGTACTGGGCTCATAGTACGTATTTCTCCATTTAAAGATCTCAATTTTCATAGATGTTGCTTCTTTTACAATGCACAAAATATAACTACCTATCTTTCCAACAATCTGTATCCTTGAAAAACATTACAATAAACTGTATATTTTATGCTTACAAATGTGAATTTTCATTATCGTCTCGTACCTAAAGCAATTGCCATATTTTTTTAATGTAAAATATCCATTAAATTCTTCATTCAGGTCTTCAATGGGGTTCGGCGAATAAAAACATTTATTATATAGAACAAAATTTAATATGAATATAAAAAATAAACACAAAACAAAAATAAAGTAACACACAGTGGTTATTTGTATTCTCCGTATTAAGAGATAAAATAAAATGCTTTGTGCAGTTTTAATAGAATGTGCATTACGTAAAGCACACATTTAACAAACTGTATGCAAACTGAAATTTCAATTCATTTTATGAATGTAATTTTAAGACAACAGGACCTTCATTTCAAAGAAAGACACATAAATTATATAGGATTTTATACAGTTAGAGTGACATATTAAATATTGTTTTAAAGTTGTTCAAAAATGACATTGATAAACTATTACATTAGACAAAAATTCAATGGTAGTAATACCAAATAATAGTAATAATTATAAATGCTGTGGAATTACAACAAAACCATAAATTTGACTATGTAATAATAAAATTGGGCAAATAACAATAATTCACAAAACGTTATTATTATTAGTGATTTTCTTAGAAGTAATGATTAAATAATAGAGAATGCGCATACATGTCTCCAAAGCATATAAATAATGGCTTTAAAAATCAGTAAACACATAAAAATCGTCTTATGAGCACTTTACCTCATCTCTTTTTTCAGCCCAATTCCCGCATAGAGGCCAAAGACAAAATTTTTCGCTTTGTGCGATCGCTATTTTCATATCTATGATTTCAGTTGGCATCACAGCAAACAACATGGTTCATGTTTTGTTTGCAGTGATGCCAATTGAAATCGTAGATATGAAAATAGCGATCGCGTAAAGCGAAAAATTTTGTCTTTGGTCTCCGTACGGGAATCGGGCTGAAAAAAGAGATGATGTAATACCTTCATTATACAAGGAAAACATATTTAAATAAAAACTTTTTTTTTTTCCAATCTGTCAAACTAAAAATAAATTAAAACATTATGCTAGAAAGTAACACAAAATTTTCCTTAGGAAAATTTGCAGTTTTTTGGAACCTCTTCATTTTTTAAATTTAATAAATGATAAACACGAAAATACTCAATCTCAAAATAATATTTAAGTATGTATACTTAAATTAAAGAAGTCTGAAGTTTTGCAGTGATGCTCCAAATTAAATGTAGACAATAAATATAATAATATTAAAACCGCTGTTGGAGTTTTTTAAATGGAGAATATATATGTATTCTATTCAATTATTGCTTCAATATTATTGTAAAAAATAATGCTACAGTTTTCCTAAAAATAAAATAAAAATAATACATGATTATCATACAAAAATATATTATACATTTATAAGAAATAATACTCTTTTTGGTTCATTAGCATCAGTTGGAAAAAATGATGATGATAATAATAATACGATATGTTTTCTAAACTAGGATGAATCGATGAATGTCATGAGAAGAAAATTATTATTACGTAACGATACCTATACTAACTGGTTGCCGAACTTTGGTTACTATCGCGGACCATACAATGAAGCGGCAAAACCTAAAATACCAAAGTAAGTACTACTTTACCATACAAGATGTAACTATATGATACATGTTTCCATAAATCGTCGCCAGTTGCCACCGTCTCTCTTTTTTTCCATTCCTCTCCAAGGCTGGGCATATACTGTGGCGCAGGCCGCGAGCAGGACAGATTTTGCAACGTATGAATAATATAAAATGACATACGCTGCGGGGCAGACACGTACAGTGCAGACACGTGTCTGCTCTACCCTGCGCCGACTTGTGGCCGTGGCACAGATTCTGCGGGACAAGTGCGCAGACGGGCAATATTAGCACCAGCTCCCATGCGGGCACAAGCTAACTAAGCTGTGTCGCCTGCAACGCAGCACATGCTGGTCACTGATTTCTGCCTTGTCCATCCTGCATCGACATTTCTGCGCGGCCTGCGTCTCAGCATATGCCCAACCTAAAGGCTGGTCTCTTGCGCATAAAATGTTTTGTTTTTTAGAATTACAAATAATGTTTAACATCAGCCACGGCAAGCAAAAACATTGTGGCCACGCCCAAATAAAAAAATAAATAAAAAATTGTGAGCAGTAGACCCGCCTTTAAGGATACTTACTTTATCCTGCCGAGATATTCTTTACTCCGTTGTTACAACTTTGACAGTGAAAGGAACTAGATGAAGATTTTAGGAACAATTTGCATTTAAAATTTAATTATGTTGGTTCAATAGTTCTACTTTAACAGTAAAGTAAATTGATACAAAATAAATAATAATGGATGCATATAAAAGTTGTGAAACAAAGAAGCGTGATATGAATTTGATGAAATATCACTTCAACTATGTATTAATTCCAAATTGAAGAAAAATCACTTTACGGACAAAATATTAATTGTGAAATGCACATTGTGTAAAGCAGATAATATTGCATTAGATATAAAGATATGTCCATATTTGAGCAAAATTCTTTCACACCATAAAACAAAGTTACAGATGCATATTGTTTAACACAGGTGGACGGAGATATTGCTAGAAAACCATAAACCACATAAATATTTACAAGTAGTTCAGAAATCAAATAATTCCACTGTGTTAATGATACAAATTAGTTTATAATAAAGATTACTTTACAGGGTGTCCGGGGGTAAAGTGCATTAACTTCGAGTGGAAAGATAAAATTAGATCAGCGTGTGCAGCCAGCTTTGTTATTTTCCGCTGTTACGATACGGGCCAATCACAACCATGCAGCGTTGCTACAATCGTGCCCGGCAGGCTCTCAGCAAGTAAGATCATACCTCACACTAAGGATTTTTAGTAGGTACGTCTTTTGGTATGGAAAAAAAATGTTGTAAAAGAGGTTAATCTTTTTTCTCCTACCGTCATGTAAAATAACCTCCCGAAGTTAATGCACTTTACCCCTGGACACCCTGAATGAGAACCATTCAATGGCCTACATCTATAACATCTCAAAAATGTTTTAAATTTTTTAACAATTAATCAGTGAATAAACAAACTTATTTTTCCCAGAGATTTTTCGAGATTTCATAAAAAGAAATTGTGTATTCATGGTGTACTTCTGATTCTCTTATATTTTAAGATAAATACAAAATTAAAAAAGTTTCAACTTATTTCCAGAATTTTTTTATGTACATTATATTATGCTTATGCACTGCCGTACTAGAAAATACATATTTTTATTGTTCCTCTATTGAATCAGGAGTAGAGGATAATTCAAAACAAAAATTGCATCACTAACTCAAAATTTTCATTTTTTTACTTGTCTAAGTATAGAAGTGGGCCATTGCATTGGTCTTTAAATAGATAATTGAATTTAGAAAAATTGTGCGATGTTTACATCACAACAAAAAAATAAAGTTTTATAATGAAATTTAGAGAAAAACCTTAAAATCACATTTATATCATAATACGAAACATTTAAGTAAAATTTACCTTTTTTGTTTGTCTTTTTAAGATTGATAGTACAGACATCAAATGCCGTATTTTTGGTTTAAGTTCAACTAAATAAAAAAATGTCCCGTAAGTTTTGTATCTCATTCAAATACATTAAGTATAAAAATGCTGTACGTATATAATATCGGAACAATTTGAAGTATGTATCAGCAAACTTCCATTGTTCCCGTATTATTATAAACAATGGAATTCAAAATGAAATCAGTCTTTTAAATGGTTTGCTACGCAACATTATACCTAGCAAACATCTTTAGTACATGCAATGCTATTATTTAAAAATTGTATTATTGGTGCGAGTTAAAACTTACAGGACATTCAGAACATATTCATTGTATTAATTATTTATATCATGATGAAGACACAAGAAATTACATAATTGTAAATGGTCACATTTTTCACATTCATCGTTCTTGTATTTTCATCAATAATGTACATCTAACATTTTAAAAAGTGTCTTAATAGTCGCAGTCCACAAACTTTGGTACAAAATGCAGGAGCGCTGTCTTGCATAATATAGATATTATTCTAAAAGACAGGATGGCCAATATCAATACGCAGCAGCAGTTAGCAATGGCAAGTTGTAAAATGACAGGTCTTAATGCTTCCACTATCTTTTACTAAGAGGCTTTTATCCCTTTGCAACAGGCAAAAAAATGTGATGGGCCACACTAGTAAAACTCTTAGTTATGATCCCCTAGGGTTGGGTAACTTACTGGTTGAGACACACGCGCGTGATCCTAAATGAGCAGCTACCGCACGTTCGATCGACACCGGTTCCGACCCCAAAAGCAGATTTATTTTCTGTATGGATATTTTCAAAGACCAACTAACGCTCGTTGTAAAGGGATATAAGGCTTTAATTTGTCACATACAGATTACATAGATGCATTCAAATGACCGAATGCCTGATACTCCCACATCATATCTTAATGAATAAAAAAAAACACAACACTTTTTGATTTAAATCTAAAACAAGCACACTCTTGGAAAGATATTTATAATCTATCAGTACAAATACTATTTATAAATACAAAATGACATTCACTCCATTTAACGTAACACTTAAATATCATAGGGTTGGGACAGAGTGGGTATTTTGACAACCGTATCCCTTTGCGCACCTCTATCCGATTCCAACAAGGAACCACAACTTGACTTCTTTAATCTCATATTGGATTCGCAATTATCGGAGCTAGATGTGACATCAGAACTGGACATTCTAAGGCGACCAGAGGTGTGACTTCTGACTGATCCAGCCGTGCTGAGCTTTCGGGGCATAGTGGTGCTCATAGCCAGGGATCCATTGGAAGAGGAGTGGTTCCCGATGAGCGGGATCCTCTCACGAGGGTCCCCTATGGAGGGCGGGGCTCGTTGGCTAGACGCCGCTCCACTGGAGTCTGAGGTCATGTCGCAGTACAGACCTCCGTTGGGACGCAGCCAACCTGCTAACCTGAAATTTACTCAACTCATATAAGTATAGAAAATCACCAAATTCAAAGCTTGCAGAAACCACGGAATCTTTTTATTTGATATGCATTATTACCATCATCGGCGCTATAGTCTTCAAGAGTCCTCTCCTCTAGGAAACGCTTCCTCTTATGCCAGGAAATAATGTTCACCGCCGCACCATCCAATTATTGCATTACAATTTGGGAGGTGGATAACCAACATCTCTGCCATAGGTCACCCCATGTGGTTCGCTACCTTTGGTGACTTGGCAGGGATGCTCAGGTTCATGGGTGAGGTTTGTCTAGGTCTTGGCGGCGAATGCATCTGCCGAGAGAGTGGTTGAGAGACCTTTTGACCTCTAGCAGGACTCTCGACCCATTACCTTGCACCGCACAGGAATAATACCTTAATACAACCCTCCACACAGAAGTGTGGAATTAAAGTTTAAAAAAAAAAAAATTCAGCCATGCTTGAACTCCCTGAAGGCCTCCCAACACTCCTTGAAATCCCACATTTATTATAGAGAAGCCTACTTGGTGGCCCATTATCTTCCATCCTGCTATATCCATGTTCTATAAATGTTATTATTTAACCAATATGCCAATATGTACCTTTGGGTTATGATGGTGAAGTTGGGTCTTTTAGCTGATGTCTGGTGCCAACATTCCCTCATGAGGGCGTAAACAGTCCTGGGGCAATCGGTTGGGCATTGCAAGAGTTGTCTCCCTCTTACCATTGATATGACTTCTTGATTGCTGTACCTGAAGAAAGCAAAACAGAACCATGAATAATAATGCCTGGAAACACCTTATTCAATGACCAAACCCGACTCAACTAGAAAAAGAATGATAAGGAATAAATTATTGTCCGCACTTACCCATAATAAGGTTGCAGGCCGTAGCTATAGATTTCCCATAAAACCACCCCATATGACCAAACATCGCTTTCAGTAGTAAACTTTCCATACAAAATAGATTCGGGCGGCATCCAGCGGACAGGAAGCAATGATTTAGATTGAACCTTAAAACAACAAATAAGCCTTCATGAATTTTTTCAAACAGTGGACAAATAAAAAAAAATCAACCTGTAAAAAACAAAGTTTTATTACTATAATACATCTATTTTCAATTTTCGACCTGGTAGCCAATCACATTGAGATGTACATGCGAATATACAGGGTGTCTGGGGGTAAAGTGCACATAATAGTACAACTAAAAAAAATAAATAACTTTTTCAAAATTCCATCTTTTAGAGGTAAGAGAACATACCCGTGACTACGTGACCTCTTCGGGGGGGGGGGGCCTTCAAAATGTCACGCTTGGTACAAATGAGCGGCAGTTTGCTTAGGATTTTGGTCACCGGGGGGGGGGGGGGGGGGGGTAAAAATTGCAAAAAATTGGTCACGTAGTATGGGTACGTTCCCTAAGGTAAAAAGGTAATATTTGTACTGAGTGTGCGGCCAGTATCATAATTTTCCATTGTTGCCAAATCTACCATCAGTCAGTGTTTTGAATGCAATGTAAACGTACCTACTTGCCATGCGTCATGAGTCATGTCAAAAATATTACTTCATTCGCAAAGCAGATCTGATAATTTAATGTACCTAGCAGTGGCGGTCCGTTAGTTTTCAATAAGCTAGAGTGCTAATATTGAAAATACAACATTATTGAAGTTGTAGCTGAAAATGATTTTTTTTTCAAATTTTTTATTTTTTGTATGAAGAACTTTCAGTTTGTGGATCTCCAAACTGAAAGATTTATTAGATATAATGCATTGTCACGACAACGAGTCTATCTGCTGGGTTTCAGTTCGATCAGTCTATCTGCTGGGTTTCAGCTCGATCAGAAACCGGGAAGTTCCGCTTCCAAGATTTGCATTCATTCACGAAAACAAAATCTGCATTCAAATAGATATATTTAGAAAGCAATAATGAAAGTGTGAAAAGGTTTTACGCAGAATTGAAACTGCAGTTTATGAACAAAATAATATGGGTTTAGATACAAGTTTCTTCACTTACCCTATAATAATCAGAGCTATAGATGTCTCTAGAAAGTCCAAAGTCGGATATTTTCACTATAAGATTATCAGCAACGAGACAGTTTCGAGCAGCTAAATCTCTGTGAACATAATGGTGAGCTGCGAGGTACTCCATCCCAGAGGCGATGTGTTTAGCTATCATCAGGAACTGTGTGGGCGACAGGCCTGACCCCTCGGGAGGGGCTTTCTCCATCAGAAACTCGTGCAAATCTCCTTTGGCCATGAATTCGAAGAGCATGCACAACGGTTCCTCCCTTAGAACAACCCCCAGAATGCAAACAATATTATCATGTCTCAGCTCAGAAATGAGCTCAATCTCTCTTTTGAAATCTTGCTGCGTCTTATGAGAAGCATTTTCTTTTAATGCTTTAACTGCCACAAATATAGTTCCGTTTTCTTTGGACAATTCCCCTTTATACACTTTACCAAAAGCTCCCTCTCCCAATTCTTCCACAAATTTAATTTGCGATAAGGTAAACTGGGGCACTCTCAATATTCCGTTTGAGCGAGAACTTGGGTTTTGACCAGCCAGTAGTTCATTCAATTCTATAGGAGAATTTAATCTGGAATTACCGTAAATATTTTTGTCTGCATTTGGTAAATTAATATTCCTGATGGCTGCTGTATTGTGTTTGGAATTTCTCTGTCTGCAACACATAATAGTGATGCACAATGCAAACAAAACACCTACTCCAACCATGCTACAAATTATGTACATCCAGATTTTCTGTGAACATTTTGGAATATCACACAGCTGCTCATAAATGTTATCTTTCTCTGCAACGAAGCACCAGGGCTGCGATTCCTTTCCTCCAGGATTGCGACAGTAGTTGTGACCTCCAGATAGTTCTGGACCCATTTTATGAACAAACTGTTCTGACCATTTGAGGCACTCTCGACCTGATTTAGAGATGCTAACATTTCCACGGTAATGTATTCCTGTTTCCCAATAACACGTGTCTGCACTGACGGTCTTCTCAATTTCTATCTCAAGACAGTCTGGAGAATCTGGAAGATCATTACAGTCTTCCAAAGTTAATTTCTGACCGATCAATGGATGTCTTTTAGCAATAGCATATTCTTTTTGGCACAATTCATTTTCTATGATAATACAATCTTCCCGACAAACTCTGCGCAGTGGAATGGCACCTCGAGAAACGCTGAATCCTCGGGACGACTCTTGAGTGTGACGTTCCATTTCAACAAGCACCTCTTCAGGAACTACTTTCTTTGTTCTTGTGTCAATGTGAATCTCTACCTCCGGGGATGCGCGTCTTTTAATGCGAGATCCGTGGTCCGGGGTTTTACCGGGGAGATCTTTGAATGCAAAGTCTTGCCGGAGAGTTGGTTTACTGGGATCAAGATGTGAGGGAAGACCACCGGGCGGCATATTTTGAAAGCGAATTTTCAGCACAGAGTCGTCTTCTGAATCGTCGGTGGTAGAAATTTTCTTTTGAATTTTATTTTGATACCCGTTCAGTTCATGGAAATGTTCAAGAAAAAGCGTATTGGTTTCGTTGGGGGAGCGGCAGATGGGGAATGTGGAGTAGCACAGACTGGGCAGGGCGTAGCGTCTGCAGCTGGAACTTATTTCGTTGGAATACGACACAACCTTAAAAGCCATGGTCAGTTTCTCTTCCAGGGCCGCCTGCGTAACGGGGTACGGAATGTAAACATATTCCTTGTCCAGGAACTGTGCACAGGTCGACCCGGTGTACAGTTGGCACAAGCCTTGAGAAGGATATAAGATGCTGTTTTGGTTTTTAGAGAATGTGTCCATATTTGATACTTTTGATACGGGATCATCAGTTTCATCGTCACCGTAGAATTGTTTGGTTGTGAAGTTTTGCTGTGTAAAACCAAACCCGGAGAGCACTTCTGTGACACCTGATGGGAAAGTTGTTTCTGTTCCGCTATCACTAGTAAATAATGGTTTGTACGGCGGCAGTACTTTGTCGTCATCTTTTAGTTTATCTACTACATTCAGGTAGCCGTTAGATTCTATTTTGTTCTCACCGATGCTAAAGACGCATGTATAAAGCGATTTGTCAAGAATTTCTAAAGTTTTGAATTTAAGAGTAGAAGACACAGTTCCATTTTCCACCACTTTTTTCTTTGAAATACGTTTAGAGGTCTCGATTGGTGCTCTATTTTTCAACCAATGTATTTTTAGCCTTTGAAGTATACTCTCAGTAGTGTTTTGGAAGTCCTCATACCGCAGCGAAGAGTTGATAGCATTGATGTAATAGTTTGATAGGCTTACCTCACATTTTAATGTCAGTGATTTCCTTACTCCCTTTGTATAATTAGACAGCTTATTGATGAACTTGAGTAAATGCACTGTTTCATTACCCGAGCTTCGTATAGGCGGATCTCCATCATCATCTTCATAATTGTAATCGGACTCCGATTCTGAAGTATCGCAGTAAATTATGTGGATAAATCCTATTAGAAATAATAAATAGTACTTTTTCCTTGTATTCATAATATCTGTCGAAAATATAAATGACCAATGTGACTAGCTCAGCTTAGCTTCATGATAAAATCATAATAGATTAGAGTGGTAACGAAGCGGTGTGGGTAGAGATTTAAGTAATAAGGTTACATTATGTAAATTGGGCATTCATGAATGAACGGCCCACAAAAACACTTATATTATTTACGATATACTCAGAGCCCGAAGCACGACAATTCCTTCGCTTTTTATTTTCTGTCAATATAATAACAACTGGTGTAGCCAGAAAATGGACAAAAGTAGTTTAAGCAGTGTTGCCAACTCGGTTTAAAATAAAACCGGACGTCACTCGAAACTGAGCTAAAATCTTGCGGAGAAAATAAAACAAAGATTTCGATACAAAATAACAGGTTCCTAAAAAAAATAATCTTCTTCGATAAGGCAAGGCGCCTGTCATCTTTGACGTCTAATCGAATACGATTTTTAGTTTTAATCATAAATATACTAATCCCGTTTTAATTGACATTGACCTCAGAACCGATAACCCGGACTCACACAAAAACGTAGTTGCAAAAGGTATTAGAATAGACACAGATCGTTTGATAAAGAAAGGGTAAGCTTGTCCCGAAGAATAACAAAACTCGCCAAGACTCTTCATATGAAATTCAGCTCGCAATATAATCCTTGGATCGCATGTCAATGTGATCATCTTTAAGCGGGGTCCAGAGCTCGTCATTTGTCACAACAAGTCAATGAATTTATCAAGTTTGTCAATAAATATTCTCAACTTTTGTTGTTTCGAGTTTAGTTGTGCTTTCCATGTTCGACGGAAAACATTTCCCAAACACTCCATCCCGGGTGAAGCGGGAAGGCAGGCGGGGGGGGGATTCATTTTTTGACAGATGCCGCGCAATGCGGTCGTGTGGGGAGAATTAACGGAACGGCCGACTTTTGTGGTTATGTGCAATGAGCAGGCATATTCACGAGTTTAAAATATTATTATACTACGTATAATATTATAATAAATATATTTGATAATAAAATTATAATATAATATCAAATATTTATAATTATTCTGTTTTTGACGTAAATATTTACGCACTCTAAATTCGTAACTTTAGGTCGTGCCGTAATCGATATTAGTCAGAAATCTTTCCTGATTATTCAAGTTGGCATGGTGAACACAATTTGACAAGTAGTACCTACATAACATAATAATAAAGTACATAATAACAATGTATGGCTGTTTATGAAATTTGCGTTTTTGTGTAAAATCATTTCAAGGGCACTGTACATTAGACGTGGGCAGAATGATTCCCAGGAGTGAATCGATTCAGTCTGATTCCCATGGCCTTTTGAATTGATTCCTTTTATTCATTCCTTTAATTCAATTAAATTCAAAAAAAAAAAAAAAAAAAAAACAAAAAAAAACAAAAAAAACAAAAAAAATTGAAAATTGAAAATTAAATGAATGGGGAGGCTAACACCGCACACGAGACCGGGAGGCCACGGAGTACCGCAAAAGAGGAGACTGATAGGCTACCAAGCATCGCACAAAGAGGAGACCGATTATTCTATCTCATTATCTCGCAGGCTAAAACCTATAGATTAATGTGTTTGACTCTTTTTAGTGTCGCTTTTTCGTTTCATCGGTTTTCAAATCACAATGAGTGGGGAGGCTACGAAGCACCGCACAAAGAGGAGACCAATAGGCTACGGAACACCGCACAAAGAGGAGACCGATTATTCTATCTCATTATCTCGCACGCTAAAACCGACTCTTTTTAGTGTCGCTTTTTCGTTTCATCGGTTTTCAAAATCACAATGAGTGGGAAGGCTACGAAGCACCGCACAAAGAGGAGACCAATAGGCTACGAAACACCACACAAAGAGGAGACCGAATATTCTATCTCATTATCTCGCATGCTAAATCCTATATTGTTTGTCTTTTTTTAGTGTCGTAATTTTTCGTATGTAAAATGTATTTATTGTTAGCAATTATATCTTAAAATTATACAAATTTTCGTTTCACCCTTAAAATTTTATTGATTTTATTTTATTTATTAAACTTATAATTTCGTTCCATTTTACGTGATCTAATATAAACATCATTTTAACATTAAGATGAGTATTTTATGACAGCTAACCACAGCTAATTGGCCTTATAATATCTGCAAATTTACATATTATATCGACCCAAGATCTACGTTTAAAAGTAGGTAGGTACAATGTCTTTCGTACGTACCAAAAAACCGATAAGCATCGCTTCTCACTTTTCTAGCTGATGTTCAGATTCAAAGTCGAAAGTTTTCGACTAACTATGTAATGAAATTGACGGCTTGGCGCGCGGGGGAATAAATGAACCGCGCGGACGGATTAAGGGCTGGCATTGACGAATGAATTAGTAACTTTTGATTAATGTTTTGTGTCTTACCTAGCAGTGACTTGATTTACTCGCGAGCTGCGGACCTAGGACTGGGATGCGTTTGGGACATATCGTGACATTGACGTGACGATGACGCCTGACGTCATTTTTAGGTCTAAGAATTACAAAAGACCATGACGTCACAAGTGAAAAAGACTTGTTTTAATTCCTCTGTCTGTCGGAATCGGACAATCTCGATTTCGACAGACTAGGTACCTGGGACGCGGACATTGAACACGGACCTGGGACGCGGACATTGAACACGGACCTGGGACGGCGGGGACCTTAGGACAATGTCAGGACTATTGTTTAGGATAAATGATTAATTCCCTGCGTGAAAGAGATGCTCGGGCAACCCGGATGAATCGCGGCCGCGTTTTGGCCATTTTGGGACATGGACTTATGATGTTCGGGTGTTTTTAGAATAGCGGCGCGGCGGTAGCGGAATACAATCGTAATAGGCGAGTCGTTCACAATACCGTCCGTCGAAAACTTCGCGGCGCGCGGCCCGTTTAATAATATTTAAATACCTATGAAACAATATAATATTTAAATCGTTTACAGAACACATTATTCATTGAAATAATTTAACAGTAAAATTAATGGAAATTAAAAAATGTATGGTGTCGTTAAAAATCGTAGGATGCAAGGCCAAAGATAAGGAATGAAGAATCAATTCCTTTTGAAATTGAGAATTAGATTGAGTGTGTCACAAGATTGAATTTATTCATTTAATTCGGTCATTCAATTTTGCCCACGTCTACTGTACATTACTGTACAAAGACATGTTACGCATCCACGTTCTCGCGCGGCGCGGAGAATATTTCAGGCGTTTCTCGATACCGAATAATTATGTTAATATTTGTTACTATATTATAATTATATTATCAAATATATTTATTATAATATTATACGTAAGTATAATAATATTTTAAACTCGTGATTATTTAAGCTCGCTCATTATACATTACACATAACCTCAAAAAGTCGTTCGGTTTGTTCTTCCATAAATACGACCACACCGCGCGGCTCCTGTCAATTAAATGAATTATACCCCCCCCCCCCCCCCCCCGCCGGCTCCCGCCTGCTTCCCGTTTCACCCGGGATGAAGTGTTTTGGAAATGTTTTCCGTCGAACACGGGAAGCACAACTAAACTCGAAACATTGACAAGCTTGATAAAATCATTGACTTGTTGTATCTCCATGCAGTGGCGTAGCGTGCCTTGGAGGGGCCCTGTATCAAAATTAGTTGGGGGCCCCAAATGAAAGGTAAAGATTTCTCACAAAAGAAACAAAATTGCTCTATTATCCCAGCATTATGAGAAAAATTGCTTTGAGAGTACCTAATAATCGGCTACTAATGAAGAATATCAAAACAAAATTCTTATAATTGCTTGGTACAATACGTGATCAGGTATTTTCATAATGTATTGAAGGTTGCCATTGTTCTTTCAAAAAACAAAATTCACCCTTCGCTACTAGTAGATAAATAGATAGTACTTACCATTGCAATCTAAATAACTCACAGAAGCTGATTGCTGAAAAAATTTAGAAATTTTGGGCATTTTTATAACCTCCTCCCTTTTCTGTCTACTTTTTCTTTTTATAGCTCCTTTCACTCATTCTTTTCACAAATCAAACTAATTAGCCAATAAATAATCAGAAGAACAAGATTGTATTGTATTACAATGTAATAAATAACGTTTGAACCGGAATGAAATAAAACGCTTAAATATTGCTCTCCGTTGTTTGTCATTGTACATCGGTTATTGTGGGATATTGCCAACTTTTGGGCGCACGCTTAACCCGGGAAAAAAAGAGATTTCCTTTTTTGACTTTTGTCATTTCTGAAGTGAAAACTCTACAGGCACGATTGATATACGTTTTTTCCGGGAAGCACGAGATTAAGTGACATTGTGGATAATATTTTACTAATTTTTGCTTACACACGTTAGGGCCTCTGTAGCCCAGGGGCCCCGTATCATTGATACGGCTGATACGGCGGTAGCTACGCCCCTGTCTCCATGTCTCCGTCGCTGATAATATTATGGATCACACTTTAAAAACCCTGCTCTAGTTGGAAGCCCAAGGACCTTGATCCATAACTATCTGAAATTATGCGCATGGCGTTGGTGGTAATCTATATGCGCTTGGGTTTTATTTGTTGGTCTCTTATCAAGGATTGGTTTATTTATGATTTATCAATAATAATTATTTTGTGTCTTGTGTGCAGTGTTTCCATGTGCATGGTTTTTACTATGTTGTCATGGTTTTTGGGTCATTTCAACATTCATGGTTTTTTCAAAAAACCATGTCGAAATTGAAATTGTTTTTTACCGGCCAAAAAAGTGTGTACTTTTGAAATGCGTTTTTTTAGCTCGGGAATTTCTGAAGTGAGGAATGTAATCGGGTTCACAATGTCTCTTTATCTAATTTAACTCTGTCGACAAGAAATATGAATGCATTAATATAAAGAAATTAATACACATATCATGTAGGTAACCTTAATTAAGTATCTATACTGTCCACTATAAAATGTGGAAATAAAATATTATTAGAGTTGTGGGGGAAAATTTTCTTCCTTATCCCAACGGCCTGAAAAAAAATATTTTTTAACCACTTAAGGACTACACCCTAGTATAACGGGCATCTATTATTGTAGGAAAATTCCCATACCCGAGATAACTCGGGCAAACTTAGTGCTAAAGTAGTAAAAATGTGTTTTTTTTTTGTAATTTACGTTCTTACAAGTAGATACTTCAAATTAAATATTTGTTCGGTGTTGTTTTTTCAAAAACATTATTTTTGCCAATTATTCAAAGGAAAATAATAAGATGTTTATTTATAAAAAAGCATTATAGATTGTTTACTTAGGTACTGTTATTTTCTTATATTCTCACGAAAAACATATTTTTTTATCCTTCAAAAAATGTTTTTTTGAAACCTGAAACATGGTTTTTAATTTTTGGGACATGGCAACACTGCTTGTGTGCGCCTGTGTGTCAAACTCAAAACGTCAATAATACAAATCAGCTTATGGGTTTATTTATACTATAACAACGCGTTTCGTATGGTCTGTTTGTAGTGTGAAATAGTGAAATAGTTTGCGTGATAGAGCATTGGTATTGTCCACTGTCCAGTCGATTTTCCAACCTACAGCCATTGACAGCTATGCTAGTGGTACATTAAAAGGCAAAGTTTTCTCGGTCAAGGGCTTCCTCGGCCTTTGTTGCCGTAATCCACAGCAGGGCTATGGCTGGTTCTATCAACTCTGATATTTACCCCGAACACGGTGAAAATGAAGAAGTATACAATGAAGACTGTGAAATCAGGGAGTTGGTGGATAATACACCATGTCCAAAGAATACGAGCGAACCCGTGGACAACTATAAACTAGTTTATTTTCTTTTTTATTTGTATGGAATTACTTCTTTAATGCCTTGGAATTTTTTTGTGACTGCAAATGATGTAAGTTATTTATTATTATTTTTAATTTTCTGCCCAAATAATAATCTGTAATATATAACGCAATTTAATATGTCCACATTGTGTGCCCATTCACTTTTCTCAATACCCGACCTCCGTAGTCCAGTGGCTAAGACTCTTGACTCACATTCCGGAGGTCGCGGGTTCGAACCCGGCATGCGCAAATAAATTTTATTTGATTAATTTGTGTTATTTCACAATTAATTCATTTAAAATAATATATAGTATATTTGCGGCATGTCCCAGAGTGGAAGATACTATTAGTATCGCCCTGGTGTAAGACCACCATTCAGAATTGAAACGTTGCTTGAAAATGGCTTTAGCCGTGTTTAGTGACCAGATCTGAATAGCCAGGTACTTCCCAACCTTCCTCTTCCCCACCTCCTTCCCCTCCCCACTACCTTCAGCCTCACAACATACCCCAATTGGGGATGCCTTAGTCTCACTGGCTCCAGACGGGAGCTATTGAGATTCTTGTGCGGTATTCACTGTAAAAAAAAAAAAAAATACCCTATCTAGAAGATTACCTTAGTGAAGAGTTACCCAAATATCAAATTTTAGAATCGGTGACCACTGTTAATACGAAGATTTATTTGAAATGACACTTTGATTCAACTCAATTACTATAAAAGCCAACTATTTATATCCGGCGGTCGTCCCGTACAAAAGCAAATTTTCATTTCACTTGTAATTTTTTTTTCATTTGTAAATTTTAATTCCAGTATTTTCCATTTTATCTACATTAGATGTAAATAGTGGGCTTTATAGTAATTAAGTTACTTACTGCATTTTGGGAGGCGAGTATGGGTACCGCCGCCCCGAGAACCATTTATTGGATAACCAACACCTCACCCATAGGTCACCCCAAGTGATTCCTCGACCCATTGGCTTGCACCGCAGTTGAAGGGATGGATTCATACGTCCGTCACTCCTGGACTCACTGACTCCCAGATTCCTACTCACCCCTCATAACTTACTCTTCTTCCTTTCCTTAAAAAACCCTCCATACCACTTCCCCAAGATGACACAGGCTCTGAGGGAAATTGTTTTCCTTAGGGCTTCCAGTGTGGAGCTAAAGTAAAAAAAAAATGAATCAAAGTGTTATTTCAAAAAAATAATTATTTTACGTGCGACCAGAGATCCTTAAAGTTTACTTAAATATCTTGAGAATATCAATTTTTCAACAAAAAGAATTACAATGCAAAATAATGTTTTTTCTAGAGTGTTTTTTTCCAATTTATGTACATATTTGCAAATTTTTTAAAAAAATGTTATAATGTCTACTTTTATAATATTGCTCAAGTTGTAACAATGCCAAGTAATCACTTCCTGGGCAATAGTTACAGTGTAATAATATAATAATTTTGTGTCTTTACAGTATTGGATGTACAAATTTCGAGATGTGACTCCCAGTAATGAAACCTTACGCTTGGGAAAGACGCAATTTCAAGCTGAATTCACTTCCTACTTGAATGTGGCTGCTTCTGTTCCCAGCACTGTCTGCCTGATTTTAAATTCTCTTTACAGCCATCTGTAAGCATTTTTATTTTATTTATTGCAACGGATTCAACATCCATTCACAAACATTCATGTTAAATAAGTCTAGTGGTAGAGAATTCTTCAGAAAAGCAACACTAAAATGGTTGAAAATTTTGCTTGATTGTTCAGTATTTAAAAAAGCTAAAATATGTCAAAAGGGGTAAGGAAGCTAAACCACTTTTTTAGAAGCTCTAAAATATGTCAAACGGGGTAAGGAAGCTAAACCACTTTTTTAGAAGCTCTAAAATATGTCAAAAGGGGTAAGGAAGCTAAACCACTTTTTTAGAAGCTCTAAAATATGTCAAAAGTGGTAAGGAAGCTAAACCACTTTTTTAGAAGCTTTAAAATATGTCAAAAGGGGTAAGGAAGCTAAACCACTTTTTTAGAAGCTTTAAAATATGTCAAAAGGGGTAAGGAAGCTAA
This sequence comes from Limnephilus marmoratus, assembly GCA_917880885.1. Classification (NCBI taxonomy): domain Eukaryota; kingdom Metazoa; phylum Arthropoda; class Insecta; order Trichoptera; family Limnephilidae; genus Limnephilus; species Limnephilus marmoratus. Next base: position 54,301,307 of record OU862906.1, on the reverse strand, counting down.
ACCACTTTTTTAGAAGCTTTAAAATATGTCAAAAGGGGTAAGGAAGCTAAACCACTTTTTTAGAAGCTCTAAAGGAGCAAAGTTGGCTAAACTGATGCCAATTGCCATTATTTCTTTTTATTATTAGCAAGCCACAAATGTGATTGCTTTCTTCTATCATTTCTATTGAAATCTGTGAATATCGGTAGATTTTAACTGAAATCAGTATAAATGGCAGCACTGGCCACAATGATGATCTCATCATTTATTATTACATTTATTACTCATCTTAAAATGAAATATATGGGTAACAATGAGATTTTAATATCAACTAGTTGGTACCCGGCATGCGTTGCAATGCCATTCAAATTTCTTCCCACTTTCCCCCTCCCCTGTCACACCTCCCGCGATCCCCACCTCCTTTGTTACCATCCCCCACCTTCCTTCCGTCCTTGCCGCTAAAATATATGAAATACACACATTTTCATTTAACGATTGGAGCGTCTAAGTTCAAAATATGAACCACTTTTATTTTTCTGCGATTGACAGCAGTCAAAAATTGGACCACATTTTTTTTACGATTTTACGGTTTTAAAGTTTACGATTTTATAATATTTTTTTAATAAATCCTACGAATATGTGATAATTGACAAAAGATAGGTGATTCAATGGCCAGATTCAAAAGATAGGTGATTCAATGTATGTCTCCAGATTAAAATTCGGAGGTATAATTTTTTAATGTTGGCGGAAAATAATTCAAAATGATCTCCAAAAAATCAAGAGCATCGGAGGAAAAGTTGTAAATCACGCTGTCGCTCGAGTGGTTATACAAATTTCATAATGCCAGAGCTTACCATTATTATATAGAATCTTGTTGGAGAGGCTTGTGTAGAGGCTTGTGCACAACAAATCACCAAAATTTCATGGCAGCTCATAAAATACGAACAAACAAACAAATATTGATTTTTATGTATAAGAAGATTGTGTTGAAATAATGTGACAAATGTATTTCAAAATGTGAAATTGCATAACCGGCAAAGTTTATATTGTTTTTGTTTTGTCTATTAGAGCAATAGCGGTTCATTCCCATGATAGTGTTACAATAGTCTTTTGACAGTCCTTATCAATATTTATCAATCACACATTCATTATAACTCCCATGAAATATGAACCCATTTTTCTATGCGCAGCGGGACTAGATCATTACGCCACATTATTATTGATTTATGCATTTTGACAAGATAACAGCCAAACAAAGATAAAACCAATAAATTAAACCAACCACAGACTTCCATAATGTGAAACGGAGTCCATTATTTATACTAGTTATAAATCAAACAAAGCAACTAGCGCAATAATAGAAAGTAAATAAATAATAGGATATGTTTTTAAAATTTAGTCACCCAGAAATCTGAGTGACCTACACAAAGTCTAGAGTATAATGCAACTTAATAAATAAACTTGTTGCCACCACTAAATAAATTTATTTCCGTGGCAAAATAGCACATAGTGATGGTCCCAATTCTATGTGAAACATGAGCATGAGTAATGCCACAACAGTTAACAAAATGACACATATATGAGTCATTACCAAAACTTGGTCATCTTTGAAATTAAAATACATAAACAGATGGAAGTATCTCTAAGCATGCCACTGCATTTTTTTAAAATTTATGGGATTCGATTTGGCAATCATTTTTTTGGGTGAAATGCAGATCCTGCCACAGTTTGGAAATTTAATAAAAAAGCACTTTCTAGATGAGAAAAGTGTGATAAATAAAATTTCACTTCGTGAACCATTTTGTCACTCTTATGTTGGTATCCCAGACCTACAAACAAGAGCCAGATACGATTGTAGCTGACTTCGTGGGATAAATAATAAGGCGCATAATTATGAAAAACAGAATTAATAATATAATGTAAACGAACCTCTAATCAGGTACTGGAATGGAGACAAACCATTCAAATCCTGGGATGTTTTTTAAAATAAAGATAATATACACAAGCCCGCTACACAAACCCTGCGTAGCCAAACAAACTATTCAAAAACGTAGGCTGTTTTTTAAAGTAAAGATAACATACACAAGCCCGCTACACAAACCCTGCGTAGCCAAACAAACCATTCAAAAACGTAGGCTGTTTTTTAAAGTAAAGATAACATACACAAGCCCACTAGACAAATTTCATAATTACGCGCCTCATCAGTTATCCCGTCTTTATTTAGCTCGTCTTTGTATCAGGGATAACAACAGTGACGAAATGCCCGCCGGCACCCGCCGGGCTGTCATAGTGTCGGTTCGCGAAGTGAAATTTTATTTAACGCAATTGAAAATTAATTACTTATTCAAATTTTTTTTCTATTGCTTTCCGCACTTTTTTTCATCTTCCAGATTAAAGTTCTCAACTTAAAACGCGGTGAAAACATGGTTTTTTGCAAAAAAAAAACTGTGGCAGGATCTGCATTCCTCCCATTTTTTAAAGGAACGAACATGACAGAAAAACAAATGCCACAAATAAACCCTTTTCATATTAAACATTAATGTATTCATTCTAGGCATTGTTGAAATAATAAATTGATGAAATAAATCTAATTGCTGAAGGCCTTGACAATTTATCTAGTAAACAACAAAATCAAACAATCACAAAACTACTAACCTACAATAAACATAAGTTTTTAAGGTCAATCTCATTACAGACCCATCTCAATTCGCCTTCTATTATATGTACATATTATACTATTGCAGATCTGTGAAAAATCACAGGATGTTATAATTATGGAATTTGTGAAGCTGAGAATATTAATAAAAAATATTTGGCATGGATTCGTTTTTGTATAAATCTACAGTTTTATTCCAATATTGATGAAATTTTGCACACTTAACCTTCAAAACAAGAGGAAGGTCCAAGGATATTGAAATACAAGAGATATGCTATGATGACTGCCCGACCGTCAGCAGACTACTACCTAATGGGCATTACGGAAATTATTCATTGTGTGCAGTAGTATTGGTTAACAATATAGTTTGAATACGGAAAGAATTCATTCATTTAGTTGATTTTTTGAAGGTGTGCAGTAGTATTGGTTAACAATATCGGCGACGCTATAGGAAACACAGTCCCACCCATTAAAAACTGCGGATAGCACATCTCTTATATTTCAATAGCTTTGGGAAGGTTACTGTCTACATCTGATTTCGAAAAACTTTGCGTCTCATCGAAAAAAAGGTCTCATTGGACGAGTTGCCGGGGACTTCAGCTAGTGTTATATACAAATATTGACCTTCTGATCTTGTTGCATTATGAAATCATTATCAACAAAATAACAATATTTTTTTACTGTTAATTAAACAAACACATATTATTATCTATTATTGAGTATGGTATCATAGCATGGGGAGACGGTACTGCATCAGTAAAAATCAAACTATTATAAAATTAATTCTTAGACTACCTCTAATTACAGACTCGAACAATCTTCAATATTATGAATGTGTTTGACGTTCGGCAGATATATGCAAAAACAATCCTCACTCATCTATACACAAATATACACAAATACTATGAAAAAAGATTAAATACTCGCTATACTCGAAACAATAACAAAGATTTACTACAAATTCCCATAACTCATACTACTTTTGGTCAACGAAGCTTCAGATACCTTGCAACAAGACTTTACAACATTCTTCCAATTAGTATAAAAAAATGTGATTCACAAAAAAATTAAAAAAAAAACATAAAAATTTGGATAAAAAATAATGATAGAGCATTTACCGGTGCACTCACCCAAATTCGAAATTAGTATTGAACCAATGCTGTTATTATTGTACCAATGTTATTGTTATCATTAATGCAACCATTCTATTGTGTGATTTTATTCTAATATAAGTGTAGGTATGTTCACAGTATAATAAATTGACATAAAATTACTGCCTCAACACAGGCTAGCCTAGTGAGGCAGGTTACGAGAAACCTAAATTTATAATTATAAATCTGTATTCTTTAAGTACCTACTGTATATATGTATTTTGTTTTTCTGTTATTAACTTTTGTACTTATGCAACTTTTAACCCGTCTGCTTGTTTAGGAATAAATACATCCCAAAACATGTAATCGCGTTATACTTTCATAAGACCAAAAACGTCCCGAGCGACCTTACATTTAAGCTGTATATCTCTCTTCCTCTCAAGCAAACATATGTATTTTTCTTTTAACCAGAAAGAGAACGAAATAATGTTTCTTATTGTCTTTGAAATATGAAAACTATATTGCATAGTTATTTTACAATCTCGATCCAAAGTGACGGTTTCAGAATTTTCGTTCGAAACCAAGGCTTCCGGATTGTGAGGTGTGAATGTATTGAACCAAGCAGACGGGTTAAACTGTATTTTTACTGTATTTATGATGTACTTTTTATTTTTGTAGTTATAAACCTTAAATTTTTTTTTTGTTCAATAAAGATATATCATTATTATTATTATTATTAACTCTGTTTATTCAAATCCTATGTTTTATCGTTGTTTTTTTTATTATTATTCTCTTGATAATGTAATTCCAGAATTCCTCTATCAGTGCGCATGGGCGGGTCATTGTTTATCATCACCTTCCTGTTTATACTGACCACCATCATGGTTCAGGTGGACACAGATGATTGGCAAGATGGATTCTTTATTATTACAATGATCACTGTTGTAGTTATCAATGGTAAATATGAAATTCATCTTGAATTAATACAATGCACCTTTATCTTTTTGGTGTCAGCCAATTCAGTAAAAAAACCTAAATGTTACTCTCATGGAAATTTACGCAAATTTTCTCATGTTTTTATCCACTCGAACGGTGGCTACCCAAATTTAGATAGGTGATTTTTAACCTGTTTAATCACAGGAGACCATATTTGTCCCAGCTCTCATAGGTCTCATAGAAATTGCTATAACTCCCTTACTATCATAGTGATTAAAGATGTTCTAAACAGAATTAGAAAGACAAAACACCACACTTTATAGTCAAATCTAAAAAATAACCACCAAAAAAGTAAAATGTACACCTTTATGAAACCAAAGTTTTTAATTGCAATTTGAAAATAAATTTGAAACTTTGAGAATTTTTTATTAATTATTTTAATATTGAAAGACAAAAAAGTGAGGTGACAGTAGTAATGTTTATAATGCATTTGTCTAATCAAATATATGTTATTTTTTTTCATTATCAGTAATTTTAGTTTGAAAAAACGTAAGGCAAAATTTTATGTTTGCAAGAAAAAAATTAATGTTTCAACAATTTTATGTTTATTTTGAATTATAAAATTTGAAAGCTTATTTCATCACTTTTCAAAAACAAATTTATTTAAAAGAAATTATTCAACACCTCACTTTGTGTCATATATTTTGAGTATATGAGTTGAAGAAGAGGCCAAATATTGGTCTTTTTTTCTTCTTTTTTTTTACATTAACTCCACACAGGAGGCCTCGAGGAATATAATTTCCCTCGGGGCCTATGTCATTTGGGATGCTGTATGGAGGGTCTTTTTGAGGAGAGGAAGGAATGAACATTGGTCTTGATGAGACCCATGTTGTAGGAAGGAGGAAACACAGAGGCCGGTAAATCATTCCACAGCCGAGCTGTTGAACACAAGAACGAGTTGAAGAAGCGACCCGTTCTCAAATGTTGGGCACGAATTTGGCATGTTTCCCGACTATGCACCGGTGCCGAAGGGATCAATGACGCTAATTCCTCGGAGCATCTTCCATTGTAATACCGGGAGAACAAGGATAGCATTCCCGCCTGTGCTCTAAAGATTGTTACCGTTTGTTGAGATGGGAGAATCTATCAAATGGACCGCCCGTTTCTGCACAGACTCGAGGGTATTTTTCAGGTATTTTGGAGCTGCAAACCACAGGTGGCTGCCAAATTCAACCGTGGGGCGCACTTGTGATTTGAACAGGGTTAGCAGTTGTGTACTATTAAAGTGTCTGCGGGCCCTGTACAGTTCGATGGAGCCCTCATATTCGAGCTGGTCACTTAGGGTTACACCAAGAATATCAAAAGAGGGCCTGTTCGGAAGATTGCTTCTGTTGAAGGAGACTAGATTTTCATTTCGATCCCTTTTAGACGTAATCAGACAAGATTGGGTCTTTGAAACATTAAATTCAACGAGATTATTTTTACCCCAAAAGAAAACACACTCGAGGTAACCATCCATTCTCTACACAAGGATGCGGGAAGTCCATAAGGAGGCAGTTTGTTGACAAGTCCTCGATGCCAAACCTGGTCAAAGGCCTTGGGAATGTCCAGTGCAACCGTTTGGGTCTCACCGAAACGTTCCAGGCACCGCCCCCAAACATACGTCACATACGCGAGAAGATCACCGCACAAGCGGTTCTGCCGGAATACGTATTGACGGTCGTTGATAATTTTGTTCTTCTCGAGGTATGTGAGCAGTTTGTTGTTGATCACACGTTCTATTACCTTAGACAGAACTGATGTGATGCTATCCGCCCCCCTATGTGGGGCGGTCACCCTTCTTTGGAATAGGATGGATAACCGCTTTTTTCCAACCAGAGGGCACAGAGCCAGACTTCAGGGACATTTTAAAAAGCTTCGTCAAAATTGGAGCTATTTCTGCAGCGCACCTCTGCAGTACCAGGGCAGGTATTCCGTCAGGCCCACTAGCTTTATTTACATCAAGCCCTCATAAAACATGGAGTACCTCCTGATGCCGGATCTTCAGCTTTTTTATACGAAAACTGCAGTGAGGAACCGATGTCGGGACAGCACCTTGGTCATCGAGGGTTGAGTTATCCGCAAACATTTTACCTAATAGGTTAGCCCTTTTGGTGGTGGTGTTTGCTAGTGAGCCGTCAGGTCTGGTAAGAGGTGGCAGACTGGATTTGCAGAAATTGCGACCTATTGAATCGCAAGCGACCAGAATGCTCTGCTGCCATGCGGGCATGCAGCCAGCTTTTTGCTGACCTGCAGGTCGTGTTCAAATTTTTACCTATGTTGTTATTCCTTGAACGTATGGTGATATCATTTATTTATTAATGCCCTATTGGGCTTTTACAGTAATAATGAGAAATGGAGTTTAGACTTAAGAGCAATGCAATGTTGAAGAGGGTAGGTCATTTTAGATAAATCTATTGTTTTGAAATTTCTTTCCTAATAATTTTGTTGCATTAATATTCACAATCAGATTGTGGAGACCAGGGGGCCTAGTCACTAATTTTTGTAAACCTCCGTTTCATGAAGTTACGGGTTTCGCTACGTCACATACCCGTATTTTGACAGATTCGCCAACTTAAATAACAACAACAACAACGGGTATGTGACGTAGCTAAACCCGTAACTTCATGAAACAGAGGTTTGCAAAAATTAGTGACTAGGCCCACTGTCCACAATTACGTGTAGCCTAAAATACATTAGGAAGAAAAATATATATTTTACAGATAAATGAAACAATTTAACTTTGTTTGAACTACTTTTATATTTGAGTAAATCCGACCGGTTTCAGAACGACCGTTCCTTCTTCAGGGCAAATGTATACTGATTTGACAGTTTTGAAATATGGATGGGAACAATGTATTATTATGGTAGGGGTGGAGCCGTTGCTAGGTATTAATGAAGAGTGGGTGCGTAGGGGAACATATCCATGATTGGGCTATAAGACAATATTTTTTGTTTGTTGATAATAGATTCATTATTTTTAAGGGATTTTTTTATTTCCAAGGCTTCTAAATTATCTAAACGTTTTCTTTTATGATTAATATGAAGAATATTTATCCCCAATAATAATATATTCAAAAGTATATATTTTACAACTTGTCAATAAATTTTTAGGTGCTGGTGCTATATTTGGAGGAAGTTTGTACGGAATAGCAGGGAAGTTCGCTACACAATACATGGCCGCTGTAGTGAATGGACAGGCTCTGGGAGGAATCATTGCCGCAGTGGCCCAAATCCTATCTCTGACGTTCAAGGTGTCCGCCTTACATAGTGCCATGATCTATTTCATCATTGGCGACATTCTGATTGGAATATCCCTCTTCTCGTACTTGTTCATATCCAAAGTGGAGTTCTTCACCTTCTATATCTACGGAGGCTGCCGGGATTTGGGAATCTCCACCAACAACCGAGTCATGTTTATCTCCAACACGCAGATCATAAAGAAGATTTGGATCTACTGTTGCTCGGTTGGACTGGTGTTTTTGGTGACGACCGCCGTTTACCCGGGAGTCACTGTTCTCATTGAATCTCATCACAGCGGCGCTGGAGGAGATTGGAATAGTAAGTTTATTCATATGGTTAAGGGAACGTACCCATACTATGTGACCTCTTCGGGGGGGGGGGGGTCTTCAAAATGTCACGCTTGGTACAAATGAACGGCGGTTTGCTTAGGATTTTGGTCACCGAGGGGGGGGGGGGTTAAAAATGACAAAAAATTGGTCACGTAGTATGGGTACGTTCCCTAATATGCCTTTAAAATATTTATGAAAAAGAAGCATTAACTTGTTCGGAAAGTTTTGTTATTGAAAAATACTAAATATATTTATGTTATGGTTGAAATCTTGCAAATTTTGAAAAATTGCCATTTGAAGTCTCCGACATTGCCCAGGCATTACGCAGAGTTTTTCGAAATCAGACGTAGACAGGAATTTTCCTCTTATTTCAAGGATGCAAAATTTCAGCAAGAAGTATGAAAATTCTGCTTTACGGGGTGCGAAATGGAGATAGGGGTGGTATTTCGAAATCTTACCTAGATAGTAGACCTTCCTCTCGTTTTGAAGGTCAAGTGTGCAATATTTAATTTATCTCAGACATTCTTGTTTATGTAAATAGATAGAAGATAAATAGACTGCACTATTAATATATTTAACGATGAATTAATTATTTTAATGTTTCAGATATATTCTTTGTACCTGTTGTTAACTACTTGATTTATAATTGTGGAGATTATGCTGGACGAGTTATGGCTGGAATTATATTGAAGGTAATTAATATATTTTCATAGTATGATTTATTGTAAATTTAATTCAACTCGCAATAACTTTTATTTACAGGATTGTTCTTTGTACTTTTAGTTGTTTTCTCGGTGTTCAATTATCTATCAAGGATGAAAAGTATCTCTGAAAATGTAAATTGACGCTGGAAAGGAAAAAATGGCTAAAACCTAATACAGCTGTGACATTTGGGAGGCGGATATGGGTACCGCGCCCAGGGAACCATTTATTAGATAAGGGAACGTACCCAAACTACGTGACCAACTTTTTGCAATTTTTAACCCCCCCCCCCCCCCACCCGGTGACCAAAATCCTAAGCAACCCGCCGCTCATTTGTATGGAGCGTGACCTTTTGAAGACCCCCCCCCCCCCCAAAAGTGTCACGTAGTATTGGTACGTTCCCTAACCAACACCTTTGCCACAGGTCACCCCAAGTGGTTCGCTACTTGGTGACTTAGTAAGGTTGCCCGGGTTCATGGGGTAAGGTTTGTCTGGGTCTCGGAGGCGGATCGAACCAACAGCATGGCAGGCCGGATCAGAAGGGGCTGGTTGATGGAGATCTTTTGATATCTCCAGCAAGAGCCTCTCGGAGCATCGCCTTGCACCGCAATGGGAGAGTTGACATAGTGACCCTCAGATTCCTACCCATCCTTCGTACTCTTTTCCTTCTCACAATTTCCTCTCCTTCCTTTTCTAAAAAGACCTTTCACACAGCATCCCCAAAGATGACATAGGCCCTGAAATTTATTTTTTCCTCAAGGCCTCCTGTGTAGAGCTAAAGTAAAAAAAAAAAAAAAAAAAAACATTAAGGATGAACACAAGCACAAACAAACAATATAGCTTATTTTAATGATTCATTTTTATTGTCATAGCTGTATGGCGCTTTAGTCATTTTACTTTACTTTAGTCCTGATGCATTGTTTAATTTATGTTATTTTAACAATGATTTTTACATAATAACGACGTCAGTTGTCTTTTGTTTGGAAGGAGATTTTTTCTTTTGATACTTGGTACAGGATATAAAATATTATTTGTTTACGAAGAAAATTCACACATAATTTTACACGCTAGTTGTTATCTTCTTATATTATTGATTAAAAGTAGAAACCAATCTTAACCATAAAGCAGACCATCTGTTTTTGTCTCTATCATTATCTTCTTTATTTCGGGATTGTTCACACATAAGTGAGAACATTTGTAAAAAACCAGTGTAAATAAATAAATGTCTCACTAAAAACTCGCAAGCTGTGAGCTGCGAATGAACTGATGAAATTTGCACAGTTTTTCTACAAGAAAAGTGTAGGTCAATGCAGCAACGTATAACTCGAAACCTAATTTCTATCATTTAATTATGAAAAATAAAATAAGATGTCAATTTTTTTTAATACGAAAAAACAGTATTAAATTCAATAAAGTTGTAAAAAAATTTATTGTAGAGATTATTGGAATATTTGTGGATTTTTAATACATTCTGGATCTTTCATAAATAACACTTGTACATTATAAAAATAATAAAATTTATTCATCAATAGATTTTTTACAATTTTATACATTTTGTTTATTTATAGTCGGATCTCCAGCGAGCTCCGCCATTAACGTTTGCCATGACAATCCCTCAAATATCACTATCAACATTTTTTGTTTCCATCTCCTCCGTTTGTTGAAACACGGTTGAAAGATTGGGGTGAAGTTCGCGCGGTCCACACAATTTGGCTAGTAGTCTGGGGTAAGGACCTGTCCACGCGTACGAAATGAACACTTGACGTTTGGCGTTTATATCAATGAATGCGTTCTGATGAAAAAGAGATGCTACAGGAAGAAAACACAGATATTTTAATAGATATTTATTCATCAGGAAAGATTTCCGACTAATATCGATTATTGCATGACCTAAAGTTACTATTAAGAATTTAGAGTGCGTAAATAATTACATAGACATCAAAAATAGAATACCTATTTGAATTGGTCAATTTCTTCCGTGTCTCTGAAACCGATTTATAAATTAATAGACTTTATTTACAAGTGAGTTCACGAAAGAAATAATCATCCATTATGACAGTATTATTAGATCCGCGAAGTTGACATAACACCAAAAAACTTGACGTTTGTCGTTTACATGAATGTTAAAATCTGTTGAAGAAAAGATGCTACATTCAAACGCCATTGTGCTAAGAGTTCGCTAAATCAGGGAGAAAACACAGATATTTATTTATCAGGAAAGATTTCCGACTAATATCGATTATTGCAGGACCTAAAGTTTCCTTTTAAAAATTTCCCGTGCGTAAATATTTACGTCAAAAATAGAATAATTATATTAACTCGTTGAATGCCGGGAGTAAATGGGGTTGGTTGTAACCAATTAGCGTTCGCAAAAAGCGGCAGCCATGACACCCAATGTCCGGCGATTCTGACAGCGTCCTTGAGAAATTTCATACATAGAAAGGTCAAAGTTGAAGACCAAAGAATTTTTCCCGCGCATGCGCAAGAACTGCGCACGTTCCCGCGCTCCGGTAAATCATTTATATAAATTATATGGAGTGACCAGGCTTATTGCGGTTTTCTCTATGGTATAGGGCGATAATAGAGCAAGCGATTCTGACCGTGTTCTTCATACACTTTCTTTATACATAAGGGTCAAAATCGCGTGTAAAGTCGCCTGACACGCCGGCGCACGAACGGCAAATGAGAGGTTAATATTTGATATTTTATTATCAAATATTTTTATTATTATATTATATTTAGGTATAGTAATATTTTAAACTCGTGATTATGCTCGCTCGTTGCACATAACCACAAAAAGCCATTTTGTTTCTTAATAATTATTAATTCTTTTCTCCATAAATGACCGAATCACACGGCTCCTGTCAAAATATGAATTATCCTCCCTCCGCTGGCCCCCGCCTACCTTCCCGCTTCACCCGGGATGGTTTGTTTATGGAATGTTTTCTGTCGAGCATGGAAAGCTCGAAGCACAACAAAAATTGTCAATATTTATCATGTTAGTAGTGATTTTTGGGGGATTGTCAAGGCAAACATTGATGGCGGAGCTCGTTGGAGACGGGACTTATCATTGATTCTATTGACAAAATTCTAAACTTATTGTTACGTAATGTATCTTTTAACTATATTTTTCTAGATGTCATTTTAATGAATTTGATAATTACAGCCGGAGAAAAAGACTTGGATTATCGGAGCTGTAGCCTTGACGAGGATAATTGCCGTGCCCCTGCTGATGATGTGCAACGCCCATCCTCGCTCCCACCTTCCGGTCATCATATCCTCGGACTGGGAGTACATTATCCTCATGACTGTGTTTGCTCTCTCCAACGGGTACATTGCCAACATATCCATGATAAATGCTGCCAGGTTTGTATTTAAGATTTCTCTTTACTTTATTTCAAATGTAACTCCAATTTTTCATCATATTATTATACAAAATCCAATAACATTCATTAGTGGTAAAGGAGAATGGACAAAAGTGTATGGGACCTGGACCCACACCTCAATACTATTAAGTCAATAGTAATATGGTAGAACCCCATAATTCGATATCCACGGGACCTCAAAAACCAAATTTCGAGTGAAAATCTCTCTGAGTAATCTGCCACTCGGTTATCTGAAAATTTCTGTAATCCAATGTTATTTTTACTAGATGAAAGCACAAAATCAAGCTCTAGTTCACTGGTGTGAGTATGTCAAATTCAGTGTACACCGACAGATTGGATTGTTATCTTACTCTTAACACACTCAGTTACAATACCGCCAGATCCCAGGGTTAATTATTATTGAGGTTTTAGGACATTTCGGTTAGTCCTTTGAGTATTCTAGAAACTGTTTCGTTCTGCCACGTTTTTTGTTTGAATAATTTTACAAAATGGAGTCTTCAGGCAAATGTAAACGTGACACCTTAACTTTAAACCAAAAATGGAAATTTGTTTGTTTTTACGAAATACTTATTCACTATAATCCGCCGCCTCCACTAGCCTGGTTTTTGGGGTGGCGGATTAGTGAGAGAGTACTCTATTATGAAAAAAAAAAAAATCCCTGAAAAGACGAGTTCCACAGTCGGCCCGTCAAATTCACGTAGGTATTTGAAGTAAAAATGATGATATTATTCCCTCATAAATCCAATTTTCGCAGCCCGTTACCACCCGGCCGGCTCTTCAAATTCAGATATTAGAAGAAAATTCCTAAACACAGAATTTGTTTCTGCATAAATCTTAATTTCGCAGCCGATTACTGTTTGGCTGGCCTTTTCAAGAGTTTAAGTTTACTTACTTTATATTCGGGCAAATCAATTTTTTTTTAACTTCATGGTCAAATTATTGTCCACAGGCCAAAATATATTTCAAATAATGAATTAAAAAAAAAAATTCCAATTCTGCGAATTAATGGGGTTCTACTGATATGTAGTTGATGTGCCACTGGATAGGTTTTTTTTAAAAGTAAAACATTAGTTACTTTTACAGCTAAGGTCAAATGTCTTGAATGCTAAGGAAACAGCTAAGGTCATACTATCTTGAAAGTCATCTTCATATTAATAGAATATTAGTTTAACCCTCCCGCATTAGAGAGTTTTTAACCTCTTATTTGCCGCTCGTGCGCCGGCGTGTCGTGAGACTTTACACGCGATTTTGACCCTTATGTATAAAGAAAGTGTATGAAGAACACGGTCTTAATCGCTTGCTCTATTATCGCTCTTTACCATAGAGAAAACCGCAATGTGCCTGGTCACTCCATATAATTTATGTTAATGATTTACCGGAGCGCGGGAACGTGCGCAGTTCTTGCGCATGCGCGGGAAAAATTCCTTTAACTGCGGTTTTGACCTTTCTATTGTTCTAAATTTCTCAAGGACAGTGTCAGAATCGCGAGACGCGAAATGTCACGTGGTGTCATAATGCTGCGTTTTGATTGGTGGTGCTTTTTTGCTGGCATACCCCGGCATTCAACGAGTTAAATCATCTGTATTTAAAAAAAGATTATCCCGCTTTGTACCATTTTTTAACATATTCAATAATAAATCTATTCAGTTCTGATGAAATTACTCTACCCCCCATACTTTTTAAAAATTCCTCGCCACGCAATCAGGCCGTGAATGCAAGTGTAAAAAGTGCATTTTAGTGGAAAGGGCTACAATAATATGAATTTGAGTTGCGCTCGATTTTGTAGTATATCTAACTCTTTCACCGATTTGCATTGCTCCTCAAAGGCCAGGCCATTTTGCGGAAATTCGCGAAAAAACACTAAAAAACCACCACTTTGAATTTTAAATTGAATGTTTTGTTGATAAATTTTGAGCTATTGTATATTTTATTGACTGAAACACGTTCACAACACAATAAACTATCTACTAAAACCAAATTACTTGCATTTATTACGTAAATTAATAGGTTTTACGACGTTTTATTCGCGATACACGCATTAATTGCGACCGTTAAATTCGCGGCAAATTATGACAGCGCATTGTCATGGAAAAAAATCGTTTTAAAAATATTCCAGGGTGACAAGGTGAATGTAACTTTTAACACCACCTAGAGTAATGATGGTGCAAGCGATTTTGACACTGTTCTTCATACAAATTCTGTACATATAAGGGTCAAAATCGCAGACCAAAAGTTTTTCATCGACAATATTATTCAAATATTTGAATTATTTTCTCGCGCATGCGCACATGAGGCCTACAGTTTCGGGGCTCCGGCCTTTGACCGGTTAATGATTAACTGCTGGGCGAAGATGGGCAATGTCCAGTTAAAACGTAAGTGTATAAAAATGGTAACTAATATCCGAGTTTTAGGCACTGAAAAGGGTAAATGTATATGCTCCGCAATGTATATGGGGGACCCTAGTGAACGCCCTACGGGTAATATGTAATTTTTACTTTCAGGTACGTAAAGGTTAAATCAAGACAGTATGACTTTAAACAGACAGTCTTTTGAGATAAGACTTAATAGTAATTTATGTTCTGCTTAAAAATACTGTACATTCATGTACATATACAGGTTGTGGCAGCATAACTTCCTTTTTTTAAAATGCGCGCCATTCAGTCAATTGATGTCGTAGCGGAGCGCTAGTGATCTCGTTCGAGAGGCGGAACTATAAAGTTTTGTCCCGACACAGTTTGGTCGCCATCATGCATTGGAACAGTGAGTAGCGTACGTTTGCCGTTGAGGCCTACTTTTCAAACGGATGTTCTGTGATCACAACCCAGGGTGCGGCAGCATAACTTCCTTTTTTCATAACTTAATAAAACCCATTGTATGAATCAGAAATTTTTTATTGGTGTTTTGTAATGTAGGCGCATACCTAATGTTTTTTTTATTTAGTTTTTGAAGATCAAATCAGGTGGGTGACGTCCCCCATTCTCCATACACCGAGTAAACTGATTTCTGGCGTTTGTCATGATTCTTGCCAGCATATCAGGCGATATCCTGGCAATTTCTTCTTGGATGTTGGTCTTCAAATCTTGTAGGGTCGGGACAAAACTTTATAGTTCCGCCTCTCGAGCGAGATCACTAGCACTCCGCTACGACATCAACCGACTGAATGGCGCGCATTTTAAAAAAGGAAGTTATGCTGCCGCACCCAGTATATTATTTGTATTGAGCAGTGGGCCTAAAACTTCTTTTTCTCCTTTTCAAATGTTACACAATGTCATAATAAATTGTGGTCTTGCCACTGAGAACTCTGTCATAATCTCTCTTTCATTGGAGACATGTAACAGGGTTCCATGCCAACTCAGAATCAAGTCAAGTCAACATCTCTTTGAAAAGAGATGAAAAAGAAAAAAATCATTTTAAAATAGGCGTTAACCCTAACGTAACCTATTAGACCATTTTTTAATATTTTTTTATCATCACTCTTGATGATCTTTCTGAGGTAGTTCTGAGTTGGCCAGTCACCATGTAACAGAAAGGGGGAGAGGTTAGAACTGTGAACACTTCTGAACTGTGAATCAAACTACTACCACCTTACAATTTTTTATACAAATTTCATAATGCCAGAGCTCACCAGACAATAACGAACACAACAAAAAAAGAATTATCCAATTTGGTGCATTCGTTTGGAAGTTATGCGCGTAAATACATTTCGACGATTCATTTTTATATAAATTTCATAATGCCAGAGCTCACCAGTAGTTTTATACAAACCTTGTCCAGACAATAACGAACACAACAAAAAAAGAATTATCCTATTTGGTGCAGTCGTTCGGAAGTTATGCGCGTACATACATTTCGGCGATTCATTTTTATTTATATACTAGCTGGTACCCGGCATGCGTTGCTATGCCATTTAATAAAGAAATTGTTTCTCCTTGCATGTCCTTTCCCTTTCGTCCCGATCCCCTTCCTTTCTCGCGTCCCCACTGCACTACCCCCCTTCCCCCATCCCGTGAACCCCCTTCCCAATTTCCCCTCCCAGGTTCCCCTTCCCCCTCCCTGGTTCCCCTCTCCCCCTTCCGCGTCCCCTCTCCCCCTCCCGCGAACCCCCTACCAGAGTTCCCCTCCCCTCTCCCGCATCCCATACATCATTTCCTCAGCAGTTTTAAAATAGCTCGCGTGCCACCTATTGCAATTTTTTAATACAAATTTCATAATGCCAGAGCTCACCATTAGTTATATACAAACCTTGTCCTGACAATAACGAACACACAAAAAAAAGAATTATCCAATTTGGTGCAGTCGTTCGGAAGTTATGCGCGTACATACATTTCGGCGATCCATTTTTATTTATATAGATATATAGAAGTCACTGCTCTGTCGACAAATGTTAAAATTTTGTCAAAAAAATCCTCTTTAGCGACGAGGCCCATTTTTGCTATGTGAGCAAGCTAAATTGTCAGATATGGGGTGATAACAATCCACAAGACATACACGAGCACCAAATGCATTCTGAGAAAGTTACTGTTTGGTGCAGATTTTGGTCTGGCAGTATCATCGGTCCGTACTTCTTCCAAAACGAAACTGCCATTGCCACAACCTTTAATGGCGAGCGCCACAGATGATGTTAAGCAATTTATTGTGGCCTAAACTAGATGATATGAATACCCACAACATGTGGTTGCTTCAGGACATCATTCCGCATGAGCGAATTGAGGGCATCTCGCACGGCGGCGACGTGAAATGGCCACCGAGATCATGCAATTTAACACCTTTAGACTTCTTCCTTTGGGGCTATCTTAAATCGCAGATCTATACATATAAGCCACAAACAATTGACACCCTCGTACCAAACGCCATCCAGCAAATTCAGCCAGATTTACGTGACAAAGTCATCGAAAATTGGATCTCCCGAATACGTGCCACCAAGCAAAGCCACGGCGGACATTTGAATGATGTTATATTCGACACGTAATCCCATAAAATAACCTTTGAAACAAAAAAAAAAATTGAGTGGATATCTTACACAATTTGTTTTATTTACATTTTAAAATCGAACATCCTTTTTGAAAGACCCTGTATATTAAAATTTTATTCATAACTTTCAATGATTAAATATTTACTTTGATTTTTTTACTAATAATGTTACTTAGTATAATGTTATTATTATGTACAGGAGAAGAGTCTCTGAGGTAATTTTTCTCACAAAAACGGTGCTATAAAAATCATCCAAATATTTTTTTTACTAATAATGTTACTTAGTATAATGTTATTATTATGTATAGGAGAAGAGTCTCTGAGGTAATTTTTCTCACAAAAACGGTGCTATAAAAATCAGTCAAATATTAATAAGATGATAATTATTGCTGTTTTTTGTTGCGCTTTGGTTGGATTGATGCAGTTTAATCTAAGCAAACTGAGGTCAAAATGCGCAGGTCAATTTGGGTGAATGATGAATAGAAATTATCATGGATGAATATTAAAATTTGTATTATGTAGATCAAATCATGTCTGGGGTACACAGAAATAAGTCCAATGCAAGGAAATTATTATGACCACTACTAGTACAAAGTTTAAAACGGCTTCATGTATAGGGTCAGAGTAACAGAAGAGTATGTATGAATGCTATTGAAGGAAGGAGCGTGTGCCAACAAGACAGAGTATTGTGTGGCGGTCCATCCTCTCTGTCTACCAGTCTGATGAATCAGCGCAATGATGATGAGATGGGTATCAACTAAACTACTTTTATGGGATGATTTAAGTACATTTTTTTATGAAATTTTTTATTTATTTGTATAAAAAAATTGAGATCTAAACACTAATTACAAAAAAATTGCATTACTTAAAAAATACTTGGTTTACTTAAAAAAATCAGTTCTAAATCAAAAACCACTTACTAATAAATGTGTTTTAAATTTTAGACAACTGATAAAACAATAATCTCTACATATTATAAATTAAAGTCCCCCCCGTCGTCTGTCTGTCTGTCCGTCGATAAACTCGAAAACTACTGAACGGATTTTCATGCGGTTTTCACCAATAGATAGAGTGTTTCGTGAGGAAGGTTTAGGTATGTAATTTGTGAAGGATTTGTGTAAATTGGTTGAAACATAACAATAATTGCTAGAAGTGTCAAAAAAAGTCAAGCCGCCTGGTAGCTTTCATCGAAAACGCTGCCTAATCCTTTTGGGATATAACAAAACAATGCATGGTGGGATATTCCTCTTTTATAGATCTACATAAAAGTCCGCGAAGGCATATATCTATCTTTTACGGATAGCTTACCATACCCATTCTATCTTCTAAAAAAATGGTCATGTACATTGCGGTAATTGAAAAGTTATTTAGACGGATACAGTATTAATCCTTATTAACTTAAATACGTTAGTTACCCCAAGCATTTCATGCACATTATTATAATCTTTCACACCATCTCTACGTATAATAAATTAATGTCCTCCGCGGCATCTGTCTGTCTCTTCGCTATAAACTCAAAGACGGCGGTGGTTATAAAGGTTGGATAACCATCCAGTAGAAGACGTTGTGTTTTATTAGACATATTTCAATTTGGGAGGCGGGAATGGGTACCGCCGCCCCGGGAACCTTTATTGGATAACCAACACCTCTGCCATAGGTCACCCCAAGTGGTTCGCTACGTTTGGTGATTTAGCAGGGGTGCCCGGGTTCATGGGGTGAGGTTTGTCTAGGTCTTGGAGGCGGATGACCAGGACATACTGAACCCCAGATTCCTACCCACCCCTTAAACCCTTTTCCTTCCCAGAAATCTCCTCTCCTTCCTTTCCTTAAAAAAACCCTCCACACAGCATCCCCAAAGATGACATAGGCCCTGAGGGAAATTATTTTCCTCAGGGCCTCCTGTGTGGAGCTTATGTAAAAAAAAAAAAAAAAAAAAAAAAAATAGCAACGCGTGGCCGGGTCAGCTAGTGTACCATACATTAATAGTTGTTTATCAGTTGTGTAAAATTTAAAAGACATTTATTAGTAAGGCCTTAAGGGCCTTAAAAAAATAAAAACATTAAATTTATTGATTAAACTAAAAGTAATCTAATCAGTTATATAATCCAATGGTTTATTATAAACAAACATTTGTACTTTAAAAAATTGTGTGTGTACACGGTTTCCATAAACTAGTGTATAAGTTGAAAATGCTGAATCTAGATCATATTTAGAGTTGATTACTCTTTTTGATTTGAGGTTTCGTTTTCGAGTTAATTGAGTACAAAGCTGAAATTTTTAAGGTCAATTTGAAAAAAAAAAATCTGTCACTGTGGTTACTATAAGTTGTTTATTGTCTTTTGAAGTGGGTTGAAATGTGAGCCTCCAAAAGTTTTTGTATTCCTTTGGTAGCCGAAAAAAAAATTGAAATGTTCAGATTGAATTTTTTTTGGGTTCTCCAATGATGTTCTCCAAGATTCACCGGCTTCCCGCTTTTACCTCTAGTTTTCGGACACCATATATAGTAAAACGAGATTTCTAATAAAAAAAAGATGGGCCAAGACGGTCCGGTTGGAGAGGTTTAGGTTAGGTCTCCCTCAACCTATCTTACCCAAACACATTCGCCGCCAAGACCTAGTAAACCTCATCGTATGAACCCGGGCACCCCTGCTAAGTCACCAAAGTAGCGTACCACTTGGGGCGACCTATGGCAGGATACCCAACCTAAACCAACAGGATTAAACAATGATATAAATTTGACTACAATTTTTCTGCCGAAAATTGTTTTTAGAAAATCGGAATACTTAACAATATTACCGGTGTAAGGAAGAGTGATAAAAAATAAGTTACCTTTTTAAAGGTGGATACAGACATTAGCAACACAAAATACAATAAAGGTTGAAACAATCGCATATGCGTTCGCCTCGCGTGTACAAAAAGAGGCCCCACAAACACTTGTGACATTTTTGAGCATTTACATCCACCGTGATACATTACGTTCCCTTTGTGCTGAGTGATGAAAATTTCTAACCTATTTAACTAATTAATAATAAAATTGTTAATATCCAGGTTTGTTGACCACCACGAAAAGGAAAGGGCTTCTTCAATGATGGCCGCCATGCTGGGAATTGGTATAAGTTGCGGAGCTGCCATCGGGATGCTGCTAGTTAAATCTTTGTAGTCAACTCACAAATCTGACTCTCCGAGGTTGCACCAATTTAAACCTAAAATAGAAGCTGCATACTACATTGTTTAAATGTCTATTTTTGTGATATGTGTACTCTTTAGGATAAGTAAAAGAATTTTATTAAGAGGCTGAGAAATAAATAGCCCATATTTATGTCAAGTAGAATATAATATATTATAAATACATATTTTTGATTGTGTGCGTAATAATCCACATAGATAAGTACATATTATTTCTAAGTAGGTACAAATTTTTTTTAGATTCATTATAATAATGTAATACATAATTTTTGGGGGTTAATGCTAGAAGTTCCTTTGTAAGATTTTGGTAATTTGATGTAGGTGCTCTAAAACATCCCTTATTTTAACCCATAACCACTTGGACCCATAGCTTGTTTTCAAGCTACCTACAACACGGCCAGATATATGTAATGACGTATGAGGCAAACCTGAGTTATTAAAGTCTATTTGTTCAGTTTTCGGAACAACTCATATAGGTCTCATAGAAATCGTTGTATCTCCCTTACTATTATAGTGAGAAATATGATATAAACGGTGTCAGAAAGAGAAAGACCACGATTTATATTCAAATATAAAAACTAACCACAAAAGAAGTAAAATGTACATCTTTATGAAACCAAAGTTTCGAATCAAAATTTGAAAGAAATTTATGATTAATTATTTTTACGTGGAATGACAAAAAAGTGAGGTGGCAATAACATTTATAATACATTTGTCTAATCAAATTATTTAACGTTATCAGTAAAAAAACCGTAAGGTGAGCCATTTTTAAAACATTTTAATGTTTCCGTGCAAAATTTTTATATTTCAAAATTTATTTCGATTTATAAAATTTGAAAGTATATTCTATTACCTTTCAAAAAAAGTTTTTTAGTTTTCGGATACATTCAGAAATATTCCATTTATTTGAATTTTATTGTAAAGCGGAAATATTTTGACCCTCTGACATAATACCGTCGAGGCCTGAGGGGTTAATGTTGCGAATACATGTCAGGTGCTCGATAAGAATAAGATTGCGACCTGTGGCCTGTCTAATGTAGTCCAAGTATTATTGCAGTAATTTTTATGCAACTAAATAGACTCTTATATCGAATCTCCTTTTATAATGATTGACATATTTAACGTAAGCACTCTAGCATTAAACCCCAGATATATACATGATATAATACATTTTACTGCATATTATATATATTTTATGTTTGGTTAGTACAAACTTAAACATATTAATGGTTGAGTTCGAAACTGTATATAATTTTACAAAAAATGGTTAAGTAATCTCTATTTTGATCATTCAAAACAGTATGCATAGAATTTTAGAGTTGTTACAGTATTGAAATGGTAATTTTATGGGTAGTGTTTGAAGACATTTTGGAATTAATAGATAAGTTAATTAATTAAGTTTCTCTTTCTTTAAAGATTGATTAATTCTACTGTATATTAAAACTTCAAACATAAAAAGTTGATTTTCCCAGTAATAAATAAATTTAAAAAAATACTTTTAAAATTGACCATTAATAAATCGACGGTCCTGAAGAACAATGTCGTATGTGCGATTGTGTAGTTTTGCAGTAGAGCTATTTAAAGTTTCGTTTCTGCATTTTCACTGTTTCTAAGATCAAGAAATATAATGTTATTTTGATATTTGGCATTTCATTTCATTCAAATTCCGAAAATACAGACTTTTAAATCAACAAAATAAGCCAACAAAACGATTTTCAAATTTTAGCAGTACCGACATTGTTCTTAGGGACCGTCGATATATAAATTTAAAATATATAATTTGGCATAATGTATGTATATATATATGGTGTGAAATAATTCAGAAATATGTAATAATTGAGTCCTATAATTTTAATACCCGCTATATCCAATTTTTTGACAAAATGATCTGAGTATGGCATCTCGTTTACATTTTTGCGAGGAATAAGAGGAACCTAAAATTGAGTTTCAAAACCTCCCTTATCACAACCAAAAACCATGTTAAAACTGCGAGTGAGAAACGAAATCAATCACGAACAGTTATTTTGCCAATCGTATGTAAAAATTATCTAAGCGCGAGTTTCTAAACCTGCCATGTCAGGTCAGTTCAGTTTCAAAAGCCTCTATATCGTGAGTGAACTCACAAAATAAGTATCCAAATCCGCTATATCCATTTTATTTATCGAAATTACTTAACCGTTACCACTCCAAGGCTTTTTTTGTTTTTATTCCACCAGCTCTACGATAAAATTGCATTTTTTTAAGTTTTAGTTTTTTTTTATTTGTAAATAAAATTAATAAATAATGTTCACCCGTAAAAAGTTTTTCAGCTTTTGGCATTTTCGACTTATTTCATTTTATTTTTTTAGACATGACGGGATCGAGCATTATTTCACTAATACACATTAAGCTATAGAAAATTGAAATCACCAATAATCCATTCAACGAGTCTTAGCACAAAAACAAACACGATATGTAATGCACAGTTTAAGATAAGATGTTGACGACAGCACGGTACGATTACTAGTAGTGTACTTTTGTAACATTGATACTTGCACCTCTACCTGTGTTAAGACGCAGCCCTAAACAAAATTCAATCATCCCTCGACCATAGCAAGTTTACAGCGCCCTTGAGGTGATTTTTGACGAAAACAGTGCTATATAAATTAGCCAAATATTATTATTACTAAACTATTGATATATTCTAGAATATATTTTTCAATCGTGATTAAAAAAATTTTGTAAAAAAAATCCCTTCTATTTTAAAATTGTCTGCAAAAAGAAGTATTATGTCAAGCGTCACTCGACATTGGAGCTGGTAGAACAAAATCAATGTCGAGTTACACTCGACATTGTAGTGCAAAGGGTTAAATATTGCTAAACATACATAAAAAATTAACACTTTTTGAAATTATATTACTTACTCCAATTCACTATTCAAAAAATTGAAATTACTTATTTACGATAGAGATGTGACAGTTTTTTGCAGTTTTCTGCAAATCAATGAAAGTTGATATAGCGGATATGGAAATGACTAGACTCAATTAATGGTGAGATTTATGATTGCAAATTCGTATTGTCCGAGCTCTGGTTTAAAATGTGAAAGTTATGTTATTATACCTTAAGTTATATTATTATTATATTAAAGCGTCCTACTTGTTTAGTAGATTTTAATCTGGGTCACACTGTACAGTAGATTTTAATCTGGGTCACACTGTACTGTAGATTTTAATCTGGGTCACACTGTACAGTAGATTTTAATCTGGGTCACACTGTACAGTAGATTTTAATCTGGGTCACACTGTACGGTAAGATTTTAATCTGAGTCACTGTACAGTAGATTTTAATCTGGGTCACACTGTACAGTAGATTTTAATCTGGATCACATTGTACAGTAGATTGTAAACTGGGTCACACTTTAGGTATTCACACATTCCTTCAATGTCAGTGTTTTAAATTAAGTAAATGTCCCACCAAACTCGTGATTTTGACTGGATTGCTAGTCACTATTTGAGCAATCCTTGTGCTACTGCCGTAATCTTAAATATGTTTCTTGTTCAACTAATGATTCATACAGCCTTGCAGTACTTACATCTGCTCTGATGATGGATCTGCAAAGCTGTCGCAAATGTGGGCTCAAAGTGGAGCAAGCGCGTGTCAAGGTTTAACAAAAATATTTGGATGATTTGTATAACGCTGTTTTTGTGAAAAATTACATCAAGGGCACTGTACAAATCTGTAATATATTTATAAAATGCTCCATTTTATTACTATAGACCAGAAAAACTAATGGAACAACTTATGGCTAGAAGATTGTTTCCACCGGTTCATCGATCATTAATACAAAATTATATGTACATGCATTTGACCAATTAATGTGATGCTTTGTTAGATACAGTTTTTTTGTTATTATACAGTTATTTTTTTTCCAGGAGGTCCTGAGGAAAAAAAATTCCCTCAGGGCCTACGTCATCTTTGGGGATGCTGTGTGGAGGGTCTTTAGGGAACGGAAGGAGAAGAAGTTCTGGGAAGGAAAAGGTATGGGGGTGGGTAGGAATCTGGGGGTCAATGTATCCAAGAGTGACGGATATATGAATCCATCCCTCCCACTGCAGCGCAAGGCGATGGGTCGTTGAGAGTGAGTGAGTGAACCATGAGTCAGCTGGAGAGGTCTGCAGAGGTGCCAAATGAATTCTTCACCAAGACCTAGACAATCCTCACCCTATGAACCTCCAATCGTAGCGAACCACTTGGGGTGACATATAGCAGGGGTGTTGGTTATTCAATAAATGGTTCCTGGGGCGGCGATACCCATATTCGCCTCCCAAATTGGAACTAATATATTGGAGAAAACATATATTAATATTTATTGAGTTATCTGAAAGTATGTTGCCTGTTGTATTCTGATGATGCGGTGCTGATTTCTAACAATATGGAAGATCTACAGTCTCTCGTGTCTAGGATGAACGAAGTATTCATGAAGAATGAGTTAATGATGAATGTAAGTAAATCTAAAGTCATGGTTTTTGAAAGAGAGAGTACAAAAGCAGTGTGCAATAGAGTTGTGAATGATGAATGCTTGGAGCAGGAGGATGAGTTTGTGTATCTGGGAAGTATGTTTACGAGAGATGGGAAGGCTGATGGAGATATTAAGGGTAAATGTGGGTAACTTCATTAATGGAGGACTGAATGCTGTTGGTGCTAACAAAAAACTGTTCAAAGAAGCGAAGCTAGCATTCCACAGTGGAGTGCTGGTACCTATCCTGATGTATGGCAATGAGGCATGGAACTGGCAGAGGAAGAATTAAAGTAGACTGAACTAATGAGTAAGATTAGGAAAAGGACCCTCAGATGGTTTGAGCATGTAGAGCGAATGAACGAAGTAAAGAGTGTAAGAAGATATCGGGGACGCCCGAGGAAGACATGGCACGATCAAGTCAGTCAGGTCATGTCAGGAGTCAGAATAATAATATAATAATGAGGCAAAGAGTGTGTCCCAAGAGTGAGTTGTTTGGCAGTCCGTCCTCTCTGCCTACCACTGGGAAGCGGCGCGATGGTTAGTTAGTTAAATTATATTCTGTACACGCAGATAATATACAGGACTGTACTTAACTAAGAGGTCACATGACATTAACACTTAATTAGAGACCCTCCACACAGCATCCCCAAAGATGACATAAACCCTGAAGGAAATTATTTTCCTCTGGGCCTCCTATGAGGAACTAATGTAAAATATATACATATACAGGTTGTCCGGGGGTAAAGTGCATTAACTTCGGGAGGTGATTCTACATGATAGTACAAGTAAAAAAGATAAATAACTTTTTTCGATTCCAAAAATCTGAACCCATATAAGTCTATTTATAATAAAAATCTGAAATCATGAATACTGGTTGCACGGATTATGTTACCTACCGACAGTTTGAATTAAGATAAATGAATAGCCTAAATTACGTATTCTTTCCCGCTGTGATCCTTTTCTTGACCTTGGCCACAGACAACCATCATAATTCATCACTAGTTCTCACACTTTTAGTGGAGATATTTCTGAATACCCGTATCCCGCAAGACAATTCAAACTCGTGAATTGTTAACCCTGCTCTGCCGCAGCTATCAAGTTTTTAATCTTAGTTTTATCCACATGTGTCCAGTGACCGTGACATGTGCCTTTGAAGCAGGCCAAGAAGAAACTGGGTGAGTCTGTGGCTTATTTCCTACCCTTTCCTCTCCTTACGCCTATTAGGCAATTCAATTTATTATTTATTTGTTTTGACGCAATCCGCAGCGAATGAAGGCATTTTTAATAAGTCACACAATCATATACCTTAATCTTATTTTAACAACGCAAGGTGCTTTTATGTTTCATTCTATAAAACAAGCATTTATCTTTCTTTTTAAAATTGCTAATTTAATAAAAACCATTTATGTTTATAATTTTTATTGAGGGTGTTTTAAATGCAGTACTCTCTCAGTTACCCACCACACCAAAAACCAGACATGTATTGTGTCCGATTATTAGTGAAAGCGGCGGATTATAGTGCATACACACAAAATATGCTAAAAATTAAAACAAGTATGTATTTCGTAAAAACAGTTTTGATTGTGAAATATTTTCTTGCAACTAACTTGATGACTGAGGACGCAAATGCCTATTTTATTGTTAAATCACTTATAATAATCAAGTAATTACATTTGCAAAAGTAATTATTTTTCATCAGATTTATGTAGGTGTTAGTGACAATCGTAGCGGAAATATACTCCTGGTTTATTCGTACATTAGAATGAGATATACTTGTGTTTAAGCGGTTTCGATATAGATTCGTCCAGCACGCTTTCAGCACATTCCTTTTACATTAAGTTAGTTAGATGTGCTTTTGGTGAAAATATCAAAATATTTCATAAAATGATTTGTGATTCTGATAAAATATTTATTTTGCTTTTTTATAAATGTTCCAGTGTCCTCGGCACAAGGACTACTTATGGCTGAGGCATGCAGTAAAAAGGGAAAAATTAACTATATTATGATTCAAGAAAGTTATAATGACTTATAACTAACTTGTAACAAATACATGACTGATAACAAGAAAGTTATAATGGCTTATATCTTTTTTGAATCTGTAACTATTACTAGACACCAGCCTATTTATTTTGATCTATACTAAACAAACGACGTACTAAACAAATTCATAGATTGAGCTATGTAGGTACATGTCGGTATTATTTGTCTGCCACCGATTTTGTAAGGTTTCTAAAACAATTGAAGTGACTGTTTTTTTGTGCCAACGAGAAATCAATAATAATAACATTTTTGTATAGCACAGTTTTGTGTTATTCTAAAACCACGAGGCATTCACTTTATAAAAATCACAAGCATCTGGTAGGAGAGTGAATCCCAGATTGAGTACAGATAAGCGCGATAAAATGGCATCATGGCAAATTGTAATTCAGGCCTAACTATATCTTACTATAATATTATAAACGCGAAAGTTTGTATGGATGTATGTGTGTTTGTTACTCTTTCACGCAAAAACTACTGAATGGATTTTAATGAAACTTTACAATAATATAGCTCATACGTCAGAATAACATATAGGCTATATATAATGGTAGGCTCTGGCATTATGAAATTTGTATAAAAAATGTGTGTATTTCATATATTTTAGCGGCAGGGAGGAATGGTAGGGGAAGGGGAACGGGGGAGGTGGGGTTCGCGGAGAAGGAAGAGACGAGGAAGGGCAAAGGTGGAAGGGAACGGGGAGGCACGGGAAAAAACATGCAGGGAGAATCAATTTATTTCGTTTAATGGCATAGCAACGCATGCCAGGAACCAGAAAGTTGTGAAATATTTTACAAAAATTTGCTACATACATGTTATAATTATTATCTAATTTATTTATTTACTATGTATTATCCACCACGCCGAACGCCGTTTTTCCACTGAGAGGATGGATTCCACTAAGTTTTAGGAAAATACCCTATCAAAAAATTTCATGATTCCAAACAACCTGCTACTATTATTGACACTAAAATTTCATAATTTTACCCTTTTAGTCCCCACGAACATTGACGCAGCGATAAATTAAAAAAATATTCGAATGACGAGACCTCTAAAAAAATTGTGTTTGTGGAGAAACCCTTTCCTCAATCTTGCATCTAGGGTCTGGGGAACGTGGCGTGAGCACTTATGGAATGCCCTATAAAGAGTTTACTATTAATAACAATTTAAACAGATTAATATATTAAATTTTTATTAGAACTCTTTTTATAACTTTTGAAGGTTATTCCCACCGATGTGATGTATGTCCCAGTTGCGACTGTTATCTGTTTATTTTTCTGTGTATTGTTCTCTTTCACATTTTCGTTTAGATTATTATTGTTATATTCTTCAATGATAGATTAATATATCTTATGTACGGGCGCAAACCAATAACTCGTCTCAATATTAAAAAAGCATAATGTGTTGAAAGTTTTTTATTCAACAATATTTGAAATAACGCCATCTATTGGTGTGAGATTTCTAAATATATTTTAAGAATACCCAGGTTAAATACATTTTTTTTTATACTCAAAATCAAATAATAAACTATGCTTATTAACTTCCAGCTGAAGTCCCGGGAGTTGCCTGGACTTTAAGCAGAGTTTTTTTAAATGAAACTTGTACAGTGACATACCCTCTTGTTTTGAAGGTAAAGTGTGCAAAATTTCATTAATCTTGGAAAAATAAAATCCACAGGATGTCCGCCATGCGGCTGCCCGCTGTAGACATTATTTTATATAAATAGATTAAACGGTAGGTCCAGAGTCAGCACTTTTCACGGTCTTCAATCTTGCTTTTGTCTTAGGCATGCGGCGGACTATTAAATTTGACATACGAATACTGGCAAATTATAGAGCTTGATTTTGTGCTTTCAACTAGTAACGGTGGATTCTAGTAGTTGTCGGATAATCAAGCGGCGGATTACTGAGAGAGTACTCTACACTTTAAGTAGTTTTGAATTGTAAAGCAACATATAAATAAAAATGAGATGGCTGCCAACTAAATATAAATAAATAATTTTGTTAATAAATCTATGTACCATATTGTAATAATATATTACATTAATATTGTTAGTTTGAGACCAAAGATTTATATTCAACCTGATTGGTTTTCTGTCAATCTGCTGATTTGGTTAGGCAATGTCATGTCTTGGATGTCGCCCCTGGAACAAAAAATAAAGCATTAATATAAGAGAAAAATTGTTTATTGATTTTAAAAATTAATACAAGAGAAAAAATAAAGCATTGATTTTCGAGTTAAAAATAGATCTGAATAAGTTACAGTAGGCCATCAGAGAAAAAAATATTTTAAATATTATGTATGTACCTACATCACAACTTAAATCCTCATATTTTATTGACCGTGACTAGAGCAGTGGCTGCTTTAAATTTTGTTTGTTTACACAAACTACATTTTCTTTGTCCACTTAAAATAAATTATTTAATATAAATGTAGTTTTTTAATTTTATTTTTAAACTTACATAATATTATTACCAATGTACTTAATTTTGAAGTTCACAACATTGAGACATATTAATAATAATATACATTTACCCACTACTGCCACTTTTTAAATCCTGCCACGATTTGTATTTTGCCACAAAGCATTTTAAAAGAGAACATTCCAAGACTTAAGGTGATAGTTGAAGTAAAAGAGCTTTGATTCATAATCTGTATAGAATTGTGACATATCAATTTTGTAAAGGTCCAAAAAGGGGGTTTCAATGTGCTATGGATATTAAATCCGGAGTAAAGATTTAAAATATTTTATTTCAGTGTTGTAACATGAGATGTTTTGCGTAATTCTATGATATATGAAGATTATTATGTGTTTAGGCTGGTTACAGTGCTCGACCGGGTGCGTACGTCGGTCGCGCTTGTCATTTGTATGAAATTTCCTAAATCGTTCAGTGCAGGACCGACCGTACGCATGCGTATATCGCTACGCAGTCCGTACGAGAATCGTTGGTCGAGCGCGTGCATGCAGACCGTCGGTCGACTGACGAGCTAGAAATGCTCTCTGGGCGACGATCGGGTGTACGGGATATCTACGTCTTCTGTTCATAATACGTCTACGAAGATAATAATTAATTTCGCGTACGACGTCCGGTCAGCTTGTTGGTCAATCGTGAACTGACGGTACGCACCGACGGTCGGTCGGTGGTATGCGATCATCAGGACCGACCGTGCGCATGCGTATCGTCAGGACCGACCGTCAGTCGAGCACTGTAACCGGCCCTAGATATCATGTTTAGAATTTTATTTTATTTTTGTTGAAATCTTATAATATTTATAGTGCAAACGTAGCGTGAAAAAACGAGAAAAAAATCAAGCTTATTATTGAAGTGTAGCAATTTAGTGAATAATTGTTAACAGCACTATCTATGTAGATTTGAAGTGTAATTTGGTCAGCTGTATTCTAATTTTATGAAAATGGAGGTTACTGGGTTAATTAAAACCTGCTTTTGCGAAAATGTAATTTTGATTAATTTTAATGCCAATCAATTATGATGAATAAATTATCTTGGTTTATCGATGTATCATAGCGGAGAACTTTTTTAAATTTTATTTATTTGTTAACCCTTTTCAGAAAATTTATTTGACAAACAGAGAGAGTGAGGCCAATTTTCTCCAATTAGACAATGTTTGGGTTATTGTAATTGGTGGTTATCAGAGAAATTGTATTACCGAATATCAATACATCATCGCAAGAAAGCAATACTGCTGTAGGGGGCATACATTAATTACGTGAGCAGTTTTTCTTTCAATCTAGACCCTCCTCCCATGATGAGATAAATTTGGGCCACTTCGTGTATTCTTTTCAAGTAACATGAGATTTTGCTGGATCCCCCCCCTTTTGAGCTCACGTAATTAATGTATGCCTCCTATACCGCCACTACCTACGAAAATACTTTTGAGGATTTTGAGGCGTGTACATACTTAAAAAACATATTGTTGACAAAACGGCTAGTTTTTCCAACGTCGTACAGTTCTTATTTATTGTCGTAGAGGCACGAAAAAAAAAACCTGCAAAATGGTGTTTATAAAGTAGTTTCGTAGGTAGTGGCGGTTACAACAGTATTGCTTTCTTGCGACGATATTTGAATTATTCTAATTGAACGCTTCTCCTTCCAATATTAAAAGGTTTAATTCCCTTAATCTTTGGAACACCAGATTCCCGCGAGCTCCAACTTACATCATAAAGGACTTTCTGTGATAGGAATCAATAGCTTCAGTTGGAAATCCCTGTGTTAATATAGTATTATGTACTTACACTATATCTCTTGGAAGATCTTTCTGGTTAAAATTATACTTTAGCACAGATAGTATGCACAGCGTCTTCAGTGAAGGTGAATAATCCAACACGTGTAGATCACTTTTGTCAATTAGATCATTTATGTCACGAGAATGAGGGTCAGGTCTGCAAACACAAATTAATTGGGACATTTCATTTCACTTTCGCAGTAAAAATATTTGCAATACTGTCTCTTAGAACCAACATAACCTTTCGAGTAGGTACGTAAAAAAACATATAAATGAGACATTCGCGACCAAAGTATCCTAAGCACCATTTGATTATAATATTGTTAGACGCTACAGCTATTATTGTAGTGTCCGTGGACAGAATTTATAATTTTTGAAAAATATCCAGTCTGTGAAAATAAACTTGTAATGGAAAATAAAACGAAAAATAAATTGAAAATATCTCAATTTAGTTCTTAGTTGGCAAAAAAGCTCCAGCCGGTAAAAACATTCCCTTGGTAGTAATACCATTCTGAAATATTGGCATATTGCAGAAATTCAATTTAGCTTTTCCAAAAAGAGTGCCATGTTAGTTGGTGTTGATACCATTCAAAAACTTTTTTGAATAAGAGATTCAATCGTCTTAGGATGTGTTGTTTCAAAAAATTTGATGAATTCATCAAATATTTGTAGTTAATTTTCATGTTCTGTGTAAGTTCTATTATATATATTCAAATTCTGTTATTATTTCAGTTTCATGCAGCAACTGGCCTTCTTCTTCTTCTTCTTCTGGCTAACTGGCCTATAATGATGTAATAACAGAACTTGAATAGAACCTCCAAAAAACGTGAAAATTAACTTCAAATATTTGATGAATTGATAAATTTTTTTGAAACAATCCGTCCTTAGTATCCTTGAAAACGAATCATTGCTGTGATTATTTGTGTTGTACAGAATGGGATCACTTTTCAAACTATTAGCATGGCGGTTATTTGCGGACATTTATTTATGAGGGTGGTCTGAAAAGTTTCCGACCTAAACATGAAGATGGCAGCACTCGTCAATAAAAGCTAGTGAAAGAAGTTGAGCATCTTTTGACAGTTACTCACCAAAGTTTCGGCCATTTTGGATGCATAGTTTTTAGTTGACAGTCGTTTGAGTGAGTTGATGTGTGTTTTTGTCACAATGGAAAAAATTGAGTATCGAGCCGTTGTTAAATTTTTGTTTTTTGCGCAGTTATTAGATAAGGGAACAAAAAGAAGTCGCTTGGGGCTAGATCTGGTGAGTAAGGTGGATGGTCAAGCAGTTCAAACCGTAATTCGAGGGGATTTTTGCCATGGCAACCGCTGAGGTGAGACGGCGCGTTATCTTGGTGAAACAGGATTTTTTGTCTAACGTGAGCAAACGCGACACCTAACGCGCGGATAGCTTTCTCATGTCTAAATCTTGATTTAATATGTGACAGACATGTACTTTAGACATTTTCATAACCTCTGCTATCTCTCTCATTTTAATTCGGCGGTCATCTAACACTATTTGGTGAAGTTTAGCAATGTTATAGTCAGTAGTTGCAGTTTTTGGACGTCCCGAACGTTCATCATCTCCCAAGCTCTTACGGTCACGTTTAAATTAAGCTGCCCAAAATTTCACTGTAGTAAATGATGGTGCAGAGTCCCCATATACAGAGTCCAACTCATCTTTGATTTGCGTAGGCGTATTGCCTTTCAAGAACAAAAATAAATTTTTCCATTTTCACAAAAACAGACCATTGACTCACTCAAACGACTATCAACTAAAAACCGCACGTCCAAAATGGCCGAAACTATCAAAAACTAACTAACTGTCAAAAGATGCACAACTACATTCACTAGCTTTTATCGACGAGTGCTGCCATCTTCATGTTCAGGTCGGAAACTTTACAGACCACCCTCGTATATAAATTGAGCACCATTTGGACTTAGTATGCGGCTGGCGGTGGCAAAAACATTGGGTATGTAGGGCGTGCGATATGCTGAAATAGGCCAAAACCAAATGATCTTTTATAGCTAAGTCTGTTGGCCCAATAAAACAAATTTGACTGGTTAAATAATTATAATTTAGTTTAATAATAATTTGCCTGGTTTATTTTTTTGCCACCGCCAGCCGCATACTAAGTCCATCAGCAAGAAAAAAAATCATCACATAAACTTTTGAAAGCTGGCAATTTACTGTGATTTTATATTTATCTAATCATATATTTCGTCAAATATCTCAAAAGGTTTCTGAGATTTGTCAGTTGGATCTTTTCTGCATATAACGACCGCTTAAAAGCCTTACCCAGTGCCTCCGAATAGATAAATTTTATCCTTAACGAGGATGCTGCATTGGCGTCTTCTCTGACAGGGAATCTTCCCAGGCAAGTTAAGGCGGGTCCATATACATGATGTAGGGTTAAATTTGAATAAATCGTTGAAGTGTTGCTCACTTTTACCATTGTAGCCTCCAAATACATAAAGCTCATCCTTGTACAGCCCTAAAATGACAACATAGATATTAGACAAACAATAAACATCTCGCACGCAAAATAATTTGAAATGAAACACCGTTTGTTTTGTGGTAAATCACCTCAACGAAGCTAGTGATTAGTCGGATGACGTAAATAAAAATATAAATGGAATATACAATATGTAAATAGTGGTGTGTTAAGCTTACATGCAGAATGGCTACGTCTCCCTTTAGGTATATCCCCATGGGTTTCTGGGGAGTGCCACTGTTTCGTAGTAGTGTCAAGGTAATGGATTCGCGGAGAGTAGACTGCGTCATCCATACCAATAGAGCTTCGACCACCAAACACGTACATTCTAGTTCCAATTGCCGTTGCAGAATGGAAGTCTCTCGGACTTGGTGGTACGCCGGAAGTGTTTAGGTAACTCCATTTTAATGTCGTTAAATCCAGTGTATGAACTTCTGACGAATACTCCACAGAGAAGTTTTCAAACCCTCCAAAGACGTACATTACATCGTTGATTATGCAGGATGAATGGCCGTCTACCGGGTGTGGAGTTCTACCGATTGTAAGGGGAACAACCCAGTCTTGAGATAAAGTATCAAAATAGCATAAATTTCTGAAGGCAATGCTGTTGTCCCGGCCTCCCCACATATAGATCTGAAATAAATTACAGTAGTTAGATTCTTAAATAATATAAATTACAGTAGTTAAAGTCTTCTAAAACTGAAAAAATTAAAAAAGAAAAAATTTCAAATGGGATACAAAAGTATTAAAGATAAAAGAGATCAGCGACAGTTTTAGGGAAAAGACGCAAGAGTGCAACCTAATGGAAGAGGAGAATGTGAATGCGATCTGGAAAATGATAAAGATGAAGATTATAACTACGGCAGAGGAAACTATAGGCAAGGAAAAACCCCAAGCACGGAAGGAATGGATAACCGATGAGATCCTAAATATGATAAAGGATAGAAGAGAGCTCAAAAATGATAAAAGAGCTGAATCACAAGAGAAATACAAAGTGACGAGAAACAAAATAAATAGAGAATCAAGAATAGCCAAAGAAACAAACACAAAAGCGACTAGATAAACGACGACCTCAAGAGAGGAAATGTAGAAAGAGCTCACGCTGCGGTGAAAGACTTCTTTGGGATGAGAGTTGGAAAGGGTAATGCAATAGAAGGAGAAGGCGGCAAAATACTTTTCGAAAATGACCAAATAGGAGAGAGATGGAAAAGATATCTCGAAATGCTGTACAATGGAAAGGGAAATAATGTCAACGAAACATTGATAGAAAGAGAAAATGAGGTAGACGCAGATGATTTGGGAGATCCAATCACTAGAGAAGAGTTTGACCTCGCACTGAAAAATCTCAAAAACGGGAAACCACCCGGAATCGATGACGTTCCGGCTGAACTAATTAAGCCAGCAGGAAAAGGAACTATAGATGCCCTGTTTAAAATGATACAGACAATGTATAAGACTGGAAAGATACCAGGGGATTTCGAGAAATGCCTAATTGTCGCATTACCAAAGAAGGCGGGTACGACGAAATGTGAACAACACAGAACTCTTAGCCTAATATTCCATGCCTCAAAAATATTGACTAATATCATTCTAAAAAGAATCGAACCAAAAGTAGAGAACAACCAGTTTGGCTTTAGAAGAGGTGTAGGAACCAGAGAAGCAATATTGTCGCTACGAATACTTCTAGAAAAAATAATAAAAAGAAACCAAAACACATTCATCGCATTCATAGACCTGGAGAAGGCTTTCGACAAAGTAGAATGGAAAAGACTCTTCGAGATTCTGAAGAGAATTAACATCAAATATAGAGATAGACGAATAATCCAGGCGCTATACAAGAATGAGGCCGCTATAATTAGAGACAGAGATGCTTTCTGTCACCTGTTCTTTTTAACACTTATATACAAAGTGCGATTGATGACTTGAGAGAGAGAATGAGTCACAGAAAAGGTTTAAAGATACACAGGCAAAAGGTGGATATGATAAGGTTTGCTGACGATATTGCTATGGTTGCTGAAAGCGAAGAAGAACTGCAAGAGGCCTTAACAACCATGCAAAGCATTCTTCAAAACAATTACAACATGAAGATAAATAAAGACAAAACAAAGCTGCTGACTGTAGGCCGAACGCAACATCAGATGAGAGTAGAGATGTCAGGAGTTCCACTAAAGAACACCAAGGAGTTTGTCTACCTCGGGAGCAAAATAACATGGGACGGTCGGTCTAAGAGCGAGGTCGACAGCCGTATACACCAGGCTAGGCTTGCATTCAATAAAAGGTCGAAAATAATAGAATCGAATAATATAGACCTAAAACTGAGAATACTCCTCATCAAGACCTCTCTCTCTCTGGTTTCAATCCTGGGATTGGTTTGCAGCAATTAATTAATTATTATCAAGACCTATGTATGGAGTATCTTGATGTATGGCTGTGAAACATGGTGCCTATCCGAAAGAGATAAACGGAGACTAGAGGCTTTTGAGATGTGGTCCTGTAGAAGACTATTAGGAATTTCCTGGAGAGACCACATTACAAATGAGGAGGTTCTCCAAAGAATCGAAGGAGGAAGGCACCTGCTCTGGACCTTGTCCAAAAGACGTGCAAGATGGATCGGCCTGTAATAAGACAAGAAGGCCTCTTGCAAGGCCATAATGGAGGGTATGACCGAGGGGACAAACTCTAGGGGACGCCCACGCCGAGAGTACCTGGAGGACCTGCTGGTGGATGTGCGCTGCTCATCATATGCAGACTTCAAAAGAGCTGCACAAGACAGGGAAGAGTGGAAGAGACGAATAGATGAAATTGCTGCAAACCAATCCCAGGATTGAAACCAGAGAGAGAGAGTTAGATTCTAATTTTATCAAAATTATTCAAAAAAAACATTTCATTTGTAGAGTAGGTTAGCAAGTCATGAGCCTTTAAGTTTCTTAACAAAATCTCCTTAGATGTTGACATAGAATAAAGAATAACACAAGAAGTGCCTTGTGGCGCATTGTGCCTATGTATTGTGATCTAAATACTTGCCTAATTAACCTGTTAAATGTTGGATGTAGAGCATGCAATACCGTTATATTGTTACCGCAATTTTGCACTGTTTTTGAGTACTGCAAAAGCGAGATTAGAAATGCGAATTTAACAGTATTAAAAACGAACCGTGATAGGGAAATCCCCGCTATGAACAGTGAGTCGGGGAATTCCAGAATTTCCTACAGTGAACTAACATTTGTTTGTAGTCTTACTCAGTCTCACTCGCAATTACCGCAAGTCAGACAAGCGAGTGACTAATCTGTCCTATTTTATTTGTTTACTACGCGAGAGCGTAAAAAAATATTTTTTTTGACTAATATATTAACGTATTATACTGTATCCGTGTATCAAACTTTTGTTGGTGTAAAAAATGAATACTACAACTAATGGTATTGAATTCAAAGACTTCAAAAGTTCTAATATAGTGTGGAAACATTTTTTGCGATCATCATCAGCGAAGTGTAAACTCTGTCCAGTTATTATTAAAACTAGTGGACGATCAACAAGCAGACTACATACTCATTTATGCACTAAGCACAGAATTGAAGCTAAAGATGTTAACTCCGACGAGAGACGAGATATCAGAAGAGGTTGATTGTCCTAGCAAAACACCAACTACGAGCCGCAGCCAATCTACCGAGGTAGCAGCTACAACCTCAACCTTAATTGACGAAGATGACCACATCGAAAAACTACAATCACTGGTGAAAAAAAGCAAGACATAACAGTATTTCGAAAAAACTGATTCTCTCTCAATGAAAGTGTCTCGCATGGTGGCAAAAGATGGATTATTTATTTATTTTATTTATTTTTATTTGTTTATTTAGCACAATATTACACATTTAAATACATTATTTATTAAATTTTGACTGCCCAACTAGGAGTATTTTCCCGTTTTAGGACAGTCAAATAATTATGGAGAATGCTTTGTACAAAAAAGAAAGAAAATTGATGAAATAAAATAAGTATAATTACCATTTAATGTTTTCGTAAGTTCAGAAGATATATCGTAAGATAGTCTTTATTACTAATTTCGCAAATTTTGCAGTATTACATGCCCGATACTGCAATATCGCAGTATTGAATATATACTGCGGTATTGCATGCTCTAGTTGGATGGTATTTCGAAAAAATGCCTACAAATTTCATAGAAAATTCTTTTAAAATAATTCAGAGTAGATACAATAATCAAATAGTACCTAGGTTCTAGTTACTATTTGATTATTGTATCTACAAATATTACAGAGGATATTCAAAAGCGCATAGCGAAAGCAAATCGCTGTTATTTCCGCCTACAAAACCAAATAAAATCCAGTCTGCAGTCCAGAAACACAAAGATATTAGTGTACAAAACACTTATTAGACCAGCACTCACGTACGCAACTGAGACGTGGATTCTGGCGCAACGTTACAACAATGAACTATATACTCTGTTTAGAAGCTAAACGTCACACAATTATGTGGCTATGGCTGTGTGGGGAAGGATGTTTTTGTGAAACCAGCACACTTCTCTGGTTAGAATTCCTCTCCTTTTGTTTTGAATGCTCCTTTTGAGTTTTTTTATAGTATCACAATATCATTGGGTATTGATGGTCTCCACCTGAGGCAGAAATTCAACCAAAATGCCTTTTCGGTCCCAAAACACAGAGGTTATGATTTTTTTGCCTGAAATTGTGGTTTTGAATTTTTTGGCAGATGGGGAAATGGTGTGATGTCACTTTGACAACTTTTTTTTCCCAGGCGTGTAATAAATTACCCACTATCATCTCCAGTCACAACAGAGTTCAGAAATCCTCACCTTTTTTTCCTGTAGGAGTTACTCCTTCCAGGAGTAAAAAATGGATAACAGCACTTGGCGGAATTTTTTGCTGACATCTTTCACGCAACTGGACACTACAATGTAAGTTTACATACTACCACGTTCCTGCGATGCTCGTTCTGGTCAGGAGACAGACCCCCTTCTACCACTCAGTGCTGCCAACCCCCAAAAAACAAAAAAACACAGCCCTCATACATCCCTCGTATAAGTGAGACGGAACGCGGGCAGTTGGGCACTTGTTTCCATTCAAATTTGTAAGGCACTTCTGGTGTTATTCTTCATTCTAGGGATGTTGATGTAATTTTTTTTAATGTATCTAATACTTAACCCCCGACCCGTTGCATGGGGTCTTTAAAAGCCCAGGTTTTACAGAAATGCTAATTATGTACATTTTAAATGTTTCCACTGATTCCTTACTTTAGGTAGCTTCCTAAAAGGGACTATAGGTATAGGTAAAACAACTTAAGTTGGAAGCAATAAAAATGCTTAGTATTGATGTATTGGTCTATCTGAGTGAACGTCAAGCGACGCCCACTAACCCGATAAGGCTCTCTGTCTTGCTTACGCCCACTTATTGTAACTAGTTAGAAGAGAGGCAAGTTTTTATGATACCCTTTTGAGGCTGCACTTATGGGTTGTCCTATTTATTCGGTACATATCGCGAGTGAAATAATTACAAATTTTTAAATTTGAAATAATAAATAGTTTTCATTATTTTTAATTCGAATCATTATTAGTAGATTTACAGAGTGTTTATAAAGTGTGCAAGTTTAATATTTATTACGACACCATGGAGTCCTGTTACGAAACGGGACGTGGCAAATCAATGAATGGACAAACTCGTGAAATTTTATTCCGCATGTTTAATTTTTTATTCATAATGTAAAAAACGGTGGTCAACTTTTAAGCATAAATGACTTGTATGATTTGACGTCTAAGGCAACTGGAGTATCACAGATTAGTATTCAACAGTTAATCTTTTGTACCTTTGTGCTAGTAATCTGTTATATTTTAGATAATATACAGATAGATAGTTGCTGATGATGACTGATACATATAATTAAATAATTACCGTAGCACATAATTATAAAAAATGAATAATCCGTAGGCAGCCAAATTTTTAAGCAAAGATTTGGAAATCACACTTCATTTCAACATTAGGTTCTTAGTTTAGGTAATCTAAGTAATTCATGCGTAATTCATGATTTTACAAATGTACGAAATGTTTAAGAAACTTTACAAATGTCAAATCCATACAAAAAAATGGCGGCAATGGAGATGTTTTATATGGGAAATTTTAAACTTTGAATGAAAACTGAATTTTAATGCATGTTTTCCCATTTATCCCGACCGAAACCGATGTTTCTTTTGGTAATTAAGTTTAAGTAACAGTAGTTTGCTTTTCAAAATCTATGCCTATTAAACGTTTAGCGGCATGTGGCGGCTTGTGGTTTATTTACTTTATAAAATATTATGTAAGTATGTATATTATAATAAATTAATCTGAATAACACAATATTTTTTTAACCTTGTCGTTATTTATAATTTCCCATTTGAATTCAATCCTGAAGATTATCACATTTAGTTAATAAACTTTATTTTTCTTCCTAAACCTTCAGTATTTCAATAAAAATGTTATAAAACAACATTAGTTTTATGTTACAGATTTCAACACGCTTTGGATTCGAATTCTCAATTGTGAAATAATTATTAATCGTTTTTTTTTAAAAGCCTAAAACGAAGCATGCTGTATGAAAGTTTTGCATCTGTGTGAGTACCGTGATGAAGTCAACTTAACTTGCGAGACCTAAGGAGAGATAATGATTAAAAAAAACGGGATATACACTTTAGAATGCAACGATTGTGACGCGCAATATGTAGGAATGACTACTAGAAATTTTAAAACCAGAATTAGGGAACATGAACTTTGTTTAAGAAATAATAACTACTCAGAGTTTGCTAACCATCTCATAGAGACAAGTCATAGCTTCAAAAAAGAAAAAACTAAGTTTAAACATTTCAATGTAAATTCATATTTTAATTTGTGCGCTTTAGAAACTTTAGAAATTAACAAAAAAATTAAATCTAAAATTAATTTAGTTAATAAAATAATAGCACCATGTAAATCACCTCTGCTTACGATGTTTCCATGTAATTTTGACTCCTCCCACCGTCCTCCCCCTCCACCAAATTCCCCCGCCTAATTAATTGTGTACTTGTATAGAATTTTTAAGTTAGTTTTAAGTTTGCTCGTTAATGATACGGACGTGTCGAAACCGGTCGCAAAAAAATTAAAAATTAAAGTAACAAATGTACATCGAAAATTAAAACTTTTCAAAACAAAAATGACAAGTTATGAAGAATTTCATTATGAAATGGTAGTAAATTCGTGCTTTGCCACATAACCCTGTATCATAAATAAACCAAACCACTCACTCTTGCATCCTGAAAAAAGGAAATGGAAAGGTCAATCAATATAGGTGTTGTTACCTTTTCGTGATAAGGGACAACCGTGTGTCCGTAGCGTTGGTGGGGGCATTCTTTGTCTCCGTGGTTGATAAGGGACCATCGAAGTGTTTCAGTATTCAGAATATACACTGGTATTGGAAGCTTAATATTTTCAAAGTCTTCGGTGGAACAGTATCCTCCGAAGGAATATATTAGATCGCCAACAGATGCAGCCGCATGATTAACCTTCTTGGGGCCACCCTCCAAGTGAACCGTCCAGGACATTTTATCACACGTTAACAATAAAAGATACTACGGTCAGGAACAGTTTTCGAATATAGCGATACGATTTCAAAACATGATGATTGTTTGCGTAGAGTATTCAATTGTAATAAGCGGTAGAAAATTATACATTTCCATGTACGCAAGGAATGCCGTGCAATGGTTTTAAAATGGAAATGCAACTAATTAAAATAAACTAAAAATTACATTAACAAAAAATCGTTGAACAATCTTCGAAATAAGATCGATATTTACTTCCCGAAACAAACAAGAAGAATGAATAATATTTCAGAAATTTGACAGAACCTGACAGTTTCTCCATAGATTACGAGAACAGAATAGAATGCATTTTGCTTTTACTAATATCATGAAGTAATAAGCCATGAAAAGGAAAGCCATGGCATTTCAGTGCACTGCTGCGTATTAAGTGACCGAAAAATAAAAAAAATCAATGGTATATCTATATCTATCAAATCAATGGTATAAATAAAATTGGGTGCCGTTTTATCGTTATTGGAAATATTTATTTATGTAAACAGCAATATTATACAAATAAATTCTTCACATAATATTTTCAGTAAAATGAGATCTCCATACCTAGTTGAAAAAATAATGACGTTATCGTAATTAATTTTCGGAATTTAAAGTTTGATTTACTTACTACCTAAGTTCAGAAACTTAAAATACAGACAAGCAATTAAAAATTAATCAATTCAATAAATAAACTTCCAAATCCGAATTTCCTTATTTAACACATTTTTTGGAAAATAAATTTTGATCGGCTTTTTTGTCTCAATAAGTCTAGTCTTTTTTTTAAATATATAGTCTATCGACTTATATATTTAAAAAAATTCGAATGCCAGGCAACAAAAGAAGAAATATTTGTTACAACTAACCCCGAATATTTTGAAATAGTTCAAAGCTTTGCCGCTCTAGGATTTGGCATTTTCAGTCTGTTCACTAGTCGTTGGTGGTTGATGTGTTTACAAAGAAAAAGCCGCTCGCGAGTCGTTCGGTCGCGTAGTCCGTTCGTTGTGGATTTGCCGTCCCCTCTCGACCGATTTGACAGATGTCAATTCACAGTTTCGATGAAATGTGCACAACATTGTGTGAATTTTAAGTGATATTAGTGTTTATTGTAGAACAAACAATATGCTCAAAAAGTGGCACTATAGGAAATTATTGTATTTTGTATAATGTCTCAGTTATAATTGATTTTGTTCAAAATGGTGGTGAAAAGTGTGTTTTTTACTGTAGTTATGAGTGCTAAGGAGAGATAACGTTAATAATAGGATGTAATTTCGGAGAAATTGTCAACAGTTACGATTTCACGTATTATAATTTGTCAAAAGTGGGATATTAAGTCGTAAGAATGGTGGAAAACGGGGCCTCCAGTGGCGGGAGCGAGAGCCCGGGGGGGTCTATCGTACACTCTGGACTCCTGGAAACCCTGGTGCGAGGCTCCTGGTACAGGGTCCACTGCTGCCTGGAAGATGATTATCTCAGCGTGAGCCTCGATGGTAGCTACGATGCATCAACAACTCTCAACGGAACCCTCAACAACAATGTGGAGACACCAAATGGTGACTTTACAGAGGTACCTGAGTCCATTGCTAACCAGAAACGATTGGTCCAAGTTATCAAGTCTGATAACAATGGATTGGGCATTTCCATCAAGGGAGGATTTGAGAATAACATGCCAATATTGATATCCAAGATATTCAAAGGGATGGCAGCTGACATGACGGAGCAACTGTATGTGGGGGACGCTATCCTATCCGTCAATGGGGAAGATCTGAACGATGCCACTCATGAAGAAGCTGTCAAGGCGTTAAAGCGGGCCGGGAAAGTTGTTCAGTTGGAAGGTGAATATAATGATTCTGTATTAAGTATATAATTATAAGTAGTATTCTATTGTTACTTGGAAATGAAATCCAAATTTTATTTGTAATTTATTAAAATATTGAGAACCACCATTCACCAAGTTATTGTTACCCGTTACCCAGTAATTTTTCTTTCTTAAGAATTTTAAGTCAACACAAATAGCTTATCTTTCTGCTAATCACATTTGTATAGATCCTCAAGGTATGCTCATGGTATTGCAATTCTAATATGTAGCGTTCATTTGTTTACAAACAGAGGGATGGCTTTATTGGTTTGCATTTTGTAGGCCTTGGTGGTTGAATCTCTACCAACTAAAGCTAATATATCTATTATTCCTTAATATTATCCATTTTAACCTGATACATCTTTATTTCAATATAATTATGATGATTTCCAATATTACTGTAATCGGTAGGTTCCAGTACGTTTGTCATAATTACTCGATATTATCAACATTTGGGCGTTCAAATCTGAGTGAGATGGAAGTAATTACATTCAATAAATATAAGTTGTTTATAAATTGTATAAAATTTACACCATGTGTATGTAAGAATGTATGCGTGTAAAATATAGTATTCTGTATTTTAATAAGTTGAGAATATGTATTCCCAATTTTAAATTGTGTTATATGTATTATCCCTGGAACCTTACTGAATCCTTTTCCTGGTATTCGGGTCATTAAGTTATCCCCCTTGACAACATCTTAGTGCTCTTGGATCCTCATATTATCTATTACACCATTTTAATCCCATGGTCTAATCATCCATATTTTTCATTAAATTGTGTTATATGTATTATCCCTGGAACCTTACTGAATCCTTTTCCTGGTATTCGGGTCATTAAGTTATCCCCCTTGACAACATCTTAGTGCTCTTGGATCCTCATATTATCTATTACACCATTTTAATCCCATGGTCTAATCATCCATATTTTTCATTAAATTGTGTTATATGTATTATCCCTGGAACCTTACTGAATCCTTTTCCTGGTATTCGGGTCATTAAGTTATCCCCCTTGACAACATCTTAGTGCTCTTGGATCCTCATATTATCTATTACACCATTTTAATCCCATGGTCTAATCATCCATATTTTTCATTGAATTT
This sequence comes from Limnephilus marmoratus, assembly GCA_917880885.1. Taxonomy (NCBI): domain Eukaryota; kingdom Metazoa; phylum Arthropoda; class Insecta; order Trichoptera; family Limnephilidae; genus Limnephilus; species Limnephilus marmoratus. Next base: position 54,256,953 of record OU862906.1, on the reverse strand, counting down.
TTATTTTTAAATTATCAGAGCAACCCTTGCTCTCTTTTGCTGTTTCTTATCAAGGGAAAAATTATTTTTTAGTTCAGTTCTAAACATAATACAATTGGAAAAAGACCTTCTATTGTACATATACTTACTTAGTCTTTTTTATCAGTTTAAAAGGTATATATCTTTGTACAGCCCTGTCCCAGAATTATTTTCTAGTGTTCAATCTCCTGCCTTATCAATCAGGCATCTATAAAAAAATATTTTGATTTTTATAAGAAATTATTTAGGCATTACAATTTCCTATTAACTTTTTCTTAAAAGCTTAGGGCCAGTTGTCTCATAGAACTTTTATATTTATTATTAGTCTATTTAATTATGATATTATTCTAGTAACTGTAAAACAACTAACCCATAATGTAATAATTAATAATAACGGAGCTTGTATAGAACTTGAATATTAACTTTGAAATTTTGAAGTTCTGTGAAACAACTGGCTCTTAGTAATGATAGTATGTATATAGATACTCATCGCCCTGGTGAACATCGCCTAATGTTGCTTGAAATGGCTTTAGTAGTTTATTGATAAGTAATTTCCACCCTTCCTCCCCCCATTTCCTTCAGCCGCAAAACATTCCGCAATTTGATAAAATTATTATTATTTATTTTTTAAATTTATTTATTTAATGAAAAGAAACATGGTTTAATGAATTTCTACGCCAATGAAGAGTACTAGCTCTTGAGCTTGGCATAGGAGTTATTTTACACTATTTCATTTTTATAACGTACATTTTACTTACAGTATACAATAAATCTAAACTATATATAAATATAATATATAAACTACTATTATTTCATTTTTATAACATACATTTTACTTATAGTATACCATAAATATTAACTATATATAAATATAATATATAAACTACTATTATTTCATTTTTATAACATACATTTTACTTATAGTATACAATAAATATTAACTATATATAAATATAATATATAAACTACTATTATTTCATTTTTATAACATACATTTTACTTATAGTATACAATAAATATTAACTATATATAAATATAATATATAAACTACTATTATTTCATTTTTGTAACATATATTTTGCTTAGTGTATACAATAAATATAAACTATGTTGTGATGTTAATTTTGATTTGACAGAATCGAAGTTACAACATTTTGATTGGTGATGTTATGGTTGTTAATTTTTTTTTAAAGATTAATTTGACTTTTTTCTTGAATGATACGAAATCTGTTATTTTTTTAATTTCTTCGGGAAGACTATTAAAATGTTTTATGCCTTTGTAATTATAATTATTGTGCATTTGTTGTGTTGAAAACAGAGGGATTTGGATGTTAAATTTATGCCTTAATGATGAGTTGAGTTTAAATTTTTTAGTTACATTTTCTTTGAATATTTGTAGTATTGAATCTTTTTTATAGAGGTCTTCAATTTTTGGTACTTGGAAAATTTTGAACAATGATGCTGAAGGGAATGTTAGTGGTTTTTTTAATATTACTTTAATAATTAGTTTTTGTACCACTTTTACAGGACTTACAATTTTTTTTTATATGCACCTCCCCATCCAATGATTCCATATTGAATTAGTGATTGGACTAGTGCGTAATAGACTTTTTTTAGGTTGTTTAATTTGTGAATATTTCTAATTCTTCTTTTTCTATAAAGTCACCGGAGACCAAAATTTCATGTACATTTTTTACTCCAAATAATGTCAGGAATCACTGGTTAAAGTAAGTCAAGTACGTCCCTTAACACCCTGTATAATACATAATGAATTTGAAAAATAGTTTTTTTTACATTATAACTTGATGTTCATCGGTGATTTGATGTATACCAAAATTTCCCTGCAATTAGGGAAATAAAATAATTGTAGGGTTTTATTACATTTATTAATTATCATTTAATTTCTTTTGGGAATAGAAATTTGAAACTCTTTGCATATTAGGCATGATTTTTGTGATAAAAAAACCTGTAAATGAAGCATGGGTTTTAAAATATTGTGACTTTTTCCTAAATATACCTTGACAAAATGCGTTCCTGAAGTAACTTGAAAATTTATGCATAATATAATATTATATTATTATAATATATGTTGAATTAAAAAATATATGGGCTTTGTTTATTTATTTATTAGTATGATTCACATCCTGGCGAAGACAGTATTCGGTGGGTATAATAATTGATGACAAGGGTTGGGCTACCTAGCAGGTTGTAGGTTAGCGTGTGTCGCTCTCCATAGAGAGAAAACAAATGGCCTTATATTTAAACGCCCGGGGTCTCAAAAGTTTCGTATGATCTGTAGCTATTCGAAAACGTAAAAAAAAGAAATTATTGTTCACTATTAGCCCGCTAAAATGGCCGAAAGTTTCGAAAAAAATAGATTTCGTGATTTGGAAAAAAAATAAAACAAAGGGTTCATATTTTATATTTTGTACCAAACTTATTTTTCATTACATAACTGCAGTACAAAGAAACAAAATTTTTTTTTTTTAAACATATGTGATGTGTTGGTTAAAAAATAAAAGGGGAAAATAACACTTTTTCTGGATAAAATCAGAATTCTTGTTGACTTACTTGTATTCATAAAGTTGAAATTTTTTTTCATTTTTGTCAGTTATACGCATTTTTTAATAATAAAAAACGTTAAAAGGTTAGATTACTGAAAAAAAAAAAATTATTAAAAATAAAAATAAAAAATGGTTTTAGGTTTGTTTTCTGATTTTCAATGCATTTTAGCGGGCTAATAACCATTTAAAAAAAAATTAAATGCAGTTCTCATTTTCTTTGCAAGACGCAACTTTTGAGACCCCGGGCGTTTCTGAATTCAAAAGTTGAAATAATTGACACACGCCATTGTAGGTGCATCGCGGTAACTAGTCTCATTTTCAGTAAGGAAATGAAACCCACTAAAAATTCTAATATTTAACCATTTTTATCACAGAAAAAAGGATCGACTATTAATTGTGAGGTCAAAGAAAATGAACCAGTTAAACAAAATATTTTCATGTACCTACTTCATGTACACTGGTAGGTACATAGTTAGTACCCAGTTTTGACCGATTTTCCGCAGAGCAAATTAGATCAAACACATCACATATTGTAGAACCTGTTGTAGTTTTGTACTTTAGTCATAATGGAAATGACGTTACAATCTGAAAATAATTCTGTTGGCCTAGAAATCCCAGGAGGAAAGGACTGTGTAAATTTCATTTCGCATGTTTTCATCGATCATTTTTGTCGCTTAAAATTTTACTCAGATTTTCTGCTTTTATTTCTTTTTAAACGACGAACAATACGAGTTGGGAATAATCTGACAATATTTGAAAAACTCCTATTACCATCAAGCGGAAAATGTTGCTTGTGCGATGATGGAGGACTTAGCTAGGAATGAGCCCATGCCCACGATATGTCGTGGCATCGCGATGCCTGAGTTGGTCTCCAAATGCATTTGCCTACTCAGCTTCTGACCGTTCATTTAATTAGTTTGGATTCTTCAAATGTGTGACGACAATCAATGCAATTTGTATTACGAAATAATCACTCGGTACCTGCATAAAATGTGTTTAAAACACTGACGTCACGCGATTCAAAAAATGAAATCATATATGTCGAAATGACAGCATCTCTCTAAGGGAAAACCCCTCGCACTAACAATGATAATGACATTAATGACGCAGACTGATGCTGATTAATAGCTAGGTGCAATTATTGCAACAAATTATTCATCGTGTTTATTTCCATAATGTATTCCGTGAGCAAAATAAAAATAAATACGAAGCGAAAAATCGCATTTCCATAGAAAAAAATCGTAACAAATTATTTTTATAAATTACCAGCGATTTCCCGGCATTCGTTGCAACGCCATTCAAAGAAATAAATTGATTCTCCCTACATATCCTTTCCGTGCGTCCCCGTTCCCCTCCCGAGTCCCCTTCCCCTCCCGAGTTTCCCTTCCACCTTCCCCCTCCCTCGTCCTCTCTCCCGCGAATCCCTCCTTCCCGTTCCCCTTCCCCTCCTGCCTCTCCTCCCTGCCGCTATAATATATGAAATACACACATTTTCATTTATACAAATTTCATAACGCCAGAACTTACCATTATATATAGCCTATAATCTTCGCGGACGTGCGCATAACGGTTCCATGACAGTTGGTCCGGCGACAGTTGGTCCGGCCGACAGTTCGTCCGGCCGACATTTGGTCCGGCGACAATTAGTCCGGCCGAAAGTTTAGAAGATGTTTTTTTCAAGTAAGTATGCAAAGAGGATATACTGCCGTACAACCAAAGTCGATATTACTTACTGAAGGCATCTTGTGTGAAAATCCGCTGATTTTTTTTTACTAATAATTTCGACTCTCAGAAGTCGCATGCGGCAATCACAAAATACGACATACTTATACGTGCAGTCGGCTTAGCAAAAAAACGCTAAAGATTCCTACTTGCATATAATATAACTTTTATAACTGAATATAGGCTTTCTGTGGTGGTAGTAGGAGATTTTCAAACATTGTTGGGTTATTTGTAACCCGGGAACGTTTGTCTTTCTTAAAAAAAAAAAAAATAACACAAGAGTCCCAACTGCTCCCAACCGTCTCGAGCCAGTGAGGCTATGGCATCCCCAATTTTGGTGTGGTGTGATGCTGAAGGTAGTGGGGATGGGAAGGAGATGTTGAAAATGAACCTGGCTATTCAGTTACAGTCATCAAACACGGTTAAAGCCATTTCAAGTAATGTTACAATTCTGAATGAATACTGACGAATAGCAAAATACGACATACTTATATGTGCAATATCTACTTAAGATTTAGGAGGCGGATATGTTTACCATCTTCTAAACTTTCGGCCGGACCAATTGTCGCCGGACCAAAGGTCGGCTGGACGAACTGTCGGCCGGACCAACTGTCGCCGGACCAACTGTCGCCGGACCAATTGTCGGGTCACAACATATCACCAAAGTTTCATCGCAATCGGATGAACGGTATGGGTTTAACAAACAAACAAACAAATATTGATTTTTATATGTAAGAAGATTACTCTACTATTGGAATATGTTTTGAAACTTGATGGTTGAGCTCTCAAAAATTAAGGCTTGTACATGGTCCAGTGAATGAAATTCTATAATCTTTATATTCCACTTTATAAACATACAAAAATTTATATATTACGAAAATGCCTTCGCTGGTTTTCAAACTGCACCTTTTACAGACATTTTACGGTGTATTTTAAAGTTTATAGTTTAAGAATTTTATTCACATGTAGACATTTTTCTAACTGCCCGTGCAGAATTTACAGATAAATCATTATTATTAATTTGTAATTTTGCAGGTAGATATTGCGAAGTGGTAATTAGCGCCATTTTTGAGTTCTGACCAAATATTAATTTATTTTGACAGAAACTAATTTTCACCCATCGATGAATGACCTCAAAACATATAGATAAACAGATAGACTTTTTTCTATAGACCCAAACTGAAATATCCTGAAATTGTTCACACAAAAACCGATGAATAAGATTTTTATTTCGGCTACAACATCAATAATGCCATGTTTTTAATATTACCACTTTAGCACACCCAAAAGTCACAAGCCGCCACTGCGAGTCAACAGTGCAGAGTTTTGTAAATAATAACAACTGTTATTTTTTATCATTTCCGTCGTTACTCGTCGTAGAAGAAATCGTCGTTGTCAGAATCAAAAAATAAATTATATAACATTTCAAAGGAAACTGGCACTTTATTCACTCCAATTTGCATAATGTATCTGTTTCCCTTGAAATGTGTCCCTTTGTGAAAATGATAAAATCTGAATAATTTTATATTTTTAACTGAATGATTGCATTTTTTTATCAATCAAATTATGCCGTATTTTTAAACAAATTGAAACTAAGTAGATTCCAATGCGTAAACAATTCCTTTTTGCCTGCTGGATATTTATTTATTTGTATAGCGCCCTTGAGGTGATTTTTCACGAAAACGGTGCTATATAAATTAGCCAAATATTATTATTATTAAGATAACCACGCCGAGCTTTTCTTTATATAAACAATTTGAAGCTTCGCCTGAGATTCGGTTAATACATAATAATATAACAAAAACTATAGCAGTGACATCTTTTTAATTTTTTTTATTGTTTTTATTTCTCGCTAGAGCAATCCTGATGAGTTACAGAACTCATTTTAGGACAGGAGTAACATACAATTCATGAATGGGAGGAAATAGTTACAATTTTTCACAGGAATTTAGATATTAAAAATATAAGTTTCACATACAATATAGACGAAAAATAAAAGACAGGCTAAGGCGAACAAAAAACAATAGAAAACAATTAAAGAAAAAAGGAACAAGGTTATACAAATATGGATGATTACAACTAAATGGAAAAGAAAAGAAGAGAAAAAGAAACAACATGACAAGAAAATTACATAGTTTCATCCAAACGTACTTAAAAAAACATTCTTTTAAAGCATTACTGTGAATTTTTTATTTTGCTGGATAGCATTGTACATATCTGGAAGCGAATTATATAGTGTATAATTGTATAAACAACATAGTTCGGAGATTCTATCCCATATTTTGTAGTGTATGTTTAGTGTATGCGGATTTTATTGCTATTTCGAGTATTGTGAGTGTGGATGTCTTGATTGTAAACTGGCTTGACGTTAGTGTGAGTTGATTGTTGAGAAATTTGTAGGATGGTGCTTGTGATTTAAAGTTTAGGAAGGACTATGATTGCAAGAATACCGGAAACTGAATAGATGTCTCTGACACGGTTGTCCCATGGAAGTCCAAAAACATTTCATCTTGTCTTATTTTTGTTAGTTAAAGTAGTTTTTCAAAGCTCCAGGATTCATGGAGCTTTGAAAATTGTTAAAAACAATTTTCCGACCTGAAAGTAGCTGTGGTGACCTTGATATTTAAAACAAAAAAGCTGTGTAAATTTTACGACGCCAGAGTTTTACCGTTTGAGAATTCGTGTTCTTTCAGACAGGTGTTGTAGAATGTAGATAATAGTAAAAAGCAGCACTTTGCCAGTTGCTAATTCGTCCCATTTCTCAATGGTGCCACCAAACAATGGACGGCTGTGTAAATTTGTATCTCCGGTGATAAATATTCAACTGTGGCATAATATTTAACCCAAATTTATAACGGGTTTCATTATTGCTACCATGTATATTAATGTAATGGGTGAGAGTTCTAAGAACCGGCTCTACACTGCCTCCTTTTAGCGGAGACTGGGTAGGAACGGAGGAGGAACTGGGAAGGTTCTGGGTAGGTACTGGATCCGACATCTAAGCACTGAAGGGTCCCATCATAAGGGGATAACCGGATAACATATTCATTCGACGCTGTTCGTACCCTATCTCTGCTAATGCTCCTTGCATACCCATTATGCGAGCTTTAAGATCTCGGGCAATTGCCTACAGACAGCCCATGTTAGGGATGTAACGAACTGTTCGTGTTCGGTGTGTATTCAGATTTTTCGAATTTATTTCGAATTTTCGCTTTTATTTTGTATTCGAATTTTCAGTTACAATTTTTTAGAATATTGTGATCATGAAATAAAACACATAAGTAGTATATATTATAACATCAAACAGGCGTTTAATTTACAAAAAAATTAATAACGGTATATTAATTTTAATTTGTTTTTATATTATTATCTATAAGTCTTACACTATACTGAAGATTAAAATTACTTTGAAAAATGGTATAAAAAAAACATCTCAAGTGAACTCCTAGCGTGGAGGGCAATATCTTTCTTTAGCAATATTTTATGCGCTGCCACACCGTTCATACGATTGCGATGAAACTTTGGTGAGTTGTTATGCGCAAGCTCGCCGAGGTTTCTACATTTTTATAATGGTAAGCTCGGGCGTTATAAAATTTGTATAAATGAAAATGTATGTATTTCATATATTTTAGCGGCAGAGAGGGAAGAAAGGAAGGGGAGGGTAACGAAGGAGGTGGGGTTCGCGGAAGAGGATGAGGGAGGGGGAAGGCGGGGAAGATGGAAGGGGAACGAGGGAGGGGAAGGGGTCGCGGGAGGGGAACGGGGACGCATGGGAAAGGAAATTAAGGGAGTAAAAATGTTATTTTTTAATTGACAAACTGATGTTTAAGACAAGATTTTTATGCATATCACAAAGGGTAAAAATTATTAAAAGTAATAATTATTAGCCTGAAACACTCATCTACATTGAAAAAAATCTCCCGAGAAAAGATACATGCCGCCGACGGGACTCGAACCCGCGTTCTTCTGATATCCGGTCAACTGCTCTTAACCACTGAGCTACGTCGGCTTAATGAATGTTTCAGGCTAATAATTATTACTTGTCATAATTGTTACCCTTTGTGCTACGCATAAAATTTTTGTCTTAAACATTAGTTTACAAAAAATTTAGACATAATTTGTCTCGACGCCACCTAGTGGGAGATTTAGCACTTGCAATGCCTTTCCCATATTAAAATAAAGTTGGTTGTTTGTAGGTGGAAAAATGTAATAAGCAGTAATTGTTGAATGAAACATTAGTATATATTGAATTATTTGGCGGGTAGGAGATAAGCCGACGTAGCTCAGTGGTTAAGAGCAGTTGAACGGATATCAGAAGGACGCGGGTTCGAGTCCCGTCGGCGGCATGTATCTTTTCTCGGGAGATTTTTTCAACGTAGATGAGTGTTTCAGGCTAATAATTATTACTTACCGATAATAATTGTTACCCTTTGAGTAAAAATATATTTATATAATGAATAACAGATCACTTTGTATAAACCACTATATGATCTGTTATTCATTATATAATTAATGATGCCACAAAGTAATTTTGCGAAGTTTGAAGAAAAAATATATTTATTTGAATGGCATTATTTCTGTTTCTGTACCAATTTCCGAGTTCAATGGATTGGTCAGCTTAAGCTAAAGTCGGCAGTCGTTCAATAATAATTATAAATATTTATTCTACTATATTTAGGAACAATATATAATTGTCAAATCATTATGCATTAGGAAAACACATAAAAAAGGGTTGTTGCCACGACCAAGATTTGAACTTTCTGCTGACCGGACGACTGCTCTAACCACTGAGCTTTCCGAGGTAAAGCGTCGATGACACGTGGCGAGTTTACAGGCTACTATCTGGGAAATTCACTATCTGTTAGTAAACTCGCCCAGTGTCATCGTGTTACTTGCTAACTAGCAGTGAGTAGCAGATTGTTGACAATCTACGATTGAAAGGTCGTCAACTTTACTCGCCTACACGCTTGCTCCGCTTGCTCGTGATTGGTTTATTTATGTTTCCAACATAGCTTCTGATAAACAGCTGATTTCGACTGTCAAACATCTGAAGAATTAGTTCACGCAGGCGTTGTTATTCTTGTTACTGGCGCTAGCAGCGGCCTCAGTTTCCTACGCTTCTGAGCGAGTGGACAGTTTTGTGTGTCATCATGACAATCTCACTCGCCGATTTACCCGCTTTTAAAATTAGTAGATAGTAGCTTGTAAACTCGCCACGTGTCATCGACCCTTAACTTCAACAATCTTGTAAACTTTTCGAATTCCTGACGAACAATCAAAAACTTGGATACGTTTTAAGATTTACGGTCAAAAGTATTTTAGTTATTTGTTTTTGGGGTGTTATGCCGTGTTGGGATACCTCCTTCTTTAGCCAACGTTTCGGACAGCGTTGCAGTGTCCATCATCTGGGCAGATCCGGCAGATCCGGTAGATGTGGCTAAAGTTATAAGTATAACGTTGGCTAAAGAAGGAGGTAGCGCAACACGGTATAACACCCCAAAAACAAATAACGAAAATCAAAAACTTATTTTAATCATAAAAAACGAAAAAAAAAAGCATTACGTTACCCATCTACGTGACGTTATTACGAAGGTACGTGTAGGTCCTAGATATTTATACCAAACACGATAGGCTTTGTATACTAGGGCATGTTAGCGACGTACATAAACTCTGGGGGGAAACAAGCACCGCCATCACTAAAGATAATGAAAAGTCTCCCAGACATTCTTATAGACAAAGTCACTTACTACGTGCGCCGTACATTGTACACTTGTGTACTTTCCGGGCACTCCCGCTCTTAGTTGACCGCATTTTATCATAGCTTTTCCTCCCCCGTCACCAGACTTCCTCCCCGTGAGCTGGAATGACGAGCCTCATGACAGACTGCGGGTACTCAACATCCCTGCCGTACATATTATAGTTGGCAACATCGATTCATGAATAATTTGTTTACTAAGACCATTTTATTATGTTGTGACTTGGAGCTTTTAGGTCTGAAGGCGAGAAGACTCTTTCTTCTGATGTACATTTTTTAATTAAAGAAAAGGAATACGATGTAATTTTAACATTTTAAGAAGATATTAGTGAAATATAAATATTACTAATAGTTTTGTTTTTCTTACCCCAAAGGAGTGTTCTGGTCAAATCATTGTCAAGTAAATGATTTTGTGAGTCTAATTTTGGGTTAATATTTACAAATTTGGTTTTAATAACAAGAATCTATCTACATTATATGATCATACTATACAAATAATAATAATCCGCTAAATTCTTACAATACGACACGATTTTAATTACATATAACAAGTGGAAGCAACAGGAAATTAATAAATATGTTGATATTTATTTATTTATTTATTTACGCCCTAGTGGACTTTTACAAAGATAGATAATAATAGTTAGGCAGGTACGTAGTACACAATTATAATGATTAAATTAATAGTAAAAACTAAAATTAATTAAAATTAAAATCATACATTTCATCAATGATTTTTATAACTAATACAGAATCTGCAAACATGTCTACAATATTCCCAAATTTATTGCCAAGATGATCTATTTATAGGTGTATGAGCCTCATAGTTTGTTTTAAAATTGTCACAGAAAAAGGTAGCACTTTGCCTCGTATTTCTGGTCGGTACGTAAAATTTTATTTTGGCAAGAATTTCAGGGTTGTCAATACAATTATTAATGATTTTATTTAATAGTACAAGGTCAGAGATGATCCGCCAAGAATTTATTATGCGTAAAAAATAAACTAAATAAATAAATACGTAAAAACTAAACTTACAGTTACAAATTGATGGGGTTAATATTAATGAAATTAGCCAAGACTTTATAAACGCGTTTATCCACAGAAAATGACAGGCATGCAATGTTGTAGTGGGGCAATATGCCCTATCTGGTTAGGTGAGGGATGAAATATTTGTATGAATTATTTATAGGGCAACTGAAAAAATATGATTGAGGTCCTCTTCACCAAGACGACATTCACACATGGCAGAATTCTTAACATGATTTTTTGTCATGTGAACATTGTGGCAGCAATGCCCTATTCGCATGCGCCAAATTAAGGATGTTGAGAATTTGTTCAAAGAGAGTGTGGAAAACCACGGTTCTTAAGGAATCGTTGGCTGCATTATGAACAAGTTTTATCCTTTTGTTTTACTCGATTCATCCCAATGATTCTGCCATGTGGAAATCAGGTTTTCTTTCAATTTTATGAAAATGTCATCGGAGTTTAAAAATTTATATAAAATATCTCCGGAAAAACTTTCTTGTTGCAGGTAGGTAGGTACCTTAATATTGAAAAAAAAAATGCGGATAAGTAAGCCAAATTAAGCCAAATGAAATAAATAGGTATGTCCATTTCACATTTTAAGAAAAAATCTTCACTGAATTATTAAAACGGCCACAATCTTGAAACGGAAACGGAAGTGCAAATAAATTTACATACAGACGAACAGCAAAACAGCATAACATATTTAAAACAGAACTTCGCTAAGCTAAAAAAGTGATACAGAATGTTTTCTCCTCCTCGCTAGGAAATCCTGTGCTTAGGTGAACTAGGTTTTAAAGTTTCCAGCGACTCCTGTGGTTCAACTTCATGGTTTGTGTAGGATTTTTTTTCTTTCTATGAGGATGATTAAAAATACTATTCAGAAATGGTTTTTTTTTCTGATATTGCAGCCAAAATTTGGTGGCCTTAATGTAAGTCTTTATTTTTTTTTTTTTAATTTCCCATTCATTTTCTGGAATTTTGTAAATCTCTTCTTTCCAGTTCTCTGACAAGCGTTGTAAAGATCTTCAGATTCGTGAGAATTTTGTTCTTACGTTTTGTCATATTGTATGTAAGCGTTTGATGGATACTTATCCACATCTCAATGAATTGATTTATATTTAGAACATAGTCGTAAGATTGTTTGTAATTTATAATTTATGTATTTAAAAAAAAAACTATTATTTGTTATTTATAATTTATGTATAGAGTATTATAGTAAAATCACATCACAACACTAATAAGTCAATTACACTTATCGGCTTTGACGGCCGGCGTGGTCTAGCGGTAAGGCTCTTGTCTTGCAATCCGAAGTTTGCGGGATCGAATCCCGGTGTGGGCAAATAAATTTTATTTGAATAATTTGTGTTATTTCACGATTACTTCATTTAAAATAATGTATAATATATTTGCGGCACGTTCCAGAGTGGAAGATATTCTCAATACAGCCCTGGTGTAAGACCACCATTCAGAATTGAAACGTTGCTTGAAATGGCGTTAATGGCGTTTGGTGAGCCAGGTATTTCCCTACCCACCTCTTCCCCATCTCCTCCCCCTCCCCACTACCTTCAGCCTCACAACATACCCCAATTGGTGATGCCATATTCTCACTGGCTCCAGACGGGAACAGCTGAGACTCTTGTGAGGTATTACTATAAAAAAATCATACAATACAGCCATAACTCCACAAAGAAAATGGTTACACTCGTAGGAGTTATTCGTGTGTCGTCGTGTAGATCTTGAGGTGATCTAAAAAGTAAGCTGAGCAGAATAATATAAAATATGCCCAATGACGAAGACGCTTTCACGCCAAAAGGTAATGGTAACATTTTTTCTAGACTAACCCTTTCAGACTTTTATTGATCCTACACAAAAACGAAACTAGTTTATAGTGCATTACTTAGGATAGGCAAGGGCACTTCCGCTTTTAATTATTATTCTACTGAACCAGCGTTGTTGTACATTGTATATGCCGAACCTGCTAACGTGCAACCTTTTACTTTGCATTTTTTAATGTATTTTTTTTTATCTGCCGCGTTTGTCGGATCTAGCAGGTAGGGGTAGGTACTGTAGGTAGTAGGTAGGTAGTACATTTTAATTAAGAGAGAGCCCTTTGAGGTGCCCTCGTCTCCTCTCCCCCCACCACCGCCCGCACCTTTCACCCGTCATCAAAGGACACGGCATCGGGCATCGCCGATCAGGCTTTGCTCTATCGAATGTCGCTGATTTGTTGATCTATCGACTAAATTATCCAAGACAGATCATTCCTCGGTTCGGTGATCAATCCCACACCGCACAGGTTGAACGCTTAAAATATCTGATTTCTCTCTCATAATAACAAGGATATAATCGAGGGTAACCTACTCTCTTAGATTTATTTTTTCAAGCTTTTAAGATTCATCCGAATAATCTCCCATTATGATAGTAAGGGAACGTACCCATACTACGTGACCACTTTTTGCAATTTTTCCTCCTTTTTGCAATTTCTCCCCCTCGGTGACCACGTGTAGTATATTCCAAGACCCCCCCCCCCTCCCCCTACATTTTTCACGTAGTAAATCATAAATATGGTTTTGAATCATTTCTTGTTAACAAAAAGTAAAAAAAATGATTTGGCTTATATTTGTCTTTATTAATACGGCGCTTGCTGCGTGACGGCAAGAGTGCATGCATACATATAATTACAAGTGGAAAAAATATTAAAAAGTTAGTGGAAAAAATATAAAAAGATTTCTAGATTGAATACGTGATAAAAACCTAAGCCCCCGTCCCCCTCCCATTGTGACCAAGTGTGGTATTTTAAAGATTCCCCCTATCACAAACAAATCCACACTCATTGTATACTCCAAGAAGCGATAAATCGTTGTGGGCATTACGTATTTGCATTATCTCTTTTTTGCATAGGAAACTCTCATTCGTCTTATTGCACAGTAACGTGGTAACGTGCGTCGGTACATAACACATTGGTAACATTGATAACGTCCCATGAGTTTAAAATTGACTTATATATTGCAACCCCACACATTTCATAAATACGAATAATAATCCTGATAAACTTCATAACTAATGAGATGGATGATAACAGTAAGATAATAAGATTGTGAACGAATACCTTAGGGAACGTACCCATACTACGTGACCAACTTCTTGCAATTTTTAACCCCCCCCCCCCGGTGACCAAAAACCTAAGCAAACTGCCGCTCATTTGTACCAAGCGTGGTATTTTGAAGACCCCCCCCCCTGAACAGATCACGTAGTATGGGTACGTTCCCTTATAGTAAGATAACACTAAAATAAATCATAAAGGGTAAACAAAAAGAAGTTGTAAAGTCTATTGATTTCCCAGATGAAATTGAAGAAGGAATTGAGAATATTATGACGACTAAATTTAAGAGGGAATAACCAGACAAAACCGGAAATATTTCATTTTTAAATCAAATTTTAGACATATTGACTCTTTTTCACAAAAAAATATAAATTGATTTCGAAAGACTGTTATTTTATCTAGTAAAGCTATGTTTTAAATTTTGAGAATAAATGTTTATTTTTAGTACACTAAGGTTTTGCCGTAGGTCGTTGGCAGATTTGTTAAATTTTCAAACCAAATTTGGTATTATACAACATACAATTCAAATCATATAATCATGCAGTAAGATAATCAATAAATTATTAGGGAAAGCTACTTTTCAGAATTTAAATTTTAGTTCAAATGAAATCATAAAAAAGATCCGCGCCCTTGTTTTGTGACGAAAGTACTCCAGTTTGTCTATTTATTTACGGTCTTACAAACTAATATATTAAAAAAAATCTTATTTTGCTTAGACATTATTGAAAAATTATAAATACTTATCAAAAAATAATTACTAAAAGTACATAATTTTAATAGTTTTATCACCACGAGTTTGAGCATTTTTGAATGTAGGTATTTATCACAGCAAATTTTGAATGAATTAAAATTGATATTGAGTTATTATGTTAAAATGTTGGTATGGAGAATAATTAATCTTTCTCATCGGAACCGCCCAGTACAGTTGCAAGGGTACGATCGCGAGATCATCGTTGGACGAAATTTGAATTCTCGGCCCCTGGTTAAAGGCTCTTAATAAGCATGTTATTTTGAGTGTAGATTTTATAATTGAAGGTATTTCACAATATCGTGAGAACCAACCAGACAGGCCTATGTGTATCGACGAAGAGTTTAAGTTTAATTAAAAAAATTAAATATTGTATTTATTTTAAATTAAATTTATTTAAAACTAGCTGGGTTACCCGGCTTCGCTCAGGAAAACATTCGAGAGTGTTCTGGAATGTTTCACTTTGATGTTCCCGATTCCCTATTCTCGAACATTACACAATTTTCCAGAAGGTTCCGAGATGTTCTGGAATGCTCTCAAATACTCTGACTGGGGTGTCCGACATCGCTCATGGAGTTGATGTGAGATTGAATTGACGTTCGAATCCACGACGGATCTTACTTTATATACCCCATATGGGTAGCCCCATACAAAAAAAAACTTCAACTGTTCCAGAATAATGTTCCAGATCATTCCACAACATTAAGGAGTGTTCTGGAATGTTCCATAATGATCTGGGCTGTTCCGGTATGTTCCTGAAGTTCCATCCTATTCTCGAACATTCCAGAATGTTTCGAGATGTTCTGGAATGTGGTGGAATGCTCAAAAATACTCTGGAATTTTTTGAACTGTTCTAGAAAATTCAACGGGGCAAAACTTCCAGCCCTTATATCTTTAAAAGCACGCCCTTCAGGTAAGAATGGGAACTTTCTTCATGGATGGAGGATAGAGGGCTACCACACAATATAACTCCCGTTATCGTACCGGGACTCGTCTTTGAACTTTAGCGGCATGCAAATTATTTTTTTAATAATATAATTATCTCAAACTTTCCAGAACCTTCTAGACTCACTGACACTCTCCATCACTCATTTCTGAAAACTTCTTGAACTTTCTCCTTCCATAATATCCTAGAGCATTAGGTAACCTTCCAGAACTATCTAGAACCTTCTAGACTCACCGACATACTCCATCGCTCCTTCCAGAACTTTCTAGAGCTTTATCGAACCTTCTAAAACTTTTCGGAACCTTCTAGACTCACTGACTTACTCCGCCACTCCTTCCAGAAATTTCTACAGCTTTATCGACTCCTTATAGAACTTTTCGGAAACTTCTAGACTCATCGGCATACTCCGCCACTCCTCCCAGAACTTTGTATCGCTTTACTGAACCTTTTAGAACTTTCCGGAACCTTCTAAACTCACTGACGTATTCCGTAACTCCTTCCAGAACTTTCTACAGCTTTATCGAACCTTCTAAAACTCAGGAACTTTGGAGACTCACCGACGTACTCCGCCACTCCTTCCCGAACTTTCTACAGCTTTAGCGAAATTTCTTGAACTTTTCGGAACTTTCTACACTCACCAACATACTTCGCCACTCCTTATAGAATTTTCTACAACTTTATTGAACCTTGTAGAAATTTTCGGAAACTTCTAGTCTCACGCCACTCCTTCCAGAACTTTCTACAGCTTTACAGAACCTTGTAGAACTTTCTACAGTTTTATCGAACCTTGTAGAACATTTCGGATACTTCTAAACCCACTATCATATTCCACCATTTATTTCAGATCTTTATACAACTTTATCAAACCTTCAAGAACATTCCGCAACCTTCTAAACACACCAACACACTCCTCCGCTCTTTCTACAACTTTCTATAGCCTTACGGAACCTTCTAGAACTTTCTACGAACCTTGTAGAACATTCCGGAAACTTCTAAACCCACCGACATATACCACCATTCCTTTCAGAACTTTGTACAACTTTATCGAACCTTTTAGAACTTTCCGGAACCATCTAGACTTACCGACATACTCCGCCACTCATTCCAGAACTTTAAACAGCCCTATCGAACCTTCTAAGACTTCCTACAGCTTTATGGAACCTTCTAGAATTTTCCGGAACCTTCTAGACACACCGACACACTCCTCCACTCCTTTCAGAACTTTCTACAGCCTTATCAAACCTTCTAGAACTTTCCATCTGGACTCGCTGACATACTCCGTCACTACTTCCTAAACTTGGTACAGTCCTATAGAACCTTCTAGAACTTCCACAGCTTTATGGAACCTTCTAGAATTTTCTGGAACCTTCTAGACAAACTGACACACTCCTCCACTCCTTTCAGAACTTTGTATAGCTCTATCGAACCTTCTAGAACTTTCGGAATCTTCTAGACTCACCGTCATTTATTTATTAAAGCTTCTAGAACTTTCTCCATCCACAATTTTCTAGAATTTTCCAGAACCTTCTAGACACACCGAAACAATCCTCTACTCCTTTTAGAACTTTTTATATCCTTACGAAACCTTCTAGAACATTCTACAGTTTTATCGAACCTTGTAGAACATTCCGGAAACTTCTAAATCCACCGACATATTCCACCATTCGTTGCAGAACTTTTTCAAATTTATCGAACCTTCCAGAACTTTCCGGAACATTCTAGACTCACCGACTTACTCCACCACTCCTTCCAGAACTTTGTTAAGCTTTACGGAACCTCCTAGAACTTTCTACAGTTTTATCGAACCTTGTAGAACCTTTATATATTGATTAAATTTATTTTCAAATAAATAAGTACCTATATTTATAATAATTTATTTGTGTTATTTAGACATATTGGTTAGATACTCTTTGATTGTTTTGTTTTCATTAAAATTTGCTTATAGAGATTAAAAAAAAAACAATTGGTACTTGTAAAGTTACTTAAATTCCACCCAAGTTGGTATATTGTAGGTATCTATTATCTGTGGAGTAATTCAATCCGGTCGGCAGCTTCCAAAATTCATGGCAAGTGGATATTATAGACGATAAACTGCCGAATGCTTTGCTGGAAATATTGAGAATTCGATCTCATACTGAATAAGTTGACTTTTATCGCTTCTCGCGGTAGCCGTGTTTATAATATAATTGATGATTCAGAAGGGAAATATTAGAGTGAATTCGACCCGGAAGATGATTGAAACGAATGGAATATATGCAAGTCACGTGGCCTTCTATGAATATTAGACTGGGTGCTTAATGTAAGGAAGTTTTTTTTAAATTATTATAGTCGACTAAGAGCGAGACGTGGCTAACTAAAATTTTCAGGGGTGTCGTAAGTCGCGTATCGTCAGTTAAGAGCGAGACGTTGTTAACTAACGTTTTCAGGGGTCTCACTAGCGTGTCTTCTGTTAAGAGCGAGACGTAGCTAACTAAAATTTTCAGGGGTGTCATAAGTCGCGTATCGTCAATTAAGAGCGAGACGTTGTTGACTAACGTTTTCAGGGGTCTCACTAGCGTGTCTTCTGTTAAGAGCGAGACGTGGCTAACTAACATTTTCAGGGGTCTCACGAGTCGCGAATCTTCGGTGAGAGCGAGACGTGGCTAACTAACATTTTTAGCGTTCTATATATATCGTCGTATATCAAAATATGATTATCTTTCCAGGGTTAAATATGTTACGTTATGAGCTATTTCCTCATTTTTAATTTTCAGATTCCTTATTAGGTTGGCCGTTTACCGAGCCCTAAATATGGGACAATTGAAGTGATTTTGAGAAATATCGTGAACCGGGGCCGCTTTGTCGCTTGAGGTGTTGCTTTGGTCCATCCCTAAAAAATGTTTCCGCGTAATATGCAAGTATAGTAGAAGAAGTAGCTACTTTAGTTATGACTTGTATAGACAAATGTACCTACATTAAAAGTCAATTATTTCGAAAAATTCTAGCCTCTGGTAAGGTAGTTTGGAATATTTAAAAAACATTTTTTTACATCATTCGTACATATTCGAATATAGGCACTTATTTTCAAACTTCTCAATGTATCGAAAATTGAAAAGGCTTTGACAGTCCAGTCTTATGTATAGGCGTCAGAGGAGATAAGAAATCGCTTTACAAATTACATTATAATTACAATTTAAATTATTCCCCATGTTCGTGAGAATCCGAATTAGCATAGCGGCGTTAACCGCAGGCAATTAAAAATTAATGCTGTCGGTTTATTATTCAGTTTTTTATAAATCTCTTAATTTGTGGACTCGTACCAAGCTTATACCTCCGTTTGTGGGCTTAATTTTATAAGTATCACAATTTATTTTTAAGTGCACATTTGTACGTAGATATTTCTTACCCTGTAATACCTATCTTCTTTATCTTAAAAAATAAGTAAGGTAAAAAAGGGGTAGTTCACGCCAACTTGCGTTGCAATTAATGAGTTTATTTGTGTCTTTAACTATTAATCTGTTCGAATAGCACCATTTCTAAATGGTACCTCTGGCTTAGTTTGGTTCTGGTGACTGTTGAAACTGTTTTATTTAATCCCGAGCTTAATGGCGTTTCCAGATAGCGACCACACTTCTATTTCTTGAATCGTTAGTGCACATTCACACGTCCCAGTAGTTGCTCCAATTACCGTCCATTTGCCGAGACCTGGCCCCTTTGACCCCGACTTTACTCTTCGCCAATTAGTCTTGCGCGCGTAATGTAATCTTGCACGGATGTGATGCGGTAGCAATACCCATATTAAGCTGAATACTGAATACTGCATAGCCTTCAGTCTCCCAATTAAATTAATTTGACTTTGTAAATGTTCTTCCCTATGATCCGATTAATTCACTCCCAGAGCAGAGCTGCTGTAAACAAGATGTACCTAAGCTAATTAATCTTCCGCAGCCTTTCTAAAGGCCTTAAAAAACGTCGTGAAAATTTGATTCAATTGATAAACGACCGTGGATGTGAAAACATTGCTATCTAAAAAAATACAAAAATTGTTCATCGAAAGATTTATACGTTGCTTATACAGCCAGAGGGGGTTGTTTTAAATGTCATTTCTGTCTTTTTTTTATTTACATGAGCTCCACACAGGAGGCCCTGAAAATAATTTCCCTCAGGACCTATGTCATCTTTGGGGATGCTGTGTGGAGGGTTTTTTAATGAAAGGAAGGAGAGGAGAGTTCTGGGAAGGAAAAGGGTTTAAGGGGTGGGTAGGAATCTGGGGTTCAGTGTGTCCTAGTCATCCGACTCCAAGACCTAGACAAACCTCACCCCATGAACCCGGGTACCCCTGCTAAATCACCAAACGTAGCGAACCACTTGGGGTGACCTGTGGCAGAGGTGTTTATGTGTGAGTATTTTCGTCACAAAACAAGGGTCGGATCTTTTTTATGATTTGTTGGTTATCCAATTAAGGTTCTTGGGGCGGCGGTACCCATTCCCGCCTCCCAAATTGCTGTATGTGTGTTTCTTATTTTTGAAGATGTCGTAAAAACAAATACCATTATAGATAAAAAACTAGATAAAAGTTACGTATTAGGTTTTTGTATTTCAAATATATTTTAACCACTGCCACTGGAGCGATCTCGCGAAATGAATAAATTTGCCTCGATTGCTCGAGATTTCCCAGAAAATCATTTTTTAAATTTTTCGCCCATATTAAAAAATCATACCTTCGAATTTTAACATGGAGACATAAACATTATTTTAGTGCTATATAGCCAATGAATTAACCTGTATTTTACCGTTTATCTCATATTTGTAGGATTTATAAAGAAATTATTAAAAAAATCGTGTAGTTTATTAGTAGTCGAGGGGTACTTATTCGAGTCAACATAGAATATTTTAGATTTCTGTATGTTGTCTGTGGTATTATGAAAGGTGCATATCTATGGAAAAAGGACCTAATGTTAACCGTAAACAGCTGATCAAAAAATCAGCGGGAAAAAATATATTAAAAATTTATTTTTAACATCGTTCTAAAATATGGCCATAATTTTTTTATTTTTTATTTTTTTATTTTAGTACTTATCTTAATAAAAATGGAACATGTTTCAATGTTACTTTTCCTCCATTAAAAGCATTTGCTTGTGGATGGAGGAAGAGTTTACATTTTAAATATGTAGGTACAATTTATACAATCAGATGTTTCACATATGTACAGATTCACAGTTAATATCCTGTTAATATACCGTTAAAACACAGTTTAATTATATCGCAATCAAGACCCTTTAACTAAAAGAAAAAATCATCTACATGTATTCAGTAAGAAGAAAAATAGGTATAATTTTTAGTGTGACATTCATGTGGTGATGGGGGAAGCAGCAATTTTCCCATTGGTGATTTCTCTAAAATGCTTTCAACAATTGTACTTTGTCATTAATGCTTCTGATTTCTACTGGAAGGTTATTAAAGAAATATTTTCCTTGGTGTGTATAATGGTGTTGGGCAAAAGACGTGTTTATTTTGGGGCATACAAATACATGTGTTAGTCTTGTACGATTTTCAGTTATGAATGAGAATTTATCTTTTTCTTTTATAATTTGTATGATTGAATTTTTCGCAAATAAGTTTTTAAATGTTGTAACTTTGAATTCTTCGAATATGCGTTCAGTGGGGAAGTCTGGAGGTTTTTTTAGTATAATTTTTATAATGAGTCTTTGAACAATTTCTATGGGGGTCAAACTAGTTTTGTAAGCTGCTCCCCAACTGATAATGGCATACTGAAGAATAGATTGTACTAGTGCATAGTATATTGAGTATAGATTTTTCGTTGATAAGAAGTTTCTAATTCGTAAGAATATATAAATTAATTTCCTAATTCTTTTTATTGTATGTCCGATGTGATCTTTCCATTTTAGGTTTTTATCTATGATTATTCCGAGATATGTAATTTTATCCGCTGTTTTCAAAGGTGAACAATTTTGTCGACAGTGATTAGTATCGTGTTGTGCGAGAGAATGATTATGTAAGATTATTTGAAGATTTGATATATTATTGGTGTTAATTTCGAAAGGGATGACATATGTTTTATCACTATTTAACGAAAGGAGGTTGTAGTCAAACCATATTTTTAGATTATTTATGTCTTCTGTGGCTTTTAAATTAATTTTTTCCCATGTTTTTTCTTTTATTAAAAGAACGGTTTCATCGGCGTAAGAGATAATTCGTCCATGTAAGGGAACGTACCCATACTACGTGACCAACTTTTTGCAATTTTTAACCCCCCCCCGGTGACCAAAATCCTAAGCAACCCGCCGCTCATTTGTATGGAGCGTGACATTTTGAAGACCCCCCCCCCCCCTAAACGTGTCACGTAGTATGGGTACGTTCCCTAATGGTTGAATGAATATATCGTTTACATATAAAATGAACAATATTGGTCCTAGCACGGTGCCCTGTGGGATACCAAAATTTGACGTTTCCTGGTCGCTAATTTGGTCATTTATTTTAACAAATTGTGCACGATTGTTCAAGTAACTTTCTATCCATTGGACGGCTATATCGTTGATGTTATTTGATTTCAGTTTTTTGATAAGCTTTACGTGTGAGATACTATCGAATGCTTTTCTTAGGTCTATGAATATTCCTGCGCATTTATTACCTTCATCAAGTGCCGAGTATATAAATGATGTTACATTTGCTATTGCGTCTTGTATGCTTTTTGTTTTTAAAAATCCGAATTGATTGCCATGTAATATTTTATTGTTCTCCAGAAAATCTACAACCCGTTTTTTTACAATCTTTTCAAATATTTTTCCTATATTTGATATTAGTGAAATCGGTCGATAATTTGAGACATTTTGTGGATTGCCAGTTTTAAAGATAGGGGATATTACAGATTTTTTATAATTAGTTGGGAATATGCCTTTAGTCAGACTGAGATTAATAAGGTGGTTAAGAGGTTTCAGTAGATACATTTTCATTGTTTTTAGAATTTTCACAGAAATGTGGTCAAAACCTGGAGAGGATCCGTCTTTCATGTTTTCTATTATAAGTTGTATTTGAGTCTCAGTAGTTTTTTTTAAAGTGGACAGTGTATTTCGTTTTTGTGCATTATTAGTTATAGGTTTTGGAGTGTGTAAAGGTTTAGAGATTTTGTCAGCGAGATTATTTCCTACTTTAGAGAAATAAGAATTGAAAATGTTTGCTGTTAGTTTTGGATCTTTGGATACATCTATTATATTATTTTCATGTTTAATGTATTTTATAGAATTATTTTTTTTCTTATTTTCAATTGCATAATTTACCGCTTTCCAAATAGCTTTCAGATTATTTTCTGAAGTAGAGATTATTTTTCTAAAGTAGTCATCTTTACTTTTTTTAATTAAAGTTGTTAATTTATTTCTATATTTTTTTAGAACTATCTTAGCATTTTCGTCGTGTGGATTTTTAATTGTATTTTTATACAGCTTTTCTTTTTCTCTAATAGATTTTATAAGGCCATGAGTGATCCAAGGTTTTATACGTCTGAATTTTGAATTCGTGTATAATGAGACCTCTGTTGTGGAGGTTTCAATATGATCCATAAGTTTTTTTTCAAACATACTTGAACATTCTTCGACATCTTTAGATTGTAATATTGAATACCAAGTTTCTGCTTTCAATTTTTCCTCCAACATGACAATATTTGTGGTTTTTTTAGTCTTAATTGGAACATTTATTTCTGACTTCATATCATTATCATATAATAATAAGCAAGAATGGTGGTCAGTAATATTCGTTTGCCAAACTATTGTTCTAATTTTATAAAGGTTTTGTAATTTTATGTTAACCCAAATATGATCTAAACAAGACGATTTTTGTCCATGCATTTCTCGAGTATTTTTGTTTATGCATGATTTAAAATCTAATTCAGTCATAAAATTTAGGTATTCGTTTTTGAAAATATTTTCGGACTTTTCGTTAATGTTAATGTTAAAATCACCAGCAATAAAACAGGTTTTATTTTTAAGCGGCAGTAAAATATTTTTCAGTTGGTTTATAAAATTAGAAATATTTGATTCGTGTGTTCTGTAAATGGCAATAATGTGGTAAATATATTTATCGAGTTTTATTTCGATTTGAATACAGTTAGTCAGTAATATTGGGTGTTCTAAAATCGTGACAATACTGAATTTGGTGTGAACGAATATTGCGATTCCACTATTTTTATTTATATTTATTTTGGTCGGGATGTATGTATAGTTAGGTAGTTGATAAGCTGGTGACTCATCATTTGTAAATGTCTCTGTTAATATTATGCAGTCTGGTTGATATATTAAGTTATTGATTTTAATAACAAATTCATCAAAATTTTGAAAAATACTACGTATATTTTGGTGTAATATGAATAAACCGTTAAATTTGTGGGGAAAAAAATCATTACATGTCTCTGTACTTGCACATTCGTATTCATGGATTGTGTAGTTGTTTTCTATTTGGCTGGATATGAAATCATTCATTTAAAATTAATTGAGTTGAGAGTTTCTCTTTGGATTGTACAATTTTATAATGAGTCATAATAGTTTTTGGTTTTGCAATCTTTAACAAACAATTTTTCCATTTGTACAATATAATATTTGGGAGATGATCGGTTTGGAGATTTTTTAGTTTATTTTGGTTAGAATTTGACGAATTTGTTAAAAACAGGTGGGCTTGATAAAAGAAAGAAAAAATATTATTACGATTATTATGCATATAAAGTATCATGTTGCTGGTGGTGGTGAGATTCATTAAACATAAGCAGAACATATGAGATTTATATAATAATAATAAGAATGGGAGTACAATTACATCCTGGAATAAAACATTGTTATTACTATTATTATTTTGAGTAAGTAACGTCTTGTTGGAAATTGTGGTAAGGATCTTGAGAAAATCAGCTTTATTTTTCATTAATTTTTTCCAATATTTATATAGGTTTGTTGTAAGTATGAGATTACATATAATTCCTGATTGATGGGCTTGATAAAAGGGAAAAACATTATTTTTATTATTATGCCTATAAAGTATCATGTTCTGGTAGTGGTGAGACTCATTAAAACATAACCAGAACACATTTGATTCAAATAATAATATTAAACATGAGAGTACATTATTTACATCCTGGAATAAAACATTATTTTGAGCAAGTAATATCTTGTCAAAAATTGTGGTAAGACTCTTGAGAAAACCAGGTTTATTTTTCATTATTTTTTTCCAGGATTTGTATAGGTTTGCTGAAAGTATGAGATTAAATACAATTCCACTTATCATGTTCAAAACGAATTGGCTTGATAGAAGAAAGTGAAATACATTATTATTATTATTATACATATAAAGTGTCATGTTGCTGGTGGTGGTGAAACTCATTAAATATATATGAACAGTTGTTATTAGTATGTTGTTACCTAATGTCAAATTATATGTGATAACAACAGCTAAGGGTGGTAAAATATAGAATACATTACATTGCTTATATAAAATTCTGTGAAAAATTATGAAATAACTCATGAATGAACATGTTTTAAATATAATAATTACCGACTTTTCAATCTTAAATGATATTAACACAAAAATATAGCTCAGAGCATGGAGCGTACTTAAGTTGTAAAGAGGTTGCAAAGAATATGTTAACATGAAATAAATACATACAATAACATTAGAAATACACAGCGATGTGACTAAAATAGTGCGGAGGTATTTGCAATGAAATTTTTTTTCTGATATATGCACAGTTGTTATTAGTATGTTGTTACCTAATTACAAATTATATGTGATAACAACAGCTAAGGGTGGTAGATAAATATATAATACATTACATTGCTTATTCATTATCCTGTTGAAAATTATGAAATGACTCTTGTAACATGTAATGAATTTAATAATTACCGACTTATTAATCTTGAAGGATATTAACATAGTAATATAACTCAAAGCACTGTGAGTACTTAATCTGTAAATATGTTGGTGCGACGGCGATGGATGTGTTGCAATAGAAAAAGAAGCTACAATTACCTGCGAACTATTCCAAAATCTGACCATAAATGGAATATGTATATATTCATTAATTTTTTTCCCAGATTTATATAGATTTACTATAAGTATGAGGTTACATGAGATCTCACTGATTGTGATAAAAATAAATGAGTATATAAATACTCCATAACAATAGATTAGAATATGAGAAGATGAACTGATACCTTCATTAACAGCCATAACGATAAACATAATAGATAAAGCATTTGAATAGCTTCGTTTTAAAATAAATGGCTGGCCATGGAAATGTTTTAAATAATTAAAATGAATGTTTTACGATTGGTAGGAAAATGTGGTCCAATTTTGGACCGCTATCAATCGCAGAAAAATAAAAGTGGCCCATTTTTCGACCATAATCGCTCTCGTAGAAGCGTTTATTTTAAGCTTCAAACACGAAAAAAATTGAAAAAAGCTAAAGTGACAGCAACAGTTTGGTAAAATAACTGTTATTGAAATTTTTCTATTCATTTAAACCTAGCAACGTTCTCAGATTCATGTGCGAATTTTGTACACTAGATTTTAAGCTAACTGAGCCTGATATTCAGACCAACAAATGTCGCCTCTGAATAATGCACCAAATAAATCTGTGATTAATAAATCGAATCGAGTTGAAAACGTCACCAAAAAACGGAAAGTTTTACCAAACCGAAAGAAATATTTTTTATTCGAGTACCTACAGAGCGATGTGGCGCTTTGCAAGGGATTAACTTGTCATTCTTCGGCCGCCGTTTTTTGATCCTCTATGTGGCACTGTCAATAGTGATTGAATCCACATAAAAGCCCTGGAAAAATACTCCCGGAACGTTAAAAATGTCCCTCGGTTGGTTAACCGGGGACAAATTTATAACGGTTCTACCCAGACCTTCGTGGTAAAGCGAATTGAAAGCTGACCCTAAACTCTGTGGGGTTTAAATTAAAGACAGGCATAATCGAAACATTCAATTCCAAGATACCGTAATAATCGATAGAAATGATACCGTTTTAGATTAATCGATCGGAGGGAGACAATTTTTTTTGTAACATAAAAATGACATCTTTTGTAGGTTTGGGACACTAATTTCCAAACGGTGCCCATCATTTATAGACGGTGGACATCGTGTTCCACAGTTCGCCTGTAGAATTTGCCGACTTCTGCATTTCCTCACTCCTATGACACGATTTTTTTAGACCTAAGTTTAATCCTTCCTTTCTTAAAAAACAAATATTTTGACAAAAAAAAACGACTTAAAAAAATTCACTAAAAAGTAAAAAAATAATTTCGTATTCTTCTACAACTAAAAAGTAAAAAAATAATTTCGTATTCTTCTACAACTTCATAATCAACTTACTTTTTCTAATCATCAATATGTAGGTACGATTGTTACTTTTGGAGTCGGTGTCAGTCAAGGTAGGTTTGGAACTACATACATAGTTATAGGTGAGATGTGCTTGTGTCGCACAAGCGACTTGACGAGGCGAGAGGCAAGAGCGGGGCCGCGGCATGAGGGGAGCTGTCAAGTGAACACGCTGGGCCGGGTACCTTTGCTGACACCGACTCCAAAAATAACAATCGTACCTACATATTGATGATTAGAAAAAGTAAGTTAATTATAAAGTTGTAGAAGAATACGAAATTATTTTTTTACTTTTTAGTGCATTTTTTTAAGTCGTTTTTTTTTGTTAAAATTTTTGTTTATTTTTTGATTTTTAGTGAATCTGAAGTACACTAACTAATTTGTCTGAATATGGGTAAACCTACTAAACGTGCTGCTCATATGAGACAGACATAGTTTGACGATGGCGACGTTAGGGTCAAATTAAGAGATTCGGCCGAATTTCGTTAATTTGTCATGGATCCGATAATCAGAACCTAACCAAACTCTCATCAAATTACCATTGTAGTACACCCTTTCCATTAAAAAAAAGAATCATCGAAATCGGTTAGCGTGATATTGAGTTATTCGTCCATTTGTCGCGCACATACTTAATGCAAATTTAAGACTTATATGGTTTTCTCATGGATGCCATTGTCGTAACTGGACCAAATTAAAATGGGACCACACGGGAAGCACTAGCTTTCAAATAAAAAAAGAATCATCAACATCGGTTCACCCAGTCAAAAGTTCTGAGGTAACAAACATAAAAAAATAATAAAAAATACAGTCGAATTGAGAACCTCCTCCTTTTTGAAGTCGTTTAAAAAGATTCTTCATGCAAAATCCTCAAAGATTTGGTGCGCATAATTAATTTACTAGTTTTTATCAAACACATACTGATGTTTTGAATATTTTTCCAGTGAAATACCTGCGCGAGGTGACGCCCTACTTTCGCGCCGCCAGCATCATCAGCGAGGTGGGCTGGGAGTTGCAGCGCGGCTTCCTGGCATCCGCGCCGCCGCCCCCGCCCGCCGCTGCCGCTGCCGCCGCGCGCCCGCCCGCCCGCCGCTCCGACACGCGCTACGTGCCGCTGTTGCTGGCTTACGTGGCCAGGGGGCTGCGGCACCCAGACTCAGGTATACACCATACATATATAGAGATGGGCCATCAACTAAATTAATTTAACTGTCTGTAAAACTAAACTTTCGTACGAGTAAAACGTCGTCTGGATGCCTTATTTTCTAAGAGCAAGAATTCCGCTACTGTTACGGAGAACAACGCCTTGAATAAGTCACCGTGTAATATGTCGCCCATTTGATAGATATAATTAAGATATATTAATATATAACTAGCAGTTAAAAACCCGCTCCGCAGGGCTTTGCTGCTAGGCCCTGCGGGCGGCTTTTGCTTCGGCTTCGGCCAGTTAGAGTATTATTTATTTAACATAATATCTTACATTTCAAATACAATGTCGGCCTCACTGGGTAGCTGAGGTAGCTCACTTGTGCTGAGGCATCCATTTTACAAAACAAAAATTATTAGTATTGGTGACCATTTTATAAATCCGATAGAAACTGGTTCCAAAAATAGCCCGTTCCTCGGATCTACCGTGATCCAGTGATAGCTACTCACCGGGACAAAGTAACCGGGACAGGCAATGACATCAAATGTAATATATAGCCGCGTGATACAACTAAGTATTACCGTCAATTTTTGCAAATCGGGAGAGATATTCAAATGTAAAAAATCATAGTACTTACACCTAGGGGGGCAAGTTTTCGTGCGACCTGCTAACGGAAGTGGTGCCATCTTTTGGACGAATTATTGAATTCGAAACCGAATTACGACGGTAGCTTAGTTTGAAATTTCACGTACATGTTTATAACGCGCGGCGCATACGGCGCGGCGTCAGACATGCACTCGAAGCTGGGTTCTTAAATTTCAACCACGCAGACCGTTTGATGATGATTGGTGCACCCTTGAAACAGCATTAATATCGAAATTATCCAACTAATTATCTTTATTCCTTTATTCGTGTTTTGCAACTTGTCGGCCAATGGCTATGTGAATTTTTAAGTGTCATGTCTCCAAGTCATGTTTTCGCTTGCAATTTGAGCTCAATATTATTAGCGCAATGAACTGACCCGTACAACGTCTCACGTTCAAAAACATCCTGTTCCTCCCACGCCTCAAGTGTCTCATTTCCAATCAGCATACATTAGCACCATTCGCCAACTACTGCTGACCCGTCAACTCTTCAAGAATACATTTGATCGTTTCCTCACTTTATGCAATAGATAAATTATAATAAATTTATATAACCAAATTTATGAATCAGAATGGTTGCTTGTTATGTTGTCTCTTTTCTTCTATTTAGCATTGAAACCTGGACACTAAGAGCCCGCGCAGACAGCTAAGCGTTCAGCGTTCAGCGTTCACTGGCGTTCACCTAGCGTTCTGCCGGTTGCGTTCTACGCGAGTTCTAACTCACACAGCACACGATCAAATATTCTGCGTTCCATTTTCCTAAAAAGCTTGTACCTGAAACACGTATTTTGATAGTTCGTCTTCAGAAGACGAAGCATTGCTTTTGTTGACTTTGGAAGAGTGTAAAAAGAAAAGAAGTCACTGGGTGCATCCAATTAACACTGAGCGAAATGAAAAGGAGAGTTCAGTATTCTTTTTCCTGAATTACTTAAAGATGAAGAACTTTTTTTTTATTGACTTCCGAATGTCAATAAGTAGCTTTAATGAATTGCATAATTATATAAAAAGAATAATAAATATAATTATAATTATATAATTATAAAATAATAAATATATATTTTTGAATGTAGCTATTACTTTGTGGTTATCCATTATAGAATAATGAAATAATTTTACTTTGTATAAACCACTTATTTGATGTGCAAATCCGACCGGTTTCGGAACAAACGTTCCTTCGTCAGGGAAAGCTTATACTAATTTGACAGTTTCGAACAATGTTTTATTATGGTAGGGGTGGAGCTGTTGCTAGATAATAATGTAATTGGGTAGGTAGGTATTAGTGTAGAGTGGGTGGGTAGGGGAACAAATCCATGATTGGGCTATATGACAATATTTTTTGTTTGTTGATAATAGATTCATTATTTTTAA
Organism: Limnephilus marmoratus; assembly: GCA_917880885.1. NCBI lineage: Eukaryota > Metazoa > Arthropoda > Insecta > Trichoptera > Limnephilidae > Limnephilus > Limnephilus marmoratus. The sequence continues at coordinate 54,226,555 of OU862906.1, read as the reverse complement.
GGGATTTTTTAATTTCCAAGGCTAAAAACAACAACAACTTAACAACTTAACAACTTTCTTAACCTTTTAAATTCCTTTCATAACCAAATAAAATTTACGATAGAAATAGGCAATGAAAAATTAAACTTTTTGGATTTAACTTTATCTATTATAAATAATAAAATCGATTTTAGTATATATCGCAAGCCAACATACACTGACATAGTAATTCATAGGACCTCCAACCACCCTGTCTCACAAAAACACTCCACCTTCCATTCCATGATACACCGCTTAGTAAATGTCCCAATGTCTAATAATAATTTCCTTTCTGAACTTTCAATAATAAAACAAATTGCTATAAATAACGGATATGAACCAAAATTAATTGATAACATCCTAAATAAAAAACTTATCAAAATTTCAAAAAATAAATATCTATACAATTCTAATAATATTAATGATAAAGAATGGCGTAAAATTTTGTATATTAATAATTTTTCAGTTCAATGTTGCAAAAATCTTCCTTCTAATATTAAACCAGCGTTTTATACAAGAAATAATATCGGTAATTTTTTGAGAAATACTAAAGATAAAGACCATAAATTGACTAATTCCGGAATATATAAACTCAAATGCAATGATTGTCCCTCATTTTATATTGGAAAAACCACTCGTAATTTTGAAATCAGAATCAAAGAACATTTAAGGTGTCTTAATAATAATAATTTTTCTGAGTTTGCTAACCATATCATTGAAAATAACCATAGTTTTGAAAAAAATACAGGGATAAATATTCTTCATATTAATCACAAAGGAAAACGTTTAGATAACTTAGAAGCCTTGGAAATTAAAAAATCCCTTAAAAATAATGAATCTATTATCAACAAACAAAAAATATTGTTACTTTGTGGTTATCCATTATAGAATAATGAAATAATTTTACTTTGTATAAACCACTTATTTGATGTGCAAATCCGACCGGTTTCGGAACAAACGTTCCTTCGTCAGGGAAAGCTTATACTAATTTGACAGTTTCGAACAATGTTTTATTATGGTAGGGGTGGAGCTGTTGCTAGATAATAATGTAATTGGGTAGGTAGGTATTAGTGTAGAGTGGGTGGGTAGGGGAACAAATCCATGATTGGGCTATATGACAATATTTTTTGTTTGTTGATAATAGATTCATTATTTTTAAGGGATTTTTTAATTTCCAAGGCTAAAAACAACAACAACTTAACAACTTAACAACTTTCTTAACCTTTTAAATTCCTTTCATAACCAAATAAAATTTACGATAGAAATAGGCAATGAAAAATTAAACTTTTTGGATTTAACTTTATCTATTATAAATAATAAAATCGATTTTAGTATATATCGCAAGCCAACATACACTGACATAGTAATTCATAGGACCTCCAACCACCCTGTCTCACAAAAACACTCCACCTTCCATTCCATGATACACCGCTTAGTAAATGTCCCAATGTCTAATAATAATTTCCTTTCTGAACTTTCAATAATAAAACAAATTGCTATAAATAACGGATATGAACCAAAATTAATTGATAACATCCTAAATAAAAAACTTATCAAAATTTCAAAAAATAAATATCTATACAATTCTAATAATATTAATGATAAAGAATGGCGTAAAATTTTGTATATTAATAATTTTTCAGTTCAATGTTGCAAAAATCTTCCTTCTAATATTAAACCAGCGTTTTATACAAGAAATAATATCGGTAATTTTTTGAGAAATACTAAAGATAAAGACCATAAATTGACTAATTCCGGAATATATAAACTCAAATGCAATGATTGTCCCTCATTTTATATTGGAAAAACCACTCGTAATTTTGAAATCAGAATCAAAGAACATTTAAGGTGTCTTAATAATAATAATTTTTCTGAGTTTGCTAACCATATCATTGAAAATAACCATAGTTTTGAAAAAAATACAGGGATAAATATTCTTCATATTAATCACAAAGGAAAACGTTTAGATAACTTAGAAGCCTTGGAAATTAAAAAATCCCTTAAAAATAATGAATCTATTATCAACAAACAAAAAATATTGTCATATAGCCCAATCATGGATTTGTTCCCCTACCCACCCACTCTACACTAATACCTACCTACCCAATTACATTATTATTTTATTTTTTTTTTTTTTTTTTTATTTTTTTATTTGTTTATCTTAGAATTGCTACATATTATAATTTTACTGGTCTTCCATTAAAAGCCTTAGCTTGTGGATGGAAGAAGAGTTGACATTTCATATATTATGTACAAATACAGTCACGTGTACAGTTAATACAATGCAGTTAATACAGTTAATACATTTCATATAAGTACAATCACTATTTACTATAGTCATGTATTTCAATATATATATATATATATATATATGTAGATGCAGTTAATACAGACACATGGCAATCAGACCCGTTAACTAAAATATGCAAACATATAATATGTATTTAGTAAGAAGAAAAACAAGTATGATTTTTAGTGTGACATTCTCTAAAATACTTTTTGATGGAGTTCAACAATTGAACTTTGTTCCTAATGCTTCTGATTTCTATTGGTAGGTTATTGAAAAATAATTTTCCTTGGTGAGTATAATGGTGTTGGGCAAAAGAAGTGTTTAATTTGGGGCACACAAATACATGTTTAAGTCTAGTACGATTTTCAGTTATGAATGCGTATTTATCTTTTTCTTTTATAATTTGTACAATTGAATTTTTTATAAATAAGTTTTTAAATGTTGGAACTTTGAATTCTTCGAATATGCGATCAGTTGGGAAGTCTAGAGGTTTTTTTAGTATAATTTTTATTATTAGTTTTTGAACAATTTCTATGGGGGTCAGACTAGTTTTGTAAGCTGCTCCCCAACTGATAATGGCATACTGAAGAATAGACTGTACTAATGCGTAGTATATTGAGTATAGATTTTTCGTTGATAAGAAGTTTCTTATCCGTAAGAATATATGAATTAACTTCCTAACTCTTTTTATTGTATGGCCGATGTGATCTTTCCATTTTAGGTTTTTATCTATGATTATTCCAAGATATGTAATTTTATCCGCTATTTTCAGAAGTGAACATTTTTGTTGGCAGTGATTAGTATCGTGTTGTGCGAGAGAATGATTATGTAAGAATATTTGAAGATTTGGAGGTACAATGTTAGTGTTAATTTCGAAAGGAATGACATATGTTTTATCACTATTTAACGACAAGAGGTTATTGTCAAACCATATTTTTAGATTATTTATGTCTTCTGTAGCTTTTAGATTAATTTTTTCCCAAGTTTTTTCTTTTATTAAAAGAACTGTATCTGTATTATCTAGCAACAGCTCCACCCCTACCATAATAAAACATTGTTCGAAACTGTCAAATTAGTATAAGCTTTCCCTGACGAAGGAACGTTTGTTCCGAAACCGGTCGGATTTGCACATCAAATAAGTGGTTTATACAAAGTAAAATTATTTCATTATTCTAATAAATATATAGTTATTTATAGAATTATTTTCCCATTTGGTCTCTGGTAGGTCGACATGTTGTTCTTGTATTATTTTGTTTTTACAATACTTATATAGTGCAATTGCATAGCGTGGATTGACTAGATGATCATTTGGGGAAGTGTGTGAAAGGGTTTAGTTTTTCCTGTGGGGAAAATTTAACCCGGACATTTAAATCTGGTACATATAAAAAATATTTTTATAATTATACAGTCTGTGTCACTAAGATTATATAAAAAAAACTCCTTTCCTTTACTAAATCAATTAATTTTTCGGTGTCGGTCATCTTGCGAGCGAGGCGTTCCACGCGTTCTTTGTAATTCTGACAATAGAACGCAAAAACGTAAGCGTTCACACTGACCGGCGCGGTCTGACTGCTGCTGTGTCTGCGCGGCGCTATAGTGGTCAACTACTTACAAAGAACGCGGAACGCAGAACGCGGAACGCCGAACGCGGAACGCTTGCTGTCTGCGCGGGCTCTAAACCAATCACTGACACAGAAAAAATTGGTTAAAATGCTAGGAGCAAAATAACCAAATACCCACAATAAATGGGGTCACTTGTTTAGAAGTTATTCATTCAAATATTAATCGATGAGGAATTGTGCTGACCATAAAATGAAGAAAACTTCAATGTCTTAGTTACGCCGTAATAAGAGACAAGTACAAGATAATCCAGGAAAGGATTGCTAAAAAGTAGACAGACTCCTCAGCAAGGCTTCAAAACCATCTTGATTGATACGAATGCGTATAGTTCCGCTGAGCTGTTTCGGACTACAGGATGAAGATTTTCCTGATAATAGCTAATTGTTCATATCCCGAATGTCGGCTTTTTTTCTAGTTCAACGCAAATATCAAAACTTATTCTCCATAATTTCCAAACAACTACATTTTGATTTGTGTTTTCCCCAGTGACAGGTGAACCTCTCGCTTGACTTTGAGTTCGGTCCGCATTTAATCATTTTTAGTCGTCCGCATTTCTCCCCGTTGCTTACAAAAGGATGCCCTTTTTAAATTATCCATGTCGTGTTGTACTTAATGCCTTTTAATTGTCTTTGGGCTTTGCTGTGTTTACATTGCCGAGCTTTGGAGCTCGTTTCAACCGATGTTTCTCGTAATGTCGGACCCAAACGATATTTTGATTGCCCCGGAAACTACAAACATTAAATTGCTCAGTGTGTTTGTTTGTAAAAGTTTGTAAATGTTTTATATAATGAAAATATTATTAACCTTCTTTTTGTTTTGGATAGTAGTACTTCGATGTTCGATAGAGATTACAGTTATTTTCCTTTTTCTTAATAATATAACAAAAGGTTAAAGCCACCGGTCAGTGGCTGAGTTGGCATCGCGTTTGGGTGCCACCCAGGCGTCACATGTTCGATTCCTCGGCTGGTTAAGGGCCCGCAACCCGGATTTGTACCGATTTATTACTTATTTCCCTTAAACACGGTAAGTTTTAAAGCTCTTAAAAAATATATGTTATTCTTGAAGATAATATTATCTAGACTTTGCCCGCGCCGAAACGCAAATTATATATAATTCCCTCGCTAGAAAAAAATCGCCGAGTATGCTCCAAAAATTATTATTAACACGTTTGTTTCAGTTATTTTACAAGTTATATGTATGAAAAAATTCACAGTATTTCTTTAAATGCTGTTTAAGATAATGCCCGCAAGATTTTTGCTCTATTTTAAACGAGTCGTGTTTTATTAAAAAATTTTCGCAATTTTCGCATCGATTTTGTCGCTTTAATTGTTAGCGCTCTCCTCTAACATTCGTAATTTCGTATCTCTCCATCTTCTTCTTTTCGGGTCCGGATGCAGAGCCTTAAGTCCTCCATCACGACACAAGCAACTTTTTCCGCTTACTGTGGTGGTAGTAGGAGATTTTCAAATATTGTCAGGTAAGTCAGGTTATTAGTAACTTAGGAATGTTTGTTTTTATTTATAAAAAAAAGATTTGTTCTGACGCAGCAAATTTTTTCGACCCTTAATACATTTTCACTGTTTTTTTCCCTTGCTTCCTGACTACTGCTTTCAGCTAGCAAAGTCATCTATGTACTTCATGAGCCATGGAGTTTTAGCTAAGATAATAATATTTTAAAATTATTATTGAAAGAGACTGATACCGTGATGACTTGATTTCTTTTATTTTTGTGTTTTAAAGACATTTTTTCACCTTAAAAGAAATTAGTACACTTAATTATACAGGATATCAAATTTTAAATCTTAGATTTAAAATTTTTAATCGAAACTTTGAAAACCGCGTAGTCCAACTGGTTCTTAAGAAATGTGAATATTTTTGTTTATATACCTAAGATTTTTTTCAATCAAAGCAAAACGAGTTTGTGTCTTTTCAATTAATCCATTACTTAACTAATGTGTGTTTGTGACATGGTTCGCTCGAGGCGTCCACATCGAACTCAATAGGCGTAAGCGTAATCTAGGCCTACGTATTTGATCGCACGCCGGCCGCACGCCGACCGCCCGCCGACCGCCCGCCGACCGCCCGCCGACCGCACGCTGGCCCTACCGGTATCGTGAAATCTCACAAAAACAATCTGAAATCCTCTCCGTGTCAATTATTTGTGGATTTGATTTTCCGGGCCCTTTTCCCAATCGCCCCTGGGAGCCGCCGGTAATGGGCGCGCGGTCTGTCGCTAGTCGCCGTTCTGATGGCCTTTTATAGAATTTGACAGCCGTTAATGGATTTTCAAAATAAATTACTTTTGTAGTCTCTGTGCTCGTCAGAATGAATATTATGGAATTACAAACTCGAATTGGTAAGCAAACGAAAGGACGTTGTTTTAATTGGAATTTCAGGGGTTCTGTAGGTAAAAGATAATTAACGTTTTGTTTTTAAATGTTATCGCACATATTTTCCAACCGCCCAGAGAGTCAGTGGTACCATTCTATCCCAATTTTTAATGTTGTGAGACCAAGGGAAGTGGGGTAGGGTGAACTGACAAAGGTGGCTTTGTAATCACGTTCCTGACTATTCAGATCGCAGCAACCTTTTCATTCTGGACGATTCCAAAAGTATCTCCCATTCTGGAACGACGCCGCGCTAATATACAACGTTCTAATCAATTATTTAACTCTAAATTCGACTGTAGTGAACTCCTGCAATTTATAAATCTACATGTAACCTACACGAACAACTAGAAAAACATTAACATTTTATATACGTACATCTCATTCGAAATATGATTTACATTCTCCAATACAACGTTTACATAGTCTTTGTAATAAATACTTAAACAATATGGATATATTTGACAATAACTTGAACTTAGCAAACTTCAAACGCCATATGTGCCAACTATATATTTCTACCTATCCCATAAACTAGTGTGAATAACAATTTTAAACATTACCTACTTCATGTTAACTCCTATATTTTATTGACTATATTTTGTTTCTTATATTTTACTAGCAGACCCGGCCACACGTTGCTGCGGCTAACGAAACACAACGCCATTACCCAATCTTTATAAAATCCACACCACCCGCTTGCCAGCTGCCCGCTACCTGAATTGAATATTTGAATTTATCGGCTTTTCTCTACTAGAATAAGCATGTATTATACATATAAACTAATTAAGTCGCCACTAATTATACAATGCTTGCAATGCAACACTGGATATTTGAAAAGGGAAAATCAAATACCTACTAATTCTAGGACATCTATTTTCCAATTTCTTCTGTAGAACGAATTTCAAAAGTGACTATAGTACGGCCCGCCAGCCGTTTTAAATCGCACAAAAATATGTTTTCTTTGAATTTCTCGGCTTTTCTCTAATAAAATTTACATGTATTATACATATAAACATTCCTCTTCAATCACTCTATCTATTGGTGAAAACCGTATGAAAATCGGTTGCGTAGTTTAAAAGATTAACGCGCACATACATTTTAAACGACTTCATTTTATACTATGTAATGATAATGATGTTACCTGTATTTTGTTAAGGCTTATTTTTTATGTAACCAAAATTTTTTTTTTGGTTACATAAAAAATTTTATGTCACCTATATTTTGTTTTTAACATATATTATGTTACTTGTATTTTGTAAACTCATTCTTTTCACTGTAATAAAAAAACATGTACTGCGTTCTATGTAAAAGCCCTACGGGCGTTTAAATAATTAAATATTAATTTGAAAACTCCGTTGATCCTGATTTTCAAACAGCGATCTCTGGGTATACAACCAAAGAGCTTACAACTCTGCCATGGTTTTCAACCATAATCCCGTTCCTCTCTTCACAAACGGCGTCCAATAATCGTATAAAGGCCCACCTATGTGAAAGCTGGTTGTGAGTCGGAGCCGGACAGTAAACACCGGAGTGTGTTTTTCCGCCTATCAGTTCCACATCTCGTGGACGGTTGTTCAATGTAGCGGACACGAAGAAGCGCCGCAATAAATGTCGCCGGGATAGATGGAGGGTTGACTAAGGCTGCGCACAGTGAATTGATTCAGACTACGTAGGTAGACAAAATTCAATTACCTTTTTTTTTAAACGGGAATTTAAAAAGGGAAAACCATAAAACCCAAAATGGTTTATGACTAATTCCCTATGAATTCCATGAAATGGTATTGTGTGAAGACAGATTTTGTAATTAGACAAAGGATCATTATTTTATCAGCTAGTTCCTTCTAGCGACAAGTCGTTCTATTCAATTAAAGTACCGTGTTAAAGTTTGTTGTAATTGATATTATGAAAATAGGTGTGTTCTATGTTTTGAATTAAAAAAAATACTAATTTTGTTTCTGTTTATTTTATTAAATTTTCGCGGTTGAAGTTGTTCGTAGTATACAGGAATTGTCTGAGTACCGATTTAGTGCTTTACACACATGTGCTTAAAACATTTGAAATGATAAATATAGGCAAATATTTTTTTAGAAATCGAAATTAAAAGTGATTTTTCTTTAAAAATAAAACAGCTATTGGGATGTTTAGTTGCAGTTTATGACTAAGCACGTAAATGGCTAAATTACGGCGATGTGTACGTTTTCTATTAAACTTTTCTAAACCCGTCTATTAATAATAATAATAATAATAATAATTGGATAAATTCTTGAGAAAAAATCACCACCTCAATAATGAGTTATTTGGCTAAATTGGTTTTATTTATATTATGTTTTATATTATTTATATCATCTGAACAGTTATTTTTTCTTCTTCTGTTTTACCGCCGATTTGGTAATAAAGGAAGAAGTAAACGCTTTTTTATACGCCTTAATTTGTATATGGTATTTGCGTAAACATAAATGTTATGTTATCATGGTGTACTGATGAAATAGAAAAAAATCCAACCGTGCACTGTATTTTTTTAAAATGTGAATACCGCACACGAGTCCCAACTGGTCAGAGCAAGTGGAACTTTGGAATCTCCAATTATTGTACCTTTTAATTGGCTACGTATACTGTATGTTGTGAAGTTGAAGGTAGTGGTGAGGGAAAGGAGGTGGGGAAGCGGGAGGTTGAAAAGTATCTCGTTATTCAGATCTAGTCACTAAGCGCAGTTAAAGTATTTCAAACAATGTTCCGTAATTGATTGGTTGTTTTTCATCAGGGCAATACTTTTTTTTAATCGTTTATTCCAAATCTAACATTCTACAACCATTACACCAATAATCTACAACAATTACATCAACATTATACAATGTTAATGTAATTGTTGATTGAAATTATATTTATGATTACGCAATAAGCATAGATATGATGTGTTGAATGTATTATTCGACAGGTTTCTATCACATATTTATAAAAAAACTTCAATGCCTTCAAAAATTGATGTATTTTACTAAGAATGCGCTAAAAAATAGCTGAAAATATTTTTTGGGCTGATGACACTTTTTCATGTATAAAAAACCAAACAAATATTTTTTTCTAGTTGGCTTGTTCTAATCGATACACTGTGCTGCGTCCCGCCCCGCCCCGCCCCGCACCCATCGTCACCTTGCCCTCCCCTTCTCAGCGCGCCATATTCATTTGCTAACTTGTCTTCGAAATTTCCGCCGTTTTCCATCCGGCACTGCTGCGTTTATATCCGGTTTGAAGGGACGGGAAACATACGGGAATTTTCCCTGGCTTGCAGTATTTTATTTTCTGCGTGAAATCTGAAAAATGTAGTTTAAATATTCATATATTCACATCAACCGTCGATTCTGAATAGTTAAGATATATGTATATTGTGTGGTTGTTAATACAGTTAATAAATTGATTCTGAAAATGCTAAAAAACCATCAACTCTAAATGCTTTGATCTGACACCGACTTCTTCCTATGTGGCCACAGACCTGGAATACCTGGAAAACCTGGAATTATCAGGGAATTTTACCGAACCTGGAATTATCAGGGAAATGTCAGGGAATTTCAAAATTTTTTTAGAATTTCAGGGAATTCCAAAAATAAAACTAAATTCGTTATTTTGCGATTTGTGAAATCCCAAAGTAGTTTTATTATTGTTTTATTGCGGTATTTTAAATAGGTGCATAGTTATCTATATCCTAATAAAATCCTTAGGGAACGTACCCATACTACGTGACACGTTTAGGGGGGGGGGGGGGGGGGCTTCAAAATGTCACGCTCCATACAAATGAGCTTCATACAAATGAGTTGCTTAGGATTTTGGTCACCGGGGGGGGGGGGGGGGGGGTTAAAAATTGCAAAATTGGTCACGTAGTATGGGTACGTTCCCTTATATATACATACACTTAAAATAACACATCTATACCAAATCAATCACATATCTTCGCAATTTAATTTTAAATGCCTTTATGCTCTCTTCCAATTTTATTTCTTCTGGTAATACTCCAAATATCTTCAATGCTCCGCACTTCAATGACTTTTGCCTCGTGTGTTTTTTTCCTGAAGGGGAGTCTTAGTTCATTTCTTTTCCTCGACTCATTTGTATGTTTGCTTTGTAGTTTATTAATTTTTCTTAGGAATTTAATAGACGTATGTCCATTGATTATTTTGTAGATTAACAATATAGTATTGAAGTAAATAATTTGTTTAAATGACAAGATATTTAACTCCTTCAATCCCTTCTTGACTGAAGCGTACCCATTTTTCTTCAATATAGTTCTCATAGCTCTGTTTTGTAGAATTGTCATTTGTTTAATTAATCCGTCGTTGGCTAAGAATAGAATGCTGCTACAGCACAGCATAAATGTAGCAATACTGCTACATTTATGTGTGGTACAATGATTGCGTTGTACACATTTTTACTGGAGACTGTCAAGGAATCTTCTTATTCTTCCCAACAGCAAAAAATTTTTGGCAATCTTTTTAATAATTGGTTTTGTATTTTGAGCGAAAGTCAATTTAGAGTCAATTATTACTCCCAAATATTTAATTTCAAATACTTCTTTCAAAACTTCACCGTCTATCAATATATCTTTTTTTGTTTGCGTTACTCGTTTTCCAATGTTCATAGATTTAGTTTTGTTTACATTCAATTTTAGTTTATTGTTCTTCAGCCATATTGATATATTATGTAGGTCTTCATTTAAATGATTTATTATGAGTTCATAATATTTTCCTGCTATATATATATCAATTCGTCGTCTGCCATACTTTTACCATATCATTAACATAAATTATAAAAAGAATAGGTCCGAGAATAGACCCTTGTGGTACTCCCAATGTAATCTTCATTGGTTCGGAGATTGTCTGACCCACTTTTGTGGTTTGATATCTATTAGTGAAATAATCTTTTAACCGTTTCAATGCCTTTCCTTTTATACCATTTTTAGATAGTTTTTTAATGATTATATCTCTATCTATCGTTTCAAAAGCTTGAAAAAAGTCTTCAGGCGAAATATCATAAATTTGTAACAAGTGTATTTTGTTTTTAATAGATTATTGTGTGGCAAAGAAAAAATAAATTCTGTAGATGACGGAATTCCCTTTAATATTTATCTAACGAACGATATCCCCTTATATCAAATTAAACATATCAGGGAAAAATGTAGAAACTGCCCTGGAAAACCTGGAATTATCAGGGAATTTTGAAATCCGTTTTTTGTGGCCACCCTGTATACCAACCGAGACACCCACGCGAAGAGTGTGACAGTTATCAGATGTCATCTGGTGTAAATTTCCTTGGAGCAACCAAATATTTTACATTTTGCCTGTTTTTACAAGTAAAAAATATACTTAAAATATATGTTAGGATCTATGAAAAAATGATTTTAAAAAAAGGTTAGGTTGTGAATACTACAAAATGAAAGATGTTAAGGTGGTCACTTGGCTTAAATTAAACCAAGAAAAACAAAAAAAAAAAAAAACCAGTGATTCCAGACATTATTTTTGTTGTAGAAAATGTACAAGTAAGTGACTAAGTTAAGACCGTAAGGGTTGTGGTATTTTGTTTTTTGGGGGTTGGCCTAAGTATCGCAGGAACATAGCAGTACGTAAACTCACGTTGTGGTGTCCAGTTGCAGTCCACTCCCGGAAGGAGTAACACCTACAAGAAAAAATGTGAGGATTTCTGAGCTCTATTGTGACTGGAGATGATAGTTGGTGACTGATTACATGCCTGGAAAAAAAAACAGTCGTCAAAGTGGCGTCACACCAATCCCCCATCTGCCTAAAAATTCAAAACCACAATTTCGAGCAAAAAATCATGGCCTCAGTATTTTGGGACCTAAATAGCATCATTTTGGTCAAATTTCTTCCTCAGGTGGAGACCATTAATGCCCAAAGATATTGTGATTAGCGATGTGTCAGTTCAGCTGGAATGGGCTCATGTGATCCGCTCCTTTGCGGGAAGCGGTTCCTACTCCCACTCCTTTTTCAAATCGACTACTCCCAGAGAACCCGGCCCAGTCCCAGTACTCTCCGCATCCAAATAAATCCGGCGGTAATCCGGCGGTCCGAGCAACTCAACGCCGAAGCGCGAAAACCGCACTCGAATACAAGTCCCGGGTTCCTTTAAACCCAAGCGCCTTGTTCCAAGCTACGTGAATCGCGACACAATCCATTCATTTCGCCCACTCCCGGACTCGCGCGAACGCCGCGAACGGCGCGAACTACTACATTCCTGACTCACCCCGTGGCCGCCGCGCCGGCTTGCTCCGCGATCCACGGTCCGGCGTCACTCACCATTCCACTCATGAGTCGCGGGTCTCGGTGAGTTCCCGACACTCCCCGCTACCCGCGGCCGGCCAACTATGACACTTCCCCTTGAGTCACGTCACGAGCTGGGCGCTGCCGTTCATTCGATCGCTGTTCGTTGATCGACACACACGTGCGTGACCCCTTCGGCTAGGCACGGAGTAGTTTTTAATTAGAGCGTCTTATCTGGTATCGTTAATCAACGGGTGACGTGCATTATAAAATAATAGTTTATAGTAAAGCATTACAGCTTATTAATTTACTTATTTAAATTCTCAATAAAAGACCGTGCAGTGTAGATACATTGAATGTACCTACATTGCACGGGTGACGGGTCCTTGTTCTCGTACGGGTCTTGTCCGACTCCGGGGTTCTGAGTTCTCGTGTGGGTTCTACGAGTAGGTCCTGGTTCCGAGTTCTTTGAACCCGTGCGTCCCGTTTCGGTGCGCCGCAACAATACCCAGTGCCCAGTCCGCACCTAAGAACTCGGACCCGGGACCTGCTCCTAGAACTCGTGTACTTTTAAAAGGAAGCAAGTCTCGGAGGCTTCCGGAAAAATGCAGAACTTACCCACCTCTAATTGTGATACCCTAAAAAAAACTCAGAAAGAGCATTCAAAACCAAACAAGGGGGATGCTGACTAGATTAGTGTGCTTGTTTCACGAAAACGTCAGTCCTCTCACAACCTTAGCCACCAATACATTGTTGGACTCATTTGGTTGGGATGTTTTGAACCACCCCCGTATTCCCCTGACTTGGCGTCTTCAAATTATCATTTTTTCACCTCCCTGAAGGCACATATGGATGAAAATAAAATTTCAACCGACGAGCAGGTTCGTGGTGGAAGGAGCTGGCGGTAGAGTTCTTCAAGGAGGGTATAAAGAAACTTTTGCCACGGCTCACCACATGTAATAAACGGGATGCCGATTATGTAGAAAATAATCAACAAGTGTATCAATAATATCCTGTAATGTTTTTAAAATACACTTTTTCTAAAAAAATATATAAAAATCTAATACTCTTTGTGAACATGCCTCGTAAATGAAATTTAGGTCTCCGGTGACATTTTTGACGTTTTATTTTTATTTTTTACAAATAGTTTTTAAACACAAACCTTTATTTATTTTTATTTTTAACTTTATGAGTAAAACCTCAAATTGTAATATTTAATTAAATGAAGACAATATATACCTTCGAGGTCCTGGGTTCGATTCCCAGAGGTGCAAGTATTTTTTTCTGATTTTTCGGTCTCCAGATTTTCGATTGAGTTTCGCTAATATTGTCTTCATTTAATTAAACAAACCAATATCCTTCACATGTCGTTACTGTTCACTCAGCCGAGTAACTGCCCATCCCCTCACACCGACCCCAACTTTTCAATACCTATTGATTAAAAAATACACATGCAAAATGTCCCCGGAGACCAAAATTTCAATTTCCACAACAAAAATAATGTCTGGAATCACTGGTTAAAGTAAGTCAAGTACGTCCCTTAACTTCCTGTATATATAAAACTGGAATTCATTATTGCCGCAGTTTTCCAGCCAGTTCTACTGCGTTTATATCCGGATTGAAAAGACAGAAAATAAATGGGCATTTCCTGGCTTGCGATATTTTCTTTTCTGCGTGTAATCTGGGAGATTTTCACGCAGAATTGGCGATGGTGTTTGCCCTTTATGTTATAAATGGGAACGCTCCGTCAAAGGGTCCCGAGGTTTTGTGTTTCGGGATTGGAGCACCTTCAGCCTTAATGTGCCCCCGTCAAGTGCGGATATGTTACGCTGGAGCTGAATTGTTACCCCCCAAAATTAATGAAATAACACTGAAAGCTTTATTTATTAATGTCTTTAGGGGACATACTTGACTTTTCGTCACTTTGGTTGGACAGGGTTCTAACTTCACTTTACCTTTTTCTAAGATATGAAGTGTCAAGTTCTGATCTATTCAGTGATTTCTGATTTTGATGTTTATTTATTTATTTGTAAGAAACAAACAGCTTATACATAAATATAGAGATACCTATATACAACGTTAAATTAAATCAAGCCAAAAAGGTCTCCTATGTTAAAGTTAGGTACTTGAAGATAGAGTTTTATTATATCTGAAAATTATTTTTTTTGGTGAGGAGAAGAGGAAGAGGAAAATAGGATAAGGATAGGAGATGCTCCCGATACAGTCCACAATCTTGTATTAATTTTTCGCGTTACTTCTATTCGGTATTTCTGAAGTGTATTGTCAAAAATGTCTATATTGTAAAATTTTGTATTATATTGCCCACGTACACGGGGAATTGGAGATTTTTTTCTAATGTTAGTTTGACATGCGGGCAAATGTTGAATTTTAGTTTATCATGTTTTAAAATATGTATTTTTTTAATTGCACGTTTACTTACCAATTTAGAACTACCTGAACGTGCAGATAGAACTACAAGCAACCAGCTAGGGCATAACAATTCTTTGCATATTGTTCTAACTAAATTTGCCTTATTCCATTTCAAAATCGGACCCCGTTCTTGCTAAATATTTTCATAATTTCAAGAGGAAGAAGAAGACGAAGTTCTGGAAAGGAAATAGATATAAGGGCTTGGTAGGAATCTGAGGGTTGATGAGTCGAGGGATTCTGGCTGGAGAGGTCAAAAGACTTCCTCAACCAGTGTTTATCGATCCGGCCCGCCACGCAGCAGGTGGGCAGACACATCTGCCGCCAACACCTGAACAAACCTCACCCCATGAACCCGGGCACCCCTACTAAGTCACCAAACGTAGCGAACCACTTGCGGTGACCTACGGCAGAGGTGTTGGTTATCCACTAACCTGGGCGGCGGTACCCACACTCGGCCCCCAAAATATTTTCTTAATATTTGAAACTAAAATATTTTACTCAAGATCGAACCTCAAAATCAGATATTGTTAATTAGATTATAAATTATGAGAATTTGTCTATGCAAATTTTGAAACCTCAAAACGTGGTAAGGCGAAGTTAGAACCCTATTCAACTAAAGTGGTGAATAACTATACTACGCCTGGGAAAAATGATTAACTGTCAGATGCAGACAAAATGGCAAATGTAAAACTTCAAAGTGATATAGTTAGAACCTTGTAAAATAAATTGAAGCTTTAAAAAAATGATGTTGGAACTTCGTCATTAAAGTATCTACAGAAATACAACACAGGGGGCTCTGAAAATTATTTTTGTTATAAAAATGAGCAAAAGAAATGATTTAGCATTCAGAGGTAACTTTTGAAAAAAAGACCTCTGCTGGATGCTTGTCCAACTAAGGTGACCATTTATATGCTGTTATTATGAGATATTTACTCAGATTTTTACATAGAAGGCAGGAAGGAAAAAGGAAGCCACGTAAAGGAACGGTGAAAATTGAACAGTTCGTGTAAAATGGAGAGCTTTTTAGGCGTGCTCCGCTGAAAATTTTTAACTAGTTCGGATATACATATATATATATTTGTCAATTTGAGAAGGATTGAGTTACATATGTGTGAGTTATAGGCCTGTATTCTTAGGTTGAAATTAATTAAAAAAATGAAATAATTCAACTTTGTATAAACCACTTATATGATGCGCAAATCCCACCGGTTTCGGAACAAACGTTCCTTCGTCAGGGAAAGCTTATACTAATTTGACAGTTTCGAACAATGTTTTATTATGGTACTTTTTATTATTTTATTTTATTACCATAATAAAACATTGTTCGAAACTGTCAAATTAGTATAAGCTTTCCCTGACGAAGGAACGTTTGTTCCGAAACCGGTCGGATTTGCGCATCATATAAGTGGTTTATACAAAGTTGAATTATTTCATTTTTCTATAACGGATAACCACAAAGTAATAGCTACATTCAAAAATATGAAATAAATTAATTAAATGTTTTTGTGTTTAATTCGTAGAACTCCATTTTAATTTTTAGAAATTTAATTTGATAATGTTATTATCTTCTGCAAGTATTTTAGAATGTATTTTAGTTACAGCTGTTTCGACGTGTAAGGTCATTTTCAAACTGTGGTGAAGCCACTTACGGACGACTTATACTATCTTATCTTTACTAAGTATAAAATGAAGTCGCTTACGCTGTATGTGCGCTTAGATCTTTTAAACTACGCAACGGATTTTCATGCAGTTTTCACCAACAGATAGAGTGATTCATGAGGAAGGTTTTTAAGTTAATAATTTGTCAAGGTTTTGTGTAAATTGGTTGAAACACATAATATATCTGGCCAAGTGGTAGCGGGCAGCGTGGTGTGGATTTGATTTAAGAGCGTTTAACCAGCCAGCGGACGAAAAACCACATTTCGTCGAAAGATGTTCTTACGATCGTGCAGGGCGGTTACAATGAGAAAGATTAAGTATTCTCCGTACCAGCTTTTTAAAATTATAACTCAATATCGAATTTATTTCAATCCAAATTAGCTTCAATTTATACCTTCATCCAAAAATGCTGAAAGGCGTGATGATAAAACTATTAAAATAATGTACTTTTTGTAAATATTTTTTGATTATAAGTATTTATCATTTTTCAATAATGTCTAAATTTAATAAAAATGTTAAAAAAATCTGAAATATATTAGTTTGTAAGTGCGCAAATAAATACACAAATGGACCAATTTTCGTCAAGAAACACATGTACGTACATATTTTTTAATAATTTTATTGAAATTAAAATTAAAATTCTAAAACATGCGTTTGCTAGATAATGTATTGATTTATTTTACTGCATGATTATATTATTTGAAATGGTTGTGGTATAATACAAAATCTTTTTTGAAAATTTAACAAATCTGCCAACGACCTATGGAATAACCTTATTATACTCAAAATTTATTACATGCGAATGCTAGATAAAAGAACAATCTTTCGAAATCCATTTATAATTTTTTGTGGAAAAGAGTCAGTACGTCTAAAATCTGATTTAAAAATGACATATTTCTGGGTTTCTCTGGTAATGCCCTCTTAACAGTCTGCTAGTTTATTATATTTTAAACGTCAATTTTTTCGAAGGTGTCCAAATTGATTTAATACCGGTTAATCCAATTTGCAGGATTGAGGGAGTGATTATGTGGGATTCAGAATCTTTCCCTTTGCACTAAGTGTAAGGGTTTTCTTAATTGATTTAGAATGTCGTTATTTCTATGACTCGTTTAAGTGCATGTTTAGGTTTTGTAAACATACTAAGTAGTGGGGAATACATAATTTTCATTATGTTGGGGTCATTCGTTCGTTTATTGATTTTTAATTGTTCAAACAAATTAAATCTAAGACCCTTCGTTCTATATATTATGTATAATGGTTTTGGCTGGTTGTTTTTAAGTGGAACGTGATTATTCACTAGGAGATGTTCTGCGAATTTTGAAGAGGTGTTTTTATTTTTATAACATCGTATATGACGTATATGTTCTTCGAACCTAGTTGAGAATGTCCTGCATGTTTGTCCGATGTAAGGAGTGGTACAGTCGGTGTGGTCACATTTTAATTCATATATGCCACCGTTATTGAGTTTAGGATTTCTATTTTTTGCGTTTTTAAGGCTTGTTCCCATATTATTATTGGTTCTAAAAGCTAAGTTTAAGTAAGTTAAAATTAATGTTTCGGTTTTCATTCGCGAGCATAGCATTTTTTAGAACAATTATTCACTGACCGACTGGTAGTTCTTGTACATCTTTATTATTTGGTTCATGTCATTTAAAAGTGAAAATCACTAAACTTTATCTTATGAACTTTATCTTTATTTTCATGGGAGGTTTTTGGGCTTGTGATCATTTTCTTTTATTGATGTCATTAAAAGTTTTATCTTTAAAGTAAATATATGTTACAAAACAGATCTCACGCTTGATCGTGGGTTACGTATCATTAAATCTCTCTATTATAATAGTAAAATATATTATCACCATCCCACAGTTGATTGCTCTAATGGAATGTATGGTATTTAAGCGGATTTGGAAATTATTTCTCGATAATATTTCATTTATAAAAAATTACAGAACATTTCGTAGTTTTTTTGAGCTGTGTTTGACGTAGAAATTGAAAAGGCGAGGCTGACATAATTAAATGTCTCTTCGGGCCTCGGTCAAAGCGAACGTTTCGTATAAAGTTAACCTTTGTCAACCGACAGCGCGTTGAAGGTACCTACCTACCTTCTAAGCGTGAACAGTTTTTAAAGTTTTATCCCTCCTTCGCGGTGGTCGAAGTGTCAAACTTGATTTTCCCAATAAGTGTCGACGAAACACATTATTTATTTCGTAAATTTATAATATTTTTTGAAGCGTCTGTTTTTCTCCGAAAAATTCGTAGGTAATAATTAATTCAATATTGAGCAAATAATATTTTTGATTTATTGAGGAGAACTATTTCTAGATCAATGATCCAAGAACCCGACAACATTACGGCAGTAAAAATATAAAATGTTTACTTTTTTTTTTCTTCATATTTTCGTTTCTCTGAAAGCTTTTTGAATGAGATCTTTCTGAAAGTAAGATTTTCAAAATTAATACTATTCCAATAATTCATTAACATCAATTAGATTTTTAAATTCCAGTTTCTTTACTTAGAAACCTATTTATTTATTTATTGGGTCGGTTAATGTATTAATTACTTAGGCTGTTATTTATGATTTATCACATTGATGTTGAAATGGGAAGCAGATTAATACGTTTCATCTGAAGTCGTAAGAATTTATCAGTTAATCTAATTTATTATTATTATTTTTTTTATATGAACACCACACAAGAGTGCCCAACTGCTCCCATCTGGACTATGGCATCCCCAATTTAGGTATGCTGTGAGGCTAAAGGTAGGGGGGAGGGGAAGGAGAAGGGGTAGATGAAGGGGAAGAGGAAGGTGGGGTACAAAGTAAGAAAGTACTTGGCTATTCAGATTTGGTCACCAAACACGGCTAAAGCCATTTCAATCAACGTTTCAATTCTGAATGGTGGTCTTACACCAGGGCGATACTGAGAGTATCTTCCACTCTGGAACGTGTTGCAAACATACTAGGTATATATTATTTTAAATGAATTAATTGTGAAATCCACAAATTAATCAAATAAAATTTATTTGCGCATGGCGGGTTCGAACCCACGCCTTTCGGATTATGAGACGACAGTCTTACCTAGTGACCACGGAGGCCATCGAAGGATTATACGAGGCCGAGAAATTATACATATATATTAGTACGTTGTTGTATTTTATCATTAATATAAGTCCTTTGAACATTAATATTTCCTCATGCAGAAATCATGTAGCGACATGTGTTGAAAAGTGCGTAGCTCTGTGAGTATTATTCAGCACTTATGCAGATAAACATGTTTTTGATATGCGGGTCTTAATGGAAGATTTTAACGACGATGATGTCTAGGTATCAATAATTCAAATTAATTTGTTTATCAATTTCTGGGTTTTATTTAGCAAACGACCTTCGTATAGCATTTTGTCTATACGGGTTATTTCACGTGAAAAAATGACTTTAATAAAAAATACGTAAAATAAAAGTGGTACTTTTATCGCATACCGGATACATTGAGAGATAATCTTAGTATTACACTGGTGGGTGAGAGACAACCATTCAGATTCTGAATATTGCTTATAAGTAGCCTAAAACATTATCGTGATTAAGTTTTGGGTTGTTATACCGTGTTGCGCTTCCACCTTCTTTAGCCAAAGTTTGGAAAAGCGTTAGTGTCCAACATGCCAATTCAAATCCACAAAACCCCATTAATATTTATTACTTTTATACCAACATGCTCATTTTATACTTTTTACACTTTATTTCTATTTAATGATGGTCTTTACATATTTATACAGTTTACTTGATTTAGTGCATACAAAGAACAAAAAAAAGTTTTAGGTTAAGATAACCAAAAAAGTGTACTTGTAACTTTATACTTATGTTAATGGCATGCGTTATGTCGTGTATATCAAAACAAATGCAAAATTGCATGCAAAGGATTATTCCGACATTTATTTTCAACTAGGTTTTTCCGGCGGCTATCCTCGAATTGTATTAGGGTTAATTAATTAATTGTATTGTATTATATTCCCACTCCGCCTCCTCCATCTTCCCTCTCCCCACTCCCCACTCCACTCCCCCCATCAATCCCCTATCCCCCTTCAAACACCCCTCCCCCAACCCCCTCCCCCTCCCGCACCATTTCTCCCCAATCCTCCTCTAAACCTCCCTAACCCCCTTCCCCTTCCTTCCCTCCCTCCTCTCCCACCCTTTACTCCATCCACTTTATCCTCCTTCCCCTTCCCTTCTCCCACCGCCCTCCCCACCCACCTCTCCCCCTCCCCTCTCTCATCCTCGCATTCCACACATTCATTCCCGGTACATTCAGTTTTCAAACAGCTCGCGTGCCACCTATTACAATTTCTATACAAATTTCACAGTGCCAGAGCTCAACGGTAGTTTTATGCAAAATAACGAACAAACAAAGAATTATGCAATTAGGTGCAGTCGGTCGGAAGTTATGCGCATACATACATTTCGCGATTCATTTTTAGAGATAGATATTTACTGCGACACCAACAAAGCACTCTTTTTAGGGTAAATTTCCCAATGAAAAAAAAACACCGTTTCCAAGGAAACAATTTGTTTGCTTTTCTTCTGACGTTTGCAATAACTCGATTTATGTTAGGGACAGAACACGTATGATAAATAATTTCATAACCCCAGAGATTATTTATAACGCCAGAGCTTAACAATATGTATAGCCTAGTACTCGCAAATAATGTTGCTTTCTATTAGTGAAAAAAATTAAAGTCCATTCAGTAGTTTTTGTGTAAAAGAGTAACAAACATACATCCATACATCCGTACAAACTTTCGCCTTTATAATATTAGTAGGATGTTTCTATAAAATCAGTCAAAAGTTGATGTTGAATCTTACGTTCCAGAACTGTTTGATTTAACAATAGGCCACTTGCATGGACTTCATAACGACTTGGAAAAAATCGTGTGGATAGAGTTTTTTACTAAGATTACAATTATGTTAGTAAAAATTTTTAGAAATGTACAGTTTTTTTATTTTTAAATAAATAAATCCATTATTTGGGCTCGTGACGTCACTACATGAAAATGTCCCGTCGCCGAAAATGTTCCTATTAATTTTATAAAATTCCACACTGATTTATTTTTTTATATGGCATCACTTTGATTTCAGGCGAATTTTTGAATTCGTTCACTAGATTTATTGTTTGTTCTCTGCGAACTTATCATTTGGTTTGATTTTTTGACAGATGTTCTGAAGAGAACCCCGTACAATTAAGGATGTACGGGGTTCTCTTCAGAACGTGAAGATGATGTCGGTACGTGTTTTAGAGGTATAATGATTATGGTGCTGATTTTAACAAAATAAAATTTTATAATATTCTTATTATTATTACAATTTACAAGTTCAAGTATATTACATTGAATTTAGTAATATAGACGCTGTACATTATAATGATTTATGATCAATAAGATGGATCAAGGAAAAAAATATTTATGAGATGTAATATTTTTGGTATGCCTCGTTATTGTCCTTTGCCATTCGTGTGGAAAACGTTCTTTTTTTGTAAATGATTTTCGGCTATGTAATTATCGTTTTTTCACACCTATAAAATTATGTCCCGTCTTTCCGGTTTATAAAAAATGGTCTGATTTTTCGGTTTGAAATTTTCAAAAAATCCCCAGGGTTTCAAAAATACGATTAAAAAAAAAATACAGAATGTCTTAGAATATTTGCCTAAACCGGAAAAAAATTTAAAAAAATGTGATGCAAGTGGCCTATTGCCCAATACATCTCTATTGAAAACGTCGAAACTCTGTTTTCAGTTTAGCAGTAAAACAAATTGAAACCAAAAACAACGTTTGGTCCTGATTAATTCCTACCCTTTGTCAGTAAATGGGGTTCTGAACCATTATATAGGCCAGTTCTACATTTCATCTTACTATTAAAAATGGAGTTTTTCCTAAACCATCGAAGAGCTAAGTTAGCCTCTCAGAAACTGGGCGTACTGTACAACTGTACAGGGCCCGCAGATACTTTAATAGTACCCAATTGCTTACCCTGTACAAATCGCAAGTGCGCTCCACGGTTGAATTTGGCAGCCACCTCTAGTCTGGAACTCCTAGATACCTAAAAAAAAAACCTTACTTCTGTGCAGAAACAGGCGGTCCGTTTGATAGATTCTCTTTACTTAACAAGCGAATTGCAATCTTCACAGGCGTCAGGTTCAGGTGGGAATGCTGTCCTTGTTCTACCGGTATTACAATGGAAGATGCTCCGAGGAACTAGCGTCATTGATCCCCTCGGCACCGGTGTATGGTCGGGAAACACGCGCCCAACATTTGTACGCAGTTGACATTAGTCACATGAGAACGGGTCGTTTCTACTCGGCTGTGGAAGGTTTGCCGAGCTCTGTGTTTTCTCCCTCCTACAACATTGGTCTCTTCAAGACTCATGTTCACTCCTTCCTCTCTTCAAAACGATCCTTCACACAGCATCTTCAAAGATGACGCAGGCCCTGAGGGAAATTATTTTCCTCAGGGCCTCCTGTGTGGAGTTATCGCAAAAAAAATCGTACCATGACTTTCTGGAGACTTTCGATAAAGTCGATCACTTATTGCTCCTTAGTAGGATCGAAGTTTTTTTTTACAGTAGCAGTACACTGGAGACCTAAACGAAAAAAAATCCTTCAGGGTCTATGTCATCTTTGGAGATGCAGTATGGAGGCTCTTTTTAGCGAAAGGAAATTCTGGGAATGAAAAAGCTGAGGAGTGAACTGGGATGTAGATATAACTGACGAGTGAGATGAGAAAACTGGGGGTCAACGTGTCCAGAAGTGACGGACGTATGAATCCATCCCTCCCAATGCGATGGGTCGAGAGAGTCCGACTGGAGAAGAGACTCTCATTTTGTTCGCATTTATTAAGATTTTAAATAGGAAGCCACATTTAATTTTACGTCCATAATTACAATAAACAACTGTTATTTATTAGTCATTAATTTACCAGACTTGGAATGTCAGAATTCCTATCCGATAAGGCTAAGGACAAATATTTAAAGTCTTTGAATTATCATAATTGAATAATAATATATTTAATTTTGAGTTGCTTTTGACCTTGACCGTTGCACTTGTCCAACAAATAATATAATCCGGCAAGAAGTGGTTTCGGTTTCACAGCGTAAAAAGTGTCAGACGGATGGTAAATGGTAATAATAATTATTCGAAGGATGCCTCGTTGGAATGCTCTATGTCCAAATACAGGTTTTGGACCTGCCACTGCCACGGACAATGGAACATACCACAACACGGATACAAAAAGAGATTTGTGATTATAATTATGTTATTGCGTTTGATTTTGTATTTTCGGCGCTTAATTTTCATTCTAATTATTAGAAGGGCGCTGCTTTGGAATGTTCTACATTTTCTGATGACATTTAAAGTACCATATTATTATTTTCCTCATGAAATCATTTATTCTCTTTTGTATTTTTGTACTGCGTTGTGTATGTGAAATTTTTGATTTTTGTATTACTTGTATCTGTCACTTGTAAATTCCTCCGTCCCGAAATGAGTTTTATGACTCCTCGGGATTGCTATGTAGCAAGAAATAATATAATTTTAATAAACTAGCATTTAAAAACCCGCTTCGCAGGTTTTTGCTGCCAGGTCCTGCGGGCCGCTTTCTGTTCGGCTTCGTCCTGTTTGAGTGTTGGTGACCATTTTAAAATCCGATAGGAACTGGTTCCAAAATTAGCCGGTTCCTCGGGATCCACTGTGATCCAGTGACAGCCAGTCACCGAGACAAAGTAACCGCGACAGGCAGTGACATCATATGTAATATAGAGTGTGTTAAGGGACGTACTTGACTTACTTTAACCAGTGATTCCTGACATTATTTGGAGTAAAAAATGTAAATGGAATTTTGGTCTCCGGTGACTTTTTTGATGTTTTTTTTTTTTTTTTTCTACAAAAACATAAAAAAATGGTAGTTGTTGAACAGTTGGAGGCGGGGTAAGGGGTTCGTCGGACACCCGGCTGAGTGACCAGTGACGACATGCGGAAGAAATTTTTTTTTGTTTGATTTTGAAGAAAAAAGTTTCGAAAAAAAAAAGTCGTCAAAAAGTCATCGGAGACCAAAATTTCATTTACATTTTTTACTCCAAATAATGTCAGGAATCACTGGTTAAAGTAAGTCAAGTACGTCCCTTAACACCCTGTATAGTCGTGTCGATACTATTATTCAATTCACTCTAAGTATTACCGCCAATCTTTCCATATCCGGAGAGACACTCAAATTCTACAAATCCGTAGTTCTTGTACCTGAGGGGGCACCTGCTAACGTAAGTGGCGCCATCCTACGACAAATTCTTGATTTAGAAACCGAATTACAAAAGTAGTTTTTTTAGCGTATTAATAATATAGAAGGCAGCACTTCCGTTTATATCTTCGTAAATCATGTGTACGAGAGACGCAAGACTTAATTAATTGATGACTTTTAACATTAATTAATGACTACAACAACTCGGGCCTAGTGTGGCAGCCAAAAAAAAACCGAAAATCTATAACAAATAAAATATGAAATAAAAAAAAATTAATACTGTTTTACGATGTTTGATGAAAATTGTCTAATAAAAATAAAATTTATGCTTTCAAAATATAATTTTTTTTTGTAAAAATTTATTAAATATTTTATAAACTTTTAAATATGCGTAGTTACGGAGTAGTCCAGTGGCTAAGACTCTTGACTCACATTCCGGAGGTCGCGGGTTCGAACCCGGCATGCGCAAATAAATTTTATTTGATTAATTTGTGTTATTTCACAATTAATTCATTTAAAATAATATATAGTATATTTGCGGCATGTTCCAGAGTGGAAGATACTATCAGTATCGCCCTGGTGTAAGACCACCATTCAGAATTGAAACGTTGCTTGAAAATGGCTTTAGCCGTGTTTAGTGACCAGATCTGAATAGCCAGGTACTTCCCAACCTTCCTCTTCCCAACCTTCCTCTTCCCCACCTCCTTCCCCTCGCCGCTACCTTCAGCCTCACAACATACCCCAACTGGGGATGCCATAGTCTCACTGGCTCCAGACGGGAGCAGTTGAGATTCTTGTGCGGTATTCACTGTAAAAAAAAAAAAAAAGTTGGTATTATTTTTTTTTAAATTTTCATTCAATTTTATATATGTACTAGCAGACCCGGCCACACGTTGCTATGGCTAACGAAACCTTTATAACCAACGCCATCTGTTAAATCAAATCCGCACCACGCTGCCCGCTGCTTATGTATTTCAACCAATTTACATAAAACCTTGACAAATTACATACCTAAAAACCTCCCTCATGAATCACTCTAATTATTGGTGAAAACCGCATGAAAATCCGTTGCGTAGTTTAAAAGATCCAAGCACACATACAGCGTGAGCGACTTCATTTTATACTTAGTAAAGATATATGTTTTTGGTTATTGGTGAAACTGAGCTGCCACTACGTTGGCAACATTTTGATATATTTATATTGTGGTTTTTCTCGATGCGCTTTTGTCATTGGGTTGTTGTTTAAATTGTTTTTTTTATGGTTAAATTATTTTGAGGGTACCTTTGCATTACAATTTTCGTTAGTATAGGGACTGACAATAACTTTATGATATTTTTGACCTCACTGTTTATTAGATATTAATAATAATTTCAATTCCCTAACTACATTCTAATCTAAAAATTAACCATGAACAAGAGGATGTGTTCAGATACAAATTCTATTATTAAACACCTGTAAATTATAAAGAGTATAAAATCGAAGAGAAATATTATGTTTTAAGGTCTAGGGTCTAGGGTAAGAAGAATTAAATACAAACCCGAGAAGGGAAGTACGGTTTGTAGATGAGATGCCTGCTCAATGCCAATGTGCGTTCGAGAAAATGATATACCTGCAATACAGAGGTATTATTATGACCAGGAAAATATTGTTTTTTAAATTAGGGTGGCCTAAAAAATTATTAAGAGCGTTTAACCAGCCAGCGGACGAAAATCCACATTTCGTCGAAAGTTGTTCTTCCGATCGTGCAGGGCGGTTACAATGAGAAAGATTAATTATTCTCCGTATCAGCTTTTTTAAATTATAACTCAATATCGAATTTATTTCAATCCAAATTAGCTTTAATTTATACCTTCATCCAAAAATGCTGAAAGGCGTGATGATAAAACTATTAAAATAGTGTACTTTTTGTAGTCATTTTTTTATTATAAGTATTTATCATTTTTCAATAATGTCTAAATTTAATAAGAATGTTAAAAAAATCTGAAATATATTAGTTTGTAAGTGCGCAAATAAATACACAAATGGACCAATTTTCGTCAAGAAACACATGTACGTACATATTTTTTAATGATTTTATTGAAACTAAAATTAAAATTCTAATACATAACTCTGCTAGATAATGTATTGATTTATTTTACTGCATGATTACATTATTTAAAATGGGTGTGGTATAATACAAAAACTTTTTTGAAAATTTAACAAATCTGCCAACGACCTATGGAATAACCTTATTATACTAAAAATTAAAAAAAATTCTAAAAATTTATTACATAACTTCACTAGATAAAAGAACAATCTTTCGAAATCCATTTATAATTTTTTGTGGAATAGAGTCAATACGTCTAAAAACTTTTTTGAAAATGACGTATTTCCGGCTTTCTCTGGTAATGCCCTCTTAAGAGCCTTTATGTCCAGACACAAGTTTTGAATCACGGTCGATGGAACATGGAACGTAGCACAACGTCCACAACATAACTGTTAAAAGAGAATAATTATTGTCTTTGAAATTTCTTATTTTATACGGTGCTTAATTCTAATCTTCAGTTCAGGCTTAATCCGTTGTGTGTGGCCGGCTGTATCAAGTGGCCGAAAGATTCATTAATTTCTCCAGTTTTGGATAAGATCTGTCTTTTGCCTCTTTTCTTCGAATCGGCTCCCCTCTGTGTTCTGCTTCAGTGTCAAACTTATCTCTGACATGGTCGTTGCCTAAACCCGTATCGTTCTATTTATAAAATTCTTAATCTTTGGGTACTGCCATGCCGCTGAGAGGTAAAAGGCAAAAGGCAGTATATTAAGTTGAAAAATGGGTTTCTAATATGTAATATCCCTTTATTATTTCGTTTCCCAATAATCCTAACACTACTTCATTCGATGTATTGCCCTGCCTCTGAGAGCTCCGTTGTAACACCCCCCCACTCTCTTTAATAGAGGAATATCGCTAATAGAGAACTCCAGTTCAATTTTTTTATTTTTATTTATGAATAATGACCTTCTAACTTAAATAACTGCGTTTTTGTTTTTATTTTTAGAGTTAGTTTTAATACTTAAAATAATTGTCAAAGTTTTAATTTTTGGTAAATCGTGTGACGTCATCACTCCCGAAAAATTAGTATGGGATTGGGCAATCAGCTGATCTACTGCCGCCATTTTGAAATCCGTTGTTCCGTTGTTCGAAGTATTCTCCCTAGAAGAAGCATTACTTTTTTCATTCATTATTTTTTTTTGCAGTAGTTTTTCAATATTTTAAATAATAGAGATAAACTTATAGAGATACCTCTATTTTTGATACTGAATTATTTAGGCTTAAATATTGTTTCAATAAACACTACAACTAAATCTCTATAAACAGTACGAAATAAAGAATAACATGAAATGTTGTTAATACTGATGGCTTGTGCCATACCTACATGTCAATTGATTTCAATACAATGTGATACAATGACTGGTGACGCGTGACGTCAGCACTAACCATTCAATCGTACCAACTTTACAGTGTATTTTAACGAGACGTTAAAAAATGCACTTTTTAATATTTTTTTACGAACACTACGTTTAATATTATAAAAAAACTTATATATTCAGAATCAGCGTTTATTGGTCTGTATGAACATATTTTTTTAAAGTCATAATATTTTTTACTGGAGTTCCTTATTCCTAAATATGAGATACCCATTCTTTCGTTTCGCTGTATTAAACTTCCTTCTTTAAACTGTTCCAAATTTGTTATAAAGGTTTATTTATAACAAATTTAAGCATTTACATCTGTCCGCGCCGGCCGCAACGCACGCACGGCACGAAACGGATTTTTATGGTATATGGTGTCAAGATATAGAAACAAAATTTAGTAATCCCTGCAATTTGAAATTTCGATTTGTTTCCAACGCTCCCATACTAGTAAAACCATTGTGCGCCGGGGCGCAACTGTACCAACTAGGTAATGTATCTATCCGATTCGGTCATATTTCACCGATTAAGAACTATCAACACTATCTTCATTTTATTAACGTATATTTTTATTGGCTGCTATCTTTATGTATGATTGTAAGAATCAAACCCAAACTAAATACTATGCAGATAGTGTCTTGGATACATTTTTATCAATTTTTATTTTTAATATGAGACATCTATTGATCTATTGAAAATCTGAAAACAGAAAAATCACAAAAGGTACGGTCACTTCTGAGAATCGCTCCCAGGACCTTCGCATTGCCGAGCGCAATTCTAGCATCTGAGCTAATGCGTCCCTTCCCGATTCGGTCATATTTAACGGATTCAATCTTCGACCAAGAACTAACAACAATATCGCCATTTTCTTAACGCTAATTAAATTTTGTTTATTTGTTTGTTTATTTAGCACAAGCTTATACATAATTTATTAAAAAAAATTGACTGCCTAACTAGGAGTATTCCCGTTTTAGGACAGTCAAAATATTATGGGAATGAACATGTGGAACATGATTTGTACAAAAAAAGAAAGAAAATTGACGAAATAAAAAGAAGAGAAAGAATATTAAATAAAATTTTAAAAAAAGTTTAAAACATAGTAACTGTTATTTGTTTATCATTGAAAATAATATTAATTTAAAAAAGAAAAAGTAAATAGGTACATCAAGGTAACATATTGGTAACTTAAGAGGAATTAAAAGGATTAAAACATTTAGGTAACTTATGTATGCTTCGCATATTATAGTCCTACATACATGTGATTTAGAAAAAAAGAAAAAAAAAGAGAAGAGAAAGAATAAAATAAAAATGAAATAACCAATTAAAATATAAAACAGCCATGGGTTGTTTAGCATAGTTGTTGAAATGATAATAATAGTAAACAAAAGTTATAAATATATGTGTACTTAAAAGCAAATAATTAAAACATAAGTTAATGGTGTTTGCATTTCATATCATAGTCTTACGTACACATCTTGTATAATGAGAACTAGAAACTTGCACTTTAAAATGAAGTAGTTTAACGTTTTGTCCTGTCAATTACGGTATTTTGATTATTTTTAATAGAATTATTTCGTTATTAACAAGTCTTGAAAACCTTTTTTTATTATTCCTGAACTTGGCGCGTGGGATTTTATAACAAAAGAAGTGGCGCGTAACCTAATCGACCCACGGAATATTGAAACTTTTTTTCTATCTTTATCTTTACTAAGTATAAAATGAAGTCGCTTACGGTGTATGTACGCTTAAATCTTTTAAACTACGCAACGGATTTTCATGCGGTTTTCTCCAATAGATAGAGTAATTCATAAGGAAGGTTTTTAGGTATATAAATTGTTAAGGTTTTGTGTCATTTGGTTGAAATACATAATATATCTGGCCAAGCGGCAGCGGGCAGCGAGCAGTGGGACTGACAAACGGGCGGTGTGGATTTGATTTAACAGATGGCGTTGGTTATAATGGTTTCGTTAGCCACAGCAACATGTGGCCGGGCCTGCTAGTTTATTATAATTACCTCCTGGATAAAATGTCCATATTGAAACTTTCAGGAAGAAAAGTAACCACAGACTTAATACTAGGTATTACTTAAAATAATGCATTACAAAATTGATTGTCCTTAATTGCTTCAATTAATCAACATCCATATACCCAAAAGATCTGGCCGATATTTATTACCCTTTTACTTTAACAACACCAAAACACTGGCTTAACAAAATTCTCCGATACCGAGAATTCACAGTCTCGGAAAGAAAAAAACATGATCTTGGAGACATATTTTGTCTTAAATAATCAATGTAAATGTTTTTTCGTTATTTGTTTTTGGGGTGTTATGCCGTGTTGTGCTACCGCCTTCTTTAGCCAATTTAGGACACTGCAACGCTGTCCGAAACGTTGGCTAAAGAAGGAGGTAGCGCAACACGGCATAACACCCCAAAAACAAACAACGAAAATACTTTTGGCCGTGAAAATCTAAAAACGTATAATTTGAAATTTTTATGTTCTTTCACTTTATCTTCTGACATCTTTCTATTTTTATGATATTATTCAAACCCCACCCCCAAGAAACTGGGCACCCCTACTATGTCACCAAGCCTAGCGACCACTTCGGGTGACCTATGACAGAGGTGTTGGTTATCCAATAAATGGTTCTAGGGGTGGCGGTACCTATTCCCGCCTACCAAATTGAGAAGTTTAGACCGCAAATAACCCTTTAAATTGTCTTAAATAATCAATGTAAATGTTTTTTCGTTATTTGTTTTTGGGGTGTTACGCCGTGTTGCGCTACCGCCTTCTTTAGCCAATTTAGGACACTGCAACGCTGTCCGAAACGTTGGCTAAATAAGGAGGCAGTGCAACACGGCATAACACCCCAAAAACAAACAACGAAAATACTTTTGGCCGTGAAAATCTAAAAACGTATAATTTGAAATTTTTATGTTCTTTCACTTTATCTTCTGACATCTTTCTATTTTTATGATATTATTCAAACCCCACCCCAAGAAACTGGGCACCCCTACTATGTCACCAAGCCTAGCGACCACTTCGGGTGACCTATGGCAGAGGTGTTGGTTATCCAATAAATGGTTCTAGGGGTGACGGTACCTATTCCCGCCTACCAAATTGAGAAGTTTAGACCCCAAATAACCCTTTAAATTTCTTCCAGAGGGTCGCACACTCGAGCTACACTCACCCGACGGCGTTCACACGCTGCGTCTTCGCGCGGCAGACGCGGCGGGCGCGGCGCGCTGGCACCGCGCGCTCGCCGCCGCGGCGCGTCGTGCCCAGCGTGCCGCGGCCGCGCATGCGCGCCTCGCCCTTACGCCCACCCTCGGGGACCTCCGCCACATGGGTTGGCTGGCGAGAAGGCACACTGACTCTCAGGTGAGAAGAATACAAAATCGATGGATTACATGTTATATTTTTTTTTATGCAATTTTGTGGAAATGATAAAATTAAAATTATTTACCGAAACGTATTAACTCATCGTCTAGAAAAATAAAATCTGGTGCTTACTGCTAAATGTATAAAAACGGGTTTTAAAATTTTTAACCGTTTATCGTAAAATATATTAATGATAAGGTACTGTTTTCATTAATCTTAATATATAAAATAAAGTCGAGTTAGTTACACCATTTATAACTCAAAAACGGCTGGACCAATTTTAATGATCTTTGATTTGTTAGATTTGTCTCCGCCCCGAATAGCAGAATAGCTATTAAAACATCGGAAAAATTCACAAAAAAAAATTGTGGAGAAAATTCTTTTCCTCATACGTTTTGTATGGAACGAATTCTCATATTTTAAAAGAGTTGCAGCAATATTGTGATAAGTATAATATTGAATAGTGAGTGAATTCCATAAATTCAAAACGTCAAATGTCAGTGCGCAGATTGTTTTGCTTTTAAACATGTAATGCTGCCCCTCTTTCTTACACACTAAATGTCAACAATTGAAAATGGGACAAACGGCGAACGTATGTCTGCACCGCACCCCTCCAAAGGAAAAATACAATAATTATAATAAATCTCCCTCACACGTATAAAGAAAACGAAACGCAATTCCCGTAAGTAAGTGGAAAAGTAAGAAAATCAAAAAATATATAAATCCATGCACAACGCCATCTCTTATACTGACAAAAACAAAACACGGACAGTTGCGCATCTATAATTGCTTCATTGTGTAATTTTTAACTTAGTAAAAAAACTTAATTTAATTCAGCTAATGAGTAAATACAATAGTTATTGATTCTGAGGCGGTATGAAGTTCACCGGGTCAGCTAGTTTTAAATATAAACAACTTAAATCCCCGGGTATCGGTTTTAAAAAAAGTTGTTATGGTTACGAATTCGTCGGAATTAATTAAAATGCGAATTGCTTGGCGACCCCATTTGTGACTTGGAGGTTGTGGACCGCTGATCTATGTGTTTAGATATTCTTTTAATACATGTGTCCTATTTTTATTAATTGCTGCTCATAATTGGTTGATTATGCAGTGAAATATATCATGGGTGTGCAATGTGTCTTAATGCGTTCGTCCCATATTTAGTCGAGTGAATTGAATGATACGAGTATGTAAGTGTTATGTGTTCATGATTGTGCTAACGTATGACGACCCAATTATAAATGGGATTAATTACGTCTATAAATAGTCACTTAGCGTCGAATTTCGTTTTGTTAATTTCTGGAACATGTCAACCATTTTACTATGTAAATAATGGGAAAGTTTTCCCGTTTAATAATGAACAATTTTAATATTTTTCGAACGCCTTTATTGTGAAAATTGTCGCCGTAGTCACTGTACGATGAATAAAATAGAATTAACGGCTTGGAACTACCAACCCATCAATTAAAAATGAAAAATGTATATGAAATGTCGTTGATTAACGAATGTGAATATTTTATTTGTAGGTATTATTTAACAACCCCTCATGCCTCGAGCACATTTTGCCAGAAGATCAAAATATTTCCGCTTTGCAACCAAATCCTAATAAATGGAATATTTTTCTGTACGTATCCGAAAACTTAAAACTCAAAGGTGATAAAATACCCTTTATAATTTTATAATTCGATATAAATATATAATTTTAGAAATATAAAAATGTTGAATAACAGTTTAGTCTGATAACGAAAAAAAACACACACACACAACCACATCTTTTCTTAGACAAATATATTATAAACGTTATCGTCACCTTACTTTTTTCGTTTCATGTGAAAATAATTAATAAAAAATTCCCAAAGGTTCATAATTTTTTTTCAAATTGCGGTCGAAAACTTTGGTATCATAAAGGTGTACATTAAACTGTTTTATGGTTAACTTTTAGATTTTATTAAAGCGTGGTATTTTCTCTTTCTCACACCGTTTCATATTTCTCTCCTCTTTCTATGTTGTAAGGGAGACACAATGATTTCTACGAGACCTATGTGAGTTGTTCCCAAAAGCGAACAAATTAGCCCGAGGGGTTAACCAATATAATACAAAAAGTACAAATACATTTTATGTTAGTATAAACCAACTCTCTAGGCTGAGACCTTTTACTAGGTGGCAAATATTGTAAGCAATGTGACCCACTTATTAACGTACCCTCGTCCGTCAATACAGGGAGTATTTAAAACTTTTACAAACTCATTGTATGTTTCAAAGAAAACTTCGAATTTTACATACGTTGAATTCCATCAGCAGGACATTATTTACACATTTTTATTTTTTTAATACTCTTTTATACGCCTGTTGG
Source organism: Limnephilus marmoratus (assembly GCA_917880885.1). Taxonomy (NCBI): domain Eukaryota; kingdom Metazoa; phylum Arthropoda; class Insecta; order Trichoptera; family Limnephilidae; genus Limnephilus; species Limnephilus marmoratus. Next base: position 54,192,436 of record OU862906.1, on the reverse strand, counting down.
GTTTTTACATTAGGTACAATTTGGGAGGCGGGTATGGGTACCGCCGTCCCGGGAACCTTTATTGGATAACCAACACCTCTGCCATAGGTCACCCCAAGTGGTTCGCTACGTTTGGTGATTTAGTAGGGGTGCCCGGGTTCATGGGGTAAGGTTTGTTTAGGTCTTGGAGGCGAATGACCAGGACACACTGAGCCTCAGATTCCTACCCATCCCTTAAACCCTTTTCCTTCCCAGAACTCTCATCTCCTCCCTTTCCTTAAAAAAAATCCCCCACACAGCATCCCCAAAGATGACATAGGCCCCGATGGAAATTATTTTCCTCAGGGCCTCCTGTGTGGAGCTCATATGAAAAAAAAACTTTTAGGTACAAATAGTCTCGCTTACTTTAAAAAGCAAATTAACAATAGACTAACGTAACAAGTAATTGAGAATTGAATATAGATACCTGTTCGATCTTGAACTTGAATGTGAATGGTTATTTCTTACTCTATTTGTACTTTACTTTTTTCGTTTTTCTGTTTTTTACATCGTATATTGATCTTTTTTTTATCTTTGTCATCTCTATATTTTATCATCACTATTTTTGTTATCTCTTTTTATACCGCTGTTTATATTTTGCTAATTCTAATTTCTGTTAACTTCTATGTATACATAGCGAAAAACAACTATAAATCTGTGCATTCTGTGAACATTTTTAAGTGGACTATTAACATCTACGCTTTTTACAATGCTAATCTAATGACTTTTTTAATGTTAATACTCTGTAAATGTTCCAAAACAATAAATAAATAAATAAACTGAAGTCAAGCCACAGAAGTTTCTTGTGCTAAAGTACATCGGAAATGAAGTTTTAATATCTTAAAATTAATTTTAAGTTATAGGAAGGGGAGAGGAAGAGGAATGTAGGAAAAGGATAGGAGATGCTCCCGAGCATCTTGATTGTGTAGATAATATATTTTGTAAGGCCGGTATGTTAGTCTTTTTAGTACTGTTATCCCTTGGCTTATCTTTACGGCGCAAATTGACGCGAATTTTTATGACGCAACATTATTCAATAATTTATTATCATCCTTCTCACGCGTCTTGATTGAAAACGAAGAAACCAGAAAATACCGTTATCGAATGTTTCGAATCAAATATCAATCCAGAATCAAATATCGAATCAATTGCTACATATGGTATTGTAGGATGGGGAGGTTATGCAATATCTATTCTTCATCCCATTGTCTCAATGCACAAACTCTAGCTAAGGATAATATTCAATGCAACCCATCACATTCATGGGAGCCACTTAAAAAAAATCACAATATTACATAAAAGCAATTCTCGATACCTATGAAAAAAGGATTTGATGAAAAAAAATCTAGCTTTACTCGTCATATGCATGACTCCTCTAACGAAAAAAGCTTTCGCTTAGCAACGTTCTCTTGTATTGCTCCCTAAATGTTGGACCCTACAGCGGGTTCTTTAAAAAAATATATTTCTAAAAAGTCCCAAAAACCGTTACCATTTTGTCCATATTCATTCTTTCCCCGAAACAATGTGTTATTTTTCTTCGTTTTTCGGGCTGGCCCCATTCTGCGGAACAGCGCTCAATTATTATGGCCCTGATATTGTACCTCCTTATTTTCTAGAAATCTTCTAGAATTCTAGACCTAAACCCGCCTTATCCTTACGAGCAAAGCAGGCGTTTTTTCGCAATCGGCACCGTCAGGTCATAGTGATGTTATCTTATTGGAGCTGGCATTGGCCAATCATTTGCAAAAGCACCCTCTTACGTGGGCCTTGTTGGGGGTGTCGTTTTCTGACCTTAGTCCTTGTTCAGAAGGAGCGTAGAACGCGCGAGCATTTGGGACATGTTAATAATTCAAAATTTTGCCGCTCCGTTAACACATGCACTTCCTCTGTAGTTCGCTCGTAAACTGGTCGCAACCATGGAGTTTGTAGTATCTCGACTCACGCCAATGATGCGCGAGTGACGCGCGAGTCTGGCGTACTATACGTACTACACCCGATTTCCGCGCGTATTTTAAACACGAGCGATGCTTGTGGACGCGATGTATTGGCGCCCATTACCTCACCAACGCGCAAATACGCGCCTGTCGTTTTGCGGCGAATTCGCCCCTTCTGAACAAGGTCTTAGACATTTTATATTAAAATACTTTACTACCTCGCATTTCAAAACTTTTAGTCTTCGAAATGAGAAATTTGTAAAATACGCAACCAAAAATATTGTATTGTCTTATTTTTCTGAAATGAAAATTGAAAATTTAAAGAATCGACAGCTCTAATTAATTGAAGTAATTAAATTATCAAATTTTATGACTTCAAAACTCACCGTTCAAGAGTTTTCAGTTGAATACAAACAGATTTTCTGCTGTAGTTAGTGCTTTCAGTTATGGAGCACATTATCGTTTTGAAAGTTAATGATACCACTTAGTATAAGTGAGATTACTTCCGCTCCGTCAACGGATAGATAGACAACATTACTTTTATTGACAGTTTCAAATCGGACATGTTGTGACCATGACAAATTTAACCCGTTTGATCACAGGAGACCATATTTGTCCTAGCTCACGCAAGTCTCGTAAAAATCGTTGTGTTTCCCTTAATATCATAGTGAGAAGTATGAACTAAACGGTATTGCAAAGAGAAAACAACACGCTTTATATTCAAATCTAAAAGCTAACCAAAAATAATTAAAATGTACACCTTTATGAAACCAAAGTCGCCGACCGCAATATGAAAAAAAATTTTATCAAACTTTGTGAATCTTTTTAGAATTCTTTTTACACGAAAATAACGTTCATAATTCATTCGACTAATAAAATATGTGTTTTATTTTTTTTCGTTATCAGTAATTTTAGAAAAACGTAAGGTTCGCCATTATTAAAACTTTTTAAAGTTTGCATTAAAAAAAATTATATCTTCAAATTACACGGTTATTTCTAATAATAATCACCTTTCCAAAATAGTTTTTTAGTTTTCGGATACGTTTACAAATATTCAATTTATTTGGATTTTATTGCGGAGCGGGAGTATTTTTTACGTACTGACAAAATACCTACGCCCGAATTTTGAAGGGTTAATTATTATTGTTGTCATTACAATGGCCAATAATGTATTACTGTTAAAGTATTCGTAATTGGTCAAACATTTGTTTCTTGGATTTCGATCATAAATAATTTTCGGTGTACATACCCTCATAATTATTACATATAACTTTGAAGAGTTCTCGGTTCCTGCTGACGGTATCCGGTAATTTCCTTTCCTGTTAGAGGGTGGATTTGTGGCGTGGAATTGTAGAGGGTGGATAACTTTTATCTGCTGCGTTGGCAAACTCCTTGATAACTTTACTAGTAGTACGTGTCCTGCCCATTCGCCAGGCGTTTAGTAAGGTGGGTTTCCTATACGTTGTTGTTTTGAACACGAATATTCTTCTAGGCTACCGACAAGACAATGGATTTTGAAAAATTAGTTAAGTACATAGAGATTTTTTGAGATATGTTTCTCTCGTGGTCCTAGAAGTTGCGTTGACTGAAAATATAATCAATTTATATTTTTTTAGATTCGATAGTAATTGTGTTGTTTTTTTTTTTAAATTCCCATCAGGGCCATTCCCATCTTTGGGAATTTGTGTGGAGGGTCTTTTTAGGGAGGAAAGGAGAGCAAGTGCTAGGAAGGAAAAAGATATGAGGGATGGGTAGGAATCTGAGGGTCGGTTTGTTCAGAAGTGACGGATATATGAATCTAATCCTCCTACTGCGGTGCAAGGCGATGTTTCGAGAGAGTCCTGTTGGAGAGATCAAAAAGTCTTTCTCAACCAGTCTCTCTTAATCTGGCCGGCCACGCAGTTGGTGGGAAGACGCAACTGCCGCCAAGATCCGGACAAACCTCACCCCATGAACCCGGGCGCCTCTGCCAAGTCGCCAAACATAGCGAACCACTTTGGGTGATCTACGACAAAGGTGTTGGTTATCCGATAAGTGGTTCCTGGGTCGGCGGTACCCATACCCACCTCCCAAATTGTGATTATACCGATGCTTGAAAATGTGTTGATTGGAGTGACATTAGGAAAAAAATGATGAACTAAATTTCTACTTTATATTCAACCTTATTGGAGTAACTGACCCTCACCAGTTTCTCATGCGCATTCACCGAACCCTTCTTAATTGGAAATGAACCGAATCATATGAGTCGGGGTATGTGTCTTGACCTCCGCCGAACCCGCGAGACTGACTCACCGAACCCCTGGGGTTCGATCGAACCCAGGTTAAGAAACACTCTGTTAGACTGTGATAGAATTTTTTATCCATATTATTATATAAATTGTTAATAATATTTTTTTTTAATTTTTGGTCTCTAATACAGTGGAGGTTATCCACCACTTACTCGCCCTGGTATAAGTAACAGATGGTTACTCCTTCAAGGCTCTCGCAAGATTCTAATTTTTTTGTTAAACGAAACTACATTTATTTATTTTGAACGAATCTAGACCTCCTAATACAGGGCCAAAAGTGGTTATTGAATATATTTTTCAATATTTGTTTTCACCGAAACTTTTGAGACGCTTGGTGTAGATATCAAAATTCGCCAAAAAAGCTTTGATGGCTCAGCCCAGACTAAACTCCAGCGACAAAATGTTTTCAAAACATCCGACAAAAACAAAAACATTATGGCCTTGCCCCAATTTTTGGCGGATATTTTGAAAACATTTTGCCGCAGGAGACGCGCCTTAATGTACTTTGTACTTTCCTTCCTTTGTGACTTCTAAATAAAATACATTTTCAACTTGTAAGAAAATGCCTACTTGTTCTTTCTGGAATCCTAGCATGCCTATGTGACAATTATTCCTTTAGAAATTTCTAGTTGACATGTTTGTTTAATAACTGTTGATTTTATGGAGGTGAACGATCCCGTCGTTACTCTACGGAGATATTCCCCACGTTAACAAAATTCGTTACTGCGCGTAAAGCAATGAAAAGCTAAATGAAGCAATATAAGTCTCGTTCCGACCATTTAAATAGAAGCTAATTATGTACATATTATTTTTCCGTTTAAATACTCTCTCGCATTTCTCACGCACATAAATAACAATACTCCGTTGAACTAATGAACTAGCTGAGAACCACGTGTTCGCTTTAAACTGTACTTAAGACTACTTACACACAAAACCCATACTTAATTTACTCGGCGAAAACAAAAAAACAACACCGGAGGCAATTATTTTAAGCACCCAACTTTAGTTATTTATTTAATGTGGGTACATGGTCTTGTTATTATAAATTCAGTGCCATTACATTATCAATAGGTACGTTGTGTTTACCAATAATTATTGCTATGCTGTATTGCTACACATATTGTAGATTTATTTTTTTTTTATATGAATACCTCACAAGAGTCTCATATGAATACCTCACAAGAGGAAGGAGGTGGGGAAGAGGAAGGTGGGAAGGAAGTACCTGTCTATTCAAATCTGGTCACCAAACACGGTTAAAGCCATTTCAAGGAACGTTTCAATTCTGAATGGTGGTCTTACAGCAGGGCGAAACTAAGAGTATCTTCCACTCTGGAACGTGCCGCAAATATACTAAGTATTATTTTAAACGAATTAATTGTGAAATAACACAAATTAATCAAATAAAATTAATTTGCTCACGCCGCGCCGGGATTCGATCCCGCGACCTTCTAATTGCGAGTCAAAAGCCTTACCCGGCCGTCAATAGATAGTAGTAGTAGTAGATCTCAATATAAAGAAAAACTTAAGCCATCTTTTAATAAATTGATATTATATGCACTCTCTCAATTTCGCTAATCAAAAGTCTTTACAACGGGTTTCATGATTACACACTAAAGTATATACTCTGGTAAAGTATATCGAAATCTAACACTAATGGACTTATTTTAAAGTTAGGGAACGTACCCATACTACGTGACACACTTTGTGCAATTTTTTACCCCCCCCCCACCCCGGTGACCACGTGTAGTATATTCCAAAACCCGCCTACAGTTTTCACTTAGTATTTCCAAAACCCGCCTACAGTTTTCACTTATTTCATATATGGTTTCGAATCATTTTTTGCTAACAAAAAATAAAAAATGCATTATTTGACTTATATTTGTCTTTATTAAGAGGAAATACTAGCTGCGTTTTTCCATACAAACGTATTCCCCGTTTATCTCTCTGGATTTTGACCCTAGAGCAAAATTTTTTTTTACATAATATAGATATCGACCACTAGCGTGTCGGTACGTTTTGCTTTTTTTGATAATTTACTTCTTATAGAAGTTAGGACCTTCCAAAAATGAATAAAATTGCCTAATTTAAACGCCGTCAAAAACCGTTCAGTATACAAACTAAACAATGTATTTTGAAAAAAAGCAAAACGTACCGACATAGAATATTTTCTTTTAATACAGTTAGTGAAAAAAAATTTAAAATCGGTCCAGTTTTGGAGAAGAAAAATGGGGAATACAAAACATCGATTTCGAAGATTTTATTTAGGTATTTTCGGCCCGACGTGCAGGTGTCCCTTTCGCTCAGTTCTCCTGGGGGGGCCGGGGAACGAGGGTGTTGACAAATACATATAAAGCGAAGTAGTGATGTAACGAATTTTATCGGTAGACTAGTGTTGTCCTTGCCCGAGTAATCGATATTTTTTATTCGTTTTTTTTTCTGTTCAGTGACTCATCGCGGTATACCAATACTGACCGAGCTTTCATACTAAAATTGTGCAAAATTAAAATTGTTTATGTCAAGTACTATAATAAATTTTTAATTTGGGAGGCGTTATAGGTACCATCGCCCCGGGAACCATTTATTGGATACCAACACCCCCGCCACTTGGTCACCCCAAGTGGTCCGCTATGTTTGGTGACTGAGCATGGGTTCCCGGGTTCACGGGTAAGGTCTGCATGGGTTTTGGTGGCGGATGATTTTGTCCACTTACTGCGTGGCGGGCCGGATTGGGAGAAACTGGAAGTGGGAGATCTTTTGATCTCTACAGCTGGACTCTCTCCACCATCATTTCATACTTTTACCTACCCAGAAATTCCTCTCCTTCCTTTCATTAAAAATATCCTCTACACAGCTTCTCCAATGACTTTGCTATACTATAAGGGTATTTAACTTAAAAATAATTTTTATATTTCATTTTATATGTATAATTGCATTTTGTGATATTTTTAAGTAATTAATCATCTCTCCCTTTAATATTTTGTCTATAATTCTCATATGCCTATACTTGTTTGTCTTTTAATATTAATCTTATCCTGACGAAGAGAATACTCCGTTTTCGAAATATGTTGATAATATTGATTACATAAAGCTGTTTTTACAAAGTTATTTGTTCTTATTTAACTAAAAATGACGCCACAAAGATTGGACCCATTTGCAGCATTTCAAGCTGGGTCGCCATAACCAATTCGTTTGTGCAATTTCAATCAATGCATTTCTGTGTTTCTCGAGAACCCTTCTATGGGCTTACACGTCATTAGTACTTTTACGCCAGTTTTTTAAACATTTGTGGTCAAAAACATCCAAGTAGTGTAGTTTTGTAGCTCTAGCACATATGAAGCTGTATGACTTTTTATTATGGTATAATTATTATTATGCATATATCCAATTGTATATCCGCATATACATTATTTGGCTTAATATAGTAACTATGTTATTTTCCACATCAAGTATATAATAAATAGATGCAAGAATGTTTTTTTTGATAAATTAATAACGTATAAAAAAAAATATATATATATATTTATTCTCAAAACTCTTGAGAAAATATCGTCGTTGCATTCACAAAATATCCCATGTGAGGTTTTCGACCAAATTTTTTTTTGTTTACACCATTTGATTCACCACGGTTTCCTAAATAATCTGACAAATATATCCCATTTTTCAAAAATTCATCTTTTTAATCATTTTAGAGGCAACTCTGACCATTACTTGTAATTAATGGTAATTATTTAAAAAAATATACTACATATACTACAGAAATATAAAAAAATATAAAATTATAAAATTAAATCCCTATATACTACAGAAATATAAAAAAAATATAAATTATAAAATTAAAATGAGAAAAAAAGTCTTTTTGTGTGCAAGAATTCGTATTATTTTTTTAACTCAAATTTGTCGCACATAAATTAAAATTACCCAAAGAAATGTTTTTTTAATAATATACACACAGCATCCCCAAAGATGACCTAGGCCCTCAGAGAAATTATTTTCCTCAGGGCCTCCTGTGTGGAGCTCATATAAAAAAATAATAATAATCTCAACAATCTAAAAAGAGTATACTATGCACTAATCCAGTCATTAATTCAATATGGAATTATTGCATGGGGGGGGGGGGTCATACAACAATATTCTAACCCCGATCAAGGTAATCCAGAAACTAATCATTAAAGTAATCCTAATAATTTACAACTTAATCTTAAAAACAAAACAAAAAAATACTTTATTTTATTTTGAATCAGATCTCAAAACTATGGTCACCCTAAAAGTCTACATTAATGTACTACCTAGCGCCATCAGTTTAGTGGGTACTGGGTACCCATAATCTCAATCTGTAAGAAATACAACAATATTGTTCTTTCAAAATCTGTATAATTTTGTGTTATTTTGTTAACTTGTATAATTATTGTTAACCTCAACACAGGCTTGTCCTAGTGAGGTAACAAATTGTATTGTATACATTTTTACCTACAGTGTAAAGAAACAATAAATAAATAAATAAAAAAAATCCTAAAGAAACCCTCCACTTATCCAACAGAAACGCTTTTCGCAGATTTCACGGTGCCTCGAGTAGAGAATATCTTCAAGAAAAATGCAATTACTCAAATTTACAAAGATAATATCATCAAAAAATTTTAAACTAAAATCAAAAAGATATGAAGATAACATCAAAATACCAAAATTTAATACCAAACTAATGCAAAACAATTACATCTATTTAGGAATAAAGTTTTTCAACAACCTTCCCATTGAAATAAAAAAAACCAAAGACATCAATAAACTGAAACTCAAACTTCATCAGGAATAATTAACTAAATAATTACCTGTTTTTCTCATTCTTTCTATTTATTATTAATCTATATTCACCTCTATTTTATTTAGATTTTTCGAATTTCTCCCAAGTGCACAATATTTTAGTATGTAACCGTATCCTATGTATGTACACCATATGTAATTTATATAACTCCACTGTACAATTATACATCTATATTAAATATTAAAATATATATATTTTCTTCAATATTAACTCAGTAGGTAAAGCAAAAATATTTTTTTAATATTTCTATTTAACTGTCAAAAAATTACCAAAAAATTAAGTTGCATCCAAAATCATACGAAATTCATTTTTTTGAGACCAATATTTCGTAATTTGAAACAAAAATAAATAAAATAAAACATATTTATCAGCACAAGATATTTTCTCTACCTTTTGCTAAAAAAATACATTTTCAATTTATTTGGGTGTTTTGGTCACAAATCCAAATTTAACCCCCCCCCCCCCCCTCGGCTATTTGTTAGCTTTGGGAACAACTCATATCGATCTTGTGTCTCCCTTACTATTATGTTGAGAAATAAGTTTTAAACGGTGTTCGAAAGAGAAAGAGAAAATATCAAACTTTATATTCAAATTCAAAAGTTAACCACAAAATAATGGAATTGTACACCTTTATAAAACCAAAGTTTATGAAACTTATGGAATTTTGTATCTATTAATTATTTTTACATGAAACAATAAAAAAGTGAGGTGACGGAAATGTTAACAATACATTTGTGTAATAAATATGTACGTGTTTTTATTTTTTTCGTTATCAGTAATTTTAGTTAGAAAAAACGTAAGATGAGTCATTTTAAAAAAAATTATGTGTGCGTTCAAAATTTTTATATTCGAAAAGCAAAGGTTTATTTCGGATTTCAAAATTTAAAAGCGTATTTCATCGCCTTTCAAAAACAATTTTTAGTTTTCGGATACTATCAGAAATATTCCATTTATTTGGATTTTATTGCAAAGCGGAAATATTTCGACCTTATGAAAAAATATGCCCGAGGCCTGAGGGATATGGGTCCTATGAGAAAGGTCAAGTTGCCTTTCCTACGTTTGCTACACAAAATATCATATGTGCATAAAAAGTGCGCACAAAAATCCTGAATGCAAAATTTAAGAAAAAATTGTCGGTTTTAATAAAAAAATGTGTATTAAGCCCACTTGTTTTCACCCAAACATGGTATCAAAAATAACTCTACAATTAATGAAAATAAATAAAAATATGGGTCCCCAATTTTTTTTTTTCGGTTTTTTTTTATTATGTATCCTAATATTCTAGAATACCCACAGGATATTTTGTGCGCGCAACAACGATAAGTAGCTATAATAGCATATTCATAGGACGCTTACAATAGGACGCCCCTGCGAGCGGTCTTGTCTCTACACATTTGCAGATTGGAACATGCGTGGTCGGCAGAAATAATAATTCGACACGGGTGAAGCGCGTAGCCCACACACACAAGGCCTGCATTCACTCACACATCTATAGCGCGATTCTGACTACTGTCAGAGAGTGAAATAAAAGAGATTTTTTAAAATACCTATTCATAAATGTTCGCAGCGACCGGCAGCGCTCTTAATACGGCGCTTGCTGCGTGACAGCAAGAGTGCATGCATTACAAGTGGAAAAAATATTATCAAAATAAAACTTATGTCAAAATATATTGAAACCGGAACGTAATTTATGGAAACGAAAATCTTGTTATTTTTATAAACATTTTTCATCTCAATCATCTTCAACAAACACGTTCCCTGAACTTTATCACTTATTTGAATGAACGAGGGTGGGTTTTTAAGTTTGCGGATTGGGTAAGGAGTGGAAAAAAAAACCAAAATTATTTATCCTTTTCAACATATTCACCTTCTACCCTAATACATTTTTCCGATCTTTAAATTAACTTAAAGGAACTTTATAACAGCGCGGAACTCAATTTTCTCCACATTTCACAATTTCTTCCCGATTGAAGTGTTTGGTCGACGATAGCTCAAAGACTAATGACCTAATTACGATAAAACCCTGTGTTTATCCTAAAAATGAGTTGTTCAATTAGTACCTAATTCAGCGGTACCCCCATTAATCACTTACCTTCCCATTCCGCGAACTTAAAAACCTCCCCTCGTAGCTCGAAAAAACCGCGAGATTTCTAGATTGACTACGTGATAAAAACCTAAGCCCCCCCCCCGTTGTGACCAAGCGTGGTATTTTGATGACCCCCCCCCCTGAACAGGTCACGTAGTATGGGTACGTTCCCTTATGTTTATGCGCCCCGAAATTCTAAACAATATTCCATTTTTTATTGCACATAAGTATGTAACTCTGAATTGTGCGTTTGGACCATATTATGTTATAATATAGCTGAGAGCTGTTATCACTTTTCGAATGTAATATATTACCTATATTAGAAAAGTGATAACTGCTCCTGGAGTGATCAATTTACAGTAATTTATTTATCTATCTAATTTTATGAATATTTATAATTATGGATTTACCTTATTATTTGTCTACTTGATGAGTTTGACATTTACCTAAGTGTGGTTGGTTTGCTTTACCGGTATATACTCGTGTTTATTGTCACGCCTACTTATTAAATATGTAGATGCTCGATTATACTACTTCAACAGTACTAATGAAATGTCAAAGTTCAATAAACTAGGTGGCATAAGACTATTTATTGTGACAAAGGATATTCATGATGTGATTCATGTAAATCTATGTTCACCGCACTTAGTGAATTTCTTCATCTAATAATGTTCCCTTTTTGGATGTCACTCGTGTGGGTCGGGTATGACTTTGAATACATTATTACATTAAACTCCTTCGTGGGAGTAATCTTTCTCATTGTATGCAGAAGTAGTTCTTGGTAATCGTGCTCAGTACGTCAGACGGTATTATGAACTATTAATTTTATTTCAGCTACGTCATTACGTTGGCAAACGATAATGGCTTTTCCAAATTCTGCGATTATTCTAATGATCGACGATTTCCTTTTTGATCTACACCAAAAAATGTAATCAGTTAAAATGATAGTGTTCTATACAATAAAAAGGTGGAATATAGGTATATGTGCACTCATTAGATAGTATCAACATGGTATCACAAACAAATTTGGATAGTTTTGATAGATTGCACTTTAAAATGAAGCTGTTTAACGTTTTGTACTGTCAATTACGGTATTTTGATTATTTTTAATAGAATTATTTCGTTATTAACAAGTCTTGAAAACCTTTTTTTATTATTCCTGAACTCGGCGCGTGGGATTTTATAACAAAAGAAGTGGCGCGTAAACTAATCGACCCACGGAATATTGAAACTTTTTTTCTATCTTTATCTTTATCTTTACTAAGTATAAAATGAAGTCGCTTACGCTGTATGTGCGCTTAGATCTTTTAAACTACCCAACGGATTTTCATGCGGTTTTCACCAATAGGTAGAGTGATTCATGACGAAGGTTTTAGGTATATAATTTGTCAAGGTTTTGTGTAAATTGGTTGAAATACATCATATATCTGGCCAAGCGGCAACGGGCGGCGGGCAGCGGGCAGCGTGGTGTGGATTTGATTTAAGGCTCCGCAACCGGGCTCGAAAAGAAGAAGATCGAGAGATACGAAATTACGAATGTTAGAGGAGAGCGCTAACATTTACAGCGACAAAATCGATGCGAAAATTGGGAAAATATTTAATAAAACACGACTCGTTTAAAATAGAGCAAAAATCTCGCGGGGACCATTTTAAGTAGGTATCATTTAAAAAAACATTGTGAATTTTTTCACAAATGTAATTTATAAGATAATAGAAACGAACTTGTTTTTAATAATTTTTGGAGCATACTTTGCGATTTTTTCTATCGAGGGAATTTCATATAATTAGCGTTTCGGCGCGGGCAGCATCTAGACATTATCTTCAAAAATAACATATATTTTTTTAAGAGCTTAAAAACTTCAAATGTTTAAGGGAGATATGTAAGAAATCGGCAGAAATTCGGGTTGCGGGCCCTTAACAAAAGGCGTTGGTTATAAAGGTTTCGATAGCCACAGCAACGTGTGGCCGGGTCTGCTAGTTAAATAACAAAGCGTTTTATGCAAATTCGTTTATTCGTGTAGTAGGTATTTTGATTATTTTAGTCGAATAACTATTACCTGGTTATCATCTTCACCTGCAATGTTATAAACTAGCAAGTATGTCGCGCGTGTAGTATGGTCTGACCCAGGCATTATGCGTTTTTCGTTCCTGCTGAAGTTAGAATCTTACACACAGCGCCAGAGTCACGTGAGAGGGATGAATAGAGTACTCATTGTTTCGTTATATCTCTATCTCAGTTTGCCCGGCGGAGTAGATTAATAAATACGATGCAAGACAAGCCCCTAACGGGGGAGAAAGGAACGCCCGTCGTTGTTTCGACGCCGCGCTAGGGCTCAAAGGGTAAATGTATTTTTCAGATTGGTGTACTTGGTGTATTTTCGCTCGCCATGCTTGGGATATCTTTGTGTTATGGTGATCTTTCTATTCTTATTTTATTTACATTTTAATTAATAGTTCAGTACCAACGAGTTTCTGTTAAAAGTATTTTAATATCTACGAAATTGTTGCTAGTTGCTAAAACTATTATTAGTGCAAATATATAATATATTCTCTGTTACGCGGCGTGCGTTGCAATGCCATTCAAAGAAATTATTTTTTTCTCCCTGCATGTCCATTCCCGTGCGTCCCCGTTCCCCTCCCGCGTCCCCTTCCTCTCCTGCCTTCCCACCTTGCCGCTAAAATATATGAAATACCTACACACATTTTTAAACCACCCGCGAACCACCTGTAGTATTTTTTTATACAAATTTCATAACGTCAGAGCTTACCATTAAATGTAGAAACAGTCTTCTGCTAAAATGCAATGTTCTGTAAAAAAATTGAGTCAATCCATTGATTACCTTCACACAAACAAACGGAACGTAAAATTTTATGAAACAATTCAACTTTGTTTGAACCACTTATATAATGAGTAAATCCGACCGGTTTCAGAACAAACGTTCCTTCTTCAGGGCAAGCCTATACAAATTTGACATTTTCGAAATATGAATGGGAACAATGTTTTATTATGGTAGTTTTATTAGGTTTTATTATTATTTTTATTAATTTTGAAATCAGAATCAAAGAACATTTAAGGGCCCGCAACCCGGATTTGTACCGATTTATTACATATTTCCCTTAAACACGGTAAGTTTTAAAGCTCTTAAAAAATAAATGTTATTCTTGAATATAATATCTAGACTTTGCCCGCGCCGAAACGCAAATTATATAAAATTCCCTCGATAGAAAAAAATCGCAAAGTATGCTCCAAAAATTATTATTAACACGTTTGTTTCAGTTATTTTACAAGTTATATGTATGAAAAAAATCACAGTGTTTCTTTAAATGCTGTTTAAGATAATGCCCGCGAGATTTTTGCTCTATTTTAAACGAGTCGTGTTTTATTAAACTTTTTCGAAATTTTCGCATCGATTTCGTCGTTGTAAATGTTAGCGCTCTCCTCTAACATTCGTAATTTCGTATCTCTCCATCTTCTTCTTTTCGGGCCCGGTTGCAAAGCCTTAAGGTGTCTTAATAATAATATTTTTTCTGAGTTCGCTAACTATATCTTTGAAAATAACCATAGTTTTGAAAAAAAAATACAGGGATAAATATTCTTCATATTAATCATAAAGGAAAACGTTTAGATAACTTAGAAGCCTTGGAAATTAAAAAAACCCTTAAAAATAATGAATCTATTATCAACAAACAAAAAATATTGTCTTATAGCCCAATCATGGATTTGTTCCCCTACCCACCCACTCTACATTAATACCTAGCAACGGCTCCACCCCTACCATAATAATACATTGTTCCCATCCACATTTTGAAACTGTCAAATTAGTATCCGCTTGCCCTGAAGAAGGAACGTTTGTTCTGAAACCGGTCGGATTTACTCATTATATAAGTGGTTCAAACAAAGTTGAATTGTTTCATTTATTTATATTTAAAAATACAATTAATTACCATCATAAAAAGAAGCCATATAAAAAAACGCCGAGGTCAAAGTGTAATGTTCCGATAACGAAACAGTAATATAACGCATAAAGGTCATACTAAAACTAATATTTGGGTTTGGTTTAACAGGTTCTGTTTAAGCTAAAGGTCTTCAAGCAATATTTACCCAATCTGTTGTAGATATATTCTGTTTTGACATAGATTAGCCTGCTTGTGTGGCGTTTTAAATTAATAAAGTTCGGGATTTTCGGCATGGGTTCTAGTCGTTTCACTAGAAGCGTGTACTTCCAACAGTTAAGCCATGTCCTAAAAATCAAAAAACATGTTTCAGAGATAAAAACCATGTTTTGAAGGATAAAAAACCACGAACAATGCAAGTTTTTCGTAAGGTTTCTAATTATAATGTAACTATAATGCTTTACTAAAAACATTTTATAATTTTCCTTTGAATAAAAGGAAAAATGATGTTTTTTGAAAAGAAAACACGTTACTGATAAAAATATTGAAGTTTTTTTTTTTACCTTTTTCAGTTTAATTTGTAGAACTCCAAATTAAATAAGAATATTGGGAAATAAATAACTTAGATCGTTGAAAAAAAAGGTTAGATCATTGAGATGAGGGAGAAAAAGTTCCCCTGCAATTCCAATAAAATTATTTTTCTACATTTGACAGTAGTTAGTTTGATGTCCAATTAAAGTTACCTACATGATTCTTACACAGTATATTGATTTATTTTTATTAATTTATTCATATGGTATATTAATGAAGTAAAATAGATAAAAATACATTGTCTACTCGTGCTTTTTTTTTTTTTTACAGTGAATACCGCACAAGAATCTCAACTGCTCCCGTCTGGAGCCAGTGAGACTATGGCATCCCCAATTGGGGTATGTTGTGAGGCTGAAGGTAGTGGGGAGGGGAAGGAGGTGGGGAAGAGAAAGGTTGGGAAGTACCAGGCTATTCAGATCTGGTCACTAAACACGGCTAAAGCCATTTTCAAGCAACGTTTCAATTCTGAATGGTGGTCTTACACCAGGGCGATACTGATAGTATCTTCCACTCTGGAACATGCCGCAAATATACTATATATTATTTTAAATGAATTAATTGTGAAATAACACAATTTAATCAAATAAAATTTATTTGCGCATGCCGGGTTCGAACCCGCGACCTCCGGAATGTGAGTCAAGAGTCTTAGCCACTGGACTACGGAGTTCAAGAACTGTATTCCTGAATTCAGGATTTCTCCACGCGACCCATGTAATGCTAATCAACGTATTGTGATGGGGTCGCCCCCCCCCCCTAATGAAAACTTTAAAAATATTTCTTCTTCTCGTGCGTTCAGATCTCCGGTTGGTAGATCTTACTCTCGTACCCTGAATGATTCGCCATTAATGTTTTGAATCATTACTTATTTTTCCCACCCCTGTGACTGAACACAGTAAAAGGTAGTTTTCCGGGAAATTCTTACAATAAACCCTTTTCTCCACGTTGTGTGATTTTTTTTTTCGGAGCACCTAGAACATCTAGGATAGGTATTTAATGTCTTTCGTGGTAACCTTCGGTTCTTTTAGGTAAGGTGTGGAAGAATAACTCTGTATCTCTTAGACGTCTGAAGGACACGCCCTGTCTAAACTATCCTGAATTTGTCTCACATAATGAGCACTGTTGTTATTACTCTCGCCAGGCTATAAAATTGATCTCTCCCCCTCTACGTCCTAATAAGTTTTAATGTACGTACCTGGAATGTTTCATTTCATGTGGATAATTGGCGAATTCTCTGCACCGCTCTCCATGGCTAGATGCTTTACATAATCGTGATAATATATTCTGTTGTTAGTAAACACAAACTTATACCTAGGTTGGAAGTATAAAGACGGGATAGAGGATAAAATGGATGTGATGTGGAAGGAAATTTTTTCAAGCAAATACTGGCTCCTCCACTTGACCAAGTTGACTAGGTGGTCAGCTCTCAGAACACGACCCTCCGACCAATGCATGATGAGGCTATACCCATGGCACCCGGAAAATCTCTTGACGATAAACCAGATACCCGGACCCCTCCATAACAAAAGAAGAACGGCATGCCTTCAAACCTTTCCCAGACAACTCCAGTATCGAACACCTCCGGAACTACTTTACTGGCTCTAGAAGGGGTAATCTATTTCGTCCCTTATCAAGACTCTATTCACGGTACAAGTGGGGTAAGCTTGTGACAGGCAGATCCGTCCTCCCACGTGACCGACCTAGCGTTACACTCCACCTCCAGGAGCTGACATAATCCTCACCTTGTGGGCATTACGTTTGCTTCTGTCTTCACTTATCTAGTGTTCGTATTTAGGGTTTTCAGTTGATATCCCTTTTTGTACTTATGTAATTTTAAAACCACTGTAAGCATTAACACTGAGTCTGTATTTTTTTATTATTATCTCGCAGATCTCGTTCAATAAGGATATTATTGTTATTATTATTAATTATGACAGGAGTCCAATACTTTAATAAGTCTCTATTCCCAAATTTAAATGTTTATCGCGCGGCAATCGCGAATTTTAACAACGATTATCTTTATTAAGTGACACAACACCGAACTTCTTTATCTTACACCATAAATGCAAAATCTTCACTGAAGTTAGTTTTAACAAACACTTCTCGTTTCGCTAAGTCCACAGCGAGCCACAACACTCTTTCGAAATTCCACGACCAGCCCCTTCTTCGACTCAAGGATGTCTGTCCAATCTACCCTCCTTCCAACTCGCATGTCCAATGTCAAACCTACCTTCCAACGTTTTTTACATTAATTTATCACTCATAAGTTCTCAGAGTTATGCGAACTGCACTTCAGGAAAAATACTTGAATTTGCACATAATTTAAAGTTCTGACAGGACATTAATTTTTATTAGTTTCACTAATTACTTTCTTGAATCTCGTACACGTAAAATCAAGAGATAAATTCAGCTTTAATGTATCGATCTTGACAACCCACTAAAATACAAGGGATCGAACACATTTTTCATCTGCGTTATCTAAATAACCCAAAATCCAAACCGAAACCTTAGGGTTTTGTCACTAGCGTAACCTATTACTTACCAGACTCGCCGATTTCAGCCGTGAAACCAACTGTCGTCAATTCCCTCGTGCTCCTCATAAAAATTTGATTTATGACCAGGTTAGAAGTGTTTTTACCACTTAAAATAACTATCCCCTAAAACGTGGGACAATATTTTGTTCTAAATCCACCAAGAGGCATCAGGTTTGGCCCTTTCCTGTGATTGATGGGACGCCCCTAATATGGTTCGATATTTA
This sequence comes from Limnephilus marmoratus, assembly GCA_917880885.1. Lineage (NCBI taxonomy): Eukaryota > Metazoa > Arthropoda > Insecta > Trichoptera > Limnephilidae > Limnephilus > Limnephilus marmoratus. The sequence continues at coordinate 54,174,054 of OU862906.1, read as the reverse complement.
TTCTGATTTGTTGAACGCTTTCGTTACCCTAGTAGATAAATCCTTCTTCGAAAGGCCAGCCCCAATTGCTGCAGACCCCTTTAATTCCACTATCGAATCTACCCCACCGGTGTCGGTAGTATGCTCATATTTGTTATAAGAAAAAAAATTATTTGCCAACCATTTGACAAAGCAGGTTCATCACAGTATCTAACCGAAATGTACATACTTTTGTTGACCGGTAAAAAAACATGTCTTCTACGACATGGTTTTTTTAAAAACCATGGAACCAATGACCCAAAAAAACAAGAAAACATGGTAAAAACCATGCATCTGGCAACACTGGCTCCCATTATCATCATCAACATAGTCTGGTCTACAACCTTTAAGTCTTTTCTGGGCTTTTGTACGATGCTTTTTTTCGTCCATTTTCTTACGGGTCATCTTTTCATACGGATTCGGAATGAGAAAAAGGACGTATTCTATTTTTTATCGATTTTCGTATAGTTTGAGATGGCCGACATTATTTAACATTTAAGTCATTTCTGGGCTTTATAGACGTTTTGTACGATGCTTTTTTCTTCCATTTTCTTACGGGTTATCTTTTCATATGGATTCGGAATGAGATAAAGGACGTGTTTTTTTTTACCGATGTTCATTTAGTTTGAGATGGTCGACATTATTTAACATCAGATCTGTCTATTATGTCTATAATCCCCCTTATTAATAAACATGTTTTAATTTTACACAATTAATAAACCATCATTTACCCTTCATTAATGGTTGTTTATCAGTTGTGTAAAATTTAAAATATAATGTAATAAAATTCATATCTAGCAAGGGCCTTAATGTGGAAATGTTGCATGTACCTATACCTCGTTTTATATTATAAAATATTTATAAAAGCATACCTACACTGATTGTGAACGTATCTGTTCGGTGTTATGAATTTACCGTTTATTATTTATGGCAACTAATGGTTAAATGGTTTTTATGGCAACCGCGAAGAACAGATGCTTTCATTAGATTATCATCATTAATACCGTCGCAATTATTTTTTTCTCTAATGACAACGATCTGTACGAATTCGTAAAAGTGAAAATAATGATCCTGTAAAGCAAAGATATAATCCCGATATACACATGCGGATCGCTAATAAGAAGCATCGGGCGTTTTACGGAATACCTCCACTCCTGCCGGTCTTCTCGTGACTCGCTCCAGTTCCATTAAATAGGTCCTTATGCACCTATTTTAGACCTTTCAGCATTCTGCATTATGCAGGCTTATTATAGAGAAGCTTTTGTGTGGTTGGTTTTCTTCTACCCTTTCTATATGTCCTGCCACAGCTCAGCTTTATAAAACTTGTAATTTGCAAGGAAGTTTTTGTGTGGTTGGTTTTCTTCTAACCTTTCTACATTTTCTGCCACAACTCAGCTTTATAAATCTTATAATTTGCAAGGAAGCTTTTGTGTGGTTGGTTTTCTTCTACCCTTTCTACATGTCCTGCCACAGCTCAGCTTTAGAAATCTTGTAATTTGCAGAGAAGCTTTTATGTGGTTGGTTTTCTTCTACCTTTCTACATGTCCTGCCACAATTGAACTTTATGAATCTTGTCATTGGCAATTAATACTTGTTACCAATTTATTGGTACAGGCAATATATAGCCCATAACAGTACTGACCAGCGTTAACTCTCTAAAGAAGATGTAATTAATTATAATCGCTGTAAAGTCGACTGAATGCGTTTTATGCTATAATACAACTTGTGTCAAAATTACACACCTACACAAAAGATGTACAATTTTATTGTAAATTGTCATACACATTTCATTGTACAATCTAATATTAGTTCAGTTAAGTATAGGCATGTGGCCAGTTTTCGTTTTCACATTTTCGTGGTGCTTTTGTGTACCCGGCTTTCAATCGTAATTGTAATTAAGTTGTTAGTGGAATTAGTTACTATGGTAGTGCGCATTCGAACAATCGTGAACACGGTGGCTATTTTGACAATTTCCAGGGAATGTGTTAATTTCCATTTATGTGGAATGACTGTGTGAACTTTACTGTCGCGTCCACGTGACGTACCGTGACTTGTGACGTGTGACGGCAGGTGCGGTATTCTTTTTATTAAAATGGCGTTACCGGCTTCCCTTTCAATGTTATTCCTGTGTTTCAAAACGCTTGGACCTACGCGGTGGACGTAATCGCTTTTGAAATCTCTAATGCTGGATATACACGACCGAATCAATGAGCGAAATGGTAAAATCAGATGGTTCGGCGTAGCTCGGCTCGCTCCGCTTGGTATTCGGCGAGTTCAAAATCCACCGAGCCAAGAAATCGTGGCTGTGTGTCCATAATCCCCGCTGACTCCGCCGTGTGTTTGAGATCCCCGTGCCAAAATAGAAACAGTAAGTACGGTTTCTTTTGCCACAGAGGAACCTTTCCTCCGTGAGCCATACTGTCCGCTCATTGTCTAAATTAATTCATGCAGATTTTGGCTCGGGGTTTGCCCACACACGGCAAGCCATCGGCTTGGAGATTTGCGTCATACGGCCAAGTCGAACCACGGTTTTTTGGCTCAGTGGATTTTGAAAAATCCGCGTAGAGAAAAATACATATGCGTTGGAAAAGTTTTGGTAACTGTTGACGAAGATCATGAAATTTCCACTTCTTTTGATGCCCCCTCCTATTGGAGGTTGGCAATCATCCAAACAGTCTTTCCCTGTAAAATGCAGCCCAGAGCAACCCCGGAACTGAACTCGCGCCGGACCTAAAGATTTTACAACCACGAGTAAATTCGGTGTCTTAGGTTAAGCGAACCGAGAATTATGGGAAAGGAACGAAGCAACCGCAAACGTTGCGAAACGCCGATTGCTTCGTTCCTTTCTCATAATTCGTGATTCAATTCGCGGTAATACCTATCTGTTTTTGTGCAGTATTACGCTGCCGCGTTTTTCAACGATCTCCCCTCTGGTTTACTATTTAAGATAATCTTATGTTTTTCTACATAAGATTTCTTAAATAAATTCTCATAATGTAACCAAAATATGAATGATTTATCTGGTACAATTTAGGAATGACGAAAATGATAAATACCTTTTTTTACCTTTGTACACATCCCTTTGTTCTACCGCCATCGTTCATTGGAGAGTAGCAGCACCTGTACGATTAATTTTATTTCTAGTCATATTCTCGGAACATGTAGAGCACAATGTACGGCACGATGTACAACACTGTACAGGCGGCGATGAAGCCGAGTTTTACGAAATCAGAGCCCATAAAAGTAATTTATGATCAGTAATGATTTCGTTGTTCAAATAACTTTCCATACATTTATCACACGGTGTTTAATAACGCTTGTTCACGTACGTAACGGCATGTGTGTATGATGTATTGTTTAATTAAATTCATTCATTTCGCCTTTTTTGGGGAGCTTTATGAAATAATAATGAAGTGGGTGACTGTAAAATTTGAATGAGAATGGTTTAGTTTTTATTTGGTAACACTGGTTTGTTCACTAGTACTTTGTGAGGTAGAATTATTTTGCCTTCACCACTTTGAATATTTTATTTTATTTTCGAAATTGTTTATTCGTAGTTAGGATTTAGTCTACCATTCCAAAACTATCCGAACTTGAATGAAAAATTAATGTCTAGAATCTAAATTCTGCATAATCCTGGTTAGAGAAATTCACTCACAATTGTAATGTTGATTTTTTACATGAACTCCGCACAGGCTTATGTCATATTTAGGGATGCTGTGTGGAGGGTCTTTTTAACGAAAGGAGGAATAGGTAATTCTGGGAAGGAAGAGGAGTGGGTAGAATCTGAGGGTCAGCGTGTCCAGGACTGACGGATGAATCCATCTCTCCCACTGTGGTGTGATGATGGGTCGAAAGAGTTCGGTGGAGAGGTCAAATGGTCTCCCTTAACCGGTCTCCTGTTTCGGCCCGCCACGCAGTTGGTTGGTGGATGCTTCCGCCGCCAAGATCCAATTTCACCTAGGATAAACCTCACTTCATGAACCCGGGAACCCCTGATAAAACACCAAATAGCGTACCACTTTGTGTTGGTTATTGTCATAAGTCAATGGCCATGCTTACTGAACAGATCTGAATAGCCAGATACTTCTCAACATTCCTTTTCCCCATTTGTTTTCCCTTTCGACTTCCTTCTCCTCACAACATACGCCAACTGGGAACGTAAAGTTCCACCGGTTTTGGACAGTTGGGACTCACTTAAAAAATAAAATACTTTTAATCAGATCTGTCAAAATGAAACGTTCACTTTGTATAATTGGTAGTAAGTAAGTACAGTTGACCAGAAAAAAATAATTAAAAACACTAAATTGTGGAAAATTTGTTAAATGTTAATGGACAAACAGATTATAAAAAATAAAATATTGGAACAAATTTTAAAACAGTAAACCTCCGCTTAGCCAATTAATAAATACATAATTCAGGCAGTCATTCAAAATTCAATACAATTATTGTGAACAGGCGTTAACACAGCATGACAAGGAAAGCTAATATTTGATAAGAGTCTGTTTACGGAAGTGTTAATCAATCAATCAATAAAGGCTTTATCGTGATTTCTGCTTCTGGCAGGTAATTACTTTAGTAAATAACTCATCAATAAATTTGGGTAATCTGTGATGTCTAATCAGGACTACAAGACTTTTAAAGAATAATAAGGATATTTTTAGTAGGAGCATGATAATTTACTTAATTAGATTAATAAAATTCTCTGGGCTTGAAATTTAATCAATAAAATTAGTTTTTTTTTATAATTAATATTACCGGTATCCCACTCTTGATATATATACCAATGACGTTATATAAATAGACTTGCCATAGTCTCATAAACTCAAGATATAAAGTGGCAATTAATCAACACTCTTTTGTTTTCAGCGATTTTCAATAATTTCTTAATTCAAAAGTTATCCATGTATGATAAAGATAGACGCTTAAAGAATATGTGCATATAGACGAAACAAAAGATAGAACGCGGGTGGCATTTTCGTATTCAAAATTCAAAAGTTCCGTCGAATACTGTCTCAAGGCCGACTAAAGTAGGAGGCCTGGGCACCAGTCGAATTTTGAGGTGTCAAATTTTCAAGCTATAATGAACAACGATCGTTTGTAAATGGCGTCGATGGTTATCGTATTTGTTGTTTTTGCTGATTTGTATGTTGTTTTACCGCAGGCAAGTAACTAAAGAATTATTAGATTATTATTATAAAACGTAAATTTTACTTAGCGACGGTATCGATTTTAATTAGAGACGTAATTTGGCTGTTGCGCATCCAGACCTGTACTTTAGTAGGCCTTGAGTTCTCTAATGACGCATAAAATCTTTGGGCGGAAAGCAATTGTATTATTTATACAATCGATAATAATAAGTAATTTGCATGCCTTTACGAATGCGATGTTATTCCTTCGCTTTTACTACTGTTTACCGTGTAATGGAAACATTTTCCCATCACACAGGAGGGAATTTTGGCGCTTTTTAATGCAATTTACTTACTAGTAGGACATGACCTTACTCGACGCGTGGCAGTTTAGTACTAAAGTACTAGAAATCGAGTACTTACAATTTTCTTGTTGTTGGCTTCCCACTTTGAGATTTCTACCACGCGTCTACAGTATATAACGTCATTGGTATATACAGGGTGTCCAGGGGTAAAGTGCATTAACTTCGGGAGGTGATTCTACATGATGGTAGGAGTAAAAAAGATTAACAACTTTTTCCAAAATTCCAACATTTTTTTTCCCATACAAAAAGACGTACGTACTAAAAATCCTTAGTGTAAGGTACGATCTTATTGAGAGCCTGCCGGGCGCCCGACTCGATTGTGATTGGCCCGTATCGTAACAGCGGAAAATAATAAAGCTGGCCGCACAGGGCAGACTAATTTTATCTTTTTACCACAAAACTACCCCTAAAAGTTTGAATTTCGAAAAAGTTATTTACTTTTACTTTTTTTTTTACTTGTACTATCATGTAGAATCACCTCCCGAAGTTAATGCACTTTACCCCCGGACACCCTGTATATGAACGCTGATTCTGTTGTTGATAATATTGAATCAGTAATTAAAAAACAATCCTGACTTTTTTAATGTACCTAATAAACAATATCCGGTTCAGATCGGTAAGCTCCTTGTCAACTCAGAAGTCGCGCGTTTAAAGCACGACGTGGCCAAAAGATGTGAAATTCAATTAATTTTATTTGACTTATTTAAGCACGTATTGAATACTAAATAGTGTTTTTACACCTCGTTTTTAATTAGTTAAAAAGGTACTCAGTATCACCACCGTGCGACCACCAGTCAGGTATTATACAGGGTGTCCGAGGGTAAAGTGCATTAACTTCGGGAGTTGATTTTACATTATGGTAGGAGTAAAAAAGATTAATAACTTTTTCTGAAATTCTAACTTTTTTTTCCCATACGAAAAGATATAAATAAAAAATAAAAAAGCCATTTATTTCTTACAGAAAATGCTAACTTGCAAAGTTAATTAGTTTTGTTAGTATCAAAAATATTTATAGTTTGTTATTTTTATGTTAGTTGTTGCAATTTTGTAAAAGAATTTTAGACACGTTAATAATTATTAGAGTGAAAATATTCTGTAGGAACCCCTCTGCGTGTAAAGGCCTCCTCCAAACGTTGTATGTCAGAATGTATAACGTATTTTGTGGTATTGTTTCATTTTTCGGAGGGATATTTGGAGGGTTTGGTCATGATATTCCACGGTGACCAGCCGGCTTGGAAGATGAGATAAACAAAAAGATAATAATGAAATAATTAAAAACACTTTGTTTTTACCACAATAAACTTTATTTAAAAGTCAACATGTTTCAAGAACGATGTTCTCTTCATCAGGACATAAAATGTACTAAAACTAAATGATCAACCATAGAACGGCGTGGGTAGAAATGGAAGTAGTGGGGGAGGAGAGAGGTGGAAAGGGGAGGTGCTTAGAAGATCAACAAGGGAGAGGGGGGGGGGTGGTGGAAAGGGGGGTGCTTTGAAGAACAAAGACAAAAAATTACAATGGAAAAATGTTTAAGATAGGGTTACTCACAAAATTAATTTGATTGTTAATAATATTTAAATTTCTATTGACATTTTTCCTAATTTCTAATATTTCTAAAAGATCTAAGTGAAAACCACTAACGTTAGTGTGTAAAATTTTAAAACCAGTATTTATATCAAATGAATGGTTAAATTCAATTAGATGGTTAGCAAATTCCGAATAATTATTGCTATTTAGACATCTCAAATGTTCCTTAATCCTCGTTTCAAAATTTCTGCAAGTTTTACCTACGTAAAAATGATTGCAGTCATTATAATTCAATTGGTAAACTCCAGATTTTTTCATTTTTTGGTCTTTGTCCTTGTTATGTTGTTATGGTCTGGCCATGGGGTCAAGTACCAGTCCGTTAGTAGCAGATATATTTTTAAACCATTTAGAAAATAAAATCTTTAATAGTTCTGCCTTATTACTAAAATATGTGTATTTTTACAAACGTTACGTAGATGATATTTTATGTATATGGACCGGTACCAAAAGACAACTTCAAATGTTCCTTAATTTTTTGAACAAAATTCACAAAAACATTAAATTTACATTAGAAATAGGAATTAATTGTAGCATAAATTTCTTAGATTTAAACCTAACTATAATTAATAATAAGATTGAATTTAATATTTTTCGAAAATAAACATACGCTGATATAATTATACACAACTCATCTAACCATCCATTTTCACAAAAACTCTTAGCTTTCCATTATTTGATCAATAGATTAATTAATATCCCATTATCCCCAAATAATTTCAAAACTGAACTTAACACCATTAAAATAATTGCATCTAATAATGGTTATAACTCCAAATTAATAGACGATTTATTAAACAAAAAATATAAGAAAAAATTTAATTTGTCCTACATTTACCCATTGCTTACTGATAATATTAAAAAACAATGGAGAAAAATATTGTTTGTAAATCATCAAACCTCCAATTTAATCATGAAAAAAATTCCTAATACAATACAGCCTGCTTTTTATACGAATAATAAATTAAAAAATTATATTTTAAATAACAAGGACAAAGACCAAAAAATGAAAAAATCTGGAGTTTACCAATTGAATTGTAATGACTGCAATCATTTTTACGTAGGTAAAACTTGCAGAAATTTTGAAACGAGGATTAAGGAACATTTGAGATGTCTAAATAGCAATAATTATTCGGAATTTGCTAACCATCTGATTGAATTTAACCATTCATTTGATATAAATACTGGTTTTAAAATTTTACACACTAACGTTAGTGGTTTTCACTTAGATCTTTTAGAAATATTAGAAATTAGGAAAAATGTCAATAGAAATTTAAATATTATTAACAATCAAATTAATTTTGTGAGTAACCCTATCTTAAACATTTTTCCATTGTAATTTTTTGTCTTTGTTCTTCTAAGCACCCCCTTTCCACCTCCCCCCCCTCTCCCTTGTTGATCTTCTAAGCACCTCCCCTTTCCACCTCTCTCCTCCCCCACTACTTCCATTTCTACCCACGCCGTTCTATGGTTGATCATTTAGTTTTAGTACATTTTATGTCCTGATGAAGAGAACATCGTTCTTGAAACATGTTGACTTTTAAATAAAGTTTATTGTGGTAAAAACAAAGTGTTTTTAATTATTTCATTAATAAAATGGTGCCACAAAGTGAATTTGCAAAATTTGAAGAAAAAGATAATAATATACCTACTAAAAATCCTCAGTGTAAGGTAAAATTTACTCGATAAAGTTGCTGTTAGCTTGCCGGGCGCGATTGTTACAACGTTGGTGGGTAATAATAATGCTGCCCGCACACGCCCGTCTAATTTTATCTTTTTACCACAAAACAACCCTTTAAAGTTGGAATTTCGAAAAAAGTTATTTATCTTTTTTACACATACTGCGGGCGGCTTTTGCTTCGGCTTCGCCCAGTTAATGTTGGTGACCATTTTATAAATCCAACAGGAACTGGTTCCAAAAGTAGCCCGTTCGTCGGATCCACTGTCACCCAGTGATAGCTAGTCACTGGGACATATATAGCTGGGGACAAAAAATTGATTTATAGACTCGTTTGAGTGCTCCCCTCCACGGAAATCTTTAGTGAAAGGCGAAAGATTTATTCGTTATTGAAGGGAAACCAGAGTACCGGAGTGGATCTAAGCAAAATTTTGATATATATCAGGTTGTTGGAATTATTCGTGTGCGAGACGCAGATGAACGTTGCGCTATCTATACGCGAGTTTTGTAATTTTTCCGTATTAATGTAACGTCAGAAAAAACTCGCGGGAACATATTAGGGAACGTACCCTTACTACGTGACCAACTTTTTACAATTTTTAACCCCCCCCCCCCGGTGACCAAAAACCTAAGGCCGCCGCCGCTCATTTGTACCAAGCGTGGTATTTTTAAGACCCCCCCCGAACAGGTCACGTAGTATGGGTACGTTCCCTTATATTACGCATACCTACATAGATTAGATAATTAATACTCTTTGGTGATAGATGGCAGCACTTCCGCTTGTGTCTATTTGTGAATAGTGTGTGTGCGCAGACGTATTTAAAGGGTAATAGTACTGTTTGATGATTTCTTAAATAATAGTATCCGCACACTGATAAGTCTCATAGTGACGCTCCGAAGTGGACGTGTGCGGGATACTATAATGGAAATGTCATATAGTAGTTCCAGAGAGAGGTCGTAAGTGATGTCATTATCTTCTGTCTTTTTCGTTTTCGTACGAGATGTGTGAGAACAAATATGGGCATGATGTACCTGCATAATACATTTATAGGACTACTTTAATTAAACTGACAACTGACTCCGGGCCTTCGGTACATACTTGGTCATTGCTCCGGGCATTTGAAATTATACTGCATTTTTACAATGAAATTAGTTTTAGCCGTGTTTAGTAATCGGTTATTATGAATGACCAGATATCAACCTTCCTCTTCCCCTTCTCTTACCTACTTCCTATCTATCTATCCAAATGGGGATGACATTGTTTCACTGGCTCCAAGTATTTGGGACCAAGCGACTTCAATAATAATGAATTAAAGTATTTTCGTGATTTCATACAACATAAAAATAATGTTTGTCTGCATACCCCTACAAATGCCATTGTTTCGTGCTCATCCATTTGGTTCCGCTGTAGGTACTTTGCCGACGATTGAAATTAACCGTTTGTTTATTTGTGTTTAAGCTCTACTGCAGACATTTGTGATTCAGAAATTCAAAATTCTACTCTCAAGCTCAAAGCAAAACTAACATTTATTTTGAGTGTGACCTTTTCTATAATATTGTGCAATGACATTTTGAACATAAAATTTAAACACAGTAAATACATGTATTTCTGTGTTTTCCGTCCGTTTGAAGTTTATTATATTATTTTGAAGTATTTATATTACTTTATTTGCTTAGATTTTATTAACACTATTACCTGCACCTGACGTTTTGAAATAGTCAGTGGTACTACTTTTGATAATTTTCGTAACCAAATATTATTTAGGTGATCGATTATTTCAATTGTCTTCCAAAAATTAAAAAAAAAACCTAATGTTTACTTTATATTCGTAATGAAGTACAAAATTCGTAATAAAAAATGTAGCTTTTTGTATTTGCGAACGGTGCTCTAGAAAAGGAATAATGTACTCTTTATATGGATTAGATCGTGATGAAGTGTTAGATGAATGGAATGACTTTGATTATGTTAGAATAAGGGTGGGTTTTTTCATTTATCGAGAATGCTAAATGCAATGCAAATTGTAAAAGTTTTTGTAAAAGTCATAGAAATGAGTTTTTTCATTTGACATTTAATGTTTACTTTTACCTACAATCTTACAGGCCCACAATCGTATTGAGGGGGAGGACGGTGGGAGGAGTCAAAATTACATTGAAACATCGTAAGCAGAGGTGATTTACATGGTGCTATTATTTCATTAACTAAATTAATTTTTTATTTAATTTTTTTGTTAATTTCTAAAGTTTCTTACGCGCACAAATTAAAATATATATAGAAAACCTACACACACTTGTGTTATACCGTCTACTTCCCTTCACCCTTTGTCACATAAACTCGCCTCCTTCAACTCGATTATACATCGTGTTATTAATGTCCCTTTAAACAATGATAATTATATTAATGAAATTAACATTATAAAACAGATAGCCAAATGAGTTTTTTCACACGAGTGAAAAAACTCATTTTGCCGTAAAAATCAAAAGTACCTACTGGTAAAGTAACAGTAAACTGCACAGCTAAAAGTAAGGTAAATGAAAAAATCCACCCTAAATTAGAAATTTCTCTGACTATCTACATCAAACCCGTATGTACCTACACGCTATGAAATCCCGTTTAGTTTTTCGCATGGAATCTCTCAACACCTTCCGACGTATAAATTCCTCGGCACTGATAACGCCTCTAGCAATAAGTGTATTTTAGTATATATGTATTACGCATTTTGTTCGAATCCACACATTTGAATATATTTTTTTGTAAACAAAATCCAGGGCATAATTCTTTTATCAGAATTTTCATGATAAACTACTACTGTCTTTGTAAGCAGAGATAATAACTTGCATATTATATAAATAAGTAATGCGCGTTTTCATCCCGCGACTAAAAATCCCCGACAAAATATCCTACGGACAAAATATCCCCCAACAAAATGTCGACTAAAACCTAACCTAACCTAACCTAACAAAAAATGGGACAAAAATAATACGGATATCCCGTAAAGACAATAAATTATTATTCAAAAATAGTAAAAGGGGACAAATATAGTACAGATGACAAAAAAAAACTAATGCTTACTTTATATTCGTAATGAAATAAACTACAAAATTCGTATTGAAAAAATGTAGCTTTTGTTTATTTGTGAACGGGTGCTCTAGATTAGGAATATTGTACTCTTTACACGGATTAGATCCTTCTCTTTTGATGACTACATTTTGATCCCATTTTTTGGTAGGTTGGGTTAGGTTAGGTTTTAGTGGATATTTTGTTGGGGGATGTTTTGTCCGTAGGATATTTTGTCGGAGGATATTTTGTAGGAGGATATTTTGTCGGAGGATATTTTGTCGGAGGATATTTTGTAGGAGGATATTTTGTCGGAGGATATTTTGTAGGAGGATATTTTGTCGGAGGATATTTTGTAGGAGGATATTTTGTAGGAGGATATTTTGTCGGAGGATATTTTGTAGGAGGATATTTTGTAGGAGGATATTTTGTCGGAGGATATTTTGTAGGAGGATATTTTGTAGGAGGATATTTTGTAGGAGGATATTTTGTCGGAGGATATTTTGTAGGAGGATATTTTGTCGGAGGATATTTTGTAGGAGGATATTTTGTCGGAGGATATTTTGTAGGAGGATATTTTGTCGGAGGATATTTTGTCGGAGGATATTTTGTCGCGGGATGAAAAGTCGCCGAACCGTATAAATTGACATCCTCCATGGCAGAAAATATTTAAACGAGATCGGCGGCCGCCTTAGATGCCAAGTTCTAGGTCTAGTGTTTTTATTTTATAATAAGTAGATATTATTATTTAAATACAACATTTTTCTTTCTTTTTATTTTTTGACGTCACCTACAGCAGTTATTTATTTCTTTCGATTATTTGTTTCGATTTGTTAAACTGTGCCTTCGGAAGGTGAAGCAGCTCTAATGTGTGAAAATAACTATTCTTTTCAGTGTTATTTAGTTTGTCTTTGAAATTAAATAATAGTGGATGCTATATTTTTTTAAATTAAAACTCTATGCGCGTATCACGTGACAGATGTTTCGCCTTTTCTTTAGGGTATTGTTAAACTATGCCTTAGGAAGGTGAAGCAGCTCTAATGTGTGAAAACAACTATTCTTTTCAGTGTCTTATAGTTCGTCTTTGAAATGAAATAATAAGTGGATGCTATATTTTTTTAAAATTAAAAGTCTATGCGCGTATCAAAGCAGGTGTTCGCCACACACGGTTGCACGTACGTAGGAGTTTGTACGCCGATCAATATATTATATCTTTCGTTGCACTAATTAATTCACTGATGAACTCGAGGACGTGTTTGATGTAAATTGGGTCCTTTAACGGCCCGGCAGTTTGACTGGTACATACCTACAGGAACTATGCGGGTGATGGCGCATATGCACCTAAAGAGTGACACACACGCAGCCTGCTTCACACGAAATTTTGTTTTTGTTTCAAGCCTTACCCAACTTTACTTAAGGCTCCGCAACCGGGCTCGAAAAGAAGATGGAGAGATACGAAATTACGAATGTTAGAGGAGAGCGCTAACATTTCCAGCGACAAAATCGTTGCGAAAATTGCGAAAATGTTTAATAAAACACGACTAGTTTAAAATAGAGCAAAAATCTCGCGGGCATTGTCTTAAACAGCATTTAAAGAAACACTGTGAATTTTTTCATACATATAACTTGTAAATTGACTGAAACAAACGTGTTTATAATAATTTTTTGGAGCATACTTTGCGATTTTTTTCTATCGAGGGAATTTTATATAATTTGCGTTTCGGCGCGGGCAATAGAGTCATTTAGTTTTACACCAAAAAAATCAATGCTTTGACTTGCGTTGACAAGTCTCGACATTCTGGATAAGGGAGAATGGTATCCATAATTAGTAGAATGTAATTTCATTTATGACGAATGAGATAATATAATAAGAGTTGACGCGAATAAAACAACACTTTAACAAATTTGCTTTCAACTGCAAATTTCTCCCTTTTTTGATTCTAAAATTATTTTTTTCTATTATCATTAAAATAAAAAATACGTTTTATTTACAAAAGATTATTCAGTTTAGTAAGGTAATTTATAGCCTTATTTTGAAACAAAACAATTGTACTAAACAGTCGCCGTGTGCGTTCCTCTTAGGCATGTCCATTTAATTGACTCGCTTGCCTATTTACATATTATTGGGCACTTTGCTCGTTCCCGCGTCTATTAATCGCTTTAACACAGAATTCAGGGAACGGTATGAATGCATTTGTTACCCGCGTTGTCCGCTCCGAGTTGTGGAGGATAATTCCATATGTAAACTGATTACTGCCGAGAATTATTATTCTCAATTGGTCGGGTATTATGAACCTGCATGTGGTATTTGGGCCGTGGGCGGAGGTACTTGCCGCGCGAGAGATTTATATAGAAAGGTGAATGGATGACCCGCGATAATGCCCGCGATGCTCTCGCCACATGTGTGCGCTAATTCGAGTTGAGTGCTAGGCTAAGCGGAGAAAGCAGGACGGAGGCGATGTTAAGTTTTAAACTAAGAATAAATGGGATTATCTGTAATCCATGACTTAAGCCGATAAAAATGACTTACTCTGATTTCTTCTGCCTCTTCACAAGCCTTCAACAGGACAACAGTTTAAAATTTACGAAACCAGTGGAACAGTGGTATCGCCGAATGTTATGAGACTGGGAAGTGATGGAAGAAGAGAAGACTGCTGTTTAGCTCTGAAACAGCTTAGGGGTCGTCCATTAATCACGTGAGGCTCGAAAGGGTGGGGGGGGGGGGTTCGGAAAAATCACGTAATATCATGAGGGGGGGGGGGGGGTTAAATAAGATATCACGTGTATTTATTTTTCGTGATAATAGACTGAAAAAATTTCAAAATACTTTGTACAAAAAAAAATACACGTGATTTTGGGGGGGAGGGGGTTAGTCTAAAACCTCACCACATATCACCGGGGGGGGAGGGGTGGTTAAAAAGTTGCTAAAAAAACACACGTGATTAATGGACGACCCCTTATGAACTGAAACCCATTTTCCCAAATTACTTGCATTGTTATTACCTTCCTTTTTCCTTTTCCTTCCTTGAAAGGCCCTACTTACTTCTAGAAGAAGAGGAAGATGATGCATACCTACTTGGAACACATACACATTATTGAACAAAATCGAAAATTACTCACATTTAATTCAGTCGAAAAATTGTCGTGAAATCGTTCACACCTCGCTCTTGAAATTCGCATCACATAAATAATATAGATTTACAGTTCACACCCTCTCGTATTACGATATTGTTCGTTGACAACTGCAAAGAGGAAGGTTTAGAAAGTACCTGGCGTATCAGAGTTAATTAGATACTAAAGATTGTTTAGGCCGTTTCTCGGTTTCTCACAACTCTTCGAATCTGATGGGCAGTTCTCATGAAGTTGATACTAATTACGCATTTTCTAAGAACCTTGCTGATGACGCACACTAGGCATTCCGGCAATTTCAAAATTAGAATTTGTAAACGCCTTTCGTCAAATTTGATTTGTTGACTTCAACTGTTTGCAAACTTAAATGTACCCGAACACAAGTTCATTAGCTTTTGATTTCGTGAAAGTGACTTTATTACTTACCAGATGCCTCGTCTTCTTCTAAATTCAAAACATGTTTATTGAATTGAATAAACTTGCATTCCAAATTACAATTGCGATTAATAATAAAAAAAGTGTATACGTCACTTATCCCTCACTGGAATCTCAACTTCCCACTCACGGCATTTCCACCTGGATGTGGTTGAAGGGAGTGTAGGAAGTATCTGTCTATTTAATTAATTCATTTAAAATAATATATAGTATATTTGCGGCATGTTCCAGAGTGGAAGATACTATTAGTATCGCCCTGGTGTAAGACCACCATTCAGAATTGAAACGTTGCTTGAAAATGGCTTTAGCCGTGTTTAGTGACCAGATCTGAATAGCCAGGTACTTCCCAACCTTCCTCTTCCCCACCTCCTTCCCCTCCCCACTACCTTCAGCCTCACAACATACCCCAATTGGGGATGCCATAGTCTCACTGGCTCCAGACGGGAGCAGTTGAGATTCTTGTGCGGTATTCACTGTAAAAAAAAAAAAAAAAAAAAAATTTAGATCAGGCATGTCCAACATGCGGCCAACGAATATAAGTTTTTTGCCGCCCTAAATGAAGTTTTCATCTTTTTATGTTTTGGATTTGAGGTGTGTAAAAGCAATGACAGCATTATCGCCTATGAGTAGTGCAGATTGCTGCCTTTGCTTTTACATATCTCATTTGGTATTCATACAAAAAACAAAAAATCATTCTCGTAAATTTGTCGCATTTATGTTTTATTTTATGAAATTAGAACTTTCTTGTTATTTATTAGACCTCGGACATTCGATGAGGGTTTTGATTTATTAGTTGAAAAGTGTAAGGCGCACTAGGAATTTATTAGAGCAATCAATTCCAACCAGTATGTTTTTTCCGCGAAATTTCTCGGAAGATCGAATGCGGATGACCTGATTTTAATAAGTGAAGGGTGAGTGTAAAGGACGCGCGTGTATAGTCAGTTTGTGCCTTCTAGCATTGAAGGTCGCGGTTCACAAAAATCCAATTTTAAACACCGAATTACCGACACAAATTTACGGTAATACCCGCTGTTTATCCCCCTCTACTCCGAGTGGCCCACCTAAGCTAGTAATATTTTTTTGGCCCACCAAACGATTTGGATTGGGCACCAGTGTTTAGATGATAATATTGGTCCTTCAACACATTTCAAACAACGTTTATTTTCTGAGCGGTGATCTTTTATACCTTCGCGATACTGAGTGTTTCATGCCATGTATGCCGCAGATACGTTGTAATAAATAATTTGTGATAGGCCATATATAAATTAAATAAAACTTACTTATGTTTTCATGGAAAGCAATCACTTTATGGTTTGACGTATTATTAAAACACTAGCTAGTTCCCGGCATGCGTTGCAATGCCATATTCAAAGAAATACATTGTTTCTCCCTGAATCACCTTTCCCGTGCTTCCCCGTTCCCCTCCCGCGTCCCTTTCCTAGCTAGCTTTATGAATTATAGCCTGTATGTTATTCTGATGTATTGGCTATATTATTGTAAAGTTTCATTAAAATCCATTCTGTAGTTTTTGCGTGAAAGAGTAACAAATACGCATACATTCATACAAACTTTCGCGTTTATAATATTACTAGCTTTTGTCCGCGGCTTCGCTCGCTTAGTTTTAGGGGGGTTTCCAATCCGCCTCCTCCACTTTCCCTATCCCCACTCCACTCCCCCCTCCCCCTACCCCCCCCTCTCCCCTCACTGCAGCACTCCTCTCACCCCCTCCCCCCCTCTCCACCCCCACCATACCCGTTATATTCATTTTTAAACAACTCGCGTGCCACCTATTGCAATTTTTTTTTACAACTTTCATAACGCCAGAGCTCTGAGCTATATACAGCCTATATGTTATTCTGATGTATGAGCTATATTATTGTAAAGTTTCATTAAATTCCATTCAGTAGTTTTTGCGTGAAAGAGTAACAAACATCCATACATCCATACAAACTTTCGCCCTTATAATATTAGTAGAATAGTAAGATTGAAACAAACACTTTGTTTTTAACCACAAATTTTTGGTTAAACGTAATTTTGTTGAATTAATGATTGAAAACCAAGTGTTTGTGTTTTATTTAATAATATTTCTTTGCCCACGTCAGATATCATCAAATGGTGGATCATCAAATTGATGGGTTGGAGTTTGCCTATATTTAAATTAATTATGTTCGTAAGCTCATTGGTAGAAAATATTTGTAATTTTACCTAAAAGCTCTCTGACGCTCTGAAAATAATATTATCTTGAAGTCGTAGCGGCATTACGACGTACCTCCCAATCGCTGTTTTAATTTCCCTTTTATGTGGGGTTAAATCACAGGGGATGACTTTGATAATTGAAATGTAAATATATAACAAAGATTAACCGGTTTTAATGGGGGGTTTGGCAATTTTCATTATACTTAAAAGCTCCAGAGCCTTTGTGCGACATGGAGGCTTCGCCATCAATGTTATTATTATCAATGTGTATTGTGTATAGCCGGGCGCGGGCACCTGTGTGCGAATAATGATCAAAGGCCGGGAGGCGAGTGGGTGCAGATGTCAAGTATTATCAAATAAGGTACAGGTTACAAGTTACAAATGGCTTTCCTGGAATTTTCTCTCATGTCAAAACGGAAAAATATTCATCTTGGATTTTGACTTTGAATTCACACTCATGCGATTTTTCACGTCGGCTCTTGGAATCAGATGTTACTGAAATTCTTCAAACTCCAGGTCAGGGGTCACCAATTACTTTCATTAGGGTTCCGTTTTTTTAAATAACATGGCCGTCGCGGTCCGGAAGGGAAAAAGGCTGATCCCCCCCTCGGCTTCACAATTGAAATAATAAACTGTAGTATTTAAAAATTTGTAGATAAAATATAATATCTTCTCCATAATGTATTGGTGAATAACCGTTTTACGGAGAACATGAAAAAATAAATAAATAAATAAAATATCATTGAACAAATAAAACGAATGGGTTTCGGAACATTATTTATATAATAAACAAATGTAATGAATTAAAAGAAGTAGGTACCAAGGGTTTTTTTACAATATTAACGAGAAAATGGGCATTTTTTGCCTTGGACTATCCGTCCGAAGTTTGGACTAAAGTTTGTGCAGGCTATTGACATTATATTTTGGGGATGTTCATCGGTAAGTTTACTCGGGAATTTATTTTTAATGAAGTTCATCTTGGAAAATGCTGCTTCACAAACATACGAGGAACACAAACATATGTTGACCTAAATATTTTTTTTAAATTCTGGGAGCACGAACAAATTTTATCAAAAACTCTTGACAAGAAACTTCCGTTTTTGGTGTTTTAAAACTGTATTTTCTTGGAAATCGATCATTTCCATCTGGAGAGCAGCTTCATTGCTCCATTTATCACCAGGATACAGAGAGTAAATATTAGTGAGGATGTCAACGACATTCTCAATTTTCTTAAGATCTGTGAAATTCCGCACCCCTTACCCCCTGCGACGACTGACGATCTTGCGCTCCGCGCCTGCACATCCGTTGGCGAATCGACGGCAGCAAAGACAAAGCGCGGGAAAAAATATCAAATTACGTACTCAAGTTGCATGGTAAAATATTTTGTATTATTAACACAAGGGCCGAACAAAATAGGTCGGCGGTCCGCCAATTTGGTGACCCCTGCTCTAGGTTGTGAAATATTATATCTCCTGTCAGATGTATTTTTAAAAATATGTTTCAAGTAAAGCCGGAATTTGAAATCGGATCTCTGTAATTTTCCCCTACCCATTGACTGGATAGACAAGAAGTTACAGATGAGGGGTAAAACCAAACTATGGAGGGCGAAGAGGGGAAAGATGACTATGATTCGTTTAACAATCAATCTGACAGTATATAGGCATCTCGCATTACAATATCACCATTTAGTTCTTAAAAGCAAAATCTGCTTTGAATGACTAGACCTTTTTACATGGGAGCGCGAATTGCTTGCCACGTTAATAACATATTTGCTAAGGCCAAATGCTCCCCCCAAAAAGACTCGCCCCAATACACATAGCAATATTTTGTTGCCGTGTTTAGTTAAAACACTTTTACAAATGTTTCATAATTTACTTACCCCTGTAACCAGCGACGAGCACACTGGAGAACCGCCCACATTCGCTATGTGCACATTGATATGTAGATAATATATTGTATAGCACAAGCTACCGTTTTGGCGTGTTATTTCGTTAAATGTATGGATGTTAGCTTCTCGCTGTTCACGGCAAGAATGATGACGTCACACATTTTAGATTGAAGCGAGGCTCTATCCCCTCCCCATGGAGTGAGCCGGTTCCAAGGAGGAGCTCAAGCCGGCGCCATGTGGAGGGGGAAATAATACGTTTTTATCACTTAGGGCAGGCCCAGATATATTCATATGTCCGTGCCCCTACCCCTTTTTTTATTTATTTTTAAATAATATGTATATATGACTAGCTGAGGTACCCAGTGTTGCCCGGGCTTTACACAGAGTTTTTCGAATCATATGTAGACAGTTATTTTCCTCTTAATTTGAAAGTTTTTATTTTTTTCAATTATTTCTGACTTCAAGGGTTTTCTAGGTCATCATTTAAAATTACAGAGAAAGGAAAGGTGAATTTATATATTAATTTTATTTAAATGTGCAAATTTCAGAATTATATGACGTAGAGTTCAGACTTAGAAGAGATGAAATGTTGAATGGAGGGGGAAAGTTAAAGTGTGTGAAATTTCATTAAAATCAATTTCATCATATTGTATCAAAATTCCGCTTTATGGGGGGGAAAAGTGGATGGGGTGGTTTTTCTTAATCTCTTATAGACTGTGAACTTTCTTTTGCTTTGAGAATTAAGTGTGCAAAATTTCATCTATCAGAATAAAAATATAGATTTGTATAAACAACAAAGCCACGCCACCGCTACAATCTTCTTTTCGGGGGTATAAATATATATAGAAATGTTTAAAAATTAAATGATTAATTAATTATCCATGGCATCCGGAAACTAGTGCTACAAACGGGAGACTGTTGAATTTTCATCACATTTGAAGTCGATTGAAGGTTCTCTACACATATTTTTAACGATTTCCCGCTTGTACCAATGGTTTCCGGATACCGCGTATAATATCATATCCGACATCCTTCGTAGATTTAATATTTTTTAGAATTGCGGCTTTGTTTTCGGAAATATATTTTATATTTCGTTATAATAATGTGTTTCATTGTAATAATAATTTCAAACTGTCCGTGTTTTGTGTCAAACCAGTACCTACTACCGGCTACTAGTGGCTGCGTTTGCCAATAATAATAATAATAATGATTTATTGTCTTCATTTCTTAGTAACAGTAGAGATAATGATATCCTCACTGGGATCTCCCGTGCTGAGGATTTCATTTACATATTATAATTTAATTATAAGAAATTGATATGAATTAGACATAACATATATCATGTAGTATTTTTTTTTAAATAATTATAAAGTAAATAAGATAGTGGTTTTTTTTATAATTCAGATTACTAGATTTGGTTTTAGTCTGTATTTGATATCAGTATATTTTCTATTTCTGATCTCCCTATATTTAGTATCCAGCTTTTTATTTGAAATTTAAATGTTATAATGTTGAGGTTTTTGAGTGAGAGTGGTATTTTATTGTAAAGTTTAATGCCATAATATAAGAAGCTTTTTTGCCCAAATGTTGTGTTAGTAGTTACTTGTTGGATAAGTTTTTGACCATGAGATCTAGTGTTTCTAATGTACGTATTAGTTGTTATTTCTTGGGTTTTGTACTTATGAATGTAAATGAGTATAGTTTTAGAATATAGTTGTTTAATTGACATGATGTTAAGATTGTTGAAGATTTCGTCAGTGCTAGTTCTTACAGGAACTTTCAGTATAATTTTCATTATAGCTTTTTGAGTTTTAATTAGTGGATTTAGTATGTTTTTATTTGCACTGCCCCATCCGATAATACCGTATTCTAACAGTGATTGGCAGAGAGCCATGTAAATCTTGATTAAGTCTTTTTTAATGAGGACATTCCTGATAGTTTTGAAAAAATAACTTAGTTTTTTAATTTTATTATGCGTCGGGTTTCCGCCCAGGCTTCGTGAGTTCACTCGCTCAGACCTCCATCACGACGGAAGCAAAATTTTCGTTTAGTTTGATGGTTATAGGAATTTTTTTTTTTAAATATTACCATTCATAACCCGGGAATGTTAATTTCTTTTGTTTCTATTACAAACTACTTAAAAACTATTTTGAAGAAACGGGACATTCGACACGAGACAAGAATTGACCAGTATACTTACACCACTTCACAATCGTATAAACTCAAAATAAGATCAGCATAAATATGGTTGCTAAAAATATATTTACTGTTATATTGCACCTTTATGACACTTAAATTGTTTGAAATTAATCAATTTATATAATATTATTAAAATTGTTCTCGTATGGCGTTGCTAATAATATTTTTACGAAATGTGTTTCGTTGGCGTTAGGCCCGAATTTCGGCTATGAATGCATTACGAAATTAGATTGCATATTTAAGATTATGATTCCGCGACCGTTACTTATTGAATTAAAGTGTTCGTTCCGCGGCTACGCTAAATGCACTGATAACCATTTTTGCAAGCAGTGCGGTTTTATAAAAATTGCAAGACATAACATAAACGTTTAAAATAATCATCTGTGTTTATTTTATAGACTTATCTATAGAAGTAAAATCATTTCTTTGGTAATTTTTATTAGGTTAACCCCTCAAGCTAATTTGTTCGCTCAGGTTTTCGGAACAACTAGTATAGGTCTCATAGAAATCGTTGTGTCTCCCTTACTATCATGGTTAGAAGTATGATCTAAACGGTGTTATAAAAAGACGTACCACGCTTTATATTCAAATCTAAAAGTTAAAATATACGCATTATGAAAACAAATTTTCCGACCGCAATTTTAATTTCATTAATTATTTTTAAATTTTAATTAATTATTTTTATGTGGAACTTCAAAAAAGTGAGTTGACTATAACTTTTATAATAGGTACATAAGAAGAGCCATTTTTAAAGCTTTTTTATGTTTGTATTCAAAAATTTTATTTTAAATATGTTTATTTCGACTTATAAAATTTGAAAGCACTTATTTCACCTTTCAAAAACAATTTTTAGTTTACATTACATATATTTATATTACATATATTTGGATTTTATTGCAAAACGGAAATATTTTGCCCTTTCGACAAAGTACGCCAAAGGTCTGAGGGGTTACTAGGTATGATGCTGTTATGAAAGTTGCTTATAATAAGGCGTTTCGATAACTTAACGCACAGACAAATTCTTGATTATCTGTAAGTTGATTATCTGTAATTTGGGGAGAATGCCGCTTTTAATTAAAATAAAAGGTTTCCCTTGGAACTATTTTGCCCTTTCGACAAAATACTCCAAAGTTCTGAGGGGTTAATAGGTATGATGCTGTTATGAAAGTTGCTTATAATAAGGCGTTTCGATAACTTAACGCACAGACAAATTCTTGATTATCTGTAAGTTGATTATCTGTAATTTGGGGAGAATGCCGCTTTTAATTAAAATAAAAGGTTTCCCTTGGAACTATTTTGCCCTTTCGACAAAATACTCCAAAGTTCTGAGGGGTTAATAGGTATGATGCTGTTATGAAAGTTGCTTATAATAAGGCGTTTCGATAACTTAACGCACAGACAAATTCTTGATTATCTGTAATTTGGGGAGAATGCTGCTTTTAATTAAAATAAAAGGTTTCCCTTGGAATGCCAACGAATCTGTAGCAGATTTGTTTGGAACTCACCGCAATTACCTCGATGTATTTTGAACCTTATGCTCTTAGTATATTGAAGTAAATTTTATTCGCTTGGCAAGAAAAAAATATTTTTCTTTCGTCTTAATATTTTTCTAACCTTTCGTTTCGTCACTTGCAAACGTCGATTTTTTTGTTTATGTCTGTGAAAAAGCGCATCGCTAATTTTTAGTTTTCAAAAATCATGATACTGTACTTATTTACAGGAAAGCATTATAGAACTTATTATTGCTGAGAAAAACGCTTATTAAGCTGGAAAATTTAATAAAACTCAAGAATATTTTCCTATTTCCTCAGTTTTTCATATTTTTTCACGACACTGGAGAGAAAAAAAAACATTTCTCTGAACATGAGTAGCTATCCTGGGAAAACTACATAGGATAGATCTGGTAAGACGGTACAATTTATTAAATATCATTGAAAAAAAGAACAAGTTATTACGAAAATAGTGTCAGCAGGCGCATGGCGCTTCACTCGGTATTTGCACAGCTGATACTAAGTCCATCCGCTCATGGGACAACTGAAAAAAATACAGTTGGTAACTCAATCGCTACCCAGAGAAAAGCAACTTGCGAATTTGATTGGCGGTCCACACACACACACAACTTCTCAAAGACCAGTTGTCGAGGGCGACGGAACTTGTCACTCCCAACTCGCAATGCAAGTAGCCGCGGCCGGCGCGTTTCAGTTGCCACATTGACAGGTTGCACCTCAAGATTTATCAAGTTTTCGAGTTATTTGCGATATGTCAGATCAGATAAATATCGATTTTGTTCAGGAGGTTGATAGATTATTATTATATATTGAGGTTGTTAATTGATAAATTATTAATAAATTATATTTTTAATAAACAAGCTGATATAATTACTGAAATCATAAAGCGTTGCGTCGTGAATTGAGTTGCCGACCAGTTTTCGGTTTCTCCATGAGCGAAGGCCCTAAAGGTTAAAGGAAGCGGTGATAGTGTTAGTGGTAACAATTATTATAAGCAATAATTGTCAGCCTGAAACACTCATTTTCATTGAAAAATCTTCCGAGAAAAGATACTTGCCGCCAACGGGACTTGAACCCGTGTCCTTCTGATTGCCGGTCGGATGCTCTGACCACTGAGCTATGGCGGCTTATCAAATACCCGCCAAATCATTCAATATATGCTAGTGTTTCATTCAACAATTACTGCTTATTATATTTTTTCCACCTGAAAACAACCAACTTTATTTTTTGCGAGAGAGACATTGTTAGTGTTAAATCCCTCGCTAGGTGGCGTCGAGACAAATTATGTCTGCATTTATTGGGGAAATACTTAAACTTGCCAAATATTAATTATTATTTTTTAATTTTTATAAACTAACGTTTTAGACAAGATTTTTATGCATAGCACAAAGGGTAACAATTATATTATAAGCAATAATTGTCAGCCTGAAACACTCATTTACGTTGAAAAATCTTCCGAGAAAAGATACTTGCCGCCAACGGGACTTGAACCCGTGTCCTTCTGATTGCCGGTCAACCGGAAAACATGATGAAAAATCAATGATTGAAATCAAATCAATGATTAATAATAAGTGTTAGTGGTGTTCTTGTTCTAGCAAAGTTGGGTTAAAGTAAACGAATGCTGGAAAATTCAGATGCATGACGCGCCTATATGTTAAATCGCGGAAGATCGAATTACAAATGAAGATATTCTAAAAAATGTTGTATATCTATCTGCATTTTTAATAAGGTTTGGAGGGGGGTCGCTTAGATGGTTTGGACATGCGTGACGCAGCGAAATAGAGTGTCTGAAATATAAATTGATGGAAGATGTTGACGACCTCTCAGGAAGACATTGCACGATCAACGGAAGTTGAGACGTGTAATTTCGACAGTCGGATAAACATAGTATTATGTATAAATTTGGATGAAGCTATTAGTTTGTCAGCAGAGAATAATGGCACTCCATCGGATCTGCCCATCCATGTGGTGAAATGGAGTGATGGTAAAATAGTTCATGAAAACATTTCTTGTCATCATGCTTTATTTTTTTACTAAATTGAGACGCTAGACATCCATAAAGATGTCCCCTTGTTCCGTGCTTGTCGGGAATGTCAATGGGGTAGTTTTCACCCTACATTTTTAAATTGATCTCCGCCGGCGCGGCGCTCCGATTATGCTTTAGGTTCCTTCGAAAGGCCGAATAGTGCTGTAATACTTTGGAATTTGACAAAACGATTTAGGAGTAGTAAATATTACACAAGTGGAATTATCATTGATATGGAAATGTGACACAACCTATGATATGGCTTCAAATTCTTGTCTCCGGTCTAGACTGGGGGGCGAGATAGGTAAACCCTACGTCATCGAGTACACGGATGAAACTACTTTGTAGTGATAATGGACATTTAGAAACCCTTAAAAAGGTGGTCTGCCGGTGCACCTCTTGGCAGGAGTCGCGCAGTCATGGAAATAGTCAGCGATTTTTTTCGAAAAAATTACGTCATCGAGTACACGAACGGGAATGGTCTCAGATGATAAAGGTCGATTAGAAAATGAGAAAAAAGCAGGTCTGCCAACCGGCAGCCTGGCACGTTCGCAGACAGCCGGCGTCAAAGAGGGGTAAAAAATAGTAAATTTTACTAATGAAACCAACGAATAACTATAGTCCAGATCATTCCATTTAAGAATTTCTTGGTTGGCCGACCAGCAGCCCGGCAGCTTTTTGTGTACGATGTTTTAAAGTTTTTTTTTGTTTTTCTTAATTTTTCGTTTATCTTTATTTCCAACCACTATGGACTATTAGGTTATCTTAAAAAGATTTATATTATTGTAAATTTGTTTAATAATATGGGCACGTCTTGACGGCGACGGGCTCCGCGGCCAGTTTCCAATAAGTGGTTTCGCGGCGAAAGGCTCTCCCGTCCGATGGGTACACTCTACACTCGGAACACTAAAAATTTATTTTTTTATGATTACAACTTTTAAAATCTTGCATTCAAAGTTTTTTAAACCATATTCAAATAAAAATAATAATAAAGATATTGAAAATATTTTTTTTTAATTAAAAAATAATTTAAAACTTTAAAAGATCGTACACAAAAAACTGCCAGGCTGCTGGTCGGCAGACCAAAGAACTCATAAATGGGATGATCTAGACTACAGGTTTTCGTTAGTTTCGATCTTGTATTCGATGTAATCGATGCAGCAGGGCAAGCGAAACTGATATGAAACGGACGGGGTTCGGAAATTTCCGTCGTTTTTCGGACGAACGCAGCTCTTATGGCGACGGTGCGGTGGTTGTTCGAACTTCCAACCACTATGGACTATTAGGTTATCTTAAAAAGATTTATATTATTATAAATTTGTTTAACAATATGGGCAATTGTTGACGGCGAAGGGCTCCGCGGCCAGTTTCCAGTAAGTTGTTTCGCGTCGAAAGGCTTTCCCGTCCGATGGGTACACTCGGAACACTCAAAATTTATTTTTTTATGATTACAACTTATTTTATTTAAAATCTTGCATTCTAAGTTTTTTAAACCATATTCAAATAAAAATAATAATAAAGATATTGAAAATATTTTTTATAATTAAAAAAATTAAAACTTTAAAAGATAGTACACAAAAAACTGCCAGGCTGCTAGTCGGCAGACCAAGGAAGTCACAAATGGGATGATTTAGACTACAGGTTTTCGTTATTTTCGATCTTGTTTTTGATGTGATCGATGCAGCAGGGCAAGCGAAACCGATATGAAACGGACGGGGTTCGGAAATTTCCGTCGTTTTTCGGACGAACGCAGCTCTTACGGCGACGGTGGATTGGTTGTTCGAACTTTCAACTACTTCGGACTATTAGGCAATTTTAAAAGGACTATTATTATTATAAATTTGTAGAAAAATTTTAACACGCGAATGCGGTGAGGGCTTAGAGTAACAATATAGAGAGGGAGTACTAATATTTGTCCAAATCGTTGACAAATTCGGAAAATATAGCTCTCCCTTTCCGCTCGTTTCCATGAACGTGTGAGAAACAAAGACAAACGTTTTCTGTTAAAAACATAAGATTTAAACCATATGTAGCCACTTTTGAAAGCGCGCGAACTTAACACTGTTGTGATCTGTCAGACCTGCGAAGGGTCGAAAGTGCAAAAATATTGTTATAATTACGTTAATTGAGCGAAATATAAAAAAAAACGCTATGGCTATATGTGCAGTGTATGGGTGCGTCAACCGTAGTACAAAAGGATAAAAAAAATCAGTTTTTACAGGTATTTATTAAAAAATTCATGGTTTTTGCTGTGTTCAATCTTTGATCTCAAATATTTAATACGTTAAACTACAAACACCATAAGTAACTTCCACCAATATTTAAACATTCCTTCACTATTTGTATAAATATAATAAACTTTCGATTTGTTTGCGTTTTAATGCACTTTTAATTTGTTTTAGTTATTAGAAATCTTGCCTGAATTATAAGAATGCAACATACCGATTTCAGTCGGCAGACTGAATGTATCTCTGTCTCTTTCTATCTTACAATATCAACGTTAAATTGTTGGCGAATGTATAGAGACAGAATAATCTTTGTCTTTGCGTTTCTTTTTCGTTGTAAAAATTTCAGGGCTGTGCTAAAATTGGTTTATTATTAAATATTTAACTATTCACAGATTTCCCAAGGATAAAAACAGGCTTAACGCATGGATTAAAGCAACAAATAGAGAAAATTGGTCTCCAAAATACCATAGCGCAATATGTCCAGCTCATTTTATAAGTGAGCACTTCAATACGACACAAACAAGGGTTCATCTGAAGGATTTCGCGGTGCCTTGTAATTTCAAGAGTACCCTTGAGAAGGTAATGCATATTTTTCTTTTTGACACCACCATGAAAAACTATAAAAAAAGTAATTACTAAAACTACTTACTATTGACTAATACAAAATAATATTTTCAGATTATACCAAAAAATGTGTCCTCCCCGACTGTGTCAGAAGAGGCGAAGAGATTAAATTCGAAAATAGATGTAAAAAATAGAAATATATCCATGAAAACAAAATTGAAATAAATAATTATTGGGTTGCACTTTTACAGAGAAACCAACAAAATAAATAAATAAAACAAATTTTACTTATTATAAATATTTTTTACGTAATGACTAATGACTAACAAACTACTTACTTACCACCAACCAATAAAAATATATAACTAATTTTTAAATATTTTTTTATTGAGGAAGACATGACACGACCAAGTAAATCTGATACTTGAGTCGGGCCATGCCAAGAGTCAGAATAATAGAAGAGCACGTATGAGACGATGTATGAATGTGAATGAGGTGAGCAGTGCGTTCCAAGACCGAGTTGTTTGGCGGTTCATCCTCTCTGCGGAAACGGCGTGATGGTTAATTAGTTAACTATTTTTTTATGGAACTGAAATTCGTTTTATATATAAATGTATAAATATAAATATTTTCGTTTATTACTCTTTTTCTAAAATATATATTAAAATATTATTTAAATCTCAACCTCTTTAACATGAACACTACTCTAAAGAAAGGTGTAACTCGAGTTATATGGTTATATATTTAAAAAAACTTTATTTAATGTATATATTAGTGTGTAATTATGCCATTAAGATTAATAAATAAATTAAAAAAGTTTCGTTGTTTGTATTTTTATTTTTAATCTAATATCTATATTAAAAAAAATATATAGATGTAGATATAAAAATATATGTTTATATAAAACAGAAATTGCTATTAGATACGAGTCGCGATAAAATACTTAATTGTCTTAATTTTTGACAACCCTGCATCAGTTTGTAAGCCAACTCCCTAATGGTCAAGTGACTATCCCTAGTGGTCAAAATCTGCTAACAACATGTCGCATAGTGCGGTCTCTTTATATTGTTACTCTAAGGGTGAGGGGTGCCGCGGCAGGTTTCGTAAGTGGTTTGGCGTCGAAAGGCTCGCCTGACGGATGGGTACACTCGGAACTCTCAAATTTTTTTAAAAATATTTTTCGCTTATTTTTTTAAAATATGGCATTCAAAGTTTTTAGAATTATAGCGAAATAAAAATAATAATAGAGATAAACGAAAAATTGAGAAAACAAAAAATAACTTTAAAACATCGTACACAAAAAGCTGACAGGCTGCTGGTCGGCAGACCAAGAAATTCTTAAATGGAATGATCTGAACTATAGTTTTCGTTGGTTTCATTCGTGTATTCGATGACGTAAAATTTACTATTTTTTACCCCACTTTGACGCCGGCTGCCTGCGAACGTGCCAGGCTGCCGGTTGGCAGACCTGCTTTTTCTCATTTTCTAATCGACTTTTATCATATGAGACCATTCCCGTTCGTGTACTCGATGACGTATTTTTTCGAAAAAATCGCTGACTATTTCCATGACTGCGCGGCTCCTGCCAAGAGGCGCACCAGCAGACCAGTTTTTTTATGGTTTTCTAAATGTCCATTATCACTACAAAGTAGTTTCATCGTAAGGTAGGGTTTACCTATCTCGCCTCCCAGTCTAGTCTCAGATATCGCGAAAGTAGATAGTGTAAATAAAATCTGATCGATTTTAACTTTGTCCTCGTGTATGTTTTAAAATCATTGCAAGTAATAGATATATTTGCCCTTCATTCCGCAGTGAAAGATTCTGCCAGTATCCTCCTTGTGAGAGACCATAATTCAGAATAGAAACGTTGTCTCTTACTTTTCCCCCGTCTCCTCATTTTCCTATCTCTTTCCGTCTCACAGCATTCTCCGTTTGAAGGTCACTGATTCCGGAAAGTGCTACTCCAAAATGCGCTATTCACATACAAAATAAATTTTATTTTAACCATTTTTTTGCTTTGCAAATTCTCTCATTTATTAATTTTATGTAGATTGAAATTCTACGGCTTTAATACGACCATATTATTTAGTTGTTCGGCATCAAATTTTTACAATTATTTTGTATAATGAGATTCGACCATTATGCGGGTCTTTTCTGTGAATTACGACCATAAAATAAAGAAGAACATATTACGACCGATTAGGGAATATCTTCTCCTTGAAACTCCATTTGCCAATAGTTTTTTCTTCTGCGGGAACAGCGAAAAGAACGCTGCTCGCCGGCTCGTAAAACGTAAAATTTTACGAGTAAACCAAATACCCCTTGTCTTCTCATCCTTTCTGCGTATTCATATGCGCAGGGTTTCCAAAGCCACCTTATTAAAAAACCGACGAATATATTAACCCTGTATTGATCTTGGAGTAAACTAGCGAACCGTTTTACTTATTGCCATCCGAGTTGAGGCAGAATCCGTTGGTGGTTGCGTTGGATTTTTCCGGGCGGAGAGCGTCCACAATACGCGGATTATAAGCATTTTTCTTCATTTTTCATACCTCCCTTCTCGTGCTGTAAATGAGTATGGATCGTGTTCGGTTTTTCTATGTTTGTCTTCTTTTTGGGAAACTAACCAGCACGTTTCGTATTGCATCCAAGTGATTCGTTTACCGTTTTGTATCATTCATGCGTTAAAATAATAAGTTGTTCATGTTTCGTAATTTATCTGTGTCGCATTTTGACTGATACAATGATACCTGACCATTAAATCTACATACATATATAGTATATATGTATGTAGATTTAATTATATATTATATACATATATAAAAATCACGAAATGCTTGCTTGGGTGTGTATACACATATATATTTTGTTGTCTATGCGTTGCTAAACCATTCATCCGATTGCGATGAAACTTTGGGGATTTGATGTGCGCATGCTCACGATGGTTTCTATATACCATAGTAAGCTCTGGTGTCATGAAATTATGCGTTGCTCACCTTTCATCCGATTGCGATGAAACTTTGGGGATTTGATGTGCGCATGCTCACGATGGTTTCTATATACCATAGTAAGCTCTGGTGTCATGAAATTATGCGTTGCTCACCTTTCATCCGATTGCGATGAAACTTTGGGGATTTGATGTGCGCATGCTCACGATGGTTTCTATATACCATAGTAAGCTCTGGTGTCATGAAATTATGCGTTGCTCACCTTTCATCCGATTGCGATGAAACTTTGGGGATTTGATGTGCGCATGCCCGCGAAGTTTTCTATTTATAATAGTTGGGAGTTCTGCCATTATATTTATATATAAATTAAAATATGCTTGCTTGGGTGTATATGTATGAGTATATGAATTGTCTGTTCGTTGCTAAACCATTTATCCGATTGCGATGACACTTTGGGGATTTACTGTTCGCATACCCGCGATGGTTTCTACGTACAATGGTGAGCTCTGGTGTCATATGCGTTGCTAACCCTTATCCGAATGCGATGAAACTTTGGGGATTTGATGTTTGCAGTGTGCATGCCCGCGATGATTTTTATCCGTAATTTTCAGCTCTGGATTTATGAAATTTGTATAAAAAATTGCAATAGGTGGTACGCGAGGTGTTTGAAAACTGAAATGTACTGGGACTGAATATGTTGAATGCTGGAGGGGGAGGGGAACTCGGGAGAGGGGTTCGCTGGACGGGAGAAGCGGGAGAGGGGAGTGGAGATAGAGAAGGCGGAGTGGGAACGCGTGAGGGGAAGGGGATGCGGAAGGATAACGAATGGGAAAGGACACGCAGGGAGATATAATTTTTTTATTAAGTAGCATAGCAACGCATGTCGGGAACTCGCTAGTACATGATAAATTTAGGTGTATAATTATTGCAGGTTTATTGACTCATGCGTGGAGGTGTACTCTGGATCTATCTTGCACTTAATATATGACATTTTAAAAGTTCACAGGTCATTTCGCAATTTCCTGCTGAAATGGTTTATTTATTTTGTGTGTTTACTGTTACTAAGAACGTAGAAATATCATACGTTATTCAATAGGGTTATTCTTATAATAGTAGATTTATTTGTTGATATCACGGTTTGGACACTTTATTAATATTTATAAACTCATGAAAACGTTTGAGACTCCGTGAGCTCCAGTTCTAGGAATTCCAGGGCGCATTTTTCGTTCATCTCGTTTTGCCAATTATTGTAACTACGTTATTTATAACTAACGGAGGCTAGGCTTAAATTTATGTCGTAATTTAGATTTGCGTCATCGTGTGACAAGGAAAAATACGTATTTTAAAATTGCGTATTTTGTTACGGTCTTTGGGCCATTCCGATATTTATATACATCAATTGCCATTCACTGTTTGATTCATAAATAATTATTTGATCATTGATAAACGATAATTTGTTGATTGATTTATCTTATACAGGGTGTCCGGGGGTAAAGTGCATTAACTTCGGGAGGTAATTCTACATGATGGTAGGAGTAAAAAAGATTAACAACTTTTTCCGAAATTCTAACATTTTTTTCCCATACAAAAAGACGTAGGTACCTACTAAAAATCCTTAGTGTGAGGTACGATCTTACTTGCTGAGCTGAGAGCCTGCCGGGCGCCCGACTCGATTGTGATTGCAGCGGAAAATAATAAATCTGGCCGCACACGCCGGAATAATTTTATCTTTTTACCTCAAAACTACCCCTAAAAGTTGGAATTTTGAAAAAAGTTATTTATCTTTTTTACTTGTACTATCTTGTAGAATCACCTCCCGAAGTTAATGTACTTTACCCCCGGACACCCTGTATATAAAAATGAATCGCTGAATGTGTTGCTAAGCGCAAATCTCGAGAGCAGCTGAACCGATTTCGCTAATTATTTTTTTTAGAATATTCCTTGAAGTACGAGGATGGTTCTTACGGAGAGATAAATTAAGAAAATTGCCCAGAAAATTGGATATTATCAGAAAACCTAATGACACTCGCACGTTTGACAGTTCGCATGTTTGAGAATGACATTTTGCAAAACAATGATTGTTAAATCAGGATTCTATTTTTGAAAATCTTTAAGTTGATAAATTTATTTAAAGTAGGTAGGTACTCCCCTAATAGTTTGAATCGAATCAAGAATTTTAGATATTTTAAATAGGTACCTATGTTAGGTACCAAATTTAACATACATGAAAAATGGAAATTTGAATAAAAATTGTAAAAGGTGGCACGCGGGCTGTTTAAAAACTGAATGTACTGGGATTGAATATAAGGAACGCGGGATGAGGGTTGGCGGGACGAGAAAGCGGGAAAGGGAAAAGGGAAGGCGGGGAAGGTGGAAGGGTAACGCGGGAGGGGAAGGGGGCATGTGAGGGGGGGGGACTCGGGAGGGGGGTTCGCGGGACGGGGGAAGGGGGGGGGGGGGAAGAGTGGAGTGGGGAGAGGGAAGGTGGAAGTGACGGAGTGGGAACGCGACAGGGGAAGAGGACGCAGGAGAAGAAGGGGAGGCGGAAGGGGAACGGGACGATGGGAAAGGACACTCAGGGAGAAACAATTTCTTTATTAAATGGCATAACAACGCATGCCGGGACCAGCTAGTTATTAATAAATTCTTTGGTGTTCGGTTGATGATTATTGATTGAATTATTATATATTGATTGATTCGTCATTGCTTATTGTACGAGGCATATCCAGAAAGTAAGTGTACTGTGACCACAACTGGCGGAGGTTTTAAATTTTTTGAGGGTTGGCAACACTTAGTGGTACAGGGGGGTCTCCTGACCAGAAAGAGCATCGCAGAAACATTGTTGTACGTAAACTCACGTTTTAGTGTCCAGTTGCGTGAAAGTTGTCTGCAAAAAATCTCGCCAAGTGCTGTGATCTGCTTTTTACTCACGGAAGAAATAACACCTACAAGAAAAAAAGGTGAGGATTTCTGAGCTCTATTGTTACTGGAGATGAAAGTGGGTGACTCATATTACATGCCTGGGAAAAAAACAGTCGTCAAAGTGGCGTCACACCAATTCCCCATCTGTGAAAAAATTGAAAACCACAATTTCGGGCAAAAAAAATCATGGCCTCAGTGTTTTAGGACCGAAAAGCATCATTTTGTTCAAATTTCGGCCTCAGACTGAGATCATCAATGCACAACAATATTGTGTACCCTAAAAAAACTCAAAAGGAGCATTCAAAACAAAAGGAAGGGAATGCTGACCAGAGAAGTTTGCCTTTTTCGCGAAAACGTCCGACCTCACAAAGCCTTATCCACCAATAAGACTCATTTGATTGGGATGTTTTGAACCACTCCCCGTAATCCCCTGACTTGGCGTCTTCAGATTATCACCTTTTCACCTTCCCAAAGGCATATATGGATGAAAATAAATTTTCAACCGACGAGCAGGTGCAGAAAGTGGCCCTGAAGAGGGGGAAGGAGCTGGCGGGAGAATTCTTCGAGAAGGGCAAAATAAACTTGTGCCACGGCTCACCACATGCATTGAACGGGTTAGCAATTATTTGGAAAAATAGTCAACAAGTGTATCAACAATATCCTGTTTTTTTTTCTATTACACTTTAAAAAAAAAAAATCAGTACACTTACTTTCTGGATAAGCCTCGTATGTTGATTGGTGGTTAATGGTTGTTAGTGTTGGTTGATTAATTAATGGTTGAATGATTTTCGATTGACTGACCATTGTTCGCTACATAATTGATTGATTAATAATTCATAGGATGATTTTCGATTGATTTTATTGATTGATCAATGGGTTTAATCGATTCATTGAGAAATTTCATCGATTGATTTATATATTTCATAAGTGAAATGATTGATTTCTTCGATTCTTTAATTAGTCGTTGATTGATTTCAACAGACCCTCCATTGATATGCTTGGTGTAATTATAAGTGACCAGCTCAGGTACGGGGGCTCCATCGAAGCCAGAGTTAAGTTAGTCTCTCAAAAACTTGGCGTGATACAACTGCTAACCCTGGACAAATTCGGCAGTCCCAAAATACCTGAAAAAACCTCGACCCTGTGCAGAAACGGGCCGTCCCTTTGATTGATTGTCCCATCTTAACGAACGGACTGCAATCTTTACAGCACAGGTGTCGGGTGAGAATGCTGACCTTGTCCTACTGGTATTTCAATGGAAGATGCTCCGATGAACTAGCGTCAATGATCCCCTCGGCACCGGTGCATAGCCGGGAAATACACCAAACATGCGTCCAACGTGTGAACCCGGTTGACATTGTCACATGAGTCGTTTTAACCACTTGTTCCTGAGTTCAACAGCTCGGCTGTGGAATGATTTGCCGGCATCTGTGTTTCCTCTTCCTACAACGTGGGTCTCTTCAAGACCCATGTTCACTCCTCCCTCCTTCCTCCCCTCAAAAAGACCCTTCACACAGCGTTTTTACACATGAAATAGGCCCTGAAGGAAATTATTTTCCACAGGGCCTCCTGTGTGGAGTTACTGTGAAAAAAAATCGTAAGTTTTCATTACTGATCGAATAAAGATGAACTGACAGCTGATCTACTCAGTAGAAATCAGACAAATAGTTTACCTTGGTTGTATAATAATATTAGATCGGACAGATTATCTGGAGATTAATCTCGCTGATTAATCCACAATGAATTGATCAAATAAATAAAAAAATATTTCATCTAGGTAGGGCCAGCCAATACGGATAATATATGTGAACAATGAACATTTTTGATTGTCTCCATTAATAATCCGCTTAGGCAGTATTTGAAAGAATGATTGTAAGTACCATATTGTTAATATTCTAAATTGACGTCCAATGAAGATAGAAAATTAATAATATTTCTCCCGAAGATAAAAATTATATGGAGTGTAGAGGGGAGCAAGGACGTATTCAATTTGCCCAATAAAACGATGCTTTATTCGGGTAATGTAGGTAATAACTGTGATGTCCAATGTTTGCAGGCAATACTGGGCCCTTTATCTCCAGTATTCCTCTAGGATGTTTTCAAGGTTATTATTCAAACACGTAGTACTTTGATACACGGAAACTGTTTAATAGAATATAATAGTACAATGTTGGCTGTAAGCCGTCTGACGAGAAAGAGGGCGCGCGAGATCTCCGCTCGCTATTATATCGTACCGATGTTAGGTCGCTTCGGCTAGGTTCGGTATTTCCGAACCTACCCGACAGATTAACATATTACCAACACTACAATAACGAACATAAATGAATGGAATTTTCATAAAAAAAATATGTCGAAAGCTTAAATCGAAATGGTAATTACCTTCCTTGGAGGATTATTTCATTTTTATTTCCGGAATTTTTGAAGATGTTATGTTAAGTTACTAATAAATCGTTGGAATGCACTTCGCAATTTTTTTCGCTCAAGTTGAATGTTAAATTAAATTAAATAAACAATGTGTGAGAGAGCGAAAAAAAAATAACACTACAAAAGCGTGTGACCGATTGTCCTATGTGTCTTATTCATCACCTGTTACTCGAGATAAAATATTTTTATTAATTTCAGTCTTGTCGACTATTATTTAGCCGGTTTCATGCCACCTCAGAATCAAGTCAACTCAACACCTCTTTGAAAAGTCATTAAAAGCTATGATATTTTTTTTAAATAGCCTTTATCCCTAACGTAACGTAGCCTATTTAACCATTTTTTTCGTCACTTTTAATGATTTTTCAAAGGAGGTTTGAGTTGATTTCATTCTGAGTTGTCCGGTCACCTATTTATAGGTTCAAATAATTAATGACATACAAATACGATTTAAATCAGAATTTGATAAAGATTAAAACCATAAAAGCGGGCATGAAAGAAAAAATGATGAAATTATTTACTTTATGGGCTATTTTTAATTTTTTTTTTCAAAAATGAGTTTTTGAAGAGGTGATTAGTTGACTTGATTCTATGTTGGCATGGAACCAATAAGAATATAGGTGGAATACCTACTAGGCTCTTATTAATAGAAACATGTATAGTTTATGGTCATGTACGCTGAAAGTATTTACTCTTTGTAAATTAAATCTTCAGATAAAGAAAATGATTTTGGTTTTTATTTCCATCCCTTTTCACGAAGATTCAAAGCATTGGATTCATTAAATTTTCTGCCTCGTAATTAAATGGTTCTGTAAAAACACAATTTTTAACAAACACATTTTTACAATAATTGTATTATTATATGAGTACCCATTGGATGGAGTAACGTCAGATGTAATTTTTAATGTTTATCAAAGGAAATTTAGGTTAATTAAAATCGGATGCAATGTATGTGTATCAATTTGATGACCCAGATGCAATGATAGCCATGTTCGATGGCGTCATAAGAAGTAAGCTGGAGTATGCTAGTGGTGTGTGGACTCCGCATCAAGCTAAATATATTAATATGCTGGAACAAATTCAGAAAAAGTTCCTTAGGTATGTCTATATGCGGATGCATGGAACGTACCCGAGATTCATGCACCATATAGAATTACTTGTGGCAACAAATAGATTTAGCTTGGAAACTAGACCTTATGCAAATCTTGCAATTCTTAGTTTTAACATAATCCATAACTGAATTGACAGCCCATTCCTCTTCGAATGTTATGGCATCCGATTTTAATTAACCTAAATTTTCATTGATAAACATTAAAAATTACATCTGACGTTACTCCATCCAATGGGTACTTATATAATCATACAATTATTGTAAAAATGTGTTTGTTAAAATTTGTGTTTTTACAGAACCATTTAATTACGTGCCTGAAAATTTCAGCCGTAGTCGTCGACATGACTTGTTCAAAATACCATACGGCAGAACTGATGTTCTAGTACAGCATAGCATGACAAGAGGAATGGTGCTTATGAACGAAATATCGGAAACACTAGATATGTATAACTCTTCTTTAGATAGCCTTAAGATTTTTTTTGTATAATAATCATCTTCCTAGGTGTTTAAGACTGTCAAAATGAGAAAATTGTACAGTAATCAATATATATTATAAAAGAAAGTCCAAAAAAACGTGCGGAACGCAAAAACTCAGAAACGAGTGCCGGTACGATCAAGAGAGTTATACGGTATAGTAGATCTCTATCCCCCCTAGGGAATAAGGGTATTAGTTTTTTCCTAAAGGGCTTGCTTTTGAAGATATAAGGGCTCAAAGTTCTAAGAAAACTCTAGAAACTTCATGAAGAGTTTGGAAGATTCCGGAAACTTCTAGAAAATTCGATAAGACTCTGGAATGTTCTGGAAGAAATGGAGGAGTATGTCAGCGAGTCTAGAAGGTTCCGGAAAGTTCAAGAAGGTTCGATAAAGCTGTGGAAAGTTCTGAAAGGAGTGGAGGAGTGGAGGAGTGTGTCGGTGTGTCTAGAAGGTTCCGGAAAATTCTAGAAGGTTCCATAAAGCTGTCGAAAGTCCTAGAAGGTTCTCTAGGGCTGTACAAAGTTCTGGAAGGAGTGGCGGAGGATGTCGGTAAGTCTAGATGGTTCCGGAAAGTTCTAGAAGGTTCGATAAAGCTGTACAAAGTTCTGAAAGGAGTGACGGAATATGTCGGTGTGTCTAGAAGAAAGTTTTAGAAGGTTCCATAAGGCTGTAGAAAGTTCTGGAAGGAGTGGTGGAGTGTGTCGGTGTGTCTAGAAGGTTCTGGAAAATTCTAGAAGATTCCACAGAGCTGTAGGAAGTTCTAGAAGGTTCGATAAAGCCGTGCGCTCTGGAAGGAGTGGCGGAGTAAGTCGGTGAGTCTAGAAGGATCTGATGTTTCACAAATGCTTAGAAAATTGTGGATGGAGAAAGTTCTAGAAGCTTTCGAAGATTCCGAAATTTCTAGAAGGTTCGATAGAGCTATACAAAGTTCTGAAAGTAAAGTAGAAGTGTGTCGGTGTGTCTAGAAGGTTCCAGAAAATTTTAGAAGGTTCCATAAAGCTGTGGAAGTTCTAGAAGGTTCGATAGGGCTGTACAAAATTCTGGAAGGAGTGGCGGAGTACGTCAGTGAGTCTAGAAGGTTTGATAAAGCTGTAGAAAGTTCTGGAAGATGTGGCGGAGTATGTCAGTGAGTCTAGAAGGTTCCGGAAAGTTCAAGAAGGTTTTCTAAAGCTGTAGAAAGTTCCATAAGACTGTATGTTGGGTTTTGAATTGATATTGTGCTCAGTACCTACCTGAATGTAATTTTTCGATCCTACCCCCACCAACCATGTCACCTTGCTGAAAAAAGGCTTGGAACAATAACAACCAGCAGTGTGCACCTACAACTGATCGACTTGTGACATTGGAAGGAACTGGTTTTTCTTTAAGTTTGTGCTCGTCTTCGAATTTTGGTAAGTGACTTGGCTTTCCTTACTTCCTTCTAGTTCCAGAGATTTACCAGACACATATAAGCATTCAATTCATTTCGTAATTTTTGTTTATTTAGCAATTTACAGTCCACCATTCGCCTGTTGCATTTGAGGCTGTCATTTCGGACAGTTTCGGATGCAACATATTGGTCCAATCGTGCCAGATTTCGTGAGCATTTTGGAGTTGAATGCTTGTATGTGTTTTTCCAATAACCTTGATCCTGTGTTCCTAATATTCCTGGCATTTCGGCTTTCGAATTGGGCACATTGTCACCTTCAAAAGGGGTTAAATTTCGTGGTCAATTTCACATTTTTCGTTTGTTGAATTTCTATTTTCAAATATTATCAAAATGGCTGCTTCTGCTAGTGTTCGCAATAAATTGGCCATTCTAGGTCTCCGGGAGATTCATGATTCATCGATCAGAGCAGTTGTTTCTGGTAATTTATTAGATAGAAATAATTTACTGGTTAGAATTAAGGATATTGAAAAGCAAAGGGATGATTTTGTTGAATCTTATATTATTCTAGAAACATCAAAAAGTGAGGAGTTAAAATTAACAGATTTGGAAAATAAATATAAATCTTTTATGAACATGTATTTTGAAATTCATACGAATTATCTAGCAGTTTTTCCACCAAAGGAAGATTCTATAAAAACATCAAATAGTCACGGTTTTTCACTTCCTAAAATTAGTTTGTCAACTTTTTCGGGTGGAATTACTGAATGGATAAACTTTATAAATACGTATGATGCAATTATTCATGATAATGAATCTCTAAGTGACATACATAAATTACATTATTTGTTAGGAGTATATCGGGTGACGCGTTGAAAATTATAAAGCATCTTCCTGTTTCCGCAATCAATTATCCAATTGCTTACAATTTGTTGAGAGATCGTTTTCATAACAAACTGATAATTGCGGACAGACACATAGAGAACATTATCTCATGCCCCATAATTAAAAAGGATTCGCTTAGATCTGTCGTTAATGTTTTGAAGGAAAATATTCAGGCATTAGAAGCGTTACATTTTCCAATAGATCAGTGGTCATTTTTATTACTACATATCGTTTTGAAGAAAACTCCTGATGACTTAAGAACTAACTTCGAGTTAATAGGTCATAAGGAGGAAATTCCATCATTTTCGCAATTATTGTCATTTTTAGAATCACAATCTAAAATTTATGAATTGGTTCATGGGTACGGTGTGAAAAATGAAGCGCCAAAAGCAAAAACAAATCGCTTATTAAATTATTTTGTCAGTACACAAAAGTCGGTGTGTTTAATATGCAAAGGTGGACATTTTCTTTCAAAGTGTGACCAATTCTTAAAGCTACAACCACCTGCTAGATTCGATGTTGTGAAGAAATATAAGTTGTGTCAGAATTGTCTTTCCGCTCAGCATTTGGTCAAGAACTGTTCGTCGCGTTTTAATTGTTTTCAGTGCCATAAAAATCATCATTCTTTGTTGCATTTTTCTCGTGACGTAAATAGGCAAGAACAGGCGTCAAATAGCAACAATTTTGATAACACTTCTAGACAAGAAGTACTCGATTCGCCACCTGAGACAATCGACCCAATCGTATCGGCCATCGCGGCAACCACACCTCATTCGGAGAGGCTTAACAATCTCAACGTTTTATCGAGCTCTAGCCAATCATCAGTTTTGTTAGCTACGGCCATCGTAGAAGCTCGTGATAAAAAGGGTCATTTTCACAAGGTTCGTGTATTATTGGATTGTGCCAGTCAGGCAAATTTTATTTCAAATGATTGTGCAATTCGTTTGGGCCTCGACTGTTCTAATAAACAAATTCCTATTCGAGGAATTGGACAGTTGTCGGCCATCGCGCAGAAGGGACTGGTCAAGTGTCGGATCCGTCCTCTATGTTCAAATGAGCTTTTTGATGCGGATTTCGTCGTGTTATCAAGCATTTGTGCACAGTTGCCTAGTTCTCCCATTCGTCGGGGAGACTGGGATCATTTGAAAAATTTAACTTTGGCAGATCCAAATTTCGATAAACCCTCTGCAATCGATATTTTATTGGGTGCTGGGTTGTTTTCATCCGTTCTTCGTTCAGGACGGGTGGTAGGAAAGTCTAATGAACCGATAGCTTTGAACACGGCTTTTGGTTGGATTTTAATGGGAAATGTCGATCACAGCGTGTCTCCTCCCATGAATTCGTTTTTGACGACGTCAGAATCGACAATTGAGACTGTTCTGAAAACGTTTTGGGAAATCGAAGACCTTCCAAATCATCCTTCACCGTTATCTACGGAAGAGTTGCTTTGTGAGGAAATATTTTCAACGCAGCATTATAGAAATGATGCGGGACGTTACGTTGTCCCACTTCCATTCAGGGAAGTTAAATCGGCTCTTGGTGATTCATATCATTCGGCAGTATCTCGTCTGCATCACCTCGAGCGCCGTTTCTCTCGGCATCCAGATATAAAATCTGATTACATTCAATTCATGAGAGAATATGAATCTTTGGGCCACATGATAGATGTGACAAGTTCATCAGTTTCTATTGGAAAATATTTCATTCCTCATCATTGTGTGATTAAGGATACTGGATCCATTAAAAAACTTAGAGTTGTTTTTGACGCAAGTTCAAAAACATCTTCTAACCAGTCGTTAAATGATATACTTTTAGTAGGACCTAAACTTCAACAAGATATTGTGAAGTTAATTTCCAATTTCAGAACGCATAAAATTGTCTTTACAACAGATATTTGCAAAATGTATAGACAAATATTGGTTCGACCAGAGGATAGATCATATCAACATATTTTATGGCGTGAATCACCGGAACAAATGATTAAAGAATTTGAACTGCAAACTGTTACCTACGGAACGGCTTCCGCACCGTTTCTCGCTTTACGTACTTTACAGCAACTCGCATTGGATGCAGATGCCAAATTTTCGACGGCATCAAAAGTTTTGTTAGAAAATACGTACGTTGATGATATTTTAGCTGGAGCATCCACACTTGAATCGGCACGTAAATTGCAGCGAGACTTGGTGGAACTACTTAATCTTGGCGGTTTTGAATTGAGCAAGTGGTCGAGTAATTGTCGTGAACTGCTTTATGATATTCCAATCTCACATCAGGAAGCACCTATAGAAATTGATTTAGATCATGCCAATAACATTAAGATTTTAGGTATTGTTTGGGATTCGCAAACTGATTCGTTCTCGTACCGAGTGAAAACATCACAAATAACATTTTCGAAAAGGTCAATCTTATCAACAATTGCAAAGATTTTTGATCCACTTGGATGGATTTCCCCCGTCACATTTTTGGCTAAATGTCTGTTACAACAGTTGTGGAAGCTTGGATTGAACTGGGACGATCCAGTTCCTGTCATGGTTCAATCTCATTGGACGGCAATAGTATCGTCATTGTCAACATTAGCCAATATTCAAATTCCGCGTTACTTAGGGGAGAGTAGTGATAATACATATCAATTAGTGGGATTTGCAGATGCATCCGAAAGGGGCTATGCTTGTGTTGTGTATATTCGGTCCCAACACTCAAAGCAAGAATTTAACATTAGACTTTTGGTTGCCAAGTCAAAGGTGGCTCCAGTGAAAACTCTTTCTATTCCACGTTTAGAATTATGTGGTGCTTTGTTACTTGCTCGACTTTTGGATTATGTTTTGAAATCATTCGGTACAACTTTACATATTGACAAAGTGTTCGCATTTACGGATTCTTCGATAGTTTTATCATGGATTCATACACCTACTTATAATTTGCAAACCTTTGTTGCCAATCGAATAGAACAAATCAATGAAGTTAATTCGTTGATCAAATGGTTTCATATACGTTCTCATTTAAACCCAGCTGACGTATCCAGCAGAGGACTTTTGCCTGATCAGTTGGTCAATACAGAGTTATGGTGGAAGGGGCCTCCTTGGATGCTCTCACCCGTCGATGAGTGGCCATTGGTCCATTCTTTCAATGTAAAACTTGATGTTGTTCCTGAACTAAAGGCCAACAATATTCATGTATTGACAACAACTGATTCGTGGAATGATGAGACGTTAAATAGATTTTCTTCATTAGCAAGATTGCAACGTGTTACAGCATGGATTTCGAGATTTGCTGTCAACATTCGAAAGAAGAAATAGGATCGTATATTTGGAATGTTAACCGTCGAGGAGTTGCATTCATCTCTGAAATTATGGATTTTGAAAGTACAACGCGTGCATTTTCATATTGATTTAGGAAAAAATTGTCGTAGGCCAGTTGTCAAACTTTATCCATTACCACTTTGAAACATTTTACTCATAAGTTTATTTTAAGTTTTATATTTGTCGTCTTTATTTTCTCCTTACTTTTTGTTCGTTTTACCGCGGTGTCAGTTGCTATGAAAGATAGGTCTTCAATAACTTATCTTAGGAACATATTCCTTATGGATTAATTTTAGTTTTATTTTAGACTTATGTTTCTTACATTTTTTTTTTTAATTTCGTTAAGTTGTTCGTTGCAAAAAGATTGAATAATTGTTTGTCGTTTTGTTAATAATAGGTTGTTATTAAATTCATTTGTTTGTTGTCAGTATTCGGAAGTGTGTGATTTACCATCGGTCGTAGATAAGAGATTTCAATCTCTTCTCGGGGGCGGGAATGTTGGGTTTTGAATTGATATTGTGCTCAGTACCTACCTGAATGTCATTTTTCGATCCTACCCCCACCAACCATGTCACCTTGCTGAAAAAAGGCTTGGAACAATAACAACCAGCAGTGTGCACCTACAACTGATCGACTTGTGACATTGGAAGGAACTGGTTTTTCTTTAAGTTTGTGCTCGTCTTCGAATTTTGGTAAGTGACTTGGCTTTCCTTACTTCCTTCTAGTTCCAGAGATTTACCAGACACATATAAGCATTCAATTCATTTCGTAATTTTTGTTTATTTAGCAATTTACAGTCCACCATTCGCCTGTTGCATTTGAGGCTGTCATTTCGGACAGTTTCGGATGCAACACTGTAGAAAGTTCTGAAAGGAGTGGAGGAGTGTGTCGGTATGTGTAGGAGGTTCCGGAAGATTCTAGAAGATCCACAAAGCTGTATGAAGTTCTAGAAGTTTTGATAAAGCTGGAAAAGGAAAAGGTTCTGGATGGAGTGGCGTAGTAAGTCGGTGAGTCTAGAAGGTTCCGGAAAGTTCTAGAAGGTTCGATAAAGCTGTACAAAGATCTGTAAGGAATGATGGAATACGTCGGTGGGTTTAGAAGTTTCTGGAAAGTTCTAGAAGGTTCCGTAAAGCTGTAGAAAGTCCTGATAGGAGTGGAGGAGTGTGTCAGTGTGTCTAGAAGGTCCCGAAAAATTCTAGAAGGTTCCATAAAGCTGTCGGAAGTTCTAGACGATTCGATAGGCATGTACAAAGTTCTGGAAGGAGGCGGAGTATGTCGGTGA
This sequence comes from Limnephilus marmoratus, assembly GCA_917880885.1. Lineage (NCBI taxonomy): Eukaryota > Metazoa > Arthropoda > Insecta > Trichoptera > Limnephilidae > Limnephilus > Limnephilus marmoratus. The sequence goes on along the minus strand of OU862906.1, from coordinate 54,129,341 downwards.
GTCTAGAAGGTTTGATAAAGCTGTAGAAAGTTTTGGAAGGTGTGGCGGAGTAAGTCGGTGAGTATAGAAGGTCTGGAAAGATCTAGAAGGTTTGATAAAGTTGTACAAAGTTTTGAAAGGAATGGTGGAATATGTCGGTGGGTTTGGAAGTTTCCGGAATGTTCTAGGAGGTTCGATAAAACTGAAGAAGTTCTAAAAGGTTCCGTAAAGATGTAGAAAGTTCTGATAGGAGTAGAGGAGTGTGTCGGTGTGTTTAGAAGGTCGTAAAAAATTCTAGAAGGTTCCATAAAGCTGTAGGAAGTCTTAGAAGGTTCGATAGGGCTGTACAAAGTTCTGAAAGGAGTGGCGGAGTATGTCGGTGAACATAGAAGGTTCCGAAAAGATCTAAGGGAACGTACCCATACTACGTGATACGTTTAGGGGGGGGGGGGTTTCAAAATGTCACGCTTGGTACAAATGAGCGGCGGCGGGCTGAGGTTTTTGGTCACCGGGGGGGGGGGGGGGGGGGGGGGTTAAAAATTGCAAAAAGTTGGTCACGTAGTATGAGTGGCGGAGTATGTATAGGAGCCTAGAAGGTTCCGAAAAGTTCTACAAGGTTCGATAAAGCTGTAGAAAGTTCTAGAAGGAGTGGCGGAGTATGTCGGTGTGTCTAGAAGGTTCCGATAAGTTCTACAAGGTTCGATAAAGCTGTGGAAAGTTCTGAATGGAGTGGAGGAGTGTGTAGGTGTGTCCAGAAGGTTCTGAAAAGTTCTAGAAGGCTCGATAAAGCTCTAGAAAGTTCTGAAAGGAGCGATGGAGTGTGTTGATGAGTCTAGAAGGTTCTAGATAGTTCTGGAAGCCTCCCTAATGCTCTAGGATGTTATGGAAGGAGAAAGTTCTAAAGGCTTTCAGAAATGAGTTTCATCGAGTCTAGAAGGTTCTGGAAAGTTCTGGAAGTTTGGATAATTTTTATCATCAATATACATTGTTAAAAAAGTGTTCAATGTGCATGCCGCTAAAACTCAAAGATGAGTCCCGGTATGATAACGGGAGTTATATTGTGTGATAGCCTTCTATCCCACATCCATGAAGAAAGTTATCGGTTTTACCTGAAGGGCGTTCTTTTAAAGATATAAGGGCTGGAAGTCTCGCCCCTTTGAAATTTCTAACAGTTCAAAACATTCCAGAGTATTCTTGAGCATTCCAACACACTCCGGAACATTTTGGAATATATTTAGGAATATACCGGAATATCCCAGATCATTGTGGAACATTCCAGAACACTCCTGAATGTTGTGAAATGATCTGGAACATTATTCTCGAACATTTGAAGTTTTTTTATGGGGCTACCCACAGGGGCTACCCATATGGGATATATAAAGCAAGATCCGTCGTGAATTTGAACGTCAATTCAATCTTACATCAACTCCCTGAGCGAAGCCGGACATCCAGTCAGAGTGTTTGAGAGCATTCCACAACGAACCAGAACATCCCGGAACATTCTGGAAAAATGTAGAAAGTTCGGGAATAGGGAATCGGGAACATCAATATGAAACATTTCAGAACACTCTCGAATGTTGTCCTGAGCGAAGCCGGGTAACCCAGCTAGTTGGATAATAATCTGTTGTACAATTTAAAAAAAATAAAAAATAAAAATAAATAAAATGTGTTTATTTTTCATTGTTTTTTTTTTTTTAATATATTTTTGATGGATTTATTATATTACCTTTTATTCCGTCTACAAGTTTGGTAGCGTCCAAATCGCGTGTCAATATAATGGCAGCTTGTTATTTTTTTAGATACATGGCCTAGTAAACTTGACACCAGCTTATTTGATACCAGTCGTGGGATATGAGATGAAGAATTTGCTTTGGATCATCTCTCTCCGTTCTTTGTTTTGGGACCCTTTAAAAAACTGTATATGAGTATCAGTAAACAAAACAAACAAAAAAACATTATCACGATTCTGAAAAAATCTACCGGATAGAAAAATATTTGTATTAAATCTGAAACACACAACAGGGAGTGTTCCTGGAATTAAATTATATCGGTTAAGGAATTTATTTCGTAAGAAAATTCTCCAATTTTCACTAAAATTGGAGAAATGTGAAAACGTAATTTTATTTTTGACCGTTTTCACGAATTGAAAAAACTAATTTAATTACAACATTTTTACTGTTATTGCGATTTTTTAACCTCTCCCAACCTTAAAACGGTAAATTAGGCGAACACATCAAAAACGATATTCTCAGAAATTAGGTTACCAATTTTCTTTGAATAAATCCCTTCCTGTAACAAGCTATTTTATTGGTTATTTAGAATCAGAATTATTTTTAGATTTGAGTGGAAACGTATATTTGGTTTAAGATGCCTTAAACATTCATAATATTCTGTATAAATTGTTGATCTCCCACAGCAGAAAGTAACCATACTGTTTTATTTATAATTTTGTTTTCTTTTATTTTCAGACCAGCCTCTCAGCGAGTTCGGAGAGTTCTGAAGAGTCGGACCGCTGGCAACCCGTGTTCGCTGCCATCACAGACACTGAACTCAGGTCGGTACCATCCACATCCACATCCACACAGTATATTGTACTTTCATTTTACCTCCACCTTCCTGCTCTTCTGCATCCCTGATCCCTGATCCCTGATCCCCGATCCCTGGTGCTCTCAGCGTTGCTCCTCGCCGCGCCACTCAAACACTGCTCAGTGCTCGCTCATCCGAAATCTCCGCATCGAAAATATCAATTTCTATCTCGGCGAATGGCTTCGCGAATTTTTTGCGGGGCGAAAAGTTTCAATGAATATTTCAAAAGTGATTTTTTTAATGATGTATCCGGTGGAGAGAAAGCGGAAAACTTTTGTCTTGTTATAATTGTGGAAAAATGATCGATTCTGACGGGGGAAGAAAACTTTTTTTGTCGACGAATGAAAGAGATTCTTACGAATTGATTATAAAATAATATTATTATTTCGCAGACGGCGAAGCTTTCTGTTTGAGTTCTAAGAAATGTAAAATGTATTGCGAGTAAGTCAAAGAGTGTTCTGGCGGTTTTCTGGTAAGTTATTTTAACTTTGAGAGTTGTTAGTTTACGTAGTAAATTTCTCTTCGAATATGGTGTAGAAGTAGTGTGATAAGCTTTGCCAGAGATTTGTCTTTACCAATGTGTGCTCAACTAACGCTCTTTCAGTTCTACGCCCGGACTGTGCATTTGGTACAGGGGGTGCAATTAAAACTTTCCCTCTGAACTTCGGTCGTAGGCTGCTCCACCTCCACCACCTCCCCGTACCTCCCAGCACCCGGTCACCCACTACCCATCCCTACCGAGTCCCACCACATAGTTGGCTTAAGTTTTCCGATCACATCCACCGGGACGGATCTGTAAATACCGAGATTAATTGTATTATCGAAAGAGATTACCCTGACTGTGTTTCACATCTAAAGTTAACGGTTGGAATACAAATAGTGTGATTTACATATAGATGGAAAACTTGAATGAATTACAGTGGGAAAGGCTATGAAAATACTTAAAAGTAAAGTCGATGATCGGCTGAAATCTATTCGGAAGAGTAAAGTATTTTTTACAAATATTGAAATATTGGTTACTATCTTTGAAACACAGGTATGAAACCATTAATTTATTACCCAATCACTTCATTTTCGCTTTTGCGTGGGATTAACTTTTGTGTAATAAATGTCGGCAATATTCTTTAATAAATGCAAATATTGTTTTCAATGGCTACTTATAATTGCCTTTTAATGTTGTTATTTTGTGTATAATATAAAATATGATTTATATGGCATCTGCAACATTCCTACTTTTTAAAATTAAAATCACAAAACGACGTTAATTCGTAACGTCATTCGTCGAACGTCTTTCAAACATCAAAAGAGATATGATAGAATAACAATTAATCAATTAATTAATTTCATTGAACATTCACAATTAAAATTAAAAGTTGTTTTTACGTCGTAATATTTTTTTTTTGTATTTGTTACGGCCGGCGGGCTATGTACTGTAGGTACTACGCGCACTTGAAACATCCACGGTCAATTTTAATACGCGTGTAAGTAATTCATTTTTCTTGATAAAAGATGTTCAAAATGATTTGACATGGTAAGTTTAACGAAAATATAACAACGTTAGCACTCAACGAAACATCAACACATTTTTTTTTGTATCTGAAATCTGAGACGCAATTTGCGTAGTAATTATATTTATTAAAATAGTATTTATTTCTTCAAAAACAGCTAACTTATTTTGTGGCTCGATTTTAATTTAAAAATTAATAAAATACTTAGTTTTAACCACTGTAATTGTTTTAAAAACCAACATGTTTCGTAAGCAATGTTTACTTCATTAGGGTTTACTTAAAACTTTCATTCACATAGTTTTTCATATACGGGATGGGATACCCGTTTCTGTGAATCCATAAATCTTAACATAATACTTCGATACAGGCTAGAGTTCAAGTTATAGAAAGAAAAGTAATAGATTTTAATGTGTGGAGAAACAATAAATAAATAAAAATAATTAACCAATGACTTTTCAATGTTGTCTGTGGACAATTTTCAGTATTTTGTGTGGAAATATGGCGCGGGAGTGAAATGTAAATAAAAGTCGAGAGCTGGCCACAAGGGTCATTTCAGCGGGGAAGGGATATACGGGGTAAGCGAGGTTCTCGGTGTAGGTAGCTGGCTGGCAGGGGTTGCGGGGTAGGTAGGCACTAGAGTAGAGTAGAGGATCTGGACTAGAGGTCGGCATTCGCGACTCCGAGGGATCGATAAACCGATGACATCTTGGAAGTGGTTTCTTGTATTTCAGAGATCCTCATTATTTGAAATAATAAAAGCCCACATCAAACATGTCAACGGGAGTTCAACATAAAACAAGTATATGTGTTGAAGATATTTTTTTAATATATTTAAAATATTTGTGTGAAGGATTGATTTTTTTTTTAGTTTTAATGTAAAATTTATATACAGGGGCAGGTTATATCTAGAAGGGGGTCCTTTTGGCATTTTTGTTGTTGCTTGAAGATGTGTTATTGAGTTATGACTGTTAAAAATTCGCTATGGGTCTTAGTCATAGATATTACATAAGTTTTCCGCGTAGAGTATCCACGACTAAAACTTGAAGGAAAAAAATTGTTCAGAAGGCCATTTTTTTATGCCACGCATCTAAATACTAGAGTCATCTCCGCTCCATACATATGCGGTATAAAAACACATTTTCAAATAATTACCCCTGATAAGATATTAAGCCGCCGCTACCCGAATTTCTACCGATTTCTTACATATCTCCCTTAAACGCGTTAAGTTTTAAAGCTCTTAAAAATATATATGTTATTCTTGAAGATAATATCTAGACATTCCCCGCGCCGAAAGGCAAATTATATAAAATTCCCTCGATAGAAAAAAATCGCAAAATATACTCCAAAAATTATTATAAACACGTTTGTTTCAGTTATTTTACAAGTTATATGTATGAAAAAAATTACAGTGTTTCTTTAAATGCTATTAAAACTATTTTAAACGAGTCGTGTTTTGTTAAACATTTTCACAATTTTATACTTTCTCTTCTCTTTTTTTTCTTTTGCTATGCTAAACAAATAACAGTTAGGTACTATATTTTAAACTTTTTTTATTATTTTATTTTATATTCTTTCTCTTCTTTTTATTTCAGCAATTTTCTTTCTTTTTTGTACAAATCATTCTCCACATGTTCATACCCATAATTATTTGACTGTCCTAAAACGGAATAATACTCCTAGTTGGGCAGTCAAAATTTAATAAATAATGTATATAAATGTATAATATATTGTGCTAAATAAACAAATAAAAAAATACTAGCGCGCTCATCTAACATTCGTAATTTCATTACTCTCCATCTTCTTCTTTTTGCCCCTGGTTGCGGCGCCTTAAGATTAATGGTATTTACGTAAACATTATTCATAAATTTCACAAAAAATCTTAAGAAGTCGAAATTTTTTGTACTCCATTTCCGAAAAAAAAACATTATAGCGTGTTCTACGGTTCCGGCTTCCGATATAATTAATAACTAAATTATCATCAATAACTAAGTTATCAATGATAATTAAATTATCAATAATAATTACATTATCAAAATCCCTAATCATGCCCGTAACATGAAATAATTTCGCGCCGTTGCACTCTGAATAAATTATAACCAATTAGTTGACTGTTATTCTGCGCTCGACAGTATTAATTAATATTTATTTTTAAAAATATATCCGTATTTGTTTTACATCTAAAATAGCATTTCATCATATTATTGTTTCATTTGAATTTGTTGTTGTGGGCGCAATGGTTTATTGTCTTTGCATTGCAAAATTCTATCTTTCATCGATGAAATATTATTACGGATCAATTTAATATTAAATACAAATAGCAAATAGCAACACCGTCTTAAATATTATTCAGTGCAACACCCACACAAATATAAAAATGAACTATAACAACGACGTTCACCAATATAATACACGACAACACAACAAACATAACAAAAATACACTCAAGTTCGGACTGAAATCATTATAATACATTGCCTACACTAACTATAAAAAAATTGCCTGAAGAATTAATCTCGAAACGATATATTGAAATCCTCTTTTTTCAAATGTTATTTGGAAAACGAGTCATAAGTAGGTGCAAACTCTGTTCCGATAGCTGTCCTGATTATCTCCAAGTACCAAACTTTATACATCCAGATATGATGGGCGCAGTTTATATCTTTTTTCTTGTATGTAAACATCTTGTATTAGGTCTGTATATTTTTGAGCCCGTACCTTTTATTGTATTTTCCTGATTTTGTTTTTTATGCATTCCTATAGTCCATCATGGAGGATACTTTATTTTAACTTTTTGACACCAACAATACATAAATCAAATGAGTGGTTATAATAATTCATAAAATCTTATAAGACGTGTTTCCGTGAAATATTTGTAAAGTGATTCTTCATATGTTGCTTTTGTGAAATTTTTTTCTAAAATTTTTCTTCATGTATTGTGTCTGCATATTGGGTTGGGTTGGGTTTAACTTTTCAAAAGTACCAATTGGCGATCTCTTAATGAGTTTTGATAACTCATGGGAATTAGAGATGGGTAAGTTCTGCATTTTGCCGGAGGCCTCCGAGACATGCTTCCTTTTAAAAGTAATTGAGTCCTTGGAGCAGGTCCCGGGAGCCACTCCCGACTCGTGAATCGCTCGGACCCAGACGCACGAGTTCAAACGGAGTCGAACCTCGGTACTAGAGCGCGCAAAAGAACTCGAATGCGCGATTACCTACTGCTATCGACTCGCAAACGGCTTGGACCGATACGCACGAGTTCAAACGGAGATGTACCTCGGTGCCAGAGCGCGCAAAAGAACTCGAATGCGCGATTACTGCTCTCGATTCGAGAGCGGCTCTCTCCGACTCCGGCACCGGCCGTTGGAAGCATTCTGGATCCTACTACTCACTACTCACTAGTACCAGTAAAACTCGTGACTCGCGAGTGGAGCGGAGCGCAAACACGGGGACACCGGCCGGTGGAGGCATTCGGGTTCCTACTACTCACTACTCACTAGTACCAGTAGAACTCATGACTCGCGAGTGGAGCGGAGCGCGAACACGGGTACGCCGGCCGGTGGAGGCATTCGGGTTCCCGGTCCGACTCCGAGTTTCGGGTTTGGGACCGAGCCCGAGTTCCGCGGCCGGGTTCTCTTGGAGTAGTCGATTTTAAAAAGGAGTAGGAGTAGGAACCGCTTCCCGCAAAGGACCCGAGTACAAGAGTCCATTCCAGCTGAACCGACACATCGCTAATGGGAATGCAACTTCGTTGTATGTTTTATTTTAAAAAAAAAAACAAGTAAAAAATGAGATGAAACATTTTCAAAAAAATCTTCGACGAAACACGTCTGCCCTGATGATGGACATTGTAAAGCTGTACGAAACATTGGCTAAAGAAGGAGGTAGCACAATACGGCATAATACTCCAAAAAATCACTATAATACTTTTCGCCGTGAGATTCTCTTTTTTTATCGGTTACAATTGAGACGAATCGCTCTACGAATGCAGTTGGTTAAATGGTCGGTTACAAAATGGCTGGTGGTTGTAAATCCCGTATTTAAACTAAAGCTCTTACTTTATTTCCACGAATATATTATCAATTTACCTCCTTTCAGAGCTAGCCAGTATTAGTAATTAAATTCTATAATATGCATAACATTTTATTTTGTCATAATTTTTCGAATTTGAATATTCAGTCATATTCATGATCATAAAACAAATTACAAGTGTGCAGATCTCATGCGGTAGAAGTGAAACCTTCAGAAAAATAAAGTAGACAAGAGTGGGGAGACTACGAAGCACTTTTTTTATCAATGTGAAGGATGATTTTTTCCACAGTTTTGTCCTCGAATTCCGGTGCACCCTTTCCTTTACATTTGGTCATCTTATAGTATTTGTGCTTTCTGTTCATTTTGGAGTGGTTGAAGATTGAAGGTTGAAGATTGGATATTGATTTTTACAAAAGTAAATATATATTTTTTTTCGATCCTTGGTCCGCTGAAGTTCGTCAAGCGCTTTATACCACTACACCAAAGGAGACATGCGTGGGACTGTGGATTTATTGTATTATGTTGGAACCGAGTAACCGTGAATTAAATAAATATTTTATTGCTATCTCATTCTCTCGCTGGCTAAATACTATAGATGAATGTGTTGTCTCTTTTTAATGTCGCTCGTTTCCGTTTCATCGAGTTTCATATCACAACGGTGCTAAAGAAGTTTTCATTTAAAAATTATCGCACTTCCCTCGTCATTTACGCATCTTGTCAAATCACAAAGCCTCGTATAAACCAAGTAATTTTTAGATAATTTAACTAAAGTTTTAGTTATTTTCTAGCCTTTTGAATTATTTCCCATTAAAGTATAGTGATGTTTTTACAAATATTGTTATTTTTAGTGTAAAAACGCAAGAAGCCATCATGAATCAATTACCAATCCTCCCAACAAAGAATAGTGCAAGTGCAGTGTTCTGGTTTCAGCTCCTAGCACTACTATTTATCCAGTGTCGCGCTGAAACGTTTACCAGCTGTTCCATTTGTTCCCAGAAACAATGGACTGAACACTACTGAACAGCAGAAGATATTCGTTTTCCCATTGTGAAGGGGTAGCCCACTTTTAAAGCTGTCAGTGTAGTTGCTTTGTTCCCCCGATGCTACGGACGGTCTCTGTTCCATAGCCGTGAAATGCCAATTCGTGAAAAATGTCGATTATCGAATTCAATTCTTAAGAGCGTTTAACCAGCCAGCGGCCGAAAATCCACATTTCGTCGAAAGTTGTTCTTACGATCGTACAGGGCGGTTCCAATGAGAAAGATTAATTATTCTCCGTACCAGCTTTTTAAAATTATATCTCAATATCGATTTTATTTCATTCCAAATTTGCTTTAATTTATACTTACATTTAAAAATGCCGAAAGGCGTGATGATAAAACTATTAAAATTAGATACTTTTTGTAATTATTTTTTGATTATAAGTATTTACCATTTCTTAATAATGTCTAAGTTAAATAAGAATGTAAAAAAAAGAAATATATTAGTTTGTAAGTGCGCAAATAAATACATAAACGGACCAATTTTCGTCAAGAAACGTAAGTTCGTATATATTTTTAATGATTTTATTGAAACTAAAATTAAAATTCTAAAACATGCGTTTGCCAGATAATGTATTGATTTATTTTACTGCATGAATATTCAGGGTGTCCGGAGGTAAAGTGCATTAACTTCGGGAGGTGATTCTACATGATGGTAGGAGTAAAAAATATAAACAACTTTTTCCGAAATTCCAACATTTTTTTCCCATACAAAAAGACGTAGGTACCTACTAAAAATCCTTAGTGTGAGGTACGATGTTACTTGCTGAGAGCTTGCCGGGTACGATTGTGGCGACATTGCATGGTTGTGATTGGCGCGTATCGTAACAGCAGAACATCATAAAGCTGGCCGCACAGGGCGGACTAATTTTATCTTTTTACCACAAAACTACCCCTAAAAGTTTGAATTTCGAAAAAAGTTATTCATCTTTTTTACTTATATCCACCTAATCACCTCCCGAAGTTAATGCACTTTACCACCGGACACCCAGTATAATTTGAAATGGGTGTGGTATAATACAAAACCTTTTTTGAAAATTTCACAAATCTGCCAACGACCTATGGTGTAACCTTATGACGTTGGCAGATTTTTATGGACGTGCTCCTGGCGGGTATAAGTAGTTACGTTATTACGGATTTGTAATTTGATTGACGGTAATATGATTATTATTGTAACTGGCAGTTGTGAATAATAGTGTCACGCAGCTATAAATTACATATGACGTCATTGCCTGTCGCTGTTACTTTGTCCCGGTGACTAGCTATCACTGGATCACAGTGATGTATTATTGGAATAATAGATTTATTACCGGCTATTTTAGGAACGAGTTCGTATCGGATTTATAAAATGGTCACCAAAGTGGCTGAAACCGAAACAAAAGCCGCCCGCAGGGCCTAGCAGCAAAAACCTGCGGAGCGCGTTTTTAACTTCTAGTGATGTATTATTGTAATAATAGATTTATTAATTCATTTTGGACGTAACGTCATATCGCACACTATTTTTTGTTTACCTTTTAGATTCCGATCGAAAAAAAGCAGTGGAAAAAGCGCGAAGATTAAATAAAATCCACACCTATGTATTTTTCATTCAAATGCTTCGTTTTTATAATGGTTTATTAATATAACTCACGTTAAATTTTAACAAAGTTTTAGATTGAAACCGTAAAATGCAGATGATTAAACGTAAATAAATATTAATTATTGAATTCAATCTATTTTATGGATTATTAATTTAGTTCAAATTGGACACAATGCCACGAATCGTACATTTATGTAGGTTTTAGATTCGACGCCAGAAATTGCTGGTGCTTTTATGGCGTAGTAGACATTTAAAATGATATCCTTATTTGGGTTTTCGAAATTTTATGACGAAATTGTGGAAAAAATATTTATCGCCATAATAGCGCAGCAGGGACGTGATATTTTGGCATCTTCAGTGTTCAACTACTTATTCCTAAACCCGTCCTCACTATAATAATCTGTTTTTTAAACACGAGCAAGGGGAAAAATGAGTTTATACCTATACTGATTCTATGGCAGTTGATTTCCTGACAGTTGGCCCGGCCCGGCTTTATATAATATTCGGTTGGCTTAGGGAAAATATGGTAAGTAGGTATACCTACTTACAATAAATATAACTAAGTCTCCCCAAAGGGGTGAGCAGAGAGGATCTGCCGTCGAATAACAAAAGCATAAAACATATTTTCATTCAAATGCATTAAGGAAAAAACTATTGGTCTTTTTTATACTATACTAGCTGACCCGACGAACTTCGTAGCGCCTCAGAATCAATAACTGTTGAATTTAATTCAGCTTTTTTATTAAGTTAAAAATTACACAATGAAGCAATCGTCAATGCACAACTGTCCGTGTTTTGTTTTTGTCAGTATCAGAGATGGCATTGTGAACGGATTTATATTTTTTGTGATTTTCTTACTTTTTCATTAACTTAAGAGGGCATTAACAGAGAAAACCAGAAATATGTCATTTTCAAATCAGATTTTAGACGTATTGACTCTTTTCCACAAAAAATTATAAATGGATTTCGAAAGATTGTTCTTTTATCTAGCATTCGCATGTAATAAATTTTGAGAATTTTTAAAATTTTTTAGTATAATAAGGTTATTCCATAGGTCGTTGGTAGATTTGTTAAATTTTCAAAAAAGATATTGTATATACCACACCCATTTCAAATAATATAATCATGCAGTAAAATAAATCAATACATTATCTAGCAAACGCATATTTTAGAATTATAATTTTAGTTTCAATAAAATCATTAAAAAATATGTACGTACATGTGTTTCTTGACCAAAATTGGTCCATTTGTGTATTTATTTGAGCACTTACAAAATAATATATTTCAGATTTTTTTTAACATTCTTATTAAATTTAGACATTATTGAAAAATGATAAATACTTATAATCAAAAAATAATTACAAAAAGTACATTATTTTAATAGTTTTATCATCACGCCTTTCAGCATTTTTGGATGAAGGTATAAATTAAAGCTAATTTGGATTGAAATAAATTCGATATTGAGTTATAATTTAAAAAAGCTGGTACGGAGAATAATTAATCTTTCTCATTGTAACCGCCCTGCATGATCGTAAGAACAACTTTCGACGAAATGTGGATTTTCGTCCGCTGGCTGGTTAAACGCTCTGAAGATATATCAGCGTACGTATACGTATAAAAAATCGATACTCTAAATAAATTCATTTGATATCCATACCAACGAATTATTGAATGATTTTATTTTACTGGAATAAACATTTATTTATTTTATTTTAAGCGATTCTGGCGCCTTTTAGCTAGTTATCTGATTTCGTCCAAAGTATTTTATTTTATTTAGTCGTATGTCCTTTTAGTCATGACTTCTCGTTGATATTGAATTTTATAAATAGTTTATCAGTAAACACTTAAATGGGAAACTTATTAGGGTAGTTAACATTGATAATTATTTAATGTTTTGTCCCTTAATTTCAAATAGTAAGACAACTTAACCCGTTTAATCACAGAAGACCATGTTTGTCCCAGCTCACACAAGTCTAATAGAAATCGTTGTGCCTTCCTTACTATCGTAGTGAGAAGTATGATCTAAACTCTAAACGGTATTCGAAGGAGAAAACAACACGCTTTATATTCAAATGTTAAAGTTGACCATAAAATAATTAAAACTTACACCTTTATGAAATCAAAGTTTCCGACCGCAATTTGAAATTTTTTATTTTTATTTTTTATTTTGAATTTCACGCCCGGCTGGGTGTTATATTTTTATTTATTTATTACAAAGAACATATGAATAAGCACAACAATCAATAGCAAAATCAAAAAACAAAAACAAAATAGAAGGCAAAATCAAAAACAACATCTAAAACAAAAACAAATAAAAAACGAAATAAAATCAAAACTAAATACTCCACCATGCAAGATGGAAAAAATTAATACTAGGAAAAGTACAATCCCCTATTGCTAGTGAAATGGAGTAAAATGGAGCGGCATGTTGACTCCAGGACTTCGTAGAACTCCAGGACTTATTATTGGTCGGCGACTTTGCCTACACATGATCCGACTTGCAGAAACCCGACATATTGGGTTCTGCAAATTGGATCAGATAGAGGGTCGCCGAGGGCCCGATAGGAGACAAATCATATTTGGGAGTAAAAAGGAGAGGCATGCGCATGTCAATAAAATAAAATATTTGGTTAATATTTACATAAAATGTATAGAAAGAAGCCTGCAGTGTGCTGATTTAGCTATATAAATGTATTCTCCTTAACTCTGCATTACATTTTATGTGCGTTTGTGTGGTTGGGAAGGGCGGTTAGGCCCCTGGGAAGCATCCGCCACCTCCAGTTAGTGGCCCTAGGGCTGGTAGCTAATTCTTATTTCTAGGTTCAAATGTTGAACCGAAATAGTAATTATATATATTCCGATAATCTTGAAATACGTACATATAAAAAGATATTTTATTTAATTTATTGGGGGGCTAGAATTCCAATAATCCATGCGCTTGATAGCTGCAAGACGAGTTGTTATCTATCCTCCTACATAGTTAAGTAATTTGAAATACGTACATATAAAAAGATATTTTGTTTAATTTATTGGGGGGCTAGAATTCCAATAATCCATGCGCTTGATAGCTGCAAGACGAGTTGTTATCTAGCCTCCTACATAGTTAAGCAAATTGAAATACGTACATATAAAAAGATATTTTATTTAATTTATTGGGGGCTAGAATTCCAATAATCCATGCGCTTGATAGCTGCAAGACGAGTTGTTATCTAGCCTCCTACATAGTTAAGCAAATTGAAATACGTACATATAAAAAGATATTTTATTTAATTTATTGGGGGGCTAGAATTCCAATAATCCATGCGCTTGATAGCTGCAAGATGAGTGGTTATCTAGCCTCCTACATAGTTAAGTAAATTGAAATACGTACATATAAAAAGATATTTTATTTAATTTATTGGGGGGATAGAATTCCAATAATCCATGCGCTTGATAGCTGCAAGATGAGTGGTTATCTAGCCTCCTACATAGTTAAGTAGATTCTAAAGTAAAATCCATGCTAATTTGTACAGCGCTCTTGAGGCGATTTTTCGCAAAAACAGCGCTATATAAGTTGTCCAAATTTATTATTATTAATACATTGGTAAGGTAAGTCGAAAATTATGAATCTTTTTAAGAATATTTTCACATGAAATGACAAAATAGTGAGGCGACAGTAACAATAACAATTCATTTGTCCAATAAAATATTTGGGTTTTTTTTTCGTTATCAGTCATTTTAATTAGAAAAAATGTAAGGTGAGCCATTTTAAAACATATTTAATGTTTGAATTCAAATTTTTTATGTAGAAAAATTACACCTTTATGAAAACAGTTTTAAGTTTTCGGATACGTTCACAAATATTCCATTTATTTGGATTTTATCGCAAAGCGAAAATATTTTTACCTAGTGACAAAATACGGCCAAATTTTGAAGATTTGCATCTGTTGGGTATCTTACAAATATATAAACGGTGTCCGGAAACTCGTAGTACAAGCGGGAAACTGGTAAATCTACATCACATTCGGAGACGATTTGTGATATAACTTTTTTGATTTGAGCTTTCGTTTTCGAGTAAATCGGGCCCGAAGTTGGAATTTTTTTGGATAAATTTGAAAAAAAATTTCACTAGGGGGTTGATTTCGGCTGTGTAATGTCTTATAAACTGCATCGAAAGGTAAACCGGGCTCAAAATTTTTTTAACCCTTTAGTTGCCGAAAAAATGAAAAAATAGAAAAAAAAAATATTAAAATCGAAATGCTCAGATCGAAAAAAATAAGTTTTTTGGGTTCTCTACGTGATGTAGATTCACCAGTTTCCCGCTTGTACTACGAGTTTCCGTACACGTTGTATAGGTTCGAATAATTAATTACTAGTTATTTATCGGAAATATTAACTATGAGAATATTAAACTATACCTTGCCCTTCTTGACAAATCAAGGAGAATAGTGGTGTTTTCACTAATGTCGGCAGAATAACACTTAGACCAGCCGCAAACATCAGGTTTTTTCATCCGACTGTCTGATCAGACAAAAATCGATTCGAAAACCGGATTGGTTATAATACCGGGGCCACGCCCGTTGTCGGACCGGATTGGACGGCCGGCGCGGCCGTCCAATCGATTTTTGTCTGATCAGACAATCGGATGGAAAAACCGGGTGTGTGCGGCTAGCCATAATCTAACACCTGCGTGCGAACACCTCAGCGCAGGTATTTACAAAACACTACTAACTTATTTACATACAGTTACTGATTTTTAATATTTTTTTGTATTACTGAAACATATTATCAATGTAAACCACTGTAATCATTTATAAAATGTATGTTCGAGAATATAAATAAATAAATAAAGTTCATTGTTTCAAATGTGGACATTGTGGACTGGTTCTGAGACCCGTGATGTCAGAAACAGCATCTTACATAATAATCAGGTCATACCAACCGAACATTGTGTTTTAATGTGATGGTGTTTTATTCGTTTTTAAATGACGATTTATAAATTCGTCCTAAACTAATATATAATAATACTTATATGTATAATTATTCAGAATCGGCGTTTGTTGATCTATTTTTTCTTCATCTTCAAACGGTTATACACCAATATATCGTAGAGAATATTACAAATTTAAAAGGCATGGAGGGCAGTTTTACTATTTTGTGACACGCGTCAAAAGATAGTTGTAGAACTGCCTGTAAGTGACATTGAACATGTCGGTGGTCAATGCAGAATCATTAGGCAGTCGAGTCGCTCTATTTATTGGCGCGTTCTGATAGACGCAAGTCCTCGCTGTGTGTATTTTTAAGCCATAATACTTTTCACTGGAGTTCCTTATTATCTGTGTTCCGGAATCGTTCCGCAGCACACAATGAGGCGATGAGGTATTCAACCCGTGCCGATCCGCTTAGAAGCCGCTGAGTGATATTGATTAATTCATATCAAGTGTCATTGTGTCTGTTACCATTTCGTGTCTCTTCCGAGGGCTGGAATTTATGGGGTTGTTTGAAATTCAATTAGAATGTCTTGCCGCTAACGCACCGCTTATGTGCCCAATGAATTTCATTAAAATTTTCAAGCAATACTGTAATTTTTTTGTAATGTCGGGAATTATAATCAGTTTTGTACATCTGAAATGTACTAAACACGTGTTTTTTTTAAAATTATATGCCAAGTTTTTAGATTAACCTACGTAATTGAATTTTTAATACTGCCGGATATAATTATTTTAAATGATTAATGGCTCCATTGCGTATGATGAAAATAACGTTTGCGTCAATCTAAAAATTACGGATAGAAAACGCCACGCAAATATCACAGACACCAGAGCTCGTCGTTGGAGAGTTTTTACTGAAATAAACAACCGAGATTTTCTGCAAATTTTATACATTAAATTAAAATACTTCGATTATTCACTTTTTTTAAAGTGCATAAAACTAAATTTATAAAAAAATATTCACGTTCACGATCAACATTTTTTGCATTTTTACATATCGACACCTCTCGTAAGCATGATAATTCGTTCGCAACATGTTTGTTGAATTTATAGAAAGCTTACTGTTTATCTAAGATACCACTCAAACATGCTAATATTTGAAGCGTGTTTCGGTAATGTAATTAGCTTACAACGACCTGAAATTGATGTGTACTAACATACTATGTATTCTTAAAAAGTCAAATGGGCTAATAAAAAAAATCTATGTTAATCTATAATATATTAATTATAATTTGTAACGGACCTTTTTGTGAAAAATCACCACAGGGAGGCTTTACATTTCTTTTTCTCAAATTTTCATTTTGAAGATCAAATATATTTGGTAAAATATTGAACGGAAAGTTGGAGTCATACTAAAACTCGTGTTTAAAATTTTACACAACTTATATTTTTGGTAATCTAAACACAAACAAAAAACATTATAGAATTTCAAAGTAATAGGCGAGCTTTCCATCGAATGCCATTCTGATTCTCGAGTCTTTTAACATTTGGCCCGTTTTTATCTTCTCTTGATCTTTATATACGATTGATGATTCACATAAACAATATGAATGACATTAACAATTTTAATTCGCGTGTTAAATTCATTCCACGCCTCATCTTAAATGTAAGTATTATTAAAATGTGTATGCTTTTAAAACGTTTGATCTCGAATGAATCTCGCTAAACGAGCCGAGATGAGAGATGGGATTCTGGGATGTCTCGCGTTAACTAAGACGAAGAGTGCGGCCGGGCAGGTGGGGCGGTGAGGGGTCGCGTTGTCACCTACAGGTGTCTCGACCCTATTTACGCCCCCACTCCCAAACCTCAACCCCCGCAATGATGGAAGAACTGTAAATACCCATATTAGCTTGTCGGTTTCCAGGGAAATTGTTTTGTCGAGCTGAATCTTGAGGGTGGGTGCCGTTTTAAGGAAAGTAATCATGTTCCACATGAGAGAAACGCTCCGCGTGAAAACGTGATATTAATCAAATTTATAAGGTTTCTTTCTTCTTGGATGTAGGAATTATATATAGGTATCATACGTGGTCCCTCCATACAACTGTTGATGCGGCGCTTCGCTTCCTTTTGGGGTGTGTAATAAATATAATAATAAATGTTATTTATTTATTCAGCATTAAAAAAAGGTTTGAGCTTATTGTTTTCTAGCTGTAAACAGCAATAAATAATACAATTTAAAGATACCATCCCAAATCCCAACTTCTGCGGCCAAAAACAACATAACTCGACGCGCTGACCGGACCGAAATACATAATAATAACACCATTCTCATGCTATTGTGTCGGAATATCGCATAAACGCACCAATACCAGCAACAATGGATTCTCTGCTCCATTCCGCATCCACGATGTTAGTAAAAGTTTGATATTTGCGCATGCGCGTTTAGTTCTGCCTGCCAAGTTTTGCCTGAATATGTATACGCATTCGATGGGAGCATCCAATGCGCATAGTCATAATGCATAGAATATCATAACATAGCGCGTTTTAGAGAATTTGTTAGCGCGACCATTTTGACAATTTGGCTGTTGCCGATTTATACGTATATCTTTCGAATGTCTATTTAATTAATTTAATTTTAGAACTGTAATAATTGATGTGAAGCATAAAGGATTTTTAGAGCTAATTTGACATATTTTTTGTTAGTAATCGCATCTTGTTCGTGGCCTAGTCTGTAGGTATTTATATTTGATATTAGGTAGGTATATACTTCAGCATCCCTTATACAAAGACTCATCGACCGCTACTGATAGGTACCTCCAGCTATTTACATTCCGCAGAACGTTTATCCTTCTATTTAACAAATTTACGTGGGACCTGGGCTCTAAGCCAACCGTAGCTTAAATGAAAATAATATATCTTATGTGATTATGATTTTAGATTTTCACGGCCAAAAGTATTTTTGTTATTTGTTTTTGGGGTGTTATGCCGTGTTGCGCTACCTTCTCCTTTAGCCAACGTTTCTGACAGCGTTACAGTGTCCATCATCACATCTGTCCTGATGATGGACACTGTAACGCTGTCCGCTATAATACCCCAAAATCAAATAACAAAAATATCTTATATGATATAAAATGATGAAATAGAATTTTCCAGGTTAACTGTGAGAAATATGATGTTTCTATAAGCTACATTTTTGTAAACATTTAGATTTTTATTTTCGTGTATCTACAGTAAATCGTGTTTTGGTATTTTGAAATTTAATAACCGCCATAAAACATTCTACGATTAGGTGTCAAGAGTTGGATTTATTCCAGGCATTGGGATGCTTGTTTGGTGTCTAATAGAAGTAAACAACAATAGTTATTAGTATGAGTAAACACAACGGTAGTTAACGGTCGATGGCGTTTGTAGGGTTATCTTATTTAACCGCATTATTTCTATTAAAACCCATGTGCCATTATAATGTGTCACGTGATGCAAAGATCGAGTCTCAACGGGGAACTACTTGCGGGGATTGTAATTGGTTCCCCGAGGCACATCTGAATTCTATATCTATAAAGCCTACCTCGACGTTAATGCCTGTCTGAAAAAACTTTACTTACCAACATCACGATTAGGTAATGCACCGCAACAATACAACTAATCGCATTATAAAATACCATGAACAGACTATATATCGCACATCCTGTAGAAAAGTGTCGTAAGTCTAAAAAGTCAGTTTTTCAGGAGAGCAAAAACAAATGAATGAATGATGAACAAGCTGTCCCGTCGAAAAGAGGTACTTGCGTCATCTTGCGGAGATGGAGTGATCTAACTTAAATAAGGTTTTCGTGGAGCGTAGATAATCACAATCCCTTTACTTTTCAGAGATAAAACGTAAAATGGAAAATTTTGACTTACCACCATTTTCTATGGATGTGCGATATGTGGGTTATCTGTTTTAGTTTATGGCCCACAGACTCTTAATTTTTTGTGTATTACTTTGGATCAGAAACTCAAACAATTGTTTCTGATCTACGACAATGTCTTATCTTTGTTCCCCTTCTGGCGCATCTCTTATTTCTAGTGACGGTAACTTTACGTCATTGCAGTATTTTACATAATTTCATGAATCTGCAATGTACACATTTTGTCGTTGCGGTATAGATTTGCTTATGTTGTATAATCTGGGTAGACAGTTTCAAACACTTACCTTGAGGTTTTTTGAGTCGCTAATGACTTGTTCGCATTGAACAAGTAGTAAGTCAAGTAGCGTAGCGAGTATACTTGCTACTCGCCGAAAACCGTTCGCATTACGGCGCATTACAATCAAGTAGAGAGTACATTCGTAAGTGGCGCATTGGAAGATGAACAGGCCGCGGCATATTAAAGTCAGAATCTTAAAGACAAAAATGTGCGGCGCACGGCCTAGCGTATGGGATGGACCAACGCGTAAGTTAGCAAATACTGTAAAATAAAGTTGAAATTAACGACACACGTAAGTAAAGACGGCGCGTACAAAAACATTCTGCCAGCGGCCCCGGCGGGCGTATTGGACGGACTTACGATAGAATTTACCTTATTAGGCCTAGAAAACGTGTCTTTCGGCGGGGTATATTTAATCTAATTTTGATAAACGTGTAACTAAAATGTTTGATTTTTCTGACTGAACCCCCTGGGAACTTATTTACTTAAAATCGTCTAGACATATAAAATCTGGTGCTTGCCATCCTACTTGCGTTATGCTAATTTTGTAGTTGAAAAACGTTTTACGTAAAATATTCAAGGTAAATAACTTACTTCCCGTGGGCATTCTCCTGAAATAAAAATAGTTACGAAACCGTCGCGTCGGTAGTGATTAAAATATCAGCCACATCAAATATTGTTCACTTGGCGTGGAGATTTAAACCACTTATTAAAAAAAAGAGGGATATGGATGTTTTGAAATTATTTGGGTAAGTGTATCAATCCTTTAAGAGCTGAAGATACGAACTTTCTATCCTTCCAATTAATAGTTCTTTATTTCTCGCATCGCCAGAAGAGGCAATGTCAAGAGCTTCAAAAATGAAGTCTTAGAGAGATACAGAGAGCGTATATGTCAATGTTAAACATCCTCCACATGTCTAAAATCCTCCTCACATCGGGTAAATAGTAGGTACCTTGGCTTTCTCACGATCGCGTAATCATTTACACTATCAAAAGGTCGGGCCGATCCTGGGAAGAAGGTCGGCGGTATAACACCGGACAGGGATAAGCTCGTGCGGTATATCGGATGTTATTGTTGAGGTGTCCCCCACAGGCGAAGGTAAAATGGACAAAATCACCCGGAAAACGTGATTTGAGAGTAACATGTTATCTATATGTTATTAAATTGGATATCAACTTATACTCGTAGTTGTTGTTAATGTTATTAAAGGTAGAATGTCTGTAGAAATGTATTTTTAGTGAAAAATATTCGTCTTTGGTGCGATGCGATTTATGAATACCCCTAGCTTAATAGGTACGAGGACTAGTCAAAAAGTAAGGCCTCCTATTTATTCTATTTAAATAAATTTAGTTAAGTGAAAAATTCGATTTTGCTTGAGAATTTCGCGAATTCGCTTGCAAAATGGTCGACGTCGATGTTCGTATTAGACAGCGTTCTGTGATTGATTCTTGACTATGAATGAATGAAACGCCCTTTCGCAGTCATGAAAGACTGCAAATTGTGTATTGTGATGCAACCGTGAATGTCAGCACTGTTAAACGATGGATTCGTCTCTGTACCGAAGCTGAAAGACAAACACCGCTGGCTGACGAAAAGCGGAGCGGCAGGCCGTTGATTGCAGTGACCGCACACAACATTGAGCGAGTTGATGACATCATTCGTGGTGACCCCAAATAACTACAGATGTCGCATTCTCTCCCTCAGTAAAGGCAGTTTGATGACGATTATTCAACAACTGATTATTCAACAAAAGTTTGTGCAAGGTGGGTACTAAGAAAGTTAACCGGCCAGAATAAAGAAACAAGAAAAACAATTGCCTCTCAACATTTGCAGCGCATAGTTTCTGGAAAAAATGTGACCGGAGACGAAATATGGGTTCATTTTTTTGAACCTGAATCAAAAAGGCAGTCAATGAAATGGCATCACACAAACTCACCAAGGACAAAAAAATCAAAACTGTGCGATCGACGGGGACAGTTATGGCGATGGTGTTGTGGATGTGACAGTGCTGTTTACAACACCATGATACATGCCCTTGTTAATAGTTGGACCAAAGCCGTGGAAATGGACGGAGATTATACTGAAAAGTGAAAAGTAACACTCTAATAGTCAATAGTGCGGTTTTCAATCTATGTAACTGAATTTTTTATTTTTTATTAAAGGAGAAAGAAAATAGAAGGCATTACTTTTTGAATGACCCTTGTACACTGTCAAATGCGGAATTCGAGTTAGTCTGCACCACAAGTAATTTATTATTAACTGAACAAGCTCTACGGGAGTTCCATCTACCAAACGAACCTTAAAAGGCGCTAAAGAGCTGTAATCCTCATTCCACGATCATCTCGAATCCTGGAATTGGAAAACCTCTTAAAGGCGACTGGAGGAATTTGCCGGCACTTTTATATTGGCTCGGGTGGAGAGCACAGACTAGCGAGAATCCCCACGGCAAAGTTCATCTCAAGTATCTGGGAGGACTTCAAACTTTTGCAGGTTTTTTGGAAGGGTCGACTACAATATCTTACCCAATTGAACGGAGGTTGCGCGCTGAAGTTGAACTCTGTACTTCAGGCTGAAGAACTTTTATTTCGAGGAGTTTCAAAGTCCACACTGAGTTCACCGAGTGCATTTTTGAAATATAGAGCTTTGGAACGGGCGGACAGTCACCAACCGAAATTACTGTTTTTAAATTTTCTTAATGATCATTATATTCATCGTGACTTTATTTTGATTTAAATATAATAATAACATTATGTGTAAATATTTAGGTAGCTACATGCGTATTTATTTATCCTGAATTACTGTATAAACACCATTGAATATAGAATAACGGGAAGTGTCCTAATAATACAGAGAGAGAAAACAACAACGTGACTTATTAGCATCGCGAATATTGCACTCTTCTCCAGCAATTGAGCATCCCTTGTTAGATAGAGACTAGAATAGTTTCATCGTCTACGTTCTTTTTTGAAAAGAACATTGTCAAATTTTAATCGTCTATCCAGTTTTACGCGTGATGCCATTTAGACCTTTTCTTTCAAACTGTCAGTCGGCTAATTGTAAAATATTAGCTTAAAAACAATATGATTTTTTTTTATCAAATAAACAGTCAATGCCGCGATGCCGCGTAAGCGTTCAGCCAATGAGGATAAAGATATTTCGATGAAAAAAACATCAGGAATATCATTTCACAGTTAAGTGAAAAACGGAACCATTCCTGTCAAACAATTTTTCAATTTATTTTATCATTCTGTCATGTTTTAGCGTACAACATTTCAGTGTATTAGTAGTAGTTAATATCATATTCACCGAGAAGCTTATTCTTTATGGCAATAAACCCTGCCAAATTTTATATTTTATCTTTTATAATGGGCAGCCGTCATACAAATATTTGCACTGCACTGTAATAACACAGAGGCTCAGCGATAATGCCGCGCGTTCCGGGGTTTATATATATATTTTAAAACGATTTATTTTTAATAATATCAATGGTAGAATTTTTTTATGAAACCCTGATATTTAAATTCATAGAAATATTAATTACATAACATTCAATGATTTATCATACACCGGCAATTAATATTTGTCAAAATGGGTAAGTTTTATAAATAAAATCATTTTTTTTATCACACTTTAAGAATGAAATATTAGGAAATCACCATTACAACCATTGCTAAACGTTCCTATCCGCGTTAAGATTTATTTTATTAAGTACCTTCAATTTCGTATGTATAACATATTTGTGATATAAGTGCAATTTTCCGGGTGTAGCAAATAAAAAAATACGTTCTATGAATGTAACTTTCTACTTTTTGAAAATTGATTATAACTTCCTCAATATTTACTGCAGTTCTAGACATGTCAAAATTCTACGGTGTCTATAAAGACAACATTGAAAGTATTCAAAAGAAATTTCTGCAATACCTCAATTACAGAATGAGCGCACCTAAACGGGGGTACATAAATATGCTCTCGAATTATAACGTCTCCACTCTAACTAACCGGCGAACATACCTTGACCTCATGACGCTTTATAAAATCTGCAATAACGTTATCGACTGTCCTGACCTACTGAAACTAATAAACTTCAAAATACCACCCAGAGTAACAAAGCTTAACGACTTATTCCACATTAGCCGGATGCGTACAAATGCTGGTGTCAGGGATCCAATCAGAAGAATGTGCGAATCGTTTAATCAAAATCAAAACCTCAAGGATTCCGACTTATATTTTGATACACGCAGTACTTTTAGTAGAAAATTGAAGGCAATAACTTAGACATTGCTTGGTTTATAATTTTAACTACCTTTCTTTTTTTAAAATTTCTGTATGACATTATTTTTAATCTATATATATTTTTGGTCTTACCATCAAAATTTTTCCAAAATCAATTTGTAAACTTTTATAAGGATATTGCTTTTATAAGGATATTTTATAAGGATATTGCAATTTTTTTTTCATCTCTATTTGTAAATAATATTTACTTACGTCTTTTCAATTGACGTCTGTATCTGTATTTTCTCCTTAATAAATAAAAAAAAATATAATAAATATGATTAAATACAGTACTGTTCAAACAAAAGGGGTTTTATTAAAATGATTCGTAATAAATAATTGTTATCCAATCAAATATCAATCCCTTGAATAATAACCACGGAAACGGTCCGGCGTTGCGGCCATCTTGGCCGTCACTTTTTTCGTCTGTTTGGACTGAATGTTTTATTTGTGTGCGGAGTCCTTCTCTTAGGTATTTTATTTCGTCATTTATAAACACACAATCTAATGATATCGATCACGGAAATTTGAAATGCTGTAAAGGACTAAATGTTAATTGTTCAGGAGAGCGAAAAGAAAGTTTTCTTATTTAAACAAATCGTATCTCCTGTTTTTGTAGTCCTATAATTATGATTTCTTATCATAAAATAATATTGAATAGATCTTTCAAAATACTTAAGATTTTTTTTAAATTTCTTTAACCTTTCAGGCTAATTTTTTTCGGTTTTCAGAACAACTCATATGGGTTTCATAGATATTGTTGTGTCTTCCTTTCTATCATGGTCAGAAATATGATCTAAACGGTTAGAAAGAAAAAAACATCACACTTTATGTTCAAATCTAAAAGTTAACCGCAAAATAATTAAAATGTACAACTTTATCAATATAAAATTTCTGACCGCAATTTGAAAAAGAGTTAAGTAGATATCAAACTTTGGAAATTTTATTAAGTATTTTTACGTTTATAATACATTTGTCTAGTAAAATGTGTGTTTTTATTTATTTTTTGTTATCAATAATTTTAGTTAGAAAAACGAATGGGGAGCCATTTTTATTTTTTTTGTTTGCATTATAAATTTGTGTATTTAAAATAAAATATACAGGCTGTCCGGGGGTAAAGTGCATTAACTTCGGGAGGTAATTCTACATGATGGTAGGAGTAAAAAAGATAAATAAATTTTTTCGAAATTCCGTCTTTTAGAGGTAGTTTTGAGGTAAAAAGATAAAATTATTCCGGCGTGTGCGGCTAGATTTATTATTTTCCGTTGTTACGATATGGGCCAATCATAATCGAGTCGGGCGCCCGGCAGGCTCTCAGCAAGTAAGATCGTACCTCACACTAAGGATTTTTAGTAGTTACGTCTTTTTGTATGGAAAAAAAAGTTGTAATTTCGGAAAAAGTTGTTAATCTTTTTTACTCCTACCATCATGTAGAATCACCTCCCGAAGTTAATGCACTTTGCCCCCGGACACCCTGTATATTTATTTGGAATTATAATATTTGAAAGCGTTTTTCATCCTCTTTAAAAATAGTTTTTAGTACATTTATTTGAATTTTATTGCAAAGCGAAAATATTTCGATCATCCGACAAAATAGGCCCGAGGCCTGAGGGTTAATACTAGTGGTTAATTTATTTTTAATTTTTCAGAAAAACAATCCTTATAAACGACTGTGTAAAAGACATACTAATTTTTCTAAAAATATTTCGACGACACATCGAAAAAGGATTAAATTCATAGACATCAGAATTCGATAGACCCGAAGATACAGACGAGGGGTAAAACCAAACTATGGGGGGCGAAGAGAGGAAGATGACTGTGATTCGTTAAACAATCAATCTGACAGTATATAGGCATCTCGCATTACAATATCACCATTTAGTTCTTAAAAGCAAAATCTGCTTTGAATGAATAGACCTTTTTACATGGGAGCGCAAATTGCTTGCCACGTTAATAACATATTTGCTAAGGCCAAATGCTCGCCCCAAAAAGACTCGCCCCAATACACATAGCAATATTTTGTTGCCGTGTTTAGTTAAAACACTTTTACAAATGTTTCATAATTTACTTACCCCTGTAACCAGCGACGAGCACACTGGAGAACCGCCCACATTCGCTATGTGCACATTGATATGTAGATATATTGTATAGCACAAGCTACCGTTTTGGCGTGTTATTTCGTTAAATGTATTGATGTTAGCTTCGCGCTGTTCACGGAAAGAATGATGACGTCACACATTTTAGATTCAAGCGAGGCTCTATCCCCTCCCCATGGAGCGAGCCGGTTCCAAGGAGGAGCTCCGGCCGGCGCCATGTGGAGGGGGAAATAATACGTTTTTATCACTTAGGGCAGGTCCAGATATATTCATATGTCCGTGATTAAATTAAATGTTTCTCTCATTTTTGTATTTATTCTCCATTGGTAGCATTTCAAATTTTCGGTATCGATGTGACAATATATTGCTTTGATTAAGATTTTCTAATAGAATAAGGTAATCAATATTAATATTTGATCTGTGTGTATTCCGAAATCTAAAGTGCTACTTTGATATGAATGATGTATGATTTTGGCAGAAAGCTTTGTACGTTCCTTCGCGAAAACGACCTTTCGCCATTTAAACGGGCGGCGCACTTTACGGAACATTTTGATGTTCTGGCTTATGATTAATACGAAACGTAAAATTGTTTGCGATACGTTTTTTTCTCAGAAACAATGCTCTCACGGTTCATTTATTACTCCCAGCCAGTTATCAGGACTCGCCAGACATGGTCGTAATGTTTTACTTGGGCTTTTAGGCGCGTATTCACATTTCACTTATATTAAAGCGTCGGATTTTTCGCACTGTCAATTTTCTCTTTCACGCGCAAGCTTGAGTGAGCCCAAAACGAATCGGGTGTTTTTTTTCCGTATGACAATTTCTAGTATAAGCGTATTCAATCTACAAGGTGATTTTCTGGAATTCTACTCTCGTTCAGCGGAGGAGATTCGGGTAGTGGCTGGCAGTAGCTCGGTGGAAGAAATTGAGCTGAAATGTCTCTGCGTCGAGGGCGATATACGGGCGCTACAAGGCGTGTAGGTGTAGGGGAGGGTGGGAACAAATGGGGTGCTAAAGGGAGCGGCGCCGGGAGCGGGCTTTTTGTCCTCGCCTCTCCTGTCACACACACTCCGCCGGGCTCTACATATCTCCCACGGACTCCGACACTTTAGGGAATTGAATCGGGAAATCAATTGCTTTATAATAACGCGATTAAGAGACGTGTTGGAGAAAAGGGATTGCGAAATTATTTTCTTCACGCCAAAGGAACTTTCGTACGGAACTTAGGGATCACATGTTAGAACGTTATTAATCAGTTATTCATTTCCTTAGATTCATTGGTTTAAGTGATTTTTATTTATTGATTCTTTTTAGTGCACGAGCAAACCACAATTGGGGAGGCGGGTGTGGGCACCGCCCCCTGCAATAGGTCACCCCGAGTGGTTCGCTACGTTAGATTACTAGATGTGTAGGTCTTGTCGTCGAATGCGTGGCGGGCCGGATCGTGAGAGACTTGTTGAAGGAGATCTAATCTCTCTAGTAGGAATCTCCACCCATCGCCTTGCACCGCAGTGGGAGGGATGAACACTGACACCCAGATTCCTACCCATCCCTCATACCTTTTTCAGAACTTCTACTCCTTCCTTTCCACACATCATCCCGTAAGATGAAATAGGTCTGAGGATTTTTTGTCTTCACGATCCCCTAGTGTAGACCTAATGTATTAAAAAGCAAATTAAAATGAAATATGTTATAATACAATGCTTGTAGATAGACTTGGAAGGTCTATTTTAGGATAACCCATTGTATAATAGAGTTCATTTTTAAATAATTGGTCCACAAATCATTATTTTCTAAAGCTTCTTCAAAGACACAAATTAATGTACCTAGGTACAATGCAGACACCAATTTGCAAAGTTCAAAAACTTTTTACTTGATTTTCTTAAAACAACTGTTATTTTGGGCGACATGAACGATAAGATTTTAAAACTAAATAAATATCTTGTGTACTCGTATACAAGAAGTGTTCATCGAATAATTCCACTTAGTGGCGTCTCGGAATACGAGGCTCGTTTTTATGCATCTTAGTTGATGCATCTGAGAAATGCAATCTCTCCGTGGAGGATTGGGAATATCAGCTCAAGTAAATTGAAAGTATAAGACAAATAGAACAAATCATCCCTAAGAGCATTGTCTATAATCGACTTCGATCTGTCTAGCGGCGGTTGGGACTTTGGGAGTGGGAGGTTGTGGGGAAGACCGTTTCAAAACGCTCCAGGTTTCTTAGCATTTTATTTGTGTGAAGTAGAATTTTTTTGAACATTTATTCACGGTGGGCATACTTTTTAAATTATTTTTGGATGTTTTAAAACCAGTCCATATACTAAATTTGGAGGTAGCGCTTTTGGAGTATTAGACTCTAACCCTTGAAATAAACTCCCACGTGAACAAAGCCAGATGAAAATGCTCAACAATATTAAGAGCGAAACTAAAAACTCATCTCTTTACACAATCATATCCTTAAATAAATTATAGATTTTAAAACATAATTTCTGAGATAGTACGTAGTAGGTATCTCCCTGAATTATGTGTTTTTTTTTAGTTTATTTTATTTTGATTATCCGTGTCTTTTTAAAATCGTCACATTTTTGGCAGTTTATCACAAATTTGAAAGTTTTCGCGGCCCGCGACATCTGCAATCTATAAATACCAGTTCTAAAACGTAAAATTTTCGATATTATAATTAACTAGCTGGTTCCCGGCATGCCTTGCAATGCCATATTCATAGATTTTATAGATTTTAAAACATAATTTCTGAGATAGTACGTAGTAGGTATCTCCCTGAATTATGTGTTTTTTTTTAGTTTATTTTATTTTGATTATCCGTGTCTTTTTAAAATCGTCACATTTTTGGCAGTTTATCACAAATTTGAAAGTTTTCACGGCCCGCGACATCTGCAATCTATAAATACCAGTTCTAAAACGTAAAATTTTCGATATTATAATTAACTAGCTGGTTCCCGGCATGCCTTGCAATGCCATATTCATAGATTTTATAGATTTTAAAACATAATTTCTGAGAAAGTACGTAGTAGGTATCTCCCTGAATTATGTGTTTTTTTTTAGTTTATTTTATTTTGATTATCCGTGTCTTTTTAAAATCGTCACATTTTTGGCAGTTTATCACAAATTTGAAAGTTTTCACGGCCCGCGACATCTGCAATCTATAAATACCAGTTCTAAAACGTAAAATTTTCGATATTATAATTAACTAGCTGGTTCCCGGCATGCCTTGCAATGCCATATTCATAGATTTTATAGATTTTAAAACATAATTTCTGAGATAGTACGTAGTAGGTATCTCCCTGAATTATGTGTTTTTTTTTAGTTTATTTTATTTTGATTATCCGTGTCTTTTTAAAATCGTCACATTTTTGGCAGTTTATCACAAATTTGAAAGTTTTCGCGGCCCGCGACATCTGCAATCTATAAATACCAGTTCTAAAACGTAAAATTTTCGATATTATAATTAACTAGCTGGTTCCCGGCATGCCTTGCAATGCCATATTCAAAGAAATACATTGTTTCTCCCTGAATCACCTTTCCCGTGCGTCCCCGTTCCCCTCTCGCGTCCCCTTCCTAGCTAGCAACATAAATTATAGCCTATATGTTATTCTGATGTATTGGCTATATTATTGTAAAGTTTCATTAAAATCCATTCAGTAGTTTTTGCGTGAAACAGTAACAAACACACATACATCTATACAAACTTTCGCGTTTATAAGATTAGTAAGATGTATGATTTTAAATTATTTTCTTGCTAATGAGGTGATATTTGGTTTTCTTATTGCTCTTGAAGTGATATTTAAAATTAACGCCAAGTATTTTTATGTCATTTTTTCTGAGGCACAAATCACGCTGTCGGTATTTGTCGCTGTCGTCCAGAATGAAACCAACTCAGAAACACACTCAGAAAGGTCATTGAAAGCTTTGAAAAAATAATTAAAAATAACCGGTAACCCTAACCTAACATAACATATTAAACCAATTTTTTATTTGTTAAGAGTGATGTCTTAAGAGGGCATTACCAGAGAAAACCAGAAATATGTCATTTTCAAATCAGATTTTAGAAGTATTGACTCTTTTCCACAAAAAATTATAAATGGATTTCGAAAGATTGTTCTTTTATCTAGCATTCGCATGTAATAAATTTTGATTTTTTTTTTGAATTTTTAGTATAATAAGGTTATTCCGTAGGTCGTTGGCAGATTTGTTAAATTTTCAAAAAAGATTTTGTATTATACCACACCCATTTCAAATAATATAATCATGCAGTAAAATAAATCGATACATTATCTAGCAAACGCATGTTTTAGAATTTTAATTTTAGTTTCAATAAAATCATTAAAAAATATGTACGTACATGTGTTTCTTGACGAAAATTGGTCCATTTGTGTATTTGCGCACTTAAAAACTAATATATTTCAGATTTTTTTAACATTCTTATTAAATTTATACATAATTGAAAAATGATAAATACTTATAATAAAAAAAACTACAAAAAGGATATTATTTTAATAGTTTTATCATCACGCCTTTCAGCATTTTTGGATGATGGTATAAATTAAAGCTGATTTGAATTGAAATAAATTCGATATTGAGTTATAATTTAAAAAAGCTGGTACGGAGAATAATTAATCTTTCTCGTTGTAACCGCCCTGCACGATCGTAAGAACAACTTTCGACGAAATGTGAATTTTCGTCCGCTGGCTCGTTAAACGCTCTTAATGACTTTTCTGAGGTGCTTCTGAGTTAGTTTCATTCTGAGTTGTCCGGTCACCCGTTATTTCACTGTTGATATTTTTAAATTCTTATGAATTAGATTATAGGGGATATTATTATGTATTATGGATTGACCCGAATTACCTTTTATTCACTCCGGATTCTGAGTAGTTTGTTGTTAGGGATTTGTTTAATACAAACGATATAAGTATACCATAAACATAATGGTTCCATGACAACTCATAATCATGCAATTTTAACACTCCTTTGAAAAGTCTTTAAAATTATGAAAAAAATAAATTGAAACATATTCAATAACCTAACTTAACGTAACCTATTAAACCTTTTTTTCATCACTTTTAATGCATTTTCAAAGGCGGTGTTGAAGTTGCATGATTCCGAGTTGTTCGGTCACTACAATAATTGCACGTCACAGTTAAATACAAGAAAAAAGTAAAAATAATATTTAATATAAAACAATTAAATTTGACATTAGATCGTACATCGTACAATGACATCAGAAAGTGTATAAAGAATAATAGCTCTTGGAGGAAATACTTATAGTAAAGTAAGAGATACGCGTGCACACAAAACGTATATACAGGCTTTTTTTTTTTTACATGAGCTCCACACTCTTTACTGAGGAAAATAATTTCCCTCAGGGCCTATGTCATCTTTGGGGATGCTGTGCGGAGGGGTTTTTTTAGGGAATGGAAGGAGTGGAGAGGGAAGGAAAGGGGTTTAAGGGGTGGGTAGGAATCTGGGGTTCAGTGTATCCTGGTCATCCAAGACCTGGACAAACCTCACCCCATGAACCCGTGCACCCCTGCTAAATCACCAAACGTAGCGAACCACTTGGGGTGACCTATTTATTTTATTTTATTTTTTATTTTAAATACATAAACGGCTATACTGCCTTTTATAAATAAACATATAATAGAGTACAAAAGTAAGAAAAGTAATATCATTACATAATAGTAGTTTTAAACTTAAAAAATAACATACAATTATTTTGTGTATCACAACAAAAAATAACAAGAAATAAAAGTGAGAAATATCATCATTTCATTTCAACATGTCCATATGGCAGAGGCTTAGGTTAAATCAATATTTATTGAAAAGATAGTATATAGTATAGTCAGTATAGCCTTCTTGTAACTACTTTCCGTACAGTTAAAAAGACCCGCCACATCTGCGTATCTATTACTAACATGTTATTTTATATTAATGATTGATCGGAGTCACGTAGTAACCTTTGACCAATTAATTGGTCGAAGGTTACGACGTAACTCAGATTAATGATGAATTTATTCTCTCCGAATTTGAATCATTTGTTTTGATTAGACAAATTATAGTTCATTATTAAACGCAGTGTTTATACAAGATTTTAATAAACCGTACTTATCTTACATGTTGACGAAGAAAGAAACAGAATCTTTCGTATTCGTTTCACAAGTTTTTCAATTTTAAAACGGTTCAATTCAATCCGTGAAAAACTCGCTCTAAATCTGCGGAAAAAATCGTAGACTACGAATATCTCGCCGTTTGCGGGCCAACGCCCGAGCGGCGCGTTATAATAGAGTTTTTGCCCGCGGGGGTCGACTTGCGGGTAATTATTGTCTGCCTACGGTATGCACTATCGCAGTTTAACCACTGGAGAGTCCAACCCTCAAGTGTCTAGACTCTAGACTGGACTTTTAACGCCGGGGACCGATTCGCTCAATAACTGCGGTTGAAGCTGGTTTACTCTGATATTTTATTAATTATTGTTATTTTTTTTATTAATCTAGGAATACTGGCTGAACACTTTGTTAAAAAAAGTTCTGAGATAATTTAAAATGATAATTCAATTTTTGTTTTTCTCAACAACTGTCTCACAACAAATCCACTGTATTTTATTATTTATTTTTGGCGTGTTATGCCGTATTGCGCTACTTCCTTCTTTAGCCAACGTTTCGGGCAGCGTTACGGCAGATGTGCCCTGATGATGGACACTGCAACGCTGTCCGAAACGTTGGCCAAAGAAGGAGGTAGCGCAACACGGCATAACACCCCCAAAACAAATAACGAAAATACTTTTGGCCGTGAAAATCTAAAAACGTATCCCACTGTATTTTAGTTTAAACCAGGAGTTTTGAGGTAATTTTTCACAAAAACAGCGCTCTATAAATTATCCAATTATTATCATTATTTAAAGAAAGCTTCATTCGCAAAGGAGTGATTGTAAATAAATGTACGTAGGTTTGTTAATAAAAATACAAGTGTCCAGTTCACACATGGTAGAAGCGAAACCTTCAGAAAACTAAAGTAGACAACTATCCCATTCTCTCGCAGGCTAAATCCTATAGATCATAGATTCTCAACCTTATTTTTGCCCACCGCCCACTTTGAGAATATTTTTTTTCTAGCGCCCCCTAACTCGTGAATGTGAAAATCTGAAACAGCAATTATCATCACAATTATATTTACCACAAACAAAATTTTATTTGGGATGGAATGGGGCTAGATGGGATGGATTTCTCCGGGTCTCTTACCGCCCCCTGAAATTCTGAAACGCCCCCAATATTCTCTTGGTCTTTTACCGCCCCCTGGATGTATGACACGCCCCCAAGTGGGCGTTATCTCCCACGTTGAGAACATATGCTATATAAGTATGTGTTTGTTTCTTTTTGGTGTCGCTTTTTCTTTTCATCGAGTTTCAAATCACAACGTTGCCAAAGAAGTTTTCACTTCAAAAAGTATAGTTAAAAATGTGGATAAGGTCGAGGAAACGAACGGAAATGAATGGCGGTGGGTGGAATGAAGCCGGTTGAAACTGGTTGATCTTTGAAAGAATGTGTGAATGGTGTCTGATTACGCTAACACCTTTTATCGCTATTGAGTTGGTGTATTTGCCATAGTTTCATAGCACGGGCAGTATGTTTTCTATGTAACTATGCCAAATACGCCAATACGAATAGCCATATACGAGGGTTACAAATGATGACTCTCACAAGGCCCGTGCCCAAAGCAAGATTCTTGTAAGATAATTTTCTTTAAATCAGAATATTAAATACTTCTGTGACATAGATTTAATCGTTTAGTCTGGAATCCAAGAACTGCCAGCCGAGCTTTTAGTTTGAAGCTTTCTATAAAATCAGCCATAAGGCTAAATCCCATCACGCGCCAAGTGCAAGTCAAGGATAGTAGAAGTCGACAGCTATTAAATACTTCAATCGGAGGTTAGCCAGGAAGTAGGAAGTACTCCGGCGTTTTCCGCTGCGAGCGTTATTGCACAGGAAATGGACTGAATGCATTTCTGAGCTGGAATTTTAGAGCTCATTTTCGTGGCACTTTACCATAAAATATCTCTACATCTAATACACATCGTTGTTTGGCGCTGGTTAGTGTTGCTCGCGGCTCGCCGCTCCGTTCGATTATAATACGCGGTAAGTTTTTATACCACACGCGGGGAAAAAACCTAGCAACTTGCCGAATGTGCCGTTATTACATCTTAGGTTCATCATTACGTTCCCTAGAATCACGTTTAATCAACAAACGTGGCCGTATTCTACAAGAATACATTGTTTAAAACGGTAAAAATATTCATATTTTGATGCAAATAAAAAAATCACCTGTTTTCTATTATTATTTTTTATACATTAATACATAGGAGGCCCTGAGGAAAATAATTTCCCTCAGGACCTTATTTTTTTAATTAAAAAAAAAGACAAACATTCCCAGATTCGAATAACCTGACAATATTTGAAAATCTCCTACTACCACCACAATAAGCGGAAAGTGTTGCTTCACTGACCGGTCCACCTGACCTGTGTCACCTTTGGGGATGCTGTGTGGAGGGTCTTTTTGTGGAAAGAAGGGTTCAGGTTCAGGTTCACTACTTTTTTATAAGGGATGAAACACAGAGGCCGGCAAATCTTTCCACAGCCGAGCTGTTGAACTAAAGAATGAGTCGTAGAAACGCCCCGTTCTGTGACAAATGTCAACTGTGAACAAGTATTGGTCGCGCATTTGGTGTGTTTCCCGACTGTACTTATACCTTCAGTTAAAAATATTTAAATAACGGAATAATTTATTTTAATATTAAACTCCAGCATTATGTTTGTTAATACTCTCTCCAATTACTCGCGCAATCACAACTTATACCCACTACGAAAAATTACTACATTTAGACATTTTCCATGATTCCTTGCAAACATACAAAACTAGTTGATTAAATTTTTTGGCGTGATGTAAATACAAATTATATATTTTAAAACTACCTACACTTAACCTTTCACTAAACCTTAATCGGTCAATTACAATTTAGTGAGCATATAATTCTTGATTTTTAAATGTATTTTTATCTCCCCCCCCCTCCCTTTGTTTCTTTTTATTATTATTATTACTTGTTCATCACTAATGAGGTTTTAAAACCCGTTATTACATATGTCAGGCGTAACTACCAAATGACATTATATGACTTACTTAATAGGTTCATAACCGCGTAAAAATTTAACATCGTATAACTTGTATTATAATGTACTGTGTATGTTTTAATAAACAAATAAACCTTCAGCCTTAAGATGTCAATATACCCTAAAATATATTCAGAATCTTAACGACGTAAGTAAAGTAACCGTGTATACAAATTGCGACTCGCGACCCGTGCTCTGGACGAACCTACTGTCGAATTTGGCGTATCAAAGAAAAGAGGAAGAAGATAAATAATGTGGGAATCTTAACGACGTAAGTGAAGAAAGCGTGTAAACAAATATACGCCGCGGCACGGCGCGTATTGCACGAACGTACGGTCGAATTCACCCTAGCAGGCCTGGAGATTTGACCTTTCTGCAGCGTTGGTTTTAATTAATTCTGAAGAACGTCCTACAAATATTAAAAATGTAAACACATGTTGTCCTCCCGAAATTATTAATTCATCGTCTAGAAAAATAAAATCTGGTGCTTACCGCTAACTTTATAGTTGAAAAACGGGTTATATAGTTTTCAAATCGTTGTACGTAAAATATATTAATGGTAAGGTACTGTTTTTATTAATCTAGTGTATAAATAATTCGCATTTCTTGTGCGGCATGGCAATAAAAAAGTTATTTTAGTTACGGATTCGCCGGAAATGAATAAATGTGATTTTTGAGCGTACAAAAATTATTAGGATTGTGTACCGCCTTAAGGCTCTGCAATCGGGCTCGAAAAGAAGAAGATGGAGAGATACGAAATTACGAATGTTAGAGGAGAGCGCTAACATTTACAGCGACAAAATCGATGCGAAAATTGCGAAAATGTTTAATAAAACACGACTCGTTTAAAATAGAGCAAAAATCTGGCATTATCTTAAACAGCATTAAAAGAAACATTCTGAATTTTTTCATGCATATAACTTGTAAAATAACAGAAACAAACGTGTTAATTTTTGAAGCATACTTTGCGATTTTTTCTATCGAGGGAATTTTATTTAATTTGCGTTTCGGCGCGGGCAAAGTCTAGATATTATCTTCAAGAATAACATATATTTTTTAAGAGCTTTAAAATTTATTGTGTTGAAGGGAAATATGTAATAAATCGGTAGAAACCGGGTTGCGGGTCCTTAATATTCACTGGTTTTTGGTTTGAGAATAGATGAGTTTTCCTCGTACTGTTTGTTTGCATATTCGTGATATAGAATTAGCAAGGATGATTAAACGATTGAACGCTTGTTTCAAGTGATCTTAAAATTCCTTTGTTCGAGATTGGGACCTCCAATCCCTGTATAAAATCGTAAATGTTTGCTACGATAGATAAAAGCGGACCCAATTTCCGTTATGGCAATTGATTTCCTCCACTGCTTCAGCTCTGTGTTTTCGTTCCTCTTAATGCCCCCTGTTTAATTGGCAAAAGTGTTTCAAAACCGTTGGAATGAATTTCGGTATTCATTTTCACACGTCGAATACGTACCATTTTATTGGCAATTATGATTATATTGAAAGAACGATCCGTATTTGTTCGCCTACATAATTTAATTGCCCAATTCATGTAGAACGTAATTGTTCACCCACTGAAATTACCGACAATTTCGAATGATTTTATTTAAATGACAGTCGTCTTTTCTTTGAACAGTGTTTATTGTTCATGCTTCTTCCTTTATGCGAGGGCCCTCTACGATATTCCAGTGAAATAACTATAATTGTTTTATATTGCGTTTGTTTGCCCAGCTTTGTTTTCATCCCGCTCTCCGTAGTTACCATGGCGCTAGTGTCGTATTGTTTCGCTCCTTTTGGGTTCGGATTATGTTCCCACTATAACGCGGCTTCGGCGTCCATTGTCGGCTGTTTGTCCGCCATTAGGGTTCGATTATTGTCGTCTGCCGGCTGTAAAATAGATTTAGGGCACTTAAGAATCAATGATCTGCTTACTTTTCAGACTTCTCACATCTAAACTTTCGAATATCTTTATATGTTAGCGAATTAAAGTTAGGGAGGGTTTTTTTGTTGTTGAAGTACGTACGTTTTGTGAACAATATAATCTAATAAGTTCACAAATAGGAACTTTTAATTCGTACCTCTTTGTATGTAGTCCGCTAGATACTACTAAATAAGATGTTCTCAAAAATTTTGAGCACTTACTAGGGTGTGTTACCTACTTTTTTGTTTGAAATTATTGAACCCTTTAAAAGATTTCAAAATTTTCGTCATATTTTGATTACGCTGTAAGGTACCTACCTACAGTGTTTTCCAACAAAACAAACAGAGCGATGACTCAACAATAATTTTCATTGAAAATTGAAATGGTGACCACTAGGACCCATCCATGAATCCAGGTAAATGGCGGATATTACATTTAATTTTTACCGGTAATTCAGTGTCCGAAAATGCTATTATTGTGAAACCGCGACCTTCATTGCTAAAAGGTATAAACTGACTTTACATGCGCCTACGTGTGTCCTTTGCACTCACCCTCCACTTATTAAAATCAGGTCTGTTGCATTCCATCTTCAGAGAAATGTGCGGAAAAAATATACTGGTCGGAACTATATATACTCGTTTCTAACAACAAATCGAAACCCGTATCGAAAGTCCGAGGACTAATAACAAGAAAGTTCTATTTTCACAAAATATAACATAAATATGATAAATTTACGAGTTTTAAATTTTCTTTCTTCTGTACGAATCCTAAAGTTTTAGCAAAGTTTTGAAAGTTATGGCTGATTTATATTTTTTTTATCACTTAAAAGAAATTTGTTTTAGTATCTACTTAGATAAGTAGTTGTTGGGTTCTACTGTGTTGATATTAACTACATCTTTTGGATACCTATTTGTCGTCTATTATTGTGCTTCGTTCTTCACCTTATTACTTTAGAGAACGTACCCATACTACGTGACCAACTTTTTGCAATTTTTAACCCCCCCCCCCCCCCGGTGACCAAAATCCTAAGCAACCCGCCGCTCATTTGTATGGAGCATGACATTTTGAAGACCCCCCCCCCCTCTAAACGTGTCACGTAGTATGGGTACGTTCCCTTAGCCGTTTCGGCATCGGATCCTAAATTTATCGAACAGAAGGCAGTTACATCAAATGTGTCAAATATACAATTTGTTGAATTCGAAGGTTCCTGCCAGACTGTACTGGACCCGTGGCTCCATTTACTCGTTCTCCCCAGCCGTGAACCTGTGGGTAGTTTTGGCTATTCATCTTAAAAATTTTGTAATGAAATACCAAGCTCTGTTCGAATATCGCAGTGCTTGAAGAAGTTTTGTGGCGAATGGTTGCTGACTGCACATTCAACGACACAACATCTTAATTGATAGAATTTGTAATTAAAGGATTATCCATTTTTGTGATGATATTATTTAGTTTGAAATTTAATTATTAAATTTTAATTTTATTTGCTTCAATTTGAATTTTGATTTAAAGATATGATTTAATTAATTTATTATTATATTATATTATTATTATGTGTATTATATTAGAGATTTGATTTAATTATTTATGTAATTAGAT
This sequence comes from Limnephilus marmoratus, assembly GCA_917880885.1. Classification (NCBI taxonomy): domain Eukaryota; kingdom Metazoa; phylum Arthropoda; class Insecta; order Trichoptera; family Limnephilidae; genus Limnephilus; species Limnephilus marmoratus. Next base: position 54,090,460 of record OU862906.1, on the reverse strand, counting down.
TAAGACAATAGCGAAATTCAATCGAAAATCTAGAAACAGAAAAATCAGAAAAAGAAATTGACTCCTCTGGGAGCCGAACCCAGGACCTTCGGCTTTCCGGGCCGCGGCTCTACCAACTGAGCTAATTAATATATTATGTTAATTATATACACTGCTTAAAACCAGCTGTATTCCGGGAGAAATCCTGAATGTATAGCTGAGCAGTGACCCATGGCCAAACAAAATCTGTAAATTTGTAAAAAATCTATTAATAAATAAATGTTTTTATTATTAAAAATATTTTCAATGTGGCTCGATACCAATTTAACCCCAAGCCGCAATCAGCAATTTTACGAATATAAAACCCAAAACTGATTTTTCTGTATCTCACTTAAATTTTTTTTATAACAATCTCAAATAACAAAGTGATTGATACGCTTGTAAGACACATCGATTCACGGTATCTCTCCCACGCAAACCGTATGTCACACGAGTATTTTGATGTTGAAACGATTGGAAACAACCAGCAACACTGTGAGTGCATTAATTTTCTTTGATATTCAAATTGTCTATATAAAGCGAAATAAAATCTCTTTCACGATGTTCACATTACGTTTATATTCGTGACTTTTTGAACATTGCCAATTTGGGCTGATTTTTGGAATGGCTTTTATTATCATTCCTCGAATGAACAGTTCATTTTGTAAGTTACATTTTATTTGAAGCAATTCCTTATCAGCAGAAGCTTCTGTGGTAGAATTGTATGCCATAATGTAAAGTTAAAACTCAGACACTGTACCTTTAATGGTTCCTCCGCGGAGCTTATCACGTACAATAGCGCAAAGTGTCCTTTATCTTAAAAATGTTTGAATCATAAAAAAGTGTTCCTGCGACGTGCCGTGTTTTAATGACTGGGACTCCATTTTGCCGTTGAAGTTTGTCCGCGACACGATGATTGCTTCGTACGATGGAAGCTATTTTAACAAAGAACTGAGAAGCGGCAAGCAGGATTAAACCGTTTACGGCGTGCATTGTTGTCAAGATTGAAGATTTTATTCTTTATTTGCTTCGCAGTCTGTATGTGTTCCCGTCTTAATGGAAAATCGATGGCTCCTAAACGCGAAGAGCGTAATGGTGTAGTGTAGGTACTGAAGGAAGGAGTACTGCCACTGCCAGCGAGTAGCTAGTATAGGTAGTATACCTGTAAGCATGCTGGCTGCTAGCAGCTACAGCTGCCAGCCACCACCCCTGGCCATAACTAACTGCCGAGTGTCGAGCGTTACTTTTTCGGTAATTTAGCTAATGCCGTTTCTGGCGGGGCCAAAGTGTGCCGGAATGAGGGATAATTGACTTAAATTGGCCGAGCAGGAGCTGCCTTGGTCCATTCATTAACGACATGCAAATAGCGTCTCGGAAGGTACTTCAACCCTTTGTCCTCCACCGAGTACAGCGCACGTCAACTACAGATTTACTTTATAATAATGCTCGTTGATTTATTGCGCGAATCTTCCCCGTTTTAATCAACTGGTGTATTTTTTGCTCGTTCAGCCCCTCTCTACTGACTTATTAAAGCCGCAATGGACTCATTTTTCTTCTTGTACAGTCGTTATGCGTAAACAAAATAAAACTGGAACATTTGATACATTCTTTTTTCATCTCTGTATAATTTATTAGGCTCCTCGTCTGTAAATGGTTGTTTTTTTCGCAACGTTAACGTGAACGCTACTCAAGTGCGAGAACGTTATTGAAATTTTCGCAAGCTTCTGTCTTGATGCTATCATAACAGTATATTTATTATATTATTTGAGAACTTTCGGGCAAAAGTAGAAAGCATCTTTTTTACGTACTGGATAATATAAATAATAATGAATTGAATTAAATAAATTAGCCTTGAAATCATTAATTTATTAATCTTTTAATTACAACTTAACCTTTTGACTAACATTATTAATTGAAACACATTGCGCGGGTTCATCTTTTTTATGTCTTTGTTAGGACATAAAGATATAAAGTTTATGAAGGCACCGCTGTGCCGAAACCGGTTGGCATGTTAGTATAAATAACACGATATACGTTCAGTATTACTGTGTTACAGCATTTGTTTAAAAAACATTGTTAGCAAACATTAATGAATACGTAATATGTTCATGGAAGGGAAATTACGCTAGAGCGGATATAAGTAGATAACGTATTAATTTATCTAGTTTATTAAATAACTCCGTACTGCTAACAGTAATGCCTGTGTTGGTACATCTAGTTCCACGTCCCAACGTAACGTACGGGATATTATAAATTACGATAATTGCGTAATTTTCCACGTTGAACCGGAATTAACATCGGCGATTTATCAACGGTTTATTATTCCTTCACGAATAATAAATGAATGATCGACAACAGGGCCGCCAACGGATTTACGTATTCGGTAAATCTAACCAGAGTCGGGTTATTAGCGGCGGGCGGGGAATACTACAAACATGTACCTACTTTCATTGCTAACTACAAATTTATCCTACTAATTTATTTTATAAGGAACGTAATGTCATGATTGTATCATCACACATGTAGCATCATCATACAAACGCTTTGAATTTTTTAAATTAATATTAATATTGCAGAAAAAGCAAATGCAAATTGTTCTAGAATTAGATTAGGCGCCCTGGCACGGTCGATCAATAAGGATTGATGGGATAACTTTCGGTAACTTGGGACAACTGCAGATCGCTAACGTACACACAACAGTTGACGTCGAATATATCAAGAACATTAGTCATTGTGAACGGTTACTTATTCGTTGGCGATCTGCCGTCTTCGATTTAAGTCATGCCGGGGAACGACGAGAAGTTGCCGAAAGTTTTTTTTATTATTTTTTTTATTATCTTAAAAATGGTACATATTATAATATTTCAATTTACAATTTTATAACTTGTAATTTATACTGATCTTCCATTAAAAGCCTTTGCTTGTGGATGGAAGAATAGTTTAAATTTCACATATGTACAATTAATACAATCACATGTTCCACATGTGTACATTAATACAGTCACATCGCAATCATGACCCTTTAACTAAAAGGCACGAACATCTATGTATTCAGTGAGAAGAAAAACAAATAAATTTTATTAGTGTGACTTTCATGTGAAGATAGGGGAAGCAGTCTTCCCGTTGACGATTTCTCAAAAATACTTTTTGATAGAGTTAAGAAACACCAATTGTATTTTGTCATTAATGCTTCTGACATTTTTTTAAAACTTTATGAGAAAAACCTCAAATTGTAATATTTCATTGAATGAAGATAATATTAGCGACACTCAATCGAAAATCTGTCCCAGAGGTGTAAATATCTGCTTCTGATCTCTACTGGCAGTTTATTAACGAAGTATTTTCCGTGGTGTGTATAGTAGTGTTGGGCAAAAAAGTGTGTTTGGGGCATACGCATACAAATTCATGTTTAAGTCTAGTACGATTTTCAGTTATGAATGCGTATTTATCTTTTTCTTTTATAATTTGTACGATTGAATTTTTCACAAATAAGTTTTTAAATTCTTCGAATTCGGACTTTGAATTCTTCGAATATGCGTGCTGTGGGGAAGTCTGGTGTTTTTTTAGTATAATTTTTATTACAAGTTTTTGAACAATTTCTACAGGGGTTAGACTAGTTTTGTAAACTGCTCCCCAACTGATAATGGTATACTGAAGAATAGACTGTACTAATGCGTAGTATATTGAGTATAGATTTTTCGTGGATGGGACGTTTCTAATTCGTAAGAATATATAAATAAATTTCCTAATTATTTTTATTGTATGGCCGATGTGATCTTTCCATTTTAGGTTTTTATCTATGATTATTCCAAGATACGTAATTTTATCTGCTATTTTCAGAAGTTAACATTTTTGTCGACAGTGATTAGTATCGTGTTGTGCGAGAGAATGATTTTATGTAAGATTATTTAAAGATTTGGAGATGTATTGTTAGTGTTAATTTCGAAAGGAATGACATATGTTTTATCATTATTTAACGGCAGGAGGTTATTGTGAAATCATATTTTTAGATTATTTTTGTCTTCTGTGGCTTTTAAATTATTTTAAAAGTAAATTGGCGTCATCAGTTTTCTTTAAAATCGATGATCATCTCCCTCCTATAAATTTTCTGTTCCATGTCAGTAACGTGCTAATCATAAATTTATCATAACGAGCTTTTGTTAAATAATAATCATTCGAATTATTTAATTTGGATTATTTCCCGATATAATGTAAGCACTTAAAATTTGTTTACTTCTTCAAACCAATTAATAATGCATATATTAACGGAAATTTATGTAATCCGTCCTAAAATAAATAGCTTCGGAATTTTATACATTTCCTAGGAAAAGTGTACAATTCCTAGATTTCATACATTTCCGGTAACACATATACAAGCAAATCATTTAAAGAGGAAACTTTTAATGTATCTCTTTGTGTACATCGAAAATATCGAAAGTTTCAAAATAGTTTTTCGAACTAGTTTGCCTTCCCCAAGTATCCCCCTCTGGTCCCCTCTTACGACGTTTATCAGTTCCTTTTAAATTTAGATTCTTTAGCTTCCTAACGAAAAAAAATAAATTATTATTTACATTATTTTTTAATATATCCGGTATACGGCTTCACAAGCAAGGGCTTTTTAAAATTATTTACTCGTATTGCTTTATTAAATAGTGGAGTGGATACGTTGCTTAAATCTCATTAGCCGCGTTCTGAGTAGCCGGGTACTTCCCAGTATTCCTATTTCCCATGTCCTCCCTTCCTCACTTCTTTAAGGTTCACAGCATGTCCCATATTGGGGTTACCATAGTCCCCTAGCTCCGAGCAGTCGGGACTCTTGTGCGGTAATCAATAAAATGGTTTAAAAAGTGTTGGTTGACAAACTCTTAACGAGCGTTTTGTTAAATTTGTTTTTGGCTTTCATTAATAATTATTAGCAGTTAAATGGACCGGAAAATTGTGTGGGTATTCGTCTCCCTTATTAATGGAATAATATTATGTTAATTGCTTCCTTATTCAATATTGCCATTAATCGAAATGAGATTGTAAAAATACTATTTTGGGCTTCTTTTTAGGCACAAATCAACGTCTTAAGTTTTAGGAAATTTAAATATATTACTTTTTTTTACGTGATATCACACAAGTGACCCAAACGACAAGGAATTTGTTTATGTTATGGGGTTGAAAAAGTGGTAGAGTAAGGATATGGGGAAAAGGACTGTTAGAAAGGTCTGGCCATTCCATATATTTAGATCTGGTCTCTACACAGCGCCATTTCAAGGAATGTCAACATTTCGATTTTCAATGGTGGCCGGTCACCTGGTCGATACTTGTTGTAGTTAGTGCGTAGTTATTTTTGGAAAGAAATCTTGCTGCTTCTGGGTTCAGAGCTAGGGAGCTCACCACTCAGCCACGGAGGTCATTTTCTCAGAAAATTGATATTACTGGTGATAACTGATAAAATGTTTCCTTTATTCACTGATAATTTTATCTTTACAATAATTTTATGTTTTCTCTGTCACTAAACTAAGCGTAGCCCGCATTATGGTGTCCAAGAATTGTTGCCCGGGTACATAGACAAAGACAATTTTATATTAACTCATGTCATAAGATAAAATAATCATCACATAAAAAAAATCAAACATAAAAATTTAATAATAAAAATAATATTTATTATTTTATTTATTTCGAGTCCCAGAGGTGTTTTCTGATTTTCCTGTTTCCAGATTTTCGATTGAGTTTCGCTTATATTGTCTTCATTTAATTAAATAAAAATTTAATTTTAATTTAATATATGAAAGTAAGAAGTGAGAAAAAATCAATTTTGAGGGCTCAAGTACTCTTTAAAAAAGGTTCGACCCCTTTCAAATATCCACCTCTGAAAATATATGGTATCCGTACGAATTTTTATTAATTGTGTATTTGTTTTGCGTCAAGGGATCGATAAGTTTTTGTTCCGAGAGTAATATAATCGTCAATGACATTTCTGAACATGATTGCACGCTATCTAGTTATTAGGAAAATCTTAAATTTTTTATTACTTGTGTATTTTTTTATTAGGTGACTCAATCAACCTATATCTCAATATTGCGTCGGAAATAAAACCTGGAAACTTTTCGCTTGCTTTTTAGATTTAAATTGGTAAATCCAATTTGCAAACCGGGTTTCTAAATTTTTACGATACGATACGATACGATTGTACCACCGCAGCCAGGAGTACTCCTGTCCCGGTGAGACCGGTACACCAGGGGGCACTGATTTGTTAGGACTGGAACACATGCTCTGAGGATGGGAAGGAGGTTGGAGTTTAATCGACCGGTATACATGGCAACCTAATAAGCCAATATTGGAATTTAGGATGGTCAGGAATAAAGGAATGGATTGAGCGTTATAATTTTTTTCTTTGTTTTAGTCTTCGTTCTTCTTGCCTCTTCTCGGCTCTTCTTGGATCTTGCCTCTTGTCTCTTTTAGGAACTTCTTGTCTCTTCTAGGATCTTTTTGTCTCTTCATGGCTCTTCTAGGCTCTTCTTGGCTCTTTTGTTTCTTCTTGTATCTTCTCGCCTTTTCTTGTATCTTCTCGCCTTTTCTTTCTTGGATCTTCTGGACTCTTCTTGGCTCCGCTTGATCCTCCTTGGCTCTTCCTAACTCTTTTTTCTTCCCTTGTCCCTTCTTGTCTCTTCTTTCTTCTTCTTGTTTCTTGTGATCTTCTCGTCTGTTCTCGGCACTTCTGGACTTTCCTTGCATCTTATTATCTCTTCTTTTCTATTATTGTCTCTTCTTGGCTCTTCTTGCTTCTTATTGGATGTTCTCGTCTCTTCTTATCTCTTCTTGTCTTTTCTTATCTCTTTTTGTCTCAGCTTGTCTTGTCTCTGATTATCTCTTCTCGAATATTCTTACCTCTTCTTGTTTTTTCTTGTCTCTTTTTGGATCTTATTGGATCTTCTCGTCTCTTTTTGGTTCTGCTTGCTACTTCTCGTCTCTTAACGACTAATATTGGCTCTTCTTAACTCACCTTTGCTTTTAATGCACCTTTATTTCGAATTTTCACCCGTTGTTGGCTCGTCTGGATTCCTCCTGCCTTTTCTTGTATCTTATTGTTTCTTCGAGTCTTTTTTGTCTCTTCTTGCTTCTTATCTCTTTTCGCTCATTTTTGGCTCTTCTTGGTGTTTCTTGTGACTTCTTGCGGAGTTTAATTCATCTTTATACATGGCAACATAATATGCTAATACTCATACTAGGATGGGCAAGAATAAAGATTTTGATTGAGTGTTGTTTTCTAAGTTCTGTCATTTTCTTGATTCTTCTTGCCTATTCTTGCTTCCTTTTGCCTCTTTTTCGTCAATTTCAGTCTACCCTAGTATCTGCTTAGAAGCTCTTGCTTCTTCTAGCCCCTTCGTGGTTCTTCTGGCTTCAACTTGCTTCTTCTCACTTCATTTCGCTTGAAGTGAAATATCCCAAAACTGCGCCATACAAATGTTATGTTATGTTATTTTTTTTTTTTGGCTCTCCTAATTTTTCTTGCATCTTATTTGTCCTTCAAGTCCCTGCAGGTGTCTTCTTACATCATCTTGACTTTTAGTGGCATTTTTTCTCTCTTCGTGAATCTGTTATCCTCTTTTGGTTTTGCTCTTCTTATATCGTCTATCCTCTTCTCGAATATTCAAATAAAATAATCCCAAAGAGAACAGAGGAACTCATCTGAAGAGTAGAGTAATAATAGTAATAATTCAGAGTAATAACCCGACTGAATTAACGATAACATTTGAGATAAAGATAAAAGGTGTAGGTACTTGAAAAGCACTTCTTTCAGATTTGGACTAAACCTGTAAAAAATCTAAAAACCAGAAACCTGTTAACCATTAAGAAAAGGAAAAAAACATTTATTTATATTGTGCACGACAGAGGGGAAAATATAATATTAAATATAAATATGAAATAGGTATTTGGTATGTGTGATATTCTGTTATGCCCTGAAAGATGCTGAAAACCATCAATTGAACTTTGACAGATGCGCGCCTGTTCGTAAATTCAAAACTCAAAAGGTTCTGCAATCCTTTCTGTTATTCAGCCCTGTCTTGAGTATCCAGCTGAAATTTAAACCCTTGTAATATTAGATTTAAAATAATAATGGAAACGATCTTATCTCGATTTATGGCCTTCGTGGTCCTGTGACTCCAGTGGATGAACAGTTCAAAGCATTTTTAACACTATGCACTTGAAGTTTTTTATTATCACAGCGAGACAAGCTCGTTCACTCAAACCGTGTCAGGACGTAGACTAATTTATTGTCGAACTTTCACACTAAAAACACTTGAGATTGCAACGCACTGCATTCGAAAACCGTGAACAAAGAACTGAAGATATTTAATTCATTTACTCAAAATTGAATTGAACATAACTATTGTTCCAAAACAGCTAAAATTATTTGGCGAAGTGTGGAAGGTTAAGCAAATAAATATGCGTATGTGTGACAATTTTCAGTAGTGTAGCTCAAACAAAACAATCGTTATTTGAAAAGATAGGCAGGAGCTTTCTACATGTGACCTGTCGCAACCACGCACCACTTAACTCTCCCGAATATTTACCGATAAAAGATGCACTTTTATTCAAAGTTCAAAATTTCTCGTATAAAATGATTCCTTTGCCACCGTGGTGGATTTTTTGTATAGATTGACATTTGCGCGAGTTTTGTTTCAATCTAAAGTGGATGATCGACAGGCGAGCCTATACCGCGGTTTTAAAAACCGTCGGTTTTACTCGCGGCTCGTTGGTGCTGATCGACTAGCGAGTAAAACAGTCGTATCATAGTCGAATTGAGGTTAATATGTCTTGTTCGGAGTCTGAAGCTTTGTGTTATCTTGGTATTATAGCATACCACGAATTAAAAATTATTATTAAATAAAAAAATAAAAATAAAATAAATTTTAATAAATAAAATAAAAAATAAATTTAATAAATTAAGAATTTTTATTATTAATTTTTTTTATATTTTTTTTTTTATTAATTATTTCCCTTGTTTTTGTATTCGCTTGATTTAATTTGCCATAAACAGGGATACTCTCGGAAGCCATTTATGAATTCTACGATGATATCGTCACTGTGAATTCGCAGATTCATTATTACGTGACGTCCGTCCTTGTCCGTCCTATAGCGCTGTCGCCGATAACTGGCGGCTTGGCTCGCCGGCCGTGATCGACACGCAGTTTTGAACGACGAGCCGAGTAAAAAATCAAGCAAACATGACGAGCCACGAGCCAGGCACAAAACCGCGGTTTTGCAATGATACACCGGCGAGCTTTACCGACGAGCCATAAGACCGCGGTTTTACTCGCCTGTCCATCAGGGCCTTAAATATGCATGAATTAATGAAAATGTCCCAAGGAATAAAGGGAGTTTCACAGCACTCTTGTCCCGCTGTACGGCCTGAAGCAACCGGGTTTGTAAATTTTTACGGGATTAAATATTTCGCCCTGATTTATTTCGTTAAAAATTGCATCGTTTTTTAGTGAAATTTTAAAACTGTATTTATTTTGAAAAATTATAATTTTTTTCAAATATATAACCATTTCCCTGTCAAACGGGATAGGGACCAGAGGCTAAAGGCAACAATTCTGATTTTATTTAATACGCGGCATCTCCAAGATCACTAAAAAACCAAACAATTGGTGATTTCCTATGAACAGGGTTTTTTGTCGTCGATTTATTAGAACTACAAAGCAAAAACTGGTTCGTCGTTTCTTCCGAACTCCTATTTTAAAAGGCGTTTTCCTTTGAGGGTATAGTGCACTTATTAAGTATTAAGATTTCTTACATGTCTCCTTTAATCACTTTTAGTTTTAAAACTCTTATAATATATGTTATTCTTGAGGATAATATCTAGACATTGCCCGCGCCGAAACGCAAATTATATAAAATTCCCTCGATAGAAAAAAAATCGAAAAGTATGCTCCAAAAATTATTATAAACACGTTTGTTTCAGTTATTTTACAAGTTATATGAATGAAAAAAATCGCGGTGTTTCTGTAAGTGCTGTTTAAGACAATGCCCGCGAGATTTTAAATTAAAAATTAAAAATTCGCTCTATTTGAAACGAGTCGTGTTTTATTAAACATTTTCGCAACGAATTTGTCGCTGTAAATGTTAGCGCTCTCCTCTAAGATTCGTAATTTCGTATCTCTCCATCTTCTTCTTTTCTAGCCCGGTAGCCTTAAGGTCAAATTTTTTTTTTATGTAAAACACTTAGATTTTTTAATAATGATTTTGTCTCACAATAATAATAAAACATTTATTGTCAAAAGATTTTTTATAAATTTATACATTTTTTAAATTTTTTTATAACATTGATTCTATTAACAAATAGGTCACTGCTCAGCTAATACATTCTGGATTTTCTCCCGGAATGCAGCAGGTTTTCAGCAGTGGCTCTAGTATGTATTTTTTATGCAACATATACAGATATTTAGGAACAGATACTTGAGTCGGGTCAGTCAGAATAATAGAAGAGCATGTATGAGACGATGTACGAATGTGAACGAGGCAAGGAGAGTGCGAATCTCTGCCTACCTCTGCGGGTAAACGGCGTGATGGTTAGTTAGGTAGTTATATGTATAATAATTAAAATTGAATCAAATAAATCAATGTTCAAATTACACCTAATAATATTAAAAATAAAAACAAATAACATATTCACAAATACAAGGAGGTATTCCTTTTTTGTAAATTATGTGTGGCGACACATCATTATAAACTTCGCCGTCAAAAGAGGAATCGAGAAACATCTCCTAATATCCGCGCGCATCGGCAAACCTACTTGCCTAGGTACCTTCGTACCTATACTGGCCGCGATGTACTTTCTCGCCTCCCGTGCCAGCCCGACGATAATAATATCGCCCCGCCTAGAAAGGTCTCGAGACAGCACCGTACAATATCTGTACGGCGCCGAATATTCTCGTCAATTGCCGAAGTGGCTCGTATTACCTACCGCGAGGTAGTTACTCTACCGCGACTATATAAGCAGCCGATCGCTCGCCCGCTACAGTTCAGTCTCACATTAATCTTCGGTCAACATCTCAACATGTAATAAGTGCCCCTGCATGGTATCGCTACGCTCCAGGGCAGCTTCCTCGAGGTCCATCACCACGTCTCAGCTACAAGGCCCATCGTGTCTTCAGCTCCTGAGATCAGCTCCATCCCGCGACTTACAAGGCTTGCGTCACCTTCAGTCCAAGGGATCAGCTCACCACTTCATGGCACCCCGAAGCCTCACCGTGCTTCGCTGCCATGGAAACACGCTCCGCCTCGACAGGACTACCTGCTGGTGGCTCAGCTCACCGAGCCACACACCGTTCATCTCCGCGATTCAAAGCGTCGAGCAACGGCCTGGAAGATAGGTCATCTCCACCGCCATGGTGTCGAGCAACGCACTGACCTTCACCACACCATCTCCACCTCCGTACGCCTGCAGCATCATCTACGGCACTCCGCATTACATCTTGTTACCGACCACCGACCATCTGCTACGTAGCCCAATAAACGACTGACTCAAACTTCGACATGACGCCTTTCATTTCTCTCTACCGATCCGGCCCGCTCCCTCATATGTTTTGACACTTTATCATCGAGTTTAACAATAAAAATGGTCCTTTAACGATAATTATTTTATAACCCCAAATACGAGGAGGTATTCCTTTCTTTGTAAATTATGAATTGACATTTTATCATTGAGTTTAATAATAAAAATGGTCCTTTAACGATAATTATTTTATAACCCCAAATACGAGGACGTATGTAAATGATGTTTTTTTTAAATGTCTGTGATTAACGTTCCTACGTTTTGGTTTTATTTTTTCTTACTTACTTTGATTTCAGTATTTTTCTTAATTTTAGTTGATACGTAAGGCAAGAAAGCTCAACTCTCGCAGCGTTTTATACAATTAATTAAATTTAATATTACGTAGATGTTACAGAGCGGAAGATCTTTGTGAGACACTACCATTTAGAATAGAAACGTTGCTTCACCTGGCTTTATCCACTGATCCACAAATTCATACAACTTTAAATTATTGCCACATTCATATTTTTACCTGATCATAATTTATAGCTTTTGGGGATTCTGTCCGGCTAGAGAGGTCAGGTTAGGTTTCCCTAAGGGGGCATACTTTAATTAAGTGAGTTCAAAAGGGGGAGGGGGGATCCAGCAAAATCTCACGTTACTTGAAAGGAATATACGAAGTGGCCCAAAATTATCTCACCAAGGGGGGGGGGGGGGGGGGGGGCTAGATTGGAAAAAAACTGCTCACGTAATTAATGTATGCCCCCTAAACCAATCTCTCCCAATCGACCCGTCCGCCACGCAGTAGGTGGACAAATGTATTGGCCGCCAAGATCTCGACAAACCCCACCCAACGAACCCGGGCACCCCTTTTATGTCACCAAACGTAGCGAACCGTTTGGGGTGACCGATGGCCGGGGTGTTGGTTTTCCAATAAAAAGATCCCGGGGCGGCGCGGCGGTACCCATTCCCGTCCCCCAAGTTGAGGCAATATGGGATTTATAACGAAAACTCACCGCACAACAGGATTCAAACTAGATCACTCCATCTACTTTTCCATCTTCTCCCGCACCTATATCCCAATCGTGTGTCCCCCTTTTCTCAAAATTGTAACTAATAAATCACCTTTTTGCTGCACTTCTATCATTCACGTATTAGTATTTCATAATTATAGTTAATTTTGTTATTAAACATTATTATTATGTATTATGAATTCTTAATTTTACTATTTGCTCTCAATTTTCTCAAAAATATGTAAATGTATAGAACATTAACAAATGTGTACTGACTAAAAAGCAAAGTATTTTCCAACCTTCCCCTTCTCACTGTAGCGGAGCAAAAGTTATTTGGTATGCTCATACTTAAAACGAATTTCTGCAATATGCGCAATTTGACACAGGTTGAAATAAATCGAATATGAGCAGCTCAATTTACTCATGTGCGGTAAGTTTCCCAAAAAATCTTAAAGTAAAAAAAACGTTAATTTTAATATTTTATGTTTTCTCAGATTATACGAGGTGGCCCCCTGGTCCGTCGAAGCTTGGGGCTCGCCCGCGGAAGCCCTGCCCCTCGCTGCGCTGCGCCTGGTCGGCTGGGCGCGCGCCGGCAGCGCTTCCGCCCCTGGCGGCGTCGCGGCGCCCGCCTCGGCCAGCGCCGGAGGTTCGCTGTCGGCGGGTGCCACGTCAGGCGGCGCGCTCGTGCTCACCGTGCGCTGCGGCACTGCGCGCGGCGTCGTGCAGCGCGCACTCCGGGCGGAGACCCACCGCGACCTGGCCGCGTGGGCGGGCGCCCTCGTCAGTGGGGCGCACGAGGCGGTCATGCAGCAGAAGGAGTTCGTTTTCAGTGAGTATTGATATATTATATGCTAACAACTAAAAACAAACCACGGAACAACCACACTTCAAGTAATTACAAAGATACGTGAAAGAGCATTAAAACGAATTATACACCTAACCGGAAGTCGACAGTTTGATCTAGGATGGATATTATCCCCCTTACTAACAAACGTATTTTAAATTTTACACAACTGATAAAAAACCATCTACGATGATGCATAAATGATTGTGAGTTCGTTTATAAATATTTAATCATACGTTAATTCAATATTTGGTGGTGTTTTTGGTGAACAAAGACACCTCAATACCATCAAAGTATTTTATAATCTTTCTCCCGAAATCAAATAGGAATAGAAAAAAAACCCTTATAATGTTTTTTTTTTTAACTAAAATAAATCTATTTTTAATTTTCGACATAGTTGCGCCATCTCCTGGGCCGGCTAGTAGCCAATTTCAAGGATTTTTTTTGGTTTGTCTGAGGATTGAACGTTTCTCACCAGGGACGGGATGATAACTGCATTGAACTTTTAAAATGTCTTAACGCTTGAAATAAAAATGAAATTGGTGTGTTTGAGGATTGATCTTTCCTCCCCAGAGACTCACTAAATTGAGTGAACACCGCTAACATATAAGCCAAATCCTAATGGGATGGTACCGACATTTGTTTCGTATATTGTAATTGCTGTAAATTTTTAAATATTACGTCATTCAATTTCCGAAAAATGCGTGTGTGTGCGTAAGTGCCACAAAAAATATATTCATAGAATGCATTGTCACCGACAATGAGACGTCACAGAGTCTATCTGCTGAGTTTCAGCTCTATCGGATGTCGGGAAGTGTTAAGTTAAGTTTAAGTGTTAATTTCCATTTCCAAGATTTGCACTCATTCATTCACGAAAACTAAATGGAAATTCAAGTAGAAGTATTTGAAAATAAGTAAATATTCCAGAGAAGAAATTATTGTATTACTATTGTTGGAAAAAAAAACTGTGTTTATTTCGTCTGGAGTAGCTTTCCTTTACGATTCTTGGAAAAAGTCTAAATAAGTTCATCATTAAATATATTAGCGACTCTCAATCGAATATTTGAAACAGAAAAATCAGTTAAAAGGTACGGTCGCATCCAGGAATTGAACCTAAGTAAAAAAATAAACAATAAATAACTTCTAAACATATACAAACTATTATACTTCTATACAAATAACTTATTCACTCCGAGAATAGATCCGTCCCCTTCCCCTCCCGCCCACCATCCCATCCCAATAAGCTATTATAACTATTATAACTTTTATTACTTTTATTACTTTTTAATCTCTCTAATTAATACACACCAGTGAAAACCTATTATTGGTTCAATAACATATACATATGTAAATACACCTAAGTAAATAATGTAACTGTTGGTTTTCCAAATAAAATAAAATAAAATAAAAATAAAATAAAATAAAGATCGAACAAAGCCACGAACATTAAGGTGGAACGTAAGGTACGTTATAATCTACACATTCACAGATGGCGCCAATGAAATTATTTTAAGTTTTCAACATTTTTTTGCACAAATGCTCCAAACTATTAAGGTGAATTATTTGTTTGCGCCTGTACATATTTATTGTGAACTAGAATAAATAGTTTTGTCCATAAACAAACCCAAATCTTTCAAGAAAGGCTGAAAAATACAATATTGGATTGAGTCACCGATACAAAATTGAATTTTTCAGCCTTTCTTGAAAGATTTGAGTTTGTTTATGGACAAAACTATTTATTTATACTTATATTAAATACGTACGGGCGCAAACAATTAATTTACCTGAATGTTTTAAAGCGTAACGTGCAAAAGGTATTAAAAACCTAAAATAAGTTCATTGACGCCATCTGTGAATGCGTAGATTATAACGTAAGTGATGTTTAACCTTAAGTTATTCCAAAAATTAAAACAAAATCATTTTAGTCTTGTAGAAAAGTTAATAGATGTTGCTTATTAAAATAAAATAAATGGATTTATTTATCCGAAACACTATCTAGATATTAGTTCGGGAAGAATCTTGCGATCGTACATAAAATTATGCGTTAAGAACATTAAGATAATGTTCGCAGTTCTTAGTCGAAATATGAAACAGTTAAATATGACCCAAGGGAAAAGGTCGAACTATATCGGTGGTTAGAACAGAGGCAAGGCTAATGACCTAGGTTTAATTGCTAGATGCGACCGTATCTTTTTCTAATTTTTCTATTGCTAAATTTCGTTTGAGTATCGCTAATATTGTTTTCAGTGGTTAAATATTACAATTTGAGGCTACGTTTATTTGAGGCTAATTAAATGTTACAATTTGAGGCTACGGTCATTAAGTTATTTAAAAAAAAACACAAATATCAGTATCAAAGATGAAAGAAAATGTGGCTGTCGACATAGAGACCGCCCTACATAGCCGCCCAAATCCTTTCTTCTATAAAAGTGCTGAATTATTAAAAAAATCTAAAAAAATTGTGTACCTACCTACAAGTGACTTCATAGCTATAAAAATAAATGCTTTTTTAGCAAGTATTCGAGTCAGGTTTTTTACCAAATGTCATGTGGACAATGCACGTTATTATTTGCAAAAAGTAGTTGTGTTGTCATTATTAGATTATTTTATTACGAAATAATAATATTGCCTTTGTCAGGCCGGAAGCTGCTGACGCCGCAAGCCTTCTTCCGAAACTCTTGACAGTGGAACAAACTTAGTACTTTTCCACTTTATTTTAATCTAAAAAGAAAATATTATGGCCGTATATAGAAGTTGTATCACGACCGACATGCATAGACTTAGAGATAATTTTCACCTATCGTGCCGTAACAAAAAAGAAAGAGAAAATAGATCGAGCCAGTGGAGGTAATCCACCTCTTACCCGCCCTGTAATAAGTAACTGATGGTTACTCCTTCAAGGCTCTCGCAAGATTCTAATTTTTTTTGTTAAACGAAGCTACATTTATTTATTTTGAACGAATCTAGACCTCCAGTGTCCATGCATACGTTGTTAGTAAGCAGTATGCAAGTGCTTAACAGGAAAAACAAAATGCAAAAAATAGGTTAGTAAGACAAAGATAAATTAAACAGGGCAAAAGAAAAACTCATTCATGAGGCTCCATGAGGCGGCATTGCAAATATAGATAAACAAAAATAGATCGAGCCAGATCAGATCATAAAGAAAATTATATTCTTAGTGCAATATATATGCTTGGCTAGAGACCAGCCGATAAAGTGTTCTTAGGAAGCTAGCTGACATGGAGCAGAGGTCTTAAATAGGTAGGCCCAAAATAATCCTAATTTTGAAAAGGGCTTATTGTAGTTTAAATGTAATTTTATCTGGTACTGGGCTGAATACAGGAACATATACGAAGAAAATGTCAAGAATTCCTCGTAGATTTCAAGTGAGGTCACGTAAGAAGTTGTGTCTCATGTCGGAGGAGAATATTTGATATGGGTCTGCAAATAGGCTCGAATCTTCTGAGGAGAATTATGTGAAAATAATTCTGACCTTATTAAGGAATTTCTTGGGAATATAATATTTAAGACTTTTATTATGGAACGGAATCATGTCTTCTACTTTGGACTGAAAATATTTATATTGTGCAATAAATTCATGACACAACTTTGCGTGCGTTTGAAAATCCAGTAAGAATTAAAGATACACAAAAATTCAATCTAAATTTGAAATAATCTGAATTATAATTTTTAATTGATAAAGTAATGTTTAAGACGAGATTTTGTATGCATAGCGCAAAGGGTAACAATTAACAATTATTATAAGTAATAATTATTAGCCTGAAACACTCATCTACATTGAAAAAATCTCCCAGGAAAAGATACATGCCGCCGACGGGACTCGAACCCGCGACAGAAGGACGTGGGTTCGAGTCCCGTCGGCGGCATGTATCTTTTCTCGGGAGATTTTCTTAATGTAGATGAGTATTTCAGGTTAATAATTATTACTTATAATAATTGAAATAATCTGGGTTAAGGACATGTTTAAAAACAAGGTAAGAACAGCACGTCGTGTGTATTTACTCATTTTATAGTGATATTAGTTTCTCCTTTCGTACACAGAAACCAATTTGAGAGATTCCTACCAATGTTTTGACTAATATTTTCATGTAAATCATTTATTTAACAAATCACCTCAATAGCGGAAAATACTTTGTGTAACCTTGTCAACTTTTTGTATTCTATCATTAGAATCACACCTTTACTTAAATAATGATATCGATAGGCATGCATGTAGGTACTTAATAGGAATGTAGGTAAGTAGGATGGTGGGTAAAACGCCAAAGGGGCTTCTATGTAATAAGCCTGCAGGACGAATTAATGTTGGAAACCTAAAGACGTCGCATCCCTCGACATAATTAACTAATAGAAGTCACCAAGATACCGAGAGTATATATGTCGTAGGCCGATCGTAAAATAAGGCAGATCATGATGCGCCTAGCCACATCGTGAAGTGCCTGGCGGCAGATCGTGTAGTGCCTGAGGCGCATCATGATTTTAATTTTTATTCTATTGTAGGCGGACCAGAGTTTACGAGGCAATTGTCTGTCAGTGGGGTCGTGCCCGAGATGGGCATTTCTCACATTGGCCGATTGCTATTCAAGGTTCCACGTATTTTCTGGAGCGAAGGGTAATTGAAGGAGTCTTTCTTTCCATCCAGAAGATTTTTCTTGACTGCAAGCGGCGTGTGGGGTGAGAGACGACATCATCGTGCAAAGGTTTTGCTGTATTTCCTCAGTGTTGCCTATTATTGCAACACTAAGGGAGGGTTCAGCTATTTTTAAAATACATAGACCATATTTTTAATTAACGCTTGCCGAAAAAAATGGTAAAAAGTAAAAAAAAAATCGATATACTCAGATCGAAAAAAAATTCTTTTGGGTTCTCTATGTGATGTAGAATCACTTGTACTACGAGTTTCCGAACACCGTGTACATATTATGCCAATACTGTGGGTACCACCTGTGGTACATAGGTACGTCGCGTCGTGGTAAATTGAGAATCGAAACGTTAGAAACGATTTTCGCCGTGTTTGGTATAATAGTCAAATACCGGCCGGTCAGTGGTTGAGTGGGCATAGTGCTTGAATCCCATCCGGGCGTCGCGTGTTCGATTGATTCCTCGGCTGGCTAAGTTCTCCATCACAACACAAGCAACATTTTCGGCTTTCTGTGGTGGTAGTAGGAGATTTTCAAACATTGTTGGGTTATTCGTAACCCGGGAATGTTTGTCTTTCTTTTTTTAATTTTTTTTTTTTTTTTTAATTTTTTAAAAATTAATAAAAAAAAAAAAAAACAAACTTCGTCTTCTTTTCCCCATTCCCGTCAACCTTACAACATACCTCGTTTGAGGATGTCGTAGTCCACTGACTCTGAACATTTTGAAGCATTCACGCGCAGTGTTCAAATGAAGGCGTTTCAGGACTCTCCCCATTTCTGGAAATGTAACTTGCAGCCGATGATGATGGTCAAGTTACGAAATAGTTTGCTATATTAATTTGAAATGGTTTAAAACCGACATTAATCTGTTGTTCTTTCGCAGGGTGTTCCCACCTGGGGCGGCCCGCCCAGCTGTGGCTGCACTACGAGGGCGGCGCGGCGCTGCGTGCGGGCGGTCGCGTTCTCTGGCGCGCGCCCTTCCACCGCCTCAAGTCCTCGGCAGACGACGGGGAAAGGCTGCTGTGGCTGGACTTCGGCGGGGACGAAGGAGAAATTGTAAGGACACCCTGGATTTTATAAATAATATATGATAACTAATTGTTGGATGAGTTCACCCAAACAATTCACATTTAGGATTGTGTGTATTGATGTGTTGTATGTATATATTCATTGCGAAACAGCTTTTAGTTTTGTTTATTGTTTTCAAGTTTAATTTGTAGAACCTCATTTTAATTTAAAGTTCGTCTTTTATGTATTCAATAATATTATTATTCAATTCATAAAAAAATAAATCTGTTTATTTATATAGTCCAGCAAAGGAAGGAGTTGTAGAGTGCGTGAGCAGGAACCTAAGCGATTCTTTCAGGACTTGTTTAGGGTGCTTAGGGTGTGAACATACTAAAAGTCCTGACGTCTAGGTGGTGAGCTAGGGGGGGGAGGGGGGGGGGGGAAGGTCCCGATTTTCGGGTTTCCGTTTATATCTCAAAAACGGTGCGTCGCAGAGGAAAACTTTTTTAGAATAAGTAAAAGCTCATAAAATTATCTACAACTTTTATTCTATACGTAATTTTGGAAATCCCAACCGTTTTTGAGTTATACGCTCCACAAATGTCAATATTTTCGAAAAAAATCATTTTACCTCACATTTTTCATCAAACATTCCTTCATATCGTCTAAAATATTTATCCAAGAAAGAAATTTATTGGAAAGAAGTTGTAAATAATTTAATTAGGTTTTAGAATATATATACATATGTAAATAAACCTCCAACCAGTAAATATTTACAGCAATTTTAAGTTTTTTCGTAAAATGTCATTTTCAGAAAAAGCTGTTTTTTCTTACCAAATTATTAAGACGGGTTTTTTCTTCATGGGAAATTCCTTAATAATTTTTGCACGCAAGATAGCAGGTAAGTTGTTCTCGAACAGATGATTAGTGGAATTCATTTTATAATAATTATTATTGTGATGGGTGATAAGGTTAGTCGTCGTAGATGCTACAATAACGTGAATGAATGCGATAGTGGGCTTGACATTCTCAGACATCAAGTTGTCCCGCAAACTTCGGGCATTCCCAATGTCTTCTGTCAGCTCGTCGATAAAAAATCACGATGAAAAGGTTGCAGTTGAATGAAACTGGGATGCGAAAGACAACTAAATCTGTTCTGTATAGCTTATTCGAGCCTACCAAAAAACTGTTCTACTGTCTCAGATGAACATTGTTGTGGACGGAGGATTTCTACTACACAGAGTAATTTGACAAAAAGATGCCTCCGTTGCCGCAATTTGTGATCGTTATATCACCTATGTCTATCACCACTATCCTGGAATGACTCGCACTGTGGTATTTGATGGGTGAGCAAACCCATCCAATAGTACGAAATCATAAGAACAGATGCGACGATACATACTGAGAAGGTCAGCCGACATCAATTTGACATGGATCAAATCAATACCCGTTAAACAGGAAGATTTTTTATCCAATCCTACCAACAAAAGTAACTTCATTTCCTTACTACAGACAAAGTTTCGGGAGAATGGGATACAGACTCTTCAGGCCACCGATGATGCTGACGTCCTTATCGTGAAGATTGCTGTGGAATTATCCTTTCACAACTCTGTGGCTGTCTTTGGTGAGAATGTGGACCTCACTGTCCTTTTGATTGCTTCCACTCCTCCCACCTAAGATATTCTGCTGCTGAAACCCGGACGAGGAAAAACCAAAACAATGGCACTGTCCACCAAAGAGATGCAGCATCGTGGATTTGAATACATCATATTTTTACATTCATTTACCGGATGCGATACAACGTCTGCAACTTTCAGGAGAAGCAAGTTGGGCTTTTCAAAATTGTATTTGGAGTCAAAAATGATCAAGCAAGCGGCAATGATCTTTTACAACCCCTCCTCCACTCACGACGAGGTTGAAGAGGCTGGAAATAAATGCTTCCTGAAATGGTATGCGGCGCCAAAAAGACAGACCTCCCTTAACCAGTACCGCTTCCAGTCGTTCACAATGTCCGTGGCAAATATGAAGCCTGATATCAGCTCCCTCCCTCCAACAGAGAGTGCAGCTAAACAGCATTCCCGGCGGACATACCACCTAGTTCAGCAGTGGCTCGGAATTGAGCTGCCCCCTGAAGAATGGGGGTGGAAACACGAAGGAGACACCCTGGTGCCAATTACAACAGAAGATCCTCCAGCACCGGAGGTCCTTCTGAAAATGATATTTTGCCGCTGCACCAAGGATTGTGCAATTGACAAATATGGATGCCGAAAAGCAATGCTGACCTGTTCTGCAGCATGCCTTCACTGCCAAGGGAGATGCTTCAATAGCGTGCCTGTTGCCGAGGACGACGATGAAAACGACGTAGAGCCCTTTCAGCAAGAACCATCCACTACTGAGAATGATGATGCCATGGATGAACAACGCTTGCCAGGACCCTCACGTCCAAAGAGGATATGATAACGTGAATCCATATAAAGTTGAGAGTGTAACATGATGTTATTGAGAACAGTGCCAAGGGAAATGGGGCCAACTCATACTCAAAGAATTTCATCAAATCCTCATCTGATCGTTTGCTTAACACATCCGCTGAAACAGCAATGTTGGGTCAACTGCAACCTTTTCATCGTGATTTTTTATCGACGAGCTGACAGAAGACATTGGGAATGCCGAAGTTTGCGGGACAACTTGATGTCTGAGAATGTCAAGCCCACTATCGCATTCATTGCCTTTTCTACCAACTCGAACAGCATCGTAGCACGTTATTGTAGCATCTCCGACGACTAACCTAATCACCCATCACAATAATAATAATAATAAAATGAATTCCACTAATCATCTGCTCGAGAACAACTTACCTGCTGTCTTGCGTGCAAAAATTAATAAGGAATTTCCGATGAAGAAAAAACCCGTCTTAATAATTTGGTAAGAAAAAACAGCTTTTTCTGAAAATGACATTTTACGAAAAAACTTAAAATTGCTGTAAATATTTACTGGTTGGAGGTTTATTTACATATGTATATATATTCTAAAAGGTAATTAAATTATTTACAACTTCTTTCAAATGAATTTCTTTCTTGGATGGATATTTTAGACGAAGGAATGTTTGATGAAAAATGTGAGGTAAAATGATTTTTTTCGAAAATATTAACATTTGTGGAGCGTATAACTCAAAAACGGTTGGGATTTCCAAAATTACGTATAGAATAAAAGTTGTAGATAATTTTATGAGCTTTTACTTATTCTAAAAAAGTTTTCCTCTGCGACGCACCGTTTTTGAGATCTAAACCGAAACCCGAAAATCGGGACCTTCCCCCCCCCCCCTCCCCCCCCTAGCTCACCACCTAGACGTCAGGACTTTTAGTATGTTCACACCCTAAGCACCTTAAACAAGTCCTGAAAGAATCGCTTAGGTTCCTGCTCACGCACTCTACACCTCCTTTTGGACCATTCGTTTACTGGACTAATAAGCAAATTCTGCTGTGTTAATTATTGTTACGCGTGACTTCTCTTTCGCCTTTTGAAGGTATTATAAAACTATCTGATAATGCTTTCAGAAGTGACAGTTTGATACTGTCGTCAGAAGGTGAAATAGCTGTCACGCATATTAATAATTACATAGCAGAATTTGTTTATAAATAGACAGTTTTTTTATAGATATGATTTTAGATTTTTACGGGCAAAAGTATTTTTGTTATTTATTTTTGGGGTGTTATGTATGCTGCCCTGATGATGGACATTGGACACTGTAACGCTGTCCGAAACGTTGGCTAATTGAGGAGGTAGCGCAAACCCCTCCGCAACGTAAGCAGATATATGCGTTAAAAATACGAGAGCAGTCAAGTACAATAAGTGTCTCCATAGAAACCGTTATAACTCCATTATTGTTTTAGTTACATCCGTAAAATAAAAAGTGAAAGGTCGATAGTGAATCATGCTGCACATCTCTATTCAAGTTGTCCATAGAAATACATAAAAAGAACATTCTATCAGACGCGCAGTCTGACACATTATTTATCCCGCCAAATTTCCTTCGGGCGCCCGACATCGTTAATTTTTATAAATATTTTTATATGAAATGATAAAAAAATGAGGTGATAAAAGTGTTTATTACACATTTAAACAAAAGAATAAGTATTGTTGTTTACATAATCTGTGATTTTAGTTCCGTTTTCACATAAAAACATCACGTGAGTCATTTTCACATTTTTTTTAATGTTTGCATTCTAAATTTTAATATTTACAAATATTAATATTTATTTGTAATATAATAGTTCGAATGCTTATTTTGTAACCTGTCTAAAACAGTTTTTACTATTCGGCTACGTTCAGAAATGTTTCATTTATAGAGCTTTAATTGTGAAGCGGTAATAATACAAAGTTTTCGTAAAATGTTATTTCGTTGAAGACATTAAAAGTGCATAACACCACAAAATAAATAACAAAGGTTTTTTTATAAATTGAATAACAATGTCATTGAATATATAAAGCTTTTAGTTTTACTTAGTCCTCCTCATTATTTTAAGTATATACTCTGTGTAGGGTGGGCCATAAACATTTGCACTTTTGTAATCATATCATATCATTTTGTAATAATAGTCACTTATGCGTGGCTCCTCGTTTCTTGGAAATCTAGTCATAATGGATCGATTTGGTGCGGGAGAGCAATGCGCTTTCTAGGTAAAACATTTTTACAAAAACAATATTTTGTTCTTTTCTGTTCAACAATAATTCTATTCTGTTTAACAAAACAATGATGCAAGACTATTATTAAGTCTATTTCGTTCGCATCATCAATTATATAGTATTAATCAGTGCCCAAGTGTTCATTTAATGAAATCATGGTTTAAAAATTTCGAAGAAACCGGCAGAAAGACTATATATTCCATGGCCTCCCCGCAGCCCAGATCTAACCCCAGCTGATTTTTTTATGGGATATATTTGTGTATGTCGAGTCTACGTAAACAACCAGCGACTATACTAAAATTAAAGAAGAACAACCACCAAGAAATGGTCAACATACCCCGAGATTTGTGTTGAAAAGTTTTCGAAAATCTAAGAGTCTGATGTGAGGAATGCCAGCGGCGAGATGGCGGCCATTTTTACGAAATTTTTTTCCAGCGTATTTTTGTTTTTATCAATAATCATTTATTTAAATATAATACGTATTTTTTCATGTTTATTTCAAAAGTGCTAATGTTTATGGCCCACCGTAAATATGTTGTTCGAATTAGAATAGATGCACGCAAGCAACACATCTGTGGGTGAAGTTTCAATTCGTGGAAACTCTGACTGCGATGCCTACTTTTATTTTATTTATTTTATCTATTTTATCTATTTTATTTATTTTATTTATTTTATTTATTTTATTTATTTTATTTATTTTATTTATTTCATATATTTTATTTATTTTATTTATTTTATTTATTTTATTTATTTTATTTATTTTATTTATTTTATTTATTTCATTTATTTTATTTATTTTATTTATTTTATTTATTTTATTTATTTTATTTATTTTATTTATTTTATTTATTTTATTTATTTTATTTATTTTATTTATTTTATTTATTTTATTTATTTTATTTATTTTATTTGTTTTATTTGTTTTATTTGTTTTATTTATTTTATTTATTTATTTATTTTATTTATTTTATTTATTTTATTTATTTTATTTATTTTATTTATTTTATTTATTTTATTTATTTTATTTATTTTATTTATTTTATTTATTTTATTTATTTTATTTATTTTATTTATTTTATTTATTTTATTTATTTTATTTATTTTATTTATTTTATTTATTTTATTTATTTTATTTATTTTATTTATTTTATTTATTTTATTTATTTTATTTATTTTATTTATTTTATTTATTTTATTTATTTTATTTATTTTATTTATTTATTTTAGGGAATGTTGACAGCAGATCTGAGATTACACAATAAACCATAGTAAGATAGTTAATTATGCCAATTATGAACTTTCCACTGATGATAGTGAATGAATAATAAAGTGTGATATTATAAGGGTTTTTTTTTTAAATTAAATTATTAATTTTTTTTATAATATATGAACAACGATACAACGTAACCTAAGTATTATACTATCTCTTCTTTACCATGGCTAACCTTCTTCCATCTCTATGGTTCACGGAATTAAGCTACATGAATACCAAAGACTTGTTAGATACCAGATATTAACTAACCCGACCTAATATGACTCTAACATAACTAATCTTAACCTGATTATAATATAATTCTCTACCAGCTCTATATTTGAATTTATAGTCGATTCAGCTAACTCCAACCCTTAATTAGACACGTAAATTCACGGCTATCGCGTAGGATGACTTCACCCTACCGCTACCACTAGGATTAGGATTTCATAATTTTTTCAAGGTAAGCAAATTGTGTGTTTTTTAATTAATGTTTTTTTCCCAGAACAATTTTTTTTTATAAAATTAATCATTTTCACCAAATTTTCGGTTATCTTCTAACAACATTTCATAGCGTGTATTTTTGTTTTAATGGCCAGCACTCAAAAATGGCCCTAACATTACTTTGTAATATGCTAACTAACAATAAACAGTGTTAATCTCAAGTGACTTCGCAGGCAAGTACGGTCCTATGTATTTTCTGCCTTTGCAGTACTTTTTTTCACAGCATCGCATTCATTGGTAAAATAATTGTACAAATAGTTTCGTATCGGTGATCGGTAAACCGGTGGATGCAATTTTTAGCCATTAGTTGTTATAGTTTGTAGTTAGGAGTAAGATTGTAGAAATATATGATAAGTTTATACAGCGCCCTTGAGGTGATTTTTACAAAAACGGCGCTATGCAAATCATCCAAATATTATTATTATTAAGTAACCATCAATTCGATATTTGAAATTATATTATTTAAAAATTTTGACAACTTTACCTGTCAGGTCAATTACGATGAACACAAGTTTATTAAGAAGTTTGCTTAAAGATTTATTATTATAATAGTTTTTTTACATTAGCTCCACACAGGAGGCCCTGAGGAATATAATTCTCATCAGGGCCTATGTCATCTTTGGGGATGCTGCGTGGAGGGTCTTTTTAGGGAAAGGACGAAGAGGAAGTCGTGGGAAAGATCAAGGTATGAGAGATGGGTAGGAATTTGGGGGTCAGTGTGTCCAAGAGTGATGGAATTATGAATAAATTTACCCCCACTGTAAGTAAAGCGATGTTCCGAGAGTCCTGCTGGAGAGGTCTACAAGGTCTAAGAGGTCTGAAAGATCTTCCTCAACCAGTCTCATCCGATCCGGCATGCCACGCAGTAGGTGGGCAGACGCATCCGCCGCCAAGATCCGAACAAACCTCACCCCATGAACCCGGGCACCCCTGCTAAGTCACCAAACGTATCGAAGCACTTGGAGCAACCTATGGCAGAGGTGTTGGTAATCCAATAAATGGTTCCCGGGGAGGCGCTTCCCAAACCCGCTCCCCCGAATGACTGTTGATATTAAAGCATTATTATGTTCTCTAATTTAACAACAAAAAAATAGTTATTTTAAGAAGATAATTGATAGATAATATTTTCTTTTACAATCCCTTGACTTTCCACGGTACTGCGCTAGTAATAATAAAATAGTAGAAACATTAGTAATTAATTTATATCTACGCTGTATTTTTAGAAGCGCTTTATCAGGCCAGATACGTGATTATGTGATGTGTGCTTTCGAGAAACGTGTTTCAGGACACATTGTCCACACAAGTAGTCTGTAACCAGAATAGGAGGTCTAAGAAAACACCTTACGATTCAATTCACGGAAACGCCGACCAGGACTCCAGCCCGATGTGCTTTCATGTAATGAAAGCCAGTGTACGGACTGCAGTCAAGGACTCGTCGGTCGAATGCCGTGTGTACTGTGTACAGAAGCTTTCTATGGCGTCCGGAAGCCACCGTGATTCTCTGACAGAATTCAGGGTAAAGGCATGGTATTAATAGTGATTCCAATTCATTATTTCAGAGTAGTTTGACTGGGCATAATGGATACGGATAGGAACAACGTTCCGTTTTCCACACTGAATCAGGACTTGCAACTTATTATTAGTAGATATTATGTTACTAGCTTTAATACCTGTTAGAATTCATTTTTGCCAGTAATAAATAGCAACACATCTTTTTCGTATAGAAAAATTTGGACAAATTCTTCCCATTTTTTCTTGGTTTTTGAGAGTTATAATTAATAATAAGGTAATCCTAGATATTTCAAAGCTCCATAACTCATGGCGGATATCGTTCATGGAAAATTGAACTGCTTAAAATCACAAAATGTTAATTGTTTTGGAGGGTGGAAAGAAATTTTTATTTTATTTAAAAAAAAAAGACCTATAATTATCAAATAACAGTGAAAATAACTTTCAGAATACTCATTTCTTGTAAATTTCTGTTATAACAGAATTTAAATTATTTTTATTTTTTCATTAATATCATATTAAAATGCCCGTCGTAAAGTACACTCATTTTCTAGATATATTTCGACGACGCAGATCGAATGAGAAAATAAAACGGAGAAAAATGATACATGTTACTAATTTTTGGATATTTTGTCCTTTACAGAATATCAAATTTCCGCTATGATTTTGATTATTTCCGATATGATTTTGCCACCTAAAAATAGTTTCGTTGATCTAGACTAGGGATGTTACGAATGTGATATTTTTCACATTCGCGAATGCGAATGTTCAGAGTGCAAATGTGCGAATGCGAATGTTAAAGAATCACATAAAAAACTTTAGTCAACATCGTTTTATTAAAAAAATAAAAATAATAAATCAATTCTTATATAGTAAGTTATAATCGTAATTAAGCAATTTAATAATCGAACTTCAAAAGAGGCATATTATATTTCAGAAAAAGCAATTTTGCAGCCTTTTCTTCCACGAGGCGATTTCTAAGGGGCTCGTATATGCGGCCGGCTGCAATCGGAACGCTGGCCGGTGGAGCGCTCAGATATTTAGGAGCCAGATCGGTCAATTTGTCGTACTTCAATTTAGTCTTCCATCAGTCCAAAGGGTTTTCATCAAGAGAAGCTCGTTTTTCTTTAAGATATGCCTTCAATTGAGCTTTGATTTCACAGCTTATAGTATAGTGTCTCCAGATTCTGCACCGTCGAAGTTTTCACTATCATTTGAGGAATCTAGGATTCCTGCCAGATTGCTTATAAGAGTTTTAGCAGAACTTGTCGAAGGCTCATTAATTTTGCTTGTTGAAGTACTTTCTTGCTTGAAAAACAAAAGTCACGTGGACAGTGGGCGAGTCACGACATGATCTGCACACATTCGCATTCGCTAAACATTCGCGTCGATTGTTGCGAATGCGAATGTCGAAGCGAATGTTTAAAATGATGCGAATTATTCGCATATGCGAATGCGAATGCGAATATTCGTAACATCCCTAATCTAGACCTAGATAATTGTTAGAGCTCGCTTTTTTTATTTCGAAAGCAAACAACATGGTTTACTTCGTAATAACGATTTCATTAATAATAATACTTATTAAAGTGATGGGTGGGTCCGCGGTTTTGCCGCTGATAGCTACTTTGTTAACTTTATTTCTAATGTATTTGTCCTTATAAACTTGCGAGCCGACCCGCTGAGCCCCGGACCACGTGAAAGAAATCATGAATCACGAAAAAAGAATCATGTGAAAGAAACAAATCACCCGCAAATGGTGCGAACCGCCGATTACGGTTGGTTCGTTCCTTTATCGTGGTTCCTCTCGGCGGTTAGGCTCGCAAGTGTATACGCGCCGGAAGGTTAAAAGATTTACCAACTTTGTTCTTTTTGGTTATCCAAAGTTCTTTAAACTTACATACGATTTCATTGTTGATTGCTCTGCTTCAAAACTTCAAACACATTTTTCTTTTGAGTTATAATTAGGTACTACGAAACTAAGGAATACCAAAAGTGGTGTTTTTTCTGTGACATTACTAATAAAACATATTATATGATAGCCTTTGCCACTTAACGTTTACAAGCGTAGGCTTGTGGCAACTTTCCTAGTATTATTTTATTATAATGAGCCGGGCCCGGCGCGAGATACGTAGATAATGTATTTTAAAGTCATGTTACTGGATTCTCAACATTATTTTCATTCACATGTAATTTAATATTTTCGGTGTGGAGTTTCTCTTTTGATTTATTATTCAAGCTCTGAGTCACTCTCGAATCCACAAACATTAATTAATATTACACACGGAAGTCGTACAAGTACGTTCTTACATTTTCCGAGTCATAAATATTTTAATATCGCATTAACTGTAGCGGTGATATGCCACAGCGTTTGACTGTGGAAATGTGAAATATTTTTCCCATATATAATATACATATGTGTATGACAAGTGTTAATACACGTGTAATCAGCGAGCGCTGGATGTTTTTGAAAGGAAAATTTTGAGGCGTATCTTCGGACCGGTTTCAGAAAATGGATTTTGGCGCAGACGTTATAACAATGAGTTATATACTCTCTTTAAGGATCTAAACGTCACAAAATTTATAAAGCTGGGAAGACTTCGGTGGCTGGATAATGTAGAGAGAATGACCGAGCATCAAGCACCAAAGTCTCTGCTGAACTCAAGACCGACAGGGCGAAGAAGCCTGGGAAAACCAAGTTTAAGATAGAGCGACAACGTCTTCAAAGATGTATCCACCTTGGAGATTGTAAACTGGAGAGGGCTGGCACAAAACCGTGATGAGTGGAGGAAGACTCTTGAGGAGGCCAAGACCCACCTGGGGTTGTAGAGCCAAGTGTGATGATGACGATGATGACACGTGTTACTGTAAAAGTCCGACAAATCCCGACAAAAAAGCAAATCTTCGGTCTTGCCGATAAAATCTAGTAATGGAAACGAAAACTATTACTACATTTTATTGTACATTTTCTCTCCATTTTTTTTACATTAGCTCCAGGACACATATGAAGGAGGAGAAGGAGGCCCCAAGGAAAATGATTCTCATCAGGGCATATGTTATATTTGGGGATGCTGTGTGGAGGGTATTTTTAGGAAAGGAAGAAGAAGAGGTACTCGAAAGGAAAAAGGTATGGGTAGGAATCTGGGGGTCTATGTGTCCAGAAGTGACAGATATATGAATCTATCCCACCTACTGCGGTGCCATGCGATGTTCCGACAGAGTAATGTTGGATAGGTCAAAAAGTTTTTCTCACCCGATCTGTCCTACCACGCCGTTAGTGGGCAGACGCATCTGCCGCCAAGATCCGGACAAACGTCACTCCATGAATCTCTGCCAAGTCACCAAACGTATCGAACGACTTGGGGTGAGCTATGGCAGAGATGTTGGTTATTCAATAAATGGTTCCCGTGGCGGCGGTACGCATACCCACCTCCCAAATTGCATTGCAATACATAAACTAAGATACAAACTAAGACATCCAACCTAACCTAACACGGATTTCCTCACCTGGTCTAAATAAACATTCATTTCGGACTTAGATGAGCATTTCGGTAAATAATAGAATTTGTCTTTAAATCCCAGGTTTTACCGCCATGGTTATGTAAAAGTTCGTAATGCAAGTGTTTACAAACTTTTTCAGACTTTTACCACTTCACTGTGGTAAATTATCAAGCAACATAACATAACTTAAAGCAACCTCGAGCCCAATTAAACGCTTTCGTTAGTATATCTTAGGTTTAACCCGTAAATCATGGTATTTACCGAAATGGCTTTGTAAAGTCCGAAATGAAAATGTTTATATGCTTTTTGCGGTCTGTTACCTAACCTCGTAACCGAACTAAGCGCTTTCGAACTTTTGCAGTAACACACATTTATGCATAATATATATATTTTTAATGTTTTTATTTATTTGAAACATTAGTTTACAATGTTGACCTCACTGGGTGGATTATCCGTGCTGAGGTCCCCATTTTATAATACAAAAATTTAATAAGATGGAATACATAATACATTTTGATAAAATGTATAAAGTTGACACCTGTTGAAAAAAAAAAATAACTCGGCATGACTTGTGTGTTTGTGAATTATGTGTGTTTTATAATGGTTACGTTTACATGTTTTATTCTTTTATGTTATAATTTTTTTAATGTTTTTTTGTTCCACTGGATTGCTTTTAGTCCGATTCGGACCGATTTTATTTTTCTGCGATTGCTTTCAGTCCAAAATCGGACCACATTTTCCTACCATTTAAAATATTTATTCTAATTATTTAAAACATTTCTCATGGCCAGCAATTTTATTTTATCAAATAGTTGATAAAATAGACACAAGTCTATGGCCTTAACGATTGTCTTTGAATTGTTCTAGAACGAATTTTGACAGCTTAAAACTCAGTTACGCACTCAAATTCTACAAAATAATTTTGAAACTAAACATTTCATTTGTTCTTAACGTATGAAAAATTGGATTTCTAGTATATATTTGCATCTAAAGTTATCAAACAGGCCATAGGGAACATAAAAACGTAGAACATATTCAATATAGATATTAAAAATATCTACTGGCGGCAATTTCTAAACACTAAAGCACAAATTTCACGCATTTATAAAGTTGAAGATTTTTTAATAATTTTTCTATCAATTTAAAAAACATAAGATAATTAGTAAAATATAGGTGAATTCATTGGCTGTATAGCACTATAATTTGTTTACATGTTTACATACACAAATGTGGAGTTACGATCTTTTAATGTGGGCGGAAAAATTTAAAAATGATAGCCGAGATATGTCGCGCAATCCGTGGAAAAAGTATAATGTCCCCGAGTAACGGAGTAGTTAATCCAATTTTTAATTTTGTATCTGAATTTTTTTTACACAGGACGTTCTTCTATCGCGTATGTTTATTAAGTATACTATACTGTGTATTTATCATTCATATATGTATGTTAATTTTTGTCCTTTCTGCAGCACCTTACTCCTTAAACCTCTTTACTCAAGCCTTACCTGCGGAAAATTTCTTGTATTGTTACCGGCGCCTCCAGTTCTTCAGACCGTTTGTCGCGTTCAATTATCGTCGTCTGATGGCAGACTTGAGAACGAGAATAGCTTGGCTTGGGCTCGACTGGTTGGCTGGCTGGCTGGCTTGAATGGCTGGCTTGGGTGTATCTGCTCTTGTAACGCCGGCTTGGCTCAATCCAGTTTATTTGCCGCGAAGGCGCTAAACTTTGCCATTCCATTATCGAGCATTATCATTTGCTTAGGCAGAGTGCTGCGTTATTTAGCTATAGCTATACCTAGGC
This sequence comes from Limnephilus marmoratus, assembly GCA_917880885.1. NCBI lineage: Eukaryota > Metazoa > Arthropoda > Insecta > Trichoptera > Limnephilidae > Limnephilus > Limnephilus marmoratus. The sequence goes on along the minus strand of OU862906.1, from coordinate 54,058,145 downwards.
GTTGTGCTGACTCATTTTCTGCAAAGTGTTTTGGATTTTACGCCCAATCTTGGCGTTGATGTCTTCACAAAGGATTGCGCCATTGTGAAGATTCTATTAAATTTATTTTGCTCGGATATTTATTTGTTTACCCTCACCTCTTTCCTGCGCAGCGATTGTTAGTTATTTGCTCATTTATAAACAGTATTTGTTCCAAGTGTCGGGAGTTTTCAAATTCGCTACAGCTTTATAAATTCCATTTGTTCGGCAGCGATTAATTAATATAGTTTAATTACTAAAACAAATGTTTCAGGACTTCGTTCAGTATTACTCTTATAACTATTTTCTGAAAATGGGCAGATTAAATGGCAATTAAACAATAACCCACCACAAACCTCATATAAATGATCGTATTCATTTTTTCACGTGTATTATTTTTACAAATTATTACGAGTTTCGATTAACATTTTTTACCTGAAGCGTATTTTAATTTATTTGTTTATTTATTCAAGTTCTTCATAAAATGGTTATATACCAAATAATAATGAGTAGATTACAAATTTGAGCTACACGTAATAATAATAATAATTGGATAATTCGTATAGCGCTGTTTGTGTGAAAAATCACCTTAAGGGTAAGTATAAGGTCATGGGGGCAGTTTTACTATTTTGTGACAAGTGCCAAAAGATTGACAAATATAGCTGAACTGTCTGTAAATGAGTTAAAATGTTGTCCTAATGGGCAGAAGCTTTCAGAGCGTACATTTAGATTATATTAGTTTTGAAAATGTTTCATTTGAATATCAGTGGAACAACTGGGCCTAAGTGGTTTTTAATTCTGCAATTATTTCATCATGACGCACTATTTATCTTTCTGTCACTTCTTACTTTAACTTTAACCAGTGATTCCCGACATTATTTGGAGTAAATAATGTAAATTCCAATTTGGGAGGCGGGAATGCGTACCGCCGCCCCGGGAACCTTTATTGGATAACCAACACATCTGCCATAGATCACCCCAAGTGGTTCGCTACATTTGGTGATTTAGCAGAGGTGCCCGGGTTCATGGGGTGAGGTTTGTCTAGGTCTTGGAGGCGGATGACCAGGACATACTGAACCCCAGATTCCTATCCACCCCTTAAACCCTTTTCCTTCCCAGAACTCTCCTCTCCTTCCTTTCCTTAAAAAATCCTCCGCACAGCATCCCCAAGATGACATAGGCCCTGAGGGAAATGATTTTCCTCAGGGCCTCCTGTGTGGAGCTTATGTAAAAAAAAATAAAAAAAAAATTTTGGTCTCCAGTGACATTAATTAAAAAAATCAGTAAGTATTGGACAATTAGAGTCTGGTCCTGGGGTATAGCTGTTATTTGCCTGAGTAAAACTGAGGACAGTGGAAGAATGTATTTTTTGCTTGGTTTTAGAGAAAAAAAAATTAAAAAAAACACTTCAAATAAGTTACCTGAGACCAAAATTTCATGAATTTTTTTTACTCCAAATAATGTCAAGAATCGCTAGGTCAAGTAAATCAAGTACGTTCTGTAACATTGGGTACATATGTCTAATTTAAAACAATAAAAGGCGCAATATTTCGGTGCTGGGTCGGCTGGGCTTATAAATTTAATAAGAACCTTTTTTGATCCTCGGAGAATAGCGATAACACTGCTGTTGAGTGTCCATACAGTTTTTTGTACGTAGATTCTGAGCAGGCGCTTTATTCTCCTCCCTTAATATTATCTCCGCTTTAATCCCATTATAAATAGGCTATTGTCTTCCTTCCTTTAGTTTGTCTATTTATCACGAGAGCGCTCCACAACTTTAATATACACAGCGCTACTTCAACGGCACCGATTTATTTTAACGTAGTATGTACATAGTATATTATTTATATGTGCCTACTCTGCATACTACCTACACTTCGAACACGGCGTGAGTTTAGTTTAGATTTGCTGCGGAGTTTAGATAAAGCTTCGTAGGATGGACGTTTTACGAGATGTAATAAATAATTAATTTAATATTTTTTAAAGCAGAGTTTTGTAAATAATCATTATGATCACCCTCAGGGCACTTCATTAATTTACTTAAATATGGACCTAAAGAAACCTTTATTTTTCAAATTTATCATCAACGTTTTGTTATATCAAATATTTCCTCAAACCTGGCCGTCATTTATTGTTCATTCATTCATTTCCATTCATTGGCTGGCTAAGTCCTCCAACACGATATAAGCAGTATTTTTTGCTTTCTGTGGTGGCAGTAGGAAATTTTCAAATATTATTCGTATCCCGGGAATGTTTGGCTTTCTTAAGAAAGCATACTTATAAACAAAAATTTTAACAAAACAAAAAACGACTTCAAAAAATGCACTAAAAAGTAAAAAAAATAATTTCGTATTCTTCTACAACTTCATAATCGACTTACTTTTTCTACTCATCAATATGTAGGTACGATTGTCATTTTTGGAATCGGTGTCAGTCATGGTAGGTTTGTAACTACATACATAGTTATAGGTGAGATGTGCTTGTGTCGCACAAGCGACTTTACGAGGCGAGAGCAGGGCCGCGGCGCACTATGGGGCCAAATGGTGCATATCATCTCAAAATTCAATAACTTTTAAAATAATACGAATATTGAGTTGATTTTTTAGAATATAAGTTAATGAATGTGTACAGATTTGTAATTTATTAAGATTGTTAAAAATATTACAAAAGATGTATTAATATCAACAAGTTAAAAATAAAAATGTATTTTATTTAAAAATTCGCACTTATAATAATGTCTTATTTATTAACAAAACATTTTTAAAACTCAAAAAAAATATTAACGAATAATGCTAAACATTTAAAAACAAATACATTTAAAAAAATCTTACTTAAGTTCACAATGATGAAACTGCACCCAATTTTTATTTTTTTATTTTTTTTTTTAATTTGATTCACCTGATTTATACATGTGTGCTACATATTTGACTAATGTGGGCCTCACTGGGTGCTTTACCCGTGCTGAGGACCCCATTTTACAGTTTGATATGATTAGTCTATCATTAATCTTCTGATTCGTTCTCAAAATTTAACATAGGCGCTTTAGCTTAATCTAATAATTTCAGAACTTTGCGTCCTTTCGTAAAACTTTTGCTGGAAATGTATGGATCTGAACTGTGCATGAGAGTGTGCATTACGTCTACGCATTTGTTGATGATCATAAGCATTTTTTAGCATGGTCAAGGTGAACAAATTTATAATCCTTGTTTCTTGCTTCTTGGGCATCCGTTGTTGTCCAAATGGTAACAAAAAATAGTATTTTATGATGTTCTCTCCATGGGTTAGTATCTTATGTACAAAAGCAGGTATGTAGTACCATCCATAGTCCTGTACATAATATTCAGCTGTTGCGCTTGCATACTGTATCCGCCACTGTTGCGTATTCCCAGAATTTTTTCGAGTCTATGGGTTTTCCACTAGCCGTGGTTTGTAAAATTATTAAAAAATCTCTTGAGGAGTTCCTCTTTCACACCATTTATATTTACGCTTTATGAATAGTTAACAAAGAACCTTGCCGTGTGTCCAACATTAGAATTGCCACATCCTTGACGGGGTTTGGCGATAATAAGCCCAAGCATGTCTCTGAAACTTTTTTGGACATCCGTTTTTTTTCTCTTTTTTAAGAGTTTTTTCTTCTTCATTACGAGCTGACAATTTTTTGAAATGTAAGTTAAACGAAATATGTAAAATACATTCCATAAATCGGATCCAACAATGTAATGTTGAGAGCCCGAATCTGTAGAATTCTTGCCTGTCTTGTTTATTTCTAATAACTTCTAGATTATTTATTAATTTATTTATTCATTTCGGTTTTGCCAGACATATTGTGCATGCTGAAGAAGACGGGGTATCTGTCAACACTTGTATTACCTTCCCATCAATCATTGTCAGAAACATTTCGAATTTAGTAGAAACAGTTTCATGTTCAGATATGTTAAAAAGATCCTGTAGTTTTACACTTGTTTTCAAATCGGTCGCAGTAATAGCGTCAGGATAATGTTCTGTTTTCGCTTCTGATATTTTTTTGGCGGATGGGAGTAGGTACATAATTTTTTTTGTCATTTAGAACATTTTTTAAGAGTTGGTAATTATTCCTCGATAAATTTAAGTGCATATAGATAGCTAAGGTTTCATATTAAAATTTAAAAAAACTTTGTCCATCATTATCAAGCCAACTTAACAGACTATTCTTCGATTCAGGGGACAAATTATTGAATTTTTTTAAATTTCAAATTAATGATTGATATGTATTGTGAGAATAGATATATGTAAAAATAATAAAGTGTGAAGTAATTAAAGGAATATCATGTAATTAGTAACAACATTATTGTGATGTATAAGGCATTTTCTCTGTTTTCGATTTTTTACACAGCGCTCACTATCAGTATTTAGCCAATTTCAGAAAAGGGGGCAAGTTGGGGCAAAATTTTATTACTGATTCTTAAAATAAACACTCTAAGGAATATAAAAATCATAATATCTAACCTTCGGGATGCTTCGGAAGAAACGAAAGGTTTAGTGAGAGTTAATAATTATCTTCAATCTGAGGAATTTATTCGTATATTTAAATTTAATAAGTAATTCCCATTTCCGAAAAAAAATGCTGGTTTATATATAAAAGGAATAGCATACTTATGTAATAAAATAAAAATATTTGCTTTATGAAACTTAGAACGCTTGATATGTGTGTTCGAAGTTTCATATAAATTTTCGCAATAAATCCGTATTTCTCAAAAGTTCAACTTTGACGGGTCATTTATAAATAAACGGAAGGGAATACAAAATTGTTATAACAACATAAAAAATAATAATGATTTGTCATTAAGAATCAACGGTTGTTTTAATTCTACGGCGTAATTACCGAAAGCGAATTATGAGATGATATGCACCGTTTGGCCCCATAGTGCGGCGTGAGGGGAGCTGTCAAGTAAACACGCCGCGCCGGGCTGGGTACCTTTGCTGACACCGACTCCAAAAATAACAATCGTACCTACATATTGATGAGTAGAAAAAGTAAGTCGATTATGAAGTTGTAGAAGAATACGAAATTATTTTTTTACTTTTTAGTGCATTTTTTGAAGTCGTTTTTTGTTTTGTTAAAATTTTTGTTTCTAAAATTTTGATTTTTAGTGAATCCGAAGTATACTAATTTGTCTGAATATGGGTAGATCTACTAAACGTGCTACTCATATGAGACAGACATAATTTGACCATAACGACATTAGGGTCAAATTAAGAGATTCGGCCGAGTTTCGTTAATTTGCTCCTAAGAATTGAAGAGTTCCGTTACTCTGTCACGGATCCAATAATCAGAACCTAACCAAACTCTCATCAATCTATCCTTGAAGTACATCCTTTCCAATAAAAAAAGAATCATTGAAATCGGTTGGCGTGATATTGAGTTATTCGTCCATTTGTCGCGCACATACTTTATGCAAATTTAAGACTTATATGGTTTTCTCATGGATGCCATTGTCAGAACTAGACCAAATTAAAATGGGACTACACGGGAAGCACCAGCTTTCAAATAAAAAAAGAATCATCAAAATCGGTTCACCCAGTCGAAAGTTCTGAGGTAACAAACATAAAAAAAAAAAATAAAAAAAATACAGTCGAATTGAGAACCTCCTCCTTTTTTAAGTCGTTTAAAAATAGATTAAATTTATATCTAACGTATTTTAATAATAACATTACTGTACAGACAGAACAAATGATGGCCTAATACTAACAACCCAACCAAGTACGAACGCTACGTTAGACAAGCCAGAATACAATATTAATATAATGTACTAGGCATGTTCAGAAAGTAAGTACACTGTGACCATAACGGGCTGTGTTTTTTGGTTTTTGAGGGTTGGCAACACTGAGTGGTAGAGCGAGATCTCTTGACCAGATCGAGCTCCGCAGGAACACGATAGTACGTAAACTCACGTTGTAGTGTCCAGTTGCGTGAAAGATGTCGGTAAGAAATCCTAATGCAAAATGCGAGTCACTTGCTGTGATCCGCTTCCTACTCGCGGAAGGAATAACACCTACCAGAATTGAAAGATCAGAATTATCCAAGCTCTATTGTGACTGGAAATATAACGGGGGTGGCTCATTACACACCTGAGACAAACACTCGTCACACCGATTCCCCATCTGACAAAAACATAAAAATAACAATTTCGGGCAAAAAGATCATGACCTCATTGTTTTAAGACTGAAAAGGCATTATTTTGGTCAAATTTCTACCGCAGTGGGAGACCATCAATAAACAATGACAGTGTGACTCTGAAAAACTCATAAAGAGCGTTCAAAAGAAAAGGAGAGGAATGCTGACGAGAGGAGTGTGCTTGTTGCACGACAACATCCGTCCTCACACAGCCTCAGCCACCAAGGCGCTCTTGGACTCATTTTTTGGGGATGTTTTGAACCACCCTACGTATTCCCCTGACTTCGAGCCTTCAGATTTTTTTATGTTTTCACCTCATTGTGAAAGGACACATTGACTAGTGTATCAATAATATCATGTATTTTTTTTTATTTACCTTTTCAAAAAAAAAATTAAGTACCTACACTTACTCTCTGAACATGCCTCGTACTAGAGCAAAATTGAAAAAGATACAGTTTTATCAGAAACTTTTTATTACTCTAAACAACTTAGAACATGAGTGCATAAACTAAAAAGATAAAATTTGTACATATTTCAAGCCACATTTCTTCAAGCCCCCCACTTTACCGAAACGCCTTCCAACAAGTTTTGTGTAGGTTTTTGACAGCAGCTCTCCATTGACTGACGAAAGTTTTGACATCTGTTTTACGGTTCACACCGCTTCTGTATTATCTGTGGAGGCACAGGTTCAGGTCGGAGACCTCCGCGGCTCCTTTCAGCGTGGAACTTTGCTAAGTTAATCATCTCGCGAACTGCAACCAACTTTGTCTTGCTCCGTGCATAATTTGGACATTATTATCAGATAGTGTCAAGAGCGATAACAATATTTCCTCTTTGAAAAGTTATAATACTTTTCTAAGATATAATTTTTATGAAGTTTTTTTTTTTTTTTTTAATTTGAATTTATGTTAGGGGAGGTAAATTGTTTTTCTTTTGAGTTTTGAAACAATATAATATATTACGACATAACCTTATTTCAGAGTGAATGACGCAAGGAGTGTTTGCCGGGACAGAGCAGTGTGGCGTCTTTTTTTTAACATTAAGGAGGCCCTGAAGAAAATAATGTCCCTCAGGGCCTATGTCATCTGAGATGCTGTGTGGAGGGTCTTTGTGAGGAGAGGAAGGAATGAACATTGGTCTTGAAGAGACCCATATTGTAGGAAGGAGGAAACAAAAAGGCCGGCAAATCGTTCCACAGCCGAGCTGTTGAATACAAGAACGAGTCGAAGAAGCGACCCGTTCTCATGTGACCTATGTCAACTGTGTGCATATGTTGGGCACGCGTTTGGCGTGTTTCCCGACAATGCACCGGTGCCGAAGGGATCAATGACGCTAATTCCTATCTACTGTAATATCTACTAAAATGTCTATCCTGTAATATGTCTACCCCTGCGGGGAAACGGCGTAATGCTTAGTTAGTGGTCTCATATATTATTTAGCTGACACACAAAAACAAAAATTAAATATCTATAATTTTTATTTTGTACCTGGTCAATAAACCGTTTTTATTTAGACCATGACAATAAATAAATTTATTATTCATTTTTCATTTTTCATTTCTATTTTTGTTTAGGTGTGTATTTATATAGGTAGGTACTTTATGGGATGTGTGTTATTGGTTTAACCTCTCCACATTTATATTTGTATGTAGGTATTTATTATGTAGTTATGGGATGGGGATTATGGGATGTGTGCGATTGTATTAACCTCCCCACATTTCTATTTGGGTGTTGGGATGTATTTTCATAAGTACATTATGGGTGTGTGTGATTGAATTAATATTTTAATATCCCCACATTTCTATTTGTATGTAGGTATGTATTATGGGATGTGTGTGGTTGTATTAACCTCCCCACATTTTTATATGGGTGTAGGTGTGTATGTGTACAAGTACATTATGGGATGTGTATGATTTTATTAATCCACCCATATACCTATTTGTGTGTAGATATGTATTTATGAGGGTATATTATGAGATGTGTGTGATTGTATTATCCTCCCCACATTTCGGAATAAGGACTAAATAAAGGATTATCTATTTTTTTCGTAATATATATATACCGTTATTGTGATGTTCCAAATTAAATTTCCGAAAATTTTATTCGGTTATTTTTATTTGTGGTTTATTTATCCGAATCAAAGAATTGACAATGGAACAATGCTGTAATAGCAAAAAGAACATTGCAACTTAAAATACATCATTCTGCCAGGACAACCTCTCAAATACGCATACATTACAACGCCCGCCATTACCGCGCAGATGGAATGTTTGGTTAAGGCTCTGAAACCGGGACCGAAAAAAAGAAGATGGAGAGATACGAAATTACGAATGTTAGAGGAGAGCGCTAACATTTACAGTGACAAAATCGATGCGAAAATTGCGAAAATGTTTAATAAAACACGACTCGTTTAAAATAGAGCAAAAATCTCGCGGGCATTATCTTAAACAGCATTTAAAGAAACACTGTGAATTTTTTCATACATATAACTTGTATAAAAAATAACTGAAACAAACGTGTTAATAATAATTTTTGGAGCATATTTTGCGATTTTTTTCTATCGAGGGAATTTTATATGATTTGCGTTTCGGCGCGGGCAAAGTCTAGATATTATCTTCAAAAATAACATATATTTTTTAAGAGCTTTAAAACTTACCGTGTTTAAGGGAAATATGTAATAAATCGGTACAAATCCGGGTTGCGGGCCCTTAAGAGTGGTTTGGCCTCATAAATCTGCAGCTATCGTGAATTTAAAAGTAAATCGTGAATTAAAATATATACGATATAATTATTTTTTTCAAAAAAACTAATGACAGGTACATTTTTTTTTCAAAATTTGTAACTACTCTCAAAACTAGCTTTTTGGAGACACAGCATGTAATCTTAAATTGGTTTAGTTTGTGAGATTTATTTAATATTTATAGTATCTTAGTCGTTATCAAAACAAACTTTCGGTCTCCCGAACACATCGCACAAGTAGTATTAGTATCTAAAACAATTTTGTTTGTCCCCAGGAGCTGGATATGGAGGGTAGTCCGAAGCCCGCCGTGTTCATTCTGCACAACTTCCTGTCTGCGCGCGTGCACGGCCTGCCGCCCTAGTGGCCCGCGGGCGGCGCTCCGCCCCCGCCCCCGCCCCCGCCCCCTGAACGCAAGGTAAGCCCCCACTCTCGTCAAACTCCACACACCTGTCACTTTAACATTCACTACTTGTTCCGCCAACCTACTCGTACATCCTTCCAACTGAATTTATTTGCGTGGTGTTCCACTTGCTACAAATTTATTCATTTTGTCTACGCACCTCCGAGTGGCGTTCTCACAAAATGAGACATTTCTTGTTAAACTCATCTCTATCTACTCTTATAATTTTCTTCTTCACATCTGGAAAAGTCTTTAATAATATATTATATAATGCGGACCCGTTTTCGTGATACACCTTCCTGAAAATATAATTATGACATTTATTTGCAGCTCGTATTTCACCCTTTATTATTATTACCTACTCCTATTTCTAAGAAGGTTATCATAATATTTCAATATCAGCTTATAAATTACCTTATACCAATAAAATCTCGTCTCTATCCCTTATTTTTTTATACTTCGGATCTCACTGGAATTTCCCTTACATTTCTAATTTGACTCCCGATTCAGGGGGAAGTTGAATAATAGCCTCGGCGATATTATCATAATATCTTCTTCGATGAAATAGTTATTCATTTATGTATTCTAAGACTGAGATACAACCTTTCTTCATCTTACTTATTATTACATTTAGAATAAGAGGCTTTTGTATTCCAGTGCCTACAGCTCTACAGAAAACGGACACATCACTCCGCTCCCGCGTCTTCCCATTGATTGCTTTCCTTTGTGTTCTAGGTGTAAGATATAAGTGATGGAATGAGTTCATAACCCGATGTGTATTTTTGTTGTTTTAGTCCCTTGACGAAATGCAGAACGCCACCGCTGAAGAAACCGCGCCGTGAAGAGTTAGGTTGAACGAATCTCCGTAAATAGTGAAATTAAAGAAAATGTGATTTACACGATATTAATGAAATGATGTATTGTAACGAACTCTGGAAATGAACGCTTCTTATGATGTCAGTAACTAGTAGGTATCTTATCTTTGTCAGTGAATCTCTTTAAAAGTATTAGTAAATGACAAGGCACATTCGGTGTAATCTAACTGTATTTCTCCTCTCTAGTTTTTATAATGCGACAATGTAGCACAAATAAAGAATAGTCTAATTTAAACGAATTGGCGCATCCAATGCGCGTGTATATATAATATGTAATGGTGTTTATGTAAATACGGTGAAAACATGATTTATATATTTTTGTCAGCTCTTAAGTCTTGAAGATGCCAACTAGAATATCTCGAATGTTTGCAATGATTGACTACTTTCCTGTAGCTGATTGATCATCAGATGTTTTCGCTTAGGGCGCGCAATGGCGTCATCAAAATCTCCAAATGCTTTGACATAACTTTTCTTTTGCGGTTTTACTCATTCTTGTAGTCTTAGTCTTTTTTTATTTATGCATGTAATAAATCTCATTTTCGATGTTTATCCATTGGAATATTGGACAATAATGAAGAAAATATTTGAATGTTATTTAATAAATAAACAGAAGTTCAATGGACATGGACACTGTTTATCAAGTAGCATAAGGCACTGTTTAACATATCCTTTCTTATTACGACTTTCTCAATGTGAATACTCAAACATGTCCAATAGCGATCAGTTCATAATAATAATGTATTTACACTGTATGTGAGAAAACTTGTCACTCATCTCAGCTGTATTCTATCATAACAACAACCATTAGGTTATATTGTAAAACTGTTTGGAGTTTTAAGTTAAATAAGAAAATAATCTGATTAAAGAGATGTAAGATATTTGTGAATTCTGATACTTGAAGACTTGCATTTTGTGTTTAGTTCAATTGAGAACTCAATTATCAGTAACCTTTACAGTAATGTAGTAACGACAAAATAACTTTCGTCATCGAAATTTAATGAACGAACTGAAACTCTTTTACCGCAATGGCAGCGTATTCTTAAGAAAATAATCAGTTTTCCCATAGCTACTATTTTGTAGTCAATCCAATGGATTTTAGTAGGATTAAAGTCAGTGATACCATATATATTCTGTTTTCCGTTTTGTCTACAGCCAATCTCTATTATTAACATTCCATATTTGTATGAATATTGATCAACTTATTACTTTTTTATCTGTATTAAATTAGTAGGTATTTATTTCAATTGTTATGAATTGTGTATATTATATATTTTTTGTCTTCCACAAACGCACTATTCAGTCGCTGCAGATATTGCTCGGGGTTATTTTTTCAAATGATTTAACAAATAATTGTTTCTCTCGTAGGTTATGCAATATTTTAGTGATGGGAGGTCAAATATCATTATGGGAGTTTTTTTAACGTTGTAACCAAGTTTTTGAATGAAATATTACACTGTAAATAAAGAGAAAATAACAAAAAAGTGTGTTTTATATTACAAAATATTGAAATTTGGTTATGCACCCAAACCCATTCAACGCCCTTAAGGTTATTTTTCACAAAAATGGCGCTATATAAATCATCCAAATACAGGGTGTGGCAGCATAACTTCCTTTTTTAAAATGCGCGCCATTCAGTCGGTTGATGTCGTAGCGGAGCGCTAGTGATCTCGTTCGAGAGGCGGGACTATAAAGTTTTGTCCTGGCACAGTTTAGTCGCCATCATGCGTTGAAACAGCGAGGAGCGTTTGCCGTTGAGGCCAACTTTTCAAACAGATGTTCTCCCGATTTGTCCCGTCGTGATTTTTTTTCTATGGGGGTTTTTTGAAATCCCTTGTTTATGTGAACCGTCCAAGGACCCTACAATATTTGAAGACCAACGTCCGCGAAGAAATTGCCGGGATAACGCCTGATATGCTGGCAAGAGCCGCAAATCGGTTTACTCGGTGTATGGAGAATGGGGGATGTCACCTACGTATTTGATCTTCAAAAACCAGAAAACTTTAGGTATGTGCCTACATTATAAAATACAAATAAAAATTTTCTGATCCATACAATGGGTTTTATTAAGTTTTGAAAAAAGGAAGTTATGCTGCCGCACCCTGTGCCTACATTAAAAAAAAAAAAAACAAATAAAAAAAATTCTGATCCATACAAAGGGTTTAATTGAGTTTTGAAAAAAAAGGAAGTTATGCTGCCGCACCCATTATTATTATTTTTAGTATTATTATTAAACGTGTCTAATTATTTTGTCTAGTTTTTAACAAGCACTTAAATCTTGTTCATAATTATTTGTAAAATATTATAAGAAAACGTCGACCTTTTTCAATCCAGGAATAAAGTAGCAATCCTTAGATTGTCTTCCCCTTTCAGCCGGGATCTTGAAGAATAATTGGTCCAGGAAATAATTAACTCTCTCCCCTATCCCCCTTCCCGAATGTAATAACGAGAATAAACCAGAAAAGTGCTTCAAACGAAAGAGAAAATGTTGATTAAACTTATCAAGCCTTTGGGTACACAAGTATCAATTCTCTTCTTTATCGAGTTTTATAAGTTCGGGAGTGTTCTTTGGAATTCATAAGTCGTTGAGATAAATGTATCGCACCCAGTGAATAAGTGAATAGAATAGGTAATTCTCAATTTTTTGTATTTCTTGGGCATTAACTATGTAACAATTTCTAGACATTTTGTTTTTTAAAGAGTTTTATTAAATGTACATTTGTTACTTAAATTTAATTTTTCCGCGACCGGTTTCGATACAACCGTATCATTCACGAGCAGAATTAAAACTAACTTAAAAATTAAATGCAAGTACCAAAGATTAATTAGGTGGGAGTAGTGGGAGGGATGATTTTGGGGGGAGGGGGAAAGCGGTGGGAGGAGTCAATATTACACGGAAACATGGTTAGTAGAGGAGATTTGCAAGGGGCTATTATTTTATTCACTAAATTAATTTTAGATTTAATTTTTTTTGTTTATTTCGAGCGTTTCTAAAGCGCAAAGATTAAAGTAAGAGTTTATATTGCAATGTTTAAATTTTGTTTTTTCTTTATTGAAGCTATGGCCTGACTCTATTAAATGATTCGCAAATTCGGAGTAATTATTGTTTCGTAAACAAAGTTCATGTTCCCTGATTCTAGTTTTGAAATTTCTAGTTGTCATACCTACATACTGTGCGTCACAATCGTTACATTCTAAAGTGTATATCCCGTTTTTTTCTTTTTTTCCAAACTTATTAGAAACATCCTTATTATTTATCAAATTTTTAATTTTAGAATTAGTATAGAAAGCTGGAGAAATATGATCTGGTAATAAACGGGATATTTTTAAGGATAAATCGCCTGTAAAAAGGAGTTTTTTATATATTGGGTAGTTACCAGGTTTGCTCATATTATTACCACTATAAATGTACTTTTTTGTTAAAAAATTTGCTTGTTTCTTATTAACTAAACGGTCAATTATTTCAGGTTTATATCCATTGTTCGTGGCTATCTGTTTTATAATGTTAATTTCATTATTATAATTATCATTGTTTAAAGGGACATTAATAGCGCGATGTATCATTGAGTTGAAGGAGGCGAGTTTATGTGATAAAGGGTGAAGTGAAGTAGACGGTATAACACAATCAGTGTGCGTAGGTTTTCTGTATATATTAAATACACACTTATTATTATCTAAATTGATATTTAAGTCTAAGAAATTTAAATTGTTGTTATCATTATGTTCCAGTGTAAATTTTATATTTTGGTGAAGGTTATTAATAAAAGTGAGAAAGTTGTCTAATTGTCTGTTACTACCTGACCAAATTACAAATACGTCATCAACATACCTAAACCATATAAAAATATTAGATAATAGGGAAAGTCCACAATCGAATAATTTGTTAAACAAATTATTCGATTGTGGACTTTCCCTATTATCTAATATTTTTATATGGTTTAGGTATGTTGATGACGTATTTGTAATTTGGTCAGGTAGTAACAGACAATTAGACAACTTTCTCACTTTTATTAATAACCTTCACCAAAATATAAAATTTACACTGGAACATAATGATAACAACAATTTAAATTTCTTAGACTTAAATATCAATTTAGATAATAATAAGTGTGTATTTAATATATACAGAAAACCTACGCACACTGATTGTGTTATACCGTCTACTTCACTTCACCCTTTATCACATAAACTCGCCTCCTTCAACTCAATGATACATCGCGCTATTAATGTCCCTTTAAACAATGATAATTATAATAATGAAATTAACATTATAAAACAGATAGCCACGAACAATGGATATAAACCTGAAATAATTGACCGTTTAGTTAATAAGAAACAAGCAAATTTTTTAACAAAAAAGTACATTTATAGTGGTAATAATATGAGCAAACCTGGTAACTACCCAATATATAAAAAACTCCTTTTTACAGGCGATTTATCCTTAAAAATATCCCGTTTATTACCAGATCATATTTCTCCAGCTTTCTATACTAATTCTAAAATTAAAAATTTGATAAATAATAAGGATGTTTCTAATAAGTTTGAAAAAAACGGGATATACACTTTAGAATGTAACGATTGTGACGCACAGTATGTAGGTATGACAACTAGAAATTTCAAAACTAGAATCAGGGAACATGAACTTTGTTTACGAAACAATAATTACTCCGAATTTGCGAATCATTTAATAGAGTCAGGCCATAGCTTCAATAAAGAAAAAACAAAATTTAAACATTGCAATATAAACTCTTACTTTAATCTTTGCGCTTTAGAAACGCTCGAAATAAACAAAAAAATTAAATCTAAAATTAATTTAGTGAATAAAATAATAGCCCCTTGCAAATCTCCTCTACTAACCATGTTTCCGTGTAATATTGACTCCTCCCACCGCTTTCCCCCTCCCCCCAAAATCATCCCTCCCACTACTCCCACCTAATTAATCTTTGGTACTTGCATTTAATTTTTAAGTTAGTTTTAATTCTGCTCGTGAATGATACGGTTGTATCGAAACCGGTCGCGGAAAAATTAAATTTAAGTAACAAATGTACATTTAATAAAACTCTTTAAAAAACAAAAAAATAGGTAATTCTCGGCTGGCGTGTTCGCTAATGAAGTTTGCGAACGCTGAACCAATATATTCCCGTATTATTTGATTTCATTTCGGCTGCCGACGGATACGAATAATTTGTGCAAATAATGGGAACACCTACCATGTTAGAAATTGATACAGGCATTGATAATACGGGTTTTTAAATTTGCATAAACTTAATGCCTCCGAACAGTCTCAGCTTAGTGAGATGGTTTATACAAAAAAAATATTTTTATCTATCTAGGTATACTTTTTTATTGAAGAATTAAGTTAAGTACGTTTTAAATATTATTTACATTAGGTTTCTACATATTTTACGAGATTTTAATACCGCTCTTCCTTGGAAGCGTTAGTTTGTGCTTGAAAGAGGAGTGTATAGTAGGTTATTGTGTAACAGATTGTTTACATCTGTATCATCCAACCCCGAATCCGATGAATTATAGCATGAGTGGCGATGAGCGTTGTCTCATCACTAGCGGCAAGAAGACTGGTGATTGCGGCCGGTCTGAGAAAGGATGATACATCGGCTGGCAGAATTCTTCACATCATGGCGTTCTGGATTCGTAATATTATCTTTCTATTAGTTTATTCAAGGTTACCATTTTAATAACTCGATTATTCTACTTGGGTTTAAAAACTCTGGCGCCTAACAATTTTATAAAATCATTCATCCACATGGCATAACATCATCTTCATTCTTGCAATCACAATTTCATTGATGTAATCTTTTCTTAGAGGATTGCATCCACACCTGATATTATGTTAAATTTCTTTTAGAGTCTTATCATTTAATAATATTGTTTTGTTATTTGAAGAGTAAAGTCAATAAAACTATTTTGTTACGATTATATCTGTTTTCATTTAATTATTGAATATCATACATTCCATGCTCTACCTTTGCAGAACACTAGTTAACCATAAATTAAATAATTATAAATAATGCAATCACATATTATACAGACATTTAACAAAACACTAAAATATGTTACATTTGGCGCCCAACGTGGGGCCCGAACCCACCGTTCGACTGAGCTAGCCGGGTCTTACAAAAAAAGTTTGTTATTTATCAGCAATTAATTATAGGTATTATGGTTTCATATATTGTGCGCTGTAGAAAGTACATTACAGAGAGAAAGTAAAAAAATTGTATATTGCGTGTTTCTAAATGTAATTAGTGTACTAATAGTAGTTATAAAGTATCTAAAATAATGTAATTGGTAAGAATACATAATACATGTATATATCCGGAGAAGAATTTATCACTAACGGAAAATAAATGAAATATTGATTATTTGTAAGATTAATTCAGGTAAAAATCAAAATTTTTGATAAGATTGTTTTTAAAATATTTTTTCACTTTAATAATTTTACTTTATGAGATTTAAAAAAAATATGTTTTAAAGAGCAGGCAGCATTCTGCTGATGCCCTCGTACCTAATTTCACAAAAGTTCTAAAATAATTGGGTTTATAAAAAATATTATGACGTCAGTGTTTTTATAATTTTTAAAGCAGATTTAATAAATTCAACGCTTACTAGCACAAAGTGGCGATTCTAACCAAAATGAAGACAATTTTTACTAATTTCATTTTATTAAAAGCAAGACAAACATTCCCGGGTTACGAATAATCTGACAATATTTGAAAATCTCCTATTACCATCAAAGAAAGCGGAAAATGTTGCTTGTGTCGTGATGGAGGGTTTAGCCAACCGAGTAGTCGAACACGGGACGCATGGGTGGGAACCAAACACGATGCCAACCGGCCACCGACCGGTACCGATATATGTACCCAGGGCCGGATTAAACATGTCGGGGCCCCTTCAACCTACAAGGGTTGAAACCCTTAGCCTTTAGCCGATGCGGGGCCCCTAGGCAGTTGCCTACACCTTATGGATAATACGGTCCCGCATGTAACGGTATGTGTGTATTTATAATGCTTTAGATTTGGATCAACGTTGAGGATATCTAGATTTTCCTTGAGATCTCTGGACTTACCCTGTGTCTGAAGAATTAATTTCTCGGGGCGCGGGGTCCCTAGGCAGTTGCCTACACTGCCTTATGGATAGTACGGCCCTGAATGTACCCTTTTTTTACATTAAATCCACACAGGAGGCCTTGAGGAAAATAATTTCCCTCAGGGCCTATGTCATCTTTGAATATGCTGTGTGGAGGGTCTTTTTGAGGAGAGCAAGGAGTCAACATGGGTCTCTTATCCATGTTGTGGGAGGGAGGAAATACAGAGGCCGGCAAATCGTTCCACATCCCAGCTGCTTAACTCAGGAACGAGTGGTAGAAACGACTCGTTCTCATGTGACTAATGTCAACCGTGTACAAATGTTTGGCGTGTTTCCCGACTATGCACCGGTGCCGAGGGGATCAATGACGCTAGTTCCTCGGAACATCTTCCATCGTAATACCGGTAGAACAAGGACAGCATTCCCACCTGACCCGAATAGTATTGGACATCTATTCTCTTTTGTAACTATTCTTTTCCGTAACTATTCCGATCACTAATAATAATAATATTTTACTTTATTTTATTTTATTAGGAAAACCAACAGTTACAATTATAAATAATGTTTGATGAAATATGTACAGAAATTTAACCAATAATAGGTTTTCGCTGAAGTATGTTAATTATTTAGTGAGTAGGTATAGAGCAAAATCGAGAAAAATAGTTAAATTATGTTATGTGGATGGGATGGTGGAAGGGAGTGGATAGGGATGGATCCTTTCTGTGTAAATAATGGTATGTATGTGTAAATTTTATTTATTGATTTTAGTTTTGAAAACGTTAGGTACTGTGTTAAATAAGTCGAATTCACTGAATGAAATGTTTAAGGTATGTGAAGCGCGATGAATGAATGTATTTTGTTTAGAGTTAGTATTGCATTGAGGAATGTTTAATGCGTGGTTTTGTCTGGTTTGTCTGATGGGCACTCTTAGTTGAATTCTTTCTAGTAATTCCGGGCAATCTATCGTAGAGGTGGCTATTTTTGGTAAGAATAGTACGTCTGCCAAATTTCTTCGACTTTCCAAGGACGATATCCTGAAGAACGCGGCTGACTCTTCGTGGCTCAGATGAGGACGATAGCTCCTAAAATCAAGGTATCGTAGAAATCGGTTTTGCACTTTCTCAATCCTATGTATGTGACATATATACTTGGGGTTCCAGATTTGAGAGGCGTACTCCAGAGAACTGCGTACGTATGCAAAATAAAGCATTTTCATAGTTTTTACATTTTTAAAGTCTTTGCAGGTTCTAAGTACAAAACCTAGTATCTTGGAAGCCTTTGATACCATTACGGTGCTACTTTTATGGTACGATTATTATTATTTATTAGTTTGTATTAACTGTTAGAATAATCGTATGAAAGGCCTTTGTGAAACACATAGCTGTTGTAATATTGGATGAATCAACCAGACTTATATTTGCAGGTTGCCTAAACTTTATGGTTAGTTGGTTCATCTACTGATTTTGAGACGAGCAACACGTGTGAAGTAAAACGAATTTAATTTACGCGGAATTTTGTTGGCAGTTGAACATCAGGTAAATAGTGTTTTTGAGATCGATGCGAATCGAAACGCCACTTGCCGTTTTATCTGTGAGGGAAAGTTGGCCAGGAAGTTCCCAGAACTTCGGGAGTTAATTAGATACACTGTGGCTGCCTCTGGTATTTCGCGGTCCTTGGTGAGCGGAGGTGCACATTTCTAGTCCTAAAATGTCTCATTTAATTTCCACGAGAACCTAGCCTGTTTTGTATGTTATTCATTGTTGGCCCTTCGGAAACAGTGCTCAGGTAACGATCTTATTCTAACATTCTGAAAATATTTATTAGTTCCCTTTTTAAGTGTTCTTTCAAAATAAACTCTTATCCTCATTTACCGGATAAGAAATATTTCAATTTGGGATGCGATTATGGGTACTGCCGCTTCGGGAACCAACACCTCTGCCGTTGGACATCTCAAGTGGTACGCTGCGTTTGGTGTCTTGCAGGGGTGCTTGGGTTCACGAGGTAAGTTTTGCTCAGGTCAGGTCTTGGCACCGGGTGCGCCTGCACACTAGCTGCATGGCAGACTGGATGGGAGAGGCCGGTGAGCTCTACGGCTGGACTCTCTTGACACATCGCCTTGCACCGCAGTGGGAAGGTGGGAAGGAAAGATTCATATGTCTGTCACACCTGGACACACTGACTTCCAGATTCCTACCCACCACTCAAACTCTTTTCCTTCCCAGAACTTCCTATCCTTCCTTTCCTTCCTTCCCTTAAAAAGACCTTTCACACAGAATCGCCAAATATGACACAGCCTCTGAGTCAGTCAGTGGCGGCTTGTGACTTTTGGGTGTGCTAGGGTGCTAATATTAAAAAAATGTCATCATGGATGTTGTCGTATGCGAAAAATAATTTATTTTTTTTCAAAATCGGTTTTTTGTTTGAAGATTTTTCAGGAAATCTTCTGAAACATCAAACTGAAACTTTCTGAAATTTTTCATACAAAAAACTGATTTTCAAAAAAAAATTTTTTTTTTTCGGCTACAACAACATCAATAATGCCATTTTTTTTAATATCAGCACTCTAGCACACCCAAAAGTCACGAGCCGCCACAGGCTCTGAGGGTGTTTTTTTTCTTCTTAATGCCTCCTGTGTGGATGTTAGACGCTACCCGAATTTCTACCGATTTGTTACATATCTTCCTTAAAAATTTGAAGTTTTTAAGCTGTTTAAAAAATATATGTTATTTTTGAAGATAATATCTATAAATTCCCCACGCCGCACAATGGGGTGGATGACCCCGAAAGTTGGCATCAAATCAGGGGTTGTAATTACATCAAACCTTTTTCTATTTTTAGTTCCGTATAGATATGTTAATAAAAGTAAGTGAAAAAAATTTTTGGAAAAGTCACCCATATTTAGTACAAAAATATTAAATTGAAAAATATAAGATAAATTAAATCAGTAATAAAACTCACTTCATTTCACAAGCTATTTTTTTACAGTTCGTCTTCTTGTGATAATATAATATCATCATCACTACTTGGTTCAGCTACTAAATCATTCCCGGTAGTCGAATTAGGGTCTGGTAACTTTAGCATTTGTAGTACTTCTTTTGGAATTATTTTCACTGTCCTTTTGTTCATTTTTCCCAAGCTGGTGATAACTGAATCTGACGAAATCTCAAATGACAGGCTGTTAACTTGTATTAAGCGTTCAGCAATGTGATCTAGCAATTTATTGTTGTAATTTCACTTCTTCACTGAAGATTCCGTGACCGTTAAGCATTCGCTTAAAGGGCTACATTTTTTCTTAGCTCCTTGTACAATTGTTTAGGAAGGAAATACCTCTTTATTCTTTTCCCCTATTAAACTATATTGGTAAAATCTTAAATTGGCATCTACAATCGAAGGAAGTGCTTCATCATCAATCAATACCTTTTTGTTTTCGGTTTTATCGGTTAATGTTTTTCTATACTTCTTTGCTCTGGTCGGCGTACTTAAACGTGACTTCTTTGACTACAGTCAATTGCTGTTGCTTTACCTGCCCACCGAAAACTCATCTGAGTAGCAGAGGTTAACTCAGTACTAGAACTTTAAGATCGCAATATCATAGTTTTTGATGTTTCGTATGATCACACGTTTTTTGTTTTTATTATTCCTGGTAGAGATTTGTAAGTCTTTCCTTGTAAGGCCTTTCAAGCCATTCTTTATTGTTTAATATTAAGGTGTCTTAGTTTCTGCGATACTTCAAATATCTGGTTTTCAATTTACAACAAAATACAGCTAATTTAATAAAAAGTTCTTTTTGATTCAGAAGGTCAGAAGGTGAGGTGTCTATCTACCAGATGTTTTTTCAGGAATTTTACTTTTTCATCAAATTTCTTAACGCCAGAGTTCTTCATATGTCTTCATAATCAAGTATAACTCGAATCTCGTGTGAATCACTGTAGAAATTGTATCTATATCATAACACACTGATTATAAGACAAGAACCGTTTTTTTATGAAAACTGATAGTACTCACTTTAGAGTACTATAATTAAAAAAGTTGTACACCAAAGCAACGTCTTATAATTTAATCTAGTAGCTAAGATAATAAAGTACACAAAACAAATTAAAATACGGTGGAATCTCCTGGAACTTTTAACTATATGCTTCAATATTACAAATTTTTAGAACAAATGTTTCATTCTAATAGGTGTTTGTTTTAATTTAATTTGTTGACAAATCCTATGTTTTTAAAACCACTATAATATAATAGAAGTACATACCACCAGACACCATATCCACGTTGAATTGGATTTGGACCCTCGATATATTTTGCTTTTTTTTACACTTAAAAAGTATTAAAATTTACGCGGCTGCAAAAACTGACACGGTCATCCGCACAAAGGTCAAGTTCAAACTCATCCCTTTCCGTCGGTATCGCGACAAGGGCGACACGCTTCGGGAGAATTATGAAGCATTTAATGAACTTCAAAACTAGCATACTTGTTTTATTGTAAAGAACACTTGACTTTTGGGATTTCTGCCAACGCGATACATTACGCCACCTCATAGTGCTCCGAAACGCAAATTAGGTATATGAAATTCCCTCGATAGAAAAAAATCGCAAAGTATACTGCGAAAATAATTATTTTCAAGTCTGTTTCAGTTATTTTACAAGTTTTATGTATGAAATAATTCACAGTGTTTCTTTAAATGCTGTTTTAGACAGCCCCCACGAGCTTTTTGCTCTATTTTAAGAGTCACGATTTTTACAATTTTCGCATCGATTTTATCGCTTCAAATATTAGCGCGCTCCTCTAACATTCGTAATTATATATCTCTCCATCGTCTTCTTTTTGAGCGCGGTTACGGCGCCTTAAACGTATAATGCTGCCTCTCTTTCTTACGCACTAAATGTCAATAGTCGAAAATGATTTAAACGGTGAACTTATGTCTGCACCCCTCCAAAGGAAAGATACAATAATTATAATAATCTCCCTCACACGTGTAAAGAAAAAAAAAATACATCAGCTCAACACAGGCTCCCCTAAGGAAAATAATTTCCCTCAGGACCTATGTCATCTTAGGGGATGCTGTGTGGAGGGTCTTTTTAAGGAAGGGAAGGATAGTAAGTTCTGGGAAGGAAAAAGGGATGAGGGGTGGGTAGGAATCTGGGGTCAGTAAGGCGATGGGTCGAGAGAGTCCAGCTGGAAAGGTCAAAAAACCTCCCTCAACCAGTCTCTCTCGATCCGGCCGCCACGCAGCAGGTGGGCAGACGCGTCCGCCGCCAAGACACGGACAAACGTCACCCCATGAACCCGGGTACCCCTGCTATATCTCCAAACGTAGCGAACCACTTGGGGTGACCTATGGGTGACGTATGGCAGTGGTGTTGGTTATCCAATAAATGGTTCCCGGGGCGGCGGCACCCATACGCGCCTCCCAAATTCCCGTAAATAAGTGGAAAAGTAAGAAAATCACAAACAATATAAATTCGTACACAATGCCATCTCTGACACTGACAAAAACAAAATACGGACAGTTGCGCATCGATGATTGCTTCATTGTGTAAGTTTTAACTTAACTGAATTAAATTCAACAGTTATTGATTCTGAGGCGGTACGAAGTTCGTTGGGTCAGCTAGTAAATATATAAATAACAATATTTAAATAAGTATTTCCCTATACAATGAATCAGACGATTAACATGTTAACTTACAATATAATTACGAGTACAAAAATAATCCTCTAACATGTAAAACATTTAAAGCACCAAAAAATATTCCTCCAGCTACCCTGAACGGTGTGAATCTGCAGTTGACTGAAGGAACTAAATACCTTGGACACATAATCACCAGTAATCTGATGACATCGATAGGCAAAGAAGAGCTCTCAGCGTAAAAGCAAACATGCTCAGCAGAAGATTCCGCCTTTGCATTACCGCTGTAAAAAGGATGCTCTTTCTTTCCTTCTGCGCAACGCTGTATACGTGCGAACTCTGGGCAAACTACAAGAAGAGTAGTATAGAAAGACTCCGGGGTTATAGAAAAACAACAACGCCTTCTGCATAATGTTTGGTCTCCCCAGATATTGCAGCGCTTCCCGGATGTTCACGGAGGGGCGAGTTCCCGGCTATGCAGCCCTTATTAGATCCTGGGTGGCAGGAATGAGGGAAAGGATAAGCAGCTCTGGAAATATCCTCGTCATGGAAGCCCGCTGGAGAAAAATACTGGCTCCTAATGTGGTCACAGAATCTTAAAAGCCAATTACTACTATTTTCTTTTATTATTACCTTTATTTCATTGTTAGGTACTCACAGAAAGGCCCCCTTGGGACTAGCTCAGTTAGCAAGGGAACATGGACTCCTCAGGGCCGGAAGGCCCGCCGCGGTTTGTCCTCGTGTGCCAATAATGGCACTCTCAGAGTGTGTCGGTGGGAACTTCTCAACAATTAAAACACGGAAGGTACAATTTACAGGTTTAATTCAATATAGCACAGGGGGCAAATACAAGTACAGTTGTTACACATGGCGAGTGGGTTATGCTACGAATTGAACTAACCTACATTGAACTCTCTCTTTCTCCCTCTGGTATTCAATCGTCACGGGATACGCGAGATCTAACGAAATCAGCACATTAGGAAAAGAGAAGGGTGGTAGCTTACGAGGTGGTGGAAGTTATGGACTCCATGGCGTCATCTAGAGGGCGTGGGCGGGCATGCCCCCGTGTAGGGCACCGGACCGAATATCTGGTTTGAAGTCCCGCGCAGCGGGACGGAAGCTTAATCATACTTCCCGTAATTCGGCTCAAACAGCACGAACTCTTAAAAGGATTTGAAACACGAGGTAAACTTTACATGCGGTCGGCGGGTGCGCCGTGCAAACAGCAGCAATCCCGGCTCGCGGAACACCGACCTTTTGTCGACCCGAGGTGCACGTGAAGAATGGCGGCGCTGCGGGCCGGTCGTTTACCGCCCGCTCGCTAGGTACGGTCGTGACCGTTGGCATCGCGCATGCGCTGTAAGCATGCGCCGCGTGGCTTGCGCGTAGGGAAATGCTATTTGCGCCACCTGTGGGCTGATTTATGAATTGCGGAATAAATCAGACATTCTCTGTTCCTAAATTACGTGTCCTAACATCATGTACAATCATACTCACCTGCTTTTCTTTATTTTTTCTCTTTAAAATATTTTGTTCACTAATCTCCCCACATTCCGGAATAAATATTTATTATTATTATTATATTATACAATATTTTATTTAGTTATAAACAAACTACTGTTAAAGTGAAACCTTACAAATTAAAAATTGACAAAAAATTGTTCTTGGAAAAATTTATACATTGCTTGTTTGCCAAAGGGGGTTGTCTAATCTTTTGTATACACTGTTATTAAAAATCATTCACCATCGGATTTCGGAATTTTTCCAAAGTATTTTAAATCTCTCATATATTTCGTATTTTTTAAACTTTTGAATTTTAGAAACTGGATAAAATAACTCATTAGATTTTTGTATTTGAAATATACTATAGCGTTTAAAAATTGTTATATTTTAAGCTTCAAACACGAAAAATTAGCTTACCACAATTTGTTTTTCAAATCGTCGAAAATATTTAAAAAAAGTCCTTTTATTTAAGGAATTTGCAAGAAAACCGTCACCCACCTTTTCCCCCCTACGAACAATAAAAAAAATTTAAAGTGGCTTTTAATTCCCAAAAAATAATTTTAAAATACACTGACATTTCGAACGGATTGCTTGCATATCTATGTACAAACGTTCATTTCTTTGATAACGTTTTTTTTTTTTTTGGTTTTAGGCAATTCACCCTGAAAAGAGTGCTTTGTGCCGGTAATAGTTAAAGTGGATAAAAAAATTCGGTTAATCTATTGGTAAAATAATAAACCAAAATTAATATTGGACTCATTTAGATCACTAAAACAAATTAAATATTGAATTCATTCAGGTTAATAAACTTACATAAAGCTGTATGAACACGAGAATTGTTAAGAGATAAAAGGTATGAAATGTTAAGGGGGGACTGGTGTGTGATTTTAATAAGCAGGCGGTATATGTTCTTGAAAGATGAATGGTTTTTACAGTTAAAGAAAACGTGGTCGAGGGTTTCCTCTTCCACACCGCACTGGCAGACCGGATCATCTAAAACTCTAATTCTAGACAAGTGAGATGCAATTGAACAGTGACCAATTCTCATTCTCGAAATACATGAAATGAATCGTTTTGAAAGTTTTTTACCGTGAAACCATGGCTTGGCAGGGATATGGTTTTGAATTCCAGCATAGAAAGATCCAGTTCTTATTCTGGAGACTGCCCAATTTTCTTCCCAGGCACGAGTCATGTTGGATTTAAGAATCGGGAAGACATCGGAGATAGGAATTTTAAAATTTAGTGGGATAGTTCCGGAATCTGAACCAGATTTGGCGAGAAAATCGGCCATCTCATTACCCTCGATACCCAAATGGGCAGGGACCCAGGCCAATATCGTCTCAAACCCAGATACACTTAGAGAATTGAGAAGATTTTTTATTTTACATATAATATTGTCTTCCGGATAACATAGAATATTTGACCTAATTTTATTTAGAGCACTTAGCGAATCAGTACATAGTAAGGCTCGATGAATGTTGAGAACCTGGATTTGATTTAGCGCTTGTTCAATTGCAAAGCATTCAGCTGTAAATATGGAAGCTTCTTTCGGTAATTTATATGTGAGATTGATGTTGAATTCTGGACTATATATCGATGCTCCACATCTTTTATTTTCAAATTTGGAACCATCAGTGTAAAGGATGGAAAATCCAGGGAATTTTGAAGCCACAATGCTTTTAAAACAATCATCCACATTTTTAAATTTATTTGGGGAAGATAAAATATTCTTGTGAAAGACTGATGTTATTGTGTTGGGCATAAAAGTGATTGCCTTAAATGGAAAATTGTATATAGGGAGATTGGGATGGAGGGAAGATGATAGAGAATTATAGAGATGAAAACTTTTAATTAGGAGAGGAAAACATTGTTTTTCTCTCAATCTTTTGTTAGAATTCAAATTAACACTTAACCGATTAAAACTTTGTTTAATAGGATGATGTGATAACGATAAAGCCTTGAAAATATATTTATTGGCAAGGAATTGCCTTCTGAAATATAATGGAGGCTCCCCACATTCCACCTGAAGCGCATTAATTGGAGAAGACTTCATAGCTCCAATAATCATTCTGAGGGCTTTTGATTGGATTCTTTCAATTTTCTTATCTAAATATTTAGGGAGTGGGTCAAAAAGGAATGAGCCATAATCCAAGTGGCTCCGAACTAGGGAATTATACATTAATTTAAGAGTGGTAGGATGAGATCCCCACCATACTCTGGAAACTGCTCGCATCATATTAAGTCGCTTTTCACACTTTGTAGAAATTATCTGAATGTGAGGAAGCCAGGAAAGTTTATGGTTCAAAAGAAGACCAAGGAATTTGATTTGAGTAGCGGTTTGTAGAGGCACATTATCAAAAGAGATTGAGAAGTGGGGAATTTTTCTTTTGCGCCTGAAAGTCACGACCCTTGTTTTAGATGCCGCCAGATTCATCCCATTTATTAACAACCAGCTTTTAATATATTGTAAAGCCAAATTCATTTCCTTAGCTGCAAGAATAATATTTTTATGTAACAAATATATAAGGATATCATCCGCAAAGTAAAGTCGCTTGATAGAAAAAGGAATTACTGAGTCTAGGTCGCTTATATAAATATTAAACAACAGAGGACTAATAACAGAACCCTGGGGTAAACCTCTCCATAGTTTGCGCCTTAAGCATTTAGAGGAAGACTCAATAATAATGGACCTATCTGAGAGCAAATTAATAATAAATTGGACCAATTTCGGGGGGATTTGTTTTTTAATTAGCTTTTCTTTCAAAACATCCAGTAAAACATCATCGTAAGCTGATGAAAGGTCAAGGAAGGTGGCCAATGTATAAGAATTTAGGGATTGAGAAACTCGGATATCAGTTGTGAACAAACTTAAATTATCCATTGTAGACTTCTTTTTCCGAAAACCATACTGATTTGGTGAGATAATATCTTGACTTTCAACAAACCATTCTAATCTGTTTTTCATCAAACGCTCCGCAACTTTCATCAAACATGATGAAAGAGCAATAGGCCTATAAGACGAAATTTCAGATGGATCTTTTCCGGGTTTTAAAATGGGAATGATTTTTTGAGTTTTTCAATCATCCGGAATTAGTCCTGTTTCAAACATATTATTAATAAGAGATAAGAAATATTCAATCGCCATATCAGAAAATGATTTAATGAAACTATTAAATATTCCATCGGGACCCGGAGCAGAGTCAGAAAGGGATCTTATAACTCGTTTCATCTCATCAATGGAGAAAGGAGCATCTAGCCAGTTAGAATGAAATGGATATGGTTTAATAGAAGGCATTTCTTCACATCCGGCCACCGATGGGGGGGCTATTTTATCCGCAAATCCTATAAGAATTTCTTCTGATATATGTTTGATTCTCGGCGGAGAATACGATGATCCGAATTTTTTTAAGCTAGACCAAACTGAAGACTGGGGAGTTTCCGGAGACAGGTTCTCACAGAACTTCCGCCATCCAGCGCGTTTTTTATTTTTCAAAATTCGTTTGGTTTCTGCCTGGGCTTTTTTAACTGATAAAAAATTTTCTAGTGACATGCACTTACGAAAAGAGGAAATTGCTTTTTTACGAGAGTTGACGGAGCGAGTGCATTCCTCGTCCCACCACGGAGTAGAGTGTTTTATTTTAATGTTCGCATTGTGTTTCGGGATGGATTTTTCTGCTGCATTTATAACCATAGAGGGAAACGTCTCGCATTGCATTCTGATGTCTCCCGGGGACGATTTTGTTAAATTAATAAGGTTATCTAGTTCAGAAGAGAAAGTGCTCCAATTCGCATCTTTTATTCTAAATTTGAGATTATTTTTAACTGGGGGGGGGATAAGTGTTAGATTGATGGTGGAATCGGATTATAATTGGGAAATGATCACTAGAGAGGGGATCGTTTAGGATGTCCCAAGAGCATTTAGATGCGAACGAATACGAACAAAGAGATAAATCAACAGCACTTTTCCGTTGATGAGGGGGGGGGGGGGTGAATCTGGTTGGAGATCCGTCATTTAAAAAACATAGGTTATGGGTATCAATAAAATTTAAAAGATTGCGGCCAGAACGATTTGTTATTTTGCTACCCCAAGAAGGGGAATGTGCATTAAAATCTCCAAGGATCATATAAGGGGAACAAATTTGGGATAAGATTGGTGCCCATTCATTTTCAATAAAAGTTGTAGAGGGAGGAATATATATTGATAAAATTGTGATACCAGATAAGACAGCTGCTGTTATCTGGATATCGTCGGAGGGAGTATGAATATTAATTTGTTTAAACGGGATAGAATTATGGATTATCAGAGCCGTGCCGCCTTTACCATCCGGTCTGTCGTGTCTGAGACAGTAATAACCTGGAATTCTTAAGTGAAAGGAGGGTTTTAACCACGTTTCAGAAATGGCGGCTACTGAAACGTCGTGTTCGTCGAGTAATTGAATTAGGTCAGATTTGTTAGCGAAGAGGCTTCTACTGTTCCACTGAAGAATTTTGTTCAGTTTCGAAGTCATTGGGGAGGCAAGATAATAAAGATTTAATGTAATCGGCAGCGTTGGACGGTACAGTATTGTTGTTTGTAAGGATTGAAATTAAAAGGGTAATTAAAGTTTGTATAAAAGAATTATTATTCATTATTTCGGGGAGAGCAGGAGGGGAAGTATTACCATTAATGGCACACACATTGGGCGACTGGGATTTGGCATTCCCATTCGGGCTGGCCAAAAT
Organism: Limnephilus marmoratus; assembly: GCA_917880885.1. Taxonomy (NCBI): domain Eukaryota; kingdom Metazoa; phylum Arthropoda; class Insecta; order Trichoptera; family Limnephilidae; genus Limnephilus; species Limnephilus marmoratus. The sequence continues at coordinate 54,029,006 of OU862906.1, read as the reverse complement.
ATTATTCAATTGTTTTTTATCAAGGTAAGGAGTATATTTTGGGTTGGGTTTGACTGGCTTGAGAATGGTTTTTCTGTGAGAAGATGATGTTGAATTTAAAAAGGTGGTTGTTTGGAAAGGAGCTGAGGACGATGTCATCTCTGCGAATGATTTTTTCGCAGGAGAGAATAACTTTGAGGCCTGGAAGTACGAAATGTTGTCGGTAGCCATTTTATGTTTTATGTTCTTCTGTCTTGATAATTCCGGACAGGCTAGACTGACCGCGGTATGTGCACCCGAACAGTTAATGCAAATGGGATCATTGGAAGATTTCGGACATTGATCAAATGGGTGACCTTCTCCGCAAAAGTAACAACGTGGAGGGGAGCGGCATACTGGTTTTGAATGTCCAAACCGGCAGCAATTGAAGCATTGAATAGTTGGGAATTTATAAACATCGACGGGAAGCGAGGTATAATAAATAAAGACACGAGACGGTAGGGATTGCCCTTCAAATGTAATAACGACAGATTGAGAAGGTTTCCAGATCGTGTTTCCATCAGAAGAATCCTTGTAGTTCAGTCGACGTGCTTTTAATACTTTCGGGGTTCCGTGGGAATTATTCAAAGCATCAACAATTTCAGCCTCTGGGATCTCCGCGGGAATTCCTCGCACAAGACCCATTCTCGTTAGGTTAAATGTCGGGATGAACGATTTATATTTATGGGTTGAGAGCGAGTCAATTTTTTTTACAAATCCATTTGCGGAAGCGGCAGTATTAAACTCGATAGATAATTTATATCGCCCTTCCGGTTTAATTGAACCGTTAACAATACCAAGGTTATTATTTTTTGAGTCAAATATAAATTTTCCAAAATCTAAAGGATGAATAAGTTTTCCTTTTTCAGTTCTCTGAACCATAACGATAAAAGGACCGGAAGCGGAAGCAGGATAAAGTAAGTCAGTATTTTTTGTATTATCGCTAGTTAAAGTACTTGTCTGGGTCTTACTATTGGAGTTAAGGACGTTAGATGTCGAGGTTTGTTGAATCGGCGGTATAGATTTAACTTTCGATGGAATGTGAAGGCTATGCGATGGTCGCCGTTTACGAGATGGGAGCGTAATAGAAACCTGGCTAGTATTAGAATCCGAATCAGAAAAATCTAATATCGACCCTGGGTCGGGAGGCCTATCTTCGTCTTCCTCCATTATATAAAAAAAAACTTAACTTTTAAAAATTAAACTGAAAAAATAATACGCAGTCTATTTCATTGACTGTACAAACAAAAACGGATTAGCCGTAATTAGGAAAGCAAACAAATAGGTATACGATAAACACAATTAAATGAAATATAACAATAATATCTTATCTGTATGAGGCTCAGGAACGGGCGAACGGCACTAAGCGATAGGTAAGGTACACACAACCACTGTTGACCGCGGCTCGAATAGGAATCTTTGATAACGTTTACCAACACATGTGTTAGACATTTATTTTATAAAAACATACTCTGATAATAATTGAATATTGATATAACGCGTTGAATATTGATGTCCCCGTTTTCTGACAGCACGAAAATTCAATTTACAACACGCAATTATTATATAATTTCTTTACTGAAACTAACGAAAATATTTTTTTACCATTAAACAAAATATATACGTTAAATAAAATATAAGAGTTGACACAAAGTAGATAACATAGAATGTAAATAGAGTAAAAATAGATAATCTGCCAATATCCTCCAAATCAACAATAATATTAATTAAAACGTTTAAAAGAGGTGTTCACATTCATTGGCAGGGCTGGGCAAAATACATCCTTTGCTGTAATTAAAATACACATTACAAAATCCTTTTTCGCATGTATTTAAAATACGAAATACAAAATACTTTCCAGTCATGTATTTGAATTACAAAATACAGTATTTTAACCATTTTTTAATTTCAAATACAAAATATAAATTACAAAATACAAAATACATTTGGTTTTGGTAGAACCTTTGGTTGCAATAAATTGTCATCTGCATGTTCTTTCCCGTGCGTCCCCATTCCTCTCCCGCATCCCCTTCCCCTCCCTTCCCTTTCCTTTCACCTTCCCCGCCTACCCTATCTCTTCTCCCGCTCCACCGTCTCGCCAACCCCTCATCCTGCGTTCCATATATTCAGTCCCAGTACATTCAGTTTTCCAACAATCTGCGTGCCAGCTGTTCCAGTTTTTTTATTCAAATTTTCATTTTTCATGTATTATAAAAATTCATTTTTGTATATTATAAGAACAATCAATCAAATCTGGTACCTAACATAGGTACCTATTTAAAATATCTATAATTTTAAAAATCCATGGAAAGTAATTCTTTTATTACAAAAAGAAACCGCTTCCTGCTAAATTGAATTTCATCAAACGCGCGAACTGACAAATGAGCGAAGTTAAAATAGTCGTTAAGTTTTCTGAAATTATCCTATTTTCTGCGTAATTTTCTTAATATTTCTTAGCATTAGAAAACTTAAAAAAAAAATTATGAAATAGGTAAGTCTTTCTGAAGTTATGGCATGACCAAGGGAAGGAAACAGGGATTAATTTTTATATATAGGTATAGATGACATTTGTATATCGCAGTTTTGTGTTATTTCACTTCAAGTGCGCTTTACAGTAATTAGCTTAAAAACAATCTAGTATTCAGTCAAATTATTCCTATAGTGCTTGATCTAACATTATGATACAAAAATGCACAGTACAAAGCAATGACAAGTATAATATTATACAAAATGTTGTTACGATATACGAAATGCCCCCTCTCAAGTTGGAGCGCACGCCACTGCGCAGACTACAGTTTCGCTCCCTCGCCGCAAGTGCGCCGCGCGCTGACGGCGGCGGAACGCGAGCAACGGCCGGCCAGAAGCCGCCATTCTTCCCCCGAGCGCGTTTAGAGCGCACGTGTAACGTGAACCGTTCTGCACTGTTCCGGAACATTCCACGAAGCCGCAATGGCGGTTGTGTTCGTGCATAGTGACTTGCCGAAATGCCAAGCACGGTTAAATTCCTTTCACGACACCGATCTCCAAGCCGCCTGCTGCTGTGAGTACCCTGAGCCATTTAACCCCCTTTATTGCGTGTGTTCCTTGTAAATTCAACGCGAAGATAAATGATCGCCCCCAGAGAGATTTTAGGGCCAAATTCACCCGAATTAGATAGGATTATTGATGCTACCCTGTTCTAACTGTGCCTGTATTATGTACCATTGTTGTTTATGAAAGGATTCTACCCAATACACCTGATATTTACCGTAGCCACCTTGTTTCACTGTCTCCCCCAGCCCGTAGGATTTGAGCTTATTTCAGGGATGCCACACAAACGCCTCAGAGAACCTACCACCCTGGTGATGATAGTCTCCCCCGCTTTGCTGACCATTCTGAGCTAGTTTGTCGGCAGAAGGTAGGCACCTCAGGTAGGTGTATCTAACAATGTACAATAACAGTGCTATCATAGCACATGACAATAATAATAACTAGCTTCTTCTTTTTCTTTGCCACTTCCCACTTTAAGTGGGGTCGGCTCTCCTAATCAATCTGCGCCAAGACGACCGGTCTTGGGTTGTTGGATTGGGGAAATTTTGAGCTATTTTTGCAATGCTGGTCGACTATGTCAGAGGGGGGCGTCCTCTTCCTCTTTTTATTTCAGGTATAGCTAGCGCTTTATGGCACACGTGTTCTTTGTCTCTTCTCATTACATGACCATACCACCGTAAGCGACTTTCTGTTAGTTTTTCAGGAAGGGGGGCTACCTTGAAACTACCTCTTATATGTTCGTTTCGTATTTTGTCAAGTTTCGTAACCCCACCTGACCATCTAAGCATTTTCATTTCTGCAACGTGCAGTTTTTGGACGTGGTTTTCCTTCACTGTCCAACACTCAGCCCCATACAGCATTGTTGGTCTCACTGCAGTTTTGTATTTTTTGCCTTTTGTACGAATGGGCATGCTTGAATCGCACAGTACTCCAGTGAGTGATCGCCACTTCTGCCACGCAACATTTACTCTGTGAGATACATCGGCCTCTACATTTGCATCTTTTGTTATTACTGAGCCAAGGTATTTGAAGGATTCTACTTTTGGCACCGGCATTCTGTCTGGATCGTAAACGGTGGTGTTGCTCGCTGTACTGCTGAAATTACATTCCAAGTGCTCCGTTTTTGACCTGCTGACACGAAGTCCTGATGTTGCAAGTGCTGTTATCCATTCTGTCAAGGTATTTTGCAGATCTTCCGCAGTTTTGGCAATCAGTTCGATATCGTCTGCATACAGAAGGTTCCAGGGTAGTTTATTTTGAATATTTTTGGTGATGTAATCCATTACTAAGTTGAACAGTAATGGGCTCAGCGCCGAACCTTGGTGAACTCCCACCTCAACCTCGAATTCTTGGCTCAGACCGACCGGGCTTCTGACCCTTGTGCGGGTATAATAATACGGGTATAATAATGCGGGTGTAATAATAATAACTAGCATGACATAAAAAAAAGTACAGTACATTATAAAGCAATGATAAGAGAAGTACAAATAATCATTAGTAAGAGTGCTATAACACAAGACAATAGGACAATAGTACAGCACTCTAGCGTTTTTAGTCTATGTATTATCTATGTCAGTTTATTTTTCAATCATTATTAAGATCGCTAAATGTATTTGAAAATGTATTTTGAAGCCATAAGTATTTGAAATACAAATTACAAAATACCTCAGGATCAGGTAATTGAAATACCAATTACAAAATACATTTTAAGGAAGTAATTGAAATACAAATACAAAATACGTATTTTTATTTCAAATACGTATTTCAATTACAAGTAATTCAAATACTGCCCAGCCCTGTTCATTGGTTTATGAAATTGTTAGAAATAGTTGGCACATACGGCGCTTGAAGTTTACCAAGCTCAAATTGTTGTCAAAGACATTCATATTGTTTAAGTATTTGGTACTAAAGCTATGAAAACGTTGTATTGAGGAATGCAAACTATAGTTGGAATGAGATGTATGTGTATAAAATGTTAATGTTGCTGGGGGCGCTGCTGCTGTGGCCTACCCCAAGCCCTATTCCTGTAAAACACACACAATAACAGCCGTCGGTTAGCTCAAACCGGCTCGAACATGATTCCTCCTAAAAAACAGGGCGAGTGCCAGTGGTTCGCTTGGTCAATTCTTCCTTCCCCTCCTCTCCTCAAAATCCCCGGGACTCCCTCTTCAATCAGTACACAGTATTTGCATTTAAAGGGTTTATTCAATAAACAGAACAGGGTGATACACATACGGCCAGTGTCGGCACAAAACACAAGTTAAACTACCCTACTGACCTAACGAGGATTTCTCCCTCTCTCTATGCGTTTAAATGAAGTTACAAACGGTTCAAAGCACACGGTGGGGGGGAGGAAGCGAGTTGGTACTCACATAGCTAGATGCGTGGTCTGCCATCTTTTCTGGATTCCGTTCACAACACAATTTCAAACAATACATCGCGGAGTTAATATCGTGGAGCACAAACAGCGCAAATCGCGCGTAGCACAGTTGCTTGGCCGAGAGCTAGCGAAGGAATGGCGGCCGGCGGGCCGCCCGGCGCTTGGCGCCTGACGCGGGGTGGTCGCGCGGTGCGGGGAGAGGAAACGGTAGGCACGTGTAGTGGGGACGATTCACTTAACCTTCCGCTCGGGAGCCGATTCTGTTACGTAACACTTCCCCCCTCGCCGCAAAAAAAAGCGACGTGGTAATGGAGCAGTAGGGCTAAGAAATCCTCTTACCCTTCTAGCACTTGTGCCAAAACAAAACAAAAAAAAAAAAAATTTAAGAGAAAAAAGGAGAGAGAGAGAGAAAAAGGTTGCTAGCTACAAAATAGTAGAAACAAAAACAAAAGAGAAAAAAGCATGGTGAACAAGGAATTATACATGAATGAACAAGAAAGAGCAGTGACATACATAAATATAAACAAGGACCTGTTGGAGAAAGGTACAAGGGTTATGCAGTGATAGAAAAAAAATGACTCTAATTGTATCATTGGTCTGTGAGCTATGTTTGCGTAGCGTGGTTTGCGTAGGATGTTTGGGGTGTTGGGACGTTGCACTGAAGTTACACGGTTACTTTGTCACAGTAACCTGGCCCGTTTGAGATTACACTCAAGGAACACTAGGGCCTTAAAGAAAACACGAAGAAGAGAACGCAGGATGAGGCTTCTTGGTGGTGGAGAGGGTTCTACCTGTCACAGAGGTCAAAAAGGTAGCTGCTTCCGGATCCTGTGGGTGGGCCAGTATGACGTCATTGAGGTACTGGAGAGTGGAATTGTAATTGGTGGTTGGTCCTTTATAGAGGAGGTGGTTTGTGTGCATGACAGCCGTTGTTGTGATGGTGGTTGGTACACTGGTTTGTATACAGTGGGATTGTTGGATGAACAATTGTTGGTATTGTTATTTGCGCAAGGGCACAGGAGCATTGGCATGATGGCAACAGAGCAATTTGCAAGGTGCAGCTGGAACATTTGCAAGATGCAGCAGGAACATTTGTACAATGGCAACAGGAACATTTGCGAGATGCCGCAGGAACATTTGTACAATGGCAACAGGAACATTTGCGAGATGCCGCAGGAACATTTGTACAATGGCAACAGGAACATTTGCGAGATGCCGCAGGAACATTTGTACAATGGCAACAGGAACATTTGCGAGATGCCGCAGGAACATTTGTACAATGGCAACAGGAACATTTGCAAGGTGCCGCAGGAACATTTGTACAATGGCAACAGGAACATGAACCAACTTAGAGCTGACGTGCTCGGGTTTGTTTGAGTGATGGTTTTGTGATGATACAATTCGCAACTACACGCACGACTCACACTAGGTTATGTTAGGTGTGGTCGGGTGCTTTTGGTACGTAGGGTTTGAAGGCATGGGACCTCCGTGACGGTAGTGAAGGCAGCATGAAGAGAGGCGCAGGTGTAGATAGGGTGAAGAGCTGCTGGTCTTCTTATTAATCCGGCGAAAAAATTATTATTAGAACAAAATTCTTGAAGTTTACCTGCCTGGTAGACCAATGATGAAAAGGTTTGGAGAGAAACAAGGTGTGCATGTTGAGAAGGATTGGATTTGTTTGACGTGTAGAGAGAGAGAGAGAGACGGAGAGAGAGTTAACTAAGTGTAACTACAGACTTATACATATTACAAAGGTACGTATTCAAGGAAGGTTCTGTTTAACCCATTTAGTTTTTTTTAAACTAAATACATTTCCAAGAACACGTAGGTAAGGGTTTGTACGTATGACAAAATGCCCCTTTTCGAAAGAAGTTGGTCTTCCATGACCTATGCTCACGTCTATACGGTAGCATTTTTTCTACTTTCGAAGAACAAAACATTGAGTACAAATAAGTTATGAAAAGTGGGAAAGGAGTAGGAAGTTGAAAAGATCCGTGAATGAAGGTTGTCCCATTTGACAAACGAAACGCCAAGTGCGTAACGCATATATCCCCATTCACGGATAATTTCGAGGAAAGGAAAGAGTGACAATTGGGAACATTTGAACGAAGAAAACTGCTGAGGACTCGGCTATTTCCGAAATTCGACCTCTGAGTGAAAGGTGAAACAAGGTCTACAGCAACTTTCCTGGCACATTACAATACAATTTGGTAGAGTGGGACAAAAGGGATACACTGACAAAAAGAGTCTAATCCACTACGTGTATTGGGCAGAAGATTAGAAGGTCGTTTTATTCTCCTACTTGTTTGCGAGAAATGACAGACCCTTGCTCAAATCTCACAAACCTGGGGGTTTTCTTGTTCGTCCCCCAGACAACGAGTTAGGTGTTTTTGTGTCCATCAACTTAACTCCTACGACACGATGCCCCATAATCATGAGTGAAGCGTATGATTAGTCCTTTTGAGATAGTGGATAGTTCCTGGGTTCTTGTGACAGGAAGTCCACGGGCATGTTAATGAGTACTCTGCTGCAAAAGCAATAATTTTCTGATAACAGAAAATAAAAGGCGTGTGATCTACGCTTGGTAGGTCACACAAATATGGGGTAGATATTATTTCGTTCGCACGATTCATGGTGAGTATTGTAACGTCTTCACGTCTCATGTACAGGAATGAACGATTTACAACAAATTTTGCCCAGTATTGAAAGACAGTAGCCCAATTACGTTCGAAAATGTGGGTCCCCATTCAATACAGACGGCGGGTTAAGCGGTTCTCATGCCAAAGGACACACGACCAACTTAGTAACATTTAGTTATGAGTATAAAGTAATTATAACGAGCTTCTCGTATCATGGCGGATGTTTTGAGGATCTCTCCTATGATGGTAGATATTGTCACGTTTTCACGTCTCACGTGACAGGAATGAACGATTTACAACAAATTTGCCCAGTATTGAAAGACAGTAGCCCAATTACGTTCGAAAATGTGGGTCCCCATTCAATACAGACGGCGGTTTTTGCAATGATGTAATTAATACGGCACTGCTGTAGCTTAATAATTTCATATTAGCATACGTTACAAGACTTGCCAAAAGGCGATAAACACAAATTTTATTGAAGATCTGGCCAAGATTTTAAACTTCAAACTAGAATAATGGTACAATAAAGGACAAAAGAAACTGATGTCATGATAAAATATGTACCTCATAATGAAGTTGTATATGTACAAGGAACAAAGTTAATGAAGGGACAAAACATATTGTCACTTTTATAACAACAAAAAAAAATTTTCCGAATCCGACAAAATATGATTCTAGAAAAATAAGAGCAATTGGGTTGAGCGCCATTCTAATTTTTTGGAAAAAGAAGAAAAAACCACAAATAGCAACAAGGTTGCTCTTGAATTGTCTCGAATCCAGCGAATGTGACCTGATAGGTGAGTACATTGGGTGTATTCGAAACGATTCCCAATATACAACATTACTATGAATGTGTAGGATGGGGTGAAGAGGGAAAAGAAAGAAAGAAAAAACGGGAGGATTTCCTATTATAACAGAAATCGTCGCGACATTCTTACAATATGGTGCTGTGACCATAGTAGCGAGCCCGCGGCAAAGGTCTGAAACCAATGGTTATTATACAGACTTGTGCTTATGATTTTATATTTACAACATTAGGGTAGGGACGTACTGGTACGACAAAACCCGACACAAAACAAAAAATTAAAAAAAGGGGTGATATGACAAGATGAGGCGATGAGGTGAGAAAAAAAAAACGCGCGGATGCTGCAAGAATTGTGAAAGGAAAACGACGTCTTGGAGCAAGAGTTTTCTGGAACCGTTGATGGTAGGAGGAAAAAGGAGTCCCTTTCCCGAAGTGATCAATTTCAGGAAGAGGATGCATACAAGCATGAAAACAGTGCCCCAAGAGGTGCTCTTGTGGTACAGCAGGCAAGGCGCGCAGGATGTAAGAGAACATATAAAATTATGCACAAAAAAAAAAATGTACAGGAGTTAGGCTACCGTTGACATTAATGTGCCTTCGGGTGTAAGGATTTCCTTACGAATGCCCATGTGGGTGATTATTTACATTAAATATTTACATGTAACTCACGTCACTTATGACAAGAGTTTTGCCAATTTGATAACGCCTGAGTACTTGATGTGATGGAATTTACTGATTCCGTCACAGTAAGGCATTTTGGAATTATTCCTAGGAGAAATCTTTCTATTTCTCAGGGCCTGTAGTAGTTCTTCCTTTCTTGAAGTAAAGACGTGCGGGATTATACCCAGCGTGACTTGAGGAACTTCCATGGTGTATAAGGTCGTATCAGAGTGACCTTATGTTGGAAAAAGTGAGAACTAGACTCGCAATTGGAAAGAAATTGGGCAGAGATTGACCACTGGGGACGTATTTTTACAAAAAGTTTTTGAAAAAAACGCGTTTTTTATAAGTGTTTGGTTTATTTGAAAATTTGGGCAGCGGTTCCCCTCAAAAAACGTGATTTTGGGAAAAAATCCTGATGTTTTGAAAATTTGTAGAAAATTTTTCTAAGTCCGAAAACGAGAAAAATTTGGGCAGCGGTTTCCCTCAAAAAACGTGATTTTGGGAAAAAATCCTGATGTTTTGAAAATTTGTAGAAAATTTTTCTAAGTCCGAAAACGAGAAAAATTTGGGCAGCGGTTTCCCTCAAAAAACGTGATTTTGAGAAAAAATCCAGATGTTTTGAAAATTTGTTGAAAATTTTCAAAGTCCATAGACGAGAAAAAAAATTGGGCAGCGGTTTCCCTTACAAAAACGTGATTTTGAGAAAAAATCCTGATGTTTTGAAAATTTGTTGAAAATTTTCTAAGTCCGGAATGAGAGAAAATTGGGCAGCGGTTTCCCTCAAAAAACGTAATTTTGAGAAAAAATCCCGATGTTTTTGAAAAAGGTTTGCAAATAAGCAAAAGTCCGGAAAAGAAAAAATAAAAAACGGAAACGAGGTTCGCCTTAAATGAACATGTTTTTTGGAATATTTCGATTAGCCTTCCAAAGGGGGGGTTCTTTAGAAAGGAAAGGAAATATTTTTTCTTTTATACAAGTTTTCGTGGAAGTATGTTTGAAAATTCAACAATGTCTTGGGGAATTGTTCTTTATTTAACGTGGCTATACTGCAGCCTGATTTGAGCATACACCATTACTGGTATTTATCCGCCGACTTCCTTTTGTCATAACAAGTTATATGCAGAAATGTGCATACGTAATGTAATGCCTGACTCGAGGAATCGACGTCAACGCGAACCGAACGTCTTTCAAATTATGTCGTCTGTTTCTTACGAAAGAAAAAAAAGCTAAATGATGAAACAGGCGGCAAAATTAGAAAAATGCTCAATTGTCAAAAGGTAGAAAGAATTTAATCCACTTGTTTCCCTTAAGCTGCAAAATATGCCGTTATATATACAGGCCAGTATTTTGCGAAATAGTCCCCTATTCGCAGAATATGTCGATATCAAATACAGACCAGCACACTGCGGAATAAGTTTATTAATAAAAACTGGTTAATTAACTTTCGGGAAACGAAGCGGGTAATTGGTTTATCATATACAGGATTTTAATTGTTGAATAACTTTGTTTTAAATATTTGTGTACATTTCCACTATTAATCTTGTATTTGAAACTAGCAAATTTAGTCGGTCGACACTTGTAAACACTATATTATTCACGACGGCAACTTTCTTGGTTGAGCACTTTACGTAGGAATACCGGTGATAATGTTTTGTCGAGTGACGACTCGAAAATGAAGGAATGTGCCCGCGATAGTTTAAATTTGCAATTCGAAGTTACACTCGCGTCGATGTTCTTTGATGGTAATGCTAGACAAATTGGGAAAAAAACAAGACAAAACATTATAGATTATACAGTTTAAACAATGGCTGATTGAAGAACGAGGCGAGCGACTGTGAAGAGGGAGGAAAAAAAAAAAAAAAAAACCCGCCACACGTCGGGCGACAGTGCTGGGGGCGCTGCTGCTGTGGCCTACCCCAAGCCCTATTCCTGTAAAACACACACAATAACAGCCGTCGGTTAGCTCAAACCGGCTCGAACATGATTCCTCCTAAAAAACAGGGCGAGTGCCAGTGGTTCGCTTGGTCAATTCTTCCTTCCCCTCCTCTCCTCAAAATCCCCGGGACTCCCTCTTCAATCAGTACACAGTATTTGCATTTAAAGGGTTTATTCAATAAACAGAACAGGGTGATACACATACGGCCAGTGTCGGCACAAAACACAAGTTAAACTACCCTACTGACCTAACGAGGATTTCTCCCTCTCTCTATGCGTTTAAATGAAGTTACAAACGGTTCAAAGCACACGGTGGGGGGGAGGAAGCGAGTTGGTACTCACATAGCTAGATGCGTGGTCTGCCATCTTTTCTGGATTCCGTTCACAACACAATTTCAAACAATACATCGCGGAGTTAATATCGTGGAGCACAAACAGCGCAAATCGCGCGTAGCACAGTTGCTTGGCCGAGAGCTAGCGAAGGAATGGCGGCCGGCGGGCCGCCCGGCGCTTGGCGCCTGACGCGGGGTGGTCGCGCGGTGCGGGGAGAGGAAACGGTAGGCACGTGTAGTGGGGACGATTCACTTAACCTTCCGCTCGGGAGCCGATTCTGTTACGTAACAATGTTTGTGTTTTGGTACATGTAGATTTATTAATTGTGGGAGTTCACAACAATCGAATTTAGAGTTTAATAATTTTAATAAAAAGGTTAGGTCGTTTATTTTTTATTGGCTTTCTGCAGTTGGAACATTTAAAATATTCATTAACGACGGGTAATTTATGTGGTCTATACGGAAGTAAAGTTAGATGTTGTGTTATGATGTTAGTTACTACGAACATTTAGCCAACTATGGAAATATTTTCGAAACCTCCTCTTTGTCTCCACGTCTCTACGTCGGTAGTGCAGCCGGCTTCCCAAATCTGGTACAGGACGGGCTCGGCTTTTAGGCATTTTATCCGGACGTGACCTTCACCCTCACAGTTTCCACATCTTTGGTAGTCCTTGCAAAACTTGAAGGAATGTCCGATCATTTGGTACTTGGATCACACTGTAATGCCAATAAAATCATGAACAAGCGCACACTCTAATCCACAAATAACTTTCCTTGCTCCACCAGCACGTAACGTATGCGGGCAGGAACCTTGTCGACTTGGTGGCTAGCTGTTCCTGTTCGAATTAAATGAGAATTTGTGAAAAACTAATGAAACTACTACTAATAATAAATTAAAAGTTATTGAAATTATGTTCAAACTTCCGTCTTACTTCTATTGCAAGAAATGTGCATTTAAAGTATGTAACATCAATATATTAAAAGTATTATCAAGTATTTTTAAACAAAAGTTTTATGAACAATTCTCCACCTACAAAAGTACCAGAAATAAACTGTCAAACCGAAAACAAAGCGGTGCAAGCCAAATGAAATGAAATAATGATTTACTGAGAATGACATTCCCAATTTCCACACAAAAAGTGGAAGAGTGGTTAACGAGTTGACAATAATGTCGCCTCAACCTCTAACGGTGTTGGACGCGAGTGAGCGGCGATTCAAATAAAATAACACTTTCAAACCCGGACAAATTTTAAAAGTATATAAATTAACCGAAAATAAAATAATTCATAACCCGTGAAAATGGAGGAAGCGGTTGATCCGCATGCCTTCATCACTAAGGCGAAACAAAACATAAGTGACTTACATACAATCATAGAAGAAAATAAACTTACTAAAGAAACCAAATCAAAAATGATGAAAGAAATAAATAACATCATGGAAATGATATCCCACATGGCAATAGAATTAGCTAAATTACAAGAAAAATGTGAAATTCAAGAAAAAAACCAAACACAAAAAAACTTATTTTCTTACTCTTCGGCAGTAAAAAACTTAATACCACAAACACAAGAAAAACGATTTCCTATAATTATAAAAAGCTTAAAAGAAGAAGACACTGAAAAAATAAAAGAGAAAATACAAAAAATCAAAATATCGCAGTTGGGAATTCGAGTAAGTGAATTTAAAAAAACAAAAAAAAACATTATAATAACATGCCCAGAAAAAGAAGAAGCAAAAAAATTAAAAGAAAAGATAAATGAAGTCGACAAAACCATAATAGCGGAGGTACTTGTGAAAACAGATCCATGCGTAATATTCAAAGGACTTGACAAAGACTATACCGAAAAAGAATTCTTAGAAGACATAATTGAACAAAACAACGACATCAAAATGATATGTGAAAAATACCAAGATAAAAATATATTACAAGTTAAAGCCATCATTACGAACAAAAAAACTAACAGCAAAAACTTAATTCTCCAAACAAATCCAGAATTGAGACTACATCTTATAAATAGAAAAAAAATTCATCTAGGATTCATGAGAATCTATGTAACCGATTGTAACGTTCTTACCCAATGTTTCCATTGTCAAAGATTCGGACACACAGCACAAAAATGCTACAATAAAATGAATAAACCAACATGCAAGCACTGTTCAGAAGATCATCCCATCTCCGAGTGTAAATCCCTGGAACTGCCGCCCAAATGCGCTAACTGTCACTCAGCTAACAAGAAGAAAGAAATAAACTCCTTCAACAGTAAAATGAATGAAATAGACCACCGAACAAACAGCGAAACATGTAAGTTCCGTTCTTACATGCTTAAATTAGCCAAAGAAAGAATAAACTACGACATTGAATAAAAAAAAAAAAAAAAATTATATATAATTTTGCAAAATACATTAATTAAATGGATGATTTCTTAAATAGCGAATTAGAATTAAATATTAAAATTCAAGAATATGAATGTATTTGTACTGATTCATGTAACAAAATTATTTCTAAAAACATCAATGATATAATTATTATGCACATAAACATCCGTAGCATTCAGAAAAATTTAGATGAACTAATTCTAAAAATAAATAATTTAATTAAAAAGCCGGACTTCATAGTGTTAACTGAAACATTTACAAACGCTGAGTCACCGTCTTATCACTTACCGGAGTACAATTATATTTCTACCAAAGTAGATATCAACAAAAATTCGGGAATAATAATATTTGCAAATAATAAATTTAGTATTGTTAACATTATAGAACACCCAATACATTTGGTAAACTGCATCGAAGTACATTTCAAACTCGGCAAATCAATATATCATTTAATAGCTATCTATAGAACGCATGGCTCAAGTATTATTACGTTTATTAATGACCTCAAATACATATTATTAAAATTAAAAAATAAACTCTGCTTCGTGGTGGGTGATTTTAATGTGAACATTAATGAAAAAATAGAAAATAGTAACAAAACTGAATACATCAATTGTATGACTGAACAAAATTTCATATCTTGCATAAATAAAAATACTAGAGAAATAAAAGAACATACTCCATCTTGTTTAGATCACATTTGGGCAAACGTAAACATTAAAGATCTTCACAAACTAAAATCAATTGTTTGGAAAACTAACATAACTGATCATCATTCATGCTTACTTCTGTATAATAATAATATTAAACATAAAAAACATAATTTAGTACCCAAAAAATCAACAATAGACATGACTATTCTCTCTGAAAAACTAAAAATGGAAAATTGGAACAATGTTTTAAAGAGTGATGATACCGAAATATGTTCGAAAAACTTTGAAAAAATCCTGTCACAACACATTAAAAATTCGACAATTGAAATAATAATACACATAAAATCAAAATTAAGATGTTTAAAACCTTGGATTACCAAAGGACTTATAATATCTATCAGAAACAAAGAAAAACTTTATAAAACAACTTTAAAAAATCCCCATGATGAAAAAGCATATATTTTTTATAAAAAATATAAAAATAAATTAACATCTTATATTAAAAAAAGTAAGGAAGAGTTCTTTAAAAATAAAATATTATCTTCAGAAAATAACCATAAACAAATGTGGAAAACTGTGAATTTGGCCATAGACAATACAAAAAAAACACAAAATATTAAGTACATCGAACATGATAAAAAAATTATAGATGCCAATTTACAGCCTAAACAATGTGCAAACATATTTAATTCCTTCTTTGCAAATGTTGGAAAAAATCTTGCGAAAAATATTCATAAGCCTTCTAACCCAGAAAAACAAAAAAATAAAAAATTACAGAAACGTAGTATACTTTCAACATTTGAAATAACAACAGAATGTGAAATCTTAAAAATAATAGAAAATATGAAAGGAGGTTCGTCTACCGGTTTTGATTCTATTACGGCACAAATGTTAAAATCTATGAAATCTTACTTAATAAAACCCATCACTCATTTAATAAACTTGAGTTTAACGAAAGGAATATTTCCAATGAATTACAAAAACACAATAATCTCACCTATTTACAAATCTGGTGATCCGCAACAAGTAACGAATTATCGCCCAATTTGTCTAATTTCTAACATAGGAAAGATATTTGAAAAAATAGTAAAAAAACAATTGGTAAATTTCCTAGATAGTAATAAAATACTACACAAAAACCAGTTTGGTTTTATTAAATCGCTCAGCACACAAGATGCCATTGCTAACGTAACTTCATACATTTACGAATCATTAGATAAAGGTAAAAAATGTGCGGGTATATTTATTGACCTCAGAAAGGCATTCGATAGCATATCCCATGAGATGCTATTAAAAAAATTAAATGATATTGGCATTAAAGGCAACGCGATTAAATGGATCACAAACTACTTAAAAAACCGCCCTCAAGTGGTAAAAATCAATCATGTTAATAGTGATCAAGAGATTTCAAGCTTTGGAATCCCGCAAGGTACAGTGCTTGGACCAATTTTTTTTACCATATATGTAAATGATATTTTTTTTCAACATTTAAATGGTCAAATTACATCATACGCCGACGATACAGTATTAATAATAAGTGAAAAGACTTGGGAAAATGTAGAATTAAAGGCCACAGAAGACATCAACACGCTTAAGAATTTTTTCGACACTAATTTACTATCACTAAATAGTGAAAAGACATTTGTAATTCCATTTGCAATCCATCCAAACGATGCTCCCAAAAATTTTAACATTGTCATACACGATAATACTAAAATTCATAGCCAAAATTATTGCAAATCAAACTGTACAATATTAAAAACAACAAATAAAATTAAATATCTCGGAGTAATTATCGACAAAAATCTGAAATGGAAGGAACAAATATGTCAAGTAGTAAACAAAATCAGAAAATTAATATATATATTTTTAAGAATTAGAAATTTTCTGTCGATAAAAAATCTATATTTAATCTACTATGCCTCAGTTCAATCCACTCTACAATACGCTATTATTAGTTGGGGATCCGCGTATAAATGTAACCTTCTTCCAATAGAAATTGTACAAAGGACAATTATTAAAATTATATTAAAAAAATCCTTAGACTACCCAACAGAACGCCTGTTTGAAGAATTTCAAGTACCCACATTTAAGGATTTATATATTAAAAATTCATTGATTCAAATTATAAAGGAAAAAGATAAATATCCATTTTTAAATGAAAACAGAACTCGACTTAAACATGTTTTTCTATGCCCAAAACTAAATACGTCTTTTGCACAGCATCATTATACTTACCAGGGAAGAACTTTTTTCAATCGTCTACCAGAAGAAATCAGAAGCATTAATGATAAAACCCGAATACTGCTCTCTGTCAAGAGACATTTTAAAAATATTCTTAAGAAAAAAATTACTGTCAATTAATCTTACAAATATCCTTAGTTTTCCATTACATTCTTTCTTTTTTTAAAAAAATTCACACCATTATCAAACAAATACTGCAGCTCACATATATTTATGTACAATTAATTATTTAAGTACTAACTTATAACTAATAACTAATAGCATTTATGTACACTCCCCTTCCATACACAAGCAAATGCTTTAAATGGAAGGGTATTAAAAAAAAATACATGTAAAAAAAAAATTATATATTTGTTCTAAAATTGTAATTATAATAAATGTTGCAATAAATAAATTAAAAAAAAAAAAAAAAAAAAAAAATATTAGATTTCGCCGTTCCGCGAGTTCTAAAGTTTTATTAATTGCGACGATGTCATTTTTCTCACATCACACGAAATACAATTTTGTTTGGAGTGCTTCAAATTACTGTGGAGTTCTTCGTTTAATAAGCGCGGAAAAGTTTGCAGTCTTTAGAATAACGAATAACGGACAAGTTAACAAAGTAAATTATTATTTTCCTGAGAAATGTACAATGAAGAAAACGAGGCGAAATATCGAAAGACAACCAAATGGCATTCATACCTACCCACCTACTAAGTAGGTATAGCTGGAAGACGCGCAGGGCGATAGCTCTGGAAACAATAACTGGAGAATGAAAGAGCCAGTCGTGCGTGAGCAGATAATGCTCCGAGATGCTGCCAATAAGTCAGCGAAATAAATATATTCTCATCTCCCGCTCCACTCCACTGTATTGTGATAGTGTCAGGTAGCAAGTAGCTGCTATCAAGTAGCTGCTAGCGAGTAGCAAGTGGCTGGGACCTGGAAGCAGGTGGCTGATAGAACTGGAGCTGCTATTTCCTCGGAGCGACTGAAATGGTAAACGATTTAGAATAAGTGCTTAGAATCTAGATATTTCCAGTATTGAGATAAAGGCGTGAGGTAATCATTCCTAAAAAAACAACAAATAGGTACCTACTGTTGATGTATTATTATGAACAGAAATCAATAACATTAACCGAAGCCTCAT
This sequence comes from Limnephilus marmoratus, assembly GCA_917880885.1. NCBI lineage: Eukaryota > Metazoa > Arthropoda > Insecta > Trichoptera > Limnephilidae > Limnephilus > Limnephilus marmoratus. Next base: position 54,010,805 of record OU862906.1, on the reverse strand, counting down.
AGATTTGTTGCTGGAACCGCTAGAATGGGAATTAATATCGTGTTTCAAGTGCCACGGAGTAGAATAATTTAGTACGTGGCCTACAAATTGTTATATATATTTACCTTTGGTGAAGAAGTTCAAAACGTAACTCATTCAAATTACTGCTTTGAAGTAATTAATGCATATTCTCCCCTTCACCGCGTAATACTATGAAAATGTATTTTGTTATTAATTACGTCTTAAATTATGTTGTATTCATGCGAGGGTTAAGTGTTATTTCCTTGTATGTAGTTATGCAAGAGCTTATTGCGATGCAAAATCTTTTAGTTAAAACTCTTAACCGTTTTATTGTTCGACAAAGGAAAGAGGATTCGAAAACTTTTATTGAAAATTAACAATGGAGTTTACTTTGGATTATATGTATTACGTGAGACGAAATAAGAAAACGCCCGGTTGTTCCCCGTCGGATGCTGAAGGGTTCAGGTTGAAAATGATGGATGAATAAGCAACTTATTCTTGTTACTAGAACAAACTTTAAACAACGACGTGAAGATTTAATAAACAAAGTTCCATTGTTTACTTAAGCGTTATATTATAATTTACCAATATAGGGGAGAGGTCTCTCGACGCTAACGCAAAGGATATTGTTTATAACTTAATCAGGTTATTTAGTTCAAATGTGTCAGAAGAAGGTACACACTATTCACACTAATAATAACTTGGAGTGCCTTCACAATAAAAAATTATTTCTGCATGAAATCTAACATGAACAAAACGATTATAATATCTTCTTAAAATTAATAAATGACTCAATTACTAACCTATCGATCAATAGTAGAAAATTAAATTAATGAAAATTCTAAAAAGTTAGTCTAACTAGTAGTTCTGTGAACAGTAGACCCCGCGTCCAAAAAAAAACCCACCTACTTCTATAAAAAGCATTTTTTATTTTATCTAAATTACAAATGGGAAATTTTACAACTCGCCCAAAGAAACCTCACTATTTCTACGATAATTCTTTTTACAAACGTTCTTCGGGCAAGTGCGAATAAGAAAATATAACACGTCAATTTTTCAAAATAAAAGAGAAACTTTATTGAACCATTAAAACGAACACCATCTTCAACCGGAAACGGAACTTACGAACAAATTTTGCAGACCTACGAAATGCAAAACGGTGGAGTTAAAAGTGGACTTCGTTCAGTGAATTATTATGTTTAAAAATTCAACCCCTAAATAGTTTGAAAGAAAATGAGTTTAGTGTTCATTGAGCTTATTATAAGTAGTTATTAGGGTGGGGATTGGCTAATTTGTATTAATCCCGAAAGTACTCGAGGAAATAAAATAAACCAAGGACGCCTTTCGTGTCATCATTCAACCGCGGAAAATGAAACTACAACTTCGGAAATTTTATTTTAAAATGCCGGACGAGTTAATATTTCAAAGACAAGAGCGTCACATGGAGACTGTGATTTATTCAGGAGATTATCAAAAGAGAAGAGGCAGATGTTACTAAAAGCGCACCGTCACAAAAGCACTGAGCGCAACAGTAAAAGAGGTTATAACTGTGATTTCAGTGGCGGGATTTTGGCTCTGCGCTTTGGGTAGTATTAGACTTGGATTCCGGGATGACATACCGTATGTCATCGAGTACTTTGTAGTGAGAATTGACGTTTAGTAAGCCTTAAAAAACTGGTCTGCCGGTGCGCCTCTTGGAGGGTTCGGCGCAATCATGGGGAGAACGATTTTTTTCGAAAAATTATGTCAAAAAGTACATTTTTTAAAATAGCTCCACACAGGAGGCCCTGAGGAAAATATTTCCCTCAGGGCCTATGTCATATTTGGGGATGCTGTGTGCAGGTTCTTTTTAGGGAAAGGAAGGATAGGAAGTAGTGGGAAGGAAAGGGAATGAGGGGTGAGTAGGAATCGGGGGTCAGTATGTCATGTGCACGAACGAAACCAACGAATCTGTAGTTTATTTTCCGTTATTTATTTTTGGTTGTAGTCTAGATTATCCATTGAAGAATTTCTTGGTCTGCCAATTTTCATTATCTTTTTTAATTATTATTATTTCAATTTCTTTTTGAAAACTTAGATTACCACATTTAAAAAAAAGTGATAACGCCAATTCAAGTTAATTTGATTGTTCCCATCGAATGGGTGTGCCTTTCGACGCCAACCAACATCCGAACCCGGCGCGACGTCCGTCACCGCTGCCACGTGCCTGTATTATTATGTAATTATATAATAAAGGCAGGCCTGCTTTTGCTCATCTACTAATCGACCCCTATCGTAAGAAACCATTCCCATTCACGTAGATACCTAATGACGTAATTTTTTCGATAAAATTCGTTCGCTATTTCCAAGACTGCGCGGAACCATCCAAGAGGCACACCGGCAGACCAGATTTTTAAGGCTTACTAAACGTTCATTCAAAGTAGTTTCATCTGTGTCCTCGATGATGTAAGGTTTGTCATCCCGGGATCCTAGTATGATTACATATGTTACTAAAGGCACACGCTGATAGATATGTTGCTACCTCTCCCCATTTGTCACAAACAAGACGTGCAACAGAAAGATAGGTTATAATAATGATTTCTCCAGCAGGAATTTAGCCCTGTTTGTGGGATGTTTCCAAATATTAAACTTGAAAAATATTACTGTCCGAGGCGCCAAGAATAAAAGTTGTAACAATCCCGAGCTGACCTCCTAAATAGCAATAACGGGTTAGTGATAAACTTTCCGCGGAGGAAAGGGCCGATTTAGCGATATTAAAAATCTTTCAGGCGAGCGTTTTACTTGGTCCAATTCTGCCCCCGGTGCCCACACTGCCCACCTTCTCCCCGTTCCACCTACCCCAGCGGTTATATTGCGGTTAGGCGCTAAACTAAGTTAGGGCCGCCATCTTATGACCGGGGCTATTCTAGCCAGTTGTTTTCAATCCAGCTAACCCATTTTTGATTTCTGTTTTTTCAGTTAGGAGGTAGATACATTTCAGATTTTTTTATTATTGTGCCGTGTTGCGCTTCTCCTTGTGGTACAATGTCCATCATTAGGGCAGATTGTGGTTAAGTGTGTGCTTATGTATGTAGTACCTAGTTTTACCATGTTGTAAGCGTTTATCTTAATGTGGTTTTCTGCGTTTAATTTTGGGTGGCCGTCTAACACACCATACCAGGAACTATTAAGCTTAGCCCCGTCGTATCTATTTATATTTAAGGATTTTACTTCATTACTTGCCTCCGTAACTAGGCGCGCTTGGTGCGTTTTGGGCCTTCCCGGCATTTAAGACACAAGAGGATTCGATAAGGTAACTGGACCATTCTCGCCTCGATACACAAGGTGTCCGAGGGTAAAGCGCAACTTTGGAAGGAGATAGTTAAGTAATAAAGACGTATTACTTTTTTCGACATTCCTACATTTTCAGGTAAAAGTGTCGAATATTGTTCTGTGGAAAAATGTTTTCCACATAATAATCGGGAATAAAGACAACGGAATTTCGGAAAAATTTATTTACCTTTTTTACTTCTGCAATCATGTAGAATTACCTCCCAAAGTAAGTGCCCTTTAAAGCCGGACACCCTGTAAGTGAACAGTGCATATGGACAGATGTAATATGCAGCATGATTTGAGATTCCTGTGTGGTTGGTTCCATGCTCAATTATTATTTTTCAATTACCTAATCTTTATTTTCTTAACGCAAATTTTTATTGGATGCTATCTTTATGTACAATTGCAAGATTTATATCGAACTAAATGCTACCTAGAAAGTGTCTTTTTTATTTATTACTAGCTGGTTCCCGGCATGCGTTGCTATGCCATTTAATAAATAAACTGTTTCTCCCTGCGTGTCCTTTCCCAATCGTCCCGTTCCCTTTCCGGCCCCCTCCCTCTCCCGCGTCCCCTTCTACTCCGATTCCTCCACTTTCCCTCTCCCTATTCCACTCCCCTCCCTTCCCCCGTCCAACGAACCCGAGTTTCCCTCCCCCTCCCGTATTCCATACTTTCAGTTTTCAAACAGCTCGTGTGCCACCTGCTGCAATTTTTTTATACAAATTTCATAATGCCAGAGCTCACTCAATAGTTTTATACAAACCTTGTCCTGATAATAACAAACACACGACAAAAAGAACTATCCAATTTGGTGCAGTCGTTCGGAAGTTATGCGCGTACATACATTTCGGCGATTCATTTTGATTTATATAGATTTATATAGATAGATAGATAGATAGATAGATTTCTATTAAGTCTATTGACTTTTCTGCAAGTCTAGGATGACCGTTTATTTCTATTTTAACTTAATGAGTTTAAAACCCCAAATTTTGATTTTTAATCACCAAAGACAATATTACAAATTTGAGGTTGAATTTAGAAAAATCTCGTACATTGAATAAATAATCAAAAACAAACAAATACGTATTAGCTTTAAAAACATATCTTTAAATTTTTACTATTCATCAATCATGATCACCAACACAGAAATTCTCAGACGGGCTAGGGCAGATAGAGAACAGCTTACATTAATAAAAATCAGGAAAATTTCATATCTGGGTCATATACTTCGAGGGGAGAAGTATCTATATTGAAAGGCAAGATAGAGGGTCGCCGAGGGCCTGGTAGGAGACAAAATGTCTTGGCTGCGAAATGTACGAGAGTGAACCGGCATTAGAAGTGCGGAGGAGCTATTGCGGGCAGCGCAAGACAGAGAGACATTTTCAAGAGTGATCGCCAACGTCCGGGGAGCTGATACGGCACACAAAGAAGAAGATCAATCATTAATAATTATAAATAGCAAGAATTCATTTGAAGGAAGTAAGTAAAATCTTGAAAAGATAATAATTAAAGAATATTTAAAAGTCTGGTTTGTAAAAAGTATTGTAACAGGAAAAGCTTGTAAGGCACTATTTACCGCTTGTAAACGTAGGAAACTTCCTACTTAATTAGTTTTAAGATCGCAGTTTAAAGCCTCTGCTAAAGAAAGTAAACAGCTCTAACGACCTATCTAACTGTACATTACGTAGTTATATGTGTTACGCCGAGGATTTTGCCTGATATAAATAGCGGTACATGTTTGTGATGGACAAATAAGGACGCAAATAAGACCTGCGCTCAAATAAAACCTCGACATTTTAAATTATTTATCATGTTCGAGTGCGTAAATAAAATGTGTGTACAGAGTAATTAGGGTGTTTATTATTTAATCTGGGGAAGGCGTCTATCATTTGTTCGGACACAATACTGTAATGACCCTACCTATCGAAATCAGGGTTAAAGCGTGTTCAAAAGTATGCCCGTAATGACAAAATAGGCTGTGAATATATCTTTGTTTTCTCTAAAGAGGGTTTTTGTCGGATAATTTCCGGTTTATATTAGCGTTATACATATTTTTACCACGCTCTCAAAACTCGACTCGAACGAGCTCGAGCCCTCTTATTATAAGGGTTTAATAATAAAATCATTCGCAAGCGCGCTAATATTGAATTCCCTCGATCCTTTGAGGCAACCACGTAGATTTAAATGCCGTCCCACGGTCGGGCGTGAAATTGTTTGGCCAGATGACGCGGTGATTGCACCCATATATTTGCACATATTATTACACAACATGTTGAAAAGTTTGAAAAAATATTGCCCGTTCAATTATTGGGCGGGCGAGCTTCGAAAACAAAGCCCAAATAACAACCCCGTCCCACCCCAACAAATATATTCCACATGGGTAAAATCATCATTTCGTATTTATTTGTTTAGCCGATTCGATAACGCGGCTTAATGTGTCTTCTTATTTCGAACGAAGCCGTCATTATGTTGATGAGAATGAGCTTTTCTTTTTGTTCTTCAAATCGTGTTTGTTCTCCCCTGAATCATCCGACATTTGTTCAAGTTCTGTAAATAACGAGCTGAAAGTTTACTCATCAACGGAGATATTCGTTCATTAAGTCAGCATCAAAAGAAATAGGATACAACCCGATCCTAATAACGGAGAAAAGAGGTTTATGCTTAACCGTTCTACCTCAAGGAATTTTGGGTGAATTTATGGAAATCACGTAAATGGATTTACGCTAAAGTTGTCGATGTGTTGGAGCCACCTACAATTATTAAGATTAAAACTGTTCTTTTCCGAAATAGAATGCTTAGAAGGCTGGAGTTAACGCTGCGACTGGAAGATATTTCAATCTTCGGCCCGACGTTTTCATTTATGTAAAATGTTTGTATTATTTTACTGCGGCGAAAATCATGTGGTTGCTGACGAATCTTTACAAATTTTAACTAGAAACTAAAAGTTTTCAAATATTTGTCTCTAGATCCATTTTAAAAAGCATGAAAAAAATATTTTTATTTTTAAATTTATGAGTAAAACCTCAAATCATAATATTTAATTTGATGAAGACAATATTAGCGAAACTCAGAAAAATCAGAAAAAGATATTGGCACCTCGAACCCAGGACCTTCTGCTTACTTAGGTAACGATGTTTTTAATTTCGAATAGCATTAAAAGTTTACCGTGTGGACAAAACACGTAATGCGCTGAAAATAACCCATTTAATTATTTTAAACGTGTATTACCTACCAAATTTCTACGCTTGAGAAAAGCTGAAAATTGTTCTGTTTTCACCTTCAGAGTTTCACAAAACCCGGGCATTGAAACGTACCGGAATTTTTAATGACACGACGACTGTTGCCCGTAACGCGAATTCTTATTTTAATGTTTACACGTAGACCACTTGGACTGTTTGCCCGGCCTTCCTACATAAAAAGGGCTCAGAAAAAAATAGGTCCCGCATTAAGGTAAACAGGGGCTCGCTCACAACTCAAAACTCATCGTAATAATACGAACGAATTGTGAACGATTCCACGGTTAAAAAAGCTTAAATGCATGTCATAAAAAAACAGCAAACATTTCGCTAATTGAGCGATGTTTTAAAACCTTTTTTTTAACCTTTTCGCTGGATTTCCATGTTTCGCTTTTCAATTTGTCACTGCATGGGCGCTACGCAGTCCTATACACAAAGCAATTTTATTTACCCAACGCTCTCATGCATTTGATACTAGCGGTCCAATTTCCACAAAGTACGATTCTACTAAATACCAGAAGTAGGAGGGTTGTCTAAATATGTAGATGGAATAACCTATGAAGTCGCGCGGGGAATGAAAGGCCTACACAAAGTGTCGAATGGTCTTTGCCTAAACAATGGGCTCTTCAAACGTAATAACATTTTAATGCAATATCGTCCCTTGGAATTTGTGTGTATCTTGTTATAATTATCACTACTAAGTTATATGAATAGTAGACCTCGCATCCGAAAAAGCGCGTCTCCAATTTTCTCTTATGTAATAAATTAAAACCAAAATTTCCCTTATACTCATTAGATTTCTTAGGTATTTAATTTAATTTTGGTAGGTAGGTAACCAAAATTTCCCTTATACTCATTATATTTTGGATAAATTGGAAATTTTGGATACCTACCTACTTAATTACAAACCATAAATATTTTTCGTGACATTTAAAAAAAATCAAATAAGGAACTATGTAATAATCAAATAGAAAAAAAATACGATCACGTCATGTAGGACTCGAAACCAGTACCTTCACTTTGTTAGGTCGCAGCTCTGCCAACTGAGCTAATGTGTCTCTATCCGATTCGATTATATTTAACCGTATACTTCGACTAAGAACTACCAACATTATCTTCATTATATTAACGCGTGTTTTTTTCACTGCTATCTTTATGTATGTTTGCAAGATTCAAACCCGAACTAAATGCTGTCTGTTTAGATAGTGTCTTGAACAAATTTTATCAAAGTTTCTTTTTAATATGCTAGAGTTCGTATCTTTTTCTATATTCAGATTTTCGATTGAGTTTTGCACATATTGTCTTAATTTAATTAAATATTGCAATTCGAGGTTTTACTCATAAAGTTAAAATATATACTATTTTAATCGTTCTTCTTGCCGGTAGATAGTAGGTAGGTCTTATATTATTTATTATAATAAAAGAAAAAAAAATAAACACTCGCTTTTACCTAGATTACATGAAGTTAGTAATAGATACGCAGATGTGGCGGATCTATTTAACTGCACGGAAGCTAGGTACAAGAAGGCTATTCTATCATATATCTTCAATCAATAATTTTATTTATACTATAGTATTGAATGTAATTGTAGCCCTTTGTGTCATTTCATAATCAAATGCCACAATTAACTTAACTCGTTTTTTTAATTATTTCTTATGTACCTACAACTAATATTTTGTGACATGTACTATGTATTTATGGTATATTTATACGGTTAATAGTAGGAACTACGATCGGCTAAAAATGTAGTATCCAGCACGTCCACCATCTACAACCGGAGCGTAAGAAACAAATTTATAGGCAGATGAAATGCCAAGTGGTCGAGTTAAAACACAACTTTGCTTTGCTCATTCAAAAATGTAATTTAACAAAAATATTTTTTATAAAATTTAAGTCAATCTTTTTAAGAAATAAGCTTTGGTTGTCCACCGCGTTTAAAGAAAACGGTATATCATGAAAGTGGATCCATTAGTGGCTGAAAAGTTCAATTCCTGTCCCACAAATTCTGCGACATCTGGGGCATTAGAAGAGAGCCACCATGAGGTGGGTTCCACGTTTTATATCTTCCTTCACCTTAGGTATGTATATTGTGTGTAGCGTGTTGCACCTTAGATTCCCAATAAACTGCTCAATTTCTAGGAAAAAAGTATTACAACCTATGAAACCATATAAGAGTTATATATAAATACGCTGAGTTGTTTTTGTAAAATTTTTGGACTCGTACAAATAATGGTGTCCGATACACTGCCCAGGGGCGGATCTAATGGTCAACATTTGCAAGTTCTGACTGCGCGCTAACGGATTGCACCCCTGGTGGGAATCCGAATCACTCGGCTACTAACCGGTTCAGTTGACATGTTTAAAGGATTTTTCTGCAAATAAAACTAAATTATTTCTATTTAAGAAAGTATTGAAAGATTACTGACTCTTAAAATACGTACCGACTCTTCGAAAAACCAAAATTGAAATCAAAAAAATCGCTTTTCCATGTCTTTGTGAAAGTTATAGCAAATTTTCCAATCCCTTCACTCTCGTTACTTGCATACTCCAGTTGGGGATGCCATAGGCTCCGAAATTATTGAGAAACTGGGACTAATACACGGTATTCGCAATTTTATTTCTTCGATTTTAGTTAAATTTTTAGTACTTTTTATATCTCTGTAGAAACGTACACATTAAAAAATATTTATATGTTTTAATTTTATTAGACCTTTCCAAGAGCAAAATATATTTTTATGGCACAATTAAAAACAATAGTAGGTGTATTTTAACTTTTAAAGTCTCTGTCTCCAAATTAGAGATAGGTACTTGGTTAATTAACCTTGGTCGGCTCTGCTTGCTGTTTTAATTCTGCAGTAAGAAGTAGTGTTGTCAGATCTAAACTCAGTCGGTTGGACAACGTTGAGGTGTACATAATGAAATGGATTGATGGCACGGTCGATCGATGAAGGATAACTTTCGGTAACCTTTCATCTTTCCCTAGCTGACTGCAGATTGCCAACAAATAAGTAACACTTTAAAATGACTAAATGTTCTTAATATATTCGACGTCAACTGTTGTTTGTACGTGTATGTTAGCGGTCTGCAGTAGGATATGCAGGTTCAGCTGGAGTGGGCTCTTAAGAGGAATATAAACGCTAGAAATATTTCGAATCTCATGCCTGCAAAATTTTAAAATCGAGCGTCTTTTCGCACGAGGCTGGTAAGCGAAAAAGTGGTTTTTATTTATATTGTGCATAATTTTATAAGAACGAAAAAAGTTAGAACATGGAAAACCTCAAAAATAGTCTTAGGCATAAAGGGGTATTTTAAAAAAAAAATCTTGTATTACTTCATAGTTAAGTTATAAAAAAAATTTTTTTTGGTGGTTTACGCTTATATTTTTTGTTACGTAAATAATAATTTTATTTTAAAGCTAGTAAATGCTTCGATTTATATTTTTGATGTTCATACTGTAAGCCGATTCGTCGTAAAGATTAATCAAAATAGTATCTAAACAGGATTTCACGTATATATTCATCTTAAACTCGGGTTCTTTGCGCGAAGGGCTCCTACTCCTACTCTCTTTTAACATCGACTACTAATCGAGTCGGAAGTAGGTCACGCGTTTGAGTTCTTTTGTGGGCTCCGGCTAGGGTGGAACCCGAGGGTCTCGGTTCGAGCCATTTGCGAGTCGGGAGCAGGTTGCGCGTTCGAATTCTTTTGCGCGCTCGGGCCATTCGCGATTCGGGAGTGGCTCCCAGGACCTGCTCCAAGAACTCAAGTACTTTTAAAAGGAAGCACGTCTCGAAGGCCTCCGGAAAAATGCAGAACTTACCCACCTCTAATCTGCAGTTGTCCTGGGAAACGTTGAGAAGTTACCGAAAGTTATCCTATCAATCCTTATCGATCGACCATGCTAGATAACCAGGGGAGAACATCGACGAGGCGGCGTAGAGGCGTGCAGAATCTTCTTCAAAGGTTGTAGCGTCGATAATGATGATGATGCAGTCTTGTTTTGACTTTTTGGTAGATAATTGATTGAAAAAATAACCGTGATTTAAAGGTCACTAAAATCGTAATTTTCAGTTCGCATTAAAAAAGTAATGTATTACTTTCATTCTTTTCTTATCATAATATCTAAAGTTGTAAACTTGAATCGTCATTGTTTCAAATTTAAAAGCTCTCACAATATCAGGTTAGAAAATTATACACAATGCTTTCAGAACTTTCTAATTAACTTGTTCATTATTCAATGAAATTAGTAAGATTGTAAAATACGGGCACAAAACACCTGTCAGTCAGTTTTGTGAATTCCGAAATGACGGTATCCAACACGCCTCTTTAGAGTGGCAAGTTTCACGTCACAACTTTGCGGCGGGACCCTTTAGTTTGTTGGCTCGACCACCCGATGGCTGGCACCCAATGTCCGACACCCGGCGCCCGACACCCGGCGCCCGTCACCCGACACCCGACGCCCGACACCCGCTGACAGGGCTGTGAGCTGTGAGGCTCGCTAACAAATGAAATCCTCTTCGGGCGCCATCACCAGTAGTCGTGTAAACACTGTCGGCCAGCGAGAGAACTTGTGTCAAATCCCTGGATAATCAGCTACATACCTCCTGGAAAGGACTAAACATAGAACCTAGAATATTAACGTAGATATGTGAATGTGTTGCCGTTGCCAACATAAATAAAAAAAAATATAATTTAAATTTGATTAAAAATACAAAAAAATATCATAAACTTTAAGTTTTAAAACTCGATGTAATTTTGTGAACGTATTTTCATACTAATTTCGAATTTCTTTCGATTTATAACATATTTTCGTTGAATCGCTTGTTTTCAGTTCTTAAAAATTTATGTTATTTTTGAAGAGAATATCTGTACATTTGCTGGGTTGTGAGGCTAGGGGGATGAAAGAGGGTTGAGAGACTTGAAAGAGGAAGGTTAAGAAATTCCTGCTTAATGTTTCAATTCTGGATGATGGTCCTTCACCAGGGCGATACTGAAAGTATATTTCATTCTAGGACGAGGTGTACATATCGAATATATTTACAAAATTTAATATTTGTTTACAAAACTGGGTTAAGAGGCAAGGAGCTTACCGCTCTGTCACGGAAGTGAAATCTAGTCTCTTTCAACGGAAGCAATCTTCCGAACAGGCCCTCCATTGATATGCTTGGTGTAACCCTAAGTGACCAGCTCAGGTATGGGGGCTCCATCGAAGCCAGAGTAAAGCTAGCCTCCCAAAAACTGGGCGTACTGTACAGGGCCCGCAGATACTTTAATAGTACACAACTGCTAACCTTGTACAAATCACAAGTACGCCCCACGGTTGAATTTGGCAGCCATCTCTGGTCTGGAGCTCCAAAATACCTGAAAAATACCCTCGACTCTGTGCAGAAACGGGCGGTCCGTTTGATAGATTCTCCCATCTTAACAGACGGATTGCAATCTTTAGAGTACAGGCGTCGGGTGGGAATTTATTTATTATTTGAAACATTTACAGAGTGTTAATAATAATTACATCAATGTTATTGCGTTGAAATGTGCACACATACATTAACACTCCAATTAAAAATGTTTACAGCATGCGTAATCAAGGTTCAATTGTTAGTAGGCGGAGATGGTAGTAGTGGATAAAACAGAAATAATAATAATCAGAATGAATATAAACAATTAAATATAAAACAAAGTAAGTGTACAGAGAAAGAGAAGACACAATAATAAAGCAATTATGTAACTGTGCTCCATAATATATCATGGAAGAAGATTGTTAATTTGTTTTTTAAAATATGCGAGACTGTTTGCGAAGATATCTATAAGATCACATTCAATAGTGTTGTACAGACGACACATTCGAGACAGTGGATTGAAGAATGCAATATTGTTATTAAATATTTCAATATGGAATAGGTTTTGACTCCTTAAATTACGTCTATTAGGAACTTTAATATGAATATTGCTTAGACAATGAGTGGTTAAAAGCTTATCATGAGTAATTTTATATAAACATATTAAGTCAGCAAATTGTCTTCTTTTTTCCAATGTTGTAAAATTAAAGTGTAGGAGACGTTCATCATAAGATTGGAGTAAGGCATTCAATCCAACTTTAAATGATAACAGTCTTAGGAATTTTTTTTGCACAGATTCAATGGTTTTAGAATATTTTAAATAATGTGGGTTCCAGATAACACTCCCATATTCCAATTTGCTTCTGACCAACGAGCTGTATAAAGTTATAATGGATTGGGGGTTTTTAAATGGTTTAGATATTCTATTAATGAATCCTAACATTTTCAATGATTTACTCACGATATCAGTGATGTGTACATCAAACATAAACTTTGAATCAAGAGTTATTCCTAGATCTGTTATAGTGGTGACTGCATTTAATTGAACATTATTAATAGAATATGCATAATCCTTTCGTCTCCTGTTACGAGTAAAGGTTATAATGTAACATTTTTTAATATTTAAAAACATATCGTTTTGAATACACCAGTTACTTAGTTTGCAAAGATCTTCTTGAAGCATAGCATGATCGGAATCATTTGAAATTTTGCGAAAAATTTTGAGATCATCGGCAAATAGAACAAAATTACAGCGTAACTGGGACCAAGGTCATTAATAAAAATTAAAAAAAGCAAAGGGCCAAGATTTGACCCCTGGGGTACACCTGATGTTACAATTATGGGAGTTGATTCGTACCCATTAATAAGTACTAACTGTGTTCTATTTTCCAAGTAAGACTTAAGCCATCTAAATAGATCACCATGAATACCTATTTGATTATGCTTCTGTAGTAATATATAATGATTAACTTTATCGAATGCCTTTGGAAAATCTGTGTAAATGGCGTCTACTTGAGTTCTTTCATTAAAAGCATTACAAACATAATCACAAAAGTCGAGAAGATTTGAATTTATGGATTTGTTGGGAACAAATCCATGTTGATTAATGCATAATTGGGGTTTAAAATGTGAAAATACAGAAATATAAATTATAGATTCAAAGACTTTTGCAAAACACGATAAAATGCTGATTGGTCGATAATTTTTCACAAAAGATTGATCACCAGATTTATGTATTGGAACAATATGTGCATTTTTCCACAAATCTGGGAAAGTTCCAGTAGATAATGATTCATTATATATTATAAAAAGTGGCTTAATCAACACGCTAGAACAACATCTTACAAAATAAGGAGGTATTTTATCTGGTCCTGGGCCTTTGGATGAATCGATTTTTTCTAAACAAGATTTGATTGTTTCCATGCTAACATTGATTTTGCCAAGATTAAATTGGTTGTTTTGAGTAGATTTCGGGCTGGCAGTATATAACAACGGATTAGATTGAGTATAGACGGATGCAAAATAATTAGAGAAAAGATTATAAATCTGTGGTCCATTGTCTGCAGATAAAGAATCGAGGTACATTAATTTGGGAATGCAATTGCTAGTACGCAATGCTTTTGAGTATGCCCAGAAAGCTTTTACATTTTTCTTTAAGCCTTCTTCAACAGAGTTAATGTAGGATAAGTAGCATTCTTTTTGCATTTTTTTCGATCTTTTTCTTAGAATAGCAAACTCGGCATAGTCTAATGGGTTTTTATATTTATTAGCACGCAGTCTTATCTTATTTTTCTCTTTGAGGAGCTTAATAAGAGACTGACTAAACCATATGGGGTATAGATTCATTTTTTGTGTTTTTTTTTTTGGAAAATGTTTATTAATAATGTCCCATAAAGTATCGTAAAATAATTGTACCATATTGTTGACATTCAAGTTTCTGAAAAGTGAGATCCAATTAACAGTTGACAGCTCATGACGACATTCATCATAATTTCCTTTCTTAAAATTGTATTTCAAATGGCAATGATTATCTTTTAAGTATTGCAGTTTTCAAGTTTAAAAATTATTTCGAAAGGTGGATGATGATTGTCGATATTTGATAACCCTGTTGCTCTGGACAGATTAATATTAGTTTGATCACAAAAAAGCAGGTCAAGAATATTAGAATTTCCATTAAGAATATAATTGAATTGGTGAAGATTACATATTGAGGCCAAGTTGACAACACAGTGAGCTTTATGACTATTGTAGTTGGACGGAGCTAGTATTTTGCTGTTATATGCTATGTCAGGTATCCATTTAATCTCAGGTAAATTAAAGTCACCCATAATTATAAATTTAGATTTGGGATTAGTGTGTCGTAAATAAATATCCTGAATATTCTTGATTATATTACAGTAATCATCGACAGATAAATTTGGAGGAATATACACTACACAGATGAAGATGAATGAGTTAGAATATTCATGCGGTTTTATCGATAGCCATAAATCTTCACCATCACTTTCCCAAGATGATTTGCTTGTTACTATTATTTTTTTATTTACTGCTGCTAAAACCCCACCACATTCTCTGGATGTAGAATTAGTGGATTCGCGATCTCTTCGAAAAACTATGTAACGCTCGTCAAACAGTTCATTACTAAATATTGATGAATTTAACCACGTTTCAGTGAAGCAGATTACATCGTAATTATTGATCATAATTTCGTTTTTTATGTCATTTGTTTTAGTTCTGACTCCTCTAACGTTTTGGTAGAAAATTTTTAGTTCCATTTTGCATTGATGAAAATTTGCCATATAGATAATATACGATAAAGATAAATTACAATAGAAAATTTACGTGAGAGAAACCAAGGAGTCATGATCACGGATCAACACCACGCGAGCAGAGTTTTCATTTTTTCGTACAAGAATCCGTCCATTTCGAATCCAAACGAATTTATGGTGGGTTTCTTTGGCTTTTATCCTCGTGGCTGCATACAGGGCCTTGTTTGCAGGAGAAAGATGTTCACTGACGTAAATTGGTGATTTCGTGCCGTCGATGCCTCTATGTGTAGAGTTTAATTTGTCTGTCTTGTTTTTCTTGTTGAAGTTGGCAACTGCAGCTAGCACTTCATTCTTTACCATCGCGCTTGGGAGCTTTACTATTATTGATTTGGGTCGGCGGGATTCAGGATTGACCTTGGGAACTCGATGTATGTGAAGTATTTCTGACTCAGCAATGGGGCGGGAAATTATGGTTCCAAGTTTTTTAACAATAGATACCAAGTTCTCAGATCTATGCTCAGGTACACACTGGATCTCAACGTAAGTCTCTCTGGCCATCTGTTCCACGTGGGACACGCGCGTGTTAAGATCACGCATTTCTGAGTGAAGCTTAGTATTTTCAGCTTGCAGACTTTTGATGGTAGCAAGTGATTCAGAGAACATTTTTTTTTAGGTCCTCGTACTCAGCGGAGATGAAGTTGACGGACTTTTTTAACTCCGGTAGAATGTTGAGTTTATCGTGGAAAGATTCGAACTCCGATGCAATACATCGTCGAACTATCTTCATAATCTGCTCGACATCCGGGTTCTGAGGCGACTTTGTACCGCACGCAGGGGAAGAAGTAGACTCTCTGTTCCCACTTGAAGATCGGTTCCCTTTCAAATCAACTTTGCAGTCAGCACAGGTCCAGTTTTCACGCTTAGCACCCATCTTCCTGAAGTTGGTTTCCTTCATGTTCACGCAGAAGAAGTGGTAGTTTTGAATACATGTAGAACATTTAATGCCGTCACCGACAAATATTTCACTTTGACAGTGTTTGCAAGACATGATTATTTGGAATAATATTATAAAAGATAATTATCCTGGGATGTTTAATTTTTAGCGCCTGTTGGTGAGCAACTTCCACAACACCTATGTTAACTTCTGGTACCGACGTCTGTTGGCAGGCAATCTTATAATATGTTATTAGCGTACCTACATACGAATTGCCGTCTCAATTTTTTAGATGGTGGATTCGCTGTTAGAATAAAAATATAAGCACGATTTTTTTATGTCTATCATTTGATCACTGTGGTATAGTTCTCACACAATATTATCTTTTGAGATTTTTAACTGGATGGAGATATTTAGGTAGAATACCGGTTATCACTTATCACTTTAGAGTTCAATATTATTATTTAATTTGTACAAAAAAAGACAGTCACGGATATCATTTACGAGTGTAAAAATACGCTCATGCGATGCACGATAGCCACTTTAACTTTCACTGGCACTTTTCTGTTTCATACCGATGGTATTTTGTTTGTAAAATTTAAAATAAACGCTAACGTAAACACTAGACACCGCTGTCAACAACCGACCATAGAATGCTATCCTTGTTCTACCGGTATTACAATGGAAGATGCTCCGAGGAACTAGCATCATTGATCCCTTCGGCACCGGTGCATAGTCGGGAAACACGCCTAACGCGTGCCCAACATTTGTACATGGTTGACATTTGTCACATGAGAACGGGTCGTTTCTTCAACTCGTTCTTGTGTTCAACAGCTCGGCTGTGGAATGATTTGCCGGCCTCTGTGTTTCCTCCTTCCTACAACATGGGTCTCTTCAAGACCAATGTTCATTCCTTCCTCTCCTCAAAAAGACCCTCCACACAGCATCCCAGATGACATAGGCCCTGAGGGAAATTATTTTCCTCAGGGCCTCCTGTGTGGAGTTAATGTAAAAAAAAAAAAAGTTGACAATTTTGTAATAATATGCTGTATTAATAAAATGGAATTATTAATGTCATTGCGACGTATGTATCATTTGAGAACATCAAATAAAGGCTTTTACCATATTATATTTGACGAATGTGAGCGGCTTTTGCTAATATATAGCCAGTTTTGGAGACACGTCGCGTCAGGGAAATAAAAGCATTTGTAATACTTTTTTCATTTGTTCCTCTTCAAAGAAACATTTTTGACAGAATATATATTTTTATTATTTGCCTGTGCTTTTTTATGTGAATACCGCACAAGAGTCACAGCTGCTCCCAACTATCTGGAGCCAGTGATACCATGGCTTCCCCATTGGGGTATGTTGTGAGGCTGAAGGAATTGGGGATGAGAACGATGCAGGAAGAGGAAGGGGGGGAAACACCTGACTTTTTAGATCTGGTAAAAGCCAAACACGGCTAAAGTCATTTTTATCAACATTTCGGATCTGAATGGTCTTACAGGGCGATACTGATAGTATCTTCCTCCGATGAACGTGCCGCAAATACACTATATATTTATTACATATATTAAATTAATAAATTGTGAAATAAAACTTAGTTGCATGTTCCGGGTTTTGAACACGCGACCCCCGGAATAGGTAGCCGAGAGCCTAATGACGAAAGCAAAATAGACAATTTAGACAGAAGGCCTTCTAACGGGCTACACAAAAATAAAATTTTGTGTTTAAAATTTAAAGACAATAGACAAATAATACAAATGTGCAGTTCACAATCTAAATCCTAGTTCCAAAATACATACTGGAACATACAACAATAATAAGTGACAGTGATTACTTTCATTATTTGTTCCACAAAATATACAGTGAATATAATCTATAAAATTCAAAATAAATATGGAGAAAACACGCAGTACGACCAGATCTACTTCTACATCTAGCAAAGAGAACTCTGCGACTGCGGACAGCGGTAGTAAACCAGGCTCATCTCCAGGAGACACACAACAACTAATTATGGATGAACTCCGCATTATTAAAACAGAACTACTAGGTTTTAAGAACATGCAGTCTAAAGTGGCAGAATTATTTAATGAGTTTAAAGAATTTAAGACCTCGATAACTTTTTTGAACACAAAAATGGAAGGTTTTGAGGAGAATTTGAAAAAAACAATCGAAAAAATGAAAAATATTGATATGATCCAAAAAAAAAATTCTGAACTGGAAGTTAAACTAATAACACTTGAGGCCAAAATCGAAGAACAAGAAAGACAACAAAAAAATTTCGATATTGAAATAAGAGGAGTACCAGAAATTGAAGGTGAAAATATACAAAATATACTATTCAACATTAGCAAAGAGATCAACACAACCACCACCAAAAATGACATCGAGACCACTTTTAGAGCTCCAGGCAGAACCACGCCAACAAAAACCAGACCAATAATCGTAAGGTTCAAACATGTACATTTAAGAAACGATTTTTTAAACTGTACAAAAAAGTACAACATGAATGCAGTATCGAGGGAAGATAAACTTAACACCAGCTCCATTGGCCTTTCCGGACCTCGAACTCCTGTATTTATTTCGGAGCACCTAACATCTACAAATAAAAGATTATTCTACCTAGCGAAGAAGACGGCAACAGAGAAAAAACTCGCATACGTATGGATAAAAACGGGACGAGTGTATATACGTCAAACCCCTGAATCGAGAGCTATACTCATCACATCAGAAAATACCCTTCTTACACTGTGACTGAATAGGACGAAACCAGAGGAAAACAAACAAATGGCCAATACTAAAGCAAAAGAGGAAGATACTGCTCCAGAAATAGGCGACAAACTGTATCCTTTAATACTCCACTCTACCTTACAATTACCTTACCAAATAGCAATTTTACCCTTAAATTTAATTCCTTCTGCATTTGCAAGTACTCACACAGGATTGTCCATGCAATCCATGTATTCACTTGCATTGATATACCATATTTTATTAACTTATAATAATGAGTCTAAATTACTTGTGATATTTACAGTATACATAAATTTTAATTATAATGATAATAAAAGAGCATAATGAAATCGATAGTATCATAATGCCGATTACTGAAATAATCTGCCAAGATAAAGATAAAATTATGCAATTCGAATGGGGATCTAATAAATTTAATATTATACATCAGAATATTAGAACTATGGAAAATTTGGATGACTTTCTTATATTTATGGATGAAATAAAATCTGTTGTAAAGTTTCATGTAATAATTTTCACAGAATGCAGATTAAGTGAATCTTATACAGCCAAACAAATTGCAGGCTATAATGAATACCATACAACTACACATATTAACCAAAATACCGGAGTGGTAGTTTATATTAACGTCACATTAAATTCTCAAGTTCAAGAAATACACATAAGACAATGTAATTGCTTAAAAATCAACATAAATAAGACTTTAGGTATATTAGCTATCTACAGATCACCATCGTTCAATGACATCCAAGCTTTTCTGGAGAGTCTCATTGTAGAGATAAAAAAAACTAAGAATATTCCGCGATACTTGCTAATCGGGGACATGAATATAAATACAATAGGAGAAGTTAAGCATAGACAGTGTGATGACTTTTTATGTGCTATGTCGGAAAGTAACTTTATCTCCAATATTAATTCCCCAACTAGGGTACAAGGTACTTCAAGCTCGTGCTTGGATCATATATTCACTAGAAAAATAACAAACTCAATTGCATTTGTTATGCATAATACAATTACTGACCACTACACCATTGCAATCAGTATCCCAAACTCAATGCACAAAAAAATAAAAAATAAAAATAAATTGGTTATAGACTTTGAGGCTTTATTAAATGATCTTGGTAAAAAAAATTTGGGAATTTATTTATAAAGAAACTGAAGTTAACAATGCTCTAAACTATTTCATCAATGAAATCAATGCATACATTACGAAACACTCAACAATAAAACACATTCCACACAGTAAACTACAACTCACCCCGTGGATTAGTAACGGCATTGTTAAATCTATACATAAAAGGAACCATCTTCATAAAATAGCAAAACAGGACCCATTGAATATTACTAAACAGCAAAACTATTGCCGATACCGAAACGTATGTAAAAACGTCATTCGCAAATGTAAAGAGCGTTACTATAAATCTTTAATCGATAAGGACAATTCCAGCAAAAATTTGTGGAACGTTGTTAGAGACATAACAAAAACTAAACGAAATACAGGTACACTTATAAATGAATTAAAAATCGGAAATTTGACTATAACTGACCCTCAAACAATTGCATGTCATACTAATCAATATTTTGCATCTGTGGGCTCTAAGCTAGCGAATAATATTTTTAAAAATACCCAGAAAACGGAAGACACTTTAGCGTCGGCAATTAAAACAAACGATCCAAGTTGCTCATTTGAAATTAAACCAACTACTACAGAAGAGATCATAAAAATAATCAACAGTATTAAAACTACGCATGCAAAGGGTCCAGATAGTCTAAATACATACATATTAAAAAAAATTAAATCTCAGATTTCTACACCGCTTGCATATATCTACAACTTGAGCTTTGCTTCGGGAATATTTCCTGATCATTTAAAAAGATCAATAATAATCCCAATTCACAAAAGTGGACCAAAATTTCTTGTAGAAAACTATAGGCCAATATCACTGTTAAGCGCAATATCTAAAGTTATTGAAAAGATTTTCAAATCAAGGTTGAGTGAATATGTGGAGCATAACAAAATTCTAAGCCCAAACCAATACGGTTTTCGATCTGGTAAAGGAACAGTGGAGGTAATCCACCTCTTACCCGCCTTGGTATAAGTAACTGATGGTTACTCCTTCAAGGTTCTCGCAAGATTCTAATTTTTTTTGTTAAACGAAGCTACATTTATTTATTTTGAACGAATCTAGACCTCCAGTGTCCATGCATACGTTGTTAGTAAGCAGTATGCAAGTGCTTAACAGGAAAAACAAAATGCAAAAAATAGGTTAGTAAGACAAAGATAATTAAACAGGGCAAAAGAAAAACTCATTCATGAGGCTCCATGAGGCGGCATTGCATCTGTAAAAACCCGCAAGCACCTGCATAAAATAGAGAACATAAGTAATACAATAAATCTCAAATCAATTGGCAAGTACCAACAAAAAATGTGAATGGCTTTCGGTCTGATCATAAACTACACTTAGCTTCCGTGTCCCTTAGCCAACCACTCAGTGAAGCCTCAAAGAATGTTAGCTGAATATTTGGGGTAAAATACCCGAAGACTAAAAGAAATTTCAGCGTTGGGTAGTCAGAGGCAGGACAAAGGATAGTCAAGGTCGTCTGATCAAGCCTCAAGCCTGCACATGTCATTGGGGGAGGCGCAGATAGATTTGAGAAGGATCTGCAAAATTAGTAATGTAACTAAAGATGAAGCAGGGACGAGGTCCAGCACACCCCCGTATGGGGATAGGGGAGAAAAAAAAAATTGGAGTTTAGTTCATCCAGTAAAACATTGAAACAGTTAAAGACAAACAAAACAAAACAAAACAAGGAACATGGCTTAAATTAACAGTAGTATAATAATTATTAACAAAACAAATCGCAAGGCAATTATATACATTTTTTTAAAACATAGTGAACAAAATAATATAATAACGCAAATGTAAAATGTAACATATAAATCCTAATATATAATAAAATAAATGTTAATAAAATAAAAGAAATAACATATTACAGAAACGCAAAACACATAAATCATAACAATTAAATTCAAGCGGTAAATGTAAAGGAATCATGAAGAGTGTCCGTGAATTCAGAAGCAAAATACACCTGGTACCTAAGTTGTTTTACAGCTACTCAGCGACTCTAAGAACAGGCCATCTCTCAACCCAAACTTTCGTGAATTTCCTCAGGCACTCAAAGTTCACCTTATTCGAGACGAGATCTGTATTCCAAGCAGGTCTCGTAATAACTTGTAAACCATCAATCATTTCGTCTCGAGCATCCGTCAAAAGTCATGGTAAAGGAACAGATGATGCCATCGCATGTCTCACGGAAACTATTGCAGGAAATATGAACCGTGGCAAGAAAACCATTGCCCTGTTCCTGGACCTGGCCAAGGCTTTCGACACAATATCACATAAAATACTTTTACAGAGACTGCAAAATATAGGGATAACAGGAAAAAGTTTTCAATGGATACAAAGTTATATTTCTAAGAGATTCCAGCAAACAAAAATTAATGAGGCTACTAGTACTTCAATAGAAAATAACTTTGGAGTGCCACAAGGAAGTACACTAGGGCCCCTTCTCTTTATTATATATATCAACGAACTATGTAATCAACATATAGGTGGGAAAATCATTACGTTCGCAGATGACACCGTCATGTTATTTGAAGGAGAGGATTGGAAAGAAACGCACCACCTTGCGAACATCGGTATTAACATAGTTAAACAGTGGCTGGACAGTAATTTGCTTACATTAAACATATCAAAAACCAAATACCTAACATTCAGCGCTACTATTGCAGGACAACCCAAAACACTTCACCACCTCATAATACATAAAATTAATTGTAGCCTCGGAAATAGTAACTCTCCGTGTAAATGTGAAACTCTTGAGTGTGTTAAATTTATCAAATATCTAGGCGTTATAGTTGACAATAACCTAAAATGGAAATACCAAATAGAAAATGTAGCAAAAAGATTGCGTACACTTATTCATATATTTATTTCATTGCGGGAAATTTTAAAAACACACTACTTAAAAAATATATATTACGGGCTATGCAACTCGATCATAACATACGGATGTATTGGGTGGGGGGATGCAGGGAAAACAATATTAAACTCGATATTGAAGGCACAGAAATCTATTTTACGTGTTATGATGAAGAAACCTTTCAGATATTCGAGCGACGCTCTCTTCAGGGAATTTAATGTACTAGATGTTCGACAGTGTTACATTAAAAAGATAATAATTTATGCTCATAAAAATAAATATAAAATGAAAAAAGTCGAACACAAACATCAAACCAGAAGTAAGGGCAGAAATGACCTTTCTATTCCAACAAGCAACACAGCGGCTTATCAAATGATATTCTCATACCTGGGACCGAAATTGTATAACAAAATCCCTTCTCAACTAAAATTGTGTAAAGTGTCATCCTTCAGCCAAAAAATTACAAAATGGTTACTAGATTTGGGCAGGACGGAGTCTGAAATATTACTAAAAAATATTATCTGATAATTATATATTACAGCGTCTCTATTTTTTCCAAATTAATGTCTTTTGTTTTTTTCTTACTGTCTACCTGTATATTATTCTTCTTGTATTCAAAAATAACAAAACTAATTTTAATAAAAAACCAAAAAATTTACTCATGCAACTCTGTCACATGGTAGCTTATCTGATGGTTCTGCCACTTTTCTTGCTGGAACAAATTAATTGAGAATCTTTTGTAAAATTAATTGAGAGTCTGCATTTGTGTAAGATGTTTTGCTTACGAGGCTTCTTTCGCATTGAGTTTATTGTAATGGCTGATTAAGTTCTTTAAAGTACGATTGGAAAACACTTTAAACATTTTTGAAAACCTTTTATGCTAACGATTCTGATATTTTTTGTATGCCTCTACTGAAGTATAAAGCTGTACTAATTAAACAATTTAGCAGTACGTTTTTTAACAAGGTCACCATATACAAGTATTTTCTGTTTGCTTCTTCTTCACTGCTTTCAATAACTTTGTATTAATATGTATTATTTTTCTTATGTACTATTTTTACATATGTATTATTTTTATTTTGGTAATATGTATTATTTTTCTTTTGGTAGAATGTATTATTTTTATTTTGGTAATATGTATTATTTTTCTTTTGGTTTATTTACAAGTAAACTTATAATTTTACATTTCTTTCTTTTTTCTATATTGAAAAAAAAAACATGTACGTAAAGGACACTTGTGCATAATTATAAATAATTAATAATAACTAAATTAGTAAATAATTAAATTATGCATACATTATAAATAATAAAATATATTTGTGCCTGAACTTTAGTAAATAAGATAAAGTTTTTTGGCGATGATTTGTTGATTTGTGTCCCAAATTGGTCATTTCTAAATTAAATTTACGCCTATCAAAATGTTTGTCATTTGACTGTCTTAGAACAGGAGACCTTCCTAGTTGGACAGTCAAAGCTTCTTTGTACTGATGTATTCTCTATAACAAATAAAATAAAACAAACAAAATAAAACAAACAAATACGCGGTAGAAGTGAAACTTCCAGAAAACTAAAGTAGACAAGAGTGGGGAGGCTACGAAGCACAAAGAGGAGACCGATTATACTATCTCATCCTTCCGCAGGCTAAATCCTACAGATGTTTGTGTTTGTCTTTTTTAGTGTCGCTTTTTCGTTTCATCGAGTTTCAAACACAGCCCGTCTCTAATAAATGTTTCAATTGTAGCAACCAGCCGTGGCTTTACTACGCATTGGGATCGCCCCGAAAATTATCGGTGCCTCCAGAAACAGCGCTGGTTTTAAATTGTATGCAAGCGAATTCACGAGAACTACCTACCTAGCGCACATTCCAGAGGCGTCGCCGGTGTTCAATGGTATGCGAAATTACTAAAGAAATAGTTCTGCCACCTAAGCGAAAGAGCTAGAACGTACGGCTGTACAGTTCAAGTGCCCGCAGAAGGTTCGGGTGATATCTCGCCTTTACGTGAATTCACCCGGCGTTACCTACCGTCATTGAATCTACTTGCCGGGCCGGCAGAGTATAAAAGCAAGTGCCAGCCGCATACGGCTCAGTCTTAAGTCTAGTATTCATTCAACTTACCACGGAGCAGTTGCCTCGTCTATCCACGATCAACCTTGACCCAGTGCGTAAATTCGTTTGTAGTATTTATCACCGTTACGTGACCGTGTTACAATTGTGTATGTGATTGTAATTATTGTGTGGACTCATTAAAGGCTATTATTACACGCAAACTCGTTTCCTTCTTCAGCCACGACACCTGAGTACCCACATTGGTGACACCAGGAGGGAAGTTCGTCACGCTGACGGTGCCAGGAGGGAAGTTCGTCACGCAACACTGCACCATATTAACACCACGCCAGGACCTCCAACAGTCGAACGCCCACGACGCCTTGCTCCTGACAAGTTAAAACGCGCCAAGAAGGAGTTCGAGGCCATGGTCCGTCTCGGAATCGCTCGACCTTCCGAGAGCTCTTGGGCATCTCCCTTGCACATGGTACCCAAGAAGGATGACCAGTGGAGACCATGTGGCGATTATAGAAGATTGAACGCCAGAACTATTCCGGACAGATACCCCGTTCGCCACATCCAAGATTTTGCACAGGCACTGAGCGGCACCAAGATCTTCTCAACGATTGATCTGGTGCGGGCATATAATCAAATCCCTGTGGCTCCCGAGGACATTCCGAAAACAGCAATCACTACGCCATTCGGACTCTTCGAATTTCCGGTGATGTCTTTCGGCCTCCGCAACGCAGCCCAAACCTTCCAACGCTTCATGGACGAGGTTACCAGAGGCTTAGATTTCTGTTACGCCTACATAGACGACATCCTTATTGCCCCAACGTCAGAGGAAGAGCACCTAGCCCACCTCAAGATATTATTCCAGCGCCTGCAGGAATATGGTGTTGTCATCAACGCCGCCAAATGCCATTTCGGCCTGACTAAGGTCAAATTCCTAGGATACCTGGTGTCTGACGCTGGCACTTCACCCCTCCCAGATAAAGTGGAGGCCATCAACAACTACAGCCAACCAGCTTCCATCAAGGATCTCCGCCGTTTCCTGGGAGCTATAAATTTTTATAGGAGATTCATCCCCAAAACCGCGAGGACACAAGCTCCACTCAATGACCTCCTAAAAGGGAACCAAAAAGGCAAACAACTCGTGTCTTGGACTGCCGAAACAGTAGAAGCTTTCAGCAAGTGCAAGGAAGCTCTGGCCCAGGCAACCCTGCTCGTTCACCCGAAGTGCGACGCCCCACTCTCTATCGTCAGCGACGCGTCTGATACTACAGCCGGTGCCGCACTCCACCAATTCGTCGCAGGTCACTGGGAGCCTCTAGCATTCTTTTCGAAGAAGTTTTCGGCAGCTGAAAAGAAATATGGCGCATACGACAGAGAACTACTAGCCATCTATCTCGCTGTGAAATACTTTCGCCATATGGTGGAAGGCAGGTCGTTCACCATATTTACAGACCATAAGCCTATCACGTTCGCCTTCCAACAAAAAGCAGACAAATGCTCTCCAAGGCAATTCCGCCATCTGGACTATATCAGCCAGTTCACAACTGACATCCGACACGTCTCCGGAAAAGACAACATCGTCGCGGATGCTCTCTCCAGGGTCGAGACGATAGACACTCCTCTGGACTACGCAGCGCTGGCAGCTGACCAGATGTGCGACCCTGAACTGGAACAACACTTGCAGGGAAGTTCTAGCCTACAACTTAAAAAGATTAATATTCCGGGTACTGACGCGCATCTCTACTGTGACGTCTCAACTACCATAGCCAGACCCTTCGTCACGAAGAAGTTCAGACCTGCGGCATTCAATGCGGTCCATCAGCTGGCTCACCCAGGAATTAAGGCCACGGTTAAGCTCATAACTCAACGTTATGTCTGGCCGGCCATTAAAGCTGAGACTATTAAGCTCGCACGCAATTGCCTTCAATGCCAACGAAGCAAGATTACACGGCACGTGTCAGCACCCCTGGGAGCCTTTCCCAGACCCTCCGCTAGATTCGAGCACGTCCACATCGACATAATCGTCATGCCTTCTTCAGAAGGATGCCGATACTGTCTCACGTGCGTAGACAGATTCACGAGATGGCCAGAGGCATTCCCGATCCCAGACCAAGAGGCTGAAACAGTGGCGCGTGCTTTCTACAAGGGCTGGATAACAAGATTCGGCACTCCACTCCGCATTACTACGGACCAAGGGAGACAATTTGAGTCGAGGCTGTTCAGGCAGTTGAATCTCCTGGCAGGCACGACGCAAATCCATACAACTGCATACCACCCCGCAGCAAATGGCATGGTGGAACGATTTCATCGTCAACTGAAGGCAGCGATCAAGTGCCATCAGAATAACCGTTGGACGGAAACACTTCCCACCGTACTCATGGGAATCAGAGCAGCTTGGAGAGATGATCTCGCTACAACCTCAGCCGAGCTAGTATACGGCGAACCGCTCCGATTACCCGGCGAATTCCTATGTAAAGCACGACCTAATGTCAACGACGATACTGGAAGGTTCCTCAAGGAACTACGGAAACATTTCAACGAGCTGAGACCAGTTGAAGGTACCCGCCATGGTGATGGACATCATTTCGTCTTCCAAAATCTTCCCACAGCTTCTCACGTCTTTCTGAGGGACGACACCGTCAAGAGCCCGCTTCAACAACCCTACAGCGGCCCTCATAAAGTCGTTCGTCGGCACGAACGAACATATACCATACTGGTAAAAGGGAAGGAAATCACCGTGAGCATCGACCGCCTCAAACCAGCATACATTGCTCAAGATCTTGAGAGATTCGCATCGCAAACCGAATCAGAGTCACCAGCCACCACATCACAACCAACCCTTCCGTTTTTCGATGGCAGTAAGGATCGGACACACACAACCACTCGTTCTGGAAGGCGGGTTCGATTTCCCGATCACCTCGGTATCTGACCATTCCTCTTTCCACCGCAGCCATGTCTGCGTTGTCTGGGGAGGGAGTCCTGTAGCAACCAGCCGTGGCTTTACTACGCATTGGAATCGCCCCGAAAATTATCGGTGCCTCCAGAAACAGCGCTGGTTTTAAATTGTATGCAAGCGAATTCACGAGAACTACCTACCTAGCGCACATTCCAGAGGCGTCGCCGGTGTTCAATGGTATGCGAAATTACTAAAGAAATAGTTCTGCCACCTAAGCGAAAGAGCTAGAACGTACGGCTGTACAGTTCAAGTGCCCGCAGAAGGTTCGGGTGATATCTCGCCTTTACGTGAATTCACCCGGCGTTACCTACCGTCATTGAATCTACTTGCCGGGCCGGCAGAGTATAAAAGCAAGTGCCAGCCGCATACGGCTCAGTCTTAAGTCTAGTATTCATTCAACTTACCACGGAGCAGTTGCCTCGTCTATCCACGATCAACCTTGACCCAGTGCGTAAATTCGTTTGTAGTATTTATCACCGTTACGTGACCGTGTTACAATTGTGTATGTGATTGTAATTATTGTGTGGACTCATTAAAGGCTATTATTACACGCAAACTCATTTCCTTCTTCAGCCACGACACCTGAGTACCCACACAATAAAGAAAAAAAAAATTTAAACATTAATTAATATTTATTAATGAAAATTTTAATTTGCGCACCTTAGAAACCCTAGAAATAAACAAAAAAATTTTAAAAAGTTGGCGTATTTTTTTGGATCTCTTAGGTTTTTCGTGAATAACTGTGTTAGTTTAGGATCAATCGGGCTAAAAATTTGTCAGAATACATATTTTAATTAATAGATTTAGTTTTCATTCTTTAAATTATTGTTTTTTTGTGTGATTTTATCTTTTTACCACAAAACTACCCCTAAAAGTTGAAATTTCGAAAGAGTGATATATCTTTTTTACTTAATATCGCGTTGAATCACTTCCCGAAGTTAATGCACTTTACCCCCAGACACCCTGTATAATAATATTTTAATCGAATGTCGGAACTAACTAGTGAATCCAGGAGAACTGTATCTTTGAATACCGAGGGGTGATTAGTTATTGGCGTCGATGGATAAATCTACTTCAGGCAGAGCAGATAAGTTACTTATTTGAATATGTTTCATTTGTCAACTAATTAAATATGTATTTTTTTCAGCCTTTGTTTACAAAACAAACTCGTTTTAATAATTTGAAAACGGTGTTCATAACGATTGGCGAGGGTAGATTTATTATTGCATTCATTAAGGCACGCTCTTGTTGATTGATTTTTACTGTTTCAAGAAAGGTTGTGTAGCACCCAGCTCTGATAAATATTATGAATCCATTGATCGACATAGATTAGTCCATTTGAAGGAGTATAGAATGATCTCAGGGTTACAATACGTGTACTCAAGGTTAGTTTTTTTTTTAATAGGTAGGTATTTCACGAAAGCGCTGTCTGTGGTGTTTAACGAAAACAGGAATGAGAAACCCTGGTATCGGGGAAGGAAATTATTTACAAATCGACCAAAGTTTTAAACACATAAAACCGCCTCAGGACGGAAAAGGAAGTAAAGAGAAACTAACGAATTCATATGAAGATCATATGCTTTGGACACATGTCGGGGCAGGGATCTAGTCACGGATCTGGCCACGGCAGACTCGACCTTTCCTCTTAGTCGGGATATTGCGGGAAAACCGAAAAGAAAGAAGCCGGAAACGAAAAGCAATGAGAGGGTAAAGCGGAAGTAAGAATCAGCGAACGTGAATTGAGAAGTAGTGAGAAACTGGAAACGCTAAGTGGGAAGCAGATAGCAATAATTTTAAGTAAGAAGTAGCGAGAAGCAAAAAAACAGGTAGCAGTAAATGGGAAGCAGGAAGTAGGTGGCGAGAAGCAGTGGAAGCGAAAAGCATGAAGCCACGGGAAACGGGAAGGACGAAGCCAAGGAAAGCTAGAGTCGTACAGCGGAGAGCATAAAATAACGGGAAACTGGAAGCGAGAAGAAGGAAGCAGAGAGAAGCAACAACCAAACAAAATCACGTGGGAAGCTGCAACCTTGAAGCTGGAAGCGGGAAAATAAAATTCCTTATTCCTGTCCATTCTATGTTCCTCATTCTTTGGCTTATTAGGTTGCCATTTATACCGGTTGATTGAATTCCAACCTTCTTCCCATCCTCAGAGCACGTGTTCTAGTTCTAACAAATCAGTGCCCCCTGATAGAGGCCACCAATAATCAGTGCACTGAGACAGAAATGTTCCTGGCTCAGGGGTACAATGGTATCGTGTCATAATAATAGGACCCTGTAAATTATATTATCATTATTGACCAAGTTTCCCTGTTTTGTTGTCTCTCCCACAAAACATCTGGATCAAAATAAGAGCGCTGCTCCTGATAATATCCCACCAGTTTTCCTAAAGAATTGCGCCACCACTCTTCTATATTCAGTATATTTTCTTTTCAACCAGTCATTACAAACAGGGCACTTTCCTAAAAAATGGAAATACAGTTTTCTCACCCCGATATTTAAAAAGGAGACAAAAATGAGTCGAGCAATTGTATACCGATCTGCCTTTTATCAACTATTACCAAATTACATAACACCCCAAAAACAAATAACGAAAATATTACCAAATTGTTTGGGAAACTTCTTTCATCAAGCCAGTAATTTCACCCAACCAACGTGGTTTCACTTCAGGAAAATCTACTTTGTCCAATATTTTAATCTACCAAAACTATATATCCGAATCCATGTCTAAGAAGTTACAAATTGATTCAGTCTATGCTGATTTCAGCAAAGCTTTCGACGGAGTTAATAATGATCTGTTGTTAAAAAGCTTCATAATTTTGGAATAGCAGTACACATGTGGTTTAACAGTTATGTAAGGAACAGGCAATTGGCCGTTAAAATTGATGGCTTTGCTTCATATATATTTATTGCTACCAACGGTGTTCCCCAACGGTCACATTTTGGACCAATTTTATTTTTGATATTTGTAAACGATGTTCGTACTATTTTCAATGATGTCCAAGTTTTAATGTTTGCAGACGATATGAAAATACACAAAGCTATAAAAATATTAATGACTGTCAAAAATTGTCATATAACTTGTTTAAACTTTTTGTTTGGTGCGAAGAGAACTATCTACAATTAAATATAAACAAAGTTCTAATTATTAGATTTCATAGAATACAAAATATAGTTTATGAGTTTACATAGTTTACTCCATCAATGACGTTGTGCTCACAGTTGTAACAGAGGTGAATGATTTACGTAGGTGTAAACTTTGATCAAAAATTGAATTATATAAATCATATTGAAATTACTTTGTTGTTTTGTAATAAGAATTTGCTACTAAATTAAAATATTCAAACCTATAAAAATTTGTACATGTCATTGGTTAGGAGTCAAATTGAGTATAACTCGATAGTGTGGGCACCTGGTTACGCTACTCATTCACGCAAGATAGAAAGAATTCAAAATAAATTCTTACGATTTATTAATTTCAGAATGGGTATTACAAGGGAATGTGTCAACTATGGATATCTACTATGTCAATTCCATTTATTAAAATTATCTGAACGTAGAATAGTTGACCTAACATGTTTACATAAAATCATAAATTCAATAAGACAGCCCTGAACTATTTACTTGATTTCTTTACATATACCACGCAAACCAACATCGTGGCAATATCACCATTCTATTGTGATAACTCCAACACAGAATCACAATAGGCCACTTGCATGGATTTCATAACGTCTTGGAAAAAATCGTGTGGATAGATTTTTTTACTAAGATTACGAAAATGTTAGTAAATTTTTTTAGAAATGTACAGTTTTATTTTTATTATTAAATAAATAGATCCATTATTTGGGCTCGTGACGTCACTACATGAAAATGTCCCGTGTCCGAAAATGTTCCTATTAATTTTGTAAAATTCCACACGGATTAATTTTTTTATATGGCAACACTTTGTTTTCAGGCGAATTTTTGAATTTGACATTTAACGTTCACTAGATTTATTGTTTGTTCTCTGCGAACTTATCATTTGGTTTGACTTTTTGACAGATGTTATGAAGAGAACCCCGTACATTTTACGATATTTGTACGTGTTTTAGAGGTATAATGGAAGAGGTGCTGATTTTAACAGAATCAAATTGTATTTTAACGCACCAGATTTAAATGTCCGGGTTAAATTTTCCCCCCCCAAAAAAAAAAGGAAAAACTAAACCCTTTCATACACTTCCCCAAATGATCATCTAGTGAATCCACGCTATGCAATTGCACTATATAAGTATTATAAATACAAAACAATACAAGAACAACATGTCAACCTACTAGAGACCAAATGGGAATATAATTCACCGACTCCAGATATTTTCATATCAGAGGGTTCGGCTCTGTGGCATTTCTAATTGAACCTATAAATCCTACTGATCCCTCAATATAAATATTTAAAAAATCTTTTGTAATCCTACATGTATTTAAAATGACTGCTTTTTGCATTTTTATTATAATTTACAAGTACAAGTATATTACATTGGATTTAGTAATATAGACGTTGAACATTATAATGATTTATGATCAATAAGATGGATCAAGGAAAAAAATATTAATGAGATGTAATATTTTTGGTATGCCTCGTTATTCTCCTGTGCCCTTTCTTGTGGAAAACGTTCTTTTTTTAAATGATTTTCGGCTATGTAATTATCCTTTTTTCGCATCTATAAAATTATGTCCCGTCTTTCCGGTTTATAAAAAATGGTCTGATTTTTCGGATGGAAATTTTCAAAAAATCGCCAGGGTTACAAAAATACGATAAAAAAATATACAGGATGTCTTAGAATATTTGCCTAAACCGGAAAATTAAAAAAAAATGTGATGCAGGTGGCCTATTGTATACCCCCGTTCGTCATATACAAAATTTGGGTGTAATTTGGGTGTACTATAAAAATGTTGTTGATTTATTTCAACACATCATTCACCAAATATAAACAAGTCATTACCCAATTTATATCGGAGAGAAGAACATCAAATTTAATTTAATTTAGCTAAACTTACTTATCTTACCAATTTATTGTAATTTTCCTAGAATTATATTTTTCCATCTTGCACGGTGAGTATTTAGTTTCAATTTTATTTCGTTTTTGATTTAGACGTTGTTTTTGATTTTGTCTTCTATTTTTTTATTTTGCTTTTTGATTTTCCTTTGATTGTTGTGCCTATTTATGTAGATGTTCTTTGTAATAAATAAAAAAAAATATGTAAAAGCCCAGCTGGGCGTGAAATTCAAAGTAAATAAATAAAAACAAAATGTCCAGAAATTGTCACGTTGTTAATGCTCAAGAAATAAAAAACCAAATATATATCAACCGTATATTTTTTGTACCTTCATTAAATAAAATTATCATCCGCTGTATAATAGTTGCTACGAATGCGGCTCATGAATTCAAGAATAAAGTGCATTTATTACCAATTTAAATGTGCGTACGCATACTCGCCTAAATAAATTTCAATCCGATAGGAGGATGAATAGTAAAAGCTTCTAAAAAGCGGTTAGCCCCTGTGAGCTACCAGGAGCACATGTAGGATGAAAAGCACAGATTTATTTTCCTTCGGCCCCAGTCCCCGGTCCGCACACCGCGGCCGCCGGCCCTGGTAATTCATTACTTCCGCAGCGATATTTCATGGGCAATTATTTTCAACAAAACCTTTCAATTATTTATGGTGGACCTGTTATTAGAAGCTTATATATTCTACTTTATTATGATGCATGGCTCTAAAGACGGCATGAAACGAGTGCATATTACGCACAGAGCAATATAAAAGTAGACATTAAAGGCCTAACTAACAAACGTGTTTTAAATGTTACACAACTGATTCACCATATATTAATGGTTGCTTTTTCAGTTGCGTAAAATTTTATACACGTTTTTTAGTAAGGGGTATGTTTATTGATTACGCTTTACTCGAATGTTTGTAGTTAGGTACTCGTCGTTCGTGGAAGGGATGCATTTAACATTTGAAATTTTTAACCGATATTTTTTTTATGTAATGACTTCTCTTATTATTTCTAGGACTTATTGAAATATCCTTAATCTTGCCATCTGACTAACATTTTAACGTCATACCTTCTACAGCTATAAATTGACGTGAAGACGGTTTTAGAAGCATTGATGAGGAAAATCTTAACTGAATATATGTACAACCCCGATCTTTGAACAGCCCTAACGAGTGATTGAACCTTCTATGCTGCAGTTTTGATTACAGAATTAATCATATCGCAATATAATGATGTTTTCCTTTCAAGTTGGGAATCATCCGCCATAATTCATGTTCTCCTGGGAACTAGCCAAGCCTATAACACCAATCGACTCCGTAATTAAATAATTCATCTTAATTTGGTCTAAGTTTATGGAAACTTGGCAGAATTCTGTCGGACTAAGTTAAAGCTCTCTATCGGGCTCGGTTATCTCAAAGCCGTCCATGGCTGCGTTCATAATGTGCTTTAAGCTAGCGGTTGACTTCTGGAGTTGGAACGTTAAATAACGTAATTAAACATTTAATAATCAGGCCGATTTCATCTGTGGGGAGTTTGCAAGAGACAAGATTAATTTCAACGGAAATTGAAGACAAACATAAAATTCCCCTTTGAATTATTAATTATTGAGCTCTACCCTGATGTAGGTACGTAATTTGTTGGGCGTGCCCACGCATTTCATGTTTATAACGTAGAAAACTTAATTAATCCAGCGTTTTACAAATTAATTCATATACCGTCGTAAAAAAGTAACCAATTTACTTTTTAATATGAAATGTTCGGTTGTTATTT
Organism: Limnephilus marmoratus; assembly: GCA_917880885.1. Lineage (NCBI taxonomy): Eukaryota > Metazoa > Arthropoda > Insecta > Trichoptera > Limnephilidae > Limnephilus > Limnephilus marmoratus. The sequence goes on along the minus strand of OU862906.1, from coordinate 53,976,156 downwards.
CAGGTGTGCATTTTGAAAACATTAATTTTAAATTGCTTAACTCCACTTGGATAATTTGAAAGCTCGTTGGTATATGCGAGAGGAATTTTATGATACCAATGAAAGCGGTAAATGCGTTTATACATTTTTGCATAGGTCAATCAGCAGCATTTTTCGTTCAGTATATTTGCAAAAAATTCTATCGGCAAATTGGTAAAAAATTAATCCTATTATATTCACGTAATTTTTTGTTCAACTTAACTACTTAGCAGTTTTTTTTATATTTCGCGCTCTTTGGAAAATGCCTGGAATTTATTTGACATCGTAGAGATTTTTGGCTTGTGTTATGATCTCTAGAAAAACACAATATTGTTTGTCCTTTGTATTCAATTGATCAATGAGAAAAACGTCTTTAAATTCGAGCGTAGGTTGGTTTACTTACTACATAATAATTAAAGATAATGTAAAATATATTTGCTTCCTTTGAATTACCATTAGGGTTATTACATTTCGTATTTTCCAGGTGTAATTTTGGAGGTTAGGAAGTGAATGATATTTTTTTTTTACAAAATATAAGATAGCAAATATACGAAGAGATAGGAAGGTAGTATTTTCTAGTTGTATGCAAATTTGCGCGTTTTTTGTTCATCTATCTAAAAACATGTTATTCGAAGAATCGACGAGCGAAAACATAAATATTTCTTTGCGCGAATAAAAAATGCCTCGGGGGACCGGAGCGGCCCAAAGTTAGGTCAATATATGGAGGGAAAACTTTAAACGTATTGAGATCATGATCACGTAGCCTTTCCCAAATTTCCATATCAGATTGACCTAAAATATTTGAATGTGACTTTTAAGCCTGCCATTGTAATGGCTTTCTTATGCCCCCGGGAGACGGGGCTCCGGAATATTCTGGAGCGGAGATGCTCTTTCGGGATGTTTGGGATTTTAAGGAATTTACTTTGGAATCGCTTCCTCACGACAGGGAAATATAAGGTAACAGATTTATGGGAAGTGTCCGGGTGGAGTTGAGGTTTTTTTACAAACTTTGGTTTATTTTTTTAATGGTAAATCAATCAATTGATAAAAAGTGAAAGTGGTGAAAATGATGATTTACCATAATTCGGATTCAACTCCTAGAATTTAAAACTTGTACCTCCCTCTTTTTTTGACCTCCACAGCGCAAAAATATTCAAAACCATGCGAGAGCAAAATAATTTATTAAAAATCTATAGAATTGATTTATCACATTGTCGATTGAAATGACTTTGCCTATGTTTAGTGAGAAGATCGGAAACGCCTAGAAGGTACCTACTTTACAACTTTTCCTTTCTCATTATCTTTTCCCTTCCCCACATTCCTCATCCTATAATATGTTGCGATATTTTCACAGATGTATTGTGCGGCATCAAATATAAAGATAAATGTTTAGGTACTTTATTTTTTTATGTTCAGCTGAGGTTGAATGTTTTCTTAACAATGTAATGGATGTTGCTAATGTTTACGCATAATTAGCTTCAGCGAAGGCAGAAATCAATATAACAAAAGGTCTGTATTTTTAAAGACCAGTATGCTGAAATAATGATTATTCTGAAAAGTATTACAAAAATAATTTTCCCTTCTCCTGTTTTTTATTACCACCTACGTAACAACCGGACATTGATTAAATTACTAAAAGCTTTATCTATGTCTTTAAATACTTGTTTAAAAAATCAAGCCAAAGTAAACAGAGTGGAAGATGCTTTCAATATCGGCCTGGTAAAAGATTATCATTGTTCATTTGTTCAAATTGTATCATTTCCCTGCCTTCTCCTACCCTTTCTGCTTCCTTCGGCCTCACAACATACCCCCGATTGGGGAAGCCGTAGTCCCACCGGTTAAGGAGCAGTCAGAGCTCACATTATAAAAAAATACTTAATTATTGTCAAAAAACCAAATTATTAAAAATAATATTTTGACTTTTACCAGTTTAGGAAATTAACTTTTTCTCTCCAGGTTGTAACTTGGCGCTCTTGTGTTCTGGATTTATTTGTTTATATACATTTTGAGATGAAATTGTATTGGATTTCATGAAAAAAAGGAAAATTCCACTTGAATAATGGCTGTAGCGCAAGCCGGTAGGCTCTGTAGTAATCTCTGTCCTCGAGAATTCTGGGAGGAAAAAAATCGCTTTTTCAATTCTCAAGACAAGTCAACATTTATCCAAAGACAACTCACCTAGTCTGAAAGTCATTTCGACCTTTTTTCAATTATCTCCGAGCTTTCAATTCTCAATTTATTCCCGAATGTCGTGGGATACGTGTTTTTGTCAATAGACCCTATCTTTATTGGGGATTTTGGGGTTTATAAAGCAAATAAAATAGAATGTTTGAACTATTACATGTTACATTTTTATCTGAATATGCCAGCTAATATACTAGTTCATTACTTGTTTCTCATTCACCGTTCTCTTGCAATCATCTTCTTTATACTCGTGTGTAAAAATTTTGTGTTTGTCCCGTAAACGTTACTATACCATTCATCCGATTGGTAAGTGAGCTCTGGCGCTATGAAATTATTTCCTATACCATTCATTAGATTGCGATAAAACTTAGTGATTAGTTCTGCACACGCCCGTGAAGGTTTCTAGATATGGTGAGCGTTTTGAATGGGTTATGAAATTTGTATAATTTTTTATAATAGGTTATTTGTCGTTTTTTTTATATTTACCGTATTGTTTTACGTAGACGCAGTAGTAGTAGGGATTTATTGAGAAGTTCGATAACCTGTTATCGTTCTCGAACACGACTGCAGATAGTTAACGTACAGATAACAGTACACGTCTAATAAATTACAAACACTTGCCTGCTTGAGCCGTTGTATGTTTGTTGGCGATTTGATGCAGTCGTACTCGGGAACGATGACAAATTAGCGACATTATCGATAAAACCTTTATCTATCGGCCGTGCTAGACACCTTGGTCTTATATGAATTGGCAACATCTGTTTTATTTCATGTATAGATTGCACTTCTAGGAACTAATAGTTTCAATATTATTATTTATGAATCTACGAGGAGAGGTAGGTATTTCTGTATATTAGAACTAATAGTTTCAATATTATTATTTATGAATCTACGAGGAGAGGTAGGTATTTCTGTATATTAGAACTAATAGTTTCAATATTATTATTTATGAATCTACGAGGGTAGGTGTTTCTGTATATTAGAACAAAATTGTATAAGTATTCATTACGTTAAAAAAATGGTTAAAGTATTTATTACGTTAAGGTTTTGATAATGTACAATTTGGGAGGCAGGTTTCGCTACCGCCGTCCTGGGAACCATTTATTGGATAACCAACACCTCTGCCATAGGTCACCCCAAGTGGTTAGCTAAGTTTAATGACTTAGCAGGGATGCCCGGGTTCATGGGGTCGGGTTTGTCCGGGTCTTGGCGGCGAATGCGTCTGCCCACCAACTGCATGGCAGGCCGGATCGAGAAAGAATGGTTGAGGGAGTTCCTTTGACTTCTCCAGCCGTACCCTTTCTGGATATCGCCTTGCACCGCAGTGGGAGGGTGGATTCATACATGCGTCACTCCTGGACACTCTATCCAAACACTTTATCCAAAATAATTAACAACGTTGTTGAGAACAACTATCTTCTAGAACACATTAATTTCCACTGTCCAATAAGAAACACAAGGTCAAACCAATTTTTCCACATCCCACGCTCAAAAACAAATTACACACAACATTCATTTCTCCGAAGGACGTGCACAAAATACAATGATATCTTTTACGACGCTGATATTTTCCATTTGTCCTCAGGCCAATTTATTAAATTTATAATAGAAAAAAATGCATGTTATTATTTTTTTTCATTCTCATTATGTTGGTTTTCCTTCTTTTTATAATAAAAATAATATTTGAATGATTTACATATCCCACATGCTTTAATTTGTGTTTATATGATTTGTATATATACATTTTTTTCTTTTTTCTACCACTTTATGTTTTCTTTAATGTTTTAATCGATGTTTTTATATATATTATAAATTTTAGCGGAAACTTCGCTGGTTAATGCAACCATGTAATATGTTACTTTCTTATGAAAATATGTATAACTGTTTGTTTCCTCAATAAAGTAAAATAAAAAAAAAAATTAAAAAAAACACACTAACCCCTAGATTCCTACCCACCCCTCATACTTTTTTCCTTCTCAGCCTCCCCATCCTTTCCTAAAAAGACCCTCCCCATATTATCCGCGGCATCCTCAAAGATGACATAGGCCCTGAGGAGAATTATTTTCCTAAAGGCCTCCTGTGTGGAGCTAATGTAAAAAAAAAATACTTTTTTTACTACAAAATAATATAACTTGCAAAATTTTCAGGCCACTGAAAGGTTTCAGCTTTCAGTGGTGAATCTATCTATGTACGTAGAAGCCAGTGCAGTATAAAGTAACGCGGAGCGGCGCGGGCGTGGTGGTACGCAGCGGCGCGGCGCGGCGGGGGTACCGGACCACACAACCAGAAACAAAGGTTGAGCGCCCAACAACTTGGACAATTTCCTGGGAGTTTCTAGCGGATCCTTGCCCAATAACTTATGATGTACCTAATGGAAAGTTTTATACGGCTATTGTCACTGCGGTGGGCTGTCGGGTACCGGGTACCGGGTACCGGGTACTGATGCAAGTTTTCGTCCTCCCTGTAGTTGGGGTATTCGGCGAATCCTGCTCGAACCACAATATCGTGATCGGAACTGGAATGCCGGTTTTCATTTCTCAAACATTAATTTCTGGATAGTTGAAGCCATTAAATAGCTAAATACGCGGCACCACAACACGATAACTTTGTTGGAATTGTATTAATTTGTAAGTAAACCGCTATTATGAAGATGGGTAACTACGGCGATGAACTTTACAAGAAAGAATCCCAGTTAAAACAAGAGAATACATTTTAGAATAGAACTAAAGAATTGCGATGTCTCCCATCGCGGTAGGACGGGAGCAGCGGCCATAAAACGATAAAGACTAAAATATTTTTAACTAATATTTAATTTCTAGATTCGTTTAAGAGGGCATTACCAGGGAAAACCAGAAATATGTCATTTTCAAATCAGATTTTAGACGTATTGACTCTTTTCCACAAAAAATTATAAATGGATTTCGAAAGATTGTTCTTTTATCTAGCTTTCGCATGTAATAAATTTTGAGAATTTTTTTAAATTTTTAGTATAATAAGGTTATTCCATAGGTCGTTGGCAGATTTGTTAAATTTTCAAAAAAGATTTTGTATTATTCCACACCCATTTCAAATAATATAACCATGCAGTAAAATAAATCAATACATTATCTAGCAAACGCATGTTTTAGAATTTTAATTTTAGTTTCAATAAAATCATTAAGAAATATGTACGTACATGTGTTTCTTGACGAAAATTGGTCCATATGTGTATTTATTTACGCACCTACAAACTAACATATTTCAGATTTTTTTAACGTTCTTATTAAATTTTGACATTATTGAAAAATGATAAATACTTATAATCAAAAAATAATTACAAAAAGTACATTATTTTAATAGTTTTATCATCACGCCTTTCAGCATTTTTGGATGAAGGTATAAATTAAAGCTAATTTGGATTGAAATAAATTCGATATTGAGTTATAATTTAAAAAAGCTGGTACGGAGAATAATTAATCTTTCTCATTGTAACCGCCCTGCACGATCGTAAGAACATCTTTCGACGAAATGTGGATTTTCGTTCGCTGGCTGGTAAAACGATCTTAACGTCCATTTTTTTTATAATCTATGAAAAAAGTCCTAGAACACTAGTGTCCGTTCGATAAATTACTCTTCCAAATGGACTGATTGCATTCATTGAAAGGTAGACGACAGGGTGTGGTTTTTGTTGTACTGTTATTACAATGAACGACGCTCGTTATTTATCTCTTAAGCACCGGTCCACAGTTACATTTTTTTTTTTATATATTAACTCCACACAGGAGGCCCTGATGAAAATAATTTTCCTCAGGGCCTATGTCAACTGGGATGCTGTGTGGAGGGTCTTTTTGAGGAGAGGAAGGAATGAACATTGGTCTTGAGGAGAACCATGTTGTAGGAAGGAGGAAACACAGAGGCCGGCACATCATTCCATAGCCGAGCTGTTGAACATAAGAACGAGTCGAAGAAACGACCCGTTCTCATGTGACAAATGTCAACCGTGTACAAATGTTGGACACGCGTTTGGCGTGTTTCCCGACTATGCACCGGTGCCGAAGGGATCAATGACGCTAGTTCCTAGGAGCATCTTCCATTGTAATACCGGTAGAACAAGGATAGCATTCCCACCCGACGCCTGTGTTCTAAAGATTGCAATCCGTCTGTTAAGATGGGAGAATCTAGTAGGCGGACCGCCCGTTTTTGCGCAGAGTCGAGGGTATTTTTCAGGTATTTTTGAGCTCCAGACCAGAGGTGGCTGCCAAATTCAACCGTGGGGCGCACTTGTGATTTGTACAGGGTTAGCAGTTGTGTACTATTAAAGTATCTGCGGGCCCTGTACAGTACGCCCAGTTTTTGGGAGGCTAACTTTACTCTGGCTTCGATGGAGCCCCCATACCTGAGCTGGTCACTTAGGGTTACACCAAGCATATCAACGGAGGGCCTGTTCGGAAGATTGCTACCGTTGAAAGATACTAGATTAAATGCATGCCCAACATTCATTAACAGTTAACTTTTTATGGAAAGACTTGCCTCTTCCCGAATCCTCCCTCTTCGTAAAAGTCTTTCGATATAGCATTCCAATGATGACTTGATTACCATGTTAGTGAATTAACAAACAATTATATTGAATTTATTTAAAAGATGAAATGAAGACGTACTGGTTAAATAATACCTTCAACGTTTCAAATAATATATAAGTCAGCTTGTTGGTTAATTTTACATTAAAGTTGTTTTCATCTTTTCAAATAAACCTTCGGGATTACGTGCTAATATTTATGAATTTTAAATGAGAGGTAGGTTAATGGTGAACCGTGCATAAAAAACACTATAACCGTAAAACCCACAATTTAATATTTAAAACGTCATGACGAATGCGGGGATTTGAATATATAACATAATATTACCATGTGAGGCGGAAGTACGAATGATTGGCCAAAAAAACATATGCCATGTGGTAGGACCACTTCTTCCTGGAAACATGGCGCTAAATGCATAATGTATGTTGCACTGAGGTGGTTTCCAATCTACCTAAAACTTTGTTCCAGTAAGTATTAGGTATCCTCTGTAGGGATTGCAATCCCGCGAAACGGGATGACGCACTCCCGTGGGATCCCGCTGCTTTTATTAATCTGCTGGATCCCGCACCTTCAAAGCGCGGATCCGCGGATCAGCACAGCGGACGGACAGTTGGCTTCAACGAGAAAAATAAATATTTAAGAAAAAGCCAGACAACAAGCAAAAGGACTTTGAGAAAATTTTGAAGAAAGAAATGACGTTCTTTGAGTCCGATGGTATCAGAGGAGAGTACCTGACGCTCGCCTATGAATATATTCTGACGGTTCAGCCTACTAGCACAGAAGCCGAGAGAGCGTTTTCAGCATCAGAATATATTTGCAGTTCACTCAGAAGCAGGCTCGGAGATGATACAATAAATGCCATTTGCTTCTTAAGAGCGTATTTAACATACACCGTAGTTGATCATCATAGTAATAGCATTTAAGAGAAGGTTGTGATATAATGAATAACAGATCACTTGTATAAACCACTATATTATAAACAATATCTACATGTTTCGATAACAATGTTATCTTCATCAGGATATGTTAATTATTAACGTATCCTGATGAAGATAACATTGTTATCGAAACATGTAGATATTGTTTATAATATAGTGGTTTATACAAAGTGATCTGTTATTCATTATATAATTAATGATGCCACAAAGTAATTTTGCGAAGTTTGAAGAAGAAAGTTGTGATAATCAAATAAGCTAATAATTATTAGTCATTACATTATATGAATAAGACTGAATTAAAAATATAAAACTGTTGTTAGGAGTAAGGATAAAATTAAACAAAACCATTAAACTATGCCAAACATTTAAAGATGAATCTAAGAAAACAGTTTACTAATTACTTATACTTAATTAATAGAAATAAAATAATTTCCGTTGCTTAATGTAAGACATGTTTAATAAAAGTTGATTTTTACTCAAAAATCTGTAGTTTCAATTTGATTTTATAACATAATTTCAAAGATGCGAGATCCCGCGAGATCCCGCGCGAGATTGTGTAATCCCGCATACCAATCCCGCGGGATTGAATGAGCTGCGGGATTGCAATCCCTAATCCCCTGTATCTCATATTTCAACAATTTTGAAAACTGAGCAGTTTTTTTTAATACTTTTCACTTTGCCTATGTAGGCAACGGATTTTGAACTATTTTTGTGAGTACGTAACGTAGCAGGAGTAGTAAAACAGGTTTTAAAAAATAACTTTTCTGATTTTTTCGTGAGTGGTAAGTTTTGTTTAATATTTTAAGATTTTTCAATATTTTCAAGTAAATCTAAAAAACATTTAAAAAAAATAAAACAAAGAAACAAATCTCGGAGGAAAAAATTTCTTAACTTAATTTTTAAACGATGTTTTTTTTTTACCAGAATAACTCTTATAAAATAACCGTTGAATATTATTCCCATCAATGTATATTATTTCATTTTTATTTTTTTTCCAAATTTAGTTAAGATTTGTTATTATTATCATCTTCTTCGATGACGTATTTTATATTCAGAGAACGTTTTTGTGCAGGTACAGAGCATTTACAGTGTCTGTAAAATTAACGTGGTTTTTTTTGGTAATTAGTGGCAACCTTACAAGTGTTTAAGGAAGGCATTTGAAAGGAAGATTTTTTGTAAATATTAAAAAAATACCCGGATACTGGGTTTCTTGCATTAAGTAGTGATTTTCAACTATGCTTTGATTAGTTCAATTATTAATGTATTCTGAACAAAAGCAAAAGAGTTGGTTTTGACAGATGGATTATCGAAGGAAAACAAGGTTTAGGCGGGAAAACGGGGGCAGGGGTGGTTGAGATTGATCGAAGGTTAGGGTAATTTATTATGGAAATGATGTAATTAGTTAATTTTAGGAAAATAAACAAGAAAAGGGAGAACTGGGAAATGATTATTTTGATCAAAATAACAGTTTAGTGAATACACGCAACAATAACATGGAAGGGCTTTCTGTTGGGTAGCTAATTTTCTTTTACGAAATACTCGAAATTAATGCGCATGTGAGTGAGAATTATCAACATTATTTTATGGAATTTTTTGTTACGGTAACGCGCTTTATAGGGCAGAAGCTTAGATTCTTAGGCACTTACGATCCTTCAAAATTTTTAACTTAATCTACACAGAAAAATAAGTTCTCTATTTTCCTGGTGGCCTGTGTCATCTTTGAGGATGATGTGGTCTTTAAAAGAAATCTGAGGAGGTTTTATTAAAGAAAAAGGCATGAAGGATGGGTAGTAATCTGAGGTTTGTCATAGGTACGATTTCATCCGGCGTGTTTCAATCCGGCCGCCACGCAGTTAGTGCGCAGACGCACCCACCACGAAGACTTGGAAAAACGTAAACCCGGGTACCCCTGCTAAGTTACCAAATGTAGCGAAGCACTAGGTGACTATGGCAGGGGTGTTGGTTATCTAATAAATGGTTCCAGGAGCGGTGGTACCAATAACCGCCGCCCAAAAAGGGTATTTAAATTTTTTTTTAAATTGTGAAGATTTAAAAAAAAATCCACGAAGGGTTTTTATTAAACCCTTCCTGTGTTTTCCTATCATACATACTTCATGATATCGACATCGTTGCAGTGCTCAAGAAACTCTGCGGTGCTCTGCGGCGAATGGTTGCTGACTGCACAGTCAACGGCACAACATCATCACTGATAAAATTTACAATTAAGCGAATACCTACTTGCATTTGTGAGAATATTATTTTGTCTTTTAATATTATTTGCTTTAAATTGAATTTTGATTTCTTTGATTTATGTTACATAAATTTAATTATATTTTAATTTAATGTTATTTATTCATTATTTATATTATATTATATTTGCAGAAAACCAGCTGAAGAAATTCTAAATGTATAACAGAACTGTGTAATGACCAATTTATCAAAAGAATCAAAGTTATATAAAATAAACAAATTTGTAAAAATCTATTGTCACATAAATGTTTTTTTTAAAATATATTTTTTATTTAAATAAATGAAGACAATAAAAGCGAAACTCAATCGAAAATCTGATTAGAATCTAAAATAATAATATTTAAAATAATTTATATTTTATAATAATATTTTAAATCTGACATTATTTTTATTTAGATACAGATAAATACTTTTAAAGACATCTTTGTGTCTGTAAAGTGGTTTACTAAACCACAAAAAATAACGATTATTTTCTTTTTAAAGCATATTTTTTGGATGCAAATTCAAATTTGAGTTTAAAAATCGGTATTGCATGAATAAAATATAACCCTTGCAGGGTACAACCTAAAGGCATAATATTTCTTTAAATAGCAGTTAACAACCCGCTCCGTAGGTTTTTCTTGCTAGGCCTGCGGCTTGGTTTGGTTTGACTTTCACCAAATTGAAGTGTTGGTGACCATTTTATACATCCGATAGGAACTGATTCCAAAAATAGCCGGTTCCTGCACTGTGATCCAGTGACAGTTAGTCACCGGGAAAAGTAACCACCACGTCATATTATGTAATGTATAGACGCGTGATACTATTATTCACAACTAAAGTATTACCACCAATCTCTTCATATCCAGAGAGATACTCAAATTTACAAATCTGTAGTATCTACTTATACCAGCCAGGGGCACGCCTTCGTGCGACCTGCTGATGTAAGTGGCGCCATACTATGACGAGTTCTTTAATTCGAAACCGAATTACAATGATAGCTTTGTTTGAAATTTCACTTACACAGATGTTTGTGGCGCGGCGCGTACGACGCGGCGTCAGACATGCACTCGAAACCGAGTTTTAAATTTCAACCGCGCAAACGTTAAAGGCTATTAATATCCACTTTTTGATGATAAGTAAAAAATAGGTAAATAGCTAATTTTCTACCAACATTTGGCTATTAACATATATGTGATAAAATTACATAATATCATGTATATTACATAATATTATTTTCAACCGATTACCGGATGAAATTAGAAAAATAAATGATAAAATCCAATTAATAAACACTGTAAAAAAATATTTTAAAGATAATCTCAAAAAAAAAAAAAAAAACAGTTTCCGACTAATCTAATCTACTTATAACTCAGTTTCCAAGTGATACTCCATTCTTCAAATAAGTTAAATTTTGTATTGTTTTTAGCAACTAATTACAATAATTCTGGACACATTATCCAAACAGTAAAATTGTTTTCATAGTAGATAAATACTTATAATCACATATCACCGAATTTACAACTTATTGTTTTTTACATTCACATTGTAATTTAAGAACTTAAATATAGCATTAAAAAATGTACACTACTCTTCCAGACACAAGCTAACGCTTCCATGGAAGAGTGGTATTAACATATTTGAATATGATCATGTAAGCAAATTAATACATCATCTAAATGTACATTATATTTTATATGCTAAAAAATAATAAATAAAAAAAAAAAAAAAAATAAATTAAAAAAATATTCCACAATATAAATAAAATTTATAACACAATCAAAGATAATACGTCATGTGGTTTTATTACAGAACCTCGTATATGCTCACAAAAATAAGATATCATCGTGTATATTATGTTAAGGTGTGGGTTTATTTACATTCTTTGCATGAAAATATCCTTTACGATAATAAATTTACCGTTGTGTGCGTAATTAATATTAAGTTCCAGGAAAACCTTATTATACGAGATTTATTCTCGGAAAGCATGTGATCTAATTTAAGATCATCTCATATTTCATCTTTTCATAATAACCGTAACGGATGTGAGCAATAATGAACTTTGAAATCTTTAGCATTACAAGTAATTCCGAGTTAAAACAAAAAAATAAATAAAAAAAAACGCTTCTGCTTGAAAGTCCAGTGTGAAATAAAAACACCTTGTCTCCTTTGAAAACATCCCATAAAAATGTGCCATAAAAATCCTTCCAGAAAGTGTGTAAGGGAATTAATTGTTTCAAAATCAAAACCCGAAAGCTGAAAGTGCATTTATACCTTTATTTGCTACTGTGCTTGGGGAATATTTAAGAGCAGGGTTTCCCAACCTTTATTTCACCGAGCCTCCCCGAACCAAAAAATTTTTTTCCTGTCCCCCTTAATTAAGTTTCAACAAAAATAAGAAACACATTCTTTTACATAAACTAAATTATTTATTTGAATTTCAAATAGGTACAATACAGATACAATATATTTAATAAAACGAAGACAATATAAGCGAAAGTCAGTCGAAAATCTGAGAACAGAAAAATCAGAAAAAGATATTGACACCGCTGGGACTTGAACCCAGGACCTCTTGCTTTCCGGGCAAACGCGCTAACCACTGCGCCACCGTGCCGATATCCAATTCGGTCATTTTTAACTGTATCATACTTTGACTAAGAACCGCCCACACTATCTTCATTCTTTTAACGCATATATTATTGGCAACTATCTTTATGTATGATTGCAAGATTCAATAGTTGCCAATAATATATGCGTTAAAAGAATGAAGATAGTGTTGCAGAAAAGTCAATAGATGACGCATATGAAAATAAAGTGGATAAAGATTTATCCAGACACTACCTAGAGAGCATTTAGTTCGGGTTCTCGACCCATTGCCTTGCACCACAGTTGGAGGGATGGATTCATACGTCCGTCACTCCCGGACACACTGACCCCCAGATTCCCACCCACCCCTCTTACCCTTTTCCTTCCCAGAACTTTCTATCCTCCCCATTCCTTAAAAAGATCCTCCACACAGCATCCCCTAAGATGACATAGGTCCTGAGAGAAATTATTTTCCCCAGGGCCTCCTGTGTGGAGCTTATGTAAAAAAATGCGTTTCATTTCAGAGATTTATTATAATTATTGTATTTTTCCTTTTGAGGTGTGCAGACATACGTTCACCATTTGCCTCATTTTCGACTATTGACATTGAGTGTGTAAGAAAGAAGGGCAGCATTATATGATTAAAAACAAATGCACAACAATCAACGCATTCACATTTGACGTTTTTGAATGTTTGGAATTCATGCACAGTTCAATATTATACCCCTCACAATATTGCTGCAGTTCTTTCAAAATAGGAGAAATCGTTTCATACAAAATGTATGGGGAAAATAATTTTCTTTAAAACTATTATTTCGTTAACTTTTGTGATGTTTTAATAGTTATTATCGTATCCGGGGCGGAAACAAATCCAACAAATCAAAGATCATCAAAATCAGCCCAGCCGTTCTCGAGTTATAAATAGTGTAACTAACCCGACTTTGTTTTATATATTAAGATTATTCTATTATTATTTTTTGTTTATTTAAATTATGGTTTTATAATTAGATAATGTCTAACAACTTTCAAAGTAATTTTAGAACAAATAAATAAAAACTTTGAAAGTACTAATGAGATACTTGAGCTTGCATGCCTTTCTGTACCAGTTGGTCGATTCTGGGTTCAGTCTTTGCTAGAACTATGGTTAAATCGCTATGAACGGCAAGGCGATTTCGCTGTTTAGTTTTTATTAAAACCAGAGCTGGAAAACCTGTCTCGCATAAATAAGTAGACAAAAATGGAATAAGTATTTTCAAAGCAAGAGAAGCAACTTTCGGATTAACAATGAATCGTTTGATCCAAAATTTCTCTATGTCAAGGGATGAAAGTCGTCTTTAATGGTCGAGTCAGCCTTCATTTCTAGAAATTCTTCCTGAACTTCTTCAGGAAATTGTAAAGCCGCGTACAGATTGCTGTAACGTAACACGCAATGTAACACGCAATGTAACACGCAATGAAAGAATTTGCCGTCCACATTGCGGCAGTGTAACAGAATTCCCATTGTGTGGACGCCTTGCGTGCACGAACCGCGCACACTCCGCGCGCGAACAGAGCATTTCAACTCGTGCGCGCCGCAATCCACAAAGCTTCGGTTTTTCGCCGAATACAAAGGGGCGCGCAGTGTGCGCGGAGCGTTAGTGTGGACGGGTTGTTTGTGTCTGTACGGCAGAACGCGCGGGAACAATGGAGGACTTGTTATCGGCAGACTGAGCTATGTTCACTGCGCGCATGCCGGGAACAGCTGCGAGTAGGTACATGCTCGGTTCGTGCGCGCGCTGCGTCCACACTTACGAAATGTTCCTTTCATGTTACATTGCATGTTACGTTACAGCAATCTGTACCCGCCTTAAGACATTGACAACAAATGGGTTTCTGGTCATGTGTCATTTTGGTGACTCGGAATTAACATTTCTATAGTATCGGTGAAATTCGTTTTCTAACGCTGATAAACGAGTTTCTATTTCAGATTTTAAATCTTTAATCCAGTTTTTCATTATTAATTGCTTCGGATAGCCGTGAAAAAGGAAATAAATTTTCAGCAGATACCTTATTTTTCCAAGGTTGAAGCTTTGATAATATATGAAGCCTTGAATATGATCATACTTACTAATCAAATTGCCATTTCTGCCCTGATGTTTTAAGTTTAGCTGATTCAGGGCGCATCACACATCATGACTTGTCGAAACTTGTATAGCAGCGATTGAATGGCAATTCGGATCACTTAATTTACCTACGCGTTAAATAGATTTTTTCGGAAATGCAAACGCACCTATTGCGCCCCCCCCCTGACATTTCTCTACGCCCCCCTAGGGGGGCGTGCCCCCCTGGTTGGGAAGTCCTCTTTTAGAGCTTTCAAAATGATTTCTTTTAATGAAAATTGGTCACTAAACTGAGGGCAAAAGTAGTAATAGGTCCGGAATGAAATATTATTAATTTATCAATTAACAGGAGACATCACCGCTTTTGCCTATGGCGGGGGTTTGATCGAGGCTCACATTTTAATTAATTCCGATGACTTCGTAACAAATAAGCTTTCTTTACGCGGATGCAGATGATAAGATTAAAAACAGTACTTATCATAAAAATATTTTATGTAAAACGGTTTTAAACCATTATGATATTAGTGTGAAGAGAAACGGCTGCGCGGCCCGTTTCATTTAATTTTGGATTTAAAGCCAACATACCCAATAACACCGAAATAATTCAATATCAAAAATATTAAATATCCAGTACGGATTTTTCTTTTGTATTATACACCAGCTTTTGCCCCCGGCTACTATTGCATAGTATTAGGGGGCTCCCACTTCGCCTCCTCCATCTTCCCTATCCCCACTCCACTCCCCCCCTCCATTCCTCATTAATTTTTCAAACAGCTTGCGTACCACCTATTAAAGCGTAACACTCAAACACACGCAGTCTCGCATTTATGATATTAGTATAGATTAGTATAATATTAACTATCAAACGGATCTCCATAGTAACCAAAACAAATAACAAAATGACAGCGCACGTCAAATAAATACTTATAGTTACCAAGCAACGTTTTGCTTTTCGTCTATAAACGTATAAACGTATAATAAATAATTTCATAACGCCAGTGCTTACCAATATATACAGCCTATATTTCTCACAAATAATGTAGCTTTCCATTATTGAAAGAATTTTTAAAGTACTTGCAGTATTTTTTGCGTCAAAGAGTAACAAACATACATCCAAACATCCCATACATCCATTCAATCTTTCACCTTCATAATATAGTAGGATAGATAAATAAAGAATTCAATTTCGACTCATTTTGAAGACAATTTTGGAATAGTTTTGGGAGTTTATTATAATTGTAAAAAATATCCTGCTTTATGTGTTAATATAATGAAAAAAAAAAATAAAACATCACAAAAATGAGTTTTAGGGGGTTTGTTATTTTAATTTATATACGACAACTTTGTGTAAATAGATCATTTGTAATTTAAATTCACAACCATCAAAAAACTTCCTTTTGACAGTTTTTTATTTTATACCTATTCACTATCCATCATATTATTCAACATGGTAAAATCATTTTTTTAGTTTTAATCATTTACTCGAAAATTATTGCCCAACTGCTTCCAAAATCATGAAATATTACCTATTTAATGGCCTATATTTTATAATTTAAAACACAAGTAAATAAATTAGCACATCTCCGTACTACATATTTGACATCGGTACCTTTTGATTACAAAAATATTTTTTCAAAATATTTTAGTTGGGTAACCTCAAATCTAAAATTAAGATTTATATGAAACAGTCCAAAACGGGCCGCCCAGCCGTTCCCCGTAAGCACCAGTTTGTATACTCATATTGCTAGACGACGAATTAGTAACTATGGAGATATTCATTCTAAAACATCAGAGATTTCAGTAATACGCGTACATCGGAATTAATTCAAATATACCTCTTTGGAAATATCCATTTTCTAGGCCTCTTTGGTCAAATGTGATCGTAGGTCCCTCTAATACACCACATATGTTTGTACACGCTTTCTTCACTTGACGTCGTTAAAAACCTGACTTTACTTTAGAGAATTTTGTCGTCTTAACAAATAAACTTATTATTTATTTTACATAAATACTGCACAAGAGACCCAACTTCTCACAACCATCTGGAACCATTTATTGGATAACCAACACCTCTTTTTTTTAAACCACTTGTATATTTGTATAGAACGGTCGTTCCGAAAACGGTCGGTTTTAAACAAATATACAAGTGGTTCAAACAAAGTAACATTGTTTCATTTATCTATAATGGATAACCACAAAGTTATAGCTACATTCAAAAGTATAAAATTGGCAAGTACAGCCACAAAAGCTAAAATGTATACGTTTGCCCTGAAGAAGGAACGGTCAGCTTTAAATAAATACACAAGTGGTTCAAACAAAGTAACATTGTTTCATTTATCTACGAGTATAATGGATAACTACAAAGTTATAGCTACATTCAAAAGTACAAAAAAAAAAAGAAATCGAAAAGCTTTTCTGCAATATGAAATAAGAAAGCTTGTTATTTGCAAAGTAGTCACGAAGTTGGTTGCTTCGCGTTCAAGTATTCCACAGTTATTACTTACTTCGATAGAATGCAATCGGCTACATTTATGTACACATACCGATCTACCAGTTGATTAGTCAGACATCTCTGAAAAATCGAAATATGTAAAAGTGTATCTCTACCTCAGATTACTCATATATGCCACCATATCAATTATAATGCAGAAAATTTAAATAAAACAATATGAAGATATTTTCTGAGTCACTAGTAGAATATTTGAGTGTCATACTAATGTACTGGACCGTTATGCCTACTGTAGTATTTCGTAGCATATTTAATATATGTAAATCACAGACACAATAATATTTGATTTATGGTGAGCAATCAATAATTGCTATCCTCATTTTCTCAAAACTTAGTATTTGGAGATATCTGACTAATTAACTGGACGATCGATACACTGATATTTGTTTGTTTTGGTGCCTGCATTCGTAAAATTATGCACAAAATAAATAAAAACCACTTTTTCGCTTACTAGCCTCGTGCAAAAAGACGCTCGATTTTAAAATTTTGCAGGCATGAGATTCGACATATTTCTAGCGTTTATATTCCTCTTTCATTTGACACACTAATATTTGTTTGTTTTGGTGCCAGCATTCGTTTCACACCATTAAAAGTATATTCTGACTTAAGACCTTAATCATTTGATACACTGATGTTTGTTTGTTTTGGTGCCTGCATTCGTTTCACACCATTTAAAGTGTATTAATCATTTGATACACTAATATTTGTTTGTTTTGGAGCCAGCATTCGTTTACAACATTTAAAGTCTATTCTTACTTAAGACCTTAATCATTTTTCGGTTTTAATAAGCCTTCTTGCCTTTTCAATGGAAGAATTTAGTTAAAAGTCTGCATTCAGTTTTTTTCCTTTTCTACAAAAATACACTGACAAGGTTTGAGCTTCAAAAATTCCTGAAATTTTAAGATGCTTCTTGCAAAGCATGTACAATATTGTAGTATTGGAATAGTTTTGACGAGAATCGGAATCTTCCGGTTGAGGCTGAAAAGTTTTCAAACCGCTAGCGTTATTTTAACAAGAATTCATAAATTTGGATAGCTAAATAATTAGCGTCGGCCACCGAAAGGCAATAAAATAAAACGCCTGTGATTCAGGCAAACTGGTCGCCCGAACGCTGGGCGCTGGGCGGCCGCCATTATCCGTGGCCGGGCGCCAATATGGCCCGAGTCATCCCAGCCAAATTATTGACTCATTCCGGCAAATTTAAAAAATCGCACTCCCAAAGGCGTTTATAGGCGCCACTTTATGGCTCGCGCGGTGATTCAACTCTAAACTGCCACTGCGGTATTGGCATTAACGGATTTTCAGTGCATTTCGTTAGGTTTATGTAGGGTCCGATTGAATATACAAATAATATAGAAGTTTCAACAACCTTTTTTTACATATTAAACATATGCAAATTAAGAAACAAATAATAATATGGCGTTATGTCTTATTTCTCGACGGTTGAATGGATTTTTTGAGGGCGAAAATTTGTTATGGAAATGAAGCAAACTGGACAACAGTGCCGCTAACCCAGTTTTTTTAGATATTAAAACTTGATCACGACGCATGAACTCATCGGTTAAGAGTTTATGATGCATCTGTAATAATCAACAAGACATCACCCAAACTGGCAGACTTCATAAATAAAATCTATATAAAAAAATCGAGTGCAGTTCACACGCTGTAAAAGCGAAACTTTACCAAAACAATCTCAACCAATGGGAGCCTTGAAAAGTGAGGTCATAATCAAAGCGGCCAATGAGCGCAGACCTAGCGTCATTTTTCATATCACAACTAATAGGAACCTTGAAAAGTGACATCATAATCGAAGCGGCCAATAATTTGATGCTTTGCAGGTGTTGCAATGCCTCATTTCCGTTTCATCCGAATTCCAAATCACAACGGGGCCAAAGAAGTTTCACTTCAATAAGAAATATAATAATGTTTCTCTGGAAATCGAGACCTAAAGTAGATGCGCCTCAATGGTACATAAAAAATAAATATAAAACAATTCCACCCGGCAAAGGTGAAATCCCAATCACAAGAAAGGATTTATTACAACAGGGCTTTTCAATATAAACCTGTCTTAGTATAAGCACCTCCGACTAAGCACGATATCTATTGGCAATTACTTGACTATTTACTTAATTCCCAATCGATCGGGGGCCAAGGAGCCAGAAGCTAAAGCCCTTAAACGAATGGGCGGCGATCACAAGGGACCCGCAGAGAGGGGTGAGTTCTCAGCAGGGTAGTTCTCAGTGGCAGAAAGCAAACTATGTCCTAAACTAGGTCCGCTTGGTCAGCACCTCGGACTGCTGAAGTGTTCCGCTCAGCCCCCAAAACACCATTTATTACACTGCCTAAGCAGGGGGCCGTAGGATGTAGGCTCTAGCCTGTGGGCTGTCGGTAGGGTGGCTCTATACGTCAGGCTAGATCGTGGGGAGGAGGTGGAAAGTTTGGGGCGGGAGAAGGATCATCCCCCAGGGCGAGGACGGCAATTTCCAAACAGCCATTTTACCGGAAAGATGAAATTTACCTATTGTACGGTATTTTGACGTGTCTATAACACAGGCAGGTTTCTGTAGCAGTGGCGTGCGGTCCACAGCAACATGACAAACATTGAATGGAACATTTATCACCCAAAAAAAGAAGGAGGTTTTTTTAAATCTCATGAATCATATTAAGGTAAAACACCCTATTTCTGACACGTTAAGCTATCATTTTTTTCACGAATTTCAATATTTTTTTTTAAATTCAACCTTGATTTATTGAAACGAAGTTTTGAATTTTTGGAAACATTGTTCAATTTCAAATAATGAAATCTCACTTTTTGGTAAATTTATTACCGTTAAATATTTAAAATCATTTAATATGTAACATGCTAACAAAACACCTATTTCTGACATAGAAAAATCAATATGTTCCTATTGATTGACATAGCTGTTCGAATTTCTGACATACCAAAATCAATGTAAATCCAGTATCCAACATACATGTTGATATTTCGATCATACTTGCAAATAAAATGCAAGGCTATGTGGACAACATTTAAAACAAAAATCGGTATTTTGGAGAAACTTTATTAATTTATAAAACATAAAGTTTAAAAAAAAAACTGCAAAACCAAAAATTCTTTTAGTTCATTTTTTCATACTTCATTATTTCAGGTACCTCACACTGTCCTCAATTGTTTCTAGATATAGAATCTTAAATTATTTTGATAACATCGTCGATATTGTACTACATTTGATCTACTCTCTCTGGCCATTTTCAAAAATTTATTAATGACATAGAATTTATTTGTGCCTTTTTTCTGTTCTTTACGGCACTTATTTGTCCGGGAAAATATGCACCCTCATATAAAAATACAATGTTGTTTGCAATTTCTAAATCAATCGACGTAAGAAACAAATCCTTTTTATCGCTTTAGGATTTTTTTGTTCGTTTTTAGCTTTTTTTGTATTTTTAGTGGCAACAGCATGTTCTTTCTTTTGCCTTAGTTTATCTCTTTTAGCACTTCTTTTCTCGCTAAACATTCTTTGGTCTGTAGTTTTCGTTTATGAAATTCGAATCACCCACCAGAACTAGCTACTTTTGGTATTTTTGCCGTTGCACGTTTAGTGAAAGAAATAGAAGGTTTCATCAATAACAGTCCAGAAAAAACTATTTTTCTTGCGTATATCTAAGTCCACAAGATTGTCCTCTAACTTTTCCCATTGCTAAAAAAAAGGCTCTCAATATTTTACCCAACAAAATCACTAAATATTGTTACGGAAAATCACTAAATATGGAACGGCTGACTGGCCCTATTCAAATAAATTTAATTTTGGATTTAGTCTAAAATTGACATTGAAACCTTGATGGGACGAAAAAATTGTTGTAGACACATATAATTATATTTCGACCCAAAAAAGTTATATTTCATTCTATTAAAACATTAGTTCGGTAATATTACTGATTTAATAAATTGTTACAAAACATTGCTTAATTTGCCTATAAAATCATTAGAAAATGTTTCTTAAATGGCTTGTATTTTATATTAAAAAATACAAATAAATTAAATTATATTATCGGCAATAGATATTTCTCATACATTTTTTTAATTATTCGATTTGGTTCGGTATTTTGGCCTCAAATCCAAAATTTAGTTTATTATAAAAGAGGTCGCGTTGCCGTTTTTCTTCTTGTGTCAGGATTAAAAACCCCCAAATTATGATAAGTATCAATTTTTGACATATCGGTCAGAAATATGAACATGATTTTTTAGAGGCGTATCATTTTCTGACATACATGTCAGAAATACGGTCACCCTATTAAAACAGGTATCTATTTCTGACCGCTCAAAAATTATCATAAATCTTTTGAAATATATTATTTTCCGTTTTAAATGTATAAATAGGGTCAATACTCTATTGAAAAACATACAAAAACAATACATAATACTTTGGTGAACTGTGTCATCACATTTTGTAAAATTTGGTTCACTCGCCGAAAAAGGTGAAAAAATGTGCGATTTCACAAAATCATCAAAATCATGTACTAAATAATATTTTGGTAGAAATGGGTATCAAATAGGTATTTGACTAGACATTGGTTAGAGGGAGAGGGGAACAGATTTCTCGATGCGCTAACATCAATATACGTAGGAATGTTACTTCAGTTGGTAAAATCGTAATTTGTCTTACATATGTAAGAAATTGGAGCAGGGTCAGAAATGAGGTGTTTTACCTTAATACGGAAATTTAAGGAGAAACTGAAGTTTTTCATAATTTTCAGATTTTTGTTCTAACTTTTATGTCAGATTGTGCAATGAAATTCTCTATTCGATAAATTTTGTATAGCGCCATTGCCCAACCACGCGTGACGCGTGCTTTATACTGTTGTTTACTCATTTTTCTAGGGATTTTAAAAACCAAATGATGAGACAATATTATGCAAATCTCTTATGTATTGGAGAACATTTATTTAATTTGTCTCACTGCCTTACTTGTGCTGAGGCCCCCATTTTACATTACAAAATTCAATAAGATGAAGTAATGAATTTTAATAAAGTTCATAAAGGCGGCAATAAAAACAAAAAAAAAAAAACATTGATAGGATCATTTCGTTCTTGCATAAATATGGAAAAATAATAAAAATAAATCAATTTTTTTGATGCGTAATTATGTTAAGTACGTACCTACCTGTGTGTTAGAAATGATCATCTTGCCAGATTGATAAATAGATTGTTTTTTATGTATTGTATTGCATTTTGTTTTGACTTTTCGATTAAGACGATCTTCTAGTACTGGACCTATTCAAAATCGGGGAGAGTAAACGACTTTAGGGCGTGGATGCCGTTGACCAATAAAAACCATAATCTTATCAGTAGCCAACAACAGTCTATAAGTACAATTTTACAGAACGAAGCGACGCGGAGAACAGCATCTTCTTTTCGGCCCAAAATCCGGACGGAAACTGAGTGCGAATATACGAATATACGATGCCTTCTGCAGATGGCGTAAGGATTATATTCGCAGTTGGGTAACGCCTCTTTTAATGCACTGGGAAAAAACATCGCCAAAATTTTTGTTTTATTATGTTTTGTGAAGTTCGAGGGTAAATATAATTTTTTTGCGATTTTTATTAAAAAAAACTGAATTTGCCACATTATACATTAAATCCACATAAAAAGGGGTTTATAAGTAGGAGAGTTTGCACTTGAAAGTGTTTTTTTATAGACCTAATACTTTATTTTTTTCTACTCTTATTTAAAGACTACCGTTGTTTTCAAAGGTCAAGATTTTATGTTCTGCACGCAGTATTTAATTGAAGCATCTAGGTATAATACTTCTAAGCGTTCAAATTTTCAAAACAAAAATACATTATACGTTTCATGATTTTCACGGCCAAAAGTATTTTCGTTATGTGTTTTTGGGGTGTTACGCCGTGTTGCGCTAACTCCTTCTTTAGCCAACGTTTGGACATCGTTGTAGTGCACATAACAAAAAATACATGATTTTGCGCGATTTTGCATCATTTCGCTTTGCTTCATCAAGTTTAATTCTCTGATTGTTTTTTTACACCCCAAAATGAAAATATTACCCTCATAGCCTTTGTCATATTTAGGAATGCTATGTGAAGGGCTGGATACGGATACATGATTTAATTTTGTGTATTGAAGATAAATTATGTATTATGGAATGTGTCCTATATCATACATGACAGCGATGTATGTGAGGCACACCACTGGTATGAAGCAACCTTTATAAATATTTTACGTTCTTAAAATTCCTGGATATGTTTTCGCACAAAAGTTGGCTTGTAATAACAGCTCACATTATTCAACAGTATTCTTTTGAAGCCCTAGAGTAGGTTCGCAATATAAATAAAATTAGTACGTTCTCATAATACATACTAAATTTTTAATAATACGAGTATGTTAGCTTATGAGCCGTCACGTTGACAAAAAATATAATATCATGTATTTTATTTATTTTATGTATTTATATTTATGAATATTTGATTTTCAATATTTTCTGCCGAGTGCATTGCAATAACTGAATCTTTCAAATATATAATACAAAATAATTTTGAACATTCTCTTGTTCTCTCTTACTCTCTCAGTTCCCTCCAAAAACTTAAATCCAGTCCTCTTCTTCATCCTGATGATCACTTTGTATGTCTTATTCGAGTGCTGATAACCTCCATTCAAAGCTCTGGAAAAACTGTCACTCTGATTTGGATTCCTGGACATGTTGGCATAGTGGGTAACGATATTGCTGATTTCTTTGCAAAACAAGGAGCGTCTAACCCTACCGTTACCCTCGTAAACCATATTCCACTATCTGATATTTTTTCCATCATCAAAGATAGATTCCGCAATGTTTGGACAGAGTATTGGAACATTGCTAGTCAATCCAAGGGTGCCCGCTACGCCTCAATTCAAAGGACTATCCCATCAAAACCGTGGTTTCAAAAATTCCCCCATTTTTCCAAAACAGAAATTTCCTTACTTATTCGAATGAGAATCGGACATTGTTCCCTTCCTTCTCACTTTTTTAAAATTCATGTGCTTGACTTCCCAGATTGTACGTTATGTGGTCTAGATGTGGGAACTTTAGATCACATATTTTTTGGTTGTCCCTCTCTAAATAAACATCCTCTCTTCTATCAAGCGTTATCCAAAATTGCCTCCACTCCATTCAACATCTCATCTCTTCCAAGTCCGAACTCCACTCCAATCTTCCATAAAATTCTGAAATTTGCACATTTAAATAAAATTAATATATAAATTCACCTTTCCTTTCTCTGTAATTATAAATGATGGCCTAGAACACCCTTGAAGGGTGAAAGCCAGAAATAATTGAAAAAAAAGTCCATATTAGAATTACGGCCGATAGCGGGAGTATGAAGCATGTATTTGAAACTAAAGGTATTTTGGGGTATTGTGTTATTGTTATGTTGGATTACGATTCGGATGTAGATATGTATGCTATGGGAATAGCAGAAATTTACAGCTGAATTTCATAATCCTTTTCTTACTACTAATCTAAAATGTTTTTGTTGTAGATCATTTTTTCTTTTTCATAATTTGGTAGGAATAAAATATGTTTACATTTTGATGAGTTATTTGTTTAACTGAAGGTATAATATACAATGTTTAGTGCGATAATAATTAGGATGATACAAATATTATGATGTTGTTAAATCTATCTCGGAAAAGAATTTGGAAGATTGGCTGTGGTTCAAGTGTATAGCATACTTACAAAATAAAAATATACACTTTTTAAAATTTGAAGAGCATTAAAATTTGTATCTCCATTTCAAAAACTATAATAACTCCTCTTTTATTTGAAATTAGTTGTTAAATAACGCAGTGTTTTAGTTGAAATTTTATGAATATATTTTATCTATATATACTTATAAAATATCGCAGTGTTTTAGTTGAAATTTGATGAATATATTTTATATATATACTTGTAAAATATCACAGTGTTTTAGTTGAAATTAGATGAATATATTTTATCTATATATACTTATAAAATATCGCAGTGTTTTAGTTGAAATTTGATGAATATATTTTATCTGTATATACTTGTAAAATATCGCAGTGTTTAGTTGAAATATGATGAATATATTTTATCTATATATACTTGTAAAAAGTCGCAGTGTTTTAGTTGAAATTTGATGAATATATTTTATCTATATATACTTAAATACCGCAGTGTTTTAGTTGAAATTTGATGCATGCTATTATCATATTTCAGTGGATAACGGCACAGAGCGCGGCGGATCAAGAGCTTCCGTCGAGCAGATAAGTCGCGAAATTGCGATGAAAGCGACGCGACGTATGACTCCTCCCCCAGCCTGCTCTTCCATTTGTTCGAGATTCGTCCGCTCCGCTGATTTCACATTGATGCATAAGGCCATAAGGGTGTTATTGAAAAAGCTCCCAGTTATAAGGCGTCAAACGGAGAGTGTGAGCTTTTGTTAGGTCTCTGCATTGGCTCGGCTTCAATGCTTTTTACAGATAAAGTCCGCCGAAAAGAGGTTGAATGGATCTGTTTAACATGTAAAAGACAATCTTTCTTATTATGTAAATGGCTTTAAAAAACCGTAAGACATGTGAATGCAAGTAAAAAGTCCATTCTTACATTTGTTAGTATAACTGACAAAAATATGAACTGTAAAATATTTACATTTGAGGGAAATGAACGAATTGAATGACTTATAATGTTCACTGATATTTTTGAATGAAGCTATAACTTTGTGGCTAGGGAACGTACCCATACTACGTGACCAACTTTTTGCAATTTTTAACCCCCCCCCCCCCCGGTGACCAAAAACCTAAGCAACCCGCCGCTCATTTGTACCAAGCGTAGTATTTTGAAGACCCCCCCCCCCGAACAGGTCACGTAGTGTGGGTACGTTCCCTTATCCATTATAGATTAATGAAACGTTCAAGGCTCATACGCTTTTCGGTAAACTAACTAAAATCCTCCAATTTATTTTTAATTTATCCTTCAAATGTATTTTCAAGTACACCAAGAAAAGGTTGTTTGTCTTTTGTAAAATATAATAAATCTCATTACGTTGGTAATAGAAACATACAAGCATGCCCACTTAAGTTAAATTAACGTAAACTATTTTAGAGCGTTTCATTTAGATAACTAACTGAAATCCTGGAATCTATTAGTCAATGGAGCTTTTGAAATGTCATCTCTCAGAAGAGAGGCAAATGTTGGTTAGTTTGAGACCTCGTCAATGGGGATGCGCTGCCTCTCTATCCCTGGCCGGGAGCCATGGAGGTGGGAGCGGGGAATGGTGAGAGTGGGTTGAGTTAAGGGTTTTGGAATTCCATACGTGACATTCCACACGTCCAACCTTTTTATGGAGACATCCTGTGAATGCTTTACTAAAGCATTCCGTACCTAGACTTTTTATTTGTGAGCGAGGTTCTCAAAATAGACGGCTTCATGGACATCGCTTTAAGTTGATTAATCCTTGGAACTGAAAAAGATAGGTTACGAATTAAACTTCCAAATTTAAATAACTTCTTCTTAAAGTAGTTGAAATTTAAAATAAGATCTTTGATTTTTCGAAGCTGTAGCACATCAAGCAAAATAATTTTAGTGTATTAACGATACGTTCCTGAGTGGTACGTAGATACTTTTAGTAATGCCCTGGTGAAAGACCACCACCTAAAAGACCAGATCTAAATTGCCAGGTACTTCCACGCCTACCTCCACCCAATTTCCTTCCCCTCCGCACGACATACCCAAAATATTAGGGATGCCATAGTCTCACTGGCTCCGAAGGATCGAAAGCTGTTGGAACCCTTGTGTAAAGATACTCACATAAAAAAGAATAACCTTACATCGGCGAAGGCAATAAAAAAATTAAGTACTTCATTAAATGTTATTTTATTGTCAAACTAATTATTTTGTAACAAAATATTTCTTTATCTGCGGTTTTTGTTTGTTAGGAACTAGAGTAAATAATAATGTTTACATGATTAGGAAGCTCTCTGAATAGATGACTGGTTGTGTCTACCTAAAAGGCTTTTAAGTTGATCATGGGACAGAAAAAACTTAGTTTAGGAAATTCACTAAGTAATACAAATTAACATCGAGTCTTTGAAATTTAAAATAAATTGGAAATTTTTAATTCGGTTATATCCCCAAAAAAATAAATACTAAAACTTAACGTAACCTAACAAAAAAATGGGACAAAAATAATGCAGAAAACAATTATATATTGAGATGCCAATATCTTTTTATGATTTTTCGGTTTCCAGATTTTCGATTGAGTTTCGCTAATATTGTTTTCATTTAATTA
This sequence comes from Limnephilus marmoratus, assembly GCA_917880885.1. Classification (NCBI taxonomy): domain Eukaryota; kingdom Metazoa; phylum Arthropoda; class Insecta; order Trichoptera; family Limnephilidae; genus Limnephilus; species Limnephilus marmoratus. The sequence continues at coordinate 53,948,735 of OU862906.1, read as the reverse complement.
AAAATTACAACTTGAGGTTTTACTCAACAGTTAAAAATAAAAAATAAATATTCATTCTAGACTTGCAGAAAAGTCTATAGATATCGCATATTAAATACAAAAAGGTTAAAAATTTATCCGGACTCACTCTAGATAGCATTTAGTTCGGGTTTGAATCTTGCAATAATACATAAAGATAGTAGCCAATAAAATATCCGTCAGGGAAATGAAGATAATGTTAGTGGTTCTTAGTCGAAGTATGATACAGTTAAAAAAAATACCGAAATGGATAGGGACATCTTAGCGCAGTTGGTAGCGCAGCGGCCTGGAACGGTTCGTGTCCCAGAGGTTCCAATATCTTTTTCTGATTTTTCTGTTTCCAGATTTTCGATTGAGTTTCGCTAATATTGTCTTCATTTAATTAAATAATGTATTGTCTTCACAGGATGTCTGTCTTATTTTTGTCTCATTTTTTGTTAGGTTAGGTTTTATTAGGTATTTTGTTGGGAGATGTTTTGTCCGTAGGATATTTTGTCGGGGCTATTTTGTCACGGGATGAAAAGTCGCGTTGCCTCCGTATGCATGCCTGGTGCAATTATATGCAAGTCTCATGTAAGTCTCCGCACGCCTGGTGCAATTATATGCAAGTCTCATGTAAGTCTCCGCATGCCTGGTGAAATCTTTCCACGAGTTATGCCTGGTAGGGTCTGTGGGACCCGGCAGGACCTGATCGATCATTTTTATTTGTGTATATTAATGTTAATTTAAAAAATATATATTTTCAAGGAAATAGTTCATCAGATCAGTCAATCAGAAATCATAACTCCTTTTTTTTTTTTTTTTTTTTTTTTTTTTTTTTTTTTTTTTTTTTTTTTTTTTTTTTTTACAGTACATACAATAGATATATAAATATAATGAAAGCATATAAAAAATAAAACTCAATACAATTATTAAATACAAATATACATATTTTTTTTAAATATTCTCCCGTAATAAGCAGATGCTTGTGTGTACGGGAGGAAGTATTATTTGTTAGGTTATTTAGATTTTATTTTTTTGAAATTTAGTTTATATAAAGAATAAGAGAAACTTATGTGTATATATGTATACATTTTTTTAAATTTTTATTTATTATTTATTTTTTTTTTAGTTAAGGTTTTCAGTATATTTTTATAATTGTGTTTTGAAATTTTTGAAACTGTCCATAAGGGATCTTATATTTTCTGGTAATTTATTAAAGAAATTTGTTCCCAAGTATTTGTAGTTTTGTTGACCCAAAGTTTTTTTACAAATGGGAATTGGTAACATGTATTTTTGCCTGAGATTTACTGTGTTTTTGAAAGGTATGGTTTTGTTTAGGATATCCTCTTTGTAAACTTGTAAGGTTGAATGATACAGGAAGAGAGTATTTAATTTTCTGACTTTAAATTCTTTGAATATGAGTTCAGATGGATATAGAAATGATTTTTTTAATATTATTTTAATTATTAGTTTTTGCGCAATGTAGAGAGATTGTGTGTGAGTTTTATAGGCGCCACCCCATCCTATTATACCATATTGGATTATGGATTGACAGAATGCGAAGTACGTCATTCTCAGTAGTTCTTTACTTAGAATGTGTCTCAAACAGCTAAAAATATATGTCAATTTTCGTACTCTGTTTTTAAGAATGGTTATATGCGGTATCCATTTTAGACATTGGTCAATAGTGATTCCTAGATATTTGGTTGAAGTTTTCATTTCAATATTAGTACACAATAAGTTACAGTGGTGTTGTTGAGTGTGTGGTGCAGAATGGATCCTTATGTTTATTTCATACGGCGTGTTTGGTTTTTTTGTGAAAAATGGTATGTAATGTGTTTTTTTAGAGTTTAATGTTAGTAGGTTATTGTCAAACCATGTTTTTAATTCATTTATGTCTATGTTAGACTTTTTAGTCAGTTCTAACCATGTGTTTGCTTTTAGAAGAAGCACTGTGTCGTCTGCATATGAGATAATTTCCCCGTATTTAGCAACTTCAAATATATCATTTACATATAATATGAACAAAAGTGGTCCTAGAACTGTGCCTTGTGGTATTGAGAAGTTGCTACTTTCAGAATCACTTAGTTCATTTAATAATTTTACTTGTTGTGGTCTATTTTCCAAAAAGCTTATAATCCAGGATAGCACCAGTCCATTTATTCCAATTGATTTGATTTTTTTTATTAAGTTAGTATGAGATATACTATCAAATGCTTTTTTAAGGTCAATAAATATTCCAATGCATTTTTCATTTGAGTCTAGGGCGGTATATATATAGTTTGTTATTTTCGCAATGGCATCGTGGGTGCTGGTGTTTTTTTTGAAACCATACTGTTTAGAATTTATAATGTGATGTTGTTCTAAGAAGGCCCAGATTTGGTTTTTTACAATTTTTTCGAATATTTTTGATATATTAGATAAAAGGGATATAGGGCGGTAATTTTGTGGGTCTTTTGGGCAGTCTGCTTTATATATCGGTGTTATTATTGTTCTTTTGTAATTATTTGGAAATACACCTTTTATAAGGCTTGTATTTATTATATGAGTTAATGGGCAAATTAGATATTGTTTCATTGTTTTTAATATGTTTACATCTATGTTGTCATAACCGGGAGCAGAGCCCCCCTTTAAATCATCGATAACTTTTCCAACATCAGTTTCTGTTATTTTGTTGAAATTATTATATTGGTGTTGGGGAGTGTGGGGATTATTTTTATTATTGTTGGGACTTGTTTTTATAGCGTTTGCCAGATTTTTTCCAACACTTACAAAATAGTTGTTTAAAATATTACAGCATTTTTTAGTGTCGAGTTGGACATTGTACGTTTTTCCCCCGTCTGAAATTTCGGATATAAAACTTCTCTTTTTATTTTTATTTATTATTTCGTTTATTGTAGTCCAAATTTTTTTATTATTATTTTTGGCCTCTATAATTTGTTGGGAGTAGTAGCTATTTTTCGTTTTTCGAATTAAAGTTGTTAATATGTTTTTATATTTTTTGTAATATGAAATAATTGATTTTTTAGCATTCGGTTGATGAGCTAGTTTGAAAAGTTTATTTTTTTTTCTAACTGCTTTTACTAATCCGTTAGTGATCCAGGGTTTAATTTTTTTTGTTTTTGAGTTTTGATGCAAGTTTTTAATTTCAGAGGCATTTAAAATGTGTTCTGATAATTTTTTTTCAAAAAAATGTGCACATTCATTAGCGCATTTACTGTTTATTACTTCAGTCCATTTTTCTGTTGAGAGTGATTTTTCTAAAAGTTCGTAGCTTAATGTGGTTTTTGTGGTACTTAATTTATGTATTTTTTTGTTTTTATTTTTAGTTTCATAGTTAAAAAGTGTTGCGTGATGATCAGTTATGTTTATCTTCCAAATCGTAGATTTGACATTTTTTATACAATTCAGGTTTACATTACACCAAATATGGTCTAGACAAGATGGCGTTTGATTTGGTACTTCTCGGGTATAGTTATTAATGCACGATTTGAAGTTGTGGTGAGTCATCATGTTCAAGAAGTTATTTTTTTCAATTGAATTATGGTTATTAGAAATATTTATGTTAAAGTCTCCACATATAATCGTAAAAATCTTTGTTAATTTATTCAGGTATAGATAAAGTTCGTTTGTAAAATTTGTTATGTTTGATTTGTGTGTACGGTATATTGTTATGATTCTATAAATATAATTTTTAAATTTAATGTCTATTTTTAAGCAGTTGACAAATTCAATGTTCACTTCTTCTGTGTTTAACACTTCACAATCGTCGCGTACGAACATAATTATTCCACTATTTTTGTTTATAGATATTTTAGTTGCAATTCCTCGGTAGTGGGGTAGCGCACTTATGTATTGATCACTGTTGCAGTGTGTTTCAGTTAACCCTATGCACACCGGTGATGTGCTTAAATTATTAATGTTTATTAATAATTCATCTAGATTTCTTGAAAGGCTTCTTATGTTCATGTTTAGCACTAGAAAAGCGGAATCAGTATTATGACACCATTTGTTAATTTCGTTAACGTTTTCGCATATTTCTTCTGTAATGTTGTAGTTTTGGTCGATTTTTTTTTGTAATGTAATCATCCATGTTTAGTTGTAGTCGATTCGTTCCTTTGCAAATTGTAACATTTTTAACTTTGGCACTTCATTTTTATTTTGACAGTCTTTGAGTCCGTGATCTCCAGCGCAGTGAGGGCAAATTGGTTTTTCGTTTATTCTTAAACAGCGCGTAGCTGTGTGGCCGTATTTCTGGCAATGGTAGCATTGCATTAACGGGTTACAGTCTTCCACTTTAATTTGGGAGAAACCCAGGTTTACTTTTTTTTTTTTAATAGTAAGTTTCTAATGTCTCCGCTACATTCGATAATAATGTTAATATGTTTATATTTTTTAATGTTGATTATTCCTTTTATTTTGATTTTTTCTTCTACATTTAATATGTTTATGTCTTCGTTTTGTAGGATTAAGTCATTTAAAAATTCTTCTTTATTGTAGTTCTCGTCGATTCCTTTAAAGATCATACACGGACTTTTCTTCTTTAATTCGCCCACGTTAATTCCTTCAAGGTTCATTTTTTCAATTTCGTTTTTTGTCTTGATCCTGTCTTCTTCTTTGTTAAGGTTGATAATAAGTTGGTTTTTCGATGTTTTTCTGATGCTAGCAATACCAACGCCAGTTTTAGAAATCTTTACGTTCTTAGTTATTATTTCCTTGATATCTTCTTTTTCGTTTTTTGAGCTTATAATGATGGGATATAAAACCGGGGATTTGTGTTGCGCACTAACTTCAGCGTATGTTTTAACATTTTGATTTGTTTTAATTATTTTTTCTAATTTTTGGCAGTAATTTTCATTATTTTGAATTATTTGTTCTTGCAATTGAATTATTTTATTTTGTAGTTTTAAATGTTCGCATTTTATTGCTTCTTCCAGCTTTTTGATATTATTTTCTAAACTTTGTTTTATTTTAGAGTCTTTAACAGTTGTTATTTTATTAATATCAGTTCTTATGTCTTCTATAAATTCCTCCATATTTAGATTTGTTCACTCTTTCGGATGTGGGGTAATTGAATTTACATGTTTATTAAAAACAAAACAAAAAAATTCAATAAATAAAAAATTAAAAAATTTCGCCGGTGTGAGTTTCGAACCGAGCGCGGCAGCTATTCTCTTAATTCGGGCAAAAAGCAGTTACGACGCGTTGGCCCACAAGGCCACGAGCCCTATTCGAAATCCCGGGAAGAATACTCGTATTTATTTGTGTGACGGTTCACGCGGATAGCGCGTCAAGTAACTGATTGTCTTATTGTCGCACTAGAATGTTTTTGCAAATTGTTTAACTTCTTTTTTTTTTTTTAAAAAAACACCGTAACTGGATTGTTCACTTTTATTTAATTTTACTTCTACCAGTCTTCAGAAAACAGCAGCGTTTTTTCTTTGAAATAATTCAACTGTGAACTTTGGCGTGCCGTTTTATATTTTTTCAAAAATACATATTTTGATACTTCCGTGTGGAAAAATTTAAAAGGCATAAACACCCGTCGATAGCGCGTTCAAAACTACGCAGGACTGCACTGATTGTAATGGTCTACTTCACTTTTTATCACACTTTTAGATTTATTATTGTAGAGGTTTACAAAATACGTTTGACGTTTCGTGTACCTAACAATACTATATGAAATTATAACCTAACAATTATTAATTATACCTAACAATACTATATAAATTATTAACCATGATCAAAAAAAAATTGTCCAACAAAAATATAACGCGTAAATCTTAAAGTAATATATAATCATAAACGAAATAACGCGTTGTGTGTTGTAAAAGAACCGTTTTTTTTAATTTAACATGTAAAATATTTTTCATATAATGAATAACTTATCACTTTGTATAAAACCACTATATTTAAAACAATATCAACATGTTTCGACAACAATGTTGTCTTCATCAGGATATGTTACTATGATAAATGACAAACAAGTATAGACAAATTAGAATAAATAAGAATAAATTATAACATAGACAAAATATTAAAAAGTAGAGGTGATTAATTACTTACTAATCATAAAAATAGTTATACAAAATTAAATTTAAAAATTATTTTAGGAAAAATAAAATTGCATTTAGATAATAAAATTTTTTAAGAATAATTAATTAAAATAATTAGTCTCAATCAAAAAATCAATAATTATAATTAGTTGTAAGTATTAATAAGAAAATAAATTTAAAAGATGGCTATTTTTAAAAAAGGTTTGGTTATTTATAATATTTAATTTACTATTAATGCTTTTTCTAATTTCTAAAATTTCTAAATTATCCAATTGTATGCCCGTAGTGTTAGTATGTAAAATTTTAAGACCTGTATTAATATCAATTTTCTTTTTTAGTGGAATAAAAATTTATAAAAAAAGGCGTGACTATGAATAACTTATTACTTTGTATAAAACCACTATATTTAAAACAATATCAACATGTTTCGACAACAATGTTGTCTTCATCAGGATATGTTACTATGATAAATGAAAAACAAGTATAGACAAATTAAAATAAATTATAACATAGACAAAATATTAAAAAGTAGAGGTGATTAATTACTTACTAATCATAAAAATAGTTATACAAAATTAAATTTAAAAATTATTTAAGGAAAAATAAAATTGCATTTAGATAATAAATTTTTTTTAAGAATAATTAATTAAAATAATTAGTCTAAATCAAAAAATCAATAATTATAATTAGTTGTAAGTATAAAATTAAAATTTTATTAAAATTTTACATACTAACACTACGGGCATACAATTGGATAATTTAGAAATTTTAGAAATTAGAAAAAGCATTAATAGTAAATTAAATATTATAAATAACCAAACCTTTTTTAAGAAATAGCCATCTTTTAAATTTATTTTCTTATTAATACTTACAACTAATTATAATTATTGATTTTTTGATTGAGACTAATTATTTTAATTAATTATTCTTAAAAAATTTTATTATCTTAATGCAATTTTATTTTTCCTTAAATAATTTTTAAATTTAATTTTGTATAACTATTTTTATGATTAGTAAGTAATTAATCACCTCTACTTTTTAATATTTTGTCTATGTTATAATTTATTCTTATTTATTCTAATTTGTCTATACTTGTTTGTCATTTATCATAGTAACATATCCTGATGAAGACAACATTGTTGTCGAAACATGTTGATATTGTTTTAAATATAGTGGTTTTATACAAAGTGATAAGTTATTCATTATATGAAAAATGATGCCACAAAATAAATTTGCGAAGTTTGAAGAAGTAAAATATTTTTTATGATAAGCTTCGTTACAATTTTACCCGCCATAATATTATGTACTTATGTCTAGTTTTGCACTAAGTACAAAAGTGTTTTAATTTCACATTCTAATAATGTATGTATTTCATTTTACTATTTAGAGTTTCTTTTATTAACCCATAAAGGTGTAGTTTGTGTCATATGTGTATTGTAAATAGACACACAGTCTGTAATACACAATTAAAAAAAAAAATTTAATAAAAAATTAGCGGCGTCTACTCAAACGCTTGACATCGCGTGCAATATTTAGACAGTTGCATTTGCTTTAAGAGGGTTTAACCAGCCAGCGGACGAAAATCCACATTTCGTCGAAAGTTGTTCTTACGATCATGCAGGGCGGTTACAATGAGAAAGATTAATTATTCTCCGTACCAGCTTTTTAAAATTATAACTCAATATCGGTTTTATTTCATTCCAAATTTGCTTTAATTTATACCTATATCCAAAAAACTATTAAAATAATGTACTTTTTGTTATTGTTTTTTGATTATAAGTAAATATCATTTTTCAATAATGTCTAAGTTAAATAAGAATGTTTAACAAAAAAACTGAAATATATTAGTTTGTAAGTGCGCACATAAATACATAAACGGACCAATTTTCGTCAAGAAACACATGTACGTATATATATTTTTAATGATTTTATTTAAACTAAAATTATAATTCTAAAACATGCGATACCTAGATAATGTACTGATTTATTTTACTGGATGATTATATGATTTGAAATGGGTGTGGTATAATACAAAATCTTTTTTGAAAATTTAACAAATCTGCCGACGACCTTATGGTATAACCTTATTATACAGGGTGGCGCAGATGGATCGGGTGGTTTTAAAATACTTGTCAAACTGTCAATTTTAAAGGTATTGGATTGAAATAAAGTGCAAAACGTGTAGTTACAATGGAAATTTATTAACAAAAAATTTGTAAAGTTAGTTTTTAAAAATTACATCCATCAAATGCCCTCCTTCTCGAGCGACGCATTCTTGGAGTCGGGAGAATCTTCTGGAGAATCAGGAGAATCTTCTGAAATCGGGAGAATCTTCTGGACCACCATGATTTTATAGGGGTGGAATTTCAGTTCTTTGTTAAGAATCCTTTGAAGGCTCCGACGTGACATTCCAAGAGCTTGAGCACGATGTCTCGTTGATCGACGTGGGCTCGTAATGACATCGCGTCTCACACGCTCCACGTTCTCAGGCGTTCTTATTGTTCGAGGTCTAGACGTCCATTTTGGAGCACATGAACCAGTAGTGCGGAAATTATGCACCCAACTCAATATTGTGTCTCGCTTAGGAACACTACCGCGAGGTGGGATGTTGAAACGCCGGCGAAAGGCACGCGTCACAGCAACAATTGACTCGTTATTGCGAATAAACTCTTCCACTGCGAAAACACGATGCTCAACGGACCACGTAGCCATCGCGACTGACTGCCAGTCTGCAACTGAAACTTCCCGCCCCCCCCACCACAGCACGAAGACCGCCGAACACCTGGCTCCCTCACTCCAGACGTACAGTCCACTTCAAAACCACCCGATCCATCTGCGCCACTCTGTACTAAAAATAAACATTTTTTCTCAAAATTTAAAACATGCGAACGCTAGATAAAAGAACAACTTTTCGAAATCCATTTATAATTTTTAGTGGAAAAGAGTAAATACGTCTAAAATCTGATTTAAAAATGACATATTTCTGGTTTTCTCTGGTAATATCCTCTTAAGAGGAATATAAACGCTAGAAATATTTCGATTCTCATGCCTGCAAAATTTAAAATTTATCGTCTTATTTGCACGAGGCAACTAAGCGAAAAAGTGGTTTTATTTATTTTGTGCATAATTTTATAAAAACGAAAAAAAGTTAGAACATAGAAAACCTTAAAAATAGTCTTAGCCATAAAGGGGTATTTTTTAAAAATTGTTTTTTGTATTACTTCATAGTTAAGTCATGAAAAAACATTTTTTTTGTGGTTTACGTTTATATTTTTTGTTATGTAAATAATAATTTTATTGTAATTCCAATAGAAAAGCTAGTAAAAGCTCCAAATTATCCGTAGCATATATTTTGATGTTCATACTGTAAGTCGATTCGTCGTAAAGATTAATCTAAATAGTTTCGAAATAAGATTTCACGTATAACTTCATCTTAAAATGCCCTAGGTCTATCAGACTCTACCAGGCATGTGGATGATTAATATTCCAAGCAATAAAATTTAATAAGGAGAGCTAAAAAGCCGTGTTTCGTCTTCAAATGCTCGTTTCTTTTACGTAGATCTCCTCTCGGAATAATGATCAAGCGATATCAGAGAAACTACCGCTTATAATCTGCGCCACAGAATTAGATGAATTTTGAATAATATTAACTTTTTAAATATGAAAAGTAATAAAGCGATGCACTGTACATATGTAAATATCTGGCTACTAGTTTTTGAATATTAAATAATAGTTTCACGGAAATGCACAAAGCAAATCTGGTTTATCAATATTTGGCTTGCAATATAACCAACAATGAATTTCCGATTATTGCAGGGGTAGTGCAATGAAATACCTTCAAACACACGGGAAAGGTATATACAATAAGAAAAATAACATGTAATAATATCATAAAGTATTTCAATTATTCGATGATATTTGATGGTCCTGTAAAACATTTCCTGTGGCGGCCGGTTTTGTAGTTTTTGTATATTTCATATTTTTATTTCATTTGGTAGCGCATTGAATACTTTCGTAGCATGAAATTTAATATTTCTCTGTCCAACATTTAATATTAGGTCCTTACATATGAAATAGGCGTTTTGTATGGGAGGAATATAAAGTCGTTTTTTTTTAAATATAATATACTTATTTAATAAAAGTATGTACCATTGCTATCTATGCACTTTTGCCATCTCATAGGTAGTTCATCGATCCCTTTACTAAAAAACATTCGGACGGGAATCAATAAAATCTTTGAAGGCGGTTTGGACTGAAAAAATGGTAATCTGTTGGGGCATGGTCCGGAAAGTACGGTGGATGTCTTAGACATTCCAATTGAAGCTCCTCTAATTTGGTAGCCGTCTGTTGTGCAGTGTGTGGTCTAGCATTCTAACGTGCGTTTGTTGATTTGCTTCACTCAATTCGTGAGGTACCCACCTTTCAAGCTTTTCACCTTCCCAATTTGCTTCAAGTGGATTAAAACAGTTTTATCACTAATACCGCAGCCTACAGCTAACTCGGACGTGCTTTGCGATGGATCCGCTTCCACAATAGCCTTCAATTCTTCATTATCAACTTTGGTCTCCGGCCGTCCACGGGGCTTGTTCTGCAGGTCGAAATTTCCAGAATGAAAACGTTGGAACCAAAAACGCACTGTGTTTTCTTTTGCGGCACCATCGCCATACACATCATTAATCCTTCGAGCAGTTTCTGCAGCACTGGTACCACGGTGGAACTCGTACTCGTAAATAACGCGCTATTTCAAGTTTTCCATTTTGCAAACTAAGTGACGCAAAGAAAAAAAACAATTAAGGAAAAAACAAATGAATTATAATTTTCGAAACACAAATACATGAGTAAATAGCTGGATAAATTTGAATTTAGAATTTATAACCAAAAAGAAGATGTTTGAAATCAAAGTTGCCAGTACGGCAAACGCCAATTTCATATGTAAGGACCTAATATTTACCCGCCAATGTTTGATTTTTTTATTAATCCCTTGTTAAAAAAAAGTGGAATAAATGCTTATACAATGTTGTAGGACTAACGAACTACAATTACAAACTGCTATCATTTTTCTTGGGATTGATTAGCTCAACTGAAAGTATTCTACCCCCACCCCATCATTCTTAGTTGCCAAGAAAAAAACCAATAGTACTCGTAAATCACGTTTCTGGAAAATACAACAATATTATTTCCACCATTTCTTTTATTAATGTGATGTTAATAATTAGTTGTGGTAAGTAAGTAGAGATCCCAAAAAAATTTCTAATACATTTCTAACCACCCTCCCTCTTTCTTCCTTGCCCCCCTCCCCAGGATCGAACCCCCCCATGTGGATATTGTGGATGCCATAGCTAAGCACTACCGTAACTTATACCTCATATCACATATCACGTACCTCATATTACCGACTTGAGATGGAAATTAATAAAATATGTTTCCTCCAAATCCTGACATAATCGTGATTGACGTATTTAATAAAATAATGAAAGAGATAATGATGTCATGGACGGGATTTTATGTAGCGAATCCCTGTTCGCTCTATACGGCTTTCGTCTCACTTAATCCCCTGCATTTGTAAGCCGGGGGAGCTATTTGCTTTTTTATTATTGGAGGAAATATCAGAATTACGCTTTTCAGAAAAAAACTTTAAGCATAACTCAAAGGATTTGCCGAAAAGCACATTATTATAGATAATCAGTTTTTTTTTCAGATTATGTTGTTTAATTTCTTTAGTTTAATTATTCTACGTAATATAATGTACGAATGTCAGCTAATTATTTGGTTTTAAATTATATTAAAAGTAATATGTAAATTAAAAGTAAAAAAATCTGACAAAAGTATTTAAACAAAAAAATCGAGTGCATTTCACACGCGGTAGAAGTGAAAACTTCACCCACACAATCTTAACCAATAGGAGCCTTGAAAAGTGAGCTCATAATCAAAGCGGCCGATGCGCGCAGCTTCACAGAGCACGACGCTTCAAAGGTACTGTACGTAGGTAAGGTTTCATTCCATCTCATTCTCTCGCAGGTTAAATCCTATAAATGTATGTATTTGTCTCTTTTTAGTGTCGTTTCCGTTTCATCGAGTTTCAAATCACAACGGTGATAAGAAGTTTCACTTCAAAAAGTTATATTGTTTTGACACAGTTTTAACACTGCTCGTTTTTAAGGCATATTTGCACCGAATTCCTGAACGCTGTGTGAAATTTCAATATGTACTTTGTAAAAAAGTACTGGCATAATACACATATTAAACTCCATACACTGTTGCCATGATGCACGCGTATCTATACCTTATCTTTACTTTTTTATACACAAGTTGAAAATAGTGGAGTTAAATGATACAACGTATTTTTTTAATGAATAATTGTATTTAAATTTTTGTCAAATTGGGCTACCATTTTTAACATATTTTCGTTCCCCAGGCCTACCTTTACCACCCCCTCGCCCTATACCAAAATACATGTTCTCTCTCCGTCTTGTGCTTTTCATTTAAATACTCTGTAATCCTGTAGTTTAGGCCGTATCATCGTATTTAATATATTTTACTCACCCTGGAAAAGGTTTAGGTCGAACCGAAACCGGTTGGTTTTAATAAAATATAATAACGCGGAATTAAACAAAGTTTATTTTATTGTCATTATTATGAAAGATGTAAGTATTTGCCACTAAATTTCAGTCGACTAACGAGTTTCTTCTAAGTATTAAATAGTGGTTAACGAGGTAACCAGCTAAGTCTTTGTACAAAAATTATCTATAAACAAACCAACAACAATAAGTTTTGTTCGTAATTAAATTAAACGTTCTGGTAAAATTAAACTCTCTTGAAATGAGATTTAATTTAAGCCTCAATTGATATTTTGTATGAACTTTCTTTTGAAAGGGATCATTGGGCACTAAGCACGGAGTTCCTTTGGAGCCGAGTTGTATTTCAGCGTTTCGCCATTTCAGCGTTTCAACCAGTTTCAACGTTTCAGAGCACACACGATGTGACTCGACTGCTGGCTGCTTGTTTGCGGGTCCTTTCAGCGCGATGGGCTCATTAAAACAGTGGGCATATCTTTAATTCTGAATGCAGCGAGACTTTACGATTTGTGACTGAATTGCATCCGCCAAGTGCGCTGCAATAAGCAACCTCCATGGCGCATTGAAAATAGCTTTCCATTACCCCTCCTTTTATTTTGCCTTTCATTAGGTCGTAAAAGGAATATTTTATGCACTTTTTTATAACCGAGTGACTTGTAAAGAGTCATTTTTGCGAAAAGATAAAGGAAAATAAATTTCTCTCGTGGGTGCATTTTTAATAACCTATCTCTGGAACGCGAATAACTAGTAGATACCTACTTCCCGGCGTTACCCGAGTTTCAACACAATTTTATTAATTGAAATATTACAAATAATAAACGGCACCATGATGTATAATTTTACTGTAACTGGAAATCTCTGAACTCCAAGTTCCAAGTTAGAGTTTTAGCTGCTTCATTCTTTTGCGTTTAAATATACATATGTATATCCGGTTACGCGTTGCTGTTGCTAACAAAACATCTACTGGATGGTTACCCTATCTAGATAACCAAGTGTTGTGTCAATTAATTAACTCACACCGCCATCTGTTAGAAACTTATGGAACTTAAAATAATTAGAAAGCATTTTCCCATAACAAACACTTAATGAACATTTAATTCGCAATAATAAAAAAGGTCAGTAATCGAGATAAAAACTATCCTATCTTTTAAGTTGGATCAAATTAAATTACAGCAATAATTCAAATTTCATCAAAATTGGTTAAGTAGTTTCGGAGTTTATCTCGAACAAACATCTTGCCGCGATTTTTTATATAAATATATATATTGTGGATACGTTTTTAGATTTCCTCGGCCAAAATTATTTTCGTTATTTGTTTTTGGGGTGTTATGCCGTGTTGCGCTACCTCCTTCCATAGCCAACGTTTCGGACAACGTTGCAGTGTCCATCATCAGGGCAGATCCAGCAGATCCGGTAGATGTGATAGACATCAACACGGCATAACACCCCAAAAACAAATAACGAATATATATTGTGTTATGAATTTTACGGTTAACCAGAAATTTATAAGCTCGAAGTTCTAAGTTAGAGATTTTACTGCTTCATGTTTCTACGTTTAAAAAAAAAAATAATACGTATATATATACGTATAGATATACGTGCATATACATATATATATAATTATTATCTATGTTTTGAATTTGCTTAAAAATGTGGTAATGTAATGAAAACGGTTTATTTGCACCTACGTAAATACCACACCACACAGAGTAAATGATTAAATCACGAATAGTATGAATTTTCGACGCATCAGTTCCAATTTTCCAGAATATTGTTAAAAATATGAAGTTATAAACAGTAACTTCCACTCTTGTCTGATTTTTCCAAAGGAACACTTATAATTTTTAAAATTATACGACACTAGAGTTCGTTGAACCGAAGTTACAGACAGAGCCGCAACCGAAATAAGTATTTTTAATGTTCATCATTACTACAAATGTATCAATTTCAAAAATACATTCAGTTTATTTATGAGAAGTAATACTAATAATAAAATAGACCGTGCGGTAACATTTCCATTACCTTCGCAGATTTTCCGCGATTCGACAAATTGATATTTATGCGATTAGTTTCGTCGAACATAACTTTGCATTGTGTAGTTTCGTATAAGGTCGTAAATTTTCGAAGTAGGTACAGTCTAATCCAATATAAGCTTTACTGCAAAGCCGGTTGTTTTCATCATGTAGGAAAGACAATATCTTGAGGCAAGATTTGGGGGTATAATCTGCCTGTTTGAGATTAGCCTCGCCCAGTGACCCCGGACCGTATATACACAGCAGATGATTATCTTAAGCCCGGCTCCGTATAGAGGATAGCGGTGTAGCAGTGGCGGTACGCGCTCTGTCAAAGTTGAGAGTTCAATCAAAATTTACTCAGGATTAGAAGGTCACTGAAACCAGAATACATGGCCACAAATGACGACAATATGTACATTTTTCGAATCTCAAAACTTCCTATACGTATGATTAATCGGATTTCGGTATTTTCATTAAATTTCTCTGTACCAGCGATTAGCAAATCAGCGACAAGAGCCAGTTAACTATTATTTAGTCACAGTCATTCATATACAAATATATATTTCTTTTTTTTTTAATTTATCAAGGATACAAATAATTTTAAAATTTATTAGTGCATATAAAATAAAACCAGTTAAGTTCCATTTACAATCATTTCTGTCACGGTTACGGATTAGGAAGCAATTAGAAATTAAAATTTATTAAAATTAATAAATAACGTTGTATTAACCACTTAATTATTTACAAAAACCGACATATTTCGTCAGCAAAGCTGACTTCCTCAGGGTTTTGACAGAACTAATTTTTAAAAATAGACATAAATAGGTAATAGAGAAAAATAATAGACATAAACAATAATAAAATTTGAAAGAAAATAATGTGTAAGGGACGAGGGGCAATACAGAACAATTAAAAAATTTTAAAAAAATTAAAAGGGGAATAGATTTAATAATGGGTCATTTAAAAACAATTTTTGATTATTAATAATATTTAAATTTGCATTAACCCTCTTTCTAATCTCTAAAATTTCTAATTTATCTAACTGAAAGCCATTGACATTACAATGTATTAATTAATTAAAATTTATTATATTAAAGATGTAATTATAAACAATAACAAAAAAGTAGTTTGGTTGTAAGTACATTGTAAATTTAATATGATTTTAAACGTTTTATGTGTACAGCGGAAAATATCGATTATCTCTTAGGGCATTGTGAGATATGTATTTACGTCCGAGAAAGAATAATTAATAGCATAGAATAATGAATAGATTCAGTATTTTATTTATTATGTATATTCAGGTATAGGCTTTGACCAAGTATACCCTAGGTCAATGGGTAAAGTTATTTAAATTTTCTAGCTAATTCTAGAATTGTGGTGCCAAGTTACAAATCTTTAGTTATTTACCAATTTGAATAACAACTTTAATGAAATCACAGTTAAAAAAAAAATTTAAAAAATGCTGTGGCATGTCTATGTGATTAAAAAATTTGTTCTAAAATCTGTCGAAGGTGCGGAGCACACGGAAGGGTACAACCAAAGATATTGAAATATAAGGTAGATGTGCTATCTGCTGTTTTTACTTTGTGGGTCTGCGCTTCCGGGTGTCGCCGATATTGTTTACCAACTAACAAATAAACTAAAAGAACAAATAATTAAAGAAAAACCAAACGAACGTTAAACTAAATGAACAAATTCTTTCCTTATTCAAAATATATTGTTAACCAATATTAATGCACATTTTCAAAAAATCAACGAAATGAACGAATTCTTTTTGTATGAAAACTACGCTAATTAGCGCGTAGTCCGGCGACAGTTGCGCGAAAACCATAGCATATCTCTTCTGTATTTGAATATCTTTGGGTACAACGTAACCTGCGTTTGCATTTCAACCGCCATCGCCACCGCATGTTTTGTATGAACTTTTTCTTAGGAGAGAAAGGTGTTAAATTCGTTCAGCACGCGTGGGATGAAATCATGATTACATCCATGGAAAAAACCGCCACTGGTATGTAGGTACCCCCTAAGAAGAAGCTTAAGATAGCGAATATATAGAGCCATCAATTAACCACGTCAATTCTGCTATCCTAGCATCGCAGCCCTCATAAATATACTTAGATTCCTCATTTAAGCGTCTTATAAGGAGTCCGTTTAAATTTTGATGTTATTATTTTATCACTGAATTACTCAAAAGTACGAAAGGGAAGTAGTTAATTAAGCTGCTCTTACTGAAAGGATTACGAAAAAGAAGCAATTTTCTGTACAGTTACACCTCAGTAATCCAGACTTAACGAGAAAAGTAGCGCGGATGAGGCGGTAATCCAGACAACACAATGATTTAATTGAAATTATTTACTTATTATCATTCTTACAAAATAAAAAATCACCCAAAAAGCACAAAAACGAAAATTTGCAATAACGACGAGATAAAATGGAATAATTTCATAACTCAGTCATTAATTTAACAATTTGAAAGGGCTATATTTTACAAAAAAATGTTTCAGTGTGTTTTGCTCACTCGAAACTGTCGAATATATATTTTCGTCCGGAATATCTTCGTTATCATTGTTAATATTTTTGTGTTTTCTATTATGGGCTGAGGAGCATTGAAATATATATTTCACTAGCTGGTGCCCGGCATGCGTTGCTATGCCATTTAATAAAGAAATTGTTTCTCCCTGCGTGTCCTTTCCCATTCGTCCCGTTCCTCTTCCGCCTCCTCTTCCTTTCCCGCGTCCCCTTCCCCTCTCGCGTTCCCACTCCGCCTTCCCTCTCCCCACTCTCCTCGCCTGCTTCGTCCCGCGAACCCTCCTCCCGAGTTCCCCTCCCCCTTCCGATTTCCCCTCCCCTCTCCCGCGTTCCATACATTCAGTCCCGGTACATTCAGTTTTATAAAAACTCGCGTGCCACCTATTGCAATTTTTTTATATAAAAAATTCATTACGCCGGAGCCCCCCGTTTCTTTATTCAAACCTAGTACTGACAATGATGAACACAACAAAAAAAGAATTATCCAATTTGGTGCAGTCGTTCGTAAGTTATGCGCGTACATACATTTCGGCGATTCATTTTTATTTATATATATAGAAGAAGAAGATAGAAGATTGTCAATACGCCACAATGCTTATTCAACGTTTTTCCATCGTTAAATAAGAAATAGTCACTTCAATTAAAGAGTGTTGAAACTCAGCTGAAAGTGGGTTGGCATTTAATTTGTACTTTTTTATTTTATTTTTTATTTTTTTATTAGTAAATTTTTTTTGTACGTGCATTGGTAATTTTACAAAACATACAGGCTTTTTTTATATAAACATTTTAAAAGTACGTCAGATATGATTTTAGATTTTCACGGCCAAAAGTATTTTTGTTATTTGTTTTTGGGGTGTTATGCCATGTTGCGCTACCTCCTCATTTAGCCTAAAGGAGGAGGTAGCGCAACACGGCATAACATCCCAAAAACAAATGACAAAAATTTAAAAAGGAGAATAATACAAATTAGCACATTAACCAAAAAAATACCACATAGGCATCGCCAGTTCGTGGGTAGGTATACTTGTGTGTTTTTTAAACAGTTAAAATTTACTCATATACATAAGTACATTATATCTTTGAAGAGATTAAAAAATAAGTTAAATTAAATAAACAAAAAATAAAATTAGTGCTTACTGAATAGTAGCGACTACTTAGGTACTTTCAGTAATTTCAGTAAGTAGTCCCCAATTTAAAGTAAAATATTGAAATTAAACAGCCTGTTTATGTAAATTCAATAGGAAAAAATCAGTGTAAACAATTTAATAAACTCTTAGTTTTATCGCGAAAAATTAACATTTCATTAAACTTCGCAATACGTGTTAGGCTGAGTCATTATATAAACCCCTATGATTTTTGACACTTCCAAGCTTCGGGCTTTTGTACTGGTGATTGATTCGATAATACGCGTTCATTCCTCACACCAAAGTGTGAGCTTTCGTTGTTTACGTTTTTGTATTAAGCATTTTGTTAGGTTTTCTGAATATGGTGTTCTAATACAGGTAAAGGCCAGTACTAAATTTATCTAGTTATCGGAAATGTCAAAGCTTAGGGGTGTTCTCACGGATACCTTCAAGATAAATATCAGGCTACAAATAAGATCATTTCCCAATAATATTTTCGATTTTATCAATTTTTCTTCGCCTATTTTTCGCACTTTCCTACGATCTATGGCCTTTCGGTTTGCGTTAGACACACTTTGATAAATGAATGTTTTTAACAAGATTTTTATTGCCAATATGACGGTATTATGCAAATATTCAATCAATATTTATATTTTCTTAAATGGATTCTTTTTTGCATCGCGTTTGTACTTTATTGTACATAATATTAAAATTTTAAACCTTTTTATTAAAATTATTAAACTCTAAATTCGACAGTTGTGAACTCCTGCAATTAATAAATTTACATGTACCTACACGAACAACTAGACAAACATTGACATTTTATATACGTACATCTTATTCGAACTATGATTTACATTCTCCAATACAACGTTTGCATAGTCTTGGTAACAAATACTTAAACAATATGGATGTATTTGACAATAATTTGAACTTAGCAAACTTCAAACGCCATATGTGCCAACTATTTATTTCTACCTATCCCATAGACCAGGGGTGGGGAACCTTTTTAGTGTCGCGGGCCATTTAATGTTCATACTTTAACCCGCGGGCCGCACTCCGATTTCCGTCTCATAGGGGGGGGGGGGGGGGGGGGGGGTAGCCACAAGGAACTGTTTTTACTAAAACTAATTAAAAAAATAGTTACGTAACTGCCAACACTCTTTAATAACTACGCACAACTGCAATTTTTCGTTGCATTCTGAACACGGAGCTAGTTTCAATCAATTTAGATTAAATTTGCATGCGGGGAATTAACTACACTCGGAACATGAAAATGGCTTTCCTCTATTCTGGCAGCATAAACAACGAAAGTAGAATTTTATAAATGCAGTTCCAACATAAGAAATGCGTCAGTAAATGAAATCACACCTGATGCGTTTTCATAGCGTTCTTAACACAGAACTGGTTTTAATTACAGGTTGAATCTGTACGCGGGGAATTAAAACTATACTCAGAACGTGAAATTGCTTTCCTCCAATACTGGCAGCACGCATGCATATTATGCAACTACAAATTTATAACTGCACTTTACACACGAGAATGGAATGTGAACATAAAAATGGCTTTCCACCAATTCCGGCAGCACAAAGTATGCAAAGTTACAGCGTGAAATTGTACCCGGAATAATTAAAAATACAGAAGGTAGCCATTTACTGAGTACATGTAAATGGCTTTTCCCTAATACTGGCAGCACAAAAGCAACTAGAATTTTATAAATGCACTTCAAAAACGAGAACGAGTTTCTACGAAATCGTTAGCAGATGAAACAAAAAGTTTTGAACACAAAACTGGTTTTTCCGTCAGAGCTAATTAGATTGTGAGTCCCCAGCTTTAATTAATACTGCACCTAGAACACCAAAATGGTTTTACCTTCGAAATTCGTTAGGGTTAGCAGATGAATCTGCAACAGGAAATTGCATTGTGAACACAAGATGGGTTTTACCTTTAGAATGAATCTGCATAGTAGTCCACTAGTCAACCAGGTGAAATTAAATTGTACTCTGATAACGTGAATGGTTTTTCTACATTTTGTAGCATATAAATTTATTGTCTGTAATTAGTCCAGTAAAGGAAGGAGTTGTATAGTGCGTGAGCAGGAACCTAAGCGATTCTTTCAGGACTTGTTTAGGGTGCTTAGGGTGTAAACATACTAAAAGTCCTGACGTCTAGGTGGTGAGCTAGGGGGGGGGGGGGGGGGGGAAGGTCCCGATTTTCGGGTCTCCGTTTATATTTAAAAAACGGTGCGTCGCAGAGGAAAACTTTTTAACAATAAGTAAAAGCTCATAAAATTATCTACAACTTTTATTCTATACGTAATTTTGGAAATCGAAGCCGTTTTTGAGTTATACGCTCCACAAATGTCAATATTTTCGAAAAAAATCATTTACCTCACATTTTTCATCAAACATTCTTTCATATCGTCTAAAATATTCATCCAAGAAAGAAATTCATTTGAAAAAAGTTGTAGATAATTTAATTGCCTTTTAGAATATGTATACATATCTACATAAATCTCCAACCAGTAAATATTTACAGCAATTTTAAGTTTTTTCGTAAAATGTCGTCATTTTCAGAAAAAGCTGTTTTTTCTTACCAAATTATTAAGATGGGTTTTTTCTTCATGGGAAATTCATTATTAATTTTTGCACGCAAGAAAGCAGGTAAATTGTTCTCGATCAGATGATTAGTGGAATTCATTTTATAATCATTATTATTGTGATGGGTGATTAGGTTAGTCGTCGGAGATGCTACAATAACGTGCTACGATGCTGTTCGAGTTGGTGAAAAGGCAATGATTGCGATAGTGGGCTTGACATTCTCATACATCAAGTTGTCCCGCAAAGATCGGGCATTCCCAATGTCTTCTGTCAGCTCGTCGATAAAAGTTCACGATGAAAAGGTTGCAGTTGACCCAACATTGCGGTTTCAGCGGATGTGTATAAGTAAACGATCAGATAAGGATTTGATGAAATTTTTTGAGTATGAGTTGGCCCCATTTCCCTTGGCACTGTTCTCAATAACATCATGTTACACTCTCAACTTTATATGGATTCACGTTTTCATATCCTCTTTGGACGTGAGGGTCCTGACAAGCGTTGTTCATCCATGGCATCGTCATTCTCAGTGGTGATGGTTCTTGCTGAAAGGGCTCTACGTCGTCTTCATCGTCGCCCTAGGCAACAGGCACGCTATTGAGACATCTCCCTCGGCAGTGAAGGCACGCTGCAGAACAGGTCAGCATTGCCTTTAGGCATCCACATTTGCCAATTGCACAATCCTTGGTGCAGCGGCAAAATATCATTTTCAAAAGGACCATGTTTCCACCCCCATTCTTCAGGGGGCAGCTCAATCCCGAGCCACTGCTGAACTTAGTGGTATGTCTGCCGGGAATGCTGTTTAGCTGCACTCTCTATTGGAGGGAGGGAGGTGATGTCAGACTTCATATTTGCCACGGAACTTTGTGAACGACTGGAAGCGGTACTGGTTAAGGGAGGTCTGTCTTTTTGGCACCGCATACCATTTCAGGAAGCATTTATTTCCAGCCTCTTCAACCTCGTCGTGAGAAGAGGAGGGGTTGTAAAAGATCATTGCCGCTTTCTTGATCATTTCTGACTCCAAGTACAATTTTGAAAAGCCCACCTTGCTTCTCCTGAAAGTTGCAGACGTTGTATCGCATCCGGTAAATGAATGTAAAAATATGATGTATTCAAATCCACGATGCTGCATCTCTTGGGTGGACAGTGCCATTGTTTTGGTTTTCCCTCGTCAGGGTTTCAGCAGCAGAATATCTTAGGCGGGAGGAGTGGAAGCAATCAAAAGGACACTGAAGTGAACATCCTCACCAAAGATAGCCACTGAGTTGTGAAAGGATAGTTCCACAGCAGTCTTCACGATAAGGACGTCAGCATCATCGGTGGCCTGAAGAATCTGTATCCCATTCTCCCGAAACTTTGTCTGTAGTAAGGAGATGAAGTTACTTTTGTTGGTAGGATTGATACTGTTTAACGGGTATTGATTTGTTCCATGTCAAATTGATGTTGGCTGACCTTCTCAGTCTGTATCGTCGCATCTGTTCTTGTGATTTCGTACTATTGACTGGATTTGCGTACCCATCAAATACCACAGTGCGAGTCATACCAGGATAGTGGTGGTTGACATAAGTGATATAACGATCACAAATTGCGGCAACGGAGGCATCTTTTTGTCAAATTACTCTGTATAGTAGAAATCCTCCGTCCACAACTATGTTCATCTGAGACAGTAGAACAGTTTTTTTGGTAGGCTCGAATAAGCTATGCAGAACAGATTTAGTTGTCTTTCACATCCCACTTTCATTGAACAGTGCCAAGGGAAATGGGGCCAACTCACATTCAAAGAATTTCATCAAATCCTTTCATCGTGAATTTTTATCGACGAGCTGACAGAAGACATTGGGAATGCCCGATATTTGCGGGACAACTTGATGTATGAGAATGTCAAGCCCACTATCGCAATCATTGCCTTTTTACCAACTCGAACAGCATCGTAGCACGTTATTGTAGCATCTCCGACGACTAACCTAATCACCCATCACAATAATAATGATTATAAAATTAATTCCACATTAATTCCACATTAATAAAATTAATTAATCATCTGTTCGAGAACAATTTACCTGCTTTCTTGCGTGCAACAATTAATAAGGAATTTCCCATGAAGAAAAAACCCGTCTTAATAATTTGGTAAGAAAAAACAGCTTTTTCTGAAAATGACGACATTTTACGAAAAAACTTAAAATTGCTGTAAATATTTACTGGTTGGAGATTTATGTAGATATGTATACATATTCTAAAAGGTAATTAAATTATCTACAACTTTTCAAATGAATTTCTTTCTTGGATGAATATTTTAGACGATATGAAAGAATGTTTGATGAAAAATGTGAGGTAAAATGATTTTTTTCGAAAATATTGAAATTTGTGGAGCGTATAACTCAAAAACGGCTTCGATTTCCAAAATTACGTATAGAATAAAAGTTGTAGATAATTTTATGAGCTTTTACTTATCCTTAAAAAGTTTTCCTCTGCGACGCACCGTTTTTGAGATATAAACGGAAACCCGAAAATCGGGACCTTCCCCCCCCCTCCCCCCCCCCTAGCTCACCACCTAGACGTCAGGACTTTTAGTATGTTCACACCCTAAGCACCCTAAACAAGTCCTGAAAGAATCGCTTAGGTTCCTGCTCACGCACTCTACACCTCCTTTTGGACCATTCGTTTACTGGACTAAATATAATTTTATATTTATTTTACTAATTACCATAAATTACATGTAATGATTTTTATATGCTAGAAGTGTGGCAATTATCATGGCATTATTGTTTATATTATATACAAAATGATAAGGGACATGCTTGACTTAATATAACCAGTGATTCCTGACTTTATTTGGGGAGATTGTTAAATCTATCGCTTTGTTATTGAATTATTTCGTGCTGCAGATCATCGGGCACATTCGATGGTTTGACGTTGAACTGTGTATTAAATATGTTCGAATCTGTTTGCTCTCTTTTCACGTCCTTAAATCGTTCATTACATGCCTCACTTGATTTCGCACACTCACCAGCGTGTTCAAACGATGTAGAAGGCTTTTGTCCTTGCAGTGTTGGAAAATGCGTTGTGTTATTAATTTCGAGTTACTTTCCACAGCCTTAATTTAGTTTCAAATGATTTCACGTTTCATTCAACTTCAACTTTTCTTTTCTTCGTAGTTGTCATTAATAGGATTTTATTGATTTACTATCCACTTTACTTCCGCAAAAATTACTAGAAAATAATGTTTTTGACAGATTGCATAAGATTCCCCTCCGAATAGAGTTGCCATTAATCCTGAAATTTCGGGACTGTCCCGTACAAGAAAATTAAAAGTTCAGATGGAATTTCACTATCGTTTCACAATAATAAATTAAAATATATTTAAAATGGGAGGTTTAATTACGTTTTTATTTGTATCTTAACTACTTGCTAGTAACGATTTTGTGATAACGTCTTAAAAATGCATGTGAAACACCCTGAAAAAACCATAACGTTCTGTGAAATTGTTTGTGGTTCTTTCAGCAGGCCGCACCAAAAGTGCCCGCGGGCCGCACCAAAAGGCCTCGTGGGCCGCATGCGGCCCGCGGGCCGCAGGTTCCCCACCCCTGCCATAGACTAATGAGAACAACAATTTAAAACATTACCTTCTTTATGTCAACTCCCATATTTTATGGACTATATTTTGTTTCTTATATTTTATGTTACCTGTATTTTGTTAAGGCTTAAATTTCATGTAACCTAATTTTTTTTATTTTTTTAACCCTTATATTTTATGTAACCTTTATTTGGTTTTTAATATGTATTATGCAACTTGTATTTTGTAAACCCATTCTTTTCACTGTAATTAAAAAAATATGTTCTGCATTCTATGTAAAAGCCTTATGGGCGTTTAAATAAATAAATAAAATAATTAATATATATTTAATAAATTTTTCAATTGGTATCTTTTAAATTTTCCACCCATAGTTCGCCGCGGAACATTTACTGCAGGGAAAATTGTTTGTCGTTATTTGTTTTTTTAACTGAAATAATCTAGTTCAAATAGTTGCCAAGTATTAAAGTATTAAACTAAATAATTGATAGGTTTCGTTAGGATACGTTAGGTTGGGTTAGATTCGTTACTATTAATGTAATAGAAACGGTCCTTAAGATGAATATATACGTGAAATCCTATTTAGATACTATTTTGATTAATCTTTACGACGAATCGGCTTACAGTATGAACATCAAAAAATATGCTACGGATAAATTGAAGCTTTAACTACTTTATCTATGTATTGGAATTACAATAAAATTATTATTTACGTAACAAAAAATATAAGCGTAAACCACTAAAAAAAATGTTTTCTCATGACTTAACTATGAAGTAATGTAAGTAACAATTTTTAAAAAATACCCCTTTACGGCTAAGACTATTTTTGACTTTATCTATGTTCTAACTTTTTTTCGTTCTTATAAAATTATGCACAAAATAAATAAAAACCACTTTTTCGCTCACTTGCCTCGTGCAAATAAGACGCTCGATTTTAAAATTTTGCAGGCGTGAGAATCGAAATATTTCTAGCGTTTATATTCCTCTTAAGATGTCATTCACATATTCTATTTTACCAAAATGGTGGGCGGTGAACATTCCCCGCTGTGAATCGTGGTCGTTGAATTTTCCAGGAACCTTTTAATTTAACAACTGGCGGCTGGTATTGAACCCGTAATCTCTTCATGACTTAATTCCGGAGGTGTGGATTAGATTATTTAAAGCTTTTCATTTACTTGAAATGAAATTTCAACATTCTTTTTTCGGAATATAAAAAATTAGAACAAACATTTTTGTGTCTTATTGCTTACAGTTTGAAAGCTCGTGTCGAAAATGACTACGCGCGCTGAAAATATGTAACAGAAAAAGATGGATGTGAATCATGCCGACGAAGATGATCCTTTGAGGGGTTTCGTTCCTACATAAAATCAGATTTCCGCACTACGAGATAAAAAAAAACTCTATTAAAGTTTAAAATGCGAACATTTCTTTGCCTAGTTATTCCCCGATTGCAGGTACATTAGAATGAGGCTGAGTAGATATTTGTGGGTATTATGGGATTCGTAGAATCGGTAGTTTGGCTGGGAAGAAGGAAGTAGGAAGGTGCCGGGAACAGGGTGGTAGAGGTAGAGGGTATAGGGAACCGGGGTCAGGGGACAGGAGCGCACGAGTACAGGGAGGTTAGACGATATGAATATAGTTTGCCCGAGATGATGTGTCGAGGGGAAGCTGTATGAACCGATAACCATGGGGATTTATCGCCCAACATATTGGAAAACTTTAGCCTCAACTTTGGTGCTGAGGATATATCAGATTATCGTTGAATTGTTAGAAAGTAGACGGGGCGTAAATACTTTGATTCAAGTTTCTTGTTTTATCAATATCCGAGTTAATATCGCTACTTGTCTTCCTTGCGCCATTTCCCAATAAAAAACGTTATTATCGTGATTTCTCAATTTAGTTTTCGTGACAGAATATTGTTCATTTATTTATTTATTAATGTTACGTAATTACAATGAAGATCCGTTAATCTGCTAGACAGCAGTTTCTTAAAGGGTTCTTAATAGCAGTCTACTTAAATGTTCATATTTAGGATCTGTTCACTCTATATTACATTACCGTATTAATTTTTAACATATCTCTTAAACACTTTCAGATTTTAAGTTTCTTATACATTTGTAGAGTTGAATCGGTAAATTTATGAACTTCTCTCGATAGAAAAAAATCGCGAAATTATTAAAAACACATTTTATTCTGTTATTTAACTTGCTATAGTTATGAAAAAAAAATCACAATTTATCTTTAAAAACAACTTGCACTTTCGAGAAATTGTTGCTCTATTTTAAACGAGTGGCGTTTTATTAAATATTTTCACCATAATGTTTTTTTTTTAATATTAGCGCGCTCCCTCTTACATATTATTTATGTCTCCCTTTCTTCTTTTTAAACTACCGGGCCTTAAATCATAACCAAAATGTGTTATATTGTTTGGTTTAGTGAGCATATTTAATGCACATATTATGTACTTAAATAATACGAAACGGCGTTGTTACTGTAAAAACTGTCATGATTTTAAATTGGGAATATTAGGAGACTCCCACAATAATTTTTAATTATTATTTTGTCGAAGAGAAGTTCTTCTAACGCAGTGGTTCCCAACCTTTTTCTGACCGGGACCACTTGTACGTTTATTTTTTCGACAGGGACCACAAGCAGTGGCGTAGGCTAGCATGGGTGGCACCCGGGGCGGAGAACACAACGGGAGGGGCGTAATGGGATAAGGTGGGACGGGTTCTAGCAGAATATTTACCACAACGGTGGGGGCGGAATGGGATATGGGGTGGAAAGGAGTAGGATGGGGTGGGGATAAACTGAATATTGTCACGATTTTTTTTATTCAGACTTCTCGACTAGGGCTTATTGACTGGCGGACCATCGCGGACCACTAGTTGGGAAACCCTGTTCTAACGGGATATCACTTTGATGGTATTATTTACCTCACTTAAAATACAAATAACTTAGTATACGTCACTTTATTTTTATATACACAATCTATATGATTCATGAACAATGTTCACATCATCAGGAGTTCATGAACACCGAAGATAAAAATTATATATATATCACCTTTGTACCCAGAGGGGAGAGAGGTAAGAGGGAAATTACAGGAATTAGGGATTACAATGTCATTAGAAGAAAAAACCGGTTAAGTGAGAAAATATTTATAATACGGTTTATAAATTTAATTGCTTATTAATCATAACTGCATTTTTTCTTTTAAATTTCTTAAACCTTTTCCCAATTATCCGGGTTTTCCGTTCTAATGATATTGTAATTCCTAATTCAAAAAAACTTTCCTCACTCTTACCTCTCTCCCTCCCTCTACCCCACCCTCTTCAAAGGTGATCTTTTTATAAATATTTAGTTTGCACTATTGATGATGTGAACATTGTTTAGGAAACGTATAGATTGTGCATATAAAAGTAAAGTGATGTAAACTAAATTATTTGCCTTTTTTAATCATTTTTCAATCAATGTTCTTTACGACCACTATATATCTTAAATGCAAAATTCAACTGAGTAAGTAGGTACTTGTATAATATTATTTAAGTTCTGCACTGGAAAAAAATCGGTAACTTTCTGATTAGAAGAGAATATTTATAATTAAAAAATATTTTAATTTTACAGGAATTTTACTGGAAACAAACGAGTATATAGCCGAAATTTTCAGTTGTGAGAAAATACATTTTCCGAATGCCGACAACGCAAACCAATGATTCAAAATAATAATCAAAATGGATCACATAAGTACAAAGACTCTAAAAATTATTTCATTCAATTGCAGATCAATTCGTCGAACAGAGCACTTCATAAATGAATTATGTAGTTGTAATGACGTCATTGCATTACAGGAAACTTGGCTGTTACCTACAGACTTGGGATATCTGTCGTCAATACATCCAGAATTTCTCAGTCATGGAACATCTGCGGTGAACCTCTCAGACGCTCCATTAATTGGAGGCCCCTACGGAGGCGTTGCAATTTTATGGCGCAATACAATAAAAGCCATTCTGATTGACTGTAGAGATCCACGAATCACGGCTATTGAACTGGAGTCAGCAAATGGAACTCTCCTTATAGTCACGGTTTATATGCCGACCAATTCAGCTGAGAACTTACCGGAATTTGTAGACTGTCTGGGAAAAATACACGCCATATTGAGGAACAAAACAGCTCCAACTCCATGATTATAGGAGAATTCAACGCGGATCCGAGGTCACTTTTTGGCCGTGAACTTGCACAGTTCTGTACAGAAAATAACTATACATTCACTGATATGGTGCATTTAAGCTCTGATACATTTACTTATGTAAGTGTCGCCCACGGAATCACCAGATGGCTTGATCACTGTATTATGACACAGGGGTTGAATCGTGCAGTGAGGAGCGTAAAAATCACAGCCAATGCGACGTGGTCAGATCATCTCCCACTAACTGTGGAAATAGATCTAAATCTAACCCTCATTATTTCCAACAGACAGAATCGATCAAAGGATTTTGGAAAATAGACGGCGAAATCCGAAAATGATATTAAAACTTACAACGCCCTGGCCAATAAACTACTGTTAAAAATGAAACCCCCAGATGCCGTAAGATGTCAAAGACTTAACTGTGATAACGGAACTCATAAACTTGAACTAGATTCACTCTATGGTAATATTGTGCACATACTAAGAAACTCCGCCATAAAAGCATTCAGAAGGAAAGTACCCAAAAAAATGTATGACATTGTTCCTGGGTGGAATAATGCAGTCTCCACTTTGTACCGCCATTCAAGACATGCATTCCTCTGTTGGGTTCAAGCCGGAAGGCCCACGGAAGGCCGTTTCACAGACGAAAGGAAAACTAGTAAGAAATCTTTTAAAATTGCTCTCCGAAAATGTCAACACTCGGAAAACAAAGCACGAATGGATAGCATAGCTACGTCTATGCATAACAAAGATTTCAGAAAGTTTTGGCAAAAAACTTCAACTGTGCTGAAAGCCAAGAGCAAAGTTCCACTATGCGTCAACAACATTATGGGCGATGAAACATACCCAACGAATTTAGAGACTTTTTTTCTTTAAGCGAGGATCAAGGAGATACCACGAAACCTTCGATAATGACATGTCCACCTGCGACCAATGATGACCTGGTCATGAAT
This sequence comes from Limnephilus marmoratus, assembly GCA_917880885.1. Classification (NCBI taxonomy): domain Eukaryota; kingdom Metazoa; phylum Arthropoda; class Insecta; order Trichoptera; family Limnephilidae; genus Limnephilus; species Limnephilus marmoratus. The sequence goes on along the minus strand of OU862906.1, from coordinate 53,919,126 downwards.
GTTACTCCTGAAAAGATTGAAAGCGCAATTAAGCAAACCGCCCACGGTAAAAGTCCAGGATACGACGCCATTGGTATTGAGCACATAAAATACGCAGGAGATCAACTTCATACTATTCTAGCCGCCCTGTACCCAAGCCTCCTAAGATACACACATATGCCGATGGATATGAGCAAAACTATTATCGTTCCAATCCTGAAATCCAATCAGCTGGATGCATCGGTATTAGGAAATTACCGACCGATTTCCTTGGCGACAATGCTTTCGAGACTATTTGAAAAAATCTTATTCACGCTAGTCAAAGAGAAACTATTTACCCTTGACAACCAATTCGGCTTCAAGAGCGCCTCATCAACCGATATGGCCATTTATGGAGTAAAACAAACAATAGCCTACTACAAAAAAAGAAAAACCACCGTCTACGGGTGTTTTCTTGACCTCAGCAAGGCGTTTGATCGTGTTTCCCATAAATTATTATGGGAAAAACTCATAAAGCGAGATGTTCCAGCAGCAGTGGTCAATATGCTGGCTATTTGGTACGGACAACAGGAAAATCACATTCAATGGGCAGGAGATTCTTCAAGACCTTTATTCCTTAAAAGCGGAGTGAGGCAAGGGGGAAATATGTCTCCAACTCTATTTAATGTGTACATTAACGACCTCTTACAAGAGTTGAACGATACACTAATCGGTTGTCATATCTGCGGACAAGGAAGTAACAACATTAATTACGCCGATGACATGGTGCTGCTTGCACCTTCGATTAAAGCGATGAGACGACTTGTCAAATATGCGAAGAGTACGCAAACTCTCATAACTTGTTGTACAATTCTAAAAAGTCAGTCATCGTCGCTTTCAAACACAATAAGGAGCCATCAAATATTCCTCCAAATATATCTAGAAGGACATGAACTGCTTGTGGTCTCACAGGTTAAGTATCTGGGACATATCCTAACCGAAGACATGAAGGATATAGAAGACATACTGCACTGCCCTGTATACATCTGAACTGTGGACACAATACCCAACAGCGCAATTGGACAAACTGAGGGTGTGCTACAACCATGCATACAGGCAACTTATGCAACTACCGAGGTTCTGCAGTGCCTCCACGTTGTTCACCGAGGGGAGGGTGCACTCATTCCCAGCCTTACTTCGCCACCGACTAGCCAGCTTCTGGAGCAGGACACGGACTTCAACCAATATCATTGTCGTGGCTGCATCCGAGTGGCTCAGTTCCCCAATAAATGAGCGATGGATGCAAATGATGAGGCGACCACCCTGATGAACAATCCAAAAATATCTTTTTATTTTTAATTCTGTTTAATTATTATTTATGTTAATATTATGCTTATTTTTTTATTTATGTCATGAATTTTGTTTTCATTTTATGTTTTAATTAGGTACTACATAATATGTAAACATTTTTTTCTTTTATAGTTTACAGTTGTTTATGTAATATGGCAGACTGGGATTGCACTACCCTCCCAGTCCTGCTGGAATAAAATCCTAAATAAATAAAAAGATAAAAATAAATAAATCGGTAACTTTTTAACTAGAAGGGATTATTTATAATAAAAAACAATGCAGGAATTTTACTGGAATCAAATCAGTAACTTTCTGACTCGAAGGGATTATTTACAATAAAAATATTTTACTTCTTCTAACACAGCAAACTTATTTTGTGGCACCATTATGATTGAAATTAATAAATTACTTGGTTTTTACCACTTTTATTGTTTATAAAACCGACATGTTTCGTCAGCAAAGCTGACTTCTTCAGGGTTTCGACAGAACTAATTTTAAATATAGACATATATATATATAGGTAATAGAGAAAAATAATCGACATAAACAATAATAAAATTAAAAAGAAAATAATGTTTAAGGGACGAGGGGCAATATAGAACAATTTAAAAAAATTTAAAAGGGGAATAGATTTAATAATGGGTCATTTAAAAACAATTTTTGATTATTAATAATATTTAAATTTGCATTAACACTCTTTCTAATCTCTAAAATTTCTAATTTATCTAACTGAATGCCATTGACATTACAATGAATTAATTCTATTCCACTGTTAAAATTAAAGGTATGACTAGTTTCTATTAAATGGTTGGCAAACTCCGAGAAACTATTATTATTTAAAGCTTTCATATGCTCTTTAATCCTTATTTCAAAGTTTCTCGAAGTTTTACCTCTGAAAAAATCTGGAATTTATAAATTGAAATGTAATGATTGTGATTTCTTTTATATAGGTAAAACTTCGAGAAACTTTGAAATAAGGATTAAAGAGCATATGAAAGCTTTAAATAATAATAGTTTCTCGGAGTTTGCCAACCATTTAATAGAAACTAGTCATACCTTTAATTTTAACAGTGGAATAGAATTAATGCATTGTAATGTCAATGGCATTCAGTTGGATAAATTAGAAATTTTAGAGATTAGAAAGAGTGTTAATGCAAATTTAAATATTATTAATAATCAAAAATTGTTTTTAAATGACCCATTATTAAATCTATTCCCCTTTTAAATTTTTTTAAATTGTTCTATATTGCCCCTCGTCCCTTAAACATTATTTTCTTTTTAATTTTATTATTGTTTATGTCGATTATTTTTCTCTATTACCTATATATATATATGTCTATATTTAAAATTAGTTCTGTCGAAACCCTGAAGAAGTCAGCTTTGCTGACGAAACATGTCGGTTTTATAAACAATAAAAGTGGTAAAAACCAAGTAATTTATTAATTTCAAAAATATTTTAATTTTGCAGGAATTTTACTGGAATCAAATCGGTAACTTTCTGACTAGAAGGGATTATTTACAATAAAAAAAATAAATAATTTTGAGGAATTTTACCGGAATCAAATCGGTAACTTTCTGACTCGAAGGGATTATTTACAATAAAAAATATTTTAATTTTGCAGGAATTTTTCTGGAATCAAATCGGTAACTTTCTGACTCAAAGGAATTATTCACAATAAAAAATATTTTAATTTTGTACTTTTGTACATATATAAATTAACTGCTAACATGTTTTGCTAAATACCAAATTTTATTTATTTATTCATAGTCTAATTGGACCTTAACATTTGAATACATGACTTGCATGATTGGTACCTACCTAGTCAAATATTGAATTCAAAAATAAGGTTTCAATATAAAATACTACAAAGTGCACATAATAATAATAAGATAAAATGTGCATGATAGGTACATTTGTTCAAATAATTAAAGAAAAATTAACTTGAGATGTATGCTTAGGCTAATATTAACTTAAGTAAGTAGTAAATTTGTACATCTCCTAAATAATAAAAACGCAACGCATAAATTTTTTTCATTTTGTGTTAAAAAGTATTATTTGATGGTGTACTTGTGGTACAGTGGAAATTACGCGTTGAAATATCACAAATTGGCGTAACAAAATAATATTTTAATACGCATCCCTGAAAATGAATATGGTTTGTATCTGACTCACTATCTGTGAGACAATTGACATCGAACCGAAAGAGGTAATACATAAATACCTTTTTTACCAACACATAATGGACAAAAGTAATCAAAGTTATCTTTAATCTAATTTATTGAAATACACAACAGCGGTACAAATAATCAAGTTGGTGTTATTAATATGGCCGGCCGCCCCCGCAGCGTTTCAAATTGATAATCTTCGCTGGATGGGCTGGATGTAATATTCGTTTATTGTGGATGATCTGAATTTAACATTTGCTTATTTTTAGAGCACCCTTGTGGCGGGTTTGTTAGTTCGGCCCAACCCGGACGGAACAAAAAGTCGTGTCTTCCATTTCAAAGTAACCCTTTGTTACGATTTAGCGATAAATTTCATAAATAACATTTCTTTATCTCTCACGCTTTGTAATCTGCGTATTTTTCATTGTCTTGCCGGGGAAAATTTGTACAGGAATTATTCATGTGAAGTAAAATTTCGAAAAAGGCGAGAAAGATAATATCTAAATAGTAATAATTATTATGGATTACGACCGTTTTAGTGAAATGGGTATTAGGCGTTTTGTTCCTCGGCAGAGTTATGAACGGGAACACTTTTGTTTCCCTTGTACGGTACGGTGTACGGTGGAGAAAATCTCACAACGTGGGTTTGGGTGCTCCGTAAAACGTGATGTTCATAAAAAATATACGCTAAGCTTTAAAATGTTTCAATTCTTTCCACTTATGTCCTGTTTAGACGGTAGCGATATTTTGTAACCGGATAGCGCTTTATACATATATAAACATAAAATAATTCAAAATTTGCTCGTTCATGGTAGGCGGTATTTTAATTATTTTAGGAAAAAACCCTTTCGCCAGTTATCCGTAAAACATCATTGTGAATAATTAGTTTGAGCCCGTATATACGCAGAAGATTATTCCCGGAGAATGCCTACATAGATTGTGGCTACCTATTTTATTCATTAAATTTATTAAAATCATCGGATCGCAGAATTATTTGTGACTTAATGTGTTAATACATTATTAAATAATTATAAATATTCTGGGGTTGCCATATATAATTACGTTCCATGTTCCTGGCAGGAGAGTTATAAGGGAGCACTTACGAGTACCGTACTATTAAACAATTCTTCTTTAACCTCGCAATGTCGTACGCCTATGAGACTAAACAAAATTGGGAAACGATAATATGATAATATGATGTCATTAGTATATATTGAGTTCAACAATATTGTATTATAAGCTGGCTTTAATACGTTTTTTGTGATTTATGTAGTGAATTTGTTTAACTCTAATGGTCTCTTTAATATTTTGGTATTTTTGGTCTCCGATTATATTTTAGAAGTTTTTTTTACAAAAACATAAAAAAATGGTAGGTATTGAAAAGTTGGAGGCAGGCTTTGGAGTTGGTCGGCTGAGTGACCAGTGATGACATGCGGAAGAATTTTTTTATTGATTTTAAAAAAAAAAATTTTTTTAATAAAAGTTATCAAAAAGTCACCGGACATATAAATTTCATTTACATTATTTATTCCATGTAATGTCAGGAATCACTGGTTGAAGTAAGTCAGGTACGTCCCTTAACACCCTGTATTTACATAAAATTATAAATATCAGTAGGCACAATAAATAATTTTCATGTTATTTCATCGTGGAAATTTGCGAGAAGGGAGTTCAACAAGTGTATAATTTTAGTAAATTATCTTTTTTATTCCCGTTAAATAAACTTTTTTAGCGTTTTAATTAGGCCTACTGGGAATATTCAAAAAAAAAATTAATTTGATAGTCAAAGACGGCTTAGTAACAAATATAAGAAAACCCATATAATTGAATAAAATCTCCGTAGGCCACCCTCCCTCACATGTTATGTATATAAACCGTGGATTAAGGATAATTTGTACCAATCTGAAGATGGCTTTAACAAGCTGAAACTAGTTACGGTCAAATAAATTTTAGTGGAAATAAGTTTCATATTTGTTTTATGATTTTATTATTTTATTATAGTGGAATTCCACCATGAATTGTCAGTTTACAATGTCATTAAAAAAGAATAATTTATAATGATATTGTAACGGAGAATTTACAAAGCAATTTATTGGGAATAACAAGAAAGCGCGGTTTTCCGAAATGTTAATAAATTGGTTAAGGGTGAAAATTGGTAATTGTTTTTCTTTTTAATTAATAGAAAAAAAAGGAGTGAATTATCAATGTAAATTATATTAACATTGTTTTACTCTATTCAAAACGTTAAAAATTTTACCGAAAAATACTAATTAACAAAAAATAGACCATTTTAAATCGAAAATTAATTTTTTTGTAGCTTTCCATAAAATATCTAGAACATTTTCAGAGTAAAGTTAAATTTAAAAATAGTTATAGATATTGGTTAGCAGTTTAAAATAGTTATAGATATTGGTTAGCAGTTTAAAATAGTTATAGATATTGGTTAGCAGTTTAAAATAGTTATAGATATTGGTTAGCAGTTTAAAATATAACATTAAATTGATCTTTCTTAGACAAAATGTTGAATATTCAAAATAAAAATGAATTTGAAAAAAAACCATCTCTTAGAGTGAAATTGCTTAAAAGTGAGGATGTGATATTTTTTCCATGTACTCGTACATTATGGATAAAAAAATAACATACTTTTAAAAATGTTGTGAAGTTTTCTGAAGACTTTTATTTTTACTTTGTTAGACAAAAAAATGGAAAAAAGTTTTAAAAAAATTGTTCAGTTTTATCATATAATTAAAAAAAAGTTATTAAAACTATTTCTGTAAAGCATGTACCTGATATTTTTCATGATAAAAAATATTTACAACACATACATAACTTGATTTTGGCGTATCTTCAAACACATCTGAGTAAATAAGGTATTATATATGTATATCTGTTCTGCGATCCATTACGGAATGATTAGGTTCCCTAAGGGAATAATTCAGAAATTATTCCCTAGGGGAATAATTCAGAAATTATTATTTAATTAAGAACATACCGAAAAGGCGACAAGTCGCGCCAGCGCTCAAACTTCAACCACTGTAGCGGTTCTTCGAATTGTGAGGCTGAAGAGAGGAGGAAAGGAAAGGAGATGGGGAAGTGGAAGGCTGAAAAGTGCCTGGCTATTCAGATCTGGTCAATAAACACGCTTAGCTATTTTCAAGCAAGGTTTTGATTCTGAATGGTGGTCTTTCACCAGAGATACTTTTCTAGGGACTGTCTGCCTTATTAAGTAATATTTATTAAAAGATTAAGTAATACATATTTTGTATGGAAATGATAATTTATAGACATCTTTGGTCGTTTTTACATTAGCTCCACCCAGGAGACCCTGAGGAAAAAAATCCTCTCAGGGCCTATGTCGTCTTTGGGGATGCCGTGTGAAGGGTCTTTTTATGGAAGGAGAAGAGGAAGTTCTGGGAAGGAAAAATGTATGAGGGGTGGGTAGGAATCTGGGGGTTAGTTAGTATTCAGGACATATGAATCCATCCCTCCCGTGAGGTAAGGCGATGAGAGAGTCCTGCTGGAGAGATTAAAATTTCTCCCTGTAATCAGTCTCTCCTGATCTGGCCTCCCACGCAGTTGGTGGGCAGACGCATCCGCCAAAATCCGGGCAAATCTAACCCCATGAACCGTAGCAAACCTACGGCAGAGGTGTTGGTTTTACAATAAATGGTTCCCGGGCGGCGGTACCCATTATCGCCACCCAAATTGGCGCCTCCCAAATCGGCCGCAAATCTATAAAAGGCCAACCAACTTTAATGCGTAAAATTAATTACTTACTGTTAATTAACTGTGAACGAGCTAGACCTAGCGACTATTTTTTAAAATATCCTAAAGAATGATACAATATTGTTTGTTTAAATAAACCATTCTTCAATTCTTCCTGTTTATTTTATGGTCAGTATTATAAGTTTCTTGTAGGTCCTTATTTTTACAAAGACTAAACAGTTTCACAACGTCTCGTTCGCTTTCCACTTTTTATAATGAAAATTCGGGAAGAGTAATAAAATGTATCGAGTTTTATTTATAGAATGTTTCCTTGAATGCATTACCATCTGTTTCCCAGCAAATTAGGGAACTGGAAAATTCTGAAAATAATATAAAAACGTAACTTGATTAACGAGAATCATAAAAATCTTTTACTTAAGATTTTATTAGCGTGCCATAAAATGTTTCGCCCAAGAAACGAAGTGCCTGGACTGGTGAATTAAAAATATTTTTGGATAACATTCAGCAAAGACGACATCCGTAGTCCTTGGCAGGTTTAACGATCCAGATTCTGGGGTCATAGGTTCAAACCCCGCCATAAAATGTGCATAAAATTACACATTTATGTGCTATAACACATATTTATTTTTTATTTATGAAATAAAAAATTATATGCGCTATAAAAATTTTGAAAATAAATTTTATAATTATTTTATTTTAAACCAGATAAGTCCACTAAATGACACTAATCAAATAATAAAGCACGCGTATTTGCAGGATGTGGTAGATTATTACTGGTCAAAAGATATGGACAGAGACCAAAAAATATTCCTCCAGCTTCAATAGTGAATGGTGAATTGGTGAATGGTGTGAACCTGCAGGTGACTGAAGGAACTAAATACGTTGGATACATAATCACCAGTAATCTGATGGACGATGACGACATCGATAGGCAAAGAAGAGATCTCAGTGTAAAAGCAAATATGCTCAGCAGAAGATTCCGCCTTTGCAGTAGGTACTGCTATAAAAAGGACGCTGTTCCCTTCCTTCTGCGCAACGCTGTATACGTGCGAACTCTGGACAAACTACAAGAAGAGTAGTATAGAAAGACTTCGGGTTCAGTACAACAAGGCCTTTCGCATAATGTTTGGTCTTCCCAGATATTGCAGCGCTTCCCGGATGTTCACGGAGGGGCGAGTTCCCGGCTTTGCAGGCCTTATTAGATCCAGGATGGCAGGAATGAGGGAAAGGATAAGCAGCTCTGGAAACATCCTCGTCATGGAAGCCCGCCTCAGTCCATCATCCAGCATTGATGGACACAGGAGAAAAATTCTGGCTCCCGATGTGCTAATGGAAGCCTAAAAGCTTAATATTATTATTTTCTTATTAGTACCTTATTATTTCTTTTGTTTCATGTACAATCATATCCACCTGGAATTTTTTTCTTCTTTCAAATATTTTGTGTATGTATTATATACCCTTATAGAATGTGTGGGATTGCAGTGATTGCACTATCCTCCCCACGCACTGGAATAAACACGTATTATTATTATTATAACATCATCGCCCCATTGAAAGAACACAATTCAGAATCGAAATGTTCTTTAAAATGGCTTAAGCCGTGTTTATTGACTACATCTGAATTTCCCAATATTTTCCAATCTTCACGGCACACTTCGTTGGGGAAAGATAGGTCATTTGCCATGCACTAATATCTTTAGTAACACACTGATCGACTGCTTTTTTTAAAAAAAAAACAATATCAGAATATTCAGTACCATTAAAAATTTAAAAGTTTAAAGATAAAGTCAACAATTTGCGCGGATTAACGTCAGCTAATCGTTGAACTGTCAAAGTGACGGCCGCGTACTTTTCACGGGTCGGACGCACTGACAGCGGAGTCGTAACTACTCGTAAACCTTTATTGACAAAAATGTAGGGAGAAAACTTAACACAATTAATGCTTCGATATTCCAGGTTGAATAATAAAACTTTCAGATGTGTACAACAAATACGTAAGTATTTAGTTTTTCTTTCCCCTAAATAATTGATCGTCTATTAGCGAATAATTAACTAAACACTTAATCGTATGGAAGTAAATACTGGCTAAATTGAATTTTATGCAGATGTACGCATCCTAGTGATATTCTTAAATTTTTTTTCTGATAACGAAACAGAAATGTGAGCGAATTTCTTAGAATGCAAGAGAGGAGTCAATATCACTTCTTTTTGCAATATCATGTATATCTTTTCAAATATTATATTATACACACAGGAGGCCCTGAGGAAAAATTCTCTTAGGGCCTATGTCATCTTTGGTCATTCTGTGCGAGGGTTGTTTTTAGGGAAAGGAAGTTCAGGGAAGTAAATAGGTATTGGGGGCGGGCAGAAATCTGGGGGTTAATGTGTCAATGGTCAGTTGTGACGGACTTATGAAACCGTTCCTCCCATTGCGGTGTAAGGCTATGGGTCGAGAGAGTCCGAATAAGTTCATAATCTTTAACCGTTATCTCCCGATCCAGCCCGCTCCGCACTAGGTAACGCATTCGCCGCCAAGACCTAGACAAACCTCACCCTATCAACCCCTACTAAGTCACCAAACGTATGTGACTTGTGTGACTTGGGGCGGCGGTACCCATGGGTAACCGCTTGGGGTAATATATGTCAGGGGTGTTGGTAATCTTATAAATGGTACCCAGAACGGCGGTACCCACACCCGCCTCCTAAATAGATTGAACCCTTTATAACTTACAAAAACCGCTGTGCGGCGTATATAAATATAATATCCGACTTAACAAGTAACTTCGTGCTTTTGATTTCTCAGCAGAACGCATAAAAATAGGGACAGAGTGCTTTGCGATTCGGCGAAATGATGTGAGGGCCGCGCGGGCGTCGCGTCGTGGTCTGTTCCCGCAATCCTAAGTGAAAAACACGGTCGTATAGACGCAGACGTGTGCGTTATCCCGTTAACCGCGATATGCGAAATCAATACGCGGACCCCACGGTGAAACTTATCTCAACATTACCCGGCCAGATAGGAGTAGATGGGGTACTAGATACCGACACGACCTACCCGGAGCGCGGTACCCCACGTGTGTCGCGGGGTGTTTTTTATTACCCATAAAATCCTTTGAAGCGAAATTGTATTTGGCGACGTTGGTGAGGGGAAGCGGGGCGAACGGAGACATTCATGTAAATGAGATTATAAAAAAGAAGCGGACGAAGGTTTCCCACCAGACTTCGGTAACAAATGAGTAATAAAATGAAAATTCATCTAATGTATTCATGAATGCAGACGGTCTCGCATAAACTGGAAAGGATTCATGAACAATGTCTGATTCTTGTCAACACGGTCTAGCTTTTCTTGTAACAACAACACTACAATATTCTTTTCGACGGCTGGAAATCAACTCTACTTTATTTTATTTTTATAAGAAAAACTCTCTTTATAACTTTTGAAGGTTATTCCCATCAACGTAATATATCATTGAAAAAGAAGGTAACAATAATAATCTAAACGAATATATGAAAGAGAACAAGACACAGAAAACAGAAAAAAGACAATGGTCGCAAAAGGGACTCCAACCCAGACCTCTCGTCTAACTGGGAAGTTCGCTATTGCCACCTTTTGTCAAGCCGTCATAATCTCTCTCTCTCTGGTTTCAATCCTGGGATTGGTTTGCAGCAATTTCATCTATTCGTCTCTTCCATTCTTCCCTGTCTTGTGCGGCTCTTTTGAAGTCTGCATATGATGAGCAGCGCACGTCCACCAGCAGGTCCTCCAGGTACTCTCGGCGTGGGCGTCCCCTAGAGTTTGTCCCCTCGGTCATACCCTCTATGGCATGCAAGATGCCTTCTTGTCTTATTACATGGCAGATCCATCTTGCACGCCTTTCGGACAAGGTCCTGAGCAGGTGCCTTCCTCCTTCGATTCTTTGGAGAACCTCCTCATTTGTAATGTAGTCTCTCCAGGAAATTCCTAATAGTCTTCTATAGGACCACATCTCAAAAGCCTCTAGTTTCCGTTTATCTCTTTCGGATTGGCACCATGTTTCGCAGCCGTACGTCAAGATACTCCATACATAGGTCTTGATGAGGAGTATTCTCAGTTTTAGGTCTATATTATTCGATTCTATTATTTTCGACCTTTTATTGAATGCAAGCCTATCCTGGTGTATACGGCTGTCGACCTCGCTCTAATAGTCAATCTCATATTTTCTTCTAACTCTTCTTCTACTATGATATATTACTTTTTTTTTTTGGGAGACCAGAGCAACAAGTTATATCTATTTTATTAACATAAAAACCCGTTTATTAAATTTTTAATATCAATGCAATTATTTTTGTTCATATGAAGCAGATACTTTGTGATGCATTATTATTTAAAATAAAACCATAACTAAAAAATAAAAGTGGTGTTTAGTGTTTACTAAGTTATTATTTTATTTTAAAATACAAATATACTTCAACTTAACTTTCTCATAGTAAGTGGCATGGTACAATGGGAGATGTGAAATAATGTAACCGACATTGTTAAGTTTTGTGGCAGAAGAACTTCAATGAAGACAATATTTCTTCACTGGCGAATTCCAACTTATTTATTAACTTTATAATCACATTTTACAATAATATTTTTCCCGACCCGACAAACACTAAAGTGGTCTTCAGACCATTAACTAGTTTATTCTAGCTGTTTCCAAGAGATACGAGACTTTTTCTCTAAAGAACACATCATTTATAACCAAAAAACGTCTAACACAAACAATAAACAATACCTAATACACATGTCAGACTATCAATTTAATGCTGTGATATACAGAAATCTGCTTTATCGATTATCATTTCAATCAGTGCAACTATCAACTATCAAGTAGGAAATCTGCAATAATAAACTAGCTTCGAAATGTTACGCTAGAGGTCAGTAACCTTCGCTTTTTAAACAGACATATATATATATATATACATAAATCAAAATATGCTTCCTCTGAGTATATGAGACGTCTATGTATGCTATATTAAGCGTAGGAAATGTTTGAAACTTTCAAAATACCTTCTTTAAACCCCCGCTAGGTTTCTGGATTATTACAAACAAGTGACAATACATCTGAAAAGTTTTGTAATCATTACAAAAACTCTGGCAAAACTGTCGTTAAATCAAAATTCTATATTGAAAATCTTTAAAATAATCGATTTATTTGAAGTACTCGTCTCATACTATGAATCGAATTAAGAATTATAGATATTTTAAATACACAGGTACTTATACAATGTTAGGTACCGAATTTGATTGATCGATTTTCGATTAAACTCTTAAGTAAATGAATTTTGACCAACAGTTTGTTTTCGATGTATGTATGCATAACAATTGAATTGAATTTAATTTTTATTTTCAAATCTAATAATATTATAATTATTAGATTTGAAGGGAGAAACAATTTCTTTATTAGTGGCTTTGCAACACATGCCGGGAACTCGCTAGTATAATAATATAAATTTCCAGAGAGTAATGAATAAGAGAAAAAAAAAATTATTTGCGCAATTTCATTAGATTTGAATTATTAGATTTACGCAGGGAGAAACAATTTCTTTATTAGTGGCTTTGCAACACATGCCGGGAACTCGCTAGTATAATAATATAAATTTCCAGAGAGTAATGAATAAGAGAAAAAAAAAATTATTTGCGCAATTTCATTTATTAATAATCTCAAATAAATGCATTCGAACAGTATCAGGGAATCAATATTTATTAATGTAGCGACTAAATTTCAAGAAAAAATATTCAGGAATTGAACAAACTCTTCTGAATTTAAAGTACTGCGCCGAAAACCATTTTACCAAGAGTTTTTCCCACTAAAGGCGTTAAAATGAACCTTTTTTAAAACATCATGTAACGAAATGTTGAATATAAATCATTCGCTATTCATATCAACACTGTTAAAATTATCATAAGGAACGAACATTATCTCGGAACGTAAAAGTGTCACATTTCGCTGTAAAACAAGGTGTCGGTATAACCGCCTTCATTTTGTTTGTGGTTTCCATGTATTTTCATTGCGAGCCTTTCCATTTTTTTTTATAAATGGGTTTAAAGATAAAAACGAAAAGTAAATGTTTTGTGTTCGTTAAAATTTCAAAGAAATGGTTCGGAGCTTAGAACATGTAAAAGGTTAGAATGGAACATAAAATTTTTCTTGTGGCTACTCTGACTGAGCTCATAGCTCATTTCTAACAATAGCGATCTATTTATAATAGTTAGTCACAGAATTAATAAACAGAGATTCTTGTTTGTGTATCGTAGGACTGTTGCAGGGTATGAGGGGAATGCAGGCGGACGCTCCAAACTATTTAGAACCAATTTGAAGCCCTACCAAGAGTATATTCAAACATGCGCTCTGCAAAATAATTAATTAAAGAAGGTACGAGTACGTCAGTATGTTTCCAAATACTGAGCTGAGTGCCGAGTTGCTTGACTACTTATTATACGTAATAATGGTATCAAACTAAAAAACGGAACAACAATTGCATCACGGTTATTCTCGGTTGGAATAACGAGGCCTCTGTGGTCGAGGGGTAAGGCTCTCGGCTATCAATTCAAAGGTCACTGATTCGAATCCCGGTGCTCAAGTACATTTTATTGATTGATTTGTGTTATTTTAAAATGTGTTAAATAAAAATAATTTGTAGTATATTCGCGGCACGTTCCAGAATGGAAGGTACTCTTAGTATCGCCCCGGTGCAAAACCACCATTCAGAATTGAAACGTTGTTTGTAATACCATTAGCCATATTTGGTGACCAGATCTGTTTAGTCAGGTACCTACTTTCCCGCTTCCATCTTCCCGTCTTCTTCCCCTACCTATTACCTTCAGCCTCACAACATATACCTATTGGGGATGCCAAACTGGCTCCAGACAGGAGCAGTTGGAACTCTTGTACGATATTCAATTAAAACAGATAAAAATACCTATACTCGAAGGGCGTTACTAATAAAACGTGCTATAAATTTTGCACAATTGATATACATATATATGGAGCATTTACCAGTTGTATAAAATTTAAAACGCGTTTATTAGTAGGGGGAAAGTGTGAAAGAAAGTGCCTTTATAATAATTATTGTACACTATATACCTATGAAGTTTCCACTGATAAAAACGCTTTTCTGTCAAAAGTAAAGATGGCAAATCTAGTCGTATTTATTTTCTGAGGATGGGAGCTTTTACGAGACGAGAAGATTTTAAGAAGTGAAATTTCTCACAAGATTATTTAATTTTATAGACTTTCACAATCGTAATAAGTTTCAAAAGGTGCAGAAGGGCGGTACAAACGAATCTTTCATTATTTATGATGAATCCCGAGAAATTTAACAACCTACTTACATATTAATATATTAGCATCGTTTTTGTACTGGAGATGAAAATGTAAAATTATCTAAAGTTACTGAGTTTACTCTCTTGAAAATGAGTAGGAAAACAGGGGTTTTCATGAGTGAGTTTTCGTTCTTCTACTTAAGTACATTACACGGAAGTATACATTTTTGTAATGTTTAAGTAACTCAACTGTTAACATGGTGTTATGATGTGGATGCGTCATAACATAATTAACGATTTTAATTTATTGCATTGGTAGTCAAGTACTTTTATGGGAGTTATTTTATGGTTTTATTCGGGATTCACGGGCAGGTTGACAGCACTGAGCGGAAGAGTTTTTTTCTGTGGAACTCACTCTCGACGTAAAACGGGACGGGCAGAAGCCGTTTTGCGAGGACAGTCAATTGTAATATTTAATAATGGTGTAAATAATACCGAACGGAGTAACTCTTCGTAATGCAGAGGGAATCGAACTAACATTGTAATTTACGGGATTCGAAAAATGTTCGAATTGTGCTTTCCGAAAAACCAAGTTTCGGGCGTATCAATGGCCAAACAGCACCGCGTGTGACAAAAGTAATAAACGCAGATAATCCGGCTCATCGGGCGTTAATTTGCCGTCGTACGGAGTTTATGGAATCCCGTAAGTGATCGCAGGTCACAGTAATGAATATTTATTCGATTTCCGCGATTTAAGCCGAAACATCCGCTGTTCTCATGGGCGAACCTTTCGACGGCCGGCTGAACCGTTCAACACACACGGAACGGAATATTTTAACACGGGACCGTTCCGCACTCTGGATTGTCACCGGATCCTGAATAAAACCATCTATTTGGGTATGATGGCCTCGTGCGACGGGCCTCGTACTGCTGGCCAAGCTTAGGCCGTTCACCAGCGCATCTCTCGCCTTCCGGATGCTCCCAGGGAGGTTTGGCATCACGTCATCGGACGGATCGCATCAGGCAGCCTGTTGGGTGCTGGACGGAACGCCTAGCTCCGCCACGTGCTGTATGCAAGCTACGCATACTCTTAGGCAGTTTAGATAGCTTAACAAGGTCAAGGTCGCAAAAGGGGGTGAGTCATAGTATTGTTTTGTTCGCCTTGTATAAGTCTGTGATTTCCCATGTTGAATGATTTATTTGATAAAATAGTGAATGTTGATTCAAATCACAAAAATACGCTGGTTGTTATTTATAATATAACTCAATTCCCTAATGGTAAGTAAGGATGGAAACGTCACAGTGCCCACGCATCCTGTGAAGAATTCTATGCTCTCCTACTATCCAGAAGGAAAGCGTTTTGAATGCAACTGTGGACATATTCTGTTTTTCTACAGAATTTGGCGCTCTACTATGACTAGTAGAAAAGTTCACAGGTGGATTCATCGCGTTTTCTTTTGAAACATGCTAGCAACACAACTTTTGGCATCCTACGCCTCTTTTACGTAACAATGGCAACACGAAAACATTTTTTAATATTCGTTTTATTTACCTTATTGAAATTGAACCTCTAACTCCAGCCTCAAAATAAAATTCTTTGGCGACTCTATTACTTATTTCACAAATAATTTTTCGAAATCGAAAATTTCATAAAAATGATAGAAATATACGAGTGGCTCTTGACTACGAATTTGAAGGTCACAATCAAATTTTATTTGATTAATTTGTAATGTATACAATTAACTCATTATAAATAATACGACACAAGGAAAAAGTACCTGATTTGAGATTTGAGAAAAACGGATTATCATTATTTATTTTTGGGTTATTTTTATTTTTGCGTTAAGCCGTGTTCCTCTACATCCTTCTTTAGCAACCACTTTGGACAGCATTACAATATCCATTATCAGGGCACATTACACATCAAAGCAGATTATTAATGCTGTCCGAAACGTTGGCTAAAGAAGGACGTCATAGTAACCCAAAAGTAAATCACGATTATTTGCGGTACATTCTATGGTGGAAGACCACCAATCAGAATCGAAACGTTGCTAGAAATGGCTTTAACCGTGTTTTGGTGACCAGGTCTGAATAGCCAGCTACTTACATACCTTCCTCTTTTTTCTGTCTCACAACATCTCAATCGTGGATGTCATAATCTCACTGGATGAGGATTTCAAATCTCCAGACGATTGGGAGTAGTATTTATTAGTATTTACGTAGAATAAATTATTATAAGTATGAATGAATATACACAATAAAACTATGAATAAACACACACAATAAAACTACGAATAAACACAATAAAACTAATAAACAAACTCATACGAAAAAACTATGATTGAACACGCCCGCAATAAAACTATGAATAAACATCCACAATGAAACTAATAAATAAACTCATACGAAAAAACTATGATTGAACACGCACGCAATAAAACTACGAATAAACACACACAATAAAACAATGAATAAACACACACAATAAAACTATGAATAAACACACACAACAAAACAATGAATAAACACACACAACAAAACAATGAATAAACACTCACAATAAAACTATGAATAAACATACTAAAAAAATCCAGGTCTGTTCTTCTGTTATGAATAGGTAAATTCTTTTAAGAGGGCATTACCAGAGAAAGCCGGAAATACGTCATTTTCAAAAAAGTTTTTAGACGTATTGACGCTTTTCCACAAAAAATTATAAATGGATTTCGAAAGATTGTTCTTTTATCTAGCATTCGTATGTAATAAATTTTTAGAATTTTTTTTTAATTTTTAGTATAATAAGGTTATTCCATAGGTCGTTGGCAGATTTGTTCAATTTTCAAAAAAGTTTTTGTATTATACCACACCCATTTCAAATAATGTAATCATGCAGTAAAATAAATCAATACATTATCTAGCAAAGTTATGTATTAGAATTTTAATTTTAGTTTCAATAAAATTATTAAAAAATATGTACGTACATGTGTTTCTTGACGAAAATTGGTCCATTTGTGTATTTATTTGCGCACTTACAAACTAATATATTTCAGATTTTTTTAACATTCTTATTAAATTTAGACATTATTGAAAAATGATAAATACTTATAATCAAAAAATAACTACAAAAAGTACACTATTTTAATACTTTTATTATCATGCCTTTCAGCATTTTTGGATGAATAAATTAAAGCTAATTTGGATTGAAATAAATTCGATATTGAGTTATAATTTAAAAAATCTGGTACGGAGAATAATTAATCTTTATCATTGTAACCGCCCTGCACGATCGGAAGAACAACTTTCGACGAAATGTGGATTTTCGTCCGCTGGCTGGTTAAACGCTCTTAAGTCTCAATATTCCCAGAGGTAATCTTTCATTTAAACTGTGCTCTATGATATTATATCGGCTATAAACTATTAAATAAGTTGACGATAATACATTGTAAAAGAGATGTAACTCTTTTTAACCCTTATAACAGTTTTTGAACAATGCCAACCGAGCGTTTTGTCTAATTGAAATGTATTATTAAAGTTGGTAGTAGTAGTCCCGCGAACTTGGTGGGTTTTGCGCTGAGCTTCGAGCAAGCTGGCTAACCGTGCTCATTGAAACTTCTCGCTGCAATTACAGCATTCACTTATACTTGATAATACTTTGTTTCTCTGACGGATAAGGCTTCAGTAACATACAAATTAAAACAATTGCCATTTCGGAAGACTTTATGAATTGGCTTTAAGAATGGCATGCGGGTTTTTCAATTTGGTGGCGGGGATGGGTAACACTGCCTCGGGAATCTTTTATTGGATAATCAACACCTCTGCCCCGAGTTCAGGGTTTGTCTGGGACTTGGCGATAGTTGCACCCGCCCACTTACTGCGAAGCGGGCCGGATCGGGAGAATCTGGTGAAGGGAGATCTTCTGACCTCTGAAGCAGGACTTTTTCGGAACATCGCCTTGCACCGCAGTGGGAGGGATGGATTCATACGTCCGTCAATCCTGGAAACACTGACTTCCAGATTCCTACCTACCCCTCATACATTTTTCTTCCCAAAACTTTCCTTTCCTTCCGTTCCTAAAAACACAGATTCCCCAAAGATGACAGGACAAGATGAGGTCCTGAGGGGAATTATTTTTCTCAGGGCCTCTTGCGCGGAGCTAATGAAAAAAGAAAATGGAAAAATAGTTTGACATTTTTCTTAAATTTTTTAGTGCGATTGAAAAAACTACATATAATTTATATGTTAAGAACAATTATGCTAATAGTTCTGTGAATAATTATGTACCGAAACCAAAATTTCCCCCACTAAGTATATCATAAGATTTGTAAGTAGGCATTGAAATCTCTATTATAAACGATAAATTAATATTTTTATCTTATTTTTGGAATAACACAATGAATAAAACCTCAAATTACAATATTTAATCATTGAAGCGACTCTCAAATGAACGTTTAAAATAGAAAAATCAGAAAAAGATTCGCTCGTATCTTCCTTGATCTTTCAAAAAATCGCTAATATTGCCTTCAATGATTATATAAAATAAAATTAAATTAATATATGCGACATTTTTTTATTACGAATAAGGAATTTTACAATTTGTTCAAAGAAAGATCTCCACCTTCACCACAGCGGCCCTCAAAGCCAACATAACCAATGCCGGTTAAATTCAGTCTGATTTATGCGCAAGAGTCGTGGAAAATTGGACATTTCGGATGCGCGCCGACATTAGAACGATGTTATACCTATTCCATACATAATGGCATATAACATCGCCTTATGCCTTTAAAACGAATAAAAATTTCAATGATATCTCACCCACATTTTGTTTTATTTAAATTTAAGGATAGGAAGCGCTTATTGAAAGACCCTATATTAATTATTATCCGAGTATCATTCAAGCGAGTAAACTGCTCAACTATCACAATAGAAGTCATTTCAGACATTAAAACTATTAAAAACGCCCTAATCGGTATAACCAGCCTCCAGCAAGGCAGTAGTGGCCTAATTAAAATACAACAATAGCGCGGGGAATTCCTCGGGAACATTATATGGCAATGGCTGAATATCAAAGTTGGGTAGTGCTTCTTCCTCCTTCCGCCCTCCAACTATTGTCCCAAGAGTTGGCTGAGCATTGTTCTACGTTTTGTATCCATTTCGTGGCGCGGGATTCCAACAGCCTCTGCCGCTGCTACTTTTTCAAAGAATTACTCCGCCAACTTTTCGTTTTGTTAGCGAATGAAACGCTGAATGAGTAATTACCATAGAGATGTAAGTTTAATTCGAGGGCATTTTACAAATGGGCGCGTTTAAGGGATGCATTTCAGTTATTTTTGACAAAGAATATCATAATTTTTTTAACATTTAGTTTTATTTTATTTTTCTGTTTATTGTAAAAAACTAGGGTAGGGGATCGATTTTAAAAAAGTAAGGGTTCTATCGAAAAAATGTTTATTAAAACTAAAATACACAATGTGCGAATTTATTTCTTAAAAATAATATCGTTCAAATGTTAACCCTCACGTTCGCGGCATTCATTTGATCGAAGAGTAAAATTTCTTATGACGGCTCGGCAGGTAGGCTTAGTAATGGCTGCAATTTAGTGACGGATATTTTCTTTTAATTGCATCAGGGAAGTCGGATTTTTGGCGTACACTTTAGATTTAAGAAAGCCCGACAGGAAAAAGTTCATAGGGATTGAGTCAGGATCACGAGGAGGCCAATTTATATCACCTCTCCTGGAGATCAATTTGCCAGGGAAAATTTCACGAACTCGTGGCAGAGACGTATTGGATGTATGTGATGTTGCTCCGTCTTGCTGGAACCATGTTCTTTGATTATAGCCAGTAAGTTTGTAGGGGTGCTGCATTAGGTCTTTGTGCAAAATGCTGTGTAACGATGATCTATGCACATTTAAGGCACTTGCGCGCTTCCAAATCGGAAAGTTTGAGTCGTCACGAAAAGACTGATAAGCACTCTCTAAGTTTTCTACCGTTCTCGATGACCTTGGTCACCCGGATTTTGGTTTTGTCCTAAAATCGCCTAATATTGCCTTAGACCTCAAATATTGCAGAATCTTCCACGCGCTACATTCGCCGAATCACCATTTTTGTAAAACTCACGCACGCACATCTCGCGGTCGCTCCCGAGAAATGCTTCATATCGACTTAAATTCCCAAGAGCCAGACTACTGATTGACATACCCCCCGCGCTCCTTGGAAAAGTTGCGTTCACACAGAAAGAAAAACAAATGTAAACTTTCTTTTGGGACACCCAGTATATAAAATTTACAATTAATAACATTACATTTATTACATCAGTTGAGACGCAGCATCATAGTAAACAAACATATTTATTGCAATCTTGTCTAAATGGCTACTTCAGAATAAATGTGGTTTAAGAGTGTAACCATTCTCCTCAAAGACATGGTAATCGGTAGGTCGGTCCTTCCTCTTGGAAAATTAAAAGCCTGTGCTGCCTAGCTCTAAAGGAAAGTAAAGCGTAACACGTTCCAGAATGTCTGGATTGCAAATGTGTCCGTTGAGCAACTTATGTGCTTCTAACACCATTGAAATTTTTCTACTTTTCTAGACACTAACTCCAGACGATCTAGTCAGCTTTCCAGCAAGGAACTCCGTGGAAAAGCGGTTTATTTTATTATTACTATTACAGTTTTAAATATAAGCTGGAAGGAAATAATAAACATTTTTTTCTATTAGGGAATCAATAAATAAAAATAATATTATTTGCACTTGGTTACAGAGTGCTTAGAGATTTTATCGGCTTTTTAGGTTAAATTAACTTAACTTTTGCCCCCTCTACTTCTTCTTCCCTCTCGAAACATTTCTTACAGCAGTAAAGGCTACCGTTTAGTCACATGAAAAAACCATTCATTAGTTCCGGAAAACCGGGGTTAATAATTTTGTTTTTAGTGTTAAATATTGTGCTTTCTCTTTTATCCGACAATGCCTGTTCCGAGACGGAACAAAATGTCAAATGTATTATGCTCCTAAATTTACGTATGATTAGAATATCGATAAAGTTTGCAAGATTAAAGGAAATGCCAACAAGGATTTTTATTTTCTTTGTTTTCTTTAGCCAACTTTTTGCTTTTATCAAAATTCAATTTCAAATATCAAACTGTTCAAAGTTGCAAATAGAGCCACACTAAGTACCTAGACAAATCAATTTAAAACTTTCTTTACGAAATTAATTTTTCAATATGGCATATCAGGTTCGATCATTAAAACTTCCCGGAGGTTAAATTGCAGCGAATGCTCCACGATATTCATTAAGTCAAAATTGAACGAAAATACCCAATTTAAGACACCATCCTTCGCAGTCTACTTGGTGCTCGGGGTCGGCTGGCTTTAATAAGTAGTTTGTAACTCTCGGCTTTATAATAATGCAGTGTAATACAAGAAGCTCAGGGACCGCAGTTTTCTGAAGTTCAAAGCACAAATTATGGCAGAGTGCCTTCAACGGCGAGCTCCGCTGCTTTTGTGACCGAAGAGAAAATCCCGTCATAACTCAAATATGGCAAACCCGTACCTTTCCCTAATATTATGCCCAACCAAAAACATTCTGACACACCGAATTGATGTGATTTATTTAGAATTGTAAAATGAACTTTGGGCAATTTAGAATAATTTTCAGAGGAGCTTCAATGAATTATAATCCGATTTTTTTCATCTGTGCTAGGTTAGACGACAGTTATAAGCTATAACTTATAACGCATGACCAGTTGTTGGATCGAAAATTACTGTCCATCAAAATATAGAATACGGTATGTATAATATAAATGAGTACCTAATTAGGGTTAAATATTTCATTCGCCTAACTGTGCTTGTGAACTTGTCCATTAATACATGTTTCATGAATATATTTGCTTGTCATTTTGATTTGTTCTGGAGACAAAACGGAAAGTTTTAATATAATGAAAATCAAATAACTTCGTTTAAACCACTATATAATTAACAATATCAACATGTTTCAATAACAACGTTATCTTCATCATGACAAGATGATACTTTAAAAAATAAATGAGAAATAAGTATATAGACAAATTAGAAAAATTAGAACAAAGACAAAATATTAAAAATGAGAGGTGATTAAGTGCCTATAAAAACTCATAAAAACAGTTATATAAAATTAAATATAAAAATTATTTGAGGATGCATAAAATTGCATTTAGATAATAAACACCTTTTAAAATAAACAATAAAAACAAGTAGTCTAAATAACAAAATAAATAATTATAATTATTGTAAATATTAATAAGAAAATAAATTTAAAGGATGGATATTTTTTTTAATTTAAAAGATATTTTATTATTATTTAGGCTACCTGTTTTTATTGTTTATTTTAAAAGTTTTTATTATCTAAATGCAATTTTACACATCCTTAAATAATTTTTTATTTAATTTTATATAACTATTTATACGAGTTTTTAAGAGCAATTAATCAACTCTCATTTTTAATATTTGGCCTTTGTTGTAATTTTTCTAATTTGTCTCTACTTGTTTGTCATTTATTTTTTAAATTAACATCTTGTCCTGATGAAGATAACGTTGTTATTGAAACATGTTGATATTGTTAATTATATAGTGGTTTAAACGATGTTATATGATTTTCATTATATTAATAATGATGCCACAAAGTTATTTTGTTAAGTTTGAAGAATAAAAGTTTTAAGTTTATTTTTCATGCGCGTTATGTCTGATTGTTGTTATTTCGATGAAAACTTGTTTTTTTGATCAAGAATTAAACATCATATTTTAGTTTGTATATTTTCTGTATTGATTGTTTTAACTCGTAGTGATAACGAATGATAAGTGCAAGGAACATTCTTTCAAATTTTTTAGAAATAAGTATTTCGTATGTTTACATTTTTCAATTATTTTTGCTGGTTTTAAACCCGAGTGATCAAACGAAAAGTCATTGGTTTTGTAAATGATATTTTCAAGTTGAGTTCACGTACAGGCATAAGCTGCATTATGCCCCAGACATCTTTGAAAATTCGAAATATATGTCTCTATGTTCGGTCTCCAGTCTCCAGTCTAGACAGAGGACGACGTAACTTGAACGAACGTGCCTTTGCTAAATTAAAATGCTCAAGAGGATCGTTTTCTTCTGTTATTGTGAAACTTCTCCGAACAAAAACAAAAGAAGAAAGAGATCAAAAAAATAAAGATATGCAAATAGTATAATTATTATTCTAGTTTGTAATTCTGTCCCTTTGTCCTTACCGGACTAAGAAATTTACTTGTCCCAAATTTAAAAAAAAGGGAAATGTAAAGTTTTGTTTTTATTTGAAAACTACATTTACTGTAATCATTCTAGAACGATAACCTTTGAATACAAGTGTCAAAATCCCACAAGGTTATCTCGTGTTCTACTCAATTCGATTCGCTAACATCAATTTCGATAACACCCACGGGATTTCGGGAAGGAGAGAAAATCGAAACAATCAGTTAAAATATTGGAAAACCCGGTGTGGAGTTTGAGTATAATAAATTCTTTGTTATTCAAAAATAAAGGTATTTAATATAATCTAGCTGGAGTGACGTTGAAGGGGATTTAGAGGAATTTGAAAATCACTAAGGATTTATTATCAAATTGTACCCTTGTAATTTTTCATTTTGCTACTCCCACGTCGCGGAAGTTCGAGATGCTGTAAATTTATAGATTTCCGGTTCGACTCCACATAATTCTAAAATTCAACAAGAAACCTTTTATTGCGCGTTTCACAACTTTTCTTTTTTTTTGATTTGCAATAAATTAGATTTAATTAAATGAAGACAATACAAGCGAAACTCAATCGAAAATCTGGAGACGGAAAAATCAGAAAAGATATTGGATCCGCTGGGACTCGAACCCAGGACCCTTTGCTTACATGGCAAGAGCTCTACCTAGTTACGGAACCGTAGCTCAATCGGTAGAGCTTTTGCCATGTAAGCAAAGGGTCCTGGGTTCGAGTCCCAGCGGAGCCAATATCTTTTCTGATTTTTCTGTCTCCAGATTTTCGATTGAGTTTCGCTTATATTGTCTTCATTTAATTAAGTATTATAATTTGAGATTTTACTCACATAAGTTAAAAAATAAAAATATAAAAAATTAGATTTATTTGACTTTGTGAATTTAACAATTGTCGATGATCTAAACACGACATTATAAGAAAAAAGGGTTTAATATTGTAACAGTTAACAATACAGCAATCACTATTGTAACAGTTAAACAGCATAACAATCAATATTGGAACAGTAAACAGTATAGCAATCGACATTGTAACAGTTAACAGTATAGCAATCAATATTGTAACCGGTGAAAGTTAGTGGAGCTGGCGACACGGTATCGCTTCCAAGTAAATAAGCATCCATTTCACAACTATAAATTACACATCTACCGGATCTGCCCTGATGATGGACACTGCAACGCTGTCCGAAACGTTGGCTAAAAAAGGAGGTAGTGCAACACGGCATAACACCTCAAAAACAAAGAAAACAAAATTATTCAATTATTATTATAGTTAATCTACATGATAAAAACATACAGCTTTTAAGGGCTAAGCAAGATGTGTTCAATTTGGGAGGCGGGAATGGGTACCGCCGCCCCGGGAACCTTTATTGAATAACCAACACCTCTGCCGTAGTTCACCCCAAGTGGTTCGCTACGTTCGCTAGGTCTTGTAGGCGGATGACCACGACACTCTGAACCCCAGATTCCTATCCACCCCTTAAACCCTCTTCCTTCCCAGAACTCTCCCCTATTTCCTTTTCTTTAAAAAAACCCTCCACACAGCATCCCCAAAGATGACATAGATGAGAGAAATTATTTTTCTCAGGGCCTCCTGTGTGGAGCTCATGTAAAAAAAAATACAGCCAAACAAAAAGTGACTTTGGAGGGTAGTGCATATCCACCAAGTCCGTAAAGTACAATTTGGGAGGCAGGTATAGGTACCGCCGTCTCGGGAATCATTTATTACAACATTTCTGCCATAGATCATCCCAAGCAGAGAACAACGATTGGTGACAAAGCAGGGATGCCTGGGTTCATGGCGTGAGGTTTGTTCAAGTCTTGGCGGCGGAAGCGTCTGCCAACCAACTGCGTGGCAGGCCAGATCGGGAGAGGAAGGTCAAGGGAGATCCTTTGACCTATCCAGCCAGACTCTCTCGACCCATCACTATGGCAGACCGGATCGAGAGAGGCCGGTCGAAGAAGATCCTTTGACCTGTCCAGCCGATCTCTCTCGACCCATCACCTTGCACGCAGTGGAAGGAATGGATTCAGACTCATCCTTCAATCTAGACAATCCATCACTCATGGCCACACTAACCCCCAGATTCCTACCCACCCTTTTATCTTTTCCTTCCCAGAACTTCCTCTCCATTCTTTCCTTCAAAAAACCCTCCACACAGAATCCCCAGACATGAGGAAAATTATTTTACGCAGGGCCTCCTGTGTGGAGTTGTTCTCTAAAAAGGCTAATCGTAAATTTTTTATAGCAAATTGAATCATATTAGCTTGTTCATACTGTTTATAATTATTTTGTAATCTTTTATATAAATATGTTAAAGTAATTATAAAAAGTTTTTAAAGCAGTTGCAAACACACTAACATGATTCGAATTAACAAAAATTTTGAATGAGTCATTTGGAAACCTAATGCGACTTAATAACTGTTTAAAAAATATGTGAAAAGCTTTCTAAAGTGTTTAATTGGTGCTATTAAAAATATCTGCCTTTTCTGCATGTTGGTTACCTAAGTGTATGTGTGGTGCAGGAGAGATAAGTGTATTAAGAGCGTTTAACCAGCCAGCGGCCGAAATCCACATTTCGTCGAAAGTGTTCTTACGATCGTGCAGAGCGGTTACAATGAGAAAGATTAATTATTCTCCGTACCAGCTTTTTTAAATTATAACTCAATATCGAATTTATTTCAATCCAAATTAGTTTTCATTTATACCTTCATCCAAAAATGCTGAAAGGCGTGATGATAAAACTACTAAAATAATGTACTTTTTGTTATTGTTTTTTGATTATAAGTAAATATCATTTTTCAATAATGTTTAAGTTAAATAAGAATGTTAAAAAAAATCTGAAATATATTAGTTTGTAAGTGCGCAAATAAATACACAAACGGACCAATTTTCGTCAAGAAACACATGTACGTATATATTTTTTAATGATTTTATTTAAACTAAAATTAAAATTCTAAAACATGCGATATCTAGATAATGCATTGATTTATTTAATTGCATGATTATATGATTTGAAATGGGTCCACACGTCCACACCCACTATAATACAAAATCTTTTTTGAAAATTTAACAAATCTGCCAACGACCAATGGTATAACCTTATTATACTAAAAATAAATATTTTTTCTCAAAATTAAAATATGCGAATGCCAAATAAAAGAACAATCTTTCGAAATCCATTTATAATTTTGTTGTGGAAAAGAGTCAATACGTCTAAAATCTGATTTAAAAATGACATATTTCTGGTTTTCTCTGGTAACACCCTCTTAACGGATTGTTTTTGACATTGTTGCAATAAATTTTTTAGTTCGAGTGACTCCATTAGGAACATCAACTTAAATCATTTACAGTACATAGCGCAGATCTGTCAATAACGGAATTAACGACTTAAAAATAATAACGCAATATTAAGATTGTGGTGGCATTCTGTTAATTTGGAGAACTTGACTTTTCGATGCTGACATTTTCCAAAGAGTAAATTTTATATTTTCCCTCGTTTTTGTGAAGAGCTTTTGCGTACACAGAAGCTACTCGTATGATTTCAAACTTAAAGTAAAAACTCAATTTACCTCAATTTATCCATCACCGATATTATAATAATAACCGTATGATTGAATCAAAGCGCGTCCCCGTTTACCGGCGATTCGAAATGAAATTGTCCCGATTACTTACGGCCTGTCGTATCTCTCGGTCGAGTTACGTCTGATTAAGGGGGGCGTGGCTAGAGAGGGTTATGGGAGGCGGCGGTGAGTCGGCGTCGGGAGCGGTCAACCGACGTCATCCGTCAAATAATGTCCGAATCTTATAATTGGGTGACAGCCCTGAAACTCAAGCACACGTCACACTTACTCGTAGACTACGTCTACAAATAAGCAACCGTAAAAGATGAAACAACCATTGAAGATTAAAAAAAAATCAATTTATAGCGTTAAGGCGATCCAATAGTTCAAGAAATAATCGAAATCGGAATTCACGCCCTTTATGGAAGGAGTTTAAAAATAATTGAGAAAAAGCTTTTGGAAAGGTTGGAAAAGGTATTTGAGATTTATTTTAACAGATTGATTTCGTAAAGGCCTGTAAAAAATATTAATTCATTTTTTAAGCATTGTTTATTGTAAGAAAACGGAAATTTAAAATTAATTTCACGAAACTAAGCGACGCGGAGTAACGCGTGCATCTCTCGCTCCAGCCGGGGCGTGAATGATACGAAATGGGTTGTGCCCAGTGCATGGTTCTTGTGCCCATGCCATAAGGGTTACTTCAAGAATCCAAATTCGTAGAGTGCGGGCCGTATTGATTGATGTCAAAAATAACAACGAGAAAATGCATGTTTTATTTTATTTTGTGAAGTTCGAGCGTAAATATAATTTTTTTTGCGATTATTATAAAAGAAACTAAATTTGCCACATTATACAATAAAACCAAATCCGAAAAGGGGTTTATAAATAGGAGACTTTGGACTTGAAAGTGTTTTTTATAGACCTTATACTTTATTTTTTTATAGGCTTATTAAAAGACTTATAAAAAAAATGACCGATTTTTTTAAGGGCCAAGGTGTGTTCTACACGCAGTATTTAATTGAAGCATCTATAATACTTCTAAGCCATCAAATTTTTAAAACAATAACATATGATTTTGTATGATTTTGAATTATTTAGTATGGCTTCATCTTAATCTATACAATGAAACTCGACATCCATAATTGAGATATTACAATTCCAATAAGCTTTAGCTCTTAAGCTTCGAGCTTCGACCTTTACACGTTGAGCTTTGAACTTTGAGCTTCGAACCTTTGTGCTTTGAGCATTTATTTTTGATCTTTAAGGCGATAAAATAGTCCAGAAAAAAATTGAAATCAGAATTCACGCCCCCTATACTTGAGAAAAAGCTTTTGAAAAGGTTGGCATTTGAGAAATTTTTTTACAGGTTGATTTCGTAAAGGCATGTAAAAAACATTAATTCCTTTTTTTTGTATTGCAATAAAACGGAAATTTAAAATTGATTTCACGAAACCGTGTGACACGGAGCCGAACGTCTATTCCCCGCTCCGGCCGGGGGAGGACTGACAAAATGGGTATGGCTAGTCAGTAGTACTTTGGTGTACGGTATAAGGTTCACTTTGAAAATCCAAATTCGTCGACTGCCGTATTGTCGACGTGATGTCGCGATGACGCGAAAATGCATATTGTATTTTATTTTGTGAAGTTCGGGTGTAAATTTAAATATTTTTTGCGATTATTATAAAAGAAACTGAATTTGCCACATTAAATAATAAAACCATATCCAAAAAGAGGTTTATAAATATGAGAGTTTGGACTTGAAAGTGTTTTTTACAGACGTTGTACTTTATTTTTTCTAGGCTTTGTTACGATATACGAAACGCCTTCTCTCAAATTGGAGCGCACGCCACTGCACGGACAAACAGTTTCGCTCCCTCGCCGCAAGTGCGCCGCGCGCTGACGGCGGCGGAACGCCAGCCTCGGTCGGCCGACTAGCGAGCCCGCCATTCTCCTCCCGAGCCCGCTCTGGGCGCACGTGTATCGTGAACCATGCCTCACTGTTCCGGAACATTCCACAACGCCGCTATGGCGGTTGTTATTTTGCCTAGTGACTGGCGGGAATGCCAAGAACGGCTAAATCCCCCTCCACATAACCGAATCTCCAAGAGACCAGCCTGCTGCTGTGAGTACCATGAGCTATTTAACCCCTCTTTATTGCGTGTGTTCCTTGTAAATTCAACGCGAAGATAAATGACCGCCCCCAGAGAGATTTTAGGGCCAAATTCACCCGATTTAGATAGAATTACTGTTGCTACCCTGTACTACTCTGCTTGCATTATTGTATCATTGTGTTTACGAAAGAATTCTACCCAATACAACTGTTATTTACCGTAGCCACTTGTTTCACTGTCTCCCCCAGCCCGTAGGATTTGAGCTTATTTCAGGGATGCCACACAAACGCCTCAGAGATCCTACCACCCTGATGATAGTCTCCTCCGCTATGCTGACCATTCTGAGCTAGTCTGTCGGCAGAAGGTAGGCACCTCAGGTAGGTGTACTTAGCAGCTTATTAAAAGACTTATAAAAAATGATCGATATTTTTAAGGGCCAAGATATGTTTTACGTGCAGTATTTAATTGAAGCATCTGTAATACTAATACTTCTAAGCGATCAAATTTTCAAAACAAAAACGTATGAAATTGTGTGATTTTGCATTATTTAGTATGACTTCATCTTAATATTTTAATTTTGAATTTTGAGCTTCAAGCCTTAACCTTTAAGTCTTAAGCTCTGAGCTTTGGGCTCCGACTTCCAAAAATTATTATTAAAATTCCTTATTACTGGGAGGACATCGATTTGTAGTGCCACGGCGTAGTTCAAAGAGAAATCAGTTCTTATGGATCACTATTCAACACTCACTTGAGTGGGTCCGTCGGTTAAATTTTACGATGCTTTAAATGTGTTGTGATTATTTTAATCAATTTATAAATTTCGGCTTCGGGAGGCTGGGCATTAGTCAGATATTATACTTTCGGAATTTTTGCATGAAAAACTGACCTTAGGAATCTTGACCAAAATTTAATAAAATGATAAAAAAACGAGGGCGTTATGATGAATTTTCCGTGTCTTTTCAATTGAAAAAGATACACATGCCACATTTATTTACGCGATTTTATCCACCTATCTTTGCGTGTGTATATCATGTGACGAAATGTACCCAAAAATAACACATAAAAACACAGGTTATATATTATGTGACGACAATGTACCCAAAAACATCACATAAGAACACAGGTTATATATTATGTGACGACAATGTACCCAAAAACAATACATAAGAATATAGGTTATATATTATGTGACGACAATGTACCCAAAAACAACACATAAGAACACAGTTTATATATTATGTGACATAATTTGGATAAATGTGTGATTGCGTTATTGTGATATGTATTCGTTTTATTTTCAGATCTCAAAAATTCAAAAAAAAGAGTTAATACGACAACTTGAATTATTTGAGAAAATTTGCAACATTTTTGCTTTTCGATGAATAATTAGGTACACATTATGATCAATTCTCGCACAAAGCACTAAGGGATGAATGGGAAAGCTTGTGGAAGTCGATGAATATGTAGGTATATATTTTTTTACTGAAGAATGTTATGTGTCCGTAGTAAAACATTTTTTTTAAATATCGAAAATATTTTATCATATTTTTTTTTTTTTTTTTTTTTTTTTTTTATTAGCAAAGTTTTTTTGGTACATTTACATATAGGTAAATACATAATAACAAAAAATGTAAGTAACAAAAAAAAATCCCACAAAGGCGAAGCCTGTGTGTGGGTATTATATTATGTGGATAACAGTGGTAGTTAAAATAAAATAAAAAAAAAAATAAAATATATATATATAAGCATAGTGTCTACAGTGATCAACATGAATGACTTCGTAGGAGTTTAAAAATTTAAAAATATATGTAAGATAAACACACAAATTAAAATATATATATGCATAGTGTCTTCAGTGATCAACATGATTGACTTCATAGGAGTATAAAAATTTAAAAATATACATCTAAGGTAACACTCATTTACACCCATACTTAAATACACATGTACATACGAGTATATATACATATACATATTTCCTGTTTTTATTCTAAATATTCAGAAAGACTCCACATTTTAGAAGCATTACAGAAAAAACTTATTCAGTTCTAAATTATTTTTTACCCAGATTTTAACATTTTTTTTAAGTACGTTCGGATTTTGATCCTTGCTGATGGAGTGGGGTATGGAATTGAATAGTTTTGGGGCAATGTAGGTAATGTGTCTTTGGGCCAGTCTGGTTTTGCAGTGAGGCACTGTGTACACGCACGTGTTATGTCTCTGGCTAGAACGATATGTGTTTTTACTGAAATTGTTAGGACGTGTAAAAATATATTTGAGACATTGGATACAGTAGATCCGCCTTAGTTCTAGTATTTCAGTTTCTTGAAATAACTGATTGGTAGGATACATCTTGGACTTCTGGTACATTACCTTAATGATGGACTTTTGAGCAATTTCCAATGGTTTTATATGGTTATTGTATGTTCCTCCCCAGGCGATTATTCCATAGGAAATGGACGAAAGCACCAATGCATCATAAACAAGTTTCATGGTTCTTGTATTGACAATATTGCTCATACGTTTGAATATGTAATTTAAGTATCTCAGTTTATTTACAGTTTTTTCTACATGGTAAGTCCATTTGAGTTGGCTGTCTATAGTTACACCTAAGTACTTGATATATTTTCCAAATTTTACATCTTCGCAGTTTGTGCATGTCGCAAAGTTACAATGAACATTATGGAACTTCAAGTTAAGATTATTTTTAGGGGATGACTTTTGGGAATTATAAAAGGGAATAAAAATAGTTTTATCATAATTTAGGCTAAGAAGATTTCTATCTAGCCAATCTTTGACTATTGCAATGCATTTGTTGGCTTTACTGATTGTATCTTCCCAAGTTTTACCCTGTACTGTGATTGCAGTGTCATCGGCAAAAGAGAGAATTTTACCTGGTATTACAATATTGCAAAGGTCATTGATGTAGATTAGAAAGAGAAGTGGTCCTAAGACAGTTCCTTGAGGAATACCATGTTTTGCTAGACCATAAGTGCTTAAGCTTGATCCTATTTTTGTGCGTTGTTGGCGATTTAATATATAGCTTTTTAATAACATGAGACTTTTGTTTTTAATTCCAATGTTAAAGATTTTCTTTAATAGAATTCTATGGTTGACTGTGTCGAACGCTTTCTTTAGGTCCAAGAAGATGGTTAGAGATTTAGTGTTAGAGTCTAGATTAGAATATATGTTTTTGGTTAAACTAAATACAGCGTCGTCGGTGCACAGGTTAGTTCTAAAACCATATTGATTAGCTGAGAGGATTGCCTTGGATTCTAAAAAGTTCATAATTTGTCGTTTTAAACACTTTTCGAAGATCTTGGATAATTGTGAAGTTAAAGTTATTGGTCTGTAGTTGTCTGTTTTACATTGGGATCCGGATTTATGTATTGGAATAATGTGAGCGAGTTTAAAATTATTGGGGTAAATGCTGTGTTTGATGCAGTTATTGAAAATGTGATGTAATGGAATGATGATATGTTTTTTAATTGATTTGATGGTGGTATTGCTTATGTTATCTGGGCCATTTGCAGACTTCTCTCTAAGGTTGTCAATTTGTCTTGAGATTTCAAGTTCTGTTATTTCTTTGAAAGTAGAAAGCTCAGAGGTAGTATCATTAGACTCTGAAAGGTCGGGAGGAATTTGATTCGAGTAAATACTAAGACTCGGGTTATTATCTATTAGGGTTGAGGCAATGTTTGTAAAGAAGTGATTGAAATTATTTGCGATGCTCTCAGCGTCTTCAATGGTGGTGTTATTATCAGTAATAATTTTTTGGGGAACTTTGTCAACCTTTTGATTCCTATTTGAAATTTCATTTATTACGTGCCATGTTTTTTTTGAGTCGTTGTGAGCATTATGTAGTTGTGTAGAGTAGTATTGTTGTTTTCGTTTTTTTATGATTGTGTTTAGGTAGTTTCTAAATAAAATGTATTCATTCCGTTTGGTGTGGATCTGTGCTTCGTTTTTGGTTGTGCAATGATTTTCAAGATTTTTGTAGATTTTGAAAAGTTGGTTTCTGTGTTGAATTGAAATTATCAGTCCACGTGTAATCCACGGCTTTATGT
The DNA here is from genome assembly GCA_917880885.1 of Limnephilus marmoratus. Taxonomy (NCBI): domain Eukaryota; kingdom Metazoa; phylum Arthropoda; class Insecta; order Trichoptera; family Limnephilidae; genus Limnephilus; species Limnephilus marmoratus. The sequence continues at coordinate 53,885,653 of OU862906.1, read as the reverse complement.
GCTTGTGTTTACTTTTTGGTGGTGTTATTTGTTCTTGACTTTTTAGAATATGTTTTTGAAGTACTTCGTAAAAGGTATTCAAAGTTAAATTTGGGTCATCATTAGATAGGACCGCGATCCACGATTCTTCGTTCAGTAAGTTATTTAGAGTTGAGTAGTTGATTTTAGTAATTGTTTTGTTAAAATTATTTGGATCAGCAGAGATGGGCAAGGTTGGAGTATGGTGGCCGTAGAAGGTAGGATAGTGGTCAGTTATGTCAATTTTTAGTGTAGCGGATTTATATTGGTAATTTTTGTTTGATTTTAGGAATATATGATCAAGGCATGTATCATTAGGATGATTAGGTCTGGTGGTGTTATTTATGTACGATAGATATCCTGTGGAATGCATAACATTTAGATATTCGTTCGCGGCCGGATTTAGTAAGGCGTTTTGAATATTTATATTAATATCACCCAAAAAAAATGCAAAATCGAAATGGTTAGAGTTATTGTTTTTAATAAAAGTTTTAATTTCTTGTGTAAACAGGTTTGTAGATAAAGAGGGTGAGCGGTATGCCGTCAAAATTGAGTATTTTTCCCTTTGGAGGTAAAAGTTGCGTGGGCAGCATTGGAATATTTGAAGTTTGGGTTTTCTATATTGATGTTGGATATGGAGTGTACATTGTAGAATATGGTTATGCCATCATGAGAGGTATGTCTAGTCGGAATTGAAAAGGTAGTATAGTTCGGTAAGTTGAACGGAACGCATTCGCGCATTTGTGTTTCAGTGAGTGCTATAAAATCTATTTGGAAGGATAAAGAATTTAAAAGGATACAGAAGTCATCAAAATGTTTCCTAATACTTCTAATGTTCATGTTTAGTATGTTGAACGATGTATTGTTGAATAATGTGTTGACATCTTCGAAATTTTCACATTCATGAGTTTCAGGGATGGTGTTTTCTTCTGAAGGGGCCATTTTTATTGAGTCCGGATGGTCATCTTTGAAGATACAAAAGGGAGTCCAGGTTATTGAAGTGGTATGTCGCTTGCGTCTCTGACATGTATAATTGGAGTATCCTTGTTTTTGCGTAGAAGGACATTGCCGTTCTTCGTCCAAGCATATTGGTAACCCATCGCCTTTGTTGCTCTCGCTAGCCAGAGCAGTTGTTTATTTTGTGGCGTTAACTTTTCGTTAATGTAGATGGGGTTTTCAGAATTGGAGTGGTTAATGTCTTTGGCGGAGAAATATCCCGCCTTCTTTTTTTGGGAGATGATCCTGTCTTTTGCTTCTTTGGTGGCCATCTTTATTGTTATACATTTTTTTAGGGCGTTAGTGTAGGAATTTATTATGGTATTGTTTTCAAGTAGGTCTTCACACCCTATTTTTTAAAGATGCGTTCTATCGCGATTTTAGGATTTTCTTCTTTTTTTGATTCAATTCCATTGATTTCAAGTGATGTATCAAGGGAATTTTGCAGAGATTGATTTACAACATATTTTAAATTTTTATTTTCTTTTTCGACTTCTTTAATTTTTTTGTGGAGTTTAATTCTCTCCACCTCATAATCGTCGATTTTTAATGAAAGAAAGTCGATGGTCTTGGTAAGTTCGCTCAATTGGTTCTTGATGTTTTTTACGTCTTTCAATTCAGTAGAGAATTTTTTTTCTATAATTTCTGACATTTCTTTCTTTATGCTGTCAATGTTTTTTTGGTTTTCAATACTTTGATTTTCTATTTGAGATATTATTTCTTTTTTTATTACGTCCATTTTTTTTTCTAGGAAATGGATGATTTTGTCTTCATTTTCCAAAGAAGTTGTCTTGCCTCTGGTGCTTGCCATTGTGGATTGGTTAATAGTACTGGAAAGTATTGATAGATGGCGCTAATTGATATTATTAATGTTAGCTTGGTGTTTATGCTAAGAGATGGCACTGCAGTGTTTTTATAAATCGTAATAATATAATAATATCTATACCGTTCTTTAGTCACTGCATTCAATAATGGAAAGCAAACTATAATTTTATTGGCTTCGGACTGAGTAGAATCCTTTCGTTTATTTTAAACTAGCTGGTACCCGGCATGCGTTTCTATGCCATTTAATAATGAAATTATTTCTACCTGCGCGTCCTTTCCCATTACTCCCGTTCACCTTCCTCCTCCCCTTCCTCTTCCGCGTCCCCTTCCACTATGGTTCCCAATCCTCCACCTTGCCTCTCGTCACTCTACACTTCCCCCTTCCCCCGTCCCGCAAACCCCCCTCCCGAGTTCTCCTTCCCCCCTCCCGTATTCGCCTCCCTCCTCCCGCGGATCCGGGTTCCCCTCCCCCCTCCTGCATTCCAGTCATTCATTCCCGATACATTCAGTTTTTAAACAGCTCGCGTGGCACCTATTGCTTTTTTTTTAATACAAATCTCATGATGCTAGAGCTCGCATATGTTATTCTGATGATGTAAGCTATATTATTGTAAAGTTTCATTAAAATCCATTCAGTATTTTTGCGTGAAAGAGTAACAAACACACATAGATCCATATAAACTTTCTGACCCGACAGACGTTGTCCTGTCCTAGGTAAGAATATTCAATTCGAACTGGAAAAAGTAAGAATAAAAAAAATATATTTCAAAAACATATAGTTTATTGTAATGCATTTTGATGCAGTTGTTTATCCCCGCGTCTCCTTTCCCATTCGTCCCGTTCCCCTTCCGCCTCCCCTTCCTCTCCCGCGTCCGTACCGTACCGAAGGGACGAACGTCAAATGTTTGGCAGGAAAGTAGGTACAGTTTGTATGGGAAAATGAAATTGTTGTTTTTACTATCTTCCCCGAAATATTTCCATATTTTAAACCTTCCCTGGACTACGACAAACATTTCAAAACCAAAATCAGCTAAATCGTCCCAGCCGTTCTGGAGTTTTAGCGAGACAAACGAACAGCAATTGGTTTATATATTGTCGGGAAGGCATAATAAGCTTTTGACACGTATAAATCAGAACAATCGAAGGGAGGAATGCATATTCTGCCAAAATTTGGTTTTTGCCAAAATCCATGTTTTTACCGCGTTTTAAGTTGAGAACTTTAATCTGGAAGGTGAAAAAAAGTGCGGAAAGCAATAGAAAAAAAAATGAATAAGTAATTAATTTTCAATTGCGTTAAATAAAATTTCACTTCGCGAACCGACACTATGACAGACCGGCGGGTGCCAGCGGGCATTTCATCACTGTTGGTATCCCTCATACAAAGACGAGATAAATACGATTGTAGCCGACTTCGTGGGATAACTAATGAGGCGCGTAATTATGAAATTTGTCTAGCGGGCTTGAGTATGTTATCTTTACTTTAAAAAACATCCCAGGATTTGAATGGTTGGTCTCCACTCCAGTACCTGATTAGAGGTTCGTTTACATTATATTATCAATTCTGTTTTTCATAATTACGCGCCTTATTATTTATCCCACGAAGTCGGCTACAATCGTATCTGACTCTTGTTTGTAGGTCTGGGATACCAACATAACAGTGACAAAATGGCGGGCGGAGTTCGTAGTATCGGTTCACGAAGTGAAATTTTATTTATACTTTAAACGGCTGTATCTCCCTCAATTTTGCCGAGCGCGCCTTAATTTTTTTTTCAGCTTCTCCATACTTTTCCCATCTAGAAAGTGCCTTTTTATTAAATTATAAAACTTTGGCAGAATCTGCATTTCACCCCAATCGAAGTTAGATTTTATAATACAGGACAGAATCACAGAATCCAGTTTCAGTTGATCAGAATTTATTTGGCGTAGTTTATTTCTTCAAATGTTTGGCAGGAGTATTAGACAAAGATCACCGATGGAATGCGCTGAAGTGACCAAGAATCACTACCGTCCGGTACATCAGTTTTAATTTTTGTAAATCACAGTAATTTTGTAATCACAGTTCTCCGCGCAGCGCAGAACCGCGAAATGTGGAGGAGCCTTATCCACTATGGAAATTGGAGTGGGGTTACGATCCTCAGCAATGAAAAACCGACCAATAATAAATTAAAGGAAGAAGATTTCTCCAACTGTAGGTACTCGTATTACTGCAGTTGATCATTTAAATTTCAAAAATTAAAACTCAAATAACTGTCTTTAATAAGAAGGAAGGTATTATAAATTATATGCCACAAAAAGGTCGCATGATTGTTTCTCTTGCTTTGTAATGCATCACGATGCACGTGCTTTGTAAAGCGCTGGAACTATTTCACCACCGCCTGTGGAATGATGTAGGTGAAGATGGCTTTTCAAAAGTCCCAGGATATTCAGATGTAGTTACAAAATATATAGTCCGGATTGTAATTTCCTACATATGCTATAGATATATCTTCCTGACTGAATGAACTGAGTGTTTTACGTATTTTATTTTATGTTTCTACAAAAACAAAAAATGTCATTATATAATTATCTCAGGTTTTGAATTAGAACACCACAGATCCCAGTATATTTTTTTTATATTGTTACGTAGCAGACAAGACATGACGCTAATACACACGCGGTAGAAGTGAAATCTTCAGAAAACTAAAGTAGACAAGAGTGGGGAGGCTACGAAGGACCGCACAAAGAGGAAACCGATTATTCTATCTCATTATCTCGCAGGCTAAATCCTATTGATGTATGTGTTTGTCTCTTTTCGATGTAGCTTTTTTTTCATCGATTTTCAAAACACAAAGGTGCTAAAGAAGTTTTCACTTCAATAATCCTTTTTTAAAACAATTAATTTTCAAATCACGCGGCGAGTAGTTCTGAATTCTGTCACGCACATTTTAATGCGCCACTCGCGGCCAAAATTCCTTCGTTAAACTACGTCGCGTCGGAGAGAGATTGCCCTACCATTAATATCGTAGGATGTCCATTTTGTTCGAATCTGTGTCCTAAATGCAATATAACCTACTCGTATATTCCAAAATGCTCGTGTTATTTACTTTTGAGATATTATCCTGCTGTTAATTCCCTGACAAGCCAGACTGAATAGAACTCCACGCCTTAAAATATAAAATTGAATTAGAGTCCTCTGCAAACTGAGCTGGTCGAAGGACTAGGAAACTAGTCGCAGGACTAGGAAACCCTCCCAACTGAGGGGTGCACTATCCTAAAGGAAAAGTGGCACCTAAAAATGTGTAAGTATTTTACAATGTCTTTTTAACAAATACATACGTAATTCGATTAAGCGAACCATAACCAAACATATTTATGGCGGTGTATTCAGGGATAGTGTTTTTTTTAATTATTTAAATAAATTTAATTGTTTGCTCATTGCTAACCAACAAAAACTAATCTGCAATTCAAATATTAGTTTACCCTCCGGCTTTGATGTTATCACGATGGAACTGCCGCAACATGTATCGCGTTCCTTTGGGAGCCATGTCAAAATGAAGTATGGCACTTAATAAATTATGACTGCTTTGATCACGTGTGTTCTAAAGCCACCTCTCTCAATCAGCTTTATTAAATTACACTATGCTAATCATTTTAGTCATATTTGATGAAATAATTACAATTCAATCGCTGTTGCAACGCAAAGAGAGTGTATCGTACGTAGAGCGAATTTGTGAGTGTCCATTATACGTTAGTTAGGTACGAAATGAGATTTTAATTTAAAACTCAAATGGCCGACAAAGTGAAGATTTGATTTACTTACAAAATAAATTACACCCCTTAAACAAAAATGTGCTCGTATAAAATTGTGGAATTGAATCGAAAGTTAGGAAAAATGAAAGTATAAATAAAATTGTATAATTCATAAATAATCATTCTCTTACATGTGTGTATTTGACCATATCGGGGTCCCATAACTTTCATACGTATTTCAAAGCCAGAAAAATATAAAATAATATTGTCATACACAGATATCGGAGGAAAGTTTACCTTTAAGGCATTTAAAATTCACCCGTGTTCTTTTATGTTCTTGGTGCTATCAATGTGCACGACAGGTTATGGCATCTCTACCCCTAGAGGAGATAAAAATGAAGTATTGGACTGGAATTACTCGAAGGAGCTAGCCAATGATGAAACTATAGAGGTTGTGGTTGTGAGTCAGTAGATAACTTAGAAAATTTCAATTTTCATTAGAATAACTCTCGCTATAATAACTTTTGAATTTTATATAATGGAATCGGTCGCAACTGGGGCTCTAACCCAGGATCTCTCGTCTTATCGGGATAAGCGCCATTTCGGCCATCGAGACCTCACATTTTAACGTCCTTTTCGTCAATGTCATATTTCAAATTCAGAATTAATAATATTATCTTAGTAACTCATTTTTAAATATTTTTTTTGAGGGATTTGTCACATTTAGGAGGTATATTTGTATGTCGGTTAAAAACTGATCTTATAATTTTTATTTTATAAAGAAAGACAGTCATTCCAGGACTACGAATAACCTTACATCATCTGAAAAAATCCTACTACCATCACAGTACATCAAAAATAAGCTTGAATCATGATGGAGGACAGTCAGAGGAGTTGAACCCACCACATGGGCGAGAACCAGGTGCGATACCAGCTTAGCCATTGATAACTTCATCGCACGATCGTGTCTTCCTGAGATGTCGTCTTCGGTGACTGTGTATATGTATATTACGTCAGTATTTTCTTTTTCCATTCGCCGTGTACAGCGGGTGCGCATTGATTTTACTGTGATAACGTGAGTAATCAATTAGATCATTTAATCTTATTAATCTTCTTTTCAGTCTTCCTTTCCATTCGAACCTTTTCGCGAGTCGGATCCTGTCCAATTCCACATTTACTTATTTGTGTTAGCATCAAAGTCCACAAAACAAATTTAAATACAGTTCACTATTTGAATCGCACAAATCTAGATTGCATTATTTATTTGCGATTACAGATATGTATGCTTCAATCACATTTGGTAGTTCCCCCACAGTTATATAATCGAGCAACCCATTCCGCCCACGTGGGGTGTTACGGAAAATAAACCGAATTGGTTTTCATTGCGGCGGGCAAACAAAAATAACAGATATTATTTGTTCACTCTTCGGATCTTTGTTTGCAATCACAACACAACCAGCTGCGACCGCCCGCCCGCCCGTTTGGTGTTCATTTCTGATTTATCTAAATATTTCCACAAATCTGATGATTTTCTTTTATTGGAAATCGCGATTGATAAAATTATTTTTCTCTTTTTGATTTAGCAGAACATATTAGTTTAATATAAAGCTGTTAGCGAGAGAAATTAATTAAATATTTAATGTAAATTTGAATCAGTTTTTCAAATACACTTTGTGGCGTCATTTTTAATTAAATTGAAAATTGAAAAATTTGGTATTTGGCTACAATTAAGTACAAGATGCCGCATCTTTTATTGGAATAGTTTTAGAAGGAAATTATGTTTTTAAAGTATTAAATTATTTTATGCGGTATTGAAAAATTTCAAGATATTTGATAACCGCTCATAAAGTAAAATAAACTCTTAATATATTCCTGATAAGATACCACTATTCGGTTTTTCAAAACTTTACGTTGCTTGAAATGTGTTTGGTATTTTTAGTTTCCAGAGCCGAAAAGTCGGGTGCTTCCCAACCCTTCTCTTTCCTATCTCTTTTCCTTTCCAAATTGATTCAGCTTTTCAACAACTGAAGACGCCATGCACTTCGGTTGGCATTTTCGTAAGACCCAGTTTAGAAGGATACGATCGTTACCAGGGATGCAACGATATATCGGAAAACCGATAAATATCGATATATCGACCGCTAAAAATATCGATATTTATCGATAACGAAAAACTCAATATATCGTATTGAAATATAGAAAAACCCATCCAAATTAAAATACTCACAAAATCGGGAAAAATGCTATTATTATATCTTTCTGCTCTTGTAAATACTCTAAAAGTAAACATTCTTGAAACATGGCAAGAGATCCAATGTATATATCCCAAATTTTTTAAAGTGACAATGGGTCATCTACCAATAGGCCACTTGCATCACATTTTTTTATTTTTTTTCCGGTTTAGGCAAATATTCTAAGACATTCTGTATTTTTTTTTTTTTTTAATCGTATTTTTGAAACCCTGGGGATTTTTTGAAAATTTTAATACGAAAAATCAGACCATTTTTTATAAACCGGAAAGACGGGACATAATTTTATAGGTGTGAAAAAACGATAATTACATAGCCGAAAATCATTTAAAAAAAAAGAACGTTTTCCACACGAATGGCACAGGAGAATAACGAGGCATACCAAAAATATTACATTTCATAAATATTTTTTTCTTTGATCCATCTTATTGATCATAAATCATTATAACGTACAGCGTCTATATTACTAAATTCAATGTAATATACTTGAACTTGTAAATTGTAATAATAATAAGAATATTATAAAATTTTATTTTGTTAAAATCAGCACCATAATCATTATACCTCTAAAACATGTACCGACATCCTCTTCACATTCTGAAGAGAACCCCGTACCCATTAATTGTACGGGGTTCTCTTCAGAACGTCTGTCAAAAAATCAAACCAAATGATAAGTTCGCAGAGAACAAACAATAAATCTAGTGAACGAATTCAAAAATTCGCCTGAAATCAAAGTGATGCCATATAAAAAAATAAATCAGTGTGGAATTTTATAAAATTAATAGGAACATTTTCGGCGACGGGACATTTCATGTAGTGACGTCACGAGCCCAAATAATGGATTTATTTATTTAAAAATAAAAAAACTGTACATTTCTAAAACTTTTTACTAACATTTTCGTAATCTTAGTAAAAAACTCTATCCACACGATTTTTTCCAAGTTGTTATGAAGTCCATGCAAGTGGCCTATTATGGCAACTAGTGTTGCTTCTGAACGTCTTTTTTCAAAGGCAGGAGCCACTACAACTCAAAGCAGAAACCGGCTACAAGGAAGCAGACTGAAGTTACTATTTTTTAGTTCGATAGCTGGTACAAAATAATGGAATATTTTTTTTTAATAAATTTATGAAAAAAAAACATTTTATGTACCTATCTAAAATTTGTGATTATTCACATAGAAAAGAATAAAAATTACATACATAACTGATAAACGTTTCGTAAAACTAAAACTACATTTAGATTTCTATAAGCTTTTAAAAAAGAAGAAATATCGATATATCGACCTGATAGACCGATATATCGATATATCAATATCGACTTCACTCGATATATATCGATATTTTTAAAAACCTTGCATCCGTAATCGTTACGCACGTACGTTTGCGTCCAGAAGGAGCGTGGAAAGAGCCCGCTCCATTGCCTCCATAGTTACACCCGTAGTTAACCCCGGCACCCCTGCTAAGTCATCAACAGTACTGAACCACTTGTCGTGATCTATGGCAGGGGGGTTGGTTATCCAAGACATGGCTCTCCCGACGGCGATACCCACAATCGCCTCCCAAATTGATATTACTTCTATCTTAAAGACTCGGACGTGCACTTGAAGATACCACCGTGATTTAATATAAATTTCATTGGAATGTGTCAGTGAATGTACACGAAATATGCATACCTACACCCACTTGATCTATGTCAGGGATGTTATCCAATAAATGACTCCCGCGGTGGACGGCCGTATCCACACTCACCTCCCAAATTAATGTTAAGAGGTCGGTTTCTAAGAGACTTTTACGTGCATTTCAAGTTTTCTGTGTCTACGAATTGTTATGGTACGCCCTAAACGACAGAATTCGAGCCCACGGGAGCTCCACCGCGGACAGCAACACCCCGCTCCCCCCTGTTTCCTGCTTCCTACCTCCTCCCCTCTCTGCACTCCCGCGCACACCAACGCGTCCCGCCAGTCGAGAATTGCAAGCGGCCTCGGGAACACGTTACGCTCCCCCGGATCGAACACCGAGTTCGCGGCTAATTTCTGTCGACCAATTTGAACGCAATTACATCTGCGATGTTAATTGAAGTACATACGGGTTTTAGCGCTGGTATTCTGCCATGCCTGTGTGAACTTCGGGTCCTGTCCTAGACTCGGAAGTGCCCCCTGCTGAACCCGGAAGGCGTGGATCCCCGAACATCATGTAAGCTGTACAAATATTCCCTCTTCTGTTTGTGTCCTTTAACGATAGACTGTAAACCCTCGCGAAAAGCCATCACTCAGGGAGTTTCGTTTCAGAGATCACGAGGTATAAACACGATAGCTAGGATTGTGTAATATGCATTTCTTGTGTTGAATTGTACTGTAATAACCTATGAAACTGTGTTTTGAATTTGCAATACATGAATCTATTTAACTCAATCCTGTTGTTATTCTGCCTCGGCAGGAGCATTTCCTAGAGTGTATTTCCCGGACGACCGTGGGGAGATGAGAGTTCCGAAGCATTCGTGCGACCTGCCCCTGGAATAGAGGGTACTTTTGTCTCTGCTGTGAGCTGGCCTGGGACATGTTTAGGGCCCATCATAACAACGGGCGCGCAACGTGGCGCATAACAGAATGTACATGAAATATGCATTCCAACATACCGGAGCAAATGAATGGTAGAAATAAACCTAATTTTATTATCGTTCTGTAATCTGTATCAAGTAAAATTTTGACGTTAAATTATTTTTTTTATTTTTTATTCATTTGATACAAAGCTACATGTACCCACACTTTAAGGAAGCTTTGACTGTCCAACTAAGAAGGTTATCCGTTTTACGACAACTAAATTGCCTGGTTTAGATTACATTAGGTAGATACATGCTATTATTTATGGAATTTAATACTAAATTAATTACATTTACATATTTATCAGATTCACAGTCAAGACCTAGGTTCTACAACTCACTAAATCGAGCATTAGTATTAAATAATTAAAATGATTCTAATTCTGATTATGATTATGGTTCTCACAATAAATTGGAAATAAAACTTTCTGATATTACCTGCTTTACTTATAAACAAAGAAATATGTAGAGATGAGAGATATAATTATAATCTTATAATCAAACTGAATAATACCCAATTTTTTAAGACTTGTAAAATAAACCGAAAAAATCATAATTGTCGCTGACCCTGGGGTTTACTAAATAATTTTCAATACTCATATCTTTACCAGCCCCTTTACAGACAATGTCTGGGTCTAAATTTTCCATTAGCGTTCAAGTGTGTTGAACCAGAACACTCTTTTAAATGACATGAATATGCTAAAATTGTTAGACAGAAGGATTTTCACTTACTTGGTATTTCTATATAAAAAAATTAAATGATTGACTTGATAGTCTGGTATTGCTTACATTGATAAGCTTCGGGATTCCACTACGTAATAATAGAAGTCAAGATTTATTTCAGTGCTGAAATTCTAGGACTAACTACCACAATCCCTAGTCCCCAGAATGCTAATGGAGGAAAATAATTGTATCAAGTCAGTGGACATGTTCAATTTATCTTTAAACAAACAAATATTGTTACTGAGGCAGTTCAGTTATGTACAATAAATACTGTATATTTCTTACTATTAATTCGTCAAAGACATAGCAAAAAATCAATTAAGAAGTTTTTTTCGTGTGAAAACCATGTACCCTCCGGTGAAACGTTCTTGTTGGTATCAAACCATTTGCTTCGCTTGCTCCACATTATGTATTGTATCCTAAATTGCCGGTAAATCTGCCATGATATGGATTGACAACTTTGTAAAAATATACGAACCTGTCCTTTGAAGAGCGCGTGGGAAATGACATACTCGTATGTTAGGAAATTTAGGATGTCCTAGATTTTGAAAGTTTTGTCGGCGTGTCGGCGTCAACAAGTTGGACCCACTCATTGTTCCAGTGGAATGACTTTGACGCTGCTTGGCGTCTACCTTTGTACCTTCGACGAGACTCGAGAATAACAAAGTCAATCATAATATATGTACTTTCGACTTCGATTGGAGAATTGAGCCCCTGTGATGTTGCGTGATGAATAATTTCTACGAAATAACAGTTTATCAACTAGTTGTTTACGAATTTGTCCAAAAACATGTTTGATGGTCTATTCATTCCGTTTTCTCATACACGGCTTTTGCAATCACTCCTTACTACATACAGTGCGCCGAATGAACAACTTCATCGTATACCAGGTACCTGTTATTACTTTTCTTTGACCTGAATCATGTAATTTCCAAACTTATTATACGCAAAGGGATTATAAACGAATTGTTTACCAACGAAATTCAACCCTTTGAGATAAAATTCCACCGTGAAACATGTAACAAAGAATGCTTGTATTTTATTCCCCAGAGGTATTTCACTTTCCCGTTTAACATGAAATTCATTCACCGCATTAGGTACTTGGGCGATTCTTTTATCCCGATCTAACACTATTTATCTCTTGGTTACGTCAAACTACTACATCTAGTTAAGTACTAACATCTCTGTCAGTGGCCTGCCTTCCTAGTACACCATTTGTCATCCGTCCTTGTGGACCGAATTTCTGGCCGTAAAAAGAACAAGGCGAAAATTGGAATTTTCTTCCTTTCTCGTTGGAGTGCGAACTACGAACGGCACTACGGAGTTTTCGAGATTCACTCAAGCAATGGAAATTTATAACGAAGCATTCAAACTTCAAACACACCTCTTATTGTAGATTTGTTTCGGTCGTGTTGGTTCTCAAATATTCATGGAAATGCGGCAGGTACAAATAATATATCAAAAATATTTGACTGATAAAAGACATTAATGTAAGTATCGAGACCAAGGACTGGAGAAAGTTTATGTTGTATTTGCTAAATAATCAATATATGCATATAAAATTATAATACAGAAATTGTACAAAACTCAGAAACGAGTCCTGGTGCGAGCAAGGGAATTGTATGGTGGGGTAGACCTCTATCCCCCGATCATGAAGAAGGTTGCCGTTTTTACCTGAAGGGCATGCTTTTGAAGATATAAGGTCTGAAAGTTTCGCCCTCTAGATATTTCTAGAACAGTCCAGAATGTTCAAGAGCATTCCACAACATTCCAGAATATCTCAGAACATTCTGGAATATTGTAGAATGTTAGGAATAGGGAATCGGGAACATCATTGTGGAACATCCCAGAACATTCGAATATTGTGGAATGTTCTGGAACATTGTGGACTATTCGAAGCCTTTTTTGGGGCTAGTCATTGGTAGGGGTATATAAAGCAAGATCCGTCGTGGTTCGAACGTCAGTTCAATCTCATATCAACTCTCCGAGCGAAGCCGGGTACCCCAGCTAGTATTAACTATAGGTATTTTTTGTGTTGATATTACCCCATTCTCTGAAGTAGAGGAAAATCTTACTTATTGGAAATACAAATAAGTTGATTAACCGAGTTGATTGGCATTTATCCCGGTAAGACAAGAGATCCGGGGTTCGATTCCCACTTGCGATCGTTACCTTGTTTATTTTTCTGTGTCTTGTTTCAGGCTTCGTTTCGATTTATATGTATTATCTTCTTCTTCAATGATACATTACTTTAACCTTCAAAAGCTGTAAAAAATCATTTACAGCGAAATCGATTTGGTTATACAATTTTTTTTGTTCTAAAGAAAAACAAACATTCGCGGGTTACCAATAACCTGACAATATTTGGAAATCTCCACAGTGAGCGGAAAATGTTGCATGCGTCGCGCGTCGTGATGGAGGACTTAGCCAGCCGAGAAATCGAATATGCGATGCCCGGGTGGGATCCAAACGCGATGCCAACTCAGCCATTGACCGGTCTAAATATATATTTAAATAACTATGTCATATTTCTTCACTCTATTCCACACTGTTAAAATGTAAGATACGATATACGGATAATACTGTCACACAAGCCAGTATATTATGTGGCAGGCCGATCGTAAAATCAGGCAAATCATGATGCGCCTCAGGCGATCTGCCGCCAGGCACTTTCACTATGTGGCTAGGCGTATCATGATGCCCCTCAGGCGATCTGCCGCCAGGCACTTTCACTATGTGGCTAGGCGTATCATGATCTGCCTGATTTTACGATCGGCCGCCGGTATATACATTAAAAAGTAAAAGTTACGAAATGTTTTAACGAATACGATTATCCGTATATAAATTTTTTGGTACAGCCTCGCCTAAATAAAAAATATATATTTCGATATTTTAGTGAGCTCACTCGAATTTGAGATATTGGCTAGTGAAAAAAATATATTATTCAACACAGAGTCAGTAGGTATTAAATTTAAAGATATCTACGTGATTCCATTAAAATAAATTATGCTATCATCGACCAAAGTATGCTAAGTGCGCGGCGATATTCATTATAAATCCAGAAAATCTAATGAAAAATGTGGAATATATGCCGTGTCCTGTGCCGGTCTCCATTTTATTTCGATTTGACGGGGAAAAATGGAGCTGAGACGTGTTTAAGAATCCTAATTTCCTCTTTCACCAACGTGTTTTCCGTAAGCTTTTACGGTTACATTTTTCACGTTTTTTTATACTCCTATAATGTATAAGTAAGATTTTCCTAGCTAAGAAAATGCTACTAAATGGTCATTTATTAAACGATGTACCTACTGTATTATTCTTCCGGTCTTTACTAAAAATCCTGGATACTGAGAAAACGTTACAAAAATTTAATATTATTTGTTGCTTCATATTTAAGATTAAACAAATAAACTACTCTAGTTTTGTGTAAATAAGAAAAGGTACATTTTTTGTAAGTTGTTATAATCAATGTAACTTTATCTACAGAGAGAACGAAATGTGGCAGTAAACCTAAATTATTAGTTTTGTTCGAAAAAGTGAAAGATTTCAAAATACATTTATTAAACTTCTGTTGTTTTTATGTTGCTGATGTGTTCAAATCTTATTTTGTGACCGAGGGCTTCGTATCTGGGTTCGAATCTGTACCCGCGTAAGTAAATTTTTATTTTTTGAGACTGACAATTCATGGTGGAATTCCATTATAATATATTTTTATAATAAAACGAATATTAAACTTTTTTCCACTTAATTTTATTTGACCGCAACCGGTTTCAGCCTGTCAAGGCTATCTTCCGACTGATCTTGTAAAATTTTATTTGTTTGAATGGTGTTTTTTCACATAAAATTCATCCAAAATAATACCTTTACTTGCGACACGTTCCATATTGGTAAATACTGTCAGTATCGCCTTGGTGAAAGACCTCTATTTAGAATCGAAACGCTGCTTGCAATGACTTTATCCGTGTTTGGTGTTCAGATCTAAATGGCCAAGTATTTCCTCACCTTCCTCTTCCCCACTTTCTCCACCTTCCCGTACCCTTAAACCTCACAACATAAACCAATTGAGGTTGTCTCACTGGCTCCAGTTAGCAGGTTGCTATGTGCGGTATTTAAATGGAATAATAATTATGATGCATTGGGCTGCATTTTTAAAGTAAATAAAATGTACTTTTATTTCTCAGTTCAATCTACCCGGAGTCCATGAGATCGAAGAAGATGTTTCAAATCCCAAAGCTTGATTTTATTCCTGATTTGAGAGACACCATCTGGAGTGCAGTGGAATTCGTTCAATATGCATTATTCAGTTGGTACAAAGAGATTGCATCTCTCCAACAACTGTCAAACATATATAATAAACGGAATTGGAAATCAGGTGACGAAACGAGCGGGATTTCTGAATACGTTCGAAGAGAAAAATAAATCTTTTGAACCGTTCCCGATGTTGCGGATTGTAATTTAATATTCCCCTTTCCGGGTGGTTTTCTATGAAAGGCCAACAATTTCATTATTTTATTCAAAAGAATATTTATTATTGCGATTGTGACATAAATATGTAAAACTAATAAACTTTATCTGAATAAAAGTAAATGCCAGATAATAAGGTTTTTCAGAACAAATCAACCCCGTAACTATCAATATAAAATTAATAATGTTTCCCTCACCTCTGTCAGTGAGATTAATGATCTTGGCATTATTTTCGATTCCAAATTTAACTTTCTTTCACATATTGTAACGATTTAAAACTACTCGCCCTTGATCAAGCGCTTGAGAAGGACATATTAATTTTACAACCGTGCAGTTACGAACACGGCAACGGCCGAGTACATAATCGGAGATTGCTAATCAGTTCCAGAGAGGTTGGACAGCTGTCAGGAAGTACATCACGGAAAGGATTCGCGAGAGGCTTGCGCCATCAGACACGTGAGCGATTGTCATCATGTTACGATAGATTCTCACATCATGGTTTACTGTATTTATAAATTTGTTCTTCATATAATTATTAGGAAGGACTGGCGCCCTAAGTATCTAAAGCAGGATTACTATTTGAGATTTGAAACTTTAAACCTTTTGATTCTTTTACATACCCACAGATCAGCATATTAGAATTGTTATTACACGTCACTAGTCAGATTTAGTTTATCGATCTGAACATGCCCTGATATTCATTGTAAATGTAGAGTCTCTTGCCTTCTAAATTGATTACTTTCGTAGATAATGGATGATAAGGAATTATGAATATAACCTCAATAAAATTTGTTCTTAGCATTACTACATAACTCTTTAATTCCATTTAACCTTACTTAATTTTGTCCTACACATGAAATACATGTTTTACACACTTTCCAGAAGTATTACACGAGAAAATATTGGTACATTTGGCGGCCCAGCGTGGATTAAACCTAGTGATCTGTTATTTTGTGGGTAGGATGTAAAATTTTGCACAATGTTTTATGTGTAGTTAAAAGTTTCAAGTGGTAATCTTGCTAATTTGTGAATATATGATGACAGTCGCTCGCGGTTTTGATGCTCTGTGGATCCATTTCGTGATGAAATTCCTAAGTTAAATAATAATTTTACACAGTTTAATATATTTGAATGTCCCCCCTGGAGCTCTAGCGCTCTGCGTTTTTACTGTTTATTGACTTACAGTACGCTGTAGTCAAATTTATTTTTTATTTTTTTATTTTTTATGAACGAGACAAGGTTATTGTTGTCGTGAATATTTGGTACATGTGCTAATTATTTCTTTCATACCTACATAGCATAGTTTCTTCGTGTGATGTCGGAACCGCAAATTCTAACGAGGAGTCAGGCCAAGATTCAGGATTCTGTGACAATGGTGAAACAAAATGAAGCTTTGCCGGAGGTACAGGCGGAAACGCAATCGTCTTCCTGCAAGTCATTCCCCGTACACAAATGGAATCTGGTTTTTGATGGATTCACATGCGTACGCAACTTCATAGAACGTGTAGAAGAATTAGCAGATTCTCGTGGTGTAAGTAACATTAATCTATTTTCTAGCGCGATTGAATTTTTTACAGGCGATGCTTTGAACTGGTTCAGGGTGAACCGTTCCAATTTTAATTCATGGCCAGAGATTGTTGCAGGTTTGCAGGAGGAGTTTGAACTCTTGGACCATGACAAACGTCTTGTAGCTCAGTTAAGAACAACTTGTCAAAAACCTAAAGAAAACTTGGGTTCATTTATAACCACAGTCTTACTAATGAATAATCGCCTCTCTAAGAAATTGCCGGAAGAGGAAATTTTAGAAATTCTATTGTGTAATATGTTGCCAAGATACATACATAAACTTTCTCTTACAGAGGTGACTAATGTTACTGCTCTAAAGAAATATGGAAAGATGATAGAATTAGCGGACAGTCGCACGGATAATAGAAACCATCCTGCAAATTCAAACTTTTACAATTCCAAAGCCAATAATTCTGCCAATAATACTACATCTAATAATAGTAGTTACAGGGAGGCTCCACGCAATAATAATAATTATAATCCTAATGTCAAAAGAAATCAAAAGTATTTTTATAACAATAATCAAAGCGCTCAAAACGTGAATTTCAGAGAACCAGTGAGATGCTTCCGCTGTGGTCATCCTGGTGTGAAGGCTCCTGACTGCAGATGCAAGAACCGAAAAAACTAGCAGCTCGGGTTGCCTGTGCAGTGGGCGAGGAGACGTCTTCATCTACTGTGCCGTGTGACCCGGAGTGGACTAATTGGCTTGCTGTCGTGGAGAAATTCTACCAGGACCTTAGAACGTCAAAGGCGGAGAGAGCGGGTAACAATGATGGCCGTCCTCACATATCATTTCAGGTTCTAAATACTAAATTTTCTGGTTTGCTAGATTCAGGTTCCCACCTGTCTATTTTGGGAAAGAACTTTCATACACATTTTGTGAGATTAGGATTTAGATTGGCGACTTTAAAAGAAAAATTTTCTCTAACTTCTGCGACAGGTCACTCAGTAAAATGTACACAAAAGATAACAGTTCCGGTGCTATATAAAAACATTGTCAAATATTTCACTTTTGTAGTTATGCCTGCGATCACTTCAAATGTAATTCTAGGTATAGACTTTTGGAAACTTTTTAATATTTGTCCAGAAATTTGCAAATATATATCACCACGGGAATCAAAATCTGAGCCGAAATCAGTCACAGAGATAAAAGGATTAGAAAACAGCTTAAATTTATCAGATAGACAGAAGCATGAGCTTAAATGTGTCATAGACGAATTTAAAGATATCTCGGGAGACAGGTTAGGTAAAACCGATTTGGAGTATCACGTCATTGACACAGGTGATGCTCATCCGGTAAAACAAAGATATTACCCAGTTTCACCACACTTGCTGCCGGCGGTACACAAAGAATTAGATAGAATGTTAGAGTTAGGTGTCGTTGAACCGAGTCATAGTGCGTGGAATAGTCCTATTTTACTTGTTCCCAAGAAGGATGGATCATTTAGGTTATGTTTGGACAGTAGAACTTTAAACTCGCTGTCGAAAAAAGATAGTTTTCCTATTCCTTATGTTTCAAGCATACTAGATTCCTTAGGCGGTGCTAAATACCTGTCTACTATTGACTTAACAGCAGCTTTCTGGCAAATTCCTCTGGAGGAAAACTCTAAAGAGAAGACGGCTTTTACTGTTCCGAAACGAGGTTTATTTCATTTTGCTAGAATGCCATTCGGTCTTCATGGGGCGAGCTCTAGAATGATGCGCTTAATGGATAAAATATTTGGACCTGAATTTGAGGGCAAAGTATTTTTTTACTTAGATGATATTATAATTATAAGCACTTCATTTGAGGAACACATGTCTCTTTTGAGGAAAGTTCGGGAAAAACTTTCTGATGCGGGTCTAACTATCAATATGGACAAATCTGTTTTTTGTAGAGACTCTTTAAAGTTTCTGGGTTATGTCGTCGATAGTCAAGGTTTAAGAACCGATCCAGATAAAGTTAGAGCCATAGTGGATTTTCCTATACCGAACTCGCAAAAAAGCTTAAGACGTTTTATAGGCATACTATCTTGGTATAAAAGGTTTATTTGTAACTTTTCTATAATAGCAGCTCCGTTGCATAATTTAACAAAAAAGGAATTTACGGGAAACAAATTTAAATGGAACAGTCAGGCAGATTTAGCGTTTAAAAAACTTAAAGATATTTTAGTGATCGCACCTGTTTTAGCTTGTCCTAACTTTAATAAACCTTTTATCATATCATGCGACGCATCCGATACCGGTCTAGGAGCGGTCCTGACGCATGTAGACGATTCGAATAGAGAACACCCTATATCATTTATCAGTAGGTCTCTGAATGCTCAAGAAAGAAATCATTCAACTACAGAGAAAGAGCTTAATGCAATGATTTTTGCTCTGGAGAAATTAAGAGCTTATATAGAAGGATCTGTCATACCGGTTAAGATAATAACAGATCATTACAGTCTAAAATGGTTAGTAAATATTAAGTCTCCGACAGGCAGATTAGCGAGATGGGCTGTCAGGTTACAGCAATTCAATTTTATTATAGAACACCGTAAAGGAAAAGATAATATAGTGCCTGACGCTTTATCACGTGATCCCGTAGAATTAGCTGTAGTAGAACAAACTATACCAACCAAAGAATCGTGGTACGATAAAATGTGTAGAAATGTTCTAACCTTTCCAGATAAATTTCATGCTTGGAAAGTTAATAATGGAGTATTGTACAAACACATACAGAGTATGGAAGCTCTGCACAGAGTGTATGACTGGAAAGAAGTTGTACCGAAAGAGTCTAGGAAAGATATAATAACGTAATATCATGTACCTCCTTCGTGTGCTCATTTTGGTATTATGAAGACTTTGAATAGAATTAGTCAGAAATATTACTGGCCGAAGATGGCGGCCGACGTAAAATCATTCATTAGCAAATGTCACACTTGCTTGGGTCATAAGAGTACGAATCAGTTACCACCAGGTTTAATGGGTGATCCTAAATTAGTTCAACGTCCTTGGCAAATGATTGCTACAGATTTATTAGGTCCGTTCCCCAGCTCTTACAAAAAAGGTTATACATATTTGTTAGTAATCTCTGACTTCTTTACAAAATACTCTAAACTTTTCCCATTAAGAAAAGCTACTGGAAAGAATATTGCTGAGATCATGGAAAATGAGATATTTTACAAGTTTGGGGTACCTGATACAATAATTTTGGATAATGGTCCCCAATATATTTCAAAAGACATGAAAGCGTTAGTTAACAAGTTTCATATAAGACACCTCTTTTACAACTGCAGGTATCACCCGCAAAATAATCCTGTAGAAAGAATTAACAGAGTGTTAGTGTCTGCTATTAGCTCGTAGGTCGGTGGTGATCATCGGAGGTGGGCAGATTGTTTACATGAAATTGAACTCGCTATTAACACAGCAGTACATGAGGTCACTGGATATACTCCCTTTTTCTTAAACTTTGGAAGGGAAATTATTATTTCAGGAAACGACTACAAGTCTTCAGACTTCAACCCTGAAGATATCAGATTTGCCGCACGGGATTCTTGGGCATCGGATTTAGACGAGTTAAACGATATTTTTTCGCAGGTTCGTACGTCTCTAAGGCAGTCGTATGAAAAGAACAAAACGCAGTATAATCTACGTCGTAGGGACATACAATATGAAATTGGCGACATCGTTTGGCGCCGATCGTTCGTTCTTTCAGACGCTAGTAAGTATTTTTCAGCGAAATTAGCTCCCAAGTTTATTCGCAGCAAAGTCATTAAGAAATTGTCTCCGGTTGCTTACATTTTAGCTGATTTAAATGGAAAACCTGTTGGAACTTTTCACATCAAGGATTTAATCAAGCATGAAATCTCAGATTAACGTCGTGTAGATCAGGAGCGTATTTTAATTATTTTGTATACTTTTGTTTCCATTATGCGCAATAATGGAAGCGATTAAAAGATTCCATTTAACGTGAGAACATGACTAAAACTTATGTTCTCACATTGAATGCAATTTTATATTTGTTTATGAAGTTATTTTGTTTGTCCGTGTCCAGGTATTTCTAACACATGTATTTTGCTATTTTATACTTGTTCAGTGTGCAGGGGTGACCTATTCTTACCCTTACGCATTGAATGTGTGCACATGAATATACATAGTACTAAATTTTGTAAATTTATATATTCAAATCATCAAGTTTTGAATAAGTTTGGATGTGTGTGAGTACATTGCACATCCGTTTGGCATTTTGATGATTCTCATATATACTTTTATCATATTCATTTTGAAATGGTTATGTAATTAACTGTTTTCAAGTTGCGCTTGCTAGTCCGGAATGGTAGGCGTATCTTCAAGATAGTTTATAGTAAAATACAGTTGGGTTTTATGTTTCGTTGTCTCGTTCTGTTTCTTTGTCTTGTTCTGTTTCATTATACCCTTTGGGGATGTTACATACTATAAGATGGAGAAATAGTGCTTTTTCAATCGCATGTGGTACAAAACCGTGCCTATATTTATCAAATTATTAATGTTAATTTGGGTTATCCCATTCAATAATCTATATTATCAAATGAGTATGTATATTCCTTGCAGGATCTGCTGGATTATGGTTACAATTGAATTAATGATTAATAGTTCGTAATATTTATTATATTGTTTTGAACTAGAAGGCAAACCGAAGGGTTCATTCAGAATCTTTGGCATCGGGTTACTATTTTCATCACATGATAGCAATCAGATGCTTAGAATATCTATTTAGTAACTTTAGGAAGTTACGAAACCCAGCCAACGGTTATGTATGTAATTTCTTTTGGTAGTGCTTATTTTATCCATTTGGGTTTTTTTTAATTCACATTTTATGTTGTTCTTCGTCCTTACAAATTAAAATAAATATGAAGTTAATTAAAGAGAGAGATTTGAAATCCTCAACACAAATAAAATGCATGTGGCATATGCCAACGTCGGTTTACTATTCGGGTAATTTTATTTTAAATATAATAAAGTTTCCTTCTTCGGGTTGCGGGGGTCATTCTTGAGCTCGGAATGACCTCAACAAGTCGAACTAGCATTCGATGATTCGATCAATACCTTGTTCTTGATCAAATCATGGAATGTTAATTGGTTCTTCATTCAGGAAGATTTACAAAAATAAAATAAAACAAAAGATAATAATTCAATTTTACTGCAAATTGCATCATCGGATTACATTTTAAACTGAAAATTTAAAATTTGATTTATAGCATACTTCAATTTGGTAGGCGGGTATGGGTACCGCCGCCCTGGGAACCATTTATTGGATGACCAACACCTCTGCCACAGGTCACCCCAAGTGGTTCGCTACGTTTGGTGACTTAGCAGTGGTGCCCGGGTTCTTGGGGTAATGTTTGTCTAGGCCTTGATGGCGGGTGCGTCGGCCCACCTTCTGCGTGGCGGGCCGGATCGGGAGATGCTGGTTGAGGGAGACCCTTTACAACCGGTTACCGCTGTCCGGGTCGCTCGGTAGTACAGGGGCCCGACCCTCAGGCTCACGACTGAGGGTGGGCTGCCCCATCAACGAGTGTAAAAACCCCGCCGCTGCTGTTGTGCCGGTTCGTGACCGGAGGGGACCCAGCAGTAGCGTTTGGGGCGCATTGGGCGACCTCTCCAGCCGGACTCTCCCTGCCCATCGCCTTGCACCGCAGTGGGTGGGTTGGATACATACGTCCGTCACTCCTGGAAACTCTGAATCCCAGCATCCTACCCACCCCTTTACCTTTTCCCTCCCTGACCTTCCTTCCCCTCATATCACACTTAAATAACCCTACAAATAAAATCATGAATATACAACCATCAACAATTAACGTCATTACAGCGGCGAGGAGTAGGCGTCCCCGGTGCGGGCCAAAACTGTTGGTGAATTACACCAACATTCGCGGCCTGCACACCAATTTAAATTCTGTCCACCACCACCTTTTTTCCCAACGCCCAAACCTACTTTTCCTGTCTGAAACCCAGATAGCTGAGCCTGTAGACACCTCCTATCTGAACTGCCCGGGCTTCACCCTCGCAGGCAAGTTCAGACCTAAAGGAGGTGTCTGTCTCTATAGTCGAGCTGACGTCAACTGTGTGCGACTGTTGAATCTGGAAAACTCCAGATTCGACGTAATGTGGGTACGCGTCAATCTTGCCAGTACGGTAAGATTCTACGCGTGTTTATACCGCTCACCGAACCTTAGCGAATCAGACACGTCCGAGCTCTTCAAACACTTAAGCGATACTATTGATGACCTCTTGCCCCGCTACCCTACGGCAGAGTTTGTGGTCCTGGGGGACTTCAATGTTCATAACGAACCTTGGTTGAAGTTCTCAGGATCAACAGACTCGGCTGGACGCCAAGCGGAATCCTTTGCCCTTTGCTACGGATTGGAACAAATGGTTCAGGAGCCTACAAGGGTTCCTGATGTCCAGACTCACCGTTCCAATCTGTTAGATCTATTTTTAACTACTGTGCCACACGGTTACAGGATTGAAGTCACAGCGCCTTTAGGATCGTCCGACCACTGCCTGGTGACGACATCAATCCCTGTAAACTTCAGACCACCAAACGAGAGGCTGAAGAGAAAAGTGTGGCACTATAGGTCAGCAGATTGGTTCGGTCTGCGGGCACATTTTAATGCTTTTCCGTGGTCAGCTGTCTGTTTTCGGACTTCGGATCCCTCAAGATGTGCCCAGGAAATTGGTGAAGTCATCACATCCGCGATGGATGGCTTCATCCATTCTACTGTTAAGGAAACTGGTGTGGGCTCAAAGCCGTGGTTCAGTCGACAATGCGCTGAAGCAGTGCGACGAAAAAACGCGGCTTACCGAGCCTACAACACATCTAGAACATCCGAAGACAGAACAGCTTACAACAAAATGGCAAAGGAAACCAAGAGAATCATAAATAGGTCGAAATTGGAGCACGACCTGCAGATCAGCAGAAAGCTGGCTGCATGCCCGCATGGCAGCAGGCAATTCTGGTCGCTTGCGAGCTCAATAGGTCGCAATTTCTGCAAATCCAGTTTGCCACCTCTCACCAGACCTGACGGCTCACTAGCAAACACCGCCACCGAAAAGGCAAACTTATTAGGTAAAATGTTTGCGGATAACTCAACCCTCGATGACCAAGGTGCTGTCCCGACGTCGGTTCCTCACTGCGGTTTTCGTATGAAAAAGCTGAGGATTCGGCATCGGGAAGTACTCCATGTTTTACGAGGGCTTGATGTTAATAAAGCTAGTGGGCCTGACGGAATACCTGCCCTGGTACTGCAGAGGTGCGCTGCAGAAATAGCTCCAATTTTGACGAAGCTTTTTAAATTGTCCCTGAAGACTGGCTCTGTGCCCTCTGGTTGGAAAAAAGCGGTTATCCATCCTATTCCAAAGAAGGGTGACCGCTCCAACCCGGCCAACTACCGCCCCATAGCGATCACATCAGTTCTGTCTAAGGTGATGGAACGTGTGATCAACGACAAACTGCTCACATACCTCGAGAAGAACAAAATTATTAACGACCGTCAATACGGATTCCGGCGGAACCGCTCGTGCGGTGATCTTCTCGCGTATGTGACGCATGTTTGGGGGCGATGCCTGGAACGTTTCGGTGAGACCCAAACGGTTGCACTGGACATCTCCAAGGCCTTTGACCGGGTTTGGCACCGAGGACTTGTCAACAAACTGCATTCTTACGGACTTCCCGCATCCTTGTGTATGTGGATTGCCGACTTCTTGAGGGAGAGGTCGATTCAGACGGTAGTCGATGGTTTCACCTCTTCCTCACACTCGATAAATGCTGGCGTCCCGCAGGGATCGGTTCTGTCTCCGACTTTGTTTTTGTTGCACATCAACGACCTTTTGTCATGTGCACCAATTCACTGTTACGCGGATGACAGTACAGTTCATGATAGCTTTTTGTTTGACAAGCCCCCAAAGGGCTCACAAACTCCAACAGCTCGTAGGGCTTTGAAGCAAAGAATGGACGGTTACCTCGAGAGTGTTTTCTCTTGGGGTAAAAATAACCTCGTTGAATTTAATGTTTCAAAGACCCAATCTTGTCTGATTACGTCTAAAAGGGATCGAAATGAAAATCTAGTCTCTTTCAACGGAAGCAATCTTCCGAACAGGCCCTCCATTGATATGCTTGGTGTAACCCTAAGTGACCAGCTCAGGTATGGGGGCTCCATCGAAGCCAGAGTAAAGTTAGCCTCCCAAAAACTGGGCGTACTGTACAGGGCCCGCAGATACTTTAATAGTACACAACTGCTAACCTTGTACAAATCACAAGTACGCCCCACGGTTGAATTTGGCAGCCATCTCTGGTCTGGAGCTCCAAAATACCTGAAAAATACCCTCGACTCTGTGCAGAAACGGGCGGTCCGTTTGATAGATTCTCCCATCTTAACAGACGGATTGCAATCTTTAGAGCACAGGCGTCGGGTGGGAATGCTATCCTTGTTCTACCGGTATTACAATGGAAGATGCTCTGAAGAACTAGCATCATTGATCCCTTCGGCACCGGTGCATAGTCGGGAAACACGCCAAACGCGTGCCCAACATTTGTACACGGTTGACATTTGTCACATGAGAACGGGTCGTTTCTTCGACTCGTTCTTGTGTTCAACAGCTCGGCTGTGGAATGATTTGCCGGCCTCTGTGTTTCCTCCTTCCTACAACATGGGTCTCTTCAAGACCAATGTTCATTCCTTCCTCTCCTCAAAAAGACTCTCCACACAGCATCCCAGATGACATAGGCCCTGAGGGAAATTATTTTCCTCAGGGCCTCCTGTGTGGAGTTAATGTAAAAAAAAAAAAAAATAAAAATAAATACTACATTGGGGTATTAAAAAAAAATTTTTTTTTTTTTTTTTTTTTTGTTTAGTCACAAGCTAATTATTCCTTAAATTTTATCAACATTGCATGGGTTAAATTCGATTAACAATTCAAAATTTATTCAATATCGAAGACAAAACTTATTTTTACTCAGATCTATGGGGAGGATAATAACATTCATTTTCATATAGAAATTTTAATATCTATTTCACAGTAAAAGCTTAAACTTTTGAATTTACTTGTTAGTAAAATTATTATAAAATTTATTTATAAAGATATTTAAAATCTCATTTTAGAGGAGTGACATCTAGGTGGGCTGTTTTGAAACTTCAATTGCGTCTTGGCTAGAAAATAAAAATTGTAATCATTCTATCAATAGGGTTTTCAAATTATTTATTTATCCGCAGGGTGTCCAGTTTGTAATATTATCTTATTTGAAAATTATATCATATTATTTCAGCTAGGGGTTTTTTTTTTTCTTTTGTATAACTAACAATCAGTTCTAACTTAAAATTTTTTCTAATTCATCAGTAAACCATTTTATAGTATAGCTTAGTCTTCGCAACATCAAAAATTAAAATCAACATTAAATCGCAATCATCACTACAAGTTCAAGACCTTAACATATACTGTCCGGTGGAATTCATTGCTGCTTTTGGCCAAAACAATCACAATCTACATGGAAGGAAGAACTTCAAATTCATATGGACATGTTTACATAAAATGGACCGGTCATCTGCACTGGACAATATCAAGATTACAGACTATCAAAATTGAACTTCAACCTTCTTCTCCTACCTTGATCTTCAGCCTTCATCTGTATACTCTTTGGATGCTCATCCCAGCAGTTTCAAAATTCATCATGGCCGGATTTGGAGGAAGAGCTTCGCTCTCATACAGTCACCAAACAAACCTCTAAGCTGATAATCTTCTTTCTACTACTTCTGCCTTCAAGTCCTGGACCCTGTACGTGATCTTCATATTGGATATAAATTACCTGGTTTCAAGGGTACATTCTGGAATCAATTCCTCCAGAGCAAATCATCTATTGGCATGATCAGCAAGCTTCCTGTATTGAGATCTATAAAGGCGCCAGGAGGGCCTAAAATTTCCTTGGAAATTTTTTTGAAGGGAAGGGAGTAATGTAACGATTTAAAACTACTCGCCCCGGTATCAAGCGCTTGAGCAGGACATATTAATTTTACAACCGTGCAGTTACGAACACGGCAACGGCCGAGTACATAATCGGAGATTGCTAATCAGTTCCAGAGAGGTTGGACAGCTGTCAGGAAGTACATCACGGAAAGGATTCGCGAGAGGCTTGCGCCATCAGACACGTGAGCGATTGTCATCATGTTACGATAGATTCTCACATCATGGTTTACTGTATTTATAAATTTGTTCTTCATATAATTATTAGGAAGGACTGGCGCCCTAAGTATCTAAAGCAGGATTACTATTTGAGATTTGAAACTTTAAACCTTTTGATTCTTTTACATACCCACAGATCAGCATATTAGAATTGTTATTACACGTCACTAGTCAGATTTAGTTTATCGATCTGAACATGCCCTGATATTCATTGTAAATGTAGAGTCTCTTGCCTTCTAAATTGATTAATTTCGTAGATAATGGATGATAAGATAAAATTTGTTCTTAGCATTACTACATAACTCTTTAATTCCATTTAACCTTACTTAATTTTGTCCTACACATGAAATACATGTTTTACACACTTTCCAGAAGTATTACACGAGAAAATATTGGTACAATATAACTACAGTAACCAATAAAGGATTAAAAATGCTAGGTTTCATTCTTCGAAATAGCAGAGACTTTCAAAATATTTCAACATTAAAAATCCTATATTCCTCTCTAGTTCGAAGTCAAGTTGAATATAATTCTTCTATTTGGTCCCCTCACTTCAAAATCCACTCCGATTCCATAGAAAAAAATCAGCATAAATTCTTAAGATTCATTAACTATAAACTTGGTCTACCAATATAATCAATAAATTACAATCACTTAATGAAAGAATTAAACTTTCAGATAGAAGACTTATTTCCGACTTGACTTTTATTTTTAAAATTTTTAATGGTATTATAGACAGTCCTGATATATTAAACCTAATTACCTTCCACATACCTACTAGAACTACTCGATCCAAAATTCTTTTTAATTGCAACAAAAATATCAGGACTGAGTCATTTAGATACTCGCTTATACCTAGATTGCATGCAGTTGGCAACGCTTTCTCAGAAGTAGTAGATGTGTTCAACTGCACCGAATATAGTTTTAAGAAGGCTATAATATCATACCTCAATGACAATAATTAATGTTAGGTATAATAGTGTTCGTCTGCACGGCGTCTATATCATACTCTAATATAGATTCCAAACTGCTTGCTTCATTTACATTAACTATCAGACAGACTAGTTAAGTAATAGCTAATAATGTATAATTTTTTTTCAAAATTATTATTTTTAAACCAAAGATTTATTATTGATTCTCTAACTGGCAGCCCTGAAAACCAGAACTAATTAGCAGTAGGTACCTGTAATCATTTCAAACTTCAGTCATTTCAACTGAAGGTAACGATAATATCATTACTGAGTTAGTCCATTTTAGCCAATTCCTAGAATCCAACAATATGTACAAATAAAAGTAAAGTAGGTATATTATACTTGATGTTGAGAATTTTTCTAAGAATTCACCTTTATTTACTTATGTTTATTCTGCATAAAAATGTGTATTTAGTACGAGCTCATATTATTTTTTTTGTTGTAAAACATATTTGTATCCTATAACTAAAGACTAGTTATCATACATATGTACTTTGTTTAATGTACATTATTTTCATTGTAATTACCCTCCTATATACCACTGTGTATCATGTATCACCGGATTGTAATAGCCATTTTATGGCTTTGAAATAAATAAATAAATGATAGATATATAAATGGTTGATGGATAAATCATGTTTTTCTGAATTTCGTACGAGTATGTACATTACAATATGATCATTATGCTCACCATGACTGTCTAAAATATGAAAAACATGTAAATAAATAAATCCGCCAGGGAATGTGTAAGATTACTCTGCAAAATCATGTAGTCAAAATCAAAATCATGTATGAAGGTAGTTTGTCCGATTACCAGAATAAAATACTATATGATTAAACATAAGAAATTTATTAAAATATGTATATCCACAAAAGGCAAATCAAGGCGAAGAAAAGAAACATGAGACTCCAAAATAATTTATAAACTCGGGCATGGCGATTGCGTCTAAACGCAACGCTGGCCAAAAACTTGCAAGTCATGCGTATGCAAAGAACATTAAAGATCGCTGTTTAGTAAATAGTGATATTTTACTGTAAGGGCGCCAGCCAGATGAACACATCTGATCAAATTTATATGACAGTAATCGTTTTTTTACCCTTTTCTAAGAATCTTTTAGAAAATTGAAAAAAAAAAACCTTCAGAAAACTAAAGTAGAAAGGAGTAGGGAGGCTACGAAGCACCGCACAAAGAGGAGACCAAATACACTATCTCATTTTGTCGCAGGCTAAATCCTATAGATTACGTGTCTGTCTCTTTTTAGTTTTTTTTCGTTTCGTCGAGTTATTCATGATTTCCGATTTAGCTAAGTTTCATGTCATTGAGTTTTAAATCACAACGGTGCTAAAGAAGTTTTCACTTCAAAACTTAAAGAGAACGAAATGTCCTCAGTGAATCTCGTGCTAATGATGAAAATTACGTTTTTGAAATCTAAAACAAAAAAAATCATGAAAAATTTCCTGACGCCTGTGCAACTGTGCATACCGTTCCAGAGTTTTTGTGATTTGGAAAACAGATTTTTCGGTTTGCAATAGTCAAGTTGATTACTTTTATTGTGCAGTTTGTCAAAATGTTCCATCAAGAGAATCCCACTTTGTTCTCATTTTTTGCTTGCTTACCTCGAATTGAATCTTTCGTCCATTTACAAAATAAGCTCAAAGTTATAACTTTTTTAATGAAAAAGGTCTTAGAAGACTTAAATATTTTTACGGCCCTCGGCGTGCTTTAAGTGCTGCTTGAACATAATACAGTCGTTTTTACAGCCTCCTTTAGCCGAGATTTGCAAGATAGCGCCCACTACTTAGCCGGAACCTGCTCATTAATTACCACGCTTTGAATAAAAAGCATAATGAAACCACACAGCGTGATAAATTATAAATCCCATCGCGTCTAGTTAATTAATAGTTCAAAGACGCAAATCACCAAAGCGGGTCGGGATTCCGCCCCCAGGACCGGCGAGATGTATGACGGGGAAGATGTATGATGAGGTGGGATGAAAGATACACGGCTATTAATATGCTCGAAGGTTAGCCAGGAACAATAGCCCGTCCATTAAGGTTCATCTGGGTACCGTCTTGTAATTATGTTGTAACTCTAAAATATAATTCTTCAAAAAGATACAATCAACAATATCAAGTTAAAAACAACCCTTTGAGCAACCTGATACTTTCTTACCTTCTTGTAGTAATTTGCTAACTTCTCTCGTTCTCGCTTGCTCCCTTTCATTCAAGTTAGCACGTAGGCTCATCTTATCTCCGGCACTGCACGCCTTACCTAATTACCCAAACCGTGTCTTAAGGCTCAAACTAACACCGTCACACGGTTCAAGGTAACCACTTAAAATAACGCGGCAAACTTTCAGTGTCTTGGGATTAAATTGGCCGAAACTCGGATAAAGGACGCGAAACAACACGTAAACAAATTAACTATGCAAAGTAAATGTACAAATTCCTTAATCAATTTTTCGCTTTGAATAATTAATTATTGTTAATCTTCGCTGATCTTACATTTCAGAGTGGGGTTCGCAGTCTCCAGGTAAAATTCTTAGGGTTAATTAAATGGAAGATATTAACTTTCCAGTCCTGTATTTATTAACTGTAAAATAAATTACAAGTCTAACATATTTTTTTCTCTGAAAAAACATCGAGTTTCAAATGCCTGGAGATAGTAACTACCTACACTAATTGGAAATTTTTATAAGGCTGATGCGATCGGGAGAGGGAGAGGAGTAGATGCTAGAGATGGTTGATATCTGACGTAGGTTGTCACTGCGGTTCCAGTTACCGGAGACCGATGTGAAACTTGTTCGTTATCCACTTACTTTTGAAACCGGTTTCATTTCCGTTTAATTTTATATCAATATTTCGAAGGTAATCGGTTCCAAAAATAATTGTTCCCAGAAAAACAATATCGGCGGTTCCTGGCAAAGGGAACGGTTCCAAGTAAACGGAACATCGACCATCTATATTAGGCGAATAAGAAGCTTATAAATTCTGCACGTACGGTCCACAAATATTGTTAGACATTGTAATCAAGGCTTCCTGTCTGAATGGTGATTGGTGAAACACCACCAGATCGAAACTGAGATCATGAGATACTCTGTAAATAATTAAAAATAGATGTAATTAAATTTTGGTCCAAATTCTGATTCCAGGAGCCTTTCGCCCTGCCTTCGTGACACGATATAATTCATTTTCACAGTGAACTCAGCAGGACAAAGTTTTTGACCTTTTCGTAGACCTTGTTTGCCGAAATAAATAATTTATTTTTCGCTTGCAGGCCGTATGTATCCTTCTCTCTGCCGTAAGTCAATCCCTCATCCTGTGTGTGTAGGCTCCTGTTAAGTGACCTACTACGTATGTATCCTACTTCCCCCTGCCGTATGTCAATCCCTCATCCTGTGTGTGTAGGCTCCTGTTAAGTGACCTACTACGACTTCGATAACGCACGGAAGCCGTAATATAAATACATTGTTAGTACCTACCCGTAAGACGTAAACCACTGTGAAATAAGACGATGGAAGTGGTAGTGTCTGGATAGATATTTGTGGCCTACAGGAAGTGTAGGTATCGTGCTCTTTTAAAACAAGTGTTTCTTGATTTTATTTGATAAAATCAACAAACTAAACTACATACTTTTGTAAAAAATGAGATCCCTGAATGGCGACTTGTGCTAAAATTACGTTTGTAGATATTATTGCAATAGACACGATAATATAGATCCATAAATTAGTATTCCATAGTGTTGACAAAAAATCATATACGTTATTACGCTTCTTGCATTTATTTATTTATTATTTAACAAATATTTTTTTAATGTAATATACAGCTTTTAAAGTGGATGTATTTATGTCTATACGTACCTACCTTACTTTAAAAAAAATGTTGAAGATGTAGGTATTTATTTTGGTTTTTGCAGATGATCTCATTTTTTTAGAATTATTCAAAATATTTATCCATGTAATTCTTCAAGATTTTTATCAACAATTTGTAAATTAGTGCGAAACAAACATTACTAAAATATTAATTCGAAATGTCAAATAGTGGGATTTTTTCGAAAAAAAAACACAGTGTTCTTTAATAAATACATAAACCCAAATCTTGTTAACCACATAACGAAAATCTCTGAGAAGGGCTTACAGATGTTGCGGTTTATAATTAGGTTATCTAGAAATTTCAACCATTTTACCATCTTCCTGAGAGCTGTTAAAGACACTATTCATAGAATAAGGTTTTGTATAGGTATATATAGGA
Source organism: Limnephilus marmoratus (assembly GCA_917880885.1). NCBI lineage: Eukaryota > Metazoa > Arthropoda > Insecta > Trichoptera > Limnephilidae > Limnephilus > Limnephilus marmoratus. The sequence goes on along the minus strand of OU862906.1, from coordinate 53,853,086 downwards.
GCACTATTCATAAGACTTAGGGGATATTTCACCATCCTTCTCATAGATTATTCATAACATACGTTTTAGATTAATTATACAGGATTTATTTATTTAAAAAGTCTGAGTTTACCCAGTGAGGCCAACATTACTGGATTTTACTATGAAATATTGTAAAATAATGAATCAACAATAAAAAAAAAAAAAAAATTACACGTATAATAAGTTGAGTTGAGTTTTTAACCCATTGCGAATATTTATTTATTTATATTCGTTATGTGTATGGATAAGCCATGAGGAGGATGGTGAAATGCCCCCTTTCATTTCAATAAAACCTTTCATTTTGTTAGCCACGCAACGAAAATCTCTAACAAGGGCTTACAGATGTCGTGATTTATAATTAGGATATCTAGAAATTTCAACGATTTATCACCTTTCTGATAGCTGTTAAAGGTACTATTCATAGGATGAGTCATTCGGTACTCGAACCTATGAATAGTGGCTAGATATCGTATTAAGAACAACCAAAAACATAATTCCATACAAGCCATTAAATTATTATATGTATCTCCAGTTAGAAGCCTAATGGAATATAACTCGGTAGTTTGGTCTTCATCTTACAAAATTCACATTAATAACATTGAGCGAATACAAAAAAAAATCTGCATTTTATAAATTTTAAATTAAATATCCCATTAGAAGACTTAAAGTATAATTTATTATTAAATATTCTAAAAATACACACACTAGAAGACGGACGTAAAATAAACGACTTAACATTTTTATACAAAATACTTAACTCTAAATTTGACTGTTGCAAACTCCTGCAACTCATAAACTTACGAATACCGACAGTAACTACACGACAAAATACACTATTCTACTGTAGCATTCATAAGCGGAACTACATTGCCCACTCTTCGATACAACGATTTCACGTTGACATATTTAACATAAACTTGACGAATTTTGTTGATCTTGTCAAAAACTTATTCCAAAACTATTCTTAAACACATCTGTATTTTTGTAAACCTATAAAATAGCTATATTTTTGTATTTTTTATGACTGGTGTGCTTTTTTATCTAATTTTTTTATTATTATTTCTTTATCTGTTTAAAAATCAACTGTCATGAACTGTACTACCAAACATGTAAAAACCCTTTGGGCGTTAAAAAAATAAATAAAAATAAAGTTAGCCCAGTTTTCTCCCTATTGCGAGTACTTATTTTTTTTTTCTAAAATTGATAGTTATTCACATTAGGAGTCTTACTAATAATAGGAACATAGTTCCCAACCGTTAAATGGTGTTTTAGTTACACATTGAATAAATGCTGTACAGTTTCTGTTTCGTATTCTTACAAATAAAAAAATATCTTTAACTGGCTGCGTAAGAGCTGGCAACGTCGCATTTTGGCAGACTGATACATGAGGTTTCCGTCCTGAAAAAAATAGGTTATTTCTTATACATATACTTTTTAAATTGACTGTTGCCGCATGATCTTAACAAAACTTCCATGAAATGATGTTTTTTAATAACATAAATGTTTTACCCGTATGTATGTAAATATAAACAATGCATCAAAAATATTTTTTTTTTCTGAGAATTATTATTATTATTTTTTTAATTGTTAAAATGTAAAAAGTGAAGTTTATAGTTTATAGATACAGTTTTCTTGCAGATTACCTAAATAAATGGAATGTATTTTCAAAATATCGTACTCTCTACAGTTTTTCGACGTAGAGTAGAAATAAAAGGTTTGAAATTAAAATATTCTAATTTACAAATATTGAAGTGGTATTTGTTTTTACGGCATCCCAAAAGAAGAAATATACAGCACATTTAAAATACCTTCGAAATATTCCGAAATTCGAAGAGAAATTGTTCAAAAACCACTACCCCCTTCCGCTGTATAAACAATGTGTACCTATAACTTTTTACGGTTGTTAAATATCAGTTAAGTCAATTTTCGTTTTTAAGTAAGGTTTTCACATACGCGGTTGTTCATCAATTTTATATAATTTACACCATTTTTATTAGTAAGGCCGTTAGTTTATTAAACAGTTATAAGTATATGTTGCTTTTGTTAGAAGTCAACTTGAGTACAATTCTCTCGCATGATTCCACATTCAAATATTCACGTACAAGCTACTGAAAGAAAATATTTTCTTATGCTTTCCATGTTATAAAATTGGTAAGTATTCCAATATTTTTTCAGAACTACGAGTAACAAATACCCTTTAGTGATTTTGTGGCGGTTTGGATTACCCATCACTATCGCTATGCAAATGTACATCACTAGTGCAGACCATGTGACCAGCAGGCTCTTGGAAGCGAGCTTTACAAGCCAACTGAATCAGTTTGGATCTGAAACTGAAACCTGAGGGAGTCACTCACCTGTCGAGTAACAGGAAGCGGCTTGGAATGCCGGAACTACAGATCTCCACATAACGTTAATTTTAGTTTCTAGTAAATTTATCAATGGTTTATCATTAGAGTAATTACGTTTTTCTTGTTTCATACAAAAATAAGATGGCGCTCTTAGATTCATTAAAACATTTAATATTACGTGACATTAATTCAGATTTATGATAATCATTCGACTCTTCGAGCGAAATGCATCCCTGCAGATTTTGCAATGTTTTTCGATAAGATAATAACTCTTGTTTGTGGATTTTAACTAATAAATTATGTCCTTTTAAATTTGAGCTTCATTGCAAATGATGTTTGTCTCATGCTCTGGGTTTTTATTAATACGTACACGTATCTTTTACATATGAAATTTTAGAATTACAGCATTCTAAGTAACACTCATCTTACTTACGTTAATTTTGACGTTTACTTTAATCCAATACGTTACAATCTGAAATACAAGGATTTTCACTGACTTTTTCTACATAAAATTCAAAATTATGCATTTGATAGTCCAGAATTGCTTGCATTGATAAGCTTTCTGGTTCCATTAGGTAACACTAGGAGTTATTTCTGTGCAGACATTTTGATAACTACACAGTGAACTCCTTACTGCCCACAATACTAATAAATGGTAAGAGTTATGTAGAGTCAGTGAACCTGTTCATTTTATCATTAAATAAATACAAAAGATTGTTGCTGGGGCAGTTCAACGTAAAAAAAGAAAGTAAAATGGTTATAAAATTGAGTAAGTATATTAGCTGTACATAAATAAATAAATTATTTCCATCTAATAAAAAAAGAACTGTGTTCGCAAGAGACGGAAAAATTAAAAAGGACTTTACTAAATGAATACAGAAAATTCAATTTTATTTTATTTTATTTTAATTTTTTATTTTAAATACATAAACGGCTATACTGCCTTTTATAAATAAACATATAATAGAGAACAAAAGTAAGAAAAATAATATCATTACATAATAGTAGTTTTAAACTTAAAAATAACATAAAATTATTTTGTGTATCACCACAAAAATGAACAATGAGAAATATCATCATTTCATTTCAACATGTCCATATTGCGTATATAAAGTTACATTATGGAAAAATAAAAAACTTAAAAACTGAAACTTAAAAATAACACACAATTATTTTGTGTATCACAACAAAAAATAACAAAAAAGAACAATGAGAAATATCATCATTTCATTTCAACATGTCCATATTGCGTATATAAAGTTACATTATGGAAAAATAATTTTTAAGTGCATGTTTATATTGCGAATATTTATTAAAGACTGAATGCAGTAGTTAGAGAATTTTGTCAAAGGACGCCAGGTCATAAAGAATTCAGATATCAACCCTGATGTATGGCAGTGGGATATGAAACTTGCAGAGCAGGACAAAATCTGTCTAAATGTCGTAAAAATTGGATTCCTGTAAACCCACTTAAAACCGTATCATGATTAAGGAGTTCCTAAAGAAAAACTGGTAAATAAAAATAATTATAATAAACTGGTCTATAATTTTCGATCATTTAATCGACAATTATAGACCAGTTGCCATATTATCAGCTCTGCTAAATTATTTGAAAAATTAATTCATAAATTCCTTATGCCTCAGATAGATGCATACATTATCCCCGAACAGCATGGTTTCAGGAAAGGAAGATTCAATAAAACCAATCTAATGGTTTTCACCGACTATGTTGCTAGGTCCCTAGACAGTGGATACCAAGTAGACTGTTCGTATAATGACTTCTCCAAAGCTTTTGATACTGTGAATCACGATATCTTACTCAAAAAACTTGCCCAGATGGATTTTTCTCTTCGAATTTTACAGTTTTTTTAAAGTTACCTCAAGAACAGAAAGCAATTTGTCACACACGGAATCTTCCAATCTGCTAAATTTCTTGTTTTTTCAGGGGTTCCCCAAGGATCGATCCTAGGGCCTCTTCTTTTTTCAATTTTCATTAACGATATTGCTGGAGTCATTCGTTTTCTTCGCTTTTTGCTGTTAGCCGATGATCTTAAATTATTTCTTCTAATAAGAAATATTGAGGACTGCCTGCGCCTTCAAGCTAATGTTGATAATATTTCAGAATGGAGTCAACGAAACCAGCTACATTTCAATGTCTTGAAATGCGTAGTTCTGACTTTTACCAGAGCATTTAGTCTCACCGGTATGCTCGGTCTCATAGGTATGCTCGGTCATAATCTCAAACGAGTTTCTTATATTAGGGATCTTGGGATTATGTATAAAAGTAATTTGACATTTCGTCCTCATTTCGAAGGAGTGTGCCAGTCGGCCATAAAAATGTTAGGTTTTGTGCTCCGAACCGTCAGAGTTTTTCGTGATACCCGTGCTCTGAAGATTTTGGTCTGTTTTTTGTCTTTCCCTGGTCCGCAGTAGGCTGGAGAGTGGTTCGCTTATCTGGAATCCTCATGAGGTGGGGTGCTCCCTCATGTTGGAGATGGTTCAAAAAAAGTTTCTAAGATTTCATCTACATGAGGGAGTACGTCTACTATCCATGGCTCTACCCAACGAACTTTCATGCTGGGAGTTCACTCCCTGCAGCTCAGAAGAGAGGGGTTTGCCGCCACCCACTTATTCAGACTGGTGAGAGGCTATATTGAGAACTAGAGTAGAGTGAGTCTCTACGTTCCAGATGACTATCTTAGACAGCGTCATCATAGATTATTCTATCTTCCTGCCTGTACGACTAACCTACCAATTAATGGTTCTACCGGTGGGGAGGAGTATATTGCTCCTGAACCAAATCTCCCCCGAGATTGATGTATTTGGCGTCGGTGAGGAGAGATTCAAAAGGGAAATTCTTTCGATTCTTGAAAGAGTCTCTCCACACTGACGAAATCTTCACCACTGCCTGAGATTTTTATTTTGAAATTGCTATATTTCTTAAAATTTCTTTTATGTATAAATATTTGTTAACATTATTTTTAAAATATTTATCTGGCGTTATTTTTTACATGCAATAAATTAAAATTTGTAATTGTGTAAGAAAATAATAAAAAAAAAAATTATTTTTATTATTATTATGAAGTACTGCAAGGCCAATGTAAGCGTAATTAATTACAGCAAGGTAAGGTGTGAATACAAAAATAATATCAAGTAAATGGGTGAATGTAGAAATCGGTTCGCTCTTAGAAGACATTGCTTGATTAAATAAATCAAAATCCTTGAGACGGGTCATATAAAAAAGACACAAGTTTACGCTAAAACACTATTGTGCGGCATTTCATGCCTTTTGCCGACTCCTTCTAGAAATGTTGTGGGTTAATTATCCAAATTCCGTACTAAGTGCGAATAAAACAAACTTTGAGAGCGATTTTTTCATTTTTCTGAATTCCTTCAATAAACGTAGGTATTAATGGTAACCGGGTAATTTGTCTGGGCACGCACAGGTCTCACAGTCACATAATAGCTCTTCTGGCTTATCACCCCCTGGTAGAGCAGGACAAGACCTATGGCACGCGTGCCAGTTAAGGCACGCCACTTTGTATTGTATTCTGAAGGAGGAATCGTGTTGTTTCTGTTGTTAAAATATCAGATAAGTTCATGCCGGAAGAGGTAAGAGTGTGAAAGGATATCTGTACGTGTAACGGAAATGCATTAGTCACTAGTCATGTAATTTATTGAACCATAAACATTATAAATCTAGAGGTATTTAAGAAAATTCGCTCTCATAGAAACAAACGAATTAAAAAAATTCATAGACGTTTCGTGGATTATTTTTATATATATATATATTCATCCTAGACTTGCAGAAAAGTCAACAGATGTCGCAAATCTATCTATCTATATATCTATGTGTACGCGCATAACTTCCGAACGACTGCACCAAATTGGATAATTCTTTTTTTTGTGTTCGTTATTGTCAGGACAAGGTTTGTATAAAACTATTGGAGAGCTCTGGCATAATGAAATTTGTATTGAAAAATGCAAGAAGTGGCACGCGAGCTGTTTGAAAACTGAATTTACAGGGACTGAGTGTATGGAATGCTGGAGAACTCGGGAGGGGAGAGGGGAACTCGAGAGGGGGGAAGCGGGAGAGGGGAGTGGGGAGAGGGAAGGGGAACGGGACGAATGGGAAAGGACACAGAGGGAGAAACAATTTCTTTATTAAGTGACATAACAACGCATGCCGGGAACTAGCTAATTAAAAATAAAAATTGATTAAATTTATCCAAGACACAATCTAGATAGCATTTAGTTCGGGTTTGAATCTTGCAATCATAAATAAAGATAGCATTCAACAATTCGTTAAGAAAATGAAGATAACGTTGGTAGTATTTAACTGTATCATACTTCGACTTCTTAGTCGACCGAAACGGATAGGAACACATTAGTTCTAATTAGCATTTAACTAAGTAATAAATAGACATTGAATCATGAATTCCTATGAATATTCCCAAGAATTTTCCCCGACCTCATCTAATTTCCCCAAAGTCAGGATTTTATTTTTTTTTTAATAAGAAAGTTATTCTGAATGAGAATTATTTTTAATGAAAATGCGTGTATTTAAAGAGATAATAACGACAGTAAAATTATTGTTTTCATATAACGGAAAACTTTCGAAGTGAACTTGGGTAAAATGTATACAATCGTTTCTCGTGACGTCACAAGGGACACAATTCATAATTCGAATGGCAGCGCTGCAGTAGTTAGGTACTGCTGCGCCAGTCATCATTGCATTGGGATTGGTTTGCATCATTGTTATGTACCTTGACTAAACATTTTGACGGTTTATACCTTTATTTACGGTACTTTGCATATTAATTACTTAATTTGGTAGGCGGGTGCGGGTGCCGCCGCCTCAGGAATCATTTATTTGATAACCAACACCTCTGAGAGAGGACGGTTGTGGGATTCCCTTTGACCTCTCCAGCCAGTGTCTCCACGGGAGGGATGGATTCATACTTCTGTCATTCCTGGGTTTTGCTTTTTACCGAATAACATTAAAAACTAGTTTTGTTTTATTTTGTACAACACTCTTTATTATCAATATAATGGAAAAGAGAAGCAAAAAAAAACAAACTTAGGGAACTTACCCATACTACGTGACCAACTTTTTGCAATTTTTAACCCCCCCCCCCCCGGTGACCATAAAACTAAGCAACCCGCCGCTCATTTGTACCAAGCGTGGTATTTTGAAGACCCCCCCCCCTGAACAGGTCGCGTAGTATGGGTACGTTCCCTTAACAGATTATGAAAAACATTTGGTTTCTCATAATGTATTTGACAGCACTTTTCAGTATTTATTGATAGTTTTGCAATAAAAAGTTGATGATCTTGAAATGTTTGAAATCTTAGTTTTCCTAAAGTATAATAACACGTAACATTTTAATCATCTTGTGAATAATGTGAAAAATAATTGTAAAAAATGTTTACATTAATTCTTTACATTGAGGCAGGTGTAGGGAGTGCATGCAGCCTTCTTCTCATCGAAATAATAGCCCGCGTAGCAAGTCCGCTTGATGGGCAGACTGCCGTTATTGCATTCCGTGTAGGCCCCGCAAGCGCCGCTGTCGTAGAACATCACCTTGGTGGCGCACTTCCCGTCCGCTAATAAGGTGCCGGTCCTATTCTGGCAGGACTTAGTCGCGTTGTTGTAGAACTGGTTGTTACCGCACAAGTATAACTGAGGGACGAACACCGTGCTCGGCGCTTTCTTCAGGCAGATATAATACATGCTAGGGTGGTTAGGGATCGCCCCGCGAGCAGTACCATTGCAGGGCAGGATCAGCAGATCGCCGTACGTCTTCGGGGCAAGCTTCACTCTGCAGAGGGTAGAGTACACATCATAAGCATACCCTTCTGGACAAGTAAATGGTATAGGATCGGTCACGTTCGAGGAGCACATGAAATACAAGGAAGAGTTGAACGGGTGAGGGAAGAATCCGACCTGACGGCAGGCCATAGTGTAATCCACCATGCTGGGGTCGCAGGCGGGGTTTGGGGCAGTGGTGCAGTATCCGGTGTTGTTGGTGCAGCTGCTAGCGCCGTCACAGGTGGCGACTCCATCCTGCCTGAAGTAGTCCCCGTTGCCGAGGTCGATGCATTCCGACACGCTGGTGCAGGTCGCGCAGAAGGTCCCGGTCACGTTGCAGGAGCCCGGCGCCTCTTCCTCCAGCCGCGTGATCTGCCTGGTGATAGGATCGTACACGTTGGTGATAGATTCTCCAGTTGCCTAAAAACACATGTGGAGACGTAAGAAGAATTTCAACTTGCCAACAGTGGTATGCATATTGAGAATAGAATCTGCTTCAGGCAGCAGAGCTGGTAGGTAGTAGGTAGCTAGTTGGTGGATGGAACTAGCCAGATTTCGGTTGGAATAACCTGCCATTAACATTTTATTCCAGGATTGGTCAAATTTTCAAAACAAGAAGGAAATTGCTGTCTATATCTGATTTCGAAAAACTCTGTGCAAAGTACGGGCAACGCCGGGGACTTCAGCTAGCTATTATTATTTTCAGATTCCTGTGTCTTCAATGTACAGGTATCATTTTGGCACCTAACCGGGACCTTCTGAAGTGGAGGCTCTAGACCCGCGCCTTTCGGGCGGATATTTAATCGCAAATAAAAATTATCACACCACAAGAATGGAAAAAAAATAGGGATGGAACCTACCCATTTCGAAATAAAAACTCAGGGCCGGTGTATCAGTCATTTAACCAAGGTACTCGTATACTAGACCATAGGTTCTCAACTTTATTTTGCCCACCGTACACCTTGAGCATATTTTTCTTTCTAGAGCCCCGGGGGAGGGAGCTCATATGAAATTATTTCTTATACCTTTTTGTTCAGCAAGTTAAAAAAGTTTTTTTTTTGTATTTTAAGTGCCGGGTTGCTAACTCCTTCCTTTTTGTATTCATGATATAGTGTTAATTCTTAAAAAAAAATAATAATAAACGTAAGCTCATAGTATTATATGTTTAATAAAAAAATCATGTCATTCAATTTAATGTAGATCTGAATGTAATGGAATCTTTCAGTTCAATTTTCATACACTTCCCGATCTAACGAAATATGTGAATTTTCGCACACGTGATAAAAATGATTACAATACATAGGTACAATAACAAAAATTAACCAATATTAAAGTTTACTTTGGTTTATTAGTACGTGATTAGCTTGTCTTTATTCGACCATATCTTTTTTACCTGCCAACGCCCTCAAGTCCCATCTCAACGCCCCCTGATTTTCCCTGGGTCTTCTATTGCCCCCCTGAAATTCTCAAACGCCCGTGGGGCGTTATCGCCCATGTAGAGAACCTACGCACCAGGCTTATCTTGCCAGAAATCCTACCTGATTAGGAAGATTTTTTTCAGACTTTATGTCCGGGTTAAATCTTCCCCACAAGAAAAACTAAACCCTTTCACACACTTTTCCACAAATGATCATCTAGTCAATTCACGCTATGCAATTGCACTATATAAGTATAAGAAATACAAAACAATACAAGAACAACATGTCAACCTACCAGAGATCAAATGGGAAAATAATTCACCTACTCCAGATATTTTCATATCAGAGGGTTCGGCTCGGTAGAACTACTATTGGACCTATAAATCCTACTGATCCCTCAATATAAATATTAAAAAAATAACGATGTATGTTCCTATTAATAATAATAATTATTATTATAATGAAATTTTTTTGAGATGATATTAAAATGACTTTTGGTTTAGATAAATGTAGAACGATCCATATAGAGAAAGGCAAAATTGTAGATGGAGATGAGGTACATTTAGAAATTTCAAAATTAAGAGTATGAAAGGGGATGAGGTTTATAAATATTTATATTACCCGCAATCGAATAGATTAGATCATACTAGTATTAAAAATGATATTAGGATTAAATTTCAAACTAAGATTAGAAATTTTTTGAACTACAATCTATCTGCTAAAAAGCAATAAATACTTGAGCAATACCTCTATTAATGTACTCATTTGGCATAATTAAATGGTCCAATACAGATTTAATTAGCTTAGAACCAGTTGCGGCTCGTGACTTTTGTGTGCTAGGGTGCTAATATTTAAAAAATGGCATCATGGATGTTGTCGTATGCGAAAAATATTTTTTTTTTTTCTTCAAAAATCGGTGTTTTGTATGAAGATTTTTCAGGAAATCGGTGCGGCACACCGCCAAACTGAAACTTTCTGAAATTTTTCATACAAAAAACTAATTTTCAAAAAAAAAAATTTTTTTTTCGGCTACAACAACTTCATAATGCCATTTTTTTTTTAATTTCAGCACTCTAGCACACCCAAAAGTCACGAGCCGCCACTGCTTAGAACGATTAATTAGTATTACGTTAACAAAGTTTAGTTGCCGTCATCCGAATTCAGCTATAGAACGAATTAATTTAACTAGAAATTTAGGAGGTAGAGGTGTAGTCAAAATAACATCTTTGAAACACAATCAAATGCTTAGAATTTTTTTTCATAGAAAAGCTAATAGCTCAGAAATGCACAAAATAATTTGCAAGGCAGATAGAAACATTACACCTTTAAATTTATATGACGAGAATGCCAACATTCTCCTAAATACTAATCAGGAATTATTAGATTCCTTGTCAAATAAAATTATTCACGCAAAACACTTCAATTATCTCAACCAAACGTATGTTGGCAAACTTTCGTCAAACAAATGGTTGAGTATTGGAGAGTTGAAATAGAAGGATTTATGCTTGCCATTCAAGATAGAGTCATTAATACTAAAAATTATAGGAAGCATATAATCAAAGATATAAATCATATTGATGATTTATGTAGAAAATGTTTGGCTTTTCCGGAAACTATAGAATATATTATATCGGGATGTTCTGTACTAGCGCCGTCCGAGTATACATTTAGGCACAATCCGGTTTTAAAAATAATTCACCAAAGTTTGGTAATTTAACATAACTTGATTGACTGCCGTAATATAGTACCATATTAAGAATATGAACCAAATTCGTTTTTAGAAAATGAATAAGGTATAAAAAATGAATTCGTTTTTAGAAAATTAATTTTATAAAGTAAATTATGATAAAACTATACTATCAAACAACAATCAGTCATAACAGACCTGATATAGTTTTACACGACAAAATTTTAAAAATAACTTGTATCATTGATGACGCTCTTCCAAATTCCTGTAATATTAAAAAATCTGTTTCTGAAAAAATAAGAAAATATACAGATTTAGGAAATGAGATTAAAAGAACTAGGCATTCTCAGACTATAAAAATATGATCATTTGTTATTTGTTATTTCGGTTATAATGTTTTTAAGATCGACAAATAAACTTCTAATGTAGTCTCAATGGTAACAGAGCAACACGTGATTCGTTTTGATTTGTTACCAATAAAAAACTACAACAAATAGACAAATTGTCTCATGTGCATATTTTTATTTTTACCAGTGTTCCGAAATTAGTGATACGTTCCGAAAGGATAGGATTCTACTTACAATACAAAACAATTGCATGTTTAAACTTTTGTTGACATGAAAACATGAAAAAGCTATTTTTCGTATTTCTGAAATGAATTTATCAAAATAGCGATTAATTAAAAATAAATATTTAATAAATAATTTAAAAATCAAAAGAAAATCGTGGAGTTTTTATTTTGGACGTTGTTGTTTGTTTAACTCGAATGCAAAGAACAAAATGAATAATAACTGTGTGTGTAATGAGAAATTATAGTTTAATATGAAGACACGCTTTGATACAATAAAATAAATAAAAAATTAGGAAGCCAAAAAATGTCACCGAAGGCTATGCCATCTATATTTTTTTATAATGAAGGTTTAAAATTCAAACTCAACTGAAAAAATTCCTTGCCACGATACATTAAATTATATTTTTCTAAAAAAATGTCCTAAAAACACCTACATCTTTCTAATTGGACGTGTCATCGTTAAATGTTTTCTGTATTAAATATATAATTAATCCCACCTGAGAAGTTTCAAAAGCGTGTCACAAAATTTTATATTTGCAGTTTGTTCGGAATGTAATTTCTTGCTAAAATGAAAAAATATTGTCAACCCTAAAATTTGCTAAATTTAATGTAGGTTACAATGAACGTACATGTAAATTAAGAGGTTGTCGAAAAACTTACCCATAAGCAGGCTCCCACAATTGCAATAAACATCATCTTGGACATCATTTTGATAGTTCCTATAGTGTTCAAGTAGACCGGATTTTAGATTTTGATCTGATAGAGATGTGAGACCCTTTTATATAATTCTGTTCGGTCTGTTTCGGCCATTCTGCATCACAGACCAACAGGGGTTATCAAGTTATTTATTGTTATTAAGTTTAATTTGTAGAACTCCATTTTAATTTTAATTTATTTTATGTATTCAATAATATTATTGTTCAATTTATAAAGACAGTTTATTTATATACAAGCCCGAGCGTCGCGTGTTCGATTCCTCGGCTGGCTCGGAGTCCTCCATGACAACACAAGCAAAATTTTCGGCTATCTGTGGTGGTGGTAGGTGATTTTCAAACATTGTTGGGTTATTCGTAACTCGGGAATGTTTGTCTTTCTTTAAAAAAAAAAAATACTTAATAAAAATATATTAACAAGTTCGGCTATGTAATTATTATTACGCGTGACAGCTTTTTCGCCTTCTGAAGGCATTATCAAACTGTGGTCATACCACGATCGACACCTTGGAGCAGTGGTTAGCGCCTTTGCCCGGAAAGCGAGAGGTCCTGGTTCGAGTCCCAGAGGTGCCAATATCTTTTTCTGATTTTTCTGTTTCCAGATTTTTTATTGAGTTTCACTTATATTGTGTTCATTTAATTAAATATTACAATTTGAGGTTTTACCCATAAAGATAAAATAAATATAAATATATTTTTCTTCTGTAAATCTGTCATATGAATGTATTTCAAATAATAAAAAATAAAATACTATCAGATAAATTGGATTATAAAAAATATGAAAAATGCATTATCATTGCCAAAATATGTACTAACTGTGTAGGTAGTCTATTGTGGTTTATTCCGAGATCATGTACAGTGGTGCTTCGTAGGAAGTCTAATGGTAAAGCGCCCTTGAGGCGATTTTTCACAAAAACGGCGCTATACACACCAGATTTAAATGTCCGGGTTAAATTTTCCCCCCAAAAAAAAAAAAAAAAAAAAGAAGGAAAAACTAAACCCTTTCATACACTTCCCCAAATGATCATCTAGTGAATCCACGTTATGCAATTGCACTATATAAGTATTATAAATACAAAACAATACAAGAACAACATGTCAACCTACTAGAGACCAAATGGGAATATAATTCACCGACTCCAGATATTTTCATATCAGAGGGTTCGGCTCTGTGGCATTTCTAATTGAACCTATAAATCCTACTGATCCCTCAATATAAATATTTAAAAAATCTTTTGTAATCCTACATGTATTTAAAATTACTGCTTTTTGCATTTTTATATACAAATTCTTTGACAAATCTAATATGCTTAAATTTTGAATCAGATTCCTAGGTATTATGCCAGTGGCCGAAATAACAAATGGTAATATTTTTATAGTCCGAGAATGCCAAATTCTTTTAATCTCATTTCCTAAATCTGTGTATTTTCTAATTTTTTCAGAAACAGTTTTTTGAATATTACAGGAATTTGGAATAGCTACATCAATGATATAAGTTATTTTTTTAATTTTGTCATGTAAAACTATATCAGGTCTATTATGACTAATTGTTCTGTCTGTTAGTATAGTTTTATCATAATATATTTTATAAAATTCATTTTCTATAAATGAATTTGGTTCATATTCATAATAAGGTACTACATTACGGCAATCAATCAAGTTATGTTTAATTACCAAACTTTGGTGAATTATTTTTAAAACCTGATTGTGCCTAAATGTATACTCGGAAGGCGCTAATATAGAACATCCCGATATAATATGTTCTATAGTTTCGGGAAAAGCCAAACATTTTCTACATAAATCATCAATTTGATTTATATCTTTGATTATATGCTTTCTATAATTTTTAGTATTAATGACTCTATCTTGAATGGCAAGCATAAATCCTTCTATTTCTGCGCTCAACTCTCCAATACTCAACCATTTGTTTGACGAAAGTTTGTCAACATACGTTTGGTTGAGATAATTGAAGTGTTTTGCGTGAATAATTTTATTTGACCAGGAATCTAATAATTCCTGGTTAGTATTTATAAGAATGTTGGCATTCTCGTCATATAAATTTAAAGGTGTAATACTTCTATCTGCCTTGCAAATTATTTTGTGCATTTCTGAGCTATTAGCTTTCCTATGGAAAAAATTTCTAAGCATTTCTACCTGATTGTGTTTCAAAGATGTTATTTTGACTACACCTCTACCTCCTAAATTTCTAGGTAAATTAATTCGTTCTATAGCTGAATTTGGATGATGGCAATTAAATTTTGTTAACGTAGTTCTAATTAATCGTTCTAAACTATCTAAATCTGTATTGGACCATTTAATTATGCCAAATGAGTACGTTAGTAGAGGTATTGCCCAAGTATTTATTGCTTTTACTAAATTTTTAGCAGATAGATTGCATTTTAAAATTTTTCTGATCCTAGTTTGAAATTTAATCCTAATATCATTTTTAATACTAGTGTGATCTAATCTATTCGATTGCGGGTATCCTAAATATTTATAAACCTCATCCCCTTTCATACTTTGAATTTTGAAATTTCTAAATATACCCTCGTCTCCATCTACAATTTTGCCTTTCTCTATATGGATAGTTTTACATTTATCTAAACCAAAAGTCATTTTAATATCATCTGAAAAAATTTTAACTACCTTAATCATTTTCTCTAAATTTGATTCAGAATTTGAAAATAATTTTATATCATCCATATATAATAGATGTGAAACTATACTACTCTCTCTTGTATTACCCTTAATTTTTATTCCAAACTTGCTTTTAATTAACATTTTAGAAAGGGGATTCAATGCTAAGCAAAACCAAAGAGGGCTCAATGAGTCTCCTTGAAAAATCCCTCTTTTTATTGAAATGCCCGGTACTACTATTTTCTTACCTTTTAAATTAACTAGCAAATCTGTATTCCAAAAGGACATAATATTTTTCAAAAAGCTAATTATAATTGGGTTAACTTTATATATTTTTAATATTTTGATTAGCCACGAGTGCGGGACACTATCAAAAGCTTTTTGATAATCTATATAACAAGTATGTAAATTACGCTTTTGATTTTGAATTTGTTTTAAAATTACAGAATCAATAACTAACTGTTCTTTACATCCCATATGTTTTCTGCGACAACCTTTTTGTTGTTCAGATAAAATATTTTTTTCATCCAAATGAGTATATATTAAATCTGTCAAGCAAGAGGTTAAAATTTTGTATATTGTCGGTAGACATGTAATGGGTCTATATTGAGAGGGATTATTAATATGTTCGCTTTTAGGCAACATATAAGTAATGCCCTTAGTTAGAAAATTAGGAAAATTTTGAGGTTCTCTGACAAGTTTTGAAAGATTTTTTGCAAAAAGAGGATGTAAAGTAGTTAGACGTTTGTACCAAAAATTATGTATCCAATCGCAACCCGTGGCTTTCCAATTATGAGTATTTTTTATAATTTTGGCTAACAATTCAACCGATATATCAGAAAAACTCATTTGTTCAATGTCTGAACAATTGAGTTCTTCATTTTCTATCCAGTTACCTGCCTCATTATGTTTTATATCTTTACTCCAAATGTTTGTCCAAAAATCGCGCATATCTGATTCAGATGGCAACGGAATATTATTATTCGAAATAATATTCTGTTTATCGTCAAGTTTGGAATAAAATATTTTCTCATTTTTCTGAAATAATCTATTATTATTTCTTTTATTATACGTATAATTATATCTTTTTAATCTACTAGCTTTTACACCTAATTTTTGTTTTAATAAATCTAATAAATCATTGATTATATTTTCATTATTATTACTACCAATGCTATAACCAAATTTTCTCCCAATTTCATCTACATATCTCAAAATATTCCTACTTCTATTTCCATTTTTATATTCAATTACTCTAGCTATACTACTTCTTAAAAATACTACATCATTTTCTAATCTAATCTGCCATTCTGGTTTACTATAACTATATGATCTATCATCAGAGGATATTAATTTAACTCCTAACTTATTACATATAGTGATAGCACTAGCGTACACTATTGTATGAAGATCTAAAAAACTAATATCGTCAAATATTATTTTTGGTAAAATTAAATTATTTAATTCAGAAATTAATTTAGATAATTTCTTTGACGTATGCAATTTTGGTAATTTTGGTCTAACTGTGGGCTCTATATCTATATATCTATTTATATTATTTTGAAGCAAGTTAGCTAATTCTATTACATTATCATCTAGTAAGTTTAAATTTGCAATATTGATTTCCCTAAGATTATGAATAATGTCTAAGTTATTTGAATCTACTCTAATATCATTGGATTCTTCTACTAGAATATTAGCTAAACTATCTTCATTCAATGCATCTAATATAACATTACTACTCGTATTAATTTGATCTAAATTATTCTCCAATTGCAATCTATCTGCTACTTCTTTTCTTATCTCATTTAATGTTACTACAGGAATTAAATTATTTTTGAAAATTGACCTTTTTTGGTCAGCTAATCTTTGTTCGTTTACTTGGGCAACCGGATAATTTTGTGAGAAAAGTAAATGTAATTTTTTCCTATACAATAACATATCTGTTTCTAGTTTAGTTACATAAAAATATGAACGAACGATGAACATATTGACATCGTTCGTCCATTTCATACGCTGCCTAGGAATACCTGCTTTTGTTTTTTGGGGTCTCAGATTATCAATGTTCATCTGTATAGATGACATAATAAACCCATTTTCATTTCCGTTGGTTGAAAATGACATTGTGTCACCTTTCAAAACAACTTGGAAATGATTTATTAATTATTATTAATTCCTACATTCCAGTAACCAAGCAACTGTCGTCATTACCTAGTGTCAACAAATAGTTTTCAATATCTCCAAATTAAATATTTTAATGTAAACTACCCTTCAATACTACAAATCTATAATATATATTATATTGTAGAATAATGTTATCAAAATAAAATATATAATTAAATTTACCTACAAAATATATTTCAACGTAATCTCAAAATATAGTTGTTTACCTTGGTTACTGAAGTCCTCACAAAAGGAAAAATTTATTTTGTATTTATTTACCTAAATATCCTACGGTCCACTGGCAGTTTATTTATTACGTTATCTAATATACTTATTTTCAAATATTTATATGTTTTGGGATCAAAGCTAATTCTTTTCTATCTGATACAATAAAAAAATCAGAGAGCTAAAATACAAGCAAACGTCAAGGCTTGCGTTGCTAAGCAACAACTTATCCAATTTTTATTATTATTATTATTATTATTAAAGAGGACAATGGACTGCAATCATACTCTTTTATATGTTCCTCATGCTGTCTCACTCATACATGCATGCCTCTTTCATACTGCAAGACATACGTTCAATGTATATCACACACTAACAATGCCAAAATATGAATTAAGAGTGCCAAATTATACATTAGCAATGGCAAAATTTGCATTAACAGTGCCAAATTATACATTACAAAGGCAAAATATAAGCCTAACTTATATTAGATAAAAACAGATAACATAATGTCTTTTGAAACTGGTTCTTTTTTGTTTTTTTTTTTTATTTCAAATGAAAGGGGAGGGGGTTTCCCCTCTTTTTTGAAAGACACAAATATCAACCATTTCTAATTTGAAAAGCTCATATTTTGAATAAAAAATGGCTGAAATATGCCTTTTAAATGTCAGAAAAATGCATATTGTCCATTAACATCTAAAAATCCAAAATATTATTTGCTCAAAGAATTTTTTTTTCTTAATTAATTGCTTTGATGGTTTCATAATGTGTGGATTTTTCGACAACCTTAAATGCAAATATGCCAATGCAAAAAACCGATGTGTAATCACTACCACCCACCTCCGCCCGAGTTACAATAATTGTTTTTTTTTTAAGTTTTTTTATTGAACCTTTGAACAGTCTGAATGTACGGCAGATCCTTCTAGGCAGATTGAAGGTCCAGCCTCTGGAGTTGCTTTCCCCGACTTTGTTAGGTGGACATCTTACCTCTAGAAATGCAAGGAAGATGACACGCGATAAAAAATATGGAAACCAATATCGCCACTGACTTTCTCTGTACTACTCAAAAAAATTAAGCTAGCAAAAAAAATCAAAGTTCATTTCGAGCTTAGTACCAATGAGGAGCTGAAGGTGAAATTTAGAAAAGGCTATCTAACATTTTGGCTGCAGGCAGAAATACCCGAAAAATATCCTGGGTAGTGGGAAATTGCGAGAAAACTTTCGATAGTGTTTCTCTCGTCATACTAGACCGAGAGCTACTTGGGTGTATTTGTATGGCTATAAATTCTTTTAGTGATGAGTCATAGCATGATAAGTAGTGGCAGGCATCAGCGAGGTACATCATCATTTTCTTCCTTGCGCTGTGCCAACTCATTGCCTAGGTAGGCTGTTGGGGTCGGCTCTTCTCGTTCTCAGGTTGTAGTTTCTTCTGTTCTGAGTAGCGCCTTCATCCAGGCCGTTTCTCTGAAGTATTTTGGAGCATTGAGTCATCCAGGAGTTCTTT
This sequence comes from Limnephilus marmoratus, assembly GCA_917880885.1. Lineage (NCBI taxonomy): Eukaryota > Metazoa > Arthropoda > Insecta > Trichoptera > Limnephilidae > Limnephilus > Limnephilus marmoratus. The sequence goes on along the minus strand of OU862906.1, from coordinate 53,833,987 downwards.
GGTCTTCCGATGGATGACTGTCGATGAAGCTCCATAGACTGCTTCACTGTGTGGTTTGATGGTCCCTGTATTATGTGTCCATACCATCTCAATTGTCGTTCCTCCAGCTTACTGTTTATGTCTATGACACCCAGGCTTCCACGAATGCGTGAACTTTTAATCTTATATTTTAGTGATACTCCTGCCGACCATATAAGCATTCGCATTTCTGCTGTTTCGAGTTGCCTAGAGTAGGAGTTATACATAGTCCAGCATTTGGAGCCATACGTTATTGCGGGTCTTACAATAGTCTGGTATATATTTTCTTTAAGTTTTATAGGCATTTTGGAGTTACACAATATTCCTGTTACGGATCTGAATTTAATTCATCCCACACCTATTCTATGGATGACATCCACTGCACATCCCCCGTCTCTGTGGATTAGTGAGCCCAGATACTTAAATGAATCGCAGTTGGCTTATGACTTAGGCTCCATCCAGTTGCATCGAAGGAGATACAGCATTTATGTCTTCAAATGGCAAATACAAATATTCAGTATTTTTCCTGCTAATTCTTAGGCCATTGTCCTCCAGGATCTTTCTCCACCGTTCCAGGCTATTCTGTAAGTCACAATGATTATCTGCTATCAATACTATATCATCTGCAAAAAGCATAGTCTTGAGAAAACTGTTGTTCATTTCTTGACTCGTTAGATAATTCATGACCATTATGAAAAGAAGTGGGCTGAGGACAGTCCTTAATGTACCCACACTTTAGTTGGAATTTTTGGTGATGTCCCTGATGTGCATCTTACTTGGGTTCAACGTTTGTATACATATCTTATATGGAGAGCACATATCCTTCTGGTACATTGTGGGGTACCCTGTCAAATGATTTTTCCAAGTCTACAAATACCATCTGCAAGTTTTTTTTTGCATCTCGATGTTTTTCAACTATTATTCTGACTGTTTGAATCTAATGTTGATTTTCCCGACCCAAAGCCGCATTAATCGTCGTATATTTTTACAATATTCCTAATTCGTGTGTTAATAATCCTCTTATATATTTTAATGGTGTGAGACATAAGCTTTATCCCTTTATAATTGTCGCCCTTCCTAGAGTCGCCCTTCCTAGGGTCTCCCTTGTTTATGTAAAATGGAAGAAGGTAACTCTTCCTAAAGTTTTCTGGCATTGGTTCTCCATTCAGTACTATATTGTACAGATTGCACACGCACAGCCATTTATGTCCCACTTCACCACTTTTAAAAAAGAAATAACGCCTTATGAATATAAAAAAAATATTTACAAATATTTATACATAAAAGAAATTTAAAGAAATATAGCAATTCCAAAAAAATCTCAGGCGGTGGTGAAGATTTCGTCAGTGCGGAGAGACTCTTTCAAGAATCAAAATAATTTCCCTTTTGAATCTCTCCTCATCGAGGCGAATCTTTAATAATCTTGTAAATCAGAAGAAAGGACACACGGTCAGGACGTAATTATAATTTAATTAATATAATTTTTTTTTAATTACCTTCAGCAATTAAAAAAAAAATCGAATTATGGTTGCGGGAGTTTTAAGTTCCTGTACTCAACCTATGATTATATAAAAAAAGATAAACTATGTAAACTGTGATATCAATGTCGTTCATTCAAACTCATAAAATATAAGAACTGTTTAAACAAAACATTTAACTTTCTGTTTGTTTTTGTCTAATAGTAAAGTAGAGAAACGATGTAACCTTGAAGCTTTGCTATAAACAAACATTAATAGCCATAGTAAAAACTACGCTTTCTTAACCTTGAACCTTAAATTTGTGTGTGATAGGTGTTAACACAAGACTAGGGTAAATCGATATATTGTAAATTTATGTAACTCAAAAATAAATTATCTTAAAAAAATGATGAAGGCCCGTCAAGTGGATTTACACGGATTTCCCGGAATCCCCTGATAAAAACTATAAATGTACGAATTCAATATTATCTTCGTTACCACATTTCCTAAAAGTTTCATTGATACCTGTATGATAATCATACGAAAGGGCTTGGAGAATACCCGCATCAATGCATGCAATAATGCTTCAAGAAGATTTCCTAGCCGAAACGCTTTACCAAAGTCTCGCGTCGAGGAATGCAGCCCATGCAGTAACGGCATACAAAATTATTTATAATTTAATAGATAGACCGTACGTCCTGGAATGCTATAAGCTGTTCGTACCTAACAACTACACGCAGTGACGGCACCATAACCTGCTATGTACTCCACAAAGCAGAACACTCGGCAAAGCATGACATAAGGTGTGGCGCTGTTAAATAATTCTTCCCAACTTTTTAACAGCGTCATTCGAACCCCCCCCCCTCCCCTCCTCGTAACGCATAGTAACGTTTCATAAGACCCCCTCCCCCCCCCCCAAGTGCGTTACGTAATACTTGAACGGCCCCTTACAATATGTGTATTTTAAATGGACACACAATCTGTAATACACAAAAAACGTCGCTAGCAGCAATGGGGTGTAGATTTTGCATATCTACTCGTATTAGTAACTTCATGCAACCTAGGTATTATAGTCATAGTCTCACTGGCTCCAGACGGGAGCAGTTGGGACTCTTGTGCTGTATTCACAAAAAAAAACATACACACTATAAATAATTTATTTGACAAAGACCTTTTTTTTAAAAAAGAATGACATACATTTCCGGGTTACGAATAATCCGACAATATTTGATTATCTAATCTCCTACCACCACCACAGTAAGCCGAAAATGTTGCTTGAGTCGTGGTGGAGGACTAAAGGCCTTCGCTCAACTTGTTTCATTTCAGTTTCTCCGTGGGCGAAGGCCTTTAGCCAGCCGAGGAATCGAACACGGAACGCCTGGGTGAGACCGCGATACCCATTCAACCACTGAACCAGAAATTAGAAATTAAAAAATATGTTGGCGAGTTGTGGATGCTATGTGTGTATCTGCTGGGATTTAAAAGCAAACAATGGATGCTCTTGTGACCGTATTAGAGCATAGGTACCTACTCACACGTGTGTGGCCTAGAGATGTTTTTGTAAATGATCTTGTAAAGATAAGAGTTTGCGAATTTTTTCAAGGTTCTTTATGTTTGATGATAATTACATTTATAATGTAAAAAGGCAGGTAATTAAATATATACAACTTGATAACCTTGTATTGTACACGAGATTATGATTTTTTAAAATAAATATTTTAAGGAGAAGTTAACTAACTAACTAACTAACCATCACGCCGTTTCCCCGCAGGGGTAGGCAGAGAGGACGGACCGCCAAACAACTCGGTCTTGGCACACACTCTTTGCCTCACTCACATTCATACATCGTCTCATACATACTCTTCTATTATTCTGACTTTTGACATGGCCCGTCTCAAGTATCTGATTCACTTGATCGTGCCATGTCTTCCTCGGGCGTCCCCGACTTCTTCTACCATTCACATTTGCATCATATATTCTTTTTACACTACTTTCTTCGCTCATTCGCGGAGAAGTTGTTAGATGTATTTTGCGAAATTTTTTAGATAAATCTGGTTTCTTGAACTGGTGAAATACAAACAAACGTAAAATGTTACCTATTTTTGAGTAGGTACCAAAATATGTTTTTCTTGATATACTTTATGGTATTCCGAGAATTTAAAATGTCACCTTGTTAAAACGGCGCCTCTTCAATCATCATCAAAAATACAAATTGTTAAACTCATTCGATTTGCTTTGAATTTATATGTCATCATCAAAATTTGAACTCTTTGTGTGAAGAATTCAGAAGAGCGATATACTACCGACCTATAATATTTTGTCTGAAAATAAATAGACTAACTGTCGTTTTCATAATTGGAACTGATTTATCAAGATTTCACACTATCAAGTGATTTTTTAGTTGAAGGGAATTAATTACGTTTATTATTTATTATTTCAATCCTTTCATACCTGTCACTTGTAGATAGGTATGTACGAAAAACGGCGCTCTACGAATTATCCAATTATTATTATTATTATTATTATATGAGTAGTAGTTCTGTAACTGTGAACGGTTGATCTCGAGTTTCGCGTCCAACTAAATATTTATTTATTTATTATAGATACAAAAGAAAGTACAAATTACAATTCGGAAGCTTTGCCTGTCCAACTAGGAAAGTTTCCCGTTCCAGGACAGACAAATTGATATGTTTAGTTCATATTATACCTGAAATGTACATAATTACATAACAAAAAATAAAAACAAAAAACAAAAACAGAAAATTTCATTTTTCTCTGAAACTAAGGTTTGTAATAAAGAAAATGTATATAAAATATATAAATATAAGTACACATACATTTTTTGTGACAAAGTAGAAAAGGTAATCTGGTAGCATATATTATAATCGGATTTACCGAATTAACCTGGTAACATATGTATAATACATTCAGATTTACAGAGTATGGGATAAGTAGGTAAGTTAGTAGTATTGAAAAGTGTAACATGTACCTGATATCAAGATGGAGGAATTACAAAAGATTTACAACATAAAGATATGAAATTATGTTAGGTTATGTGTTTAGGAGTTTGAACTTTTAATACATAGTACACTTATAGGAGAAACTATATTAAAATTTACAATATTAGATATAATTAATGAACGTAATAATCTATATGATTTTTTTTAAGCGATGTAACTACAATGATTTTTGTAACTACAAATTATTTTCACTGATTTAAAACATGTTTTAAGAACAGTATTATATTATAAGTACGACAGTATGAATATACACCGCACTCGTGTCTTGAACTACTCCTGCTAAAATATAAAAACAATAACTATAAATATAGATAGAAATATAAACTATGAATAATAATAAAATAGTACCAAATTTAGTGCTACTTTGGTGAAATTGGTGCATTACTTCGTACGCCGTACATGTTGTGTTATGTAGGTATTATTTATTTATTATAAATCATAAATCATTACCGTTGTAAGGTACCAAGTTGAGGCCCGGCGCAAATTACGGCCAGTCCACGCACAGTTCTCGCACAGCACACGCGTGGTTATTTTGTAGAACATGGTTTCTGTCGGAGAGGCGCATATTAAACACATTCCACGGCCAGCCCAGTCCCAAGCTTCGTCGCGCGTGGGCGTGTTGTGCTTTCGACACAGTTTCGTGGATCGTGGGTCCCTTGTTTTGTCTGTGTGAACAATGTTTTTGTTACTAGAATATGGAAAAATGAATTGAAATGGTTAGAGGATTTCTTGTGTTATATGATTCAACTCATGAAGATTACATTAGAGCAAAACTGAAGGATGATTTGTTCGAGAAGATAGCCAAAGAATTAAATTACATTATATATAGTATAATGAAGAAATCGATTTCAGTATATAATAAATAGTAAATTATACTGATATCACACAATCCATATATTTATATTTGTGAGGCGGGAAGGGTACCGCCGCCCCGGGAAGCTCTATTGGATAACCAACACCTCTGCCATAGGTCACCCCAAGTGGTTCGCTACGTTTGGTGATTTAGCAAGGGTGCCCGGGTTCATAGAGTGAGGTTCATAGAGTAGGTCTTGGAGGCGGATGACCGGGACACACTGAACCCCAGATTCCTACCCACCCCTTAAGCCCTTTTCCTTCCCAGAACTCTCGTCTTCTTCCTTTCCTTAGAAAAACCCTCCATACAGAATCCCGAAAGATGTCATAGACCCTGAGGGAAATTATTTTTCCCAAGGCCTCTAGTGTGAAGGTCAAGTAAAAAAAAATCTTTCTTCATCCTCAGATTCAGATTCTAAATCGACAAGAAGTTTCTGCCTTGCTGTCATCTTGCATACTGCGAGAAGTGGGTTGGGTATGGTGTGGGTGTGGGCTGTGTTAAATATGCGCTACTATTAAAAAAACGTGTACGTAGGCTGGGTTTCGGTCACGCGGTGCTGTGCGTGGACTGGGCTCAATTTGCGCCAGGGCTCACACAGAGTTAGCGACGTGCGACGTGCATGTCAACGCTTTACAGCGTTGATGTACCTACACGGAGCAGACAGACTTCAGGGGCGCATAACCATAAATTCCATGTATAAAAATATCAGAAAGGATGTCGAAACATTGCGAAGCTAAGTTCAGAATCCAATCATTGACTAATTTACGCAGGACGCTTGCACTTTTCAATTTCCAAGAACCGGGTATAAGGTTGAACATTTTTGGACTTAGGTAAGAATATTGTCTTTGAGCAAGGGATGTCATAGCAGCAAGTGGAACTATTTGATTCCTCCCTGCATGTTGGGTGTTGTGATAATGTTCTACGGAGGGGAAGAGGTGACGATATATTTGTGTGTATAATATAACTTTTCTTATAAATAGTTGCCTCACATCCAGAACTCCTATCTCTTTGAATAAATCATTGCTGGGGTATCTAAATGGTTTTTTAAGTATGACCCTTAGTAGTGATTTCTGTGCTTTGGCTAAGGGGTCCAGTATTGATTTGGTACATCCTCCCCATCCTAAAGATGCATATTCAAGTAATGAGTTGCACATGGCATACTACATTAGTTTTAGATCTTTTGCGCATAGAATATTTCTAATAGCCGTGAAAAGATGCATGAGTTTTCTGACCTTTGGGGAGATTGAATCGATATGTTCATTCCATCTCAGATTCTTGTCTACAATAATTCCTAGATATTTTATGCTATCCACATATTCTAAGGTATTGCAATTGCAAATGTTTGGGTTATTGCAATGGTGTATAATAATTCTTTGAGTTTCTCTTGGTTGTCCCGCTTGAGTTGCACTGAAGCGAATGAGTTTAGTTTTGTCAGTGTTGAGAGTGAGAAGATTATTATCTAGCCATTGTTTTACCTTGTTGATACCAATTTCTGAATTATTATGAACTTCATTCCAATTTTTGCCTTCAAATAATAATACTGTGTCATCGGCAAAGGTGATAATATGATCGGCAAATGAACTGCTACATAATTCATTTATATAGATATTGAATAAAAGTGGTCCTAGAGTGCTTCCTTGAGGTACACCAAAGATAATATCAGCCGGATCGCTTAGAGTATCGTTAATATTCACTCTTTGGCTCCTATTTTCTATATAACTACCTAACCACTTAAGTAGCTGACCCTGAATGCCGATGCGCTGTAGTTTTTTCAAGAGAATTTTGTGTGAGATAGTGTCGAACGCTTTGGCTAGATCCAAGAAGAGCGCAATGCATTTTCTTCCTCTATCGATATTGTTGGAGATGATTTTCGTCAGGTTTGAAATGGCATTTTCAGTGCTCAATCCTGGTCTGAAGCCATACTGTCTATTGGAAAGGATATTGTTTTTTTCAAGGTAATGACTGAGACGATTCTTTACAATTTTCTCAATAATTTTCGAAATAGAATTGAGCAAAGAAATTGGCCGGTAATTGTGTATCTGCGATTTATCTCCATTTTTGTGAAGCATTATAACAATAGAGTGTTTTAAATGATTTGGAAATTTTCCTGAATCGAAGCTTAGATTGGAAATATACGCGATTGGAGTTGCTATGAAGGATTTAGTACTTTTTAGCATTATTGATGAAACGTCATCAGGACCACAAGTATTCGATGACTTGAGTTCGTCAATTATATTTATGACTTCGTTTGAAGTTGTTTGGATATTGTCTAATTTATGACCGAACTTAGAGATTGTTAACTTAGCGAGATCGAATTCTGTATTATTAAGATTGTTGAGAATTTTTTTCGCAAGTGTGACTCCCACTGACGTGAAATAATTATTGGAAAAATTCGCAATGATTTTTGGGTCTGAGGTGTTCACGTTATTGATGTTCAGTGATTTAATATCGGAAGATTTATTTATTTTTGTTTTAGTTATATTGCGAAATGCTTCCCATTAACCTTTTGGAGTACAGTTATTTTCGTAAATGAATTTTTAATAATAATTTTCTTTAGCCAATTTTATTAGTTTTTTGCAAAAGTTCCTATATTTTTTGTAATGAGCTTGTACTATAATATTCTCAGGGCACCTATTCGCCTTTTCATGAAGTTGGTTCCTAATGTTAATCGATTTGATAAGGCCAGGGGTGATCCATGGCGTAAGTTTTATTTGTTTATGCGGCATAAGTTTATTGCTTGTATGTTTAGAAATAAATAATGAGTCGGCATCAGATTGGTCTAGAACATTTTGCCAGTTTTCTGAGCTCAAGTCCTCAATTAAGTTATTATAGTTTAGAATAATGAAATAATTTTACTTTGTATAAACCACTTATTTGATGTGCAAATCCGACCGGTTTTGGAACAAACGTTCCTTCGTCAGGGAAAGCTTATACTAATTTGACAGTTTCGAACAATGTTTTATTATGGTAGGGGTGGAGCTGTTGCTAGATAATAATGTAGATTGGGTAGGTAGGTATTAGTAATCATTATTATCTAGCAACAGCTATCAATATTACCAATCTACATTATTATCTAGCAACAGCTCCACCCCTACCATAATAAAACATTGTTCGAAACTGTCAAATTAGTATAAGCTTTCCCTGACGAAGGAACGTTTGTTCCGAAACCGGTCGGATTTGCACATCAAATAAGTGGTTTATACAAAGTAAAATTATTTCATTATTCTATAATGGATAACCACAAAGTAATAGCTACATTCAAAAATATAAAAAATATTATAGTTTATTCTTGCAACATGTTTAATTTTAGCAGGATTAGGAGGTTTGTTTTTGGCAGAGTGCTATTGTATAGTGATCTGAGATTGTAGAGTGAATGACAAATGAGTCAACATGGTTAATTTTTTTGACGTTGATGTGGTCAAGACAAGATTTACTCAAGCCCTGCTCACGAGTAGGGCTGATAATTGTCTGAATGAACCCATTTTCAGTTAGTAGACATAGGTAATCGTTGGATTGGCGGTGGTATTCAGTAATTGTATTGATGTTGAGGTCGCCTATAATTATTTTTCGTTCTATGTTTTTTGAGCTGTTGATAATTGATTGGAGTGAATTCAGAAAAGTATCAGTATTTTGAAAAGAGGGTGATCTGTATATTGCAAAAATGCATAGATTATTATTCAATACAATTTTCAGGCAGTTGGCTTGTGATAAGAAAATTTCATCAACTTGAGATTGAAGTCCGTCTCTGATGTATACAACGATTCCGCTAGACTTATTAAGATATATGTTTGTGTGGTGTTCAGAGTAATTGTGAATAACTTTTGAGGTGTAATCTTTATTAAGCCAGCATTCCGATAAAATTATAACATCGAATTGGTAATTGAATTGATCCAGAAAAATTAAAAAATCGTCAATATTAGAAATGCTTCTTATATTTTGGTGTATAATTTTAACTCCGTAAGCGCATCATTTATAGTTATTTAGATTGTCCAAATCATCAATGACGTTCACGTTAAGATCTATGCCGGAATCATTTCCGGTTCCATAATTTAATTGAATCATAAGTATGTGTTGTTTGTGTGTTGTATAGAAGTTGGTTCCCGAGTAATATATGATTAAATGCGATTCCAAATGTAGTTACAATGGTAAATGTGCTTAATATAAATAATATAGTATAAATGATGTAGTTAAATGTAGTACTATGAATAATATATTTCTAATTTTCACTTTTTTTTATATGAATACCTCACGAGAGTCCCAGCTGCTCCCGGCTAGAGTCAGTGAGACTATGGTATGTCCAATTGGGGTATAATGTGAGGCTGAAGGTAGTGGGGAAGGAGATGTCGGGGAATTACCTGGCTATTCAGACCTGGTCACCAAACACAGCTAAAGCCATTTCAATCAACTTTTCAATTCTGAACGGTGCTCTTACACCATGACGATACTGAGAGTATCTTCTACCCTAGAACGTGCCGTAAATACAATATATAATATTTTGAATGAATTAATTGTGAAATAATACAAATTAATCAAATATGTTTTTGGCGCAGCCGAGATTCTATCCCGCGACCTTCGGATTGCGAGTCAAGAACCTTTTCTCTGGACCACGGAGTCATTTATTTATATTCTTATAAATCGAAACCAATATTTCCCCCGAAATCATAAAATGACTACTTAAATACCTACTACTTAAATATAAGCCACAAATATTTTTCGTATTTTTTAAAACTTTCAAGCAAGGAATAATATTATACAATTTGTCAAAAGAAACGTCACCATCTCAATGACAATTAAAAATATATATATTTCAGTGCAATGGGTTCCACAATTTTGATAATTCCCATTTGACATCCATGATCATGTGATTTTTGATGGATGAAATGGTAGTTCCATCTTGAACCGAAACCTAACAAACAAGTTTATAGACCGATGAAATACCAAATGTTCAAGTTAAACCAGAACTTTGTTACTCTCAGTCAACTAAGGTATAAGACGTATCACTTTAAGAACATACATAGAACTGAATGGTAATGGCGTTTTTAGTTGTCTCGATCACATATCGATAAACCTCGGTATCGAGGTTTGTCGATATTTAACATTGCTTGATTTGTAGGAACTACGAATCTATATTTTTCAAAACGGTTAACATTTCCTACACTGGCAACTCTGCGGAAGAGGAATGCGCAGAGGATCAAAGGCGTAATGCCGTCAAAAACGAAGTTTCGAGATTATTCTGTCCCCGGCTGCCGACCTCACCACTAGCAAGTTTTGAATATTCCTTCTGTATGATAGTATTATCGTGGATCAATCAGTATTGTGTTAACATAATCTAAATAAAAAGATCAATTATAAACCAGTGTTCTAATTTGATAAATCAGCGACCTATGGAGATGATTATTGCGATAATCTAAGCGAAGTAATAATCTCCGTAGATTTATAAAACAAAGTCGGGTTAGTTACACAATTTACAACTCGAGAACGGCTGGACCGATTTTTATGATCCTTGAGTTGTTGGATTTGTCTCCGCCCCGAATAGCAGAATAGCTATTAAAGCATCGGAAAAATTGACGAAAAAAATATTAAGGCGGTACACAATCCTAATAATTTTGTACGCTCAACGATTTCAAAACTATATAACCCGTTTTCAACTATAAAGTTAGCGGTAAGCACCAGATTTTATTTTTCTAGACGATGAATTAATAATTTCGGAAGGACAACATGGAGACACATTTTTAATATTTGTAGCACGTTCTTCAGAATTAATTAAAATGAATGCGGTAGAAAAGTCGAATCTCCAGGTCTGCTAGGGTGAATTCGACCGTACGTTCGTACAATACGCCGTTCCGCGGCGTATATTTGTTTACACGCTTTCTTCACTTACGTCGTCAAGATTCCCACATTATTCATCTTCTTCTTCTTTTCTTTGATACGGCAAATTCGACAGTAGGTCCGTCCAGTGCACGGGTCGCAAGTCGCAATTTGTATACACGGTTTCTTTACTTACGTCGTTAAGATTCTGAATATATTTTAGGGTATATTGTCATCTTAAAGAAAAAATTCTTTTCCTAATACATTTTGTATGGAACGATTCTTTGAAAGAGCGAATCTCGAAAAGCTTTGTAGATGAGAATCTTTGAAAGAGCTGCTGGAATATTGTGTTAAGTGTAATATTGAGTAGTGAGTGAATTCCAAAAATACAAAAACGTCAAATGTCAATGCGCTGATTATTTTGCTTTTGTTCTTAACATATAATGCTACCCCTCTTTCTTACACACTAAATGTCAACAGTCGAAAAAGGAACAAGCGGTGAACGCATGTCTGCACCCCTCCAAAGGAAAAATACAATCTCACTAATATTATAGACGCGAAAGTTTGTATGGATGTATGTGTGTTTGTTTCTCTTTCACGAAAAAACTACTGAATGGATTTTAATGAAACTTAAAAATAATATAGCTCATACATCAGAATAACATAAAGACTACATATAATGGTAAGCTTTGGCGTTATGAAATTTGTATAAATGAAAATGTGTGTATTTCATATATTTTAGCGGCAGGGAGGAAAGGCAGGGGGATGGGGAACGGGGGAGGTGGGGTTCGCGGAGAGGAAAGAGACGAGGGTGTGGGAAGTGCGGGGAAGGTGGAAGGGAACGGGGACGCACGGGAAAGGACAAGCAGGGAGAATCAATTTATTTCTTTTGAAAGGCATTGCAACGCATGCCGGGGACCAGCTAGATGCACATAAAAGAGTTTATTATTAAAATTGTTATTAATGGCTTTCAAAATCAGTTTGTTCTCTTATTTATTTATTTATTTATTTATTGTTGTTATACGCCCGTAGGGGCTTTTACATAGATTAGAAAATAATATTTAATATATCTAGGATTACACATACATAGAATTTATACCAAAATTATAAAAAGTGAAAAAACTTTTAAGAATATACAAGTAGTTTTTAAAGAAAAAAACCACTTGTATATTCTTGTGGAAAACCGTGAAATATTTTAAACAATGTAATATTTAACAATAACATAGAACAAAATATAATATAAACATTTCAATAACAAATCAAATCGTTAAATATATTATACCCATGTTACAATAATTTGTAGGATTCAACAAAGTGTTGGTTTAAATTGCATTTTAGAATGTAAAGGGAATCAGCAAATACATCTACAATACCAACAAACTTGTTGCCTAAATAATGCATCCTATTGGTAAGTGAGTGTGATTGATAGTTAGTTGTGTATGTGTTGCAAAAGAATGTTATATTTTGTCTAGTATTCCTTGTCGGTACAAGAAGTTTAATAGTAGAAACGATGGCAGGGCTGTCAATTAGGTTGTTCATAATTCTGTACAATAAAATTAGGTCTGAAATGATTCTTCTGTCAGACAGCGTAATTAAATTTAGTCGATTCATTAAACTTAAATAATTAATTTTTTCTATTGGAATTTTGAGTTTGAAATTTAAGTACCTAAGAAATTTGTGTTGAACTCGTTCTATTTTGTTAGAGTGTACTTTATAGAAAGGGGACCAAATAGGTGAATTATATTCAACTTGACATCTAACTAATGAAATGTAGAGTGTTTTCATGCAATCCAAGGACTTAAAATCAGTTAGGGTTCTACAAAGGAAGCCAAGAATCTTTAAAGCCTTATTAGTTATATTATCTATATGTGGTGTGAATGTTAAGTTTGAATCGAATATAACTCCCAAGTCGCGAATTTGTAATACTGGTGTTAATTTAACATTATTAAAATTATATTCATGTAAAATATGAGAATGAGTTCTGGAAAATCGTATTACTTGACATTTCTCAGTATTCAAAAATAACATATTTTGTTCGCACCATTTAAAAAATTCATCTAAATTAGCTTGTAAAATTAGGCAATCATATATATTTCGTATTTTTTTAAACAATTTTAGATCATCTGCAAAAAGTAGGACTTGTACATCTTTAAATATATTTACAATGTCATTAATGAATATTAAGAAGAATATTGGGCCGAGGTGGGACCCTTGCGGGACACCACTTGTGGCCTCGAATACATAGGATTCTATAAAATTAATCCTCACACTAAGCACTCTATTACTGAGGTAACTAATAATCCATGTCAATAAACTTCCTTTAATGCCTAACAGTCGGAGTTTGGATATAAGAATGTGATGTCGAACCTTATCAAATGCTTTACTGAAATCAGTGTATATAGAATCCACTTGTTGTTTCAGACTAAGGGATTCGGATATGTAATTATTATAGATAGTTAAATTACTTAAGGTAGATCGACCTCTGATAAAGCCATGTTGGTTAGGAACAATAATATTGTTGATAGGTTTTACAATGGTATCTAATACTAATGACTCGAAAAGTTTGGGTAAAGCAGACATAATACAAATAGGTCTATAGTTTGATATATCGCTTTTGTCTCCTTTTTATGAATAGGCGTTAAATAACTCTTTTTCCACAGAGCCGGAAAACAGCCAGATGCTAAGGATTTGTTAAAAAGTTTTTGTATGGGATATATCAAACTATCAATGCAAGTTATTAAAAATATGGGAGGAATACCATCAGGTCCAGCAGATTTATTACTATCCAATGCGTTTATGCCCCTTTTTAAAGATTCTAATTTTATGAAACATTGGCTTAGGTTTAATGACTCTTCCACTGAAGTAGTGGAGACTGCATTAACAGGAATATCTTTGTCGTAAACACTTTTAAATGAGTCAGCAAAGAGATTAACTATACCCTCGATACTGTCAGCACATTTTTCTTTAAAATACATGTTATTAGGATATCCACAGTTATCGTTTCGCTGAGATTTAGTAAAATTCCAGAATTTTTTCACATTGTGATGACGTACCTCATTTTCTATTACGTTAACATAGTTACTATAGCATTTTATTGATAGTTCTTTACATTGTTTTCGTAGTTTAGTAAATGTTATATAATCGTTAGGATTTCTGGTATGTTTATATTTTCTGTGGATACATTTTTTTTTATTAATTAAATTAGTTAATTCTTTTGTAAACCATTTCGGATAATAAGATGATTTGAAGCTAACCCTGGGAACAAATTGTTCTATAGAGGTATTTAAAATCGAGTAAAAGTGTTCTAATTGATCATTTATATTATTTTCCTCATCTAAAAAGGACCAATCTGTTTGGATAAGGTACTCAATAATATGATGGTATTCAGCTTTGGAAAAGTTATACGATGGGGCACTTGTTTTTTTTGAAGATATTAAAGGCATATTTGTTATGATAATATCCAATGGTGGGTGGTATTGATCTAACGGTAATAATAATTCGTCGGATAGTTCAACCATTATTTTCGAATCACTTGAAAATACTAAATCCAACATTCGATTGTTAAAGTTGAAAATCTTGTTTGATTGAGTTAGTCCCAAGAATAAAGACATATCACGAATTTCACTGCATTTATCACACTGTAATTCTGCTTGGTTTGTAGCAGGTCCATTGTCATCTTGGCTGGTCCAGTTGGGAAGGTTATAATCACCGGCAATAATGAATTTTGCTTTAGGATATTTGAATTTGAGTACTTCTATGTCATCAATGTGATTTTTATATGTTTGCAAATCAGATGCAGGTGGGATATAGACACAGCCGATAATAATTTTTCCATTAGGTATATTGAGCAATACAAAAATTTGTTCAACACTTTTGTGTTTAACCGGTAATTTAGTAGATGATATATTCTTGGATACGCACAGCATCACACCTCCTCCGTTAGACTTTTTGCTCGTAAAAGAATTTCGATCAGAACGATATGTGGTATAGTGATGTAGGCCTAATTCAGACGAGCTGATGTCAGCATTTAACCATGTTTCAGTTAAAAACAGAATGTCGTGTGAGAAGATTGGGGAGTTAGTTTTAAGTTGGTGCAATTTTGTACGCATTCCCCGTACATTTTGATAATATCCTGTAAGTCTAGAAAATCTGTTTTGTTTGTTTTTCAGTTTTTTGATTGAGTTTTGATGATTTTGGGAATTCCATTGAAATGTTTGATTCGTAAATCGACTTCGCCCTTTTCTTTCCTCTCTTCTAATTCCTTCCAGAGGTCAGTTAAATGTTGTCTTTGTTGTAGAGTCCTATCAGGTTTGATTATAATTCCATTGGACAGAGTAGTTTTGTTAAAGAGTAAAAGTTTCGCCTGTTTGACTTCATCGAATTCTAATTTAATTGGCCTGGTTTTGTTTGGAATTTTACTTCCAAGCCTGTAAATTTTCACATCTTCTAGATTGAACTCGCTATTAATTTCACTAATAGCTGCTAATACCTTTTTTCCATCCTCCAAGACGCTCACCGTGGTAGAGTTAGAATTACATTCGGGGACGTTGAGTAAAATGACGTTCTTCGAGCGGGTCTTGCGTTCCTCAATCTCAGCGAACACGTCACAAATTGGTGTTGTTTCCTGTGGTAATACTTTCTTTTCGATAATTTTTTCGAATGTCATAACTTTTCCTTCAAGAACTCCAACAGTTACTCCAAGGTCTTGCATAGTTCCAGATAGATTAGAAAGTTTACTGAGTATTTTTGCCATTTGGTCTTTTGTTATTTTCAAAGCAGGATCGGTAATGGCATTGTGGATGCTATTAATCTCATCCTTAGCTTTGTTTAAGTAAGCAATTGCTTCATTATTATTCATTTCGAAAGTGAGATATTTTTTAAGAAAATAATATGAGTGACAACCCAGCTCGCAATGTAGGTAGGAACAAAATTTGCTTTCAGTGAATTTGTTACTGATACAACAGAACTAAATTCAAATAAAAAATAAATGGATTATTGTTTTCGAAATGTCAAAAAAAATATATTTTAATTAGAAATGTCAAAATGATTTTAAATTTGATAAAAAGTCACTATAAATACAACGAAACTCACTGAATTTATGAATTTTCACTAGGGAAGTGGTCAGAAAACACAAAAAGCACAAAATTGAATATTTTCAAACGATTATTACCGTTTTTAATAATTATAAATTGGCGAACGTTTAGTACGTACTACCTAGACTTGCGAAACAAAAGAGTTACTTAAGAAAAGATTCGTTGAGCAGTGGTTAAAATATGACATTATTGGTATGGAGTCTAATAATAACTCCTAAGTATTTCATGTCAGTAACATTTACGATAATTTCACCATCAATTTTTCTGTTTTCACCGCATATAATATGCTTACTTATTTGATTTCTTGTTTTAATTTATTTTTATTTTTTTATTAAGGAGAAAATACAGATACAGACGCCAATTGACAAGAACATACAAAACAATTAATAGAGAATTCGCCTGCATCCAAACTATTTCTCACGAAATAGTTTGGATGCAGGTTGTACTCAATTTAATATTATTTAAGTTTATCCAGTTAATTATTGAAAATATTGATTAAGTCTTCGTAATTGTCTCCAATTATGTGTATTATTGCATCATCGGCAAATGGTCATTTTGCATTATGAAAATACTATTATTAGAATCAAAATTTTATCGGATTACTAGCTGGTACCTGGCCGCAGGGAGAAACCATTTCTTGGATGCCATTTAAGAAATAGTTTCTCCATGCGTGTCCTTTCCCATTCCTGCCTTCCCTCCCTGCCGCTAAATGTATGAAATACGCACATTTTCAAACCACTCGCGCACTACTTGTAGTAATTTTTTATACAAATGTCATAACATATATATAGAAATATCTTCTGCTAAAATGCAATGTTCTCTAAAAACTTTGAGTCAATTATATCAATCAATTTTTGATAGGGACTCCCTAATCACCTAGCGGTATGTAATATACTTTACAACCTATTCTCATACCTACCAAATAAACATAAAACAATTCATAAAAATCGGTAGAGCTATTTCGGAGCAGTGCGACCACAAACACTGTGACACGAGATTTTTTTTATTATACATATATATATTTAAATGAAATTATCTGAAAATTAGCAAATTTTTTACACCACTATTTTTAATAAAAAAACATACTACATTTACTTAAGATATTTATTTTAATTTACTTATTTATTTTAGTATTCATCCATGCAAATAGTGCGGTTTCCTGTAGGTAGGCATGAAAATAATACTTATTATTAGAATTTTTTCGATTTCAGCAATTATTAGGATATAATGAATAAAAAATCACTTTGTTTAAACCACTATTTTTAAAACAAATCAACATGTTTCGACAACAATGTTGTCTTCATTAAAAAAATATAATATTATATATCTTCCCATAACTTCCATTTCCTATCGTCATGATCAAGTTATTTTCAGGTCAAATCCACCACTACCCGAGACAGAAGATACAAATTAAGGCGAAATGAAGGAGACGCCCACGAATAATGGTTTCAACGCTGATGTATTCAGATGGTAGTTAATACACTCATAAAATGGCGACACCATGTAAAAAAAGGAACAAGAATGATAGGTTAGTTTTTGCCTTTTCGTGAGGTGCGTTATGACTGGAATATGTTTTGGTCGTCTTAAGGGTAGAAGTTTAGCAGAAAACCGGATGCTGATATGTATTGGGGTTGAATAACGGAAACGTACACGATGTTTGAAGAGAAATTTTAGGGATAGTGTATAATAAAATGTATCAGTATACAATGAACACCTATTTCTAAGTAGTTCTACCTGTAACCTTCAATGTCTAAACCTATCGGTATCTTAGAATTAGACCAATATCTACAAAATCATA
Source organism: Limnephilus marmoratus (assembly GCA_917880885.1). Classification (NCBI taxonomy): domain Eukaryota; kingdom Metazoa; phylum Arthropoda; class Insecta; order Trichoptera; family Limnephilidae; genus Limnephilus; species Limnephilus marmoratus. The sequence goes on along the minus strand of OU862906.1, from coordinate 53,815,940 downwards.
CAATATAATGTGTACTAATCATTGCTTGAATTTCGAACGACTGATTTTGAATGATTAAATAAATTACACCAATTATCAAATGAAGTATTCGATCTTTCCAGAGAGCTGTTGGTTTAGCGACCTACGTCAGAGGAGCGTAATGCTTCCTCCACACCAAAGCCAATCTCTGTGGTGGTTGCGGCCAACCGTCCAATTCTGAATTTCGAACTCCATGGCGGAGAACTCCATTCCAAAAATGGCGGACGCCGAACAGCTGATTCGACGCCGTACCTTATGAATTGCCTGCAATTGTGCAGGCGTTGCTTCGGTTTCCACAATATTTATTTCGATTCGTAAAGCTAAAAAAAATAATAATTTCCAACCATTTTGTACAACTCTCCCGTAATAATATTGCGTAGACTGATGTGTTGGGCCAACTCGCATGAACCAGCCATCGCCGATCGCCTCGGAGGCGATCCAGGGTCAACTCGAATTCCAACCTTCCAATTCGAACTTCCAACGCACGAACTTACCCCTCCACACAATCGTCCAAACGTTTGAAGTTGGAAGTTGGCCGCAGTGTGGCCTTACCATAATGCTCACAGATAGGCACATGAAGTCTATGGTAACTAGTGTTGAGTACCTCATACAAGAGGCACCTCAAATGTCCCATACAGACACGTAAAATGTCCCCCCACCTCACAAAATGTATTTGTACCAGCTCTTTTTCTTTGTATTACTACAAAAAAGTCATGTCACGTTGTGGCGCATGGGACAAGTACGAAGGGGGCACAAATATGAGGTGTGAGGTGGTTGGTTTATTGGACAATATTCATGTCATGTCACGTGTGGGACAAATATGAAGGGTGGACAAATTTGAGGTGTGAGGTGGTTGGTTTATAGGACTACATTCATGTCATGTCACGTATGGGATAAATATGAGGTGAGGTGTGAGGTGGTTGGTGTATTGGACTACATGTCATGTCACGTTGCCACGTATGGGACAAATATGAGGTGAAGTGTGAGGTGGTTGGTGTATTGTACTACATGTCATGTCACGTGTCGTAAGGGACAAATATATGAGGAGGTGAGGCGTGAGGTGTTTGTATATTGTATGACATTTTTGTATTAGAACCGTGAGGTGGTTGGGGTGAGCCATTCATATATTGTGAATACCGCTCAAGCGTCCCAACTGCTCCCAAAAAAGGTGTTTTTTTATTCTAAATTACTGCTAAGTGAATACCGCAGAAGAGTACAAACTGCTCAAAAAAAAATTATTGTAAATTACCGCACAAGCGTCCCAACTGCTCCGAAAAACCATATTTTTTTTTATTCTAAATTATTGTTAAGTGAATACCGAGTATACAAGAGTACCAACTGCTGAAAAATTTTTTTTTTTTTTAATATATTTTTTTTTGTAAATTATTGTTATGTGAATACTGCGCAAGAGTACCAACTGCTCTATAAAAAAAAAATAATTGTAAATTACCGTAAGTACAAGCGTCCCAACTATTCCGTAAAAAAATATTTTTTTACTCTAAATTATTGTTAAGTGAATACCGCACAAGAGTACCAACTGCTCCAAAAAAATAATTTTTTTATTGTAAATTACCACGTAACACCTCACCTCAAATGAGGTGGGACACCTCAACACCTCATTTCGATATTTGAGTACCTCATACAAACTCATCCTGATGTCGTGTCCTACCCAACACTAATGGTAACACTACTGTTTTCTCATTGAGCGACGAATGCAAATATAGATGGGCGATTCCAATAAGATCTGGGTACCAATATTTAACTCCTAAGAAAACTCTACGCGTGTACAGGATGTTAAGGGACATACTTGACATACCTTAACCAGTCGTCGCCTTAGTTCTTAATTGTCCAAACGACCATTTGAACATTTGACAGGAGGTGAAGGTTTTCTTTCATTATTTCAATGAAACATTATGATAGGTGTTTTAGATAAAGCTATTTCCGTAAAGGCAAAGGTCTGATTAGTTTGAATAATTCTTAATTAAGTGATTAACTATCCTTTCTCATACTTTATTTTTAGTTTTAAAGTGGAGATTGAACAAAAACTAAAATGGTCGTTTGGACAATTAAGAACTGAGGTGACGCAGTGATTCCTGACATTTTTAAAGTACAAAATGTAAATAAAATTTTGATCTTCTGTGACATTTTTGATGTATTTAGCTTTTGTTTCCTGCTAACACGAATAACTTGTGTAATATAATATAAACTCAAATCATTATATTATATACGTATAATCGAGATTAACTTCTTCATTATCGTCACATTATATATAAAAAAATAAACCTACTTATATTATGCAATTAAATTATGTTGACTTGTATTGGAAAGTCATAGGTAGTGCTCTTTGTGAGGCTGAATAGCTTGACTTACCATATCCAATGAATCCTGACAGCATTTGAGGTAAAAAATGTAATCTAAATTTTGGTCTCCGGCGACTCTTTTAAAATGTTGTGTTTTTTTTTTAATTTTACCACAAAACGCAAGAATTTTTTTTTTCTTCCACATGTCGCCTCTAGTCACTCAACCGAATAATGGCACAACCTCTCACCCCGCCCAGACTGTCTAATACCTAGTGGTTTTTAAAGTTTTCATTTGAAAAAAAAATCAAAAATGTTACCGGAGACCAAAATTTCAAATACATTTTTACAGTGAATATTGTCAGTCATCACTGGTTAAAGTAAAGTCAAGTACATCCCTTAACATCCGGTATACCAACACATTAAAAAAAGCAATGTGGTGACATCGATGAAACTTTTAATTAGTACGTTTGATGCCAACTGGGTTTTTCTTTGACTGAAGCAAAGCTTAATATGAACCAGTACAGGTTTCATAATCATTACGAAACTCTTTCGGTTTTACAAATGTTAATAAACAGGGGTGAAAACAAATTTATTTGTTTTTATTAATTTTGTGAGGTTTGCAGTATTTATGATATAATATGCTATGACATGGCCTCGCGTTGCTAGGGCTAAATAAACAGAACTCCATCTACTGGATGGTTACCGAACCTTTAAACTCACATCGACATTTGTTAATTTGCATACAAATCAAATCCACGTTTGTAGACGATTTTCCAAAGTGTCGGGTTTAATCTGGTGATCACCATCTCGGATTTGACGCCAAATCATGATGCACATCATGATTTGCCGTTTTTTTTGTTTTTTATTTTTACAATTCCACTCAGGGCCTATGTCATCTTTGGGGATGGTGTGTGGAGGGTCTTTTTAGGAAAGGAAGGAGAGGAAGTTCTGGGAAGAAACCCCTGCTGAGTCATCACTTCATTCCTTTCCTCAAAATAACCTTCCGCACAGCATCTATAATGATAATATAGGACTTAAGGAAATTGTTTCCCCAGGTCCCTCCCGTGTGTAACTAATATTAAACATAAAAGTTAACAGCTCCGTCATTGCACGACCAACAGTTTCAGGATTTTTGTGGTTTTTGTGGCAACAATTTTAGGGTCTTCGTGCCCAGGAATGTTTGCCTGTCATTAATCCGCCGATCAAAGTGTTTTTGTTTTAGTCTTCCATTATTAAAAATTAGGCACTATTAGGCACATTTTTTTTTTTTTAATAACAAACAATACAAAAGAAATTAAATTCTCGTATTCTCAGACCGAGTTAAACTACCGGTTGGATTTCCGAATCATATTTCCAACCGAAGCTATGCAGTTTTTAATCAAATAGAATAATGTTCCGGTAAACGCTGGTTATATTGCTTCCCGGGGCTCTACTTCTCTGGGAGAATCTAATGCGAAATGAAATTCTGCGAGCGAAGTAGATCTCCACACTAGCTCTAGTAGCTCCGGGTCATCCGGCAAGCAAAGCAATTTCATTAATGTGACAAGGCGGATATTGCTTTCTAAGACGTGTGTACGGATGTGTGATTAAGCTTTGACCTACATAGATACCAATGTGAGTAATTCAAACACCGCGCCGATACTAAAACTTCTACAAACAAATTAAATGTGCTCTTTCTACCTGAGATTTTCTAATTTAAAGTTTTATCCTGGCTGTTTATAGTTCTGATAGTTGTTCCTGGCTACAGCCTAGTTATGATTGACTTTGGTAGTCTTCGATGTTCGTAGAGCACCTGATGAAGTAAATTTATTTTCAAAGTTTTGTGCATTGGGGAAGTTTATAAGAGACGGGAAGATTGCTATCGCATATGTTTATGGATAAGAAAATGAATGCAGTAGTCGCCAAAAAATTATTCTTTAAGGATACGGTTTCGCCATCCCTTAGACACCAGTACTGATGAATGGCAGTGAGGCATCAAACTGACGAAAGCTGTAAGAGATTTAAGGAAATGGAGAAGAACTGTGATTTGTTAGACGTTCTATATTGTAATAAAAATTATACGACCGTTTTTATAAGAAAATAGCATAGTCGATATACTCGTAATGCACAATTTTTGATGAAGAAACTATTAAACTGTTAAAACATTCAGAATTAATTGACCAGTAAAAAACTGCCAAGAGCATAAAATTGACGTAAGGAGAAGAATTTAGAGATTAAAGCAAACCAATTCTTGAGTTGGGTCTTATCAAGAGTCAGAATAAGTAAATAGTACATAAGATACGAAGTGTGAATGTGGATGGAACAAGGAGGATGCGCTCGCCGCTCAGAGCTATTTGCTGTTTAATATAACCGTCTCATCCTTTGCAGGGAAATGATAGATAGTTAATAAATTACATTTGGAATTGGTCTTTATACACAATCATGAGAAATGATTCTAGCCAGGTTCCCAACAGTCTTTGTCAAAACATTTTGATAGCTTCATGGTTCATTTTTTCTCCGTACTTATAGTTGTAGGTAAACTTATAGGTTCCCTTTTGAAGTAATGGGTATGCTATTTCCATTAAATTATAGTTATGCACATATTTAAAAATGACGTAAGAGGATAAGGAATATACGAAAAGTAAATAAATCTCCAAGTTAACGCGCAGCCAAGGGAAAATAAACAAGCTTTTGGCATTGCGGGAAAAAGGTCTAACTTTAAAAAAAAGCAGGCTATGCGGTGGATTTACACCAAATTGACAAAACAAACCCAATGTCAATATTGTCTCAAAGAAACTTTAAGACTCGGAAAGCTCTTTTGTTTCGTTGGGTCGTTATTTACAAAGATGCTGTTTTAACAATTTCGCAGAATTCTTGTGCGGGATAATTTTAATAATTTTTGCTTCAAAAACTGACAAATCGCCGAGATTATGCATAACACCCTCATTCCACGTTGAATTCCTGTGCTTAAAATTATTTGAAAACAAATGCATGGATTTAAAATTTTAATATTACACACACGATTTTATAATTTGGGAGGCAGCCATTTATTGGATAACCAACACTTCTGCCATAGGTTACCCAAAGGGGCTCGATACGTTTGGTGACATAGCAGGGTTTCCCGGGTTCATCGGGTGTGGGGTATTCAGCTCTTGGCGGCGAATGTGCTAGCCCACCAAATTCGTTATAACTTTACTATGGCTTCGATGGAGCCCCCATATATGAGCTGGTCACTTAGAGTTACACCAAGTTACACTTAGAGTTATATCAATGGAGGGTCACACTAGATTTTTATTTCGATCCTTTTTAGATGTAATGAGACATGATTGGGTCTTTGAAACATTAAATTTATCGAGATTATTTTTAAACCAAGAGAAAACACTCTCGAGGTAACCGTCCATTCTTGGAGGGCCAGAATAGATTTTTATTTCGATCCTTTTTAGATGTAATGAGACATGATTGGGTCTTTGAAACATTAAATTCAACGAGATTATTTTTAAACCAAGAGAAAACACTCTCGAGGTAACCGTCCATTCTTTGCTTCAAAGCCCTCCGAGCCGTTGGAGTTTGTGAGCCCTTTGGGGGTTTGTCAAACAAAAAGCTATTATGGACTGTCATCCGTGTAACAATGAATTGGCGCACATGACAAAAGGTCATTGATGTCCAACAAAACAAAGTCGGAGACAGAACCGATCCATGTGGGACGCCAGCACTTATCGAGTGTGAGGAGGAGGTGAAACCATCGGCTATCGTCTGAATCGACCTCTCCCTCAAAAAGTCGGCAATCCACGTACACAAGGATGCGGGAAGTCCGTAAGAAGGCAGTTTGTTGACAAGTCCTCGGTGCCAAACCCGGTCAAAGGCCTTGGATATGTCCAGTGCAACCGTTTGGGCTTCACCGAAACGTTCCAGGCATCGCATCGCCTCCAAACACGCGTCACATACGCGAGAAGATCACCGCACGAGCATTTCCGCAGTAATCCGTATTGACGGTCGTTAATAATTTTGTCCTTCTCGAGGTATGTGAGCAGTTTATCGTACGGTAAACATCGATTGAACTATATTTATAACCACGTCCGTGCAGTCTTTGAATAGGCGAATTCTCGAAATAATTATTAGCGGACTTAGGAACCCTATTGAGGGCAGTCAATCGTGCCACGAGTGGGTATAAGCAAGGTTATCAGACTCTTTAAATTTTCAACAATATAGAGTTGGTAGTTAAATCTCACAGGTAAAATGGAGGGCAGGCTAAAGTCAGGAAGTGCAGAGACTCTTTGCCAAACTAGCTTTACTTTATGAAATAATCTCCCTGTTCGGATTAAATGGCTGTGAGTTTGCCGTATTCATATTATTATGCACAACAGTCTCATATTAAATTTGTGCTCACTCGTCTGTTATTCCGAATCAACATTTCTGAAATATGCTGTTAGAGGTTATTTATTTTATTGAGAAATATTTTTTATAAAAGTAAGCCCAAAGATTTTTTCACATTATTTTCCCACGAGTATGGCGCCATTGAAAAATACAAATAATTCAATATTAATTATTATTTTAACATAGAAAGATGCCGATGGATGGGTCTATTATTTAAATATGAAACCACGGGAACCATTTATTGGATAACCAACACGTCTGCCATAGGTCACACTAAGTGGTTCGCTACGTTTGGTGACTTAGTAGGCGTGCCCGGGTTCATGGGGTAAGGTTTGTCCAGGTCTTGGCGGCGGAAACTTCTGCCCACCAGCTGCATGGCAGGCCGGACCGGGAGAGAATGGTTGAGGGAGTCCCTTTGACTTCGCCAGCTATAATCTCTCGGAACATCGCCTTGCACCGTAGTGGGAGGGATGGATTCATTCTCCGTCACTCCTGGACACACTGACCCCCAGATTCCTACTTATCCCTGAATACTATTTTCCTTCCCAGAACTTTCTCTCCTTCCTATCCTAAAAAGACACTCCACATAGCATCCCCAAAGATGACAAAGGCCCTGAGGGGAATTATTTTCCTCAGGGCCTCTTATATGGAGCTAAGTTAAAAAAAAACGCTGTTTCATAATATAAATACTAAAACTATAAATACTCAAACTTTGTAAAGTTTACAGAAATTCTGATGACTCCATACCGTAGTGGTGTACATATTCCATAATGATTGGATTATTTCTATCGTCTATTCGGAAAAAAAACAAACCTTAAGGTTTCTACGGCGCGCAAAAATATGTAAAACATCCAGCAGTGAAGAGATGCAATTTTTTTTCAATTGGAAATTGAAATTGAAAAATGGTTTAGAGAAGCTGTAGAAAAAAATCTTTCACATAATTCCGTGTATCAGAGTTGCTCTTAGCATTGCCCTAGTGAAAGCCAACCATTCAACTATGGTGAAAGACAACAACCTTGCTTTAATTGGTTTTTGCCGAAGAGACTAGACTTGAAAAGCTAGATACATCCCAACCCTTTACTTCTCCACACCCGTTTCCTCCCAACTACCTTCAGCCTCACAACATACCCAAATTGGGATAGCATAATCGGCGTAGTGCCACTGACTTAAGAGGACATAACCAGCAAATCCAAATTCCGATTCCGACTTTAGTGCTCACATATCAGCGCTCGCGAGCGGACGTTTTTGGGACTAGATTTCGTTCCGCCGCAAGCCGGGTTTCATGTACCTGCAAGCTTACGCGGAGCTAGGGCTGCAGTTTGGTTCAGACTTCATCTTCATCAATGATACTGGCAGCTGCCTAGTATGGTGACCTAATGTATCTTCTCAAGTAAATCAATTGATCATGTAACATGTACTTATAAATAAATAAAATAAATAAATGTTGAATTCTCGCTTCCAGAATTTTAAATAGTAGTAGTTATTTGTAATTTGTATATCGAAGTGCATAAACATAAATAGATGCAAGTGAAATGCCTAAAAACAGTAGGTATAAAGTAGATACCTACATACATGAATAAACAATTTGTAATATATATTTTTTAATATTTTGTTTTTTTTGTTTGTAAATTGTATTTTACGGCCATTAGTGTGGAAGATACTCTCAGTATTGCCCTGGTGTAAGACCACCATTCAGAATTGAAACGTTGCTTGAAATGGCTTTAGCCGTGTTTAGTGACCAGATCTAAATAGCCAGGTACCTCCCCACCTTCATCTTCTCTATCTCCTTCCCCTCCCCAATAACTCACAACAAACCCCAATTGCGGATGCCATAGTTCCACTGGCTTCAGACGGGAGTAGTTAGGACTCTTGTGCGGTATTTATGAAAAAAACGAGTAATATTCAGATGGATTGTAAAAATGTCTCATTTTGAAATATTTATTCGTGTGCACAATTTTTTTATGTTATATTTATGTGCATACCGCACAAGTAACCCAAATGCTCCCATCTGGAGCCAGTGAGACTATGACATGACTATGGGGTATATTGTGACGCTGAAGCTGGTGGGGAGGGAAAGGATGGGGAAAAGGAAGGCGAGGAATTACCTGGCTGTTTAGCACAAAAATATTCATTGAACATGAAATTTTGCATTCGGGCAACCCTATAGATTTTTACAAACGTGAAACAAGGAAATCGTATCTACTTTTAAAGTTTCGTTTTCAATTTGTCATTTCAAAATGTGATGACCAAGAGCGTCGCGGACACGACTTGTCTAGGCCACGGTTGCGGGCCAAATGAGCTCTGAATTTTGTGTTTCTTTGGATCAGAAAAATGTTGGAATGCGAAGCTGTAAATCAATTAATATTAAATACTTACTAAAATTATTTTTCGATCAAAATTATTTATTATTTGTCAATAACGTCTTAAAATAAGTATGTAAAAGAATCTGAGATATATTAGTTTGTAAGTGCGCAAATAAATACACAAACGGACCAATTTTCGTCAAGAAACACGTCTACGTATTTATTTTTTATTGATTTTATTTAAACTAAAATTAAAATTCTGAAATATGCGATACCTAGATAAAGTATTGATTTATTTTACTGCATGATTATATGATTTGAAATGGGTGTGGTATAATACAAATTTTTTTTTGAAAATTTAACAGATCTGCCAACGACCTATGGTATATCCTTATTACAATAATAGTAAACAATTTTTCTCAAAATTTAAATCATGCGAATGCTAGATAAAAGAACAGTCTTTCGAAATCAATTTATATTTTTTTATGAAAATGAGTCAATTCATCTAAAATCTGATTTAAAAATGACATATTTCTGGTTTTCTCTGGTTATGTCCTCTTACGACATTTGGGATTATCTACGAGTATCTTGTGTACTTATATAAAGAAGATTTTCTGAGGTGGACAACGGGCGGGCGGCGTTTTTTTTTACATTAGCTCAGGAGGCTCTGAGGAAAGTGACTCCCCTTAAGGCCTATGTCCTCTTTGGATGGTGCGTGGAGGGTCTTTTCAGGGAAAGGAAAGTGTGGTGTCTTGGAATCGGGTAGTAATAACATCTGTTAATGTTACAATGTTTATTGGTTGCCAGATTAATATGGAGAGAGCGCTCAATAGCGGTACATCCCTTTTATACTTCCCATACTCGCTATCTCGCTCTCATGCCGTCACCCTCATACACATACGTCACACCCCCACACTTAAAACCTAATTACATACATTTCTTTATTCACAAATTTATACAAAACAAAATATCTAAATATTTCCATTCCATAGTATATGTAATTATTCTTGTTCTTCACGTGTAGCGTGGGCGTTGACCTCGAGGGCGTAACCTCCCCTCCCATGGTGTAGGTGACCTGCAAAAATTAGAGGAATTAGGAAATTTGGTCATGTCCACATCCGAGAGTGGACCCAGGTCCAGCAAATCATCAGACCTGTCACACTCCCCCCACCTAACCTTCCTCTCTGAAATCTGATCATGGTGACGTTTCCAAATTTGTCCCGTAGACATAATTTTAACTAAATAAATCCTATTCCCCAATCTTTTAAAATTTTTTCCTAAAATCCATTTATTATCATTACTTCTTAAATCCCTGGTTAAAACTTTAGAACCAACCTCAAAGTACTTTTTAAATTTTCTTCCTCTATAATACTTTTTCTGTTTATGCTGGCTCAATAACATTTTGTTTTTGACCGTGTTGTCAATTCCTTTAAAACCTTGACTCTCAACATTATCCACTATTGGAATAATCGTATTAAAAATTGATCTAATCTTTCTACCCAACATTAATGTACTAGGCTCAATGCCCGTAGACATTGAAGGCGTATTTCTAATATCAACTAAAAACGTCAAAAGTTTATCTTCAAAATCAGTAGGAAATTTATTATTTACCATAATTTTTTTCAAAAAATTCTTCACTGTTTTAACCCCATTTTCAGCTAAACCGTTAGAAGCAGGATGCTGTACAGCTGAAGTCAATGATTCTATATTATAATTATGACAAAATTCCTTAAAAACTGACGATGTGAAAGCTGTACCATTGTCACTTACAATTTGTTCCGGGATTCCGAACATAGAAAATAATCTTTTCAAAACTTTTATTGTATAAAACGAATCTACCTTATTTACAACATGACAGTCTATCCATTTTGTAGTTGCATCAACAATAATTAAAAAATTATGACCTCCCAACGGCCCCATGAAGTCGATATGCAATCTACTCCATATTAACCCATTGATTGGCCAAGGTGCCAACTCAACTTTACACGGAGTAGGTAAACATTCCATGCATCGAGCACACTGTTTCACAGTTACTTCTATATCATTGTTCATTCCGAGCCAAAAAAAATAATTTCGAGCAAGACTTCTCGATTTTACAATGCCTAAATGTGATTGATGTAAAAAATTCAATATAATTTCCCTTAATTCCCTTGGAACTACAAATTTATTATTATAAAATAAACATGAATTATAAGTCGATAATTTATCCCTAAAATACCAGAATTTCAATAAATCATCCTTTAAGAACTTTTTATCCGGCCAACCATTTGCTGTGAACTCGATAATGCTCGCTATATTTACATCATTAATCGAAAACTGTTTCATCGTTTCCGCATTTAATGTTGTTTCTGACTCGATTATGTTCACAAACTCTGACTCAACCGTATTCACGTTTAAAGAATCAATATAATTTAAAAAATAATCGCTAGCATCAATATCGTCGCTACACACATCTAAATTATCCTTATTATTAATCGGCATTCGTGATAAGAAATCCGCTTTGTTATCACCTGACTTAATATGCTCTATACTATAGTCAAAAGTCTGGAGTATTAGGGCGTACCTCTGCAGACGGTTAGCGGCCAAAACAGGTACTTGCTTATCCGTGTTCAAAATGTGTACTAACGATTTATTGTCGCAAGCCAAAACAAATTTATTGCCGTATAAATACTGAAAGAATTTCTTCAACCCAAAAATTATAGCACACGCTTCCTTATCTAAAATAGAGTACTTTAATTCTGTTTCTGACAATAATCGGCTAGCAAATGCGATAGGTCTCTCTAAACCATTATCATATACATGGCAAATCACCGCTGATAACGCTTTTTCAGATGCGTCTGAAATAAGTTTAATTGGTAAATTAGGATCAAAATGCACTAAAATATTATCTGACGTCAGCAGTTTCTTAACTCGCTCAAACGCAATATTACATTCCTCAGACCACACATATTTTACTCCCCTTTTTAACAAGTTATACAAAGGAGACAAAATACCTGAAATATTATGAACAAAAGTTCTATAATATGAAATAACCCCAAGTAAACTCCTAAGTTCTGAAACATTTTTCGGTACTGCCATTTGAGTAATCGCACAGATTTTATTTTCTAAAGGCATAACTCCTTTCCGCGAAATTTTAAAACCTAAATATTCTATCTCAGTTTCTAGAAAAGAACACTTATTTTCATTAATAGTTAATCCACAATCACTTAACTTGCTAAGTACAGATTCACAAATAGAGAATAATTCCTCTTCAGAATTTCCAAACAACAAAATATCATCTAGAAATATACGAACGTTACGAAGTCTACCTACTACCGCCTGAATAACTTGCATAAATATAGCCGGGCTTGTGGTCAAACCGAAAGGCAACACTTTAAACCTGAATAAACCTACATGCGTACTTATCACACATAATTTTCTCGACTTCTCGTTCAACGAAATCTGACCAAAAGCATTACGCAAATCTATTTTAGCAAAAAATTTTGCACCATTTAAAGATGAAATTAAATCTTCTATACGAGGCAATGGATATTTCAACTTCGCTAACATAGGGTTTAATGTGGTTTTAAAATCAGTACAAATTCTAATTGAACCGTCTTTCTTTTTTACAACAACAATCGGACTAGCCATATCACTTATTTCTACGTTTTCAATTATATCTTCACGTAACATCTTATTTAATTCCTCCTCTACCTTTCCACGTAAACTAAAAGGTAACGATCTTGGATTCACAAACTTTGGCCTGAACTCCGAAATAACTTCGATGTTAGCTTCATAACCTATAAGCCTACCCGATTTTTCTGAAAACACATGAGCATATTTTTTCTTTAAACTATCACGAAAATTTAATTGATTATCACAACTAGTCTCACTGGTATTTACCGCATTTATTCCACTTAATCCGATACCGAAAACTTGTAAAAAATTTCTACCAACAATCGTAGAATTACCGTTTTTAATTATTATAAACTGCGTATCTACTCTTTTATTTAAATATAACACACTTAAATTAACTTTACCTACAATATTTAACCGTTTCCCGTCATATCCTGACAATTGAATATCGCATCTTTCCAATTTACAAGAAACAAAATCTTTTAAATACACTTCATATGGAATTGCATTAATCTCAGCGCCGGTGTCAACAATCGCTCGCAGAACAGTGTTACCAATAATGAGATCTACGAATATCGGTTCCGGCCCCGTGCCGTCATGCAACATAAAAACCGAATTTAATCGTTTATTCTTATTACCTACATTAATTTTACTGTTTTTACACACATTACTGGGATGACCCGATTTATTGCACCGATTACAAAAAATATTCTTCCAACAATCTTTCTGCAAATGATTCGTTTTTCCGCACAAAAAACATTTTTTTAATGCAATATTTACTGGCGTCTTACTACGCACTGCACTTTTAAATCTGATCGGACTATCCGACCTGGATTTACGGACAACATTACTATCCTTATGCACAACATTTAAATTCATATCAACTTTCTTAAAATTAACAACATGTTCCCATGAAGCTGCTAACTGAACGCATTCCGAAAAAGAAGTATTTACCCCCTCAACGAACAACTTATGTTTCAATTTTTCATTGAAAATTCCAATAATGAATATGTCTTTTAAACAAGATTCCAGCCTCAATTCAAAATTGCACGTCAAACTCAGTCCTCTCAACCTAGCAGCGTAATCTTTAATAGATTCGTTAGCTAGCTGTTTACACTTATAAAATAACTCACGCGACTCGAAAATATTTTGAATAGGTTTGCAATGTGAATCAAATAATTTACATAAATCATCAAAAGAACAAACAGAAACCTTTTTAGGGAAACATAGATCACATAATAAAGAGAAAGTTTCTTCGGTGAGGCAACTCAGCAAAAATGCTCTTTTGCGTTCTTGTGATAACACTTTGTCATCATGTAAAATGAGGGCCTGATCCAGTCGTTCCTTGAACAATGACCAGTTTCCCGTTCTGTAACAGAACGTCCCCAAATTTTTACAAACACCCTCCTTTGGGGGAAGAGCTGAAACAAAATAATCAAGACTACTTATCTCAGCACTTCCAAGAAGGCTGCACTCCGAGGTCCACGTTCCACGTTCCACGTGCACGCCACCCAGAGCTGTAGATCACCGTCCCCGTCTGGCTCCGTCTCCCGACAGCTGCGGATCCAATCCCTACTCCGAGGTCTTCCTTCCCAGACTGCAGCGACGGAAACCAAGTCCTGGTTCCCGGCTAATCCACACGATGATCCAGTCTTTGACCCGATCCTTGATCCGGTCCTTTTGTACCCCGTTACACGGTGTACCCGAACGACAATAATTTTGTAATTTGTCGGTCCCACACACGCGAATACTTGCGTGTGGCTGCTCCAAATTCTTCTTAATGCGATCGCTTCCTGCGATCGCTTCCTGCAATCCTGACAACAATCCGTCAGATCCCGAAATCTACCGCGTAGATTCTTCCAATTTACGTAAAAATTTACGAACTACCGAGCTGCGCCAACTGTGGTGTTGGCGGGTAGAAAATAATATCAAGATGTTACGATGTTTATTGGTTGCCAGATTAATATGGAGAGAGCGCTCAATAGCGGTACATCCCTTTTATACTTCCCATACTCGCTATCTCGCTCTCATGCCGTCACCCTCATACACATACGTCACAGAAAGAGAGGAAGTTCTGGGAACGAAAAAGGTATTAGGGGTAGGTAGGAATCTGGGGTCAGCATACCAGAGGTGACGGACGTATGAATCGGTGACCGGCCAACTCAGAATGAAACCAATTCAGAACCACCTCAGAAGGTTCATAAAGAGTTCAACAGAGCAATGCGAATAATAAAAGAAATAGATTTTCAAAAATAATTAAAATGTTAAAGGAACTTAATTGGTTAACAGTGAAACAAATACTGACCTTGAACACGTTGATATTTATTCACAAAATATTAAACAACATGTTACCAAAATACTTCACAAATAAAATCGTATACAATAAGGACATTCACACAAGGACTTGCAAGGAAATAAGATTAAACAAAAAGGACAAAACGAATACGCAAAACAGTCTGCTGTACAAAGGAATTAAGTTATATAACACACTACCAGAAACTCTTAAGTCCTCACCAATTGAAAAGTTCAAGATGGATTGTAGGAGCTACATAAAACAAAAACAAAAAATTTTGTGATTTCAAAAAATTTTGTGAATTTAAAATATTATAATTAAAAAAACTGCAATATAAAATATTATAATCAATTAGAAAATTGTAAACTTAAATGTACAAATTACTAAAATAAAATTCAAATAAAAAAAAAAAATAAAAAAAAAAAAGTTATGATAAAAATATTTAAAAAAATTGGTAAAATATGTTAAGTTAGGTTAGGGTAACCGGTTATTTTAAAATTATTTTTTCATATTTAATGACCTTTCTGAGGTGGTTCTGAATTGGTTTCATTCTGGGTTGACATGGAACCGTTTGAATCTATCCCTTCCACTGCGATGGAAGGCAATGTTCCGAAAGAGTCATGCTGGCGATGTCAAAAGATCTCCCTCAACCAGTCTCTCCCGATCTGGCCTGCCACGCAGTTGATGGGCAGACGCATCCGCCGCCAAGATCCGGACAAACCTGACCCCATGATCCCGGGCATCCCTGCTAGGTCACCAAACGTAGCGAACCACTTGGCGTGACCTGTGGCAGAGTTGTTGGTTATCCAATATGGTTCCCGGGGCGGCGGTACCCGCACCCCTCTTCCAAATTATGTGGCGTAAATTTTATTTTTGTACAAACCGAAAGTTCTACTCTGAGGATAATGAAATTTTACACACCCGATCTTCAAAACAAGATGAAGGTCAATGTCTATTTTAGATTTCTGAAAAGTTCTGCGCAAAGCTCGGGTGACGCCAGGGACTTCAGCTAGTTACAATAAAAAGCTCGGGTGACGCCAGGGACTTCAGCTAGTTACAATAAAAATCTCGGGTGACGCCAGGGACTTCAGCTAGTTACAATAAAAAGCTCGGGTGACGCCAGGGACTTCAGCTAGTTACAATAAAAAGAGCTCTTAGAATATCAGAGATAATGTATCAATTCACGGAAGTAAGATTATATGTACATATATTATGTAGATAGGAACATTTCTTCGAACGTAGCCACCTCAAGGGGGTTCAATATCATTGTCCCCTTTTCGATGGGAACGCCTTAGCAGCTTAGCTTAGTTTGATGTGACTTTCAGGTCATGCAAGGGAGGTTATCACTTAAGCATATGCCCAAGTTGAAGAGAAGCATTAAAGATGCTCTCAAGCCATTAGTTCGCGAAACAATTAGGACGGAATATGCCGGGAAATAATTACTCTGAAGTTCGATTAATTGTTATTAAATTATTTCCTCGTCAAGTCAGCGCGCCGGGGTGGGCTGCGATATCGGGAATTTGTAATCACTTTGTCAATGGAGCTCATTTATATTAAGTTTTGAAACTGCTTATTCGACTGCGACGTGACGAGATAATGCTTTTTGTTGTAATAAGTATCCATTGATTATACGACACCAAGTAAAGGCTGATGAAGTTAATATTGTCATTTAGAAGCCAGATTCTTTGGTAACTTCCTTGGCAGAACAGTAAGTTTATTGACCCTAAATCCCGAGGCCGTGAAAATCCTGAGCCAGTGTTGGAAATAATTTTTCAAATAATATTCCTTAGACGTGATTATTTTCTCAAGACTATTAAGTTTTTCCTCTCCAAATTTCATTACAACATTCTTCATCTCGTTTTGCACCATCTCTATTTTTTTTTATTTTAATTTTATTATTTTATTATTTTATTTTTTTTATTTTTTTTATTTTTATTTTTTATTTTATTTTACATGAGCTCCACACAGGAGGCCCTGAGGAAAATAATTTCCCTCAGAGCCTATGTCATCCTGAGGAAAATAATTTCCCTCGAGCCTATGTGTGGAGGGGTTTTTTTCGGGAAAGGAAGGAGAGGAAAGGGAAGGAAAGGGGTATAAGGGGTGGGTAGGAATCTGGGGTTTAGTGAATCCTGGTCATCCAAGACCTGGACAAACCTCACCCTATGGACTGTGTGTTGACATTACAATATCACAAAAAGAGCCATCTTTTTTTACATTAACTCCACACAGGAGGCCTTGAGGAAAATAATTTCCCTCAGACCCTCCACACAGCATCCCAGATGCTGTGTGGAGGGTCTTCTTGAGGAAAGGAAGGAATTAACATTGGTCTTGAAGATACCCATGTTGTAGGGAGGAGGAAACACAGAGGCCGGCAAATCATTCCACAGCCGAGCTGTTGAGCACAAGAACGAGTCGAAGAAGTGACCTGTTCTCATGTGACAAAAATATCAACCGTGTACAAATGTTGGGCGTGTTTCCCGACTATGCACCGTTGCCGAAGGGATATAATGACGCTAATTCCTCGAAGCATCTTCCATTGTAATACCAGTAAAACAAGGATAGCATTCCCACCCGACGCCTGTGCTCTAAGGATTGCAATTCGTCAGATGGGAGAATCTATCAAACGGACTGCCCGTTTCTGCACAGAGTCGAGGGTATTTTTCAGGTATTTTGGATATGGCTGCCAGAGATGGCTGCCAAATTCAACCGTGGGGCGCACTTGTGATTTGAAAAGGGTTAGCATCTGTGTACAATTTTTGAGAGGCTAACTTTACTGTGGCTTCATCTTGTTGATCAAATCTTCCGAGTGTCCCAATTTTTAAAAATCTTAGCCCTGCAGCACAAAAAAATATCAGTAACAACTGTTATAATAACGTTTATTGGTATCTCTCGAACTCCAGAGGTTTTGCCGCGTCCTGGAAAATTTCACGGGGAAAGAACACCCCAATATTCATTAAGATATTTTACATAAAAAAAAACATTTATTAAGGCAAGCTTAATACTTTGGCTATATTTCACCGTATTTTAATCCATCAGAGAAATACCAGACTGACCAGAAACCGCTGGACAAATGCTGTCAATATCAGGAATCAGGATGAACGGTTCTCAGTATTTAGTACAGCACTGCGAATGCCTGAGAAGGTACTTGTATGGAAATTTCTAAAATCTTCATGGCTGATAAGCCGTGACAAGTTCATTTCGGTAGTTGAGATTGCGGGTAAGAAGCAAGGTGTAGGAAAAAATAACATATCTACGCCAAATAAAATAGTATATTGCATCTTCTTCTTAGTACTTTAGATTTTTATCGAAGTCGTAAGAGACCAACATTCAGAATCTAAGCGTTGCTTGGAATTACTTTACTGGTATTCAGTAATCAGCTCTGAATAGCAATAAAATTCCCAACCTTCTTCCTTCCTTCGTGAAGCAAATCCAATTGGGGATTTACCATTCTCCAAAGTTCCGGGTAGTTCATTTTATTTTTATTTTGTGGACATTACATCATTATTTGTAAAATATTGACAAATATGGAGGAACGGTAGCGTGGTCTTTTCATGTAAACTTAATTTTGGATTTGAGGCCGAAATTCGAGTAGCGCATTTTGAAAGTTTATTTTTAATTTTAAACTTTATGAGTAAAACCTCAAATTATAATATTTAATTAAATGGAGACAATATTAGCGAAACTCAATCGAAAACGTGGAGACAGAAAAATCAGAAAAAGATATTGGCACCTCTGGGATTCGAACCCAGGACCCTTTGCTTACACCAGGATCCTGGGTTCGAGTCCCGAAGGTACCAATATCTTTTTTCGATTTTTCTGTCTCCACATTTTCGATTGAGTTTCCCTAATATAATAATAATTTTTTTTTAAAGAATTTTGGCTTTCAAAATGTGCAATTAGGTTTATAGCTACAGGGAAAGATAAACAATAAAATTTTTTCTTAATTTTATTGAAAGGGTTCATGCAAGATGCTACGACCTTTATTCATGATTTGAAGATATATGAGCTTTAAAAATTTAAAAATAATTATAAAAATTCATAATATCGTTATCATATTGAATATATATCGTTTACTGCACATTAGTCCCGGTTCCTCATTAATACTCGTAGCCTGTGGAACTATGACATCCCCAGCTATAGGTAGATGACGGAAAGAAAAGGAGTGGAAAATTTGTCATGACTTTTACAAAGACACGGAAAGCGCCACAGGCGAAATTTTTTACATGGTATCCACAGTTGTGTGTTATGGGAAAAGTGAGGTGAATATGAATTTTCAAAATTTGTTATGACTCCCAAAGACGCAGAGAAAGCGAAGGCAATTTTTTTCTTGGTCGTAGCGTAAACCAATAAATGCTTTGATTTTTTTTGGAAAGTTAGCATCCCATTAATTTTATCAGTATTTTCTTTAAAGGAATTTTTTAGTATAGTTAATTAATGGAAACCTTTAAAACATCAGCTTAATTAGCTAGAAACCAGGTGCACAAATGCATCGGCTACCCACCCAGGTGTCGCGATTTCAATTTAATGCTAACTAAGTCCTCCATAATTGCAAAAGCAACATTTTCTCTTGAATAAATAAGTCAAATATTTTTTCCAAGTCTTCTTTCTTCAATGTATATCGTTTTGGTACCCAGTTCGGTCCCACTACGAGTTCTACCTGTTCCCCATAGTTAGATTGTTTATAGATATAGAGTCCCCAACCTGACCCCAACCCAAAAGCTGACATAATATGCCAAGGAACTTATTTCCCAAGGCCTTCAGTGTAGAGTTAATGTAAAAAAAATAATCGGCCCCTGGCCGCCCACCCCCCGAAGTTTCGGCCCTAGGCCGGGGTCTCTCGGCGTCGTTCGGCCCCAACAAAAACGATGCGTCTGTTCTGTCACTAAACTCTTCAAATTTATTTCTTTCGTGAACGTAAAGTACGTGTCAAAATTATCTCAAATGCGCTTTAATTATTAGGTTAGTACTGTGATCGCTGAACTCTGCTGAGCCCAACTCTGAACATTGCCGAACACCGCTCTCGGCAGCACCGTCTACGGGCATGAGTTCCGGGCATTCGCAGACCGGGAGTCCTGGGCTAGACGAGCCCCGCGTGTCCGTAGGGTAAAAATGAAACATTTCTGAGCTTTCGCCACTTATTTTGCTTAACCCTACTTCACAAAGATACAGTATCTGCAGTACTCGTAATCCTAATAGTAGATACTATGATCTGTTTCCATTCGTCATGTCTAACTCTAACCGTGAATATTAAATTATTTCAGGTGATGTATACCTTGTCATTCTTTCAATGCCTTGTATTAGGTATTCTATCGCATGTGTACAAAAATAAAGCAACGCAATAAATTTGTTTATTTATAAAAAAACCGCAAACCAGAGAAAAAACACAAAATAATTAATACATGCTCTTACGATGGATTAAGAAAAAAATGGATAAAATGATGTACCTGACATCATCTTCTTCTTCAATGGCGCTACAGCCCATTTCGAGCCTTGGCCTCCTTCAAAATAAGCCTCCACCGCCCTCTGTCCTCGGCCGTCTTCTTCCAATCTGCAACCTGGAGTAATCCTCTTGCATCCTTCCTGACATCATCCTCCCATCTCAGTCTAGGTCTGCCCGCCTTTCGTTTACCTCCCGGGTGTCCTGTCAGAACCTTCTTCGGTACTCGTGTGCTTGGCATTCGGTGCACATGTCCGGCCCATCTTAATCTTTGGAGTCTTAAATGGGTGGAGAGTCTGGGAGCTTGGTAAATATCATAGAGCTCATTATTGTGGCGGATTCTCCATGCCTCTCCCTCTCGCACCGCTCCTAAGATTCTTCGAAGTACCTTTCTTTCGAAGATGTCCAGCCGTTCCGCTGACTTTGCTGTCAGTGTTCCCGCCTCACATCCATAGGCCAAGACCGTTTTGATAATTGTTTTATATAAGGTTATTTTGGTTTTCCTATGGACGTTTCGGGATTTGAACACTGGCAGCATCGCGAAGTAAGTTTTGTTAGCGGCTGTAATGCGCTTTCTTACTTCTACTGGGTCTTCATTGTCCTGCGATATGATGGAGCCCAGGTAGGTAAACTCTTCGACCACTTCGAAATTATAATTGTCTTTGAATTTCACTTTGTCTTTTATTCTGCGGTGAGGGGTTCTGGTTTGCATCATGATTTTTGTTTTATTTTCATTGATTTGCAAACCCACCTCTCTTGCCGCAGTCTCCAAAGGGTCAAACACTTCTCTTACAGCCTGTAGGGATCTTCCGACAATGTTAAGGTCATCTGCGTAGCCAACTATTTGATTGCTTCTGTAGCAGATGTTTGAGTCGGTACTGATCATTGTCTTCCTCACGACGTGCTCCAGTACAATATTGAAAAGGTTGGGTGCTAAGCCATCACCTTGTTTCAGTCCCTGGGAAACGTTAAAATCCTCCGTTGTTTCACCTCCTATCCTTACTCGACACCGTGATCCGACCATTGTTGCTTTTACAAGCTTGACTATTTTGGGCGGTATTCCAAAATTTAGGAGTATTTCATGTATTTTCTCCCTATCTATACTGTCATACGCCTGTTTGAAGTCAACAAATAGTTGATATATATCTATATCGAATTCCCAGCATTTTGTCAGGATTTGTCGAGTAGTGAAGAGTTGATCAGTGGTGGATCTCCCCCTTCTGAACCCTGCCTGATATTCTCCTAGTAAGTTTTCTGAGTAATATTCTAGTCTTTCTTTCAAAATCATTGTGAAAATTTTATAGGCTGTACAAAGTAACGATATTCCTCTGTGATTTTCACACTTCAATTTGTCTCCCTTTTTATGTATGGGGCATATTATGCTAGTTTTCCATTCTTCTGGTACTCTTTCAGCGGTCCATATTTTCACAATGAGATTGTGTAGCAGGTTCTTCAGTTGTTCGTTTCCATATTTATAGAGCTCTGCAGGGATATTATCTCCTCCCGGAGTTTTATTGTTTTTCAGTTTCTTTAGGGCAGCCCTTATTTCTGCCATTGATGGCGCTCTCGTTGTTTCATCACTATTTAGCTCGTCCGGAATGTGAGTTGGTTCGACTGTCAGGTTGTTATTGGGATTTAAGAGCTGTTGAAAATATTCTTTCCACCTAGTCTTGATCTTTTCCTTATCTCCTATTATGTCTCCATTACTATCTCTGCACAGAGATGTGTTGGGTTTGAAGCCCTTTTTAAATACATTGACGCCTTTATATGCCTCACGTGGATTGTTATTTGCAAAGTCATGTTCCATTTTCAACAATATGTTGTTAAAATACAATCTCTTCTTTCTTTTAATTAAATGGTTAGCATCTCTTCGTGCTTGTTCGTAGGCTTGTCTTTTTGCTCTAGTTCCTCTTTCTATACATAATTTTTTTAGAACATTTTTTATGCAGACGCTCTGTATGCACTCCTCATCGAACCAGGGATTTCTAGCCTGTCTTGGTCTATTTCCAATGCCTGATTCCGCCGCTGTCAGCAGTGCATTTCTCAGATTGGTCCAATCCTCTTCTAAATCATTTGGGGAGAGCGGATCACTCAGTTGGTTTGGTAGGTTTGTTGACAATGAGTCATGATATCTTTCCAATCCTTCTGGTGTTTTAAGAGCATCGATGTTTAGCTTTGGGATACTCGGCTGATTAGACCTTTTATCCCTTGCTATTCTGCATCTATAGAATGCTACTACCAAATAGTGATCCGAATCACAGTTAGCTCCTCTGTAGCTTCTTACATTTGTGATACTGGTCGGGGCCTCTTCTTTCAATTAGGATATGGTCTATTTGGTTATGGTATCTGCCGCCAGGTGATGTCCATGTCCATTTATATATATTCTTCCGTGGGAACTGTGTTGATGCTATTATCATATTCCTTGATTCTGCAAAGTCAATCACTCTTGATCCATTGTTATTGCTTTCCGTATGAAGACTGTTTTTTCCTGTAACCTGCTGGTGTGCCGGATCCTGACCAATTTTTGCATTAAGGTCTCCAATTACCATTTTTATATCATTGGATGGTATGGTGTCATATATCTGTTCCAGTTTATGATAGAAAGTATCCTTAGTTACTTCATCTTTGTCTTCTGTCTCAGCGTGGACATTTATGATGGAAATATTAAAGAATTTAGTTTTTATACGAAGTATACATATTCTTTCGTTTACAGCCCTAAAACCAATTACTTGGTTTTTTAATCTTTGGTTAACGATGAAGGCTACTCCGAACTCATGGTATTTTTCGTTGCCACTGTGCATTATTGTATGCGTTCTAGAATCAAAGGTATCAGTGCCTGTCCATCTTGTTTCCTGCACTGCTAATATATCTACTTTGTACTTTTCCATTTCACCAAGTACTTCTCTGAGGGCCCCACCTCTGTACATCGTTCTTACATTCCATGTTGCCATTCTCAAGTCCATATTTCGATTGCCATGTTGTCTGCCAGGTATTTTCGCTGTCCGAGGCTTAGTTTCCGGTTTCGTAATAATGCTATTTTTACAGGGAGTGGTTATTAGCCACTCGCCCAACCCCTTACTGGAGGCGAGGGTTTTTCTGTAGGGGTTTTCCTTCCCTTAGCTGGGAGGTTCTGGTTTTATGGCGCCAGAGTTTCGCCATTCGCCCCCCCTCCGTCGGTTATGAACCCGAAGATGGAAGGGACGTCCCACACCGGCGATCACATTGCCCAGGGGTCGCGGGGCCATGACGACCGCTCGTGGACGCCGGAGAGTTGGACTTGTTGGTAGTGCTGCTGATGCAGCAACGTCCTTTGTGGCATTTTTTGAGGCGCACACCATCCAGCTTGATGTGTCCCACCACGACCTACCAACCCTTCGACCCCATACTTCTATTTATTTGTACAAATTGAATTAAACACCTTTTATTTGCGCTACAAATGCGGATTTTCTGTCAAGAAGGTTGTATCATTATTTATTTGAGCTTGTTTCCGGGCGCTTAATTATAAAATCAACTTGAAGTTTATGTATCGTGAAGTTCCTCAACACTGCGCGAAGGGAAAAAAGAAAATCTAAAAATAATTCCGGGCAAAGTGAAAAACTTGTCAGGAAGTTATAATTAATAAAAATTAAACCTCTGGAAAACTTTTCGTTGAATGCAATTCAAAGGCGCGAATTTAAAGAAGAATAATTATTCTGCCAAACTTTCATTTAAGTTTGGAAAAGATATACGAGAAACATTATATTTTCTTGGAAATTTATTAGTTTTAATGACTTTCGGAGCATGTTTTGATTAAATTAGTTGTTTGTAGCCGCAAATTATTTCTGAAAGGTATGGGTGACGTGTGCGGGCCTAATTGGTAATAATAAGTAATGTTCTACTCACGCCTACACGAATAAAGGTCGCTCAAAGGCAGAGGCTTCTCAAATTATGTTATTTTAATAGCCAAATCCACTTTGTTTAGTTTGGAAACTGTTGAAATTAACATTCGAAATACACGTAGGGAAATACGTGTAGATTAGTGTAATGCGAATGATAGAAGAATGACCAGTTTTTCCGCATTTCTAATCTTCTTTTATATAAAGAAAAGGCAACGTTCGTATGTGTGCGTCCCAGACCTGAAAACAACTCGACTGATTTCGTTGGAAATTCAAAATTTTGTTCTTACTAGTGCCGGGATTGTTAGGCCTTTAACCAGCCAGCGGACGAAAATCCACATTTCGTCGAAAAATGTTCTTACAATCGTACAGGGCGGTTCCAATGAGAAAGATGAATTATTCTCCGTACCAGATTTAAAAAATTATAACTCAATATCGATTTTATTTCATTCCAAATTGGCTTTAATTTATACCTACATCCAAAATTGCTGAAAGGCGTTATGATAAAACTAGCTAAATTATCTCCTTTTCGGAATTATTTTTTGATCATAAGTATTTATCATTTTTCAATAATGTCTAAGCAAAACAAGAATGTAAAAAAAAACTTAAATATATTATTATGTAAGATCGTAAGTAGATAGGCAAAATAGAGAAATTTTCGTCATAAATAAGTGTTCGGATATATTTTTTAATGATTTTATTTGAACTAAAATTAAAATTTTGAAAAATGTGTTTTACTAGATAATGAATTGATTTATAATAATGTACGATTGCATGGTATAAAATATGTTTTGTAAAATAAGAATTTTTGGTTTGAAAATTTAACAAATCTGCCAATGACCTATGGTACAAGCTTATTGAACAAAAAATAAATTATTTTTCTCAATATTTAAAACACGCGATTACTAGATAAAAGAACAATCTTTCAAAATCAATTCAGAATTTTTTTGTGGAACTGAGTCAATACGTCTAAATTTGATTTAAAAATGACGTATTACCGGTTTTCTCTGGTTATATGGTAGACGAAGTCGGGAAAGACATAGATAGTACAACAGCGACGTACATATATCCGTATAGTAAAAAATAAAGTTCATCAGTTTTTGATGACGCGCCATGCGAGCTCTAAATGTTTAAAGAATAAAATTCTAATAAATATTATCATCAGAGTCCTCTATAAAACCGTGCTTTACGATCAGATCGTAAATGAAAATATGGCTTTTTATTTTTACGAGAGAAATTTTTACATCAAAAAAAGTTTGATCTTTTTTGTTTTTGGAGTTTTATAGCCTTTTTGGCGGGGTCAATTCACGATTTTATATTTCAAAGATTCATTTTACTAAAATTGGATTTTATGAAAGCCCTTTGAATATTTTTGACAGAATATTGTGTATTAATCGTAAACAAATGTTTTTCACAGGTTTGCTTTTATCAAATATCTTTTATGCTTTGAAAGCATCTGTGATCTATTAAATAGCTATGTGTTTAAAGCAAATGCTGTTATTTCATAACTTTCAATGATGGTATTTTATGTTTTGAAAACATGTAATAAATAAAATAAATAATAGTCAGGCACAATAAAATATTTATCCACAAAGTTTTTAACAATTTCATGCCAATTTAAGACAAATTGCATTACAATAAAGACTTCCACACACACTTATTTCAATTTACTATGCAGTTAGAAATTGTTTGTGTTAGAGTTTAATAGAAACTATTTCTTTCAGCTAGCCAATTTATTCTTCAATACAATATTTGTTTTTACATCTTTAATTTTTTTAAATTTCAGCACGTAACAAACATATTTAAGAATTTGGGAATTTTTTTAGGTCTTTTCAAAATCTTTTCAGATTTTGCTACTGATTCAACTCCAGACCTTGCGTTTGAGTGGGAATTCAAACTATCAGTCGGTTTGAGGCTACAGGGCCCGAGAAAACGGCGTTTAACGTTCGACCCCAAGTCTTAAAGTCTCAAGTCTTAAAAATAATTATTAATGAGTACTTGGGCTCTGGTTTGGGTTTTGACAAGGTTGGCTTGTTATACCTTATATTAATTGATTCTTTATTCGTTTAAATAATTATTTTTTTACTGAATGTTGTTCTTAATTTATTATCAGTTTATTTGTTGATATTGAAGTTTTTCCGTGCACTATATTTCCTCTAGCTGGCATATATCTTGTTCTATGATAATCCTTTGCTTCGCCACTTTGCTGATAGATGAGCATTTTTTATTTCGATTTTAATGGAGTCAATTAATCCTTGAACCTTTTGTTCGAGTTTTATATTTGCGGGTTGTCTGGCGAATAAAACATCAGTCATGCTATGTTTATGCTATGCTATGCTCCAGCGCCGGATCTGCCATACGTTCAAAAACGTGCAAAAAACCTGGCGCCAACTCCGAAGGGGCGCCGTGAGAAAATAAATATTATATTAAAAATTTGTTATAAATTACCCATAGTACGAAATAATTATTACGCTCTAGCAACACTTTCCAAAGATACAGATTGCGCACGCATCTGGTTTGAATTCAACGAAATTCAACGATTTACGAATTTATAGTCAGTTACAGAATTTTTTTACAAATTCCATATATTTAGTTTAAACGTAAGATCTGTTTTTCCATATATCTTTTACCGTCTTTTACGACGAACGAGTGCGATCCAAATTCATTAACCAATCACAGCGCCGTACTTTTATTCAAGAGAACAAACACACCGACGGCGCCTTTCAAAATGCTTTTGTACGATTTAAGTCTCTAGGAGAAGGGAGTTAAAGACCATTTTCTTATGGAATCTTCAGTAAATTCAAAATTCCATTAGCATAAACATCGCACGGTTTGCAAGGTTGCAACTTGTTAACAGTTTCATCATTGATTTGACAGTTGAAGTTCGTTAAATGTACCTATAATTAATTTCTATTAGATTTGTTATTTTACAGTCAGTAATAATCAGTGTAAGCGTCTTTCGTAAGCCGTTGATACCATAGATACGTTCGTGTTTGTTCGCTCAACACAGAACACAGGGGAAATGGAAATGCAATGTACAAATTTGAGGTTATTAGATTTTTTAATTTATAACTAAATTTCTATTGGTTGTTAGAGGTTGTGGATTGTGGATTACAATGAATAGAACGATAATTAAAAAAAACTTTCAGGCTCGCAGAATCTAAAACTTAGAATTAAAGAGCATAATGACATAAAAAACTCGTTTCCATTGGGAATTTTTTTATTCCAATTTCTCCAGCACCGATAAAAAATGATGTCCCGCGCAATGACGTTACAATGGTCCCGAGCACATCTAAACAGATATCCATCGCACAAATTCCTCCGGTCGAATTATTAGAAGATAAAAATAACGTTACTGATAGCAGTTTAAATTTAATTCTGTTTTCAGAGCTTGAATTGAAAGATCCCGGATGCTGGCCAAAGTTATCTCAAAATTCCATTAGTTTATTAGTTCAGGAAGGTCCTGTACAATTGAAAGGTTTTGATTTTCCTATTACGAACAAGCGTAAATTTAATACTAAGTATTATTACAAGAAACTGCCTAATGGAGAAGAATAACATAGATCGTGGCTTATTTATTCGAAAACTTTAGATAGGGTTACACCCTTTATATGTCTTGATTTTATTTGATAAATTAGTGTAAAAAAAAAATTGGGGTGAACGAATTTTTAATCAAAATAAAAATGTAGGGGGGGGGGGGCGCCATCGGTACCTACTGCACAGGGCGCTAGATTTCGTAGATCCGGCCCTGCGATGCTCTGCTATGTTTGCATCAAAAATATGTTTAACTGCGTGTCACTGTATTTAGCGGTTAATGTGTTCTTCGTAATTTCTGAACATTATAAAAGTACTTGTTTTATAATTCGACACGTTAATTGAGTTTTTTCTCGAAAAATAACTTTCTGAAGAAACTACTTGAACGGAATACAAGCAATACCACCACAATCCACACTATATTAATTTTGACCTAATGATTGATTAGTAATCTATACGAGTAACATATAATCTTCAAACCAAAGCAAAACACCTCTAAGCCATTCAAAAACAACTTTTAAAAAACGGTGGTCAAATGGAAAACCGCATTTCTACCACTCTTGGCGAGGTTCTAAAGCTCCACTCTCGAAATGCACCAATCAAGAGCCAGAGAACATAGAAGTACTTCGCAAATCCAATATGGCCGCCGCACTGGTTGAAGTGCTAAAACGCCACTCTAACAATTGTTTAGGTGCAAAAACGCCACTAAGCTGCGTTGAACTGCAAAACCTCCACTTTTCCAAATAAAAAAAGATATTTTTGAAATTTTCGTTTTTAGAGCTAAACTAATTGATTTGAAAATGTGGATCTAAAAAAAACATGTATAAGTTTGTAATAAAAAAAAAATCACCCAAAAAATTAAAATAGGAAAATTGCAAATCGTTTTTTTTTTTTTTTAATATTCTGAACATTTTGCGCTGGTAAATAGGTTAGACAATGATGGCGGTTTGGCTGTTATACCTCTAATTTACATACGTATCAATTTATGTACAAAATAAACGCATCTACCATTTTCATACCCGAGATGTAAAACGCAATTAATAGTAAAGAAGTTATTAATATTTCTACTTTTATTTATTGTTAAATTAAAGTGGAAAAAAGTTTTATGTTTGTTTTATTATAATACCTATAGTAAGTATTTCTGTCCACATCATCTTTGGTCGACTTCTTTTCCCCCTTCCCTTTCCAATTATCATTATAAATTATCAGTAGCTATTGAACTTTAATATAGCTATTCATTTTATGGAATCGCAACACCCAAAAAATATTCTGAAATTTTTAAATTTGATAATTGTAAAATGATAGATAGGAAATATTTAACAAACAAATCAAAAGTCATGATAATGCTAGTTTCAGGAATACAATATTTATTATACGTCAGTATGATGGAAATGCTGAAAAAGCTTTTTGCACTCTCTTCTATGTGATCCCATTTTACCCTGTCATTGTATTTCTGTCTTTGTCTGACGGATCGCACGTGGCCAACTGAATTTTTTGTATGACAATTTGAATAGAAAGGCACAAAATTCATTAAAATTGATCACATTTGTCTACTTTGAATCAAAGCAATAATAAAAAATACATTATTTGAACAACTTAGTTTTGATGTTTATTTTAGCGATTTACTCTGAAAGATTGTTGATGGTTCCACTTTTACGCCCACTACTAAAAAGCTCAACATTGTAGTGTTTTATTACAAGTTGTTTCTGTTTGTGTTTCCATGCCGTGGAAGATAAGATAATATTATGTCCTTTACCCATAATATAATAAGATCATGTTCATTTATACGATGAATTTAAAGTTTTTTTTCTCCCTTTATTCTACGTTTTCTCCCTTATACATCATATGGAATTCAGTATAACGTTTAATTACAGTGGTGTTGTTTGTAAAATATTACGGCACTATTGTATACTACTATCAGTAGCGTAACATTGTATGGACTTGGGCTACATTTAATTGAATGACATCACACTTACATACTGTTGCTTCATTGTGTCTCCAAACATTTACACTTTAAGGGTAATCTTAAAATAATTCATAATCTGCCCTTTCATAGATGGCGCTAATTTAATTATGTTAGGAAAAATAACTTTTTGCACATTAAGCTTTAAAATACTAAGATGTAGTATTTGTTTACGTCGGTTCATACGATACGTGGATACGGTTAAAATTGTTAAAAGTGGATAGAAGTGAAGATAAATTAGTATATGGATAAATTAGTTTGGTCCGCAGAAACAATATATTCTTTCGAGAAAGGAATTCACATACAATATTGGATTGAACCACCGATACAATTTATGCTATTCTTGAAAGAGTTGAGTTTATATATGGACAAAACTATTTATTTATTTTTATAGTGTGGATGTATATCTTATTCGTTAAAAAATGCTAACCATAACTTGAAATACACCTTAAATAAACTGTATACTGATTTATACATTAGTTAAGTACAAAATATTAACAATAGAGAAGAGTAAACATAAAAGTAAGCAATACGTAAAGAATAAAATGCATGACATTTTGCAAATTATTTTATAAAAACTATATGCACTTATAAAATATGTTCACTGACCGCCTTGATTAAATCAATAATTTCAAATTTGCGGTTGGGCACCGGCAAGGGACCTGCAATTAATTTTGATCCACAAAAAAAAATTCACTTCAATTAATCATTTTTTATGCTATCCGGAATGGTGTTAAAAATTTTTGCTACTAGGTACCTAAAGTTTCGTTATTTTGTTGTAATGTAATGTAGGGCGATTATTTGTAATTAGAGGGAACATAAGGATTATTTTTACAAAAGCTTTGTGTGCCTTGACGATTGGGTCTAGTGCAGATGAAATGCCGCCTCCCCACGATTTTATACTATACTCAAAAATAGATTGACAGACTCCAAAATATAGTGGAAATATTTAAATGTAAAATAAATAAATAAAAAATCTAAACTACAAACTCCAAAAAAGCAATGATCTACACTTCTCCGCTAATCTGTTGAAACCACTAATACTCGCATGCATG
Organism: Limnephilus marmoratus; assembly: GCA_917880885.1. NCBI lineage: Eukaryota > Metazoa > Arthropoda > Insecta > Trichoptera > Limnephilidae > Limnephilus > Limnephilus marmoratus. The sequence continues at coordinate 53,785,194 of OU862906.1, read as the reverse complement.
CTGATGGTGGTAAACCACCATATACCGAGATGGCGGTATTTGAGGAATTGATCGGAGGAATTCGCTGGTTTACCGAAACATAACATATATATGAACAAACATAACATCTTAATATATAAAACTAAGTCGGGTTAGTTACACTATTTATAACTCGACAACGGCTGGGCTGATTTTGATGATCTTTGATTTGTTAGATTTGTCTCCGCCCCGGATAGAATAATAACTATTAAAACATCACAAAAGTTAACGAAATAAATAGTTATAAAGAAAATTATTTTCCCCATACATTTTGTATGGAACGAATTCTCATATTTTGAAAGAACTGCAGCAATATTGCAGAGGTATAATATTGAACTGTTCCTGAATTCCAAACATTCAAAAAAGTCAAATGTCAATGCGTTGATTGTTGCATTTGTTTTTAATCATATAATGCTGCCCTTCTTTCTTACACACTCAATGTCAATGGTCGAAAATGAGACAAATGGTGAACGTATGTCTGCACACCTCCAAAGGAAGAATACAATAATTATAATAAATCTCTGAAATGAAACGCATTTTTTTGCATGAGCTCCACACAGGAGGCCCTGAGGAAAACAATTTCTCTCAGGACCTATGTCATCTTAGGGGATTCTGTGTGGAGGATCTTTTTAAGGAATGGGGAGGATAGAAAGTTTTGGGAAGGAAAAAGGTATGAGGGGTGGGTAGGAATCTGGGGGTCAGTGTGTCTGGGAGTGACGGACGTATGAATCCATCCCTCCAACTGTGGTGCAAGGCAATGGGTCGAGAGAGTCCGGCTGGAAAGGTCAAAAGGCCTCCCTCAACAGTCTCTCTCGATCCGGACCGCCACGCAGCAGGTGGCAGGCGCATCAACTGCCAAAACCCGTACATAAGTCACTTCATGAACCCGGGCACCCCTGCTAAATCACCAAACGTAGCGAACCACTTGGGGTGATCTATGGCAGAGGTGTTGGTTATTCAATAAATGGTTCCCGGGGCGGCGGCACCCGTATCCGCCTCCCGAATTCCCGTAAGTAATTGTAAAAGTAAGAAAATCATAAAAATATAAATCCGTACACAACGCCATCTCTGATACTGACAAAAACAAAACACGGACGCATTGCGCATTGATAATTGCTTCATCGCGTAATTTTTAACTTAATAAAAAAACTGAATTTAATTCAACAGCTATATTTTCTGAGGCGGTACAAAGTTCGTCGGGTCAGTTAGTACACGTATATATTATAATTATTTATTTCAGGATGTTGGGAGAATAGTGCAATCCCGCACGTCCCAAATACATATGTAGTTATACATATTTATTTATTTACACAGTAAAGAAACAAGAACATAAATAGAAAAAAATAGTCACCTAGACAGCGTATTTCCAGGTTCGGTGAGGGTTCTGTACTCCTGGTCGGAGTGGTCGTTCCACCGCGCACCGCGCACCGGTATCCTGTCGCGTAATGCGCCCGCGCCGCCCTCCGCACTCGGCCTCTACCCTTACACTCCACCCTCACTGGCTGCTCAACACACTCGCGGGGCCGTCGGTAACGACGCTATTATTTCGCTACATACTCGTATTCCAGGGACCGGCCAGAATGCGGCGGCTAAAAGCGACGGGGGCAAGACCGGACGCCCGGGATTGTTTGATTTGAAAAATGCATTTGGACTAACGAAAATAAATGTTTTTTCCATGGCGAAATGACGACGATTTCGCTTAAAAATAACGCTTATAAATCACATGATATGATGGTTCCTAATAAAATATTTAAAACACCGAATGATGTAGAATTACCGAATGATGACGACGTGTAGAATTTTAAGCAGATTGTCTTAAGTTCCTGAACGCAAATATTTACACCTTGCAATGAAATTTTATAATGGGCAGTAGAACTTTGAAAATAATTTTTTATAAAAAAAAATCGAGTGCAGTTTACACGTGGTAGAAGCGAAACTTCACCAAAACAATCTCAACCAATAGGAGCCTTGAAAAGTGACATCATAATCAAAACGGCCAATGAGCGAAGTTTGACGCATCGTAGGTACTGTAATGCGTCATTTCCGTTTCATCCGAGTTTCAACAATCTCAAACAATAGGAGTCTTGAACAGTGACATCATAATCAAGGTATTGTAATGCGTCATTTCCGTTTCATCCGAATTTCAAATCACAATGGTGCTAAAGAAATTTCACTTCAAAAATATGGCGACACGTCAACCCGTTTGTTTACATTTCAGAAAAAAATTACTGAGAGGCGAAACAAAATCTTCAACATTTTTCAATGGAATTTAAGGGAATCGCAATCAAATTTTTTATGTAGAAATTATAAATGAAATAAATGGAAACTTATTCATAAATAATATACAGTTGGGACGGATAGGTTCAAATTGGCAAGTATTAATTAAAAGACATCATTTCTACCATAAAAAGCATTTCAGGGAACAATGGGGTCACCGATTTACATATTTACGCCAATAAGTTTGTGCAGTAAGTGCCACAATTAAGAATAAAGCAGAGCAAAAGGATTTCGCTAGAGTCGTTTCATTAATTTTATAAACTCTAACAACGTGGAGTAAACACAGGACAATCAAATAAAATATTAAGAGCGGGACGATCCCGACTAATGGGGGAGTCCGTAAAGAATTTAAGAGGTTAGGGCGTAGTCTCGCCCTCTTCGGGTGGATAGAGCCAATGACGAAAAACTATACTCGGTCCATTGGCCGCTAGGGAGGCTGCTTCGTGGAAAGTTTTCAAATATGTATTATGTGTTTTATTAAATTGCAATATTTTTTCTTCTATTGTATTATACATTAGACATTTTATATTGTACTATGTTTTTGTCCACGCCGTTTTCATGCCGAGAAGCTGCTTGCAGTAGCTTTGCGGGTGAACAAATCTATTTTCTGTAATAAAAAAACAAAACATGCGATTTCAAAGGATTTACTTACATCAATAATGTTCCTGTGTCTGCAAATAATTATTTCGAAAAATCGTCTATTAAAAGGATTCACAGACTTGGTAACAAGAATTGTTCAATTCATACTTTAGATTAGATTTATTAAGTTGTTCGTTTGCACCTTTTATTGTTGTTTTTATATTTCAGTTGAGATTGACAATTTTAATTCTCCCAAAAGACTACTCTTACCAAATGAAGTTAGTAATATTGTAAGCGATATGCTAATTAAAAAGTATTCTGGATCCAACCAGATCTTCACTGATGGATCAAAAAAATCAGACCAAGTTGGAGCAGCTTTCCTCTCAATGACAAACAATTTTTCCCATCAAATAAAATTGAATAAAAATTGCACTATTATGAATGCAGAATTGATGGCAATCAAAGAAGCGGTGGAATATGCAATTAAAAATAAGTGGAAACAAATTGTAATATTAAGTGATTCTAAAAGTGCACTTCAACATATTAAAAGTATTCCGAAAGGAGTTCCCTGTAGGAAATTAGCCTTTTGTTGAACAAATAAGGTGGTTACAGCAGAAAGATGTGTCCATATGTTTACAATGGATTCCATCTCATGTAAGAATACATGGGAATGAAGAGGCGGATTTATTGGCAAACGAAGCATGTGTGAATGGAATCATCTACGACTGGACGCCAGACGCTGAAGATTACTGCCAAAAAATAAATTCCATTTGTAATAATATGTGGAATAATCATTTTGACATGTTGTCTACCTATAAAGGAATATGGTACAGAAAGCTCCAAAACGAACCGTTTAAAAGACCATGGTTCACTGAGGTTAATCTGAAAAGATCGGAAATGAGAATCATTTTTAGATTAAGATCCGGACATGCACTAATGGGAAGAATATTGTGTTTGATAGGCCTCTCCGATTCTCCAATGTGCTCGATATGTGAACAAATTGAAGATGTCGAGCAGTGGAGGTAATCCACCTCTTACCCGCCCTGGTATAAGTAACTGATGGTTACTCCTTCAAGGCTCTCGCAAGATTCTAATTTTTTTTTGTTAAACGAAGCTACATTTATTTATTTTGAACGAATCTAGACCTCCAGTGTCCATGCATACGTTGTTAGTAAGCAGTATGCAAGTGCTTAACAGGAAAACAAAATGCACAAAATAGGTTAGTAAGACAAAGATAAATTAAACAAGGCAAAAGAAAAAAACTCATTCATGAGGCTCCATGAGGCGGCATTGCATCTGTAAAAAACCTGCAAGCACATGCATAAAATAGAGAACATAAGTAATACAATAAATCTCAAATCAATTGGCAAGTACCAACAAAATATGTAAATGGCTTTCGGTCTGACCATAAACTACACTTAGCTTCCGTGTCCCTTAGCCAACCACTCAGTGAAGCCTCAAAGAATGTTAACTGAATATTTGGGGTAAAATACCCGAAGACTAAAAGAAAATTCAGCGTTGGGTAGTCAGAGGCAGGACAAAGGACAGTCAAGGTCGTCTGATCAAACCTCAAGCCTTCACATGTCATTGGGGGAGGCGCAGGTAGATTTGAAAAGGATCTGCAAAATTAATTATTTAACTAAAGATGAAGCAGGGACAAGGTCCAGCACCCCCCCATATGGGGATAGGGGAAAAAAAATAAAAAAAAAATATAAAAAAAATTGAGTTCAGTTCATCCAGTAAAACATTTAAACAGTTAAAAACAAACAAAACAAAACAAGGAACATGGTATAAATTAACAGGTAGTATAGTAATTATTAACAAAACAAATCGCAAGGCAATTATATACATTTTTCAAAATATAGTGAACAAAATAACATAATGCAAATGTAAAATATAACACATAACTAATAATATATAATAAAATAAATGTTAATAAAATAAAATAAATAACATATTACAGAAACACATAAATCATAACAATTAAATCCAAGCGGTAAGTGTAAAGTAATCATGAAGATTGTCCGTGAATTCAGAAGCAAAATACACCTGGTATCTAAGTTGTTTTACAGCTACTCAGCGACTCTAAGAACAGGCCATCTCTCAACCCAAACTTTCGTGAATTTCTTCAGGCACTCAAAGTTCACCTTATTCGAGACGAGATCTGTATTCCAAGCAGGTCTCGTAATAACTTGTAAACCATCAATCATTTCGTCTCGAGCATCCGTCAAAATCTCACAGTGCCACAAAATGTGCTCGGCTGTTTGGTCGGTATCACCACAAGCGCAATTGGGATGGGATGATAGAGCCAGTCTGTGAAGTCTACCTCTAAACTCCCCATGCCCAGAAAGCAATTGGGTAATATGGTGGTCCATTAAAAGATATGCCCCTTCCATTCTGATTTTAACTGATGGAAAGAAGGAGAAGGTCCATCTTCCCATATTCGATCTATCCCATCTCATCTGCCATTCACTCAGCGTTTTTCTTCTCATCATCTTTAGAAGTTCAAGGAGAGGCACTGCTCCACCAGGTATTAATTCAACACCAAGGTGATTTACAGGTCTTCCTCTTTTCAGACACTTCTTTGTCAAAACTTCCCTAATTTCTAAATCAATTGGCAAAATGCCGGCCAAAATTGGCAAAGCATCCGATGAAACTGTTCTGTAGGCTCCTGAAAGCGCCAGTAAGGGGATTCGCTGGCCCCTCTTAAGCGCTGAATGAATAAGTGAATTACTCAGTCGATGTTCCCATACACATGCACCGTATGAAACTTGTGCCACATATACGCATCTGTATAATAGACGGAGCGCAGGGAAACGTAAACCCCATTCAGCAGTTGAGATTCTTCTCAGTTTTAAGAAGAGAGCCTGGGCCTTACTAGAAACGCTTTTAACGTGAGTCAAGAACGAGGAGGATCTGTCTAATGTAACGCCTAAATATTTAGTACTCTCTACAAAACGGATTGCAGTATCTCCCATTTTTATGAAAGGGTTTCTACCTCTACTGAGGGAGCCTTTCATAAGGAGACCCACGGTCTTATGGGGAGCAAAAGTCAGTCTGTTTTCCTTTCCCCAGTTAAGAATCATATTCAAACCTTCTTCAGCTTTATTTTCAACTTCTTTTCTACTGTCCCCAGAGACCAAATACAATTTGTCGTCTGCGTAATCAATCGCAATAGTGCCTTCAGGTAAGGGTAACCTGGAGGAGTCATCGAATAAAATATTCCAGAAATCCGGTGCAAGGGGAGAACCTTGGGGACAACCCATGTCCACATCTCTTTCAATGATGCAATCACCAAAAGAAATTATAATTTTTCTATCTTTAAAATAATCGCAAGATATTTTAAAAAGTTTTCTTGGACAATTGCGATTTTTTAATTTAGTCAAAATCATCTCCCACCATGCATTATCGAAGGCACCAGTTATATCTAAGAAGATACTGATTACGTACCTCTTTGTGCAGACCTTCACCCAGTCAAGCGCAGTCATAATGGCGTGCTCCGTGGACTTACCTGGGACAAATCCATATTGATGTACATATGATGGTGTTAATGTTTCTCGTAGACGATTTTGAATTATTTTTTCCAAAATTTTCAAGATGTCGAGCACACATTATCGAAGTGCATTAAATATGAACGACAGAGAGTTACAATACTAATGACCTCGAAGTCATCGGAAGTTCAGAATTTAATAGCCTCAACTGAGTTTCATGCCATATCGAGAATAATGAAATTTATTAGATCATGTAAACTGGAAAATATTTGAAAGTGAGTTTTTTATATGAAATGAATATAAAAGGACTCTAAGTACCTTTCAAAGATCATTAGAGATTATAATGATAATATTATAATTTAAAAATAGATGAGGCAAAAATGACAACATTGTGTGAGTCAGAAGCCTCGATAATATACATGACATAAAAAAAAAATTGTTGTTTTTATTTTGATATGCTCTGTAAAACACTCCATTGAAAGTAATAAAGATGTGTAGTAAAACAAATTTGCTTTATAACTGTTGAGGTCAAAAAAAAAATAATAGGGAACTTCTACCCATTGCGCTTATATTGTTTATGTATTTACACTTATTATTCTCATTTGCGCAACTTTCTATATTATGTAAACCATTTGTAGCACCTAATACTTTTTGAAGTTAAAATTCTTTAGCACCTTCTTTAGTTGTGATTTGAAACTCAATGAAACGGAAACGATACTAAAAAGAGACAAACACATACAACTATCTATAGGATTTAGCCTGCGAGAGAATGAGTTAGAATAAAACCTTACCGCTTTGGCTGCTTTGATTATGAGTTCACTTCTCAAGGCTCCTATTGGTTGAAATTGTGTGTGTGAAGTTTCACCTCTGCCACGTGTGAACTGCACTCGATTTTTTGGTCAACTCCGGGGTCAACAAAATACTTTGGACTTTAATTATGATAAATAACAATGAGCTCCAATGGCTCATTTGGCAGGCGGTCGAAATTAATTTGCAACCTCAAGGTCGGACCTTTTATCATATTCCTAATCCTTGCATTAGCGATAGCCATTGTTATATACAAATGATGTAACTTGGTTTCCACTAAAGATATTAAAATATTTCAATATCTTTGGTTTCCACTACTTAAGTCAGTGAACTAACAATTAAAATTTCTATGTGAGTGGATAACTTATCGGAAGAAGACATTTTTGGATCGTTTGGTAACATCCGTATTAATCTGGACAGTTGATTAGGTTGACCATCCGTACAGAGAAGTAACTAAGGCAAGTTTCGCCTTGAGATTCATTCTTGACAAGTCATATATAACACTAAGTGCCATCTATGGTTAACCTATTAATCTACTTTCTAGTGCCATCTATGAGTACCTCTCAAACTACCTCCTAGAGTCTAGAATATTAGACTACTCATTGCGTGGTAACTACATGGTTTTATATATGAGTATTTCTCAAAATAAATGTACGTAACGAAAATATTGTTACGAAATAGTCCTAAGATGTAACTAAATAGTAAACATAAAGCATGTTATATACAAAACAAATTTTTTAAATTTATTTTTTATTATTTATTTATTAAAAAAAAATTGTCTTTTTTAAATGTACGTAATTATCCTTTACTTTTTTATTTATTGTATATACTACAAACATACATAAACTTCTCTTTTTCTGCCATGGATACATTTGGTAAAGTTTCTTCTGTAGCTACCTGCGCTGTGAGAAGTACTTACTTAAGAATTCAAATTCAAGCAATTCAAATTCCAATTCTTTTGAACAGCAAGCTGAAACAAATTGTACTGTTTATTTTTTAACTGTCACACTCCATATGTTGATAACATTGTGAAAATTTTAATGGCACATAAAAAACTATCAACCGATGATTCTAGAGCTTTCTTTTAACTGTGTTTACGTAGCACGTTCAATTGCTACATTGGTGACACCGACGTTCACATTAGTGACCACGAAGTTTACATTTGTGAATCCGACAGTGAACACGACGCGTGCAAGTACGTCTACCGCGAGCACGTCGCGCACGAAATAAACTCTTCGGTGATAAATTTCGCGCACCAATCATCATCATCATGTCCCTCACGAGCGGTACATCCGAGGAAATGGGTAAACCCATCAATCAGCCACTACTAACACGGATGGAGCGGTTGATGCAGCCTCTCCAACAAGAGCTCGCTACTTTGAGGCGCGAAGTTTCGACACTACGCTCTGGCCAGCATAGGAGGAGCGCCACCCCGCATCGTTGGAGCAATCGTTCCCGCAGTCGGTCCAGAGGTCGTCAGCCCGAGGGAACATGCTGGTACCACTGGAAGTATGGGACAAAGGCAAGCAAGTGCACCAAACCCTGCAACTTCCAGCAGGAAAACGCGCGGGGCCCAAACTGATGGCGACCAGCACCAGCCCCAACCAAGTCAGTCGCCTTTTTGTTACCGACAGGGTAACCCATACCCAATTTCTTATAGACACCGGCGCAGATCTCTGCGTTTTCCCACGACGCCTTGTCCAGGGACGCCCCACTAAAGCGACATACGAACTGGCAGCAGCAAATGGCAGCACAATCGCTACTTATGGCAGCCTAACGCTCAACCTGGATCTGGGATTGCGACGCGACTTTACTTGGAGCTTCGTCATTGCAGACGTCTCCAGGCCAATCATCGGGGCAGACTTTCTCGCCAAGTACGAGCTACTGGTGGATGTCCGAAATAAACGGCTGCTGGACCAGGTGACGAATTTGACCATCACGGGAAAACGAAGCGACAACAAGATCGCTTCCATTAAGACGGTCACAGGAACGTCCCCGTATCATAAGCTTCTTCAACAGTTTCCTGACATCACTCGCCCTGACGGCGCCAGGAGGGAAGTTCGTCACACAACACTGCACCATATTAACACCACGCCAGGACCTCCAACAGTCGAACGCCCACGACGCCTTGCTCCTGACAAGTTAAAACGCGCCAAGAAGGAGTTCGAGGCCATGGTCCGTCTCGGAATCGCTCGACCTTCCGAGAGCTCTTGGGCATCTCCCTTGCACATGGTACCCAAGAAGGACGACCAGTGGAGACCATGTGGCGATTATAGAAGATTGAACGCCAGAACTATTCCGGACAGATACCCCGTACGCCACATCCAAGATTTTGCACAGGCACTGAGCGGCACCAAGATCTTCTCAACGATTGATTTGGTGCGGGCATATAATCAAATCCCTGTGGCTCCCGAGGACATTCCGAAAACAGCAATCACTACGCCATTCGGACTCTTCGAATTTCCGGTGATGTCTTTCGGCCTCCGCAACGCAGCCCAGACCTTCCAACGCTTCATGGACGAGGTTACCAGAGGCTTAGATTTCTGTTACGCCTACATAGACGACATCCTTATTGCCTCAACGTCAGAGGAAGAGCACCTAGCCCACCTCAAGATATTATTCCAGCGCCTGAAGGAATATAGTGTTGTCATCAACACCGCCAAATGCCATTTCGGCCTGACTAAGGTCAAATTTCTAGGATACCTGGTGTCCGACGCTGGCACTTCACCCCTCCCAGATAAAGTGGAGGCCATCAACAACTACAGCCAACCAGCTTCCATCAAGGATCTCCGCCGTTTCCTGGGAGCAATAAATTTTTACAGAAGATTCATTCCCAACGCCGCGAGGACACAAGCTCCACTCAATGACCTCCTAAAAGGGAACCAAAAAGGCAAACAACTCGTGTCTTGGACTGCCGAAACAGTAGAAGCTTTCAGCAAGTGCAAGGAAGCTCTGGCCCAGGCAACCCTGCTCGTTCATCCGAAGTGCGACGCCCCACTCTCTATCGTCAGCGACGCGTCTGATACTACAGCCGGTGCCGCACTCCACCAATTCGTCGCAGGTCACTGGGAGCCTCTAGCATTCTTTTCGAAGAAGTTTTCGGCAGCTGAAAAGAAATATGGCGCATACGACAGAGAACTACTAGCCATCTATCTCGCTGTGAAATACTTTCGCCACATGGTGGAAGGCAGGTCGTTCACCATATTTACAGACCATAAGCCTATCACGTTCGCCTTCCAACAAAAAGCAGACAAATGCTCACCAAGGCAATTCCGCCATCTGGACTATATCAGCCAGTTCACAACTGACATCCGACACGTCTCCGGAAAAGACAACATCGTCGCGGATGCTCTCTCCAGGGTCGAGACGATAGATACTCCTCTGGACTACGCAGCGCTGGCAGCTGACCAGATGTGCGAACCTGAACTGGAACAACACTTGCAAGGAAGTTCTAGCCTACAACTTAAAAAGATTAATATTCCGGGTACTGACGCGCATCTCTACTGTGACGTCTCAACTACCATAGCCAGACCCTTCGTCATGAAGAAGTTCAGACCTGCGGCATTCAATGCGGTCCATCAGCTGGCTCACCCTGGAATTAAGGCCACGGTTAAGCTCATAACTCAACGTTATGTCTGGCCGGCCATTAAAGCTGAGACTATTAAGCTCGCACGCAATTGCCTTCAATGCCAACGAAGCAAGATTACACGGCACGTGTCAGCCTCTGGGAGCCTTTCCCAGACCCTCCGCTAGATTCGAGCACGTCCACATCGACATAATCGTCATGCCTTCTTCAGAAGGATGCCGATACTGTCTCACGTGCGTAGACAGATTCACGAGATGGCCAGAGGCATTCCCGATCCCAGACCAAGAGGCTGAAACAGTGGCGCGTGCTTTCTACAAGGGCTGGATAACAAGATTCGGCACTCCACTCCGCATTACTACGGACCAAGGGAGACAATTTGAGTCGAGGTTGTTCAGGCAGTTGAATTTCCTGGCAGGCACGACGCAAATCCATACAACTGCATACCACCCCGCAGCAAATGGCATGGTGGAACGATTTCATCGTCAACTGAAAGCAGCGATCAAGTGCCATCAGAATAACCGTTGGACGGAAACACTTCCCACCGTACTCATGGGAATCAGAGCAGCTTGGAGAGATGACCTCGCGACAACCTCAGCCGAGCTAGTATACGGCGAGCCGCTCCGCTTACCCGGCGAATTTCTATGTACAGCACGACCTAATGTTAACGACGACACCGGAAGCTTCCTCAAGGAACTACGGAAACATTTCAACGAGCTGAGACCAGTTGAAGGTACCCGCCATGGTTATGGACATCGTTTCGTCTTCCAAAATCTTCCCACAGCTTCTCACGTCTTTCTGAGGGACGACACAGTCAAGAGCCCGCTTCAACAACCCTACAGTGGCCCTCATAAAGTCGTTCGTCGGCACGAACGAACATATACCATACTGGTAAAAGGGAAGGAAATCACCGTGAGCATCGACCGCCTCAAACCAGCATACGTTGCTCAAGATCTTGAGAGTTTCACATCACACTCGCAAACCGCATCAGTCACCAGCCGCCACATCACAACCAACCCTTCCGTTGTTCGATGGCAGTAAGGATCGGACACACATAACTACTCGTTCTGGAAGGCGGGTTCGATTTCCCGATCACCTCGGTATCTGACTATTCCTCTTTCCACCGCAGCCATGTCTGCGTTGTCTGGGGAGGGAGTACTGTAGCTACCTGCGCTGTGAGAAGTACTTACTTAAGAATTCAAATTCAAGCAATTCAAATTCCAATTCTTTTGAACAGCAAGCTGAAACAAATTGTACTGTTTATTTTTTAACTGTCACACTCCATATGTTGATAACATTGTGAAAATTTTAATGGCACATAAAAAACTATCAACCGATGATTTTAGAGCTTTCTTTTAACTGTGTTTACGTAGCACGTTCAATTGCTACACTTCTAAGAAACTTCTAATAATCTTCTAAGAAGCTCTTTGCCTTCCGGCATTGGTTTTTGGGGGCATTCCTAAAAAAAGTAATCCTATAGCAGGTATTATAAGAGTAAATAATAATATATTTTTTTATTTAGATAAGATTTTACAAAAGCTTGAGGCACTAATTCAAAAAAATGCTTTCAATTTGAAAGGGACAACTTACATACTTACAGACACACGTACAATATAGTATTGTTAACTCTAAAATAACTCTGGACCACATGATACCTAATTGCTTAAATATGTTACCTACCGAAATTAAAACATGTACAAATGGTAAAACAAATATTATGTTGAAGAATTGGCTCGCCGAAAGAAATAATTTGTATTAGACTCTGACACAAAAAATTCTAACTGCATAATAAAGTAACATAAGTTTCTTTATAGCTTCAAAGTAAAAGCACCCATTGACAAACTACTTAAAATAGTTTATTGGGACTTTTCTTTTTTCGATAAAATATTTTAATTTTTTACTGTCATATTGTATTACTATGTCTGTATAATAAATACAATAAAAATCAGGTTGTAACTGTATACACTCAGCTTTATATTGTACTTTTTCGTTACGTTACGAAATTCGTAATAAAAGTTACGAAATTGTAATAAGAATTAGACAAGATGGGGTTATAAAAAGTCAATGGTTTGATAAAATTTAAAACTGTAAATGTGTAAGCTTAGCAATATTCGTACCGCACGTATTACAAAAAGATGATTAAAAAAGGACTTACCGTTTTGTGAAAAAAAGGCTTTAATATTTCCTGTTACGAAATTGTAGTCCCACTAAAGAAACACGTTGTTACTGATTTAAACAATTAATGTTATGGCGGAGACGTCAGACCAACAATCAACCAGAATGAAGCTAGTGTTGCCCATGTAAAATTTAACGAATGGGTTCAGAAATTACGGTGGAAGTAGTAGTAGTAACTAAAGAGTAGTAACTAAAAAGTAAATGACTATGTCTCATTTTGATTTTGGTGCATAAATTATTAATTTACTATGAAACCCCATAGAAAATTACTTTGTACAGAAACTACAATTAGTTAAGACCCTAAAACTTACAAAAATTCACATATTATAACGTTTTACTCGCATTTTATGAAGTAGGTATAGACACATGAAGTAGGTAGGGTGGCAATTTCATTTTGTATGAAAGGTAAAAATCGATATTTTAATTTTTTTTTAAATATTGCGGATTAATACGATTGTAATGTTTATTCTTCGTTATTTTAAAGCCTAATATTTATTCTACAAAATGGTGTATATATATTTTTTGTATGATTAATTAAAAATGTGTAATTCTTAACTGTTTCTAGGCACACTTTATTTTTCCTAAATGTACACTTTTTTTGAGAAATACTCATATTGTAGCTTTATTTGATTTACGTACTTATAATTTATGTACTTTTTATATTATGTTCCTTTTTACAACCTTCCTATAATAATGCATCGACATATACAAGCCTTCAAGCCGCGAAAAAATAAATAAATTAATAACGTATGAAGAGAAAAAAATAGATTTTTCCATACAGGTAGTTTCTATTTTTCGAATCCGAAACATTTGCGAATGCTGACCAAGGTATAAAGACAAACAAATCTTAATTTTTATATTCATAAAAAAATAATAACAAGGAACGCTTTGATTGTAGGTGTTGGATGTTGTGTGTTGTGATTGTCCTATTTTATATTTAAATTCATGTAGCACTGAACATTTCCTTATCATTTATTTTAATCTCGATGTGTAGAGCCCTTTATCTTAAACTTTCGCGTCTATGCCACCTCTTACTAAATATCGCCATAAAATATCTTGTCTAAACTCTCTGTTGTCTGTGGCGCATAAACTTTCACTTTCTGTGTCTATAAAATGGCGTGTTTTGACGCTGCTTGTCATTCTTGAAAACATTCTACATTTTCAATCTTACAAACAGTCTCTCGCTATTGTTATCATTCTCGATTCACTTAAACTCTGTTTGTTTAAGTGTAAATCAAACCATCTTTCACTTCTGTAACGTAATTAGTCTGAATTATTGTCGCAGTCAAGTGCTCAGAATCACTCTGTAAAAATTATTCAAAAGAATAAACAGTTGCAAACATCCAATATCAAAACACAAGTGTTTTTACTACAAGGATAACCTCAAACTACCTCTCGCTATCACTCTTGTACGGTTCCTCGGTGTGGAACAGAAGGAAGTCGACAACGGCAGCTCAGACTTACAACCTGACTACAGACTATCCGGCTCGAAGGACCATGCATAGGTCCAGGTGTGGTTCTCTCCAGAGAGTCTGTAGTCAGGTTGTAAGTCTGAGCTGCCGAAAGTTTAACATAAAGGGCTCTACACATCGAGATTAAAATAAATGATAAGGAAATGTTCAGTGCTACATGAATTTAAATATAAAATAGGACAATCACAACACACAACATCCAACAGTAGGTACCCAACGAATATGTAAAAGCAACTCGACGTTAAATTTTACTAAAAGTCTGTGAAAAGTGATACTGAACAGAGAACTGAGTTCTTTTTAGGTGTCAGAAAAAACGGAAGATATTCAGGTTTTTTATTTATTTTTTATTTTTTTTTTATTTTAATGACAATATAAGATAAAGTAAAATTACAAAATAAGTAAAAATACAAAGTAAAGTGGTTTGTTTACAGTCCTCCCCACTCCTGTTCCGAGGCGGACTGTATGTTGCTGAATGGGTGTTGATTTTTAAAAGTACCTTTCAATTTTAGCAATTAACAGACTGGTTTGACAACATGTTGATGAAGATTGACCACCAACTAAGCCCTCACGTAATAAGTGCTTCTGTAGGTTTGCGTCTTTCGCATGCCTACCTGTAGACATTCCGTGGAGTCTCCTGTTCACGTGCACGCTGATCATAGTGAACATGTATTTGGGTTTTTCGTATCTGTTTTCGTATGATTTTGCGGAACATTCAGATAATGGCACATAATAATATCATGATGCAGCTGCATCCTCAATAGTGCCTAATTCAAGGTTCATTTTGAGATCACCGAGAGGAAGGAAGATCACTTGGCGGAGATATAAAAGATAAGGATTGTAGTCTTTTCTGCAGTATTCCTAGTTCTTAACCATTGTCAATGTCAGGAAACATCCCCTCGTTATGTTCCTATAATCTTCCTTGTAAAGAATAGGAGTTACGTTTTTAAAACAGAAAAATAAAAGTACTTCATTCATTATCGACATGATTTACGATACCTCCGTAGTTGTGCGGTTAAGATCCTTGGCTACGAAACCAGGGGTAGGGGGTTCAAATTCCGGCGTTATTTCACAAACTTACCATAATATATAAAGTATTTTTTTATTTGATTCACCTGATTTATACATGTGTGTTACATATTTGACTAATAAGGGCCTCACTGGGTGCTTTACCCGTGCTGAGGACCTCATTTTACAGTTTGATATGATTTATTATTTTTTTTTTTAATTTAAGATACATATAAAATAAAAACTAAAGAAAAAAGAAACTCAATAATAACATATGAGAATTAAAAGAAAGTAAAATAGAGCAAAACAAAATAGAGTAAAATAACACTAAAATAAAACAATAGAATAAAACTATATAAATAGGATAGATACATATAAACCGATAGTGAAATTAAAAGGTTTTATATATTAGTGAGTATTGCAATGGTGTTTAGGTCTATGTATTTTTATTTTTTTTTTATGTTGTGATTTTTTTGTAAAGTTGCCTTTTTTGGTCTTTAATCCATCTTTTAATTTTGAGCGTGAAAAGTTTTTTGTTTTCTTCTTTTTTTAAATCGAAGGAAAGATGGTTGAATGCTTTTATTGCCTGGTATTTGTGATGTCTTAGTCCAAAGTATAGGTATTTAAGAATTTAAATTTTTTTATGCGATTACCGTCTAAAAGTCCAAACTGCTCCTAACTGTCAGCAGCCAGCGGGATACCCAATTATGGTATTTTGAAAGACCTGTTTAAGATAACTATTCATGAAACGGCTTTAGCCGTGTTTGGAAACTAGATCTGAATAGGTAGGCAATGGCAAACATTCCCAAAATACGAAATCATGCCAATATTTGAAGTTCTTTGGATCCTACCTCATATACCAGACATATTAAGCGAAAAATGTGGTTTGAACAATGATAGACGGTTTTGCTAAGTAGAGGATTGAATCTAACCGATTCATAATCCGATTTTCAAATCAACCACTAGTAAAATTAATTGAAATCCGATTATAATAAAATATCAGCCAGTTGGATTGGGTGATATTAAATTGGTTTTAATAAATTACGGATACATTACATTACTCGCAGATAGTAACGTGTATTTGAATGCAATGAAACTCATTGTCAAATTAACGGTTCAATGGGTTTGCTGGCGTATTATTGATCAGGATAACTAATAATAAATAGTCTACACGAGTGATGCAATCATGTTAATTAATTGGAAAAGTTAAACAATTTCGCCGCAGAATATTGCAAACTGATAAACCGGCTGCGCCATGAGTCTAATTTTAAAATTAATTAACTTCGGACGATATGCAAATCAACGATATGGTATTCCGGTAATGTAACAAAACTCATTTCATTCCACCCTATCCCGGCGTACCATATTTTACCAAGATAGGACCGTATAACGCTGATTGCTGTGGAACTACAAATTGGGGTATGAAATATTTGACAAAATATCTTTACGGGTTCACAGATATTCACCGTGGCAACAAATAAAGTTCTGTCACATGAATGCCGAATGTTTCGGCATTCCCTTCAGTCCTGATGGCGTAGTTAGCGAATGAATGCAAAAACAAAGACGCCGAGAAAGTAGCGCCATTAATCACGATCAAGTGGATGATAAGCAGTCCGTTTGAAATGTCGGCTTAGTTAGATATATTAATTATCGTCGCGGTATAAAGCGAAGCCCGAAAAATATCACTCATTAATGGAAGGTGCTTAAAGCATCGTTATAAGCCTAATGAGAAACACGTCAGCTAATTGCATGAATCTAAACAACTGTATGTAATCTACGCATTGCAGATGCATACATATATGAAAGTTTCAAATAATGATCTTATGAAATTGTGAACGCATCATACATACAGTATGATGCGTTCACAATTATAAGTCAATATAATTCACAATTATTAAAGTATAAAATAAATCCAATTCTAAACAATCTTTCCGTCCATTGAGAGGGTATAACCAGAAAAACAAGAAATATGTCATTTTTAAACAAATTTTAGACGTGTTGACTCTTTTCCACAAAAAATTATAAATTGAGTTCGAAAGATTGTTCTTTTATCTAGTAAACGCAAGTTTTAAAATTTAAGTAAAAATGTTTGTTTTTAGTAAAATAAGGTTATACCATAGGTCGTCGGCAGATTTGTTAAATTTTTAGACGAAAAATCATATTTTACAAGACATATTTCATATCATGTAATCATATATTATTGTAAATCAATACGTTATCTAGTAAACGCATGTTTCAAAATTTTAATTTTAGTAAAAATAAAATCCGAACATTTAGGACGATAATTTCTCTATTTTGTCTATCTATTTACGGTCTTACGAATTAATTTATTTAAGATTTTTTTACATTTTCATTTTGCTTAGAATAATTGAAAAATGATAAATACTTATGATCAAAAAAATAATTACAGAAAGTACATAATTTTAATAGTTTTATCATCACGCCTTTCAGCATTTTTGGATGAAGTTATAAATTAAAGCAAATTTAGAATGAAATAAAGTCGATATTGAGTTATAATTTTAAAATGCTGATACGGAGAATAATTAATCTTTCTTATTGGAACCGCCCTGTACGATCGTAAGAACATCTTTCGACGAAATGTGGATTGTCGGCCGCTGGCTGGTTAAAGGCTCTTAATGACTACGAATGAACCAATTTCGCAACAGCTCTTGCTCTTAATGCACCCATTTTTAAAACCTCAATATCATCCACTCTCCAAGTCTAAATATCATAATAATTATTAAATAACTAACGACTTCCCGGCATGCGTTGCGACGCAACTTAAATAAAGATATTGTTTCTCCCTGCGTTTCCTTTCCAATTCGTCTGCGTTCCCTTTCCGCCTCTTCTTCCTCTCCTGCGTTCCTCCTCTATCTTCCTCGCCTTTCCCCCTCCCCTTTTTGCTTCCGTCCGTCCCTCCCCCTCCCGCCTCTCCCCCGCTTTCCACTTTTCCCGTCTTCCCAATGCCATCAACCCCCCGCCCGCCAGTCTTCTCCCCTTCATTCCCCTCCACCCCTCCCGATTACCCTCCCCCTCCCGCCTACCCTCCCTGCCACTAAACTATTGTAATTGCAAAATTTTTATATAAATTTCATAACGACAGAGCTCACTGGTGTATATAGAAACCTTCGCAAACGTGTACAAAACAACTCACCAAAGTTTCTTCGCAATCGGATGAGTAGTAAAGGAAATAATTTTAAAACGCCAGAGCTCACTATTATATACAGAAACCATCGTGGGAACGAGCTCATCAAATCTCCAAAGTTTCATCGCAATCAGATGACTGCTTTACAAACGAACCCATAAGGCACAAACAAACAAGCAACCAATCAAACATTCATTTATGTAGAACAATTTTCTCGGTTTACCCGCGTAACGTAGTCTTTAAAAGGACTTCATAACTCCTGACATTTACATATATTATGTAGAACAATTTTCTCGGTTTACCCGCGTAACGTAGTCCTTAATAGGACTTTTAACTCCTGACATTTATGTAAAACAGTTTTCTCGGTTTACCCGCGTAACGTAGTCATTAAAAGGACTTTATAACTCCTGACATTTATGTAGAAGAGTTTTCTTGGTTTACCCGCGTAACGTAGTCCTTAAAAGGACTTTTTAAATCCTGACGTTTCGGACAGATCTCACTGTCCATCTTCAGAGGCCTCGAGATTTTGTGTCAAACTGATCGCTTTCGCGTATCTGTTCGGTCCAGAAGCTAAGACTTGGCCGAAAAAACACGCAAAAGCGATCAATTTGAGACAAAAACTCAAAAACTATAGACATTTCTTCTGTGTATAGTAACAATAAATTTTGGTTGTGCGTAGGTAAGTCACATTATAAAATAAAAATAATTAGCCGATTATTCTTATTCTTATCATATATAACGATGGGTCAGTGACTGAGTTGGCATAGTGTCTGGTTCCCACCCAGGCATCGTGAGTTCAACTCCTCGGCTGGCGAAGTCCCCCATAAAGATTCAATCCACATTTTCAGTTTACTATGGTACTCAATTAACTATTTCGTAGTAGATGTCTACGAAATGGCTAATTGAGATTATACAGAATAGGCCTACATACAGAATAAAAATAAAAAAACCGTTTCACAATTACACCTAGGGTACCTATTGCAAAGTCAGCTGCTGCAAGTTTTCCATTCAGATGTGTTAGGATAAGAACTATTTGTGTCCTGTGGGAAGCACGTACAAAGCCGGAACATTATTTGTATGGGATCAGGTGTGTTAACAATACCTTTCGGTAGATTTGAGCATTCTAAGCGCCAATTAATCGAAACCTTTTTGGTCACATTGGGACACCGGGATGTTGTATGTGGAGCGCCAATTGAAGTCGCATGCGTGTTTGCATATTACCGTGCGCTTAAATAAACACAATTATTGTTCCGAACTGTTTGAAAATCTATTTATTCTCCTTTGTAACCGGGAATGAAACGATCGAGTTTGACAGTTTAATGGCAAAATATCTAATATTTAAGAATGTGTTAAGAATTTGTATACCTGGGTCAAAGAATTTGTATATCTGGGTACCTTGTAATGGTTAACTTATAATAATTATAATAATTGGATAATATAAGAAATGGGATCATATAAGAAACTCCACGATCCGAGATGATCTAAACATTGAACCACTGATACTCTTCGTAGAAAAATCGTAACTGAGGTGGCTTGGGCATGTACTAAGAATGTCTGATGACCGAATTTCGAGGAAGATACTGAGTGCGATTCCAGAGGGTAGACGTCCAGTGGGCCGCCCCAGACACAGTTGGGCGAGGCAACTCCAGAAACTGTATGAGGAGAGGATGGGGCTACCATAGACAGAGACCGTACAATCAGCACAAGACAGGGACATATGGAGGAGCCTTGTCGATGCAATGGGTCCCCGACCCCAATAGGATAAGGGAAAGAAGATGATGATAAATTGGATAATTTGTATAGTGCCGTTTTTGTGAAAAATCACCTCAAGGGCGAATAACATACTTAAAAATAGATTTATCTGACATTATATTCAGTAAACAAATCAATATTTCACATACATTATGAAAAAATAATCATTATGAAAAAAATAATGATTGGTTGGAAAATCAAACAAAAAAAGTTAGGAAACCAAAAGACACACATCAGGAGTATGAATTTATTTTAATGACATACGCGGATATGAGCTGAAGAAGTAATTTTATTTTTTATGTGAATACCTCACAAGAGTCCCAGCTGTGCCCGTCTAGAGCCAGTGAAAGGTACTATGGCATTCCCAATTGGGGTAAGTAAGGCTGAAGTTAGTGGGAAGGGGAAGGAGATGGGGAAGAGGAAGGTGGGATTATTCAGATATTGTGGCTATTCAGATCTGGTGGTCAAACACGGCTAAAGCCATTTCAAGCAACGTCTAATTTGGGAGGCGGGAATGGGTACCGCCGCCCCGGGAACCTTTATTGGATAACCAACACCTCTGCCATAGGTCACCCCAAGTGGTTCGCTACGTTTGGTGATTTAGCAGGGGTGCCCGGGTTTATGGGGTGAGGTTTGTCTAGGTCTTGGAGACGGATGACCAGGACATACTGAACCCAAGATTCCTACCCACCCCTTAAACCCTTTTCCTTACCAGAACTCTCCTCTCCTTCCTTTCCTTAAAAAAAACCCTCCACACAGCATCATAGGTGAGCATAAAGATGACATAGGCCTTGAGGGAAATTATGTCCCTCCTGTGTGGAGCTCATGTTAAAAAAAAAAGTCTCAATTTCGAGTGGTGTTATTACAACAGGGCGATACTGAGAGTATCTTCCACTCTAGAACGTACAGCAAATGAATGGAGTAAAAAGGATCTCCACATAAATCATGTAAAGGAGAAAATCACCCACATAACTGGTGCACTATATAGACTTCAGGGATTACTACCCATACCTTTACTAACATCAGTGTACTATGCTATGATACGTTCACATCTTTCCTATCTCTGCTGTATCTGGGGCTTTGCCTCAAAGAAATTGATAGCTGATCTGCAAGTGGTTCAAAACCGAGCTCTCAGAAATATTTTTGGACTTCCATGAGGTACCCATATAAAAGAAATTTATTTATTTTCCGGTGATCTTCCAATCATAATTCTCCTTAAACATGAAATCACAAGCACCATCCTACAAATTACTCAACAATCAACTCACACTAACTTCAAGCCACTTTACAATCAAGACATCCACACACACAATACTCGAAATAGCAATAAATTTCGCGTACCTCAAACACACTCTTCAAAATATGGGATAAAATCTCTGAATTATATTGCCTACACCATGTATAATTCGCTTCCGATATATACCTACAAGAGAATCCAACAATATAAAAAAAAATCAGAGAAATGTTTTAAAATAATATTTTTTAAGTACCTTCGTTTAAGGATCATACTATGAAATTTTCTTGTTATGTTCTATTCTGTCTTTTTTTCTTTTCTCTCCTTTTCTTTTCCATGGATGTAATCATCCATATTTTCATAACCTTTGTTACTTTTTTTATTTGTTTTCTATTGTTTGTTTCTACTTACTCTGTCTTTTATTTGTCGTCTTTACTCTACATATGTTAAACTTCTATTTTTAATATTTAATACCTACGTAAAATTGTAATTATTTCCTCCCACATATGAATTGTAAGTTCCTCCTATCCTAAAATAAGTTCTACAACTCATGGGATTGCCTTAGCAAGAAATAAAAACAATAAAAAATAAAAAAATATATGCCGCAAGTGAAATATTTTTAAATAAATTAATTGTGAAATAACACAGATTAATTAAATAAAATTTATTTGCCCACGCGATTCGTTCCTGCGACCTTCGGATTTTGAGTAAAGAGTCTTACCTCTCGACCACGGCGCCGTCCGTCAAAGTATGTTTTAGATTTAGATTAAATCTTATTCTGTCGACATAAGTATAAACACAGTTTCCTTCTTGATATTGTCAAGAAGGGTACTGTGGTTCGACACATAGCGGCAGTATCGTATACAAAAAATTAAGATTAGTGGCAGTAATAATTATCCTCTAAAGCAGGTGACATATTTTTCTATGGACCACACGCCATTGGTATAAATAATATTGTGAATAATATGTTTGGTCCAGAAACAAAGTTTTTTTTTGTTTTTTAGGTTTTATACTGTTCTGAGTAGAAAATCTGGTTTTTTGATCGAGGTTGTGATATGTTTTTTCGTGAATAATTGTAGATATGTTGGTAGTTCTTAGACGAAATGTGATTTATTTATTTTATTTCTATACTCGAACATGCATTTAACAGATTACTAAAGTGAATTTACATGGATAATAAGTTTCAGTATTTAATTAAAAAAATGTTAATGACTGTATGCACTCGTAAATAAGTTAGTAGTAGTGTTTTGTGGACACCTTACTTTTGTTGAGAACCTGTGCTTATGTGTTTTTATGTTTAGGATTAAGTGCTATTCTGTCGACATTAGTAAAAACTTGATATTGTCAAGAAGGGCAATGTGACCCATGGCGGCAGTATCGCATGCATAAACTTAAGATTAGTAGCAGTTAGAGTTAGATAAATAATTGTCTTGATATACAGGTAGGTATATTTTTCTATGGAACACACACCACTAGTATATAAATTAATAATATTGTGGTAATATTTTCTGTCCCGAAACGAAGTTTTTTATAAATTATTTTTTAACGTGTTTGGGTTGTGTTAGGTTTGGTTAGATATTGTAATGTTTTGATCCAGGCTGTGATATGTTTTTGGTGAATGATTGTAGATATATTTGTAGTTAGTAGTTGTTTCAGTGTGGTGGATTTTGACGTAAAAATGCTTTAAAAGACAATCGTATAAAGTCGGTTTTATTTATCTTTTATCATTACTAAACCAATGAAGGGATCGCCATCTTGAAATGAAAACGAAAAGTACAAACAAATTTACTAAGATCGGTCATCGTTATGCTCAGTCAAATACAATACATCATTATATTTAATATAAAACACAATGTTATATTAAATATATAATACATTTTTAAATTTGATTAATTTTTATAAAATATTTACCTGACTGAAGAAAGTTAAAAAAAAATTCTATTGAGATAGTGACGAATCTTTGGACGAATCGCATAATGCATTATCACATATTTCCTCCTCAAAGATAATAATGTATCATTTTAATATGGTTATTAAATACAATAAGTGGTGTGCCGGGACTCTTACAAAATTATCTTTATAATCTTTCAAATCAAACCCCAAAAATCGAAATTCTTCTTCATGAATACTTTATAAGTACAAACATTAAATTTATGTAGGTATAAAGCGAAATAAACATAAAATTGCAATAAGTTACCGTGTTTTAAACGAGTACGCCGATTGCAAATTAATGAGAAATAATATTGATAAAGACTGACATTTTCTTTAAAATAAGTAAATGAATTTTAACAATAACTATTATAATTGCACAATGCTTAATCAAGAAAGTAACAAAACATCCAATCGCCACGTCCAAAACCATTAAAAAACTTTCTAAAAGTTACGGGCACAGTAAGGATAAGTAGATCTAGAAATATAATGACCCGAATATCTATTCATATTTCCATCAGAGGTGACAATGTCTGCTTCGGCTCTTGGCGTGAATACTACGCCGCTACGGGTACTAGGGTTACTACGGCGCTACGAGCTACGTACTACAGACTACGCGATGCGTAGCCGCGAGCGTCTGCCTCAAGAGCGTCACTTGACACTCCGTTACGCCGTGGCTACGGGTCTATAGATGCTCATCTCGTAGACCTTAGATAATATAAAAAGGAGCATGTGGCACCACGGTAAAGGTTCTTAACCATGATAACGATGAAAAAATACTACCATCAAAAGTACGATGTCTAACATTTCGATTAATACACTCGTAATATAGAAAAATCAATTCTTTGATAATTGGGGCAAGGGATCGGTGCATACATTTCTTTTATTCATAATTTTTTCATCATTTTTTAAGTGAGTTATCAACATCATTTTAGATTTTAGAGTTTACCAAGACTAACGATATTTGGGGTCTTATACCGTACATTGTAAGAACATCAATTGTTTTAACAAAACTTAACGGAAAACAGTTTTTTTTAATAAATTCCTTCATCATTTATTTACATTTTTATACAGGGTGCGGCAGCAAAACTTCCTTTTTTTAAATGCGCATCATTCAGTCGGTTGATGTCGTAGCGGAGCGCTAGCGATCTCGTATGAGAGGGGGAAATATAAAGTTTTGTCCCGGCACAGTTTAGTTGCCATCATGCGTTGGAACAGTGAGGAGCGTATGTTTGCCGTTGAGGCCTACTTTTCGAACGGATGTTCTGTTATCGCAACCCACGGTGCAGCAGAATAACCTTTCAAAATTTAACAAAACCCATTTTATGAATCAGTATATTTTTATTTGTTTTTTATAATGTAGGTACATACCTAAAGTTTTGATTTACTTAGATTTTGAAGATCAAATCAGGTAGGCGACGTCCCCCATTCTCCTTACACTGAGTAAACCGATTTCTGACATTTGTCATGACTTTGCCAGCATATCGAGCGTTATTATGGCAATTTCTTCCTGGATGTTGGTCTTTAAATCTTGTAGGGTCGGGACAAAACTTTATAGCTCCGCACCTCGAACGAGATCACTAGCGCTCCGCATCAACCGACTAAACGGCGCGCATTTTAAAAATGGAATTTATGCTGCCGCACCCTGTATTGCGCCCCGTTAAACTGATTGACATCAGTTTGTCAAGGGGTTCTTTTAAGTTTGCTTTTTAAAAATTGAGACAGGTGCATAAAATATACATATTATTAGATACATTATATGCGTGCATTAACACACACATTTTTTGAAAAAATATTTATAAGAAATAAAGAACAGAGAAAATGAAAGAAAGAAAAAGAAATAATAATAGAAAAAAATGGTAATGGAAAAACATTAAAACAAAAAAACGGAAAAACAGAGATTAGTGCAAAAAAGTTCACAGTACAAATTTTTTCAGAATACATTTCCAACTGAAACTCAATTCACAGCTTTTCATTGAGTTGGATAACATGTTGTAACTTATTGAAACAAGGTATTTTAGAGTTCTTTGACCTATTTACTTAGGTACCTGGGGATTACAAGTTACATATGTTTGGTGAGTTGTTGTGAGTATGCCCGCGAAGATTTCTGTATAACTGGTGACAGTGGTGGACTAAAAGGGGGGGGGGGGTTATAAATAACAGTTTGTATGTTAAATTATTCTTCAGCAAAACATTATATGCGTTTCATGGTTCATAAAAATAAAAATAAATAGAAGGGGGCCCTTTATGAAATAATCCCTACGTGGCGTCATAGTCAGGGCCAGATTAAACATGTCGGGGTCCCTAGGCAATGCACGTTAGCGTGTGTCAATTATTTCAACTTTTGAATTCAGAAACGCCCGGGGTCTCAAAAGTTGCGTCTTGCAAAGAAAATGATAACTGCATTTAATTTTTTTTTTTTTTAAATGATTATTAGCCCGCTTAAATGCATTGAAAATCAGAAAACAAACCTAAAACCTTTTTTTTTTAAATTTTTAATAAATTTTTTTTTCATTAATTTAACTTTTTAACGATTGTTTATTATTAAAAAATGCGTATAACAGACAAAAATGAAAAAAAAGTTCAACTTTATGAATACAAAGTAAGTCAACAAGAATTCAGATTTTATCCAGAAAAAGTGTTATTTTCCCCTTTTATTTTTTTAACCAACACATCACATATGTTTAAAAAAAAAAAAATTTTTTTCTTTGTACTGCAGTTATGTAATGAAAAATAAGTTTGGTACAAAATATAAAATATGAACCCTTTGTTTTATTTTTTTTTCAAATCACGAACTCTATTTTTTTCGAAACTTCCGGCCATTTTAGCGGGCTATTAGTGAACAATAATTTCATTTTTTTTTACGTTTTCGAATAGCTACAGATCATACGAAACTTTTGAGACCCCGGGCGTTTAAATATAAGGCCATTTGTTTTCTCTCTATGGAGAGCGACACACGCTAATGCACGTCTCGGGGGCCCTTTTACCACAGGGGCCCCTAGCCGATGCGTGGCCCCTAGGCAATGGCCTGCACTGCCTTGTGGATAATTGAGCCCTGCCAGGGGCGGCTTAAACGCGTAGGGGCCCCTAGTAAATGCATGTCTCGGGGCCCCTTTACCCTAGGGGCTCCTACCCGATGCAGGAAAATGAATGAATGATGCGGGAAAACGAATGCAAAACTTGAACGCTGACCAATGAATTTTATTTTAGATTTTTTATGGAAAATTTTCATCGTTCATAAAAAAAAATCGAAGAGGACCCTTTATAAAACAATCCCTAAGTGGTGTCGTAGTAAGGGCCGGATTAAATATGTCGGAGCCCCTAGGCAATGCACGTCTCGGGGCCCGTTTATCATAGGGGCCCCTACCCGATGAGTAGGCAGTTGCCTACACTGCCTTATGGATTTTTAATGGAAAATTTTTGTCGTTCATAAAAAAAATAGAAGGTGCCTTTTATAAAAAAATCCCTACGTGGTGCCATAGTGACTGGATTTTCTAACAGTTCAAGACTTAGTACGTGCAAATCGGATGCATAGTTTTTCTAATATGTTGTCAACCAGGTTGAAAAACGTAGTTTCGAGAAAAACGCTTTCAAGATTTTGATGAAGGATAATTCAACACACAAACTGTTTAAAACGGTTTCGTATAAAAAACTGTATTTATATTGATTTTACGATTTTCCTTAAAACATTTGCTGAGAGCATTATTAACAAATGCTTCTTTTAGAAAATAATTTTAAAAAATGACAATGTTTATGTTTTAGAGTGCCCTGGTGCCTTAAAGCCTTGTTTAGGATTTGATCAAGGGAACACGAAGGCGCTTGGAGGCCCACCAGGACCAGAGGCCCGTGTGAACTGAATAAAAATCTTGTAAAATTACATCAAATTTTTAAACCAGGGGGGGGGGGGCTCATTCAGCTTTGTCGCCTCGGGCCTCTGACGGGCTTAGTCCACCACTGCTGGTGAGCTCTGGCATTATGAAATTTGTATAAAAAATGCATTAGGATACATGCGAACTCTTTGAAAACTGAATATACCGGGGCTGTATGTATGGAACGCGGGGGGGGGGGGGGAACGCGAAAGGGGGAAGCGGGAGAGGGAAGAAAAGAGAGGGAAATGGGGACATGGAAGGCGGAGAAGGTGGAGTGGGAACGCGAGAAGGGGAAGCGGAAGAGGGAAGAAAGGAGAGGGAAATGGGGACATGGACGGCGGAGAAGGCGGAGTGGGAACGCGAGAGGGGAAAGCGGTAGAGGGAAAAAAGGAGAGGGAAATGGGGACACGGAAGGCGGAGTGGGAACTCGTGAAGGGAAGCGACGCGGGAGAGGAAGGGGAGGCGGAAGGGGAACGGGAAGACTGGGAAAGGCACACAGGGCGAAAAAAACCTTTATTAAATGGCATTGCAACGCATGCCGGGAACTCTCTAATACTGAGTAAAAGTCGTAAATCAAATTTAAATATTATCTTTATTCGTACATAAAACTGAAGTTATTGGTGCTCAAGTATTTGTTGTCGAATTTATTTCATTTAAAAAAAATCAGATTACAACCAGATTGAGAATAAGCTCAACAATACTTTTGTTTATTCCATGAAATCATCCCTAAATGTACCATCCTGCCAATCGGCCGAGAGTGGCTTTTAATGGAATAGGTAATGATTTACAAACATAACGTTACGATAAAGGTTAAAAATCAAGAGACCATACTCTCTATTCATTATTTCGCTCTATGCCTAGTACTGGCAACCCCACGTGAAGTTAGTAGCTTACACCTACGTATTATCTATGTAGATACTTACGTGTATGTGAATACATACTTATACTTATTACGGTGTACTACTTATACGGGTATACTAGTGCACTTACATTTATTGAAATGAGGTGAAGCGAACTTACTCGACTATTGTAAGAATCCGGATGATGTATTATAACCAATTTAATTAATTATTTCTCAAATTAAAGACACGTGAATACACATATTGGTTTGCAATGAATGAAACACTCGAGAGTTGAAATTCAAATGAATACTGGGTTTCAATTTGATTGGTTTTATCGAACCGACATCACATAAGCACATTAGCAAGCTATTTGGATCTGAACTATGTAGAATATAATTTTAATTTAATAACCTTTATCCTATTTTACACGTTAGTGTCTGCAAATAATAATGGCACATTTACCTGCTTTAATATATTTCTGAGAAAATATCTAAAATCAAATTCGTATTGAAGACATGATATTAGTACGTTTTTAGATTTTCACGGACAAAAATATTATTGTGACTAATTTTTAGGTCATTATGTCGTTTTCGCTTCCTCAGTTTTTAGCCAACGATTGGACAGTTATTCCATTTCTTCTTTTATCTCGCCTTTTATTACTTTACTTACGTATTTGCTTCATATTATTACATATTAATTTCCACTCCTGCCAGAGGTACATAAATGTTAGCTCTGTTGAATTTAAATTACGTATAAGATAATATTGTCCTTCCCCGAATGAGTTTACTTCAACTTATTAAGTGGGAGCTTACGTTAAGAATTTTATTATTAAATTTTCATATGTAGCAAATAGCACGTAGCAAAAATAGTGTTTTAATTCCACTTTATTATTTCTTTATCCGATCGGTTTCGATTCATCCTGAACCTTCATCATTCACCCCTGATGAAGGTTCCGGATGAACCGAAACCGGTTGGATAAAGAAATAATAAAGTGGAATTAATTTTTTTTTTAATTATTGTGTTTATTATAATTTTATTATTGTTTCCATAATATGTTTTATTCTTCTTCGGTGAAAAAAAATTGTGATATTTAATTATTATTTAAAATCATTAACTCATGGAGAAACTGAAATGAAATTAGTTGTCACCGCAATTCGAAGTTCGTGAGCCGCTACCACGGCAACCTGTTAACAATGCAACTGAAAGCAACTGCCTCGACAACCAGCAGTGCTATGCGTTGACAACTGGTTTCATTTCAGTTTCTCCATGAGCGAAGGCCCTTAGACAGCCCTAAACTGGTGAGTATTATTAATTATCGCGTACCCAATAAATACAACACTATACTCTATGCCGCGTTTAATGTAGTTGCTTCTCGCACTAATTTTATATAAGTTCACAATTCTTATTCACATCCAGTGAAGAATGAAACATGCTCTGTCGATGTATTTAATTCCAATAACATTGCTTCCTCTAACAGCAAATATACTTGCAGATAAGCAATAATCTTTAACCGTATCAGTTATTATGTATATTAGAATATTATGTACTTAAACTTTTCATAAATACATATTTTTATATCTATTTAAAAAATGCAAGCATAATATGCATTTACTTTCACAGTGAAACCCTTAGCTATTGTTTTTGAAGAAACCTGTTGAAAAAAAAGATGAATGCAGTAAAACAATGGACAAGGGAAATCGTTAAAAATGTAACACAAAAGGTTAAATGTAAATTTAACTAACTAACTTTTTACTTGTAAATTTTTTATGTTCGAAGCACATGAAGTGTAATTATTAATTTTTATAATATATAAAGTTTAATCCGAAATCTCAGATAGGTTCTCTACTTAGTATGAACTTTATTATTGTACATACCTATATTTTGTAATTTTTTTAAGTTAATTTTTTTTTACATGAGCTCCACACAGGAGGCCCTGAGGAAAATAATTTCCCTCAGGGCCTATGTCATCTTAAGGATTGCTGTGTGGATGGTTTTTTTAAGGAAAGGAAGGATAGGAGAGTTTTACATTAAGGCCCTCCGTTCATGGAGATACTTATAATCTACGTAATTGTGACGAAACCAAATGTGCCCTGCTGATATACTACTTTTTAATGCTATCCGAAATATACTGAACTTGATCATTGTCATCTTGTCAAGTGATGTCATATGACTTTTTTTCTAACATCTATCCATGCTTTCTCCACTAAATCCTTTCTTTCGTATTCTGGTAAAGTATAGTTATACAAGGTGCGCCAGAGAAACTTACTAATTAGAAAAAAATCCCGTCCGTTGAGTTGGGCAGGTAGAGCGGCGGGAGGGGGTGCATCTGGAGGGGGACGTCCCCAAGTTTGTTTCCCATTCTCGTCAGTCACCATTATGCTGTGGTCTAGAGAGCAGCGGGCCTTCGCCGTCGAGAGCTTCTTTTCTTTTTGCCTCATCTCTCTCCGAGGCGATCTCCCATAGCCGGCGCGCTCTCCGGATTTGACTCCATGTGATTTTTTTTAATGGGGTTATTTGAAATCCCTTGTTTATGACGATGGACCACGGACCATAGATCACCTGAAGAACAACATCCGCGATGCTATTGCCAATATTCCGATTGATATGCCGAGAAGAGTGGACGAGAACTTCAAAAAACGACTTAACCAGTGTATGCGCGATGAGGGTCGCTATTTAAAAGATGTAATTTTTAAGACAGTATGAAAAAAAAACTTGGTACATTGTATTTTCAAATAAAAAAAGAATTACAACAATAACTACAGTGCTTTCGTTTTTATTGAACTTTCAAATAAGTAAGTTTCTCTGGCGCACCCCGTATAAACATGCATTTTTTGCACTTCCAGAATAAATCTAACATTACTTTCAAGTTCCGACGCCATTTCTGTACAACGTCAAAAGAATAAGTATCAGACACAAATGATGCGACGCATCGCGTGCGAACAGCACTGTCGGTATCGTGATACTGATTGGAAACCGACAGCCACCGCGTAGCGCCGTGAACGGGCACCAGCAAAATCGTACGGGGGGGTGAGTACTTACAATCGACGCGTATGATACGCGCACGAGGATCGATTATCTTGTAAGTATCTCCGTGAATGGAGGCACTAACTCCACACAGGAGCCCTGAGGAAAATAATTTACCTCAGGGCCTATGTCATCTGAGATGCTGTGTGGAGGGTCTTTTTGAGGAGAGGAAGGAATGAACATTGGTCTTGAAGAGACCCATGTTGTAGGAAGGAGGAAACACAGAGGCCGGCAAATCATTCCACAGCCGAGCTGTTGAACACAACAACGAGTCGAAAAAGCGACCCGTTCTCATGTGACAAATGTCAACCGTTTACATATGTTGGGCACGAGTTTGGCGTGTTTCCTGACTAACCGGTGCAGAGGGGATCAATGACGCTAGTTCCTCGGAGCATCTTACATTGTAATACCCGTAGAACAAGGATAGCATTCCCACCCGACGCCTGTGCTCTAAAGATTGCAATCCGTATGTTAAGATGGGAGAATCTATCAAGGAATTTTTACACAGAGTCGAGGGTATTTTTCAGGTATTTAGGAGCTCCAGACCAGAGGTGGCTGCCAAATTCAACCGTGAGGCGCACTTGTGATTTGTACAGGGTTAGCAGTTGTGTGCTATTAAAATATCTGCGGGCCCTGTACAGTACGCCCAGTTTTTGGGAGGCGAACTTTTCTTTGACTTCGATGGAGCCCTCATATCTGAGCTGGTCACTTAGAGTTACACCAAGCATGTCAGTGGAGGGCCTGTTCGGAAGATTGCTTCGGTTGAAGGAGACTAGGTTTTCATTTGGATCCCTTTTAGATGTAATCAGACATGATTGGGTCTTTGAAACATTGAATTCAACGAGATTATAGAGATTAATAAATATAAATAAATTTAGAAAAATGCCGGAAACAACAAAAAAAGTTTGTATTATTGTACAAAATCTTTCGTCATTTGTTTTTTAGTCTTTTTCGCGCCGTAAATTTACAGTGTGTGTTCTTGATACTTGATACTTGTTATAAACGCGAAATATTTTATTGTTTGAAAATGACATTTTTTTCAGCATCAGTTAATAAAAATGTGCCTAAAAAAGTGTTCACTTTTTCGAAGGCCGTGGATGCTGCTGAAAATGGAGGTGCAGGTGATGGATCCTATGAATTCTAAATCGAATTTAATTTAATGTGGATGCAGCGATTCCTAAACGCTTAAACAAATTAACCTTTTATTCGGATCGTTCTTTTTCATCTTCGACAATTATGTAACCGCTCGTATACACAACAACAAATTCAGGACTGGAAGAAATAAACTGAAGAAAAAAATCAAAAAAGATAAAAATTGAGAAAGATAAAAGCGGGAAAACGATCATTCGAAGAACGATCGAACGCGATTCTGTAATTACATTGTATTGTTGCGATGTAGGTATTTTTAAATACATCAATATGAATTTCGTTTCTTTTTCGTGAATGCAATCTTGAAAGTGAAAATTAACCCACTTCCCGACATCTGATTGAGCTGAAACTCGGCAGATAGACTCGTTGTCAATGAAACTGCATTAAACCAATACACACGCGCACACACATTTCTCAGAAATTGGATGAAATGATGGTGCAACTAGGTCATGCTCATAAATATACAAACCACCCACCACCCACGTCATGCTGTTCTGTGCACAGGACCGTGGCGGAAAATCGAAACTGTTTCAAAACAAAAATAGATGTATTATAGTAAAAAAAAATGTTTTTACGGATTAACTTTTTCCTTAATAAAACTAAACGCCTAATGAAGCACATGTAATATGTACATGTACCAAAGCATACTTAAAAGTATGCTTTGGCTTTCAATCCTCTTTCATCCACAAGCGAATGCTTGTAAAAGAAGCGAAGTATAAAATACGAGAATAAGATAAGTTAGTCAAGAATCACCAAGTTTTTAGACATCTACCTACATTTTGAGTAATTTTGGGAGCTAAAAACCGGGTGCGCGCACGACCAGTAAATTTAGTAATAAAAAGAACCTTTGAAATATTTACATAATTAGATGCCAACATTAAAGCATTTACTTGGGATACATTTTTGCTCAACTTTGAATAACGGTCAACCCGAGCGTGGAGTTGATGGTAGGTACTCGGCGCCTAAAATATCCCAAATTATCTCGTATATCGTTCATCTGACAGGCTAAAGGATCACATCCCACACATTCCAGGCCTTCTAATGACAGGAGAGACATTCCCCCCTGCTTTCGTTAGGCCTGCCCTGCTCAGCCCTGCCCTGCCCGGGGGGAGACTGGGGATTCTGGGGAACCCAATTATCCAAAGGCACCCGGGATAACGACTGTTGAATTAACTTTGACTAATATTAATAAAATACAGCTTCTCCACCCCTGCCTTATCTGGCGATCATGAGTGCTAAAAATTCTGTGACGAGCAAGCAGTGGCGTGCCTTTGGCCAAAGGTAGGCTCTAAAACTACGAAATGCAGTTTTTTAATGATTTTTTTCAGTCTACTTATTGAAATCAAATTTAATTTGTAGAACTACATTTTAATTTAAAGTTTTTCTTTTGAATTTTTAATATTAATATTTTTCGATTTATAAACAAAGTTTTTTTTAATAAATTGAATAATAGTGGTATCATTACATAGTATAAAATAAAGTCGCTCAAACTATATGTGCGCATAGATCTTTTAAACTACGCAACGAATTTTCTTGCGGTTTTCTCCAATAGATAGAGTGATTCAAGAGGAAGGTTTATATATAGGTATAATACATGCTTATTATAGTAGAGAAGCCGAGAAATTCAAATATTCAATTCAGGCAGTGGGCAGCGGGCAGCTGGCATGCGGGTGGTATGGATTTTATAAAGGTTGGGTAATGGCGTTGTGTTTCGTTAGTCACAGCAACATGTGGCCGCGTCTGCTAGTTGAATATAAAAGCGAAACTCTTTTAATATTTCTATTCCAACTATCACTATTTTTTAAAACTTAAATCTAAATGTTAAAATCGCAACTGTCGGCGGACTACGCCCTAATTAGAGTAATTTGCGTACGAAAAGAATTTGTTCATTTCGTTGATTTTTTGAAGATGTGCATTAGTATTGGTTAACAATATAGTTTGAATACGGAAATAATTCGTTAATTTAGTTTAAGGTTCGTTTGGTTTATTCGTTAATTTAGTTTATTTGTTAATTGGTAAACAATATCGGCGACACCCGGAAGCGCAGTCCCACCTACATAGTAAAAACTTCAGACAGCACATCTACTTATATTTCAATATTGAATATTACGTTCCGAACAATTCCAGATAATTTTAAAATACTAATAACGGTTGAGTTACCAGAGAGATTCAAATAATCAATAACGTAGAAAACAAAGATTTAGGAACCCATCAATTAATGTAATATTATTGTTTTTTTCAATATTGTAATTACAATATCCCGTGATTCTTCATGGGTCTGCGCTAGTAGGTATTAATTTTGTTAATTCATTTAACCTCCACAGACGGCAAAAAATATAAGTGAGCAGTTCACTCGCGGTAAAAGTGAAACCTTTAGAAAATTAAAGAGGGGAGGCTACGAAACACCGCACAAAGAGCAGACCGACCAAAGAATGACCGAGAAGCTCATTCTCTCGCAGGTAAGTCTCTCCTATAGATATAAGTGTTTGTCTATTTTTCGTGTCGCTTTTCAAATTACAACGGTGCTAAATAAGTTTTCACTTCAAAAAGCAACTTTTTAAAAATTTTTAATTTTTATTTATTGTTATCAAGTTTAATTTGTAGAACTCCATTTTAATTTAATTTTTTTTTATTATATAATCAATAATATAATTATTAAATTAATAAAAACAATTTATTTTTAAACAAGTTCTGATGTGTAATTATTATTACGCGTGACAGCTGTTTCGCCTTGATAATGCCTTCAGAAGGCGAAACAGCTGTCACGCGTAATAATAATTACACAGCAGAACTTGTTTAAAAATAAACTGTTCTTATTAATATAATAATAATATTATTGATTATATAATAAAAAAAAATAAAAATCAAAAAGCAATATTCATGTTAGGGTTGGTATTGGAACTAAAAATCTGCCAATTTATAAAACCTTTAGTGGAGGGAAAACAATGTGTTCATAATTGCAAACGTTGCAAATTGTTATTTTAAGGAAGGGGGGGGGGAGAGTTCTGGGAAGGAAAAGGGTTTAAGGGGTGTGTAGAATCAGGGGTTCAGCGGGTCCTGGTCATCCGCCTCCAAGATCTAGACAAACCTCACCCCATTCATGGTTACTTATTATCTTTTTTATTGTTCCTTTTCTAAAGGTGGGTACAGTTTGTCAGTCTTAATGCAGATTAGACGCCACTGTAAACAAGCCTTAAAGGTCTATGCCCACTACACCGTTCCATACCATGACCGTAACCGTAGCGGCTCATGCAAAAAAATATTCTTTGTATCGATCAGTATGAAACGCTGCCCACTAGCCCGTCGCGTCACCGACCAACACAGTCACGTACCATGACCGGACTGACGGCGAATTCTCGATGACAATATTTTGCAGGTGCCGGTCCGCTCTATGCATGGCACGCGATGGTGTTAGAACGGGGATCATACGCGGATGATCCCCGTTCTAACCGCGTTGCACCTTGTCAGTTCGTAATTTGTGTTCAGTTCTATGAGACGTGCGTCAGCGGTAGATAGACATTTGAACGGGGATGGTACGGACACTAACCGCAGTGTGTACGGTTATCATACGGTCACTAAGTCACTATACCCGTTACGTACGGGTATAATACGGTGTTAGCACGTTCCAGTGGGCATAGTAGGGCGTAGCGTGTTTATTTCGTGTCTGATACTTATTTTTTTTATTTTTTATTTTATTTTATTTGGAAAACCAACAGTTACATTATTTACTTAGGTGTATTTACATGTGTATATGTTATTGAACCAATAATAGGTTTTCTCTGGTGTGTATTAATTAGAGTGATTAAAAAGTAATAAAAGTTATAATAGTTATAATAGCTTATTGGGATGGGATGGTGGGCGGGAGGGGAAGGGGATGGATCTATTCTCGGAGTGAATAAGTTATTTGTATAGAAGTATAATAGTTTGTATATGTTTAGAAGTTATTTATTGTTTTTTTTTTTAGAATTTGGGGTGCTGTGTTGAATAAGTCGAATTCATTGTATGAATTGTTAAAAAAAGTGTGAAGCGCGGTTAATGAATGTGTTTTGTTTAGAGTTAGTGTTGCATCGAGGAGTGTTAAGTGTGTGATTTAGTCTAGTTTGTCTGGTGGGCACTCTTAATTGAATTCTTTCAAGTAATTCCGGGCAATCTATCGCAGAGGTGGCTATCTTTTGCAAGAATATTACGTCTGCAGAATTTCTACGATTTTCTAGTGACGAGATTTTGAAAAACGTGGCTGACTCCACATTACTTAGATGAGGACGATATCCCCGAAAATCAAGGTATCGTAGAAAACGATTTTGTATTTTCTCAATCCTTTCTATGTATGTTGTGTACCTGGGATTCCAGACTTGAGAGGAGGCGTACTCCAGAGAACTGCGTACATACGCAAAGTACAGCATTTTCATAGTGTTTACCTTTTTAAAGTGTTTGCAGGTTCTGAGTATGAAGCCAAGTACCTTGGAAGCTTTTGCAACTATGGATTCGATATGTCGGTCAAAAAGTAATTTCGGGTCTAGCACTACTCCCAGATCTTTGGCCTCCATCATTTTTTTAAGTATTGTGCCGTTAAGGGAATAATCAAAAGAAATGGGATTTTTGTTTCGGGTAAAGCTGATGACGCCGCATTTTTTAACATTTATTTGAAGGTTGTGTTGTGTACAGTAGCTATTTAGGCGATTTAAATCTTCTTGTACGCGAGTACAGTCAGTTATACTTGTAACAGGAGAGAATATTTTCATGTCGTCTGCGTATAATAACGTTCTGGAGTAAAGAAAACATTTTCCAATGTCATTAAAGTATATTTTGAAAAGCAATGGTCCCAATAATGACCCTTGGGGTACTCCTGACGGTACGGTTACCCAATTTGATTTATAGCCACCGACGACTACTGCTTGGCTGCGATTTTTCAAATACGACGAGAGCCATCTGAGGAGATCTTCGTGTACGCCGATTAGTGAAAGTTTAGTCAACAAGACATCATGGATTACTAAATTAAAGGCTTTGCTATAGTCTGTATATATTGCATCTACCTGTACGTTCATAGTACGGTCATGGTATGGAACGGTGTAGTGGGCATAGACCTTAAATGTGATTTACTTTTTCGGAACCAAATGGAGGTTTAAATCCCGACCCGTCTCGCCTAACTTGATTTCCTGTGAGATTATGTATTGCCGGCAATGTGGAATTAATATTATTTATTCATACTTTTAATTATGATTCGAATTTAAAATTGAAAGGTCGTGCGTTGAGCGATGACAAAACATGGTCTGACGTACAAAGTAACCTTTTCGTAAAAAAATATTAAATTCTTAACGCACGTAAATATTTGCGAATGTTGATTGGGGATCACACAAGGGATTTCAGTAAGTACGTTTAATACGTGACGTGATTTATTATTACTATTTTTCGTGGGATTGTATGAAAAACACCATTTCTAAATAATTATTATTAAACATTCGCAACACTGATTTCCTTTTTGATATTTTTTAATTTACGGCAATAAAGTCTGACCCCATTTTAACAATTAACAGGAATTAAATTCTGAGTGCCGAAACA
Source organism: Limnephilus marmoratus (assembly GCA_917880885.1). Lineage (NCBI taxonomy): Eukaryota > Metazoa > Arthropoda > Insecta > Trichoptera > Limnephilidae > Limnephilus > Limnephilus marmoratus. The sequence goes on along the minus strand of OU862906.1, from coordinate 53,747,284 downwards.
ACAAAAACGTTCAAACGGTGTGCTCTAGAAATTTGAACAGCCTTTTCTAGATCAACACATCAATTTTATAAGTTCGCAAAGTAATTTTCACACGAACTGTATTTTTTTTAAACGTATAAATAAGACACGACGCTAAAGTTTTCATTCAAAACGTTGGGCGATTCCGTGTAACAACGCTACTTTAAAATACATAAAAGCAATAGTCTAATCATATTATCGATGAACAAATTATTAATGTGGTACTGTGAGAGCTGAACCCTCGCGTCGTAGGTTTTAAGACGTAATGTCTTTTCAACATATTTTTCAGAGCAGATTTTAATATTGTTAAGTCCCATCTAGTCCATTTATCTGCATGTTTGATGACTTGTGGACGGGGAGAAGGAAAATCGGAAATCTCTTAGTGGTGGTCCCCTCAGCCTAAGGCGAGTCCATTGGCAATCCTTCCTAGTGGCACAGGTTAATCTTATCAAGAAGTTTCCCGACCCGAGAGAGTCAAAATGTCGTAACATGAATATTTGACGCTAGGCCTGAGAGGCCGTAAGATATAATGTGAGAATATAACATTGCTTAAGGGTGGATACAAGGAAGGTGCGGTTGATACCGGCGATGGAAGAAATATATAAGGATTTAGTTACACTCTATTTCTTCCAAGGTTATACTATTCGTAAATAAACACAGCGGATTTTAGCAAACACATATATTAGTTCCTTACATATGAAATTGGCGTTTTGTCGTGCTGGCAACTTTGATCTCAAATATCTTCTTTTGGTTAGGAATTACAAATTCTAATTTATACAGCTTTTTACTCATGTATTTGTGTTTCGAAAATTATAATTCATTTGTTCAATTCAATTATATTTCAACGCTAGACCACATACTGCACAACAGACGGCTGCCAAATTAGAGGAGCTTCAATTGGAATGTCTAAGACATCCACCGAACTCTCCGGACCTTGCCCCAACAGATTACCATTTTTTTCGAAATTTGGATAACTTCTTGCAAGGGAAAAAAATTTAACTCCGATTGGGCAGTCCAAACCGCCTTCAAAGATTTTATTGATTCCCGTCCGAATGGTTTTTTTAGTAAAGGGATCGATGAACTACCTATGAGATGGCAAAAGTGCATAGATAGCAATGGTACATACTTTGATTAAATAAATATATTATGTTAAAAAAAATCGACTTTATGTTCCTCCCATACAAAACGCCAATTTCATATGTAAGGACCTAATATATAGCGTGTTAAGAGATGTATCTGATTTACTTTAATTTACCAATGATTCCTGAGATTATTTGGAGCAAAAATATAGCAACAATGCGTTGCTACGCCATTTAATAAAGAAATTGTTTCTCCCTGCGTGTCATTTCCCATTCGTCCCGTTCCCCTTCCGCCTCGTCTCCTCCACCTTCCCTCTCCCCATTCCACTCCCCCCATTACCCCGTCCCGCAAATCCCACTCCCGAGTTCCCCTCCCCCCTCCCAGGTCCCATTTCCCCTCCCCCTCCCTGGTTTCCCTCCCCCCCTCCTGCTGACCCCTTATCCGAGTTCCCCTCCCCCTTCCCCCCTCCCGCATTCCATACATTCAGTTTTCAAACAGCTCGCGTGCCACCTATGGCAATTTTTTTATTCAAATTTCATAATGCCAGAGCTCACCAGAAGTTTTATATAAACCTTGTCCTGACAATAACGAACACACAATAAAAATAACTATCCAATTTGGTGCAGTCGTTCGAAAGTTATGAGCGTACATACATTTCGGCAATTCATTTTTATTTATGTAGATATAGTAATAATCGCTGGTTAAAGTAAGCCAGGTGTATTTCTTAACACCCAATAAAACGGTCAACATTTGTTTTGCTGTGTATTTCTAAAGCGCAAATGGAAAGGTGCGAAAACCTAGTAAGAACAAGAAGTTAAATGGTGATTGCGGAAATTTTGACCCTGATTTCAAAACCCGTCAAGTACCATTGTAGGTTGCCCACCACTTTCCCACGGCGTTCTAAGGAAACAGATGGTTTCCTCCTTCATCGTACTCGTCAGGACTCTAACTTTTTATTTATAAAGAAGCTACTTTTTATTTAAAATGACTCTAGACCCCCAATGTCCGGGCATACATTGTTAGCAAGCAGTATGCGAGTGCGTACATGTTGTTAGTTATTTATTTCACAGTATCGCGTCTCATCTCCGCCACCTGATATAGCTGAAATTAAAGTATGTTAATATGCAGAATAAAAAAAAATACATATTATGATGAGATTGTTTAACTTAACCAAAGCAGCTGAGCTACAGTCACCCGGCAGTCCCGCCGAGGATAAGCGGAGCCATCAGTCCAGTCGCAAGCGAGACTCGGTGTCCGCGCCCCTAAGCCGGCTTTCCGGTAGGCCCTCGAAGAAACGTCATGTACCAAAAAAAGTGATTTGTGTATCCTCTTAGTATCGCTCTAGCGAAAGACCCCCATTCATAATCGTAACATTGCCAGAAATGGCGACAGCCATTTTTAGTGATTAGATCTGAATATCCTCGTAAGTACCACTTTTTTGATTTTTCAGTTCTGGTTTTTCATCGTCCTGCTGAATCCCCCTACTATATTATACTCTACGGTTGATACACGACGGATGTGCCCAAAAACTATTCTACACGTGTTGGAAACAATTTTATGATAACATTTTGTTAGAGCGTCATTAGCTTTATGAGTCTCCGAAGTATAGTTACGGCAGAGTGTAAACTATGCATGCTTTTCTGGAAAATTAGAGTTATACATAGTTCCATCTATTCAAAAGGTACACCGAATATGTTTTCCACAGGTAACTACTACCCATAAATATATCAAACCACCCACCTACTATCAAATACTGTAGAATAGTTATGATACTACCTACATCTGACGTTTCCCATACATTCTGATTGCAGCATCCTACACTAGGGCCTCCTAGCGGTGCGAGTGTTGCGGGTTAGTTTTTTTCATAAGTCGGAATGAATTTTATGCGAAATATTTTCTTCATTTTGCATTAATAAATTATAGAAAACGAATCTAAAAAAATACATATGTATTAGGAGGGTAACTTACACCCGACCTTACTGCTTTGTTGCTCACGTATTACTAGTTTTGTATTCAGAGTTATACACCTACGATCGACACCAAGTATTATATAAATATTTCCATCTCCAAGTAACTCTAACATAGGAGACCTTTTTGTATTGATTTAATTTAACTTTGTATGTATGTATCTCTTTATTTATGTACCTATAAGCTGTTTGTCTCTTACAAATAATTAAATAAATACATTTAATTATATACCACCATTGTCTGGAAGGAATGCTATATTTTACACTAGCGCTTCTAGTGAAAGGAGGTGGTTCCCAAATTCCCAAGAAACTGGTCAATTTGGAAGAACCTTGAGCAATACAAGACGCCTAGTTTCTTGGAAGCCAGATTTACTCGGGTTTCCATTGAACCCCGATACTTGAGCCGGTCTGATATCTACTCCAAGCTTTTCAATGGTGTCAATATTAACCTCCTTCTTTGCCGGAAGTAGACACGCCTGGGTTGAGACGCTGAAACTGATCAAGATGGCCTTACCCCAGGTATGAATCTTCTCGAGGTGGTGGTCAAAACTCACTCGGTAGTTTTGACTCAAAACTTCTCGAGCTGTTCGGACATCATAGGTGTAAAGGGGCTTGTCAAAAAGATAGCCTTCGTGAACGGTGTTGTTGTCAGCGTAGCAATAAATACGCACGTTCAACGAAATAGTTGATGTGCATCAAAAACAGCGTGGCACCCCCGCATTACAGCCCCCTAATATGCGTCACATATCCGAGAAAACCGCCACGCACGATCAGTTTCGTTAAAACCCATTTACCGATCGCTTAGGACATTGTTTTTCTCGAGGTGTGTGAGAAATTTGTTATTAACCACTTATTCCCATATTTTTTAGAGTCTGGAAGTGATAGTTATTGGGCGTTAGTTGGAAGGGTTGGAGCGGTCCCCGTTCTCAGGGATCGGGTGGACACCTTTTTCCAAAGATCTGGTACCTTTACACTTTTGAGTGAGAGCTTAAAAAAATTTAAAAAAACTGGAGTTGTTTCCGCAGAACTCCCCAACTTCAAAAAAGTGCATGACTTTATTGACAGACTATTCCTCTTGGAATGCTGTGTCTCGAATGTTCATTAAAAGTTGTTCAAGATACCACTCGGTAGAACAGATATTCTAGAACAATATAACATGACAAGAAGAATATTGGTTTTGAATGAATTTTCTAAAAAGTAGGTAAATGCATTTAATGACTCTGTAAATAGCCTACCCACCTACCCACCTTCCCACCCACCTTCCCAAATGTTAGGAATAAGAATTCTTATGCTGTAAAAGGGTATTCTAACCTGTCGTACAATAATTTAAATAAAAAACATATTTGCACATAATTCAAACAGGTACACTTTGTGGCAAAAGCGTGGCAAGGGTGGGTTAAGTATTAACACAGGAATTTCATCTGAAGACATGCTTTGAGGCTGGGCGATCTAACGATGTTAATACTACCATGTAATAAACACGGAATCCGGAACTTGTCTTTTATCCGGATTTTTTTTTAGTTTTTCTCGAAGGTGCTTTTTCAAAAATATTTTCTTTATTTTATACGTATTTGTTAAGTTCCACAGTCTAGCAACAGAGTGTTGAATTTTCTATATAGAAAAATAAAATTCATTCTTTTAACAATTATTATAAGCAATAATTATCAGCCTGAAACACTCATCCACATTGAAAAATCTTCCGAGATAAGATACATGACGCCAACGGGACTTGAACCCGTGTCCTCTCGATTGCCGGTCGATTGCTCTGATCATTCTTTTAATCTTAATCTGAAAAAGTCAAGCCGCCTGGAAGCTTTCATAGAAAACGCTGCCTTATCCTTTTGGGATATAACAAAACAATGCATGGTGGGATATTCCTCTTTTATAGATCTACAAAAAAGTCCGCGAAGGCATATATCTATCTTTTACGGATAGCTTACTATACCCATTCTATCTTCTAAAAAAATGGTCACGTACATTGCGGTAATTGAAAAGTTATTTAGACGGATACAGTATTAACCCTTATTAACTTAAATACGTTAGTTACCCCTATAATCTTTCACACCATCTCTAAGTTTATAAATTAAAGTCCTCCGCGGTATCTGTCTGTCTCTTCGCGATAAACTCAAAGACGGCGGTGGTTATAAAGGTTGGATAACCATCCAGTAGAGGACGTTGTGTTTTATTAGCCACAGCAACGCGTGGCCGGATCAGCTAGTATAGGTGTATTTAAAAAAAGATGTAGCCGATAGTCGGGTCCTTAATGCAAATTAAAACGATTTTGTTTTTTCGGGTCAGAAGTCTTGGAGATATCTCTGGAAATAATTTTTATTTTTTGAAAAAATATATATGGTAGTCTGCGTTTTAGCAAGATCATTGAATGACCTCCTGACACTCCTCGCATTCTTCGCGGATCTCCATATTTCTCACACGATTTCACATGGTTGTATATCATACACGCCTTAGGGATCTTATTTCAGCATTAACAGCATTCTGTCTACTTTCTTGCAACATCTGCCAGTTCCATGCATCGCTGCCACACATAAGGCAGGGTACCAGCACTTCATTGTGGACTGCTGGATTCGCTTTTTTGGACAGTTTTTTGTTAGCGCCAACCGTGTTCAGTCTTCCAGGAGTTACCAGCAGAGTTACCCTTCTTTTAAAATCTATCAGCCTTCCCATCTCTCGTAAACATACTTTACAAATATACAAAATCATCTACTTGCTCCAAGTATTCATTATTCACAACCATACTGCACACTGTTTTCGTACTTTCTCTTTCAAACACGATAACTATTAAGACGTTCATACACGCCTTGGAAAGTTGAAGCTACGATCACCTTAAAACAAAAACTACGAAATTACTTTTTGAAACGTATTCCAAAAACTTCCCTCGTTTCACGGATGTAAGGCGGCACGTCGCTCTTGTGATTCCCGATTCCCGTAAATAATGTAAGCTTTCATGTTTATTCTCACGCTGCCTTAATGCAGTGTCAATATTACTTTAATTGCTTAGCGCCGTAACATTCACTTGAGCTGTCGACATTTCCAGTACCTGTACCTGGTACACACCCATTGTATTCTCAAGGATTTTCCTCTTTAACGAGGCGTTTGCCTCAAAGAGTCGAAGGCTTCCCTCAAGTTCAACTACGTTCATTCTATGTATTGTGTGAAATTCTAAAGAATTAAACTACAAGTTTTAAAAAATCGTATTAGAAGAATTATATCCACCAGAACTGTAATCCACGTCTCTCTTTCTCTCATAAAATGTAAGTGAAAGAAAACATATAACAAGGCTCCCAACGGCAGGACGATAAAGAAGTTCACGGTTTAAAAGTTTACTCAATTTCTTTGGCAAAACAATATTACGTATTCTAGAATCTAAAAATATTGATTTCAACTCCAACACGTTAATGACGTATAGTTCTTATTGATTCTGTGAGTTAGGTGGATAAGTTTTTGTTTTTTACTTTTTTATTGTTTTTCAAAGTGCAATTCCGTTAAAACGCAACTAAGCGGTTTGTCAACAGGATGTCAATGTACAATTTTTGCAACTATTGACGGATTTTTAAAGAGTGTCCCCAAGTGATTATTCCATACCGTAAAGTTGATTCTGCGAGTGATAAGTCAATAATATTTAAAATATTCACAGGAACGAAACATTTCAGTTCGTACAGCCTGCCCACAATCGCCCTCAGCTTTTTACAAATTTTATTTATTTGTATGTCCCATTTTTAGTTGTAATCAATAATAACTCCCAAATAAATATATTCATTCACGATGTATATATCTTTATTGATTTATTAAAAATGAATGAACGGAAAAGAAATAGTTTGTATATTTCTTTAGTGCTCAAAGGGGAGTTAAATTACGATTTTCCCAAATTTCGAGAAAAGTAATGAAATTTTTGAACTGACTAAGAATAAAACAGAGATAAGAATACAATCCTCCGGTCAGTTAACAAAGAGTAGTTTTGCGTTGACATCCTTCTTTGGAAAACGGGAGATCTTTTTTATTTCACGAAACATCTCTCTTGGTCGTAAAATTATTCTCAAAGGATCTTTGTCATGCCATCGCTGTGCACTGTGTAGTGTAAGCAATACAGGCATTCAACATTTAACGCTTAAATTTCCCGAGGTTTGTCGGAAGACGGAATGCATTTTAACGGAACTCAGAAATAACTTACTTTGAACCCACTGCACGAAATTTCATTCTAAAAATATTTATTTGTATGGGATTTGAACCTGAACCTATTGTAGAAATGATGTTTTAAGAGTGTTTGAGAATATAGGTATTAATATTTTTTCAAATACAGCCAAGTTATGCTGTGGCATCTTTTTTTCAAAATTAATAAACGCTTGTTTTAACCACTTTTATTGCTTAAAGCAACTTGTTTCATAAGCAATGTTTACTTCATCAGGGTTTACTTAAAACTCTCTTTATTTACTTTTCACTTTGTTCCATGATTAAAATTATTTCAATTTCGACACAGATAGTACCTATACGTATATATACTGATTGTACCAACAATATTGTGTACCTTTACCTATAATAGCGGATCTGTAGGTCGCGGTATCAATTCCCCACGAGTTGTTCCACTTTGGTACAAAATACTAATACAAATTATAATTAAAAAAATAACATAATATGCGTGTGTGTATTTCATTTTGAGAATTATAAAGGTCGAATTTTCAAAATTAATTGTCATTTTATTTTATGACCTTTATTTTTATTTTTGAATCATCTGATAGTCGTTGAAAATTTTGCTTTCTAAAAAACCTTAATGGAAACTTAAACACCCTAAAAAAATAAATTGATATCTGACTTACAACTAATCATTCATAACCAAAACTAAAAATATAACAATCTTAAGTAATTACGCTGAATAAATAATATAATGGTGTTATATATTATTGGTAACAAAAATAATTGTTCCTTTATTCTTTCAATCACCCACTTCCTACCGGCTTCAAGCTATCCCTAATCGAAAGCAACTAATAAATCACATTTCTTCTAACATATAACATTATTGAATTCAATATAGGTATTTGCATAGCTTTTACGTAATAAATCGCGACAGTCACACAATACGTGGACGTGATGAAAGTTATTAAATGATTTACGGGAAATTTTGTCGAGAATGCAAAACCGGATAAATGTGAAACTGTCAAATCGTTAGTATAGGTTAATCATAACGGCGGATGAACGAATGTACCTCGCTATAAACAATAAATCTCGCCCACGCCTATTCCCAACAAAATTCTCTGAAACATTATTTGATGTTTTTCTCCTCCACGGCCTATTGCCAATTGCCATGCGAAGGCCGACGCATTCGTTGAATCGTCAGCAATCATTTATTGCGAAGTTTCTTGCTTCGACGCCACTGGGTTATAGCTAAATAACTATTGGCTGTGGTGAGTACCTTCCTAGGATAAATAACAAGTTATTATTTATTATATTCAAGAGTCATTTTCACATTACCTCCTATACTACCGGCGACCGATAACTTGTCGTATTTCAAAAACCCGTACTATTTCAGTAACGGTGACGACTGTAGTACAGTATCTGTTGTTTTTGCGATAACATCTAAAAAGCCTATGTAATTTGATTCCACAGACTTTATTTTATAAATGAGATTTGAAGATACATTCTGAGCAAAGTGTAGTCTAATGCAGTTTATAGGTTAGGATAGGTAAAGTCTGGTTTGCAGTCCGTAGGTTAGGTTTGCACAAACAAAACCTAATCTATTACAATCGTCACCGTAACTGAAGTACCTACATATTCCATATGCACAATTATTGTAGTAGTGAGGATAAGAATATATTTCTTGCTTCATTCGCATTTATTTAAGTTTAAAATAAATAATTTATACATATGTATTCTTACATACGCCCTTTTTGTGATTTTGCCCAAGTGTTCCAACAGCACAGAGTTATTTTACAGTGAAGCTAAAGGAAACGGGGAATTAAGAGCCAATTTTTGTCAGTAGAACTATGGCACTCTCATTTGAGGAATGTTCTGAAGATGAAATAAGCGGGGAAGGAGAAGGGGAAGAGGAAAGTTTGTAAATTATCTGTCTACTCAGATCTGCTCCCTAAACATAGATAGCATCATCGTTTTCAGTTCGGTGCCGATGAATTGGCGTTTATTAAAATACAATTTTTACATGTTTACAAAAAAATAGTTTGTACATACAATAATAATTAATGTTTTAATTTTACGAGTATGCTTTACATTACCTACCTCACTAGGTGTAACCTGTTCTCAGGAAGGTGACAAGAATGTAGAGTAAAAAAGATTTCATTGCAATGTTATTAACACATCAAGGAAGTTGTTATATCGGTTTGTGTTATATGATAAATGGGAAATGATGTGCCTTTGTCAGGCTCGGGTGTAATCTGCAAGTAAACTTTGATTTCCTCTCAGGAAATCTTGGACGCCAAACTCAGTCTAATGTCTGAGTATGTCAACAAGCGGAGATCACGAAACTCATTTCTCAGAGTGTGGGCCATTTGTTTTCATAGCATTCCTGAAATGGCTGCACAGGGGATCTACATAATAAAACAAGGGGTAGGGTAAAAAATCGGTACACTATATTGTGTTGATATGACATAATAAAATAAAATGTATGGACTCACGCCGGGACTAATATCGTAATTTATGCTATGCCTAGCTACACTAATTAAATTTACTGCCGCCGTTCCCCGATGTCGTGAGAAACCATCACCACCTCCTGGTGGCAAGGGAGGTCCCAACCTTTGCGGCACAGCTTGGACCTGCGACCTCCACAGCGGTCGCATGGAAGGGATGATAGACCTGGACCCTCAGAGAAAGGAAGGAGTACCTAAACTCTCCTCCAAATTGTAAAGGAAGGCTCATCAGCAATGGAGGCGGAGAATTGTTCAACTCTGCGGTATTTTCGGGTTTGTTCCATAAATAAACCCCGGTGGGGATTCGATAGTTGCCCTGCATACAATCACGGGCGCGGCGAGCTATTATTTAAACCGATGTCTCGGATAATGAGGTACAATAGTCGTTACACTCGAACATCGCCATTTAACTCGTTGTCACTGGGACCCTCGCGAAAACTCGCATTTTACGCGAATAAATCTTCGGTTAGTTGCGCTGCGTACCTTCACGGGCGTGGCGGGTTATTATTTAAACCGATGTGTCGGATAAAGAGGTACAATAATCGTAACACTCGAACATCGCCATTAAACTCGTGGTCACTTTGGGACCTTCGCGAAAACTCGCATTTTACGCGAATAAATCTTTGAAATATATATTTAAAAAAACACGACGTGTTTCCTTCCCCCGAATGCAGATGCCCAAAACTTGAATTTCAATCACATGGTATTAAAACTTAAAAATTAAGTGACCGTTGTTTGCACGGCGAACCGCACATATCGCCGCGCAAACCAGAGTGCGGATCCGGAAAAAACAAAACGCCGCCTACCGACGCGTTGAACGAAACTCCCCCAGCCTTGCCAACCTACAATTGAAATGCATTTAAAAAAAATAGTACCTAACTAACGATAAATACAATCGCTTCATAACAAAGTGTTGAATTTTGATGATTAATAAAATATAATAATTGTAGGAAAATTTTTAGCGAACCGTATAATATACAACACAAATACACTTACACAAACAAACATACCAAACAATACACTATTGACACAACACAGATTTATAATTTAAATAACTTCCGAAGAGGAAATTGACAAAATAATAAACACATTAAAAAACCGAATTGCACCTGAATTAGATGAGATATCAACGGATTGCATTAAGATAATAAAAAATGAAATATTAAAACCTATAACACACTTAATCAACCTTAGTATAACACACGCCTGCTTTCCTAGTTCTCTTAAAAAAGGACTAGTGATCCCTATTTATAAATCCGGAGACAAAATGGAAATAACTAACTATAGACCAATCACATTATTAAACTCGCTATCAAAGATTTTCGAAAAAGTCTTAAAAAACCAAATCATAAAATAACTGAAAGAAAACAAATTAATCTCTGATAAACAATATGGATTTAGAGAAAAAAGAGGTGCAGCTTTGGCATGTACCATAGATTACTTACACAGCAACTTAAATCAAGGATACAAATGCATAGCGATATATCCAGATTTAGCCAAAGCCTTTGATTCAATCTGACACAATACGTTCTTTAAAAAAATAGAAAACATGGGTATCAAAGACAAAGAACTCTAACATCTAAAAAGTTAAATGAGTAATAGAAGACAACAAGTCAAAATTAACAGCCATATTAGCAAACCACTTCCGATTACATAGGGAGTTCCACAAGGAAGCATACTAGGGCCTGTTCTTTTCACTATTTACATAAATGATCTTTGCAGCATGGAAATAAACGGTGAAATAGTCAGTTATGCAGACGATACAGTTTTACTCTTTAAATCTAAGGATTGGAATAATGTATTTAATACAGCAAATTTAGAAAACACGTGAGTGAAAACATGGCTAGACTCAAACATACTTACACTAAACATATCGAAAACAAAATTTATAACGTACAGTATAAACAGCATGGGACAACCAAAAAACAACACAAACACCATAAAAATACATGAATGTTTAAATTACAACATCTGCAATTGCCCTTCTCAAAAAACAGAACAAATAAAGTATCTAGGAATCGTAAGGGGAGGAGCAACTAAGTCAGCTATCGACCACTTAGAAATCGCGCAGAAAACGATCTTAATTTAATTTAAACAATCTCAAAATATCACTAACAGACCAGTAAGACAATCGTATAAAAATAACATAAAACTCCGACAATGAATACAAGCTTTGGACAAACGCACTATAAGGCACTATTATAGTACCTTTGGACACCACATACTATTATACCTAGTACTTTTGGCTACCACACGGGCATCAGCCTAGGTGGTAGCAAAAAAAAACGAAAAATCTGTAACTAATAAAATTTTATGAAATTAAAAAAAATATCGTGCTATAAAAGTATTCAACAGTCTTACCCTTGAACATAAAATAGAAGAAAACAAAAATAAATTCATACTCAAAATTAAAAAAAAATGGATTAAAGAACAAAAAAGACAATATTACCAAAATGTCATAACATAATAAGAATAAAACACATACACGTAACACACGAAACCAATTTAAAACACATCATAAAATAATTCATTCTACCTATAATTTTACCTTAATCATAAATTTTTATTTTTAGTTTAAATTTAGCTTATTTTTTTTTATGCAGCATTATTAATATATTATTTTTAATGTATTATGTATAAATTTTTGTTTTATAAAATGGAGGCCTCAGCACAGGTGAGCTACCCAGTGAGGCCGACATTGCTGAATTGTATTTAAAATGTTGGAAATTATATCAAATAAAATAAATAAATAATTAAGAAGGAGAAGAATTGATGAAGTATTTTATGTGTAAAAGAGGAATAAAAACGGATTATTTTTGGACAGATGTTTGGACGAACATTTAGTACATAAAGAAATGAAATAATACAAAGTGAAAATGCAAGATAGTACTATTAACAATGCGTAAAGAATAGGAAGTTTTATTTAATAAGGTCTTTAATTTCTCTCATTTTTGGTAAAAGGAATACATATTAGTGGCAATGTAGTAAAAGGCGCGGTATCGCGGTGTACAAACGGTTTTTCGAGCAAAGATTGTCGTATATTTCGATACCAACATTTTTGTTCTTGTGTCATTGCTATTACTATAGCTGATGTACATTGATCGTTTTTATAAATTAAAAGTAAAGCTTTGATTCTTAATATTAGTCTCTTACAAGGACGATAATGAGATCACCTTCCGCTCTGGAATGACGTGCAAATACGCTTTAAATTGTTATTTATTATAATGGCTTATCGCCTTGTCCACGAAGGTCGTCGATTATCCTCCATGTAACGTTTTTAAACATCGATATATAAAATCATTGAAGAATATGTCAGTACTAATAAATCTAAAAGAAACATAAAACAGAACAACACACAGAAAATAAAATAAAAGTAACAGTTGCAACTGAGAATCGAAATACAGCATATCTTACAAATTCGGTCGAATAATACCACCAATGAGTTATTTCATAACAAAACTCCCCATCTTATTCCATCTCCTCGCTTGGAAAGTATAATACTTATCGGGAGACAAATATGCTTCTTGCAGACCAAGAGAAGGTAAAATAGCAATACTTCTTGCGAATTTTTGACTGCAAAATAATGAATGCATTTTCTTTTTAAATCTTTCTTATTTTCTTTTGTAATCCAATTTTTTAAACCAACTATAATTTTACGATAATTATACGTTCTTAATTATAAAAATCTCAGAACAAAGCTTTATTCGGATACCATCAAAAAAAAATTGTAAATTTTATCAGGAAACACTCGTGATTTTGTAAAAGTCACTGCACACAACTGATACAAACACTATGAGTGTGTGAGGGTAACAAACTAACACATGTAATTCCGTCATGAACCGTCGCATTCCTAGTTGAAACATCTACACAAATTTCACTGTGCGATAAACAAAACTTTGGTGTAATAGAAACAGTAATAACACAGAGCTTCCTGTGAAATATTAAATTTATCACGGAACCGGTCGGAATGTGTTACATCATAATTATGTAATTTTACACCTGGCTGGCAAGAGATATGCAAACTTAATAATTTCCCTTGACAGGCGACTAAATTAACGGAGGATGCATTTATTACGGAGCGCGAGAATTCCATTCTGCGTCACATTGCACTCAGACTGATGCAAACGAGGCCGATTCGTTAGCGTGGAAATAATTGGGACTGATTAACCTAGCATCAAATTGTGTTCAGTTAAAGATCATGGTCATGAGTTCGACACCCAGCCTGGGCAAAAAAATGCAATTTTTGTTGTTGTAACGGGTATATTCACGGACATATGAATATATCTGGACCTGCCCTAAGTGATAAAAACGTATTATTTCCCCCTCCACATGGCGCCGGCTGTAGCTCCTCCTTGGAACCGGCTCGCTCCATGGGGAGGGGATATAGCCTCGCTTGAATCTAAAATGTGTGACGTCATCATTCTTGCCGTGAACAGCGAGAAGCTGACATCCATACATTTAACGAAATAACGGCAGCTTGTGCTATACAATATATCTACGTATCAATGTACACATAGCGAATGTGGGCGGTACTCCAATGTGCTCGTCGCTGGTTACAGGGGTAAGTAAATTATGAAACATTTGTAAAAGTGTTTTAACTAAACACGGAAACAAAATATTGATATGTGTATTGGCGCGAGTCTTTTTGGGGCGAGCATTTGGCCTTAGCAAATATGTTTTGAACGTGGCAAGCAATTCGCGCTCCCATGTAAAAAGGTCTATTCATTCAAAGCAGATTTTGCTTTTAAGAACTAAATGGTGATATTGTAATGCGAGATGCCTATATACTGTCAGATTGATTGTTCAACGAATGACAGTCATCTTTCCCCTCTTCGCTCTCCATAGTTTGGTTTTACCCCTCATCTGTAACTGCTTGTCTATCCATTTGGATGTCTATGGGTATATTATATTTTTGGCACGTGCCAGAGTCATAGACACTCTTAGTATCGGCCTTGTGGAAAACCAGCTTTTAAAATCGAAAAGTTGCTTGGAATGGCTTTAGCCGAGAGAGTATAAACTGTAGAGTTCCACAAGGATCTATTCTTGGGCCACTTTTATTCCAAATATACATAAATGGCACCCCTCAGTTAAAACTACATGGTGAAATCACGGTGTTTAGAGACCAGTTCTGAGTAGCCAGGCACTTTCTAAACATACTCTTAAAAGATACGATTTTAGATTTTCACGGCCAAAAGTATTTCTGTTATTTATTTTTGGGGTGTTATGCCGTGTTGCGCTACCTCCTCCTTTAGCCAACGTTTTGGACAGCGTTACAGTGTCCATCATCAGCGTTACAGTGAGACACCTGCCCTGATGATGGACACTGTAACGCTGTCCAAAATGTTAGCTAAAGGAGGAGGTAGCGCAGCACTGCGTAACACCCCAAAAATAAATAACAGAAATACTCTTAAAAATCTCCTTCCCTTTTCACTCCCTTCAACCACTCCACATACCAAAAATGGAGATGCCATAGTCCCATTGGCAGTTTGCACTCTAATGTGGTAATCGCAAAAAACAATATTTTAGAAAAATAAATTGTTAGAGGCGTATAATATTTTCAGACAAATATCGATATTTACCTAAATAAAATATGTCGTGTTGCGTTTGTGGCCATTAATTTGTGCATTAATAGGTACCCATACACTATACACGAAATAGCATGAATTTATATAGTGTGGTATTAATTCACCAGTCGCTCCGAAAACTTGATACTGTTTGGAATCCGCTCAACCTAAGTTCTATGCATTGCCTAATAGCGGTTTAGTTGACGCGCTGATACGCGAGCGAATTAATCGAGCGTGTGTAGAGAAACCACAAGCATATTGCTTCTTCGATCTCCATATTTCAACGGAACTGGAGTTGGGCTAAACCGATTGCTGCAGAAAGTATAAGGCACGTCCAATGGGAATTCAAACGCGTGAATTAATCCGCATCGTCTGAAACAGGCCTCTCTACTCCGGTTCATTGTTTACGTAAGAGCGTACCTGATTTAATCCAAAATTGAAGAATTCTAATGATTTACGTATTAGTAATTTGGGTATTATTTCCCGATGTTGTGGAAATCATTTTTTACAGGAATTTTGAAATGAAAATTACGTAAAACGACGATAAACAACGCGTTTGATAGCTTTGTTGCGTGATATGGCATTGTTACTGCCTATAAATAACGGCAATTTTTAACCAGCGACCTAAAGTACAAGGTCACGATCGCCTAGTCTCTTCTCAGAATAGTAAATAATAATTAGTACATCGTTTTTTAAATCAAACGTAAACAAATTGAATTTTTTGAATTTAACTTTGCTTTTTAATGTGGCATCAAGCATTGATCATCTGCATTGTACATATTATTATAGTTTTGTATTAGTGATCGATGAACCGTAGGATGCAATCTGTTAGTCATAGGTTTTTAGTCTAGTCTTTAGTTAGTAGTAAGATAGAGTATTGTAAGAATATATTATGAATTTACACAGTACCCTTGAGGTGATTTTTCACATAAACGACCCTATACAAATCATCCAAATATTATTTTTTTTGAAAAGAGTCAAAGAGAAGTATGAATAAACGGTAGTAAAAAAAACCATATATTAATTCAATACTCAAAAGGCACGCGAACAAGAAAACAAAATAAAATTGTAGTACAAAGGCATGTTGGAAATGGATTTGTGAAGAGGTGTGCTTTTAGTACAAAAAGGGGAAGTAAAGTTTGGAGGGTGGAATTTCTCCCCGGCAGTGAACAAGGCGCTTTCTACCAAATTGCGGCAACGAGTCACTTCTCGGAAATTGAGCGACGACGAAGCGACAGGCGTCGCAACGCCGGCCGCACAGTGATTAGTTTCATACTTGCTAGACGCTAAAAACTCTTACCCATGATTAAATTATTTTTAACCCTCTATTGAAGTGTTGTCAACACTAATTTTATGAAAATTTGTCTTAAAAATGATTAATATTGTTTTTCCTATCGTTTTTTTTAAATTTTTTTTTTTAATAATAATTTTTAAATAATGTGTTAATAGAGTATTTGAGGTTTATAATAAAACAATTACATGTAAAAAGTAAAAAAAAGTGTATTTGGAGTGTAGTAAATTGCTAAAATTACGGTCAAATTAAGGCTTATTTTCAAAGATATATAAGCCTTATTTGGTTTTTCAACTTTTTTTCACCACTTGCACTGAGCTTATCATGTTCAAATGTATTTAAAATTTTGTTAAACATTCCCTCAAGCCTTTTTTCTTCGGCAAACTCTTCCATGTCACGAACAATTCCAGCCTGGAAATCTCGTATGTGGTTCCTGTAAAATGAAAAAATAATAATAATGTGGATTCGTGTGGGTTAAATTCGAAACTGATATGAATAGAATATTAGTTGCACTACTAATTTTGATATACTCTCTGAGATAAACTCTCGAGAAGTTAGAAATTTAACATTTTTAGGCCAAAAAAAACACAAAACTTATTTATTATTTAAAAAACAACTAAAATTATTTACACTAAAGTATTAAGAAAAAATTTTAAAACATACCTTCCAAAGTAGCCTCCATTTTACAGAATCGAAAAAAACACTTTTCAAACTTAGTACACAATTTTAAACGTCGAGCTGCAACGAGCGAATAAATGCACATGATAATTTCAAAACACATTATTCGACTTTAGGCCTCTGGTATGAGTCAATGCGTGCACTAATCACCCCAATTGAGCATGCATTTGTTATCCTGTCTATCTGGTAATGTCGCCATGACGACATTGTTTGGGAATTCAAAAGTGACTTATTAGCCTCTAGCTTGTATGAAACGAATCACTGTGCGCCGCGCGCCGCCGGCCCGGTGCGGCGTGCTCCTGGAAAACACTTGAGAAATATTTTTAATATGCCAGCAGTAAAAGTTTGTATTAAAAACTGTCGATCAAAGAACGTAATAAGAGTGAATTGTTTTTCTCTTCGTGTTGTTTGTGCTGTTCAATTTCCAGGAAAATATAACAATTTTTTCGAAATACGACACTCAGAATACTGCTTTCAAAGGTTATTATTTATATCACCCGAAAACGTTGCCACTCATTAGACTTAAATATTATTGACTTTAACTAAGCTAATGATGGGTTGTATTAGAATTATGTATATTTCGACATACATAAATTAGCCACAAAGATGTTGGGTTTTGTCATACACAATTCAAAGGAGTCGGCCAACCTTATAAGTTAAGGCTGCTTTATTTTAGCTTAGTGCGTGGCATTCTAGAGAGTGGATCTCAGATATAGGGCCAGAGGACATCTAATGGTCGAGAAAATACAAAAGATTTTTTTACGAAACCTCTATATGAGAGAGTTCGGTTTCGACACGACATGGCTGTTTCCATTTATCTCGGGAATGCTGGGTATCTGCAGCCTTAGTTCCAGGAGAGATGTCGCTTCACTGATGGCTTATAAGCTTCTAAATGGTCTTATTGATGTATATTGATATACTGATGTATCAGATATTCTGGCTAAAATAGGTTTCTATGTCCCAGATTCTGATTCTTCTCAGGTATAGGACTAACTTACCAATGCTTGGGAAGACTCACTAGGTTTTAACTTACTCGCATAAAATATGGTTATTTTCCACTTGTCCTACAAAGATTTTAAGCGTGAAATATTACTTATATTTTAGTACAAGTAAATGTATTTATTATGTAATTTTCTTTACCGCTTTGTTTAATAGTATGTAATTTTAATGTAAATGTATTTATTATGTCATTTTCTATACTGCTATGATTAACTGTATGTACCTTTAATGTAAATGTATTTATTATGTAACTTTCTTTAGCGTTTACATAATGTATTGGTTTTTATACTGTTTTTCCAAATAAATAAAATTCCTAATTTTAAATTGAAATACGCACAAAACCTTGCTCAGGCATAACTGTAAATCTTACAATGCCTTAAGAGATATTGAAAATTTCCACTGTACCCTTGAAACGTATAAAATCAAATTAACCTTACAATGTACATAAATCAAAACTATCAAATCTTTAGAGTTCATATTTTCATTTTTAATCATTTTTAACTTATACTTCATAATGTTTTATTTCCTAACCATAAAAAAGATTGGAAATGAAACTTAACTGGTTTATATTATTTTAACTATTAAATATATATTAATTCTAAACTAAATAAAGAAACTATACAAAAAAACTTACATGTAAAGAAATAATTCTTTACATGTAAGTTTTTTTGTATAAAATAATAATTTTTGTTTTAGTAATTTATACATTTAAGTTAACAAATTTATAATTAATTATAATATTTCATATTGCAGCTAATTAATTATAATATTTCATATTCGCTATATTTTTTCTATTTTTAAGATGGGGTGAGGAAGGATAATGAGAGTGAATCTCGTAATAAAGTACCTAAGTTATGTTTTGTGCGGTAAAATATATTTTTGGCCCCTTAGGAAACATTCTGATTGTGGGTTTTGAGTTAAATGTGTCAGGGTAGGGAATAATACAAAATCATGTTTTGTTTAGAATTCTGCCCTAAATTTAAAAAAATATATGTTAAATTTACTTTTACTTCACCAGTAAGAATATTATTTTCCAAGATTAACTTTTTATCAAAAAAATTGTAATAAAATACACTGTTCATAATTTCATGATTTTATTTGAATCAATAAAACCAATTATCGTACAATTTGGGTAAGAATTACGTCCAGTTCTTATTTATGAATAATGCGAATTTTGCTGTCCAAGATTATAACCTTCATAGAATATCAATTATTTACGCTCTTCCTTGAATTTAGAGAGCTATCAACCGATTCCTAAATTCTATCTAAAAAAATATCAGTCAAAAAGATGAGTATGAGTTACGTTTACATTTTTAATACATTTATTGCAACGATAGTTCGGTTATAATCCCATACACCTAACAGTATTTTTTCTTTTATAAACTAGTAACTATAAACTTCAATGATACATTTATTATTTTTATGCATATTGTTTTTTTAAGAAAAGTTTATTAAACTAATTTATGCTACTTAAAAATTAATTCATGGCAATCGAAAAGTGGAATGTACTCTCAGTATTATTATGGAGAAATACCACCACCACTCAGAAATAAAAGGTAGCTAACGTAGCTAGCTGCTTTAGCAGTGTTTGGGAGAAATTGGGTCTCTGGTGGGATAAACAAAAATACAGGATAACTTAACGTTTCAATTTGGTCACAAGACGCATGGGATGGGGAACCGACGCTTGACATTATTGAAAATTCAGTCGCTGGTGTCGCAAATACATTAGTATTTTCGAAAACGGTATTTTTTTAAATATGTATTTTTTTAAAATCATAGAACCAAAATCAAAGCTCCGCGGGCGAAAATTTTGTATCTCCAAGGCCACACCAATATGTTGCCGATGTTTATCATTCAGAAATATTAAGGCTCCGCAACCGGGCTCGAAAAGAAAAAGATGGAGAGATACGAAATTACGAATGTCAGAGACAAAATCGATGCGAAAATTGCGAAAATGTTTAATAAAACACGACTCGCTTAAAATAGAGCAAAAATCTCGCGGGCATTGTCTTAAACTGCATTTAAAGAAACACTGTGAATTTTTTCTTACATATAACTTGTGAAATAACTGAAACAAACGTGTAATAAACTTGTAATAATTTTCGGAGAATACTTTGCGATTTTTTTCTATCGAGGGGATTTTATCCAATTTGCGTTTCGGCGCGGGCAATGTCTTGATATTATCTTCAAGAATAACATATATATTTTTAAGAGCTTTAAAACTTAACGTGTTCAAGGGAGATATGTAAGAAATCGGTAGAAATTCGGATTGCGGGCCCTTAAATATCATATTTATTGTCACCAACTTTATTTATTACTTACTGTATTTATTTAAACGCAAACCTTGGTGGTGAATTTTTTTTAAATTTAAGGTCAATCCACAAAATTTTGTCTTTTTAAAAATCTTATTATATTGAGCGCGCTGATTCAAAACTTTGAAAAAAACTGAATTTTTCCTCTAAATACTTTTGCCAAACAGAACAGATACCGTTGTGTGTTCTTTAACCAGGGCCGGATCTACGAAATCTGGCGCCCTGTGCAGTAGGTACCGATGGCGCCCCCCCCCCCTACATTTTTATTTTGATTAAAAATTCGTTCACCCCAATTTTTTTTTTTTTTTTTATGTTATTGTTTTTTTTTTACACTAATTTATCAAAAAAAATCAAGACATATAAAGGTGTAACTTTTCTAAGTGACCTGGCGGTAGCTCTCACACTCGTTTTTTTTTAAAGAGAGGATCGCCAGAAGCCCTATACTCTCTGAATCTATTGGGTAAACATAAATTATGGTGCTATTTTAATTATTTTAGGAAAAACTCTTTGCAAGTTATGCTTTAAAATAATACAACGAATTGTTTGTTTGTGCCCGTACCATGATTTAAAATATAGGTTACGAGACAATGCGGGTGGTTTCGCTGAACTAGGTCCATTGGACATTCTTGAGATTTACTGCCTATATACCCTACACGAATATTAGAAAAAGCAAATACAAATACGTTCTCATGGCAACGTACAACACAAGAATAGCATCTACAGCTTCTGACTAGCAAACAAGCAGTCCCGACGAGAGACAGTGAGCAGCAATATAACCTGAAATTTGTACGTTGCATTTCCCCTGTGTTGAGCGAACAAACACTAAACACTGACGTATGGTATCAACGGCTTACGAACAAAAATACCGCGCTGTGATTGGTTATTGAATTTGGATCGCACCTATTCGTCGTAAAAGACGCTAAAAGATATATGGAAAAATAGATCTTACGTTTAAACTAAATATGTGGAATTTGTAAAAAAATTCTGTAACTGACTATAAATTCATAAGCCGTTGATACCAACCTGATGCGTGCGCATTCTGTTTCTTTGAAAAGTGTTGCTAGAGCGTAATAATTATTTCGTACTATGGGTAATTTTTAAACGATTCAGGGAATATTATAACAAAATTTTAATAAAATATTAATTTTCTCACGGCGCCCCTTCGGATTTGGCGCTAGGTTTTTGCACGTTTTTGAACGTATGGCAGATCCGGCGCCGTCTTTACCGCAATTTTTTTAATGCTGTATTTGGTATAATGTTTTAGTGCTGAATAGTTGCAGTACGAAAAGGTCCGCGTGCCACACAAAATGGGCTCGCGGACCGGGGTTTGTTCATCGCTGTGATAGAACGATTTATTATGAATTAATTCTGGACAATAGCTTCACTTCAAAAGTGCTTCACATTTGTTAGAAAGTAAAATCATCAACACAAATAATAATAAATCACATGTGATGAAAACTGACGTTTGTTTAATTTGTAACAAAAACATGCCGTTTCATGATTAGGCGAATTGCTCTTGAGCTACGCATCCACAACAAGCTTTCTACAACAGCGCATCTTAAGTTACTTCGGACACAATGCTCGTCGAACTGAGGACTCCAACATGGATAAATTCGTAGTCACTGGCAAAGTGTTTGGCGAATTGCTTTTGAGCTACGCATCCACAACAAGCTTTCTACAACAGCGCATCTTACTTCGGACACAATGCTCGTCGAACTGAGGACTCCAACATGGATAAATTCGTAGTCACTGGCAAAGTGTTTGGCGAAGGTCACCAATGAGCTGGAGTGACAAAGTATCACTGACGTCTGGCGTCGCGATCTTCGTCTCTCTACGCGGCGCAGAACCGTAAGGAGAGGAGGAGCCTTGTCCACCATGGACATTGGAGTGGGGATTCCAAAAAAACCAACGGGAACCAACCTAAGAAGAAAAAATATGTTAAGTATAAACGAAATTCAAATTTTAGATTTAGAACAAATTTTCAGAATGAAATCATTTTATCAAACATTTAAAACATTCGGAAATTTTTTTGAAAATAACATACCTAAATAACATTGCTTTTTTGGAACATTATTTCATTGGAAAAATATTGACTTTTCAATCCTTGCATAACGCGTAATAATACCCACAATCAATCATTCATTCATGATTTATGTGACAAGTTTACCTGGAAACCTGTCTGGTTTTTGGTAGTTTATCTTGTCGGTGTCCAAATTCTAAAATTAGAGCCGTTAGAAGTAATTCGTTACATTATTTTATGGGTTCCATGACAACTCAGAATCAAGTCAACTCAACACCTCTTTGAAAAGTCATTAAAAGCTATGAAAAAACCATAACCTAACCTAACTTAACCTGTTTAACAAATTTTTTTATATATTTTTTTCATCACTTTTGATGACTTTTTAAAGGAGTTGATTATGAGTTGTCTGGTCAGCATTTTATGATATGTAAATTACTCAAAACCTTTTGTGTTCTTGGTAGCATTATCTGGATTCCTTTTTTAACAGTTTTAATGTGTTTGTTTAACCTGTAACTTAAAGGATTTAGTAATTTCTATTTGTAAATCTAAGGCAGAAATGAAACATGATAACATGGAATATGCTGATTCTTAATTTAGAGACTCTTATCATAATGATCAATCTAATATTACTCAGGTCGTGGTCCAAGGTTCCTTGAAGAGGAATCTCTTGGATGATGAAGCTAACGAAATAATCATTTGTAAGAAATAAATCTGTGAAATGTGACATCCTTGAAAATAAGAATATTCTCAGGAATGTCGGGCGCCAGGTCTATCTACTGAACATGACCATTTTATTTGAACATCCTAATCTTTATATCTAAAAGAAACCAATCAGGTAAAGAAAAAACTATCGCCTCACGATGTCAGCCGGAGAAACAGAAACACCTTCCTCTTCCCGCAAAATCCGTTGAGTGCCCGCTCTTCTGTCCCCCGCCAGATGTCGCCACCGTCTCCAGTGTGAACAGCGCAAGTAACAAACATGTGTCAAGATTCAAATACGAGCCAACATTAAACTGTTACAAACCGCCTTTTTCATTTCATGCAAACATTTTCTCACATTGTATTCCACTACGGCTAATATTTTCTCAAGCATTTCAAATTGTTTTTAGCAGAAATAAGGGTAAGTAAGAATATATAAATAATCCCATTCACAAAGTATGTTGTTCAATTCACTAGAGATTTGAATGAATTGTCCTTTGATGTGCTATCGATTTTGTCTTGTAAGATTCATTTGAAAGCTGTCTTTTTCCATGCTATGTACGTCGCCAAGTTTTATAGGCATCTTGGGGATTGGCAGATGAATATTAAAATCGTTTTATTGGCAGTATAAAGCAAAGTGCTGCATGACATCGTCAGTGAGAAGCTCGCACTTTCACAGAATGTTGTATAAGCAAATTTATGAATGGAGATAGAAGCAGAACCGTTTTAATATTCAATTGGAAATAAATATTGCTTGTTCACATACGCATATTAAATAAAATATTTCTTGGTTTAAGTTATTGATTATTTGTTTACATTTAAAAAAAAATTAAGTCCTGTTAAATTGATTGATATCGGGTTCTTTTAAAAATTGGTTCTTTGTTTTTTAAATTAAGGCAAGTACATTCTACGGTATTTATATTTTATACAGTTTGCGGTATTTGTATTTTAAAAAGGGTAAGACAATTGGTTAGCATTAGCCACTGTCTTCAGCTTTATATCATACCTAACGTAACCATATACTTTTCCCCCTAACCGGGATACCAAAAAATGTACTTAATCATAATAAATTTTGACTGTTTTCGCGAAAAATCGCCCCAAGAGCTCTGTACAAAGAGGCTAGATTACAATATCCATATTGCAGCCACCAATCACATGGAACATTGGTATTCTAGACCCTTGTTCAAAATTTAAAGAGCTTTTTTTTTAACTAATAAACGAAATAAAGCAATGTGTTACAGTCAAAATGTTTTTGACTAAAATTAGCATGGATTTTACGAGTGAATTTATTTTACCATGTAGGAGACTAGATCACAACTCGAGTGCAGCTACCAAGCGCATGGATTATTGGAATTCTAGCCCCTTAATAAATTAAATAAAATATCTAATAAATTTTATTATTCATTTTTGGAGCCTCTCACTTTCATACAATTGACAAGAAAGTAATGTTTTTTCATGTCGTATTAGGGTTAGCTATTTTGTATATTTCAAGATTACCGATATGTTTCTGTAGGCATATCACACTTTCTTTTCGAAAACGGGACATTATGGCGTCCCGAAGCTGTGTTCGGGACACCAGGAAACGCTGCCTGAAAACGGGTCTGTCCCGATGAAAACGGGACGTCTGGTCACATTAATCATACTTAATTGGGGTTGCCATAGTAATTATGACATTTCGCTAAATATGATTTTTGAGAATGCTGTGTAGTGGGAGCTAAAGAAGAACGTGTTAATTAAGGATTTAAAGATACTCGTGGTCTAGTAGAAGGGAGGAAACTTTGTTTTAATGATGCTAAAATTGCAATCCGTCAAACATATTGTAAGAATTTTAAAAGTGGCATGTTTTTTTAAGTGTTTTCTCGTACACACCCAAACAACGAACTACCCAATTTTACAAGATATAAAAAAGCGCAAGTAAATAATATATGTATAAAATAATGAGTTACATTTCTGGAAAGAGGGTTATGAATACACAATATTGTCTCCTTTGTATAAGTGTACGGGTTCAGCGCTGGAGAAAGTGCGCCATATTTCAGTCCAAGAGAGGGCATTATTCAGTGGGGTCAGTCGGAGGGACATTCTCCCAAAGTCAACCAACTTGACTACCAACTTACCCCAACTGGCCCCAACAACTTCCCCCAACTTCCGACTTTCCCGCCCCATTTTCCCTAGACTTAGGAATGAATCTCTTACAAAATTGTCCAATTTGTTACAAAAGAAATCCTCGTTGCTTTATTGTTTTACGTAAAATGAAGATCACGTGTACCTACCTGCTTTGCCAAAAAGCTTACTATTTAAAATCACAACCTTTGAATACATAATTGCACCTACCTTTGCACGTATCCGATCAATTTGAACTCGTATTTAAAATTTACGAAATGAACGGTTTCAATTTCCTGTGATAGGTACCTACGTATCTATTTATTAAGGTATAATCTATTTAGGAAGATCTCAAACGTAATATTTATTGAATAATGTTATATTTTCGTCCCAATTTTGAGAAGTAAACAATCCCAGTACCGCCATAGTGAAACACCACCAATCGAAGGGTTTGAATTATTTTTAAAAACTTTAGCCTCGTTCAGTGCTCGCGTACGAATAGATAGGTACGTACTGCCAAACCTTCCGTTTTCAATTGGTACATTTTTTTATTATTTTTATTTATTAATATTTCAACGCCCTGATGGGCTTTTACATGATAAGTTTATAATACAGAGGCAGAGTTTTAAATAAAAAAAAAATGACCTTGAAAAAGTAAACATCACATGAATAGAAGGTACAAAGATAAATTTTAGTAAAAATAATGCATTACAATACAAGAGAAAGTTTTTAAAGTTGCAGTTGGCATAAAATAGTAGGTATACATTGTGTATTCACAAAATTTACATAAAAAATAATTCTTGACAACTCAAATCAAATGCCACAATACATAAAAAGAAAACGGAAACCGGTTTTTATATTGTAGATAAATATATAAAAATACACAAATATATGCAATGTGCTATGTGATTCTCCCTAAATATCAAAATATGCTACATAATTATAAATAAATAAAATAATAAAATAATAAATAAATGTTTATTCCAGTATGTGGGGAGGAGAGTGCAATCCCACACATTCCATAAGGGTATAATATAAACATACATACACAAAGTATTTGAAAGGAAAAAAAGAAAAATAAGGTGGATATGAATGTACACGAAACAAAAAAAGAGTAATAAGCTAATAGTAGCAAAAGGAAAACAAAAGAAATAATAATATTAAGCTTTCAGGATTCTGTAAGCACGTAAGGAGCCAGTATTTTTCTCCGGTGTGCATCAATACTGGATGATGGACTGAGGCGGGCTTCCACGACGAGGATGTTTCCAGAGCTGGTTATCCTTTCCCTCATTCCTGCCACCCTGGATCTAATAAGGGCTGCAAAGCCAGGAACTCGCCCCTCCGTGAACATCCATAAAAATATAGTTAATATCACATAAAAATATCATTCAAGTGTTTCTTAAATAATGGTAACTTTGTATTAAATACGTCGATACTTGAGGTGAATTTGTTTGCAAGTGTGTGAAATCGAGTAATATTATTATTATTATATTATGTAACTCATCTCTCAAAAAATTTTTAACCGTGTGTAAACATTTTTTTACATAATTTCCTACGACGAAAACAATTTTCTGCTAGCAATATATTGCTACCTAAATCACTAACGTTAAATATATGGTATACGATTTTTCACGGCAGAACG
Source organism: Limnephilus marmoratus (assembly GCA_917880885.1). Taxonomy (NCBI): domain Eukaryota; kingdom Metazoa; phylum Arthropoda; class Insecta; order Trichoptera; family Limnephilidae; genus Limnephilus; species Limnephilus marmoratus. The sequence goes on along the minus strand of OU862906.1, from coordinate 53,720,264 downwards.
TAAATTTTTTATATTTTTTGGGTTATTTCATAATTGATTAATTTGAAATAATAATATCCATATATATTATGTAGTATATTTGACACGTTCCAGGGTAGTAGATACTTTTAGTATGGCTCTGGTGAAAAACCACCATTCATAATCGAAATATTTCTTGGCCTTAGCCGTGTTTGGTGACCAGATCTGTATAGCCAGATAGGTACTTCCACACCTTTTCCTTATCACCCTCAGCTTCAAGACGTGGCACAATTCATTTGGGTTGCGTACGTTGGCCTCATTGACTCAAGACGGCTGGGAACAGAACTTTCACGTGGTACTCAACAGATGTTATTAAAAATCCCAGCCTTTTTCGGGACCCAAGTGAATAACAGGATCAAAAATATCACATCAATAAACATTTGTTTTTGAATGTCTGTGTGCCCTTTGATAACATACGCTACAAGCACCTATTATTTCTTTAAAAAAAATTAAATTTAATAATAATGAATAATGAATTATATCAAGTTCTGCAAGTATTTTAGTATGTATTTTTGTTACAGCAGTTTCGACTTACTAGGTCATTTTCAAACTGACAATGACTTAGACAGTTTGAAAATAACCTTGTAAGTCGAAACAGCTATAACAAAAATACATACTAAAATACTTGCAGAACTTGACAATAACTTATTATTATTAATTTTTTTTAAATTAAATAAAAAAAATAAATAAATGGAGTTCTACGAATTAAACACAAAAACAATTAATACCTATTATTTCACCCATTTTAATTCACAATATATCACTAGTGGTTAGTTTACGGTAATGTATGCATCGTGGGTGAGGTGATCCATTGGAAATGCTTTGAATCGGTTTTAGTTTGTCATAATTACCTGGACATATTTTCAGCAATCTACCTGCTCTGTTACCTGAAGCGTGTATGTCTTCAATAATCACAAATTCACTGTAGTCGCAGATATGTTGACTGCGAATCAATGAAATTAATAAAAAATACGTTTTTTTCAAGTGGCACAATTATGAGAATAGCTTGGTGAACAGTGGACAGTGGGAAGAAATCTGACATAAATTAATTTTTACCCTGCAAGTTTTCGTGAGATTCGATATTATGGCACCGAAGGATCACAGGGATCATCACTGCAAAATTTGCCGTAAGAATCGATGTTATGGCGCTGAGGGATCACCGAATCGACCACTGCACAAGTTTTTGAAAGAATTGATATTAAGTCACATAGCATAGCTGATTAATAGACTCCAATTAAATACATTGAGTGATCACTGTGGAGTTCCTCATTGCACATAGGCTTCTTTAATATAGCCGGTATTAAGGACTGAGAGATGTAGGTGTTTATAATTGCACGGGCTACTTAAACAGACTCGCTGTTCCTTGAGTTGTTGTTCCAAATATCACACGTAGGTATTGGCCACCCACCTTGCCAGAAGACAGGTAGGTACATGGGGAGTAGGATAGATGGAGGAAGGGAGATGTACATAGTTGGGTCAAAATTCGCTATGTGGCTTCATTTTAATTTAACGAAAACAAACAACTTTGTTTACATCACTATTAATTTAATCTAAATAATTAAGTGTTAAAATAAACATATTAATCACCGCTCGTCGTACTGTTTTTGTCGACAGGTACTTATTTAGCTTTACTTGTTGTATGAGACCACTTATTGTATGAGACCACTTATTTGATCCACATAAATACTGTAAACTATAGGGCGCTGGACTCCAATCGTCACTTCTGCTTCGGGAGATAGTTTATAAATAACAACTTAGAGATCTTTTTGGTAATGATTATATATTTATTTTCAGACGGTTTTTATACTAAATTCTTCACACACACCTGTTTTGAGTTAACGTAAATATGTTTTTGTTGTCATCTCTGCACGTGCCAGGTGGTGATTAATTTGTTTATGTTTTCTTGATTATCCCAGGTGGCCGATGCAGGTGTCCGAGATCACATTAGTTGCTAAGTGCTTTGTTTTGAATAACAAACTGATTCGGACATGTGCAGTCTAATCTTTAGTAAATAATGTCTTGCAAGAATCGACCTGATTATTCCAGGTGGCCGAGGACACCTGTTGTTTACGTCTTAAAATGGAGAATTTGTCATCAATAATAATGCAAGACGAGTTGGTTGCTAAGTGCTTGGTTTTAATAACTAGATCTGGCAGGTACTTCAAGAATCGTCTGTTACACCTATTCTTATGTTTATTATTTTTATTCATTATGCGCATATTCCGACGGAGAAATCATTAGTTCGCACTATTTGATTAATACATTTTGATTAAATAGTGTGTAAATACATGATTTATTTTCACTAAAAGAAAAATATATAAGGCCACAGTACGGAAAGTATTCAAAACAAAAAGTTTATTTGCATCGATGTAAAAACAAGATGGAAATGGAGTTAAAATTGTTAGTTGGAGGTCTGAATATTTATGTTTGACCAAGTTTTCCTGAAAAGTACCCCTCCTATATTTTTTTATTTATGTTTTTTTAAATATGTATTGAATTATTATTTTATGATTAGAATAAAGTCCCGTAATCTGCTAGAATAGCAGTTTGTCAACGGGTTCTTATTAACAGTCTCCTAATTTTTTAAATATTTAGGATCTATAAATATTGTATAGCATCATCATTTTAAATTATAAACAAAACAACAACATTAATGTAGAATATGAAAAAGTTACAAAGTCCAGAGAGAAAAAAGATCAGTACAAACGTCTGTTTATTCAAATCAGGACCAAACATATTTCATATAAATAAGGGCTGCCGTACCTACAGGTAATTATTTTTGTATTTAGGTTTTGCACTGGATTGAACCCCTAACCTGACGACTGATAGCCAAATGTGGATACTAATTATTAATATATGTTGAACTCGAGTTGAAATAGTGCGATTTGTAAAATTAGTGTTCTTGATTTTCTATACAGACGCTCTCCGGAAAACATTAAAACCTACACATAATGTAAGAATTTATTAATTACTGAAAATTAAAAAAAAAAATTAAAAATCTCCTAGTGAAAAATCACAGGATGTGACTTGACATGTGAAGATAAAAAAATGGGGAATTTTATTTCTACTGATTCAGATAATATTAAATTCATTCCAAATACAGCAAAAATATTCCCCTGAATGAAGGTGTTAACAGGAAGGCACTTTATTGCTTTTATTGATTTATTATGATTTTTTTCATAATGTGACAATTTCAACATAAGTTCATAAGTGCACCCAAGGAAATTAAGTTATTAAGTAATAAATTAAAAATTCAAATTAAAACCCTCCAAGAATAGCAAACATTGACATGCATTATTAATACTTTGAAAAGAACTTACATTTAAAAGGGAATGTGAAGATTTTTTACTCGTCGTATTTTTGGTTACAGATCCTTTTTGTAAAATTGAGATCGTGCAAAGTATTATTTCCTCAGGAATAAACAGTTCCTAGTTTATTAAATGGAAACAAAGTGCATTTCCTCTCCACTCTCCACTCTCCACTAAGGGCAGTGGATTGTGGGCGATGTGGGCATGGCTGAGTTTCCATGTCAAATCCACAACTTTGCTGCTTTATGTGAAGTTTATTTTATGTGTGCGGTCAGTGGAAATTTCTTCACGGTTACTTTGTTGAATGGGGACTTCATTTGAAAGGTTTATAAGACTGAATGCGGTACGACTGTGGTACCCACCTGTATAAATTCTTTTTTAACTGAATGATAAATGCGGTTGGAAAATTAAAAAAAGAAACACGTTTCCAAGTGTGTACTGGATGTTGAACGGAGCACGCCAATATATTTTTTCCGTAGAGTAGAAATCCTACGTAACGAACATAAATAGAATCCACGCAAGTTTTTGGGCTATTTAAATTTAAATTTTATTTTTTTATTATTTTTAAAGTTAATAACTTTGCGGCGGAACATTATTCAGTAAAACATATTCAGCATTACTAAAAAAAACCTTTCACGGCAGATAACCTGTGTTATTGCAATAACATAAATAAACCCCGTGTACACTAAAACACGTTTTATTACCAATAACCTTTCTTACGTGATCAGGCTGTTAAAACGCATTGAAGATCTGACAACGTTGTATATGGTTTTAATTTAATAGGAAACAATGTTGTTTTAATTTTTCTCTGCAAGGGGCATTATTGGCGCGCCTGTGCATTAGTTCTTCGGCCCGCGACAGCCCGCGATGACAAAACAGCTCGGTGTGTTTTATGGCGGGATATCGAAAATTTTGTGATTTTACTTAATAATTTCTATTGTAGTGACGAATTTACTCTTCTATTCACATAATTGATTTATTTACCATGTTATTTGTGTGGTTTACATCAGTTTAATCAAGTTATTGTACAAACGCCGTACTTTCAAAGTTGAACTGTCAGAATATTGTTTTATAGGTTACTTAAAAGATAAAATTTACATTTTAAGATCTTTATTTTAAGAGAATTTCTTAAAAGTGATAATTTTTTATAATATTTATATCTAATACATGTGTTCGTAAACGTATCAAAAAAATTAACGTCTTTAGAGATGCAAGAAATCTGTTTTAAATTTCGGTATTATTTTTCCAAGTTATTTTTTTGGCAACAAAAAAAACTTTGAAATTTTTTATTATTTTTTTATTGTATACACGACGAAAAAGTGAGGTGATAGTTTCCTTCCAAATTTATTACGTAAAAGGACTGTGTTTTTTAAATTTTGATTTTATTTAAATTTCTCTACATTTTGGTCAAAAACGTTGTGGGAGGAAATTTTTTTCCATTTTTTTCCGAGTTTGAATCTTAAAATATGGCAGTTTTTGAAAACTAAAGTGTATTTCAAATACACATATCTAAAAGGTAATTTTATCTAGTTTTCATAAATGGTATTTGTTTTTACGACACCTTCAAAAATAAGAAATAAATAGAACATTCAAAATACTTTGGATTTCGTTCCGACATCATTAATAAAACAGAGATAAACTATCCCCTCAGGCCGTGTAAACCACGTGTATTTTTTCCATGAACATTTTTTTAATTAGTAATGTTTTCACATCCGCGGCCGTTCGTCAATTGAATAAAATTTTCACTGGGTTTTTTAGTAAGGCTGTTTATTTAAGTTTAAAACCTAGTTCTTTTAACTAGTTTCAATACGAGTTTAATAAAAAAATATATATATTTTATTTCATACTATCCAGCATGAAAGGTAAATTATTTAGATGTATAATATGTAGCTGTATTCATACTACACAGTAGTTTTCTAATCAGAATTATATTTTTATTTTTATTAAATGTGATACCTTAATATTTATTATCTTTTTTTATTATTATGTTTATTTAAGAAGAGTAACATTACAATATATATATATATATTTTTTGGTACATACCACCTCACTAGGCTGAGCCTGTTCTAAGGTGGCAGGAATTTAATTTAATTTTGATATCTTAATATTAGAAGATAAAAAATATAATTTTAATTTAAATAGATAAATGGAATAAAAGAAAAATATAAAGAAATGAAAAAAAAGATATGAGATAAATAGATGAAAATAATTAAGAAGAAAAGAGAAAAAAATACAGGCGTTGAGTGTGTTGTTTTCACTGGCATTATGTTTCGTAAGTTCTTAAAAAAATATATAAGTTTTCTTACTTTAACCGCTGTTTTATTTATTCGTTCTGTCCATCTAAAATAGTTGTCAATGTAAATGCCTAAATATTTGATTATCTGAGTCCGTGTTAGCGAGTTGCACAGGCAGTTTTTTTTAGATGTGCAGTCGTGTATGGTTAGGTTTTAATTGAGTCTTGGTTGTCGTCTGGGATCTATACTAAATTTCATGTACTTTGTTTTGTCTATATTTAGTGTTAGCAGGTTATTGTCTAGCCAATTTTTTATCCGGTTGATTCCTTCGGCAGCTTTTTTGTATACATTTGTCCAGGAATCAGAAGCGAAAATGAGAACAGTGTCATCCGAAAAGCAAATAACATCTCCGCTAATATCTAACTGACACAGGCAATTGATGTAAAGTAAAAATAGGATGGGTCCTTATGTACTTCCTTGGGGAACACCGTAAGTTATGTATCTGTTTTTTCTTGTTACGTTGCCTAAATTTAGTACGTGGCTGCGATCAGTTATATACGATTTGAACCAGTTATATGCAGAGTTTTTAATACCTATGTTAACTAATTTTTTTAGGAGAATTTTATGGGACACTGTATCAAAAGCTTTACTTAGATCTAGAAAAACCGCAGTACAGCTTTTTTTTTGGTCAACATTGTTATAATGGTTTCTGTCACTTTAAATATTGCATTCTATACTTCCACATTCTTTCGAAAACCATACTGATTTTCTGATATAATTTTATGGTTGTTTAGATAGTCTACCAGTTGGATTTTCACTAGATTTTCGAGTACTTTTGTGAGAACATTGATATAGGCCTATAGTTAGATGGATTATTTTTATCTCGGGATTTGTAAATTGGTACTATGTTTGCACTTTAAAATGGCTGAGGAATATACCGCTAGTAATACTCAGATTACAGATGTAGGGGAAGGGTAGGGCTATTTGGTGTGTTATTTCTTTTATTAGTTTAGTGTCAAGTTTGTCAGGTCCAGTCGCATAGTCGTTTCTCAGTTTATTTATGTGATGCATTATGTCTTTGGTTTGGAAAGTTTTTACTCTAAATGTTTTGATATCTTGTGCATTAGTGATAAATTTATTAGCAAGTGTATCTTCGTCAGTGTTCGTTTTATTTAGTAGTGTTCGGGCTAATGTTTGACCAATGTCTGCAAAGTAATTATTTAACGTTTTTGGCAATATCAGTCTGATCAGTTATTACTGTATCATTAACTTCTATTTATTGGAATTATGCTGCTGGTTTTCTATTTACATTATTTATTTCCTTTACTGCGTTCCATAATACTTTCGGGTCAGCTTTGTTTCCTTCTATTTTTCGTTTATAATATTCTTCTTTTGTCTGTTTCACTATTGATCGGCAGATATTTATATATTTTTTGTAATAGTTTTGAAGCCTTATATTATTCGGTGAGTTTAAAGACTGTTTGTGAAGTTTGTCACGCTTATGTAAGCATTTAACCAAGTTGTCGTTAATCCAAAGTAATTTTTTTTTTTTTTTTGTGAACCAATTTTCGTAAGGTTGTGTATTTTGTCACAGTCGTATTTATTTTTCCAGTAAAATTCATCATTGCAGTATTGATATCTGTTTCATTTAAAATATTTGCCCAGGATATGGATTCAAGAGATGATCTAATAGCGTCATAATCTTTTTTTCTTTTGTTGATCGTCTTTCTTCACGTCATTTTTCTTGGAAAACGCGAGCATTGTAGCGAAATGGTCAGTTACTGTCGTATTTATTATGGTTGCAGAGATATTAAATTTTGTCCTGACATAAATATGATCTATACAGGATTGAGATATAGGTGTGACTCTTGTAGGTAAGTTGACGGCAGATCGAAGGCCATAACTTGCAAGAAGACATTTATCTTGGTGTCAGCTTGGTGTTGCCAATCTCCAATTATATTGATATTGAGGTCTCCAGCTATGATACAGTTCGTGAATTTATTAAGCCTCTGAAGACTTTCGTTCAACGAGTTTAGGAACTGCGATATATTAGTATATGATGGAGACCGATAGATGGCAGTTATAACAACAGAATCAAGACATTGTATGGTGACACTGTTTGCTTCTAGTAATACTAGTAATACTTAATATTCTAGTAATACTTCTAGTAATACTGCAATGCAGTTGGAATTTGTAAAATGATTTTCAGGGAATAGCGATCTGTGTAACAGAATACTCTTAAAAATTAAATAATTGATTTAAAGCTCCTCGCAAACTTTCGGTTAAAAAAGAGAACAAGGTACATCAATCATTTTCACGAAAATGATCTCAAATCCATTTGTGTAATTGTTTTGGTTCCGTAATGTTCTCATCATAAATAACTAACGACCACTAATCTGCCGTTCCAAGGAAGAAGGCAGTAACTACATTTTCAAAGTTTTGAGATAAGTTGAGTTGTATGGTTTTTCTGTTTTTTCGCTGTCCTTTTTTTTGGTATTGCTATCAAATATTTTTATGAAAAATTACTTCACAAATAAGCTAATATCTGAAATAGATGTAATATTATGGAACTATAGAATTTAAATTACTAAATGCCTTCTTCTTGTGAATGTGCTTCAACGATAGTGTAAAACTTTGAAAGGCGGGTATGGGTACCACCGCTCCGGGAACCGTTTATTGGATGACCAAAATCCCTGCCATAGGTCACCCCAAGTGGTTCATTGTATTTGGTGACTTAGAAGGGTGCCCGGGTTCATGGGGTGGAGTTTGTCTTGGTCTTGACGGCACATGCATTTGCCCACCTATTGCGAGGCGGGCCGGATCACGAGAAACTGGTTGAGGGAGATTACGCTTACATCTTTACATTTTTTATACGATCACACATGGTTTTTCTATGCATACTCCTCAGGGATCTCACTTTCATCTTCCTCTGCCAGTTCCATACCTCACTGCGATACATGAGGGTAGGTACCAACATTACATTGTTGACTGCTTGCTCCGCTTCTTTGCACAGCTTTTTGTTCGCACCAACGGCATTCAGTCCTCCATTAATGGAGCTACCTGCATTTACCCTTCTTTTAATATCAGCCTTCCCATCTCTCATAAACATATTTACCAGCTACACAAACTCATCCACCTTCTCCAAGTATTCATTATTTACGACAATATTGCACACTCATTCATAAATTCTTTTTTAAAATCTGAAGAGAACGTTTTGTTTTTTGAAGAGTTTTATTAAATGTACATTTGTTACTTAAAATTAATTTTTCCGCTTATTAATTTTTACATTTAATAAAACTCTTCAAAAAACAAAATGTCTAGAAATTGTTACATAGTTAATGCCCAAGAAATACAAAAAATTGAAGAGAACCTATTGCGTGGAATTATAATCTCCACTACTGGACAAGAGCAACTGAGTGATGGCACTTAAAATGAACAACATCTATTCCGGGAAGTACCATATTTATAATCTAAAAAATGGTTTTGTTCATAATGCTACAGCATTAGTTTTGGAAGTTTTTAAATCTTGAAAATCTTTAAATAAATTTTTTTTTACTGATACTTCATGTTAAAAGCATGTTAAGTATGTATGATCCGCGATCCACAAGAGAAATAGTGCAAAAATGTCACTGAGATGGCAAGAGAAGTAAAGGACGTCAATAAATAAGATGGGAAGGCGACCTAAAACTCACGGATGGACATCATTGGAGAAGAGTGGCGCGTGCCAGTTCCCAGTGGAAAATGTTAGAGGAGGCCTATGCCAAGAGGCAAACTGAGCTTCGAGATATATTATAACACACAAGAACATGTCTAGTATTCATACTTAACAGAAGTCCAGAATAAAAAGGCTTATTACGAGTTATTATTATGTTAAGATTAATCAAAGATTAATGTATTGTTTTAGTAGATGACCATGATTTGTCTACAATTTTCGGCCTATTTTCATTAATATTGCCTTTGGAGAAAGTTATTTAGGAAAGAAACAAAATTTTCACTATTTAAAACTAATTTTTTAAATTTTGTTAGATACTGCCTTCATCTTGGAAGAATCTACCAAATATACTATTACAATATATAGATTTCCAAGTCCGTTTATGATGATGACATCACACAGTCACGCATTCAAATGAACATCCCTAATGCGGTCGACAATGAAATTCCGCCGCAGACTGACTGGGAATGCCGAAGCATCCGTTGGTTAGTGGGCCTACATCCCTGTTGATATTCAGTTGCAGCCGATGAGTGTTACATGCTACCTACACCGTGCTGAGTTTGCAGCCTGCATCTCGTTTCCAATTCATGACCTAATCAAATCAGACGCCGCCTGCGGGTGGCTCGTGCCACCTCCGGCTAGGGACTGCAGGGGCGCACTAACCCATCGACCCTCTGAAATCTGTTGCTTCTCCGTTAATAATCTCCACCGAGGTTATGACGAGTCAATGAGCGATATGCGGCATTGTTGAGCTTTACAACTCACCAGCTCTTAGATTGAAGTCATTGCAAGTACTACTTTAGTTTTGCATATATACATAAATAAAATAAACTTAATACATAAAAACGATGTTTCTTTGTTTGTCCCTTGTGCGCTCCTAAACCATTAATCTAATTGCGATAAAACTTTGGTGATTTGACGTGCGCATGCCGGCGATGGTTTCTATATATAATAGTGAGCTCTGGCGTTATGAAATTATTTCCTATACTATTTATCCGACTGCTATGAAACCGTGGAGGATACTATATATATTTTGGTGAGCTTTGGCTGTGGCTCTACGAAAATTGGCTCTATGAAATTTTTATAAAAAATTAAAAATAGGTGGTGCGCTAGTTGTTTGAAAAAAAGTGTTTTCGTATAGTTTAGCGGGAGGGAGGGAAGGAGGGAGGGGGACGGGAATCTGGGAGAGGCGGATACGAACGAAGAAAGAGGGAGTTCACGCGAGGGGGGACGAGGGGAGGGGAAGGTGAAAGGTTAACGTGAGATGGGGGAGGGGAACGCAGGAGTGGCGGAAAGGAACGAGGGAGGGGAGGTTCGCAGGACTGGTCGAAGCGGTAGAGGGGAGAGGGAAAGATGGGAGGGTGGAGGGGGAATGAGTGATGGGACGCGGGAGGGCAAGGGGAAGAGGAAGAGGAACGAATGCGAAAGTGCACGCATGAAGAAACAATTTATTTATTTAAATGGCATTACAAAGCATTCCAGGAACCCATTATTATCTTTATAATTTATTATTAGTTCCATTTTATTCATTTCACCATATTTACCACAAAGCACAACGATTAAATATTTACTAATTTTCTGCTCGGAAAAATTTCTGAATACGCAAATACATAGCGAAGATTTCCCATTGCGCGTGATACTATTCCCAACATCTTCCCGTTAATAAAACAAAAGTCATTAAATGGTAGGATACATCTTGTGAAGCAGAAAATCTTTTGTTGGTCTTGGCAACAAATCGAGCGGTGTGTTTTCACATAATGAAACTTACACGTTCAGTCTTTTCTGTCTGAAATTTCTAGGCCAACGTTACTACTTCTAACTCTCGATGTGCTTTAAAATAACTATTTAACAAGGCACAGAAAACGTACCTGAGATTGTGACTGTTAGTATTTTTAAATTATTAATTATTAGTAAAAATAATCGAAAGAGATGCAATCTTTTATTGTGTAGGTTTTTTCAGTTTATTTAATTACGACGGCTGCAGGTGCAGGCCTTATTATGGTACAAAATATCGATTCAGCATATGTCCGAGTCTAATTATAAGAGGAAAGTAGAACATGAACATAATACAAGGTTCACAAAGAATGAAGGAATGCTTGTTCTAAAATATAATAATAACTACGGACGGCGAACCCTGGAATATATCGTGCCAAAAATATTTAACATGTTACCAATTAATATAAAAAATTGCGATTCTACAAATAGATTCAGATATATGCTGAAAAAATGTTTGCTAAATAGAGATAATTTATATTATTTCATATGTGTTTATTGTGATAATCTGTATAGTTATAGTAATAATATTATGTATATGTGTTTAAATTGTAACTGAACATTAACATCCTGTTGATAAACTGCTTTATTGCGGTTTAACGGGATTGTACCTTGAAAACCAATAAAAAAAAATTGCTTTTTATATTCTGTACACGCAGTAATTACTGATAATAATTTTATGACCGATATCTAATACGTTACGTTACAAACGAATCAAAATGGTCGTTTTCCAATCTCTAATAAGTTTTCACTCAATCGTGCAATCAACGCCAGCATATATTATGATGGACAGATAAAATGATTTAAATCGGTTTTATCTTTTCTCCCCGGGGATAATTGATAACCCCTGTTGTTGTATTATTCGGCGCCAGTTGACTGGGAGTGGAGAGGCGTCAACCCGGAATTATTATTGACGGCACTCGGCGTCGGATGCTGTGCGATGTACGTTACGTTATATCTGTTATCTGCTGTAACTAACCATCTTCTAATAACTATCAGCCTAATTAAGCTTTCTCTTAATCTTTGAAAATTATTTTAGCATGGCGAATCGATGAAAAAATTGGTAGAATTGAAAATACCCAGCAAGTCTGGCATGGTCAATTGATTAAACCCTATATCAATACGATATTAATCGAATCCGTCATCTGTGGTCAGTTATCAATATTTGCGAGCACGATCAACGATTGTTCCGACCGACGATTGATAAATTTTAGCGCGGACCGATTTTAAGATCTTTGAGTATCAGATAAGTTTCGGTTAACTGTCAATTTTAATATATGAAACAAAATCGGGTTAGTTACACCATTTATTACTCAAGAACGGCTGGAACGATTTTAAGATCTTTGATTTGTTGGATTTGTCTCCGCCCCGAACAGCAGAATTCGGGGCGGAAAAAATAATTATAAATAAAATTCTTTTCCGCATACATTTTGTATGGAACGAATGAATATCTTTTGAAAGAGCTGCAGCAACATTAAATAAGTATAATATTGAATTGTGAGTGAACGCCAAAAATTCAAAAACGTCAAATGTCAATGCGCTGATTGTTTTGCTTATGTTCTTATTCATATAACGCTGCCCCTCTTTCTAACACACTACATGTCAACAGTCGCAAATGAGACGAACGGTGAACGTAAGTCTGCATCCCTCCAAAGCAAAAATACAATAATTATTTAAAAAAATCCTCACACTTATAAAGAAAATAATAGAAATTCCCGTAAGTAAGTGAAAAAGTAAGAAAATCACAAAAATATAAATCCGTACACAACGCCATCTCCGACACTGATAAAAACAAAACCCAGACAGTTTCGCATCTAATTAGTTATAATTGCTTCATTGCGTATTTTTAAACTTTTTTTAAAATTAGCTCCACACACGAGGCCAAGAGGAAAATAATTCCCCTCAGGGTCTATGTAATCATTGGGGATGCTGTTTGGAGAGTATTTTTAGGAAAGGAAGGAGAGGAAGTCGGGAAGGAACTTTAATTCAGCTAATAAGTTAACACAATAGTTATTGATTCTGAGGCGGTACGAAATTCGCCGGGTCAGCTAGTATTTACATATTTTTGAATAATTTCGTTCGTTAAGCAAAATTACTGGCCCATTTTATGAACGGATTGAACTAACGAAACTCTTAAAAATTAAGGAAAACTCAATAAATTTATTTCTTTCGATCTTTGAGAAACGAAAACAGTTGAAATATGACTAAAGAATTCATTTACTAATATTAATTAGTAAATGAATTCTTTTCGGGAATCATTTCGTTTGGTATCAAAAAGAATTAATTTGACGTTTGACCTTTCAGAATGTAAATTCGTGGACAGATCCTCCTGTGATGCCCGGGTATTCAAATTTGTTATTTATTCTCTGTCTGTACGGTTGTCAACAATGAAACCGTGCTCTGTAAATCGATATAAAATCATCGGAAGTTACGCCTATCAATCCGATTTTGTAAAGTTATCGATTTCTATGCTCTTGACCCCTAGGAAAATTGAGCGACTTCATAGAATCACATATATTTTTTACAGATTTGGTGAAAGGCACTTTACTAATAATATATTAAGGTTTTCTGTCAAGTTTTGACATAATATTATAACACTTTGTTACACAATTTAAAGAACTTTGATTAACGAAGTCATTGTTACGGTAAACAACATTTTTTTAAATAACATAATGCAGCTTTGTACGATGTATTGATTTTAGCTTTTTATGAAACAAAAATAATAATGGGCAACTATATTCTATGGTGGCGCCAGTTTCAATTAAAATCATCTTGTCTATGATACGAAGCTGAATAACTGCTTATTCCCTTGTTCCCTTATTCCTACCTATAAATTGCCAAAAACAAAGTGCAGTGACAAACAGCTTTGTTCGCTTTAGTTGTGCCTAAAGTATCGTCACACACAAAAACTGTGAACCGCCTGTAACTGCGCGGAAGTTAATTATTGTTGTTCCCGCCTCACGTAAGTGTGCATGGTTTTGGCCAGCACCTCGTGTGTTATTTGGATTCATCCATCGTTGGTTATTTGGATTGATTTGCCCGCTGATATTGTGTATTGTTAAGCCACATGTATTTTGCCCGTGAAACCGCCCGCCGATACATTAATTTAAGTTTTCCCACCGCGGCTGTGGAGAATGCCGTGTTGTGTATTGTGAACCCTTTAGACTTTAGACTGAAACCAGTGGCCTAAAGTGGACTATAAAAACCTGAACGGACTACGAAGTGCAGTTTGGTGAGTTTTTGGCATCCCTTTTTTAACCTTCCTTATTTTGGGCAGTTATTTAGTGAACCTTATTTAATTTTGGCACACGCACACGCACCCGCTTTGCGAAGGAGAAATTTGTCGCAGCCATCTTTGTACGCCCAAGCATTCTACGTCACTATTTGAGCTAAATTGAACCATTTTTTTTTAAATTAGAGTAAGAGATTTATGAAATTATTGGCATTCAATATAATTGACAATGAATTTACGCGTTAACAAGTGTGTCTTCACATTAACCATTTGTTCTATGATTATATTAAAGCGAGGTCACTAATATAATTATTATGTTAGCGTTATTGATAAAATGTTCTATTTATTACTCGAATATACTTCTGAAATATAAATACGTCGAATGTAAAACGCATCCTGTATGCCCATGAATCAGGATCACTCAGAATCGCACGAGTTATTATTTTATCGTATTACGTTTTCAAACAATAATTTTATGCCGAAAAAATATTTATTTCATCGTTTTTTCTTGTGGTTCCCAGTTCCACTGATTACAAAAAGCAAATTCATTCTATATGCGAACTGGAAATTTGAACCAAGCGTGAAGCACTTACTATCCTCGATTTGAAATCCTAATCGCGAAGATAACTTAACGACTTATTTAAATTATTTTAGCAGGAACGTTTACTTTTTTTTTTTTAATTTAATCAACTCCTCATCATTAGGACAATGAAATAAATAATAAAACCGACCGCTAAATAATAAAATAAAATATCCTCAGTGAAATAATGTTGAAGCAGTGTTCCAGACCATTAGCGTTATAAAGTTGGAAAGAAAAACCTCCACGGCGAATAGTATTGGGCAACTAACTGCCTGAAAATACCCGCCCTGACTACGGCCACCCCCCGCGCGGGCCATGCGGGAATCGGGCAAAAAGTTTCTCCAAAGAAAAATCCGCTGTACGCAAAATTCCCGGACTAAGAAAAAAGGAAGTTCACTCCTTCTAAGCGTTCCTGGCGAGCTGAGGGTTTGAGTGGGGGAGGCGATAATGAGATCAGACTGAGAGGGAACGACCAGGGAAGCTTGGGGCAGCGGGGTGGTGAGGGGTGAATCCGGGGGGAGGCAATACGCCTGTTAATTTACCCGAACCAGGTAGGTCGTGCTTAGGGAAAACTCGTTATCTATTGCCATCCAGGTGATAAATTCGCTTTGGTTTTGAAAAAAGACAATGCTGTTACGTGGAAGGAGTGGTGATTGAAAAGCGTTGGAGTGAATTCAATTGAATTAATTATTCAAGCATACATACATATGTATATGCGGTATCCGGAAACTTGTACTACAAATGGGAAACTGGTGAGACAATTTTGAATTTAAAGCTTAGATTCGATTTTGTGGAATAATTTTTTGAATTGTGCTTCCGTTTTTGAGTAAATCGAGTCCGAAGATGGAATTTTATTTTAATATCAGTCGCTAGGGTTTCATACCAACTGGTAAATGTTTTTTAGATGCGTTGAAGCACTGACCTGAATCCATACGTTTTTTTAACCCGTTAGTTGCTGAAAAATATGGAAAAAAAATGGAAATGCTTCGATAGGTAAAAACAAGTATTTTTGGGTTGTGATGTAAATTTACCAATTTTCCGCTAATTTTCGGACACCATGTACATGTGTTCACCTCAAAGATGGCGGTGAATTTAATTTGGTGGATTTAACAATATTGCATAATTTCCCTGGATCTTGATATTTACCTTGTGACACGTGTGAACTCAAACCACACATTTTGATGGTCTAACTCTAAGATATAAAATAAGTTCAACGTTAAAATCATTTTTATCATTGATCTGAGATCCTTGCTAGGATAATTATAATAAATAATGCACACTGTTAAGAGGAAATACTAGCTGCGCTTTTCTATACAAACGTATTCCCCGTTTATCTCTCTGGATTTTGACCCTAGAGCAAAATTTTTTTTTACATAATATAGATATTGACCACTAGCGTGTCGGTACGTTTTGTTTTTTTTGATAATTTACTTCTCATAGAAGTTACGACCTTCCAAAAATGAATAAAATTGCCTAATTTAAACGCCGTCAAAAAACGTTCAGTATACAAACTAAACAATGTATTTTGAAAAAAAGCAAAACGTACCGACATAGAATATTTTCTTTTAATACAGTTAGTAAAAAAAAATTTTTAAATCCGTCCAGTTTTGGAGAAGAAAAATGGGGAATACAAAACATCGATTTCGAAGATTTTATTTAGGTATTTTCGGCCCGACGTGCAGGTGTCCCTTTCGCTCATTTCTCCTGAGGGGGGCCGAGGAACGTGGGTTTTGACAAATACATACATATAATGCGAAGTAGTGATGTAAAGAATTTTATCGGTAGACTAGTGTTGTCCTTGCCCGAGTAATCGATATTTTTTATTCGTTTTTTTTCTGTTTAGTGACTCATCGCGGTATACCAATACTGACCGAGCTTTCATACTAAAATTGTGCAAAATTAAATTTTTTTATGTCAAGTACTATAATAAATTTTCAATTTGGGAGGCGTTTTAGGTACCATCGCCCCGGGAACCATTTATTGGATAACCAACACCCCCGCCACTTGGTCACCGCAAGTGGTCCTCTATGTTTGGTGACAGAGCCTGGGTTCCCGGGTTCACGGATGAGGTCTGCATGGGTTTTGGTGGCGGATAATTTTGTCCACTTACTGCGTGGCGGGCCGGATTGGGAGAAACTGGAAGAGGAAGATCTTTTGATCTCTACAGCTGGACTCTCCACCATCATTTCATACTTTTACCTACCTTTTCCCTACCCAAAACTTCCTTTCCTTCCTTATCCTAAAAATACCCTCCACACAGCTTCTCCAATGATGTCCAACAACTTCTCCAACAAAGTCCCTGAGCGATTATTTTTCCTCGGTGCCTCCAATGTGAGGTTTATGTTTTTAAAAAAAATCTGTTTCAAATTTTTAGTTGAGAGTCGCTTACATTGCCTTCAGTGATTAATTGAAATTTTTTGTTTGTAAACACTTTATTGAACAAAATTTTTTACCACTATACAATGAATTTTAAACAATTTATGATTTAGATCTTTCTCTCGCCGGTAAATTTCTTGATATGCGACCGTCAATTGTTTCTGGTAAAAGGCATTGGTGGTAGAAGTTTTTCTAACAGTGGTTCAATTTTTTGCCAGATTGAATCGTCCCTTTCAATTTTTTCATACGGCAAACCTTTAGGACTCCACACGACAAAATAACAGTATTTACGACGAGTAATGTGTAACTGGCCTTGTACTTGGTAGAAGTAATTGTGATTCCGTTTTAATGTTGAAGCATTGTCTTCAATTTTACAGTTATCAATTTTTTTGTTCAAATCCTTCTTCTGGTGACATATTTACTATACTATATGGGCATTTCACTTCAATTATAGAATCCTTGCCAAAAAGGCCATCCGGACTTGCCGCTAAAAAGTTTTTGTTTTCATCGATAAATAGTCCACAGGCGAATACCTCTAATTTTGTTTCTTTTGTAAATTGCTCAATTGCTTGGTTTTCATTTTCTTTCCCATAATTTGTGGCCATATTTCCTTTAAATGGCGAGTACAGTAGCGAGTTTAATACTCTCGCAACTGAAGTTTTTGGCCGTAGCTTACATATTTTTGTCCAAAGTTAGAAGCTGTAAGCCGCTTACGCCTTTCAATTGTCCACAAATTATTATTGCTTTGGCCCACCGTATTCCTTTCGAGTTCATCCTTATTCGATGGAGATAATTCTTTGAAAAATTCCTCTTTATCGTTTCAAATAATTCAGCTGGCATATCTGGATCTAATTCCAATTGACCATAATTTTCATCAGGCCCTGTAACTTTTTTTCTCTTTTCTGTCGTGTTTTCGTAATACCTTAGTTTTATTTTTCGACACCTCTGTATTGTCTCCTTCGAACGTCGTTTTCTTTCAATAAAATGCTTCGTGTAGTTGCCAGGACTGTGGCCTTGGATTTTTTTTGTATTCGTGAATGGGTTGTCATTTCACTATTCCACGAAGTTACTGCTCAAGAAGCTCAACTGCTGAAGTTATCCCATTTTTGTAAAATTTGCTCTTTTTCCGCCTATAAATTTGGCTATAACGTTGTTGAATTGCTCCACAGTGTTATTTGTCACGTTAATAATAAGACTTTCTGCATTTGCTATTAGAGACGACAATAATTGTTGAATATCAGTCCTGTTCCACAATCTTGAAGATCGCTTACTAAATTTGGATCATTAGTATACTTCTCCGACTTGCAATAGTATGACGAACATTTTGTATGATCACCAAAAACATGGTTTGCGGCATTTTTTTGTCCATTTTCAGATTTTTTACTTTATCACTTTGTGCCGTGTTTTCTTGCTCTTTTCTGTAATTTACTGCTCAAACTATAGCTTTTCTCATACGTAAAACGTTTGCTTCAACCTTTTTCCTTATGTGAACTGGTACAAAGCCTTTAGCGTTGTTGGTTTTTTTTCTAAGTGCTTTTATTTTATTGCAAAAATTGCGAAGTAAGTGATTTTTGCACTTTTTTTTGTACTATGAAGTTGGGCCTGAAGCCTTGGGTTGAAGTTTCGCTAATATTGTCTTCATGTAATTAAATATTACAATTTAAGGTTTTATAAAGTTGAAAATAAAAATAAAAAGTTTTGAAGTTTAAAAAAATTATATATTTGTTTCCTTTATTTCAAACTGACTGTAATAAATATTTTAAAAAAATGTGTAGGTAAATCTATCTATAGGTAAAAGACCAACATTTTTTATTGAATTTTGAACGAACTAACACATCCTTTTTTGTATTTACTGCTTAAAGAAACTCAAAAATACAGGAGTACAAATCAAACCTCAGCAAGCGATATATCTAACATTTTAAACATTATTATTTACAAACATGTCAACTCACACGTATGATACACACAACACAATAAATCCATTTAGATTTAATTGTCTAATAAAATATGTAAGTGCTTTTATCTTTTTCGTTATCGTAATTTTAATTAGAAAAAAACTTAAGGTGGGCTATTTTTAAACCTTTTTTATCTCTACATATTATAAAGTAAAGTCCCCCGCGCCGTCTTTCTGTCTGTCTGTCTGTCTGTCTGTCTGTTCGCGATAAACTCGAAAACTACTGAACGGATTTTCATGCGGTTTTCACCAATAGATAGAGTGTTTCGTGAGGAAGGTTTACGTATGTAATTTGTCAAGGATTTGTGTAAATTGGTTGAAACATAACGATAATTGTTAGAAGTGTCGGAAAAATTCCAGCCGCCTGGTAGCTTTCATCGAAAACGCTGCCTAATCCTTTTGGGATATAACAAAACAACGCTTGGTGGGATATTCCTCTTTTATAGATCTACAAAAAAGTCCGCGATGGCATATATCTATCTTTTACTATACGCATTCTATCTTCTTATCTTATTATTCTTATCAATTGCATTTTAGATATAATGTGTATAGTAAGCTATCCGTAAAAGATAGATATATGCCTTTAGGACTTTTTTGTAGATCTATAAAAGAGGAATATCCCACCATTAATTGTTTTGTTATATCCCAAAAGGATTGTGCAGCGTTTTCGATGAAAGCTACCAGGCGGCTGGACTTATTTCCGACACTTCTAACAATTATCGTTATGTTTCAACCAATTTACACAAATCATTGACAAATTGCATACTTAAACCTTCCTCACGAAATACTCTGTATATTGGTGAAAACCGCAGGAAAATCCGTTCAGTAGTTTTCGAGTTTATCGCGAATAGACAGACAGACGGCGCGGGGGACTTTATAATATGTAGAGATAGAGATAATCGGTCAAAAATACATTTTTGTTGCATATGCATTTTTGAGTTTTTTTTTTAATAAGATAGGTAAGTGCCAAATTATATGAGTAGAAATTTAAGTTTTGTGGTATCATCATTACATAGTATAAAATGAAGTCGCTCAAAATGTATGTGCGCATAAATCTTTTAAACTACGCAACAGATTTTCATGCGGTTTTCACCAATAGATAGAGTGATTTAAGAGGAAGGTTTATGTGTATAATAAATGCTTATTATAGTAGAGAAAAGCCAAGAAATTCAAATATTCAATTTAGGCAAAGGGCAGCGCGCAGCGGGCAGCTGGCGAGCGGATGGTGTGGATTTTATAAAGGTTGGGTAAATGGCGTTGTGTTTCGTTAGCCACAGCAACGTGTGGCCGGGTCTGCTAGTTATTAATAAAATAAAAACAAAATTATATGTTTATTTCGAATTATAAAATTTGAAAGCGTATTTCATCATCTTTCAAAAACAGTTTTTAGTTTTCGGATGCGTTCACAAATATTAAAGTTATTTGGAATTTATTGGAAAGCGGAAATATTTTGACTTTTCGAAAAACAGGCCCGAGGCCTGAGAGGTTAATACTAATTTTCAATAATAACTAATGTATCATAGAGAATAATCATATGTATGTATATAATAATTCGATGTAGTTGGTTTGACTGCATATTTATAAACGCAAATACAGTGAAAACTTTAAAACTACTAACCTACATAGAGTTCTAGTAAAATAATTCGTAATTTGTCGGTAATAAGCGTGAACAGAAGACATTGTTACAATACCTATCGACGATATTTATAAATAACCGACAATAGCAGACCTCGTGCGTTTAAAAATAATGGGCCCTTTTTCTGTCACACCGCAAGGCCGATTCAAAAACTTCATTAGCGACGAAATAAGTCGAAACATGCTTTATCTAAACAGAATATTGGATATGGCGGTATGAGGCGAAAGACGGTAGGCATGAGACGCAGAGGGGGCGAGAGGGTGTACAAGCCAAACACTCACGTGGTCTCACCAACACATCGATAGCTAGTTCTTTTTTGAGCGCGGTGCGATAGCGAGAATTTTTTAAAATACCTACCGTCGAGATTTCTCACCGGTGCTATTACCTCAAATAAATTAAAAGTATCAATTCTTAAGAAGCATCAGAATGCGTCTGAAAATTGAATAAAAGTGATTCTTTAATCAAACAAAAATTTGGTGTATTTTTGGACATCAAGAGAGAAATCGAAATTCTGTTATAGGGTGTGAAATCCTGCTCAAAGAAAATCGATGATTTTGAAAGTGAACTAAAAAAACTTAACCTAAAAAATAATGACACAATAATGGAAGAACTGAAAATATATTAAATATCTTTAATGGTCTGTCAACAACATCCAATTGCTAAAGATATATTTTGAAATCCAAAGAATTGCTGTGAAGAAAAATTATGACATCACAAATCCTATAGAACTTCTGTTAAAGACACTATGTATACTGCAGTGGCACTATGATAATACCTATATAGAATACTATTACAAAAATCCCAGTAAACAAATTAATAGTGCTCTACCAACTGAACTATGGTGTCTACATAAGTCACTTTTAACTGTATCATACTTCGACTAAGAACTACCAACATTATCTTCATTTTCTTAACGCGCATATTATTGGCTGATCTTTATATATGATTGCAAGATTCAACCCGAACTTAATCCTGGGTTCGAGTCCCAGAGGTGCCAATATATTTTTCTGTTTCCAGATTTTCGTTTGAGTTTCGCTAATATTGTCTCCATTTAATATAATTTAAAGTTTTAGTTTTTGCTTTCCCCTTTAAAACTTTTGAAACTGTCAAAATGAGGTTTTAATAATTTTTTAAAGCTATTTTTCAATTCATTACAATCTTTCCTTATTTTTTTTACACAACACCAAACGAATGAATACCTAATTTGCATTTTTCTCTATACTCACTTTTGCTACAGTAAAAAACCTAATGTAGGAACACACATAATTTAAAAAACAAATTTAACTGCCAAAAAAAAGTATACCCACGTACTGGATTTTGTCGATGTGTGATTTTTTGTTGTTCTCACACATTAAACATTATATATACGTTTAGTTTAATTATAGTTTTTAAGTAAGTAACAAAAAAACTAAATTATTTTTGACTTAAAGAGTCCTAGATCTTTTTCTGATTTTTCTGTTTTCAGATTTTCGATTGAGTTTCGCTAATATTGTCTTCATCTAATTTAAGTATTACGATTTGAGGTTCTAAGCAGTTAAAAATAAATAAAAAAATTCACCCTGAACCTGCAGAAAAGTCAATAGATGTCGCATATTAAAAATAAAAATGATAAAATTTATCCAACACACTATCTAGATAGCATTCAGTTCGGGTTTGAATCTTGCAATCGTGCATAAAGATAATAGCCAATTAACATATGCTTTAAGAAAATGAAGAAAACGTCGGTACATTTTAGTCGAAACACAGTTATATGACCGAATCGGTAAGGGACACTCAGTTGGTACAGCTCCACCTCGGCAAGGCGTAGGTCGTGGGTTCGTGTCCTAGATGTGATCACATTGATCGAGTTTCGCTAATATTTTCACCATTTAATTTAATTTAAAAAAATATATATATTGTTGTTAAGTGATAAGCAATATATTAATATTTAAGTTAAAAACATTGTTTCTAATAAATTAAGAATTTTAAACAATTTATTTACTATAGATTTTTTCATTATTATTGGTGCATGATGTGAACATTAGTTATTGGGTTTATAACCTAATTATTGTAATTTGTGGTTTTCTAATGCATGTAATGTTATAAACTTGTAAATGTTCCCAATAAAGAAAAAAAAAAGAAAAAATGTGGTAAGCATAAAATCAAAATCAAAATCATAATCAAAATCATTTATTGTACAAAATTTACATTATGTACAAAAGTTATAACTTATAGGTACCTATATCCTATTTCTTTCAGTTAACCTAACATGTTGTACAGATATGAACACAAATGAAATATAAATATAAAAGTTGTGTAATACAAAGTGAATTTGTTTTAATTTATTATATAAACATAAATATAAAAACAGTTGTACCTATGTGAGGTATTCACTTAATGTGTAATGAGACCTGTTCAGAAGGAATGTTTTTAGTGATGACTTAAATCTGAGTGTACCTTGTATTTTTTTAATATCATGTGGAAGGTTGTTGTATACTTTAATGGCCATGTAAAAGGGTCCTTTTTGAAAAATTGTTTTGTTTACTTTTGGTATTAATAAATTTTATGTGTAGAGTTTTTTTGTGGAAACTTTTCTGGAATTGATCGCACTAACATGCATAACTCCATTATATATATGTCGGTGACTGTAAGAATTTTCAAATTCTCGTAGGTCTACATGAATCCCGATTAGCAGAGTTTGTCATTTTTCTTATACATCTTTTTTGGAGGATAAAAACATCTTTGGCGTTTACTGAGTTTCCCCAAAAGATAATTCCGTATTTTATTATTGAATATACATAACCATAGTATGCGGCATACATTATACCATAATTATTTACTCCAACTCTAATCATATACCGGTGTAAAATTTCTTTTAAAAAATCAAGTTTTCATAATGGAGCGTAAAATCAGTGATACGTTGTATGATTAATTACCTAATTATACTTCTAGAACCAACCTCCAAAGTTTCGCATAAAGCTCATGTTTCCTAACACTTTAATATGTATTATAACTGTGGCGTTTCAGAGGCATTTCCAACCAGGGAAGTAATTCCGTTTTAAGCAAATGTGATATTATGTTTTCCTCGAGCGTCAAATGATTAAGAATTCTTCGCTAGGAATAAATATTAAATATTCTGTGCCAAGGCTGGAGGCTGAAGGGAAGGGTTGGAAAAAAGACGGAAGTTATTCAAAGATAATAATTTATTCTTCGCTGTGTAACGTGGAAAGGTAATACATAACTGTGTGCGTTTCATCCCAAGCCAACTATATTTGTTATAATACCAGGTGTTTACCTAATTCCGCGTTGAATACATAAAGCTGGCTCTTCATAAGAGAATGGATATAATAATGGAGCTTAATATTATAATTCCAAAGGTTTACATTAAGTATTAATGACGCTTGCGCCGATTGTGCTCGGGCTAAACGAGGTATTAATGGCTATTGTTGACAAATTTCTCTTGGAATTGATTCTACTATTCATAAAGGCTAGATTGAATTTCTGCTTTACTCGCAGTCCGAAAACGGGTTCATGTCAGTAAAAACCATTGTAGATACATACGATTATTTCACTATGAACTGTTTTTAATACATTAATATCCTAGTTGAGTGAATGGCCTCTGTGTTTCTGCCTTCCTAAAACATAGGTCTCTTCAAGACCAATGTTAATTCCTTCCTCTCCTCAAAAATACCCTCCACCCAGAATCTCAGATGACATACGCCCCGAGGAAAATTGTTTTCATCAGGGCCTCATGTGTGGAGTTAATGTAAAGAAAAAAATGCGAACAATTATATAAACAAATTAACGTAAAACTCTTGGTAATAATAATGTTCAAACAATTTAATCACCAATAAATGTGTCATTTGTAGAGCCAGTGAGACTATAGCATCCCCGAGTGGAGTATTTTGTAAGGCGGAAGGAAGTGGGGGTGAAGGAGACGAGGAAGAGGAAAGTAGAGAGATACTTGGCTATTCAGAACTGGTCACCAAACACGGTTAAAGTTGTTTCAAGCAATATTTCAATTCTGAATGGTGGTCTTACACCACGGCGACACTAAGAGTGAACTGTCTTCCACTGTGAAACGTGCCGTAAAAATATTATGTATTACTTTAAATGAATTAATTGTGAAATAACACAAATTAATTAAATATTTTTAGAGTTAAACTTTAATGATATATTAATGCTCAAAGAAATATTGACTTTATTATTCACATTTAGGATTTAAATACTAAAATACACATTTGTTCACCTGATACATACTCGTAACTTAAAATCGAAAATTTGCGTGTTTGTTCTCGTAACATGTGGCAATATGATTACTGGTTTATTAGATTTTGCGAAAATTACAAGATGACTCGAAGGTTACCAAATAACTCTTGGTTTGATTGCCTGGAGCCACAGAAGAAATACTCGGCAAACTTTCACCTTCTGAGTGCACATACAATACCTACATTTTGAGGCACCACAAAAGCTCCGTACGGTTTCAGTTAAACGACTTTACATCTTGCGAGAAATGTCAACACAATGAAACTTTCTGCTACGCCTTGCGGGGAGCGAGGGTGAGAGAAATATAGTTGAAGAAGAGCTTCGGGGATCAACTTTGTCACAAGTCAAAAGTTTAAGTGGATTATTAATTGACAGCCGCGGGGAAAAGCGCTTCCGCGTATGGCGTATTCTTTCCGCCCGTTTTGTTAAATACTCACAAATTGATGTGGAAATCGGATATTGCTGCAGAAATGATTATTCAAGAGTATTACTCTTTGTATTTAAAATACTTTATTTAGAAAACATGATGTTAATCGCATAAATAACTTCTTCACAATATATTGATTATGATTTTGAAAATGTGAGAATGGTTTTAGTGGCACGCCTGCCTTTTCAAATATGCAAGAGCGAGACGGCAGAACTGAGTATAAAAGGTGATGAATGTACCTGCTCACTCTCCTTACCTACAGACAACTCCTGTTATTTACAGACTTTAGTGTAGGCATGTGGTGTGTGATCTTGCAGATCTTAATAATAGACGCTTATACGAGATGAACAATTATTAGTACTATACAAGTTATATGCTACGTGCTAGCTAACGGAGCTGTCTGTAGGTAAGGAGAGCCAGCAGGTACATTCATCATCTTTTATACTCAGTTCTGCCGTCTCGTTCTTGCATGTTTGAAAAGACAGGCGTAAACCATTAGGCTAAAACCATAAAAAAATGGTACCTCTCACTTGGATGTTACGTGTTACATCGGGACAGATAAATTAGAGAATATCTAATCCTTTAATCCAATTTTGAAGATGCCATTATTGTTCGGGAACCTCGAGACAATATTACCATTTCCAATATAATTATCTCTGAAAGGCAAGCGCGTAATTAGATAAATAATCCGAACAGAAGTAATGCTTTTAATCATAAGTTGATACTCACTTCCCTCCTCCTTTGGCCTATCAACTTTACTCTAACTGAGAATGACGTTCCACTGGCTTCAGCCAGTTTAAAAAAATATATTTATGTGAATACCTCACAGCTGCTCCCGTCTGAAGCCAGTGAGACTGTATCATCGCCAATTGGGGTATGTTTTGAGGCTGAAGGTAGTGAAGAGGGGAAAGAGATGGAAGAGAGGAAGGTGGGGAAGTACCTGGCTATTCAGATCTTGTCACCAAACACGGCTAAAGCCATTTCAAGCAACGTTTCAATTCTGAATGGTGGTATTACACCAGGGTGATAATGAGAGAATCTTCCACTCCGGAACGTGCCGCAAATAAAGTATGTATTATTTTAAATGAATTAATTGTGAAATAACACAAATTAAACAAATAAAATTTATTTGCCACACCGGCAATCGATCCTGCGACTTTCAGATTGCGAGTCAAGAGCCTTACCCCAGATTATGTCGCCAGTTGGAAATTTTGTGTGGCCTTAATATCATAAGATAAACAACGATTCAAAAATTTAATCACGAAGTAGAAAAATTATCTTAAGGCAATATTGTAAGATTTATCTCCCGAACTTAAAACAAGGAGTCTGAAACACTTGCCTTTCATTTTATTTTTTTGTAACTTGTTGAGACTAGCGTAGGGATTTATGGAAAAAAGACCACATTGAAGTTACTCGAGAACTCGTTGAGATCTGTAGAGGTAGGATAAAGCCTGTCACCTTGTTTGCCTATTTCCCTGAAGATTTCCAAACTCAACATTCTCAGTAAAAGGAATATTGATCAAACCACCTCCCCAGTCAGGAGTACCCCGTGCACAGTAACAAGTAAAGCACTAAACAGTTAAATGCATTTCTAAATGAAGAAATAATGTTTTCGCAGATGCATTGAACGAACGAAAATAAATAATACTGCTAATTACGAGTATTATAATTAAATACGCTTTCTTTATCTTAACTTTCATTTATTAGCAGCCAGCCATGGAGTACGGATATATTATTACAACTCCTGATGTGCGAGTACGGAAGTGAGGCATGGAACTGCACTTATAGAGTAGGAACATTTATTATTATTATATGTGTCATTTTACTCTATCGGTTACTAACTATTAAACCGTTTCATCGCAGATGTCAGCAGAGAGGTTAGACCACCACACAAACCTGTCTTGGCACCCACTCCTTGCTATGCAGGGTGTCCAGCGGTAAAGTGCATTAACTTCGGGAGCTGATTCTACATGATGGCAGGATTAAAAAAGATTGACAATTTTTCCGAAATTCCAACATTTTTTTTACCATACAAAAAGACGTACCTACTAAAAACTCTTGGTGTGAGGATTCTCACTGGCTGAGAGCCTGCCGGGTACGATTGTGGCAACATTGCATGGTTGTGATTTGCCCGTATGGTAACAGCGGAAAATAATAAAGCTGACCGCATACGCCGGTCTAATTTTATCTTTTTACCACAAAACTACCCCTAAAAGTTGGAATTTCTAAAAAAGTTATTCATCTTTTTTACTTATAATATCATGTAGAATCACGTCCAGAAGTTAATGCACTTTACCCCCGGATACCCTGTATATCGGATCTTTCAAGGAACAATAACAGGATGGTATACTGTACATGAGAAGATATATGTCTTCTTATGCATACGCTCCTGTTATTCTGATTCTTGAAAGACCCAACCCAAGTATATGATTAATTTGATCGTCCGTAATGTCATCTTCGGGCGTCCCCGACTTTTTCTACCACTGACTTCCGCCTCATATAATAAATTCTTCTCAAACTACTTTCTTCGTTCATCTGATCTACACGCCAAAACCATACAAGCTTTTATTAATCTTATCCATTACGTATACATCAGTCTTCGCATTATCTACATCGGTTTTTTCACCGATCTTTGCATTATTTTCGGATATTCACGTTTTTAATACGGTCATATAAAAATAAATAAATAATGAATTGTAGATACCCGCTTTTGTTCCCTTTACGTAAAATATATTCATTCTCGCTTCCTTTCTAGTTTCAGGTGACATCGTTGCCCCTTCGGCAAACTTATATAGAATATGCAGTTGGTTTAGAAAAAACACGGCGTACCTACTTACACAAAATATAACTATAGTCCCCGAAGAGGTGTGCACGTGTGCAGTGAGGATGTATCGTCGAACATCAAATGTATAAAACATTTGTATTTTCATTCAAATGCATAAAGGAAAAAAAACTACTTATATCAGCGTCTAAATATAAAATTTTTCATATAAATAAACTCGTTTGTTATCCGTATCATTAACTGGGCCCATGCCATAACCTATTAAAACACGTTTCTATTTCGTAATAGACAAACTTTATTTTTCTTAAAGATGTTACACATTGTATTAAATAGATGGCACCACTTACACATTTAACAATTTTGTTATCTATATTCTAACAATTATTAAAGGTAATTTTGAAATTGGTAAATGATGCATAAAAATATATGATTTTATAATAATTATATTTTCGGGGAGCCAACTGTCGGGGGAGCTAAAACCCTCGATACTGTCGATTCACCTTAAAAAATATTGTAAGAATCTTTTGGCCTATCGATACGGAATCATATTCATAAAATAATCGATTTGATGCGTCCGTCATTATTAGTTTGCTTGATATTTTCTATCAAAATATCAGCACATTGAGCAATGTTACGTAGTCCTTTAAATATCATCCATTTTCCAATTCCGTTAATCGACCGTTCAATCCATTGGGGCTGACTTATGAGTCCACTGGCGCTAATAATTCTAAAATACCCCGACATGAAAGTGAAATAACCGTTGAGTTATTTGCAGAGCTCATGCTAAATTTCGTCACGGGGTTTTCTATGTAGGTATAACGGGATTGACCTGATAAAATTCGATTAGTTGATAGAGGAATTATTGGTTTCTCAATCTATTTGAGAAGAAGCCGTGTATACAAATTTCTACTCGCGACTTGTGTATTGGACGAACTTACTGTCGAATTTGCTTTAAGAAAAATATTGTGGGAATCTTAACGACGTAAGTGAAGAAAGCGTTTGAACAAATATGCGCCCGCAGCACGGCGTATTAGACGGACGAATGGTCGAATTCATCCTAGCAGGCCTGGAGATTCGACCTTTCCGCCGGGTTCAATTTAATTAATTCTGATAATTTAATTAACTTTAGTTGTACAACGTATTAAATTTTTTTAAAGCGTTGTACGTGGTAAAATAATGATGGCAACGTACTGTTTTTATTAATCTAAAATATAAATAACTCGCAGCCCTTGTGAGGCATGGAAATAAAAATGATAATTCAATTACGAATTTGCCGAAATAAATTAAAATGGCAAACCCCCGATAAACGTGGTTTTGTTTTGCCTTAACCAGTCAACTTAAAATATAATAGTTTTAAATTTAAACAAATCACTATATCACCAAATACCACTCATATAATCAAAATTATCAACGTGTTTTGAAACCAATGGTTCTTTTGCCATGTTAAAATGAAAACTAACAAACAGACAAACAAAAAAAACTATTATCTATCTGAAGAAGTGATTATCGTTTGGTGTGTTAACCCAATTTTAATATAGAAGCCTCAAATTAAAAATATCATTTAATTCTTACATGTTATGGTACAGGGCGGAAATATTAGTTAGCAAAGAAAATATAAATACATAAAGTGCCTAACTAAGGGCCAGTTGTTTCATTTCATTTAACAATTCATAAAATATTAAAGTTAATATTTAAGTTCCGTGAAAGTTCTATTTAAATTCCGTTATAATTTAATTATGGGCCCGTTGCTTCACACGTCTGAATTCGAAAATTAGCTTTGAAATTCGAGGAATTGCTCACATTCCGTGAAAAACCTGGCCCACACTAACTAACAAACACTCATTTTTGAGCACGGTTGGACACAGGTGATGTATCGCCACAAATATCCGTCTAGTATCACACTCCTTGCTTCATTCACATGCATGCTTGTGCTTCTGCTTATTTTTACCCTTGACATGACTCGACTCAAGCATATAATTTTTTAAAATAAATATTATTTTACTTTCTTAACCGTTATATTCACTTGGTGACATGTCATACTCAGGCGTCCCGGATTAACCTCTCTTTATCGTCATATAATAATAATTATTATTATTGGATGATTTTTATAGCGCTATTTTCGTGTGAAAATCACCTCAAGGGGCTTAACCTCCTCGCACGCATTTTTCATTCATCCGCTCCACTCGAAGAAACCATATAAACGGCCATCTCCTCATTTTATTACTACTTCTTAAGGCTCTGCAACCGGGCCCGAAAAGAAGAAGATGGAGAGATACGAAATTTATGTTAGAGGAGAGCGCTAACATTTACAGCGACAAAATCGATGCGAAAATTGCGAAAATGTTTAATAAAACACGACTCGTTTAAAATAGAGCAAAAATCTCGCGGGCATTATCTTAAACAGCATTTAAAGAAACACTATGAATTTTTTTTCATACATATAACTTGTAAAATAATTGAAACAAGCGTGGTAATAATAATTTTTTGAGCGTACATTGCAATTTTTTTCTATCGAGGAAATTTTATATAATTTGCATTTCGGCGCGGGCAAAGTCTAGATATTATCTTCAAGAATAACATATATTTTTTAAGAGCTTTAAAATTTACACAGCCTTACTAAAAAACCCAGTGAAAATTTTATTCAATTGACAAACGGCCGCGAATGTGAAAACATTACTAATTAAAAAATTGTTCGTGGAAAAAATACACTTGGTTTACACGGCCTGAGAGGGTAGTTTATCTCTGTTTTAGTAATGATTTTAGTAACGAAATTTGGAATTTTTCCAAAGTATTTTGAATGTTCTATATATTTCTTATTTTTGAAGGTGTCGTAAAAACAAATACCAATTATGAAAACTAGATAAAATTAACTTTTAGATTTGAGAAATTGAAATACACTTTAGTTTTAAAAAACTGCCATATAT
This sequence comes from Limnephilus marmoratus, assembly GCA_917880885.1. Lineage (NCBI taxonomy): Eukaryota > Metazoa > Arthropoda > Insecta > Trichoptera > Limnephilidae > Limnephilus > Limnephilus marmoratus. The sequence goes on along the minus strand of OU862906.1, from coordinate 53,689,063 downwards.
TAAGATTCAAACGCGAAAAAAAATGTTTTTTTTTTTTACCAAAACATATTTGATGAAAGTTACAGAAATTTATAAAAAAACAAAATTAAAAAAATACAGACCTTTTATATAAGTAATGAATTTGGAACGAAAATATCACCTCACTTTTTCCTCGTGCATACAATAAAAAAATTCTAAGTTTTTTTATTGCTAAAAAACTAACCTAAAAAAATTTCAGATTTCTTGCAATTTCTTGCAAAGACGTTAATTTCATTGATACGTTTAGGAACACATGTATTAGATATTAATATTTAAAAAAATACAACTTTTTTGAAATTCTCATAAAACAAAATCCTTTAAATGTAAATTTGAATTTTCGTGTTTTACATAAAATACTTATTGACATTTCAATTTTCAAAGTATGATTATTGATATTATAACTTGACTAAATCTTATTAAAAACCACAAAAAACACAATAAATATATCAATTTTTTTTTTTTTACAGTGAATACCGCACAAGAATCTCAACTGCTCCCGTCTGGAGCCAGTGAGACTATGGCATCCCCAATTGGGGTATGTTGTGAGGCTGAAGGTAGCGGGGAGGGGAAGGAGGTGGGGAAGAGGAAGGTTGGGAAGTACCTGGCTATTCAGATCTGGTCACTAAACACGGCTAAAGCCATTTTCAAGCAACGTTTCAATTCTGAATGGTGGTCTTACACCAGGGCGATACTGATAGTATCTTCCACTCTGGAACATGCCGCAAATATACTATATATTATTTTAAATGAATTAAATGTGAAATAACACAAATTAATCAAATAAAATTTATTTGCGCATGCCGGGTTCGAACCCGCGACCTCCGGAATGTGAGTCAAGAGTCTTAGCCACTGGACTACGGAGGTCGTAGTGAATATAATATATAATATATACCAATGTAATAGTGAATTAGTCACATTAATAGATATTACGATAACATTTGTGTAATATTACACACACACGCGGAGTGGTTTTTTTTGCGGTTTCAACGCGAATGACGAATGCGCGGGCGCCGCCACCTAACGGTTCTGTAGGAAAACAAACAATTAAATTATGTACACTATGAAAAATAACATTGTTGCCAGATTTAAAATACATTTTATGAACAAACCTTATTAGTAATGTTATCGTGTTTTAGTGTATTTTTGTCTTATTCATGTTGCAGCAACACAGGTTATCGGCCGTGCTGTGTTTTTTTTTAGTAAGGCTGACAATGTTTAAGGGAAATATGTAATAAATCGTTAGAAATCCGGGTTGCGGGCCCTTAAACCTTACGTTATTTCTGGATCTCCACATTTGTAACGACACAAACTTTCACGGGATCTCGGTTCTACAGAATTCAGTCTAGTGTCAGTTCCGGGCCTCGCTTTTTTTAAATAAATAATCATGTAGGAAAATCTCACTTTTCTTTCGTTAACAGTTTTTTTTAGAAAGATCATTGATTTTCTTGATTGAAAATATCGTCAGTGTAAGTAATTAAACTAATTTCCGGAAGCAATTTGATCATCAACCAAGACCAGGCGAGTTCCGGTCTGCGGAAGATAGAGTTTTCAGTCATCTGTCGATGGAAGTCAAAATGGAATCTACAGGCTCTTTTAAAATTACCACTCTAAAGGCATTAATTGGGGTGATATTTCATCGCTGGCAGGGAAATACATTTCCTAAGGGGTGGTAATTTAGAACGGCTGCCGTGGTTACCACCAGGTGTACAACCGCCCCCCCCCCCTCCCTAAATGGGGGTAGGAATAAAGAGTTAAAAAGGAGATAAAAAGCATCACAAACAAAAAAGTGTATTGATGTTATCCCTTTTCTTTACTTAACTGTATTCTTGATTTATGCCTTGAAAGATAATGGATTCGAAATACTTAAGATGGGAATTCCTTATCTTGCGGTTTATTCGTTTTACGAAGGAAAATAAAGGTTTTTAATTGGACTTGGAATTATTTTAATGGCTTTTTATTCAGATAATGTTCTCTAATGTTCCAATTTGATAAAGACGGTTTATCTATGAGCTATCTGTAAGTTTTGTAGATATGCCGCGTTAAATCGCGTTATTGCTATCTTGAATTACCGAAAATTCATGGAAACGGTAATTATATTTTTTTCCTTTTCAGTAAACATTTTTTATTTTTCCGTGAGTAAAATGGTCATGCTGATTTTCTTTCGTTTATGCTTTACTAATACCATTGGCGGATGTCAGCTCATTTAAAATAAATAATGTACCACTCTCGCACAACCCACGTCCATTAAACGTACTCTTTTTTGAACGCAAAAAGGAATATTTAAAATATTTTTCGATATTCTGAATTAATAAAATGGTGCGAAGAAGATGTAGGTTTGATGATCGGTTAAACCAGACGAATGGGAGCGATGGCTTACTGGCAGATAAAAATATAGTAAGAGATCTAAAAAGAGATTCAGCACCGACCGAAACAGATTGAAGATGTTTAAAGAAGGTTTATTTTTTAATAGTTTTTAGAAGATGAACTTCTCCGAATCTACGCGAAATGCGAATGGATTTTTCCAGTGACTGTCCAAATTATTTTCGGCGTTTTGCTGATAGAGGTGATTGCTTATTTTTGGAATACGTCATTACAGATGTATAACTTTGTTCAACTTATTTATTATGGACCAGACAACTTTCCCCCTGCCATGGACATTTTTAGATCAGTTTGGGTTATTTATGGATGAAAACATTGATCCCATGTTTAATTTATTTTTTCCATCTTTAAAAAATAGAAACATCGAATTGACTGTTTTGTAGATGTAATTACTTTCTTCACATACGCTTACGCACCTTGAGATTAGTTGAGCGAAACCAATCGGGATGTTTTGGGAAATGCAGAATAAAGTGTTATTTTAAGAATTATTTTATTAATATTTCATGAACGTACGTTTTCACGAAGTCTTTGTCAGCTGGTTGCAAAGTGCAGATTATTTTCAAATAAGTAGAAAGAGAAAAAGATTAATCAGAAACGTTTCAACAATAAAACATAAGTCATATCGTTAATATAGTTTTATCTATGTCTCCAGGTCCCATTAATCATGTTTGATATATAAGATCAACGCGACGGGAATTGTATTGATTTTTCTTTTGAATGATTTGGACGGAGAGCGAATTCGGGGATTGGGGCACTATTTCACGACTGCTTGAATGAATTAACGACAATGCTTTGTACTTCCCTGGACTAGTAAAAATAACATATCTACTAACTTATTACTAACTTATTTAGTATCTACCTATCATTTTTTAAATATATGATTATTTAAAAATGATCGGTAATAATTTAGGTTTCGGCTCAATCACGAAAACTTTCCTAAAGTAAACCGGCAATTAATACTTTAATGCTTCAAAAAACTATTTTAGTTTATTTAATTGTTTTGATATGAGTAAGAAAGCTGAGAAAATATCAACAGCATAAAGAATTAAATTAATGGTACTACAAATAAATTTGTAAGCTCTAAACGCGTGTTCTGGTATCCAAAGCAATGCGAACATAAGTTTTCAGTAAAGTGTATGCTTTATATCACGATGATCCAAAAGCAGTGATGACCTAAAACGTATTTAAAAATGAAATTTCATTTTTTTTTTGTACACAAGGCAATATGTACCTACTACCATCTTAATCATACTTTTATATATTTTGAGATAATAATATTTTGAGATTTTGTTCCATTCCATCACGTTTTGCATTACCGACCGTGCAGGAAACAAAATTTCAGAAACATGCAAACGCGAGCATTAAGGTTTGCGGGCTCAAATCTGCGGGTAACGTGATATCATAAAACATTTGTTCAAGGTATTATGAAAAAATATTTTCCTACGAGCATTAAAAATCTCTTTAAATGAATATACTTACTTAGAATCTGCGAGGTATCTTTGTGTGTTTTTTGGGAATTATTTTATTTGTGTGCTCGTTTTAAAAAGCCAATAATTTTTCATTATTCCTCCGTTTTGTTCTCTAATTGCTTTCACATCACAAAGAGCCACCGTTTTATTATTCATTTAAAGCAAATCAAATTTAATTATCTAAGCGAATCGTAGTCCTGTTTTAACACAGACCATTTTGGATTTTATCTGTCCGTAAATTTGTTTGTACGATCCGGTGCCGAAAAGATAATTTTTTCAAATGTGAAACCTCAAGTATATTTGGATACCTGTTTGAAAAACGAATTGTCATAAAGATAATAACGTTTCATTGGATAAATTGCACAATTTTCTTATTTAAAAAATATTTTGTAACATATTTAAGGTTTATAATTACGTAGGCAGGTGTTTCAGCACTTAAAAATCGTATAATTTCAGAGGAAATTATGGTTTTGATTTATTAGATAAGAGGAAATTAGAAACATACTTGTGACGCAAAGTCCACTGTTCACAAATCTACCACTGATGTTATTATTATTAAGTGTTGCGAGAATCTTAGTTTTATTATTGTGACAGCTGTTTCAGTGTTCATGGCCATTAGCAACTATTTCATTTAATTTTTATGTGATTTTAGTAACCTTATTTTTTTTGCGATTTGTATTTGTAGGTACTGCGGCTAGCTAATAATACTTTCGACAAATTCCGATATATTCATAAAATCTTTACACTTGCAAAACGTAATAATAATTAATATAGTTTGATTTACAAATTTAAAAAAAATACACAAATCTACTTCTACGAAATAAACAGAATAACAATAAATGAGATACATAATACTGGATATTTCCCAGTCCAAATGTAAATGTCTCCGAATAATAAAAATGATACCTTTAAAACTTGCAACGTAATTTTCACTCTTTTGCGATAACTATCCTAAATTAATTATTGTCAATAAATAAGGCAAAAGATCTTGTTAGTTCCATTATGTTATGTAACAAATAATGTCGTTAAAACATATTCAAGATCGAAGACGGGAGGCTTAACTTAACTCCAACATTCTCGTTATTTAGCTGGTTTTTGACAAAAGTTGATGACTTTAAAAACTGTTGTAGAATTATAATTGGGTTGAATTATTCACTTAGCTTGTAAATGAAATTTCAAACGGAATGGTCCCATGCTGAATTAGTCCTGCAGAGAACAACTTGCGAACGGTGAATGGCAAATGGCGAATGGCGAAAGGCGAATGGCGAACGGCTCACTACTTATTTATGTCTAGGAAACAGGAAATAGGAAAGCGGAAATTAGATTTGTCGGGTTGGTGCACACAAATGTATTGCGAATATACTTGAAGCTTCCGCATTGGCGTCGGTATGTTTATATCCTACTAACGATAAATTGGATTAAGGTACAGAAACTCGGCATGATATCAGAAATCTGTTGGCAAATAAGAGTTTTTCGATAATATTGGAAATCACATAATTCAGGTTCTGAATTGGAGTGCTCTAGTTTTGGACAGGAATATTAAATATTTATTTAATGTTGCTATCGTAAAAATCAGTAAAAATATTTTTAATTTTAAATCGTATTCTGAAAGTTTTATCAAATGTCTTGACGGTATATGTACAAACAAGAGCTGACTAACCGGTGATAATTGTTCAATTTATTAGCATCAACTTATTGAAGCTTACAAAAGTGTTTTGAAAGAGATAAAGATGCAGCAAATAAAAAGGCAACAGTCGAAATTGGGTCTCGAACCTAGATCCTCTAGCCTTACCGCGACTGACATCCCTACCAATTGAGCCATTGCAGCATACATGGCTCTTCGTATTGGCGTATTTGGCATAGTTAGCAAATAATGATGATACTTTACTTGGCTAATCATTGGGCATATTTGGCAACAATCGCCATGTATGAGTAGAACATTCGACAAATTGTCCATATTTGTATATTCTGCAACGATGGTAAGCACCAAGCACTCGCTACCGCGTTCTTGTCGGTTTTCTACGTACACCAAAGGAATCAAATAGGAAAAAAAAACAGTGATGATTAACCTTTTCAACCGGAGGGAGGGCCAATATATCCGTTTTCAATATATTCGCGGGCCGCGTGGGAACGGTACATTAAAACGGCTAACTTTGCAGTCGGTGTTGTCACAAACCTATTTATTGTGTCGAATTTTTTATTACTCCAAGACCACACACATTCTTGCTGGTACTGCCAGACGACGAGAGAGGGAACCCTCCCGACTGCAGAGCCATTTCCTTATATCTAACTATGTATGTTTGTCTTTTCTCCTATCCCTTTCTTGCAGGTGCTTGAAGCACACACAAGATACAATTCCCCTGATAGCTGCTATCCTTCGTCTTGCTTTCTATCGTCTTTCCATGCCCTTACGTATGTTTTACTAACACCATTGTATCAAGTTTATTTATTTATAAACTAAAACAAACAGTACATTAGTCACATGGGAGAAAAAAAAATTACATTAATAAGTATACTTCATGGTGGATACCTATTATGTGTTTCATTGTAGTGTCTTATTTATAGGTATTAAGTAATTACCGGGAGATGTGTGTAGTGGGAAGGCGTGTGTGTGTTTGTGTTTGAGTATGTGTGTATGTATTGACATGATGCTTTTTTTAAATTTGGGCAGTGAATCGGAAAAAATGTCGGTGTTAGAATTTAGACCAATATTATTTAACACATGAAGAGCACGATTGATTGGCGAATTAGTTGCTGCATTTTTCTTGTAATTAAGCGTGTGGAATAGTTCTGTATTGCGTGTACGTCTTAATGGTATGTAAAAATTAACTAGAGAAAGAAGTTCGGTAAAGTCAATGTTATTATTTAAAATTTTGTGTATTAATGTCAAATCAGCTATTGCTCGCCTTTGTTTCAAAGTTTGAAATGTACATTCAAAGTTATTGTTGAAATTGAAGGTAAGATATAACATAATTTTTTTTAATATGTTCTGTGCTATCTATACGTACTTTGTACTGCGGGTTCCAAATTGGCGAGGCATATTCCAGTGTGCTTCTGACTAATGCAAAATATAAAATTACATTATCTTTCATAATCCTACATGTATTTAAAATGACTGGTTTTTGCATTTTTATATATAAATTCTTTGAAAAATCTAATAAGCCTAAATTTTGAATGAGAGAGCTAGGTATAATGCCAGTAGCCGAAATAACAAAAGGTAATATTTTTATGTTCTGATAATGCCAAATTCTTTTAATCTCATTTCCTAAATCTGTATATTTTCTTATTTTTTCAGAAACAGTTTTCTGAATACAAGGAATAGCGACATCAATGATAGGTTGTTTTTTTTTTAAATTTTGTCATGTAAAACTATATCGGGTCTATTATATTTCGAAATTATGTCTATTATTATTATTTCTCAATTGTGACGAAAACAAATATGAAAACTCTGTCAAAAGTGTATTAAAAATGTATTAAATGAGTACAAAACTGCATAAATGTGATGATATATTATTTAGAATGAAACAAGTACTTTGTTAAAAAACCACTTTATTTTTATTTATATTTGTCGACCGGTTTCGGTTAAACTCAATCTTCTTCAGGACAATAAACATATAAACTAATTATCCTGAAGAAGGTTGATTTCAACCAAAACCGGTCGACGAATATAAATAAAAGTAAAGTGATTTTTAAACAAAGTACTTGTTTCATTCTATATAATGTCAAGCCACAAAGTGTTTGCTTTCTACGATAATGATGATATATTATGTAATGACATATATTATGTTCTACCCATCTGTTCGCATTATTAAGAAAAACGTAAAATTATTAACAAACATGGTTATACTTTTTACTATGGTTAAAAATAATATAATTTTCACAAAATACAGAAAAAAAAGTATTTTAAGTTAAGTATTAATTTATTAAGCTGCATTTTATATGATTTCAAGTCATGGTTGAAAATGTCCACATCTCGTAAGGCATTGTAAGTTTCACAGATACGTACGATTACAGAGTTTTGCGCGTATTTAGATTTACCGTGTGGTATTCCAAATAAGTCGTTCGATCTGGTGTTTTTGTTGGGGCAACGAAATGCAATATTTTCTAACAGCTATGATGAATCAACAAGGCAGTTCACGATTTTGTGTAAGAATAATGCATCAGAGATTTTTCTGCGTTTATATAAAGCGATAGGGTCAAATCGATGATTACTAAAACGATAAGATAGGTGTTTCATACATTTGTTCTGGATATTTTCAATGCGATGAATATATGTTTGATATTGAGGATTCCAAATTGCTGAGGCGAACTCGAGTTGTGACCGTACATATGACATATATAACAGAATTAGGGTGTGTGCTAAAATAAAAGGTTTTGTAATGCGAATAATGAAACCCAATTGTTTATAGAATATTTTCAATATGATCCCTAAATAACATTATAGAGTCTAGTATTACTCCAAGATCTCTTATTATTTCTACTCGTTGTAGAGGTACATGGTTTAATTTGTAAATATAATTAATTGGATTTTTTTTTCTTGTAAAAGTAATAACATTACATTTATCTATATTTAGATATAATTTAAATAAATGAAGACAATATAAGCGAAACTCAATCGAAAATCGAACCCGGGACCTCTTGCTTTCCGGGCAAACGCGCTAACCACTGCGCCACGGTGTCGATATGAAATTCTGTCATGTTTAACTGTACCATACTTCGACTAAGAACCACCTACATTGTCTTCATTTTCTTTAACGCATATATTATTGGCAACTATCTTTATGTATGATTGCAAGATTCAAACCCGAACTAAATGCACTGTAGATAGTGTCTGGATAAATCTTTATCCATTTTATTTAATATGCTTTTCGATTGAGTTTCGATCTTTTCGATCTTTATCCATTTTATTTAATATGATTTTCGATTGAGTTTCTCTTATATTGTCTTCATTTATTTAAATATTACAATTTGAGGTTTTACTCATAAAAGTTAAAATAAAAAATATTAGATATAATTGATTGTTTTTGCAATATTCCTCAATTTTGCTAACGTCTTCTTGTAATTGGTTGCAGTCATCTATGCAGCTAATACATTTACAAATTTCATGGTAAGGACAGATTTTTTTAACAGTAGTGTTACAGGAGTAACTAGTGTTTCAGCACAATTAACAATAAAAATTGGGTGTACCTTATCACAACCGGCACTTTTTTTTGTGTCCACGTGTTATAATAATGTAATATTTTTTAGTTGTTGTTAGATTACTGTTTAATTTCTAGACACAATATAAAAGTACAATGAGGAAATCTATAATTGGTTTCTCAGTTAGGTAAATTATACATGTATAAATTAATCTAACTGTTGATTTCCCCAAAATAAACAAATATGTACCTAACATGTTTCAAATAAAATTATAAAAAATAAATAAATATGTTGTTTCTAATTAAAAAGGGGGCATTTCACCGGCTTCTTGCAAACAGTCAAGTATGAAACAAAGTGATTTGTTTTAATTAACCCCACGTTTAACCTGTTTGTGCGCTCACTACATCGGACAACATTGTTGTCCGGAACACTCCGCTATTTCGTTAGAGCAGGACACATACGGATAGTAGCCGTTTTTTCGATAGCACAATATCAACTATTGGCAATAGGCCACTTGCATGGACTTCATAACGACTTGGAAAAAATCGTGTGGATAGAGTTTTTTACTAAGATTACGAAAATGTTAGTAAAAAGTTATAGAAATGTACAGTTTTTTTTATTTTTAAATAAATAAATCCATTATTTGGGCTCGTGACGTCACTACATGAAAATGTCCCGTCGCCGAAAATGTTCCTATTAATTTTATAAAATTCCACACTGATTTATTTTTTTATATGGCATCACTTTGATTTCAGGCGAATTTTTGAATTCGTTCACTAGATTTATTGTTTGTTCTCTGCGAACTTATCATTTGGTTTGATTTTTTGACAGATGTTCTGAAGAGAACCCCGTACAATTAATGGCTACGGGGTTCTCTTCAGAACGTGAAGAGGATGTCGGTACATGTTTTAGAGGTATAATGATTATGGTGCTGATTTTAACAAAATAAAATTTTATAATATTCTTATTATTATTACAATTTACAAGTTCAAGTATATTACATTGAATTTAGTAATATAGACGCTGTACATTATAATGATTTATGATCAATAAGATGGATCAAGGAAAAAAATATTTATGAGATGTAATATTTTTGGTATGCCTCGTTATTCTACTGTGCCATTCGTGTGGAAAACGTTCTTTTTTTTTAAAATGATTTTCGGCTATGTAATTATCGTTTTTTCACACCTATAAAATTATGTCCCGTCTTTCCGGTTTATAAAAAATGGTCTGATTTTTCGGTTTGAAATTTTCAAAAAATCCCCAGGGTTTCAAAAATACGATTAAAAAAAAAAAAAAAATACAGAATGTCTTAGAATATTTGCCTAAACCGGAAAAAAATTTAAAAAAATGTGATGCAAGTGGCCTATTAAAGCTATTGCCAAATACATACGCAAGGCCATTTGAAGTGGTACCATTATAATGTTATAGGTAGAGACCCCAGACCCGATAAGACTAAAGTATCGGGGTTCTATTCTTAGTGGCATCTGTTATCTTTGTTATTTACTGTGTCTTTGGGCCTGTGTCATCAGAGATGCTGTGTGGAGGGTCATTTTGAGGAGAGAAAGGAATAAACATTGGTATTGAAGAGACCCATGTTGTAGGAAGAAGGAAACACAGAGGCCGGCAAATCATTCCACAGCCGAGCGGTTGAACACGAGAACGAGTCAAAGAAGTGACCCGTGACAATTGTCAACAGTGTACATCTTGGGTACGCGTTTGGCATGTGTTTCCCGACTAGGCACCGGTGCCAAAGGGATCAATGACGCTAGTTCCTCGGAGCATCTTCCATTGTAATACCGGTAGAACAAGGATATCATTCCCACCCGACGTCTGTGCTCTAAAGATTGCAATTCGTCTGTTAATACGGGAGAATCTATCAAACGGACCGCCCGTTTTTGCACAGATTCGAGGGTATTTTTCAGGTATTTTGGAGCTCCAGACCAGAGGTGGCTGCCAAATTCAACCGTGGGGCGCCCTTGTGATTTGTACAGGGTTAGCAGTTGTGTAATATTAAAGTATCTGCGGGCCCTGTACAGTACGCCCAGTTTTTGGTAGGTTAACTTTACTCTGGCTTCGATGGAGGCCCCATATACTCGTATGAGCTGGTCACTTAGAGTTACACCAAGCATATCAATGGATTGTCGGAAGATTGCGTCCGTTGAAGGAGATTAGGTTTTCATTTAGATCCCTTTTAAACCCTTTCTTTAATAATTATAAATAATTTGTGCTTTAAAAACATCTGCTTTTTGGTCAACTATAATAATTATTGAGACATTGTATCAAAACTCAGATATTGAAAAATTTCATCAATCCAAAAAAAATATAAGGAGTTATCGTAAAAAGCAAACACTTTGAGGCTTGACATTATGTAGAATGAAACAAGTCCTTTGTTTAAAAAAACCACTTTATTTTTATTTGTCGACCGGTTTCGGTTGAACTCAACCTTCTTCAGGACAATAAACATATAAACATATAATCAGTTTATATGTTTATTGTCCTGAAGAAGGTTGAGTTCAACCGAAACCGGTCGACAAATATAAATAAAAATAAAGTATTTTTTTAAACAAAATAGATACTTGTATCATTCTAAATATAAGGAGACTATTGTGGCCAAAATAAAAATTTGCATTATTAGGCGGTTCGGTCTTCCTAAATAAAAAAAGAAGAACAGTCAAACTGTTGTCCGCGCAGAAAACGTTGGCTTAAGGCAATATGGAAAACAGTACATGTTTTCTAACGAAAGTTATTCAGTTCTGTTCACGCTCACTGTGTTGCCTTACTCTTTTTAGCAAACAAAGAAGTGGGAACTTCTTCGAACTTAGGTATAAATCTTTAAATTAAATAATGCTTGAAAATGTTCGGAATAAAAAACCCTCATGGTACGAACATAAGAGGGTTACGCTCTCGTCTCAAATAAGCTTTCAAATTTGGAGTGCCACTCAGAGAAGAAAATAAACACTTTTTGGCTTTTCGAGAAAGGTGTGTAATTAATAGTGTTAGTGCACGCCACTGAGGCCGACGTGTTTGAAATGCCGATGACACCATTATCATGGTTGCCTGGAATTTTTGAAGGGTAGAAAGAACGTAAGGTTTTATATTTATTGCGTAATCCCCCTTATATAAGGCGTGTGACTTTTCCCATTATTATTACTTATTCCATTAAAATTAAATAAATAGTACCTACATGCTTTTAAATTAATTTAATGGGAAACAGTTCGTTTGTCGATGTTGTGAACATGTTGTATGCTTGCATGTCAGTAGCTTGGAAAATTAATTTTGTAAAACATAGAATCTGTTCTTTGATCCCCAAAGAAAGAAATTAAGTGTTAAACATATTAGTTCGACATTATTTTCCTTGTGTTATTTTATGTTTCAGTGGTGTACGGTTGGCGCGATTGCCTCGCGTGACCTTACTATCTATTACCAAAATTGATCATCCATTGATTTAGAAATATTTTCAATGAAAATCACAAGATCAGAGACATCCTATCTATTTTTCATGACGCCATATTGGTTCACAATTATTATTATAGACTGGATGCAGCCATATTAGATCTCGAGCAATTTTACAAAAATCTTTCTAAAGATCGGAAATTTAGATATCGAACGATAGTTCTGGAAATAATTTTTAGCCCCAATACTGGTGTGATAAGAGCACACTTTCATTTAAAGAATGTATCTTTCATTCTTTCAAGAATGTCAATGAAGAGGTTTGAAAGAGCAATCGTAGGGGCTTCAGATAATCATTTACATTTTCATAAAGAATTCCGAAATTTTATCACTTTCTTCACCCAAATAAGTAGATTAGTATCAATTATTTTTCTATTTATTCTTTAGAAACTGTTATCGAAGAGATGTTAACTTGATTGTCCACAAGTATAGTACATCGGAAAGAGAGTTGTGATTAAAAGTAGAAACAAAATGCTGTGAGAATAGATTGCATATTGCGAAAAGAGTAACTGCAGTTAACCTAGTTAACCTAGCGGTAAACCCGAATTATTTCTTTTTCCTTTAACACAAGACCAGATAACTTTCAGATTCTTTAACTTAGTATATCCCGTGACCCAGACATTTTTGGGTCACGAGATATTAAGATCAGTTTGTTATAAATTGTTCAAGACATTCCTTAGACATATTCTTTTACCGTGATAGAAGTACACAAAATTCATGGAAATCCAAAGGACCACTTTTTCCGCATTTAATATTTTAGTTGGTCAATTTTATAAGAGCTGGACCGAACCAAGGATTATGATGTTTACTTTTTGGGATGAGATACTGGTCGGTATTTGACGCATTTACAGGTATCGAAGTAAAAAAAAGGGTTTAGGAATGTATAATCATTATTCGGAGAGGTGCAGTATTGTGAGAGATCAGAAAAAAATTAATATAAAAAAAAAAAAATACCATAGTGATGAAGTATTCGAAGTTGATATCATTTACACATGAACTCATTTATTTCTTGAGAGCGATTGACTCCCGGTGGTATGTAAACACAACATAAAATAATATTTTTGAAACCCTTAATCGTAACAGTCAACCAGTTGTTTTCAGCAATCGTGTTCCAATCATTCCGTTCATGAGCTATGAGGTGCTTTTTCCACGCAATCTTTACACATCATTCTCGTATAAGAGGTTCCGAGGTTGTTTATAAAAATATTTATATCATCATATTCTATGGCATTATACAATCTACACATTCCAGACATCGTATTGAAGAAGGCAACATTAATTTTAAATTTTCAAAAATATTTAATCAAGATGAAATGTATTATGACTTCATAATAAATAGGACTTCATAATAAAAATGAATTTATTAAATAGGAGCTTTAATGCGAATATTACTTAGACAACGAGTGGTTTCAAGCTTGTTGTGAGAAATTTTGTATAAACATATTAAGTCAGTAATTTGTCTTCTTTTTTTCATAATGCAATAAAATTAAAGTATTGTAGCCGATCCTCATAAGACAGTAAGGGGTTTAATACACATTTTGAATGATAATAAATGGTATTCTTTTTTTTGTACAGATTTAATAAAATTTGTATATTTCATACAATGTGGTTTCCATACAACACTTCTGACTAATAAATTGTATAAATAAGGAAACAAATGATTGGAGATTGTTGAATGGCTATTTTTAAAATAGGCAATTCATCCAAAAGAGAGTGCTTTGTGTCATTGAATGACTTTGATATTCTGTGATTTACAATGATTTTCTTTTAATGTGTCAATCAAACATAAATTTCGAATCAAGACTTATGCCTAGATTTCTTATGGTAGTAATTACTTTCATCTAGTAATTATTATCAATGGAATATGGATAATCGTTTCTACATCTTTTTCGGGTGTAAGTTATCTCTAGCTTGCCATTGAAGTAAAATCATGTATGGTTTCATAGTGCTTTTACATAAACGAAGTATTGAATTCCGTAAGTATAAACTTAAACTTTAGGTCGCACAGTTTACACCCGTGCTGTGCAAGCGGTTTCCTTACACAGCGTCGGACCATCCCAGTTAGTTATAGTACGATATGTAAGCAGTAAGTGCAGCAGTAAGTTATAAAAAACATATAATTTACGTCCCCAGTTACTAAACCTATCAAGGTTATTTTGAAGCATATCACGATTAGAGGCAGTATGAATTTTACGGTAAATAGATCATCAGCAAATAAAACATAGTCTCAACGCAACATTTAGCCAAGATTATTAATGAATATTAAAAAAAAAAAAAACTAAAGGGCCAGCTTTGGATTCCTGTAGTACTCCTTAGGTCACGAATGTGGGTGATGACTCATACCTATTAATAAGTACTAGCTGAGTTTTATTTTTTAAATACGATTTAAGCCATCTAAGTAGGTCACCAAACCTATCCCTTAATGCTCTGTAGCAAAACGTAACGGTTCACTTTATCAAATGCCTTTTGAAAATCTGTTTAAATGGCTTTTCCTTAAGTTTTTTCATTAAATGCGTTAAATTTAGGAGGAAGACACAAACAAATAAAGAAGCATATTAGATCCCCGAATCTATGAAAAATGTATTTATACATTTTAGAACATTCATTATGTAACATAAAGGTTCCTTGGTCCCTTTTATATAGAGCATAAGAAACTCCCTCAGGATGGTGGGAAGGGAAAATACAGTTTTCCCTCCGGTAAGGTTAGTTAGGCTAGGTGAATAAAAGAGATTATCTCACAGTAACAAATACTACTATATTTTTACATATTAAAAATACAAGGGTGCCCTCCAAGGGACCGGGATTCATATACCCAAAAGAAACAAAAACCATACTGAGAATTTAGCTGGAAGAGAGTTACATATAAAGTAAAGAGCATACCTGCGGACCATGTATATATTACTTTCTATTAATTCTAACTTGACGCGAACGCATATTAACCGGCGACCACGTAGCGTGTGGAGGAAATGAGGTCCATCAGCATACGGGATCTCCAGGTCAGCAACCGGGAGAGACTCCGAGGAAGGCCCCAGAGGATGGGAACTCCTCACCAGGGAGCAGGATCCAGTGTATCGGTTGAGCGTACCGGTAATCTCTCGGTAGACCCCTAGTACCGCAACTTTCTTCCGGAGATGAGCGCCGGCGTCCATCCGCCACAAATAGGTACTGCCACGAACGTAGCTTGTTACAAAAGCCTTGCTTACGATAATTTATCGAATGCGCCGGCCGCGATTCTGCAGATTATTCACAATCAATTTTGAACGCGACGGTGTGTTGCCTTGAAAACATGGCGATCTCTCTGTCGCTCCAGGAGAATTCCAAATAAAACGCGTTCCACACACGGAACTACTTTTGACTCACGGTTAGAATTAATGACATAATTCTTATGAAAGGTATAATTATTATTACTATTATTTTTTTATTTATTTATTTATTTTATTTTTTTTTATTTTTATTTTTTTTTATTATTTTTTTTTATTAGTAATAGAAGGTACATAAATAACAAATAAATTTTATACAGTGATTAATTACATAGTAGAATATTTGATGTACCCCCATAATTAAGCAAGGCTTGTGTGTATGGGGGGGTGTTATCGTATTGCTTTTTTTATATCATTCAGTTTAAGTTTTCAGTATAATTTTTGAGGTGAGTTGTACTGTTTATACTATTATAATTACTATAATAAGGTATTAATGTAACTTTTACCAGTAAAAGTGACATTAAAACATAATGAACACACAAAAACTTATATTTTAGGCGACCATTCGAATTAACGCCGGAAATTTATCAATACAGTTGCCAATCGAAAAAATCTAAAATACGGCGATTCAACAATTAAAGTAAGCGGCCAGGTGAAGGTTTATTAAGTCAGGAAAATAATTATTACTACGTAATAATTATTATCATGACAATTATATGCGTAACGCAAAACAACATAGGGCTAAATTTGACAATTACAGACGGATACAATTATTACAAAAAAATCGAAAAGTAAATGAAATCAAATACATAGATGTAATTTGGATTCAAAACTAACTTTCACTTATTAATTAAAATAAAAAAATTTGCTGTTTATATTTATTAAAAAAAATTCTGATTTATCTGTCTCCATATTTTAGATTGATTTTCGTTAACGTTGTCTGCATTTAGTAAAATATTAAAATTTGAGGATTTACTGATAAAGTTAAAAATAAAATTAAAAATTTGTGTTTTGGAAATATTGAGTTTATATTAAATGTATCTACGGAGATATGGAAGATTTGATGGGTAATGTAGACTCTCGTTGCATTATATATTATACGGCAGGGTTAACGGTAATAATCGACGATGTATTAACACGCGTTAAGCGCAAAACGGCGTACCGTAGGGTGTAGTAGGAACTCAAGACGGAACGTGAGTTGACACTAGCTGGCCAGCTGCCGGTCATATACATCTCCAATGGTCGAAACCTAGCTCTGCCATTGGCGAAAGCAGGACAAAGTCACCGGGATCAATGGCATTACGGAACAAGACAACAACAAGACCGTGTATGCATAACACTAGATCGAATAAAAATTATATAAAAAATATTCCAAGTTATAAAACCACATTTGGACAAAGAAACTATACATACTTTGCAACAAAACTTCATAACATACTTCCCCAAGACATAAAACTAATAAAAAATCCAATTGAATACAAATAAAGAATAAAAATATGGCTTAAAGGGGTCAATGAGAAAACCCTAGCGAAGACGCTAAAAATGACATAGAAGACAAATGAACTATATTTAAATAACTTTAGTCCGCCTCAGACCCCCTAGTGAGGAGGACTAAGAAATACAATATTTTATTCTTAATTTCACCATTATATTTTGTATGTAAATTTTTTTATAAAGTCGCTATAATAAAAAAATAAAAAAGTGGTGTATCGATATTCATAATATTCAGATTTTCGCAATTGTTCAGACCAGATTTTACTAAAATTTAGATTTTTTATCTGAACAAAATTAACATGGTAAGGAATAAATTTTTCACACAAAACAGTTTGGAAATTAATAACCCAAAAACAATTGAATCAAAGAGTTAGTAGTTTATTTTTGAAATTTTACAAATTTGATTATTCCTCGTTGATGAAAACCCAACTGAACAAAAATAATAACATGTCTGTCATTCCAAACTTTTAGGCAGCTTTTGATATATATACATACATTTAAATAAATCCATATACATATGAAACAGTTAATCCTTACATTCAGTTAATCCTTGTTACGTCATTATTCGCCCGGGAGTAAATTCAAGTACGGCGGAGGACATCTCACAATTCATTCTGGGAGTTTGTCGGAATGAATTAGTATTAGAGGATTTTCCGCCTCGCCGCGTCCCATTATCGCTTCTTCACAATTTGGCTGGAGTAAGCTCATGTTGGGCGCCATTGTTATCCGAAGGGATGGATCCGCGGGAAGATTGTGTTTATCCATCCCATCCCCATCTACTCTTAGAGATGCTGGAAATGGACCGGATCACTGATGCTGGATCGCGGGATAAATAATATTCTGGATGGTCCCCCCCCCTAGAGGAAAAATATCTTCAAACTCAAGAAGTGCTCCCTATTTCAAAGTAATGAAATTATAAACTTTTCAATGTTGTTCCACTCTGTGATTTTTGACTGTCGCTTTTATGAAATTATTTAAAGATTTTTGAACGGTGCTTGAAGATGGATTATTACTTTTACCGATAACTCACAGAATGCAACAAAACGTAAATTAAAAAATATATATATATATATATATATATATATATCGATGTCAAATAAAATCCCACAAACTGCCTCGTGTCCTTGTCTGCCATTGCAAGAATTATTATTCTATTTAGAGATGAGATTAGAACCTGACTACAATAAATTCAAAAATAAATTAAACAATAATATTTTAATAATTTAGCCACTTAGAACTGATTAACCTTTAATTAACAATACTTATTCAAAAATTAATTTTATAAATATTATTATTTTTTTATGTTATTTTATTTTTTTATATATTAGATTTATGTAAGTACGTATATATAATGTATGTGTTATAATTTTTAATTTTAATTTTTTTAATTAAAAAAATGTTTTATGATTTTTGTCTACTTTATTTAATAACTGGCTTTAAACGAACTGGTGTGAATGAACAAAAGCTGTGGGTTAGTAGGTAATAGGATTAAAACAGCTTTTTCTGAAAATGGCGACATTTACGAAAAAACTTTAAATTGCTGTAAATATTTACTGGTTGGAGATTTATTTGTAAATGTATATATATTCTAAAAGGAAATTAAATTCTCTACAACTTTTTTCAAATAAACTTCTTTGTGTGATGAGTATTTTATACGATAAAAAGGAATGTTTGATGAAAAATATGAGGTAAAATGATTTTTTTCGAAAATATCTACATTTCTGGAGCGTGTAATTCAAAAACGGCTGGGACTTAGAAAATTACATATAGAATAAAAGTTGTAGATAATTTTATAAGCTTTTATTTATTATCAAAAAAGTTTTTGAGATACAAGCGGAATCCTGAAAATTGGGACCTTCCCCCCCCCCCCCCCCCCCCTCCCCCCCTAGATCACCACCTAGACGTCAGGACTTTTAGTATGTTGACACCCTAAGCACCCTAAACAAGTTGCTGAAGGAATCGCTTAGGTCCCTGCTGACGCACTCTACACCTCCTTTTGGAGCATTTATTTACTGGACTATAAAGGATTTGTCTTGCTTGTTAGATATCTAACCAGCTACAGGGAGACTTCTCCAGCCGGACTCTGTCGACCCATCGCATCGCCTTGCACCGTAATGGGAGGGTTGGATTCATACGTCCGTCACTCCTGGACACACTGGCTCCCAGATTCCTTCCCACCGTCATAACTTTTTTATTCCCAGAACTTCCTTTCTTTTAAAAGACCCTCCACGCAGCATCCTCAAAGATGAAATTCAGGATATTTTGGTCAGGACCTCCGTGAGGAGCTAATTAAAAAAAAATCCATATTTTAAAACCACAGAGCTCTAAAAACAGAGCGCTAAAACACACACGTTTGTTAATTTCCTCACGCGCCGAAGACTGGTATTAAAATAAACAATTATTCGTTTGAGCTAACTTTTAATTAGGTAAAGTCATCAACCACTTAGGACTTAGACACTCACACTCTTCTCCCCCAGTTTACCTCAGACAGCCGCGGCAAACCGCCCGTAAATACGGATTACAATTCACGGGTGGCTAATGTATTACACGGCCCGAGTTTAAGTCTAACTGCCGATTCGGTAAACGAAACCACGTCTGGGCCGCTTAAGCCTTAAACCTTAAACCGGCACTATCGATTGTTTGCCGATGAAACGACGAGAACTATTTAGGTGCTTTACGGAGTAAATAGCTTATGCGACTCTGATCAGAGGCGTGAGAGTAAATGCCTCCGTTCACGGAGATACTCACAAGATACTCGATCCTCGTGAGCGTATCATACGCGCCGATCGTAGGTACCCCCCGTACGATTTTGCTGGTGCCCGTACGCGTATTTACAATCCCTACCGTGTTTCAGTCGCTTTAGATTTTCAGTATCAAAATTTAAATATTTAGAAATAAAATTATTAATTTCTAATATACACATTGGAAAGATTATTTTATCCAGATTTTAGAACAATTTTTGTTTTTGCAGTGATAAAACATTATCAATATAGAGGTGTATTTACATTATATGGGAATAATATTAAAATTGAAATATTTAGAAATAAAAATATTAATTTCTAATATACACATCAGAAAGATTATTTTATCTAGATTTTAGAAGAATTTTTGTTTTTGCAATGTGATAAAAAATAACCAACAAAGAGGTATATTTAAAATGTAAATTGTCGTTACCGCGACTGAATCGGTATAGGTTTTGTAAATACGCTGCCCGTACACGGCGCTATGGTTTCCACTCTGTATCACGATACCGACGGTGCTGATCGCACGCTACGCGTTGCATCATTTGTGTCTGATACTTATTAGTTTGACATTTGACAGAAATGGCGTCGGAACATGTAAGTAGAGTTAGATTTGTTCTGGAAGTGGAAAAATATGTAAGAAAGGATTTAGTGGAGAAGGCATGGATTGATGTTGGAAAAAAGTCATATATGCTTATTTAGAATTTATATATAATCGCTTGACAGCTTGTTAACTCCACGGCTGCACGTGAAAAATGATCAAGTTCAGTATATTTCGGGTAGCGCCGTGTAAGGAGACTAGCGTTAAAACGTAGTATGTCAGCCGGGTACATGTGGTTTCGTCACAATTACGTAGATTGTAAGTCTCTCCATGAACGGAGGGCCTAAGATTTCATTGGTCTCTCATTGTTCTGCGGAGACGCTGGCGTCGCGCGTCGTGCTCAAATCAAATTATTTGTTAAAGATAAAACGTCTTGTACGCACGTGACTTGTTAAACTAATTGGAGAGTGGCTCTCACGTAACTTTTACAATAATGCTTCGGTCGTCCGACATCATTAATTCCGAAATAATTTTGTTTTTATTGGAGAGTTATTATTGGATTCGTGAAGTTTAGCAAGCGAGGTCGTTGGGGTGGTAGGAATGAAATTTCTTAAATAGAGTCATCCGACTCGAAGT
The DNA here is from genome assembly GCA_917880885.1 of Limnephilus marmoratus. Classification (NCBI taxonomy): domain Eukaryota; kingdom Metazoa; phylum Arthropoda; class Insecta; order Trichoptera; family Limnephilidae; genus Limnephilus; species Limnephilus marmoratus. The sequence continues at coordinate 53,667,993 of OU862906.1, read as the reverse complement.
ACGAAAAATGAACTTTGTTACTATTTTATACTAGCTTTTCAAGATTCTAACAATAGTTCAAGATATACTTCTAGGTATATTTAAGAACCATGTATTAAATATTTTCCACATCTTTTCTGCATTTTTTTTCCACAATACCTCAATGGGAGGCCTTGAGGAAAATATTTCAGGGTCTATGCCATCTTTGATGCTGTGTGGAGGGTCTTTTAAAGGAAAGGAAGGAGACGAAGTTCTGGGAAGGATAAGGTACGAGGGGGGGGGGGGGTAGGAATCTGGGGGTCAGTGGGTCCAGGGGTGACGGACGTATGAATCCATCTCAATTTGGAAGGCGGGAATGGGTACCGCCGCCCCGGGAACCTTAATTAGATAACCAACACCTCTGCCCAGGTCACCTCAAGTGGTTCGCTACGTTTGGTGATTTAGCAGGGGTGCCCGAGTTCATGGGGTGAGGTTTGTCTAGGTCTTGGAGGCGGATGACTAGGACACACTGAACCCCAGATTCCTACCCACCCTTTAAACCCTTTTCCTTCCCAGAACTCTCCTCTTCTTCCTTTCCTTAAAAAACCCTCCACACAGCATCCCCAAAGATGACATAGGCCCTGAGGGAAATTATTTTCCCTCATGTAAAAAAAAAAATCCCTTCCACTATGCGTGCAAGGCGATGCGATGTTCGGAAAGAGTTCTGCTTAAGAGGTCACAAAATTTCCTTCAACAATCACGTAGAATCACCTCCCGAAGTTAATGCACTTTACCCCCGGACACCCTGTATATGGACTCGATAGTTCTTGCAACAGCTAGTTAGTCAACATTGTTGCCTTCCAAATAGGTGATGGGAGTTCAATTTTCAGTCGTAGAAATTTTTTTTATTTCTTACTTTTATTTTTAAAAATGGGTCGAAAAAAAACATTAATAAAATAGATAAAATTAATAAGATCATTTCACTGCTATTTAAACTTAGAAGCACTCTGATATCTGTTACAATTTCTCACACAATCCTGTAATGTACCTACGTACATTAATCGTTTAATGAGTGTTGTAATACATATTACACATATACATATTATAATTTGAATACGCCGAGACCGAGTTTCAGTTTATCCGATATTACAACGATATGGAAACTGATCTTAAGGTGGATATATTTACGAGAGGCAGGAGGGAAATTTATTAATTTTCCAAAGTGAGAGAAACATTAACTTGGCGAGAAGCACATCAGCCAGATGCTTGTTATATACCGGAATAACAATATTGATAGGTAAAATTTATATTGAAGTCAGATAAAATCATACGTTGATAAGCCAATAGAAATAAATTTTTACCATTTCACAAGCGCACTTATTTTTTTTTTGGAAATACATGTGTTTCGTGAAAGAATTATACGTAGATGACGCATTATGTAGATATTTATCTACAAGTCTGTGAGTTTTCAGTGAGCTAGAGTGGTAAGATTGAAAAATAGGACGTTATTTATTTATTTATTTATTTATTTATTGTAAGAAACAAACAGCAGTTTTATACAGGTGTTAAAAATGAAGCGGTTACAAATGAGGTAAGCCAAAACAGTTTCTTATGCTAATGGTTATTATGATATAATGCAAAATTTTAATTGGTTATAACCATTACATGAAAATGAAATTAACAAAAATTTATAAATGTAAGTATATTAGAAGGAAGAAGGAATAGGAAAGGGCAAGAGGCAGAGGAAGATAGGATGGGGACAGGAGATGCTCATGATGTACCTTTTCTATAGCTGTGCATTAATTTAACTAACATTTGTGATCGTACGCTTGACTTCGTATCGGTATTTCACAAGAGTATTGTTAAGAATATCGATATTGTTAAATTGCGTGTTATATTGCGCGCATATGCGGGGGATTGGAGAATTTTTTCTAAGGTTGGTTCTGTACGCGGGCAAATGAAAAAAATGGTTTAGTCTGGTTGGCCTTGCAGGTATGTGTTGTTATTGATGTTGTTGTAGCTGAAAATGATTTTTTTTTCAAGATATCAATCTTTGTACAAAGATCTTCAGGCTTGAGAGTGCACCGCCTCCCCAAACTGAAAGAATGCTGAAAATTTTCATGCAAAAAATTGAAATTTTGAAAAAAAATCATTTTTAGCTACGACAAAATAAATAACGTCATATTTTTCAATCTTAACACTCTAGCTCTCTGAAAACTCACGGACTGCCATTGGTGGTCAAATATCTACATAATTCGTAATTTTTGATAAGCAAGTAGCTAATGTATACAACGTTTATCCAAAAACGCTTGCAAAAAAAGGTGAGTATCATGTAATGTTATTATTATTAAATAATTTTAGAGCTTCTTGGTGGTTTAAATTATTTAAAACTCGTGGGGAGACGTTTTATTTATTAAAGACGTTATAGAATTTCGGTCCATCCAAAATAGAGAAACAAAATGTTTTAACAGAACTTGAAATTTTCGATAATTGAAAAATCTTTAAAATTACACTTTTTAACTAAAATCAGCCATTTCCGTGTAGCCTTAGGTATAGAGGGGTAGATAAATGTCATAGTCTTGGCACAGACTACTTGCTTCAGTTATATTCATGCATCGTCTCATAAACACTCTAGATCAGGACTTCCCAACCAGGGGGGCACGCCCCCCTAGGGAGGCGTACAGAAATGTCAGGGGGGGCGTAATAGGTTTTAACCATAGCTCTAGCAAAGACTGAACACAGAATCAACCAACGGGTACAGAGCATGCAAGCTCAAGTATCTCATTAGTACTTTAAAAGTTTTTATTTATTTGTTCTTAAATTACTTTGAAAGTTGTTGGACATTATCTAATTATAAAAAAATAATAAAAAAAAATAATAATGGATATAGTATAATTAAAAGAAAACTAAGAAATGTAAATGTAATTAATGATTAAAAGTGTACCTACTCTTCTATTAAAGATCCGTAATAAATAAATATATTGTATCTGCATTGTACCTATTTGAAATTCAAACAAATAATTTAGTTAATATAAAAAAACGTGTTTCTCATTTTTGTGGAAACTTTATTAAGGGGGCATGAAATTTTTTTTTTGGTTCGAGGAGGCGCGGCGAAATAAAGGTTGGGAACCCTGCTCTAGATAATCTGATTCTTGATACGACCCGACTCAAGTATTTGGTTAATTTGTTCACGTCACGTTTTCTTGGGGCGTCCTCGACTTCTTCTATCATTCTTCACCTTTTACTCCATTCTTCCTTTATACGCCCTACATGCCCAAACCATTTAAGCGTATCTTCCATACTTTGCATACTTTGCGGATCTCTACATTTTTCACACGGTCATGCATGGTTTTTGCACAAATTCTCCATTAGTTTCATGCCTCACACCAAAGATTAAATATAATAGATATGCTATCGGCAGTTTTTACTGGGTGGAACTGTGCTTCCTGGTGTCGCCGATATTGTTAACCAATACCACTGCACAACTTCGAAAATCAACTAAATTAATGAATTCTTTCGTTATTTAGACTACAATTGTTAACCAATACTACTGCACACCTTCAAAAAATTAACTGATTTGTATATTACGTATTCAATAGTCCGCCGACAATCGGGCGGCCATCATGGTATATCTCTTATATTGCAATATCTTTGCTCACTAACATCAGGATTGGCATTAGTACTTCATTGTGCACTGCTAGTTTCGCCTCTTTGGACATTGCATTATTCTCTCCATCATAATGGAAGAGCAATTTTTCCCCTCTTTTCGTACGACTGAGAAATAAATAAAATGAAATGGAAAATATGTATGTTTCACCGTCGAGTGCATATTAAAAAGTTTGGCGCAATTATTTCCACAGGAGTGAGAACATTTCGTCCCGGAATGTATTAATTCTGTGTCCAAAGGCCGCCTTAGGAGGGACTTAGAGAGAAAGTGGTAAAATATGCTAATGGCTCCCAGAATACTTGTGTTTCCGTGTTCCTAATTAATTCAAAAACTTTTACCTCAAAACAACTGAATTACAGCCGTCGCGTCGTGGACCTCCAGCAAGAACATTTTTGCTTGGAAAGCCTTTACGCATGGTTAGCGAAGGGCCTAAATTCTAATATCCCGCCTTAGATTAAATTTAAATAATGTTCTAAAGTACTGACTAAAGTAGGCCTGACAGTAAATATGCGTGTTTTATTCGAAGTCAGAAAGAAGTCAGCGTTTGTCAATGGTTTGATGAATATGCCAGTATTCAGTGTTTATTTTATGAGGGCTTGTAAAATGTATCGATATTTTTACAACTGAAACACTACTGAGGGTTTTTGCTTTTTTTAGGCTCGTTATTTTAATTGCATTAAAAAAAAAATTGAAAAATACACATCTGTCCTGGTAATGGACACTGTAACGCTGTCCGAAACGTTGGCTAAAGAAGGAGGTAGCGCAACACGGCATAACATCGAAAAAACAAATAAAGAAAATTTAAAAAAAGGTTTTTTTATTGTTAACTTAAGATTGTTTTTTGATCCTGAAATGCACCATTTTGTGCACAGTTGTTATTAACTGATCCGTAGCTTACCCTCAGTATCGCCCTGGTAAAATACCATAATTCAGAATAAACGCGAAGCGTAAAATGATTTGTGCCGTGTTTGGTCACCATATCTGATACCAGATAATTCCTGACCTCCAAAAAAGTCTCCTCTCCTCCCCCATCTCCTTTCTTCCCCTACTCCCTTAACCCGGCGTCGATGACGCTGGGTCACAATGACCCGAGGCGATTTAAAACGGTCATATTTTTTTTACCCGTCAACCGTTCGACTTGAGCACTTGAGTAGCTGGAGACACAACCCCCATTCTACCCACACCGCCGGCGTGCTCAGTGCGACGCCACTTGCGGAAGGAGATACAGGAGATATAAATATGAGGAAAACGGGTAAATATGACCAATAGTTATAACGAAATTCTACAGTTATTTTTTTATAGTTGATTTCGCATGTGTTTTTTACTAAGATAATAAAAATTGATTTGTAAAATATACTGGTATTATTAATATATTTTATGAGCAAAGAACCCAAATAATAATAATTTTAAAAATCAAGATAACCCTTTCAGTTTTGGTACAACCCATCGATAAAATTCGGGTCACGGTTACCCGGCGTCATTGACCGCGTTATTATTTTCACGTCATTGACGCCGGGTTAGGCCTAATAACATTCCCCAATTAGGGATATCAGTTTCCCGCTGGCTCAGACAGTTGTGACTCTTGTTGAAAACATTAATTGATTTAAAACATGTGTAAGAAACATATTTTTATATTCTTGCGGTAAGATGTTAAAAAGTACAAGAATTTGAAAACTTCTCGCCACCTTATTTTTTATGATGTGGGGAGTAAACGCATCGTTGGTCGATGAAACCAAATCTTTCGTTTACGGGTTGAATGCCATTAGATTGCCAACAGTACAAAAGAGGATCTTGCTCCATCCGATTTTATCCAGATTTTCACATTTTTGGCTCTGTATTACTAAGACTATGTCTACTCTACCAAGCCACCGGATTTCTTCAAACGCGGAATCGAAAACTTGCCAGAACTTTGAGATAATCTGTAAAAACCGCATATAAAAATAAGTTATTTTACCTATTTTTGATATAATTTCTAAAAAGTTCACAAGGTTTTACATAACTGAAAAAATGATTATTATAATAAAAAACCACAAATTTCGGTTGTGGCCTGTTCAGTGAACTCGCATTTGTTTTTTATGCGACAAGCGATAGAGTACCTCCCAATTTTAATTGTCATTTCAACATTGGAAGTGATGTGTCAAGAATTCAGAATGTTATTATTATTACTATGACTTCTTATCAGTTTAAATTTTGAAAATAACATTTAAAATAAATATTAATATTTACTTTATTGCTTGTAGTTTAAATATAAAACAAATCCGAGTTCATTGGACCAGAGTTACATACTATTATAGTAATATTTAAAAAAAGTTTTACCACAAAAAATATTTAACATTCGGTATTTTAAATGTGTAAATTTTTCTATTGCCTCGATTTCTTAGAGTTAATCAAAACGATTACAGTCATATTTCTTAGAATTAATCGTAATGACCTATAGACAGATTTTTTAGGGTTAATCGTAACGAGTATAGACAGATTGTGCGATTTTTCAAGGGTCTGCACTTTTTAACTAATATGAATTTCATTTTTTAACTAACATCAACGCTACAATTAAATATGCAACAATGGTTTTATACTAAAATGTTTATCCAATTGTAATCCCATAATAGGCCATCACGACTTCCTAACAAAAGCTGCCCTGTTCGATACGATGTAAGTTTTATGTTCGCTAAAGGAGCTTTCTGAAAAGCACACCGGTGAAAACATTCGCTCGGCGTTGTTTATTTTGTCTGCGGCGGGCTCACAATCCAATATCAGGTATATTACCTCCAATGGGTGTTAATAATTCGATATTTTACGGCCGGGATTACAAATATCTACGAAAATACACGCGTTATTTTTTCTAAGTCAATATTAGAGAAGATAAATTTACATAATATGCCTAACATACCTACGTTGAAAACCAGAGAAAAAACAACACAAGAAATGCATCGTGGACGTGTTTCTTGATCCAAAAATCTGACTAATCGGGCCTAAAATTCCAATACAAAACGGTGTTCCATTATCATTAAGAAATTCAAATAGCGATATAATACATGTTATGATGTCAGACAAGTGTAAGAGAGGCAGATCAAGAGCTATAAGGGCTAAAACCAGAAGGTATTAAGTCAATGGCAGCATTGGTTTCAATTCAAACCTGTATAGAAGTGTGTATCGGCTAGTCAGTGATAAAAAAAAAACAATTGAGAGCAGGAGATTCATTAAGTATCACCCTAGTGAAAGAACACCAGTCAGGATCGAAAAGTTGCTTGAAATAGCTCTAGTCGTATTTTTTGGTGACTTTTTTTTTTTTTACGTTAACTCCACGCAGGAGGCCCTGAGGAAAATAATTTCCCTCAGGGCCTATGTCATCTAGGATGCTGTGTGGAGGGTCTTTTTGAGGAGAGGAAGGAATGAACATTGGTCTTGAAGAGACCCATGTTGTAGGAAGGAGGAAACACAGAGGCCGGCAAATCATTCCACAGCCGAGCTGTTGAACACAAGAACGAGTCGAAGAAACGACCCGTTCTCATGTGGCAAATGTCAACCGTGTACAAATGTTGGGCACGCGTTTGGCGTGTTTCCCGACTATGCACCGGTGCCGAAGGGATCAATGATGCTAGTTCCTCGGAGCATCTTCCATTGTAATACCGGTAGAACAAGGATAGCATTCCCACCCGACGCCTGTGCTCTAAAGATTGCAATCCGTCTGTTAAGATGGGAGAATCTATCAAACGGACCGCCCGTTTCTGCACAGAGTCGAGGGTATTTTTCAGGTATTTTGGAGCTCCAGACTAGAGGTGGCTGCCAAATTCAACCGTGGGGCGCACTTGTGATTTGTACAGGGTTAGCAGTTGTGTACTATTAAAGTATCTGCGGGCCCTGTACAGTACGCCCAGTTTCTGTGAGGCTAACTTTACTCTGGCTTCGATGGAGCCCCCATACCTGAGCTGGTCACTTAGGGTTATACCAAGCATTTCGATGGAGGGCCTGTTCGGAAGATTGCTTCCGTTGAAAGAGACTAGATTTTCATTTCGATCCCTTTTAGACGTAATCAGACAAGATTGGGTCTATGAAACATTAAATTCAACGAGATTATTTTACCCCTAGAGAAAACACTCTCGAGGTAACCGTCCATTCTTCGCTTCAAAGCCCTACGAGCTGTTGGAGTTTGTGAGCCCTTTGGGGGCTTGTCAATCAAAAAGCTATCATGAACTGTACTGTCATCCGCGTAAAGTGAATTGGTGCACATGACAAAAGGTCGTTGATGTGCAACAAAAACAAAGTCGGAGACAGAACCGATCCCTGCGGGACGCCAGCATTTATCGAATGTGAGAAAGAGGTGAAACTAGATTTGAATAGGCAAGAACTTCCGAACCTTCCCCATTCTCTGTAGCCTTACAACTACAGTTACAATTAAAATAAGTAAGTTTTTAAAATTTATCTTTCATACCCACATCACCTCTGTCTTTACATCTATTTTATTTCATATTGTTTTTCTCTATCGTTTATCGGGAACTAAAATTTGTTTTACTGTATTTAACCTTATTATATTATTTATGTACCACCTATGCCCATCTCGATAATGGAATTTTCCAGTGTGACAGACATAGAAAAATACATTATAATGATGTTTTTTTATAAACAATAAAAAAGTAAGGCGTCCGGTATACAAAAATGGATGCATTGACAGCAAGCTATTAATTAATACAACAGTTGGAGCTCCCGTGTTACAAATAATTAATACTTACCACTGATTATTTGCGTATGTGTGTAATTCCAATTGTCCAGTTAAATTCACCACGATTATCAAAAATGAAATAAAAATCATAGTGTATAATTTACACGCGGTAAATGTGAAACTAGAAAGTCGCTAGATATCGCTTTTTTTCTTTTGCCTATTTATTTTAAAGTGGTTTGAAGATTGGATATTGATTTCACAAAAAAGAAATGTTTTTTTTTGGATTTCGTAGGATTTGAACCCCCGTTCGCTTGATGTCTGTCTCTCTGGCCGCTGAAACTTGTCAGGCACCTTGCACACTACGCTATGGAAGGCACGAGCTGAGGTGCGAATTTATCGCGTTAGAGCCGAGTATTTGTGTAGAACTGAGTTGTGACGCATTTCCGTTTCACCCGAATTTCAAGTCACTAACGGCGCCAAAGAAGTTTAACTTCAAAAATAGAAACAAAATTTTCTGTATCTCTTCGTTTAATGTGTGGTTACCCCCAGCAAGTACGTGCTTCTGAAACTGATGTTGTTCTAGCAGGGCCAATCGTCTACACAGAATCCAGTCCTGGTGGCTTTGTAGCCGGGGAGGATATAAACCTGGACATTTTGTTATTTCTCCAACTTTATAACGATCCGGGAAATGGAAGGATTGCACGATGCACAATGGATTTGCGGAGATCAGAAAATACCTGTTGGATATATCGATGAAGGTTGATAGAAAGGATTATTAAAGTTATTCTTTCAAGAAAAGTCTGATGTTAGAAATACAAAAATACAGCACCATTTCATGAACTATTTTGTACAAAGTTTGCCATACAGATATTCAATAACATTTGGTAATAAATAAAGTACTGTGATTTTTTTTTTAAATTAGGATAACTGAAGCGCTAAGTTGAAAATAATGAATTCTTAATGTAAACGTGTATTATTTTAGTCTTTTACTACGAGTATTTCCATCGCACGTATTTTTATCATTGTATTCTCATTGTTTTTGTAATCTCAGATGATGTTCAGCTACTACTACATAACTTCATCTATATTTTTTGAATATTCGTGAACTTTTCTGTTCCTACTTTATAATATAACTTTATTACTTTATAATTTAAAAAACTGTTCAAAAAATTAAGAATGAAAAATGATTATTTGCAAATAGTTGAAGCGAAAATTGACATAAAATGTGTAAAAGAAGTAAAAACCAAACGAGATGATGTTAACTACACCATTTTCACAGAAGTAGATGGAAAAACTTACGACAGAATATTACAAGAAGGTTAAGATAATATTGGATGGGATAGATATCGGGTTTTCGACAACATCTCACTTCTAAAATGTTACAAGTGCAATGGCTATATGCACAAAGCACAAGACTGCAGAAGTAAAAAGTCTTATCTTCATCCAGTGAAATTTTTCCCGATAAGTGGAAAATTAGTTATTTGACTCCAATTTTCAAAAAGGGCGATAAAATTGATGTTTGTAATTACAGACCAATATGCATTTAATCCACCATACCGAAACTCTTTGAAAACCTAATACTTGACAAACTTTTTACACAAATAAAAACTGTAATATCACCTTACCAGTTTGGATTTATGCCAGGTAAAAGAACTCATTCCAACTTAATTGTTTGTAAAAAAAATTATAACCACCGCTTTCAAAGAAAAAAATAAGTAGACTCTGCCCATACTGATTTTAGTGAAGCCTCAAAAAAAAGGAAGAACAAATAATCACATCATCCCTTAACGAAGCAGGATAAGCGGCATTGATTCTTGAAAGGTAATTTATTTATTTACGCCCTTAAAGCTTTTACACACACAGAAGTTTTTACGTTGATAAAAGATCTTAATAAGTAATATTATTCAATTTGGGAGGCATGGTACTGTTGCCCCGGGAACCATTTATTGGACAACCAATACCCCTACCATAGGTTACCCCAAGTGCATCTCTACGTTGGGTGACTTAGCAGTGGTGCCCGGATTTAATCCAGGTGGACCTACAGATTTCGTTTACAATCACAACGTTCGTATTACACGTGTTAAATTAAATAAAAAAAAACAAACAAAAAAATTAAGGTAAAATCAAATGTATTGTAAGTGATAAATGAAACGTGTGGATCAAATACAACCTCTTTTATTTTATCATAATTCTCATCATTCACAAAAAATCCGAGTGAATAACTCTACGGAAAGAACTACAATATTTAATAAATGCCAATAAAATATGTCAGAGAGAAATACGAGTAATAACAAAAACACTTATCTAATCACTACGCGGAGAAATAACACAATGCACAAAACACACGCCGGGCCGGCCGGCGAACTCAGCTGATGATGGCGGGCGACACATGAGCCACAAACTCATCGAAGTCAGCCGAACAACGCGCGATAATTCACGAACGCAGAGTTTCGGTCCGGCCGAAGGTTCAGCAGATTTTCTGCCGAAACCGAAACTGATGCCGAAACTAGAATTTTTTGCCGAAACCGAAACCGAACCTTCGGTTGGTCACCAGCTATTTTGAATGTTGAAGCATTGTTTTCTTTTTGTGATTATTACTCCTCCCATAACCGGAGCTCAACTTATGGAGTAAGAAGATAAGAAAGATTTTTTTTTTGTAAAATAAATATATATATATAATTATATTTTTGAAGATATAAATATGAACAAAGAGTTTTGTCTGTATACAAACTTAATACTGTATCGGTGATTCAATCAATTATGAATTCTTTTAAGTATACCCTTAACGATAAAAGCACACATAAAGAGAAGTTGCTGTTTTTGAATTGTGCTCATTCCTGGAATAAATTCGCAACTATTTTTCTTTTATGTTGAACGTCTGTCCAATACAATAATTTAATAGAGCTTTATCCTTCTGGGAAATACTTCTTTTCTTTGAAGTCATACAATAAAGGTGAATTATATTACCTTTAAGCGTATATCATATTATGATAAGCCCGAGCAAAAGAAAACGTAAATCATATTTAGTTTCAAATTTACTTGACATACGTTATGTGGGTTAGTCTTAAATCTTTGGCCTTTTAGCTGATTTCAGTATTCCGTGCACGTACGGGAGATTTGCGGAACTATTGAAAAATATGTCCACTCCTCTTGACACAAAACATATTATTCTAAACAACACTTATGAGTAACCTATATTTATATCAAGATTTCTTGTTTGTACATTGTTTATGACAAAGGCTAAGATTTTAATTTTTATGGTACATGATGAACGTCCTGAACGTAAACAATAATATTTCGATCGACCAGTGAATGAAAATTTGATCGCTTAGAAGTATTATAGATGCTTCAATAAAATATTGCGTGTAGAACATACCTAGGCCCTTAAAAATATCTGTCATTTTTTAATATGTCTTTTAATAAGCCTAGAAAAAAATAAAGTATTTGGTCTCTAAAAAACACTTTCAAGTCCAAACTCTCCAATTTTAACCTCTTTTCGGATATGATTTAATGTGGCAAATTAAGTTTCTTTTATAATAATCGCAAAAAAAAAATAATAAAATATTCATTTGATATTTACGCCCTGACTTCACAAAATAAAATAAAATATACATTTTCTCGTTGTTATTTTTGGCATCTATCAATACGGCCCGCACTCTACGAATTTGGATTCTTGAAGTGACCCTTATGGAATGGGCACAAGAACCGTGCACTGGGCACACCTATTTCGTATCAGCCACGCCCCGGCCGGAGCGGGAAATGGACGTGTGACTCCGCGTCACTTAGTTTCGTGAAATCAATTTTAAATTTCCGTTTTATTACAATAAACAATGCGTAAAAAAGGAATTAATATTTTTTATAGGCCTTACGAAATCAACCTGTAAAAAAAATCTCAAATACCTTTTCCAACCTTGCCATAAAGGGCGTGAATTCCGATTTCGATTTTTTCCTGGACTATTGGTAACGATGCTTTATGTTCGAGAAAGCTTCCGTGGGAGATTTCCTGTCAAGGGATTGACAATATTCTAGTTGGCGGTGGACTGTTGGTTGATCTAAATAGATCTAAATATCGATCTAAAATAGATCTAAATATCGATGTAACTGATGCTTGTAAAAATAAGAACTCGCTTATCCTACATTTTTAATTAATTAAAGTAATATTCAGAATGTCTACCGCTAAACGATAAATTGACTGCATTGGTGTTCTTACTTTTAAAAAGAGTTCAGATTAATCTTGCAACGTTTTTTGCTAAAGTGTCTGAACAAATAGGACACTTCCATGGATTTCATAACGACTTGGAAAAAATCGTGTGGATAGATTTTTTTACCAAGATTACGAAAATGTTAGTAAAAAATTTTAGAAATGTACAGTTTTTTTTTATTTATTTTTAAATAAATAAATCCATTATTTGGGCCCGTGACGTCACTTCATGAAAATGTCCCGTCTCCGAAAATGTTCCTATTAATTTTTGTAAAATTCCACACTGATTTATTTTTTTTATATGGCAACATGTTGATTTCAGGCGAATTTTTGAATTTGACATTTCGTCGCTTTAGTTCGAATTTGTCCAACATTTTTACAAAATTTTTCAGGAGGAGAAGGTTTTCTTTAATTATTTCAATAAAACATTATGGTAGGTGTTTAAGATAAAGCTATTTCCGGAAAGGTAAAGGTCCAATTAGTTTAAATAATTCTTAGTTAAGTGATTAACTATCATTTTTCATAATTTGTTCTGAATTTTAAAGTGGAGATTGAACAAAAACTAAAATGGTCCGTTGGACAAATAAGAACTGAGGCGACGATTTAACGTTCACTAGATTTATTGTTTGTTCTCTGCGAACTTGTCATTTGGTTTGACTTTTTGACAGATGTTATGAAGAGAACTCCGTACATTTTACGCTGTCTGTACGTGTTTTAGAGGTATAATGGTAGTGGCGCTAATTTTCACAAAATCAAATTTTATAATATTCTAATTATTATTATAATTTACAAGTACAAGTATATTATATTGGATTTAGTAATATAGACGTTGAACATTATAATGATTTGTGATCAATAAGATGGATCAAAGAAAAAAATATTTATGAGATGTAATATTTTTCGTATGCCTCGTTATTCTCCTGTGCCCTCTCTTGTGGAAAACTTTCTTTCTTTTTAAAATGATTTTCGGCTATGTAATTATCGTTTTTTCGCACCCATAAAATTATATTCCGTCTTTCCGGTTTATAAAAAATGGTCTAATTTTTCGGATAAAATTTTCAAAAAATCGCCAGGGTTTAAAAAATACGATAAAAAAACACAGAATGTCTTAAAATATTTGCCTAAACCGGAATTTTTTTAAAAATGTGATGCAAGTGGCCTATTGTTCTGTTATTTCAACTTAAGCGTTCGCCTCTATAACATTGTGAAATCTACTAAATAATTAGAATTAATCTTCCGAGAGAACTCACAACCACGGAAAGGATTACTTTGCAGGATTTCAAATATCACGAATCGAATTCCAGGGAATCTTGCTCGTTTCATACCCAGAATAATCATTATATCTCGAGTGCAACCCGAAAAGGATATAAATTGTTCAACATTTTTTGCTATAACTGTTTTGAAGGCATTGATTGAACGAAATGCTCAACGCTCATTGCAATTTAAGAAGGCAGTATGATATTATTATGAAACTTTTGAAAAGGTTGATAATTGCAAAAAGTTGGTCACGTAGTATGGGTACGTTCCCTAAAATATCCTCAAACTGATGTTTTATTAATTAGGTCTGCTAAATTATCGCAATGGCAAAAATCAATTTCTCTACGTTTACTTTTGTTAAATTAATAATTTTGTGGAAATCATTTGTAAGTTTTTTTATAAACAAAATTATGCTTCTCTGTCTACTGTCACATCTAATTAGGACCTGGGGCCACTTTAGATTGCAAGGTTTCTTTTCCAAGTCAAGATTAATAATAAATTAAACATATTCGTTTAGGTTGTTGGTGCACCTATGGGTAAATTGGTAAGTAATGCGAAATGTTCCTGCGAAACATTATTCAAGTTAAATGAATTTTAATTATAAAAAAATTATCTACTTGTCATGTCAGACAAGTGATAAAGTTGATCCCAAAATCATTTTATTAGTTAATAAATCTTTATTCTAAATGTGCATTTCTTTAGTTTAAGTGCTCGACAGATGCTTAGATGAACTAACATAGTGAAAACACGGTAAATACGTTTTTTCTACCTAAAATTACTAATAACAGAAAAAAACACATACATATTTTTAGATACAAACGTTAGTAAATTCACTTTTTCGTCGTTTCATGTAAAAATAATTAATTCAATTTTCAAATTGCGGTCGGAAATTGGTTCAATATTTTTTTGTTATTTTGCGGTTTTGATTTTAGACTTTTAGATTTTAATGAAAAACGCGGTGTTTTCTCTTCCTAACACCGGTTAGTTTTTTTTATTGACCAAAGTAAGAGAGACTTTGAGGAGATTTCTATGATACCTATGCGAATGTTTTCGAAAACCTAACAAATTAGCCTGAGAGGAAACGTCTAAGTACCTACACTAAAACTCTTTACTGTTCGTTGGTTCGCCCTCATTTTACATACATGCTATTGGTATCATTTGGTCTCCTTTCTTTGCTGTAATCCGTACCACATCGCTTCTTGCGAGGAATTTATCGGAGGTTAGGATATGAAAGAGTCGAGTACTTGTATGATGAAATTGAACAAATTTTAAACCTTTCTTCTTTGGAAAAACGTAGAAAAGACTTTATATAATTTGCTTTTTCAAAATTGTCGGCTGTGTCATAGAACCACCATCTTTGTTACAGCCCATCCAGTTCAACATCCCTTCCGGTAGACTATGAAATAATGAATTATTATTACTGTTCCTCTTTAAAACTTTAACTATAAATAAATATAATATAATTAAAATATAAAAATTTAAAATATAATATAAATTTAAAAATAAAACTAATAAAAAAAATTATGAGTACAAATCAAGAATAAAAACATGGCTGAAAGAGGTCAACAAAAACACTCTAATGAAGACATAAAAAAAGACATTGAAGACAAATAAACCATAATTATTAAACAATTTTAGTCCGCCTCGGCACAGGAACCCCTAGTGAGGAGGACTAAGAAATACAATCTTTACCTAACATAACCATTATACTTTGTATACTTATGGAATTATTTTATGTAGTCGCTTAAATAATAAAAAAAAATAGCTTTCTCCTCTGTTCAGAATGTAGAGACTTGTCAACTAAACAAAGCATTGAACTTTTGGTGTAAGTCTAAGGATGCTTCACAGAATTCGATTAATTCATCAAATTTCATAGATGGTTTTCAAGTTGTGTGAAATTTCTGTTATTATGTCATGTTAGGCCAGTTGCTTCACAGAACTGAATTAATAACAGAACTTGAATAGAACTTTCACAGAAGTTAGAAATTAACTTTGAAATATAGTGAGTTGTGCAAATTCTGAGAAATAACTGAACCTAAGAAGGATGGGTTGTTTAAAAAAAATTGATGAATTCAACAGATATTTTCAGTTAATTTTCACGTTCTGTGTAAGTTTTATTCAAGTTCTGTTATTATTTCATTATAGACCAGTTGCTTTTTAAAACTGAAATAATCACAAAACTTGAATAGAACTTACACAGAACGAGAAAATTAAGTTCAAATATTTTATGAATCCGTCAAATTTTTTTACAACCCGTCCTAAATGATTTTCGTCAGTGGTTACGTCCACAAATATATTTATTTATTATAGATACAAAAGAAAGTACAAATAACATATTAGGAAGCTTTGCCTGTCCAACTAGGAAGTTTCCCGTTCCAGGACAGACAAATTGACTATATATTGACGATATAATACTATTTTTTCTTGTGAATTCTAAATTCTTGGATGTTATCGAATCTTTGTAATTTGCTCTTCTTTCGCTGTCTACCTTTAATTTATTTCATTCTAATTATGATTTTTTGTAGATGGACAATTTCGTATAAAAATAAGATTTTATTTTGAAAAATTAGGTAGTAATATGAAACGACCACTGTTTTGTGAACACGAATAAAACGAGACTTCACGGCATTATAAATAAATAAATAAAATAAAATAAAATAAAAGCCTTTTATTTCTTGCAAATAGGTACGTTACAGAGTTGTGAATAGTAAGAAAAAGTATAATTAATGCTATTTACGAAAAATGTAATATAAGTTTTTCATAAGCAAGAACCCTTCTCTCAGGCAAAGGTGAAGGCCTCCTCTAAACAATTTCATTTATCTGTTGTTTTGTTCGTAAGGTTAAGCATTTTTTGTGTTTGTGTCACTTCTTGTATTTTTGAAGAAGTTTAGAATTTCTTTTTCAGAGGGTTTTGGTCTTGATCTTAAACGGTGACCAGCCGGGATGGAAGATGAGCTTTGGTTTTTATGGTTATATTTTGTTTGTTTTTTTTTTTATATATTATATTGATATTTTTTATTCTTGTTTTTTTGTTTTATTTTTATTTTTTATTGTTGTTTTTATTTTTGTTTTTATTGCTGTTTTTTATTGTTGTTTTTTGCATGTTACCTGTGTCGGAGAGGGGTAGTAGTTGCTACAAGTTGTCGGCTCTGGGCATGTTGTTTTGATTTTTATTTACTAAGAAGTTTAGCATTTCATGGTTTCACAATTCCTTCAGACAGGCTAGGAGTTTTCTTTTTTGTGGTTGTTGTTTATTTTTTTCGTTGACCCGTACTTTTGTTCCGTCGTCTGTAGGTGTTTCAGGAGATAATGTAAGCACGGCATTATACGAATCTAATAATGTTGGTTTGATAACGATCGCTTGCTTATGATTCTCTTAGATCTCTTTCATATAAAAAAAAACTAAGATGATTTACTGGAAAACAGAAGTCGTTGACAATAAAATGAATATTTCACTGAAAACAACTCTTGGGGACCTTTAGGAATATTATTAGGTCGGGTTATTTAAAAAAATTTGGGCAATTCTTCTAAAATTTGAAGTTAATTTTCGCTGTTGTAAATTCAATTCCGTAAATTTTTGGTAAAATTAAAAAATCGCTGTTCTGTTAATTCTATTCAAGTTATTTCATTTTCGCCAGTTGCTTCAGAAAACTGAAATAATCACAGTACTTGAATAGAACTTTCACAAAACGCGAAAATTATCTTCCAATATTTGAGAATTGTTAATTTTTTTTTAAAAACCCATTCTTAGATTACTGTTCAACTGAGTGACCGGTGTCGATTTCAACTAGCTCGTAGCGAAAATAAGATTTACCTATAACTTGATTAGACTCTTTTCCACAAAAAATTATAAATGGATTTCGAAAGATTGTTCTTTTATCTAGCATTCGCATGTAATAAATTTTGAGAAAATTTTTTAATTTTTAGTAAAATAAGGTTATTCCTTAGGTCGTTGGCAGATTTGTTAAATTTTAAAAAAAGATTTTGTATTATACCACACCCATTTCAAATAATATAATCATGCAGTAAAATAAAGGAAAACATTATCTAGCAAACGCATATTTTAGAATTTTAATTTTAGTTTCAATAAAATCATTAAGAAATATGTACGTTGTACGTACATGTGTTTCTTGACGAAAATTGGTCCATTTGTGCATTTATTAGCGCACTTACAAACTAATATATTCAGATTTTTCATTATTGAAAAATGATAAATACTTATTTCAAAAAATAATAACAAAAAATACATTATTTTAATAGTTTTATCATCACGCGTTTCAGCATTTTTGGATGAAGGTATAAATTAAAGCTAATTTGGATTGAAATAAATTCGATATTGAGTTATAATTTTAAAAAGCTGGTACGGAGAATAATTAATCTTTCTCATTGTAACCGCCCTGTACGATCGTAAGAACAACTTTCGACGAAATGTGGATTTTCGTCCGCTGGCTGGTTAAACGCTCTTAAGTAGCTCGTAGTAAAAACAAGATGATATTATGGATTTTTTCATCGATTTCGTACACATAAAACACTTAAGTTCAGAGACAATGCATTAATTTGATTTTTTTTCCATTGAAAAATATTAATGTAACGTCAGGTTAGTGCGAATTAAGAACCAAATTCGCTCTTTATATGCACAATAAAATGACCATGGTGGCACAGTATAATTATAGCATGTTGGATATTTTGCCTCAAAGAAATGATGAGAAATGTTATTATGTGGAATATATTGTGGAAAGGTTTTCGCCATTGTACGGAGCAAAACGTTCCACAAAATAATTATTCGCCGGTAATTCCCAGAAGGCCCGTAGATTAATAAAGGAATTTAAAGGCAGAGGGACAAATATTATATCGGTGGTATATATTCAATAGCACATATGTTTTGATAGACACCAAGAAATTGTTAATTTATCACGTCTGTTCACATACGGTATATCATTCGCTCTGGGATACTCTCAGTATATTTATTAGAGTATAAGTATTTGTAAGAACGCGGCCATATGAAATAGTGCAGTCAGTGAATAAAGTAAGTCTGTGGGCAAGATTCATTTCACAATTTTTTATCTTATTTATACTCTCCTAGTATTAGGAAAGTGTTTTGAATTTACAAGTCAATTTGAAAAGGCAGTCTCCAGAGTAACCAACAAAATAAAGAAATATTTATTTGGTTGCAGTTGCAGTAGGTATCTACTACGGTCGCCCGGGATAACGTTCTATAAGCGAATAAAGAACTCCAGTCCAATTTTTAATTTTTTTTTAATGAATGATTTTTTTATGAATTTTAATGAACCTTCTAACGTCTAACTTAAATAATTGCATATTTATTTTTAAAGATAGTTTTAATAGTTAAAATAGTTGTCAAAGTTTTAATTTTTCAAGATCCCCCGAAAACCACAGTATGTATGGTGAATCGTGTGACGTCATCACTCTCCAAAAGTTTTATTTATTTTCAACAGGTGTTGTCATTTTGTATGGAAGAAACTATTCAATAAGTTAAAACATTATTTAGGTGGAATTATTTATTTATTACATTATATTATTACGCTTCAGATTTTATGTCCGGGTTAAATCGTTCCCGCAGGAAAAACTTAATCCTTTCACGCACTTTTCCACAAATGATCACCTAGTCGATCCACGTTATGCACTTGCACTATAAAAGTATAATAAAAGTATAAAAATAATACAAGACCAACATGTCAAAGAGACCAAATGGGAAAATAATTCACTGACTCCAGATATTTTCATATCAGAGGGTTCGGCTCAGTGGAACTCCTAATTGGACCTATAAATCCTACTGATCCGTTAATATAAATATTTAAAAATCTTTTGTAATCCTACATGTATTTAAAATGACTGATTTTTGCATTTTTATACATAAATACTTTGACAAATATAATATGCCTAAATTTAGAATGATAGAGCTTGGTATAATGCCAGTAGCCGAAATAACAAATGGTAATATTTTTATCGTCTGAGAATGCCAAATTCTTTTAATTTCTTTTCCTAAATCTGTATATTTTCTTATTTTTTCAGAAACAGATTTTTTAATATTACGGGAATTTGGAATAGCGACATCAATGAAACAAGTTATTTTTTTTAAATTTTGTCATGTAAAACTATATCAAGTCTATTATGACTAATGGTTCTATCTGTTAGTATAGTTTTATCATAATATATCTTATAAAATTCATTTTCTAAAAATGAATTTGGTTCATATTCGAAATATGGTACTATATTACGGCAGTAAATCAAGTTGAAAAAAAGAGCGACCGAAAATTAGAGCGACAGATTCAACACACGACTATACAATTTTGCATGGGCGGCCATATTGTCACGTGATCAAATGGAGGCTCAATGTATTCTAATAGAGGCATCATCATGAGATTGACATGAGGCTGTTATATTTATGCTTGATATTTAGTTTTCTCGGTATTCAATGTGAGCGTATTTGTATCTAACCACTTTTTTATAATGTTTATTTCCGTTCCAGCTTTTTTGTAAACAGCTTGCCAAGTGTCAGCTTCAAATAGTAAAACAGTGTCATCGGCAAAACTAATTATTTTTCCCTGAATGTTAATGTTACATAAGTCGTTGATATATAAAAGGAACAAAGACGGTCACAATATGCTACCTTGAGGTATCCCATAGTGAGTTGAGCACTGATTACTAAGTGTGTTCATTATTTTCACTTGTTGCTTGCGGTCATCAAGGTAGCTCTTAAAAAAGTTAAGTTCGTTGCCTGTAATACCGATTATTTGAAGTTTGTTTATTAATTTAGTGTGTGATATTGTATCAAAGGCTTTAGAAAGGTATAACAATATGGAAATACATTTTTTGCTTTTATCGAGGTTTTTTAGAATGAAGTCAGTTACGGCGGCAATAGCGTCTGAGGTACTCTTGTTTTCTTGAAACCCGTACTGATTTTCTGAGAGTATTTTATGCTCACCAGAAATTTTACCAACTGAGCATTGATAATTTTTTCAAATATTTTGGGTTGACTGGTGATGTCAATGTCAATAAGTTATCTACGTTTAATATTATTTAATAATTATTGGTCTGTAATTGTTTATGTCTGTCTTGTTACCTGTTTTATGTATAGGAATTACAATACCTTGTTTCAGGTTTGAGGGGAAGTGTTCTTGACTGATGCTAAGGTTAATTAGGTATTCTAGGGGCAATGTAATTTCCATAGACAGCGTTTTCAAAATCTTTCAAAGAAAGGCAAAAAGTGTTGAGAATCTAGCCATAATATTTTTCACTGGAGTTCCTTATTGTCACTGGTGAACGTAATTCTGCAAGTTTTATGGAAGAAAAAAATTTAAATGTTAGAAGCACTGTTTTTAGGTGTTTTATAATATTTTTAAATCAATTTTTCGAAAAAACTCTTTAAGTTGTTTTAACGAATAAATGCCTTTTCATGGTTATTTCATAGAATTTGAATTATTCATCAAATTTAAAAGATAATATTCAAGTTCCATGAAAGTTCTATTAAAGTACTTTTATTATTCAAGTACTGCGACCCAACCGGCCCGTGATGAAATAATAACAGAATTCGAATGAAATTCTTGACAGAACTTTAATAACCCACTCTTTTAAGCTTGAGATTAACGATTGTTGTAATAGATTCAGACGAAATTCAAATAATGGCATGGCATGTGGCAGTCCTGGATTTGTCAATAGGCCTTATAGGCCGCGGCCTAGGGGCGGCAGAGTTCAGGGGGCGGCGCTCGCTCGCTTTGGTACGCTGTTAATTTTGTGTACGATTATACCTGAACAACAACAAAAAAGTCACTGTGGATAGATAGAGTTTTCTATCTATTAACCTTTAGACGCCCAGTGGTCCTGTTCGGGACCGCGGATTTGTGTCGTTCAATACCCAACGGTCCAACACGGGCCCGGTAATTGTGGTGCGAATATTTCACAAAAAATGCTTTGGCAGTGGGCTACCTTTATTGCACGAGCGTTTAAGGGGAGAAATAGGTGTAGGACCTCGTATTTTTAGTGATTTTCATGAATTTTTTTAACACATAAGGAATCTATATATTTTATTTATACCTTGCGGTCATTTTAGTAAGGAGTTTTCCTGTTTAAAGCGAGTGAAGAAAAACGAAAGGTCTTCATTATAGCAAGAAAAACTTTACTCTTCGGATCTTCTATGCATAAAAGTAACTATGTAGCTATTATAAATGATTTTGTCAAATAAAAAATCTCGTAAAAAAATGTAATATATGTTTCATGTTACACTTTTATTTTACGAATAATTCATTATTTATTTCATTTTTGTATACCTACTTAACCTATATTTGAATATTTATTTTTTAAATTGTTTGTCACCTAATAAAAGCCCACAAATGAGTGATCGTGATAGGTGGCAACTTCAATTTGGGAGGCGGGAACGGGTACCGCCGCCCCGGGAACCTTAATTGCATAACCAACACCTCTACCACAGGTCACCCCAAGTGGTTCGCTACGTTTGGTGATTTAGCAGGGGTGCCCGGGTTCATGGGGTGAGGTTTGTCTAGGTCTTGGAACGGATGACTAGGACACACTGAACCCTAGATCCCTACCCACCCCGTAAACCCTTTTCCTTCCCAGAACTCTCCTTTCCTTCCTTTCCTTAAAAAACCCTCCACACAGCATCCCCAAAGATGACATAGGCCCTGAGGGAAATTATTTTCCTCAGGGCCTCCTGTGTGGAGCTCATGTAAAAAAACTATACTAAAGAAAAGTGTAAATCCGGCCCTGGCATGTGGGGTAAGCGTAATATGCGTAAGGCTGTTTCCTACATTTTGATTACTTAATAATTTGAACCAAGCGTGGACTGGATGTCGCATAACTTCGCAAAAACTTGTAGGTCAACTGACACCTTTAAATGAATCTCCCATGGGACAAAACGCTTTTCTCAGTAATTACTACTAAACCTAAAATTCCCAAATTCACACAAATTTACGTTTTTTAAGTCATCCAGCAACACCATCCAATTTGTTTTGACATTTGCGTTTATATGGCGGACGGAATGAAAAATTGAAATGCCTGAAAACAATGAAATTGTTTTATGAAGTGAGTAGGTACTATCGATTGATTTTAAAATATTATTCGTTTCTGCTGCATTATTTGATTTCAAAAGTACCTACAAATGCATAAGGTTTTTTTTTTTTTAATTATTTCTGGCTTTCACCCTTCAAGGGTGTTCTAGGCCACCATTTATAATTACAGAGAAAGGAAAGGTGAATTTATATATTAATTTTATTTAAATGTGCAAATTTCAGAATTTTATGGAAGATTGGAGTAGAGTTCAGACTTAGAAGAGATGAGATGTTGAATGGAGGGGAGGCAATTTTGGATAACGCTTGATAGAAGAGGATATTTATTTAGAGAGGGACAGAGAAAAGAGTTGGATGTACCGTGGAACGTTATCCAATATTTTCTGGATGGATTTACTTTTTGTGTAATTCGTTATTTGATAGTTGGATTAAATTAATGGACACTTTATTTTTTTACATTAAATCCAGGAAATGGAATAAGATTTTATCTTATATAATATAATATGTTTGATGCCTCTCCCGTAGGCAATCTTGTCAAATAATAGTGGAATTTTCTCAGAGAAATGATTGAATCACGCAGTAAAAAGCCTTCTCTATTCTAGTGAGAGGAAACCAAAAAAGTCAATTCTAAAAGATATTGAGAAGTACCAAGTACTGGGAATACGTCGGATTCTGACGGGTAAATCTCTCAGCATCTTTCGCGGGGAATTTCATCATGTCCGCATTTGTATTTCTGCGGAAGTACTCCAATAAGCAATATTGTATTTTCGCAGCCTCGTTCTTTTTCGAGTAGGTGGGTACTGTTCTCGGCGAATTTTCGCAAATTTCGGCAGGAAAGTGGTGAATACACGTGTCTGGTGACGTCACGTAGGCGCGTCGTGCGTAATAAAGGTGAGGCGTGCTGGATGGTCCGGAGTCGGATACAGGGGCGGATTTGAGGGGCGTCATTTGGCGTTAAGTAAAAATGTATTAAATAACGTGAGCCGCATGTGGAAATATTTCACTGGCGATAGAGCGCCTTGTACTCGCGAGAGTCGCTCTCGGAGTGAAAATTGTAATTATTGACAGACCCCACGTCCTTGAAACGATTTAATTTATTGTAAGTCAGAGGATTTTCGTTATAGACAAGAAAATATTAATCAAATAACATATATGTGATTTTAATATTACAGGGCTAAAATAATTTCTCAGGAGATTAGTTTAAGAAAAATAAAGGTACCACCTGGTTCACCATTTATGCTAACGATAAAGATATTATAAAATATAAAGAGTTATTACTGATAATATGCTTCGTTTCCACTAGAATATATAATCATCCATCTTCTGGAAACAATACGAAAATAATTTGAAAATATTTGTTTGCAGATTAAAACCGACTAAAAATCTTCGATTTAAAATTTACGCGGTAAGATATGTACTTTAGTCATATTGGAATATTTTTCTTGGGGATGAAAGAATCCTGAAAATAATTAACCCTTTTATGAATGTACTTTTCATTTGCCATCTGTTTGACATTTGTTTATTTATTAAGATATATACAGTACGTATGTCTTAATAAACAAAATAGAACGAGTTTACAAATTACAACGAATATTCAATGAAATTATTACTTGGTAAGTTACGTAAGTTCGTAGAATATCATTAGATAATTTCGCCTGGGATTTGAACAGTTCTTAAAACTTAACTAATGAATGAATGAGAAGAGTAATATAAAGGAAGATTGTGTATGAAGATAAAGAGACTTATATTTAGAACAAGAATTACATGCTCACGAATAGTAATTAAAGGTTAATGAAAAGATAAGTATTTTTAGAACAAGAATGACATGCCCACGAATAGTAATTAAAGGTTAATGAAAAGATAAGTATTTTTAGAACAAGAATTACATGCTCACGAATAGTAATTAAAGGTTAATGAAAAGATAAGTATTTTTAGAACAAGAATGACATGCTCACGAATAGTAATTAAAGGTTAATGAAAAGATAAGTATTTTTAGAACAAGAATTACATGCTAACGAATAGTAATTAAAGGTTAATGAAAAGATAAGTATTTTTAGAACAAGAATTACATGCTCACGAATAATAAAAGTAAAGTTTAATGAAAAGATAAGTGTATATAGGATGTTTTATAATAAATTATATGACGCCAAGAAATTTAGTAAATTAGTTTTGTATGTTTTTAAGGAGTCGTGAAAAATGTCTTAGAGTAGTAATTTTTTATAGTGTGTATAAGATGTGATTGCGCGAGAGATTGGTGAGTTTTTTGCTGCATTAGTATTATTGGATTCTTTATGAAAAAAAAACGAAGTGTGCCTGGTACACCTTATTGGAACATTTAAGCAAATGACAGATAGCATTTCGGGACTATCTATTTTATTACTAAGAAAGTTATGTAGAAACATCAGATCTGACAATGTGCGTCTTTTTTGTAAAGATAACATATTTTTTTGTATTTCTTGAGTCAATGTTTTGAAAAATTATTCAGTACACTCTCTATTAAATCTATGTACACCTTTTGGGACCATTGTTATATATTATATATGTCAATGATATATTCCATATTTCCAAATATGGAGACATTGTTTCATACGCTGACGATACAGTCCTACTACTAAAAGCGAACACCTGGTCTGAATTAAATAACATAGCAAATACAGATATAAATGCACTAAAATTATGGTTTGATAAAAACCTGTTGACTTTAAATTCTAAAAAAACATAATATTTACCATTTTTCTTTTAAAAAACAAACAACACATAAATAAATAAACATGATAATCCACTCTGTGACAAATACAGAAAGCCACAAATGCAATATATTATGCGAAAACATAGAAAGCAAGACCGATATTAAGTACCTGGGCATAACAATAGACAATAGGGTATGGAAGCTAACATATATATATTTAAATGTTTAAGAGATATTCTTAACAAAAAATTACTTAGAACCACATAGGTAAGTTTTAAGATTTTCACGGCCAAAAGCATTTTCGTTATTTGTTTTGGGGGTGTTATGCCGTGTTGCGCTACCTCTTTCCCGAGGAAGAGAAAGAGGTAGCGCAACACGGCATAACACCCCAAAAACAAATAACGAAAATAGAACCACATACTTTGCTTTCTGTCAATCAATTATACAATACGGCATTATAGTATGGGGCGGTACATATAGGTACAAATCAAACACAAACAATTTACACATCACAAAAACTAAAAATATATATTTTTTAAAACCCTACTCACAACTTTTACTTCAGAACTTTTGTTCAAACAATTTAAGGTCAGAAAATTAAGTGCATTATACTTTTACCATGCAACATTACAAAGTTATAAAGATAATATTCAAAATAAAGTTGCACCTTTTAAAAATAACAGAAATCTTAGACAAACATCTATACTTCCTACTCCAAAATGTAAAAAAACAATAGGTCTGTTAAATCATAAACATCTCGGAGTTAATTTTTTTAATTCACTACCTGAAAAAATTAGAAACATAAATAGTGATACAAAAAAATTAAAACTCAGGTTAAAAATTATAACGAAAATTTGAACTGAAATATAATTTTTTTTTTAAACCAAAATAATAACACCCCCCATACACACAAGCCCTGCTCATTTATGGGGGTAAACCGAATATATATATATTTTGTTTATCAGTTATTGTATAAAATTTATTGTAATTTATATATCTTTAAAAAAAAAATGATAATTCTTCAAAAAAAAAAATATTGAGGATTCCATACGGTGGAAGCATACTCCAGTGGACTTCTGACCAATGAACAAAATAATATTTCCAGAGTCTTAGCAGTTTTGAAAACCTTACATATTCTTAATAGGAAACGTAGCGTCTTATAAAATTTTGATACAATGTAATCGATGTGTTCATCAAAAATTAGTTTGCTAAGTGAACACCTAGATCTTTACGTGTAGATATACATTGTAAAGGTTTATTATTCAAGTTGTAAGGATTGATAATTTTATTTTTATTTTCTAGTAAAAGTAATCGATTGACACTTAGATATATTTAAGGACAATAAGTTTGATTAACATATGCGCACAAATGATCAAGATCGCTTTGAAATTCGATGCAATCGAATAACGACTCTATAGGTTTAAAATTTTTCATGGAAATTTTTTAAAATAAATAGAAAATATTTATTTTTCATACAGGACTTCGCGTTAGTATAAATATTGAATAAGAGTGGTCCGATGTGCGACCCCTGGGGCACAGATGATTTGATTAAGACGACACTGAGACGATTTCTATTAAGCAAGAAGCGAAACCATTGACAACCGTGATTTGGTGTCGATTACTAACATTAGATGCGATCCAACTATAGAGATCATCGTGAGTTCCTAAACCTAATAGCTTCTGTAAAAGAATATAATGATTAACACGGTCAAATCATTTTGAGTAATCAGTGTAGATGGCATTTACCTGGCATCGCATGTCCATTTGAGCATGAAGAAAATTTGTAAAAGACCCAAGATTAGAGGTGGCGGAGCGATTTTTCCTGAAGCCGTGTTGATTAGTTGAGAGTGTATAGAATATAATTGATCATAAACAATTTTTTCCAATACTTTACTGAGAATCGGTAATTTGGATATAGGTCAATAGTTGGAGTGGAGACATCATTTTTACTGCTATTTTTAAAGATTGGGATAATTAAGCCTGTTTTCCACTTGTCGGGAAATGTTCCATAATAACTTTCTTGTTCCATTCTCAACTTATGGCCCCCACCGTATTTCATTTCGACTTCCTGAGAAGCACAAGGTTATCTCACAGACGCACAAGGTTATCTTAACTTAACTTAACCAACCATGCAAAAGGTCAGCAAATAACTTCCCAAAAGAGCTACTTAAATTCCTTTTTTTGCTGTTAAAACGTTCGACCTTGGAAATTTTTGGTTTCTTAGAACCAACTCCTTAATGGGAACATTGAACCATTTTCAATGTTAGAAGCTTTTTCTGTAATACACCTTATCTTAGTGGTAATATTATTATAATTGTGCAGAGTATCATACAAGTTGGTAATGTTTTAACGGAAATGGATCATCTTGCGGGAGTTTCGTCGCTATTCTACACTCTTTCTCCAGAATCAGTTGTATTGTGTCAATCGATTCAGGGACTGTGTGTGAGACGTTCTCTGCCTTCCTTCTGGTTGCCTCTGGCTTGCTCTGAACACATTATGAACAATCTCCACGGGTATTCGACCACTATTTCATACCACCAACTCCAGCTTCCATCACAGTAAAACACAAAATGGAGGAACAAATGGAGATTACAGCGTAGATCAAGAGGGTTAAATTAAATTGGTATATTCCTAAGATTTGGAAAGATGCACTATTAATCTACTGATTCGGAATCTATTGTAAATTAATCATGAACGTGGTGAAGTCTTACGCGGGTTGTGGTTGAAGGTATTTCTTGGAGCGCGAGACCACGAGGCTCGCCATGGCTTTGGCGAGTTCAGCAATGGCATTGTTCTGTGAGCGTTGGTTTGCCTTCTTCTGGGACAGCTTCCATTGCTCTCAGGGCGGTGGGAATACCTCTCCTCCCGAGCTTTCTTCGTCCCCACCCCTCTAAATCAGTGTGGGCAAATTGCCTTCTCCAATTGTCAGTCGATCGTCACGTGATCTTCAATCCGTGTTTGCTTATTTTAGTGCGTATGGTCTATTTGGCATCGTCTTGTATGGTGATCCTAGACCATTCGTTGTGAGTATTTGTAGGCTCGCGCTTAGTGGAGTATCCTCTATATCTTAATGGCTATTGCGACAACCGACAAAAAGGGGTATTTGGGCAATACATAACGTAGTTCTAGTTAAAATGGCTTTCGACGCACAGAAAAAAAAAATTTTTTTGAAGCAAGGTGTAGTGGGTTAAAAAACCGGAGTGGTAATTTTTATTTGTGAATTTACGTAAGCTTTTTACGACCTGTAATATCCTAGATATTAGTATAAGAGATTACCCATAGGGGGCATTAGATAGTAGTCTATTAGTTTACCCATAAATCGCGCTTAGCTGTTGATTTTGTACGGTTCGAGTGTATAATAAATTCTGTGGGAACCTCAGGTCGGGGTCCAGATTATTCCAACATAAAAATATATCAACCGACTGCTAAATAAGATAATAGAGCTCATTGTTAATCCAACACATAGAAGTTTGATAAGAGAATAAATTAATAAGATGACTTGTGTCATACCATACATTCCCATACAATGACTTTACGGTGACGACACGACACGTCGAACAGTGACGTCACCTTGACGGCGTGTTTGTACGACCCGATTGAAAATTGGCTTTTTAATATTTTTTTAAAAACTCTGCGTTTAATATTATTAAATTAAACTTATATTTTCAGAATCAGCGTTTATTGGTCTATGAGAACATATTTTTTAAAGCCAGAATATTTTTCACTGGAGTTCTTTGTTGCGAACTTTTCACCACATACAAGTATGTACGAGTATTTTATATATATTTTATAATGTTTTCAGCCTGAAATCGTCGCTCATTGCTAAAGTACACTGCGGCGTAGCTTAGATGAGTAGCTAAGTTGCCGTATACTTCACCAATAACCAACGATATAGGATTAAAAAAATTATAAATGTGCTCAAAATATGAATTAATGTGGTGTATAAAGTTCGCAGTTGTCTGTTTATTTAATTCGCCAAAAAATCCAAAAAGAGAAAGAAAGAGCAATCACACGGGATGACTGCCTTAATCACTGTAGTTGGTCCTGCTCTTAATATACTCAAATCATATCTTAGCAATAGAAAGCAATTCGTTAGCATTAACAATCAAAATAGCAAACACGTCCCAATAAACTATGGAGTTCCGCAGGGGTCCATACTAGGTCCACTACTGTTCCAAATTTACATCAATGATATTTCGCAATTAATTTTAAATAGTGAAATATTTTTATATGCAGATGATACAGCAATTTTATACTGGGGTAAAGATTTAGATATCTTACTACAAATGCACAAACAGATCTAGAAAAAATCAACAGTTGGCTCCAATCAAATATTTTAACAATGAATGTTAAAAAAACAGGATACATGATCTTAAGCTCAACCCGTAAAATAATTCCTCCTCATGTACCCTTAAAAATTGAAAACAACGACCTGCAAATCCTGATCCAGGAAAAATATCTTGGGCTGTGCATTGATCAGCATTTGACATTTAAACAACACATACAAGGTATTAAAGACAAAATCATTCCCCTAATTAGCGTATTTAGCTGGCTATCATATCTGTTGCCAAATAAATTAAAAATAGGTTTATATTATAGTCTCGTACACTCACATTTAAATTATTTGATTGAAATCTGGGGAAACGTATGTGAAACATACATAAATGAATTACAGGTAATACAAAACAAGGTAATCAAAAAACTATTTAACTACAAGCCTAGAACACCTACAAAAAATTATATATGGAAACAAAACTATTAACATTAAGAAAACTATATGAATACAATACATGTCTCCTTATATAAAAAATACAAAATAATCTCGTACACACAAACACAGAATTCATTAAAACGTCCCAAGTCAGGGCCGTATTTGTACTTTTCACGTGTATAGGCCACTTCCTTAGCGCCGCCCCTTCCATCACCCTATCATAATCACCTACTTGTAGGCTTTTAGGTGACACACAATTTTCAAATACGTATTCAAATATAGGTTAAGTAGGTATTTAAAAATGAAATAAACGAATGAATTAGTCATAAAGTAAAAGTGTAACATGTGATGCTTCACCTTTCTACCTCTTTTTATATTTTACTAATTTTGGAATTCTTTCATCTCTTCAAGTTTTCTTGAACTTTTCTTTTGGCTCTGATCGATATTTAAATTTTTAAGGCTTTGCATGTGTGTAGTAGGGATGGAAAATTCCTTCCCTACGTCACACAAGCCTTCATGAAAATTGGACCCTTATTTTCTTTGATAACTACAGAAAGCTACTTAAAGCTCCCTTGTAATACATACCTTTAGAGATATATGTACTTAACTAATTAATACGTTATTTACGACCTTGAACGTAAATATTTTCGTATTCATGTTGTAATTAAACTCCATCAAACGTTGTTTAATTTTTTTATTTATGATATAGGATTTTAATTACTTTCTTCTATGTGGTAACCTGTTGATTCTAACAGAGCGTTGAGTTTCAAACTGTATTGGTCTCTCCCTTGCAAATCTAACTTTAAATAATTTCTCTAAATGAGCTAACTTTCTCCGTCGCTTATTATGTTTCCATACATCCTAACAAACTCGTAAATAAACTGTACTAATCGAAACTACGCATGTTTAATTGAACAGATAATTAAGTATGACTCAAATGGTTAATTGTTAGTAAATTGGATTATGATTGTTTTGTGTCTGCTTGGCATCCCTCCAATCCGATTCAGCTGCTATAAGGTACATATAAAGATGGGTTTAGTAGGTTAATGTACTTAATAGATTGCATATTAGACGAACTCAGAATACCCCTTTTCTGCCGAAAATTTGGCTCCTATCCTCCTGCAAGTTAACAGGATGGTCAAGGATCAACTAGAACTTCGCACAGTCAGCCGACGCGATTTTCCAGAGGGTCTTAGTACCTTGTTCTGTCAATCTTCCATGTCGTCGTGCACGTCATTCAGGTCTTTCCCCAAGTCCCGAAACCCCCAAATTCCAACTCCTCCAAGGTCTACTATTTACTTAGGGCGAACCGGTTTCGTCCTATATGCAATCATATACTCACGGTGTTGTGTAGAGTTACGGGTCGTGAATCCTCACTCCACGTACAGGAAATGATGTGAGAGTAACTCTGTCGAGTCTAAAACGCTAGCTGTAAGCGGGTCCACATCAATCAATGTACAGTACATAAAAAGATATATATGTAAACTTACGTTTGGGTAGGATTATAACTCACAATATGAAACTAGCTAATCTCATATTCCGAGCTCGGATTTCGTGAAAAGGGATTCTGCACAAAACCTTAGCCGATGACCGAATATATACATATTAAAAGTGGGTGATATTAATAGATACTAGTAGAATAAGGAATTATTTTCGGTTTGTTCTGGAGTGCCGAAAATTCCAAGCTTTTTGATTTGTTTGGTTGACAATTTTATTTAAGAGATTGCCATCTCTATTATGTGTTTGGTTAATGGTCCTTGGTTTTTTTAAGGAGCGACCACTGCCTCCAATTGTTGAACTGTTTTCTAAATTTTCCCCCAAGGTTCAACTTTTGGTAAAATTTTTTCTATCCCGTGATTTTTCAGTTGTCTCATGTAAATGATTGATACTTTTTATTAGGCTATCCCGTGATTTTTCAACTGCTTCTTGTAAATGATTGATGTCTATGAGAGTAATTACTCCACAAAATTTTTGTCGAATCTTCCTTGTAATTCTTCAATACTCTTCTATTTGACTATCCCGTGATTTGTCAACTGTTTCATGTAAATGATTGATACCTACGAGAGTAGTCGTTCTATAAATTTCTCCTCGAATATTCCATGTAATTCTTCAATACACTCCTAAACTAACCCGTGATTTTCCAAATGTTTGATGTACCTATTATTTGTCTAGCTTATAATAAATCTATTTATTTTCAAATTGTTCAATCCTAAAATAATCTCTTCATGTTCAAATTAAAGATTGTGTTTAAAACTTTTCTATAATCGCGCAACTTCATGGCTTTGTCCCATTCTAAAAGTTAATACCTAAGCACAATACCTGTCAACTACCTATTAAAGACCCAGGTACATCTACCTTTAAAAGCATTTGACACAGTGTCCTACTGACCGAGTTGTTTTATAAACAGTTTTAATTATGTAAACATTCCCGCTGTCCTCGTGACCTAGATTCCAAACGTGAGATATTTGTTTATTTTAGAACATCCCTGAACGCGAGCTTATATGGTTCTAAATTTTTTCCTTTTGAATTTAATAGTGGTAATTTCCTTTTCGCAAATGTCTAATCTGTTCCCCGATAAATATAGTTATAATGCACATATATATATATATATATATACATATATATTTTGTCTCAATAAATAAATATACTGATATATACAATTATATTATAGTTGAAATAAATTCTAATATCATAACTCATTTTTTGATCATTTTATATTAGCTGAAGTTATAATAAATAGTACATATACTAAAATAAAAACAAAACTTTGACTTGGAAATTTGTCAAACACATAACTATTTTAAATAGTTACGGATAAATTCAAAGATAGGTATTCGAGATCGATACCTTTACTTTTAATATAAGTGTGTTTCTTTATGATTAAAACTTTCTTGGAATATATATATATATATATATATATATATACATATATATATAAATTGCTAACAACCTGGCAGCGGCTACATGGCGTCAGAGTTGCGCTCGGGGACTACGCCCCGTATAGGAACCAGAACCTCGCTGGGCCCGGGTGCCACCAGGAGGGCGGCACCACAGGGCGGGCTCCGACCTACCTTGCAGGCGGCTAGCTCGAACCAACGACAAGCAGGGGAGACCCTCGTCATCAGGGTGGTGTGGTCGCCGGTAGGCTGTTTGGAATGTTTTACATGGGGGGAAATACTGGCCGTGATCACCCTCGAACAATCTCCTCAATAAAAGAACGGTATTTAGGTAAAACAAACAAAATGTATTGTGAGAAAACACAGAAATACAAGGTTAAAAGGCAGTTCCTGGCTAGAATGTCCCTACACGGTAAGTCTCTCAACCTGTTCTCTCTGGGGTCGTCATTGCTCAGGTAAAATCGCGAGGGCAAATAGAACACATTAATTTAAGGGGGGCTTACTGCGATGGAGGCGGCAGGTCCAATCCTCGTCCGCAGCAGAGGGGATCTCGTTCCAACAGGAGTCTCCAGGTGAAACGTCCCACACACGTAAACATTGTCACTGTACTTTAAATTACGCCTCGGCCTTGTCTGCCGTAGCATCTAAAACACGCATTTGCGTATTAAATTCCCGACGCCATATTGCGTCGCGGATGACTCGGGCCACAAAGGTGCCCTGCGGAGAGAATTTCTCCTTAACAAAACAATCGACTGTTCGCGGAGCGCTCTGCCTAGGAAGTGTGGAGAGTCGGCGGCTTCGCCGACCGTTGCTCGCATTTGGCTCCACTAGCGCGCGCGGCGCGCTTGCGGCGAAAGAGCGAAACTGTAGTCTGTGCAGTGGCGTGGGTGAATAATTAGTAGGGGCTTATTTGTGCATCGTAACAAAATATATCTATTTTATATATAATATTTTAATATAGATACATATCACATATTAAGCAAGTAATATTTTGTTATAAAATTAATTCAAATACCAACTGTCTGCTGCATACCGCTCTCTCCTTGGCACCTGAAAATCTCTTTTTTTTTTTTTTTTTTTTTAAATAGAAACTTACCCCTTTAAGGTTTTTTATCCACCCGGGAGCTACACGGTAAAACCTTGTTATGTTTTCCTTACCTAATACCTATTCTTATGTTATCAACTAAATTCAAATAAAATTTTTCCGACTTCAATTTTATTTTATTCCCGTTTAATCTAACTAAATTAAATGATATTTATCGTTCTAACTGCATTTTATTTCAAAACCCGTTGATTAAATAACTTTTTAATGATAGTTACTTCACGATTAATTACGAAATGGTAAATCGTTACTTTTATTTAGCAATAAAATATTATTATGTATTATCATTCATTTTATTTTAATTTAATTTTTTTTCCAAATTTTTGAATCTAATAATAGATTAACACTTTGTGGTAGGAATGGGCCGCCCATTATTTATTTATTATATCTTTTCAATTTGTACTATTTTTAAATTAATTGATTTAAATATTTGATATTTAATAGAACTCTTTCCGTTTAAACTGAACGCACATAATTTTTTATAACTCCTTTTTAATTTGCACTATTTTTAAATAATTAATATAAATATTTGATATTTGCTAGAACTCTTGCCGTTTAGACTGAACACATGTAATTAAGTATCACTTCTTTACTTTTTATTATTATTACATCACTTTATTTATTTACCACACCGACACTTGTCGCGAAATTACTAAGTATCAAAACATGATATTTATTGATTATAAAAACCGAATTTTCCACTAATCAAATTGTATTTATCACAGCACTTTTAACTTTTCACAATTAAATAAAACGTAAACTTTATTTCTATTTCCACTGATTTTAATTTCTCAAATCTTTATAAGTCACTGACTCGAATATGAATTTTTTCTAAGTCCTGCGATTCTAATCAATTAGAATTTTTCCACCAGTAATCACCGAGCGTTTTCGTCGCGTCTTCCGAACTTTTCACTTTTCACAACCCACCGCAGACTAACGAAAAATGCCCGAGTTCTCTTTTTTTATACCCCTCTCAGGTCCAAAAGGTTGTATCTAAATTTCCTGTGACAACACAATTCCAACTCTATCAACTCGTATCCTCTTGAAATTTTCTCACTATTATCGAATAAGGTTCCTTAAGTCGTACTTCAACTGGATCATTGTGTCTTGTCTCGTGTTCTCATACCTACAAGGTCCGGATTCAGTTACTTTATTTTAAATTGCCCTATCGTTCTTTGTGCTGTTGGTCATACAAAATTAGCTTGAATTTCATAATTTTTAAGTTCTTTTTTTTTCTCAATTCGTAAAAGGTCCGTCTTCGATAACTATATTTACGTCTCGATTTTTCCGCACCTATCACAAATCATGATTAACTCCATATCGAAATGTTTACTATGCAATTTCGAGTTGCAATTTTTATAAATTCTACTCTATCTCACTGCTACTTGTATGAATTTTCCATTAAAAACCCATATTTTCTTTATTTACGTAGTATATCTGAATTTTCCCCTTTCCCCTAGAATTTTCTTGTATTCACAACACTCTTCCTACGAATTTCCTCTTTTATCCTTACGTTATTGTCCACATCCCTATATTTTTTTATGTTTCCAGCCGTATTTATTTTATTCATTGTGAATTTAAGATTTTCTTTGCTTTCTTTGGCCGTATCTACTCCCCCATAATTTCACCGTACATTACTCTCCTATACATATCGTTTTTTTTAGGTTTGCTGCCTCAATAGAAAATTTCATTTTCTATTTGTTATTAATTAATATATAATTTTTCACATTTTTATAGGAAACACTCCCACTTCGGTCCTTAAATTTCTGTCATTTTTATTACGTCCTATGGGTCATCCCCCAAATTCCGTCCCTTTCTTACCTAAATCCACATTAATTTAATATTTGACACCTGTTTATGTCTGGATTTCGAGGTATTGATCAATAACTCAGCATTTATTCGAGGGTAATAAAATATAATGGTTTTTAGTTAATGTAAACTGTCCATAAGACCAATGGTAATTTTTATCGTCCTAAAAGCCATTAAAATGGGTTTAATCACCTAACATCATGTTCGTTTTCTTATTGTTTAAACAAAAAAATCACGTGTGAGTTCGTCAACCCAAATAATGTTTCATTTTTCCTTGCAGTCTGTCCTATCTCCCATAGAATTCTCCTCAAACAATTGACGTAAAACAACCCCTTCCGTTTACTTTATCTAACGCAATGTAACTAGAATGACCACCCTATTTCAAATATATAACGATATCTATTTAAACTCGTCTGAAAACGCAAAATTAAGTCGAAATCTTATATAATTCAATAAACACTTCCGTTTAAACGTCCATTTTTTCCATTAGCTTTTCTTTTCAAATCGTTTTCCAGGACTTTATTGCTTCATCTAAAGGTGACATTCCTAATTTCCAGCATTTTTCTTCCTTTTAAATATCAAACGTACGTTTCCCTCTGAATCTGGTCTCCTTTTGCTTTCCACGTACTCGTTATACAACTGAATATCCCTACAGTAGCTTTTCTTATGTTTTACACGTCTTTTCTTTAATTTTCCTCCTATTATAATTTTTTTGTTATTTTCTTGCATAGTTTTTCCAACATAATATGGATTAATTTGTCCGTTAACGGCGGTTGTCAATACCTCGATTGCACTGATTGTTTACATTACATCTAGGGTCATTGTATCCAATGCACCAAGCGTGAGACCCTGTTTACAATATAGTGTAGTGATCTTTTGGTCGATGACGATATTTTTTCCCATAAATCTCTGATTAATTGCCTAGTCTAAAGTCCATCTCTTTGTTCAAAATATGAATACGCCCTTCGCTTTGTGATTGGTTTGATTAATTATTTATAGCTTTCTGCTTCTACCTGATTGGCTGTTGGTTTCAACTATTTATTTTTGAGCCTAAGAAAGGGTCTTTCCCTGTGTCGTGATGATTTTTAATACCCTCTGTGATCTTTTTATCAAACTTGACATGAGTTTAATCATTATGGATCTCTACTGTCTCCATGGTCCAATCAAACTTAATCCGCTAGGTGCCGCTAGTGTGTTGATTTCGTTATAATTCTGAAATATTATTTATCCATTCGTAAGGTGGAAGCTACGATATTTTCTAATTTTCACTGTTGATTAATGCAATACATCACAAACATGAAACAAGAATTACAATTTTTTACCAGATTTTTTAATTGACAAAATCATCTATAATATCTTCATAGTTTATAGATTTCATTAAGTCTGATTCTATGCATAGAAGAGCCGAAGAGTTAAGTTTTTCTTAGGACAATGAAGACCTTTTGTAATTCTCCACTCGCTTTAAACAGGAAAAACTCCTTTCTCCCTTGTGGCTGGAGTGCAAAGTGCGATGCGGAGAGCTGTATTCTAGTTCGGATAAACGTTGCACAGAGATTGTTTCCCCAAAAACTTCAAGTAGATAGATTCAGTAATGATATAGATTCAGGTTTCTCTGCCGTCTTATTAGAGGAAATGTGACCGCGAAAGTGTACACTTTCCTGAATTAATTCGTTTTCTAAATCATTGTAATATTATTGCGCAAGAGACTGAGCTTTTTCTGAGACTCTTTGTGTTGACAGTTCACCCATTCATATTAAAAATGAAAAAATTCTTTGAAGTTTACATTTTATGCATTATGCCTTCTCTCTAATTCACCTCTCACTCTAACCAGGATGACCAAAAAGGTGTTTACTCTGAAAAAACCTCTGGAGGTGGTTCCAATTTCATCATTTGATGATTCGTCTATAAAGTTTTTTCTCTTAGGGCTCCCCTTACTCTTCATGTTGCCCTAATATTGCTTAAGTGCGCTAATTTCAATTGCACTTTCTTCGAAATAATCAACGTTTTCTCGCTCTGCAATAATAAACTCGAGAAGAGATCCATAAAGATCAGATACCT
The DNA here is from genome assembly GCA_917880885.1 of Limnephilus marmoratus. NCBI lineage: Eukaryota > Metazoa > Arthropoda > Insecta > Trichoptera > Limnephilidae > Limnephilus > Limnephilus marmoratus. Next base: position 53,629,940 of record OU862906.1, on the reverse strand, counting down.
TCAGTACATCAACAGATGAGCTCTGAATCTGAGCACTCACTTTATTTAGTATTTCCAAAATAGCATTCCAAAATACGATTATAAGTGCAGTTTCAACAGTTTCAAGTTTTTCCAATTTGAGGCGAATTCCCTTTGCTTCAAATAGCGGGGTAGGTTTCTCTGTAGCGTCATTTTCAATCATTTTTAGAACCGTAAGCACTTCATCCCAGGAATCTCTTAGATTTTTACAGGCTTTTGCTCTTGTTGACCATCGCGTGAGGTTTACTCTCTTGAGTGTCTTTCCTCTCCCTATTTCACAAACCAATGCCGAAACTGATCTGACATATTACTCAGTGCCAATTTAAAAAATACGTGTAAACACCTACTCGTCCTCCCAACTCTCTCGGCCTAGTATTATTTTGCTGTCTCGCCCATCAACTCGGTAGGTACGTGTGATCTAGGCATTACATAAATATAATAAATATGGGGCAATAGCATAAACATAAGTAACTATCTAACTTGGGGTAGGAATGAATACTGGGTATTAGCGACTTTTACCAAGTGAGATTTAGCGTTTAATAGATAGAATACTCTACATATTCACAGTGACTTGATTTTTGTTTATAATCGCACGCAAACTTGACGGCTTACCAAAGCAAGCGAGCGCCGCCCCCTGAACTCTGCCGCCCCTAGGCCGCGGCCTATAAGGCCTATTGACAAATCCAGGACTGTCCCAAGTACATAAACACTTTACACAACAACGCGATAACATACATTTAAACACCATCCACACTAACTATGGTAAACAATCCATTGGTTACGAGGGGAGCAACTTATATAATTACCTCCCAAATGACATTAAAAATGAAAAGAAGTTAGGTAAATTTAAGAAAAATATATTTATATTTTTCTTGATAAACAAAATGATGAAATAGAATAGCGCTGTATTGAAATATTTATTTTATATTAATATATATATAATTATTTCTAGTTAAATGAGTGAAAATGTAATTTTCTTTTAACTGGAATAAAAAAAATAAATAAATAAATAAAAAAAATAAAAAATCGGACCCATAAGCCTGTTTTCAAGCTACCTACAACATTACCGGAAATACGTTATGACGAATGAGGCGTACCTGACTTTTTAAAGCATTCTTTTGATACTTTTTGCAACAACTTGACGTTAAAAATAAAAGAAAAATTACTATCTAAGTACATCAGATTTCAAAAAATCTCTTCGCAAAGCCCGGGCAACGTCGGAGATATCAGCTATATATTACTCGTACATATTAATATTTATGTATATACATATATATATATATATAATGTGCAGGTACATAAGTGTCTAGGGGTGGCGGAGTTTTTTTACAAATCTATAGATTTAGATTGATGAAATTGTGCATACTTAACCTTCAAACCAAGAGGAATATCACTATCTATTTAAAACTACCTCTTTATTCTTATCCCATCTCGCCGATTTTTTAAACTACTTGATGAATTTTTTGATCATTTGACATTCAAAATTAGAGAAAAATTAGTGTCTGCTTACATCCATTTTGGGAGGCGGGTATGGGTACCGCCGCCCCAGGAACCGTTTGCTGGATAACCAACACCGATGCCATAGGTCACCCCGAGTGGTTCGTTGCGTTTGGTGACTTAGCAGGAGTGCCCGGGTTCACGGTGTGAGGTTTTTCCAGGTCTTGGCGGCCGATGCGTCTGCTCACCTGCTGCGTGGCGGGCCGGATCAGAGACTGGTTGAGTGGGAAGTTACCACATACGTTCCTTTCGAATGCTTCACGATGACATGGATACGACTTCTGTCTGGTTTTTCTTTAGCTTTGATTTTAGTGCTCGATTATATTATGGAGATATATTCTCCTAGTTTCGAATCTTGAAAAGAAAAATTACAGAAACAAAAATTGAATTCGATAAATTTGTTAACCACCGGAGCGCTTTTTGCCACAAAATGGCACCGTTTAAAATACCTCGGATTGCTTTGCTGTCAGTTTTTGGAAATTTTTCCCTAGACGTTCAATTTTTTTTCAATTTTTCTATATTAAAATTCGGAGGTATGATTTTTTTAATGTCGCCGGAAAATATTCAAAATGGTCTCCAAAAAATCACGAGCAATCGGAGGAAAAAGTTAAAAATCGGGCTGTCACTCGGGTGGTTAAATAAAAATAATCTATAGTATATTTTCGGGAAGTTCCATAGTGGTAGATACTTTCAGTATCACCCTGGTATAAGACCACCATTCAGAAAATAACGTCGCTTGAAATGGCTATAGTCGAGTTTGGTGACCAGATCTGAATAGTCAGGTACTTCCCAACTTCTTTGCCTGTTCAACTTTAGTCCTTCCCATCTTCTTCCCCTTCTCACGACTTCAATTGGGGATGCTATAGTATCGCTGTCTCCAGTCAGTTGGGTATCTTGTGTGGTGCGCACATTAAAAAAAAAAACAAATGTTCACATGCTGTAGAAGTGAAACCATGTCGCAAAAGTTATACTCTGCATTCGTCTCTCTAAGGTTCTCTCGAAGTTTAGTTTAGAAAACTAAGTTTCGAGAGAATGAGACGAATGTACAGTACCAAGAGTAGGATAATTGGAGTGTTTATTTATTATAATATTGTTAAGAATTAAAAAAATATGTTTAAGAATTATTTTACATTTTATTCTACGAAGCACCGCATAAAGAGGACGCCGATTAGTTTTCGCATGCTAAATCCCATAGATGAATGTGTTTGTCTCTTTTTAGTGACGTTCGTTTCCATTTCATCGAGTTTCAAACACAACGGTGCTAAAGAAGTTTTCGCTTAAAAAAATCAGAAATTTAAAAAATACACGCTAACTTAAGCTTCATGGAAATATTCGGGTGCTCACAATCATTATTTACAATATTACGTCCAAACGAGGCATTTAATACCCCCACTTGAGAATCATCTGAAAAGAGACTAACAAATAAGGCTATACACGTGATGCATGGATATTATGCGACGGATTTAGAAGCATTTAGGACGAAATTGTTGATTAAAAAATAGTTTGTACTTACAATGATGGTTTTCACTATTTTGTGCAGTCGATGCATTATTACAAGCTTTAGAAATATTATTTTGCACATTTAATAAAGCCTTTCGTTGTGCACGAAATTCACGATCACGTTCCGTTGAATTTTTTGCGACCTTCGTAATATTGTTAATCTCCTGTTCTTTTTTGTTCTATATTTCTGCGGATATTCATGATATGTTACGGTGTTTTCGGCATACCTGAAAAATGTTTTTATTAAAATGATAAGGATATATTCACACAAACGATACAACAACAATAATGAACAGTACGCCACGCTGGCTACGTGTTATTTTTGTCGTCGAATTCCAGTGCACCTTTGCCTATAAATTTGGTCATCGAATTATTGTAGTATTTGTGTTTTCTTCTCCGGAGTCGCTAGATGTTGTTTTTTTTTCTTTGCCTGTTCATTTTGGAGTGGTTTGAAGATTGGATATTGATTTCGCCAAAATAAAAACGTTTATTTTTTTGGATTTTATAGGATTCGAACCCAGGTCACTGATGGTTAGTTAGTTAGTGAAGGATGATTTTATCCATATTTTTGTCATCGAATTCCAGTGCACCTTTTCCTATACATTTGGTCATCATATTAATATTCATGGTTTCTTCTTCGGAGTCGCTAGATGTCGTTTTCTTTCGCCTGTTCATTTTGGTGTGGTTTGAAGATTGGATAATGATTTTGCAAAAATAAAAACGTTTATTTTTTTTTGGATTTTATAGGATTCGAACTCATGAATGTCTGGCCACTACATTCGTTACGCCCCTTACGCCGGCGCCGCGCCGCTGGACTACGGCAGGCTTGCGTGTGATCTAGGATTTACTGCATTACACCGAACCGAATACCCGTGAAATATCAAATTTTAGTGAATCAGAATTTCAAATCGTGAACGGGGCTAAAGAAGTTTTAATTTCAAAAAATTAAATGAAAAACATTATTATTGCGACAGAGTTAAATATTTGAGAAGCACAGAAAAGAGAAATATTTGAGTGCACCAACTCACTTTTATTGAGCTAACTTTTAATATGCCTTCCGCACACCAGCTGGTTTTACTGGAAAATTTAAATAATTTCATGTAACAAAGGAAAATTGTTTCATTTTCAGGAAAACGATAAAGGACGACATACATCCTTAGTGTGCAGGATATTGAATAATTACATGTATTTTAGATGAAATAAAGTTAGTTCTAACGAGATTTTCCCGGAAACATAGCTTTAATAGGGCTCCCCATGGTTTCCACTTTAGCGGGGTAATAAAGGCGAGCTTGTTTAAAATTTAAACGTTTCAGTAAAAAGCGCTTCCATTAGTAGTTTAAAATATTCACTTACTGCGGGTGTTGGGTTTGATGAAAGAATATCATACTGCGAATCATTAAATTAAATAGCTTCTTCTCAGCAGTGTACAAGTTTTCGTGAGGGAATAAATTAATAAACTTTGTTTGGAATAAACGTGATGAATCTGAACAAAGCCTCGACGACGTGATTTGAAAAAGGCTCGTTTCGCTCTATTTATTGCTTAAGTTAAATTCAGATTACTGTAATTACTGCGATGGTAGAAGTGAAGGAAAGAAAACAATGGTGGGTTTCTTTATTTAGCGAGAATGCTAAATGCAATGCTAATTGTAAAAGTAAACGATCGAAATTTAAAAATTTCTATGCATTTGACCTTTTACTTTTACAATTAGTATTGCATTTAGCATTCTCGGTAAATGAAGAAACCCACCATAAGAGTTAGTTCTAAACGACTCAGTAGTACCTATTAATAGACTTAATTTAACGTTTTTTTAATAATTTAAGGCGAAAGGTGAAAAGTGAAAAGTAAATAGTAAAAGTTAAAAGTCGAAAACCTAAACTACAAAAAGTAAGTAATGCTCTGGAGCAAGGGAAAAAATGGTGAATTCCTAATTTTGTTTTATGCATCTTTTGTATTAGAATGGACTCCCGGCGTGATCGACATTAAAATATTCATTACTTTATCTGTGCAAGTGGTGTATTATTGAAATGGTTCAGCATCAGTGCCAGTATTGTTGCAAAAATAGGGTGTCGCGTTGGTCTACTAGGGACATGATAATTAATTTATTACCGAAACTAATTCAGGGGAGTAAAACCCGTTATTGTTTATATTAAATTGAAAAAAATTAAATCATTAAGTATTCATCTATCGTTTAACGATAAGGGTCGCATTGATTGCCTTATAGAAAATTATAATTATGTCATCCGCGGGAATTCCGAATTAGAAACTAATTGTACTGAGAAATTTAGTTAGATTCTTTCGACGGAAATTGCATGACATTTATATATTATCTTCTATTATTTTTTATTATTATTATCTTCTTCTTCAATGATGTTTTACGTTGATGGGAATAACCTTCAAAAGTTATAAAAAGAGTGTTTTTCTTATAAAAATTGAATATTCATTTAGACTTTTATAAAAAGTCAACAAGTTCGAGTCCCAGTTTGCGACCATTATCTTTTTCTGTTGTTCGTTTAGATTATTATTATTATCTTCTTTTTCAATGATATATTACAATATTAACTAATTACATACCAAAATGTCGTACCCTAAAACATGTCCGAATGATAAAATAATTTGAAAAAATATTTGACAGAAATGTTTACGTAAACTTTCATTTACAGTTTGTCAATTAAGAGTAGAAAAAATAGGAAGGCGCCACTGTTGTCCAAATGGCAATACTAAAAATATAATCATGGTGTTAATTTAAAGCTGTGTAACCTACATTTTTATTAAAAATTAAATATGCATAAAAGTGAAAAAATTATTTTTCATTCCACCGATCTCAAAATTAGAATTGCATATAGATATATTATTATTATATCTTTACAATTTTATGTTAACATAATGAAGAATAACGATATTGTAATAAAATATAAAGCACACTTTAGAAATTGCTCACATTTATTTAATATTAGCTTAAGTACCTACTAGTGTTGTCCAGGCTTTAGATCATGTCTCTAATTTTGGATCTGAATATATTTAACTCATTTAGATCTAAAAGTAGTGAAACTAAACTCACCATTAATGAATGCATCTGGTAAGCCACAACTAACAGGTACCTTGTATTTTTAGTTTACAGTATAATGTTATTGTTGCCAATGAGCATACTGCCCAGCTATAATTATTAATAATCCATGTCTGTAGGTTTATAATTATATTTTTATTACGTTTATATGTATTTTTTTTTTAAATTTCATTGTAAAACTGCATATGTCGATACAGGAATGCCCTAGGGCTTCGACCAAGTATATCTAGACAGGGCGTGTAGGTCTTAAAAATGACACCGGAACCAAAAATATTGGTTTACGAAAACAATTATCAAAAAGAAAGTCCTTTATCTCGCAGTCAAAAGATCGCAAGAAGCATTGGTTTGTACCTTTAGTTGGTCTGCGTGGAGCTAATTTGTTTTCCAGCAAGTTCGCGGTAAAGCAATTACTAGCTTTGCGAAGATCATTTTTAAAACACAAATTTCAGGCAGTTGGAAATATTTTAGGTATGGACTATCACGGACTTTATTATTAACAATTTAATCAGTTATATGAATGTCTAAAAAAATATCTACCTAACGTATGAATTCGAGGCAGCGTATCGAGAAAAGTAACATTTGATAAAAAATGTTTAATTTCTTCCTAGTAAAGCAACTACGTCACGCAAGAAATGCAACGGAATTCGATGGGTAGTTGTATTATGAAATTTCTCGTAGGTGGTGTCACTTTGGGATAGGAAATGGGTATGGGAAGGCTAATCTATAGTTAATATATCGATGCCCTGGTGAGATATGCAGCATCAATTTTTTATGTAATTCTTATTTTTCAATAAATAAATAAATAAAAAAAGTAAATAAAAAAAATGATTCTTCCTTTCTACCTACCGATAAATTCAAATTTATTTTAAATTAAATGGAAGCCAATAAAACACAATTTAATCAAATTTATGTCATTAAGTAGGTACCTTAACAACAGTGCTTCCTTGATTTAATTTTTTTTTTAGGAACAAAATATGTATTTTTAAATGTGTGTACGGTGTTCTGTATTTTCAGTGTGATTGCACTTTAAAAGAATATTTGACAGATAAATTGGTATTGCCAGCCTACAAATTTTGTAGTTCCATTTTTTATATTTTCTACTCTTATTTGACAGACTCTACCTGTGATTTTTTTCGAAACTCCCGTACACTCGGTGGCTGAACACTTACACGGCATTTTGACTTTTTTTTATCTTTACATATAAAAATCTCGTGTCACGGTGTTTGTGGTCGCACTCCTCCGAAACGGCTAGACCGATTTTTATGAAAATTTTTGTGTGTATTTGGTGGGTATGAGAATAGATCGTTGCGTATATTTCATACCGCAAGGTGTCCCTATCCAGATTTTTTTTTGTTTTTTTTTTTACATTTTTTTTTTAGTATTTTTTTTATTTGGCATAAAAAGATACCTATAACCCCAAATTTTCACCCTCCTGCCTCCACTATCCCATTTTTTCATCGCGACCCTCCTATTTTTAAATCGCGATTTTAGTATTTTTTTATGAACAAATTTAACCATCGCGTCGTTCGTAATTTAATCAGAACGAAATTATTTATGTTGTTGAATGACAGATGGCGCTACGTCCGCCTCATGGAACTTTCATCCACACATGCGTTCACGAAAAGCGTCGCGTCATTCTGACATTTTATTCTGCATTTGTTATGTACGTATCACAACGCAGTGCAAAATTTTGTACGATTTATTTTAATTTATCTGTTTGTGTGAGTGAATTAGAGTAAATAATGCCAGCAAGACGCAAGGAGGCTCATAAGGGCCGTCGAACGAATAAAGCAACAATCATGCAAAATAGTAGAGCAGAAAGAACAGACGAACAAATCCAACAAGATAACGAAAATGTGCGTGTAAGCACGTCGCAATTGCGTGCATCTTAATCACAAGAGGCACGAGCTGAACGAAATCAATATCAGTTCAGTTTCAGTGCCGGCAACCCGGGCGTTTATTTAGTTTCACGGTTATTTACATTGTTTTCTTTTCTTTTACCCGCCTCACTAGACAAAGTCTGTTCCGAGGCGAGTAAATCACATATTATGTTTGTTCCAAAAGAAATGTGTGTATTTAAACAAATATATATATATGTATGTAAAAAGATAAAAAAGATAAATTATATGTTGGTATATTAAATATTTACATACATACTTTGTTTTTTAGATAAAAGTAAATTAAAATTTTGTGACAGTTGAATATAGCGGTTACATAATAGAAGTAATAATTAATAATTAATCATAATAATTAATATTGCAAAATTGCAGTTTCTCGTATTTGTTTTATTTGAATATTATATAATTTCGTGAGAACTTGTATGAAATGTTATTTATTTAGAATATTTTGAATGTCTGTTCTTTCCTTTTCATTCAACCATATTACAAATCTTTTGAAAAGCCAATTCAAATTATTTAGGGTGACGTAAGTTTTTGTTTGTGTTAGGAAGGTATTGAAAATGTGTGGTGCTAGGTAAGATTCGTGTTTTTTTGTAAAAGTTGATTTGATATGGGGAACTTGAAAGTGCTTATTAATTTTTGCTCTTGTGTTTTGCGAGTGAGGTATATGGAGATGTGAAGTTTTGATACAGTTTTTGTAAATGATCTTCCTTATGAATAGTTTATTTACGTCTAGTAATTTGTTTTTGATCATTAGCTGTTCCGTCGGATGTTGGTAAGGTTTATAAAACATAATTCTAATTATTGTTTTGTGATTTATTTTAAGAGAATTGAGGTAAGTATCTGCTGCTCCTCCCCAAACTGAAATTCCATATGTTAAAATACTTTGACAGAGTGCGAAATATATATTTTTTAGTTGATTTAATGACATGATGTTTCGTATTGTTTTGAAGATGTATGATAATTTTCGTATTTTTTTTGATAATATATTAATATGGAGATCCCATTTTAGTTTATGGTCAACAGTTAAACCTAGATATTTAATATTGTCTGCATAAACAATTTTGTCACAAGTACAGCATGTGTTATTTGACGAAATATTGGTGCAGGGGTTAAGATGTAGTTGTGGTTGGCTATGTGGTTGACCAGCCTTTGTTTTGCTAAAAGTTAAATATTTTGTTTTTGAAATGTTCAGTGTTAGTAGATTATTTTGTAGCCATTTATTTATATATTCGTTATTTTTTATTTAAATAATTTATATGGCAGAACAACGTTTTCCGGGTCAGCTAGTAATTTTATATTTTTATAATTTTCCGACTGGCAGTTCAAAATAAATGTTCTATTAACAATTGCGTCACACGTATAACTAGACAAACGATTGAAATTTGACTATACAGTTTTTAAAAAAGAACGTTGGCGATGAAACTATTCTATCTAACCGTCTTTGTCTAACAAGGGATACGCGATTGAAATAGAAGAAGTGCAACCATGCGATGCTAATAAGACATTTATTTGTTTTCTCTCTTTGTATTATTTCTCTCTCTGTTATTTTTAACTCAATGCAGGCTGGAAGCTAGTGAACAGATCATATCGGTTCCCATTTATAATTTACATGACATTCATTAAATATGTTTCCAAAAATACATTTTATTATGATTAGCATTCTTTCTGAAGTGCGCTAACTTGATATAAAAATGCAACATGAATATTTTTTCAACATTTTCCTCTCAGAATCTATTTTTTCCACTTTCTTGACAAATTGCAACACCCAAACTCACGATCTACAGCAACATTTGGAAAAAAAAACTCTTTTCATCGACGAACACTCTACTCTGGTCAAAACTCTGCAAAGAACCGGAAGTACGAAGGAAGTAGTTTCTCTTCCGGAAGGAAATGTGAAATATCATGTAGGACGTAGGTATTTCGTACGTTCCAAGATATCGTAATTTGCACACTCCGCCGAAATCCATATTTCTCCCGTTCTTCTCCCCTGGTGGCTGGCGGATATTAAATGCTGTTCACAGGCACAGGTAAGTAGGAAGGGTCTACCTGGAATCGGGGAACTGTCATCTGCAGGTAAGGCGAAGGAAAATCTCTTTAGAGGAGACTACAAGGCTTTCAAAGGAACACTTGATTTGTATTTGAAAATGGATATAAGACCCTTTTCATTGACTTATAGTAATTAATGAAGTTTTTTGTGGTAAAACTATGTTTGCCCGAAAAGGAAGAGAGGAGCATCCGAAAATAATGCAATAAGATTTGCTACACGTAGAGCGATTGATCGACGCTGAGATTAGGACAGAAGAGACGAAGACTGGCAACTACTCCGAATATCGTCTCCGTGAAAGGCCCTTGTTCATAAGCGAAACGTTTCTGGAAATGGCTTTAGCCATGTTTAGTTACCAGTTCTCAATAGTCAGATAATTACCAATCTTTCTCTCCTCGTCCTCACCTCATCATCACAAGTACACGAACACTGAACAAGACAACTGTAATGTCTGTGTGTATTGTATGAGTGCAAGCGAGATAGCATGCTTGCGCGAATCTATATAAGGCAACGCATGCTAGATTCGTCCTCTTTTGCTTTGGCAGCTCCTCTAATAAATACCTGTACAGTAAACTGTTACTCTCTTCATTTGAGTACTACCCGCCATAATTCGTCTACACACACATGTAAGTCCGCATCTGATTTGGCTCGACAAACTGCTCAGATGGACATCACAACAACAAAATAAATTATATTATACTGATGCAGTAAAGGCTGAAAGTGGTAAAATAAGCATGGGCCATGAGGGTATAAACATTGACAATCTCCTTCTCGATAGCTTGAAAACGGAGAATCGAATGAAACTATGGGAGTTGTTTTGCAACTCTCATAATAATTATTAAATCTATTCTAATATGCAGGGTTCTGTTAAAATAAAATAAGAAGAATGGTACTCACTTGGTTTATTGACAAATAACAATTACTAAATAATAATGAACAGAGATGTTGCTTGTTGCACCTATTGTCACGGAGTGACAGGCCGTGCCGCGTCTCTCCCCACCTCGCGTCCCAATGGTGGTGGGAGTATCGACACTCCACATGCCTCCCCTCCTAGAACGATGATCATCCTTCCTGAAGTCCTCCTTGAATCCTCTAGCAGGTGGATGAAATATTGGACTGAAGAGGTATATGTACATGACAGAGAGACAGAAGATTGTATGGAATGATGGGCACAAATGTTCGAAGATATCTCGTGCCTAGTATGCCCATCTTTCAGGGAATCTAACTCGCCTACCCGATCGAGTTTTTCTCTCTGGTGCTTTCTCAGGAATAACTGTTGTGGTCGGTTTAATAGTGGGGATTTCTTTATCCTCCAAATCTGTTGGGAGAAAAGCAGGTTTTAGCCTATCAATGCTTATGTACTTTTGATGGCCACGTATTTCCACCAACATTTTCTTAGAATCCCTCATCAATACTTTGAAGGGTCCTTCATATGGCGCTTGCAAGGGAGCTTTTACTGAGTCTGTTCGAATGAAAACATGAGTGCAAGTTCCCAACAAACCGTGTACAAAAGGTTTATCATGGTTATGGTTTGTAGCTGGTATGGGTTTAATATCTTTCAACATATCGGTGACCTTTCTAGCGAACGTCTCTGGATCTGTTTATGTTGTCTCGGTGAAAAAATCTCCCGGGAGCTTAAGCGGAGTTCCGTATGTCATTTCCGCGGGTGATGTTTTTGCATCCTGTCGAACGCAAGATCTGAGGCCCAAGAGAATCAATGGAAGTCTCTCTGACCAACTGCTTGTGGAAGCTACTTTTAGAGCCCCTTTTAGTGTTCGATGCCATCGCTCTACTAGGCCGTTTGCTTGCGGGTGGTACGCTGTTGTTCTTAAGTGTTTTACACCACACAATTTCATGAGGTCTTCGAAGAGCTTACTTTCAAATTGACGTCCTTGATCCGACGTTATTGTATCGGGCACCCCAAACCTAGCTATCCAGTTCTCCATGAGAGCGAGAGCAACTGTCTCTGCCATGATATCCTTAATGGGAATCGCTTCTGGCCATCTAGTGAAACGATCTATAATGGTCAATAGGTAGTTGTTGCCACGTGATGGAGGCAAGGGTCCAACAATATCAATATGGATATTTCTAAACCTCTCCTTGGGCAACGGTAGTGTTCCAATAGGACTGTGGGTATGCCTATTTACCTTGGCCTTCTGGCATGATATACACGTGGTGACGAACTCTTTTACGTCTCTTTGCATCTTAGGCCAAACGAATCTTTGCCTAAGTGATTTGTAGGTAGCTCCAATGCCGGGGTGACAAATACTGTGCATGTTATCAAGTATACGGTGTCTCCAAGCCTTTGGTATAAATGGTCTTGCAACACCAGTGGACATATCGCACCAAAGAGTTGTAGGACTTCCGGGAATCTGGACACGTTCCAAGCGCAGAGAAGTCTCGGTGTTCATGATCGCGATGAGTTCTGAGTCGCTGTTTTGGTCTAACGCCATCTCTTCATAGTTGATAGGCGATGGAATCTGTATCTCTTCAATCCTTGATAATGCATCGGCTACCTGATTTTCGTTTCCGGGTGTGTAAACGATTTTTGTTGTAAATTGCGCGATAAAATCTAACTGTCGTCTTTGCCTTGGCGAATCATTATCCGCTTTTTTGGTGAACGCAAAGCATAAGGGTTTATGATCAGTATATATGGTGACTTCTCTACCCTCAACCTGTCCTCGAAAGTACTTAATTGCTTCGTAAATGGCTGTGAGTTCTCTATCATAAGTACTGTAATTTTTTTGTGCGTTGTTGAGTTTTCGTGAAAAAAATCCGAGCGGTTTCCATTTCCTCTGCTTTTCTGTTCGTTGTTGGAGGGCTGCGCCCACAGCAAAATTTGAAGCATCCACCATAATTGCGAGGTCTGATGATATTTCTGGATGTGTGAGGAGTGTAGCATTAGCCAAATCAACTTTGGTCTGGTCGAATGCCTGAATGAGCTCCTCTGTCCATTGGATTGGTTGTTTGTCTGCTTTTTTTGTATTGGCGATTATGGCGTACAACAATCGTTGAGCCTCCACAGCCTTTGGAATGAACTTTCGGTAATAATTCAGCATACCTAAGTATCTGCGCATGTCCTTTGCTGTTTTGGTCTTGGGAAATCTTTGATGATCTCCACTTTTTCGGAAAGAGGAGTCGTTCCCTCATTTGAAATTTGGTAGCCAAGGAATTTAATGCTGGATTGACCAAACGTGCTTTTCTCGGCGTTAATGATCAAACCGTGTTCCTCAAGACGTTTGAAGACTGTTTCGAGGTGCTCCATGTGTTCGTTTTCGTCCTCGGATGCAATCATAATATCATCGATATATGCAAAACAAAATTCCAAGCCATTCAGTACTTGATTTATAACGCGTTGAAACGTCTGTGCCGCGTTACAAAGCCCAAATTGTAAATGTGTGAACTCAAAGAGACCAAATGGTGTTATGATGGCGGTCTTTGGAATATCACGTCGGGGTCACCAAATTTATGGGAGTTGTTTTGCAACTCTCATAATAATTATTAAATCTATTCTAATATGCAGGGTTCTGTTAAAATAAAATAAGAAGAATGGTACTCACTTGGTTTATTGACAAATAACAATTACTAAATAATAATGAACAGAGATGTTGCTTGTTGCACCTATTGTCACGGAGTGACAGGCCGTGCCGCGTCTCTCCCCACCTCGCGTCCCAATGGTGGTGGGAGTATCGACACTCCACAAAACCGATAAAAAATAGTTCAGTTTTAAGATTTTTCTTTCTTTATTTTTATTCAACCTTGCTAAGCCACTTTTGTAGTTTGTGATCAGTGATAAGAGAATAAATTATAATGTACAGAAATGTGAATAATTTATGTACAGATTTCAAAAACACTTTGAATCCAATGTTGGCACCTTTAAAGTTTCCGTTGCCTAGAGTAGAAGATTTAATTTCTTCGTTAAATGGCGCGAAACATTTCGCAAAAATTGATTTAAAAAATGCTTTTTCCCAGATTGCTTTGAATGAAAGTTCAAAAAAACTATGTGTTATTTCAACCCACATAGGTCTATATGCATATAAAGTTTTGCCGTTTGGGCTTACGACGAGTCCGGCGATTTTTATGCAAGTCATAGCAACTATCGTCGGTGGTTTAAAAAATGTGCATGTATTTTTAGACGATATATTATTATTTGGTAATTCGAAAGAAGAATTAAATACGGTATGTGACGCGGTAATTAAGAAATTAAATGATCATGGTCTGACCGTAAATGACCAAAAATGTTATTTTTATGTACCGGAAAGTGAATACTGGTTTTAAAATGTCTCAGGAAGGTATAATGCCGCTAGAAAGTAAAGTAGAAGAGATTAAGAATTTGGCAGTTCCGAGGAATGTGTCAGAATTAAGAAGTTTGTTGGGAGTAATCTCATATTATAGAATGTTTTTACGGAATATATCAGACACTCTGTCGCCACTCTATAGTTTATTGAAGAAGGGAACCGTATTTTTGTGGTCGGAAGAATGTAGTGATGCTTTTAATTTTGTAAAAAAACAATTGATGTCAGAAAAAATTCTAGTTCACTTCAATCCCAGTATCCCTTTGAAACTCATTACGGACGCCAGTAATATCGGGATTTCAGCAATGCTTTGTCACAAGTATGATAACGAGATAGAACGCCCAATTGCATTTGCAAGTAGGACTTTATCGGAAACCGAACGGAAATATTCAATTTTGGATAAAGAAGCGTGCGCAATAATATTCGGTTTAAAAAGATTCTTTCAATACTTGTATGGAAATAAGTGCGACAATAAACCGCTTGTACATATTCTAGATACAAATAAGCAGGTACCAATTCTAGCAGCGAACAGATTACAACGTTATGCTCTAATTTTGCAGTCGTTTAATTATACTATAGAATACATCAAATCGGACGACAATAAAGCAGACTTTTGTCCAGATTACCGATGCAACGGAGTAATAATAAATATTGAGGAATACGAAGATAACCATTATTTCTTGGATATAATTAACGATACCGATATCGATAGTTTGGAAATAGAACGGTTAAATAATATTTCTGTTGAAACGGAAATAAATCCGGAAATATTTAAACGGAGTTCGGAAAAGGATTTAGTTTTATCAGAGATTGTCAATTATGTGAATACAGGATGGCCTGAAAAAAAAAACTTAAATTCTGATTTATTAAAATTTTGGCATATTAGAGATAAGTTATCAACTCATGATGCATGTTTGTTTTATGATAGTAAACTGGTAGTAGCAGGGGAATTAAAAGAATCAGTTTTGAAATTTATTCACCGTTCGCACCTGGGTATAGTGAAATCGAAAAGTTTAGCTAGAAATTATTTTTTCTGGTTAGGTATAAATGCTGATATTGAGAAGGAGGTAAAACAGTGTACTAGGTGTGCAGTATGTTTACCTACTCCTTCCAAACTGCAATTGGCGAGTTGGCCAGTGAATAATTTAGTTTGGAACCGTATTCATATAGACCATCTAGGTCCTTTCGGTAATTTAATTTTTTTTGTGGTGGTAGACGCTACCACAAAGTGGGTGGATTGTCAAATAGTACCAATGGTAGATTCAGTTAGTGCAATCAAAATATTAAAGAAAATGTTTTCTAACTTTGGTATACCGGAAAAAATTGTTAGTGATAATGGAACAGCTTTCACGTCAGCTTTATTTCAGGAATTTTGTCGTGAATTTAATATTGAACATATGACGTCAGCAGTCCAGCACCCGGCTTCAAATGGCTTGGCAGAAAATGCTGTCAAAACAGTTAAAAATTAAAAAAAAATATTAGTGAATAACAGATTTCCAAGGGATCTGGACGATAAATTACTGTCATTTTTAATGGATATTAGGAATACACCTTCGTTATGTACGGGAATTGAACCTAGTGTATTGATGTTAGGTAGAAAAATTCGTTCAATTTTTAACACGGTTGTTCCAAAAATGAATAATGACAAGTGTAGTGATTTTTAAAAAATTGATGATAAAGTAAAAAATAAAATGGTAGCTAGTAAAAACAGTCAAAAAAAATATTACCCGGGAAGAAAATTTAAAAAATTCTTTGATTTGGGATCAAAAGTTTTGACCAAAGATCTTAGAAATAAAAAGAATAATTGGATTTTGGGTACAATTATCAAAAGATTAGGGAGTAGAACCTATATGGTTAAGATACATGCAACAGGCCAGGTTTGGAAAAGACACCACGATCAGCTTTCTGATAGAAAGGTTAGGTGGGGGGAGAGTGACTATTCTGATAATGTGTTGGACTTTGGTCCACTCTCAGACGTGGACAGGACCAATACTAATTCCCCTGTTCTTTGCAGATCGCAGCCACCATGGGAAGGGAGACTGCGTTCCAGACCTCAACCACGCCCACGCTATCCAAAGCGAAATAAGAAAAAAAAGTTTAAATAAAATAAGTTTGTATAATTACATGTTAGAGAAAATGTATATATAGAATAAAATATAATGAATTATGTAGAAATTTAAGATTGTATAAGTTAGGTCAAAATATATATATATCATGTAATTATTGTTTAAGTGTGGGGGTGTAATGTCTGTGTGTATTGTATGAGTGCAAGCGAGATAGCATGCTTGCGCGAATCTATATAAGGCGACGCATGCTAGATTCGTCCTCTTTTGCTTTGGCAGCTCTCCTAATAAATACCTGTACAGTAAACTGTTACTCTCTTCATTTGAGTACTACCCGCCATAATTCGTCTACACACACATGTAAGTCCGCATCTGATTTGGCTCGACACAACTGCTCAGATGGACATCACAACAACATAATAAATTATATTATACGGATGCAGTAAAGGCTGAAAGTGGTAAAATAAGCATGGGCCATGAGGGTATAAACATTGACAATCTCCTTCTCGATAGCTTGAAAACGGAGAATCGAATGAAAGCAAAAAAAAATAGTTCAGTTTTAAGATTTTTCTTTCTTTATTTTTATTCAACCTTGCTAAGCCACTTTTGTAGTTTGTGATCAGTGATAAGAGAATAAATTATAATGTACAAAATGTGAATAATTTTAACGACATTAAGTACTTAACGTAACTGTGAGATAACCCAATAAACAAGAAATCGATATACGCTGGCAACACTGGTGGATTTGTACATAGATAAAATTTGTATATAAAAATGCAATCCAGATTCCTTGGATCCTCGGTCCTTGAGATCAATCCTCTTTTCTTTTTCTTTGCTCCAAGAAAAAAAAATGCAAGTCACCGTCTTGAATGTGACATAGCCCTCTCGTGCCCAGCCAAAACAATTGTCGTCTTGCGTGACAAGTAATCCACAACACATAAGTTCAGTATTTTTTAAATGCTCCAAAACACTTTCACTTGGTGAGGTTTCATCAATGATTAGTAGATTCTCAATAATAACAATCTGGTTTATTTATGTTTACGTATCTTCTTATATATAAAAATGAATCGCTGAATGTGTTGCTAAGCGCAAAACTTTCGAACGACTACACCAAATTGGATAATTCTTTTTTTTGTGTGTTCTATATTGTCAGGACAAGGTTTTTATAGAGCTTCCAGTGAGCTCTGGCATTATGAAATTTGTATGATTAAAAAAATTGCTATTGGTGGCACGCGAGGAAGTGGCTATTGCAATGGAAAGCGGGAGGGAGGGAGAGATGGATGAGGGAACCTGGGAGGGGGGAGGGGAATCTGAGAGGGGGGAGGGGAACTCGGGAGGAGGGGGGGAGTGGAGTGAGGAGAGGGAAGGTGGAGGTGACGGAGTGGGAACGGGAGAAAAAAAGGGGAGGCGGAAGGGGAACGGGACGAATGGGAAAGGACACTCAGGGAGAAACAATTTCTTTATTAAATGGCATAGCAACGCATTCCGGGACCAGCTAGTTTATAATAATAAGGCTCCAAGTTAGCCGACCTAATGAAAGGAAGATTGAACCTGGGGCGGGCCGCGCGGTGCGGTGGCGGCTTCGTGTCAGCAAAAGTGACACCGGCGCGGCGCCTCTGTCGGTCAAGTGAAGAAGTACTTCCCTGCTGACGTCTCGCGGAGTAGTTGGAAAACTTTTGAAATACATTTACATTTATTACTAACGTCAAACCGCTACGTAAAAAATAAATATGCCAATAAATTGTCAATTTCGAATTGGAACGCAATTTTTAATATAACAGGTGAGCCAACGAAACGGGCCGATTTCAAATAATCAATAAACATTCAATAAATAATCTATTGTAAAATTTATTGATGAAAGCATAATCTACATGAAAGGAAATATTGTGTGTGTGTAAAATCCTTCTTTTTTAAAATATTGTCCGAAAGGTGGCCTCCATTTTGTCGCACACATTGTTGCAGCCTCGTTGCAAAGCTGCCCATGGTGAGCCAATGAAACGGGCCGATTTGGGAATGTCACTGCAGAAAAAGCAGTAGGGAAACGGACTTGGGCCATCAATGTTGTAAATCTAGAGAGCGGTAAGTTAGTTATCATTTATGGTTATCATGGATTACTTGGTCAGGTGAACAATGCGAATTGCCGTCAAAGCGCATTAAAATTAGACGGCGAGTGTGCGACTAAATCACTAAATGGAGGCCATCTTTGGGACATTAAAAAAAATACCTATTGTGCACTTACACAAAATTTATTAATGTAAATTATTATTTTTTTTATATTAACTCCACATAGGAGGCCCTGAGGAAAATAATTTCCCTCAGGGCCTATGTCATCTTTGAAGATGACATAGGCCCATTCATCATCGGGAAGGAGAGAACGTGGATCTTGAAGAGACCCATGTTGTAGGAGGGAGGAAACACAGAGGTCGGCAAATTGCTCCACAGCCAAGCTATTGAACTCGAGAACGAGTCGTAGAAATGACCAGTTCTCATGTGACTAACGTCAACCGTGTAAAAATGTTGGGAGCGTGTTTGGCTACTATGAACCGACGCTGATGACGCTAGTTCCTCGGAGCATCTTCCATTGTAATACCGGTAGAACAAGGATAGCATTCCCACCTGACGCCTGTGCTCTAAAGATTGCAATCCGTCTGTTAAGATGGGAGAATCTATCAAACGTGACGCCAGTTTCTGCACAGAGTCAAGGTCTTTTTTTGGTATTTTGGAGCTCCAGGAAAGAGGTGGCTGCCAAATTCAACCGTGCGGCGCACACGATTATGTTTTCTTCTATAAATTTTACAAAAGATAATTTATTGGTGATATAATTACACCAGGTATTATACCATTGGCACTTCGCATACTTTTTAACACAATACAAAATTTTAATGATGTCAATTAGTTAAATGATTTCTCCAAGCTCTAACGAAATCTATTGATCGTTTCTAACGAACGACATTATACAAAAAGTTGTGTATGTAGGTATATTGACAGCTTATCTGACACTCAGGAGGTCGCGCCCGCATTCGACTGTCGGAATCATACAAATATGATGAATTTAGTCAATCGTCGGTCGGAATACATCTTATCAATAGTTAACCGTGCTCGCAAATAACGCCAACTGACCATAGATAACGAATTTAGTCAATATCATATTGACTTAGGGTTTTAGCGATCAACCGTGTTAGACCTCCTGAATATTTTACAAGTTAAGAGATTACCATTGTATCGTGTTTTAAGTCAAAATATTATATTCTCTGATTCCTTATACAGGGAAGAGTTTATCGTAAACATAATACAGAATTTACTCAAAATGAAGGATTGGTGGTTCCAAAAAGTGGAAACAACTACGGTGAAAGAACCCTAAACTATAGTGTATCCAAAATATTTAATAATGACCAAGAAACCAATGACAATTAAACTTAATATCAATTATGCAATGTCGAAATAACCTAAGAAAATGGCTATTGGATACAGATGATCTATATTGAGGCCCTACTGAAGCCATTATATTGCCAATTGTTAATTCATATTAGGACTTATAATTTTATTATACCCCATTTACCTACCTACATTTATATTAATGATCTGAATGTTCATTTGTATTTGTTCGTTATATGCATTATATGTGCTATTTATAGAATTATATTTACTTAACCATGTTATTACATAAAACGTTGTCCATATGTAACTGCTGACAAAATACAATTATACACAGTGTATTTAGGAGGCCTCAAAATGAATCACCTGATATCACGCAAAAAAACAAGAATATTTCGACATAAGTACGTAATATTTATAGTGTAAAAATTGGTTCGTGTGATTTAAAATTTTCCAAAGAAAATAGAGTTTAATATTTTGACTAAAAATGATCATATTGTTGTTTGTTTGTTGCGTAATTGAACTTGTGTGAGAGAGGTTTTAGGGTGGCACACCTGTTTCCGGCCATACAAGAGCGAGACAGGTGATCCCGCATATAAAAGGAGATGCAGGCCTCTCCTCACCCTCTTTTTCCAACCGCCAGCACATTAGATAGGACGTATTCATAGCCATTATTATAATAAATATCCATATCGCCAATACGCGCTTTATTAATAAATAACCTCGCCTACACTCGAGTCTGTATTTAACAGTGGCGCAGCCGGTAGGAGTTTAAAATAGTTTTGCGATAATTAAAAGAATATTAACTTCGGATAGGATTTTAACGCATTTTGACGAAAATATACCTGTGAAACTTGTCACAGATGGTAGTTTTAATGGGGTAGCAGCAACATTACTTCATAGGTTTCAAAATGGCGTAGAAAGACCGATTGGGTTCGCAAGCAGAACTTTAACTAAAGCGGAAAAGAATTATTCTATTCTAGATATTGAAGCAACAGCAATTATTTTTGGAATTAAGAAGTTTTATCAATATTTGTACGGCAGAGAATTTATTTTAGCTGTGGATAATCAGCCGTTAGTGAGAATTTTAGGTGAAAATAAAGAAGTACCTAAGATTGCCGCGTCAAGGTTACAGAGATATGCTATTATGTTAGGTTCGTTTAATTTTAAAATTGAATATGTAAAATCGAAAAATAATTGTTCAGACTTTCTGAGCAGGTGTCCGATTGAAAAGGTTAGCTGTGAAGATGAGATAGAGTCTGATTACATTAATTATTTCGAGAATAATGGGTTTAATTTGTCTTTAGACGTGATAAAAAGCGAAACCGAAAAGGATGATGTGTTAGGTCAAGTAAAAAATTTTCTTATCGAAGGTTGGCCAGCATCAGTAAAAAAGGCACAAAGTGGTAACTTTATTAGAATTTTTTGGGAAAAAAGGTTAGAATTGTCTTTGATAAATGGGTGTGTTTTATATCAACATAGGGTTGTTGTACCTGAGTCTTTAAGACAAGAGGTTTTAAAGATGTTACATAGATCTCATTTAGGGGTTTTTAAGACTAAAGGTATTGCAAAAAGCTTTGTCTGGTGGCCAAAAATTAATCAAGATTTGGAGAAAATAACGGAAAATTGTAGAGATTGTTTAGAAATTAAACCAGAATCACAAAAGAGTTCTTTAGCAGTGTGGCCATATGAACCTGAAGTATGGTTCAGGGTACATATTGATCATGGTAGTTTGTATAACAAAAATTTTTTAGTGGTGGTAGACTCTTCTTCAAAGTGGATTGAGTGTCTGGAAGTAAACAGTCTGTCTTCAAAAGAAAATATCGAAATACTTCATAGATTATTTTCGCAATTTGGTTTTCCTGCAACTTTAGTTAGTGATAATGGTACGTGTTTTTGTTCTGAGGATTTTGAAAATTTTTGTAAGAAAAATGGGATAGAACATATCACTAGTCCAGTCAATCACCCTAGTAGCAACGGGCAAGCTGAAGCTACAGTAAAGACTTGTAAAAATTTCCTTAAAAAATTTGTAAACATAATGGATTTCCGTCAGATTATAAAGAAAAGTTAGGTAACTTTTTAGCAGACTATAGGAATACAGTTCACGCAACAACAGGATGTGAGCCATCTGTATTATTAATGGGTAGAAAAATTAGAACAGTATTTGACTCTCTGATTCCAAGGAAAATTGAGGATAGAACGGGTAGTTCAGGTTCTACTCGACGAAACAAAGTAATAAAAAAGGTTACTCAGAGCCAAAACAATCAGAAAAGACAATATAAGGGTAGAGTTAAATCAGGTTTTAATATAGGTCAGAAAGTAATGACTAGAGATTTCAGATCTCAGGGTAATAGGTTATGGGTCCCTGGGGTTATTGTGGATAAAAAAGGTAGTAAAATATATTTCATAAAAATTAACAAGTCTAATATGGTGTGGAAAAGACATTTAGACCAGCTAAAGGAATTACATGTTTCATGGCAGGAGGAAGATAACCAGGAATTCGCGTCTGACACGTTGGAATTGTCGACGGACGAATTAGATCTCTCCGGTATGTTACGTAATAGAAGTGTCTCTAATTCTGTTTCTCCATGTTTCAGGTCTAACCCATGGCAAGGAAGGCTTCGGCCCAGGTGACAGCACTTCGCAGTCGAAATGGACAGAAATGGACAGAAGGGATACAGAAAGAACAAAAACAAATGTTTTGTTAATTTTAAATGTAATGTGTTAATTTTAAATGTGAAATATGAAATATAAAATATATTGTATGGAATATGTAGCTATAGGTATCACTTATGTAGCCAGGATTCTCCCGTTTAAGTAGGGGAGGATGTGAGAGAGGTTTTAGGGTGGCACACCTGTTTCCGGCCATACAAGAGCGAGACAGGTGATCCCGCATATAAAAGGAGATGCAGGCCTCTCCTCACCCTCTTTTTCCAACCGCCAGCACATTAGATAGGACGTATTCATAGCCATTATTATAATAAATATCCATATCGCCAATACGCGCTTTATTAATAAATAACCTCGCCTACACTCGAGTCTGTATTTAACAACTTGTATACCTTTATTCCGTGTAATCTCATTGGAGTAAATGCTAGAATTTATCTCAACAATATTCCGTGTAATAATATATCACCTCCGCCACGAAAAGGTTTAATTAATAAAGAACTTTACGCAAACTTACCGAAGCATGTGAGAACTTCATGTTAATGTGGCGATGACTCCTATTTTCCATTTTCAAAATTAACATTGCAGCCTACCTACACCGCTGATTCTCAAGCTTTGCTGTATCCACTTTTTAAACAACAAGTATTCACTAACCACTTTCCTACTTCATGGTGATGATGACAGGCGATGTCTTCATGTAAAGTTGGAAGAGTAGGTACCTATAATAACCTATACATATAAAATCAAAATATGTTTGTGTGTGTTTCTAATGCGTTGCTTCATCCGATTGCGATGAAACTTTGTAGATTGAATGTGCGCATGACCGTTTCTATATACAATAGTGAGATCTGGCGTCATGAAATTATGCGTTGCTAACAATGCGTTGCTAAACTGTTCATTCAATTGCGATGAAATTTTGGTGAGTTGTTGTCAACACACTCGCTAATGTTTCTCTACATACTGGTGAACTCTGGCATTAGGTAATTTGTTTAAATAAATTGCAATTGGTGGCACGCGAGCTGTTTGAAAACTGAATGTATGGAATTCGCGCGACGGGGGAAGTGGGAGAGGGGAGTGGGGAGAGGGAAAACGGAGTGGGAACGCGTCAGGAGAAGGGGACGCGGGAGAGGAAGGGAAGGCGGAAGGTGGACTAATGGAAAAGGGCACGCAGGGATAAACAATTTATTTATTAAGTGGCATTGCAATGCATGCCGAGTTAGCAAATAAATCAAGGTGCATGCGGGTGTGGTGAAATTTAATTGCAATACAGTTCATAAGTGAGGACGAATAAAAAGAAATAACAGAAATAAATCAACAAATTAAAAACCGATAATAAATTATTACAAAGTTTGTGAATTTCACCCGAAGTGAGGAAATTCATCGTACCTCGGAACACCAGAGACGGTCCCAAACACACGTTGTATATTATATTATAATGTTTATTTCTTCAGTGAGAAAATTATTACTTCAGTTATACGTCCTGGTCTCCAGCGAAATTTCTTAAAATGTATATTTTTTAGTTTGAGACAGTTTTGAAAAAAGCATAACGTTTGGTCAAATTCTTAAAAAAATACCGTTTTTAGAAACATACGGTCGTTAGTTTGATATAATTTTTAAAAAAGCAACACGTTGTGTCAAATTCTTAAAAAAATACTATTTTTGGACCCATACGAATTTGTATCGCGACCCACGGATAAGGAACCTCTCACGAACATCATTAATATAAGGCGAAAGTAGAATGATTACTTTACAAATGAGATTTTTGGTTAGTGGTGGGTTATACGTATTTGACGTTTGAAATTGTTTAAGATTACTTTCCAGACAATCTTGGATTAACCAAAGCCCGTCTCTGAGTCGAATTGACTTAGTCAAAGAAAGGTATTGAGTTGAAATGGGTGGGTTTAGAATTAGAGTAGTTCTTTAAGACATGGGTTAATCCAGGAGAGACAACTTAAATTGCTGGAATATAGGACTTAAAATTAGATTTCATATTAGTTAATACTTCTTTGTTGTTTTGGTACATCCAAGAAAATGGGTTTGCATCCACGTCTACTCATCCTTCCTCGTCTACTCTATGGTTCCTAGAATAATAACGGGATTATTATTTTGCAAATTATGCCATTCTGTTAAAAAAAAGATGTTACAAAAGCAGTAATGAAATTTCCACCAGCGAAAAGGTATTCAGTTGAAATTCTGAAAAACAGTTACATCATTTGTTTTCAAAATAAACGTGAGTTATTAGCTGAAGCCCCCGTTATTACCCGGGATTTACACAAAATATTCGAAATCTTAATCTAAGAACTAAACTTCGTTACTGAATTCCTTCGCTATGAAATACATACCAAAATTAACTGCACCCGTTTCGCCAAAGTGTAAACACAATTTATTTGTTTTCGAGATATTTTTTCCACTTTTTCGTTTAATTTTTTAAACGTCAAATGTAACGTCAGAGTTTGTAATAGTTGCGATAATCTAGACTTTCATACTAAAAGCGATGCAAAATATACGGAGCAAGAGTTTGCCGGACGGTAGTTTTTGTTGTTGAAAAAACAGATTACTTTATGGTTATAAATAATACATAAATGTATCCAATAATATGTCTAATTTTTATCGTATCACTTAAACGTGGCCGCAGTTTACATAAAATGATATCATTCTTGTATAATTAAGCTTTTACTAAATGGTTGACAAAAGATTTTTCTAACCACCATACCTTACATATTCGACAGAAATTCTTAGACAAATAATTAACCATTGACCTTCGACCTGTAAAGAAAGTGGAAGATACTCTCAGTATAAATAACCCTGGTAAACAACATTCTCACTAAACAACCCCTAGGATCAAACCAATGCACCATACCAACATCATAATCATGGCTGCTTAAGAGAATAATAAACTTGTATGAAAGTTTTAACAGAATCCTGATTCATTTTCCCAAATGTTTTTCGGCCGGGCATAAAAAGTTCGGTCCTCGCAAAGCTCGAATACGGCGACGTCGCAGAGGGACTTGTCGGGCGAGACATAAACCACGATATAAATATACCATTCCACAATTTTTCGCTGTGTTATGCATTACCTATTACCCTTCTGGGAATCCTTCATAAGGAACGCTCTGTTTTTTTTTTAATTTTAAAAAATCGTATTTGATAAATATTATGATGGGCCAGATTTCGTGTATTTTTACAGTGTGCCTTTAATAATCTGTAGGTTTGGAAAATAAGCATTTGTATTTCGTATTTAAATATGTTCGTTCACTATTCCGATTTATGTGAATAACCTACAAAAGAACACAATGCTCTTAACCATCTGAAGCCAGTGAGACTATGGCATCACCAATCGGGATATGTTGTGAGGATAAAGGTAGTGGGGAGGTGAAGGGGGTGAGGAAGAGAAACACGATGAAAACTATTTACGTTTCACTTCTGGATGGTGGTCTTTTACTAGTATCTATCTACCTCACACTAAACGGTTCGGAACTCGATCTTCGAATTTGACTTCGATTGTCTTCGAATTTCCGTAATAACGGATGTCGAATTTACAATTTTACAAAAGGTGATTTATTGGTGATATTATTAGGTACACCTTTTAAATTGGCACTTCGCATATTTTCTTACATCATATCCATATTAAGCCTAGCTCTGCAGAACGGGGTCACTCGGCAGAAACTTGAACAAAAGCACCCTGAAAAGTGTTCTTTGTGTTATAGGTTAAATTCAAGTGTTTTTACGAAATATCGTTTATTTTGATGAAAAATATCGACTAATAAATACAAAAAGTGCATAAAAAGGTCTCGTGATTAGTTTTTAACAATTTAGGTGATTTTACCACCCTACTTCTGCCCATATTGCCCATTGCCCGTATCATGGCGGAAAGACACAATAAAAAGTAGGTAACATTACCTTTTAAAACCTATTTTTATTTTTGACCGTTATCGGTTTCAGCCCATTACGTCCATTTTCGGAGTTATACTAATATTTATTATTTTCTTGCTATTTGGTACAGATGCACTGTATTTGGGCAAGAGGGAAACAATGATTTTGTTAGAAAAATATTTGGTTCTCCTAATTTTCTAAATTAAAGCATATTTTAAATGGTGTTTAGAATAATTTACTTTTAGTTGTTTTAATTCTATGTATTGTTATAACCCACTTTCAGTTTTAGGCAGTCATTTTATTATTGGTATCCTTGAATTTCAGAAATAAAACAAAACAGCGGAAAAAGATTAAATTTATTTCAATTTACAAAGGAATTCCTTCATGAATTGTCAAAATCAATTTTTTTTTTTACATTAACTCCACACAGGAGGCCTCGAGGACAATAATTTCCCCCAGGGCCTATGTAATCTGGGATGCTGTATGAGGAAGTCTCTTTTTGAGGAGAGGAAGGAATGAACATTGGTCTTGAAGAGACCCATGTTGAAGGAAGGAGGAAACACAGAGGCCGGCAAATTATTCCACAGCTGAGATGTTGAACACAAGAACGAGTCGAAGATGCGACCTGTTCTCACATGACAAATGTCAACCGTGTATAAATGTTGGGCACGCGTTTGGCGTGTTTCCCGACTATGCACCGGTGCTAAAGGGATCAAAGACGCTCATTCCACGGAGCATCCGTCATTGTAATACCGGTAGAACAAGGATAGCTCTCCCACCCGCCACCAATGCTCTAAGGATTGCAATCCGTCTGTTAAGATGGGAGAATCGATCAAACGGACCGCCCGTTTCTGCACAGAGTCGAGGATATTTTTCGGGTATTTTGAAACTCCAGAGGTGGCTGCCAAATTCAACCGTGGGGCGCACATGTGATTTGTACAGGGTTAGCAGCTGTGTACTATTAAAGTATCTGCGGGCCTTGTACAGTACGCCCAGTTTTTGAGAGGCTAACTTTACTCTGGCTTCGATGGAGCTCCTATATCTGAACCGGCCACTTAGGGTTGCACCAAGCATATCAATGGAGGGCCTATTCGGAAGATTGCGTCCGTTGAAGTAGTCTAGATTTTCATTTCGATCCCTTTTAAACGTAATTAGACAAGATTGGGTCTTTGAAACATTAAATTCGACGAGATTATTTTTACCCCAAGAGAAAACACTCTCGAGTTAACCGTCCATTCCTTGCTTCAAAGCCCTCCGAGCTATTGGAGTTTGTGGGCCTTTTGGGGACTTGTCAAACAAAAAGCTATCGTGGACTGTCATCCGCGTAAAAATGAATTGGTGCACATGACAAAAGGTCGTTGATGTGTAACAAAAACAAAGTCGGAGATAGAACCGATCCCTGTGGGACGCCAGCATTTATCGAGTGTGAGGAAGAGGTGAAACCATCGGCTACCGTCTGAATCGACCCCTCCCTCAAGAACTCGGCAATCCACGTACACAAGGATGTGGAAAGCCTGTAAGAAGGCAGTTTGTTGACAAGTCCTCGGTGCCAAACCCGGTAAAAAGCCTTGACAATGTCCAGTGCAACCGTTTGGGTCTCACCGAAACGTTCCAGGCACCGCCCCCAAACATGCGTCACATGCGCGAGAAGATCACCTCACGAGAGGTTCCGGTAGAAAAATCGAAAAAAATAATTTTAATTCTTACAGTATTGTCAATGTAGAATATCATAATAAAAAGCTGTACAAATTTCAAATATGCTGAAGAGCTTTCGTATAATATAATTGTTAAAGGCGAGGACAAAATCTCTCGAAAAGTTTATCTTTTGATATCGGCGAGAATTTTTCGGTTATATCTTTTCATCAGAAGTTGGTCCCCATCTCATGAGTTTCCCAGAGAACAAAGTATAGCATTGTTTGCAACCGATCGGCAAACAAATATCCATTATTGCTGTTTACAAATGTAATGCGATGACAAAACGGTGTGTTGACTGAGTTTCTTACGGGACGCAGCGAAGTTTGCCTCCGTCTATTGCTTTCTGATCGAGAGCTGCTTGAATATCATTTACATTAAGGCGAGGGGTGTTGGTGAGGGGTGCGGTTCGCGGTGGACAAACAACTGCCATGAATATTGATCACTTACATCGGCTTATGCAATATTGAATTTTGATATATATTATAGAGTACCTGCCCATGAATAAAAATCTAACATCACGCACACCTGACTCTCGATATTAATACCATTATGGCTAACGCTTCTTAACATAATACGGACTTTAAATACCATTTATTTACTGTTTAGAAAGACGGATTAAAATAAGTTAAAGTATGAATTACGTTAAAGTAACATAAATTTAATACGATCGGAAAACTAATTATGGTTTTTGACCCAGTTGTTCGTAGAAATTTACATGTGTTAAAGTGATCAAGTGGCCATTCAGCGCCAATTTGTCGTTTTTGATGTTTTAAAGGTCACGCCGATTCTAGGTGCGTTTCAACTTTCAAACAAATTGTAATAAGCTGACAAGCTGATAATTGTCCTCTTCTGGCTGATCAAAAATTGTTCAAAAGCTGAAGTGGACTATCAACTGTCAAAAAAACAAAATGGCCATTTGATGACATTGTTTCATTTCTGTGAAACAACCCGTCCTTGTACTTATAAACATCACAATTACCAAAGTCGTGATGATAAATATAAGGAAAAAATGTGTGCCAGGATTGAGACGTTTGGCAGTTCATCATATCTGCCTCACGATGAGGTGGTCAGTTAGGTTATATAAAATCACCATGATAAAAGAGGAAATTTCACAGAAAAAATGTCCAGTAAAAGCAAGTGGAAAAATTGTGTGACGGGTAACTTGCATGTGCCCATGCTTTCACATAATAATAGAAATGGAATGGAAAACATCACAAATATCAGCATATGACGTATCACCCAACTTATGGATTCAAGGATTTTTTCAATACCTTTGGGAATTGATGGTAAGTAGTATTGTTTCAACAAAAATGTTCTTTTTTCCGGAATTGAATACAGGAAGCTATTAGAAGTTTTTCAAATAGGAATTTCAACGAATGCACGTTTATAAGGGGATTTATAGTGCACTAATCGCAGACAACTAATTTTCCTGAATTTGAAATATAATATAATTAATATCGTAAATGCGCATTCTTTAATATGTTCCGGCCTACATAAAAGCCAAAATAATTAGTTGTGAATATAACTGACATGTTTCCATGTTATGTTTGTGGTATGACAAGTATTTATTGTACTGAAATGCATTATATTATTTAAAATAATAAATAATAAGAATAGTTGGGTAATTTCTAGAGCATCGTTTTGGCAAAAAATCACCTCGGGCACTCGGAAAAATTACCTCTGAAAAATCACAAGGGCGGTGTACAATTTATTATGAATTCTTAGGCTTTATCTAACTTCACTATTTACAAATAGGGTTCTATGACAGTTGGTCTGGCGATAATTGATCCTGCGACAGTTGAGCCGCCGACAGTTGATCCGGCCAACAGTTGATCCTTCCGACAGTTGGTCCAAAATTGATAAAAAAATTGGGGATATCATAGTCTCATTATAATATTTATTTACTTATTTATTTATTTATTTACTTACTTATTCATTTATTTATTTATCTATTTATCATCCGTCCATCCGTCCATCTATATATCCAACTATCTATCTATCTCTTTATTTTATTTGTTAATTTATTTATTTATTTGTTTGTTTGTTTCTTTGTTCGTTCGTTCATTCATTTATTTATTTATTAACGGTATAAATGTACCATAAATACATATTACATGTCACAAAACATTAGTTGTAGGTACATATGAAATAATTAAAAAAGAGCTATCAGTTAATTTATTTATTTATATATAATTTGTACATTTATTTATAACAATTACAGGCAATATAGCCTAAGACGTTATAATTGTACCATTTATGCAGTATATATGCAATTCCAAAAATACAAATGCGCTACAGGACACGAAAAAATAAATCTATTTTTTTATCCACCGCATTCAAAAAGCACGTAGCTCTCCCCACAGGTGAGTTCATAAATAAATTAGTGCGGCTTGATCTACTATATAGGAGGTTGTGAAAAATTAATTGGGCCAGTATCTCATTATTAGATAAGTGACCGTTTATTAGTTAAAAAAAATATTTAAGCAAAGCAATACCTCTACGTGTCTCTAAGGTGTCGTTGTAGTGTAGTCGGGTAGAATTGGTCATGCCTAATATATAAATCGACGTGTAAAGCCAAGGTAATGTCCATAGAGCCGAGAGAATAAAAACCTTAAAAATTTCTTATGGACTCTTTCAACGGGTGTGGGGCCCAGATGATTGAATTTGACTCAAATACACTCAGGACTAGTGTGTTATATAATAACGTCAGTTTTTTTATGTTACGAAACGGATATGAGTTTCTAATTACGAAGCCGAGAAGCCTGTATGCTCTGCTTATTAAATCATCGATGTGTTGGTGAAAAGTTAGTTTGCTGCCGTAAATAACTCCTAGATCTTTGATTTGGTTTAGGTGTTGGAGAATAATTTCATTCATGTGTATTCAAATACATGCGGTTTCTTTGATCTTGTATACGAGACGATATTGCACTTGGGTATACTGAAGTTAAAGCCATTTATTTTGGCCCAGTTTGAGACGCAGTCAATGTCATGTTGAAGGAGATACAGTCAAGAAGATTTTTTATTGTGCGATAAAGTTTCATTTAATGTTTTAATTGTGGTATTTGATTAAGAAATGACACAAACAGCTACGATTACATAATATTGATTATGAAAGTAGGAATCGTTTTTTTTGCTAAGCCGACTGCTTGTATAAGTATAAGTATAAGTCATATTTTGTTTATGCCGTATGCTTCTTTCAAGAGTCGAAATTATTGTGTGTAAGAATATTTTTACAACGGATTTTCAATCACGATGCCTTCAGATATACATAAATATATCGACTTTGGTTTTACGGCCGTATATCCTCCTTGCATGCTTAATCGAAGAAAATATTCCTAAAGATCAACTATCGGCCGGACCAATTGTCGGCCGGACTAACTGTCGGCGGATTTTTCCATTGTTTTGAGTGATGGCATTGTTTTTTCTAATATTTTTCTGTAAAGTTTTATAAAATAATATTAATCATATTCTCTGTATTTTGCTAGCATTGGCGCTACTTGCGGCCAACGCTAAACCCATAACCTGGAAAGGACATGCAATAAACAAGCCGGCGGCTAGCTCTGCACAGCCGGCGCGAGCAAGGTCCCTCTTAAACCCAGGGCGAGTGTCTGTGGTTCGCTTGTTAATTCCTACTCCCCTTCCTTTCCTCAAAATCTCCAGGTCTCCTTCCTCAATCAGAACACAGTTGTTATGCACGAAAAAGGGTTTTATTCAATTAAAGGTGAACAGGGTTCTACAAAAGGCCAGCATCGGCACTACACACATGAGTATTTGGCTATCTCTAATTAATTCTATCATAACGGGGGGAGCTTCTCTCAACTCTCTCTACACATGTGTAGTGAATTTAAATGTCAGTTCTTAGCACACAGAGGGGTAGCAAGGTTCATTGGTACTCACAAGCAGGAGATAGGCGGTCGGCAGACAGGATTCTGGGTAGGCGTAAACCTCTTTAAGCACAATACACAATTAAAGTAAAACATCGTGAGCGTTTACGGAGAGCGCCTAGCGCGAATCACGGGGAACACAGTTATTCTGCCGAAGGCCGGCGAAGGAATGGCAGCGGGGAGCCGCTCGGCGCTTGGCACGGGCGCCGCGCGGTGCGGGGAGAGGGGGCGGAGGGCCTGTGCAAGGGGTCAATTCGCTATTAGCTCGCACGGGAAACAATTCCGTAACGTAACACTTCCCCCCTCGCCGCAAAAAAGGCGACGTGGTAATGGAGCAGTAGGGCTAAGAAATCCTCTTACCCTTCTAGCACTTGTGCCAAAAAAAAACATCCAAGAGAAAGGGGGGAGAGAGAGAGAGAGAGAAAAAGAAAAAGTTGCTAGCTACAAAATAGTAGAAACAAAAACAAAAGAGAAAAAAAACATGGTGAACAAAGAATTATGCATGATTGTACATGAAAGAGCAGTGGCATACATAAATATAAACAAGGACCTGCTGGAGAAAGGTACAAGGGTTATGCAGTGATAGAAAAAAAATGACTCTAAATTGTATCATTGGTCTGTGAGCTAAGTTTGCGTAGCGTGGTTTGCGTAGGATGTTTGGGGTGTTTGAACGTTGCACTGAAGTTATAAGGTTACTTTGTCACAGTAACCTGGCCCGTTTGAGATTACACTCAAGGAACACTAGGGCCTTAAAGAAAACACGAAGACGAGAACGCAGGATGAGGCTTCTTGGTGGTGGAGAGGGTTCTACCTGTCACAGAGGTCAAAAAGGTAGCTGCTTCCGGATCCTGTGGGTGGGCCAGTATGACGTCATTGAGGTACTGGAGAGTGGAATTGTAATTGGTGGTTGGTCCTTTATAGAGGAGGTGGTTTGTGTGCATGACAGCCGTTGTTGTGATGGTGGTTGGTACACTGGTTTGTATACAGTGGGATTGTTGGATGAACAATTGTTGGTATTGTTATTTGCGCAAGGGCACAGGAGCATTGGCATGATGGCAACAGAGCAATTTGCAAGGTGCAGCTGGAACATTTGCAAGATGCAGCAGGAACATTTGTACAATGGCAACAGGAACATTTGCGAGATGCCGCAGGAACATTTGTACAATGGCAACAGGAACATTTGCGAGATGCCGCAGGAACATTTGTACAATGGCAACAGGAACATTTGCGAGATGCCGCAGGAACATTTGTACAATGGCAACAGGAACATTTGCGAGATGCCGCAGGAACATTTGCACGATGGCAACAGGAACATTTGCAAGGTGCCGCAGGAACATTTGTACAATGGCAACAGGAACATTTGCAAGGTGCCGCAGGAACATTTGTACAATGGCAACAGGAACATGAACCAACTTAGAGCTGACGTGCTCGGGTTTGTTTGAGTGATGGTTTTGTGATGATACAATTCGCAACTACACGCACGACTCACACTAGGTTATGTTAGGTGTGGTCGGGTGCTTTTGGTACGTAGGGTTTGAAGGCATGGGACCTCCGTGACGGTAGTGAAGGCAGCATGAAGAGAGGCGCAGGTGTAGATAGGGTGAAGAGCTGCTGGTCTTCTTATTAATCCGGCGAAAAATTATTATTAGAACAAAATTCTTGAAGTTTACCTGCCTGGTAGACCAATGATGAAAAGGTTTGGAGAGAAACAAGGTGTGCATATTGAGAAAGATTGGATTAGTTTGACGTGTAGAGAGAGAGAGAGACGGAGAGAGAGTTAACTAAGTGTAACTACAGACTTATACATATTACAAAGGTACGTATTCAAGGAAGGTTCTGTTTAACCCATTTAGCTTTTTTTTTAAAACTAAATACATTTCCAAGAACACGTAGGTAAGGGTTTGTACGTATGACAAAATGCCACGTTCGAAAGAAGTTGGTCTTCCATGACCTATGCTCACGTCTATACGGTAGCATTTTTTCTACTTTCGAAGAACAAAAACATTGAGTACAAATAAGTTATGAAAAGTGGGAAAGGAGTAGGAAGTTGAAAGGATCCGTGTATGAAGGTTGTCCCATTTGACAAACGAAACGCCAAGTGCGTAACACATATATCCCCATTCACGGATAATTTCGAGGAAGGGAAAGGGTGACAATTGGGAACATTTGAACGAAGAAAACTGCTGAGGACTCGGCTATTTCCGAAATTCGACCTCTGAGTGGAAGGTGAAACAAGGTCTACAGCAGTTATCCTGGCACATTACAAGCAAAATTTTCTGATAACAGAAAATAAAAGGCGTGTGATCTACAATTGGTAGGTCACACAAACATGGGGGTAGATATTATTTCGTTCGCACGATTCATGGTGAGTATTGTAACGTCTTCACGTCTCATGTACAGGAATGAACGATTTACAACAAATTTTGCCCAGTATTGAAAGACAGTAGCCCAATTACGTTCGAAAATGTGGGTCCCCATTCAATACAGACGGCGGGTTAAGCGGTTCTCATGCCAAAGGACACACGACCAACTTAGTAACATTTAGTTATGAGTATAAAGTAATTATAACGAGCTTCTCGTATCATGGCGGATGTTTTGAGGATCTCTCCTATGATGGTAGATATTGTCACGTTTTCACGTCTCACGTGACAGGAATGAACGATTTACAACAAATTTGCCCAGTATTGAAAGACAGTAGCCCAATTACGTTCGAAAATGTGGGTCCCCATTCAATACAGACGGCGGTTTTGCAATGATGTAATTAATACGGCACTGCTGTAGCTTAATAATTTCATATTAGCATACGTTACAAGACTTGCCAAAAGGCGATAAACACAAATTTTATTGAAGATCTGGCCAAGATTTTAAACTTCAAACAAGAATAATGGTACAATAAAGGACAAAAGAAACTGATGTCATGATAAAATATTGTATCTCATAATGAAGTTGTATATGTACAAAGAACAATGTTAATGAAGGGACGAAACGTATTGTCACTTTTATAACAAATATTTTTCTCAGAATCCGACAAAATACGATTCTGGAAAAAAATAGAGCAATTGGGTTGAGCGCCATTCTAATTTTTGGAAAAAGAAGAAAAACCACAAGTAGCAACAAGGTTGCCCTTGAATTGTTTCGAATCCAGCGAATGTGACCTGATAGGTGTGTACATTTGGTGTATTCGAAACGATCCCCAATATACAACATTACTATGAATGTGTTAGGATGGGGTGAAGAGGAAAAAGAAAAAAGAAAAAACGGGAGGATTTCCTATTATAACGGAAATCGTCGCGACATTCTTACAATATGGTGCTGTGACCATAGTAGTGAGCTGCGGCAATGGTCTGACACCAATGGTTATTATACAGACTTGCACTTATGATTTTATATTTACAACATTAGGGTAGGGACGTACTGGTACGGCAAAAACCCGACACAAAACAATTAAAAAAAGGTGATATGACAAGATGAGGCGATGAGGTGAGAAAAAAAACGCGCGGATGCTGCAAGAATTGTGAAAAGGAAAGCGACGTCTTGGAGCAGGAGTTTTCCGGAACCGTTGATGGTAGGAGGAAAAGGAGGCCCTTTCCCGAAGTGATCAATTTCAGGAAGAGGATGCATACAAGTATGAAAACGGTGCCCCAAGAGGTGCTCTTGTGGTACAGCAGGCAAGGCACGCAGGATGTACAAGAACATATAAAATTATGCAAAAAGAAAAAGAATGTACAGGAGTTAGGCTACCGTTGACATTAATGTGCCTTCGGGTATAAGGATTACCTTACGAATGCCCATATGGGTGATTATTTACATTTAATATTTACACGTAACTCACGTCATTTATGACAAGAGTTTTGCCAATTTGATAACGCCTGAGTACTTGATGTGATGGAATTTACTGATTCCGTCACAGTAAGGCATTTTGGAATTATTCCTAGGAGAAATCTTTCTATTTCTCAGGGCCTGTAGTAGTTCTTCCTTTCTTGAAGTAAAGACGTGCGGGATTATACCCAGCGTAACTTGAGGAACTTCCATGGTGTATAAGATCGTATCAGAGTGACCTTATGTTGGAAAAAGTGAGAACTAGACTCGCAATTGGAAAGAAATTGGGCAGAGATTGACCAC
This sequence comes from Limnephilus marmoratus, assembly GCA_917880885.1. Classification (NCBI taxonomy): domain Eukaryota; kingdom Metazoa; phylum Arthropoda; class Insecta; order Trichoptera; family Limnephilidae; genus Limnephilus; species Limnephilus marmoratus. Next base: position 53,593,941 of record OU862906.1, on the reverse strand, counting down.
TGGGGACGTATTTTTACAAAAAGTTTTTGAAAAAAAACGCGTTTTTTATAAGTGTTTGGTTTATTTGAAAATTTGGGCAGCGGTTTCCCTTAAAAAACGTGATTTTGTGAAAAAATCCAGATGTTTTGGAAATTTCTTGAAAATTTTCCGAGAACGAGAACGAGAGTCTGAGAACGAGAAAAAATTGGGCAGCGGTTTCCCTTAAAAAACGTGATTTTGTGAAAAAATCCAGATGTTTTGGGAATTTCTTGAAAATTTTTCAAAGTCCGAAAACGAGAAAAATTTGTGCAGGGGTTTGCCTCAAAAAACGTGATTTTGTGAAAAAATCCAGATGTTTTGGAAATTTGTTGAAAATTTTCAAAGTCCATAAAATGAGAAAAAATTGGGCAGCGGTTTCCCTTAAAAAACGTGATTTTGTGAAAAAATCCAGATGTTTTGGAAATTTGTTGAAAATTTTCAAAGTCCGGATATGAAAATTTCACGGGCCGGGATTCACCTTAATGAAACACGTTTTTAGAATTTATTCCGATGTTTTTGAAAAATGTTTGCAAATTTGCAAAAGTCCGGAAATGAAAAACGGAAACGAGGTTCGCCTTAAACGAACATGTTTTTAGAATATTTCCATTTCCTTTCCAAAGGGGGGTTCTTCAGAAAAGGAAAGAAATATTTTTTCTTTTATACAAGTTTTCGTGGAAGTATTTGTTTGAAAATTCAACAATGTCTTGGGGAATCGTTTCTTTATTTACGTGGCTAGACTGTAGCCTGATTTGAGCATCACCAATTATTGGTATTTATCCGCCGACTTCCTTTTGTCATAACAAGTTATATGCAGAAATGTGCATACATAATGTAATGCCTGACTCGAGGAATCGACGTCAACGCGAACCGAACGTCTTTCAAATTATGTCGTCTGTTTCTTACGAAAGAAAAAAAAGCTAAATGATGAAACAGGCGGCAAAATTAGAAAAATGCTCAATTGTCAAAAGGTAGAAAGAATTTAATCCACTTGTTTCCCTTAAGCTGCAAAATATGCCGTTATATATACAGGCCAGTATTTTGCGAAATAGTCCCCTATTCGCAGAATATGTCGATATCAAATACAGACCAGCACACTGCGGAATAAGTTTATTAATAAAAACTGGTTAATTAACTTTCGGGAAACGAAGCGGGTAATTGGTTTATCATATACAGGATTTTAATTGTTGAATAACTTTGTTTTAAATATTTGTGTACATTTCCACTATTAATCTTGTATTTGAAACTAGCAAATTTAGTCGGTCGACACTTGTAAACACTATATTATTCACGACGGCAACTTTCTTGGTTGAGCACTTTACGTAGGAATACCGGTGATAATGTTTTGTCGAGTGACGACTCGAAAATGAAGGAATCGTGCCCGTGATAATTTAAATTGCAATTCGAAGTTACAATCGCGCCGGGGTTCTTGATGGAAATGCTAGACAAATTGGGAGTAACAAGACAAAACATTATACATTATAAAGTTTAAACAATTGCTGATTGAAGAACGAGACTGTGGGACCGTGAAGAGGGAGGAAAAAAAAATGCCACACGTCGGGCGACAGTGCTAGCATTAAAACGCAAAAAAAAAGCACCACGTTGGGCCCAGTGCTAGCATTGGCGCTACTTGCGGCCAACGCTAAACCCAAAACCTGGAAAGGACATGCAATAAACAAGCCGGCGGCTAGCTCTGCACAGCCGGCGCGAGCAAGGTCCCTCTTAAACCCAGGGCGAGTGTCTGTGGTTCGCTTGTTAATTCCTACTCCCCTTCCTTTCCTCAAAATCTCCAGGTCTCCTTCCTCAATCAGAACACAGTTGTTATGCACGAAAAAGGGTTTTATTCAATTAAAGGTGAACAGGGTTCTACAAAAGGCCAGCATCGGCACTACACACATGAGTATTTGGCTATCTCTAATTAATTCTATCATAACGGGGGGAGCTTCTCTCAACTCTCTCTACACATGTGTAGTGAATTTAAATGTCAGTTCTTAGCACACAGAGGGGTAGCAAGGTTCATTGGTACTCACAAGCAGGAGATAGGCGGTCGGCAGACAGGATTCTGGGTAGGCGTAAACCTCTTTAAGCACAATACACAATTAAAGTAAAACATCGTGAGCGTTTACGGAGAGCGCCTAGCGCGAATCACGGGGAACACAGTTATTCTGCCGAAGGCCGGCGAAGGAATGGCAGCGGGGAGCCGCTCGGCGCTTGGCACGGGCGCCGCGCGGTGCGGGGAGAGGGGGCGGAGGGCCTGTGCAAGGGGTCAATTCGCTATTAGCTCGCACGGGAAACAATTCCGTAACGTAACAATTTATCTCATGTTATGTTCATCATTCATTACACTAACCCATCACCCCATTTCAGACTAACTCCTGTTTTACAGGGACATTTGAGGGTTTAGCTTCGTGCATCATAAGTAGCTTCGTTTATTAAAAAAAATTAGAGTTCTCACAAGGACTTATACCAGGGCGGGAAAGCGGTTGGATTACCTCAAGTGTCGGCGGACCAACTGTCGCCGGGTCGATTGTTGCCGGACCAATTGTCGGGTCACCTACAAATAGATAGAGAAACATATGTACTTACCTGGCAGGTCAATTCCGATGAACACACTTTATTAGAAAGTTTACACTTGGAGAATATACGGGTTTGCACGTGGAGGACATTATTTGCCTGATTTTATATTTACTACCCCATCACAGTTGGTATTACATTTATAAGAAGATTAATGCCAAAGTTGAGTAAATAATTATTTTTAAAGACTTGAGAATTTAGGACTGTTTAGGACTGTAGAATTTCCATGAAGTGACCTTTGCAAAATCATTCTTAAATCACGTAGCAGTCCATTCCAGGCTTTAGGTTCTGACTCTCCGAAAGCACACTCACCGAATTTAGTGCAGTACCAGATACTGGGCTTTGGTTCCTTCGACCTTCCGATAGCTGATGATGCTGCTGACCTGAGGGTAGATTGTCGAGAATTTTTTTTTTCATAACAAAATATTTGCACAATAAATAAAAATAAAAGTTACAATCGTGGTACATAAGTTGTAGATATGTTTTTTTAACTTCTAAGTATTTTATCTATTTTCTTTAAAAGTTTTCATGTTGAAGTTTTATGTGTATTGATTTATTTGAATCGTGTTTGAATATGCCTTCAAAATAAAATACAGTTTATTTATTAAAAAATATTTAGTAACCAAGGTAATATGATTATACAAAATACATTAAAAAATGGCATATACCGCCTCACTAGGCTGATTAACCTTCATCTGAATTTTAAATATACATAAGAACAACGATAACCCCCACCTATCAAAATACTTATGAAACCTTTTTTTCATAAGTATTTTGATAGGTGGGGGACCACTGCCTTTAGGGACTTAAATACCATCCAGCAGAGCTTGAACTGGATTCCTTCAGAACATTTGAGCCAGTGAAGATTTTTGAGATGCACTGGAATATGGGAATATTAATGTACTGACATATGTGTATTTCTACATAGTGTTTGTAAATTTTTGACGTGTATTGTGTATGGAAAAGCCTTACGGGCGTTCAGTAAATAATAAAAATAATAACTTGCAGTACAGATTTATTAAAAGTTATTTATTAAAGACTTGAACCAGCGATTTCTGAGCACCATTAAAAAATTAGGTTGTCATTTTACCGTCCTCTGGCAAAAGAAAAATAAAACACAAAACCGCCATTGGGTACCTACAATTTAGCGAATCATGTAGGTTGTAGTAATATCGCGTAATACGCACTTTGTTTCAGAAGCACCGTACAAACGGGGCGTTACATCACTTCATTGTTTTTAGTGATAACTTTAACCAATTAATCACTATTCTTTGAAATGTTTTTTATGCCTACAGGTACTTATTTGTCTATTGTTATTTTTAATAGTTTTTCACTTTATTCTGACGAAGAAACCACCTGGTTTCGAAAAATGCTGATATTTTTTTTTATCAATTAGTGGTGAATGCAAATTGATTTCTTTTCATTTAAACAATATATGTATCTAAGCAATATTATTTCAGCTATTCGACCATATCTCCAAATAAATATAATACATTAATAAAAATATTCTACGATACATTAGGTGCTGAAAACATTGAAAACATTTGTTATATCTCATGTTACAGAAATGTACCCATCAATATTGAAAACTGATCTCTATTTATTTTAAAGGCATAAAAACATTGTTATGGTCCCATGTAACCTAATAATGTTACGAGTATGTTTTATTATCTACCCAGGTCGGTATTTATTGAGTAGTAAACAGCGAAGGGAAATGTGTGTTTTAAAATTCCGGGTAATAAATCATTTCCTACAAGGGTAAGTACACGTTTTTATGGTTTTATCAGTGGAGAATGGTCTCAATGGGCGTAGATGAAAAACAATAATAATAACAGGAGCATAAAGGAAATTATAGTGGAGAAATGTAAAGGAGAATGATATCCATATTTCAAACTTAATTAGTTTAAGTGCAGCTCCGAGAGCTTTTCCGAGTACCTCCGCCGAAAGGAGGTTATTTAAAACCAACAAACCAAGATTTATAATGAGCTTCCTTCATATGCAATGTCACAATAATTATACTATTAAATGAAGCTTTGTTACTTCTAAAAATTGTCCAATGAAAGTATTTTCAATTTCAGTCATAGCTTCTAACGCTATGTTTGGTTCTGCGTTCACGGAGTGAAGTTTGTCTAGGTCTTAGTGGCGCATGCGTTTGCCTACTGCGTGGCGGGCCGGATTGGAAGAGAGTGATTGAGGAAGACCATTTGACCCTGTCCAAATGGACTCTTTCGATCCATCGTCTTGCACCACAGTGGGAGAAATATATTCTTACGCCCGTCACTCCTCGACACACTGTGCTCAGATTCTTACCCACCCCTCATACCTTTTTCCTTTCCAGATCTTCTCCTTCTTCCTTTCCCTAAAATGACACCCCACACCGCATCCCATAGGAGATAACATAGGCTCCGAGTGGAGATATTAAAAAAAAATCGCCGGTTGATGCGCGATGCGGGACGGGCGTAAATTTAATTTAATTTTATTGATATGTATTATTTCATGTTTTAAAACATCACAAAATAGGTACACATTTAGTACATTTGCTGCACATTCTAGGGTGGTAGTTACTTTCGGAAACAACCCAAAGATCATCTAGAATCGAAAAGTTGCGAGTTGCATGTTTGGTGACCAGATCACACAACCTTCCTCTACCTCATCTACCTTCCCCTCACTTTCACTGATTTCTGGTTGCGAATATTGACAGTGCTTTTTTCTTATTTCATTTAATTTAATGATTTTAACCTTCATTTAAGTAACTGATTAATAACATCACAATCAATATCGTATAAAATAAATAGGAATTTACGATGAATGTCAGCAATAAAGTTAACTTTTTCAAGTAACCTTTCTAAGAATAACGCCAATTCACTGTTTGGATAATGACATCATTATGTACCAATGAGATCCTAACCTACGTGAATATTCTCCACATAGTCAGTGTTGCCAACTAGATTTTTAAAATTAAGCCAGATGACACCCGAAAAGGATCTAAAAAAGAGCTAAAATTTCGTATAGCCAACCCAAATTCGCCATAGTATTATATTCGATTCCGATGGGTAAGGAGAGGGGGGAGGTGGCGGCTAGAGCAATTCTGAGGTACAAACCAAGTTTTCAATACGATAAAACCGATTCCTAAATAAATAACCCCCATAAATTGTCATTTTTCGTTCGTTAGTTTTATACAAAAAAGAGGAGCTAGATTACATGAAAAAGGAGCTAAGAAACTGAACCACTTTTTTTGGAGCTCGCAGCCCCATTTTGAACGAAAAGGAGCTGAGTTGGCAACACTGCATAGAGTTCCAATGAGGATTATTTTTAATTATTCCATTGGTTTAATTATAAACTTTTGATAAAAGAACCATCAAAGTAATAAAGTAGGTATATGTAAATGGATAATCACCAAGACGAACCTTTTATTTTAATTACAAATGGTTACATATATTTAAGTAATAAAAGATTATGTATATTTTGATTATGGGTACTTCGTTGAAACAATGGAATAATTATTATCTTGTTAATATTAAGTGTTGATCGTCTGACGTACATTTTGAGACAAAGAGGAACCTAGGTCGATGATAATAAACGTAGATAAAAATAAAACGCTGATAATACGAGGGGTGTTCAGAAAGTAAGTGTACTGTGACCAAAACGGGTTGTAGGTTTTTATTATTTGAGGGTTGGCAGCATTGAGTGGAAGAGAGGGATCTCCTGACCAGAGCAAGCATCGCAGAAACATGGTAGTACGTAAACTTACGTTTTAGTATCCAGTTGCGTGAAAGATGTTGAAAAAAAATCCCGCCAAGTACTATGATCCACTTCTTACTCACGGGAGGAATAAAACCTACAAGAAAAAAATGTGAAAATTTATGAGCTTTATTGTAACCGAAATGATAGTGCTAAATGATAAATAATAGGCTCATTTCATTCCTGGGAAAAAATACAATAGTCAACGTAACATCACATCAGTTCCCAATCTGCCAAAAAATTCAAAACCACAATTTCGGGCAAAAAAATCATGGCCTTGGTGTTTTGGGACCGAAAAGGCATCATTTTGATCGAATTTCTGCCTCAGGGGGAGACCATCAATGCACAACGATATTGTGATACTCTAAAAATACTCCTAAGAAGCATTTATAACAAAAGAAGGGTAATGCTGGTGAGAGGAGTGTGCTTGTTTCACGAAAACGTCCGTCCTCAAACAGCCTTAGCCACCAATACGTTCTTGGACTCATTTAGTTGGAATGTTTTGAACCACCCCCCCCCCCCTTATGCCCTTGACATGGCGCCTTCAGATTATCATCTTTTGACCTCCCTGAAGGCACACTTGGATGTAATTAAATTTTTAACCGGCGCGGGCGAGCAGGTGGAGAAAGTCCGAAGTGGGGGAAGGAGCTGGCGGGAGAATTCTTCGAGGAGGGCATAAAGAAGCTTTTGCCATGGCTCACTACATGCATTGAACGGGATCTCAATTTTGTGGAAATAAAGTCAACATGTGTATAAGCAGTTTCCTGTATTTTTTTTTTTCAAATAAACTTTTTCTAAAAAAATATAAAAATCTAGTACACTTTGTGAATACCCCTCATATATTTACGTAACAACGCATAGAGGCTTCAAACGAACTATTGTCGTAATTTATGATTTTTTCACTTCTTTCATGTTTTATTAATGGTATTATCATTATGCTTAAAAAGTGATTGAATTATAAATTGAATAATCGTATTATTAATATATAATTAAAATATAAAACCATAACGAGAGACACCGCGCGGGCTCGAATACTTTCTCGCTCACACGTGATACAGCGTCCATATCTACAAACGCGGCATGCCGAAGGAATCACCGAGCAGCTCCCCTCTCCCGGTCACCTAATTACCAAAAGATGTACTACCAGCCGCTCTATATAAACGAGAGCGCGGCCTTGAACAACCAGAGATCTAGAATCATTCCAAGAGCTCGGTACTCGGAGCTAAAGTGAGATATGATGCGTTCAAGTCTACTTTAGTGAGAGGGGTATCCAGTGGAATCCCATATCTCCCGTAGAGAGAACCAGAAGACAGTCCTAAGACTCAATACCAAGGATCAACTGTGAGATATTTTCTTGTCCACATTGATAGAGTAGAGGAGTCTCAGAGATAGTCAGACCTGAGCCGGAGATTACGCGCCGCGTTCATATATATCTTGAAATATCGTTATACTCGCACTGTGTACTTATTATTATTTTGTTGTGTTATACTTTTTCCTGAATAAAAGCTCTCTGCTCGAACTCACGCAGTACTTAATATATAATTAACGTTATAAATTGGCGCCCAACGTGGGGCTGTTTTAAAAAACTGTTAATTTATGTTATAAATTGGCGCCCAACGTGGGGCTGTGTTAAAAACTGTTAATTTATGTTATAAAACTTAAAATTAAAATGAAATTAAACTTGATTTTTTTTATTGGTTTTCAAGGTATAATCCCGTTAAACCCCAATAAAGCAGTTTGTCAACAGGATGTTAATGTTCAGTTACAATTTAAACATACGTACATAATATTATTTCTATAACTATACAGATTATCAGAATTAACTCATATGAATTAATATAAACTATCTTTATTTAGCAGCCATTGTTTCAGCATATATCTGAATCCATTTGTAGAATCGCAATTTTTTATATTAATTGGTAACATTTTAAATATTTTTGGCACATTAGGGAACGTACCCATACTACGTGACCTAATCGGGGGGGGGGGGGATCTTCAAAATACCATGCTTGGTCCCTAGGCTTTTTGGTCACCGGGGAGGGGGGGGGGGGTTAAAAATTGCAAAAAGTTGGTCATGTAGTATGGGTACGTTCCCTTATATTCCAGGGTTCGCCGTCCGTAGTTATTATTGTATTTTGGAACAAGCATTCCTTCATTCTTTGTGTATTATAATCATGTTCTACTTTCCTCTTATAATTAGACTCAGACATATTTATGCTGAATCAATGAATATTACAATCATTTTTAAACATGCGTGCGGTATTTTTTGTTTTGCCTATGCTGTTTATGGGTAAAGATTATCAATAAAGATTTACATTTTTTGTCAAAGTTATGAAAAAGCCGACTGACTCAGCAATCACGGAGCCGACAAAGTCTGTAAAGAAAACAATGAAAATTGTTCAGTGAGCTGGTTGAAATTTAAAATATGTAATTTGTGGGCCCTTTTTGTAACTGTCTTTGCATGAATTGTTACCTACTTGGTGATCAATCAAACATTTCATAATAAATTGTATTTATATTACGAAGGTATTGATTAAAAGGATTTCGTTTGCTTATTTAAAAAAAAAAAAGATTTTTTTAACATTATTTCCACACAGGAGGCCCCGAGGAAAATATTTTCCCTCAGGGCCTATGTCATCTTTGGGGATGCTGTGTGCACGGTCATTTTAGGAAAGGTAGGAGAGGAAGTTCTGGGAAGGAAAGAGGTATTAGAGGTGGGTAGGAATCTGGGGGTCAGTGTTTCCAGGAATGACGGACGTATGAATCCATCACTCCCACTGTGGTGCAAGCCGATGTTCCGAGAGACTTTGGCTGGAGAGGGACCCCCTCAACCGTTCTCTCCCGTTCCCGCCTGCCATGCAGCTGGTGGGCAAATGCATCCGCCGTCAAGGCCAGGACAAACCGCACATGAACCCGGGCACCCCTGCTAAGTCACCAAACGTAGCGAACCACTTAGAGTAACCTAAGGCAGAAGTGTTGGTTATCCAATAAGTCATTCCCGGGGTGGCGGTACCCATATCCGCCTCCCAAATTATTACTAACAACATGAATGAACATATTTGTGTTTCAGTTATACAGTAAGTTCATGTGTCATTTATTTCTATTATCTACCTTGATATTTACATTAAATATTAGTGTTCCAAAAAGGTTAACAGAAATTGTTGTTCAGATACGAGTATTTTAGGATATTTATAGATTTTTTTTTGTAAAAATATTTTTATTTATTATATTTTATTTGATTATTTTATTAGATTATTTTAATAAATAGTTAATTCAGGTACAATTGTCATTCTTTAAAACTGGAGCGTTTTGGCCACATTTTGGCGAATTTGCAAACACCCTCTTGAATTCGCTGGCAAAAATATAACCAATTTGAAGATATATGTTAAAACATTTATTGGAATTATTTCAAAAGTTCTTGCACGTTGTACTCTTATACTTCGATTGATTACAAAGGTAACTTGATAGTTTCACTTTTTAACAAGAGATGACCCGCATCACATCAATATTTGATAATATCTAGTTGGGCTATTTACAGAATACACAGGACACATACCAATATTTAGCTGGTTCCCGGCATGCGATTCAATGCCAGAATCAAAGAAATGAATTGTTTCTCCCTTCATGTCCTTTCTCGTGCGTCCCCACATTAATCCCGCATCTCTTCCTCTCTCGCGTTCCCATTCCACCTTCCCCGCTTACTATCCTCTCCCGCTCCCCCGTCCCGCCAACCCCCTCCTGCTTTCCCTATATTCAATCCCAGTACATTCAGTTTTCAAACAGGTCGCGTGCCACCTATTACAATTTCTTTATTCAAATTTTAATTTTTCATATATTACAAATATTCTTTTTCGTATATTATAAGAACAATCAATCTAATTTAGTACCTAAAATAGCTACCCATTTAAAATATCTATAATTTAAAAAATCCGTAGACAATTATTTTGTTACAAAAAAATAATACGGCTGCCTGCTAAATTCACATTCATCAAAGGCGCGAACTGTCAAACGTGCAGAGTTAAAATTGTCGTTAAGTTTTCTGAAATTATCCAATTTTCAGCGCAATTTTCTTAAATTTTCTTTCCATAAGAACCTTTTACAGTATCAGAAAACTTAAAAAAAAAGATAAATGAAATAGGTAACGACGTTATAGTTTGACGGCCGGCTTAGTTCAGCGGAAAGGCTCTTGACTAGCATACCGAAGGTCGCGGGATCGCATCCCGGCGTGGCAAATAATTTTTTTTGTAATTAGTTTGTGTTATTTCGCAATTTATTCATAAAAAATAATATATAATATATTTGCGGCACATTCCAGAGTGGAAGATACTATCAGTATCGCTCTGGTGTAAGACCACCATTCAGAATTGAAACGTTGCTTGAAATGGCTCTAGCCGTGTCTGGTGACCAGATCTGAATAGCCAGGTACTTCCCCACCTTACTCTTCCCTATCCTCTTCCCCTCCCCACTACCTTCAGCCTCACAACATACCCCAATTGGGGATGCCATAGTCCCACTGGCTCCAGACGGGAGCAGTTGGGACTCTTGGGAAGACGTTCTGAAGGTATGGTGTGACCAAGGGAAATAGGGATTCATTTATATATATATATATATTTTTTTTTTATATATGTAGACAGATATATCATGAACCGCTACTTGGGAGATAATATTGTTCCATATTCCTAACCATAGTCCTACCCTGCTCCTGTGTTTCTATCTGTAAATTGATTCCCTTCGCATAAACATCTCCGACTCGGTATACTGTTATGCATATCGCCATCCGCCCGTTACAAAAGTACAGAATTCTACAAGGCCCGCAGAAGTCCTATTTCTTTCCTTTCGTGACGCATTTTCTCCTTATTCGGTGGTTCATTACACACATATCAAACAAAGGTCCTTCAAATTACAATAAAATTACACCCCATTTCATTGTCCAGAACGAATAGAAACACAGATAAACCTTTTAATATCTCTAAAAAACATCAGAGTGTTATTACTTATTATGATCGCCCACAATTTCATTCCCTACCCGCATCTTTTACAGAATCCGTGTCTGCACATAAGTTGTTATTTTGTATATGATCTCATTACTAGATAGATTAATCGAAATAATAAATTATTTTTCCACAAACGAATAGATAATTACGCGCAAATTAATAAATGCGCTTCATATTAATTTAATTTCAGTCAGTGTGTTAACCCCTCACAGTTGTTGGGGTCAAGTTAAACCCCGAGCATTTCGCGTAAATTGTCCATAAAGAGAAGGGGTAAATAAATGCTATTACTGCATTGTTTATCTATTTAAATAATATTACGCGTAGACGCAAAACCTTTATTGAGTTATGCGCGTCATTATTTGTGTTGCATTATTTAATTTTAGATGTTTAACCTACTATGGTACTCGGGTTAAATTTGACTCCACTGATCATCACTCATAAATTGACATATATACATGCCATTAATGCTTTGCTTATCTATTTTGCTGACATTACTTTTATTAATGACAATTTTTGTCTTTTTCGCTTCTACGAATTGGAAGATATTCCAAAAGTTTTTAACACCTGATGAACAAGAATATGAGGACAAGTTCAAGCTCACAACTTCTCACGACACGGCAGGTCGTTACATCGTCACATTGCCGATTCGAAAAAGTCCATCTGTCCTTGGCGCATCGTTGCCGGCCGCCGAGCTACCGATCTCTCGAACGCCGCTTAAAACCCTAACCCGCCATAAAAATAGAATACGTCAAAATATTGCGTAAAAACCTTCAAAAAGGGTACATTCCGTGGTCGACAACTTTGACCTACCGCATTCCGTTATCCGCATCATATCCTAGTTCACGAAGATTAACCAGAAAAAAAACTGCTAAAATCCGTGGTGCCCGGGGAACTCATAATGAAACCAACTCAGAACCACCTCAGAAAGGTCGTTAAGAGTGATGCTAAAAAAATATAAAAAAATGGTTAAGTAGGTTAAGTTAGATAAGGGTTATCGGCAATTTTAAAATTAGTTTTTCATAGCTTTTAATGACCTTTCTGAGGTGGTTCTGAGTTGGTTTCATTCTGAGTTGGCATGGAACCAAAATTTGTATGGTGCTGGAGTGTGAAATCCGATTCGGGTAACTCGCTTAATGTTATACAAGGTGATCTGTTTCGCATTATTCCCAATTTCCGACTGTTCGCCATAGCTATAACCGCTGATATAAAACAAATGTATCTACAAAGTGTAGTGCAAGAAGAATGCCGTCATTATTAGCGCATGCTGTACAGATGAACGATAGTGACCCTTTACAATTGTTTGAATTTAACTGCGTCACTTTCGGAATGTCCTGTAGTCCATTCTTGGCAATGCATACATTGCGCCAACTTGCATCGCATGATCAACCTCAGTGGTTAATTACACCATACAAAGGTCCTTCGAATAACAACCAAATTGAACCGCAATATCATAGATAAATATGCACGTTCGAATTAAAATTTATATCTGTGGTTATCAAAAGGGTTATTAACTACAAATATTATATTTAGTATTCTCCAAACATGGACTACGTACTCCACCTAAAAGTGAATAATATACAGAAGTCACGCATTTATAAATTTAATTATTTTTTTTAATCCTAAAAGTATGTGATAAACCGATAAATACAGGTGCATTCAATGGCTCTCTAAAACTTTAAGCAGTTTATCTGCCACCGTACTAAAATTCGAAGATATCATTTTTTGAAAGAGGGCGGGAAATTTTCCACCCGAAGCCTAAAAAATCCCCGAGCGCTCAAGGTTGAAATCAATTATACAGCGAATCGCTCCACGCTTTCATTCCTCTTCATGTGGATATCCGCATATATTCATTAGATTAAGAAAAAGGAGAAAGCGCCACATAACTACACGCATGATATACAACACAATATTCATTCTACGCATTTATTACATCGTAAACAAACTTGTATTGCAGCCCGCACCCCACCTTTTACATAAATTCCGAATGGTACGCAATCTCATGATTTCCCTTATAAAAAATATGATTTCGCCCATCATTCGTTGGCTTCAGAAAGCCATCATGTTCCTCAGTTGAGCTTTTTACTTATCTCCGACCTTTGTGCCATGGACCCTTTATCTTTCCACGGCCAATTCATTGCTCCGATATTTTGGCACAAAGAATATTTTAAGGCTATCTTCGCGTTTTATTATAAGGCCAGACGGAGAGAGTCTGTTTATATTTCGTGCATTATCTCAAGCATGATAAACGGGGCCGTGTTATGCCGGCTCGGCTTCCCGGAGAATGGAATAATGCATGCTGGCTTTATTTAAGATTTTCTCTGTTTTTTTGAAAAAGCTGATCATGATAAATAATTCCAAATCTACGAATGGAACTAATTTAATCTTCACAGGTTGACCAGGGGTATTTCTTGACGACAGCTTGAATAAGCATCGCTAAAATATTATTTTATATTAATTGATAAATTTAATAATAGGTTATAGATGCACACAAAGCAAATAGGTACGTGACATTAAAAAGGGATTAAGTTTCGTTTATTTTATCACAGTTGTTTCTGTTTTATAAAATAACAAAAAAAATATGACTAAATATTACTTTCTTTGGCAGTGGAGATATATATTTTTTCGCTTTCTTTTTTGATTGAAAAATACTGTTTTAGAACATACACATAGGTTTGCGACATCGCTGACTGCAAATTTAATAATGTTGAGCAGTAGCTGCCTCCTGCGGCCCGCGAAAAAAATGAAAATGGAGGCCTTTCGATTAAAAATTAAACATCACTGCACTAAACGTATAATTCCTAGAAGAGAAATCCTAAACAATTGTAAGATCTTTCGACCCTTAGGACCAAGACATGCAAATGAAAATGATCTTTATATTATATTATTAATGTCCAAGAAAAAAATCACCTGAAGTAAGATAAAATTGACCTTATTTCGAGAACGTACGTACACACATGCACATACGCCCTCAATACACATCTCTTGGTTAACCTCTTCATGCAACCTTATGCAATCAATGGAATAAATCAATAAAGTAAAAACTCTTCAAAATTTCGAGCTCCGTTAATTATTTTAATATCATGAGTTACACCTGTAGGGAATCTAATTTAAAATTGGTTGGTTTAAAACACTACTCACCCATTTACAAATTTTAAAAAAATAGAAAGGAAGAAAATTTTTCGATATCTACATAAAATTATATTTAATTTTATATACTTAATCTTTTGTTTTATAAAATTTTTGATCTCATACTGCTTTATTATAAATTTATTATTTAATTTTTTTTATTATGCTGTTAATCAGAGGTAAAGTCACATGGAGGAAATCCATCATTGGTTTTATTTTGGCTATACAAACATGTACAAACTGTAAAAATGTAAACTGTCGATTTCCCGAAAATAAATAAATAAATAAAAAATAAAAATGAAATAAAAAAAAAACTCGCAACTGTGAAATTGAGAATTATTTCTTCAGCGTCTGGTAATTATTTTCATAAAATTATTTCATTTCATTATTTCATTTGATAAACAGACCCTACTCGTCGCCCGAGTTCTTAATTGTGCAAACTACCATTTTATCGAAAATGAGTTTTAAATGCAATAATGTTAACGATAAAATTTCGCATCGTTAGATAAATAAAAAATAGTTTTACGAGCCACATACAATTAATTACAAGCTTTTTAAAATGTCAATGTCCACAACAATATTCTAAAATTGAGTTCTTAATTAGTTAAACTCCTTCTTAGTTCAATCTCATTTGCCACGAAATAAAATTTGCGGGCTAGATTAGTCAAACTCCACCAATCGACCAATCACAGCACGCCGATTCACGAATCCGCGCCGCCATGTTGCTTATTTACTTCACACTGTTTTTGTTATTGTGGTGTGTTATGCGGAAGCAAAAGGCATTTAATTGTATTACAAGTGAGTTTTTGAACAACGAAATTACAACAAAATGCCTTAAACTATTGACAAAAGATCATACATACGCAGCAGTGCTGAAATAGAGCGGTTAGTATTAGTTTTAAGTATCTTTATCAATGACGTTTCAGTTTTGTTTTATAAATGGCAAGGAACTTTAAATACAGCGTGTTCATTTTTCGGTTTTAACTCAGATTCTCCTTTTCGAGAGTTTTTATTGTCGAAATCAGTTTTGTTGACTGTCATTTCATTTTAAAGTTAGAAGTTCGATTCGAAATTGTCAGTATATCCGTACTTGTATGAAGCCTTTGTTTGTCATTTAAGAATTAGTCCAGTCATTAGTTTGTTGATATAAATTCTGGTGCAGTTCTGATTTTTTCCTCGTTTATGTGTTGTGGGGTGCTGATTACGAATCCGAGTTTCGTCACCAAAAATATGGTTGGGATTTGAGTTTTAGCTAAAGAATATGAAAAAAGAAGAGTTTTCCAGGATTTTTATTATAACTCAAAAACTATTGACTCCGTGAAAAATATTTTATTATTTTTGAATCACGCCGCTTTTTTTTACGTGAATACCGCACAAGAGTCCCAACTGCTCCCGTCTGGAGCCAGTGTATGTTGTGAGGCTGAAGGTAGTGGGGAGGGAAAGGAGATAGTGAAGAGGAAGGTGGGGAAGTACCTGGCTATTCAGATCTGGTCACCAAACATGGCAGAAGCCATTTCAAGCAACGTTTCAATTCTGAATGGTGGTCTTACACCAGGGCGATACTGAGAGTATCTTCCGCTCTGGAACGTGCCGCAAATATACTATATATTATTTTAAATGAATAAATTGTGAAATACATAAATTAATTTATTTTTATTTTTCTCACAAAAAAAATCAATAAATTTATAAAATATTTTAATGTGTTTCAATTATAGTTTTATTATTTTTTTTTAATTATCTTTGCATGACCTTTTCAAAGCACTCCCGTTCCCGCCCTGTTCCCCTCAGGCGTTCCCTCTGCCTTATTCTCAGATTGTTTGTATTTTTTTCACGAAAAAGCATTTCAATAAATTTTTAACAAATTTTAATGTGTTTCAATTATAGCTTTGGTATTTTTTAAAATAATTATCGCTGCACATCCATTCCCATGCGTTTCTGTTCCCGCCCCGTTCCCCTTTCACGGTCCCTTCAGGGTTCCCCTTTCACCTTCCAACCCCTCCCCCTACTGCTTCCACTTTCCCCGTCGCCCCTCCCTTATTTCACTCCCGCGACTCCCCCCCGCTTCGTTCCTTCCTTCTTCCCTCCCGGATTCCCCACCCCCCCCTTTCCCCCCTACCGCTTAACTTTGTAAAATACACACATTTTTCAAACAACTGGCGAGCCACCTAATGTATTTTTTAAATAAATGTCATGATGTCAGAGCTCACCATTATACATAGAAACCTTCGCGGTTTCAGCTGACCAAAGTTTCACCACAATCGGTTAAATTGTGTAGGAAATAATAAGATAATTTTAATGCTAATTTCATAAAGCCAGAACTCACCATTACATATGGAGACCTTCGCTGCCGTGCGTACAACAACTCCCCAAAGTTTCACCGGAAGCGCAGAAAATAATAAGGTAATTTTTATGAAAATTGCATAATGCCAGAGCTCATCATTATATATATAACTTTTCGCAGGCGTGCGCAGAATGATACCGCGTTAATGAATTGTTTAGGAAATAATGAAGGAAAATTTAATAACACCAGAACTCACTTAATTGCAAATTTAATAACACCAGAACTCACCATTATATATTGAAACCTTCGCGGGCATGCGTAAAACATCTCATGAAAGTATCATCGGAATCGGATGAATGGTACAGAAAATAATAAGGGAATATGTGTGCAAATTTCATAAAGTCAGAGCTCACCATTATACATAGAAGTTTTAGCGTGCAAGCGCACAATAACTACCCAAAGTTTCATCGCAATCGGTTAAATGGAATAGAAAACAATGAGGGATAGACAAGTTAGTTAATTTATAAGTTCTATATATATATCCCAACACGAATTGTCGATATCAAAAATAGATATATTGAAAATAAACTCACCTGTATATAACTTGAGATGGTCGTTTGCACAATTAAGCACGGAAAATATTTATGCAGAATTTGCTCTATCTCCATTTTAGTGTGGTCAATCTCCTTAAGAATAATTTTGATTTTGCATTCTTGCTCAATCTCCATTTTAAAATAAAAAATAAAGTATTAATAACGATAATAAGTCACCTTATTATGAATTATTTGAACTTATGAGACCTTAACCTTTACGTAAATAGGTTCGTCTTATACACCTATAATAATGTTTCATTGAAATAATCAAAGAAAACCTCCTCCTGTAAAACACGCAAATGGTAGTTTGGACAATTAAGAACTCGGGCGACGTACTCACTATAGGATTTACAGAACTGCTTGCAGAACCGTCAACCGAATTATTATTATTCCTTTTGTCCGCCTTTTGGCCGCCGGAATAATAATAATCCGGTTGGTAGTTCGACAAACCGTCCTAAAAGATGGTAAGTAGGACGTACCTCTTGGCCGCCAGAATAATAATAATCCGGTTGGCGGTTCGACATGCCGTCCTGCAAGATGGTGAGTAGGATATGCTGGCAAATATGCGCTCACGATACCTAAAATTACCGTTGAAATGGTAATTTCGCAATTCGTACATTCCACCTGCAAACATTTTTTTTTTAATTTTCGCAAAGTCACCGGTTCTGACATGAAAATTTCGAACATTTTTAATTTCAATAGCATATCTTGAAGAAAATAGGTCACGGTTGAAATATGCATTCATTACGAAAAAGGTTCAAATTAACAACCCCTAAAGAGGCTCAAATATGCATTTTGCATAACAAATATGCAAATGCATAAAGTAATCCGATATCTACATTATTTACATTTTTTGGTATTTATAAAATTACATGATGTCACAGTGTGAAAAAGATATTATAAATATATTTAGTCACGTTCCGCAGCAATACTAATTTCCGAACTTTATCGTGATAATAATATTACTTACGTGTAAGTAAATAAATTGTGTCGTGTATGCACGTCGCAAAAGTACTTATAAATTAGGTTTATTTTAACACGAATGTGTTTTTAGTTGTGATAAATAAGCGGCCATAAAGGAAGATAAAGCTCCGTTTCTTGCACAGGTTTGATTTAGCCTGTAAAGCGCTATATGTTCATATAAACGGGAGCAGTAAAACACAGAAGATGGTGTGGCGGGTGGATAAGCAAGAAACAAGGCCGAACGTACATAGCTCATCATTTTAGCGTTTCACAGATCGTTCTTTGTTACATTTAGCGGATGAATCGCGGGAGTGTAGAATTTAGCTGGGGAAGGCAAATGTTCTACGAAAGGGGTTCTCAACACCCGCGCCCGAAAAGCTGTTTGCTCGCGCGCGCCCATCGAATATCATCGACTAATTATAAAATAATAATTAAAACAAACACTCACAGAGGAGCGCATATTATCCGGAAACATTTCGAAAACCGACAGTCACGTATTTTACGGAATCATTTTTCGAGGTACTATTTTTCCGGAAATTGCTAAAGACGTATTAGAACATCATCATAAACCACAAAATCTCAGAAATTAGTAATATTAGTAAGTTGTAGCCCAAAATGACATACATATTTGACTGATCAGTGGTTGAGAGGGCATAGCGCTTGGGTCCCACCTGGGTGTCGCGTGTTCGATTCCTCGGCTGGCTAAGTCCTCCATCACAACACAAGCAACATTTTTCGGCTTTCTGTGGTGGTAGTAGGAGATTTTCAAACATTGTTGATTTATTCGTAACCCGGAATGTTTACCTTTCTTTAAAAAAAAAAAAAAAAATATATATATATATATATATATATATATATATATATATATATATATATATATATATATATGTGCGTGTGTAGCAGCCAGCCTCTGCTATCACATGCTCTGGATTGTTGCTGAAAGTGTTCGAATGCCGAACTATCGAGAACGTTCCGGCCGCCTCTCGTTAAATACACTAGTGCCGGCATTACGATGGCTGGATGTGTAGGTACTTATCACATCGATAATGAGCTGCAGACCTACCTACTCCTCACGCGTTCCAGAAAAGGTACGAACCATTGCGCGCCTGAAATGCACAGTTCGGGAGCTTTCGAGATTTCGAGATCGAGAGTCGCCGAGTGAAGAATTACTACCAGACAAAGCAATACTCCGACTCGCCGGACTATATAAAGGCGCTCAGCAATGCACACAGTACAGTGTTTCCAGTGTATAAATAGCATTCAGTATTCTCGCCTCACGCAACCTTGGCCCAGTAAAAATCCACGATCGTTTGTTTACCTAGTACCGGTAGTGTATTTAATCGGTTCCGCTGTCCAGTTCAGAATTGATTTGTAAAATTGTAATCTTGGTAGAACTCAATAAAGACTCCAACACGCAACCTCAATCTCGAGTTCTACATATGTATTGGCCTTAATGCATAAGTCAAATTAGTAATCGCTCTGGAATAATTGTTTACCGATTTCCGATAGAAACAATTTTTTGACTTCTACATTAGGTAGGTCATAATTTCATCAAACTAAAGCATCTGATATGTTTTCATAGCATTCAAGGGAAATTTTAGAATACTTTGAGGTACCTAAATCAAATAAGCAAAAACTGTCATTGGCACTTTTGTTTTTTAACTTTTCAGAATCACACACATTATCACAGTCATCATTCATTAGTTCCTGTTTTGTACCGTCTGCATAGAAAATATTGTAGACCTTCTAAAAACGTTTTCACTTCAATCAATAAACTCTAAAAAATATATATGATGTGTTGATTTATCTGTCAACATTTTAATACCCCATGTGACTTTTTTCTAAGTTTTCTTTATTCATTGAACTGTTTTTTACAAGAATTGAGGATTTTTCGACCACCATGCTAGGCACATTCCCGTGTTGTGGTGGTCGATTTTCTATAAGTACGTTGACATACGCAATATAAAGAATGTGAGAGAATATAAAAAAAATACAGAAAATATTAAGAATATTAAAGAATATAAAAGAATGTAAATCACCATAGGGTAATATAAAAGAGTATGGAAGAAGTTAGTATAATATAAAATAATGTGAAAAGTATAGAACACGAAAAGCATATACATGAAATAATATAAAAAGTATGTAATTATAAAATATATAAAATGACTGTTATTTTCTCCCTAATCCCGAATGTGCCCCCGAAAAAACATGTAAGAACCCCTGCCTGCGATAAGGAAAGGCCGAATACGACGCGCGACGCCAGCTGGCGCTGCTGTGAGCGTGATAAGCCTGACCGATTTCATCTCTGTTTTCTGTTCAGAGACAACTTTTATTTGGGTCACAATACGTTCATTTATGTGGAGCTCTTACACTTAGCTTTCTGTTGTAAATGGAAGTGATAACGATACACTCATTTAAAATGACAAAGTAACGATATAATTTAGTAAGCACTTTCACTTTCACCCACAGGTGTTGTAATGAGATTTTTATGATAAATTGTAAAGGTAATTATTTAATTTGTAATGTGGCATGATAAAAACAATCATTATAATCTGAAACGAAACACCTGTTTAGGAATGGTATTTTTAATCATTTCAATTACAAAATAAAAAGATTAGTATGATTGACTGAGACTCTATAATTATAATTATAAGAAATAAATCCCGGGTCGTAGTGACTGCTACGAAGAAGACAGTCAAGTTATTTTGTGACATGTTAAATAACATTTATGATAGCTATGTGGATTTAAAAATTATGTTACGGGCGCCAGACGATTTTAAAGTAATAAAGAATAACTACATAATCGACAAGTAGTAAATAATTATTAAGTAAACCAATGAATCATAACATAGACACTACAAATTACTCGTTGGTTGATGGTGGTTGAAGCCATGTCGTGTGCCGCCAATCTTCGTCCCCGTTGACAGATGTTGATTCTCTCTACGACCGATCCTCACTAAAGTAAGGCGCACGCCAAAGGTCCGAGCTCCCCAACGAGCGTCTAGAAGTTTTTTTTCTGAACTGCATAGCAACCATGAATATATTCTTTCTTGTTGCGGGTAGGAAGTATAAATATTCTGGAGCAGGCAGCAAACTGCTACAGTGTGTCATGAGTGAAGTGATTAGAGAGGAAGGAGATAGTGAATAGGAAGTACCTTGCCCATCAAATTGGTCACCAAACATGTCTGAATTCATTGTGGGGAAAGTTTCTGAGTGGTGGTCTTTCATAGTATTAGCATTTGGATCACTCTGAATCATGTCACGAATACGCCGACTATTAATTATTTTAGATTAATTAAAAGTGAAACATTACAAATTACCTAATTAAATAAATAAATATAAAATGCCCAGGCCGGAATTTCAACGGTGACGTCTGGATTTGTAGTCTGTGGTATTTCGCAGTGAATCTATTTTTCGCACAAATGTTCTTAATTTGAATGTTGTAATTGAATGTACCTACACATCGTAAAAATGGCAACATTTTTCCCTCAATGATTTATGAGATTGTTAAACTAGCCAATTTAAGATCTGAAAACACTCTTATTTCAGTATAAGTTGGGCTTGTCACGATGATTAATACACTTCCAGCCGCCCCTGCGGAACCATCGCTCCACAGTCCCTGGGAGGCTAAAGGAATATTAAAACATGTAACTTTACATGACAGGCAGATAAGCCTGATAGACTGAGGTAAATTAAAATCCTTTGGATTTCATTGTCACCGTCGGGTTTACTGCGGCCCCGCCTTTTCAATCTCTTTTTCTATCTGCCTAAACTACCTACTCACCGACCTTTTCGCATGCCCTTCCTCTCCAACCCTGAGATCCTTCATAAACTTTTCACCAAAAAAGGGCGCATTCTCAAATTTCGGCGCTGTTTATGTTTGTAGCTTAAAAACATGTACCTACTCGAAAACATGTCAACAATGGCATAAAAATATTTTTTGTGGCGTCATATGTGAATCTTTGGTACTCTTGGGGATCTACATTCTACAGCTTTATATTTTGGGTTTCATTTCATCGTCTTGCCAATAATTTAATTTTAAGACAATAATTTTCCTATTATTAAGTATCAACGTCGTGCCTTAACCCGTCTGCTTGTTTAGGAATAAAAACATCCCAAAACACGTAATCGCATTATTTAATTTTTTTATTAGTTTTTATACTTTATACTTTCATAAGACTAACTTTCATAATACTTTATTCTTTTTTATACTTTCACAAGGACAAAAACGTCCCGAGCAATCTTACAATTTAAAAGCTACACATCTCTCTTCCTCTCATACAAACATATGTATTTTTCTTTTAATCAGAAAGAGAACAAAATAATGCTTCTTATTGTAAGCTATCTTGCATAGATATTTTACAATCTCGATCCAAGGTGACAGTTTCAGAATTTACGCGTAAAACCGAGGCTTCCGTATTATGAGGTGCGAATATATTGAACCAAGCAGACGGGTTAAGGGGTGGGAAAGGGGTCGGGTGATTTTCATGTAGACGTTGAACCTCCCTTTACTTTGAAGGTCAAGTGGGCAAAATTTCATCAATTTCGAAATAAAACTGTAGATTATAAAAATTAAATCCCCGCCACCCGCCACAGATACTTTTCGTTACATAAATAGATTATGTAATTTTATATCCAAGTTCTTTACAATTTGATTGTTTTCACACGTCTAATCAATCTGTAAACATATTCCGCTTCTCTACGCAAGCATTGCTTAAAAGACCGGTCAGTGGCTGAGTTCGCATCGCGTTTGGTGGTCGTAAGTTCAATTTCCCTGCCAGATAAGTCCTTCATCACGGCGCAAGCAGAATATTCCACTTACTGTGGTGTTAGTAGGAGATTTAGTACACATTATACGTAACCCGGGATAATTTATTTTTTATTAATAAATTTTTTTGGTTCATACATTGGTAATTTTACAATACATAGCCTTTTTTATATAAACATTTAAAAAGTAGATTTCATATTATTTTTTTGGATTGTCCACCCTCGTCGCCCCTCCCGCGAACCCCATCTCCCCCATTCCCCTCCCCCTCCAGCCTTTCCTACTTCCAGGTAAAATATATGAAATAAACACATTTTCATTTATTTAAATTTCATAACGCCAGAGCTTACCATTATATATAGCATATAACCTTCGCGGGCGTGCTCACAACATATCACCAAAGTTTCATCGCAATCGGATGAACGCTATGGCAGCGCATAAAATACGAACAAACAAATATTGATTTTTATATACAATAAGTTGTATGCTCAAAATGACCAGCATTAGAAATATTGGAAAAAAAAATGAAATAACAAACTTCGTTTGCACTGTCTAACAAAAATGATGAACATGTTTTAAAACCGATGGTTTCTTTATGACGAAACAAAGAACACAAATATATTTTTTAATAATTTATAACATATAATTTAAATGTATAATTTATGTTAAATAGTAGCATAAACAAAGTTTGTTGTTGTTTTTATTTAAGTAAGGCAATTTGATTATAAAAATAATGCCACGCAGTGATTTTGCTGTTATTGAAGAAAAAAATACTATTCATAAAAATAAGGATAAACTTTTTCTCAATCGTTTTGAATAAAACGAATAATTTTGGATAATACAATCTGTGGTAAATTGGTTATAAAATAATTTTTTCGACTTATTCTTTATAATACAAATTTTACCTTTCGTAAGACATATTTTGAAAACGAATTATAAAGACCTTTATTAAGAGACTCACGAAGGCATTATTTAGAATAGCGCGCAAACTTTAAAATAATGATTAGAAAATAA
Source organism: Limnephilus marmoratus (assembly GCA_917880885.1). Taxonomy (NCBI): domain Eukaryota; kingdom Metazoa; phylum Arthropoda; class Insecta; order Trichoptera; family Limnephilidae; genus Limnephilus; species Limnephilus marmoratus. Next base: position 53,569,875 of record OU862906.1, on the reverse strand, counting down.
TGCTATCATTAACTAGATTCTGACGTGATACCATATAATATCCACCCGCAGAATCAAGTCAGATTACCCCAAAGTTTTAGGCAAAATCAGGGAAGCCGGTCACCATTAATCATTCGGTAACTATTAATACTTCTAGCTAGTATTACTTGAGGAATGCGGGCGGTTTTTACCCCTAATAATCATTGCAAATTCAAATCATCCTAAAGAAGAAGGTTTGAAAACATTGTAGGGAAAATTTCAGACCCAACTAAAATTATTTCTAGGAGACGCTGTCCAATTTTTTCCGCATTAATTTAATAATAGAATTTTTATTTTTATTTAACTCCTATATTCTTTCATTCATTTTTACAATCTTAAATTACCCTGGTGAACTAGGCTCTTACACTCATTGAAGTTCTGCGCTGCGTGTTTTACGTTCTCAACATCAGTGGTTTTTGATCTCCCCAAAACATGGATGCTTATCCTTTGCCAGATCTTTCTCTGCTTATCCTTCGCCAGTGACCATGAGTTTTTCCTGGTACAAAATATCTTCAAATAAGCCATACAGTCAATCAGTGTTAAATATCTTCAGCTCTTTGACAAGCTGGCGTTTTTGAACAGGAATAAATTTATTATATAATAAAATATATTAAAAATTTCGGAATAATAAAAAATTCCGGCGCCCGGAGCGGCTGCTACAACAGCACCTGAACAGGGGCGCCCTGCAGTTGAAAGCCTGTTGTGGAGCATATCTCTTCCAAACTCATATATTAATGTGCCTGGCTGTCCATGATATCTGAGTATTTTTCTACAGTATCACAATTCAAAGATATTTCATATTATTTTTTTAAATAACTAAATTATCCATTTAGCCTTCAGATACAAAGGACTAGGGCAACCGATGGATTGCGGTTCAGATTTTTCCAAGTGAAATATTGCAAGCCCAAAAAGGTTCGCAGGTCCTAACCACTGCGCTTTCTCGGACTATTGGAAAAAGCGGAACTTGGAAAAATAAGTAGGCCTGCTTAATGTTGTAAAAAGGTAGTTCGAAGAACCTAAATGAAAGTACGACTTTTTCAAATTTTAAATAATAATGTGTAGGTAAGTATCGTTCTCACCGTTTCAATTCATTATTTTTTTTATTTGAGTAATTTTATAATTCTACGTATGTAATATTCTTTCCCAGATAATATTGTTTTTCCATTTTTCTTTCTCGTGTAGGTACTGTTTAACAAACCTTAAATTTTTAGTACAATTTTAAGAGATAAATTTTCAAAATATTTATTAGTTAAAGCCATAAATATTTGCTGCCTGTAAGTTAATTATGCAATTGTGTGATAGTTTTAAATCTGGCTTTCACTTTTACTTTAGCTTATGCTTTCGTTCGAATTATTTTAATAATTATTATTAGTTGTTTACTTTTACTTCGATTGATATTTTTATTATTTTTACATTTTGCATTACATTTGAATTTTTATAATAAAACGCTTTTCTTTTAAGCTATAATATTTTTCTTAAAGTAAGATACAAGGTTTTACGCTATATATAATGGTTTGCTCTGGCGTTATGAAATTTGAATTAACGAAAATGTGTTTATTTCATATACTTTAGCTGGAGGTAGAAAAGGCTGGAGGGGGAGTGGGATGGGGAAGGTGGGGTTCGCGGGAGGGGCGACGAGGGAGGGTTAAGGCGGGGAAGGTGGAAGGGGAAAGCGGGAGGAGAAGGGGACTCGGAAGATAAACGGGGACGCACGGGAAAGACATGCATGGAGAATCAATTTATTTCTTTGAATGGCATTGCAACGCATGCCGGGTATCAGCTAGTATTTGATAAAAACTAATGCAGTTCATAAAATGAATCATTTTAAAAGTTAGTTACAATAATAATTCCTCTTTCTGAAGACGTGTAAATATTTCATATTTGACTGATGTTATAACTTAATTTCAAAATCCAATTAACATGTCTCTGAATTTACCAAAGGAATTTCCTTTACTATATACTTAGATAAAGTAGTATTCTTAGATAAAGTTTTGTGCTTATTAGTAGTGTAACTTATTTCTACCTGCTGATACCATCTTTAACTAGAAAGTTACTTAGCCTTCGCAACGTGCAAATTCTAACAATATCTATTTCTCGTTAGCGGTGAACACCCTACCCTGATCGCCTTACATTTCTCTTTTCCGCGCTAAACGAAAGATTCCAGAGTTTGCGAAAAAATAATATCTGACGAGATAAAAGTCTAATGGTAGCCATCTAATATGTATGTTAATTTCGAATGGTCTCAATAGTACGGGGCATAGCTATGGGATAATGCAGATAGAACCTTCATCATTTCGATAAATACATAAATGAAAGAAAAGACGTTGCATGGAAATTTTATAGGATAATAAACCACAGCGCTGCAATACAATATAGTATTCCTCACTTTCATAAAATTTGAATATTTTTTCTCCTCCCCACTCCGTTCAGCTGGCTATGGGCAGTCTACCTCAAAATTTAAAAATTAAATCCGATTTCCTTCATTTTATCACACTTCTTGTACAGTTTTACTTACTTTTAACCGCTATAAAATACTTAGTTTTAATTACTTTTATTATTAAAAACATCAACATATGTTATTAGCAATGCTTAGTTCATCAGGGTTTACTTAAAACTTTTAAGTTAACAAGTAAGCAGTGATTACGAAACGTGTTGGTTTTTTAAACAATAAAAATGGTCAAAACTAAGGATGGGTTGTTTAAAAAAAATTGAGCAATTCATCAAAATATTTTAAGTTAATTTTCAGGTTCTGTGAAAGTCCTATTTAAGTTCTGTTATTATTTCAGTTTCATAAAGCAACTGGCCTATAATGATGCAATAAAAGAACTTGCAAAGAACTTACGCATAACGTGAAAATCAACTTCAAATATTACATTGTAGGGAAATATCAAAGAATTTTCATTTATTAAATAATATTGGTACCTACTTTATCGCTTTTTTGATATGACATACCAATTGTATGAGACGACTTATTTGGTCCATACAATACTGTAAAACGTTAGGACGGCTGGGCCCCAGTAGCCACTTCGGTTCTGGAGAAATTGTAATTAAATAACGACTCAGAGATCTTTTTGGTAAATGAATAAATATTTATTTTCAGTCAGCTTTTGTACCAAAATCTTCGCACACCTGTTTTAAGTTTTTTAAACGTAAACATGTTGTTGTTGTCATCGCTGCATATGCAAAGGGGTGATTAATTTGTTTACGTCTTCTGGCTTACCCTAGGTGGCCCATGACACCTGTTGTTTGCCTAGCAGGTGTTTCAAATCAATTAGTTGCTAAGTGCTTTGTATTGAATGACAAACTGGTTCGAACACGTGCAGTTTTTAAAGTAGCAGTTTTTTAGTTAGTAAATAACGTCTCGCAAGAATCGACCTGATTACTCCAGGTGGCCGAGGCCACCTGTTGTTTACGTCTTAAAATGCAGAATTTGTCATCAATAAGAAGAGTTGGTTGTGTTTCATCTAGATTTTTTTTTTACATGAGTTCCACACAAGAGGCCCTGAAGAAAATAATTTCCCTCAGGGCCTATGTTATCTTTGGGGATGCTGTGTAGAGGGTTTTTTTAAGGAAAGGAGGGAGTGGAGAGTTCTGGGAAGGAAAAGGATTTAAGGAATGGGTAGGAATCTGGGGTTCAGTGTGTCCTGGTCATCCACCTCCAAGACTTAGACAAACCTCACCCCATGAACCCGGGCGCCCCTGCTAAATCACCATCAAAATAGCGAACCACTTAGGGTGACCTATGGCAGAGGTGTTGGTCATCCAATAAAGTTTCCCGGGGCGGCGGCACCCATTCCCGCCTCCCAAATTGAAATTGAGGTATTTCCAAATGAATAATTTGGATGACTCAGGGGTTCGTTTTACAGCAGAATTGTTATATGTAAATTGAAGAATTATATTATTGAACATATAAAAGAAAATAATAATAATTTTGGCAACAGGAGTATAATATGTATAGCTTTCCTGTGACGATATAGAAACGCTTGTAATTTTGAGCGACTAATTAATTTGATTTTGTTTCAATGATTGCATAATACGTTCGATAATCCAATGCTTATCAGTTCCAATTTTGAAATTAAAAGTTTAATTTGAAAATTTAATTTTAAATTACGCGTGCACTCATGAACCGATAACCGAAATAAGCGTTTTAATGGTTTCCATTATGTGAAGTCTTTTTCAGCATTCTGTTCATAAGTAATAAATATGTAATATTCATAAATCCATACCGTATATCCAACTACACACTTTACAAAGAATTTAATGCCATGAATGTAAAATAGCTAGATATTATACAAAAATTGTCAATTCGTGAGATATAGTTTGGATGCAGGTGAGTTCTCCAGTTGTTGTTTGTATATTCTTGTTATTGTATTTTCTCCTAAATAGAAAAAAAATCTTTGTAGTTTTTTATTAATATTCATTTCCAGAAAGAGAATATCAATGCAGAATATCAGTGCAACAATTTGTTATTATTCATCGTGTCGTTAGTTCATACCATATTTGACAATAGAGAATATCAAAAAATATATTCCAATATTGTGTTTAAAAAAAATATGTGAGTAAAAAATAAAACAACGAAAAGCAGCGAAAATAATTTCAAAGCGCTGGCATGTTAAAAGCCACCCTTTATTTGAAGTCAACAAGGGAATCCAATAATAAGTAAAGTATCAAATAATTTTTAAATATATGCGAAAATAACTTTTTTCATCTGAACATTTAGCATGAAGTGCCCGTTTTCATCGATCGTCATACGATTGCATTTTAATGACGTAAATTGTTATGCAAGGCATATCCCAGAAAAGTCACCTTTATGACCTTTTAGTTTTGTCAAGGTTGTGGGATAGGATAACCCATTTACATTTATTGTTTCTTTACACGGTAGATATTATTGTTAATATTTTAATTTTTAATCTCACTAGGAAAAGTTTGTGTTAATAATTTTATTGAGGTTAATATCTAATTGTATCTACACGAGTACATAAAAATCAAAATATGCTTATACTGTATCATTAAAAATACTAAAAGATATTTATTATGCACTTGCGCACTCTGTACTACAATATGGAATTGTGGCTTGGGGGGTGCATACAAAGCAACCCTTCTCCCATTGGAAACAATTCAAAAAATTAAATAAAAATCATCCTAAAAAAGCCCTATTACTATCCAACTATAAATGTTTTTAAAAGATTTTCCGGTTCCCCCACTTAAAAAAAATTTATGACAAAATTGCACTCTTACAAATACATAAAGATTTCTTTAGTAAAAATAATTTACCACAATTAAATATAAGCAAAAGAATAATATCTGTTGGAGGATTAACCGTGCCACTAGTGCGAACCACAACAGCACAGCATCACTATACATTCAAGGGTATAAAATTATTTAATAAATTATCCCTTGATATACGATCGGAAGAAAGCTATGAAAAATACAAAAAAAATATTAAATAGTACCACCTCATAAATTTAACTTATTGTATATTATATTTAGAAAAATGTATTGCATATTTAGAAATATGTTTTTGCCTTTACTTTAAATCATTTATTAACTATTATTTTTATTACTTTTATCTGTATTTCTTATTATATTCATAAAATCACTAATATTTTTTTGTTAAATTACCAATATTTTTTGTTTTAATTTAAACAAATGTAATTTTTTTTTAGTTGTCCTCTCCTCAGTGGCGTAGCGTGGGGGGGGCGGGGGGGGGCGGCCCGCCCCGAGCGGCACTTTTAAGGGGGGCGGCAAATTTTCACAATAAATAATAACATTATCTTGGAAAAATTTAAAACATTTCAAATCATTATTTGAACATGTTCTACGATCCTTTCGTTTACGAATCCAACTCTTTTGTTAATTCATCAAAAATATCAATAACAATATTTTTTTAAGCTGCGAATTTCGCAATTCGTAGGAAAACCGTACGCAAATTATTATGAGAGTAATACTAATTAAAGCTGATAACTCGCAAACAGATTCACTTATAATTAAAACCAGAATTGTGTTCAGAATGTATTAATGACTGAATTTCAGTTGTGTATTCATCTGCTGATACATTTCGAAAGAGACCATTATTTTATTCGAAGTGCAGTTATAAAATTCTAGTTGTAGATTATGTATGTGCTGCCAGAATCAAAGAGAATCCACTTTCATTTTCTGGATGTAGTTTTAATTCGTCAAATACAGATTTAATTTGACCCGTTTAATCACAGGAGACGCAAATTATCCCACACATTTAATTTAAAAATAAAATTGTGAAATTATGTAACACACATTTAATTTTAAATAAATTTGTGATTGCAATAAAAAGTCAAGATACAGTTTTATAACATTTTTTAAGAAAAGGAATCTGTATTTAAATTTTTAAGTTTATTCTATTTTAGGTACTTTAATTCGAATATTCGCAGGCGTGTATTTTTGAGCCAATTCACATTTCCAATATGAAAATTTTAATGTTTAGAATCAATAATGTTCTAATAAGCACGTCGAAAAAATTACTTTATCTAGATTTTAGAACAGTTTTGTTTTAATAAAAAGGAACATTGCATGGGAAGAACCGGAAATTTTGTGCGCAAACATTGACAGGCAAAAGTTTATAGATATTTTTTTCTTATTATTCGAAGGGTTAAACCAGTTTTCAGGATGTAAAATTCCATTTGAGAATTCATCTGCTGACACAATTTAAAGGAAAACATTATTTTATTCGAAGTTCAGTTATTAAATTCTATTTGCAGACTAATGTATGTGCTGCCAGAATCAAAGAAAAATCATTCATGTTCTGAGTGTTGTTTTAATTCACCGCATACAAACTGGTTTTGTGTTCAGAATACAAGATAAATTACATAACGAGTTGCAGATTCATCCTGCATCAAGTGAAGCTTTACATTTGAGTTACATAATGCTGTAAAATTCTGAGAAATTGATTGTTGCGTGTGTAACTATTGTTTGGGGACTCTAACGCAGTATCAATCAATCAACTTTGGAGTAGAATTTATATACATGATTTTCGTTGAAAGAATACTCGTCAAATGTGATTACTAAAAAAATCCGGCTCGTTTATAAATAGGTCGTAATAAAAAAATAGGATATCCATATACAACCCCCCCCCCCCCCACCGCTTTTGAAGTTCCAAATAAGGAGACGGCGAAATTTTCCTCCGCCCCGATTTTCTGAGTGTAGGTTTAATTCACCACAAACATATTTAATTAAAACCAGTTTGGTTTTCAGAATGTAAATGCCGGCAGAATCAAAGAAAAACCCTTTTCATGTTTTGAGTGTAGTTTTAATTCACCGCGTACAGATTTAATTAAAACCAGATTTATATTTAAAATGTAATTGCCGGCAGAATTAAAGAAAAACCATTTAATGTTCTGAGTGTAGCTTTAATTCACCACATACAGATGTAATTAAAACCAGTTGTGTGTTCAGAATATTTGTGCCGCTAGAATCAAAGAAAAACCATTTTCATGTTCTGAGTGAAGCTTTAATTCACCACATACAGATGTAATTAAAACCAGTTTTGTGTTCAGAATATATGTGCCGCTAGAATCAAAGAAAAACCATTTTTATGTTCTGAGTGTAGTTTTGATAAACCGCATATTTATTTTAATTTAAACCAGTTTTGTGTTACCAATATATCAATAAGTTGCCGATTCATCGTGTACCGAGTGAAGCTTTGCATTTGAATTGCATTCCATATGCGTGATGAAGATGCGAAATTCTATTACAAGCATACAATTCTCGATTTCTGAGAGCAGTTATATATAAATTTGTAGTAGAATTTATAAGCATGATTTTATTGGAAGAGTACTCGGCATATAGGATTATAAAAATCGGCATAAAAAATAGGATATCTAAACCCCCCCCCCCCCCAGCGCTTGAAAATCTGCGGAAAAAAGTACCTGTAGAAGTTGGGGGGGGGGGGGGGGCGGCAAAATTTTCCTCCGCCCCGGGCGGCCGAAATCCACCCTACGCCACTGCCTCTCCTAAACACAAGCAGCTGCTTTATTAGGAGAGTGATTGAAATATTGATGTATATATTATATTGTAAAATTGTAACCTTTGTTATATGTTTCAATAAAAAAAAATTTAAAAAAATATGAGTATGTATATGAAATGTCCATGCGTTGCTAAACTATTCATTGGACTGCGATGAAACTTTGGTGAGTTATTGTGAGCACGCCCGCTAATAATTCTATATATACTGGTGAGCTCTGGTGTTATGAAATTTGTATAAAAAAATTACAATAGGTGGCACGCAAGCTGTTTGAAAACTGAATGTACCGGGACTGAATTATTTAATGCGGGAGGCAGGAGAGGAACTCGGACTCAAGGGGGTTCGCGGGACGAGGAAAGCGGGAGAGGAGTGTGGGGAGAGGAAAGGTGGAGAAGGCGGAATCGGAATGCGCGAGGGGAAGGGTCGCGGCAGACGAAGGGGAGGTGGAAGGGGAACGGGACGAATGGGAAAGGACACGCAGGGAGAAACAATTTCTTTATTAAGTGGCTTAGCAACGCATGCCGGGAAATCGCTAGTTAAGTCTTAAAAATACACAAAATAATATGGACATTGAAAGAACAATATTGTAACAATCATCTTTCTTCAGATATAGATCCCTACTAATCTGTAGGAGAACCTAATACATTATAATGTATACACATGAGGTGACCATGTGTTGAAATTTGATTATAAATAATACATCATGCTATTAATAAAAAAGAATTAAGATGAAAAGAAAAATGTGTGTATGACATATTATGCTATTAACAAAGGTCAAAGGTGAAAGAAAAATGACATAATATATTGTGCTCAGTTTAGAAAGAACAAAGATGAAAAAAAATACAATGTTTTTAAAAAAAGTGCACAAGGATGACTCAATTTGTTCCGGAAGGCTATTTAATATAAGTGGAATCATAAAAATATAAATAATTTCTTTGACCAAAAGAAGACTCAGTTTGAATTACCACAAAGTATGGACCAGAGTCAATTCTGGTAGTATAAATTTGCTATTCTGTTATTCTGTCTCAACGCTTTGTTATTAGATCAAATATTATTTTTAAATAAATTTCCTGCATTAATCATTTTAATTTCAATTTTTTTTTTGTTTTTACTTAACTATTTCGCAATGATCGTTGTTTATTGTAGTTACTTTTAATCAAATATGAAATTATTAACCTTGATACAGGTCAATCCTAATAAGGTTAATAATTGTATGCATACATGCAATACATTTTAATTATAAAGAAACTGTTGTCACTGTTCACTCTGCAGAGTAACCGCCTCCCCCCACCCCCCCCCCCCACCTCAACCCTGGTTGTACAATACTGATCATTTAAAAATGTTTTTAATTGAAAACCAAAAAGTCACCGAAGACCAAAATGTTCTCCACATTTTGGACTCCAAATAACCTCAGAAATCATAGGCTACATTAATTCAGTTAAGAGGGAATAACCAGAGAAAACCGGAAATATGCCATTTTTAAATCAAATTTTAGACGTATTGTCTCTTCCACAACAAAATTATAGATTGATTTCGAAAGATTGTTCTTTTAACTAGTAAAGGTATGTTTTTGAATTGATGATGTTTATTTTTAGCATAATAAGGGAACGTACCCATACTACGTGACCAACTTTTTGCAATTTTCAACTCCCCCCCCCCCCCCCCCGGTGACCAAAAACTTAAGCCCGCCGCCGCTCATTTGTACCAAGCGTGACATTTTGAAGACCCCCCCCTAAACGTGTCACGTAGTATGGGTACGTTCCCTAAAGGTTACTCTAGGTCGTTGTTAGAATTGTTAAATTTTCAAACAAAATTTTATATTATATAACACACATTTCAAATCATATATTCATACAGTAAAATAAATCAATAAATTATCTGGGAAAGCTATGTTTCAGAATTATAATTTTAGTTTAAATAAAATTTAAAAAAAGATCCGCGCACCTGTTTTGTGATGAAAATACTTCAGTTTGTCTATTTATTTACGGTCATACAAACTAATATATTTAACATTTTTTTCGTTTTTATTTTGCTAAGACATTATTAAAAAATTATAAATACTTATGATCAAAAAATAATTTCAAAAAGTACATAATTTTAATAGTTTTATCATCATGCCTTTCAGCATTTTTGAATGTGGGTATAAATCAAGGCAAATTTTGAATGAAATAAAATCGATATTGAGTTATAATTTTAAAAAGCTACGGTACGGAGAATAACTAATCTTTCTCATTGAAACCGCCCTATAAGATTGTAAGAACATCTTTCAACGAAATTTGATTAAAGCCCTTAACACCATACGTATCTGCATATGTTTTTGTAGTTAGATCAATATGTTATTATAATATATGGCAGTGAGCTAAATAAAAAAAAATACTTTTAATGTTATTATGATTAATGTTACACATACAGTTCAAAATCGGTGTTGTGGTTTTATCTTATGATCTGAAATACCAAGGACGTCTGCTTTTCGGAATTCATTTATCAAATTCAACCAATCTCATGCATTCTCTGTCAATGTTTGAGGGTGAATAATTATATGAAACTCGTGGACGGTATAACACTTTTAGGCTTAAATTTCCATGGCCATACATTGTGTTGAAAAACGAAAAACTTTACAAATTATAAGTTTTTAAAAGAGGCAATTTATGAACATTTTTTTTATTTTAGGCGTACTAGTCTAACCATGACATCTCGTGTGTACGCAATGTCTCTTTTTAAAATACGTCGTTTGAATACAATTAAGCTATGAGTATTGTTCATTTATCTGTACAGTTTGCATGTGCTTAATAAAAATATGGCATTCTCTTGCTATAAATACCGGTACAGGTAAATCGTTTAAAACAGCGCACGTTTGATGTATTTGTACAAACGATAGCATCAAACTGTGTTGACGCTTGCTCGTTAAAATTAGTTTGTAACACTTGCCTACACTTTTAATTTTTTAGAAATTTAATTTTAATTAAATTTCTTAAAATTAAAATGGAGTTCTACGAATTAAACACAAAAACAATTAATACTTGCCTACACCACTACATAAGTGAGAATCTCTTTATACTTTTGTTCAATATGATATGCTAATATATCCCTGTCATCAGCGAAAGATATTATATTACCGTGAATATCCAAATTCAATAAGGAGTTCATATATATAAGAAATAAGAGTGGATCTTGAACACTTCCATGGGCCTACCAACTCCTGATACTAGGAGATTGATAAATATTTATAAATATATTCTTCTTCTTCTTTGTGTGCCCTATTATTGTGTTGTTTGTGATCTCTATGTGGGGTATTTTTTAAATCATTTTACGGCAGTATCTGTTGGAGTTTTATGATAAGAATGTGGTGTGAAATTATGTCGAAGGCTTTAAGCAGATCACAGCAATAGGTTTACTGCCTTTAACGAGGTTATCAGATATCAGTTTGCTAAAGGTTGCAACAGCATCTGCAGTACAGCGATCTTTGCGAAAACTAAACTGTTTTTTTAAAGGATTTTATTGCCTTAGTTTTTCTACTTTTTCAATGATTTTGGAGATTGTAATCATTAGGAATATTGACCTGTAACTATTTAGGGAAGATCTGTTACCTTATTTGAAAATAGGGATGATTGAGGCATGTTTGAGAGAGTCAGGAATATGTCAGATTGGAGACTTAAGTTAATAATATGCTGGAGAGTCTTGGCAATACAAGTTTTTAAATGCTTAGTAAGTTGAGTATTTATTTTAGGTGGCTACTTTTTAATGTTGAAATGATGTTTATAATTTCCTAATCTGTGGTGGAAGTGAAAATAAATAAATCATATCTCAAGTAGGTCAGGGATATTTCATTTGTAAGATCATGATCCGAAACCATATTTCTGGTCAAAATATAATTAGAAAGGTTAGAACCAGGTTAGAACCGATTGTGGTGAAAAAAAATAAAGTCATCAGTTGCATTCGTTAGTGATCGGCCTTCAATATTAATCTTATTGAGAGGCGTTGTCGTTTATTGGTTGTAGAATATGTCCTTAATAATAAACCATATTTTTTATTGTCATTTTTGGCGTTATTGATTTGTTTTTTTTGTAAATTGTCGGTTCTTTGAAGCATTTTTTTGTTCACATATGTATTTCTGTTATTTCTTGTAAAATCGGAAGGATTTATGGTCGTTGGCATTTTGTAATATTTAACATTTAACCGTTATCCAAGGTTTGAGTATAGTGTGATAACGTTTTGTTTTGTGTGTTGTGTTAAATGTAGATATTGATGGTTATGTAGTGTGTCGACCAGGGATTTGAAGGTAAAATTGAGAATATTCTGTTTTTAAAAATTTGACCAATTTTCCTGAGAGACCAGGTAAAAAGTGTGGCAAAGAATATTTTCTTGTGGGATTTCATGCGGTGGTGGCTTATATATTTTATGGGAAAGAGAAGTTATGATAACTTAGTACTTTGGTATACAAAAGATCTAGTTTTTAATTTACAATTTGAAAATGCATTATCAAAACAAGTTTTAGATGAGTTCTGGTGGATGCTGTGATGGCTGGAACGACACCTTGTAGAGATAACAGGTTAATATATTTGTTGGCTTGAGGATGTGTGGAATTAATTTCATTTACATTGAGTTCACCAATAACCAGGATATAATTACAAGCACTCTCATATGATAAACGTTGATGAAGTAAATTTAGAAAAGGGGTTATGTTAGATGAGCCAGGTGGTCGTCATACGGAAAATATGGTTACTTGTTTATCTTGAGACAGTTGTTGGTGATTGTTTGTGATTTCGTTTACTGGATGAGATATGTGATTTTGTATGTACACGGTAATTCCATTATTTTGGGTTATGTTATTCTGTGTGCCTTAGGTAGGGCAGTTACTATGTTATTGGGAAGGTAAGTTTCACTTAAAACGAGTATGTCAAAGTCAAAGTTCAGGTCTCTGAGAACTATCAACAATTCATTAAAATTTAGGATTATGTTACTAATTAGCTGAGTTAATATTGTTGAACTTCGAGAGCACTGTTTGCTTCCGTACATGGCATTAGAGATAAATTGTTCAATTGATCAGCTGTTTCAACCATTTATAATATTTGTGACAAAACGCAATAAGTTGTATACCATATATCAATGGTTTTAATCGTTTTTATGCATCAATTAAAATAACATTGATCCAAAATAACCTTTAAAATAGTGATGAAGTACCTATATTGTTCTTGTGTTCAACTATAATATCTATGGGCTAGAAATATCTAATAATATTTTACTGCCGTTTATAAGAAAGAATTTTAAATCAAATAAAAATATATAAAAGTAAGTTACATAGCTAGGCGAGTTATATTTATAAGTTATTGGGTGAGGGAGAAAAATTTTGATGTTTTTGGTTTTGCCATTAATAATAACGACAGGTGTGCCAATATCTTTACGAACATTTACTTGACTTCCCCTGGTCCAGGTGAATTTAAAAAAGTAAAAGTACCGATGTAATAATACGGGCATAAGCCTAATGTGGTAGTGGAAAAACCCGTAAACAAACTGTAAACAAACTGTAAACAAAAGTTATTTTATGATCTTTAAGGAAAAATCTAAAAATTAAAAATAATTACGTATTTTTTATCAGAACTCCGCACAGGTGGTTCACGGCTTAAGTTATCTTTGCGGATACCTGGAGGAATGTTCTGCAAAAGTTATGTATAGGTACATAAATAACCTGCATTTTAGGCAGCAGGTATGTATTATTTCCTTCTAGAAGCTTCTTGGGGTAACCAAATACGGTCTGCTTGGATCAGCCAGCTCACTGGTTATCTCTGGTCACAATTACCCGCTGTGGGAGAAATGAGAGAGGCTGGTACCGAGAGAGGTACTCGTAGTCTCGTGCATCGGCGCGGTGTTGGCAAGGAATTTCAACAATACCGGATTAATTAATTGGAGTTGGAGCCGCAGATCAACGGTTTCTCTACTCGGAGAGACTGTATTAAAGTTCACCAAGGAAGCGCAAATAATTAACATCGGATCTCTCCGAATTACTGCAGAGGAATTAGTTTGACCGCTTTCCAGAGAGATCTACTAGTATATTGTTTTTTAGTTTTTATATTCCGGCACCATTTTTCATTGTTTTTGAGAAACGAATTCAAAGTAAAAATAAAATGGCTATAACTTTTAAAACTATTCGAAATTTTAAAAATCCTTTTTAGGCGATATTCTTCAATAACTAAACTATCGAAACATGCAGTAAATTTTTTATTATTATTTTTTTTCTAGCTAGAATACCCACTTAATGAGGGATTCGAACTTCTTTAGTTGATGTTTTGCGAGAGGGGACGCATAGTGCGGGTAAGCTACTTGCCAGAAAAAATAGAACGAAATGGTTTGAATCGACTAAAGAGTCTACCACTCTACTAAAATTACGGTGTTCGGACGCGTTTAGTTACTTATACTCTCCACTCGACTAAATTACTTGATCAATCAGAAAGGGGCTTAAGGGACGTACTTGACTTACTTTAACCAGTGATTACTGACATTTTTGTAGTAAAAAGCGTAAATGAAATTTTGGTCTCCAGCGAATATTTTTTTTTTTTTTTTTAAATCAAACTTTTTTTTCTTAATAATAATAATAATAAATTTGGACAACTTATATAGCGCTGTTTTTGCGAAAAATCGCCTCAAGAGCGCTGTAAAATATGTCGTCACTGGTCATTTGGACAAGTGACCGACCAACCCCTCTCCCCACCTCAACTGTCCAGCACCTACAATTTTTCTAAATTTTTGTAGAAAAAAAGAACATCAAAAATGTCATCGGAGACCAACATTTCATTTACATTCCGAGATGCTCCGTGTGATGTTTGCGGCAAATATTTTTCCAGCGGGAAAGATAAACGCGCAGGCGCACTAATCAACGCCATCTTGCGGAAATTAATGAAAGCATTTAAAGTACAATACACCGTTGCCGGATCGACACAATTTTTTTTTTAAAGAATTAGAAAAACAAAATTTACAGCCTTTATACAACGTGCAACAAAAACACTGTTTAACGGTCTTGAAGTGTTTTTTTTATGAGTAGGTAAGGCTGATTATTAACAACATGCGTGTAAATATCTCAAGTAAATGTGTTTAAATGTTCATAATAAAGCGTAAGAATTATTTAGTCACAAACAACAACGTTATTTTTTTATTGAAACTTGCATTGGTGCATGCAAACAAACGGAGATGTTACAATGATGAAGGCAGAACAAAGTCACAACAACATAGTTTGAAGATTTTCTCGGCTTATTATTGCTTTGAAAATAGTTATCAATTTGAATTATCTTTTAAATATTAGGAAATTAAAAAAACTTATCAGGTAAGGATAATGGATTTCAAGAATATTTTTTTAATGGATTGAGATAATAATTTTTTTCATGGATTCACTATTCAATCTTGACGTTCTTGGTATAAAATTATAAAATCTTTGACGGCCTCCGTGGTCTAATGACTCTCGACTTGCAATCCGAAGGTTACGGGTTTAAATCTTAGTATCGCATTGGTGCAAGACCACATCTAGAATTGAAACGTTACTTAAAATGTCTTTAGCCGTGTTTGGTGACCAGATCTGAATAGCCAGGTACCCACCCCATCTTCTTCTTCCCCATCTCCCTCCCCTCCCTACTTCCTTCAGCCTCACAACATACCACAATTGGGGATGCCATAGTCTCACTGCCTCCAGACGGGAGCAGTTGGGAGGCTTGTGCGGTATTTACATAAAAAATTTTTAAATATCTATAAACTCCAAAAAGGGCTTTTTGAAAACCGATTTAAGTTATCTGGAATGTAATATTGGTACCGATAAATTTGAATATATTTTATACGCGTGTTATTTCTGCGCACTTGCAATTATTTTCAAACGTGAACATACTGAACATGCAATAAAACATTTTCTCTCCGTCACATTTATTCATTATTAAATTGGGCTTTCATATGAAATTTAAACAAGTATATACGTATCCGTGTAGTACATACAGCACAACATCACATAGAAGCCCGTAATAAGACTAATACAAGTGAGCAAAATAATAATGGTATGATGGATAATGATTTTAAATAATAAGACCTTAAACAGTAAATAAAACGAAATATAACACATGGAAATAATATCAATAATAATTTTGGGTGCTCGTCGTTATCTGTCTAATCAGCTAGAAACACAAAGTGATCGAAAAATCGCTACCATAAATTCATTTCATCCCATTTCACGGAAATAATGAAGGGAGAACACTTTCCTGGAGCTCAAGCACAAATAGACGCAAATTAAACTGGTTAAGTATAAGTTAAAGAGAATCAGGTTATCCTTTTGGAGTAATGTTATACACATTGGTATAATATTACAATAAATCCAGAAAAAATGCAGCTACAGTTTCCACTCGTAGAATGTCTTAACGACCTCCAAAATTTAAAATGCCTTGGACCAGATTAATGAAGTACCTACTTCGGCCTCGTTTTGGACCAAAAACACACATACGCAAGAAAAAGTAAAATGCGCCAACAAATTGCGCCCTAAGAATAGTAAATTATCTACAAACAATAAAGTATTCCCTCACGAGACCAATATAAGAACCATCTTTTCATAGGCTGCATCTATTTGGTGAAATGTCGCGAATTCGATAATAAAACTCTTATAATCAAGCAAGTTGTTAAATTGTGCAATCAATACAAATGTTGTAGAATCAAGAAAGTTGTTGCTAATGTCCTGCACAAAATAAGATCATTCGATTATAAATATTAAATGTGGCTACTTATAATAAAAATATTCATACACAAGACCAATATCACAACCATCTTTTCATAAGCTGGATCTATTTGGTAATATGTCGCGAATTCAAATATTTATCACTATTACAATCAAACAAGTTGTTAAATTGTGCAATCAATACAAATGTTGTACAATCAAGAAAGTTGTTGCTAATGTCCTGCACAAAACAAGATCATTCGATTAAAATTAAATACGGCTACTTATAAAACAAATATTCCTATACAAGACCAATATCACAACCATCTTTTCATAAGCTGCACCTATTTAGTAATTTTTCGCGAATTCAAATATAAAACTATTACAATCAAACAAGTTGTTAAATTGTGCAATCAATACAAATGTTGTAGGTACAATCAAGAAAGTTGTTGCTAATGTCCTGCATAAAACAAGGTCTTCCATTAATATTTAATACGGCTCCGTGGATAAGGGAACACTACACAAAAATACAATCATTCCATTAATAAAGGAATTGATAAAAAATCACTCCCAAAACCATATTTTTTATCTTTATGTTTTCCCATTATATCTACATACACTACAAAAGTAATTTTACATAATTTCTAAATGCATTAAGATGTAAACTTAAGGTACAAGTAATGTAAAAATTAGCAATAAGTACATATATATAAGGCCAAAGTAGGTAGTGGGAATCCACTAGGGCACTGCCTGTGTGTGGGTAATATAAACAAAAATGCTTTTCTACATCAATAAGTACAAGTAAAAAATTTGAATTTTAAAGTAAAGGTTTAGAACTATAAGTATCTGTGAAAATATTGTAGTAAAACAGTGATTACCGGATTACCAGGATTACCAGGCCATAAAAACCCAACATTCTATGATGAAAATTCTATATTCAAATATAAAACACCTCCGGTGTCCTCGGTTCACAAACGGTCCTCCGAGAGGCGTAACTCCTGCAGCATCTCTGTATTTAGGTTTAGGACATTTTTTCCATTCCCAAAATCTCAATTAAGTATCTAATAAGTAAAAAAATCTTTTTGAGATGAGATTATTTTTATAAAAATGGTATTCTTCATTTAAAATAGACCAAAGACCAAAAGTACAAAGAGAGATTACATATTATTTCTCGTTTATTGTAGGCTGCATAATGAAGCCCGGAACAGAGACGCACTCGCTAGTTTTTAATAATAGAAACGATTAGATTATTTTTTAGCGCCGCTTTCGTGGGAAAATCACGTCAGGGCCCTTTACAACATTGCTTATTAATTTTTATAATAATTAATTATTAAATAATATATATTCAGGTTTTAACCATTAAGTTATATCAAATAATTCAAAAAGTTTTCATCGTAGACTTGTTGAATAGTCGATGATGATGTAGATATAAAGTTTTACGATGCCAAAAATATTTTCTTATTTTACTATTTCTGTATTTTTAATTAGTATGATAGGTATGCATCCTATGTGTAAACTTGTAAAACGGTTCATTTTTCAGCACTTAAATTTTCAGTTATTTTCTCATAATCTTCGTTTCCTTTAGAGCGGGTCGCCAAGACTAACTACCTGAACAGAATGCGCTCGAATTAAGGGGGACGTATATTTTATCGAACCACTAAAAAAAGTTGTATCGAATTTTTTGCATAACCCTAGCTAAAATAAGTTTTTCATTTCTACTTGTGTACGAGTATGTACATATATTACGCACTTCTGTTATATTATCAATATTTGCAAATTAAAGTATATACCTGATGCTACAAAATTCAATTCGAAAACCTTTTACGATTTTAAAATTGAGAAAATAGGGCGAGCGCAGTAATTCAGTAATTCAATTATTCAAAAATTCAGGTGCAGCTAACCAGTATTGGCCGCGCAAAAGACTACTCTGCTTTGCGCGCATGCGCGGTTCCGTTAACAAAATAAATTCTTGGGGTTCATTTTGAATTGGTTTATGGAGAACATTTAAAAGGTATTTTTGACTACTATGTAGACACTAATTTTTAGGGTCGTAATTTAATTTGGCCGTCCTTATGTGCGACGGCCGAGGCTGTGCTGACTTACTGCGTGTGTCGAGTGGCGACGGACGGTGGGTAACGTACCTACCAATGTAAAAGAATGATAACTTTTTTTACATCAGCTCCACCCAGCAGGTCATGAGAAAAATAATTCCCCTCAGGGCCTGTGTCATCTTTGGGGATACTGTAGTGAAGGTATTTTTAGGAAAGGAAGGAGAAGACGTTCTGAGAAGGGAAAGGGTACGAGAGGTAAGTAGGAATCTGAGAGATGGTGTAACCAAGAGTGACGGGCGTATGAATCGATCCCTCCAACAGCGGTGCAAGGCGATGTTCCGATCTGGCCTGCCATGCCATGCAGCTGGTGGGCAGACCCATCCGCCAGGACAAACCTCACCCTGTGAAACTGGGCACCCCTACTAAGTTACCAAACGTAGCGACCCACTTGGGGAGACCTATGGCAGAGCTGGTGGTTATCCAATAAATGGTTTTGGGATGGCGGTACCCATATTCATTTGTAATAGCACGATAGAATGAGATGGCAGGCATCACCCACAAGGGAGTCACTGCGCGATTAGAATGGCGTAAACAGCTAGTATGTACAATATGTACATGGTAGAAGTGGTATGGTGACAGGGCGCAAAAGTATTATTTGTTAGAAGAAATTATATCTACATAATATTTAAAATAATTAATTTTTTTCTGTTAAAACGTAGTTTTTTAAAGTTTATTTATGGCATGTGTTTATAGGTATTGTTGGAATACAACAAAAATTCCAAGAGGTCCCTCTCCCAGAAGGAGAATAATTTTGGAGATTTTGATAACCCCCGTTGGCAAACGGAAGATTAACTCCATTGGAAGTATTAGTGCGCATTCTAGCGTCTTCCGCGTTAATTGATAAATTAATTGATTAAATGAATAACGGTTCACTAATTCCAACCTTCGCAAATAGCGGAATAAAAAAAAAACTCTTTCAAACCCAATAACATTAGGTGCTTTTCAAAACCTTATATGCGTTCTAATGGGTCGTCAACTGCGGTACCTGCAACCTGGAAAGTCCAGGCGCGCACCCGGTTAGCCCACCCCTGAACCAAGAATAAACCAGGAACATTTATACTTGTCACCCAAAGAGGATTACCCCCGTCCGCAAGGACATGCACAAAGCCTATTAACATGTTCCGCCATTCCGTTCAATTTCCCAGTATTTTTCTTTTCATTTCTTATTTACAGTGTTTTTTCACGTAGGCACCGAATTGGGGAACCTTTGTGGATAACAAAGTCACGACGCTAAGCGTACCAATAACGGGAGTAAGGCATTAAAATGACGAGAAAATAAATGTTCGGTTTGGTTTAAAAAACCTCAAAGGGGTTGGAGAATTATTTAAAGATTTTTTATTCTAATCTTACAAAAGAATTTTATACAAAAAAAGTTTCTTCTATTTTTGGAATGTAATCTTTATATTGAACTAGCTGACCCGGCCACGCGTTGCTGTGGCTAATAAAACACTTTGTAAAATCCAACCTTTGTAACCACCGCCGTCTTTGAGTTTATCGCGAAGAGACAGACAGATGCCGCGGAGGACTTTAATTTATAATACATACGTAGAGATGGTGTGAAAGATTATAATAATGTGAATGAAATGCTTGGTGTAACTAACGTATTTAAGTTAATAAGGATTAATACTGTATCCGTCTAAAGAACTTTCCAATTATCCCATTGTACGTGACCATTTTTTTAGAAGATAGAATGGGTATAATAAGCTATCCGTAAAAGATTGATGTATACCTTCGCGGACTTTTTTGTAGATCTATAAAAGAGGAGTATCCCAGCATGCATTGTTTTGTTATATCTCAAAGGGATTAGGCAGTGTTTTTGATGAAATCTCCCAGGCGGCTTGTCTTTTTCCGACACTTATAAAAATTATCGTTATGTTTCAAATTACATACCTAAACCTTCCTCACGAAACACTCTATCTATTGGTGCCCATTTGATTGACTTCGACGACCTATGTTAGCATATTAAAACAGTAAATAAAGTTCTCACGCACTGAAAAACTGATGACAGAAGATTTAAAATGGTAACGTTTGACAGACGACTAAAATATGAAAATCAGAATTCTTTTTTTTTTGTATTCCAATTCTAGATTACGTTGTACTTCTGAAAGTAGGTAGAACAGTGGAACTGTTTATATGAGAAAATGAAATTGTTGTTTTTTACTATATTCCTCATATTATTTTTATTATATTATCTCACCGTTTAAACCTTCCCTGGACTACGACAAACATTTCAAAACCAAAATCACCTAAATCGGCCCAGCCGTTCTCGAGTTTTGGCGAGACAAACGAACAGTATAAGATAAGAAGATAGAATGGATATAGTAAGCTATCCGTAAAAGATAGATATATGCCTTCGCGGACTTTTTTGTAGATCTATAAAAGAGGAATATCCCACCATATATTGTTTTGTTATATCCTAAAAGGATTAGGCAGCGTTTTCGATGAAAGCTACCAGGCTGCTTGACTTTTTCCGACACTTCTAACAATTATCGTTATGTTTCAACCAATTTACACAAATCCTTGACAAATTACATACCTAAACCTTCCTCACGAAACACTCTATCTATTGGTGAAAACCGCATGAAAATCCGTTCAGTAGTTTTCGAGTTTATCGTAAACAGACAGACAGACAGACAGAAAGACGGCGCGGGGGACTTTATAATATGTAGAGATTATAAATTTGATATGTAGGATCAAAATTTAAAGGTACAACATTGATTTTAAAATGTCTCGTGGCTTTGTTTGCTTGAAAATCACTTGCCATTAAAATAGGACGTACGAGTATAAATAAATTGTTTATGCTTAAAAGTATACAGCTTTACTTCGCATCTTATTTATACAATTTGGGTTGTCCCAAATATTGCCTGTCTCATTTTTAAGCATATAAAAGCTCCAGAGTTCACGATTTACATAAAATTTGCATGAGACCTAAAAATGTTGACAGAAAAATATGATAAAAGAAACAATGTTACTATGATACTTTTTAAGATTTTCACGGCCAAAAGTATTTTCGTTATTTGTTTTTGGGGTGTTATGCCGTGTTGCGCTACCTCCTGCTTTAGCCAACGTTTCGGACAGCGTTGCAGTGTCCATCATCAAGGCAGATCCGACATCTACCGGATGATGGACACTGCAACGCTGTCCGAAAAGTTGGCTAAAGAAGGAGGTAGCGCAACACGGCATAACACCCCAAAAACAAATAACGAAAAAACAATGTTACTTTGTTTGAACACTTGTATATTTGTTTAAAGCCGACCGGTTTCGGAACGATCGTTCCTTCTTCAGGGCAAAAGTGTACTGATTTGACAATTACAAAATGGTGGGTGGGAACAATGTATTATTACTAAGGTTTGTGGTAGGGGTGGATCCGTGGCTGGGATTAATGAAGAGTGGGTGGGTAGGGGAACATATCCATGATTGGGCTGTAAGATAATATTTTTTGTTTGTAGATAGTAGATTCATTATTTTTAAGGGATTTATTTTATTTCCAAGGTTTCTATAATAGACTAGAATAGTTTCTAGAAATAGACTGTTTCGCGGCAAAGAAAGGTATTACATGCATTTGATATTTTTTTACGTGAATATCACTCATTGCCCCATGGGACCGTAACATACGCAGTTGAGGAGTGTTGCTAGGCGGAAGAAAAATGGGGGAAAATTTGGAATTACCAGGCCACTCAGATCTAAATTTACCAAGCAATATAATACTGAAACGCCTGGAAGACTGGGTATGATCATTCATCACGTGAATAAAAAAATTGACTCATGCCATACTGGGCAATGACGTTACATACTATATTAGACGAGGGGTAGAAATCTCAAAGTGGGAAATCTCAACAAAACAATTGCACCGTTCTCGAAATCTAGTACTTTAGTACTAAACTGCTACACGTCGAGTAAAGTTGCGTCTTACCAGCACTTACCAGTAAGTAAATTGCATTTTAAAAAGTGCCAAAATGCCCTCCTGTGTAATGAGAAAATGTTTCAATCACACGGCAAATAATAGTAAAGGCGAATGAATAACATTTCATTTGTAAGTACACGCAGATTACTTAATACTATCGATTATTATAAATATTACAATTAATTTTCATGCTTTACACGACATTAGAGAAAATTCAAGTCCTACTAAAGTAAAGGGTCTGGACGCGCAACAGCCAAATTTCTGTTGCTAAGTAAACTTTATTGTTTTAAAGTAGAATAATCAGCCTAAACACTCGTTTAGTTGTTTGCTTACGGTAAAACAACACATAAATCAGTAGTTCCAACAATTATTGATGACATTCGCCACCATTTGAAAACTGTCGTTGCCCTATTGTATTTATTGTATTTATTGTATAGCTCGACATATCAAACTCCGACAGGCAGCCGGACCTTTTATTCTAGTGGGCCTCAAGAAAAGGAGACAGCAAACGTTCCATCAAAAAGTGACAAGCAATACGCCGCCGCCCGCTTATACATCCATGTCATTCATACACACACATTATTTGATTGGCTATCTTTATCACACAGGAATAAACTTTTGAATTAAGAAATGATACTGAAAATCGCTGCAAACAAAAGACTGTTCCTTACTTTCCACATTATATTGTGAGTTTATGAGACTATGGCGAGTCTATTTATTTATATCTATAACGTCATTGATACTAGGAAACTGAATAACAGAATTTTGTATGAAGCAAGGAGTGTGTACCGAAATAGCGTTCTATCCCCCCTTTATACCCCCGCGGAGAAAAGGCATATCAGTTAGCCGGTTAGTTATGAGGTTCAAGCGTTCTTTCATTCCGTATTTTTTTTTTTTACATGAGCTCCACACAGGAGGCCCTGAGGAAAAGGCCTATGTCATCTTTGGGAATGCTGTGTGGAGGTTTTTTTTAGGGAAAGGAAGGAAGGGAGAGTTCTGGGAAGGAAAAGGGGAGGGTTGGAATCTGGGATTCAGTGTGTCCTGATCATCCACCTCCAAGACCTAGACAAACCTCATCCCATGAACCCGGGCACCCCTGCTAAATCACCAAACGTAGCGAACCACTTGGGGTGACCTATGGCAGAGATGTTGGTTATCCAATAAAGGTTCCCGGGGCGGCGGCACCCATTCCCGCCTCCCAAATTGAGAATCCGTTTCATCTGGTAATAATGTAATTTTCTTGCTTTAATTTATTTTGGAGCTCGCGATCATGTGATAAATCTGATGTAGGTTCATTTTTCATTTGCCGCTTCACCGAACTTTAAATCCGGAGGCTTAAA
Source organism: Limnephilus marmoratus (assembly GCA_917880885.1). Classification (NCBI taxonomy): domain Eukaryota; kingdom Metazoa; phylum Arthropoda; class Insecta; order Trichoptera; family Limnephilidae; genus Limnephilus; species Limnephilus marmoratus. Next base: position 53,545,829 of record OU862906.1, on the reverse strand, counting down.
GAAGTCGAAAAAAATTCCCAACCTTCCTCTTTCACATTTCCATCCCTTCCCCACTCCCTTCAATACAATATCTCTTTATTGATATACTTACAATATCTCCGATGTGAGGATGCCTTCACCAGTCGGGAGCAGTTGTGACTCTTGTTCGGTATTCATATAAAACAAAGGGATTTCACCACCCTACCATTTAGGTCGTTGATATGAAACGTCACTTTACACAGCATTAAATATAACACATTATCCGCAAATTAAAAAACAAAGGAACAGAAACGTTTAAATCATTTGTAAATTATGAGCGGCTGAAGCGGCACAAAGTGAAAATTGTGTCGTTAACGGAAATGCATTGCATTCACGGCAGCAAAATAACCGTTCATGTTTTATTTGCATTGAAATGTTGTTTCATTGAAACAGATTAATTACACGGCAGTAAATATAAAAATGCAATGTTCCACGGCCCGTTTTGCTGCATCTGCAACATTTCCACATGCAACGCTATTGTGAGCATAGTACCTAGGGATGTCGAAAGTGAAAAAAAATATCGATGTATCGATATTTATTAAAATATCGATATATCGATCAAATTTTCAAAGATTTTGCGTTTTAAAAATAATAGTGAATTCAGCTCAATATTATCAATAGTAATTTTTATACACAGTGTGCATTATTTTAATGTAAAAAATTCTCAATGAAAATGAAGATATTTTTATCAGTATTCATTTTTATTAGGTAACAATTACAAAAATATCAAAAACTAAAAAGCTGTCTTCCAACTTATGTGTAAACTAAGACGCACAGAAAGTTTGTATGCGTCTCATTAACATTCTATTGGCGTATTAATCTGTCAAAAAGGACTTCGTGTTTGGAACAAGGCATAGTCAATAATCATAGACAATTGGGAACCAACACATAGGACTGGCTTAGAAAAAAATGGCGAAAAATAGCATACATTTCTATGTATGTACCTACACATATGAGATAGTATTAGTGATCACAAATACAAGTAGACAATAGATTTGTAAGCTATTAATAGTTAAAATTTCAACCGCCAGATGTCATGAACCAATAAAGTTACTTTTTTCCGTTCATTCCTATACGGTTTTGGATTCTAATGACTTTAGTTACATACATAAATAAAAATATCGTATTTGTAATATAACGTATTTGAAACAATTTTCGATATTGGATATTTTGTATCGATATATCGGATCAAAATATATCGGCTAAAAATATCGATGCATTGAATTAAAAATATCGATATATCGATACTTTTTCAACAAGCCTAATAGTATCTACCTACTAGACATACTACCTGCCTATCGGCTTAACATTCTCGTGCGACTGGCCATTACTGGGCCTGCTACGATGTAGTACGAAGGCTTAGTCCTGCCATAGGTTGCTTTTGTGTGATTTTTCCGATAATTTATTTTCTACGTCGCGTCGCTGAACTAATCGTGCGACGCTGGAATGATTTTGTTATGAATTTTACACTACATCTTCCTGTCATTGAAGCATTTGCAGAATTAAATGATTTCTTTATTTAATTAAATGATAAAATAATTTGTTTTACATACTCATTGGTGTGCTCTCCTCGGTGGAAATCGTCGGTAAAAGGAAAAATAAATTTTGCATGTTTGCGAATGATTTATCAAAGTTTGAATGATTTTTTTTACGTAAGACGAAAAAAAGTGACGGGGCAACCTTTAAATACATTTGTCTAATTAAATAGGTTTTTTTTTGTTTCGTACAAATGTTATTTTGGTTATTATTATTATCAGTCCGGTGTCCGCCACGCGGCCGCCCCCTCCATAGACAATCATCTTTAAATAAACCGATAGAATATTAACTTCACACAGGAGGCACTGAGGAAAATAATTTTTCCCTGGGTCTTTTGAGAAGAGGAAGGAGTCAATCTCGTTGTAGGAGGGAGAAAGCATACAGGTTGCCACAAATGTTATTTTGGTTATTATTATTATCAGTCCGGTGTCCGCCATGCGGCCGCCCCCTCCATAGACAATCATCTTTAAATAAACCGATAGAATATTAACTTCACACAGGAGGCACTGAGGAAAATAATTTTTCCCTTAGTCTTTTGAGAAGAGGAAGGATTCAATCTTGTTGTAGGAGGGAGAAAGCATACAGGTTGCCACAAATGTTATTTTGGTTATTATTATTATCAGTCCGGTGTCCGCCATGCGGCCGTCCCCTCCATAGACAATCATCTTTAAATAAACCGATAGAATATTAACTTCACACAGGAGGCACTGAGGAAAATAATTTTTTCCCTAGGCCTTTTGAGAAGAGGAAGGAGTCAATCTTGTTGTAGGAGGGAGAAAGCATACAGGTTGCCACAAATGTTATTTTGGTTATTATTATTATCAGTCCGGTGTCCGCCATGCGGCCGCCCCCTCCATAGACAATCATCTTTAAATAAACCGATAGAATATTAACTTCACACAGGAGGCACTGAGGAAAATAATTTTTCCCTGGGTCTTTTGAGAAGAGGAAGGAGTCAATCTTGTTGTAGGAGGGAGAAAGCATACAGGTTTCCACAAATGTTATTTTGGTTATTATTATTATCAGTCCGGTTTCCGCCATGCGGCCGCCCCGTCCATAGACAATCATCTTTAAATAAACCGATAGAATATTAACTTCACACAGGAGGCACTGAGGAAAATAATTTTTCCCTGGGTCTTTTGAGAAGAGGAAGGAGTCAATCTTATTGTAGGAGGGAGAAAGCATACAGGTTTCCACAAATGTTATTTTGGTTATTATTATTATCAGTCCGGTGTCCGCCATGCGGCCGCCCCCTTCATAGACAATCATCTTTAAATAAACCGATAGAATATTAACTTCACACAGGAGGCACTGAGGAAAATAATTTTTCCCTGGGTCTTTTGAGAAGAGGAAGGAGTCAATCTTGTTATAGGAGGGAGAAAGCATACAGGTTGCCACAAATGTTATTTTGGTTATTATTATTATCAGTTCGGTGTCCGCCATGCGGCCGCCCCCTCCATAGACAATCATCTTTAAATAAACCGATAGAATATTAACTTCACACAGGAGGCACTGAGGAAAATAATTTTTCCCTGGGTCTTTTGAGAAGAGGAAGGATCCAATCTTGTTGTAGGAGGGAGAAAGCATACAGGTTGCCACCCTCTGCAGTCACATATCCTTAAACCTAAAGCTCGCGACATTTTTCTTTAGCACCGTACTGTACAAAATGCAAAATGATAAGCAAAAAAACGAGAAATGCTGCAGCACCTCTAACCTTATTTTTTGTGTCCCGACGCTGCGAGCAAGCTCATGTATTTTCTCAGACTTCACATCCCTCGGCGGGCATCTTCGTTGTAACAGGGAAAGAGATACCGATCAAGAAACTTCTAATTGATTGAATTATTATCAGTGCAATTACTAATGTAATCCGATAAATTATAAAGAAACTTCTAATTAAGTTCCAATTGATTGAATTATTATCAGTGCAATTACTAATGTAATCCGATAAATTATAAAGAAACTTCTAATTAACTTCTAATTGATTGAATTATTATCAGTGCAATTACTAATGTAATCCGATAAATTATAAAGATTCGTAATATTGCGGCGTTTACTTATGCACGTCGTCAGTTTCAATAGGTCATCTGCACATTGATTAAAATTACTGAAAATATAAACCGACGGAAGTGAGTTCTGGGTAAATCTGTGTTCCAAAAAATAGGTCAATTTTATCTTACTTCTGGTGAAACACGTTCAAATATCTAATATCTTTCCTGAACAAGAAATCATTTTCACATCACTATTTGTGTCTAGAAGTCGAAATTACGTGCGTTGTGTAATTGGCAAGATAAGTTTTCTTCCAAAGCTTAAGGAAGCGAAAATTATATAATAAAAAAAAAATTACTTGTTTGATGCAATTACAAACCTAGGAGAAAAACCTGTTTAAAGCTGGTTACTTTTGCATTTTTTTTTCCAAAAATAAGTTAACAAGAATTGAGTTTTTAGGATGATAATTAAAATTCTTATATGTAGTACCTAGAACAGCCTTGATTATTTCCGGGATTATACAATTCATCTTTGCATCTCTACATTTTATAAATTTAAGTCCACCGCGTAGTCTGTCTGTCTGTTCGCGATAAACTCAAAAACTACTGTAATGGATTTTCATGCGCTTTTCACCAATAGATAGAGTGATTCGTGGGGAAGGTTTAGGTAGATATATAATTTGTTAAGGTTATGTGTAAATTGTTTGAAAAATAACGATAATTGTTAGAATCGTCGAAAAAAGTCAAGCCGCCTGGTAGCTTTCATCGGGATATTCCTCTTATATAGATCTACAAAAAAGTCCGCGACAGCATATATCTATCTTTTACGGATAGCTTACTATCTTCCCTTCTCTACGTCTCTACATCTCTACATATTATAAATTAAATTCCTCCGCGTTGTCTGTCTGTCTACATGTTCGCGATATCTATCTTTTACGGAGAGCTTACCATACCCATTCTGTCAAAAAACGGGCACGTACAATGCGGTTATTGGAAAGTTATTTAGACTGATTCAGTATTAATTCTTATCAACATAAATACGTTAGTTACCTCAAGCATTTCATACACATTATTATAATCTTTCGCACCATCTCTACGTATTATAAATTAAAGTCCTCCGCGACGTCTGTCTGTCTGTCTCTTCGCGATGAACCCAAGGATGGAGGTGGTTATAAAGGTTGGATAACCATCCAGTAGATGGCGTTGTGATTAATTAGCCAGAGTAACGCGTGGTCGGGTCAGCTAGTTATTATAATATTTAGGCCGGGTATGCGGTTCTACTTCCAACGGGGACGAACAAATTAATAGTTATGACGCAATCAAAGTAATGTCACCGGTGCACCCACCCTGGGGAGGGGATTTTTGGAAGTCTCTCCTTAATCCCTGGAAATTTGACGGGGAATTTCCTGTTTGTGGGCAACAAATACTAGCCGCTGAAAATCATATTTCACGTTGGCTGTGTTTTAGTACACGTTGGTGCAAATTGGATTTAGTGGGTTGTTTTGACATCGGTGGGATATTTAAACTACACGCTATATAGTAATTATTTTATTTTATTTTTTATTTTAACTTTATGAGTAAAACCTCAAATTGTAATATTTAAATAAATGAAGACAATATAAGCGAAACTCAATTTTTCTGATTTTTCTGTTTCCAGATTTTCGATTGAGTTTTGCTTATATTGTCTTCATTAATTTTAATTATTTTATTATTTGTAGTTGATTATAATTTAAACACGAATTGATTTATTTTGTACATTTAATTTTTTTCTTTTTTTTTACTTTGTGATATTGAAGTATATATTTAAAGAACAATAAATATTATTAATATTAAACTATCTTAAAGTCCCCGACTTTTCTCGGACTTTACGCAGAATTTTTCAAAATCAAATGTAATCAGTAATTTTCCTCTTTTTTTAACGTTAAGCAGTGTGTAAAATTTCATCAACTCCGGAATAAAAATGTAAATTTTTATGAAAAACAAAAACAGACATTCTCTTTATCTGTACCCATATCTGTAGGTACATATGTACTTTATCCGTAATCGGCGTTGCCGGACTTAACGCAGAGTTTACGAGATAAATACAGGATGTCCGGGGGTGAAGTGCATTAACTTCGGGAGGTGATTTCTACATTATGGTAGGTGTAAATGAGATTAATAACTTTTTCGGAAATTCCAACTTTCTTTTTCCCATACAAAATAATTATAATAACAATAATAATTGGCTAATTTATATAGCGCCGTTTTCGTGGAAAATCACCTCAATGGCGCATCACCAAAAGACGTACCTACTAAAAATCCTACATGTGAGGTAAAAATTACTTGCTAAAATTGCTGTTAGCCTGCCGGGCGCGATTGTTGCAACGTTGCTTGGTAATAATAATGCTTCCCGCACACGCCGGTATAATTATATCATTTTACCGTAAAACTACCCGTAAAAGTTGGAATTTCGTAAAAAATGATTTAACTTTTTTACTTATACTGTCATGTAGAATCACCACCCGAAGTTAACGCACTCTACTCCCGGACACCCTGTATGTCTACAATAGTAATTTTTGTCTTGTCTTGAACGTCAAGTGAACAAAATTTCATAAAGAAGTATCCTATCCAAAATCTCTATCCCCTTTTCCCATCCCTAAAATTATGCAAGGTGATAGGGGATTTTTAAAATCTCATATAGACAGTAACCTTCAATTACAGTTTTGTAGGTTAAGTTTGTTAATTTCACTGATCTTGCAATAAACGTAGTTTGTTTTTTCATAAGGAGCAGATACTTTGTGATGTAAACTACAAAGTGAAACAATAACTTAGTAAACACCATATATGTGGAAGTAAACACCATAGACAGTTATAATAGATATGTGTATAAAAAGGCCGCCCACCTGTCCGCCGAAGACGCTCTTTGTCACAGAATTAAACACAGTAATGATAAATAAATGTTTACTTCTTCAAACATAAACAAAATTATTTTGTGGCATCATTATTAATATAATGAAAAACAAATAAGTTCGTTTACACCACTATACATATATTTATCAATATCAAAATGTTTCAATAACAATGTTATCTTCATCAGGAAATTAACGTCTTGTCCTGATGAAGATAACATTGTTATTGAAAAATGTTGATATTGTTAATTGTATAGTGGTGTAAACGAAGTTATTTATTTTTCATTATATAAATAAATGTTTTTAAATCACATAGCCCCGTTAAATTTATATTAAGTTAAAAAGGGATAGCACAAAACAATGTTTGGTTTAACATAAAGGCTTTACGTTTTGATGTATATGAAATTCAAGAAATTGTGTCTGCTCATGACGGAAATATTTATTTTTTCATACAGAAATCTAAATCTTGTTATATCAAAGATGGACGTTTACTTGGCACATACAGTTCGCAGGCCTGTCAACCACTTTGGAGAATTGAAACGACGAGGAAGTCAAAATTCTTCAGGATATCGTCTTTGGAAAGTCAAAGAAATTGGGCAGACGTACTCTTTTTACAGAAAATAACCACCTCTATGATAGCTTGCCGGGAATTACTATGAAAAGTGCCTGTCACACAAACCAGACAAAACCACGCATTAAACATTTCTCAATACAACACTAACTCTAAACAAAATACATTCATTCACCGCGTTTCACACATCTTTAACATTTCTTACAGTGAATTTGATTAATTTAACACGGTACCTAACTTTTCCAACCTAAAATGAATAAATAACATTTAAACAAACATACTACTAGTTACACAGAATAGATCCATCGCTTTGCCCTCCCTTCCACCATCCTATCCACATAACCTAATTTAACTATTTTTCTTTATACCTACTCACTAAATAATTTAATATACGTCAGTGAAAACCTATTATAAACATTATTAATTATTGTAACTGTTGGTTTTCTAAATAAAATAAAATATGAACTGGAACTTGAAAATATAGGTGTACGAAAATGGAACGGAATTTTTAGATTCAAGGCAACATATACGAGGGTCGACTAATAAGTACCGTGTTAGAAGATGGGTGGCGTTGCTGAGGGAAGTTGATATTGCCATCTGTTAAACGACACCATACTAAATTTCAGACTGATTCATAGATTAGTTTTTATTCGGCAGCCAGTTGTATCACACGTATATCGAACGTGTCATAGGAATACGTGTGCATTGAACGAGTGCGCGAAAGCATATGACAACCCTGGAAATTCAAGATTGAAATTTACGCTGTCACAGAGTACCGTGCCGCGAGCACGACAATCTGAGTGCTGCTATTGGCTAGCGGAATAATGTGCATGTGGTGCCCCTTCCAAATGATTTGTCTACAACGCAATTATGTCCTTTAACTAACTAATCAATTGAAAACATTAATGAAATTGATAATGAATACGTGCGGCAGCCTCATTGGACTGGAAAACACATCTAAATAACCACCTAATACTTCCACAAGGGAGTCTAGACAGCAATAATCAACGCCAAGGAATTGGCTGTCTATTTACGTCACCCCCACCATGCGACCAGCCGAGCCACTATTGGTCAATTCTGAACAAAGGAAAAATCTGAATCGTAAATATTTACGACAGCGAATTCATGTTCCGAAAAATTTGGAGCTCAATTTCGAGAAATTGGGAATAATTTGGATCAAGAAATAAACATCATCACCTAAAAATGAGTATATGCTACAAAAACAACCCAAAAACTGACGTCTATCAGTGATTGTTGCACTTTAAGAAAAATATTTACTGTTTAAAATTGTACCTTATATCACATATGTATACTTGTACCTTTTCTTGTAAACACAATAAAAATGATGTGAGGCTTTGGTATCCTAAGTTGGTAAGATCATGGCAAAAACTATCACACATAATTTTGACACAGCTGACTTCCAATCGTAGCGACCAGGGAAATTACCTAAAACAAGTACCTTAGAAAAATTAAGGAGGTTCTGTCCCCCAAAAGTCCGACCTGAGTTTGCCCTATAAAAATAGAAGTCAAACCGGTAGGAAGTCAGTTCAAAACTATCAGCCAAGAAGAAAGATACCAACTCAAGATACCAACAGTCTCCAAGTTCAAACCTCTTTTCAAGTGTTTTAATCAGTCTTAGATTCAGTTTACCTCTCCCAGTATCCCAGTAACCTAAAAACCCCAGTCTCCCACAGTCTCCAAAGTGAAAAATATTTATTTTAATACAGTACTCAAATCAGTTTTACCATTATACCTAGAAGCATTTTTTGTCAAAGTAGTAAATTCATTTAAAAGACCAGTGGCGTTCCAAAATCCACTGCCGTACGAAACTCCATTGGCGTGTCATTGTGGCCAGCTCCCTATTATATTTAGTTTATGTACAAACGTCTAGTACAACATGTGTATCGTGTTTCTTGATGAAATATAAAAAGTCGTGGGAAAAAAGCAAAATCGGATATTCTCTATGGTGACCCTTTACATCTGTGGCAACCGTGAGATATCGGTTAAATGAATTAAAACGTGGTAGTACATCTGTTTTTGATGAGGAGCTGCCAGGCAAGGAAAACATTGAAATGGTCCACGACACCAAGTGCGCCAAGTAGCAGAGGCTGTAGGCGTGTCGTATAGAACTGTAATTAATATTTTACATGATAATTTAAGTATGAGAAAAGTGTCGTCCTGATGGGTGCCGTAATTGCATACAGTGGACAACAAGTGGCTACGGCTGTAAATGTCAATGCAGTGTTTAAATTTTTAAGCGAAATTCACAGGAGTTTTTGCGACGAGTCAGTTTTTGATGAAACCTGGATACATATTATTATACGTCAGAGGATATAGCAAAAAGCGAAAAGCGACAGTGAAAACAATGGATTTTTGTGTGGTGAATCTGCTCCAAAGAAGGCAAAGATGGTCCAATCGGCCGGAAATATCATGGCCACAATTTTTTGGGATTCGAAGGGAATAGTACACCTGGCCTTTTTGCAGAAAGGAAGAACGAACACCGGCCAGTGCTACTTGACCGATTCAGACACAGCTCCATTTGGCTAGGAAAAAAAGTGGTGTTTCACCGTAATAACATACCAGCATATTCATCCGGAACTGTCGAGCCCAAATTGCATGAACTGCATACGAATTGCAACCACATCCACCGTATATATGTACTTGACCTAGCTCTCTGCGAATTCCTTCGGTTCCCCAACAGGAAAACATGGCTCGAGGAAAAAATTCGGCTCGAACGAGGAGGTTATCGCTGAGATAGAAGCGTATTTTTAAGAGTTTGGCAAGTCGGATTTTTCGAGGGGTTAAAGAAATGGCAAAAACGTTGGGAAAAGTGTATACACCTAAAAGAAGATTGTGTTGAAAAAAAAATATTGTGAAAAACTTACGTCTCCATTCCTAACACGGGTACTTACTTAACGACCCTCGTATTAAAATATCGAATATGTTCGGTGTGCTTTTGGTATGTAGGTATATTTAGTATGAATATAGTGGTGCTTTCTTTTAAGATAACTTTTTTGACAATTACATTGCAACTCAAAGAAGCATTGATCTAAGGAAAATAAAATCAAAAAGAATAATAATGAAAATACGACTAGTGAGGACGTTGGAGTTATATTAGTAGATATTAATTGTGTAAATATTTTTGGAAAAGTTATTTTGAACAAATTAGCTATTAAAATATAAAGTCTTCATTTTATATATAAATGCAAATATTATTAAAATTTAATGTCAAATACATTTTATTAAAAAGTACCTGGAGTAAAAAATCGTAACTAAGTTTCGATTTCCGTCCACTTGCAATTCTTGTACACAAGGTCCACTGGAGGTATAAAAGTGTATCTTGCAGAGTCAATGTTAAACTGTCGCCGTACTAGCTCTACCAGGCGTCAGCATATCTTGCAATGTATATGGCAATTCGGTTCACTATGGACCAGTAATGATAAACCTTTTTAGCCGATGGTCCAATATTTCAATTTTTAATTTGTTTGCCATCCGCTAGTATTTTCACAAGCAGTAATCTTTACATAAAGTAAAGTATAAAGCAAAGTCGTTCCCGCTGTCTGTATGCTTAGATATTTTAAACTACGCAACAGATTTTCATGCATTTTTCACCATTAGATACGAGAATTAGAGAGTGATTCAAGAGGAAGGTGTAGGTATATAATTTGTCAAGGTTTTGTGTAAATTGGTTGAAATATATAATAGGTATATAAAGGGAGCGAGCTGGCAAGCGGGCAGCTGGCTGGCGAGCGGACAGTGTGTAGATTTGATATGTATGCAAATTAACAGATGAAGTTGGTTATAAAGTGGGTTATGGCGTTGTCAATAGATGGCGTTGTGTTTCTTTAGCCACAATAACGCGTGGCCGGGTTTCCTAGTCTTTTAATAAAATAATTACAGAACGCAAATAACGAAGCGGTGCAGACGAAAAGTGTAAGTCTCCAAGGCCAAACCAATAAATGCTCTCTATTTTTATCATTCTGAAATATTAAAGAACGTTTAGAAAATATCTACTTGCAATTTGGGCAACTGTTGATTGTTGTCGTTCAGAAAGTAAATCAAAATTTTGTCAAGAATTAATTTCTGTTATTTTATAAAACGTAAACCATTAAAATGCACCAAACACAGATCTCAATAAAAAAAAAACGCTAAAGGTCAAACCAATTTAGACTTTTAACAAACGAAATTTTGACATTTGTTTGTAAGAATTTTTTTATTGTTTTGAGCGGCTGATTCAAAATTTTGAAGAAAGACTTAAGCTTTCCGCTAAACCCTTTTGCAAAACAACAGAAACCGTTGAATATTATTTAGCGAAATTTTTGATTTTTTATTTAACCTAGTGGGAAGTACCTACGAAAAGAGTCGCGGGCCACACGAAATGGGCTCGCGGGCCGCAGGTTGTTCCCTACCGTAGACTATCCGATTTCAAACAATTTTGTGAACTCCATAACACATTGTCAAAGTGTCAAACTCTCCATAATGAAATGTCAGCGTTCACGTATACGAATCATGTAGAAACTGAAAAGAGCAAACGCTATAGAGAAAATGGATGCTAAAACAAAATAGCGTCAATGAAAAAATAAAACAACCTTTACAACCGACCCCTCAAAAATGGTGCTTCTTTTGACACTAATTAATTATTTATATTATTCGTTTGACATACGTATTGTTTAACTGATAGTCACACTAAGGATGTTGAGATGAATGGTGTGCTCACCAAATTGTAATCATCACTATAACCAACAATTATAACAAAAAGAGACCAACAATTACCGCCATTGTAACTAGTTCATAATATTTTTGCTCTGCTTTAAAGTGATTACTAAGTGAGAAAACACTAACATCGGAAAGTTAACGGTAGTGATTACTATTTGTGACAACATAGTCTAAAATCTATAATCTTCATATAAGCGATTTACCGTACCTACTGAGTGTAATCAGTAAAAACAAAAAAATAATTAAACATTACTAAGGCGTAACGCAGGTAGCCCATAAATTTACTTTCAAAATGCACTGCAACATTTGCCCGGAGCCAGTAATAACAGAGGAGTCAATTTTTGTGTGCTCGGCGTGTAAAGGCACATTCCATCTAGCCTGTGGGGGAATTACTGAGAACAGTTTCCGTAGACTCACTCAGGAACGGCGTTCCCTACTGAAATGTAAACAGTGCAAAAACACGAAGACAACTGTGACGAGCGCTTCAAGCGTAGCCGATACAGTCAGCGGTAGCGAACCTTTGGAGCCAGGTAAAAAAAATATCAATAAAGGACCGTCGATCACAGCTCAGGCCCAGACAAACTTAGAAGATCTACAAGGGTTAGTCTTGGATAAGACGTCTAATCTCGAAAGAAAACAAAATGATATCTTGGAACAAAACAATAAAATTCTAGAAAGCATTCAATTCATGAGTGCACAATACGAGGACTTCCTAGGAAGGATCCGTGAAATTGAATCAAGGAATGAGGAGCTTACAAAAAAGAACATCAATTTGGAAGCCAGGATTAATGTACTGGAGAACCGTCTTGAATTACAGGAGCGGGCTCTGAAGGCCAACAACTTAGAAATCAGAGGCATACCAGAAAATAAAGGAGAAATACTACAAGACGTCATTTTTAATATATGCCAAAAAACTAAGTCGAACATCCAAATCAAAGACATAGACGCTATTCATCGCGCAGCAAAAAAAAATAATAATATTCACCCGAGAGAAATTATAATCAAACTAAAATCGAACATAGCCAAAGAACAGCTGTTAGCGGATGTGAAATCATACAACAAAAACAACCCGAATTTGGAAGACAAATTAAATACTTCGAACATTGGAATTGCGGGACCGAGGAACAGAATCTACGTCTCCGAACAGCTGACATTTCGAGGCAAGCAACTATTTTGGAAGGCTAGACAAGAAGCGAAAATGCGAGGTTACCGTTTCACGTGGTCGAAGGCGGGGCAGATATATGTTAGACGGGACACGGGATCTAATGCAATATGTATATCTGATGAAAGCAAGCTCGCATCTATGTGATGCAACTGAAAGAATTGTACTACCGAATTGTGTACCATCTCGCTCATTTCCAGGTATATGCAATAAATCATTAACTCGGCAAAATAGCGAACTTACCAGTCTTCATTATATTATTAACCAGGATTTATATAGTTTAAAGTTAATTAAATATTTCTCTTCACAAAGAAGGTACGAGCACCCGTCTCGCTCATTTTCACTTGTTATTTTGTTACCATACATATATAATAATTTGTTATCACGATGTTTCAGCGACTTTCAACATTCTGAATTATATTACCAAATCAATGTCAAATTAACTCCATATACACCTTTCCATGCAACCATACTGGGAATAGTTTTTAAATTTAATTATATATTACGGGAACACTGTTCGCTATTCCACATACAACCAACATTTAAATATGTTTGATTTACCTAGTGATATTGGAAACCTTTCAGGTATATACTGTAACTTGAATATAATTGATGATCTGAATAAAATAAAAGACTATAATTGGGGCTCTTACAACCTAAAAATTATACACCAGAACATTAGAAGCATTTCAAAACTTGACGATTTCCTCATTTTTCTAGATCAATTTAATTCCGCATTCGATGTCATAATTTTAACGGAATGCTGGATAAATAAAGAGTACACCTCCAAAATGATTCACAATTACTCAGAACATCACACAAGTATAAATTTAAATAAATCCAGTGGAATTGTAATCTACATTAGAAACGGTCTACAAGCACAAGTCGACGAAATTTTACTACCACAAGCAAACTGTATGAAAATCGTATTGAACAATGACTTATGTATTTTCGCAATCTATAGATCACCCTCATTCCAAAATATTGACACTTTTTTGAACTCCTTACAATCAATCATCAACAGTTCAAAACAATTAGAACGGCAAATCATTTTAGGAGATTTAAATATTAATACGATTCCTGAGTACCACCGTCAATCCGAAGATTATCTATGTCTGCTTACGGAAAATGGGTTCATACAGACAATTAACAGCCCTACCCGAGAACAGGGTACAAGTAAATCTTGTCTAGACCATATTAACGTAAAAAAAATTAAACATATCGAATCATTTGTTATACACACCTCAATTTCTGATCACTACACTACAGCTCTCTGCTTTAAAAATAAACCTCCCACTGCAGCCAAAATTAAATATATACCTCGAATAAACTACTCCAACCTACTTGAGGACTTAAATTCAGAAAAATGGGAAAACGTTCTAGACCAAAGGGATCCTGATTTAGCAATGACAAAATTCATCACCAAGTTACACGAATACATATCCAAACACACTAGTAACAGACTCATATCTAACAAACAATTAAAACTCACGCCATGGATCACCCCTGGACTTGTCAAATCAATCCACAGGAGGAATCAACTCCACAAAACGGCAAATAGGAGCCCAGAGAATATTATATTACAAACTAGATATAAAAAGTATAGGAACTTGTGTAAAAAATTAATTACATCAACCAAAGAAAACTACTTTAAAAAAATTATTTACGAAACCAACTATACGGCAAAAACGCTATGGGAAGCTTTTCGTAATATAACTAAAACCAAAATCAATAAATCATCTGAAATTAAATCATTGAACATTGATAACACTATCACGTCAGATCCAAAAAAGATGGTAAATTTTGCAAATAACTATTTCGCGTCAGTGGGAACTACACTGTCAAAAAAAATTCTTGATAAAAATAACACAACTGAAACTGATCTTGCTATGATAACTGGTTGTAATCTCAGTCATAAAATAGATAACATTCGAACTACATCACAAGAAGTGATGAAAACAATTGGCGAACTTAAGTCATCCAATGCGTGTGGCCCAGATAAGATCTCTTCAAATCTGTTAAAAAATATAAAATCCGCCATAGCATCACCGATATCGTTCATTTGTAATTTAAGCTTTAACTCTGGAAAATTTCCCAATCATTTAAAACAATCAATTGTTATTCTACATCACAAAAATGGGGATAAATCACAGATTAGCAACTACCGACCAGTTTCTTTGATCAACTCTGTGTCTAAAATTATTGAGAAGATTGTTAAGAATCGGCTCAGCCTATATCTAGAAAACAATAACATCCTTTCCAATAGTCAATACGGTTTCCGTACAGGTTTAGGCACTGAAAATGCCATTGCTAAATTGACAAAAATTATCTCTAATAACATAGATAGAGGTAGAAAATGCATTGCGATCTTCCTGGATCTAGCAAAAGCATTCGACACTATCTCTCACAAAATTCTGAAGAATAAACTACAGCGCATCGGTATACAAGGTCAACTCTTCAATTGGTTGTGTAGCTATTTAGATAACAGGAGCCAAAGAGTGCTCATCAACGACACTATAAGCGATTCAGCTAATATTAAATTCGGGGTACCCCAAGGAAGTACTTTAGGACCACTTCTATTCAATATATATATAAATGATCTATGTAACAGTTCCTTTGCCGACCACATTATCACCTTTGCTGATGATACAGTCTTACTATTTGAAGACAAAAGCTGGAATATTGTTCACAGTAAAGCAGAAGTAGGTTTAAACAAGGTCAAACAATGGTTAGACAATAATCTCCTCACACTTAACCTAGATAAAACCAAATTCATCCGTTTCAGAGCAACACAAGCAGGAGAACCAAAGGAAATACACAACATCATTATCCACCATTGTATTAACCGAACCACATGTAAATGCTTAAACTTAGAATGTGTCGAAAGTATAAAATATCTAGGAATTATCATAGATAAGTCTCTGAGATGGGACGAACATATAGTCTCAACTTCCACAAAGATTAGAAAACTTACTCATCTATTCATGTCTGTTAGAAATATTCTTTGCGTTAAAGATCTGAAACAAATGTATCATGCCTTGTGTAACTCACTGCTAGAATATGCATCCTTGGGATGGGGCGGCTGTTCCAAAACAATAATTGATCCCTTAGCAAAAGCACAAAAATCACTTTTAAGGGTCATCCTTAAGAAACCATTTAGGTATCCCAGTGAGCTATTATTTGAAGAGATACGAGTTCTTGATGTACGGCAACTATACATAAGAAAAATTATTTTACATACACAAAAACACCGACACCACTATCCATCCATCGATCATCACCACAACACCCGTCATGCAGGGAGGAATCCAGTAATTCCACCTACTACAAACACATCACATGCACAAAGACAATACTCCTACTTAGGGCCTAAATTGTTCAACTTCATACCCGATGCTTGGAAACTGAAAAGTACAAGCATTTTACGGAAATGGGTTAGCAATTGGCTTCTGGACATGGGGAGAGTCGAGAGCGAACGTATGCTAACACAATCTCACATACCTAATATATACTAAAAAGTTTATGTTAATGCATAAAAATAAAACTTTTGCTCTGTTTTTTGATCAGTGAAAAATAACGACTGGTCTATGATTCTTGTAAAATAACGAAAAGACATTTCAAAAATAAGTTTTGTAAATTTCTATATTAATACATTGTAAATTCATATTCATATATTCGGGTTTATAAATGGGTATTTCTTTTATTAGGAAAATCTAAAAATAATAGTACATTAATTAAAATTAAATAGTCAGAAATTCATTGGAAATTCATATGTCAAATATTAAGGTTTAAATGTGTAAATTCTGATTATGCAACTGCAAATAACCAGGAAAAATCTCATAATTGTGATCTACCGAAAGAAACCATTCACTTATTCGGAATGCAATTATTAATGTAATTAAATGTAAATGTAATGCCCTTGTAATTTCATTGGAAAAAATGAGTAAACATTTTTACCTAAAATATTGTATTCGAAATTGGATGGTTCCGATGGTTTCGAACTCCTGCAACTCCATAGAGAGGTACATGAGGTCGGTACCATCGATACATCGGCTTGTCGCAGTGAAGCATACTTATAGGTGTTAAAGCCATGATTAATGTTGCAATTTTGCAAACCTTGGATCACTTGATTGTAAATTTTTGATGGTTGTATTTTATATTATGTACGTATTTTTTAATCGTAACCTTTGATTATATAAATGTCTATATAATCAAAGATCGTAACATATTGATATTATATAGCTCACTGTACCTACTAATTTTTTGTTGCTAATATTTTTTATTTAATTTATACACTTTTATTCCCATCGTAACTTTATCTAAACTATTTGTTTTCTTATGTTAAAGATGGAGGTACTGACTTTATTATTTACGTAAAAGCCCTATGGGCGTAAAATAAAAGAAATAAATAAACAACTAAATAAATTAATGTTCTCCAAAACGAGCTTGAAAAATCATTTTTCATATATTTGGATTATAATTGTGTAATTTCTACTATTCAAGAAATTCTAAAAATTATAGTACTTTATCAAAATTAAATAGTCATAAATACATTGGGAATTTATCTGTCAAATATTGGTTTATAAATGTGCAAATTCTGATTATGCAATTGTAAATATTCCCTAAAATGGCCTGGAAAGAATCTCCTACTTGTGATCTCATGAAAGAAAACACTCATAGAATATTAATAAATGCATTCACTCTGAATGCATTTATTAATGTTCTCCAAAATTGATCTTAAAAAAAATCACATCTTTGCGATTCTTTTATAAATATAAAGAATCCATCCCCTTGACAGAAGCAAATTCCCGTGATATCTTGAACGAAACCATTCCTTTGTTAAGAATATTATGAACTAAATATACAATTTGGCTGTCCTGAAACGGGTATTTTTCCCAGTTGGGCAGACAAAGGATCACATTGTTATGTTTTGTAATATTTATGTATATGTAATTAAATAAATAAATAAATAAAAAAAAAAAAAAACCATATTGAAAATGTAAATTAATGTAGTAATTATAGTATGATGTATTTTGTTAGCGAGCCAATAAATAAAACTACGTGTATTTTCGGCGAGGAATGCTTTTCGGATGTTTTAGAGATTTTTTTAATGTACGGTGGATGGAAAACAAAACCGAACCGAATTCGTAGATCAGAATTAAATTCACAAATTGAAAAAAAATTGTGTTAAAATCATATTACAGGGTGTCCCAAAAGAAAGTTTATATTTGTTTTGCTTTCTGTGTGAAAGTAAATTTTCCGAGGGGCGTAGGGGGTATGTCAATCAGTAGTCTGGCTCTTGGGAATTTAGTCGCTATGAAGCATTTGTCGGGAGCGACCGCGCGTTGTGCGTGCACGAGTTTTACAAAAATGGTGATTCGGCGACTGTAGCGCGTAAAAGATTCTGCAATATTTGAGGTTTTCGTCAATTCAATGATGCACCAAGCATTCCTCTCATTCGAAAATGGGTCAAAAAGTTTGAAAAGATTGGTACAACGCTGGCAAAACCAAAATCCGGGCGACCAAGGTCATCGAGAAGGATAGAAAATATAGAGACTGTTTATCAGTCTTTTCGTGACGACTCAAACTTTTCGATTCGGAAGCGCGCATGTGCTTTAGTGTGCATAAATCATCGTTTCACAGCATTTTTGCACAAAGACCTACAAACTTACTGGCTATAACCAAAGAACATGGTTCCAGCAAGAAGGAGCAACATCACATACGTCTAATGCGTCTCTGAAATGAGTTCATGAAATTTTCCCTGGCAAATTGATCTCCAGGAGAGGTGACATAAATTGGCCTCCTCGTGGTCCTGACTTAATCCCTTTTTTTGGACTTTTTCCTGTGGGGATATCTCAAATCTAAAGTGTACGCCAAAAATCCGACTTCTCTGATGCAATTAAAAGAAAATATCCGTCACAAAATGGCAGCCATCACGAAGCCTACCTGCCGAGCCGTCATAAAAAATTTTACTATTCGATTAAATGAATGCCGCGAACGCGAGGGTTTACATTTGGACAATATTATTTTTCAGAAATAAATTCCCAATTGTGTGTATTAGTATTTAATAAACATTTTTTCTATTGAACCCTTACTCTTTTTAAAATCGATCCACTAAATGTAAACTTTCTTTCGGGACACCCTGTAGTTTAGGCAAGATTAATATTAAAGAGATGAATTTTACAATCGGTTTTTAGATGCTAGTCTAGGTTGTTTATTGTTTAGTTTGATAAACCTTGCTGATATAGCATTTTTTCATAATAAGGAACATTAATATAAACAAATTTTCGTCACAACAACCTAATCTACAATTTTCTTTGTCGTTTTCATTTTCTCTCCGAAGATTTGAAATAATCTTTCAATAATCAATAATACGAAGTCATATATATAGATAACGTATGCACATCAGGCCCCCAGCACGGTCGATCAATGAGCATTTATTTATTTATTTATTTATTGTTTCTTTACACTGTAGGTAAAAATGTTTACAATACAATTTGTTACCTCACTAGGACAAGCCTGTGTTGAGGTTAACAATAATTATACAAGTTAACAAAATAACACAAAATTATACAGATTTTGAAAGAACAATATTGTTGTATTTCTTACAGATTGAGATTATGGGTACCCACTAAACTGATGGCGCTAGGTAGTACATTAATGTAGACTTTTAGGGTGACCATAGTTTTGAGATCTGATTCAAAATAAAATAAAATAAAGTATTTTTTTGTTTTGTTTTTAAGGATTAAGTCGTAAATAATAAATATATGTATATAATTTAACATGCTATAGATTTGGCAGGAGGAAGATGAAAAAAAAACAGTTTAAACAAAAATAAAAATTATTTTAGCTTATTTTATAAACATACTCATTTAGCTAATAATTTAGAAAGGACAAAGTAGAGAAAATTAATTGGCAATCCTCGTCTAAAACAAATAATTTAAGATTCTTTTTAAAAGTGTACAAGGAATTACATGACTTTATATGTTCTGGAAGGCTATTAAATATGAGTGGAGCTTGATAAAAATAATTTCTTTGACCAAAAGAAGATTTAGTTGGAATTGCCATAAAATTCAGACCAGAGATTGAATAACTTTCAGTAAGTTCTCATCGTTCCCTAGGACAACTGCAGATCGCTAACGTACAAACAAAAGTTGACGTCGAATATAGTAAGAACACCTAGTCATTGTAAATTGTTACTTAATCAATGGCGATTTGAAATCAAGCTGGGGAACGATTGAAATTACCGAAAGTTTTTTTTTTTTTTTGAAAAAAGAAAGACAAACGTTCCCGGGTTACGAATAACCCAACAATGTTTGAAAATCTCCTACTCTACCACAGAAAGCCGAAAATATGGAGGACTTAGCCAGCCGAGGAATCGAACACGCGACGCTCGGGTGGGACCCAAGCGCTATGCCCACTCAACCACTGACCAGACAAAGACCAGGCAGACCACTACCAATTCTTTTCGATGGACTGTGCTAGGAGGCCTGTGGTCCTAGCTTGAGCGATCGATAACTTCCGGTAATTTCTCATCGTTCCCTAGCATGATTGCAGATCGCTAACGAATAAGTTTATTTATTTATTTATTAATTCACGGACAACAGTACATTAAAAACATAATAATAACACGAATAAAAAAAAACAGTGATGACAGTGAAGGGAGAGCACATATAAATTAATAGCAATGACAATATAAAATATAAAAAGTACATATAGTGACACTACAAGTCAAAGCATGAAGAAGCATTTAAATATTGCGTATCGACTGGCGAAAGTCATTTAGTTTTACACCAAAAAAATCAATGATTTGACTTGCGTTAACAAGTCTCGACATTCTGGATAAGGGGAAATGGTATCCCTAATTAGTAAAATGTTGATTGAGGAACAGCAATTCATTATTTCGAAGTCTACGGGAAGGGATGTTAAACTGGATGAGTTGTAACAACGCAGGTGTATCAGTAACACTGTTGATAATTTTAAATATGCAAATTAGATCAGAGTCCTCTCTACGTTTTTCTAAAGAAGACATGTTTAAAATGTGTTCAATTTCATCATACGAGTACTTGCAAATGTGACAAATGTGGACGGCATAGAAAGGAGACCAAATGACACTAGCATATTCAAGGTGAGAGCGAACCAGCGAACAGTAAAGAGTTTTAAGTGTACTTATATGTTTGAAGTCAGAGGTAATTCTATGAATAAAGCCGAGTAGTTTAAGTGATTTATTTACGATATTATTAATGTGATCACGGAAAGAAAGTTTGTAGTCTAGAGTGACCCCAAGGTCCTTGATAGATGTGACAGTAGATAGACAAACACTATTTAGTTTATTAAGTTAGTTACTATTTAGTTTAAGTTCACAATGACTGAGTGTTATTTTATTAATATATTCGACGTCAACTGTTGTTTGTACGTCAGCGATTAGCAGTTAAGTTAAGAAGTTACCGAAAGTTATCCTATAATCCTTACCGATCGCCCATGCTAGGACCCTCTGGTCTTCTCTTTATATAATCCTCCAAAAGATGGATTATACAGATTGCAAATTTTTCGATAATTATTTCTGAATTTTGAAAGAAAACGCCATTTTGCGACATTATCTTTTTAAGGAGGACCTTTATTTCCTTTTGTTAGTAAATGACAAACAAAAACAGGATCCCTTTCAATTCGCGCGAGTCAATTTAGACAAAGAAATGACAAAAAAGATGAAGGCTGCTGGTCGCGGGAAGACTTTTTGCCTTTCAAAATGGCGTCCCTGCAAAATGGGATGAATAATGGAGGAAAGAACTGTGTAGATGGATTAAGACTTATTTTTATCTGACGGAAAAACCGAGGGTACTATTTTTGATTAAGAACAACACCTTGCATATGAAAAAATAAGAATTGTTGCTTGTAAATGAAAAAAGTTTGAAAAACATTACATGTATTTTTTTAAAATTTTGTGCCATGCGGAATGCATTTCTGAAATGTATCTTGAAAATATTTTTAGCAGGTCGGGTTTGATTTGCAGAAATCTCTTCTCATTTTTGATTTAACATATAATACTATTAAGTAAAGCAAATTCTATGGTTCGAAAGCTCTGATAGCTAGATTTTCGTATTTCCACACACGTCAGTCATTTTGTCTTCCGAAAACTGGATATCTCATAAAGATTTTTCTTTTTTACTGTTCATATCAAAAATTACGGAATATTTGTGAATTGTGAAGCTGAAAGAATTTATAAAATAATTGCCAATTTTCTTTATAATATAATAATATTTTATGTTGACAATTTAGAGAGACGTCGGAAATTTACATTTCGAATTCAAACCGTTAGTAAATTTAAAAAAGATTTGTCAAAAGTATAGACAAAAGAAATAGGTATATATTGCTAATATAGAAGTATGAAATGAAAATAAAATAATATTCTGGTAATAGGTATGTACCTACCTCTTCGCTTGTACCTACTTCTCTGCTTGTCTGAATTGACACAATCATCAATTCCAATTTCGGAAATTTCAAATCAAATTTGAAAAGGGGATGCTCACAAAAGTTTCCTCGAAATCGGATGAACGGTTTAGAAACGCATTTTCATGACCCCAGAGCTCGCTATTATATGTATAGAAACCACCGCGGGCATGAACACATCAAATTCCCAAAGTTTCATCACAGTCGGATGAATAGTTAGCAACGCATAATTTCTCCAGAACTCACTAAATACGCATCGCGGGCATGCACACATCAAATATCCAAAGTTTCATCGCAATCGGATGAACGGTTAGCAATGTATAATTTCACGATACCAGAACTCACTATTTTACATAGAAACTATCGCGGGCATGCGCACATCAAATCGCCAAAGTTTCACCGCAATCCGATGAATGGTATACGCGTAACATATGTACATAGTGTGATGAATGCCAACCCCCAACCTACGAGAAGCCTACAAGAATTTTTTTTTCCTCTAAATATTATGTAGAGAAAATGGTACATTCGGCGACATCTGTCCGAGCAGTTGGGAGCTATTACAGAGATATGCTTAAAGACGGGAGCGAGGGAACCCCCATATCATGGCTATCTCGAGGACAAAGGAAGTTTGAATTCTACCAATAAGGGAGTGGATAAGGCGATTAAAAATAATATGAACCAATCAGAGAAATTATAGGCGTGTATCGTTTTAGTGGACCTTGATCAGATTGAGCGGCCTTGAATTCTTTCCCACAGGAACGAAAGTTCAACGAACGGAATTGTAAACAGAACTAAAGACAAAGAGTTGAAGGATTATTGACCCGGGTCGTGTTTATTTAAGGCGCGATCGAGAACAGGAGGTTTTGGGCACCTAACGTTTCAAATGAAAACAAGAAAATCTTAGACGGGAATGTTGAAAATAAATAAATGAAAAAATCATCGATAAGGGCACGGAAAACGTAACATGGATGGTACCAGGGGACGTTTTAATTAAAACTGACCTAGAATGATCGCAAAAAACGGGTAGAATCTCGGAAAATTTCACAAACTGAAGATAATAACCTGGAAAAGTGGGAAAACCTATTGATATGGAAATGGAATGGTGAAACGAAGTTATTAGAGCCAAATATCTCAAAAGAAAACTAATTGGAACTACTTAAATTGACTTTAATAGGTACCGGTATAAGGATTACTCTGATCTGACAACACTATTCACGATAAACAGGATATTGAAAATATGGCATGTCAAAGGCCACGGTACATTTTGGTCACTCTACAATTAAATCAAATCACAGGAAAAGATGCTTAACGTAGCCTGACACTGGGAAATACGCGTGAACCGTCGAAGGAATCGCTAACCGTTTGACTAGAGAAAAAAGGTTGGCTATCACTTTGTTGATATGACTTTATCCAAATAAATTTATAGAACATGATTTCAAGCAATTAAGGGCATCATTAACACGAAATGACCTAAACAAAATTATACAAGTTAAATACGAATATTTACTCTAAAATAAAACCATTACTTTTTATAGTGTGGACATTAACAATGAATTACGAGCAAGTACATGAAATTTTTATTATAGATACATGTCAATGAGAAAATTTATGTGATTTTCTACGAGAGGGAGATAGTAGACAAATTTGGCTCTAAGGCATGAGATAGGAGATTAACAGAGATTTGACAAAAGGTCATATACGGAGGAACCGAATTTGGTCCTTTTCCTTTGAAAGTCTGGACGATCAGGAGTCATTTTTCTATGAAAGGAGAGCTCTAAGAAGTCTTTAAGACACAATGGTTTGATAAAAAAGGGGGAATTCGTTGGGAGATTGGGGGAGAGTTCGGATGAAATAACGGGAAGTGCGCGATCAAGAAAAATGTAAAAGTGCGCGAAGAAGACTAGTAAACTAGTGCTTCTAGTAGAGTTGAAAAATGTCTACAAGTGTTTGCAAAAATAGTAAATTCAGTTTTATTTTCCTCTTAAAATTGAGAAATAAAAGTCCGATAAAGTGCTTTAAAATAATACTTCGTGAAAGTTCGGGTGTTTTATAATGAAAGTGTTTAAAGTCAGTAAATAAGAATTAAATGACATTCGGGGTTCTTTCTTACAACTTATATTTAGTGGTTTTATAACATTTAACAAAATCCAGTGTCTTAAAATAAATCAAATTACCGGATAAAAGAAAATATAACGCGCGATTTTAAAATTAACTATAGGTGATATAATAATTAAAACTTTAACTTTACTTTAAATTACATGACATAGGAAAAATAAATAACAATAACGAATTGATCGAGTCACGTTTAAACGACAGTGGTTCAATAATAAGGCGGTTAAAAATTCTTTGTGAATTGAATAACGAAATTGTAATAAACAGTAGTGATAATAATTCGTACACTTGGAAAACGTGCGTATCTACGGTTATTAATTCTAAAGTGATATTAAAATATTGAGAATAAATAATAATTTACCTAATTCCGGACGATAAAATTAAACATCTGATTTGTTATTTGATGAATCACCTCTCGAAGGCGAATGAAATAAAACAATAGTTAATACGAGGTTGAGGAACTAAGCGAAATACCGAAGTGAATCTTAAATAGACAGATATTTGAAGAGTTTTTTTTTCATCATCAGTGTTTTTTCTCAAACGGGGCCGATAGGAATCCATTAGCTAGGAAACGAAAAAGGGGAAAACCTCGATCACAATGTCGAAGTTATGAAAGTCCCGACTGGAAAAAAATTGTAATCGATCGAGGGCGGTAAGATAAAACCAATTATTAATTATTTTCAGAGACAAAGAAGAAAGGGACGAGCGTGCATCACCAATAAATCAATCGGAGCTTTGGAGTTTTGTCACTAACACGCTGCTACTAATTAAAAGATTATGTTATTTTTCCACGCAGGATAGCAATGCCCACCAGCTCGAAAGCAAGTCAACCAGGAAATATCTATTCTAGAATTAGTCTGCATATGCAGGTATTCTCTTCAATTAGGTAAATACGCTAATTTATTATAACTCATATAAAACGAATCGAGGCGCGTAGAACGTAATAAATGACTATCGTGGAAGCTCTTTATTCTATATTTCGTGTGCGGGAGTATACATGCGTCTCAAAATTAGGTCAAACAAACAAATACCTACTTATAAATTAGGTTATACAAGTACTTGTTTTAGTTAGGTAGGTCTATTGTTTACATAAGCGTGTATAAGGATAGGCGACATACGATATCAGTTTGATTCGTAGCCGAAATACCTATATTTCTCAGAACTATGTAGGTCAAGCAAACTATACCTTAGTTGAAGCTAGGTCATCCAGATACCTCTTAGGTTAGCAAAGTACCTACTTAAACGACCAATGTTTGGGCAAAGCTAGGACAAGTAAAATATAAAAGAATTAGTTAACCAATGAATTGTGTTTCAAAAGGACAATGACCGTAGAAATAAACAATCTCCAAAGTAGGTCAGTATACCGAAGGTCGTCTGTGTGAAGAGTAAACAAACAAACCATAAAAATGATGTACCTATTTAATATCGGTCTTTCGTTCATCGGAGTTAATTAACTATTGGCACAGTTTAATTAGGTATTACAAGATATCATAGGAGTGTGCCTCTTAATCATTCTAGGTAATTACATTGGCGTACTTGAATAATAATAATAATAATAAGACAAGGGAAAATAATTAACGACAACACATAAATTAAATAAACAAATAACCATGAGAAATGAAATACGTAACGCTAAAATCAATAGAAATAGCAAATTGATAGGTATAACTAATACCTACCGAATCCTTTCACCGACGAGATTAGGGTATGTTATATGACCTTCGATTGTGTATCTAAAATTTCGATTAGAGTTCAATGACACGGTCACCTAAATTCCATCAACGAATAAACAAAACAAAAGCACAAAAGTCAAGGGGCAGGTTTATCAATCATAGCTTACGACAGAAACTTCGCCCAATATGTGAAAGAAAAATCGACGTTAAATTCACTCAATTCTAAACAACTGATTATACTAGAGCAGGGTTTCCCAAACTTTTTCTGCAATGGAACACTTTGCAAACCCGTAAATTTTAACGGAACCCTTAGGTTATTTTTAGGTTGTGTAATTTCTTAAAGTAAAAATTTAAAAAATGTAATTAAACATATTATTTATTTAGTATATAAAAATGGAATGTAATCAAAACAAAATGGAATAAATAAAGCACCTAATGACTTTGACGATTTTGAGTCCGTGAACTGCATATTTTCTTGATATCAAACAAAATATTGGTAAGTTGGATTCTAATATCTAATGTGGCGTCGAGCATGTTCCTGCACTTTGGCTTGGTTGCAGCATAATTAGAAAATCCCGCTTCTCATAAGTAGGTTGTAAAAACGGAAATAAAACAATAATAGCTTTTTTTGATAAATTGGGGTACCAACTCTTCTGACAAACTCACCCAGAAATCATTGAAATGCAGATCTTAGTATTTTTGTTTCAAGTCTGAGTCACTAATTAAATCAATTAGATTTTCGTACTCACTTGCGCTAAGGCCTACTGATTTAGCAGTCACAGAAAATGGATTCCAAACCCAGGAATCGTCCTTACCAGTTTTCGAAAAATATATGGCAAAAGAGTCGTTTTCAAATTATATACGTATTCTTAAAATTCTTTGGAAACCTCTTCAAATACTTTAAAATTTTATTCATTCAAACATTCGTGTATGACTGCCGTGGTCTAGGGGTAAGGCCCTTGACTCACAATCCGAAGGTCGCGAGATCGAATCCCGATTTGATTAATTTGTGTTATTTCAAAATTAATTCATATAAAAATAATATTTAGTATATTTGCAGCACGTTCCGTGGTGGAAGATACTCTCAGTACCGCCCTGGCGCAAGACCACCATTCAGAATTGAAACGTTACTTGAAATGGCTTTAGCCGTGATTGGTGACCAGATCTGAATAGCCAGGTACTTCCCAATCTTCATCTTCTCCATCTCCTTTCACTACCCACTACCGTCAGCCTCTTAACTTACCCCAATGAGGATGTCTCACTGGCTCTAAACGGTAACAGTTGGGATATTCACATAAAAAATAAAAAATACAAAATAAAAAGGACAAATCAAAATGTTTGGAATGAACTGATGAAATCCAAAAATGTTTTTTTTTTTTTCATTTTTTCACCAAAATTTACGGCACATGCACGTTTATATTTGGACAAATTGCTAACGAGGATGTAGTAAGACTGATTGATTTTTACATTTCTGTACTTTCAGGTAAAGTCGATTTCGAAAAAAATATGGATGGGTTTCTTGGGAACTGAAATTTCGTGAAACACATGCAGATCCGTTATCCCGTTGTTATTGTTTCCACATCGCACAGATGTTCTTATTATTGACTCTCGTCAAAGTATTACACAGCACAGTTATAAATTTCAGAGATTTTGTTTTGTTGTAAAATGAAGATTTACTGCAATAACAGCATAAACGGCTCTGTAAACTTCCATAAAGCTTAGTATTTGTACCTGGAAGGGTCTAGTTCTAGTGCCTAACTTAAGAATTATTTTTTTATGAATAATTTCAGTAGTGTTGAAATACGAATATGAGCATATTAATTAAAAGAAATTCTTCCGACAAATCGTCGCGGAACCCCTGTTCAGGTTCCGCGGAACCCTAGGGTTCCGCGGAACACAGTTTGGGAAACCCTGTACTAGAGCGATCGCCAATAGGTAGCATTGATTCCGCGCGCAAAATTTCGCAAAGTAAAGTACTGCGACTAGCTTCAAACTCAAAGAGAGCTCATCACAATTATTCAGGAGGTCATTGATTCAATGACAACTTGACTTATCTCGTTTTAAATCTTTCTTATAGCAAGTAGGTATCCAAGAACCCATAAATACCCATAATCCTAAAAACCTAATACACGAGGAGCTAGTGACCTCATTTAAAAAACACTGGTGTTCAAATACTCATACAGTCCTGAATCCTAACTTTTCTCG
Organism: Limnephilus marmoratus; assembly: GCA_917880885.1. NCBI lineage: Eukaryota > Metazoa > Arthropoda > Insecta > Trichoptera > Limnephilidae > Limnephilus > Limnephilus marmoratus. The sequence continues at coordinate 53,517,516 of OU862906.1, read as the reverse complement.
AACGTAAGTTTCAAGGCTGCGGTATGTGTTTATGAGCCATCCGGAAATGTAAGTGTCAACCTTTCCCGAACGGAGAGAGCTTTGATCTTGTGGCGGTATTGTCGAGGTGGGTCATACGGGGAAGAGGAAGGACGTGTGCGGACAATACGCAGACGCGGCATTAAAGCTACAGGTTATTCGCATACCGGAAGTTCTTGTCAAACCTGAAAGCAAACATAAGGCTCACGAGGTGCGTTTTATGTCAGCTAGTCAGAGGTGGAGTGTAACGCTGGGTCGGTCACGTGGGAGGAAGGATCTGCCCATCACAAGCTTACGCCACATTTAACGGATAGAGACATGATAAGGGAAGACATGAAATACCCCTTCTAGACTCAGTAGAGTTAAATTCAACCCGGAGGCGTCGGAAGTCGGAGTGGGACAGAAAAACGGCATGAAGACTTGGTATTCCCCCATCTGGCGTGAAGAGCCCCTTTCGTAACAAGAGACGCTCGTCGAAGAGAGTAAAACTCGGACTTAAGGATAAGCTTAGCAAACGTACCTGGGAGAATCCGGTTTGAAATTGTTGTTCATCGGTTTTCACTTGGTTAGCGGAGGAGCCGACTTTTCAGCAAACATATTATCCCCTCCCAATATCCCTCCATCCCTGCTCTTTCAACAATTTTGCGAATACTAACCAATAACACTAACTATGAATACAAACACATTATGTTAGGAGAAGCTGCAGACAAGAACTTCAATTGAGAAAACCGGACTCTCGAGTACGAACATTCTACACTGGTAAGGTAAGGTTTTCTTTCTTGAAATGATGTAATTTATTAACTGTTGTTTATGTTATCGATGTATCAGCGGTGATAGGAAGAATTAAATAAACATACTAAATTCCTACGGAAATCAAATAGACACAAAGTTAAAGGCGGGGTTAGTTTATCAAACTCGGTAAAAGATACTAAATTAATAATAATTAATAAATCGGAAAATTCTCACCCTTTCTCTAAAAGAATCTATGGGTTACCACACGTAATACATTATCTTCTCTACATATGTGTGCATATTAAGTATGCAAACAGATGTAAAATCTAAAACAAAAAATTACACAACGAAGATTATAGAAATAATGTGAACAAAAATCTTAAATCTTGATTACTGTGAGAAAATCGCAGGGATTTAAGAAGATAGGGTAGGTTTAGCTAGATTATAAGGTATAGGGGTTTAGAAATCACGAGCCTGAGGTAGAAACAAACTGGAAGGAGGGTTTAGTCAGGCCATCATACCTAGTGGTGTGTTCAGTAGGACATAAGGGTAGAATTATGAGCGTGGCTACGAGACAGGAGCTACGAGATTTGAACTACGAGGTAGAAGCTTAGAAAAGTAAATCTGCTAGGTAGGGTTCATCACAATTGGTGTCAAAAGCCAAGAGTGGCGGACCATTACAATAGACAGAAGCAAACATATTTTGATTTTTATAGATGTAGACATTTTTCTGTATTTGTTGTTATCAATTTTGCTTTTGTCTAGGTCGGAACTTACTTTGCTTTTCACGTTCTATCTTATTATTTAATTTAGCTACCGAAGACGTAATCGCTATTTCTTCAGTACCAATCTACAATGAAAAAAAATTGTTTATGTTTGATTTTAATAATAATGAACCATTAAGATGACGCTGCATCTTCTACATGGACCTAACCAAATAAAGGAACTGATAGCATGTACTAGTATTTTCTCTGCTTACAGAGTGATGGATAGTTTTTTGTCGAAAATAATCCCGACAGACGGAGGCCCGAGCCATCATGGACAAATGAGAAATCGTTTAAGAGGAAACGAAGGCACTAGGAACTGGCAACTGGCACCGGGCCCTTGGCACAAGCGAGGCCTGTTGTACCTCCTACCCACTCGGGATAGCCAATGGCAAATCAATGCTACACTCCTAAAAGATAAGAACTTCACGAAAAGGTCAGATCTTAAAGACCCATTCATTTTTATAACTTGTAGTTCGATGTGCTCAGACGCGTTAGGTCGCTAACCTACAACATTATTATAAATTAATTGGGAAATAATGACTCGTTTTGCTGCTTGCTCTCATATTTACCTATAATATAATATGAGTGTAAAGCGCAATTTAATTCAGCATTTAGACATATATTAAACCGGATTGAAGAAATGTGATTAACCAAACGTCCCACGTTAAAAAAATGTGTTAAGATAATTTTTGCCGTTTGGAAGACAGCACGCCAAAATCTCAAACTTTGGGTCACAAACAAAAGAGTCAAACATCTACAGGATTTAGCCTGCGAAAGAATGAGATAATATAATAGGTTTCCTCTTTTAATTTTTTATTGTTTACACGTTGTTTTTTATTGTTTACATTATTTTACATTTCATAGTACAATCCAGTAATTTTGGCCTCACTTGGTAGCTTACCTGCCCCATTTTATAATATAATTTTTACATAATAGATTTTGAAAAAAAAAAATCATGTTGGTGATGAAAAAACACTTAAAAATGAAATAAATTTAAACTGAAAATAAAGATTAAAAATTAAAGTATAATTAAAAAAAAAATAATGAAAATCGGTTCTGTGCGGTGCTTCGTAGCCTTTCGGTCTTCTCTTCGCAGCCTACCCACATTTGTCTATGTTAGATTTCTTAAGGTTTCACTTCTACCGCATATGAATTGCACACTCTGTTTTTTTTACATGAGCTCCACACAGGAGGCCCTGAGGAAAACAATTTCCCTCAGGGCCTATGTCATCTTTGGTGATGCTGTGTGGAGGGTTTTTTGTTGTAATTAAGTTGAAACGATGTGTTATTTTATTTTGTATTCTCGTTTTCGATGTTCTGTTTAAAAAAATACTTGCGTATCGCTAATACTGCAATGAGCAATATGGTACAACTAAGAAAAAAGAGACACATTTTGGTATTTACTTTACCGATATTTCAAATTAAATAATGTTTATGTTATTGTTTTATACGGGGCGTAAATAGCCTTAGATACGGCTGCTGAGATAATTAATAAATAAAGAGGCAGCTCGTTTTCACACTGTGTTCATATTTCGATCAAAATGATAATATAGTATAAGACATTTAACTTTTTAGAGCAGTCACAACATTCCAGAAAAATCGGAAAAGCGCCAGGTACATTATTTTCCTCATTCAAGTCAAATAATTTACGCAAGTATTAAAATACATTTACGTTATGGAGGTCGTCAGATTATTACAACAAGAACAGAACTCTGATAACTGTATATTTGAATTCTGTGCTGGATTTAGAGAGAGATTTAGTTTTTGTATTCATTCACTTGACAATTCTGTTTGAGGTCGGCCGTAAATAATGAACATGGCCGTTTCTTACCTTGTCTAAAGAGACCTAACCTAACTCTCCGTCATGCCAGTTTTTATTATTCAAATGTAGCCTACCCACATCTGCTAGAACTTGCAAATTTGTCTTTTTATACGATAGAATCTGTGTGAATTCATGAATAACTTGACTGTTTGGTGATATTCAACAGATCAAATAAACATGATGATAAATTAAGAGGCGACAAGCTACGAGCGTTTCAAACAGGGTTCAATATTGTTGGGTCGCATTCTGTATCCATGTTCACGATAATTATTTATCAGTGGCGGGGGACGTGGCGCAACCAATCTATTCAGGGTAACGCCAAGCTATTCGTTTTAACGTAATTTGTAACGAAAATATTGAAAACATGTATTTTATTGAAACATGTTTTAATCGACTCGTAATAAAAACCATACTTTAAATAATATCTCCAGATATTCAGAGTGAAACAGACACTATTTTAAATGAGTTATTGGAACTACATTAATGTTTTTAACACTAAAGACATACACCGATAGAAGTGTGGGTACTTTTCTGTAATACGGACAAATCATAATTTAAATAAATAAAAAATAATAATAACCATGAAAAAAAAAACGTTCCGGTAACGTTAAATTTAAAAAATAATGTAATAACAGTTTTGGTTAGGTTAGGTTAGATTATAATATACATTTATTTTATTTTATCAATCTCTGAACTCTGAACTAATTAACATGTTTAAAAAATCTACCCTCGCACAGAAAAGTACTGAAGTGTGTTATGGGCATGTCCGTGGGTCCAAAGTAAAAACTGATCGACGCTTATTTTAAAGACCACAGATATTGAACAGTTTTTGTTAAAAAAATAAATTAGACCGTTGAAAATATATATCAGAAATTTCTCCGAAGTATGAAAAGTACCTTACTTCCGTCGCACACACATGCCACTGTCAAAATGTCGGTTTATATCTTCAGTGATGTAATGCAATTATATCTAAAACTAAATAGAACCTTTCGATTATCGCGAAACAATCATAAGTTTATGAGTAAAATCTCAAATTGTAATATTTAAAAAATGAAGACAATATTAGCGAAACTCAGAGTAAAGATATTGTCTCCTCTAGGACTCGAACTCAGGACCTTCGGCTTTCCGGGCCACTGCGCCAAGATGTCGATAACGGTCATTTTTAACTGTATCATACCTCGACTAAGAAACACCAGAGGTGCCAATATCTTTTTCTCATTTTTCTGTTTCCAGATTTTCGATTGAGTTTCGCTAATATTGTATTCATTTAATTAAATAAAGTTTTAACTCCTTTCTTTTTTGCACGTTTCACGATCCACGACGTTACGCCTCATGTTGTAGTAGAGATCCAATAAGGGATGAAGCACCGCGCACCAATAGGAGAGATTGATGGTAATTCCACATGATCCTGTTAAAGGGCAGCGGCAAGTATAAACTAGTTACATATCGAGCGAAACAAGCGACGGAATGTCGCATGTAGAAATTGCAGAACCAGAATGTAACCTCTTTACCCTTTGTTGCAGGTTACAAATTGCTCTTGTCGGGATCAAATTTTATTGGCGCTCCGGAGACAAAGGCAAATTGTACATTGAACGTGTGATGTACGGCGCAAACGGGACATATTTACTATGTTGAGGGGTGTTTTGCTATTCAAATAAATGTCTCGGTGCATTTTAAAGTTAGAGTCCCACGGGTTGGTATCTTTCGTATTTATCAAATCTCCCAGTTAACTGAACTTCTGAATGTATTTTACTTTAAACATGTATATATTGTATAACAATAATTATAAGCTATCTGTACCTCACCGGCTTTGCTCAGAATTATAATTTGGATTGGATTTGGATTGGACTTGGATAAAGTGGTTATTATATCATAGGAGCAGCAATACGACATTCTGACGATAGAACGGCGAAGCCAAGTAGTTCTCCCTTTTACCGAAATTAAAAATGTTCGGTTATTGATAACGAGTATTCCTAATACCGAATGATGTAATTATATCAGATTTATACATAAAACTATTTTTGTATTTAAATTCATATTTTGACTAGTAAGGCTCGACTAGCATTCCGGAGATCGCGTAGTTGTATTATTTCACAATTTCTCAATTAAAAAGAATGTGTGGTATATTTGCGACACCGGCACGTTCCAGAGTGGAAGATGATCTCAGTATTGCCCTGGTATAAGACCTTCATCTACTTCTTGTGCCCTGTCCGTTCAACGGACGTTGGCTATCATGTTGGCTTGCGGACTTTGTTTACTGCAGCCCGGAACAGCTCTACGGTAGACTGGCCAAACCACTGTCTCAGGTTTTTCAGCCATGAGGTTCTCCTTCTTCCAGGGCCCCGTCTTCCGGCAATCTTTCCCTGCATTATGAGATGCAAGATCTCATACTTCTCTGGATGTCTCATCACATGTCCAAGATATTGAAGTTTTCGGATTTTTATAGTTTTAATTACATAAGACCACAATTTAGAGTTGAAACGTTGCTTGAAATAGCTTTAGCCGTATTTAGTACTGGATCTCACTATTTTCAGTCTCAAAAAATATATACATATTTATAGCACCACATAGGGGAATCTTGATATTTAAAAAAAATTAAAAAATGGCGGACCTTTTCCAATAAAAGAATTTTGATGGAAAATTTTCATCGTTCATAAAAAAAATAAAATAGAAGGGGGCCCTCCATAAAAAAAAGAGTGCGTAATTCACACGCGGTAGAAGTAAACTAGAAAATCGCTCGATGTAGCTTTCTTTTCTTTTGCCTGTTTCTTTGAAAGTGGTTTGAAGATTGGATAATTATTTCACAAAAATATATTTTTTTTTGGATTTCGTAGGATTCGAACCTTCGTTCGCTTGATGTCTGTCTCTCTGGTCGCTGAGATTTGTCAGGCTTCTTGCCCACTGCGCTATTCGCTGAGGTGCGAAATTAACGCATAATATTAGGACTGAGTATTTGTGCAGAACTCAGTTGTGACACATTTCCTTTTCATCCGAATTTCAAATCACTAACGGCGCTAAAGAAGTTTCATTTAAAAAAAAATTACGTGGTGCTATTGAGACTGGATTTTCGAACAGTTTAAGACTTGGTGCATGCAAATCGGGTGTACAGTTTTTTTTCTATGTTGTCAGCCAGTTTGAAAAAAGTTTTTTCGAGAAAAACGCGTTCAAAGTTTTGCTAAAGGATAATTCAAAATACGAACTGTTTTAATCGGTTCAACATAAAAGGCTGAATCTCCGTCAATTTTACGATTGGTAATAGCATTCTCACCAAATTCATCCTTCAGAAAATTAAATAAAAAAACGACAAAAAAATTTTTTCGCAGTGGGTTAGTGCCTTAAGAAACAAAAATCTTTCATAAAAATTAGGACCAAAAACATTCGCCCATTCAAATAAGAAATAAATAAGTCTTTTTGTATAAAAATCAATCAAGCATAAAAAAATCTGCCCTTCGCAATGGATCGTTATCGCGTGAATTTTTATAACATGAAAGCTTTGTCAGGGGAAACGCAATATTAAACACGAAGCAAGACGAAAGGTCAGTGAAAAAAGATCACGAAGTGTGAAACTAATTTGGCGTAAAGGTGTTTTCTTTATGACCAAATTTTAGTTCAGTTTACGGTCCGACGTGTGTATGACTTTCGTTTATATCAGAGTTTCCTAAATATGTTTCCCGCATACAATATTAACAAGAAAAAAAAACCTTTTTATTAAAAATCTTTCTCTATCCATAATTCTATTCATATACATTTCAGGTACTTTCCAACCTCCCTCTTCCTCACCTCTTTTCCTTCCCCACTCTATGTACTACTATACCACATGACACATAATAATTGGGTTTGCCCAAAGATATTGTATTGAAATATAAGTAGATGTGCTATCTGCTGTTTTTACTATGTGGGTCTGCGCTTCCGAATGTCGCCGATATTGTTTACCAATTAACAAATAAACTAAAAGAACAAATAATTAACGAATAAACCAAACGAACGTTAAACTAAATGAACGAATTCTTTCCTTATTCAAAATATATTGTTAACCAATATTAATGCACATTTTCAAAAAAACAACGAAATGAACAAATTATTTTTGTAAGAAAACTACGCTAATTAGCGCGTAGTCCGGCGACAGTTGCGCGGACACCATAGCATATCTCGGGTTTGCCGTTGTTTGGTTCTGAAATAGTTTTTAGAACTAAATCCATGTTCCCAAGTCCTTCATCATTCATTTATTCCTTTGTCTTCCTCCTTTCCTCAAAAGTCCCTACATGGAAAAGAAGCAGATTTTTTCCTACCTATATGGAAAAAAACAATATCACACCAAAGTTTTAAATTACCTACTTGGGCAGTTGAAAAATCGAAGAACATCGGTCACAGCTCGCAATCGAAAATTAATTGCAAAATTTCCAAATTTTCGTTTCCAATTTATCCAAATCAAAGTGTCGGTATTTGAGACCTTGTGTTGTGCCGTTATTGTGGGAAGCTGCCAGAACCAGGATCGATCCTGAAACAGTGGATGAAGCCATCAAAGGTAGGGACTGATTCCTTTCATCGCTCAATTCCTGTGATCGATATTTCAAAACGCAGTCAATTGTCAAAATCAGATTTACAGTTCACATCTTCTCTGACAACGGACAGTTAGGAGCGGTGAGTGCGGAAATCCAATGAAAGTGATTATAAAAAAATTCCTACATCATAAACTATTTTTCACGCATTAATTGATTTTAACCTTTTCGCTCCACAATAAAGAAGTCGCCCTGAAAGTGAGAAAAAAACATAAATATGTAATGTAAATGTAGTGATATTAAATAAATTAAAGCGATATTAGCCGAAATCATGAGATATTATAATTGTAGGATTTATCATGCTGAAATCATTTACAAAAAAATATTTTCCTGAAGACCGTCGCTTTTCAAAAGAAGAAAGTTTAATAAACTTGAAAAATTACGACATCCACTGGTCCAAAGGTCCACTGGTCTAGTTCAATGAAACCACGCGCCTTGACGCAGTAACTGTGTCACTCTATAAATTCGTCTGAGCATCTGTCAAGCATTTGAACAAAAAAAAATACGCATTTAGAACGAAGAATATATGGGAATAATATTAAAATTAAAATATTTAGAAATAAAATTATTTATTTCTAATATACACATCAGAAAGATTATTTTATCTAGATTTTAGAACAATTTTTGTTTTTGCAATGTGATAAAAAATAACCAATATAGAGGTATATTTAAAATGTAAATTGTCGTTACCGCGACTGAATCGGTATAGGTTTTGTAAATACGCAACCCGGACACCCCTGCTAAATCACCAAACATAGCGAACCACTTGGGGTGACCTACGGCAGAGGTGTTGGTTATCCAATTAAGGTTCCTGGGGCGGCGGTACCCATTCCCGCCTTCCAAAATTTTACGCATTACGCAGGAAAATTTAACTTTACTTACCAACTTACCCATGCATCAACAACAGAAATTAGTGTGACCATAAAGTCTTTCTTTAAATCATCGTTTCTTATTTTTACCTTTCGGTTTTCCTTGCGGAAAACGCTGGTAAAATATTCTATATTAGACGACGCGACATGTACATTGTACATGGCCTTTTTCATAATATAACCGAACGTGTGTGAATCACGTCGTTCGGGTGCCATGCGCCGTGCCACATCGTCCTATATTGGCAATATAAACCCAAAGGAAAAGGTTTGCAAATACGCCGTGTCCCGACTTGTCACTGAGATATTGGTTTAATAAAGCACGGCGATAAAGGCCCGCGCCGGCACTATAAACAATAAGGAGTCGAACCTGCATCGGTGTACCTACGATATTCTTCTTACACGTTCATACTCTAGGTATGTTGGTTCTCACTCCCGACATATTTATGTTAGTATAAAATGTTTGCGTTGGGAAATTTCAGACTATAATCGATGTTTCATAACGTTTATACAAAAAAAAAATATTACTTATCGTATTGGACTTATTGTGACACATTAAGTTTTTAAAGTTTATGTCGGAAACCCGGGCGTTTATTGTTTTAAATTATCGTATTCAAACAAGTAAGTAAACGCCTACTAGATTATGTCTGTTCTGAGACGGGGTTAGTGCGTTTCTATTACGAATACAATGACTTGTGACAATTTTTTTCCCATTCATCAAAACCCACAATTGAATATCTAACTTTTTCGCATATGTGATTTAAAAACATATCACGTTCATTTCATATGCTTGCTACAATCTAAAAAAATGCTGTACGAATTTTCTATCTGGCGTTCTGCTGTGATTTTTTTATAATAGCTCCATACAGGATACCCCGAGGAAAACAGTTTCCTTCGGGGCCTATGGCTGGCCGCACACATCAGGTTTTACAATCCGATTGTCTGATCAGACAAAAAACGATTCGAAAACTGGATTGGTTATAATACCGGGGCCATGTCCATTGTCGGACCGGATTGGATGGTCGGCGCGGAAAGGCGTGACCTATTTTCATTACCGATCCGGTTTTCGAATCAGATGTGTGCAGTGTTTATCCGATTTTCATAAGAAATGTATGGCGCGAAGGCCTTCCGTTTGTCTGATCAGCCTTGGAAAAATCTGATGTGTGCGCCAAGCCTTAGTCGTCTTTGGGGATGCTATGTGGAGGGACTTTTTAAGGAAAGGAAAGGAAAGAGAGGAAGTTCTGGAAAGAAAAAAGGTGGTTAGGAATCTAGGGTTCAATATGTCCAGGAGTGACAGACGTACGAATCAGTCCTTCCCATTGTGGTGCAATGTGTCGGTCGAGAGAGTCCGGCTGGCGAGATCTAGGTTGAGGTATATTTTCCTAGGGACAGAATTTTTGCGCGGTGGACGACGTGATACGCTGAGCATTTCACATCACCAACTGTTTCCAAGAAACTGAATGGACGTGTTTTCCTGGACAACGCATCACGTCGGTGTGGAACATATTGCGCCGACGCGATAGATCTGACTCCTCCCGTATTGCGTTGTACGCAGCGTTTTTTTGTCCTCTCTTCGCAATCGTTTCTTGAATGCTTGTGCGTTTTCAGTTTCTTGAGAGTTTTAAAATGTCACAAAGTACTACCGAATTTCCGACAGTGAGGTTAACCGCCGACAAGGACGAACTTTCAATTGAGTTCGTACAGAATCACGCGGTACTCTATGATTTGAAAGATCCGTATTTTAAAAATACCATGAAGAAAGATCTGATCGTCCTTATTAGCTTCCATATTTTCTTTAAATAACATTGCGACAATCTTCCTCTTCCTGCAGATTTTGTGAAACTGACGCGCTATCGATATGCCGACTAAATACTCTAGGAAAACACTTTTACGCGTAATATATTTCACGTTCCTGCCGACGCAATAAAACAAATTCGGTTCCTGCTGCGCAAAAAACCTGCCTGTTACGCAGTAGATGGGTAAACGCATTCGATGGGTAGCATCTAGACAAACCTCACCCCATGAACCCGAGCACCCCTGCTAGGTCATCAAAAGTATCGAATTAGGGGTGACCTATGGCAGGGTTGTTGATTATCCAATAAACGGTTCCCTTGGAGATGGTACCCGTCTCCCAAATTTGAAAATACATAGGTACGTAAGTTCATAAATAAAGGACTTACTTTTCAATTGTTTATTAAGATCAAAGATACGATAAACACAAACACATGATAAACGAATAAAAAAACGTATTCCAATTAGGATTTTAACGGCCATTTAATTCACAGAAATTCAAAAGTATCATTGTTAGCAAATGGCCATTCAGCGGCAATTTTTTAACATTTGAAAGGTTCCGTCAAACGCCGATTCTAGGTGAGTTCTAATTGTAATAAACTAATAAGCCTGGCAGCATGTTGGTTGTGCTCTTCTGCTGAATATAATTTGTTCAAAGGCTGAAACGGATTTAGAACCGGTATTTAACGGGAAACTTTGGCGCTGAATGGCCATTTGATGCTAATGTTATATTTGAATTTCAGTGAGATAACCTACCATCAGGTGTTTAATTTTCTTGAGGCCAAGTTCGATTGATACTAAAAATTTTATAATCCCACAAATTTAACGTTCTCTGGGATTCCTGTGTGTTGTAGCGTAAGGATAGATTGAATTTGAAAAATGCATTTTTATCCTCGCGGAAAACGGCAATGTGAATATAAAATTCAAATTTCCATGATTTATTTTCGGCTTCCAAGTCTTAACGGATGTTCCAACTTTCCGGCTTCTATCCATCTTATATTTTTTAAGATTTTTAAGGCAGTTTTAGCTACCTACATCGATCGCTCAGCCTAAGACCAGGAATGATGAATGATTGAACAATGATGTTCATCATTCTTCATGTTTATGGCGTGTGGTTTAAAGGAATTTTGTATTATTATCTTTACGCTTTTATAAAAAAATTCTATTTTAAATTGTTTGCTGTTGTTGGCAAACGATTATTATTATTGAGGGTTCAAGATTAGCGCGGAGTCAAAAGAAAACCATTTTAAAGAGACCATTTTCTTACGAAGTGGCGCACTGGAAGAACGATTTTTTTTTGTTTTTTTTTTTTATTTTAGTAGTACCTAATAATTTTTATTATCTGAAGAATGAAACATAAAAAAGAACTGTTAAAATTATCAAAATAATAAATTGGTTACAAGCCGATATTCAATTTTAACGTCACGTTAAAATTATATATTCAAAAAGGTTAATAATAATTAAATGAATAGTAAAAAAAAATCACGTTAAAAAATTCAGATGAATATCCATATAGTGTGCTAGTATTGTGGCTAGGAGAAGAGAAAAAAAGATGCAAAAAAACTGAAAAAAAGCAATTATCGTAAAAGACGAAAAATAAAAATAAAACGAAAACAATAAAAAGGAATAAATGTGTAGTTGAAGTAAATCAGATGATAGAATTTGAGTTCCGTAAGCTGCTTAGTCGTCATTGTGAAACTGTGTATTATATTTCTTCCAAGGGTCTAACGGCAAGGTTCGTAGAAAATGTTATAAAGAGTCTAACAGTAATTATAATTCTTAAATTTCAAAAATGTTTCCTTTCATCTTCAAGGTAGTTACCCAATGCAAACAATCTAATAATAGAGTTTAAATAGATGGTAGGTACACATTTTTTTATATGAATAATAAACTAAACGGTTTTACGAATCAAAGCAAATCGCAAATTTTTGTACAGACTATTGAATAGAGAACTCCAATTCAATTTTTAAAATTTTTTTTAATGAATAATGACCTTCTGACTTAAATAACTGCATTTTTTTAAGAGTTTGTTTTAATAGTTAAAATAATTTTCAAAGTTTTAATTTTTCAAGATCCCGAAAAACACCCCACGTATAGTGAATCATGTGACGTCAATACTCCTGAAAAATTTTTCAACAGGTGTTCATTTTGTATGACAGTTATATGTAAGAAAGTATGGTATAAGGTGGGGCAAAAGTAATCATCCAATGTTTTTTTGCTGTAATTTTTTTATTAAATGAAAAACTTTGGTTCTGGTTATGAAATTTGTTTGTTTAATCCATTAGAATTTATTCCATCATGTCGAGAAAATTATATCGGCCAAGTGACCGCAGCCAGAGTTGATGACCATACGGGCCCGTTTTATGGCATTTTCCATCACTCTTGCCAGAATTTTGGGCGACAGGTTCTCGAATTCTTGGCGAATATTCTCCTTAAGGGCTTCAAGAGTCTGAGACTTGATGACTTAAACCCGCGACTTTAAAAAAAATCATAAAAAGAAGTCTGGAACGGTTAAATAGGGTGATCTGGCCGGCCAGTGCAAATCACCAAAACGAGAGATTAGGCGACTCAGAAATTCTTCCTTCAGAATATCGGTTGTGGCTCAAGCAGTGTACGCTGTTGCACCGTCCTGTTGTAACCACATGTTCTCCAGTCCCAATCCATCCAATTGAGGAAGAAAAAAGATCGGTAATCATGGCTCTGTAGCGCGCGCCGTCCACAGTCGTCGTTTGGCCCGCGGCGTTCTAAAAAATAATGGCCCGATGACTCCTCCAGCGTAAACAGCACACCACGCAGTAACTTTGAGCGGGTGTAATGGCTCTTCGTGGGTGATACTTGGATTTTTGGTGCCTTGGAAATGATTATTTTGTTTATTCACGTAACCGCTATTATGGAAATAAGCTTCATCGTTCATGACAATTTTCGGTGAAAAATCGTCCACCTTTTCGTTGAGATTCAGGATGACTTGAGGGTAGGTTATCCGCGTTTGGCGGTCAACAGCTAACAGCGGATGCACTGTCTGTACTTTGTAAGGGAACATCTTCAAATCTTTCACCAAAATTCTGCGTAGGGGCCGCCGGCTAATGCCCAATTGCGTGGCACATCATCTGGTCGATGTTCCGGGCTCATGTTCGACATCTTGGGCAACAGCAGCGATATTCTCAGCAGAACGGCTGCTTCGGGGCAGGCCAGCCTTGGGAACATCTCGTGTTATCCCAGTCTCTTCGAGGCGAGTGGCCAAACGCCGCAGTGTTTGTCCAGTTGGTGTTGGACGGCCAGGAAATCTGCGACGAAATTCACGCTGCGCCAACACAACCGACGAATTGTTGCGCAAAATATGGGACCAATTATTCCGCGTTCTTGCGAAGTAAACTGATTCATGACTTGCCGATTTGTATTTTGCGTTTGTTTACTTCACAAATGTCAAAACCGAATTGACATTTGTCGCCATTTGCAAAAGTTATAGCGTTTTCCAATAGGATGATTACTTTTGCCCCACCTTGTACTATTCGGTAAGTTAAAACACTATTTAGGTGGAATTATTTATTTATTATATTATATTTATTATTTTAGTATATTTTTCAATATTATTACGGGAGAGTGGTATAGAAATTGTTTGAAATTATTATTTTTTTAGCTTTAAAAATCAATACTATCTCAAACGGAGCATCACCTGCACATTGCAAAAATTGTTGGCAAATAAGATAGAGGCGATACAGCGCCTACCAGCCGATCGACGACGACCAATTTGAAATCGAAGATCGTAGAGTAGAAGTGAGTCGTTCGCGAACGAGTCGGCTCAGTGACCCGGATCTTCACACGGATCCGTAAGATCCGGTTCCGTAAGACCGATCGTCAAAGCTACGAACACACTTGCTCGCGGTTCGCGGATCTTTGCGAACGAGTGAGCGGGTAGCATGCTCTTTGGCTTCAAATGAGTATGTGTGTCCGTAGCTTAATTCAGTCGTTCAATTGAGCCGATTCACTGAACCGGATCTTTTCATTCTCGTTCAACTGAGCCGCTTTGCCCGTCTCTAGATGCATTATATGATAGCATTATGATGTGGCATATTATACAATTTTTTCGTACAGTTTAAAGTTTTTCAATATTTTAAATAATAGAGATAAACTAATAGAGATACCTCTATTTTTAATACTGAATTATTTAGGCTTAAATATTGTTTCAATAAACACAACAACTAAATCTCTATAAACAGTATGAAATAACGAATAACATGAAATGTTGTTAATACTGATGGCTTATGTCATACCTACATAATCCAAGTTTCAATACAATGACTGGTGATGCGTGACGTCAGCACTAACCATTCAGTAATACCAACTTTACAGTGTGTTTTGACAAGAGGTTTAAAAATGCACTTTTTAATATTTTTTTAAGAACTCTACGTTTAATATTATGAAATAAAACTTATATATTTAGAATCAGCGTTCATTGGTCTGTATGAATATATTTTTTTAAAGCCATAATATTTTTCACTGGAGTTCCTTATTACGGGAAAAATAAACATGGGGCCGCAATTTTCATTCTTTTCCTTTATTAATTTGATGATTTGAGTGAATTTATTAATTTGAGTTATTTCGCTTCTGGAATATTATTGCATTTCTTGTTAACCTTTAAGTAGCCTCTTTCGGTGGCCTAGAGCAGTTTCCCACGAAGTGGTTTTTCATCGAGTTCGTTGTATATTATGTATACTCTGAGGCTGCGTACACACATGAGAGCCGAACCTGCGAGATGAGCCACGAATTATGGGAAAGGAACGAATAACATATACAATAAAAAATTGTTTGAAACCACTTTATTTTATTAATTTTATTGCTCCACCGGTTATGTCGGTTAGGGTAACGGTATTCCTTCATCAGAAGAATATTATTATGGAAATTTTAGTTTTGATTAATTAAATAAGATAAATTTAGAAACATGATTTTTGGATGCTAGGTCTGCTGTACACAGAACTACTAGTTAATATTAAGATAATACCATCACTGAGAAAATCATACATCTGTGATTCAGTGATGTTTTCCTCATGACGCACTTAAATCAAATAAGAATAATTGATGAAAATCTGGTGATGATATAATTTTATTTTTGAGAAGCATGTAAGTTCTTTGTCTTAAATGAGTATTTACATTAAATAATAAAATTTATGTGGTGAGATATTTCACAATTTTGTATACTACAAGCAAACGAGTGATATACGCATTGATTTTATAAGTACGATAAACAAATGAAAATATTGGACATATCTTAAAGACATTAGACAGAAGTTTTACGTAAACCTATCTAAGTATTTTCGTTATCGGTTAACAAGGCTTTCGCCATTTTGCTCCAAACGCGACAATCAGGGTGCTTATTAGATAACTTTGCAGACAATTGCTTCAGTTGCGAAAAATCTCATAAAAACCAAAAGCTTTACAACAAACTCGAACTTCGGAACAAAATGGATTTAAGAAATCCGTAAACGCTTAAGTTAATTGTTTTTGCATAAAAAACGTGACAAGATAATTTTGTTATTTTAGTGAGACAAAAGAATTTCCCTTTATTTAGCTTTTTTATTTCAAGTTTCTAATAAAAAAATGCATTAGGTTTAAAGAAAAATACATATTTCTCAGGAAATGATTTGAGATTTTCGCGGTCAAAGGAATATTCATGATTTTTTGGGGGTAAAGTGCCGTGTTGCGCTACCTCCTTCTTTAGCCGACGATGTCTAAAGTCCGTTGCCTGCTATCCAAAACGTTGGCTGGAGAAGGAGGCAGACCATAATCCGGCATAGCACCCCAAAAATAAATGACGATAATATTACAATATCTTAACTTAAGTACATAATAAAAAATATCCTATTGTTTTTTACAACCCAAGTAAAATATTATTCTTACATAAGTAGTTAAAATTTGATTTTTTTCACTAATCTTAAGATTAAACCGTTTTTTCTAAGACATGATCATTTTATTTAATCTTGTCAGGTAATCGGGAAGGAGATTGTACCCGTTTTTATATATACTTTTACTATTTTTCTTATAAGCTTGTGTACGGTACCTACATATGTATTGTGTCCAATAATTTATGAGTACTCCATCAATGATATAGTGATAAGAGCTGTAACCAAGGTGAATGATTTAGGTGTAAACTTTGATCAAATACTGAATTTAACGCTAACCAAACACAAATATAAAAAAATACATATTATACAAATTTTGTTTTGAGACAAAAAATAATACCACAATATTATTCATACCAGTGGCGAGTGGTCCATAGAAAAATATACCTACCTATTTATCTCAACTAATATATATCTTAAACATAAACTAGATGCTATGAACAACTGTATATGTAGATCCTAATTGCAACTAATCTTTAATTTATGAATTTGATACTGCCACCATGGGTCGACCCACAGTGTCCTTCTTGACAATATCAAAGAGAATATGGTGTTTCTACTTATGTTCCCAAACATGGGAACACCTCAGCACAGGTTCGCCTAGTGAGTACACAAAATACTACTAGGTACTTACCTATATACCTACGTACAGTTACGGATCATTAACATTTTTTCTTATTACTAAACTTAATTTCTATGTAAACCGATGTAATAATCTGTATTGTATATTTGTATGTTCAAGAATTGAAATAAATAAATAAAATATAAACCGTATTGAAATTACATCAAATAAAGCTTTGAAAATGTTGTGTTTTGTAATAAAAATGTGCAGCTAATTTGAAAATATCCAAACCTTTAAAATTTTGTACATGTCTTGGTTAGGAGTCAAATTGAGTACAACTCGATAGTGTGGGCACCTAGTTACGCTAGTCATTCACTCATGACTGAAAGAAATCAAAATTTATGATTTTCAAAATAATAATTAATTACAAGGGAATATATCAACTAAGATTATCTACTACGCCAACTCAATTTATTAAAATTATGGTAACATAGACTAGTTAATGACCTAACATGTTTATTTAAAATCAATAATTCAATAACTGATAGCCCTGAACTATTATTCCTGATTTCTTTACATATACCTCGCAAACCAACAACGAGGTCTACCGTTCTATTATGACAACTCCAACACAGAATCACAATTGTATTCGTGTTGGAGTTGTCACAATAGAACGGTACAATATTACCCGTTCGCCGTATACAAAATTTGGGTAATGAGTAATGACCATAAAAGTGTTGTTGATAATATATTCAACACATCAATTACCAAATATAAACAAGTCATTACAAAATTTACATCGGAAAGGAGAATATCAAATTTATTTATTTTTATTGCTTTTATTTCTTGCTAGAGCAATCCCAATGAGTTACAGAACTCGTTTTAGGACACGAGGAACATACAATTCATGGGTGGGAAGAAAAAGTTACAATTTTACATAGGAATTTAGATATTAAAAATATAAGTTCCACATACAATATAGACGAAAAATAAAAGACAGGTTGGGTAGAACAAACAACAATAGAAACCAATTAAAGATAAAAGTAACAATTTTATAAAAATATGGATGATTTGCCCCCAGCTTCGCTCGCGTAGTATTAGGGGTGTTTCTACTCCGCCTCCTCCACCTTAGCTATCACCACTCCACCCCCCTACCCCCTTCCCCCGCCACTCCCTCCGCTCCGCCCCCCCCCCCCTCACCAACTCCTCCATACCCTTTACATTCATTTTTCGAACAGCTCGCAGTGCCATCTATTGCAATTTTTGTATACAAATTTCATAATGCCAGAGCTCTGAGCTGGAGTCTATATATTAATCTGATGTATGAGCTGTACTTATTTTTGTAAAGTTTCAATAAAATCCATTCAGTAGTTTTTGCGTGAAAGAGTAACAAACATCCATACAAACTTTCGCCTTTATAATATTAGTAGGATTATAACTAAATGGAAAAGAAAAGAAGAGAAAAAGAAACAAGACAATTGAACATGACAAGAAAATTACATAGTTTTATCCTTAAACCGTACTTAAAAAAATATTCTTTTGAAGCGGTACTCTGAATTTTTTTTATTTGCTGGATTCCCTTGTACATATCTGGAAGAAAATTATACTGTGTATAGTGTGTATAGACAACATAGTTCAGAGATTTTATTCCATATTTTGTAGAGTGTGTTTGAGGTATGCGGATTTTATTGCTATTTCAAGTATTGGGAGAGTGGATGTCTTGATTATAAAGTGGCTTGACGTTAGTGTGAGTTGATTGTTGAGTAGTTTGTAGGATGGTGCTCGTGATTTCATGTTTAGGATGGACTGTGATTGGAAGAATACCGGAAACTAAATAGATATCTCTGACATGGATGTCCCATGGAAGTCTAAAAACATTTCTGAGAGCTCGGTTTTGAATCACCTGCATATCAGCTATCAATTTCTTTGAGGCAAATCCCCAGATACAGCAGAGATAAGAAAGGTGTGAATGTACCATGGCGTAGTACATTGATGTTAGTAAAGGAATGGGTAGTAAACCTTGGAGTCCATAGAGTACACCAGTTATGGGTGTAATTTTCTCATTTACATGATTTATGTGGAGATCCCACGAGAGTTGGGAATCTACGATCAGGCCCAAATATTTTGTGCTCATTTTCTTTTCGAGGCAGTTATCACCAACTTTGGTATTGAGGTTGACATTTTTCTTGTTGCCAAAAAGTATATAATGAGTTTTTTTTACGTTAAGTGTTAATTTGTTTATTCTTAACTAGCTTGTGAGTTTAGAAACATCAGCATTCATTTCCGTTTCAAGCTCCGCTAGATTCAGTTTATTATAAAAAAAAATACTGCATCGTCCGCATAAAGTTGTAGATTTTGGAGTTTCTTTAACAGCTAGAAATTTCTTTAACGATTAAAAATAGCAACGGTCCAAGAATTAATCCCCGTGGTACACATGTTATTTTACCCAACTCACTCGTTTCTCCTCCCAGTTCTACTGCCGAAAAGCGATTTGATAGGTATTTAATTAAACGAACTAGTAGCTCTGCTTCGACTTATGTATTTTACCAATGTCCTTTTCCTAGTATTATATTTTTCCATCTTGCATGGTGGGGTATTGATTTTATTTCGTTTTTGTTTTAGATATTGTTTTTGATTTGGTCTTCTATTTAGTTTTTGATTTTGCTTTGTGATTTGGCTTTGATTTTGTTTTTGATGGTGTTATGCTCATTTATATGTTCTTTGTAATAAATAAAAAAAATAACATATATAAGCCCAGCCGGGCGTGAAAATCAAAATAAATAAATAAATGTAAACAAATACTTTTTTTCTTTTTTATGCATTTGAAAGAAAATATGTTACATAGTTTTGTTATTCGGCTTTACATCTTCTTTGCACACCACTTCGGGGACACTTAGTAATTATTATTAAGCAATAATATTAATATTTTTTCGCTTGAACAATTAGAAATCAATAAACGAACGAATGATCCTAATGTAACGCTAATTAATATAGAAAGGAAAATTATTTATTCCCCAACTACTTAGTATCTTTACAAGACCTAAAAAATATAACGCACTTAAATGAGTCATAGCAGTAACGTCAGTATAAAACAATTAAAAAATACTAATATTTAGTGCGGGGGAAACGGATTCCGAACCCCACATAACTCCCCACGTAATAAATCAATTTAGACACCTTCAAAAATTGACATTTAAAATCCTATAAACAAGTCGTTCCAAAGTGGATTAACCACAGTTCGAAAATGACCTTGTAAGTCTAAACAGCTGTAACAAAAAAAACATACTAAAATACTTGCAGAACTTGATAATAATATTTTTAATTTAATTTTAATTAAATTTCTTAAAAATCAAATTCTGCGAATTAAACAAAAAAATAATTAGTAATTATTTAACATTTAGTTATATTTTTTGTAAGCAGGGATACCGATTTTTCCTAAACCGACTGTATATTGTACATAAGTATGCCGGGGGTACAAATGTCGGGGGATCAACTATCATGGAACCGTTTCTTTTACCATTTTTAATCCTTACTGAATTAGTGTTTAATTTATTATGTTGTCTTGTGCAATATTCATGTACTTGTGCTGTTTTCATAAATGCTGTTTTCATGTGTACGAATTCGTTTTGGATTTTGTAGACTGTACAAGACCCGTAGGCTTGCACAAAAACTGTAAACAATAAGCGCCGGTACACATAGACGCCCGACAATTCCAATGTCTTGATAGAGATGTATTCTCGCTTTGACAGCTGTTGAAGTTCCACAGTAGAGTATCTGGTTACCGAAGCATTCATGCTGGGTATCTTCCGCCACGCATCGTGAGATGGAATGCTCTTGCATCGGAGTATGTAGGCTGCGCTGGATGCTGGTTGTGTATTATGTGAGATGGGCTGCGCTCCAGATGATGTATATTCTCGAGTTTGTTATGTATCCAAGGGAATAAAAATCCTAGGCGGGGGCGGTCACAGCAACTCTTACGTAGGCCGGCTTGTCATTGCATGGCAGTGGGTCGCTTGCATCCTAGGCTAGGGCGGTCGCAGCCACTTACATCTTGATTGGCTCCAGGGTATCGGTCTGCATTCTATTGGGCGTGCTGCACGTGGCGTCATCATCAGGTAGGTCTGCGTTTAAAGGAGCCCAAGGATGGCCGTGGGGCTTAGGCGTTATCATCAGGGCAGAGAGATGCAAGGCTCGATGCAAGGGGGCCCCGGGCTAGCAGCCCGGAGCCAGATGGTCAAGGGTAGCGCAGCGACTTCAAGGGCTTGGTAAGAATCAGCAAGTTCAAAGGAGTCCAAGGATGGCCGGGGCTTCGGCGTTGTCTTCAGGGCAGAGAGATGCAAGGCTCGATGCAAAGGGGGCCCCAGGCTAGCAGCGTAGCGCAGTGACTTCAAGGGCTTGGTACGAATCAGCAAGTTCAAAGGAGCCCAGGGATGGCCAGGGCTTCGGCGTTGTCTTCAAGGTAGAGAGATGCAAGGCTCGATTCAAAGGGGGCCCCAGGCTAGCAGCCTGGAGCAAAATGGTCAGGGGTAGCGCAGCGACTTCAAGGGCTTGGTAAGAATCAGCAAGTTCAAAGGAGTCCAAGGATGGCCGGGGCTTCGGCGTTGTCTTCAGGGCAGAGAGATGCAAGGCTCGAGGCAAGGGGGCCCCGGGCTAGCAGCCTGGAGCAAGATGGTCAGGGCTCAGGCGTCAGCGTTTTGTAGGTATTATCCCATCGGGTGCTTGAGGTGAAAGAGTTGCGTCTTAGAGCTTCGAAAGGGTGACAGCGAGACTGACGTCTTGCAGTTCCAACCGGTGACGGTGATACTGGCGTCTTGAATCGAGTGGACGATCGAAGAGGTGTTGCTACAATCGCTTGATGGTGAAGACTGAATGCCAACTGCTTTCTTCGCAGACCTTTTATAGTGGCAGGTCAGTCGGTTTCACAATATTTTAAATTCATGCAATAATTTCTATTTCCGCGTGAGTCATTTCAGGTTGTAATTTCACGTTGTGCAACAAAATAATTTATATTTTTGGGAGCATGAATCACCTTATATTAAAGTGTTGAGAAATCAATATTTCGGGGACGCGCCGTTCAAATGAAGAAAATTTCCTCTTTGATAAAAATGCATGATATGAAATAACACGTTCGATATAGAAGAGTAATAGGCATACTAGCAGTTAAAAACCCGCTCCGCAAGGTGTTTGCTGCTAGGCCCTGCGGGCGGTTTTTGGTTCGAGTTCGCCCAGCTTGTGTTGGTGACCATCTTATAAATCCGATAGGAACTGGTTCCAAAAACAGCCCGTTCCTCGGATTCACAGTGAACCAGTCACCGGGAGAAAGTAACGGGGACAGGTATTGATGTCACACATAATATATAGCCACGTGAAACTATTATTCAAAACCAAGTATTACCGTGAATCTTTCCATACCGGTAGAGATACTCAAATTTACAATATAGTAGTACTTATACCTAGGGGGGGGCACGTTCTCATGCTAACGAAAGTAGCGTCATCCTTTGACGAATTCTTGAATACGAAACCGAAATTCGAAATGGTAGCTTTGTTTGAAATTTCCCGTACACAGATGTTTATATGGTGCGGCACGTACGGCGCGGCGGCAGACATGCACTCGAAGCCGGATTCTTAAATTCAACCACGCAGACGCAAGCCTAATAACCTTCCGATTTGCAGAACTGCTTGCTGGACTACATCCTACAGTGCTGAGTGTGCGGTCTCCCTCTGGCTACTATTTTACAAATCCTGTTTTCTTTTGATTTTACTATGTTTTACTAACACCAGTAGTATTAGTTTTTGACTTTCACAGCTTGGACTGTGGGCGATCCTACATTTCCGCCACCTAACAAAGTATGTAGGGGCATTGAAGGTCTAGATTCGTTCAATTAAATGTAGAGTCGTTTATTCAAAAAAATTAGATTCTTGCGAGAGCTCCGAAGGGGCGACCATAAGTCGCCTATACCGGGGCGGGAAAGCGGTGGGGTACTTCAATGGACTACATCCTTAGGGTCTTCGGGTACGTTCCCCTACTTCCCACTTACTATCGTCAAGGCACAACCGAGAAACCGGCTAAAGGGCGCGGATGTTGAGATTCATTCACGGCAGACCGATCACCATACACATTCTGGCTGGTATTGCCAGATGACGAGAGAGGTATCCCACCCGACACAAGCGTTCTTCATATCACAATACTTGTTTTCATTATCTTTTCTTGCAGATGCTTGCAACATACGCAAGATGCCATTACCCTGCGAGCAGCCGCTTTTTATGTTTTTCTCTTATCTTTTTTTAATTTGTTTATCCCTGACTTGCTTTATATTTTTAGCATTTTGTATATTATGTAAGCACTTGCATACTGCTTCCTAACACTGCATGCCCCTGCTAATCTAGACCTCCAGTGTCCCTACACTGGAGGTCTAGATTCGTTCAAACTTAAATGTAGATTCGTTCTTTCAAAAAAATTAGAGTCCTTGCGAGAGCCTTGAAGAAGTAACCATCTGTTACTTATACCAGGGCGGGTAAGTGGTGGATACCTCCACTGGACTGCATGCAATGCTGCCTCGTGAGCTTCTTGAATGAGTTTTATTTTGCTTTAAATATTATTTTGCTTGTATTACTAACCTGATTTGTTGTATTATGTTTTATTTTCCTGTTAAACACTTGCATATTGCTTTCTAACAACGTATGCCCTGAGACTGGAGGTCTAGATTCGTTCAAAATAAATAAATGTAGCTTCGTTTAACAAAAAAATTAGAAACTTGCGAGAGCCTTGAAGGAGTAACCATCTGTTACTTATACCAGGGCGGGTAAGTGGTGGATAACCTCCATTGGACTGCATGCAGGGTCTCTGCAAGACGGATCGTTTTTTGTCAAAACCGCAAGTCGGATTAATATTCTTCCATTTTTCGGGCCGTTGGAATAATGTTAATTAGGTTGGCAATGCAGCATGCCACCCTGCAAGCAGTTCTGTTAATCAAATGGTGAGTACAGTTTTCTGACTCGGAATCATTTGAATCAGTAAGTTCGTAAGTAAGGTCGTAGGTTAGTTCATTTCTTCGTACACTTTTTTGGGTTACAGTTAAAAAGTTCATTCATAACTTTATTCTGTGTTATTAGGAGGCGGTTTAAATTCGTTTTCCTATATTTCTATTAGATAATTGAGTAATTTATTATTGTCAATTTATACTTATTAATTGGTTATTAAAAAGTTCACTTGACGCATTTAGAAAGGAGAAAAGGTTGAAAATTTATTTTGCACAATAATTCAGCCAACACAAGGTTTTTGTTATTGCTATCAATCGAAAAATTGTTTTTTTAAAAATCGGCGGGGGAAGGGTAGGAAGGGGGGCGGAGGGCAGTTAACGAAGCTCGGGGGGTGTAGAAATACATTTATATTACAGAAAATATTTAATTTAAAAGCAATTTTGAAAATGTATGCATAACAAATATATACGTAAGTATAACAGAAAAGGGAATTTTGAATGCATTCATTCGATTTCCATCGAAGCGTCACACTTTCAATGTGTGTTCCAACTTATTATCAGAAACATCGCTCAACGGGAGAGTCGTTGAAGCAAACGCAGATTATTACGTTCCCAGTCGCCCGTTAATTTCGATTGCGTATTTTGCATATTCCTGCACCATTGATTATAATTACCTACTGGATAAAATGCTCCTATTGATTTTGCCGACATTCATAACATTTTTAGTTTAACAACCGAGGACTCTGTGGCTTATCCTTAAAAGACTATCCGAGACTTCACAGTCGTTATTTATTCCAATACTTTTATTTATCTAGGCGCAAATAGACGTATAAACATTTTCTGTTTTTCCTTTATCGAATATCTATTAATGTGAAGATTCTCAGTATCTGTTCACATTTTTACCTGTGTATTTTATTTTATTATTATTATTTCATGCAATTTGTCAATTTATAACTGAGAAAAATTCATTACGATAACGAATTCCAGTGAAAAATATTCTGGCTTTAAAAAATTATGTTCATATAGACCAATAAACGCTGATTCTGAATGTACAAGTTTTATTTAATAATATTTAACGCAGAGTTTAAAAGTCCATTATTAATCGGGTCGTAAAAACACGACGTCAAGGTGACGACACTGTTCGACGTTTCGTGACGTCACCGTAAAGTCATTGTATGGAAATGTATGATACAACACAAGCCATCGTATTAATTTATTGGTTTATTTACATACTGTTTATAGAGATTTAGTTGTTGTGTTTATTGAAACGTTATTTAGGCCTAAATAATGTTTAAAAATTAAAGGTATCTCTTATTAGTTTATCTCTATTATTGAAAATATTAAAAAAAAACTGTACAAAAAAAATAGTAATGCTATTTCTAGGGAGAATACTTCGAACAACGGAATTCAAAATGGCGGCAGCAGATCAGCTGATTGCCCGATCCCTTACTAATTTTTCAGTAGTGATGGCGTCACACGATTCCCCATACATACGGTGGTTTTCGGGGGTCTGGAAAAATTAAATCTTTGACAATTATTTTAACTATTAAAACTAACTCTAAAAATAAAAATAAAAATGCAGTTATTTAAGTTAGAAGGTCATTAAAAAAAATGGACTGGAGTTCTCTATTATAAAAATTCCTAGTAACAACTACCAATATATTTATAGCTTCCCAGGAAATACAATAGGTACTATCTATATAAGTACATGTAAAGAAAATGAGATTTTCTTTAA
Source organism: Limnephilus marmoratus (assembly GCA_917880885.1). Taxonomy (NCBI): domain Eukaryota; kingdom Metazoa; phylum Arthropoda; class Insecta; order Trichoptera; family Limnephilidae; genus Limnephilus; species Limnephilus marmoratus. The sequence continues at coordinate 53,491,787 of OU862906.1, read as the reverse complement.
TTTAAAACAATGAAGATCTTAACTCGTCAGTGTGGCTGTAGGTATCGTGGACTGTCGACTCGATATTTTATAGTCTATGGATAATTAAAACTATAGTAAAAATAATCTATGCGCTACGATAAAGGAAATTGATAAGATTAATTTCAATAATTAAAAGTAATTACTATCGTGATTGTGATTAAAGAATCGACACTACAATTAATAACATTAAAAGTCGTTTCTTTCCTACAGGTAATGTTTTGTTACTAGATACTATTCTCTATGTAAATCTCGTGAGATTAACAAAATAAACCTCCTCTTTCCTTAGAGAGAAACTCAATTGGTTTTAATGGATTGTGTAGGGTGGAACATTTTTGTATGAAAATTTTTTTTTTTCGAAATTCGAAATGGAATACCAGGTAAAAGTTGCTTTATATAATTGTAAATAACACTTCTCAATTTGGAAGTTCTAGCTCAACAGCTTGAGCTCCCGCCATAGACTTGAAATTTTATTTTTTAAGTTTTTATAGACGTTTTGTATTATCCACCCTATAAACAAAATTGTACGTAAATATAATATGTTGTGTATTAAATGATAAAATAAAAGTAGATTTTAACTAATTAAATCATTTATTTTAAAAGTAAACACAGGTTCAGACAGTTATGTTGGTATGAATAACATCATTTTTTATGACGAAAATCCTTTTTCGTCAAACTTTGGCATGAGCTTTCGAGATGCTAATTAAGATTTTATGAATTCCTCTTCTCTTATCTTGTCGCATACACTTAGAGCTGCTTTTGTCACAACTTTTACAGATCTTTCCACAGCCTGGGTGTGGCAAGGCAGTCTCATAAACTCCTACACTGTATCTTCTCCATTTTCAATAAGATCTTGTAACTGCTTATCGGAAATATTCATCGGTATTTGGGATTTGTAAATATTTTGATGCCAGTCAATCTAGTATGTAAGAACGTGCATTGAGTCCACTTTTGGCACCTCAAACATGCGCCAAACAGAATTTTTATTTAATTGACGAGCCTTTAAAATGCGTCTTGCAGCGAGTTCTCTAATGTTCTTACGTGAATCTGTTATCATACTCAACAACAAGTTTTCTGGATGAGCAAAGTAACTGTTTTGAATTATAACAGGGTGCACTATCGCTAACAACTCGTTGGACACATATCTAGTGCTGTTAATGAGCTTTCATAAATGATTTGAATCATCTTTGCAGTATGAATGCGTTTTGATAGCAAACCAGTCAGGAGCGTATGATTTTGCTAAAGTCACAAGATTTTGTTGTGGATTTTCTGTAGAAATATTCAAAAGCAGTATGCAATTAGCTCTTGTCAACCAGCGGGCATGGAATAGTTTACCTGGGCTTCTCTGTAAAAAATCAGGAGAGCAGAATCCATTTATGACAGCAGTAGTAATTTCTTGTAAATATTTCTGGTCTGTACTGAGATCGGTGGATATTTGTGGAGGTAGTTTGTGCTTCTATCTTCTCAAAGTTGGCCAACGGCAGCGTCTCGCATATCTCTAATGCTTTACCAAATTGCCTGCAAATAATTTAGGTCCTGCAGTAGGGCCATCCAAATAGGTAAACAAATGCCTCAATGGTAACTCATTGGCGTGTAAGAGACAAATTATCCATTGCAATCGTCGAGGTAGTCTGTTTTCCAAAAGACGAATCACGCCTCTCACTTTCCCTGCATATGTGTTTGTTCCATCACAGCCAACAGCCATTAAACCCTCTAGTGATATCTTTTCAGTCGTTAAAAAGCTGTGGATAGCTCTTTCAATATTTCTTGCACTGCCCGATGTTGGAACCACATACCCAACATAAATAGAACCTGGTTCTTTTATAATCGAAATATGTTTCTCTTGTACAATCACTCTAAACCTCTCCGATCCTTTTAAAACAGTTTTAGCCTGTTAGTAGTGCGTTGATCTTCTAAAAACATTTGTTCCTCTTTTGGCACTTTTTCCCTCAAAGAAGTTCAGCTTGCAAATTCTTTACATTTACATGCAGCTATGTCAAAAAGCTTTCTACTTTGTACTCTGAACTCTTCTAACTTTTCTTCGTTATGTTTCTTCAAATACTTTTTTCAAATTATAACACTTTGAGTGATAACTTTTTAGTAACTGTAAGACTCATTTGTGTGTGACTTTCTAATCTTTCAAATCTGTATTTTTACCAAATATCGGACTGTCTTGTAGAAGTCATGTTAAATCACTTAAAAAACGTTTATCAACAAGTACTCGTGAATATAATTAACGCGCGACCCTTCACCTTGAGACAATTATCGACACAAGTTTAAACAAAATACTGCATTTCGTAGATTGTCACGTGCCGCCCCCCCCCCCCCCCCCCGCTTCGTCCCGCACTTTGCTCCTTTGTCACAGCGCCAATAATGAAATATTTGTTTGCAACAGCTAGGTAACTATATTTAATAATGTTATTAAATAAAATAAACCTATTTTAATAAATTCTGTAGTGTTTTGTAGGCCGCGGAAATAGCCCCAAAACTGTTGTTTTTGTAAATGTTTAATGTCTTGGCGGGGGCTTTTACCGTTGTCTGATATTTTTTATATTTTTAATTAAGGTAATTGATGGCAATTGGCAACTTAATACAACTATTCCAAATAAAAATTCGAAAAAAAAAATTTCGTTCCGCACTATTGTGTAGTCCAAATCACAAGAAAAATATCATTATATTATTATATATTAGTATAATACAAAAGTATAACAGTATAGTAATACGACACTTTAATAGTATCGCATGTAACATATATGTGTACTATTTATTATAAGGATGATATTACTAATTATAAGGAGATGAAGGTACTTTCAAGCTTTCTGTACATCCCTCAGTCCGACATCTATCCGCTGTCAATCAAAAAGATAAATTGCATTTACACCCAAACCCTACGAGGATTTTTTTATAAAACAACGCAAAAATATTTTTTTTTTAACACCGGATTTAAAAAAGCGATGAAAAAATAGATTGATGAAACAGATATTTCAAATTTCAGTTTGGTTTCAGGTATTTTCTGGTGAGAGTCGAATGGGCCGCACTTGCTTCAGTTGAACGGAAGTTTATGCTAATGTACCGCTAAGGCAACATTAAGCTATAAATCATATCTATCCCAGTGTGCGTTACCTTTTATTTGTTCGGATACTCGTTTCACGGCTATAAATTATGTCTGGGAGCCCGTCGGTGAATACCTATGTAACGGTAGAATGAGAGGAATAGTGCGTGACTTATGGAACAAAAATAAAAATAAGCATTTTCATGGAGAGTTTTTAGAGATAGACTAAAACTCCCGAGTTACGGATAATCTGATACTTCCATTTTTAATACTTTCTACTACCAATATTATAAGCAAAAATTGTTCCTTGTATGATGCGAAATTTAGCTACCAAGAGATTGGACTATTCGGCTGCTAACCGGTCATTATCCGATTTTGAGTGAAGGAATTGACATGTGTTCGATTAGGGTCACCATACTACAAATTAATTTAAAGGAAATTATCTATTATTTTTATTTCGCCGTTGTTTGATGAGAGTGTATGAATTTAATTAGTCGCTTCTTTTGCAATGTATGTACCTACGCCAAAAAAGTTTTAAGAGCAAAACATAACTAGATTATGAAATTTTATGAGCTAGTCAAATAAAAATCTCAATCCGAGAAAATTAGAATAAAAAGCCAGAGTGCCAGTTATCATTTTTTTATTATATAATACCCCACAAGATTCCCTAGTACCAGTGGAAATATGACAACACCATTTGAGAATTTAGTATCGACGTTCCGATCGTATTATGTAAAAACTTCTTACTTTTTCTGGCGCTAATCTTAGATGTAAATATGTTTGTCAGTAAGTCACTAGTTTTAGGTCAGCATTTATGTGTCTTAGTAATAAGTCCCTAGCTATAAGTCTTAGATGTAAGACACTTGTTATAATTGTAAATTTTAGTTGTAAGCCAATACCTAATATAAGTCACTTGCTATAAGTCTTAGATGTAAGTCACTAGTTATTAATTGTAAATCTTAGTTTTTAGACAGTAATATACGTCACTATCTATAAGTCATAGTTTTAATCAATTGTTTTAATTGTTCATCTTAGTTGCCGATCATATCATCACTTTTGCTGACGATACGGTCTATTAAGACCTTATTTTGAGGGCAAAAACTGGTATGAAGCGCACAGAAAAGCAGAAATTGGAATAAACAATGTCAAACATTGGCTAGACTATAATCTTCTTACTCTTAACACGGATAAGACAAAATTTATACGTTTTAGTGCAACACAAGCGGGTCAATCCAAGGTAATACTAAATATTATTATTCACATTTGCAATGAACCGAACACTTGTAGCGTGGATAGCTTAAAATATCTAGGGATCACCATAGATAAACATCTGAGATGGGACGAACACATTAACGCAACGGCCTCAAAAGTCAGAAAACTTACACATCTTTTTATAACCATCAGAAATATTCTCTATGTTAAAGTTATAAAGATAGCAGCCAATAATATGTGCGTTAAGTAAATGAAGATAATGTTGGTAGTTCTTAGTCGAAGTATGATACAGTTAAAAGTGACCGAATTAATATGGGTTCCGTAGCTTAATCGGTAGAGCTGTTTCCATGTAAGAAAACGGTTCTGGGTTCGAGTCCCAGCGGAGCCAATATCTTTTCTGATTTTTCTGTCTCCAGATTTCGATTGAGTTTCGCTAATATTGTCTTCATTTAATTAAATATTATAATTTGAGATTTTACTCATAAAGTTTAAAAAATTAATAATAAATATTCATCCTAGACTTGCAGAAAAAGTCAATAGATGTCGCGTATTACAAATAAAATGGATAAAAATTTATCCAGACACTATCTAGATTGCATTTAGTTCGAGTTGAATCTTGTAATCATATATAAAGATAGCAGCCAATAATATGTGCGTTAAGTAAATGAAGATAATGTTGGTAGTTCTTAGTTGAAGTATGATACAGTTAAAAGTGACCGAATTAATATGGGTTCCGTAGCTTAATCGGTAGAGCTGTTTCCATGTAAGAAAAGGGTTCTGGGTTCGAGTCCCAGCGGAGCCAATATCTTTTCTGATTTTTCTGTCTCCAGATTTCGATTGAGTTTCGCTAATATTGTCTTCATTTAATTAAATATTATAATTTGAGGTTTTACTCATAAAGTTTAAAAATTAATAGTAAACAATTTTCTATTCTTTTATCAATACCCTTCCCATTTTTTCTACATTCAATTCCTGCGGAGATCTTTCTTTTTATTATACAAAATTACGTAAATTATAATTTATTCAAAATACGTACAAATATAATTATACAAAATTACGTACTATACGTAATACTACAAAAACACGTACTTACCACTTCAGAACATAATTGTCTACTATTTTATTAATACCCTTCCCATTGTTCTACATTCAACTCCTGCGGTGATCTTTCTTTTTATTATTACCATCTGGATTTTATTTACTTTACCGGTTTTATTTTATATTAAGTGCTCTAAGGGAAAATATCTTAGTAGGATGAAAAAATGAAGCAAGGAAAGGGAAATAAATACAATTGGTTATCAACCACTTTCTCATGTCACTATTTATACACTAACTTAAGACATATTTATATACAAATTGTTTTTATTCATTTGCTGCATCCTTTTCGAGTCACATTCTTTTTGAGTTTCTTTACCCGCTCGTAAAGTTGAGGGATACGTCACTCACGTTAATTATAATTATTTATTGTAATCATGTTTAAACATCCACGTTAATTATAATATGGATTTTGTCATCACTCATCACGCTTGAAGATTGTCTCGATTCTCAATTTTTGCAAGCGATTCACATGTCCCAACATTTATCTATTGTTAAACAAGCATTCGATACTAAATCTGTACTTTAAGACATTGTTTTTTTCTCTTCGCTTATTCTTTTTTTTATGAGTTCAAAATTATAGTTATTAACTAAAGCTTCTACGAGGAATTCAATCGTAACACTTGTTTCATTCAATAAATAATATGTTTATATAATTAATCAATGTAATATGAAATTATGATATGAACTAAATTTGTCAATTTGACTGGCCTAAAACAGGATCCATTCCTAGTTGGCTAGTCAAAGTTTCCACATATGTTTCATTGTATAATTTTATGAGAAATAAATATTATTATTATTATAGTTGTAAGCCAGAAATATTCATTCTTTTATGTACATACAGGGTGTCCTGGAGTAAAGTGCATTAACTTCGGAAGGTGATTCTACATGATAGTATAGGTAAAAAAGACAAAGAACTTTTTTCGAAATTCCAACTTTTAGGGGTAGTTTTGGAGTAAAAACTTAAAATTAGACCGGCGTGTGCCGGCAGCATTATTATTTTCCGCTGTTGCCAAATCGCCGCCCCATGCGCTCTTTCAATTTTGTCAATATCAGTGTTGAATTTTATTCGTGTAGTAATGTTTCACTTTAAAAACTTTGTTGTTGTTAATCAAAAATTGTTGATTTAATGTGTCTTTATCTAGTGTGTATTTATTAAGACTGACTTAAAGGAACGACTTTATTCAGAGCTATGTTTTCTTCAGACTTACTTTTGCTTATTTATTTGTAGTAACTTTACATTGTTATTTTTTTAGTTGTAGACATTCAGTTATTTTGTAATTAAATTATTGTGCCTGGCTTTACCAACGAAGAACGGGCATTCATTTTGTCTACGGGCTCGTTGATGGAAATGCTGCTGCCGCATACCGGAAATATGCGCGACGATTTCCAAACCAAAATTTGTCAAACGCTCGTGTTTTTTTTCAAACGCATGAACAAGGCCTAGGCCGAAGAACTCAAAATAACTATGCTGGTAATTTACCACTGGCGAACGAAGACTTGATCATGGCTACAATCGTGAATGACCCTACATTGCCCACGTTCCGAAAACATCCCGATTGTGTATAAACGTCAAATTCTCAGTCTTGTTATTATTCACAAACAGTTTGCAAGGATACAGGCCAAATCACAAATAAGCAACGTTGAACGATCGCGTTCGGCAAGCTTATAGAAACTTGTAAAAGTGTAACCTTACACTGAGGATTTTTAGTAGGTATGTGTTTTTGTATGGGAAAAAAAGTTGGAATTTCAGAAAAAGTTATTTATCTTTTTTACTCCTACTGAACTTACTTTAACTTGAGGTGTTTTCACGAAAATGGCGCTATATGAATTAGCCAAATATTATCGTTATTACCTATAACTTAAAGCAAACTTATTATTATTATTATTATTTAAGCACATCCAACAATTTTTCGATTCTAAATGGTGATTTCTTCTGCTTAAAAAATATTTTATTTGCCATATGAACGGGGTGTGTAATTAAGAAGGAATGCATTAAGAGGAAATAACCGGAAATATATCATTTTTTAATCAAATTCTAGATGTTTCAACCCTATTAAAAAACGATTTCTAAATTATATTACCTAGGAAAGTAACGTTTTAAATTTTGATAAAATATGATTATTTTTTAATAATAAGTTTATACCATTAGGCGTTGACAGATTGTTAAATTTTCAAACAAAATGTTATATTATACACATTTAAACATTTCAAATCATGGTTTATATAATTATATATATTTATTTATTATTTACAACTTAATCCTTTTTTAAAACAGATCACTAAACTATGGTCACCCTAAAAGTCTACATGTTTACATTAATGTATACTCTAAGGTACTGCCTAGCGCCATCAGTAGGTACCCATTATCTAAACCTGTAAGAAATACAACAATATTGTTCTTTGAGTGTCTGCATAATTTTGTGTTATTTTGAATTTGTATAGTATAATTGTTAACCTCAACACAGGCTTGTCCTAGTGAGGTGACAAATTGTATTGTAAACATTGTGGTAAATATTTCCCTATCGAGTCCATGCTCAAAACACACTTTAAAAAATTAAAATAAATTGTACTAGGTAGATAATGGTTAGTAATAAGTAATTCAGTAACCGGAATTGAAAAATATTGCGCTTTAATGTTTTTTTTTAATTTAAAAAACGCGAAAAATCATTCTTCAAAGATCGCCATGTTAATGACGACGATGAAATATGCATTTTTAAAAGAAAAAATCACTTTCTGTCAGTTAGACAATAATAAGTACGAATTGCAATCTTCGGAAATGATAAATAATGCGTATTAATCATTATCTTGTTTGGTTTCATAAACACGAAAAATCACGCGAGACGTTTGCCGTCGTAATTAACAACGTGCCGTTTCTTGAGAAATGACATTTCGCGTTTTTAAAGATAACAAAATAACCATTAAAATGCAATATTTTTCAATTCCGGTTACTGAATTACTTATTACTAACCGTAATCTACCTAGTACAATTTGTTTTAATTTTTTAAAGTGTGTTTTGAGCGTTGACTCAATAGGGAAATATTTACCAACATTTTTACCTGCAGTGTAAAGAAACAATAAATTAATGGTAAAAGAGTAAAATAAATTATCTACGAAAGTTACTTTCCGAATTTTATTTTTATTTCAAATAAAATCATTTTAAAAAATCCTCGCACGTATTTTGCGACAAAAAATACTTGTTTATCCATTCATTTATGGTCTTCCAAATTACGTACTTCAGACTTTTTTTACATACCTATTTTACTTACACATTATTAAAAATTATAAATACTTTTGATTGCGTTTGAGCATTTTTATTGCTAACTTGAATAAAGGTTTATATTAAAGCAAAATTTTAATGAAATAAAATCTATATTCAGTTACAGAATGCATGCGAATAATTACTCTTTCTTTGGATATCAACCGGATCGGATCGGAACTACTCTGTACAGTTGCAAGGGACGATCGCAAGACCATCTTTTGACGAAATTTGAATTCTCGGTCGCTGGTTAATGCGCCTTAATGATCTCGTGAGATCGATTGGACTGTCGGCCTGTCAATGAGTATAAAAGGGTTCCAAGAAAGGGTTAAACAGAAAAGAACAAGAATACTTATTTGTTTAGTCTTTCTCTTTGTTTATTCACGCCCAATTTGATCTTTAATATTTTAATATGATATTATACGTGAAATATGGTGATAACGTCTACATAAAAAACAAATTGAATTAGAAAATGATGTTGTAATACAAGGTTGATTTAAAAAAACTGTTACATTATTATTATAAAGAAATAAGAAAAGAGTGCGATAACAAAAATATCGAGAACTGTCAGGAATGGCACCCAATTTAGATAACGTTATTTATTATAACAAACGAACCGCTTTATTAGGATTAACTTAAATGGGAATTATATTTTCATCCATTTTTTGTAATACAAAACCTACATATATTCACATTGTCGTAGTACAAAGTAAGATTTTTCTTTCATCTCGGATAGTATAACTATGTAGATAATATTAGATCCTTACATATGAAATTGGCGTTTTGTATGGGAGGAACATAAAGTCGTTTTTTTTTAAATATAATATATTTATTTAATCAAAGTATGTACCATTGCTATCTATGCACTTTTGCCATCTCATAGGTAGTTCATCTATCCCTTTAATAAACAAACCATTAGGACGGGAATCAATAAAATCTTTGAAGGCGGTTTGGACTGCCCCATCAGAGTTGAATTTTTTCCCTTGCAAGAAGTTATCCAAATTTCGAAAAAAATGGTAATCTGTTGGGGCAAGGTCCGGAAAGTACGGTTGATGTCTTAGAACATTCCAATTGAAGCTCCTCTAATTTGGTAGCCGTCTGTTGTGTAGTGTGTGGTCTAGCGTTCTAACGCGCGTTTGTTGATTTGCTTCACTCAATTCGTGAGGTACCCACCTTTCAAGCTTTTTCACCTTCCCAATTTGCTTCAAGTGGATTAAAACAGTTTTATCACTAACACCGCAGCCTGCAGCTAACTCGGACGTGGTTTGCGATGGATCCGCTTCCACAATAGCTTTCAATTCTTCATTATCAACTTTGGTCTCCGGCCGTCCACGGGGCTTGTTCTGCAGGTTGAAATTTCCAGAACGAAAACGTTGGAACCAAAATGGCACTGTGTTTTCTTTTGCGGCACCGTCGTCATACACATCATTAATCCTTCGAGCCGTTTCTGCAGCACTGGTGCCACGGTGGAACTCGTACTCGTAAATAACGCGATATTTCAAGTTTTTCATTTTGTAAACTAAGTGACGCAAAGAAAAAATACAGTTAAGGAAAAAACTAATGAATTTTAATTTTCGAAACACAAATACACGAGTAAATAGCTGTATAAATTTGAATTTGGAATTCCTAACCAAAGAGAAGATATTTGAGATCAAAGTTGCCAGTACGGCAAAACGCCAATTTCATATGTAAGGACATAATATACAAATATGACGTAAAATAGGCAATAAACTAATAATCTCTTGAAAAATAAATGTAGTATTATGAAGAAGTATTCCTGGCGGCACGGCTTGGTTTTTTATACAAATGTACCTACTTTCAATTTTATTCAGAGATTGATGAAATCTTGTACACTTCACCTTCAAACTAAGAGAATGGTAATTATATCATAAAAAACCCCATCCCCTATTAGTCTTAAAGGAGACTTTTAAAAGAAACTAGATGAAATTTTGTACCCTTGAATTTTAAAGAAAGAGGCTAATAATGACTGTCTACATCTGATTTGAAAAGAAAATCTGCGTAAAGATTGGGTAACGTTGCGCCAGCGACTTCAGCTGGTAATAAAAATAAAAGAAACAAATGTTTCAATTCTTTGATGCAGTCCCTGCTGCGGATATTATTTATTCCTCAGAGGTCATGGTTTGACTCGCCGTGTACGCCGTTTTGCCCTTCCCCAGTAAATACAGGCCGGGAATGCCGGGACTGCCGGAGCAAGTATTGATCCACTAACAATGCACATTTTTATACCGTCGTCGCGGCGGCCTATCTTACAGCCGCCGCGACGGGGGAGGAACGCCGTAAAATAATACACTCTTTGGGAAGCTCGGAACAATATTTTTATTACGAGGCCGTAAAGGCTCGGAAACAAATTGAGTACTCCACGTGTGTAGGTATCGGGAAAATGTATGGGTGTCTTTATGTGATACGGAGAGAATGATTGTTATGCATGTGAACACGAGCCGCCTTTTACAACGATGTAATATATTCGTTTTCAAGGATCAAAACGCTGAAAAAATATTTGCTTTTTGAATAAAACTTTCGACTTATTATTTTGTACACAAAAATATTATCTCATACTACTTACAAAGGGATAAAAGCTTATTGAGTTTATTTTACTTATTGTAGTATAATAAGAGATTCTTCAAACTTTATTAATTTGAATTTTATTTGTTAGGTATTTAAAAGACACATCGTACTTACAATTAATGAATAATAATGTTTTTTTTTTAATGTGAATACCTCACAAGAATACCAGCTGCTCTCGTCTGGAGCCAGTGAGATTATGGTATCCCCAATTGGAGTATATTGTGTTTCTGAAAGTAGTGGCGAGGGGAAGGAGATGGGGAAGAGGAAGAGGAAGGTGGGGAAGTACCTGGCTATTCAGATCTGGTCACCAAACACGGCTAAAGCCATTTCAATCAACGTTTAAATTCTGAATGATAGTCTTATACCATTTATTGAATTACCAACACCTCTGCCATAGGTCACCCCAAGTGGTTCGCTTAGCAGGGGTGCCCGGGTTCAATGGGTGAGGTTTGTCCGGATCTTGGCGGCGGATGCGTCTGCCCACCAACTACGTGGTAGACCGGATCGGGGGAGACTAGTTGAGGAAGACCTGTAAACATCTCCAGCAGAACATCGCCTTACCCGCAGTGGGGGGGATTGATTCGTCACTCCTGGCCCCCTAGCATGTCGATCGATATAGGTTTTATCGAAAATGTCGGTAACTTGAAATCGCTCCCGAGCACAACTGCAGGCCGCTAACGAAGAAATAACAGTTCAAGTCAAATAAATTAGGAACCCTTAGTCGTTGTGAACTGTTGTTTGTTCGTTAGCGGCCTGCAGTCGTGCTCGGGAGCGATGACAAGTTACCGACATTTTCGATAAAACCTACATCTGACCCCAGATTCCTACTCACCCCGCATACCTATTTCCTTCCCAGAACTTCCTCTTCTCCTTTTCCTTAAAAAAATCCTCCACACAGCATCTCCAAAGATGACATAGTCCCTGAGGGGAATTATTTTCCTCAGGGCCTCCTGTGCGGAGCTAATGTAAAAAAAATAGCGATCTTCTTGTGATTTCTCATAAAAATGGTGCTATAGAAAACATGGAGGTAACTATTTTATTATAAATTGCGGACAAGCACAAATAAAAAAAAAAACCTCCTTAGCAGATATGTGCTCTCAGTATCGCACTGGCGATAGACCAATACTGAGAATTGAAACGTTGCTTAGATATGAATAGCCATGTACTTCCCCTTCCCCATTTTCTCTACTACCCCACTTCCTTCAGCCTCACAACATTCCACCATTTATTTATTTATTTGTTTATTAAGACATACACAGTACATTATAATACAGATTAGAAGTATGTTAAATTAAATTATTACATGGTTATGTACCTATTACGTAAGTCCATAGAATGTCATTTGGTAATTATGCCTGAGATATGAACCGGTCTAGTAACTTAATTATTGAATGAATGAGTAATAATAATAAAAAGGAAGAAAAAAAGGGGGGGGGGGATAAGGAGACATTTTAAAATCAAGAATTATGTGCTCACTAATTGTAATTGACTGATTAAAGTTTAATGAAAAGTTAAGTGTAAATAATTTTAAAACAATTATATCACGCCAAGAAATTTAATAAATTAGTTTTGTATGTTTGCAAGGAATCATGAAAAATGTCTAAGTGTAGTAATTTTTCATAGTGGGTATAAGTTATGATTGCGCGAGTAATTGGTGAGTTACTCGCTGCATTAGTGTTATTGGATTCTATATGAAAAAGAGAAGTGTGCCTGGTACGCCTCATTGGGACATTTAAACCAATAGTGGATAGCAATTCAGGACTATCTATTTTATTATTTAGCAGGTTATACAGAAACAGCAGATCTGATAATGGGGATATTATAGTCCCATTGGCTCCGGACAGTTGGGAGCAGTTGGGACACTTGCGCTATTCGATATTCCGCTATTGCGGTATTCAACCTAACTAAAAAATAAATAAAATGAACTGGAGGAATGAAAAAGTTTAACCTTCCTTAGCTCGTTAAGGAAGATTAAATTAAAAATCAGACGTTCACTAAGTACCCACCTGAAGACGTACCTAATTAACTTTGTTTGTGGGTAAATTGTATATGTTTGTGTTGCTTTATTTATGCTTATGTAGACGATGTCTAGAAGGTAAATCTTGCGATTTGTTAAAAAATAAATAATATTTATAATCCATCACTGTCTTCGTGAATTTTTTTTTTTTTTTCAAAACCGTTAGTTGTTATTTTGCTAATTATCTTTTCGGTACGACAAATTTTAACAGTAATAATATTTCATTGTGCAAAAATTAACTTAATAACATTTTAAGAGTGAACAAAATTAAGAAAAAAATCCGCATTCCTTATTAACATAAATAATAACGTAATATTTGTTTAGAGCAGTTTTGTGTTATTTCACATCTAGTGAGTTTAACTATAATAAACTTAAAAGTAATCCTTTAGTGTTCCTAACGAGTCCTTACAAAGCATTGATCAAATAATATGAAACAAAGAATAAAAGGCCTGCCCGTCAGTCAATCCTCAACCAGTCTCTCCCGTCTCCACCTTTTGGCCTCTCCAGCAGTAATTCCTCGGAAGGTCGCCTTACACCGCACAGGGAAGAATGGATTCATTGGAAGCCTGGACACACTGATCTATCCTCTCCTCATACCCTTTTCCTTCCCAGAACTTCCACTCCATCTTTTCCTAAAAATAATCTCCACACAGAATCCCCAAATATGACGCAGATCCTGAGAGAAATTATTTTTTCTCAGCGCCTCCTTTGTGGAGCTAATGTAAAAGAATAATAATTAAATAATTGATGGGTACTTTCCGTTTTCCTTATCAAGTCTTAAGAATCCATTTAAACTATAAAAAAGTACCTAACCAGTATTAAGAGGCCATGCGAGCGCATAAAGAGCATAAAAGAGTATTGACATCACATGATTATAAATTTTCGTTACGTCGTAGGCTGTTACGTCGGTAAGTTACGACAGACGTTAATATTATTTTAGCGTTATTTACTGCTAAACCCGGAGCGTTAGCGCCGTCCCTGACGGGATAAAGCTCGCTGATTCTATACTTTTGGAGGAAGTGTTACATTCTTAATGATGTAGATACCTACTGTACACGCATAATTATTGTGAGAAAATAGGTTTATCTTATATTATTTCACAATGTTATTATTATATTATGTACCTAACTGATCATAACTTAATGTAAAATTATATTAGAATAATAATAATAGGTTCAAATATGATAGGATTATGAAATAATCATTTAGATGATTTCCATGATGCCAAAAAAGCGAGTAAATCACCGCAAGGTAATTTTCAGATTTTGAAACAATGTAATAATAGCTCCTGTGTGGAGCTCATGTAAAAAAAATCTGGTGCAATTATGTATGGTAAATATTCAAGAAAATCTAATACTTGTGTTGATTAAAATATTACAATATCATAAGACTTAGGAGAGAGATTAGCTTCATAAATTGTGATTTGAATATAAGAGAAAAAATTTTTTTTTAGAAGGCTGGGTTCTTTAAATAAATAATGAAACAATTAGCATCGAATGTTGAGAAGACACCATTTTTTAATTTTATTTTTGATAGGTTGGTGCAATCCCACAAGTTAAATTTAACACAGAATTTATCAAGGTAAATTTAAAAATCTTATAAGATAATAGATGACAAACAATAGAGATACGTTGGGAAGAAAACCAAATAAAAAATTAATATCAATGCACTGAAAAGGTAAAAAATGAAAATTAAGAAAATCTTTTTAAAATCTGTGACATCAGAAATGGCGCAATCACTTGTAAATAGAACCCTGCCCGAGCATCACTGCTATCGCAAGAGCGTTGGCTAGTCGCTTTCTGTAGCTGGTGATCCGTTTTCTGATTAGTGCTCCGAATGTTTCTTCAAACATCTCAGTGGCATTGTGGTACCAGGACAACCGAAAAAGCATTCGGTATGAGTTGCTGAATTGTACTTCCATTATTTTTAGAGATGATTCATTGAAGTTGGTCCACAGCTCCAAGGTATACAGGACGCATTTAACAGTTGCCATTTTGGTTCTGTGCTACACTTATTGAATCTTCGAGAAATCATATTTTCCCCAATGCACAGTGATATTCTATGGTTCCATGACAGTTCATCCTGCGACAATTCATCCGGCGACAGTTCATCCTGCGACAGTTCATCCGGCCGACAGTTCATCCTGCCGACAGTTCATCCTGCCGACAGTTCATCCCGCCGACAATTCATCCGGCGACAATTCATCCTGCCTGATCATTTAGAAGATTTTTTCTTCAAGTAAGTATGCAAAGAGGATATACGGCCGTACAACCTAACCTAACCTAACCTAACCTAACCTAACCTAATCTATTTAGTAAAAATATTTTTACAGCGGATTTCCACTCAAGATGCCTTCAGATATAAGTATATCGATTTTGGTTGTACGGCCGTATATCCTCTTTGCATACTTACTTAATAAAAATCTTCTAAATGATGAGGCAGGATGAATTGTCGCCGGATGAATTGTCGGCGGGATAAACTGTCGGCAGGATGAATTGTCGCAGGACGAATTGTCGGGTCACCATATTCTATATCGTTCAATATCCGTGTCATCTACTATCGAACTCCGCTGTTTCGGTGTGTCCTAAGTATGCGACCTCGGATTTTTCTGTTATTTTCATGTCGTTTCTATTATGGTTGACGACATAATGGCCTTATCAATTGCAAACCCAATATTCTCTACGCCTGTGTTTCGCTGCTCCATCTGCCGTTAAATTGTTCATACAGACTTCCTATTCCGTTCAAAATATGTGTTGTCGGTTTTTGTTTATTCCGCCGTTTTTTGAAATTTTATTAACTGAGATTTGAATTTTCATCTCAAATTTTTCTGTTTTCTGTTTTCTGCCTTACCCGACAGGGGCTTTCGAACTTTAATTTATCTCGAACACGATTTATTACCATTTGATTTCAATTTTAGCTGAAATATTGTAAAAGACGCTTGCATAAAATATTCAAGTGCACTGCGTTAATAGAATCGATTCTTCTACAAGGTGGCGCAAAATTAATCACCCTATCGGAAGATGCTATAATTTTTACAAATGGCGTCGTACGTCAATCATATTTGACATTTGTGCACTAGACAGCTGCAGAATACAAACAGATAAGCAATGGAGCGCTATACTCCGCAAGAGCGTGGAATAATTGTGTCGATTTAAGCTTTAACGCTTTTAGCGATTTTGTGTCGAAAGTCACCATGAGTGACGAGGCGCATTTCTACTTAAACGGTTACGCCAATAAGCATATGTTCATTTCTGGGGCACTGAAAATCCGCGTGTGATACACAAAAAACTATTACATCAAAAATTACACTCAAAGTCACTGTGTGGTGCGGCGTTGACGCGGGAGGAGTGATCGGGCCGTATTGTTTGAGGACGCCATTGGCATTACGGTCACTGTTACTGGCGAACGCTACAGGGCCATGATAAACGAATTCTTACTTCTAGAATTGGATGAGCGGGGCTTGGTGAACATGTGGTTTCAACAGGACGGTGCAAACGCATACACCATTTATTTTAGCCCCAAAGAAAGAAGTCTGGATTTAACCATTCCAAACTTCTTTCTTTGGGGCTATTTTAAGTGGCGGGCTTATGCCAACAAGCCTCAGACAATCGCAGCCCTTAAGGAGAATATTCGACAGGAATGCGAACAGTTATCAACGGAAATCTTGGGGAAAGTCATGGAAAATTCGATAAAACGGGCACAAATGTGTATCAGCACTGGCGGCAGCCACTTGACGGATATCATCTTTTCCACTTAACAGAAAAAATTGTAAAAATCCAAATAAAGATTTCTATTACTCAAAATCATTTTTTAAATTTATTAAAAATGTTATTCAAAAACAAAATTGGATGAATAATTTTGCGCCACCCTGTATATACGGAAGGTGTCCTTACTTTGTGGGAAATTTGAAAATAATAATTTGGAAATTAGATAATAGCTGAAAATAATAAGAGTTAGAGATATCTTAAATTCTAAAGATATGTTGACTAATATTGTATCTACATAAATTGTAATTCTCGCCGGACACCAATAAAAAAATATAATAACTATGAGATGCTAAATGAACGAACACGCTCTAGAATCCAAGCTGCCGAAATGAGGTACTTGAGAGGAGTGGCAGGGGTTACAAAATGGGATAATACAAGAAACTCGACGATCCGAGATGGTCTAAACATTGAACCACTGCTACTTTTCATAGAAAAATCGCAACTGAGGTGGCTTGGGCATGAACTAAGAATGTCGAATTCCGAAAAATCGCAACTGAGGTGGCTTGGGAATGTACTAAGAATGTCGAATTCCGAGGAAGATACTGAGTGCGATTCCAGAGGGTACACGTCCACTGTAGCGATGTGTCAGTTCAGCTGGAATGGGCTCATGTGATCCGCTCCTTTGCGGGAAGCGGTTCCTACTCCCACTCCTTTTTCAAATCGACTACTCCCAGAGAACCCGGCCCAGTCCCAGTACTCTCCGCATCCAAATAAATCCGGCGGTAATCCGGCGGTCCAAGCAACTCAACGCCGAAGCGCGAAAACCGCACTCGAATACAAGTCCCGGGTTCCTTTAAACCCAAGCGCCTTGTTCCAAGCTACATGAATCGCGACACAATCCATTCATTTCGCCCACTCGCGGACTCGCGCGAACGCCGCGAACTACTACATTCCTGACTCACCCCGTGGCCGCCGCGCCGGCTTGCTCCGCGATCCACGGTCCGGCGTCACTCACCATTCCACTCATGAGTCGCGGGTCTCGGTGAGTTCCCGACACTCCCCGCTACCCGCGGCCGGCCAACTATGACACTTCCCCTTGAGTCACGTCACGAGCTGGGCGCTGGGCGTTCATTCGATCGCTGTTCGTTGATCGACACACACGTGCGTGACCCCTTCGGCTAGGCACGGAGTAGTTTTTAATTAGAGCGTCTTATCTGGTATCGTTAATCAACGGGTGACGTGCATTATAAAATAATAGTTTATAGTAAAGCATTACAGCTTATTAATTTACTTATTTAAATTCTCAATAAAAGACCGTGCAGTTTAGATACATTGAATGTACCTACATTGCACGGGTGACGGGTCCTTGTTCTCGTACGGGTCTTGTCCGACTCCGGGGTTCTGAGTTCTCGTGTGGGTTCTACGAGTAGGTCCTGGTTCCGAGTTCTTTGAACCCGTGCGTCCCGTTTCGGTGCGCCGCAACAATACCCAGTGCCCAGTCCGCACCTAAGAACTCGGACCCGGGACCTGCTCCTAGAACTCGTGTACTTTTAAAAGGAAGCAAGTCTCGGAGGCTTCCGGAAAAATGCAGAACTTACCCACCTCTAGTCCACTGGGCCGCCCTAGACACAGTTGGGCGAGGCACCTCCAGAAACTGTGTGAGGAGAGGATGAGTCTACCATGGACGGAGGCCGAACAAGACAGGGACGTATGGAGGAGCCTTGTCGATGCAATGGGTCCCCGACCAGTATAGGACAAGAGGAAGAAGATGATGATGTTGATGATGATAATAATCATTACATAGTATAAAATGAAGTTGCTCAAAAGGTATATGCACATACATCTTTTAAACTACGCAACGTATTTTCATGCGGTTTTCACCAATAGAGTGATTCAATAGAAAGCTTTATATGTATAGAACATGCTTATTATAGTAGAGAAAAGCTGTATAATTTAAATATTCAACTCAGGCAGCGGGCAGCGGGCAGCGGGCAGCTGGCAAGCGGGTGGTGGGGATTTTATAAAGGTTGGGTAATGGCCTCGTGTTTCGTTAGCCACAGCAACGTGTGGCCGGGTCTGCTAGTTATAAATATTACAATTGACGAATTGACCAAAAAATATCAAATACGAGCACGAACAATCAACTATAAAAATCTCCTCGACGTTTTATAAATTCGGCAATTATGTACTTATCTACTAATGTTCTTTTATACACAATTCACGCATAAAATGTCGAACGCTGACATCGACAGTTAAAAAAGCTCTTCTCCTTTTAATACTTAATTCTGTAAAAACGTATGATTAAAAAAATATTGTTTTTTTTTGGCAAAATATTGGTGAAAAGCTGATCTTCAATCAGCATTCTCCACCGCAACATAATCGAAGGATAAAGCCGGCTTTACGGCTCTGGCCTGGGGAGCTTTTCTTCTCGGGGTGAAATTATTATAATCACAGAATGATTCCCCGCCCCGTCCGCAGGAACCTCCCCAACCCCCTACTACCCCATACTACCCCACTTCCGGCCGCCGAGGAGGATAACTGCCGCGGCTGCTGCCGCTGCGGAGCCTCTTTTTTGGTATTATTTTGAATTAAAGAAGGTACAGCCTTAAATAACGTCGGCCTACGCGTCACACGGGAGCAGAGAGGTTAGAATAAAACACGAAATTGAAGAAAATCCCGTTTGATATGTTCAGAATTTTGACGAAGAATGATAAGCGTATTGCCAGATATATTATGTCAACCTATTTTTAAAATATCAGTATAACTGACTACTGGGCATCGAACCTATGAATAGCGCCATTTTGATTTTTCAAACGGTCTCCGTTAAACTTCAATTATCGGCCTATTTCAAATTTTGGTAAAAATATTATTAGCTGTCTGGCCTTAAAATTGTGTTGTTATATAGGTATGTCAATAAACCAAACACTCAAACGTACCGAGTATCAACGTTTAACGGGAATGTGATGGAGTTTGAATCAACCAACCTCATATTTTATTCAAAAATTTTAAATATAGGCAAATTCTTATTTGTAAGCTTTTGTAAAGGTCATTTCATGGAAATTCTTCAATCCTAAATAGTGGTAAGTTCTCTAGTCTTTCAAAGTAAATACTTACTCAACTTTGACGTTAATCTTCTTATAAATATAAAACCAACAGTGATGGGGGTAGCAAATGTAAAATCGTGCGATGTCCAGAGTTTAAGAGCGTTTAACCAGCCAGCGGACGAAAATCCACATTTCGTCGAAAGTTGTTCTTCCGATCGTGCAGGGCGGTTACAATGAGAAAGATTGATTATTCTCCGTACCAGCTTTTTTAAATTATAACTCAATATCGAATTTATTTCAATCCAAATTAGCTTTAATTTATACCTTCATCCAAAATGCTGAAAGGCGTGATGATAAAACTAATAAAATAGTGTCCTTTTTGTAGTTATTTTTTGATTATAAGTATTTATCATTTTTCAATAATGTCTAAATTTAATAAGAATGTTAAAAAAATCTGAAATATATTAGTTTGTAAGTGCGCAAATAAATACACAAATGGACCAATTTTCGTCAAGAAACACATGTACGTACATATTTTTTAATGATTTTATTGAAACTAAAATTAAAATTCTAATACATAACTTTGCTAGATAATGTATTGATTTATTTTACTGCATGATTACATTATTTGAAATGGGTGTGGAATAATACAAAAACTTTTTTGAAAATTTAACAAATCTGCCAACGACCTATTGAATAACCTTATTATACTAAAAATTAAAAAAAAATTCTAAAAATTTATTACATAACTATGCTAGATAAAAGAACAACCTTTCGAAATCTATTTATAATTTTTTGTGGAAAAGAGTCAATACGTCTAAAAACTTTTTTGAAAATGACGTTTTTCCGGCTTTCTCTGGTAATGCCCTCTTAAATATAATGTCCTCCAAGTGCAAAGTCGTACCTTCCCTAAGCTTAAACTTTCTGATAAAGTTATCGGAATTGTCCTGCCAGGTAAGTAAGTTTCTGTATACGAGATGTAAATAATAATGTTAGATAGATTCTAAGAATTCACAATAAATTGTACAGCGCCTTCGACGTGATCTTTCACAAAAACGGTGCTCAACAAATTTATCCAATTATTTTTCTAACTTTATGTCCGGGTTAAATCTTCCCCACAGGAAAAACTAAACCCTTCATCACACTTTTTCACAAATGATCATCTAGTTAATCCACGCCGTGCAAGTGCACTGTATAAGTATAATAAATACAAAAAATACAAGAACAACATGTCAACCTACCAGAGACCAAATGGGAAAAAATAATTCACCGACTCCAGATATTTTCATATCAGAGTGTTCGGCTCGGTAGAACCGATATATCCTACTGATCCCTCAATACAAATATTCAAAAAATCTATCGTAATCCTACATGTATTTAAAATGACTGATTTTTGCATTTTTATATATAAATTCTTTGACAAATCTAATAAGCCTTAATTTTGATTGAGAGAGCTAGGTATAATGCCAGTAGCCGAAATAACAAATGGTAATATTTTTATAGTCTGAGAATCTCATTTCCTAAATCTCATTATATTTTCAGAATCAGATTTTTGAATATTACAGGAATTTGGAATAGCGACATAAATGATATAAGTTATTTTTTTAAAGTTTGTCATGAAAAACTAAACCGGGTCTATTATGATTAATTTTATTTTTTGATTTGTCCTACTTTTAGTGACTTTTCAAATTTTGTTATGACCAAACTCTTAAATGCAATGAAGAAGCAATGAAAAACACTCGCTCATAAAAACGAATGCGAATTTGAACTAATTCGCCTATTCGACTTTTAACGTGTTGTGCTCTCGTCATAAAATATTAATAACTGGAACCTTTTAGCTTCATAAACTGCATTTAACCTACAAACTAACTATATTAAAATATCAGAAACGTAGAAAAAGTTAATTTTAAATGCCAAAATGTACAAATGTTACTAGTTATAGTTGTAAATCTCAGATGTAAGCCAGTAGTATTAATTCTTTTATATATTTATTTGTACAGCGGGGTTGAGGTGATTTATCACAAAAACGGCGCTATATAAATTAGCCAAATATTATTATTATTAATAAATGACGTACTCATCTTTGCAGGTGATCAACAAATATCTAACGAAATAACCACTGAAATAAAAACAAATTACTTTGTAAAAATGACTTTATATTCAATTTTATCAACGTATTTCGAAAATAAAGTATTGTCAGGATAAGATTAACATTAATTAATTAATTATTAGGATAATCGATTTTATCAACATGTTTCGAAAACAAAGCTTTCTTCGACATGATAAGATAATGTTTATTAATTAATTATAAATATAAGTTTAATTTTATATTAATCTTATCCTGACGAAGAAAACTTTGTTTTCGAAAGATGTTGATAATATTGTCTATATAGTGGTTTTCACAAATTTATTTGTTTTCATTTAAATTAAAATGACAACACAAAGTATATTTGCAAAGTTTGAAGAAATTTTTAAACTACTTTTTGTGCAATTTTTAAAGTACTTAGGCATAATAATTTAAACTTTATTTTATTCCCATCAGCTTCATCGTAACTTCGGCATGGAAAAAATACGAATAACATCCGATTAGATTTTTACACCGCTCTTAAAAATGCTTTTCAATAATTCATGATATTATGTATTTTTTAAATTCTCATACTTTCGTACGATATGGCGTTGTGCTTATTTTTAATGCATTTAAATGATCGTCCTTAAAAATCTACTAACCTAATTTTTTATACTAACATAACTCAAATCTTCATATCAGTGATTGACAAACTTGTTTGTTCTTTCGGTCCCTTGGTTCTATTACTCATCTCAAGTGACTTACCAGACCTCGCTCATCTTCATTTTGTACCCCTATCGTTATTAAAATCTCCAGCGTTAGTATGATTTACTTTTAAACCAGGAGGAGAAGCAGCTTTCTAGAAAAACCTACATTTATTTTTTAAACTCCTGGTTTGACAGGTGCTACCACTATGTGCTGTTTAATAGTGCCCTTATATACCATCAATATCAGTTAGTTAAAATTACTTTTCACTGGTTTAAATTGATTTAAGTGAAATCACAAAGATGATTCGATGGTAAAAGGTTATAACTTTTTAAAAAATATAGAAAATGATTTCGTATTCAAATTTCTTCAAAGGCTTCGATGGAGCCCCATCGAAGCCAGTGTTAAGTTGGCCTGTGTGCCAAAGTGTGCCCCACTGTTGAATTTGGCAGCCACATCTGGTATGGAGCCCCAACATGCCTAAAAAAAACCTTGATTCTCTGCAGAAACTGGCGGTCCGTTTGTTATATTCCCCTATCTTAAGAGGAATATAAACACTAGAAATATTTCGAATCTCATGCCTGCAAAATTTTAAAATCGAGCGTCTTTTTGCACGAGGCTAGTAAGCGAAAAAGTGGTTTTTATTTATTTTGTGCATAATTTTATAAGAACGAAAAAATGTTAGAATATGAAAAACCTCAAAAATAGTCTTAGCCATAAAGGGGTATTTTTTTAAATTGTTTCTTGTATTACTTCACAGTTAAGTCGTGAAAAAACATTTTTTTTTGGTGGTTTACGCTTATATTTTTTGTTATGTAAATAATAATTTTATTGTAATTCCAATACATAAAAAAAGCTAGTAAATGCTTCGATTTATCCGTAACATATTTTTTGATGTTCATACTGTAAGCCGATTCGTCGTAAAGATTAATCAAAATAGTATCTATATAGGATTTCACGAATATATTCATCTTAACAAGAGGATTGCAATCTTTAGAGCACAGGCGTCAGGTACGTAAGCCGTTCTTGTTCTACCAGTATTAGGTACAATGGAAGATGTTCCGAGGAGGCAGCATCATTGCTTCCTTTGGCACCGGTGCATAGTTGGGAAACACACCAAAAGCGTGCCCAACGGTTGTTATTTGTGACGTCAGAACGAGTCGCTTTTATGACTCGTTCTTGAATTCAACAGCTCGGCCTCTGTGTTTCCACCCTCCTACAACATGGGTCTCTTCCTCCCTTCCTTCACTTCTTCCTCCTCACTCCTTCCTCCCATCAAAAAGACCCTCCACCCACCATCACCAAAAATGACATACGCCCTAAGGGAAATATTTTTCTCAGGGTCTACAGTGTGGAGTTAATATAAAAAAAGGTAATTTCAGTTTCGAACTTTTTATTAACGCTTTGCGTGTAATGCTGCGTTTATATTTGCGAACATAAGCGAGATTCGAGCCACGAATTATGGGAAATGAATAAACATCCGCGGGCTGCCTTTCGCTAGCATGTTTGGCTAGCGTGTGTATACGCAGCCTAAGACAATTGATCCAAAAAGTGTTTAAACTCTGAATAAATAATATAAAATCATGTAATACATATAATAAAAATAAACAAATAAAAAATTTTAAGCAAAAACTGAGGTACACCGTTCCTCTTATTATAGGTACCTACGAGGTATGCCTAATTTGAGAGTCATGCATAACTTGGCATTTCAATGTAAGTACTTTAGTCGATCAAAAATAAGTGTAACTTGGTGTTGTCGTAGTAATGAAGTCTTAGTTCCATAAAATTGCCAAATCATAAAATCAAAAGTAATTATTAATATCAAAAATAATAATTATTAATTATTAAAAATAATAAAACACCACGCCACATTGCTTATTAAAATATTTCACGTTATTTTAATAAAATTTTTAACCCTGAGAAAGTAGCGTTCCAGAAAACCAAACAATCAAATTTGGAACTCCAGGTTTGACAAATTTTGCAACCACGTCGTGTAGATACAATAGTGCCCCCACATACCTCACATTTCAGAATTTCCAATAATATAGTATGTGACTCGCTATTAGTAATATTCTCTTTGAAGTTATACTCGTACATACAATGTGTGGTGAACGTTTCGTAAAGCCTCTGTCCGTTGGATATACAGGGCTTCCAATAGAGCGGTTCCGGCCACTTTGGGGATGCGTTCATAATATAACTATTTTTTAGTTCACAGTTTCACAGTAATATTAGATATTATTATTTAAAAAACATTAAAGTTAATATTATTTAACCTTTCGTAATTTTTTTCTTGTTTCTGGAATTTTATTACATATTTTGTTGTATGTAGGTATCTGTTTTGTAGAAGAAAATATTTTTTTCACAATTTAACTCAGTCTTTTTTTGGGTTTTGGTTAAGATTTGCTATGTATAGTATTTATTTGAAAGCTTGATAGTTAGTAGCCAGATAATAGTAGCCAATAATGAAAAACGGTTGTTAGATTTGAACAGAAGGAATTTATTTTCGTAAAACAAAAATCATGTAGATACGCTAAGCTTCCCATAACGGATCCCAGATGGCGGTAGGTGTAACATTTTAATTATTTTATTATCATATACTAATAGTTATCAGCTCACAAGGGCACTGTAAAATTGTCGGGTATGATGTTACCGATATGACATTCTATTATGTATATATGAAGTCAATGGATATCAAAATTTTAACAATTCATAAGTAAGATCGTTTTACAATCCTATGTAAACTATTATGAAACATAGGCTAGTTTATCCATGACGCAGTAGCGATTTGTTAATGAGGCAGGGCAGGCTTGACTATCCTAAAAAATACAGAGGAAAAGGAGATAGAAGTTTAGATCTATGCATAAGGTTAGTAATTTCACTAAAAAATCAATTTTAATTTCGATCGTTTTGGATTATTTTTTATATACAAATTAATGAACTGACATTTATTTATGTTCAATGCTAGTTTTTTGATTGAGCATTCAAAAAGATATCTTACGTAAGTTAGTTTGTATTTGTTTTATTAAGAACATTTTTAAACATGTAAAACACTTCATGTATGCGGATTGCGGATGATACTGCACTAGTGATTTCTCGCAGTGATTTCAAATTATGTATTGAACTCTAACAAAAAGATTACATTGAGCTTTCGAAATGGTCTCATGACTCATGACTCTGGTTTAATCATTAATGCAAAAAAAAAAACAAATAGATACGTGTTAGATCACCCAATGCCAAGGCAAATATTATTACACCAGAAATAAAAACACACGGTTCAGACTGCTTAAATGTTGGTATCCCTTGTGAAAATATTCAACTGGTTAAAGAATATGTTTATTTAGGTGTAATTATTGACTGCTTTTTCAAATGGGATTTACAAAAAAATTAAATCTGTGAACATCTGACATTGTTAGCAGATTATATAAACTTTAATTCTATGTTCCAATATGCACACTTCAAATAATTTATTTATCATTAGCTGAATCTATTATAAGATACGGAATTACAGCTTGGGGACTTTCCTGTAAAACATATGTAAATCATGTTCAATCAGTTCAAAATTCATTAGTGAAATTATTATTAAGTTTATACGAACAAAGGCACAGTGTTCCGTACTTTTACCAGAATCTCAAAATTCTCTCAGTAAGAACAATTCTGTGGCATAAAATTATTTTTCAGCATATGAATAGCCCTATATACGTAAATAGACTGGACCACACTTTCAATACTCGATTTACTTAAATGAAGGACTAATCGTACCTAAGCACTTAAACAAATATGGACAAAAAACGCTGGACTACATGATTCTAACTGCATAATAAGTTTTATTTTTTAAACTTCAAAGTAAAAGCACCCATTGACAAACTACAAAAGTAGTTTATTGAGTAGGTAATTATAATTTTTCTGTAATATTTTATTTAATTTGATTTCCTGTAATATTGAATAACTCTTTCTTTATAATAAAAAAATAAATAAAAAATCTCTTTATAAAGTTTGGTACCACCAGCAAAAGGAAACACGTTTATGTTAGTATATACATCAACAATATCATTTATAAATATAATAAACAAAATGGGCCCTTGTGGGGAGCCTTGTGGCTCCTGATGCCCTAATGATGCCATTAATGATGTATAAATTTGTGCCATTTACGGTTATTTTCACGCTAAGATTTCTTTCGGATAAATAACAATCAACAATATCAGCAATTCCATTTGAATTTTTAGAAATTTAATTAAAATTAAATTTGGTAATCGAGTTCTGTAAGTATTTTAGTTACAGCTGTTTCGACTTGTAAGATCATTTTGAAACTGTGGTAAAGCCACTTACGGACGACTTATTCATAACATTTTAAATATCACTTTTTGAAGGTGTCTAAATTGATTTATTACCGGTGAATCCAATTTGCAGAGACACTAATTGAGAGTGATTATGTGGGATTCGGAATCGTTCCCTTGGTTTCCCTTGCACTAAGTTTAAGGGTTTTCTTAATTGATTTAGAATTACGTTATTGCTATGACTCATTTAAGTGCATTATATTGTTTAGGTTTGGTAAACATACTAGCGCGGAACAAATAATTTTCCATTCTTTATTAATTATGTTAGGGTCGTTCGTTCGTTTGTTGATTTCTAATTGTTCAAGCAAATTTAATCTAACACCCTTTCGTTCTACATGTAATGATTTTGGTTGGTTGTTTTTAAGTGGAACGTGATTATTTACTTAGAGATGTTCTGCGAATTTCGAAGAGGTGTTTTTATTTTTATAACATCATATACGTTCTTTGAATGTATTTTTATAACATCGTATAGGTATGTTGAGAATGCCCTACCTGTTTGTCCGATGTAAGTGGCGTTACAGCCGGCGAGGTCGCATTTTAATTCATATATGCCACCGTGATTGAGTTTAGGATTTCTACTTTTTAAGTTTTTAAGGCTTGTTCCCATATTATTATTCATTGTAAAAGCTATATTTATACCACATTTTTAAATTTCTTTTGCAATTTTTAAATATATTGGACCGAGAAATTCGAGACATGCAAAATTTTCTAATTTTTTGTTATGTACCGGATATATTAAATTAATTTTATTTTTCTATTTCTTGTTTTTTATTATTTTTTCAATGTTTTTTGCCTCATAGCCGTTATTAATCGCGATTATTTTAATAGTTTCCTTTTCTTTTACGTATGCTTTATTATCTAAAGGACTGTTAATGAGTCTATGTACCATTGAATGGTAAGCTGATAATTTGTAGGACCAAGGATGAGTTGAATTTGCATTTATTGTTGTGTCTGTAAAAGTTGGTTTTCTTAATATTTCGAAGGTATGTTTATTTTTACTTCTACCAATTGTCAGACTTAAAATTGATTTTACCTTCAAGCTCATATTCAGCTGTCAAGCATATTTTAATATTAATGGTGTTGGCCTAATTAATAAAGATATCTAAACTGTCGGTTGGTGCCGTTCCAACAAAAAAGGATGTCGTCTACGTATCTGACATAATATGTCATGTGTTTTGCTAAGGGAGATTTAAGAATTATATTTTCAATATAATTCATAAATATCTCTGCTAGAAATGGACTTAAAGGTGGCACCATGGGAAAACCATCATTTTGTTCAAAGTGTGTATCATTAAAAAGGAAATAATTTGTTTTTATGCAAATTTTTATGTGCTGGAATAACTCTTTTCTAATTACCGGGTTGATATTACATTTTCCAAGATATTTTTTTATTTTTATTTATTAATTTTTAGCATATAAAATATAATGTACATTTAGATGATGTATTAATTTGCTTACATGTTCATATTCAAATATGTTAATACCACTCTTCCATTGAAGCGTTAGCTTGTGTCTGGAAGAGTAGTGTACATTTTTTAATGCTATATTTAAGTTCTTAAATTACAATGTGAATGTAAAAAACAATAAGTTGTAAGTTCGGTGATATGTAATTATAAGTATGTATCTACTATCAAAACAAGTTTACTGTTTGGATAATGTATCTAGAATTATTGTAATTAGTTGCTAAAAACAATACAAAATTTAACTTATTTGAAGAACGGAGTATCACTTGGAATCTGAGTTATAAGTAGTTATTCTTGAGATTAGATTAGTCGGAAACTTTTTTTTTTTTTTGAGATTATCTTTAAAATATTTTTTAACAGTGCTTATTTATTGAATTTTATCATTAATTTTTCTAATTTCATCCGGTAATCGGTTGAAAATAAGTCTTCCTTGATAAATATAATAATTTTGTGCGAAGGAAGTGTTTAATTTTGGGCATGAAAAAATATATTTATGTCTAGTACGGTTTTCAGTTATAAATTGATACTTTTATTTTTCTTTTATAATTTGAATCAATGCATTTCTATTGTATAGATCTTTTGAAAGATGGTACTTGGAATTCCTTAAATTATTGATCCGTTGGGTAGTCAGAAGGTTTTTTTAATATGATTTTAATTATTAGCTTCTGCACAACTTCAATTGGGGAAATATTAGTTTTGTATGCGGATCCCCAGCTAATGATAGCATATTGTAAAGTTGATTGAACCAAAGCGTAATATATTAGATATAAGTTTTTTACAGATAAAAAATTTCTGATTCTTAAAAATATATAAATCAATTTTCTAATTTTTTTTACAACTTGACAAATTTGTTCCTTCCATTTCAAATTTTTATCGATAATGACTCCTAAATATTTGATTGTGTTTGTTGTTTTTAAGATTGTGCAGTTTTGGATACAATAATTTTTACTATGTGTTTTGGAATTATCACGGATGATGATGTCAATGTTTTTAGGGGTATCATTTTTGTGTATTGCAAATGGAATTACAAATGTTTTATCACCATTTATTGATAGTAAATTTACGTCGAAGAAATTCTTAAAAATATTTATGTCTTCGGTGGCTTTAAATGTTACCTTTTCCCAAGTTTTATCGCTAGTTATTAGTACCGTATCATCGGCATATGAAGTAATTTGTAATATTTTCAACTATTTTAAGGCATTCTTCAATGGGAATATTTCTAAATAAGAATTTTACGTCTAAAGAAATGAAATTGACAGTTATGCGGAAAATCATGTTTTTTTAATTTTATTAACTAGTTCTTTTGAGTTTTTGACGCTGTATCTTGGTGAAAAATTGTATATTTTTTGAAGATGAAGTTAAGTCTTTTCGCTAAGTTTGTTGTAGAAGCATTAATAAGGGATACAACGGGTCTTATAGGGATATTAACTTTATGAATTTTAGGTTGGCCATGCAAAGCTGGGGCTCTTGGGTTCATAACCCTGACATTTTTCTTGGCCCATTCGGTGGGAAATGTCGAATCAAAAAACAGTTGTTACGCCATATTAGAAAATTATTAGCAGATTTAGCAGAGCCGCTGATAATTTTTTATTTTTTTATTTTGTTTTTATTGGAAGAATTGTTAATACATGTAATCAACAAACAAGTCCTGCTAAGCCAATTGAATTGGCTTGTCAACAGGTGCTTCTATTTTAGTTACATATGCATTTTAACCTTCGGCATGCCAACATGAAAAACAAAACGTTGGGTACCATGAGGGGTGACGCTACAACCCCAGGGATTTTATCATTTCAATGCCTTTTTTCCCAGTTATTCATAAGTTTGTTGGAAAATTATTCTTATGGCCTATATGTTTAATGTATTTCCGTTAAAAAATATCATTATACAGTTAATTTCATAATATAAAACCTATTCAGTTAATTTTATATAAAATCATTCATCAACAAACGCTCCGGCCATGACGGCTTTGACTAGCTTCCTAGTCGGTACTTTGGTACCTGCCGGCAGGCCAGTGCGACCGGCGCGGCGGCCGATGGAGCGAATTGTAACCGGGTGGTTCCAAAATAACAAAAATAAAATTAAAAACTAAACATCGATTTTTTTTTTAATTTTATTTGGGGTATGATAATTGATTTACATACATAAGAAAATAAACAGATATCAAATATTATAAAACCTTAAACTACGCAAGATATACATACAAATTTGTCGGTATCACAACAATTACTTAAAAAACTTAACAATTTAATCATTTATTTAAATTCACCATACAATAATAAAATATTGTATTTATTATTTATTTGAATCATCTTCTAAAACAGATATTTAGCAAGGTCCAAGAAGGGCAAAGTAACACATAAAAGAAATGCAAAGAATCAAATACTGTTAATTAAAATAACTATACAGTGGTTTAAAAGAAAGAAGTAGAACACTTTAAATAAAAGATAATTTATTATAAGTGAACGTACGCTATATAAAATTACATACACTTGAAACTAGTTGAGGAACGGTTTTAAACTGTTTTATTAATCGAACAATTGAGCATGTAAAAATCTAAAAATAATTATTATGAACCCCATTTTGAGATCAAACAATTTAAATAACCCCCAAAGTGCCGCTTACATGAAACAGGAAAAATGTTAGTTCAATGTTCCGTAATAATCATAAATTTCTGAGAAGGCAGTACCAGAGCAATGATATGCAAATAATGCTCCTAAGAATCCATGAGTATCTGGAAAATAATAATACTTGTTATAGGTACAAGAGAATAAACTATTAATGGGTTATTTCCCAAATGTCATTATATTCATTTTATTTGCATTGCCTTGATGTTATTTTTAACGGTTCATTTTAAAAATACCCTTCTGCCACTAATTATTATCAATTACTCGGAATACCCTTCCAACTATGGTGGGAAATTCTAATAATAAACACAATAATTGCCTGTCGCTAACCTCTCGCATTTTGTTGATAAATTATATCTTATAAAATTCAAACAAAATAACCCAACTTTTATTGATTTTTTAAACTGTGAAGGTAAATACATAAATTGTTATATTTTAAATTATTTTTAGTATAAAATTGTTTGAGAGAAATTGATGAAAAAGTGCATAGGTAGTAATAAAAACGGGAAGAACTGTCAACAATATTTAAATTCACGAAAAAAATTATATTATTGTCGTAGATGACACAACTATTTTATGGAGATACCCGATATTATCTTACATTACAACAAAACAAAGGGAGAAATGGTCACCTTCCGATAGTTGACACCACCGGTGATACAATATCCATGTGTAAGGGCAAACAGGAGATGGCTATTTCGAATAGGTATATATGGAGTTAGTTGATATTTCTGTCTTGAATGCCTACATTTTGTGGGTCGAACGTTATCTATAATTCAATGATTCTTCATCAGTTAGACCCCTTCTTGTCATTATGAACACGGTTATTGAAAGGCAATATCACAAGAATGGAACGATATACCACAAAAACCGCACTTCAAACTTTTCAATAGTCAAATTATTTTTTTTACCGTCCGCTGTAGTGTTTTTGACACGCACTGTAGCTAAATCCCAATAAATACAGCTAGTTGGGTCAGCCAGACCGGCGACGGTTTACGTAAAGGACACTATGTCGTTACACCCTTATGCAGATTTCGAAGTAGTGCGTGGGAACGAGATGCCGACAATTGGCGAGATGCGAGTAGAACAGAGAACCATATCCATAAGCGAACTAATGCGGGAGAGAGATGGAGCATTTCTCATAATTTATTTTGTCGTAGATGTGGTTCCAGCAAGCAAGAAATATCATACGAGGCAAGGAATGATACCTACACAGTAACAAAATATTTTTTTACGCTTTAATCTAGGACAATTTTATATTTTTTTTAATGGCCGAATATGTGTTTATTGGTTTTGCAGGAATACATAAAATATCGAAATCGTAAAGTCTCTATTAAAAATTCTACATGGAGAATAGTAAATTTATAAATTATGGGAACCCCTTTCAGCAACGGGAGGGTTAAAAGTTAAAATTTACATCTTATATCCACAGATTTAACATTTTTTCATACATATCAATATAAATATTTTTTTCCGATTGCCAATTTTTCACCATATATTTAACCTTTTTCATAGAATTACATTGCTTTATAGTGTCAGGTAATAATTTAAATATCTTCGGTATGATGTATTCAAACGTTCTCTGTCCGTACTAAGTGTTAAATTTCGGAACTATTAACCCGTCGTTGCGCGTGAATCTAATGCTGTATTTACGTTATAATTTCTCTTTATGCTGCGGGATAATTTTAATTTTAAATTTGAAAATTTTAAATCATAAAATTATGAAGTAACACACATAACAACAGTGTTGTTACAGTTACTTCAATTTAGAAATTGATCTATTAGGCACTACAAACAACGCAGAAGGTACAATACTACATTAGGAGGCAGGCGGACATTCCGCCTCAGATAGCCGTTGATTTCGTATGGGTAGAGGGGGGTGGGGAAGTCTCCTGGAAAGGAAATAAAAGTCGCTGACAATATGGCCACGCGTTGTTTAGCCGGAGGCGCGCCTCAAACAACGAACATATCCGAAAAAGCACCGGTCATGTATTCTTGATTTTGTTATTGATAGATGTAGTTTTAAGTGTACGACGAATTATATGCAGTTGATGGTCGATCTTTTTTTGTATATCGAGTAACTAACTTGATTTTATTAGTTTTGCACTTTAATGTTGTAGTTTCACGTCGGTAGTTAACTTGTTCCCCCTTTCTTATAAACGCGGTGTAAATATAATGCGGTTCGTAAGTTCAGAACAATGAAAAACTTGACTTCTTACCACGGCGACGCGGCGCGGCATTTGTATTGTTAAAGCGGACTTAAACCAGGCTTAAGGCCAGCTTTACAATACATTTTACAAGTGATTACAATAGTTTATATAGTTCATAATTTCCAGTAGTACAAAAAGTCTTAATATTCAGTAACTGTATGCATGCAAAAAGATGATTAATAGCATTTTGTTAACCCTCACTGGGAGAACCTGTGCTGAGGTATTCGCTTTGGGTTAAGGCCGGTTGCAGTGCTCGAGCGACGGTTGGTGCGTACGGTCGGTCCTGACGATACGCATGCGTACGGTCGGTCCTGACGATCGCATACCACCGATCGACCGTCGGTGCGTACCGTCAGTTCACGCTTGCCCAACAAGCTGACCGGACGTCGCACGCGAAATGGACGCATTTAATAATAGTTTAATTGCTGTTTATTATCTTTGTAGATGTATTCGGAACGTATATCACATACACCCGATCGTAGCCCAAAGAGCATTTCAAGGGGAATTCACTCGTCGGTCGACCGACGATTCTCGTACGCACTGCGTAGCGATATACGCAAGCGTTCGGTCGGTCCTGCACTGAACGATTTATGAATTTTCATACAAATGACAATCGCGACCGACGTACGCACCGACCGTCGGTCGTGCACTTCAACCGGCCTAAGTGTTATTCTGTCGATATAAGTAAAAACACAGTATCCTCCTTGATATTGTTAAGAAAGGCACGGTGGTTCGAACCATGGCGGCAGTACAGTATACATAAATTTAAGATTAGTTAACGTTAGATAAATAATTATCTTGTAAAGCAGGTAGGTATATTTTTCGTTGAACCACACACCACTGGTATAAATAATATTGTGGTAGTATTTTCTGACCAAAAACCAAGTTTTTTTTTAATTGTTTGGGTTGGGTTATGTTTGGTTCCAGGCTGTGATATATTTTTGTGAATAATTGTAGACATATTTGTAGTTAGTAGTTGGTTCAGTGTGGTGAGCATGCAGTTTAATAGTTTACTTGCATAGTACATAAAGTTTCTTAGCCCGTCTAAGACATGTGTGATTGGTATATTACCTAAGTGTTTTTTTAAGGAGGCCCTGGTGTAAATTACTGCTTGAGGTTCCGTCGGAATGTGGAGTTTCTTTTGGAAAAAGTATAGTAGTACAGATTTTGCATAAAGTTGCCTTATCGTCGTCACGTTTAGGGTGTCTTAAATTTGAGTTTGTGCCAAAAGAAGTACTTGGAGGATGAATTTAATTGTTGCCTTTTGTAGTTTTTCTATTGGGTTTATCGCTCTCTTCGTTGCACTTCCCCAAGCCAGTATGCCAAATGTGATAATAGATTGACCATGGAATGACCAATGGATTGGTCTTGAAGAGACCCATGTTGTAGGAAGGACGAAACACAGAGGCCGCCAAATAATTCCACAGCCGAGCTATTGAACACAAGAACGAGTCGAAGAAACGACCCGTTCTCATGTGACAAATGTCAACCGTGTACAAATGTTAGGCATGTATTTGGCGTGTTTCCCGACTATGCACCGGTGCCGAAGGGATCAATGAAGCTAGTTCCTCGGAGCATCTTCCATTGTAATACCGATAGAACAAGGAGAGCATTCCCACCCGACGCATGTGCTCTAAAGATTGCAATCCGTCTGTTAAGATGGGAGAATCTATTAAACGGACGGCCCGTTTCTACACAGAGTCAAGGGTATTTTTCAGGTATTTTGGAGCTCCAGACCAGAGGTGGCTGCCAAATTCAACCGTGAGGCGCACTTGTGATTTGTACAGGGTCAGCAGTTGTGTACTATTAAAGTATCTGCGGGCCCTGTACAGTACGCCCAGTTTTTGGGAGGCTAACTTTACTTTGGCTTCGATGGAGACCTCATACCTGAGCTGGACACGTAGGGTTACA
This sequence comes from Limnephilus marmoratus, assembly GCA_917880885.1. Taxonomy (NCBI): domain Eukaryota; kingdom Metazoa; phylum Arthropoda; class Insecta; order Trichoptera; family Limnephilidae; genus Limnephilus; species Limnephilus marmoratus. The sequence goes on along the minus strand of OU862906.1, from coordinate 53,456,485 downwards.
CCAAGCATATCAATGGAGGGCCTGTTTGGAAGATTGCTACCATTGAAAGATACTAGATTTTCATTTCGATCCCTTTTAGACGTAATCAGAAAAGATTGGGTGCTTGAAATATTAAATTTAACGAGATTATTTTTACCCCAAGAGAAAATACTCTCGAGGTAACCGTCCATTCTATGTTTCAAAGCCCTCCGAGCCGTTGGAGTTTGTGAGCCCTTTGGGGGCTTGTCAAACAAAAAGCTATCATGGACAGTACTGTCATCCGCGTAACAATTTATTTATTTATTTATTTATTTATCTATAAAAAGAATGTTTGTATTACATTATTCGATGCCTGTCTCACTAGGGTATACCCGTGTTGAGACAGGCGTAGAGGTACATAAATGAGTATCATACAAAAGAATATTTAATTACAATATAAGAACATTTAAGGTAAGATACATACTGATTTATACAATTCAAACAGAAAGATGATTAAGATTGAGGGTTAATATCATAAAGAGAGCATTATATAGGTGAAGGAAGAGATGAATAAAGTAGTAAATCCTTTCGAATCTATAGGTATAGGTAGTTATATTATACATATAGGATTTTACTATTTTAAGTTCTTTAATAAGGGTACTGACATACGTGAGATGGTAATTCTGTCTATTTGTACTCTATTTTACAGATGTTAGCAGTAGTGTGACGTCCAATACTTATAATCCATTTCTTTATATCTTGTTTGTATTTGGTCATTGATTCAGTTTGTCTAATCGTGGCTGGAAGTGTATTGTGTAGTTTGCAAGCTATGTATTTAAAGTGTTTTTGTCCAAAGGTGGTTTTAGAAAAGGGAGTTTGGAGAAGTTCTTTATTTTTGGCTCGGGTATTGTGTATCATTTGTGTTGGTTTGTATAGGATTTTGTTGTTTTTATGTAAATAAAGTAAGATGGATTTTGCGTAGAGCTGTTTAATGTCCATAACGTTGAAAGTATTGAAGATCGTATCGGTGCTGGTAGAGAGAGGAAGTTTAAGAATTATTTTTATTATTAGTTTTTGTGCTTTAATGATGGGGTCGAGGGCATTAGAATAAGTGTTACCCCAAGCTAAAATTCCGTATTCGATGTGAGATTGGCACAGTGAGTAATACACTGTTTTTAAAAGTTGTAGGTTAAGGAAATTGCGCGTTTGTTTGAAAAAGTAAATAGATTTGCGGATTTTGTTTGTAGTGTTAAGTATATGTTGCTTCCAATTTAGGTGCGTATCAAAGGTTAATCCTAAATATTTGATAGTTGCTACTTGTTCTAGGCATGGGCAGTTGCAATTCTGGTTCAGAGATGAGTTATTACATCCGTGTATTTTTAATTTTGGGTGTAGGTTTGGTTTTGTGATATTGGTAAGACTAGACAGTAAGTATTTAGTTTTCTGTATGTTAAGAGTTAATGTGTTCGAGTTAAGCCAATATTTAACCTTTTGAATTCCTACCTCCGCTTTAGAATATACGGTAGGCCATACAATATACAATGAATTGGTGCACATGACAAAAGGTCGTTGATGTGCAACAAAAACAAAGTCGGACACAGAACCGATCCCTATGGGACGCCAGCATTTATCGAGTGTGAGGAAGAGGTGAAACCATCGGCTACCATCTGAATCGACCTCTCCCTCAAAATGTCGGCAATATACAAGGATGCGATTAGTGATGTATATTATGCTATGTTAAACTGTTAAACTGTGATCACCAATTGTTTTGCTGCCATGAAAGATCGTCGTGTTAATTTTATATTTTGCTAAGTATATATGTTGGCATACAGGTGTTTAGTTCCATGTTCACATGATTGATGGGTATAACTGTCAAAAGTTATTATGATACGTTATACGAATAAAATTGAACATTAATTTAGACTTCTAGAAAAAGCCGTCCAATAATAAATAAAATCGTTAGAATTTTATGATCATTTAAAAAAGGTAGAGCCAAAAACACAGAAAAAATTAGTTGAAGATAATATTTTTAATTCTGAATTTGAAATTTGATATCGACCAAAATTACTTAAAATATAGATCCCAAAGGCCAAGTTGGATAAGGCTTTAGTCTCGGTAAGGCAAGGGTTTCGATTCCTAGTTGCGACCTGTTTGTATTACTTCTTTGTTTTTCTGTGTCTTGCTCATTTTTATATATCGTTTAGATTTATTAGTTTAATCTTATTATTCAATGATATAGGTACTACAATTTTCATTAATAGTTGATAAAAAGAGTTTTATTTTCATTAATGTTGGTTTGAATAGAGGTGAATGAATAATTTTAATGTCTATTTGTATCTACACTTTCACTTACATATTTAATAAGATGCCCAACAAAGACATAACAAAAACTATGATGTACGTTAATATCAGCAAAATGTATGACATAATAATTAACGAAGTATTTTTTTTGCATTAGCTCCACACAGGAGGTCCTGAGGAAAATAATTCTCCTAAAGGACTGAGTCTTCTTTAGGGATGCTGTGTGGAGGGTCTTTCGAGGAAAGGCAAGAGATGAAGTTCCAAGAAGGGAAAAGGTACTTAAAAGATATAAGGAGTGGGTAGGAATCTGTGGGTGTGTGTCACCAGGAGTGACGGACATATGAATCCACGGACAATGACTCTTGACTCACAATCCGGAGGTCGCGGGTTCGAACCCGGCATGCGCAAATAAATTTTATTTGATTAATTTGTGTTATTTCACAATAAATTAATTTAAAATAATGTATAGTATATTTGCGGCATGTTCCAGAGTGGAAGATATTATCAGTATCGCCCTGGTGTAAGACCACCATTCAGAATTGAAACGTTGCTTGAAAATGGCTTTAGCCGTGTTTGGTGACCAGATCTGAATAGCCAGGTACTTCCCAACCTTCCTCTTCCCCACCTCCTTCCCCTCCCCACTACCTTCAGCCTCACAACATACCCCAATTGCCCAATTGGGGATGCCATAGTCTCACTGGCTCCAGACGGGAGCAGTTGAGATTCTTGTGCGGTATTCTCTGTAAAAAAAAAAAATCTCTCGCAATGCGGTGTAAGGCGATGTTCCGAGAGAGCCCTGTTAGAGAGATCAAAAAACCTCCCTCAACCCAGCCTCTAACGATTTGGCCTGCCACATGATAATTCTGGTGGGCAGATCCATCCACCACCAAGACCCGGACCAACCTCACCCCATGAACCCTGGTACCACTGCTTAATCACCAAACGTAGTTCGTTATCCAATAAATGGTTTTCGGGGGAGGGGGGGGGGGGCGGTACCCATACCCGCCTACCTAATTAGAGTAAATACGATCTACGTAATAATAATGATGTTGGACTTCCCACTTAAAACTAAAATTCTCGTTAAAATTAGTAAAATATATTACATAACAATTAACGGAGTGAATACGATCCACGTAATAATCATGTCGGTTATTATTCACGTTTCAAATTCTATCATAATTTCAGTTTTGTTTGCCTCAAAGTATAACTTTCGGTTTAGGGTGGAGATAGTTTCCACATGAAACATTTTATAATCTCATTTACATGGAGGATCTGGGCTCAACTACACTGGGGGATGCTTACGAGAAATAAACCCGCAATAACGACCCCTTCAGAGGCAGGGCTGGGTAGGCAGACACCGACGATAATTTGTAAAACAATCGACTTTATTTATCGGGTCCATACGACCTTTTCATTTGGTGTATCCGCCGTTTAAATTTGCCTGGTTAGAAATGCAAAACTGTAAAAAATAAGTTTAAGGAAAGTAAACGAAAAATGATTTTGGGTTTGAAAAAGGGTTTGAGTAATTTTATTGCAACCCTAGTATTTATAAAGCGAATAGGCAAAACCGCTTTATTTTTATCAAAACTTTTCTCCATGCCACGTTTTTTGTCGTGGTACCTACCTGTGTTATATTTACTACACTTTGCCGATACTAACGATCATGTGACGATAATTTTTGTCGTGGTACCTACGTGAGTTATATTTACTACACTTTGCCGATACTAACGATCATGTGATGATAATTTTTGTCGTGGTACCTACGTGAGTTATATTTACTACACGCTGCCGGTACTATCGATCATGCGCTGATGAATTTTACTGTGGTACCTACGTGTGTTATATTTACTGCACTTTGCCGATAGGTACCTACTAACGATCATGCTTATGATTTTTTGTTATATTTATTACACTTTGCCGATAACTACTAACGATCATGCGAAGATGATTTTTGTCGTTGTACCTATGTGTGTTATATTTATTACACCTTGCCGGTACTAACGATCATGCGATAATGATTGTTGTCGTGGTACCTACGTGTGTTATATTTACTACACTTTGCCGATACTAACGATCATGCGAAGATGATTTTTGTCGTGGTACCTACGTGTGTTATATTTACTACACTTTGCCGATACTAACGATCATGCTTATGATTTTTTGTCGTGATACCTACGTGTGTTATATTTACTACACTTTGCCGATACTAACGATCATGCTTATGATATTTTGTAGTGATACTTACGTGTGTTATATTTACTATACTTTGCAGATTTTTTTTTTTTTTTTACATGAGCTCCACACAGGAGGCCCAGAGGAAAATAATTTCCCTCAGGGCCTATGTCATCTTTGGGGATGCTGTGTGGAGGGTTTTTTTTTTAGAAAAGGAAGGAGAGGAGAGTTCTGGGAAGGAAAAGGGTTTAAGGGGTGGGTAGGAATATGGGGTTCAGTGTGTTCAGGTCATCCGCCTCCAAGACCTAGACAAACCTCACCCCATGGACCCGGGCACCCCTGCTAAATCACCAAACGTAGCGAACCACTTGGGGTAACCTGTGGCAGAGGTTGGTTATCCAATAAAGGTTCCCGGGGCGGCGGTACCCATTCCCGCCTCCCAAATTGAATACTAACAATCAGGCGATGATGATTTTTGTCGTGGTACCTACGTGTTATATTTACTACACTTTGCCGATACCTACTAACGATCATGCGAAGATGATTTTTGTCGTGGCACCTACGTGTGTTATATTTACTACACTTTGCCGATACCTACTAACGATCATGCGAAGATGATTTTTGTCGTGGCACCTACGTGTGTTATATTTACTACACTTTGCCGATACCTACTAACGATCATGCGAAGATGATTTTTGTCGTGGCACCTACGTGTGTTATATTTACTACACTTTGCCGATACCTACTAACGATCATGCGAAGATGATTTTTGTCGTGGCACCTACGTGTGTTATATTTACTACACTTTGCCGATACCTACTAACGATCATGCGAAGATGATTTTTTTCGTGGTACCTACGTGTGTTATATTTACTACATGATATATTTATATTCTATTATGATTTTTAAATATATTTCCTTTCATTTTTTGGTATTTTAGTTATTCAACCATTTTTTTTTAAATATTCTGCAATGCTACACCTTAATTCTGTGGCGATTTGTAACTAAAATTCTAATATTATATTCCTTCCCAGAAGGAGTTTATTTCAACATTCTAACCGATTGAAGTTTAATATAATAATATGTAATATTATCCTTTGGATCGAAAATGTAGGCAATATAATTTTGGAAGGTATTCAATATTTATTACATTCAGATTACAAATAAGAATAAGTAAAACAGTGTAGTAATTTTTTAAGTTAAGTTCGTATAAGGTGCAAACTTTATTTATTTATTTTATTTGTTGGCTCAGAAACAACAACAGAAAACATGATTCTGATTATGTGTGAGCACACCATTCATCTCATTTGTGTGACGATAAGTTTTTTTTAAATTTAGACAAAAATAAATGTTTACAATGATTATAAGTTACATAACATTCATCAATTTTTGTGGTTACCCAATTAGTAGAGAAATATTCTCGGGTTAGTTACAATTAATAAATATCCAATCATAAATTGTAATAAAAAGCGAAATGTAAGATGAATGTTTTTTGATAAGGATCTCAATAATATAACAAATTAACACAGTTATTGCAAATATCGGGAATAAAAATTAAATACTTGTTGAAAACATCACAAATAAAAAACTACGTGATTATCGCAAACATCCTTACAATTTGGAAGGCGGGTATAGGTATCACCGCCCCGGGAAACATATATTGGATAACCAGCACCTCTCCCATAGGTCTGTGGTCCGTTAAGTTTGGTAATTTAGCAGGACTTCCAAGGTTCATGGGGTGAGGTTTATCTGAGTCTTGGAATATTGCCTTGCACCGCAGTGGGAGGAGTGGATTCATATGTCCGTCGGTCCTGGACACACTGACCCTCAGATTCCTACCCACCCCTTATACCCTTTTCTTTCTCAGAACCCTCCTTCCTTTCCTAAAAAGACCCTGGTCACAGCATCCCCAAAGTGCTCCTGTGTGGACCTAATATAAAAAAAAACAGAAATAACGATTACATAATTATTGCAAACATCACAAATCAAAAAAAAATACATAGTTATTGCAAACATCACAAATAAAAAATTACATGGTTATTGCAAAGATCAGACATAAAAATAACATGGTTAATGCAAACGTCAGAAATAAAAATTACATAGTTATTGCAAATTTTGGAGGAGGGTGTGGGAACCGCCAGGAACCATTTTTTTGGATAGCTACAGGTCACCCCAATTGGTACGCTACGCGTGGTGACTTAGCAGGTATGCCCGCGTTTATGGGGTGAAAATTGTATAGGTCTTGGCGGCGGATTGTCTGCTATGCGTGTATTGGTCCGGATTTGGAGATACTGGTTGAGTTGATACTTTTTATTTTTTACCACTCCATCAGGACTCTACCGACCCTCTCACCCAGTGGGAGTGATTGTTTCCTATGTTCATCACTCCTGGACACAATGACCCCCAGATTCCTACCCACCCCTCATAAATTTTCCCTTCCAGATTTTTCTATCCTTCCTTTCTTAAAACAAAACCTTCCCACAGCATCCTCAAAGTTGACAAATACCCTGAATAAATAATTTTCCCCAGGGCCTCCTGTGTGGAACTCATGATTAAAAAACATCATAAAATTAATAATTGTTCAACCACTGCTGAATGAATTAAGATTTTAGAGTAGCAACGTTCCCAAGGCACTTTTCTTTCAGTGGGTACTTATTCGTGATAAAAATCTCAATAATTTTAATCGAATTTGTAACGATGAATCTGGTACATTACGAGTACGCATCTAATTATTTATTTGTTTATTTTGAATTTTAGTTACTTCTTTTGAATTTCACGCCCAGCTGGGAATGTAATTTTTTATTTATTTATTACAAAGACTATCTAAATAAGCCCAACAAAATCAAAGCAAAATCAAAGAACAAAATCAAAAACAAAATAGAAAACCAAATCAAATACAATATCTAAAGCAAAAATAAAGTAGAAAAAGAAATAAAATTGAAACAAAATACTCCACCATGCAAGATGGAAAAATGTAATATTAGGAAAATTACTATGCACTGGTGGTAAGTCGATGCTGAGCTATGTAGTTTCTTTAGTTAAATTAAATTAAATTTGATGTTCCTCTTTTCGATATAAATTGGGTAATGACTTATTTATATTTGGTGAATGTTGTGTTGAATATATCAACCAGGCCCGGACTGGCCAGGTCCGCAGGTCCGCGATCGCGGAGGGCCCCCAGCGCAAGGGGGCCCCGAAGGGGCCCCACAAAACGTACAAAAAAAAGTTTTTATCTTGTTAGTAGTTATTTTGTGTTCTTGGTAATATTTGTTTACATTTTCGAAAAATATTACATTTTCCAAAAGTAGAACATGTCCAACAACTGTTTACATCTCGCCGTGTATACAAGAGCTTTATACGATCCACTGTCGTCCGCATGGTCTGCGCGGTGACGTATGTTGTGTGTCCACTATACAGCAGACAACTCAACAGTGAAGTTACTACAAGCTGAGAACTTGTTTGGATTAGTGGAAGAATCTGCAGTATTTGTATTTGAGAATGGCCGTCTAAGAAAAGGAAACAAAAAGACAACAAACTGCTCACGACAAGTTGTACAGGTTGCAAAAAATAGGAGCAACGAGGTGGTGGAGCAAACATCAATTGTCATCAATCATCATCATCAATCTCTTTCATCAATTGTTAATGAAGAATTCTTAATCAGTGAAGATAGTGTTAATTCAGCTAAGTTCTTTAATTTTATTTCTGTGTTTAAAGAAATCTCTGATGGAAGTTTTAACAGCAAGAAACCCAGTCAATGGTCCAAATTTGAAAACTTGTTTATGTCCTTTATTTTGCTAGATTTGTTTTTGGTCACTTCCCCTGTTTCTAAGTACTTGCAAAGTAAAAGCATTGATAATGCTTTAGCTTGGAACTTAGTACAAACACTACTCCATCAAGTTAAGGACAAAAGGATTGACGCGTTTTTTTGAAGTATTGTACGCAAAAATAAAAGCCTATGTAAGTGCAGTTAATCTTAAGCTAGACGGAAATAACATTGACTCTATTTCAATAGTTCAACATTACAAAATTGTATATTTTGGTATTATAGACTGTGCGAGGATGAGTATTGAAGAAAGATTTTGCGCAAACAAAGACGTTTTATAGGATTGCTGTTGGTTGGACCCCAAAAGTTTGACTTTCGCGTTGTTATTTTACAATATGGCCGCTAGTCAACGAATTCGTTTTTCAAAGTGAACCCTATGGTGTCCACCAAAGAACTACTCCCCACAGTGCCCACGCCACACCTATTTCGTACCAGTCACGCCCCGGAGAGAGCGGGAGATGAACGTGTGACTCCGCGTCGCTTGATTTCTTGAAATCAATTTTAAATTTCCGTTTTATTACAATAAACAATGCGTAAAAAGGAGTGAATGTTTTTTACAGGTTTTTACGAAATCAACCTGTAAAAAAATATTTTCAAATGCCTTTTCCAACCTTTCCAAAAGATTTTTATTAAGTATTTTCAAACTCTTTCCTTAAAGGGGCGTGAATTCCGATTTTGATTTTTTCCTGAACTATTGGATCGCCTTAACAAGTGAGTTGCTTACAAAGAAACTGTTACTTTAGGGCTAGGGGAGCAAAATGTCGCATCATTTCAGTTAAGTTAAGCCCCTTCTATTCTAGTATACAACATTGTAAACTTGTTGGAACACCCAGGATTTTTTTTAAATGTTAGTATTATTTTTGTAATCCCTAAAATCCGTTTGTCATTATTTTTACTACACACATAATTTTGACATAATTCATTAATGCTTTGTTTGGTGTGCATGAAATCCTGCCCTTTATTTTGAACTCCGTTATACAGTTCTACAGCATGTGTAGTAGTGTTGTGGTATCCTAAAATTACTGTGAATTTCTTATTTCAATAAATAATAAAGTCAACAAAAGTCCAAAATCATAATATTCGTAAAAAACTCTGAATTTCTTCTTCTTTATAGGTGCCAATATAGCGTAGAAACGCGTTTTCATTGTTTTCAAGCACCTAATTTTCAAAAATTATCCGGGGAGGCCACCGGACCCCCCGTTTTCTGGAGCCCCCTTCCCCCACCCCACGTTAGGGGGCCCCTTTACAGGTTTTAGCGGAGGGCCTCAAATGGTCCCAGTCCGGGCCTGATATCAACAACATGTTTATAGTCATTACCCAAATTTTGTATACGGCAAACGGGAATATGCAACTATGCAATTGTGATTCTGTGTTGGAGTTATCACAATAGAACGGTAGATATTACGGTAGGTAGGTAAAGAAATTAAGTATAATAGTTCAGGGCTGTCAATTATTGAATTTATGATTTTATATAAACATGTTAGGTCATTAACTATTCTACGTTCAGATAATTTTAATAAATTGAGTTGACATAGTAGATAATCACAGTTAATACGTTCCCTTGTAATACCCATTCTAAAATTAATAAATCTTAAGAATTCATTTGAATTATTTCTCTCGTGAGGGAGTGGCTAGCGTAACTAGGTGCCCACACTGTCGAGTTGTACTTAATTTGACTCCTAACCAATGACATGTACACATTTTTATTGGTTTGAATATTTTAAAAATGACTGTAAATTCTTAAGACAAAGCCCAACATTTTCACAGCTTTATTTGATGTAATTTCAATATGATTTATAAAATTCAGTTTTTGATCAAATTTTACACCTAAATCATTCACCTCGGTTACAGCTGTTAACACTACATCATTGATGAAGTATTCAGAAATTATTGGATTTTTTATTGGTCATTTGCTTTATAGTTGAAGATAGTTCTCTTGGCAGCAAACAAAAAGTCTAAACAAGTTAATTGACAATGTTTGACAGTCATTAATATTTCTTATAGCTTTGAATATTTTCATATCGTCCGCAAACATTAAAACTTTGACATCTTTGAAAATAGAAAGCACATCGTTGAAAATAGAAAGTGTCCTGTTTGTAATGACTGGTTTAAAAGAAAATGTAGTGGATATGCAAGAGTGGTAGCGCAATTCTTTAAGAAATAAGGTGGGATATTATCAGAACCACCGCTCTGACTTTGATCCAGTTGTTTTAGCTGAGTCAGTAAATCGTTATATTCAATTATTACATTAGCTAAATTTAAGTAATGATCCGAGAAAAAACTAGACGAGTAATCGTTGAGTATTATTGAGTCACGGACATATATACTCTTGCGGAAGTCGGCAAATAGGTGAGCTACGTTTTGAGAGTCGTTTGATATTTTTCTTTCATAGCACATATTGGAGGGTATGCTAACGTCATCATTTTTCAAAGACTTTGTGTAATTCCAAAATTGTTTTATGTCTCCATTAATTGAAATTTCTACCTTATTTATGTAATTATTGTAACAAAATTTTTGACATATTTTTGCAATCTTTTCTTATTTAACTGAATTCAATATAGTTTGGTAGGGATCTCTCTTTATATTTTTTATGAAAAACTTTTAAATTTAACCATTTCGGATGCTTTGAATTTAATTAACGGTATACACATATAGTCTATGATAATGTAATTTATTTTATGATAAAATGATTCTATATTGTAGATCATAACGTTTTCCTCGGGAAACGACCAATCTGCCTTTCTTAGATGATCATTAATTCCACCGTAATTGGTATTTTTGAAATTAAAACTACAACTTGTGCGTTTATTACTTTTTTTGCATTGTTTGGAAAAAAATACTGACAGTGGAGGATGGTGGTTATCTACTGGAAGTATCTAAAGCTTTACTATTATGTCCTCTTTATTTGAAAAAAAAAACAAGATCTAGGGGACGATTACTCGAATTATGTACATTATTAAAATGGGTGAGATTCAGAAATATTGACATATCAATGATTTCTATTTCGCATAATGTTACTGATTGGTAATCAGACTAATCAGTATAGTTGAAATCACAATTTGGAAGGTTGTAATCTCCAAATATTATGAAATCATGTTTTGATTTTAAAAGTTCGACATCTTCGGAATGATTTTTATATATAGATAAATTATCTGACGGAGGAATGTACACGCAACCAATGATGTAATTATGATTTTTATCGTTTACTATAATGAAAATTGTTCACAATATTTTTTTAAACATTTTTGAAGACATTTTAATGGAGACTGCCGTAAGGACTCCTCCACTCTGGATCTGGAACTGGTCTTGATATTTCTTTCAAGCCGGTAGATTTGATGAAAGGGTAGTCCAAGCTCCGCTGAATGGATTTAAGGTTCTAGCCTGGTTTCCGTAAGAGCGATGACATCGTGTGAAATAATTGGGGCGTTTATCCTAAATTCGTTCAGTTTGTCCTTAAACCTTTGACGTTATGTTAGTAAAGTCTACTCGATGACGGCTTGACTTATTATTATCATGAAGTTACATTTCTTTTTTAACAAGATGCCGCGGATATATACCGCGTTTTATATTCAACGGGGGATTGTTAAATTATAGTCTCACGCTTTGAAGACCTAGTATTAAAAATTTCGGCGGTCTTTCGTTTCGTTTCCGTACATAGGTAGGTGCTCGAATAGGAAAGATTTTATAACTAGTAAAAAGGTCGCTGAGCCAAAACTCCAATGTTTGCGGTACATTTTTCGAGTCGCATTGCCACGCATTGCAAACATACCACGGCTGAGTCCGCTTATCTATTATGGTGGAAGTGGTTCAACATTGAGCATTTTTATAAGCGAAAGAGTTATTTATGTGTGTAATTAAAAAATGCTTTAATATATAACTTTATTTGCACGATACTTAGATCTGCTATTTGTTGTTAAAATTGGAAGATAGTAGGTGCACCCATAAACATTTTATGTTCTGAAGTATCCCCGATGTTTTACAACAAAAGCAATATTTGTATAGCTTAGTAATTCCTAGCATTTAATGGCATGTTGAATAACAGTAATATACTCGTATAATGCAATACTTCATTAAGGTTTTGAATTGAAACTTTTATTGCCCCGCTGTGATTTGGATATAGGATGAAATGGAAATGACCATTACTGCGCCTGCGATGCATCAACTGCGCTCATTGACCGCTTTGATTATGAAGACTCCTATTTGTTGAGATATGAAACGAAAATTTCGCTAGGTCTGCGCTCATTGGTCACTTTGATTAAGACCTCACTTTTCAAGTATTGGTTGACATTGAATTGGTAAAGTTTCGCTTCTACCGCGTGCAAACTGCACTCGAATTTTTTTAATAATTAATTAAACGGAATCGAAAAATTATTTGTTGATCTATACCTACGAGACGTTGAAACTCTAGAACAAAAGTCACACATTCGTAATTCAATCTTTAAAAAACTCATACATCAGCGATCTTTTCAATTTTTCTATGCATTTATGTTCATTTAACTTTCCTGATTAAACTCCGCTTGAAATTTGTACCTTAAATCAAGTTATTTTTTTGACTCTTGTGCGAATACCGCACAAGAGTCCCAACCTCTACCAACCGTCTGGAGTCAGTGAGATAACGGCATCCCTTATAAATTGGGGTATGTTGTGAGGCTGAAAGTAATAGGAAGGGGGAGGAGAAACGGACATGAAATACCAGGATATTTAGATCTGGTCATGCCTAACACCAACGTTGTTTAGTTTATTTGAATATAGTTAAGCACGTGGCTATTACATGTAGGTCAGTCACGAGTTTAATAAGAATTCAGTGTTTGTCTTTAAATACTATTTTTGACACAATATCTAATGATGGATATAATATACGTGTGAAGGTTAACCTAGTGGTTGATTTATACGAGGTTTCTGAATTGAAATATGAATCACGATATTTAACAAAATTTGTGAGTATTCAATAACCACTCTTGCAAGCCTGAGCAAATACGCCATAACTTTGATAAAGTTTTCAAAATAAACGCTTGGCGTATCACTTTATAAACTTTATTCGAGTTTTTCAGTTCCTTATCAATTCAACAACTCTGCTTACATTTAACGGAGTTTGCCCCTATGCCTTTGGGAATACAATATTATGAGGACTTTACCAACAGTGTTACCCCAAGCATACCTCATGAAACATGAAAGTGAGTTTCTGAAGTTGTTAAGGATTCATTGTGAGGTACCTACCATCCTTCTTTTCTTAGCCATAACCCATCCGTTTATTATTCCTTCTCCCAGATGACGTGGGTCCCTAGAGTTATTTCCGTAAGTTGATCCGTTTGTACTAAAATCCAGGAAGTTTATGGTGATTTGTTGCATTCATCTCAGACCACAGCTTCAATCAAAGAAATCTCATGTTCAAAAATAGTTAAATTATGCCAGAGCAGAAGAGTCATTTGTTTTATTATGCACAAAAGATACTTTTATCTATCTAAAGTTGCACTGGCGTGCTTAACTGAATGATGTCGGAGAAGTGGCGAAAAGCGTAAATTTTAAACATTTAAAATTTTTCGTTCATGTGCCAAAATAAACCAACGACGAGGTGACGAATAAGAGAGCAGCACCAGAGTGTCAATTGTTGAGTTCAAAGTTGTTTTCGTCTTTTTTGAAGAATTATGTTTTTACCTTTTGGGTAATGCAGTATAAGTTGCTTTATTTAGTGTAACGAATAAACTTTATAAGTTTTAACCCAAATGGAATTAAGCAAAGTCCTTTCAACAAACGGGTTTCCTTTGATATCATCTGCCGAAGCGTAAAACAACATCAATTAAAAATATTATTTTCACTGAAAAAATACTTCAATAATGCTATGTGATTTGATTACAAGTAAATTTGAAGCACCTTAAAATTGATGAAGGTATTTCTTTATCTTCCCCAAACGAACGTCAACAAACTTCAGTAACAGCAAATACTGGAGCAGACGTTGGTGCTGGTGGCGGTATTTCTGACAGAATGTGACGTAAGATTGCGTGAGATGTATAAAACAATAGGCCCTTGCATCACATTTTTTTTTAAATTTCCGGTTTAGGCAAATATTCTAAGACATTCCGTATTTTTTTTAATCGTATTTTTGAAACCCTGGCGATTTTTTGAAAATTTTAATCCGAAAAATCAGACCATTTTTTATAAACCGGAAAGACGGGACATAATTATTATGGGTGCAAAAAAACGACAATTACATAACCGAGATAAAATATAAAATTTTCCACACGAATGGCACAGGAGAATAACGATGCTTACCAAAAATATTAAATCTCATAAACATTTTTTTTTTCTCGATCCATCTAATTGATCATAAATAATTATAATGTTCAACGTCCATATTACTAAATCCAATGTAATATATATGTACTTGTAAATTATAATAATAATGAGAATAATTATAAGATTTGATTTTGTTAACATCAGCACCATTACCATTATACCTCTAAAACACGGACAGACAGCAAAAAGTGTACGGGGTTCTCTTCATAACATCTGTCAAAAAGTCAAGCCAAATGATAAGTTCGCAGAGAACAACCAATACATCTAATGAAAGTTAAATTACAAATTCAAAAATTCGCCTGAAATCAAAGTGTTGCTATATAAAAAAAATAATCAGTATGGAATTTTACAAAATTAATAGAAACATTTTCGGAGAAGGGACATTTTCATCTAGTGACGTCACGAGCCCAAATAATGGATTTATTTATAACAAAAAAACTGTACGTTTCTAAAAAAATTACTAACATTCTTGTAATCTAGGTAAAAAAATCTATCCATACGATTTTTTCCAAGTCGTTATGAAATCCATGCAAGTGGCCTTTCGGCAAACTTCATTTTGAGATTAGGTCTTCTGTGTTTGAAGAAGCTTCGTTATGTCGGAGTTATGTTAGTAGTGCCTGATGCGGCAGGTTAAGGAAGGGGATTTGGGTGACGGAATGGTCTGAAGATAATTATTTTATTTATTCTTCTTCTTGTAGAACCCCCTGGCGACCGGCTCCTCGCTTTACATTCTGGCGCTCGCTCCCGCGGTGTCTGGACAGCATAACAAGAATATTATAACTTTAACCCGTCAGGCCCCGGCCATGTTTTGTGGGAGGGTCAAAATATTTCCGCCTTACAATAAAATCCAAATAAATGGAATATTTCTGAACGTATCCGAAAACTAAAATTACCTATAACTAAACAAAATAAAAACATGAGCATGTTTTATTGGACAAATTTATAAACGTTTTTGTGATCTAACTTTTTTGTCGTTTCTTGTAAAAATCATTAAAAAAAATCCCAAAGTTTATCATAAAGGTGTATATTTTACTTTTTTTGTGGTTAATTTTTAGATTTTAATATAAAGCTTGTTATTTTTTTTCTAACACCGTTTAGATTATATTTCTCATTGTGATAGTGGGGGAGACATAACGATTTCTATCATTTCTTTGAGACCTTTGTGCGGTGTTCCGAAAGACGAACAAATTAGCCTGGGGGTTAATATTGTAAAAACCCATCAGGGCGTTATAAATTAATAAAGAAATATACAATTTGTTTTATATATTTTATATAAGACACCACCCCCATGTTAATTTTATGTACGAAAATAAGTTCATTCAAATACACGGCTCATTTCACCGTCATTTTAACACGTCTCTTATCCGTGTGTGCCTATATGTTGCACTTAAACTTTATTTTGCAGTATTTTCTTTAATATGTATTCCTACATAACAAAGAGTTAAATGGAAGTGCTGTGTAAATGCGTCTGCGCGACCGCCAGCGGTATTCCTAAAGACGAGATCGCTTGGAGGTTAATTTCTTCCAAGTTTGGCGATCCCTGGCAAAAAATATTTTAGAATTGACCGAGAAATGCTTTCGTCGACAGAAAACATTAATTTTAAATATAGTTCTTTTGTTGATTTACGTTCACCTCACACATAGGCCCTGATGAAAATAATTTCCCTTATGGCTTATGTCATCTTTGTGTATGCTGTCCTTTAATGGGAAAACGTATGACAGGTGAGTAGGAATTTAGGGGTCAGTGTGTCCCGCTGCGGGGCAAGACGATGGGTCGAGAGAGTCCAGCTAGAGAGGTCAAAAGCATTTACTTAATAGTGTTGACAAAATTTGAACTATATTACTACGTAAAAGGAATCAGCAGAATTTTACCTACTACTATCCAAAATGTAGGTATGCACCCTTTTCATAACCAAAAACATAGATTTGTTTAATAATATACTTAAGCAAATAATTTTCACTAACTGCGCCAACTAACACCCAGTCAACGCAATAATGTAAAGTAAAAATATAACAAAATCTTCGTCGAGCTCATTTGCACCTATTGTGCTCATGGGTTTCTTTATTCGATTCTCTACAATACATGTTTCCAGCATTACAAGTCAATGCAGATTATCCAAATACTAGGCTTATGATATATTTAGGACTCGTACATTTGTTCCGCCGTAAACCTGTTTAAGATATTTACCATGGGATCAATGACAATTTATTCACGATAAACATATTTATAAATTGAAAAAATCGTTTGATGAAATCTCAAAAACTTTAGGGCTGAGAGCAAACAAACTACTAACAGCCGTTTTCGAAATGAAAAGTAAATAATATTTTCCCTGAGCTATAAACCTTATCCACATCACTTTAGATTCACTGGCCGTAGGACCTTTTGAGGGTTGTTCAAACGTGGGGTCTCATGCAAATACACCCAGCATTTTCGATTTTCCTATTCCTTTGATAGGTCTTCTTTTTTGTTCAAAATAACCCCCACTTTATGTGCGGCTATTTTTATCTTGAAAGAGATATTTCTTCTCCAAAAGATCAAGATTTTTATGTATTTTAATTTGTTGAACATAAAAATATATTATGCCAGCATTATATTTAACATACGCTTTAAAATTTCTGTGTGTTTACGCACGTATATTATGAAATTGAATTAATGCTTTTCATTATGATTAAATAATTTAGGAAAAACCATTTAAATATTGCACGCGTTTTAATTATCAAAATATTATATAGTACGAGTATATAGTCTTCGACCGAATTTGAAAAACACAATTTCAGTTTTTTTTTCTGGTGGATCACTTGAAAAACATTGAGGGTTATATTTGAATGCTTAGCGTGGTCCAGCAGAACTGATGGTTTGAGTAGGAAATAATTAAATAAACAAATAGCGTGCAGCAAATCTCACGATTGAGAGTTTTTGCTACTTCAGCATACAATATGTTTGATTTTAATTGAATTTTCGTTACCATGTTTGTCAGTTGCATCCGTTTATAAACTCCATGTTTTCCCTTAGCGCTAAAACGTTGGCTGATTTGGCTCGAGACGGGAAATTCCCCGGTGACTACTCCCATCCTAACGATGCCAAACTAACCAACACCTTGGCGGAATGCTGAGCAGACGCCAGTAGGTACTAACCTCTCAAACCACTGAGCAGATATTTCCTCGAAATGTGGTCTATGAATAAAACTAATGTCGCCAATTCACAAAGGACTTTTAAACTCATAGGCCATCAAAATTAGGCCAGCATAAGGAGGAATTTTGACATTTGAAAATGTTTAATCAATTTCAATAGAAGTAATAACATTTTGATATTTTTGTCGGTTATACGGACACGCTTACAACATTGGTGTCCACAAATATATTTTGTATCTTAAATGGAAGCAGTCCTTGAGTTTTTTTTTTAACATCAGGTAATTTAAAATGGTTAAGACGATCATCCTCGGTAGAATTCGGAATCCGGCGAAATCTCACTCCATATGCAGATGACTATGAGGTTGAAATTCCCTCTTTCCACCGGTCGCCGGTTTTTATTTAAAAAACATCGTCAAAATGAATGTTATATTTTATTTTGTGAATTTCACCCACAAATATCAAGATGGTGTTCCAGTCATAATCTACATGTACTTAGAACTTAATTTTCCACATTAAAATAAAATCTTATGTTAAAAGGGCTTCGTAAATAGGACATTTTGCACTTCAAAACATATTTTATAGGTCAAATACTTGACATGCATTTGAATAGAGAGTTTTTTTCATTAGAACAAAGGCCGAAATGTGTTCTACTCTTCGTATTTATTTAAATCATCTATACTATTTCCAAGCGATCATTTTTTTTAAATAAACACATGATTTTGCATTACTTCGCATTGGATCACCTTAAAACAAAAAAAAACAAAAAAAAAATATATATATATATATTTTCTCGAGCAAAAACAATTTTAGTTAGGCTACTATGTACGTATGATCACTTTACATGTTAATACCGCACTACGTTTCAACTACACGGAGCCATTAGAAGCTCATTTATAATCCTTATTTGGGGGCATATTGTGATGATAAAAGGTGTCGGAGGAGAAGGAGATGGGAAGATGAAGGTTGGGAAGTACCTGTCTATTTAGATCTGGTGGTCCAATACGGATAAAGCCATTTCAAGCAACTTCTTAATGCTGAGGCCTGTATTGAGAGTATTAATTACTCTGTTTTTTTTTGTATTAGCTCAATATACAAGAGGCACTCAGGAAAATAATTTCCCTCAGGGCCTATGTTATCTTTGAGTATGCTGTGTGAAGAGTATTTTTAGGAAAGGAAGGAGAGAAAGTTCTGGGAAGGAAAAAGAAGAAGGGGCGGGAAGGAATCTGCGGGTGAGTGTCGCCACTGCAAGGCGATGTTCCGAAGAGCCGTGCTGAAGAGGTCAAAAGGTCTCCCTCAACCAGTCTCTCCTGATCAGGCCTGCAACGCAGCATCCGCTACCAAGATACAGACAAATCTAACCCCGTGAACGCCAGAGCACCCCTGCTAATTCACCAAACGTGTAAAACCACGTGGGCTGACCTATGGCAGAGGTGTTGGTAATTCAATAAATGGTTCCCGGGTTGGCGGTAACCATTGCAGCCTTCCAAATTGGTCAAAGTTAATATTAGATTGTCATTTTTTATAGTAATTACTCTCAAGAGACTCAGCTGCTCCCGTCTGGAGCCAGTGATACTATGGCATCCCCAATTGGGGTATGTTGTAAGGCTGAAGGTAGTGGGTGTTGGATATTGTGTGTTGTGATTGTCCTATTTTATATTTAACGTCATGTAGCACTGAACACTTTTAATTCTAATTTATCTCATCTCGATGTGTAGAGTCTCTTACCTTAAACTTTATTGTCTATGCCACCTCTTACTAAAATATTGCTATGAATTGTTGCCTGTCTACAATCTATTTTGTCCGTGGCCGCGTCAAACTTTTTCTTTCAATGTTATAAAACATCGTGTTGTGATTTCGCTTGTCACTCTTTCTCCTAGATTCATTCTCCTAAATTCTCTTGAACTCAATTCGTCTTTCGCTTCTGCTAAACTTTAATGAGTCTAAATTATTGTCGCCAGTCAAGTGTTTAAAAACGAATCTCTGTAAAATTATTCACCAGAACAAACAGTTACAAATACCCAGTACAAAACACAAGTGTTTTTACTAAACAAAGGATTACCTCAAACTCTCTCATATCTCTACAATACGGTTCCTTGGTGTGGAACAGAAGGTAGTCTACCAGGCAGCTCAACTTACACCCTGACTGCAGACTATCTGGAGTGACCACATCTGGACCCGACGCAGTGGGGAGGGGAAGGAGATGGGGAAGAGGAAGGTGGGGATGTACCTGGCTATTCAGATCTGGTCACCAAACACGGCTAACGCCATTTCAAGCAACGTTTCAATTCTGAATGGTGGTCTTACATCAGGGCTATACTAAGAGTATCTTCCACTCTCAGTGTCGCCATCTTGATACACCACTTGACAGTGAAAATTCTTTAAATGAAAAATGAATTAAATATTTTCCGGTTTAACATTTACCTCGCGTTTAAAATACTCGCTCCTCACCTCGACGTATAAAAATTATCATGATAATATTTACAGTCATAGCTTCCTAGCACTCGAAGCCATTTTGTCCCGCGGTCAGGAGCTTCCGCTTCCGGGCGAGTCGGGATTATAGGGGCGTGGAGAAGGGGAGGGGGAGGGTAGGGGTGTCGGACCTCACTTCCCTTGAGCCCAGGGTAGGTATCACTGGTGTAGCTGAAATAATTATATTTTTTGGACTTTCATGGCTAGTGACTACTGTAACTAATCGATAATAAACCGAATATTTTTTTTCGTTTTTCTTGCAAGAACAACCAAGTACAAAATAAGACATCTTAACGAGTTTTAAAATATGCTGTTTTTATATTTTTAAATGTCATCGATATATATTACGCACATATTTTTTAAATACCTTCTGATTATTTTTTTACAGTTAATCGTGTTATGCAAGGAGGGACTGTGTAAATGGTAGTATTAGTAGATATTTGCCCTTGAATGAAAAAAATGTTTCCTTGTAGAAATGATACTTTGCTTGAAATATTTTGATAATTGATGACATTTTGTGGCATTAACAAGTACATTAGCATTACCTGAAAGGTATATAGTCATGACTTGTCTCATTTCACCTTCTTTTCACTTCTTGTTTCACCAAATACTGAAAATACTCGTTTTTTTGGTCGAGAATTGTCTTTCGAAAGGCCGTCTTATTTTACGAATAGATAAGGAAACTCTGTAATATATATGTATATAACTTTACTTCAGAAGTATGAAATAATAATAATAATAATAATTGGACAATTTATAGAGCGCCGTTTTTGTGAAAAATCACCTCAAGGGCGCTTTACAATTTATCATTAATCTTAGGCTCTATCTAATTTTATTATTTACAAACAGATACAGAAACATACTTACCTGTAGGACACTTCCGATAAAACACACTTTATTAAAAAGTTTATGCTTGGGGAAGATACGAATTTGCGCGTGGAGGACATTATATTCAAAACACTGGACATTGCATGACTTTACCCTTGCTACCCTCATCACTGTGGGTTCTACATTTATATTTATAAGAAGATTAATGGCAAAATTGAGTTAATGTTTAATTTGAAAGTCTGGAGAATTTTAAGAATTTGCTTTATTTTTACACACTTGGTAATTTACAATGTTGCGAGCCGTGAAGGCGGGGGTGAAAGGTTATATTTATTTATTATTATTTTTTTATACTTATGGATATGACTGTCTGAAAAGATGAGTTTTAAGTTTAGCTCTGAATTCTGCTGAATCTGTGATCATTCTTAACTCGTGTGGCAGTCCATTCCATGATTTAGGTCCTGACACTCCGAAAGCACGATCACCGAATTTAGTATCTGGTGTGCGCTTTGGTTCCTTCAACCTTCCGATCGCTGATGTTGCTGCTGACCTGAGGGTTGATTGTCGAGAGTTGGAATTTTCTGGGATGCACATTTCCGATAAGTAAGTCGGAGCCATTCCGTTGAGGGACTTGAATACCATCCAGCAGAGCTTAAACTGGATTCTCTCGGGACACTTGAGCCAGTGAAGGTTTTTGAGATGCTCAGAAATATGGGAATATTTTGATACGCCGGTGATGAGTCTTGCCGCAGCGTTGAACACAGATTGTAATTTGTTGATTTGATACTTTGGGAGACTAGCATATATTCCGTTGCAATAATCTAGACGTGAAACAACATACGAATTGACTAGTAATTTAGTTGCCTCTGTTGTCAAGTTTCTCCGTACTGCTTTAATTTGCCTTAATTGAAAGAACCCCGTGCTTAAAGTTCTGTTCACTTGAGTTTTAAGGGAAAAATCAGCGTCCAGATTGACGCCTAGTAGTTTTGCATATACTTCAGAAATATGCATATACTTCAGAATATGAACAAAATAGTTGACGTAATTAGACATAACTATAATTGTACACGGGGAGTCCCAATTACCTTTCAAATATCAATTGAAAACATTAATTACTTCTCCCTGTTACAACTACTGAGACTTGATACATTAAAAGAAAGAAGAATTTGTTCTGATTTATTTTATTTATTTAAAATTGTTAATAACTTGTTGAACTTTCCTGAACTTCTTTCGTTAATATGTTTTCATGTAACGAGTAGATCAGTTCGTCACAAATTACCTTACCATTGTAATAATACAGGATCTAATGCTGAATTATATGCCATAATAAATCGCCTGTATATACTTGGTAACAAATATGTTGTTGATGATATATGTCATAATAAATCGCCTGCATATACTTGGTAACAAATATGATGTTGATGATATGATAAATATTGAAAGATTATCAACATCCAAACATTATTTAATTAAAGCTGTTTGTCAGCGCTTCTCAGTTAGATTATAATCTAATATACTTTGTATGTTTATATTCTTCATCAATGTTTATTTCTGGAATTTTTAAATTTATTACTACGTACTTTACGTATTAATTTTTTAGTTCATAATATCTTGTACACATTCATGTATATGAGGTTTTCTTTTTATTTATGTTTGTATTTATAATAGCTTACTATTTTTGCTTTATACTGTCACTTCAATATGTGCTCTTTAATTTTGTCATATTAATTTTTTTTCTTAACTATGTATATTCTTTCAAATTATTGCAATTTCCATGTAAAAGCCGTTAATCGGCGTTAATTCATAATGAATAAATAAATAAATGAAAAAAATTTTATAAACCGATTTTATTATTCTTGCTTAAAAAGATAATCTAAAAAACGAGATGATAGATTTGGAAAAACAGCATTGCACTTTTGCAGTAAGTGTTAATTATACACATTTCTGTTTATGTTACATACTGTTTATTAATAATATCGACAAATAAAGATTTCATACAAAAGATGTCACCGAGTCGGTGCCGATGCCGCGCGTTTCGTTGACCTGCCCTGTCGCCGTGCCAACCTCCCGTCCCGCCTTGGGCCGCCGTCTGACCGGAGATTTATCCCCCGGAACGCAAACAACGGAAACTCTCGTGTAAATTGTAATTAAATATTTGCGAACCTCGCTCCGCTACGCCCACGGGCGGCAAACAGAGCCACTTCTTCCGGTCAAGAAATAATGTCCGCTCTCTGCATCTCCTAATTACCTCAACCAAACTTTTGATGGTTCTGATTTGTATCATATGTGAGCTTAATTAACAGCTGGTTGGAACTCACCAGTAAAAACAGTTCACATCAAGTAGAACCAAATCGGCATTTGGAACGTGTTGCGGACGTACAAGAGGTACCGTTGCAAAGCGGAAATAATAATAATATTATCGTTTTGTGTTATTTCACTTCAAGTGCACTTAACTAAATAAACTTAAAAATAATCCTATAGTGCTCCTTACGAGTCTTTACCAAATAGTCATAAAATAATTTGAAACAAAGAACATACAGTATTTTCAAAGCAATGCCAAGAGATAAATTAGGGGGCAGTTTAGGCTCAGAAATAAGAAAGAAGAAAAATCAGGAACGCCAACTTCCTTTATTTCTTCGTTCGGTTGCCTTCAATTTCACTGGTTCAATAACATTCACATGTGTGCATCACATTCACAATGATGCCAACGTTTGTTATTAATGATTGTAATTTATAAGCACACACGATGATGTGAGCTAACTGAAAAAAAATAAGCATTGTCTCTAACCGAGGCCGAAAACGGCCATCACGTAA
This sequence comes from Limnephilus marmoratus, assembly GCA_917880885.1. Lineage (NCBI taxonomy): Eukaryota > Metazoa > Arthropoda > Insecta > Trichoptera > Limnephilidae > Limnephilus > Limnephilus marmoratus. The sequence continues at coordinate 53,432,697 of OU862906.1, read as the reverse complement.
AGTGCCATGGAAAAAGACATGCCTCGCGATATGGAAAGACGAACGAGTGGATAAGGGACGAGTATGAGGAGACCAACATAATAATCACAAGTTCCAATCTCGTGCACCAATGGTCATCTGTAAACGTGCCAGTTGCCCTACGCTGGGCAGATACAGATGACCGTCGAAAAAACAGTATCATCGAATGGCTTCTTTGTGAAAGAGAAGCAAATGTTTCCCAAAGATAAGATAGATTGACGGAGTAGATGTCGGATGGATGAGAACCGCCAAGTATTTGTCAAATCTGGAAAAAGTAGTCCAAAACGGGACAGCTCAACAGAAAGCTCACAAAGAAAAGCAGTATTATTTAACTGATTCAATAATTGGTAACTGTAAGTTAAGCCAGTTATTTAAATTAGAAAATGTTTGGTGCATCCGTGTTAAATTTTCTGTATTATATGTTTAAATTTAAATCTAAAGCTTGTTCGTGGATAAGTTCGTCGAAGAAGCTACGACTTTGTTTAAGTGCTTTGTCATGCTTTGTGTTGAAAGCTACACTAAATATTCGATATTCAAAAGTATCGGAAGAAGTTTCTGATTTTCAATACTGATGATCATATGAAATCAGACAAGCGATAAATTAGATACCTACCTATAATAATAAAAAAATAATTCTTTTAGGTATGTCTCTATATTTTTAAAACATGTTTTTCAAGTTCACTAAAGTTATTCGAAATTTCGGTCATTCGAAAACTAAATTTCTAAAGTCTCTCTAATTTGTCAACAAAACAATATCATTTTCGAATGAAATTTTAAAAACAAACTACATATTTAAAAAATATATATTGCGGGTATAACTCGATCATAACCTACGGCTGCATTGGGTGGGGGGTACAGGAAAAAAATGTTAAACCCATTATTGAGGGTACAGAAATCTATTTTACGTTTATTATGAAGAAACCCTTCAGATATTCGAGCGACGCTCTCTTCTAGATGTTCGACAGTTTTAAATTAAAAAGATAATAATTTATGCTCATAAAAATAAATATAAAATGAAACAATCGAACACAAACGTCAAACAAAAAGGCAGGAATGACCTTTCTATTCCAACATGCAACAAAGCGGCTTACCAAAAAATATTCTCATACCTGAGACCAAAATTATATAACAAAATCCTTTCATAACTAAAATTGTGTGAAGGGTCATACTTCGGTCCAAAAATACCAAAATGGTTACTTGATTTAGGCAGGACGGAGTCAGAAATATTATTAAAAAATGTTATCTGATAATTATGAATTACGTGCGCATTATATAATTCTTTTGTTTCCAAAATTTATAATTTCTTTTTCCTCACTGTTTTTCTTGTATCCAAAAATAACAAAATGGTTTCTAGATTTAGGCAGGACGGAGTAAACATTATTGAAAAAATTCTATCTGATATTTACATATGTAATACGAGCGCCTTATATATTTATTTTGTTTCCATAATTTTTATTTTCTTTTACTCTTTTTCTTGTACACTCACTTCGAATACAGTTTTTCTTGTATATTCGATGCTTAATTCATTCTAGAACCTAGTACTCGACTGAATCATATGTTATACTTATGTAAATGGATTTTGTGAATCTTAACTTTCCTTAATACTAAATGAATCATCATTTACCTACCTACCTAATATGAACGAAACCTGTCAATTTGACTGTCCTAAACGGGAGACCTTCCTAGTTGGAGAGTCAAAGCTTCCTTATACTATTTTATAACAAATAAGTAAATAAATTACACTGGAAAGAATATTGACAATATTTGATTTTATGAATACTTTCCAGCTTTACAAATCCTATGATTATAACATAACATCCCGTAAATTTTCAAGGGTCTGCGCTGAGCGCAAGAAAAAAGAGATACCTAAACTAAAAAAGATAATTACACTTTACTAACTCAAATGCATCAAAATGCGGAAACATATTTTAAAGTTTGATGGCTTAATCTCTTTCACAGGAGAGCAGTTTTTTTTAATGGAAGCTTTATAATACGCTTCTCAGTATTACTCTGGTGAAAGATGACCGTTTCTAATCAAAAATGAAATGGTTTTAGCAGAGTTCATAAACATCGAATCCATGCCCGCCACTGACACTCTTCCTTATGCAATTAGATTTCAACTTTGAAATCTGGTTATCATTTAGTTTACAGTATATTGTTATTGTTTTCAGCAGTAATATAAATTTAGTTTGAAGACATGCTCGTAACAGTAGCGTTTATGTTTGTAAAAAAAACGAACGTGCTTTAGACCACACGACTGAAGTAAAACTTCACTAACATATATCGACTAACTTTGGGGTACCGCAGGGAAGCACATTGGGACCTCTTCTATTTATAATCTGCATAAATGAGTTATGCGAACTAAAAGTAGGCGGAAAAATTATTACCTTCGCTGACGATACGGTAGCTATATTTGAAGGAGACGACTGGACTCAAACACATAAACATGCTGAAAGTGGAATCAAAGCAATAAAACAATGGCTTGACAAAAATCTACTTACATTAAATATAGCAAAAACTAAATACATAAGATTCAGCTCAACTATAAAAGGACAACCTAGTACATCACACACAATAAAAACACATAAGCGTAACTGTAATTCCGGTAATACTGATTCTATCTGCAATTGTGAAGTTTTGGAAAGTGTGAAAAACATCAAATATCTAGGCGTTATTATAGACAATCACCTTAAGTGGAAATATCACATCGACAACCTCACAATAAGGGTGAGAAAATTGATTCACATATTCTTTGTATTACGAAATATAATCAAACAGCAGGACCTAAGAAAAATATATTTCGGATTATGCAACCCCATCTTAACGTATGGTTGTATTGGTTGGGGAGCGTCAGGTAGAACAATTTTAGATCCTCTAGTGAAGGCCCAGAAATCCATAATTAGAGTCATTATGCGTAAACCCTATAGGTTTTCTAGCGATCAGCTCTACAAAAAATTGAATGTACTTGATGTTCGCCAAAACTACATAAAAAAGGTTATTATCCACGTACACAAAAATCTAGAAAAACTTAATAAAATTGATCATAAATACATCACAAGAAGTCACACCAGAAAGGATCTTGTGGTCCCAGGGAGCAATACGTCAAAGTTCCAAATGACACATACATATCTGGGACCGAAATTATACAATAAAATCCCCCCAGAATTAAACATTAAAACATGCAAAATGACATCTATCGGTTCAATAATAAATAAATGGTTGATTGGCTTAGGTAGGGTTGAGTCTGAAAAATTATTAAATAATGTCACTTAAAACTTAAACTTTTACATGGTTAACTATTAAATGGCACAACCAGTAAAATCTTAGTATACTTATAGGTATTTAATCTAAAAAAAAAAAAACACTTTGTTTTTTTTTGGTACAGAATATATTTTTGGCATTTTTCACCAGCATTTGGTTCCTTAGAACGGGCAATCTGCCTAGCTAGGAACTAATATAGACAAACAAGACATAATAACACTTGTATACATTTTAATATTTACAGTTATTTTGAAATATTATTATTATGTTATATTTGCTGTATAAATGTATCTTATGTAATAAATAAATAAAAATAAAATAAATAAAATCTCCCTCTCAACTTCCGTTCGCCTCGCCCGACCGTTAGCCTCGCCTGATCACACTTTTCATAACGCTCTCGACACGCATTCACCAGCTTACTACCCAGTCAAGCTTGTGTAAAGGCCCGATCTTTCGCCTCGCCCGATCACAGTTTTCGTAACGCTCTCGTCACGCATTCACCAGCTTACTCCCCAAGTCAAGCGTGCGTAAAGAAGTTTTACTTCAAAAATTTATTGGTTTACATTTTTAATATAATATAAAGTTTACGTATGTTTTTTAAATTACTACATTTGTTTTAACAATAATTTCAACACAGGAACTTCCCAGTGAGATAACGGGCTTATGGTCTTATTGCCGATTTTGTTTTTTTTTAAATAAGAAAAATCTCAGTCGTAAACAACTTGGAGACATTATTTATAAAAACAATTGTTACCAATTTATTTAGCAACTCTTCAAGTTTTGACCGTATTATTTCAGGGGGTCAAAATATTTCCGCTTTACAATAAAAGCCAAATAAATGGAATATTTCTGAACGTATCTCAAAAAATTTTAAATGTTTTAGAAAGATGATAAAATACGCTATCAAATTTTATAAATCTACATAAACATATAATTTTTGAAATATAAAATTTTTACATGTAAATATAAAAAAGTTTTAAAAATGGCTTACCTTCTTTTCTAACTAAAATTACTGATAACCAAAAAAAAACACTTATATGTTATTGGACAAATGTATTAAAAACGTTTTATCGCCTCACTTTTTGTCGTTCCATGTAAAAATAGTTTTTTAAAAATTCACAAAATTTCAGAAATTTATTTCAAAATGCGATTCAAAGCGTTGGTTTCATAAAGGTGTGCATTTTATTTCTTTTGTGGTTTGTTATTGTATTTGAATATAAGACATGGTCTTTTCTATTTCTAACACCGTTTAGGGTAAACCCGGATAGTTGCGCCACTTTTCAAAAAAGCTCTATTATTAAAAAATAAATACTCAACAGAATATTGCAACATGATGGCAACATAGGTATATATTATAATATGGATCTTTAATCTTTTATAGCAGCCTATTTTTGTAAACATAATTAATATTGGTTTTGAGTAAATCCTGTTTTATTTGACCTCTCAAAAATGGGGATGGTTGCCTACTGTAGCGGATAGTAGCAGCCTAAGGCCCTCCGTTGATGGAAATACTTACAATCTACGTAATTGTGACGAAACCACAAGTACCCTGCTGACATACTACGTTTTAATGCTAGTCTCCGTACACGGCGCTACCCGAAAAATACTGAACTTGATCATTTTTCACGTGCAGCTGTCGATTTAACACGCCGTCAAGCGATGTCATATGACTTTTTTCCAACATCAATCCATGCCATCTCCACTAAATCCTTTCTTAAATATTCTGGTAAACAAATCTAACATTACTTCCATGTTCCGCCGCCATTTCTGTCAAACATCAAACGAATAAGTATCAGACTCAAATGATGCGACGAGTTGCGTGCGATCAGCACCGTTGGTATCTTGGGCTGAATTTAGTCTCACGCTGACCGCACGCATACCGTCGGCGCTGATGGTCGAGATATATGAATTTCTAGAAAGCGTTTTTGAATGACGCGTAGCTACCAGCGCGCAAGGTGGTCAGCGCTGATGGCTACGTGGCCGTACGCGTCGCGCGTCGGCGCCGCGTAGCTGTCAGCGCTGACGATTGCACGAGCGCCTCTGCTTTCAGTGAGCGTTCTAGTGTCGAGCGGAGTGGACGTCGTCAGCGTGTACAGTCATAGCGAATCATTTTTATTTTTTTAGGATATGTAGTACAAAGCAGCAATAACTAATACACTCCGCATTTTGGTCTTCGTCTGTATAGTAAGGCGGTCAGTACAATACTGAAACGAGCCACGCTGAGCCTCAGCGCTGACGAACTACGCGCTGATCTATGAGCGCTGACGATGAGCGTGAGACTAAATTCAGCCTTGATACTGATTGGAAACCGACAGACGTCGCATAGCGCCGTATACGGGCACCAGCAAAATCGTACTGGGGGTACTTACGATCGGCGTGTATGATATGCTCACGTAGATCGAGTAGCTTGTAAGTATCTCCGTGAACGGAGACACTTAAGTTAAAAATGCTTCGGGGGGTAGATGCCTCGTGCGGGGCAACAGATATATCTGAATTCAAGTAATCAGTCTTTATTATTTACTGATATTCTGTATTAACTCCTAATCAAAATATTAATCAAAATCAAATAGTAACGTTTTAAACTATAAAAATACAAAAAATAGCATTCAAACTTTAAGTTAAGTAAGTTATTAGTAAAATATTATTATTTGTCTTGAAGATAGAAATGCAATCATTTTTTTATTTCCCATTCAAAGGTTTTCGAATGTTGTACAAGTTTCATGTAACCACATTCGACACATCTCATATTGAATACAATCTGATTTCGATTTAGTAAAATTGTAATACTCAAAACATTCTGCGCAATAATCATCAACTGAAACTTTTTTATTCAAGATTCCCCTAGAGCGACTATCCGCAAAAATAAATAGGGTGACTATCCTGTTTGATACGGAATCTTGTGCCCTTTTTATTTGCGAATGAAATAAAAAAAACTATTCAACAATAAAATGTAATAAACGGTGTAATTTAAACTCTAATGCATAAAATGTAATAAACGGTGTAATTTAAACTCTAATGCATGCATTGAAACAAAAAGTTGACCGAAACTAAAATCAGTAATAAAAATATTCAATACATGTTACTTTTCAAAAGTCAAAGTTTCGCCACGGAATATTTTCGTTCACACAAACAAAACGCGTGCGCCTACTCCGATCGTCACTGAGGCCTGCGAGAGGGGTACTTCTAATTATAGTAAGGCGCTAATGCCACCAACATTCCTGACAAAGTGTATTCAAAACCGGGGCAGGTATCTCACTGGGGCAAGTATCCGACTTTTACCCTAAATCATATTTCTCACTCTGATAGAAAGGGAGATACAACCATTTCTATGAGACCTATACGAGTTGTATTTTATAAAGGACAAATAGACTCTACGGGTTAAAAGCACAATAAAAACGTTCACGTCGTTCACGAGCAATTGAAATGAGGAAAATAGTAGGTACAGTGTACAGGTAATAATAGGTATAAGAAGATGAATTGGTTGTGATATTCATGAAAATAATTTCCCTCGAGAAAGGTTGAAATCATTTCTTATTCATACAGCGAATCCCCAAGGCATAGTTAAAATATGTTAAGCCCTCTGAAAACACATATCTTGTAAAATTCTCACAATGACTTAAGTAGGTACCTACGTAATACAACTCTTTAGGTTTTGCCAAGAAAATGACTTAATAAAGTAATAAATTTGTAAAAAGGGTTATGTAATTTTTTTTAAAACAAAATTCCATAATAAATATAAAAAATCGAAGGGAAAACAATATCTAATATTAAAAAACTACAATAAATTTTATGAAACCAAATACAATTTAAAGATATAGTAAACCAAAAGACATTCAACCAAATTAATGGGTTAGTTCATTTTCATTAAAATTAGAAGGCAATTGACTGATCTAATCTTCATACAGTTCAACTGTTCCAAATTCAATTCAATTAGGAATAAGAATAGGCAAAAACTAAACTGGAAAGATCAAATTGTGCATCGTCTAATTATAACAATAATATTAAAAAAAAAAACAAAGTATTATACAACCCCCTTTTTTAAAGAATTTAAAATATTAAAGTTTAATGATCTAGTCCGAAAAATATAATAATTCAAGTAATTAAAGAAAAGCAAAATCACAGGTTTTTAAGTGAAAATCGTAGTCATCAAAAACATGTTTTTCCAAAACAAAAATATAACACCTCATTTGCAGAACATTAATAAAATATTTCGACAGCCCACTAAATGCCCACTAAATGCGATTAAAGAGTAATTCAATGTAAAAAAAAAATGAAATTATCTTGATAATTAATATAACTTTTTAATTAGTCTATTTTGTTATAGTTCATACTTATTAAATCATAATTAATTATAGATACAAAATATCTTTCCTTTAAACACAAGCGCCCGCTTCTATGGATGAGAAACATAAATAAAAATAAAAATAAATTTTGTGAAAACTTATTTTGTAACTTATTTTAATGATCAACATTATAATACGATATTAACTAATAATTTAATAATAAAAAAATGTTCACAATTCCTGTTGTGATGCCGTAGCATATTTCACCCGAATACATAAAAAAAATAATACCGCCTATTTTAAGACCTCTGATAAAAATGTGTCGATAATACAATAAGCTATAGTGTGCCGAAGTAGACATTTTCGTTGATAATTCATACGGATTCAAAAAAATGTTTTGCTACTGCTAAAAATATGCTAATTATAAATATTTTGTATTACTTGTGTCTCTAATTGTGTATCTTGTGTCTCTTGCCACTCTTTGTATCATTTATCAATTGAGTGAACTTTTATATTATAATTACGTAAATTTGTTTGTTTTGGTTTAAATTATTATTTAGATGTATGAAAATTAACGTATCCTATGTCTGCGTATATTTTTGTACGCACCTATCTATTTGTGTAATTACTGAGTTTTTATAACTGAATTGTTCTCACGTAAGTGAGAACATAAGTATAAATACATTTTTCAAATAGATTAGCTCTAAAAATATAGCGCATTCATTTCCAGTAAAGTGGGATAACCCTTTTTTTCAACCTATCAGAGGTAGTGAAACGTATAAATTCTTGTTTTCGGTTCAACAAAAAAAAGTCAAAATTTTTCATCCTATTTTTCGCCACGCAAAAAAATATTTTTCAGTGCGTCATTTATTATTAGACTTCCTCATCCAATTCTTTTGTTCACTGACGCGATCTGTTGGACAATGGTCGAACGAATGTCCTTTTGTCAAACTGGAGAACATTGAAACGTCCAGGCGGGGGCGGATTATTCCCAAGAAAAGGATATTACAATGATTTCCCGAAACGGAAAGAATGTTTTCCGAACCCATCGATGCATGATATATTTTCCCTTTTCACATTTTTAGGTAATATTGGGAAAATAATAATTTCGTATTTAAAAATAGTGAAAATGCATGGGAACATTCAGATTATAAGCTGTAGTGTAGTGCAATTACTAAAAAAAATAATCTGGAGGTGTTTTACCATCCTCTTGATAGCTTATCAAATAAGATCAGGTACATTGATAAAAACAAATGAATACTCGCAATTTGTAGAAAACTCGCCAATCCAACCGAAGAAAATTAATTTATAGCCACTATTCCTTGGTTCGATTACCGAATTTGGACTTCATAAATAAATAAATCGTAAATTAAAAATACCTGTTATCCTATGGATAAGCAATCAAGAGGAGAGTGAAATGCCCCTATTTTCTCTAAGCAAATTACTTAATCTTTAATTTCCAAGTAATTTGAGTAAAGGGCGAGAAAACAGTGGTTTCCTTAAATACACAATCAATCTCCCACATATTATACATTTATATTTTACCTATTAAAGTAATTATAGTGTGCCACAGAGGCTCGTAAAGGGAAAGTGTATTTTCTTTGATGTAAGGTTTACAAAACTTTTTAAATTTCCACATACTAATTCCCGTATTTTATAATCTGTGCACATACCACTAACTAACCATTACGCCGTCTCTACGCAGGTGTAGTCAGAGAGGAAGGGCAGCCGAACAACCGCTGGCTCACACCCTCCTTGCCTCATTCACTTTCATACATCGTCTCATACATACTCTTCTATTATTCTGACTCTTGACATGGCCCGACTCAAGTATCTGATTCACTTGATCGTGCCGTGTCTTCCTCGGGCGTCCCCGACTTCTTCTACCGTTCACATTTGCGTCATATATTCTCTTATTTTTTTATTCTTTCTCTCTACACGCCCAAACCATCTAAGCTTCCCTTTCTTAATCTTACTTATTACGCCTTGCATTCTTTTCGGATACTCGCATTTCTCACACAATCATACATGGTTTCACCATACATACGCCTTAGGAATTTCATTTCTACAGCATTCAGTCTACTTTTATCCTTCCTCTGCCAGTTTCATGCTTCACTGCCACTGCCACTGCCATCATCAGGGTAGGTACTGGCACTCGATTGTGGTTTGCTAGCTTCATTCAGTCCTCTATTCTTGGAGTTACCTACTTTTACCCTTCTGTCATTTCTACAGCATTCAGTCTACTTTCATCCTTCCTCTGCCAGTTTCATGCTTCACTGCCACTGCCACTCCCATCATCAGGGTAGGTACCGGCACTCGATTGTGGATTGCTAGCTTCATTCAGTCCTCTATTCTTGGAGTTACCTACTTTTACCCTTCTGTCATTTCTACAGCATTCAGTCTACTTTCATCCTTCCTCTGCCAGTTTCATGCTTCACTGCCACTGCCACTGCCATCATCAGGGTAGGTACCGGCACTCGATTGTGGATTGCTAGCTTCATTCAGTCCTCTATTCTTGGAGTTACCTACTTTTACCCTTCTGTCAATATATTAAGAGCGTTTAACCAGCCAGCGGACGAAAATCCACATTTCGTCGAAAGTTGTTCTTACGATCTGCAGGGCAGTTACAACGAGAAAGATTAATTATTCTCCGTACCAGCTTTTTTAAATTATAACTCAATATCGAATTTATTTCAATCCAAATTAGCTTTAATTTATACTTTCATCCAAAAATGCTGAAAGGCGTGATAATAAAACTATTAAAATAATGTACTTTTTGTAGTTATTTTTTGATTATAAGTATTTATCATTTTTCAATAATGTCTAAATTTAATAAGAATGTTAAAAAAAATCTGAAATATGTAAGTGCGCAAATAAATACACAAATGGACCAATTTTCGTCAAGAAACAGATGTACGTACTAGGGTGTCCCTTATTTTTCGAAGTTACAATTTTCTGATGCATAGGTCTTAGTTTTGTTCCTTTGCTTCTAAAACACTCCGAAAAAAAAATGTACCTTAATCGGAGCACGGTAACCCGTGCCGACGTGCACCGAATCATGTTCATACAAGTTGCGCGGAAGTAGCGGCGCGCATTCGAGGTATTTGTCATTTGCTTTCAGTTATTATCGTGATTAACACGCATTGTTTTACATTTAAAAGATGGCAGTGGAATTAAGAAGCAATAAAAAAAGTATTTTCTTAGTTGGTGACGTAAATTATCAAATAACAGGTGCAAAGATACCGTCTAACTCGCAAGTTCTTGCAGTACTTTTTTTAACATTCGCGAAGTTAAATTGACTGTTAGTGAAAGCGCGAATCTCGTCATTCGAGAGTGTATTATATTTTGGGAAAAAGCTAGAATCCCTACCAGAGCTATACCTAACTGTGTAAAAAAAACTTGTGGATCTTCACTATGTTTGGAGGGAGTTGCAAAAAAATTTAAAAAAAAACACATGTTTACAAGCGCCGTGAGGAGGACATTCAAAACAATTTAAACAATTTATTCGATATAGCACACGCTGATGCTTTAAAATGGCTGAAAATAGAAGAAGATAAAATATTTTTACAAAAACAATGAGAACCAGGCCGTCCAGGATGCTTAGCGGGTGTTGACAAAAAGTTAGCTGAAAAAGAAGAAAGGACAAGAGAGAGAAAATTAAAAGAGAAGAAAAGACATGAGCAAATGTGTTTCGCGAGTTTATCGTCATCTCTTACTACACAAGATTTTATAAAACGCAAGGACATACCGATCAACATACCAGCTCTCATGAAAGCCTTTAGGAACCCTTGCCAACCACCTCTCAAACGGTTTCTGAAACTACTACAAAAAGAGGAAGGAAAAACTTTATCACGCCTAAGTTAGCTGCACTTTTAGATAGATGTCAATTAAGCATAAGGGATTCTGTCTATACACTTCATGCTGCAGTAGAAGCGCTAGACCTTAGCTGTGATGATTTCCCGATAAACAAATCGTCCATTCAACGCATTCGCACACAGAGTAGAAAAGATATAGCGGAATCTATAAAATCAGATTTTCAGAATAATATGCCTGAAATGGTGACCGTTCACTGGAATGGGAAATTATTACCTGGACTGGACGTGAGAAGTTCTAAAGAAGAACGTCTGCCAATTCTAATTTCATTTGGAGAAAAGGAACAACTGCTGGCTGTACCCAAACTTGAGAGCTCTTCCGGCCAGGATCAAGCTAAAGCTGTGTTAAACGCACTTTATAACTGGAACCTCGATGACAAAGTACAAATAATGTGCTGTGACACAACTGCGTCTAATACAGGGCGATTGAAAGGAGCTTGTGTACTTTTGAAACAAAGACTAGACAGGGAATTACTACTCTTTGCTTACCGCCATCACGTTTACAAACTGGTTTTAAAATGCGTGTTTGAAACAAAAATCCAACAAGTCACTAGTAGCCCCTGTTTATTCATTGCGGTTATATATGTGAAACCATGGCTTGGATGTAGTCTGGCAGTGAAGGCACCAAATCAAGATTTGTGCTTTTTAAAGAGGCTTAAGGAATATGAAACTGTTGACAAATTGATCTTCAAAGCAGCCATGGAACAAGTTTGGTCAACATCTTTGGTACTTGTCAGAAGAAATTGCCATTTTTTCACTCTTTGATGATGAAGTTAATGCACAAACCAAGGGAAACATTGTAGTGAACTTACAAAGAGAGAGTTTGTATGATTCTGGGAAGAGATACATTCCATCAAAGGAAGATATGTCTGATTTTTTGTATGGTAAATAGGAATACATAGTTTTATTTTTTATACTGTTTTCACTAAACTGATAATAATACTTATCTATTATTGCAGGAAAATTATTAAGTGATTTTGTGTCCGTCAAAAGCACACATTTATTTTCTCGATTGAAAATTAATGAGAACTTCCTCCAGAGACCCGTTTCTACGTGGGACGAAGATGTTGCCTATACAGAGGCAAAAAGAAAAGTTCTTTCTTTAAGGGCAGTTAATGATACAGTTGAAAGAGCTGTAAAACTTATGCAAGATTTTCATGGTTTGATCACTGCAAAGGAAGAACAAAAGCAATTTTTGCTACGCTGTGTGCAAGAGCATAGAAATCTGTATCCAGACTGTAAAAAAGAGACCCTCAAAGGAAAATATCCTGCCTGATCTGTAATTTTATCTTATCTTAATAAATATTTTTTAAATTATAAATATTTAGGCCGCTTATTTTGTACCGTTTATAATTTATTCCTTCTGTGTACTCCCTGTGTAAAATTTATTATTATTATAATTATTTCAATTGATTTAGCTACATAACGGAACGGGGTTAAAAACCGCAATTTTCAAAATCTTCAGAGCTCTGTCGGCACGGGTTAATGTTGACGTAGGAAGATAAAATTTTGTATTTAAGTAAGTCTGGGTAGTTAAAAAAAAATCAGTGGGTATGCATTTTGATATCTAGAAAAAAAAATTTCAACCATATAAGGGACGCCCTGTCGTACGTACATGTTTTTTAATGATTTTATTGAAACTAAAATAAAAATTCTAAAACATGCGTTTGCTAGATGTGTATTGATTTATTTTACTGCATGATTATATTATTTGAAATGGATGTGGTATAATACAAAATCTTTTTTGAAAATTTAACAAATCTGCCAACGACCTATGGAATAACCTTATTATACTAAAAATTAAAAAAAATTCTCAAAATTTATTACATGTGAATGCTAGATAAAAGAACAATCTTTCGAAATCCATTTATAATATTTTGTGGACAAGAGTCAATACGTCTAAAATCTGATTTGAAAATGACATATTTCTGGTTTTCTCTGGTAATGCCCTCTTAAAATGTTTCCCAAATACACAAACTCATTCACCTGCTCCAAGTATTCATCATTAACAACTGTATTACACACTGTTTTCGTACACTCTCTTTCAAACTTAATGGCTTTAGACATACATACTTACATTCATCATTAACTCATTCTTCATAGATACTTCGTTCATCCTAGATACGAGGGAATGTAGATTTTCGATATTGTTAGAAATGAGTACCGCATCATCAGCGTACAAGAGGCAACATACGAGTACTTACAGATTATTCAATTTCGCGCCCAATCCTGCCTATTTCAATTCTTGCATATAATCATCCATTTATAGATTGAATAACCACGTTGGCGTTACGTAGCTTTGCTAAACACCTTTTTTGATGTCAAACCACCCTTTACCTTAATATATGCAACGCTTCCGGATTGCCATTATGAGAATTATATTCACTGCATATTTGAACAACAGCTTCCATTGCCTTTTCCTGTCGTCTCGGTCGTATGTTTTTTGTAGATCTACAAAGGCACAGAAGAGTTTCTGATTTTTCAGTGATCATACGTAATAAGAAAATTTGATCGTTGCACCACCGTCCACTTATAAAAATACCTTGCACATCCGATATTTTATCCTTTGTTTCCATTCTTAACCATTCAATCAATATTGTACCATACTGCTAATCAATATTGTATTTATCGATTGAACTATGTAGGCAGGTTAATATCCCTACGATGCCATGCGTGACCCTTTGCCTTTGTATAAGGGCATGATCACAGCCCATCTCCAATCTAATGGTGTGTAACCCTTCTCCAAACACTAGCTGTGTCTGTAAGTATAAGTTGTCCTTTTCAAATTGAAAGTATATTTATGAATTAGTGGTGCCTCAAGCTTTTATAAAATCTTATTTAAATAAATATGTTTTATAATTTACTCTTATAATACCGGCTACAGGATAACTTTTTTTAGGAATACCCCCAAAAAGCAGTGCAAATGTGTCCATGGCAGAAAAAGAGAAGGTGAAAAAGAGCTAATTTTGCTAAATAAAATTACAGATTCTTTAAAAACTTTAATAAAGCAGAACCCTGAGAAAAGAAAGTAGGTAATAAAAAAGCAGCTACAAACCAAATTGTAAATAAACACAAATTAAAAATAGCTTTTTCGATCTTGATTCAAATTAAAACATTTTTAAATGTTGTAAACAGGGAGGCGTCTACTAATATCTACAGGAATTCCAAAAACTGAAAAAATCGAACTAATATCTATGGGAATCAAAGTGTTGACGAATATCTACAGCTCAAACTGTTGATTAATATCTATGAGAACCAAAGTGTTGACGAATATCTACAGTACTGTCAGAGGTTGGATTTGCAATTATGTATAGCATATTGGAATAACGTAATATTGCGTATGCAGTTTAAAAAACTTAATTTATGTAAGTATGTATGTAAAAATCCCTAATATTGGACTATTGGACACATTTAGCTGATTAGTCCAACCTACGCTCTGTAGATATTAGTTCAACCTACGCTCTGTAGATATTAATCAACACTCTGAAGTTCGTAGATATTAGTTCAACATATGAGCTGTAGATATTCGTCAAACATACGGGCTGTAGATATTAGTATCTGGAGTCGTAAACAGTGCCTGTTCTTTAATTTCTAAGAATTTGTTGAATAGTGTGTTAGGTACTTAAATTTGGGAAGCTGCATGGACATCATATTCATATGTCCGTGGGAAGCTGATAATTTTATTAAAAAACATTAATTAATACTTCTTTGTTTTATTTTAAATCCTTTACAATAGGTACAACCAGGGCTGGGCAGTATTTGAAATACTTGTAATTGAAATACGTATTTGAAATACAAATACGTATTTTGTATTTGTATTTCAATTACTTCCTAAAAATGTATTTTGTAATTGGTATTTCAATTACCTGGGGCTGAAGTATTTTGTAATTTGTATTTCAAATACTTATGGCTTCAAAATACATTTTCAAATACATTTAGCGATCTTAATAATGATAATGAAAAATAAACTGACATAGATAATACGTAGACTAAAAACGCTAGAATCCAAAGCTATATGTTATGTGTGTTAATATTTAGAGTTGGCAACACGTCCTGTGCTATAATAGCACTGTTATTGTACATTTTCTATCATATTTGTATCATTATGTAATGCTTGTCATTGCTTTGTATTGTACATTTTTGTGTCATAGTATTAGATCAAGCACTATGGGAATAATTTGACTGTATACTAAACTATTTTTAAGTTAATTACAGTAGAGCGCACTTGAAGTGAAATAACTAGTGTCCGACCGAAACAGGATTTTCTACCGAAAACGAAACCGAATATTCGATATCTGTCTCAGTTTCGGCCGAAACCGAAACCGAAACTTTTTTAGACATGTTAAAAATCTATTGTTTACTGAAATTGGGCTTATTTTTTACACTTATATTCACTATAAAGTAAGGACTTCATAAATTGAGTATTATAATTTTAATTGCGTTTACAATCACATTTTTTTACATTAACTCCACATGAGAGACCCTGAGGAAAATAATTTCCCTCAGGGCGTACGTCATCTTTGAAGATGCTGTATGGAGGGTCTTTTTGGGGAGAGGAAGGAGGGAGGAACATAGAGGCCGGGTTCCACAGCCGAGTTGTTGAACTCAAGAATGAGTCGTAGAAACGACCCGTTCTCATGTGACTAAATAGTATATTTCGGATAGCGCCGTTTACGGAGACTAGCATTAAAAAGTAGTATGTATATCAACAGGGTACTTGTGGTTTCGTCACAATTACGTAGATTGTAAGTATCTCCATGAACGGAGGGCCTTACACCAAGCACATCAAAGGAGGGACTGTTCGGAAGATCGCTTTCGTTGAAGGAGACTAGATTTTAATTTTTATTTACACTTGTTAAGAGGGCATTACCAGAGAAAGCCGGAAATACGTCATTTTCAAAAAAGTTTTTAGACGTATTGACTCTTTTCCGCAAAAAATTATAAATGGATTTCGAAAGATTGTTCTTTTATCTAGCATAGTTATGTAGTAAATTTTTAGAATTTTTTTTAATTCTTAGTATAATAAGGTTATTCCATAGGTCGTTGGCAGATTTGTTAAATTTTCAAAAAAGTTTTTGTATTATACCACACCCATTTCAAATAATGTAATCATGCAGTAAAATAAATCAATACATTATCTAGCAAAGTTATGTATTAGAATTTTAATTTTAGTTTCAATAAAATCATAAAAAAATATGTACGGACATGTGTTTCTTGACGAAAATTGGTCCATTTGTGTATTTATTTGTGCACTTACAAATTAATATATTTCAGATTTTTTTAACATTCTTATTAAATTTAGACATTATTGAAAAATGACAAATACTTGTAATCAAAAAATAACTACAAAAAGTACACTATTTTAATAGTTTTATCATCACGCCTTTCAGCATTTTTGGATGAAGGTATAAATTAAAGCTAATTTGGATTGAAATAAATTCGATATTGAGTTATAATTTTAAAAAGCTGGTGCGGAGAATAATCAATCTTTCTCATTGTAACCGCCCTGCACGATCGGAAGAACAACTTTCGACGAAATGTGGATTTTCGTCCGCTGGCTGGTTAAACGCTCTTAAATAAAATTAAAATTAGAATGAAATAAATAAAAATAATTGAAGTTTGTGATCACATAAACTCACAATACAAGCACGCCGGACGGGCCAACGAACTCAGTTAATGATGGTGGATGACACACGAGCCACGAACTCACCCGAAGTCAGTCAAACGGCACGCGATGATTCACAAATGCAGAGTTTCGGTGCGGCCGAAGGTTCGGCAGATTTTCTGCTGAAACCGAAACTGATGCCGAAACTAGATTTTTTTACCGAACCTTGACGAAACCGAAACCGAACCTTCGGTCGGTCACTAGAAATAACACAAAATAGCGCTATACAAATGTCGTGTTATAATAATAATATATTATTATTATATTACCTAACACCTGAGTCCTTTACCACAAATTTTAAGCGGAGCGTGAAGTAAAGCGGAGATGAGATGTGTCTTTTGAGCAATATGATTGGTCAATTTTTGCACGTCTCTGTTTCACTCTGCTCAACATTGCTTCTATGGAAACGCACCCTTAGATAAGGGCATTTACGATAATTTATTGCAATCAAAGGTTCTACCAAAACCAAATGTATTTTGTATTTTGTAATTTGTATTTTGTATTTGAAAGAAAAAAATGGTTAAAATACTGTATTTTGTATTTTAAATACACGACTTGAAAGTATTTTGTATTTCGTATTTTAAATACATGCGAAAAAGTATTTTGTAATTTGTATTTCAATTACAGCAAAGCATGTATTTTGCCCAGCCCTGGGTACAACAAGGATTTGGTCATGAGTGTAGTATGTTTGTAGTATGTACAATAAATAAAAACGTTAAAGACGTACATTTAGAAAAGACGAATATTTTTTATTAAATAAATTTAAAAATTTTGTATTGTATATAACAAGCTTTGTGTTTACTATTTAGTTACATCTTAGGACTATTTCGTAGCAACCTAATATTTAAATTTTATTTTGAGAAATACTCATATGTAGTTATACATCACACAACAGTACTTGTTTATATATAAATTGTTTTGTTATAAATTGAATAATAATTAGATTGTTATTGTTAAATAAAAGAAAAACTATATGTGGTGCGGCATACACGGACAAGGAAATAAAGGTATCATTTTATGTAGAACTGGGAAAAGCGGATTTGGGAGTTACCGAGAAATTACCACACGAAATAATATAATAATAATTTTTAAACGATGAAAATGTGGAATTGTACCATCTATCGGAATTTAAGCCAAGCTTTCGAACTTTAGGACAGCCACGAGTAGTGAGTGGTACAAGAACAAACGCGTTTTTTCCGGGTGTTTACAATAGATTAGAAAATAAAAATCGATGGATAATTCAACGAGGGCATTAGCATGCATGAATATTTTTTTAAATATTTTCTGAAATATTAGCCGCATTTTTTAAATTTACTTACAATATTAATTGCAATGAAAAGTAATATTGTGTCCCTCACGAGTGGTATGAAACTTTGCTAAATGAAAACACACTAACTTGATCAAGGATGTTTGCTAACGCCTAGCGTTATAGCGCATAGAACAGGTAACATTACTTGAACACAGATGGCAGTGATGAATACTGTTTACTGCATTTTTTGATAAAAGATGGCAGTACCAGGCAGAATTGAGTAGTAACACAAGTGACTGACTCTTTTTATATTTTCACATCTTTATTTTGTTAATTTGATGAGGAAATAAGGTAAATTTTTGCAGAATTGTGTTTCCTTTTCCTACAACATGGGTCTCTTCAAGACCAAAATTCACACCTTAATTTTAATGGAAAAAACCTTCTAAACGGCATCACTGCAATGACCGACTTCTAATCAGAATCTTATAAGAAATTGCATGGATTTTTTCTTCAATATCAAAAATATTCCGGCAAATATATACAAAAACTTAAATACATAATTTGAATATTAGTAATTTTAGTTATACGTAATTCGTTGTAGATATGGAGAAGCAAGGAATAATCCAAAAATCTTCGTGCAATTTTTCAAATATGAAGTGTTGAATGAATGTTGAGTAACAACACCTACCTTACTTCGATCGTTGAGCTGCTTCAACCAATTATACTTGGTCTACGATCAGAAAATGTTTTACGAGTATACGAAAATAATGATTTAAAAAAAAAATTGCAATGTAGGGATCGACCAGATTTTAATTCGCAATCGACCGGTTCGAAGTGTATGGTGTTTATATATAGAGTGCTGTATATGAAACTAATAAAAAAGTTTTATTAAATAATCGCTAAAATATTTTCCAACCTTTGTCCACTATATCGTCTTCACCTCCACACTCCCTTCTGACTCACAACCAGTGGCGGCCGCTGCCCCGAAAACGTGGGTGGTTCACTGATAATCCGTAACTAATGAGATAACGATTACTAAGCAACATTAGGTAAAAATGATTGCACTTGTCTTATTTGGAGAGAAGGTCCATTTTAAGCTGTTTTCGAAGGGCGAAAACTTCTACATATCGCTTTTTAATTAAAATTTTATTTTTTTTGAACAGATCTTTTAACACAAAACAATTTTTTCATAAATAAATCTTAAATTTAAACCCAAAAAACTCTTTTTGTTACAAAGTTTAATTTATTTTATTTTATATTACAAATGTGAATGGTAGAAGAAGTCGGAGACGCCCGAGGAGACATGGCACGAACAAGTGAATCAGATACTTGAGTCGGGCCATGTTGAAAGTAGGAATAATAGAAGAGAATGTATGAGACGATGTATGAATGTGAGTGAGGCAAAGAGCGTGTGCCAATATCGAGTTATTTGGCGGTCCGTCCTCCCTGCGGGGAAACGGCGTGATGGTTGGTTATTTCATTATAAATAGGATACAAACAGTATTTATAAACAATGTACAAACAGCACGAGGGCAAAATTGTCAAAGTTACCTATAAAAAAATTGAATTCCTTAATGATCTGCGTTTTAAAATTTAAAACATCAATCCATAAAAAAGAAAATATATGTAAAATTTAGGTATTTGCTGTACCTTTTGATTAAATAAAGGATTATTCAGTTTGGTTAAGTATTTTTGCCTTAAATCCAAATTTAAGTTTGTATGATAATGGCCGCCGGGTGGCACACCAATATATCTTAATTTTTCATACATGTGGCCGGCGTTGCGCGCTGGCGATGTTTGGGATATTTGATACAAAAACATAATTCGTTCCGCTTGCAATCGGCCTGCACACCGTAACTTCGCGCGGAACTTTGAGAATTTGCTCTCCCTGATTCATATTATATTAGGCATTATATTGGTAGGTGATATTTTTAATGAGATTCGTAGATTTTATATTTTTCTGTAAGATATTATAAAGTAATTTTAGACGATATAATTTACCAGTGCTGCACACAAACACATTGTGCAACCAGCCGCCCTTGCTCACAACATCCCCCATTTAGTGATAACATAGTTTAATTGGTTTCGAGTAATAGGACCAAAATCTATTTCAATATTTTGATTAACTAGAGTAATTAAAAAAAGCATTGTAGATTGCAGTGTCAAATAATGGATACAAAAGAGGCTTTAGTTTATTGTCGCTTTACGTGCATTGCAGTTTAGGTAGTTAGGTAGTTCCGTATAGGAGTATGCTGTGATTGAATCCGCGGTGCGGGAAGAGAGCGTAATCCAATTAACCGAGAACAATCATCTCCCAACCCTCCCCTTCTCCACCCCCCTCCTCTCTGCCAACACTGCCTACATTGCCTACATTGCCTACACCCCCTAGGTCCCGCAGCTCTTGACGGCTGGTGGAGTGCATGTTGTTTGGAAACATCAAAGATTTTATTGGATTGTTTTTTGAGTTGATTGAGATTCGTCTGATTGATCCAAACAGAAATGTGAATTGAGATGGTTGTATTTTAATTTTAGTTAATTAATTTTTCATACAGGAGGCCACAAGGAAGATAATTTCTCTCAAGGTCTAAGTCAGAGTCATTTTAAGGAAAAGAAAACGTATTAGAAACTTTTGACATACATCGCAGATGTGATGACATCACAAATTGTCTGGGCACACCTGAAAGGATCCGAAGTCTTAAAACTTAAGATAGCTGACCACGAGAACGAAATGAAGTGTATCCGGAGACCGATCTAATCTGTGATCTGTAGTGCCAGTTCTCTTCAGTCTCTCGTTTGATGCATTGAAGTTGACGGGGATTGATGTTGCCACCAGGTAGTAGTCGGACGATCATATAAGTGAAGTCAACGGTATCGGTGTGGCAAAAATAGGTATAACAAATTGGAGCGGTGAGTCTGGACATCGGGAATCCTTGCAGGTTGTAGGATCCTTAACCAGTTGCTTCAATCCGTCGCAAAAGGGCAACAGATTTCGCCTGTCGGTCAGTTGAGTACGTTGATCCATAAAATTTCATTCTTCCACACGATTCGATATGAACATTGAAGTCCCGCAGAATGACAAACTCGGCGATAAGGTGGCTGGGCAAGATATCAATAATTGTTTCACTCAAATATTTGAATAGATCGGTGGTTCGTTCAGTTTCGGTGAGCGGTGTAGACAAGCGAGAATCTTGCCATACTGGCAAGATTGACGCGAACCCACATCATATTACGTCGAATTCAAGGTTTTCCAGATTCATGTCATACGCAGTTAACGTTGGCCCAAATACTGAGACAGACACCTCCCTTGGGTTTGAACTTGCCCGTGAGACTGAATCCCGGGCAGTCCAAATACTCAAAATGTTATCGATTTTCTCTTTGGTCTAATTTTTATTCAGAAAACCATTATTATAAAAATAATCTTGTTCTAAAAGATTTAACTCGGTTGTCACTATATATGAAATTATACTAATGCCGGGGCGCTTTAAAAAGTAATTTGGAGGCAGACAGAATTAATAATGTTCTTGTTCGGAGTGTTAGCAAAATTCAACAATTTTGGCCCACACCAGGGACGCCTTCTACAAGCCGCTATAAAGATATTACCTCTTTTTTGTTGTTGTTGCATGATAGTAAGTGTTATTTAAAAAAATATATACATATATGTTATGATTTCGACAAGAATGTTTGTATATAAACGAACGAAACCGCACAGAGTGAAGCCAGGTTCAGACATCCACAACTCGGTGCAAACTGCTGTCGGTGGACTCGGGCACTGGCCACCGGAAATCTGAAAGCCGAATCCCATGTCCTCTGTATTTGTACAATATGGACGCGCAGAAAGCGTTGAGTAGCATGTGGTCGTACATGATTTTTATAGGGGCTATTAAGAGATATACATTAACCAATACAATAAGTGTGTAGTTCCGCCGAATCTGCACGAGGCGATGACAAACCAGCAAAGTAAAGGACAGTCTTTAGATTTAATTTTGTATTCTTCATTACTGAGAACAAATAAAAAAAAAAATTATTACAAAATGAGGAATTAAAAATTTATTTATAAATTACATGGTATTACATTAAACATTTTCATATACATGATATTTTATTTTATATTATTTTATTTTTTTATACATTTGATTTATGGAAGTACGTATAATTAATGTATGTGTTATTATTTTTAATTTTAAATTTTTTTAATTTAAAAAAAATATATATATATTTTCTCTTCCCTTTACACACGAGTAGTTACACTGTCGTAAAGGTTTATTATATAAATATATATGTTTCTGTTTCTAACCAATGTTGCATGTTAGTATTTAATGAATTAAGTTTAATCCGATTGTAACCTGAAAATGAAAATTACTCATGATTATATTACATGTATATATGTATATAAAAACTAATAATATAAAATAATAATACATTATATCACCATACTAGGCGGCTGCCTGTATCATGGTGACCAATGGAATATAGTTACTTTGTGGTGTCTAGTGTGAACTAGCTAAAATTTTTAAATATATTAACATTTTGGAAATTGGAAAAATTATAGTAGATAATTTAAAATGAGAATTATTAGTATTATTTTTTTTATTTATTTTTTAATGGAAACTAGAAAATAGAAAAGAAAAGAGAACAGTTATGCACAAGATTAATGGATCATACTCAAAAACATAATTCTTGTTTATATTTTATATTTGTGCATGCATACATACATGTACAAACACATGTGCACATACATACACCCTCAAATACATATATGTTCACATGACACACATACATACATTTACGTATACATACAAATTTACACACACAAAGTTGTTCTATCTGAGAATGAGAAACAGGCCACTGGCACCGTCACAATCACTCATCAAAAAGTCCCTAATCGCCTTCGTGAAAGTGTGTTCTATATTTCAATTGGTAAATAATTTATTAAAGACTTTCGGAGCAAGGAAGTTAAACTGTGACTGGGCCATTGAGGTTTTTGTCACTGGAATAATAAAGTTGGATTGTTCGGAATATATTGTACTGTAGTTTGATTCAAAAATGTATTTTTTTATGAATTTAAATTTAAAATAGGAAGATATGTATTTAACGTACAAGGATTTTATATAAAGCACTTTGAGGTCACTAAATAAGTTTTTCGTGGGGTGAATGTGGTGTAGGTACTTTGTAAATAATCCGCATTATCAGTTTTTGAGCTGGTATCAACGGATCTAATATTGTTTTAGAGCATCCTCCCCAGCATAAAGCAAGAGCATAAAAGTAAACTGTTTTTAGTGTATTTTTGTTTAATATGTTTCGTAATAATCTGAAGATACATGCCAGTTTCCGTATACGGTTCGTGACATTAATTACATGGTCTTCCCACCGAAGTTTATTATCAATTATTACCCCCAAGTATTTAATGGAATCTACTCGTTCTAGTGGATTGCACATACCTACATCTAACTAATTATCAATGTTTTTTTTTAAATATAGAACAAATATTGACAATCAATTACAGGCGAGGAATGATTACCCTTAATAAAATTTTAGAACTATGTGAGCGGAAATGCAATTAAGAATTAATTTTCAGTAGGTATTTTCAGTACGTACAAAACTATGAGGGTGTTTTGAGTAAATGTATTCCGCCCGGGACACGTTTTTCCAAAACTTATACTGGTTCAATTCACAATTCACTATTTATATCCTACTAATACTATAAAGGTGAAAGTTTGTATGGATGTATGTTTGTTACTCTTTCACGCAAAAACTGCTGAATAGATTTTAAAAATTCTTTCACTAATAGAAAGCTACATTATTTGCGACATCTATAGGCTATATATATTGGTAAGCTCTGGCGTTATGAATAATCTCTGGCGTTATGAAATTATTTTTCATACGTTTTCTGTCGTTAACAAAATCGATTTATTGCAAACGCCAATTGTCGCCTTGGAAACGTTTTTTTTTTTAAATTAGGTTACTACGGACATCACTTTGATATTAAAATTCAAATACGTATAAAATACTAATTCCTACTTTACTGAATGGATTTTAATGAAACTTTACAATAATATAAATATATAGGCTATAGCACAGAGCTCTTGCATTACGAAATTTGTAGGTATGAAAAAATTCCAATAGGTGGCACGATTAGTAAGATATCTACAATTCTTTAATCGATTCAAATTATTAGGGAAGTAGGTACTTCGCTAATTTAAATATTTTCTAAAATAGAATTTTTATTTAAGAATCATTGTTTTGCAAAATGTCATTCTCAAATTTTGACAAAGTATAAATCTGCCGTACTGGATTTTTTGGTAGAATATAAAAAGAAGAATAATAATTCGTACTTAATAACCATCTCTCAAAATGAATCACCGAAATATACGTATGTATGCGAAATGTATAATCCCGAACGACTGAACCAAATTGGATAATTCTTTTTTTTTGTTCGTTTTTTTGTATAAAACTACCGTTGAGTTCTGGCATTATGAAATTTGTATAAAAAATTATAATAGGTGGCATGCGAGCAGTTAGAAAACTGAATGTATCGGGAATGAATGTGTGGAATGCGAGAGGTGAGTGGTGGGAGTGGGGAGGGGGGGGGGGCGGGGGAGGGGGGAGGGGGGAGGGGGTTAGGGGAGGGAAGGAAGGGGAAAGGGGAAGGATGGAGGAAGGTGGGTGGATGGGTAGGGGGTGGGGGGAAGGAGCTTGATGGGGGGGAGTTATGTGGGGAATGGGAATGTGGAGGGGTAGGGGGTGAGGGGAGTGGTGGGTGGAGGGAGAGGGGGAGGGAGTTTATGGGGGGAGTGGAGTAGAGAGAGGAAAGGTGGAGGAGGCGGAGTGGGGTGGAAGAGGGGGGAGGGAAGGGGAGGGGTGGAGGAAGGGATGGGTGGAGGAAGGGATGGGTGGAGGGGGAGGGGGGGTTGATGGGGGAGTGGAGTGGGGAGAGGGGTGGGTGGAGGGGGAGGGGGATTGATGGGGGGAGTGGAGTGGGGAGAGGGAAGGTGGAGGAGGCTGAGTGGAAAACCCCTATTACCATGCGAGCGAAGCCGCGGGAAAAAGCTAGTTTTAAATACACCTCTATATTGGTTATTTTTTATAACTTTGCAAAAACAAAAATTGTTCTAAAATCTAGATAAAATAATGTGTAGGTACAGCCTGTCAAATAAGAAATAAAACTTAACGGCCTTCTAAACATAGAATGGCGCCACTGTCGTTCAATTGCAATACTAAAAATATAATCATGGTGTTAATCTAGCTTTGTAACCTACATTTTAGTTAAAAATTAAAAAGGCATAAAAGTGAAAAAATTATTTTTCATTCCACTGATCTCAAATTAGAATTGCATATAGGTATATTATAATTATATCTTCACACTTTTATGTTAACATTATGAAGAATAACGATATTGTAATAAAATATAAAGCATACCTTAGAAATTGTTCACATTTATTTAATATTAGCTTAAGTACCTAGTAGCGTTGTCCAGGCCTTAGATCATGTCTCTAATTTTAGATCTGAATACATTTAACTCATTCAGATCTAAAAGTAGTGTAACTAAACTCACCATTAATGATTCTTCCTGTCTACCTACTGTAAAGCTGATTCCAGACTCACGGCGAGAAGTCTCGGCGAGAACTTCTCGCCGAGACTTCTCGCGAGAACAAGCACTTATCCACACTCTCATTTTTCTCACTCGTGATCTGTTTCCCATCCGGTATGGACGACATTACAGACGATATTCAAAATGCTGCAGGTTTGGCTCTGAGCGATAAATTGCAACTCTTGTTGATTGTTCCACATTTTTAACACAAGGAAACAAAATTTTCGAAACAAAAACAAAAATATAACGCGCGTCTACTCTCAACCGCTTACTAAACAACACTGAGATAAAACGTGAGTGTAGTAGTCTTCTCGCTTCTCGCCCGAGAAATCCTTTGAAGCGGCCAAATTTACCGACAGCTATCCGAGAAGAGGCGAGCCCGAGAAAGAGAACGCGAGAAACTTCTCACATTCTCGCTTCTCGGGTGTTCTCGGGGCTAAATGGAGTCCAATCACTTTGTAGAACACAATTTCATCAAATTATGTCATTAAGTAAGTACCTTAACAAAAGTGCTTCCTCGATTTTATTTTTTTTTTACCAAAAAAAAACTGTATTTTTAAATGTGTGTACGGTGTTCTGCATGTTTAGTGTGATTGCACTTTAAAAGAATATTTGATAGGTAAATTGGTGTTGCCAGCCTACAAATTTTGTAGTTCAATTTTTTTAATATATTCTACTCTTATTTGACAGACTATCTACATTTGGAAATTAATAATTTTAATTCCAAATATTTAAATTGTGATATTTAAAATGTAAATTAAACCGGATTCGGTTTTGGAAATACGCCCCCGAGATCACTGTGCGGCGGTAGCCATACCCACCTATCAAATGGAAATATTGTACATTGCCAACTTGTCGATACAACTGCCAATATAGTTTCTGACGAGAAGCCAACCGATTTCGTCATAATGATGAAATCGTTATGATAGACGTAGACCGTAGGCGACTGTAGGTACAGGTGACAAACTTTGAGGAAATATTATTACTTGTGTACATTGAGTCAATTTCTAGTTGTTTTTGGCACAGTCGTGCCTTCACGGTTTTCAAATACATAATTGTGCAGCCACTGGGCTGGATCACCAAAATATTTGATTCTGTGTAAAGGTGGGTGGTCCGTCTGATTGACAGTGTATTGTTTACAGACAGATTGCCATTCCAATGTCTCTAATGCACAGATGTAATGTAGGAATGCTGATCTGTTCTACAGGTATTTTAATGGAACCTCCTCTAAGGAGCTAGGTGCATAGGAGCATGAGAATGAAACTCGGCGGACACTAGCGGATCACCCGTTCACAGTTGATGTTGGCTTCGTAATAACGGGTCGTTTCTTCGACTCGTTTTTGCGTAAGTCGGCTCGTATATGGAAAGCTTCCGGCTTGTGTTTTTCCTCCTACATGAAATTCCGATGGTGCTTTTCAAAAATGGCGAATAAGCTAAATTTATTATCGGGAAACGTGAAATCCTTATGGTGAGTCATAATAATAAATAATTTATACATACAAAAATGCGTTTTCCGAAAATTCGATAAAATTTTATTATGTTGTCATATATAATGCTGCTCTTTCAGTGTGGGAAAAAATGATTTTGTTTGTTCACGGAAAAATATAAGATAAAGCGGAACACGTCAAACTTTTCGCAACGAGACAGATGGTTTAACCGGCTTCGCGAAGCAATTTGCAAGTTTATAGTTTTGCCGTCTTGTTCGTGCGTTTTTTTTAATGGGAACTTTTTCATAAGGTTCTGTATGATTTATTACCAGGCAAAGTAGCCATTCCTGCGGAATCCATTTTGCCTTTTATCGAAACACGCTTTTATTAAAATTTGCGAAGAAATTAGAATCGGGTTTTCAGGGATGAGTTCATACAAGTTTTGTTACTAATAAGAAATAATTTTGTATGAGAGCTGTTGGGAACTAACTAAATACCTCTGGGCTATAAATTTAAAAAAAATCGCAAAGCAACACATATTTTATTACGTTTCTTTTAAAACTACGGCTTTCCATCATTTTTCAACATAGTTGTCATTTTAATTCAAGCACTTGTCACAGCGTTTACCTATTTGAAAATTCTTTCTGCATAAAACTCTGCCACCTGGGAATGTGAGACGATGGAGACTTTGGCCTTAAGTTACATTATGTACATTTACGATTATGGCTATATTTGTCATTTGTTACATTTACGGTCGTAATATATAAATATGTGCAGTAGGCTGCTTCAAAAAGGTAGGCTGATTCATACACATATTATTGTACCTTGTATTTCCCGCTAAGCACTTGCATACTGCTTGCTAACAACGTATGCAGGGACATTGGAGGTCTAAATTCGTTCTTAACTAAATGTAGCTTCGTTCTTTCAAAAAAATTAGAGGCCTTGAAGGAGGCTCTCGCAATCTGTTACTGTCTGTTATCATCTGTTACATAAGTTCGTCTTTTTTTTTATCGGGGCACCCTTGTAAACGCTTTCAAATGCCAAAAAAATAGATATACTTTTTTTTTATTTTCATTAAAATAAATTTTAAGAGTTACTACTATTGATCAAAGTTTTGAAAATATGTGAAAAACATTAGGGCAATGATTGCAACGCTTTAGACTAAACTGTCACTGCACGTAGAATAAAATAAGCCACACACAGATTAAATATACCCCACCCGCGACCCCCGCGGTGTTGTAAACAATAGGAAGCGTGTTTTTAGAAGTGTCAGTATCATAATTCAGTATCAGAGTCTTTGAATAATAATGTTATTTTATTTTTATTTTTAGACTGAATTTACAAACCGTTACATAAAATGGCGCCTAGTATGTGTACCTAACAACCTAACGCATAATAATTTCATTGATTTTAATCGTGTGTTAAACTTCCTTTTGCAAAAACTTGCTTAATATAAATACTCAGTTTAAATATCAACTACCTATACTTTTTGGTCAAACACCACCTAAAAATACATTAAAAAATCTGAAAAAAAACTGTGCAATTTTTTAGACATTTGGAAATATATTATTTTATAATTTATTTATTTTTTTTAAAAGAAAGACAAATATTCCCGGATTACGAATAACCCAACAATGTTTGAAAATCTCCTACTACCACCACATAAAGCCGAAAATGTTGCTTGTGTTGTGATGGAGGACTTAGCCAGCCGAGGAATCGAACATGCGACGCCAAGGTGGGACCCAAGCGCTATGCCCACTCAACCACTGACCAGTCGAAAAGAAATTATGAAAGGGATAATATAAATGAACGAACACGTGTTAGAGTCCAAGCTTCCGAAATGAGGTAGGAGTGGCAGGGGTTACGAAATGGGATCATATAAGAAACTCGACGATCCGTGATGATCTAAACATTGAACCACTGCTACGAAGAAATATCGCAACTGAGGTGGCTTGGGCATGTACTAAGAATGTTTGGTGACCGAATTTCGAGGAAGATACTGAGTGCGATTTCAGAGGGTAAAAGTCCAGTGGGCCGCCCCAGACACAGTTGGGCGGGGCAACTCCAGAAACTGTGTGAGGAGAGGATGGGTCTACCATGGATGGAGGCCGAACAATCAGCACAAGACAGGGACGTATGGAGGAGCCTTGTCGATGCAATGGGTCCCCGACCCGAATAGGATAAGGGGAAGAAGATGATGATAATGATTATGAAAGGGTGCCCCATAGAAAAATCGAAAAAAATATTTTTCTCACGTTTTTGAAGCACCCTAATATACTGTTATACATATATATTTTGAATGAAGACAAACATTCCCGGATTACGAATAAACCAACAATGTTTGAAAATCTCCTACTACCACCACACCAAGCGGAAAATGTTGCATGTGTCGTGATGGAGGACTTAGCCAGCCGAGGAATCAAACGTGCGATGCCCGGGTGCGACCCAAACGTGATGCCCACTCACCCAAAGATCTAGTTGAGTGTGGTTTTAGAACCTACAACTAAGTGGACATTTGATACAAACCCTTATGTCTTCGAATATAATGTAGTATCTATGTTTATATTTACAGTAATTGTAACTTTAGCTGTTAAATTTCGCATTATTCGCCACTTGGAATCTCAACATTCTAATAGTTAAAATTTTTACTAATTAGTACTTCATACAAATGTAGGGTTCTAAAATTATATTGACATATTAAGAAGCACTGGGGTAACCGTAAACACTGCTGTGATGTTATCTTAACCGATTCCTGAATACGTTGAGTGCTTTTGAGCATAGAACTGTAGAATTTTGGCTAAGCATATCATGAACAACTTTTAACCATTTTCTAAATTTATTACAATTAAATGTGTGAACAATAGACTATTTTAGCAATTTGAGAGGCGGGAATGGGTACCGCCGCCTCGTGAAACTTTATTGGATAACCAACACCTCTGCCATAGGTCACCCCATGTGGTTCGCTACGTTTGGTGATTTAGCAGGGGTGCCCGGGTTCATGAGGTGAGGTTGGTCTAGGTCTTGGAGGCAGATGACCAGGACACACTGAATCCCAGATTCCTACCCACCTCTTAAACCATTTTCCTTCCCAGAACACTCCTCTCCTTCCTTTCCTTAAAAAAACCCTCCACACAGCATCCCCAAAGATGACATAGGATGACGAGGGAAATGATTTTCTTCAGGGCCACCTGTGTGGAACTCATGTAAAAAAAAGTAAAATGTTTTCGATTTTCCCCCAATTTAAAAATCAAAATTTCCTCTGAAATCAAAAGATATGTACCTAAATACCTACTTACTTATTTATAAACCATGTAACTCTTGTAATTATTGTAACTTTATTTCTTATAAGGAATTATATGGTTTGTCCAAAGAAACGTCACCATCTCAATAAAAATTCTTTTCAATCTATCTTTGGCTACCAAAACAAAAAAAGTCCAAATAAATACGACGCTTTCATCTCTAATAAAAATAATCTATATTAAACAATTAATACTGGCCACCATTTTTAAACGGAAATGAACATGCAAACAAAATTTACAGACAGATGAAATGCAAAATGCCCAGACTGGTAGCGATTTATATGCTGATTTACTGATTTTTCAAGTTCGTGGAAATGTTTATTACTCGTAAAAAAACTATTGCTCTTTTTAAAATATGTTGTATTGCGAACATAATATATTATGCCGTATCAATGTAAATATTCCCTTACCCTATCAATATAAGTTGGAATGAACCCATTCCTGGAACGAAACCAAACAGAAAACGTTTTAAATTCACGGGTAAACGTAGTATGACGTGCGTCGCCGCCATTCTCCATGGAAATCGTTCTAACTCCGTTATTCTTTTAGTGACGTCCCTAAAACAAAAATTAAAAGGTCGATAGTGGAACAAGCTGTACATCCCTATTCAAGTTGTCCATAGAAATACATAATAAGAATATTCAGTCATTCGCGCAATCTGACACCTAATTTTTCCCGCCAAATTTCGGACCGGCGTGGCTCGACCCCGCTCGACATTATTAAATTTTATTAAATATTTTTATATGAAATGTTAAAAAAGTGAGGTGACAAAAGTGTTTATTATACATTTATACAATAGAATAAGTATTGTTGTTTATATTATCTGTGATTTTAGTATCGTTTTCACATAAAAACACCACGTGAGTCATTTTTTTAATGTTTGCATTCTAAATTTTAATATTTATTTGTAAATTTTATTTATCGAAAGCTTATTTTGTAACCTTTCTAAAACAGTTTTTACTATTCGGCTAGGTTCAGAAATGTTTCATTTACAGAGCTCTAATTGTGAAGCGGTAATAACACAAAGTTTTCGTAAAATGTCATTTCGTTTGAGACATCTCAAGCGAATATTCGCGAAAATTCGGAGGGGTTAAATTATTCAATGTTTCCCCTTGGCCGGAAAACCCCACTGAGAGACAGCCTGGGTTCTCATTGCCTCGCAAACTCTGGACTGCCATCAATAGAATAAGGTGCTCCCATAGCCGTTGTGCTCAGATGATGCATAGATGGTGCCTTAAAGAGTCGGCGATGTGTGAATGCGGTGCGGTGCAGACCACCGAACATGTGATCAACGAATGCCCGCTCCATTCATTCCCCGGCGGGATTGATGAGGTCCACAGGGCAACGCCTGAGGTCCTAGACTGGCTCGCAGACCTAGATGTCCCCCTCTGACCCCCCCACCACACGAAAGAAGAAGAATTAAATTATTAAAAAAGAAGAATTATTATTATTATTTTAATAAATAGGTACTAATATTCACGGGTAAATTTTGGGTACTAATTTTTGAAATAACTGTTGCGCATTAGAATTTTATCCAAATACTCGTATGTAAAAATATTTGATATGGACTGAACTTTTTTTCTTTCCAACGACGAGTAAATTACACTGAAGAAAAGAAGATAAAATATATAAACACTTTTATAATGTACTAGCTGAAGTCCCCGGCGATGCCCGGGCTTTACACAGAGTTTTCGAAATCAAATACAGACAGTGACTTTCCTTTGCATATAAATCAAATCCACACCACCCGCTTGCCAGCCCGCTCGTCCACCACACACAAACATTCTCCTTTATATATTTCAAGCAATTTACACAAAACCTTGATAAATTATATACCTTAACCTACCTCATGAGTCGCTCTATCTATCTAAAATCCGTTCAGTAGTTTTTGAGTTTATCGCGGACAGACGGACAGACAGACGCGGCAGAGGACTTTAATTTATAATATGTAGAGATGAAGCGTTGGACGCCCAGTCTGTCCTTGAGAGCCTTAAATGGAATACGATTTTTGTGGCTAGTGATGGCCTTCTGGGACTTGAAGGGTTAAGGTATTAAAATTAGATAAAATTTCTGCCATCTCGGAACAAGTTCAGCCTAGTGAGGTAGTTTATAGGTACAAAAATGTGCCTGTTTGTATCTATTCATATATTCTTGGATAAATAATAATAATAAAATTAAAAAGATACTTAAAAACAAATGCCACACACAAATCAGGAAAAAAAGTTAGTCATAAAAATACGTACTTTTCCATTTGGGATGTTAATGTAAACGAAACTGTTTTCAGTTCGTAACCACATTTCATACATTAAACTAAGAACGGAGCCAAGATTTCAGTTTAACAAATATGGATACTTGTTTATTCAATATCGTCCAGTTTTATTTTTATGTGATTTCCGCAAATTTCCAACTGCTTTTAGATTTTACCAAATTTCCAACTGCTCCCAACTGTTCGGAATAAGTGAGATTATTATCAACCCCGATTTGGGTATGTTGTGAAGCTGAACAGAGTGGAGAAGGAAATGAGATGGAGTAGAGGAAGGTTCAGAAGTAACTGGCTTTTCAAATCTGCCAAACACTTCCAAAGCCATTTAAAGTAGCGTTACGATTCTGAATAATTGGCATTCAGCCATGGTCAGTGGCTGAGTTGATTCCTCGGCTGGCGACATACGGCTCCTCCATCATGACACAAGCAACATTTTCCGTATAGTGTGGTGGTAGTAGGAGATTTTCAAACATTGTTGGTTTGTTCGAGAATGTTTGTCTTTCATTTAAAATATAAATGTATATATGTATAACAGTATATTAGGGTGCTTCAAAAACGTGTGAAAAATATTTTTTTCGATTTTTCTATGGGGTACCCTTTCATAATATATTCCCTAATGTCTAAAAAATTGCACAGTTTTTTTTCAGATTTTTATAGTGTGGTTATTTGTAACCCGGGAATGTTTGACTTTCTTAAAAAAAAGGTTCTCCGGCGAAAAGTGCCGTAAGTTTGGTTCTGTACGTATATTACTCAATTGAATTAATTGCGAAATAATATAAATTAATCAAATATAATTTCCTTAAGCAAGCGGGATTTGAATCCGCGACCTCCAGATTCGTAGCCTAGGATGGTAACTACTCAACCATAGTATCGTGCCGGTTAAAGACCACCATAAGGAATCTAAAGTTGGTTTAAATTGCTGTTGACTTGTTTGGTAACCAGATCTGGACCTCGATAGCCAGGTAATTCCCATACTTATCTCTCCATCTCTTCCACGTACTAAATACCATCAGAAAAAGGTATTAATACCTTAACGTTGCCTCAATAAGGAACTCCAGTGAAAAATATTATGGCTTTAAAAAAATATGTTCATGTAGACCAATAAACGCTGATTCTGAATATGTAAGTTTTATTTAATAATATAAAACACATAGTTTTTAAAAAAATTATTAAAAAGTCCATTTTTAATCGGGTCGTAGAAACACGCCGTCAAGTTGGCATTATTGAAATATTTAGTGGTGACGTCACTGCTCATCGTGTCGTGACGTCACCGTAAAGTCATTGCATGGGAATGTAGGTATAACACAAGCCATCGTAATAATTTATTCGTTTATTTACATACTGCTTATAGAGATTTAGTTGTTGTGTTTATTGAAACATTATTTAGGCCTAAATAATCCAGTTTCTAAAATAAAGGTATCTCTTATTAGTTTATCTCTATTATTGAAAATATTCAAAACTACTGCACAAAAAATAGTAATGCTACTCTAGGGAGAATACTTCGAACACTAATTTCAAAATGGCGGCAGTTGATCCGCTGATTGCCAACTTACACAACATTACAACTTTTTAGGAGTGATGACGTCACACGATTGTTTGACACATACGGTGGTTTTCGGGGGATCTTGAAAAATTAAAACTTTTATTATTGGGATGTAAAACAATAGTATAAAACAATTATTTTAACTATTAAAACTTAATGTAAAAAAATGCAGTCATTTAAAATAGAAGGTCATTAAATTTTTTTTTTTAAAAGTACTAGAGTTCTCTATTATAATTTTTTGCATTTTTAGTAGTGCCACCGTCCTACTAGCATTAGACGGTTTATAGCAGTTGGGTCTCTTGGGCAGTATTCACATTAAAAAAGGTAATTCTGATGGACTTATAAACTGGCAATATATTTTTGACGGCATTGATAGAAAATGTTTTAAGCTAATGTAACACATTCTACCTACAACAGTTATTTCATCAATGATCGTTTCGAATGACAACCGAATCTTGTCAACAGTTTAACTAGAGTTGGCACGCATTAACATGGTAATTATCACCACATCAAACAGGAACATTGCCGGAATGTTCTACCTCAGTACTACTGTCTGTAAGAAGAGCTTTTCTATTCTAAGAAGAAGTAAGTTTCAAAGAAGTAGTGTAAGCAATAAGTATATCATTTTCAGGTAAACAAACAGATTAAGTATCAAATATGATCAAGTGTTAACTGATTGACTGTATCGGAAATTTACATCAAATGTGACTTCAATTCGTGTTGTTTATTCAGTTTTCATTATTATCACCGAAATAAAGTCAAATAATTCTAAAACCCTTTTTACTACACATTTACAAAATTGGATATTCGAAAGGCGACAATCTTTCTTTAAATAATATATTTTAAAGTTTTTTTAAGTATCATGCCCCATCACAGCTTTTTCAGCAAATTAAAATGTAATAATGTGATCCTAAACATGTATCTTCTAGATGAGTATCTACCATGATTAACTCACGTAAAAAACTTTATTTTATATATATCTAATAATTTGCATAATTTTATATTTGTATTCTAATCTTACTACTTAATATGTCTATTTTGTATTTCTAACTTCTTCCAAATATTTTTGAAGTAAAACTTCTTTACGCACGCTCGACTTGGGGAGAAAGCTGGTCAATGCGTGACGAGAGTGTTATGAAAGTGTATCGGGCGAGGCGAACGGAAGTTGAGAGGGTGATATAAGTAAGTGAAATTTTACTTCAGTATTGTGGTCTAAAGCACACTCGTTTTTTTTTATTTATTCAGTTTATCTTTAACTTTACGTTCGTGTTGGTTTTATGTTTACTTAAAAGTGGTTCTTCTTTTCTTCTTTCTTGTCTTTTATTATTTGTTTCAAATAAATATTATTTTTCTACTTCCTACATTATATTTTAAATCACGTATGACTACCATAATATGAGCATATCATTAGTATTGTAGTTGAAAAATTACAAAAAATTATATTTATTTAAATTATAAAAAAAAAAAAAAAAATGTTCACTGCTTCTAAAAGAATTATAGAAGGATTTACACAATGAAAATAAATATGAAGAGCCCGCTTAGTTGAATCTGTTGATTTTATGTTTATACCTAAATCGGTGGACGCACGAATTTCAACACGTTGTTATATTTTTTCTGCTTATTGAACAAACAAAAATACGGAAAAAGAAATATCTATTTGGCCACTGTCTATTTTTTTAACAGTTAAATGCTTCGTAGCTTGTGATGTAAATGTTAGGAATAATTGAAAACAGTTGCATTGATTTAAAATATTCACACGGAAAATACTTCAAGTTTCGTGACCCAAAAGAACACTGTCAGGAAGTTTTTAATGTGACGAGCTAAAATATTTTCAACCGTGTAAATAAACTGTTGACACTTTCAATTCAATTCTCTTCAAATTGTTCATTTAAAAAACATTACAAAAATAACATTTCAAAGCGTTTTTAAAAGAGAGATAATAGAGAAGATAAGATTAGCAGCTTTATACTAAACAGCAACAAAGCTTGCCGTCTAAATTTTGCTACATTGATAACATGTCGATATTCGAAGTGATTCTTTTTACAACAAGACAGCTCTCCTGACTGGCATGACCATTGACAAGTTAGTTCTGTAAGCCGGAAGATAAAACAGTCTATGCTGTCGGTGACGGAGATAACCATCGGCAACATAGAAAATAATGCTCTCCATGACAGTCGAGTTTCCGAAACATCCATGAATCGGTCTGAAGAAATGTTTTACAATGAGCACATCCCTTCTAACCCATAGATGGTTCGTACCGAGCATGTCCAATAGAAAGTCTGTACGGTAGAGCCACGGCTAACAGCCTTACTCCCCCAGGTAGAGAAATCTCAGAAATTTCTTCTGAACCTTTTCAACATGAGGGAATACTTCACTTGGTGCGGGCCCCAAACCACCGATCCACTCTCAAGCTTACTCCTAACCAGTGCATTGTATAGTATTAAATATTGAAATGTTTTATAAATTCATAAGTTTTGTATTTTATAAACTAGTTCAACATTGGAGTTACGAGGTAGGTACTGAAATATTATAATATCTACCTATCTACTAAATAAAATAAGTTGCCAAAGTTTTTATTCTAAATTGGCAACATTACCCAAAACAGGGATATTAATCAACCATTTTAGCCGGAGGGCAAATTGATCCATTTCCTATTTGTTTGCGGGTCACAAGGAGTGGAGTAACTACAGCTTGACATAGTTGAATTTGCAGTCGGTTGTGTCGCGAACTTATTTGTATTTTCTAAAAGGGTAATTTTCTAATAAAACATTTATAGAACACAACAATAAAAGCGCCGCAGGAGAAAATTTAGTTTATCCAAGGCCAAACCAATAAATGCTGTCGATTTTATCGTTCCAAAATATTAAAGTATAGGTATATAAAAAATAGCCAAATAAATACCTCGCAATTCTGAGCAACAACCGTTGATTTTTCGCTCGGAAAGTTAAACAAAATTTTTGGTATTTTATAAAACTGAAACCTTAATCCTTCAAACGTAGATCTCACCAAGTAAAGCGTCGTGCTGCGAAGGTGTTTTTTTGTACGCCGATTCACGTCGTTTAGTATGTCAGGAGTTGTGCTTCAAGAGATAATCTTGCGCCGAGAGATGACGCTATCATTGACGTTATTAAAAAATCTTCAAATGATAAAACATCCCAATAAGCTATATTACATATTTGCTGAGCTCTAGACGAAGCTGAGTGATATTTTCATCCTCAAATAGGAACAGGTTTATGGCATAAAAAGATAACCAACATCCCGGCCATAGGTCACCCCAAGTGGTTCGCTTTGGCGACTTAGTGATGCCCGAGTTCATGGGGTAAGCCGCTTTGGCCATTTAACGAAGCCCGAGTTCATGGGGTAAGGTTTGTCTAGGTCTTGGCGGCCAAAGCGTTTGCCCACCTATTGCGTAGAGGGCAGATCTGGAGAGAGAGACATAATCTAGACCTCTCCAGGACGGACTCTCTTGACCCATCGTCTTGCACCGTAGTACCTTGCACTCCTCATATCTTTTCCTTCGCAGAATGTCCTCTCCTTTATTTCCCTAAAAGACCCTCCACACAGCATCCCCAAAGACGACATAGGCCCTGGGGGAATTATTCTCCTGTGTGGAGCTAATGTAAAAAAATAAAATAATAAGAGTAAACACAAATTTGTTTGCAACTACCTATTTATTTTAATATAAGTATTGCTCCAACGCGCGGTTTCGGAAGAGATCTTCCTTCATTAGGAGAACATTAAGGGAAAGGGGTAATTATGAGATTTATGGGGAGAACAGTGAGGTTTTATGGAAACATGTCCGGAATAGAACCATAAGATAAGTTTACTTGGTTATTCAATATACTGAAATTATTACTTCGGGAATTTATGATTTCAAGTGCTTCTAATTTTGTACCTTCGTTATTACGGTGAAGAATTTGAATCCTCATGTTCTTATTATAAGTATTATCTTTGGAATGAAATGATTGCAAAACTCTGAATTTAATTTGTTTATTTTGTTTCAAACATCATTATTGTTTACAAAGCTGTAAAATTGACAGATAGATGCAATGATTCTAATAAATAGAGTATATTTCACCGTGTGAACAATTGTTTACATCTATTTACTAGCTGACCCGGCGAACTTCGTACCGCCTCAGAATCAATAACTGTTAGCTGAATTAAATTTAGTTTTTTTATTCAGTTACACAATTAAGTAATTATCGATGCGCACCTATTCGTGTTTTGTTTTTGTCAGTACCAGACATGGCGTTGTGTACGGATTTATATTTTTTGTGATTTTCTTACTTTTCCTCTTACTTAATGGAATTGTGTTTCATTTTCTTTATACTATTATAATTATTATATTTTTCCTTTGGAGGTGTGCAGACACATGTTCGCCGTTTGTCTCATTTTCTACTATTGACATTTAGTACGTGAGAAAGAGGGGCAGCATAATATGTTTAATAACAAAGGCAAAACAATTAGCTCATTGACATTTGACGTTTTTAAATTTTTTAGAATTCACTAACTATTATTTAATATTATGTTTATCACAATATTGCTGCAAAATATTATATTTATCACAATCATCTTTCAAAGGATGAGAATTCGTTTCATACAAAATGTATGAGGAAAAGATTTTTTTTCTTGAATTTTTCTTATGTTTTAATAGTTATTCTGCTGATCGGGATGGAGACCAATCCAACAAATCAAAGTTCATAAAAATATGTCCAGCCGTTCTTGAGTTATAAATGGTGTAACCAACCCGACTTTGTTTTACATATTAAGACAAGAAAGATCAGTGCGGCGCGGATTCGATTTTTACACGATTCTGCAGTTTTATTCCGAGATAGTTTAAATTTCGTGCACTTGACTTTCAAAACAAGAGGAAGGTCTACATTATGTTTCGAAAAATTCTGTATAAAATCCGGTAACGCCGGGGACTTCGGCTAAGTTTGTGTATTTTTCATTCATATTTATGTTTATTTTTATTTCGTCACAGCATGTCAAAATCATTAATTTTTATTTTGCTTGATTTATTGTCTCATTTTAACTCCTCTATTCCACATGGTTCAGTCCACTTATAGAGCCGCGGACACCGATGGCGAAGGCAAACAAGAACCAAGACAAGAGTTTCTCTAGATTCATATTCTCAGTCGACATGTCCAAAGTTTCAGGCAAACTAAAAGTCTTGTTGCGTTTTTTATGAAAACATCAAACACGTTTTTACAAACCATTTTTAAATACCTTTGAATTGATTTAAAACAAACTTTGTAAGCCTTTGAAAGGTTTTGGAGAGATACGTTCTTTGTATGGTAATAAGTTTGAAGCGACCTTTGATCCAACTCAATAACCTTTGAGTCTAGACATTAAATATATGCAAGTGTTGTTTGATCTTTACCTTCGAAAAATATACATATATATATATATATATATATATAAAATTACTTTGATTGAATTTTAGCTTTTTATAATTTTTTTTTTGTTTATTAATTTGAGAGTTTATTAACTATTTTATCACATGTTATTGATTTTCCCAACTTGCTACGCTAGCTTGGGTCGTGTTGTAACAAGTAGTAGACTATTTTATTTTTTGTAAGATTAAAATCAAAATTAAATATAGGTACATAATTGAAAAAAACGTAAATGATATAATAACGATTTTGAGTTTGCTAATAATTTATTAGACGGGCTATGGCTTTAGTAAAGAAAAAACTAAATTTAAATATTCAAACATCAATACATAATATTTTAATTTGTGCTCCTTACAAAAAAATTAAATCACATAATTTTTAGTAAACAAAATAATAACAGATTTAAATCATCTTTGTTTACCGTGCTTCCTTGTTATTTTTACTTCTCCCTCCCAAACCATCGTCTATCCCATCTCCCATCCCACTAGCTTTACGTTATGTAATCTAATACATACAATAAAACACATTAGACAATAAACAATAACACCTAAATTAAAAAGGTAAAGATACAATAAATAAATAAATAAATATATAGGGGTTATCGAATCCCATAACTTTGTCAAAACTAAAAGATCACATGGATGGCATTTCTAAGGTGTCACTTACACTATAAAATACAATAATATTTTAATGAAAACGGTCACTTAAATGGAATGAAAACAATGGAATGAAAACAATAATGTTGTGATCAAAACGGTTTCTTTCATAATTATTTGATAGTCACTTTAATATTGCATAAGAAAGATTCGCTCTAATGTAATCGCTTATAAATCTTTGTTTTTTTTTCATTTTTTATTTTTTACACATATATTTTAAAAAAAACCTAAGGACATATAGGTATTTTTTTTTAAATTTTATCTATTGTTGAAAATGGTATGAACTAATGATATAATGAATGAGAAAATTTTGTCTGATCTCTCAACCCTTTGTTATTAATTCATATATTTTTATCACTTTATTTTCTCTGTTTATCATTTTATTTTTAAATTTTATTATTTTGCTTTTACTTAACTGTTATGCATGACCGATATTTGCGTGTGTTACTTTTATTAAATTGTGAAATTATTAACCCCGATACAGGCGAACCCTAGTGGGGTTAATAATTACATGCTAAAAATATATGTATATAAATTGTGAAGA
Organism: Limnephilus marmoratus; assembly: GCA_917880885.1. Lineage (NCBI taxonomy): Eukaryota > Metazoa > Arthropoda > Insecta > Trichoptera > Limnephilidae > Limnephilus > Limnephilus marmoratus. The sequence goes on along the minus strand of OU862906.1, from coordinate 53,391,633 downwards.
AGCAATAAATAAATAAAAATAAAAAATTAGGCGAACCCCAGCGAAAATTGTTGTCTTTGATAAGTAAGATATTTGTAATAATTTTTTTTTCCGACGTATGAAGTTGAATGCGCGTTATCACAAAAACCATTGGAATTTATTTTTTAATTTTTATTTTAACTTTATGAGTAAAACCTCAAATTGTAATATTTAATTAAATGAAGACAATATCAGCGAAAGTCAATCGAAAATCTAGAAACAGAAAATCAGAAAAAGATATTGATACCTCTGGGTCCCAGAGGTATCAATATCTTTTTCTGATTTTCTGTTTCTAGATTTTCGATTGACTTTCGCTGATATTTAATTAAACCATTGGAATTATTGACACAATTTCAATTAACCATAAAACATATTTTCTTCTTAAGTCGGTTCCTCATTGCTGATGATCGTGACTCCTCCAATTTCCATGATGGGCAAGGCTCCTCTGCTCCTCGCGGTTAACTGCGGACACCGACACCGACGCGACGTACCGGACGCCAGTGATATTTAGTCACTCCAGCGCAGCGCATTGGTGACCTTCTTCTCCTTCTGCCTTTCACTTTGCAAGTGACTATTTTTATTATTTTATTTAAGTTTTTATTCGAGCAGGGCTGGGAGGATAGTGCAATCCCAGTCTGCCATAGTACAATAATATTTTACAGAGTAAATACAAATCTAAAAGAAATAAAATAACGTATTGGGTAGGTACCTAATGAAAACAATAAATGAAAATAAAATTCGAACATAAATAACAAAAAAATAACCATGAAATAAAAAAATAATATAAAATTAAACAGAAATTAAAATTAAAAAAAAGAAATATTTGTTTTTTTTCGATCGTCCATCAGGGAGGTCGCCTTATCATCTGCATCCACTTAGTGGGAACTGGGCCACTCGGATGCAGCCACGCCACGACAATGATGTTGGCTGATTTCCGTGTCCTGCTCCAGAAGCTGGCTAGCCGGTGGCGAAGTAAGGCTGGAAACGAGAACATCGAGGAGGCACTGCAGAACCTCGGTAGTTGCATAAGTTGCTTGTATGCATTGTTGTAGCACACCCCCAGTTTGTCCCATTGCGCTGCTGGGTATTGCGTCCGCAGTTCAGATGTGTACAGGTACAGGGCAGTGCAGTATATCTTGAAGAGTAATTTTCTGACGTCGTCGCTACAGTGGTAGAACCGCCTTGAGAGCATTCCGGCCCGTATGTTACTTGCCCTTCTTTGTCGTTCCATATCTTCTATATCCTTTATGTCTTTGGTTAGGATATGTCCCAGATACTTAACCTGTGAGGACACAAGCAGTTCGTTTCCTTCAAGATATATTGGAGGAATATTTAATGGCTCCTTGTTGTGTTTGAAAGCGACGATGACTGAGGTTTTAGAATTGTACAACAAGTTATGAGAGTTTGCATACTCTTCGCATATTTGCACAAGTCGTCACGCCGCGGCGCGCCGCTTTAATCGAAGATGCAAGCAGCACCATGTCATCCGCGTAATTAATATTATTACTGCCTTCTCCGCAGATATGACAACCGATTCTGCTATGATTTTCTCCAAGTTTGGGTCCTCAATTTGACGAGCAACGTGTCCAAATGATCTTAAAATATACTGAAGTCAATAGTTGAGATTTGCGATTCGTATTATGGATGCCTAGCTCTTTCTGAGTGTACACATTTGTGCGTGTGGCTGTCTATGGAATCCTAATCTGTTTTTTCTCCAGCACGATGTTGGCTCTATGTAATCTTATTTTTATACTGCATAGAAATATGGGGAAAATTAACGCCCGGACGTATACCATCGTGGTAGTTTTCGTTATGTCTCTCTACACATGGCTATTGCATTTTTTTATGGCATCTTTTATTATGCAATTTTTTTTTCACTTCTATTTCACAAGTTTCTAAATCCGTGAGAGCATTATTTGTTCTTACAACTTGCCGGTTTAAAACATATACAACATATCAAGTTTACCCTCTCTATCACAATTTGTTTTGGCCTTGTTGGTGAGCAGACCTAGGTTAGGTTTTCTTCCTCTATAAGCAAAAAGGTGATTCATCTCTTATTCAGAAGAGGCGGTAAGGGTAGTGTCATCTACGTATCGGAGATTTGAGACATTTTGGCCACCAATATGCATTCCACCTTTCCATCCGCCGAGAACCTTGCACGTTATGTATCCACTATATAAATTAAAAAGGATGCATCCTTACGTAACCCTTGATACGTGTGCCTTGATAGGTTTCAGGAACACAGCTGATTACTTTGCAGGAGTCAAGGAAGCAGATCGTTGCTGGCATGTTGAACTCCCGGTATACCTCAGTAAGTTGTCGGATTTTTAGTATTTGCTCTCGAGTTCCTCTAGCCATGACACATCCTGCCACTTAACATGGTTTTGTCATTTTAAGTAGCTCTCAAGACGCTTATTTATCATGTAAAGCATTATCTTACTGGTATGTAGGTTGGGGGAAATTGTCCTATAGTTCCCCCATTTTTTTATTGAACCCTTCTTGTGCGGTATGATAACTGATTCAACCCAGTCCTTTGTCCATTCTCCGTTTTGTCAAAAATAAAATTGAATTTATTTTGGTGATCCCTTCGTCTCCGATGAGTTAGAGACGCTCGAAATGAAATAATTTGTGACATGAAAATATTTGTTGAAAATTTGACTTTAATCGGTTAATATTTGATTGTGCAGCGATCAAAATAAACTTCAAACTACTCTCGAAAATTTTGAGTCCTGTTTTCCTTTGCTGTCAATGAAAAAAGATATTTGTTTTGTTTTTAAAGTGTAAACGGATTATTTTTAGGTCATTCATTCACTTCCCTCGTTCCTTTCTCGGTCAGGTTGGCCGTCTGTTCCCCGATAGAGGCTACAAATGCAATAACTATATTAGCAGTAAGGTTGACTATTTGACCATCTTGAAGTTTTAGATCACGAAGGTCTTTTATGTACACGCCATTAAACGTATCTATTGTAAATCAATCTGATAAACATATTAAAAAAAAAAACTTATATAAGTACATATATTTTATGTTTTAAATTATGTCTCATGTTAAATTTATACTGCCTGTATTTATATAAAAACCCTCTGGGCTTAAAATAAAATAATTAAATGTATATCAGGAAGAGTATAGGGCCAATATTCTGCCCTGGGGCACGCCATAATCAACATTAGTAGAATCGCACAGTCACAAAATTAACAATTACAGTTATGAAATAGGGTATTTTTAGGAAAGGAAGAAGAGGAAGTTCTAGGAAGGAAAAGGGTATGAAGAGTAGGTATCTAGGAATCTAGGGGTCAATATGTCCAAGAGTGACGGACGTTTGAATCCATCCCTCCCACCGCGGTGCAAGGTGATATTCCGAGACAGTACGGCTGGAAAAGTCAAAGGAACTCCCTCAACCATTCTCTCTCGATCCGGCCTGCCATGCAGCTGGTGGGCAGACGCATATGCCGCCAAGACCCGGACAAACTTAACCAAACCCGGGCAACCCCGCTAAGTCACCAAACGTAGCGACCCACTTGGGGTGACCTGTGGCAGAGGTGCCAATAAATGGTTCCCTGGAAGGCGCCCTACCCGTCTCCCAAATTAAAAACACATCTGTTAAAAGTGACATTTTAAAATGAATAGCTGCAAATGAAGTAATTTTTAAATTAATTAACGGGTTCATTACAAGTACTTTTGAGCACTTTTAAACAAGTTTGGGAGAGGTCAAACAAGTTAAACCTATAATATGAAACTATTTTGATATTTCTGCAGAAAACTGTTTTATGGAATCGGAGGTTTGAAAACATTTCACTGAATGCCCACAAGTTTTCATTCATTTTATTTTATTGTTTAGCTTTTCAACGAATCAACTATTTGATTTCAGAAAAATAAACATCTTTTTAAGACTTGGTTTTGCGGTACATATATAAATTTATACCTAATTCCGTTAAAGTACAATCAAATTTTACGAATACCTATACACTTTTTTGGGCTTTAACGTCACTGTTCAAGAATCTAGCCGAATTTGTGATTTTTATAATTATTTTTTGTATTTTAGATGCTTAAAAAACATGAGAAATATTTTTATCTATTACTGTTGTTTACCTATAGATTATGGAACATGGAATAAATAGATTTAGACATTAATAGAAAAGATGACGGTAACATTGGTACTTATTATAATATTTTGTAAACATCCCTTGTTTGTTGTTTAAAGATTATGCCAAATAATTCACCGCGGGGATAAGTTTTTTTTTCTGGATACCGCACAAGAGACCCAACTGTTATCGTATATCTCAAGTCAGGGACTATGGCATTCCGAATCGGGATATTTTGTGAGGCTGGAGGCAGTGGGAAGGGAAATAAAATTGGGAAGAAGAAGGTAGGGAAATACCTGACTATTTCGGTTACCAAACACGGCTAAAGCCTCTTCAAGCAACGTTTCAGTTCTGAATAGTTTTCGTTATTGTGAGTATCTTCCATTCGCAGATTTATTTTTTAAGGAATGACAAACATTCGCGGGTTACGAATAACCTGACAATTTTTGAAAATCTCCTACCACCACCACAGTAAGCGGAAAATTTTGCTTAGGTCGTGATGGAGGACGTAGCCAGCCGAGGAATCGAATAGGCGAAGCCTGGATGGCACCCAATGTGCCAACTCAGCTACTGACCGGTCATGTACTGCATGGTTTTTTAACGAATAAATTGTGAAGTAACAAATTTATTCAAATAAAATGAAATTGCACACGTCGGAATTTGAACCCTCCAGATTGCTAGTCGAGAGCCTCAACCACGGAGACCATCTACCGTCAAGTACAATTGATGAAACGCAATAGGTACATATCTACATATCAGTCTTATTTTCCACACAGCATCTTCAAAGATGACACAGGCCCTGAGGGAAATTATTTTTGTGGCCTTTTTTATGTGGCTATTTTTTATGTGGCTACCACAAAAGGGTTCAAACCGCCACAAATGAACCGGAGCAAGTGGGACAACGGTATCTCCAAATAGACGTATAATGTTAGGGAGGAGGAGATATAGAAAAGAAATTTGGGAGAGTGGCGATTCGGACCTAGTCTTTTCTGGACACTTCGATTATGTATGGCTGAGTTTCTGACACCCTTCAAATCCAACATTATATGCAACTTTGTATGTGTGTATTTTCTAACATTTGATCCTCCATGTTTTATGTACGTGTAATAAAATTTATTATTATGTATTACACCATACTAAGAATGTTGAGATGAATGGTGTTCTCACCTTTAATTGGAATTATCACTGTAACCATATTCAAATTGTAAATAATTATTTGTGACGTATTTATTCTATTGGCGAGCTAATAAATAAACTCAGCCAAACTAATTTAAAAAATGTACCCAACCCAAGGCACCGTTTACCAACATTAAAATAATTCCATAATATTAAAAAAAAATCTCTGTTTAACACATACGTTAAAATTACACCTCTTTTTCGATGCAGAACTTTTCCAAATGCGACTTAAAATTCAAATTGTTCGCTAAACTAACCTCGTTCAATTTCCTCTCTTCTTTCAGCCGCGGACGAGATAATAACGGCTTAATACAGATACCACGCGAGGGCAAGGGCGGGAGCCGAGCGCGGGCGGGGGCAGAGGCGACCTAAGGGTGTCATCTTTTGTGTGGTTGTGTGCGATTTCATATGGAAATGCCGCATTTCAAAGGAAAGATTGGAATACTTGAGAGACAATGCGGCGTCGTTTAAAAGGCTGCCTCATGTTAATTACGCGTCAACATACTGGTTAATGAAATTTAGGCACACTGCTGTTTTATGAAAGGTTCATGAAAAGTGAGACATTAGATATCGTTCTTGATGAGAGCGGTTTCTATTTTGTTTGTTAGAGGATTTTGGATGGAGGATTTGGGTTGTGTTGTATCAGTCTGTATATTTTGTAGGATTGCCTTCTTGGGTTGTGTGAAGAGCGGACTTTTGAAGGTACATTGGTGCAGCTGGTTATGAAAGGAAGGGAATTGTAAATACTGATAAATGCTTTAGTAATGTTTTCTGGTGAGAGTTTATTTATTTATTTATTGATTAACACCCTTTTTCGGGACTTTAACATATGAATGGTAATAAATATACAATATTTATTGTACATAACTGAACTGCCCCAGTAACAATATTTTATATTTGTTTAAAGATAAATTGAAGATGTCCACTGACTTGGTATAATTGTTCCCCTTTATTAGTATTCTAGGTAAAGAGTTATACATATGGTATGTAGTCCCAGAATTTTTGCACTGAAATAAATCATGACTTCTAGTAATATGTTGTGGTATCCGGAAGCTTATCAATTCAAGCAATGCATCAAATAATTTAGAATTTTACATAGAAACACCAAGTCAGTGAAAATTCTTCTATTTGACAATTTGAGCTTGATCATATAATTTAACAGAGTTTATTGCAGTCAAAGGCGTCGCTAGACAACCAAAGGCCATGGTGCAAACAAAAAAATTGGGGCCCTAAATAAACGGTTTAGGTTTTATAGTATAGTCAAAATATGAATATATGCACATATTTTGACCACTGGAGCGACCACGTGGAATAAATAAATTTGCCTCGATTGCTCGAGATTTCCAGAAGATCATTTATAAATTTTTCGCTAACATTAAAAAAATCATACCTTCGAATTTTAACATGGAGACATAAAAACGTATTACAGTGCTATAGCTATACAGCCAACGAATTAACCCATATTTTACCGTTTATCTCATATTTGTAGAATTTATAAAAAAATATATATAAAAAATCGTAACCGCGCAAATCCTGCGTGTATGTTACTTTGAAACTGCCGTCAGAGGTACTTATTCGAGTCAACATAGAATATTTTAGATTTGTTTGTTGTCTGTGGTAGGTATACTTGATAATGGAAGGTGCATATCTATGGAAAAAGGGCTTAATTTTAACCGTAAACAATTGATCAGATATTCTTTGAGAAAAAAATATTTAATAATTTATTTTTAACAAAATAGTCTACGCGACGTTCGGATTTGCGACATCTATGGTCTAATAGATAAAGCATTCATAGTTAATAACAAACGTGGGAGCTACAAATATTTAAAAAAAAAAATGCCGAATCAACACATAATGCGTCTTTTCATCCGAAAAGCAATCGGAGACATTTAATATGGCGCCAATATATGTCAAAAATCGCTCCAGTGGTCTTTAACCATCTTTGTATCTTTATACAAAGCTACTAATTTAGCATTAGCTCTTTATCGTGCACTGAATATCACAGCAAAACTGCTTAAGGGGGGGGCGTACATTCATTGCGTGAGCTGTTTTTTTTTCAATTCAGACTCCCCCCCCCCCCCCTTGGTAAGATTAAGTGAGATTTGGTGGGAACTTCCGCTCCCCTTCCCGTGAGATTTACATTACAGTCGTTAAATGACTACATTTATTTTCATAAAAAATGGAAATTACAAAACTTTCAGGTATACCTCTCCCTCTCTGGTTTCAATCCTGGGATTGGTTTGCAGCAATTTCCTCTATTCGTCTCTTCCACTCTTCCCTGTCTTGGGCGGCTCTTTTGAAGTCTGCATATGATGAGCAGCGCACGTCTACCAGCAGGTCCTCCAGGTACTCTCGGCGTGGGCGTCCCCTAAAGTTTGTCCCCTCGGTCATACCCTCCATTATGGCATGCAAGAGGCCTTCTTGTCGTATTACATGGCCGATCCATCTTGCACGCCTTTCGGACAAGGTCCTGAGCAGGTGCCTTCCTCCTTCGATTCTTTGGAGAACCTCCTCATTTATAATGTGGTCTCTCCAGGAAATAGTCCTAATAATCTTCTATAGGACCACATCTCAAAAGCCTCTAGTCTCCGTTTATCTCTTTCGGATAGGCACCATGTTTCGCAGCCCTACATCAAGATACTCCATGCATAGGTCTTGATGAGGAGTATTCTCAGTTTTAGGTCTATATTATTCGATTCTACTATTTTCCACCTTTAATTGAATGCAAGCCTAGCCTGGTGTATACGGCTGTCGACCTCGCTTTTAAACCGACCGTCCCATGTTATTTTGCTCCCGATGAAGACAAACTCCTTGGTGTTCTTTAGTGGAACTCCTGACATCTCTACTCTCATCTGATGTTGCGTTCGGCCTACAGTCAGCAGCTTTGTTTTATCTTTAGGTATACCTACTATAGCATTATTCACTAAAATATTAAACTTTTCACGGAGAGTTATCATTGGGTAGAATTATTCTTTATTCCATAGATAAAATCAAAATGACAAAATTAAAAAAAATCCATTAAACAATGCTTAGATAAGTACTGATCTACCTTCTTAAGCAAACCATCCACGCTCGTGACGGTTCCACCAACCTAACATGGATTCAGACTCTGAAAATGAGCATAATATTCTATCGAATTCTGAACTCATACATGAGAATCAGCGACTTAAGCACGCTCTCGAACAGGAACAGAAAGCTAGAGCAATGGATAGATTCACGCTTAACAGAAAACCTACACTCCCTCCTGGCTCACACCTAAGATCAGAATCTCCATTTAGTAGAATTCATTGGAGCCTGTTAATGAAGATCTCAACTTCTACAAGCCAATCCAGAGACTTGGCTGCCTACAAGGCAAAAAATAATCCGATGATGTGACCAGAAACCATTCCAATGTTGGGAATGCTACCATAAACTATAAAGTAAAAAAAAATCTTGTGTAGGTATACTGGAACTCGAATACTTATAGTTAATTTTTCAAGTAACAGTTTATAGAAAAAAAAATGCAAATAATATAAAGTTTTCCATAAAAGATTCCCAACAAGTTTCGACTTCTGTTCGAAACTTGTTGGAATTCCTCTGAATTCATTTAAACTAGTTTTCATGATTAAATAAGTGCTGTCTATTCGGCAAGAGTCAAATGTAAAAAACTCCACCTTATTTGACTAGCGTAGTACTTACTTAGTATAGGCGAAATCACATTGGAGGGAGAAAAGAGAGTATTTTTAGAATAGAATAGAATATAGAATATAAGTTTATTCCAGAATTATTTATTTATTAATTATTTAATTTTTGACAGTTATTTATCAATTATTACTACCACATGCTCTGAAGCAGTAATCATGTGTCTAAAATGTTTTATATATCATTATCTCACATTTTCTCAATTTTGAATTGAATCTAAATGGTGCTTTTATAAAATGAAATAACTGTGATTTCTCATAAGCCTCAATGTTAAATGCAAAAATTTTAAAAGTTCAATATTTACTTACTGGTTCTCTGTAGAACCAGTGAATTTAACGAGATCGAGTCTTATCATAAACTACTAATATGCCAAATTTTAGAAATTTTTAAACGGTAACTCTTTGACCGACAGTACTACCTTAAAGTCGTGTTGCAACCGATTTTATTTGCATTCCAAAGGTGGGAGAATTTGCAGCAAGTTAATTATGAGGTTTGCTGGTAGGGGTCCGAGGGCCCCGTGGGCTTGGGGGCCCCGGTGCACAGCACCGTTTAGCACCTTAGTAGCTATACCACTGTTTGTAGTTCAACATAATTGCTGGAATACCCATTTTCAAATTTAGAAAACTTAAGGATTTGTTATGTATTCTTTCAACAACTTGTGTTCCCAACATGTCATTAAAATGTGGGTTCCAGACGGGATAATTGTATTCAAGTTGACTTCTTACATAGGCAAAATATAACAGTTTAATACACTTTATATTGTTCAAATTTATAGTTCGCCTAGTTTAAGCCCTTATTAGAGATTTCTGTTATGTGGTTAACAAATGAAAGATTTAATTGAAAAGTGATGCGTAAGTCTTTAATTTGTGTTAATACCTCAAGAGCATTGACATCAATGTAGTAATTAAAGATCACTGGATTTTTTATTTGAGAAATCTAACTATTTGACATTTTGAGATATTTAAGTAAAGTCATTACATCAAATTAACAATTTGTTGATATTATCTTATAATAGAATGTTGCAATGGTAAATATTTTGAATAATTTAAAAAAAAATTGAGGTCATAAGCAAAAAGTAAGATAGATACATTCTGAAAAATTTTTGTAAGATCATTTATAAACAAGATGAATAAGATTGGCCCAAGGTGTCAACCCTGTGGAACTCCACTTGTTGCATAATTTTTTTCCGACAGGGAGGATTTTATTCTAACAATTTGTTATCTTCCAGTAAGATAGCTTCCAAACCAGACTAATTATACTGCCACGTATACCAACCATGCTTTCCTAATTTCCAAATGAGAATTTTATGGATAAGTGTATCAAAGTCTTTACTAAAATCAGTCTAAACAGAGTCTACTTGTTTTTTTTTTTAAAACATTGGTTACAAAATTTTCATAAAATTAAGTTGGAAAGAGTACTTATATCTGGCATAAATCCTAACTGGTAAGGTGATATTACAGGTTTTATTTGTATAAAAAGTTTTTCAACAATTAGGCTTTCAAAGAGTTCCGGTATGGTGGATTGAATGAAAATTGGTCTGTAATTACAAACATCACTTCTATCACTCTTTTTGAAAATTGGAGTCAATTAACTCATTTTCCACTTATCGGGAAAAATTTCACTGGATAAAGATAGATTAAAAAGTTGGGTTAGTGGAAGAGCAATTATTTTGTTACACTCTTTGATAAATATTGTAGGGATATTATCCAATCCCGCAAATTTGTGGATATCTGAGGATTTAACCTTAGTAATTATATAGTAATGATGCCTCAAAATAAAATTACTCTTACTTTCTTTCCATGAAATGTTGCAATGACAGTGTGAAACCATCAATGGCAATGCGTGAAATCAGCAAATTTTAATTTGGGAGACGGGTATGGGTACCGCCGCGCCGCCGGGGAACCATTTACTGAACAACCAATACCCCCGCCGTAGGTCGCACCAAATTCGTTTGGTTCAGTGGTGCCCGGGTTCATTGAGTAAGGTTTGTCTAGGTTTTGGTGGCGGATCCGTTTGCCCACTTACTGTGTGGCGGGCCGGATCGGGAAAACCTGATTGAAGGGGACCATATACACACATACACATACAAATTCACACACACATAAACATAAGTATACATAATTTAAAAAAAATATTGAAAATTTTAAAAGGTTAAAAGTAACAAAAAAAAATCAGGGTACATACATAATTTTTATAAAACCAAATATTTTGTTAAAAGCTTTAAAACTACATCAGATGCTCGCATCTCAATCTTTTAACTGTCAACAAAATATTCAAAATAAACATGTGAAATAATAATAAAGATTTCAAACTGTAAACATCATTGAAAAAACAGAATGAATCTCAATAAATGTCGATAAAACATTTATGTAAAAAAGCCAAATTGACCACTCGTACCGTCATTAATATCGTTTTTACGAGATAACTAACGTTATCTCAAATTTTCTTTTGGGTTTAATAATTATTTTTATTTTTAACTCGTAAAGTTAAAAATAAAAATAATTATTAAATCACAAATTGTCATATTTAATTAAATGAAGACAATTTAGCGAAACCCAATCGAAAATCTGGAGACAGAAAAATCAGAAAAAGTTATTGGCACCTCTGGGACACGAACCCATATATTTTAGGCTGTAAACATAATAAGCCAACTGAACCGCCCGCGCCCGCCCCTCAATGTCGTGTGGAGGTCATTTGTACTATCGTTGGTCGAAATGATGAAAAATTGGCTTCAGAGGAATCGTCTCTTAAATCATTTTAATGTAATCATTCCACGTGGCAGTATATTTTAGATAATTTGTAATTTTTGAAAGAAGCTTTTTAAGATTGCATATCTCGCATAGAAATGTTATTTCATAAATATTACGTATTTTGGCTGTGAGGAAAATGTTTGAAATACATTGTAGGAATGGCGTCAACTCAAAACTAACCGCTACAATACGGTTCAATTGTTCTAGAATTTCTTTATCTACTCGTTCCTGCCTCTTTATCCAAGTTTTCTCATCATACCTATCGTTATTTTTTTGGTATCACTATTTTACACCTCATGGTAGTGGGTGCACAAATGAGTTTTACCCCAGTTGAATATTGTGAACGATGTGAAAGGTGTCGTTAATGTTTATTATTTAGAAAAGTATTGGTCCCGGGGTGGATCCTTGAGGGACTCCACAGGTTAAATAATTTAGTTGAGTGCTTTAAATTGTTAACCGACATCTGCATTTTTTTTTTGATTATGTATGATTTTATTAGTCGTATATCAGGGAGCAGGACCAACATTATATCTACTTTAATGGATTCGTAATTTGCCCAGAAGCATTTTGTGACTTAGGTTCTTGCTGACTACCTATAAAATTGGTGCATTACTTTAATATTCTACTATCCTATGCGGTGCTAGTGTATTGATCAACATGCCGCCTTAATTAAGCCGGCAATTATTTTATCACGCCAGCTTATTAAGGAACTTTTGGCCTGATATAGCCTGAATAAAGTGAGGGTAGGTACCTACATCTCTGCGTAATGCCTGTGGCCTGCTAGTCTAGACGTGGTCAATTAAAATTGCTGTCTAAACCCATAAAAAAGTACTTTACCCCACACCAAGATATCATTCGTTAATTCTGTGGCATTTAGGAGAAGAGGTGCATGTCACGAAATATCCAAAAATGAGATAAGTACGAAGTTCTACTTTAAAATATCTAAAAAAGTTTTGGTAACGAGATTCAACTCGGTAAAAATTCAATTATTTTTATATTTCCAAAATAAAATGGGTACCCACATCAAAATTCAAAATGATTATTTGTAAGAGTACCTTCATATTAATGAGATATTCCGCATTACCTATTCGAATTTAAAAGTCTAAAAATAAAAGTCTATAACACTGTCAATTATTATTGAAAGGTATCATTTTTATTTTTATGGTTGATTTCTATGAATACAACTAGTACCTACTAACTGTAAAATTCGTTTTCCGTTAATATTATCTTTAAAAATATCCTCATCATCAAAATGGCTCTCACTTCTACGATTTCTTAGGTTGCATTCCGTCGAATGTTTCAGAAGTAACTTTTTATTCAGATTCTTGTACAGGACTAAACAAACATTTCTAAATTGCAGCTATTTATACAGGGTATCCGGGAGTAAAGTGCATTAACTTCGGGAGGTAATTCTACATGATAGTACAAGTAAAAAAGATAAATAACTGTTTTCGAAATTCCACCTTTTAGGGGTAGTTTAGAGGTAAAAAGATAAAATTAGTCCGGCGTGTACGGCCAGACTTATTATTTTCCGCTGTTACGATACGGCCCAATCACAATCGAGTCGGGCGCCCGGCAGGCTCTCAGCAAATAAGATCGTACCTCACACTAAGGATTTTTAGTAGGTACCTAAGTCTTTTTGTATGGGGAAAAAAAAGTTGGAATTTCGGAAAAAGTTGTTAATCTTTTTTACTCCTACCATCATATAGAATTACCTCCCGAAGTTAATGCACTTTACCCCCGGACGCGTATTTACAAAACCTATAGCGATTCAGTCGCGGTAGCGACAATTTACATTTTAAATATACCTCTATATTGGTTATTTTTATCACATTGCAAAAACAAAAATTATTCTAAAATCTAGATAAAATAATCTTTCTAATGTATATATTAGAAATTAATAATTTTATTTCTAAATATTTAAATTTTAATATTATTCCCATATATTGTAAATACACCTCTATTTTGATAATTTTTTATCACTTTGCAAAAACAAAATTGTTCTAAAATCTAGATAAAATAATCTTTTCAATGTGTGTATGAGAATTTAATAATTTTATTTCTAAATATTTAAATTTTGATATTGAAAATTTAAAGCGACTGAAACGGTATAGGTTTTGGAAATACGCCCCCCGACATCTGTATATTATAGCAAATACCAGAAGAGATATTTCTATTTTCTCTTTTAAAATATTACCCTTTCCATTGATTATTATTTATTTAAAAATTCTTTTTTTATTAATCAATTAGGAAGATCTTTAAATTTTTTATTTTATGATTTATGCTGCAATTCCATTAAAAAAATGTTCTTGTGTATGGGAAAAGAGTGTACATTCGAAAAGGGATAAGAGATTAAAAATGTATGGCACATGCCTTATTTTAAGGAATATTTTATTTAATATTTCTTCATTATTTTGTTAATTTGGTTATATGTATCATAATCATGATTATAAAATTATTAGACAAATAAATAAGTTTTTAGTAAAACGAAACTTTTTTATGAAGGATAAAAAAAGATCATTATTACCATTATTTAGATGGAAACATAAGAAGAAGTTTTTTTTATTTCTCTAAAATATTTGTTAATAGAATGTAATAATTGCTTTTTATCGTTAATGCTTCTAATTTTTTCTGGTAATTTATAAAATAAAGGTTTTCCTTGGTGAGTTGGTTTTGGGATTTAGTTTTTGTTTGTTTGTCGTGTTTTTTATTCTAACCATTCCACCCACATCAGCATCCAACCTACGAGTACTTACCCGTCACGGTGGTTTGGTTAGATAAATAATATATGAGTGGAGAGGTACATTAAAGTATAAGAATTAATTAAGTATATAATTAATTTCTAGCACACTGAATTCGCACCCATAACACACACATCCACACACATACACGCACATACACACCCTCTCTCTCTCTCACACACACACACACCCTCATACAAACACTCACACACACCCCTCTCTTTCAATAATTTACTAACTTAATCTAGGTAGTATAATTTATCACATAAAAAACATAAGTATATAACATCGACATGTCATTGGTACCAATTATAGTGTTAAATTCTATAACTTTGGAACTATTTTCTACTATGTATTTATGTACTGTTTGTTTCTGCAAAATAAAATAAATAAATATGTAAATTTGGCCTAGTCTGGATCCAAGTTTTACTGTTTTAAAACAAAAACTTGGATCTTTTTTTCTGGAGCCTAAAACATTGACATAAGTCATATAGATGAATCAGATGTTAAATCTTTGATAAAAAAGTGAAACATACAAATTCGCTTGGGCCAGATTTTCTACCAGTCTTTTTTTTAAAAGGATGTGTTGAATTTTTAAAACTGCCTTTGAGTTTTATATTCAACGTCTCTTTAGAAACTGGTGTATTTCCTGATTCCTGGAAAGTCTCAAAAATTTGTCCTATTTTCAAAAATGGATCAAAGACATCCATTGAAAACTATAGACCGGTGGCAATACTTTCTGCCCTAGCTATTTATAAGTTATTCGAATCGATACTTCATAAACACTTACAGTTTCAAGTAGAGCCGTTCTTAATATCGGAACAGCATGGGTTTAGAAAAGGCCGATCAACTGACACCAATCTATTGGTATTCACAGATTATGTTTAGATAAAGGATAATCTTTAGATAAAGGCTTCCAAGTAGATTGCTCATACAGTGATTTCTCAAGGGCATTTGACACCGTAAACCATGATATCTTATTAAATAAATTGTAAACGATAGGTTTTTCTTTCCGGTTTCTTATATTCTTTGCCAGCTATTTTACTAGAACAGAAAACAATTTGTATCACATGGAATATTCTTATCAAAATTATTTCTTGTTTTCTCAGGAGTACCTAAGGGCTCTAATTTAGGACCACTCCTCAATTTGATTTTTATTAATGATATAACGGAAATTATTCTGCATTCCAGGTCACTTCTTTTCGCTGATGATCTAAAACTTTTCTTGGAAATACAAACTTTAGAGGACTGCATTCGACTCCAATCAGACATTGATAGAATTGTTGACTGGAGTAAACGGAATCAGATTGAATTCAATATCTCTAAATGTTTCATTATTTCTTTCACCAGAGCGTATCATACCTGGTTTTACCGGTATACTATGAGGGCTCTAAATTTAAAACGTGTCTCCACTATGAAAGATCTTGGTATTTTGTTTGATAGTAGGTTAACTTTTCATGCTCATATCATAATGACGTGTAGTACTTCACTGAGAATGTTGGGTTTCATCCTACGCACTGCAAGAAACTTCAGAGACACCCGGGTTCTCACAGTACTATACAATGCTTTAGTTAGGAGTAGGCTTGAAAGTTGGTCGGTGGTTTGAAGCCCACACCAAGTGAAGTATTCCCTCATGTTGGAGAGGGTTCAGAAGAAATTTCTGAGATTTCTTTACCTGAGGAAGTATGGCTACTATCCGTGGCTCTACCCTACCCACTTTCTCTTGGGCATGCTTGGTATGAACCTTCTACGGGTCAGAAGGGATGCGCTCATTGTAACACATTTCTTCAGACTGATTCGTGGAAGGTTCGAAAACTCGGCTATCATGGAGAGCATTAATTTCTATGTTCCCGATGGTTATCTCCGTCATCGACAGCATAGACTGTTTTATCTCCCGGCTTGCAGAACTAACTTGCCAATAGTTATGCCATTCGGGAGAGCAATCTTCCTGTTGAACAGAATAAATTCGGATATCGACATATTTAGCGTCAGTGAAGCTGCCTTTAAAAGGCAAGCTCAATTAATGCTTATATAGTTTTTTTTTGCCTACCATTTATATTTATGTTTAATGTAATACTGTTACAAATATATTTTAAAAACGCATAAAAATTTTAAATTTTGTAATGTTTTTGAAAGAATAAATAAATTGAATTGAATTGAATTAATACAGATGGAGAACAAGTATATTTCATCTGCTTTATTATAAGAGTGTATAAAATAATATTATGTCAAACAATATTATTATTTTTTCAAAAAATTATGGAGAATATTTTTTTTGTCCTGTTTCTCCTGAACAATAATAGAGATGTGACATATACCTCTTCTCCCAAATGCCACAGAATTATTTTATCTATAAACCCGCTGTAGGTACTGTCTAATTAATTTGATGTAATTGAAATTTTTGCAGACAGATAAATCGAGCTTTTCTGAACTAATCACGAACATAATATTCGAACGTCTTTGTCGAGATTATTAATATGAAATAATTTTAAGTTTTATTAATTATGAAAAGTGGTTCGACTATACAGCTGTACTTTCAATCTCTCTTAAGTAGTAGTTCTAATTTTGTCTTATTTGATAAATCAAAATCTCCTCTGATATTATAAGATTTGTAAGTAGGTTCTTTAATTATTATTTTTAATTGTAAAACTAACGTTTTTAAGACAAGATTTTTTATGCATAGCACAAAGGGTAACAATTATTATAAGCAATAATTATCAGCCTGAAACACTCATCCACATTGAAAAATCTTCCGAGAAAAGATACATGACGCCAACGGGACTTGAACCTGTGTCCTCTCGATTGCCGGTCGATTGCTCTTGACCACTGAGCTATGGCGGCTTATCTCGTACCCGCCAAATGATTCAATATATGCTAGTGTTTCATTCAACAATTACTGCTTATTATATTTTTTCCACCTGAAAACAACCAACTTTATTTTTTGCGAGAGAAACATTGTAAGTGTTAAGTCCCTCGCTAGTTGGCGTCGAGACAAATTATGTCTTCATTTATTGGGGAAATACTTAAACTTGTCAAATATTAATTATTATTTTTAATTGTAAAACTAACGTTTTTAAGACAAGATTTTTTATGCATAGCACAAAGGGTAACAATTATTATAAGCAATAATTATCAGCCTGAAACACTCATCCACATTGAAAAATCTTCCGAGAAAAGATACATGACGCCAACGGGACTTGAACCCGTGTCCTCTCGATTGCCGGTCGATTGCTCTTGACCACTGAGCTATGGCGGCTTATCTCGTACCCGCCAAATGATTCAATATATGCTAGTGTTTCATTCAACAATTACTGCTTATTATATTTTTTCCACCTGAAAACAACCAACTTTATTTTTTGCGAGAGAAACATTGTAAGTGTTAAGTCCCTCGCTAGGTGGCGTCGAGACAAATTATGTCTTCATTTATTGGGGAAATACTTAAACTTGTCAAATATTAATTATTATTTTTAATTGTAAAACTAACGTTTTTAAGATAAGATTTTTTATGCATAGCACAAAGGGTAACAATTATTATAAGCAATAATTATCAGCCTGAAACACTCATCCACATTGAAAAATCTTCCGAGAAAAGATACATGACGCCAACGGGACTTGAACCCGTGTCCTCTCGATTGCCGGTCGATTGCTCTTGACCACTGAGCTATAGCGGCTTATCTCGTACCCGCCAAATGATTCAATATATGCTAGTGTTTCATTCAACAATTACTGCTTATTATATTTTTTCCACCTGAAAACAACCAACTTTATTTTTTGCGAGAGAAACATTGTAAGTGTTAAGTCCCTCGCTAGGTGGCGTCGAGACAAATTATGTCTTCATTTATTGGGGAAATACTTAAACTTGTCAAATATTAATTATTATTTTTAATTGTAAAACTAACGTTTTTAAGACAAGATTTTTTATGCATAGCACAAAGGGTAACAATTATTATAAGCAATAATTATCAGCCTGAAACACTCATCCACATTGAAAAATCTTCCGAGAAAAGATACATGACGGATACAAGATTTTTCAATGTGGATGAGTGTTTCAGGCTGATAATTATTGCTTATAATAATTGTTACCCTTTGTGCTATGCATAAAAAATCTTGTCTTAAAAACGTTAGTTTTACAATTAAAAATAATAATTAATATTTGACAAGTTTAAGTATTTCCCCAATAAATGAAGACATAATTTGTCTCGACGCCACCTAGCGAGGGACTTAACACTTACAATGTTTCTCTCGCAAAAAATAAAGTTGGTTGTTTTCAGGTGGAAAAAATATAATAAGCAGTAATTGTTGAATGAAACACTAGCATATATTGAATCATTTGGCGGGTACGAGATAAGCCGCCATAGCTCAGTGGTCAAGAGCAATCGACCGGCAATCGAGAGGACACGGGTTCAAGTCCCGTTGGCGTCATGTATCTTTTCTCGGAAGATTTTTCAATGTGGATGAGTGTTTCAGGCTGATAATTATTGCTTATAATAATTGTTAGGTTCTTTAAACCTACCTACCTTCTTATTAACAAACCAAATATTTTATGTGAAATATTTTTTCAATTTGTCCAAAGTACCGTCACTATCTCAATGATAATTATGTTTTCAATCATTTTTCAGGCA
Source organism: Limnephilus marmoratus (assembly GCA_917880885.1). NCBI lineage: Eukaryota > Metazoa > Arthropoda > Insecta > Trichoptera > Limnephilidae > Limnephilus > Limnephilus marmoratus. The sequence goes on along the minus strand of OU862906.1, from coordinate 53,372,565 downwards.
GGTAGGTAGGTACCATTATATTGAAAATATGCGATTAAGTAACACCAAATAAACACGACGATTTCACGATTGAAAAAATAATACTTATTGAATCATTAAATTGGCCACCATCTTGAAACGGAAACGGAACGTATAAAAAAATTACAGATAAGCAAAATGTAAAACAGTTGACTTAAAACGAGACTTCGCTACGTTCAATCATTAAGAAAGATCATAATGCCCGGAGTCCGAGCACTATGATCGGAGTACACAAACGCTAACAGTCCGGGCCCCGGAGTGGTAGCGATTTGTACGCCGATTTAATAAGTTTTCAGGTTCAGAAAATGTTATAAATTATAAACACAATATATCGTAATTACTGAATTTAAAATTAATTTTCCCGACAAGAAAGATATATTATTTTATTTTATTTATTTATTTTTATTTATTTTTATTTTTTAATTTTTTTTTTTAAATTTTTTTTTTTAAATTTTTTTTTTAAAGGAAATAAGGATTAAAGAACATTTGAAATCTTTAAACAATAACAGTTTCTCGGAGTTTGCCAACCATTTGGTGGAAACCAGTCACACCTTTGACTTCAATAGTGGAATAGAATCAATGCATTGTAATGTCAATGGCATTCAGTTGGATAAACTAGAAATTTTAGAAATCAGAAAGAGTGTTAATGCGAATTTGAATATAATTAATAACCAAAAAATTGTTCTTAAATGACCCAATATTAAACCTGTTCCCTTTGTAAATTGTCCCCCATTGCCCCTCTCTCCTCTACCCACTCTCATATTTTCATTGATACCATTGACTATGTCCATTCTTTTTCAATTGACACCATTGTCTACGTCTATTATTTATAATTAGTAGTATCAATAAAAAAACTCTGAAGAAGTGAGCATTGCTCACGAAACATGTTGGTTTTGTAAACAATAAAAGTGGTAAAAACAAAGTAATTTATTATTTTAAATCAAAATGGTGCCACAAAATAAGTTTGCTGTGTTAGAAGAAGTGATATATTATTTAATTTCAGAGTTGTTTGTTTTATTTGATGTGACGCGAAATGATCACCCATAAACACTCTGGATATAATTATTGTAACTTTCGATCTCTTATTTCATTTCTTCTTATGGTGTCTTCGCATATCGGAGGTTAACTATCATCGGGAAATTTCGGGGGAATTCAATTAGGTAAGTTTATTTAACTTGTGTAAAAATTGAGCCTACTATTCTTTTAGTCTTAGTCAAATAAGGTTGAAAATATAAAGATATTCTCAGAATCACCAAAGATATTGAAATATAAGAGATGTGCTATCCGCAGTTTTTTTAATGGGACTGAGTAAGACTGCGTATCCTGGCGCCGCCGATATTGTTAACAAATACTACTACACACTTTCAAAAATCAACTAATGAACAAATTCTTTGCGTATTCAAATTATTCCAATTAGACAATAGTACGCCGACGGTCAGGCGGCCATTACAGCATATCTCTTGCATTTAAATATCTAAATTTATTTATTCATTTACGGACAACAGTCCATTAAAAACATAATAATAACACGAATAAAAACAACAGAGATGACATTGAAGGGAGAGCACATATAAATTAATAGCAATGACAATATAAAATGTACAAAGTTCATATAGAGACACTACAAGTCAAAGCAAGAAGAAGCATTTAAATATTGCTTATCAACTGCCGAAAGTCATTTAGTTTTACACCAAAAAAATCAATGCTTTGACTTGCGTTTGACAAGTCTCGACATTCTGGATAAGGGAGAATGGTATCCATAATTAGTAGAATGTTGACTGAGGAACAGCAATTCATTATTTCGAAGTCTACGGGAAGGGATGTTAAACTGGATGAGTTGTAACAATGCAGGTGTATGAGTAATATCTACTGAGAATAATTTTAAATATGCAAATTAGATCAGAGTCCTTTCTACGTTTTTCTAAAGAAGACATGTTTAAAGTGTGTTTAATTACATCATGTGAGTACTTGCCTTTTTCAAGACCCAACCTTCAAGTAATTTCTCTTAGGAATCGATGTTGTACGGATTCGATGTGACAAATTTTAATGTGGACAGCATAGAAAGGAGACCAAATGATACTAGCATATTCAAGGTGAGGGCGAACCAGCGAACAGTAAAGAGTTTTAAGTGTACCAATACGTTTGAAATCAGAGGTAATTCTATAAATGAAACCGAGTACTTTAAGTGATTTATTTACGATATTATTAATGTGATCACGGAAAGAAAGTTTGCAGTCTTGAGTGACTCCATGGTCCTTGATAGATGTGACATTAGATAGACAAACACTATTTAGTTTATAATCAAACTGAATAGGTTTTTTGGGTCTATAAAAGGACAAAATTTAATCTTTGCTCAGAACCAACGAGGAAAATATGATAAATAAACTTGGAGGCATTGACATGCATATATCTATGTATTTTTCATTATTACGCATTATATTGACATTGGAATGAGACCCGGCATTGAATTAAAGTCAATGAAGAACAGTTTTAAAAAAAATTTACCATAGAGATTGAACTCACAGCGCCCGACGCCTTCGCAAACTCAGCTTCTATCCGGGGCGGATGCGATCTCCCGAATAGCCGGCTCCGTTATCGGATAAAATCTCCCGATCGAGTACGTCTTTTTGTTGACTTTTCAACCTGCCTCCGTTTTCCAACGGACATAACCGAGTTTAATGTGAATTTTTATCGGTTTTTGTTACCATAATCCGTTCATGGGGCCATTAGGCTGACATCTTTATTAAAAAAAAATCCTTTCATGATGACGCCATAAAAATCACCCATCCAGGAAGATCTGTTTTCTTAGCGGAAAAATTAAAAGCTTTTAAAAGTTACGTTTGTTAGTGTTTATGTTGGCGGGATAAAATTTAAACATGCCAAAAAAATAACCGCTAAAAATATTGATACGCGTTCCCAAAGTTATTTTTTCAAATGCTAAAATTAATGTTGTGGAATAAATCAAATAAAAAACGGCCGGCGTAGTCCAGCAATAAGGCTCTTGACTAGCACTCCGAAGGTCGCGGGATTGATTCCCGGCGTGGCAAATAAATTTTATTTGATTAATTTGTGTTATTTCACAATTTATCAATTAAAAATAATATATAATATATTTGCGGCACGTTCCAGAGTGGAAGATACTCTCAGTATCGCCCTGGTGTAAGACTACCATTCAGAATTGAAACGTTGCTTGAAATGGCGTTAACCGTGTTTGGTGACTAGATCTGAATAGCCAGGTACTTCCCCACCTTCCTCTTCCCTATCTCCTTCCCCTCCCCACTACCTTCAGCCTCACAACATACAATTGGGGATGCCATAGTCCCACTGGCTCCAGACGGGAGCAGTTGGGACTCTTGTGCGGTATTCTTAAAAAAAAAAAAAAAAAAATTTAAAAAATAATGAAAGCAGAGACCAGCAAACGATGAGCTCTGATTTTTTCATTTAAATTTGTATTTTCAGCTTTTTAAATCATTTCCGTGAGCCCCCATAAATCTTTTAAAATCTGCCAAAATCTACAAGAAACAAAACGTACAGTATTTCAAAACGTGAGAACGAAGGACGAGTGGAGTGAAAGAGATAGGATGAAAAGTATCTGGCATTTCACATCTATTCACTAAACACGGCTGAAGTCATTTCAACCTAACTGTCGATTCTGAATAAATTTTTGTGAACCCTCACCAGAGCGATATTGAGAGCGTCTTCCACTCTGGAAACAGTTTTTTTTTCTTGGAGAGATAGCAATCAATTGCATTGGCTATTTAGGGCCAAGCCAAAAAACCTCTTATATGATTTGATGACATCAATCAACGAGTTGCAAATGAATACAATACTATTTTTTTTCGTCTTCAAACATATTATTTCCCATGGCATGCATATAATATTCGTAAAAGAGCTCCGGGCATTAAATTAATAGATAAAATAAAATAATTAAATTAAAACACAATTTTATTTGCTTGAACCTGATTTTAAACTAAGATCTGGAGCTAAGGAGCTCTGCCAATGATGTAGTAATTCAATACAGTTCATATAGTTAATGCCCTGTCAACCTTCACTCAAGTTTAATAACGTATAACATAAATTAGAATTGTTTCCGATTTCTTGCTTACGACTGAACCCGAATTGTTGAGGTTGATGTTAAAACGAGGGCACTCGAAATTGTATCATCCAATCTGTATCACCGTTTCAACTGCACTTGGCATAATTTCAGTGTGAAAATGCTGACTTAGTCAACTGAGTCGTTACACCCTGAGGTGGTCCTCTACCTTATATACCTACATACTTTACACTTTTCTACCTTTCTGCTCCCCATTGTGAGGGCGTTTAGTAGACAGGAGTGTATTAGTTAACCGGAAATGGTGATGGACATATGAAAATTTCATTATTTTCACAATTAAAAATAATTTTTGTTAACTTAAGTCAGTTTTTTTATATCAACTCCATATGGGAGATCCTGAGGAAAAAAATTGACCTCAGGGCCTACGTATTCTTTGGAGATGCAGTGTGGAGGGCCTTTTTAGGAAAGGATGGAGATGATTAAGGTAAGGAAAAATATTTGATTGGTGATAGGAATCTGAGGCCCAATGTGTCCAAGAGTGACGGACGTATGAATCCATCCACCCACTGAGGTGTAAGGGAAGAGAGAGGCGCAGTCATAAGGTCTCCCTCAATCAGTCTCGCTTCGTCCACCTATCCCTCACCCCATACACCCCGGACACCACTGCTAAGTCACAAACACCTAGCCAACCACTTAGGGTGATCTATGGCAAATATTTTGGTTATCCAATAAATAGTTCCCGGGGCAGCGGTACCCATAACGCCTCCCAAATTGCTTCGGATATTTGGTACACCCATCTCCCAATTTGGGTTGAATATATTCCCAACCCAAATACCTATTTCGCAGTTGGTTATAAAACGCATTTATTTTATTGTTGTGTATTACATGTTTTATCACTGTATTATTATTTTTTTAAATTGCTGCTAAGTTCTGTTTGTGGCGGCCACTTGTGCCGAATTAATTGCTCCGCCACTGGACTCCACCGAACTCGCTGGAAACTATGAAATACCTACAGTCAGTTACTACGGCCGCGCCGCCTCGTAAATAATAATTCCGCCACTTACGCGAAAGGCCTAGAACGTATGGCTGTACCATACAAGTGCCCGCAGAAAGTTCGAGCGATATCTCAGCTTTGCGTGAGTTCACCCAGCATTACCTACCGCGAGAGTAATTACTCGCCGCGGCTATATAAGCGGCCGATCGCTCGTCCGCTGCAGTCAGTCAGTATTCATTCATCGGTCGGTCAAGCAACACAGTCCGAGCAGTGCCGCGACTAAGTACGTGCCTGCGCCGGGCACCGGCCCCGCGCAGTCAGCAGTGAACAACATTTCTCCAGTGTGACACCAGGAACGTTTCCAGCACCTTCGAGGAACTTCACCAACCACCAACCGGCAATGAGCCAGCAACCAGAATCCTCACCGCCTCTCAAGGTTCCTTCCTGCGTCACGTGTGTGTGTCGACTCAAAGGCCACACAGCCGCCATACCTCGTCAACACGACGACGGTCGACCGCCTGAACAAAGGTCATTTCTACCATTTCTACACCGCCATGATGTAGAGCAACACGCCGGCTCCCTGAAGACCTGTGATCTTCACCGCCGTAGTCTCCTAACCTTCTTCTCACTCATCACGCAGCAGCAACACTAACGGCACCACTGTCACTCCGCTCCGCTTCGACCTCGCTACGTAGCTTCAATAAAGACTGACTCATTACATCGACTGACGCCTTTTATTTCACGTCCCGACTCTACCGATCCGGCCCGCTTTTGTTTTTGTTTTTCTTAAATGTTCTAGTTTACATTCAATTACTTTTATGTTTCTAAATACTTATCTGTGAACACCAATAATAATTGGTCTGTTTTTGCCATCGTCTTATGTATATTTTGTTACTAAGACTGTTTATGTTCCTTAAATAAATAAACATTAAACTTTATTTTTATAATAATTTTTAAAAACTAACTTAATTTCATTTACGCTTCCTCCATTTATAACATACTAGCAGACTAGGCCACACGTTGTTGTTGCTAACGAAACACAACGCCACGCCATTACCCAAACTTTATTACCTAAGCCATCTGTTAAATCAAATCCACACCGCCCGCATGCCAGCCCGCTGCCCGCTGCCCGTTGCCCGCTTACCAGCCCGCTCCCTTTATTTATATGTTTCAATCAAATTACACAAAACCATGACAAATTATATACCTAAAAACCTTCCTCATGAATCACTCTATCTATTGGTGAAAACCGAATGAAAATCCGATGCGTAGTTTAAAAGATCTAAGCGCACAGACAGCGGGAGCATCTTCATTTTATGTGTAAAGATTAGCAGCGGTGCCCGGGCTCGTGGGGTGAAGTTTGTCTAGGTCTTCGCAGTGAATGCATTTTGCCCACCTACTACGTGAAAGTCCGGATAGGGAGAGACTGGTTGAGACCTAACCTGGACCTCTCCAGCCGGACTGTCTCGACCCAATGCCTTATACCGCAGTGGAAGGGATCGATTCATACGTCCGTCACTCCTGGACCCATTGTCCCCCAGATTCCTACCCACCCCTTATACAATTTTCCTTACCAAAACTTCTTCTTCTTCCTTTCCCTAAAAAGACCCTCCACACAGCATCCCGAAAGATGACATAGGCCCTTAGAGAATTTTTTTCCTCAAGACCTCCTGTGTGGATCTAATGTTAAAAAATATATACCTATTAACTTTCTTTGTTCGACCTGTAAAACTTATATACCTGTATTAAATTTTTTTTTGAACAGTTTCTCTATTTAGTTTTCTTGTTTGGTATCACTAGGTAATAAAATTGTGTAATGTCGCAAGACTGCATCTGATATTTACTATTTCATTTTAAATCCGTCTTCTGAAGGGGTAAAATCACACAATAAAAAGACACCGACCATTTTAAATTACGTCGCAATCGTTGATTTAACCCTGGATTTTAAACGAGTTGGAATATAACGCATTATGGGAACGACAAAATTGGAAGACGGTTTTCCAAGGGGCGAATCCTCCAAGCTGAGTGTTTTAGTAAATGCTGATCGGGACTAGAAACGTCCAAAGTGCGGGCTTACTCCTTATTACTTGCTTTCCGCTGTTAAATTTATTTTACCCTAACACCGAATCGGAGGAAATCTCCTAGCCTTGTTACGCAAATGATAGGGCTTTATTATTTGCTTAATAAATGGCCTAATTGAGTATTTAAGAAAAGTAATACTTAAGGGAATACAAATGTTGTTTTAAGGAAGTTTCACAAAGTCGTCGGTTCATTTTAACATGTTTTTAACAATCTCATAACTAATTAATGACTGTTTTACGTACGTATTTATCAAAATTTAAATAAAACGGTAAGTAACACACTTTTATAGGTATGTGGATAAACAATAAGGAACTCCAGTGAACAATATTATGACTTTAAAAAATATGTTCACATAGACCAATAAACGCTGATTCTGAATATGTAAGTTTTATTTAATAATATTAAACGCAGAGTTTTAAAAAAATTATTAAAAATTCCATTTTTAATCGGGTCGTAAAAACAAATTTTATTGGTGACGTCACTGTTCGACGTGTCGTGACGTCACCATGAAGTCATTGTACGGGAATGTATAATATGACACAAGCCATCATCTTAATTTATTCGTTTATTTAGATACTGTTTATAGAGATTGAGTTGTTGTGTTCATTGAAACATTATTTAGGCCTTAATAATGTTTAAAAAATAAAGGTATCTCCTATTAGTTTATCTCTATTATTGAAAATATTGAAAAACTACTGCACAAAAAAAATAGTAAAGCTACTTCTTGGAAAAATACTCCGAACAACGGAGTTCAAAATGGCGGCAGTTGATCAGCTGATTGCCCGTTCCTATACTATTTTTTCAGGAGTGATGACGTCACAAAATTCACCATACTTACGGAGGTTTTCGGGGGATCTTGAAAAATTAAAACTTTGACAATTATTTTAACTATTAAAACTAACTGTAAAAATATAAATAAAAATGCAGTTATTTAAGTTAGAACGTCATTATTCATTAAAAAAAATTAAAAATTGGACTGGAGTTCTCTATAAAAAAGTGTACATATTATGTCATTCTGATGAAACAACTTTGGGTTCTGACCTTGTTCTATGTGAAATTAATAATGATCGTATTGACTCCTCTGAAATTTTCGCCATTTGCGCGAATAAAATTGAATGTATAAATACAAAAATAAGTGCTACCATTTTTTGCGACAGTTTAAAGGAAACTTTTGAAGTAAAAACTTCTTTAGCACCGTTGTGATTTGTAACACGATGAAATAAGAGACAAGCACATACATCTATAGGATTAAGCCTGCGAGAGAACGAGATAGAATAATCTGTCTCCTCTTTTAGCCCTGTCAAGATGTACATCCGTGCTTGCAAAAGGTCCGGTCATTCTGAATTTTTTATATGTTGTTAGGATCTAAACCAGTAATAAAAAAAAATTTTGCAACTTCGAAAGTGCTGTGCGAGCGGCGGTGGACCCAAAAAACCAAGAAATTTTCGGATTTTTTTCAGTTTTTGCTCAATATCTCAGTGAAGGAAGAGTCTGACCGGTATAGTTATCATACATACTTTTAAAGTAAACTAAATTTGCTATAATTTGAGATCAAAGCGAGCTATATGCAGCCATTGGTTTCCAAGATACAGTTCTTCGAAAATAGGCCATTTTTTCCAAAAAGTGAAATTTTTTCGAAATGGTCACTTATTTTGTAAAATATTTTCTAAAACACGTATCCCACGTCAAATATTATATGAAATAAAATTGTAGTAAATTTAATTAGCTTTCATTTAAAACTAGATTGATATCTGTAGACCTAACGGTTCTCTCAAGAACGCCAGATAACCAAAAACAGTCATAGGAGGGTTTTGGGGGGAAATGCAAATAAACTGTTCTCACGTCTTTTTATGGTTTTATTGTGCTGTGAAGTAATTCCATTAGTCATCGTGGGTTTATCCTAGGGTAATAATATAATTACGACCATTTCAAATTTCAAGTACCCATTAGTACCTATACCCATGAGTCATCATGGGTTTATTTTATGGCATAATTATCGACCAGTATAACGACCTTAAGTCAAATTTAAACAATACAGTAATTGGGAAACTTACTTAACTCAAATTTAAAAGAACCATTAATATTTTAACAAAATGTTTTCAGTGTCCTCCCCCCCCTCCTTGACCTCCTTACCCGCACCCAGCCCTTTCAGGGCAGCTCTCAGTGTGTTGCGAAATGTCTATCCGTCCGGGCGTGTGTTTCGTGTGTCGTGAGGACCTCGACACAGGTCCTGTTGTGATCATCAAAGAACGAGGAATTCGAGCACTAATTGAAGTGAGTCAAAAACGTGGCCTCGCAGAAAATAAAAATTTCCTCCAAAATTGCAACCAAGTCAGCGTTCATGATGCATGCAGGAAGAGATATAGAGCTGTGCGTAACATTGAAGCCTCAGTTCGTCGAGGAGGAGACTCTGCTTCCCAACCGAAGACTTCATCGACAAGATTATCAAGTAGACTGGCTCCTACCTTGAAAGGGATTTGCTTTTGTGTGGTGATGCTATCACTGAAGAATTTCTCCAGCAGCAAAGCAAACTACCATTGGCAAGAAGGAATATGGTCCATACAGTTGAGAAGTTGGGCATAAGGCAAATTGTTTTAGATGCAGCTAAACGCCGAGGTGACGATTGGGGAAGGGCTATTGAGGAGTGCCTCCTCGCCACTGACGACCTGGTTGCTGCAGACGGGACGTACCACAGAGTGTGCTACAGGAGCCTGTTTCAATTACCATCTGCTACTGGGAATAAGAGAGGTTATCGTCCAGCTAGTAATACTGAAGAAGCAATGGAGTGTGTGTACGATTACCTAATGGAAAACAGTGATGAATGTCAGTTTTCTTTATCACACCTTCTGCAGCAAATAAAGGGTGATTGTATCCCTGATGTCAAAACAGCGAAAACTTACCTCGAAAAACGTTTTGGCGATGACATAGACATAGTGGAGACGGGCTCCAACAAAGGGACACGCGTTATACCAACTACGTCCGAAACCACTTTGGGAAGAACGTCTCCATCGTTTTTGACGGCTACCCCGAAGATGCTACCAAAAAAAAACACCAAAACAACGGAAAGACTCCGGCACTACGCAGCTCATTCCAGCTACGAATTGATGTTCAAATTGCTCAAGAGACGCCTTATAACTCTTCTCTGTGACGCCTTTCAGAAGGATGGAGTAGAAGTGGCTGTTGCCGAAGAAGATGCGGATCGAGATATCGTCATGATGGCGCTTTCAAAAAGAGCGGTAGCCTATCGGATCGTCATAGTGGGAGGAGACGTCGACCTGCTCGTTCTTCTCAATGGTTTAGGTGCTGAAGAGACAAACGTCTATCTTCAGAAGAGCACCAAGGGAGAAGCTGGTTGCTGTCACTACTCTACAACCTCCTACAATCACCAGGGCTCCCGGCGATTACCAGGAACGGTACTATTCACCCACGCGATACCACCTCAGCACTGTTTGGCCAAGGAAAGACCAAAATTACCACAAGAGTGAACCACTTGCTGAGCAAGTGGAGGTCTTCCTTCGGCCAGACTCCACCCCACAAGCCATAAGTGAAGCAGGCATCAAGTGCTTTGTGGATCTATATGGGGGTGACATCGCGAGGGATACTTTGGATTTCCTGAGGTATAAGATGTTTGTCACTTCAACAAGCATAAACCTCGCCCGTTTGCCACCGACGGAAGATGCCGCAGGCCACCATGCAGCAAGGTGCTACCTCCAAGTACAGAAGTGGCGAGGAATCAACTTGAATCCCACTGAATGGGGGTGGAAGCTGTCTTCTCAAGGACTCACCCCCATCCCCACCACGATGGATCCCGCACCTCCTGCCCTTCTGCGAAAAATTCCATGTAAATGTAAGTAAGGATGCTCTGGGAGCTGCTCGTGCAGAAAGGCTGGGCTCCACTGCTCAGTCCTCTGTCAGTCATGCGGTGGAAAATTGTGCAATAACATCCCGGATGTGGAGCTGAAATGCTCGGACGATAAAGATGACCCGACTACAGACTGGGCGCCTCTCCCAGCGTCCATCACAGATATCGAGACACCTTCTTCGTGCGAGCCTGAGCCCGGGCCATCTAAGATAAAAAGAAAGACATGATTTGGCAACCAAGACACAATACCTACATGATATATATAAGTTTTATTTTTTGTGCACATATAACTTATCCTTACAGTAGGTACCATGATGTTTGCACAAGCATTTTAGTATGTAGGTATATAAAACAATGTTTGAAGATGACGTAATTCCCGATAGATGTATTATCTTTTCTTTTTCTCATCAAAAATATGTTAACAATAACAAAAAAAAAATTGTAACTGTTTGATAAATAAAATCATAAAAAGACGTGAGAACAGTTTATTTACATTACCCCCCAAAACCCACCTATGACTGTTTTTGGTTATCTGGCGTTCTTGAGAGAACCGTTAGGTCTACAGATATCAATCTAGTTTTAAATGAAAGCTAATTAAATTTACTACAATTTTATTTCATATAATATTTGACGTGGGATACGTGTTTTAGAAAATATTTTACAAAATAAGTGACCATTTCGAAAAAATTTCACTTTTAGGAAAAAATGGCCTATTTTCGAAGAACTGTATCTTGGAAACCAATGGCTGTATATAGCTTGCTTTGGTCTCAAATTGTAGAAAATTTAGTTTACTTTAAAAGTATGTATACTAACTATACCGGTCAGACCCTTCCTTCACTGAGATATTGAGCAAAAACTGAAAAAAATCCGAAAATTTCTTGGTTTTATGGGTCCACCGCCGCTCGCACAGAACTTTCGGAGTTGCAAAATTTTTTTTTTATTACTGGTTTAGGTCCTAACAACATATAAAAAATTCAGAATGACCGGACCTTTTGCAAGCACAACCCCCTTTTCATGTTTAACTTGACTGGACTATTTATGCTGTGCTTCGTCTTGTGCTTCGGTGCCCACTCTTGTCTACTTTGGTTTTACTTCTATCGCGTGTGAGCTGCACACTTGTAGTTTTTTTTTACACTAACTCCACACAGGAGGCCCTGAGTAAAATAATTACCTTCAGAGCCTGTGTAATCTTGAAGATGCTGTGTGGAGGGTCTTTTTGAGGATGGGAAGGAGTTGTAGGAGGGAGGAAATACAGAGGCCGGAAAATCGTTACACAAGCAGAGCTGTTGAAATCAAGAACGAGTCGTAGAAGCGACCCGATCTTGTGTGACAAATGTCATCCTTGTACATAAGTTGGGGGCACGTTTCGTTTCCCGACTATACCGGTACCGAAGGGATCAATGACGCTAGTTCCTCGGAGCATCTTCCATTGTTATACCGGAAGAACAAGGACACTTTAGGTGACACACAGGTGCTTTAAAGAATACAATCCGCTTGTAAAGATAGGGTAATCTATAAAACAGACTTCCTAATTCCGCAAGAGCATTTTGGGGCTCCATACCAGAGGTGGCTGCCAAATTCAACATTGGGGCGCACTTGAGATTTGCACAGGGTCAGCGGTTGTGCACTGTTAAAGTATCTGCGGGCCTTATAAAGTTAGCCCTGCTTCTGAGAAGCTAACTTGGCTGTGTATAAATTTACTGCTTAATTTTGGTAATTGATTTGGGAATGTTGTCGACTTATTTAGAGATTAAGTATTAATTATAAAACGAATTCTTCATAAATACTTTGCGCTGAAATTTAGGATTTTACCACTCCGTAGGGAATATACTTCTTTTCAAAGTTTTTCTGTTTTTTAATATTTAATTTGGTAATTTATTTTATATTTCCCATTGTTTGTATATTTAATTTGCTAATCTATTTTTATCTACTTAATTTCACATGTATTTACGTCATGCATTATAACATTACCCCTTTCGTAACTCAATACCACGTATTAGCTCCACCGTTGTTATATATATAGCACATAAATTACTCGACGATATTATTTATATTAATTTCTTGTAAAAGTCTACTGGAGCCAAAATGCATAAATTAATGAACAAACCTCGACAAGTATTGGACGTAAATAGTTACTCAAGTAAGATGTTCTTACAAAAATCACTGAGAGATTTTGTCAAAAAAAGTTTAAGAAAATAATGCTAAATATTTTAGATGTTTAAGAATATTAAATTATCCAAAGATGTCAGTATAACTAATCACACATTGGAGGATTATTTTTTTATTTTATTTTATTTTAAATACATAAACGGCTATACCGCCTTTTATAAATAAACATATAATAGAGTACAAAAGTAAGAAAAATAATATCATTACATAATAGTAGTTTTAAACTTAAAAATAACATACAATTATTTTGTGTATCACAACAAAAAAAAACAAGAAATAAAAATGAGAAATATCATCATTTCATTTCAACATGTTCATATTGCGTATATAAAGTTACATTACGGAAAAAATAAAAAACTGAAACCTAAAAAGATATTGAATGAAACGTCTGAAATATTTTTAGTTATTATTAATTATTTTAGTCATTTTTTGGTCGTACCTCTTGCCAGGCCAACAGATATGTGGACTAGGTCCTAATTTCTCCGTCCCATCTAATGCTTTTTCAGACTTCAGCACTATAATAATTATTTTCCTAACGACACTACCACCACCAGAATAAACTTGACGAAATCCAGTGACGAACAATGTCTATTTGATCCCAATATTAGAAAAAATACTCTTATATTGAAGGTCTCGTTCTTAGAAGGAGTAAATGACAAAAAACGTTACTTCGTTTATTATTGATGTACGCCTACCCAATACTTTTTCTATAATATGATGGAAGAATACGTGGGACGATGACTAAAAAATAAGATTTCCAGAATTGTTCAAATCTCTTAAAATTTTTCTGTCCGTGGCAATAATGTAGGTATATTTTCTGGCTTTAGTTCTGTTATAGTTGTTCGCTTCTGATATGGTAGCTTTTATTGAAAAAAAAAAAAATTCACTCTTGCGTAACTTTTCCTTTCAGCGAGAAAAAGCTCAAGAAAATATTATCCACCCATTTTAGAAATTATTAATATTCTGATTTATTTATTTATTTGTTTATTAAGACATACACAGTACATTATAATACAGATTATAAGGTATGTTAAATTAAATTATTACATGGTTATGTACCTATTACGTAAGTCCATAGAATGTCATTTGGTAATTACGCCTGAGATATGAACCGGTCTATTAACTTAATTATTGAATGAATGAGTAATAATAATAAGAAGAAAGAAAAAAGGGGGGGGGGGGAGATAAGGAGACATTTTAATATTAAGAATTACATGCTCACTAATTGTAATTGACTGATTAAAGTTTGATGAAAAGTTAAGTGTAAGTAATTTTAAAACAATTATATCACGCCCAGAAATTTAATAAATTAGTTTTGTATGTTTGCAAGGAATCATGAAAAATGTCTAAGACTTAGAATTAAATTACTACACTTAGTGTAGTAATTTTTCATAATGGGTATAAGTTATGATTGCGCGAGTAATTGGTGAGTTACTCGCTGCATTAGTGTTATTGCATTTTATATGAAAAAGAGAAGTGTGCCTGGAACGCCTCATTGGGACATTTAAACCAATAGTGGATAGCAATTAAGGACTATCTATTTTATTATTTAGCAGGTTATACAGAAACAGCAGATCAATGTGCGTCTTTTTTGTAAACTTAGCATGTTATTTGTAGTTTTGTTGTATTTCTTGAATAAATATTTAGAGAATTTATTCTGTATACTTTCTACTATATCTATGCACACCTTATATTGAGGATTCCATACTGGGGACGCATACTCCAGTGGACTTCTGACCAATGAACAAAACAACATTTCAAGAGTCTTAGCACTTTTGAAAACTTTACATATTCTTAATAGGAAACCTAGCATCTTGTAGGATTTTGATATTATGTGTTCGATACGCTTATCAAAAATTAATTTGTTGTCTAAATAAACACCTAGATCTTTACATGTAGACGTAGATTGTAAAGGTTTATTATTCAAGTTGTAAGAATAGATGATTTTATTTTTATTTCTGGTAAATGTAATTGAGTGACACTTAGAAATGTTTAAGGACAGTAAATTTGATTCATAATTTTGAATTTGATGAAATAATTTTATTACATTGACAACAGTTGTCGACAGTTGTAGACAGTTGGTTTATTACAGTTACTGTCTTTCCGACGTACGCCAATTTATTAACTAACTAGCTGGTACCCGGCATGCGTTGCTATGCCATTCAAAGAAATAAATTGATTCTCCCTGCATGTCCTTTCTCGTGCATCCCCGTTCCCTTCCACCTTCCCTACCTTCTTCCTCCCTCGTATCTTCCCCCTCCGCAAACCCCACTTTCCCCCTGCTTTCCTCCCTGCCGCTAAAATATATGAAATATACACATTTTCATTTATACAAATTTCATAACGCCTGAGCTTCTCATAATATACAGCCTACGTTACTCGCTGATAATATAGCTTTCTGTTGATGAAAGAATTTTACAAATCGGCTCAGTAGTTTCGGAGCCTATATTCAATGCAAACAAACAATCAAATCTTTCCTCTTTATAGTATTAGAAAGACTAACTAACCATCACGGCGCCGTTTTTCCGCAGGGGAAGGCAAAGAGGACGGACCGCCGAACAACTCGATCTTGACACATACTCCTAACCTCGTTCACATTCATACATCTCTTCCATTATTTTGACTCTTGACATGGCCCTTACTCAAGTATCTGATTCACTTGGTCGTGCCATGTCTTCCCTGGGCATCCCCGACTACTTCTACAATACACATTTGCGTCATGTATTCTCCTTTCACTGCTTTCCTCGTTCATTCGCTCTACATGCAAAAACCATCTGCAAAGCTTTCTTAATCTTACTCGTCACCCTTACATCAGCCTTGCATTCTTTGCGGATCTCCACATTTCTCACACGATCGTACATGGTTTTACCACACATACCCCTCAGGGATCTCATTTCTACAGCATTCAGTCTACTTTCATCCTTCCTCTGTAAGTTCCGTGCCTCACTGCCATATATCAGGGTAGGTACCAGTACTCCATTATGGACGGCTAGCTTGGTTTTGTTTTTTTGGTCAGTTTTCTTGCTGGCACCAACGGCGTTCGGAGTTACCTTCATTTACCCTTCTTTCAATATCTCTGTCAGCCTTCTCATCTCTCGTGAACATGCTTTCCAAGTACACAAAACTCATCAACTTGCTCCAAGTATTCATCATTCACGACTATGTTGCATATTGTTTTCATACTCTCTCCTTCAAATACCGTGACTTTAGACTTACCTACATTCATCATTAACTCATTCTTCATATATACTTCGTTCATCCTAGACACGAGAGACTATAGATCTTCCATACTGTTAGATCGCATCATATGCATACAACAGGCAACAAACTCTCAGATTACGCACTGCCAATTTATTTAATTTTCAATATATGTAATAATTATTAATTACTAGCATTTTCCCGCGGCTTCGTTCGCATGGTGTAAGGGGGGTACCCACTCCGCCTCCTCCACTTCCCCCCCCCCCCTCAGTCCCCCCTTCACTCCCTCTCACCGCCCTCCCTCCCCCCTCCTCCATCCCCCCTACCCCTCCCCCCTTCCCCCTCACCCCTCCACTCTTCCCCTCCCCTCTTCCCCCTCCCCTCCCCCCCGCCCACCCCTCCCCTCTCCACCCCATCTCTCCCTCCCTCCCGATTTCCATACATTCAGTTTTCAAACCTCGCGTGCCACCAATAGTATTTTTTTTATACAAATTTCATGATGCTAGAGTTCACCGGAAGTTTCATAAAAACCTTGTCCTGTCAAGATCACACCAAAAAAAAATAATTATCCAATTTGGTGCAGTCGTTCGAAAGTTATGCGCTTAGTAGCACATTCAGCGATTAATTTTATATATATAAGAAGAAGATTATGTATTACGGTTTCTTGCAGCACCTTGGACGAAGTAATCGTTCCTAAAACTTTTTCCTTATTTTGTGTTATACTGCTGTTATAAATGAAATTTGTATTTTATATGTAAAAGCCCAATAGGGCGTCAATAAATAAATAAATAAATAAATAAAACTACGATTCAAATAATATTCTACAACTTAGGTCATTGGCAGATTTATTAATTCCACATATTATGTAGATCATATTTTATATATCTAATACCATTAGCAAATTTTGAGAAAAAATACTTTTCTTATTCATCTTTAAATTTTGGGATGAGGGCATGGGTACAGCCACCTCGGGAACCATTTATTGCATAACCAACACCTCTGCCATAGGCCACCCCAAGTGGTCGTTACGTTTGGTGACTTAGCAGGGGTGCCCGGGTTCATGTGGTGAGGTTTGTCCGCGGATGCGTCTGCCTAACAGCTGCATGGCAGGCCGGATCGGGAGAGAATAGTTGAGATAGTCGCTTTGACTTCTCCAGCCGTACTCTCTCGGAACATCACCTTGTAACGAAGTGGGAGGGATGTGTTCATACTTCCGTCACTCCTGCACACACTAACCCCCAGCTTCCTACCCACCCCTAATACCATTTTCCTTCGCAAAACTTCCTCTCCTCACCTAAAAAGAACCTCCACACACCATCCCCAAAGATGAGGTAAGACGCTGTGAATTTCCACTTGTACCCGAGGACAGTTTTCATCCGGCTATTGAATTTCAGTGCAGCCTGATGAGAAAACCTTTTAAAAGTAATAGAGTCCCGACCCTTGATCGTGAAACTTCAAAGGGATGGTATTTCAACAAGGGAAATGTCATCAACTTGTATGAATCAATAAGCCGGATGAACTGGCAAAACCTCAGCACTTTCTGTACAGTAGATGAGGCGGTGCAATATTTTTACAGTTGTATTTATGACGTATTTGATTCTTGTTTTCCCAAAAAGTTTGCAGGCAGTGGTGGTCGCAAATATCCGAAATGGTTCTCGAGAGAAGTCACCTCGAATATAGAGATCAAACACGCCCATCATAAGCGTTGGAAAGCTCGAGGCCTTCAGAGTGAATACGATCTGTTTAGTTTTTACCGAGCGTTAGTTAGGCGCGAGATTCGAGTGGCCTATCGAGCCTACGTGTCTACAATCGAGGAAAACATCACACATGATCCCAAGATGTTTTGGCACTACATAAAATCCCTTCGAAAGGATGGTGGTCTTGAAGACACCATGATGAAAGGTAATCAGGAATTTCGTGGCTTGGGTGTGGCTAACGCATTTGCTGATCATTTTCTATCGGTCTACAATAAAGACCCTCCACTTCTAGACATTAATAATGCGGCCACATTTAATACCAGAGGAGCTACAAACGTCGATTTAGGTTTATTTACCGAATCTGACGTGATGAGTGCCATAAGACTCATGAAGAACTCCCACTCTATCGGACCAGACTTCGTTCCCGTATTTTTTATTAAAGGGTGCGCCGAATTCCTAAAAACTCCATTATGTTTTATCTTTAACTTATCTATTAGTACTTCCACTTTTCCTGAAGTATGGAAAACTTCCAACATATGTCCTATTTTTAAGAATGATTCTAGAAAGTTAATCGAAAACTATCGACCAGTTGCCATACTATCAGCTCCTGCTAAATTATTTGAAAAATTAATTTACAAATTCATTATGCCTCAGATAGACGCATACATTATCCCAGAACAGCATGGTTTCAGGAAAGGGAGATCCACTGAAACCAATCTGATGGTTTTCACCGACTATGTTGCTAGGTCCCTAGACAGTGGATACCAAGTAGACTGTTCGTATCACGACTTCTCCAAAGCCTTTGATACTGTGAATCATGATATCTTACTCATAAAACTTGCCCAAATAGGTTTTTCCCTTCGGATGTTAAAATTTTTCATAAGTTACCTCAAGAACAGGAAGCAATTTGTCACCCACGGATTCTTCCAATCTGCTGAGTTTCTTGTTTTTTCAGGGGTTCCCCAAGGATCGATCTTAGGGCCTCTTCTCTTTTCTATTTTCATTAATGACATTGCTGGAGTCATTCGTTTTTCTCGCTTTCTGTTGTTCGCTGACGATCTAAAATTATTTCTTCTAATAAGAAATATTGAGGACTGCCTGCGCCTTCAAGTTGATGTTGATAACATTTCAGAATGGAGTCAACAAAACCAGCTTCATTTCAATGTCTCGAAATGCGTTGTTCTGAATTTTACCAGAGCATTTAGTCTCACCTACCACAGGTACACTATGCTCGGTCAAAATCTCAACCGAGTTTCGAGTATAAAGGATCTTGGGATTATGTATGAAAATAAGCTGACATTTCGTCCTCATATCGAAGGGGTTTGCCAGTCGGCCTTAAAAATGTTAGGGTTTGTTCTCCGAACCGTCAGAGTTTTTCGGGATACCCGTGCTCTGAGGATTTTATACTTCTCCCTAGTCCGCAGTAGGCTGGAGAGTGGTTCGCTTATCTGGAATCCTCATGAGGTGGGATGCTCCCTCATGTTGGAGAGGGTTCAAAAAAAGTTTCTAAGATTTCTCTACATGAGGGAGTACGGCCACTATCCATGGCTCTACCCGACGAACTTTCTTCTGGGAATGCTGGGACTCCATTCCCTGCAGCTCAGAAGGGAGGGGTACGCTGCTACCCACTTATTCAGACTGCTGCGTGGCTATATTGAGAATTCAGCCATTCTGGAGCGCGTGAGTCTCTATGTTCCGGATGACTATCTTAGACAACGCCAGCATAGATTATTCTATCTTCCTGCCTGTAGAACTAACCTGCCAATGGTTCTCCCGGTAGGAAGGAGTATATTGCTCCTGAACCAAATCTCCTCCGAGATTGATATGTTTGGCGTCAGTGAGGAGAGGTTCAAAAGTGAAATTCTTTTGATTCTTGAAAGAGTCTCTCCACATTGACGAGATCTTTCACCACTGCCTGAATTTTTTTTAAAATTGATTTATTTCTTGATGTTTCTTTTTTATGTATAAATATTTGTAAAAAAAAATCTTTTTTTTGTATACTATTTATATGAATAACGTAATTTTTTATATGTATTAAAACTAAATTTGTAATGTGTAAGAAATTAATAAAAACATATTATTATTATGACAGGCCTGAGAGGAATTATTTTACTCAGGGCCTTCTGCATGGAGCTTATGTCAAAAAATATATATATAAAAGTCCATTAAGTTCCTTTAGAAATGTGACTCTTCAATCCAAACTGGACTTTACAACAAGTTGAAATGTTCACATATAAACTGCCCGGCGATGAAAAGTGTTCTGCACGAAAACCGTCTCAGTGCTTGGTATAGGTAAAACACTTTAAGTTGGAAGCAATAAAAATTGATGTATTGGTCTATCTGTGTGAATGTTTAGCGACGCCCACAAATCCGATAAGGCGCTCTGTCTTGCTTACGCCCACTTATTGTAACTAGTTAGAAGAGAGGCAAGCTTAACGACACCCTTTTGAAGCTGTACTTACAGGATGTCCTATTCATTCGGTTCGTAATTTGATTTAAACATACGTGCACCTACATTTCGCAAGTGACAAATAATGACAAATTTATAAATTTGATATAATAAATAGTGTTTGTAAAGTGTGCAAGTTTAATTTTTATTACGATATCATGGACTCCTGTTACGAAACGGAACGTGGCTAATCACTGAATGGACCAAATCGTGAAATTTTATTCCGTATGTTTAATTATTTTACTTATTCATAATGAAAAAAAACGGTGGTCAACTTTTAAGCATAAACGACTTGTATGATTTGACGTCTAAGGCAACTGAAGTATCACAGACTAGTAACTATTCAACAGTTAATCTTTTGTACCTTTGTGTTAGTAATCTGTTATATTTTAGATAATATACGTATAGATAGTTGCTGATGATGACTGGTACGTAATTAAATAATTAGTGTTGCTGATGATTGCTAACACGTAATTATACAAAATAAATAACCCATAAGCAGCCAAATTTGTAAGCACAGGTTTTGGAAATCACACTTCATTTCAACATTAGGTTCTTAGTTTAGGTAAACCAAGTAATTTATGCGTATTGAGTTTTAAACGAAACTTTACAAATGTCAAATCCGTAAAAAAAATGACGGCAATGGAGATGTTTTATATGGGAAATTTTTAACTTTGAATGAAAACCGAATTTAAATGCATGTTTTTCCATCTATCCCGACCGAAACCGACGTTTCTTTTGGTAATTAAGTTTAACAGTCGTTTACTTTTCAAAATCTATGCCTATTAAACGTGTCAGTGGCATGTGGCGGCTTGTCGATTATTTACTTTATAAAATATATATAAGTATGAATATGAATATAATATAAGTGGTTTATACAAAGTTGAATTATTTCATTTTTCTATAATGGATAACCACAAAGTAATAGCTACATTCAAAAATATAAATTAATCTTTTTAAATAAAATAATATTTTTTTAACCTTGTTGTTATTTATGAATACCCATTTGAATTCAATCCTGAAGATTATCGCATTTAGTTAATAAACTTATTTTTCTTCCTAAACCTTCGGTATTTCTATAAAAATGTTGTAAAACAACATTAGTTTTATGTTATCGATTTAAACACGCTTTGGATTCGAATTCTCAATTGTGAAATAATTATTAATTGCTTTTTTGTTAAAAGCCCAAAACGAAACACGCTGTATGAAAGTTTTGCATCTGTGTGAGTACTATGATGAAGTCAACTTAACTTGCGAGACCTATAAGATACCATCATAATATTTATTATGATGGTTCAAATAAGAATATTGGAGCGAAGGTGGATACCGAAAATATTTCTAATATTCGCTACATCTTTCTTAATACCAATCTTAATATATAAAACAAAGTCGGGTTAGTTAAACTATTTATAACTCGAGAACGGCTGGACAGATTTTGATGATCTTTAATTTGTTGGATTTGTCTCCGCCCCGGATAACAGAATAACTATTAAAACATCGCAAAAATTCCCGGAAAAGAAAGTTATGAAGAAAATTAATTTCCTCATACATTTTGTATGGAATGAATTTTTATCTTTTGAAAGAGCTGCAGCAATATTGTGTTAGGTATAATATTGAAGTTTGCGTGAATTCCAATAATTGAAAAACGTCAAATGTCAATGCGGTGATTGTTTTGCTTTTGTTTTTAAACGTATAATGCTGCCTCTCTTTCCTACACACTAAATGTCAACTGTCGAAAATAAGACCAACGGTGAACGTATGTCTGCACAACTCCAGGAAAACACCCACTTCTTTCCAAAACATTCAAGGCGTATTACAACGTGGAGTATTGCAATTCGGTGAAGTCAATCAAATACATCTGCAAATTTGTCTCAAAAGTCAGCGATATGGCTGTTTTTAGCGTTCAAACTACAAACAAAAAACGATGAAATCACACGCTATCAAGTTGGTGAGCTACAGTGAGGTGATTTGACGTATATTCTCATTCCCCATTCGTGAACGTCATCCCATTGTTGTACATTTGGCGGTGTATTTGGAAAATGGTAAACGAGTTTATTTAATTGCATCGAATGTTGCCAAACGTGCTGAAACACCTCCAGCAACAACATTGACCAGTTTTTTTCGATTTGCTAATGCGATCTGTTTGCCCGAATGTTGCTCTACTTTGATATGCCACATTATTACACTTGGAACGCTTCGTCGAAGAGATTTCTACGTCGGAAACACGGCGATGTGGTTACTGATCATCCGGTTGTGCGTGTTACTGATGCTCTTGGTCGCATTTACACACTTGCGGTTGTTGCTGGTGAATGTTCGTGAGCCGACATAGTTTGAATCACAAGTCAATGGTATAGTGTGCCCAACATTTCGTGTTGAAAGTCAGGTCAATTTGCTTGAAAACGATACTCATTGGGACATGACAATCGCTGAAGCAATTGTTTCTGCATCTCCAGTCTGATACGCACATTATTTGCTATCATTATTTTGACATTTTTCCCATCGAATCTACGTGAACTATGGAACAAGTACAAGGATGACATGTCAGAAGACATTTTACATCGAATTCGCTTCAGCTCAGGGAATTCTGATCTCGAGGTGAACGGGGATATGCAAAAACAGGCTTTGTTTTTGATCGAAGACATGTATTACCTCATGTGCGGCAGTTTGTTAGTCAAGTAAGGATTACCAACGTCAATATTTATTTTTTATTGTAAGAAACAAACAGCAGTTTTATACAGGATGTTAAAAATGAAGCGGTTAAAAATGAGGTAAGCCAAAACAGTTTCTTATGCTAATGGTTATTATGATATAATACAAAATTTTAATTGGTTATAACCATTACATGAAAATGAAATTAACAAAAATATATAAATGTAAGTATATTAGAAGGAAGAACGAATAGGAAAGGGCAAGAGGCAGAGGAAGATGGGATGGGGACAGGAGATGCTCATGCTGTACCTTTTCTATAGCTGTGCATTAATTTAATTCACATTTGTGGTCGTACGCTTGACTTCGTATCGGTATTTCAAAAGAGTATTATTAAGAATATCGATATTGTTAAATTGCCTGTTATATTGCGCGCATATGCGGGGGATTGGAGAATTTTTTCTAAGGTTGGTTCTGTACGCGGGCAAATGAAAAAAATGGTTTAGTCTGGTTGGTCTTGCAGGTATGTGAATTCTTAAATAATTTACGAGTTCAGGAGAGTCCAGGCCATTATTCAGAATTTTGTATAAAAATGTTTGATCAGATATTAATCTACGCGTTTGAAGTGGAGTAAAGTTGTGAAATTTTAAGGATTCGGTGTTATTTGCAAAGAGTAATTTGAATCTATAGTTTATGTGTTTAAAAAATTTGTTTTGCACACTTTCGATTCTGTCAATATGGCATTGGTAGAACGGTGCCCAAATTAGTGTGCAGTATTCTAAGTGGGGGCGGATATACGTGGTGTAAAGGGAATACATAGTTTTAATATTGCGAAAAGGTTTAGATATGCGAATTATAAATCCCAATATCTTATTTGCTTTGTTGATTACTTCGTTAATATGTTTGATAAAATTTAGTTTTACATCTAGTACTACCCCAAAGTCACGGATTGATTCATACGATCATATGATCAAGATGTATTGACCAATCAGTTTGAACGAATGTATCTCTGTTGAACCCCCAACAGAAGGAAGTGTACGATACGTTAATGAAGGCAATTGATGATGAAAATGGTGACTTATTTTTTCTCGATGCGCCCGGTGGAACTAGAAAGACATCTAATGACAACAAAACGAAAAATGTCGTTTATTTCAAGGTGCTTCAATGAAGGGAATCGACCCAAGTTCAACCCATCCAGCAAATAGTTTAACAGAAAATAGTACAATAATGCCACGTGAATCATTTCGATTCGCTTTAATAAAGCAAATGCCTTGCTGCCACGTAAATAATATATCTTAATTCATTTTGAGTATTCATTTTAACTTAAAAAAATGAAATTAATTCAGCTAATAAGATAACACAAACAGTTATTGATTCTGAGGCGGTACGAAGTTCGCCGGGTTAGCTAGTATATATCGTAGCGTAGGGAGTGTGGCAAACCCATCGCTCAGGGAGTGGAAAACACAAACCTGCAATAGCCATCCCAAGCCAAGGTGTGAGCTACCGTGCTCAGGCTGAATGTCCTGGGGAACAGCGTCATGAACGGTGCCTCCGAGAAACAAGGCCGCATCTCGGAGTATTTAGACCTCACTCCAGCACTCAGGGCTCTGCTGGAGTGGACCTTCTATTTCCCTGGTAACTCGTGGGACAAAAAAAATTGGACCATTCGAAAACTAGGGGCCTTTTGGGAACCTAGGAATGCTGAGGCCACCTCTGTGGATTTCCTTCTTGGGGCCGTAGGAGGAACTAAGAGGAGAAACCGTGGAGAGGTGAGCTGAGGCCACCTCCATGAACTCTTCCCTTGTGGGGCCTTCAAGGAACCAAGGGGAAGGGCACCCTTCCAGCGCGGGGCCTTTGTGGAACCAAGGAGGAGTGAAGTGGAGAGATAATGTCCTCTTCCCATGTGGGGCCTTCGAGGAACCATGTAGGAGTGAAGAGGAGAAATGAGGCCATCTTGGTGAACTCTTCCTCTGTGGGACCTTAGAGGAACCAAGGAGGAGAGATGAAGTTCTCTTCCCTCCTGGGGCCCTCGGGGAACCAAGGTGGAGTGGACTCTTCCCTTGTGGAGCCTTTAGGAAACCAAGGGGAGGTGGACTCTCCGTCGTGGAGCCTTCGGGGAACTAAGGAGTGGAGAGGAGAGATGAAGCCCTCTTCCGTCGTGGGGCCTTCAGGGAACCAAGGAGGAGTGAAGAGGGGAAATGAGACCTGGGAAGACACATTGTCGGACCAGAAGATATAGCTTCATTTCGAATGACAATCCTGGTGAACTTTATAAAAGGGACTGGGTTACTGTCAAAGAAATGAGGTAAAATGGGAGATAGTACAATGGGTCTATGGCCTAAGTGCTCTCGGGAACTATATATATGTAAACCGTCTCCGATTATTTATAAAAAAAAAAAATAAAAAATAGTATATATCTAAAACAAAGTCGGGTTAGTTACACTATTTATAACTCAAGAACAGCTAGACCAATTTTTATGATCTGGCTTGCCATTGAAGTAAAATCATGTATTGGTTTCATAGTGCTTTCACACAAACGAAGTATTGAAATCCGTAAGTCTAAACTTAAACTTTAGGTCGCACAGATTACACCCGCGCTGTGCAAGCGGGTTCCCCACAGAGCGTCAGACCATGATCTTTGATTTGTTGGATTTGTCTCTGCCTCAAATAGCAGAATAGCTATTAAAACATAGGAAAAATTCACGAAAAAAAAAGTTATGAAGAAAATTCTTATCCTCTTACATTTTGTATGTAACGATTTCTCATCTTTTGACATAGCTGCAGGAATATTGTGATAAGTATAATATTGAGTAGTAAGAGAATTTCAAAAATTTATAAACATCGATTGTCAATGCGCTAATCGTTATGCTTTTGTTCTTAAACATATAATGCTGTCCCTCTTTCTTACATACTAAATGGGAAAATGGTCGAAAATGGGACAAACGGTGAACGTATGTCTGCACCCCTCCACAGGAAAAAGACAATCTATATAAAATCTTAATATATAAAGCACAGTCGGGTTAGTTACACCATTTATAACTCAAGAACGGCTGGACCGATTTTTTGGATTTCTCTTCGCCCCGAATAGCAGAATAGCCATTAAAACATCGGAAAAGTTCATGAAAAAAAAGTTATGGAGAAAAAGTTTTTCTCATACATTTTGTATGGAACGAATTCTCATATTTTGAAAGAGCGACAGCAATATTGTGATAGATGATAAGTATTAATATTGAGTAGTGAGTGAATTCCAAAAATTCAAAAACTTCAAATCTCAATGTGCTGATCGTTTTGCTTTTGTTCTTAAACATATAATGCTCTTTTCCCTTCTTTCTTAAATATCTTAAGAATCTTTCTTACATACTGAATGTCAACCGTCGAAAATGAGACAAACGGTGAACGTATAGCTGCACCCCTCCACAGGAAAAATAAAATAATAAAAATCTCCCTCACACGTATAAAGAAAGTAAAACGCAAATCCCGTGAGTAAGTGGAAAGTAAGAAAAACTCAAAAATTATAAATCCGTAGGTACACAACGCCATCTCTGATGCCGACAAAAACAAAACACGGCCA
This sequence comes from Limnephilus marmoratus, assembly GCA_917880885.1. NCBI lineage: Eukaryota > Metazoa > Arthropoda > Insecta > Trichoptera > Limnephilidae > Limnephilus > Limnephilus marmoratus. The sequence continues at coordinate 53,345,825 of OU862906.1, read as the reverse complement.
GTTGCACAACGATAACTGCTTCAATGTGCAATTTTCAATTTAATGAATAAACTGAATTAAATTCAGCAAATAAATTAACACAACAGTTATTGATTCTGAGGCGGTACGAAGTTCGCCGGGTCAGCTAGTTATTTTTATAAAAATGTATGCAGAATACATCAGAATGAGAACATATTTAAAAAAAACTTTACTTACATTATTTTGATGGTAAATTACTGGCGATGGCGACCACCGTAGTATTTAGGCTCCCCGTATAAAATATAAACACGGTAGACTTCCAGTATCCACTCTCTGAAGCCGCGAAGGACCACGGGACCAATAATACTGCTGCCATGTAGGAACTAGGAACCAGGCTTAATCTTAGATTATTAAAAATGTTGGATAAGCATTTACTTTACATTATTAGTTACCGTCTTTCTGAAATAATAACAAGTCGGAGATTATGGAATAATAGTGAATGTCATACGTCCACTCAATGGCTGAGTCGGCATCGCATTTGGGTTTCACCCAGGCGTCGTGTATTCAATTTACCAGTCCTCCATCATAATACAAGTAAAAATGGTTCGCTTACTGTGGTGGTAGTAGGAGATTTTCAAAAATTATCTGGTTATTCATGACCCGGGAATGTTTGTCTTTATTTAAAAAAAAATCAGACGCAGTAGAAGTGAAACTTGAAAGTCGCTAGTTGTCGCTTTCTTTTCTTTTGCCGGTTTATTTTAAAGTGGTTTGATGATTGGATATTGATTTCACAAAAATCAAAATGTTTATTTTTTTTGTATTTCGTAGGATTTAAACTTCCGTTCGCATGATATCTGTCTCTCTGGCCGCTGTGACTTGTCGAGCGCCTTGCCCGCCACGCTATCGAAGGCCCGCACCAACGCGCGAATTCACCGCATTATATTAGAACCGAGGACCGTCAAACAATAAATTTTGACGCATTTCCGTTTCATCTGGATTTCAAATCGTAAACGGGGCTATAGAAGTTTCACTTCAAAAATGTTTCTGTAGATTGTACGCGAACAGAGGGTAGGAAAGACCTGTTTTTGACCGTTATATCAGTTGTACTTTAAATATTATACACGCACTATTTATCGGAGCCTATATTTTATTATACCTTTCTATTAACGAAACGCTTACATTATACTTTGCATTCATATTTTTCTGTAAAGGTTACATAATTTTTTTACTTATCTGTAGGCATCTTTGCAGACTTAATAATATGGAATGCTGTATTGGAATTACAGATACAGATGGGATTGTAAAGTGTATTTTTTCTACTGGTATATCAATGGAAGTGCGTGCCAAAAAATATTCAAATTTAAGTAAAAATGTTTTGCACCAATTGTCATTTTTTTATTTTTCTCTATATGACACATTATTACGGAACTATTGTAGTTTTTCATGGAAATATTACGAATTGAAAAAATCAAGCTCCGTAGCAAATAATTATTTTTTCATACGAATCCCGATGGTTATTGAAATAAGTAATTATGAGTGACCGAAAAAAATGTGTTCGCTCTCCTCTGCCCCCCCATTAAGCCATGCAGAGGTTTTTTAGATAATCTAAAGGCTGACTTAAATTGTCCTTGCCCAGGCTACGACGCTTCTTTCGTCATCCGTTGAAACTAGGCTTAATCTACTCGAGTTTAGGTACTCGTTAGGGCCGGGAAGGGCGGTTTTGGAGAGAGAGGCGGTAGAGGGGTTGTAGAGGGGTGTAGAGAGACGGGGAGAGAGGCAGAGGATGGGCTCGGACCACCGAATGTCATGAAACCAGACAACCGGAAAATTACGTTGAACGGGATTCTCTCACGTTACGGTATATGTAGATAAAACTGGATATTCTGCTCAGTAATATGTAGATAAATGTGGATATTACCATTTATATAGGTAAGTGGGCGGGAAGCGGGTGGAGGGCGGAGGGCGGATTCAACGCTGATAATTTTTTCTCGATTAGCATGTCCAACAATAGCTATAGCATCGCAGATTTTGAAATATTTTGAAGTGAAACTTCTTTAGCGCCATTAGTGATTTGAAACTCCATGAAACGGAAGTGCGTCACTAAAATTTATAATTTTATGGGTACTCGGTTCCAATATAATACGGTAAATCCTCGGTCTAGTCTAGAGCAAGCCTCCCGTAGTCCAGTGGCATAAAGCGCCTAACGAATCAGTGGCCGGAAATTCAGACGACCCTATAAAATCCAAAAAAGATAAACGTTTTTATTTTTGCAAAATCAATATCCAATCTTCAAACCACACCAAAATGATCAGGCGAAAGAAAACGACATCTAGCGACCACGAAGAAGAAACCATAAATATTAATATGAAGACCAAATGTATAGGAAAAGGTGCACTGGAATTCGACGACAAAATAAAAAGAATATTATCCAAAAAAAATGAAATATTTTTACTTTGTATAAACCACTTATTTGATGCGCAAATCCGACCGGTTTCGGAACAAACGTTCCTTTGTCAGGGAAAGCTTATACAAATTAATTAAATTACTAATTAATTACTAATTAATTCATTTTTCTATAATGGATAACCACAAAGTAATAGCTACATTCAAAAATATAGAATATTATCCTTCACTAACTAATCATCACGCCGATTCTCCGCAGGAGTAGGCAGAGAGGATGGGCCGAAATACAACTTACACACTCCTTGCCTCGTTCACATTCATACATCGTCTTCGATTATTCTGCTATTCTATTATTACATACATGGTTTTCATACATGCTCTTCTATATTATTCTGATCTTGACATGGCCCGAATGAAGTATCTTATTCACTGGGTTGTGCCACTTTTTTGAAGTTCTTTAGCACCGTTGTGATTTGAAACTCGGATGAAACGGAAATAACGCACTAAAAACAGACAAACACACCCCTCCATAGGATTTAGCCTGCGAGAGAATGATACAGCGATAATGAACGTATGTGAATTGCCTTTTTTGCCGTCACAAAATCGTAACAGTGAATCGCCACGATAATTATAAAAGCGCTCATTCTGTTGATATATTTTTGTCCGCGAGTAGATATCTACATTAATCAAATAACTTTTAAGGGTCGAACGATTGGTAGAACGCCCATCAAGTCTGGATGTACAGCTGTACGGTACGTCAACAAAATTTAGTACTGTTTCTATACAAGATTGTGAAGTGCCTTATTGGCTCATTGGCCCCATTAGAAAATATTGCATTTCGTTGCTCCGAACGCACTACCAGATCGAATACCTTATTATATACATGTATATAACATTCCAAATCGAAATACGCACAGAACTATCAACTTATTTAAATTTAGTTAGGAGAGCTATGCTCAAATGTACATACGTATGGAAATAAGTGATATGCAGTACATATATCTATCCTTTTAAATAATATATTATATTTGCCACATTCATGCATTACGTTAATTGCGCTCTTGGGGATGCCAATCTGAGGATATTTCAAACAGAAGAAAATAACACGGACTTATTAAGACTGAATGAACGCTAATGCCGAAGAGATCAACTATGTTACGTTGAAATACCGGTAGAATTAACAACAAAAAAATCACCTGACGAACATTGTAATACGTTGGAATTGCGGGTAATTACTGATGGTCTCAAGTCTCATCCATTTTTTTTTTATCAGAACTACAAAGCTGTATGTAAATAACTTTATATAATATATTTAACTATCCTTATCTGGCGAGCAGTAGTATTGTAGCTTTGCAGATGCGGGGTGTTAGAATATTGACCTCAGTACCAGAAAGGTACTGAGGTCAATATTCTTAATGCACACAGAAGGCCCCGAGGAAAATACATTTTCTCCGGTCCCATATCATCTTTGGGGATGCCGTGTGGAGTGTCTTCACAAGGAAAGAAAGGAGATGCGGTTCTGGAAAGGAGAAAGATATGAGAGATGGGTAGCAATTTGGGCCAGGAGTGACGGACACATGAATCCATCCCTTTCACAACGGTGCAGAGCGATGGGTCTAAAAAGTCCGGCTGGAGAGGTCAAAGTTCAAAGAGGTCTTCCTCTACCGGCCGCTCCTGATCCAATCCAAGACCTAAATAAGCGTCGCTCCATAAACCCTAGTACCCCTGCTAAGTAACCAGTCGTAGCGCACCACTTGAGATGAACTACGGTAGAGGTGATGGTTTTGCAATACTTGTTTCCCGGCGGGTGAGGATACCTATACCCCGCACCCCAAAATGTATATTTTTGATCGAATTCCAGGATAGGTATCGACTAATTACCTTTATACCATGACAGACGTTTAGTACGGAGATGCACATACATCTTCCCCAAAAATTCCTAAAAATGCCCTTTTCTAATCGCTCTTTTCTGCATGCACAATTTTTTCTAATCTTTGCCTAGTACGATTCTATTTCTAAATCTTTTGCATATACTTCCTAACCTGGTTTTCATACATGCTCTTCTATATTATTCTGATCTTGACATGGCCCGAATGAAGTATCTTATTCACTGGGTTGTGCCACTTTTTTGAAGTTCTTTAGCACCGTTGTGATTTGAAACTCGGATGAAACGGAAATAACGCACTAAAAACAGACAAACACACCCCTCCATAGGATTTAGCCTGCGAGAGAATGATACAGCGATAATGAACGTATGTGAATTGCCTTTTTTGCCGTCACAAAATCGTAACAGTGAATCGCCACGATAATTATAAAAGCGCTCATTCTGTTGATATATTTTTGTCCGCGAGTAGATATCTACATTAATCAAATAACTTTTAAGGGTCGAACGATTGGTAGAACGCCCATCAAGTCTGGATGTACAGCTGTACGGTACGTCAACAAAATTTAGTACTGTTTCTATACAAGATTGTGAAGTGCCTTATTGGCTCATTGGCCCCATTAGAAAATATTGCATTTCGTTGCTCCGAACGCACTACCAGATCGAATACCTTATTATATACATGTATATAACATTCCAAATCGAAATACGCACAGAACTATCAACTTATTTAAATTTAGTTAGGAGAGCTATGCTCAAATGTACATACGTATGGAAATAAGTGATATGCAGTACATATATCTATCCTTTTAAATAATATATTATATTTGCCACATTCATGCATTACGTTAATTGCGCTCTTGGGGATGCCAATCTGAGGATATTTCAAACAGAAGAAAATAACACGGACTTATTAAGACTGAATGAACGCTAATGCCGAAGAGATCAACTATGTTACGTTGAAATACCGGTAGAATTAACAACAAAAAAATCACCTGACGAACATTGTAATACGTTGGAATTGCGGGTAATTACTGATGGTCTCAAGTCTCATCCATTTTTTTTTTATCAGAACTACAAAGCTGTATGTAAATAACTTTATATAATATATTTAACTATCCTTATCTGGCGAGCAGTAGTATTGTAGCTTTGCAGATGCGGGGTGTTAGAATATTGACCTCAGTACCAGAAATAGGTCAAACGAGTTTAAAAGTTTGGTATTCAGAGCGAGTGGCTGTCTGCATCCTTTAGTGTAGTATGGAGAATGGTGGAGCGGGGAGCATCGGAAGAGTTGCTGTGGCGATTCGTGTCGTAAACACAACTTGTGCATCGGGGGCGATATATTGGCAAAATACTATGGGAAAAATTGACACGAGATGATGTATCAATTTTACAATTTTGTTTATTTTATAAAGATAGTTTTAATGAATTTTAAAATACGAATATTTTTTCTGTTCTATTCTTTGTTTTAATTGACGTGCTCGTTGGATCAACATGTACTCATATTTCATTAAAGATTTAAGACTCAAAAGTTAAATCTAAAGTTGTTACACATTTTCAATCGCCTGAAAAAGAATAATACTAAGAATTATTAAAAAAAAATTAAAAAATCCGTTCATTCTAAATATACAGGGTGTCCGGGGGTAAAGTGCATTAACTTCGGAAGGTAATTTACATGATGGTAGGAGTAAAAAAGATTAACAACTTTTTCCGAAATTCAAACTTTTTTTCCATACAAAAAGACGAACCTACCTACTAAAAATCCTTAGTGTGAGGTACGATCTTACTTGCTGAGAGCCTGCTGGGCGGCGTATTTCCAAAACCTATACCGGTTCAGTCGCTTTACATTTTCAATATCAAAATTTAAATATTTAGAAATAAAATTATTAATTTCTAATATACACATTAGAAAGATTATTTTATCTAGATTTTAGAACAATTTTTGTTTCTGCAAAGTGAAAGAAATTATCAACATAGAGGTGTATTTACAACATATGGGAATAATATTAAAATTAAAATATTTAGAAATAAAATTATTATTTTGTAATATACACATCAGAAAGATTATTTTATCTAGATTTTAGAACAGTTTTTGATTTTGCAATGTGATAAAAAATAACCAATATAGAGGTATATTTAAAATGTAAATTGTGGCTATCGCGACTGAGTCGGTATAGGTTTTGGAAATACGTTGCCGGGCGCCCGACTCGATTATGATTTGCCCGTATCGTAACAACGGAAAATAATAAATCTGGCCGCACACGCCGGACTAATTTTATCTTTTTACTTCAAAACTACCCCTCAAGTTGGATTTCGAAAAAAGTTATTTATCTTTTTTACTTGGACTATCATGTAGAATCACCTCCCGAAGAATGCACTTTACCCCCGGAAACCCTGTATGTGCACAAATTAACTATAATGTGGAATCTTTTCAAGATTTTATAATATACCTATCCAAATAAAGAGATGAAAATAATATTATACGAGTATATGCCATAAATGGTGACCGGCCACTCAGAATGAAACCAACTCACTAAATCAAACCAACTAAAGAAAGAAATGACATCTTTTTTAGTCTCAGCACACAGCTCAAAATCTACAGAAGATATATGGATTAAATTTAAATTAAATGAAACATCCAGACAATCCATTAACTTATGTTTGGCGTATTTGCCTCCAGATATACCGATCGAAAATCTTACAGATTTTTTCGAAAAGTGTCATACGACATATAATAACTTATCATCAGACGATATAACATTAATAATGGGTGATTTTAATGTCCCATCTATTCAATACTCACCAAATGCCAATGTAACGCACACCAGACCAGTCTTACATAATAGCCAAAAATCGATATCTCTACTAGACTTTCAAAATTTGACTGGACTTAATCAATTCAATCACGTAACTAACAACATAGATCGAATTTTAGATTTAGTGTTTTCAAACCATTACCTCAACATTCAAATTGCTTCACATGTGCTATCCAAAATTGACCCTTATCATCCTCCCATTGAATTCGATCTTTTGATATCCAAATACAGACCCCTACCCACTAATCCAGATCACATCAAATATAACTTCAAAAAAACGGATTATATTAAATGCAATGAAATGTTATCACTTAATAACTGGGACGATCTTAAAACCCTGAATTGTAATGACTCCCTACTACATTTTTATAACTTGTTATGGCTATCAATTGAAAAACACACTCCGCGCTTAAAAATCAGGAATAATAAGTTTCCAATTTGGTTCAGCAGTGTTCTGATCCACCAACTCAGAGAAAAAGAAAAGTTTAGAAAGAAATGGAAAAAATACAAAAATCAATGTGACTATGACAGTTTTTCTATCTTGAGGGCTAGAGTAAAAGTATCCATACGCACATGCCTTAAAGCCCATGTAGATTCAATAGAAAATTCTCTCCCTAACAGTATCAAAAATCTTTCAACCCTCATTAATTCGAAAAGAATTTCTAATTCTCTCCCCAAAATCATGCATCTCCACGACAAATCAGCAAAAAATGGAGAAGATACATGTGAACTGTTATCTACTTACTTCTCTTCTGTTTTTAGCTCACCATCCAATTCTAAAAGTGACTCTAAACTTTCTTCCCCACTCTATAATTATCCACTGTCTCAAATCAAAATAACTTTAGACGAGGTCAAAGAGAAATTGAACACTCTTGATATCAATAAGGGTTCCGGCCCAGATGGAATTCCTCCACTATTTATTCGAAATTGTGCAGATCAGCTTGCAGTACCATTACACAAAATATTCGTCAAAAGTCTGAACGATGGGGTATTTCCGGATCTGTGGAAGGTTGCCCACGTCATTCCGATCCATAAATCTGGCAGTAAAAATGATGTAACAAACTACCGTCCTATCAGCCTTTTATCTTGTTTTGGCAAAATATTCGAGTCCATTGTATACAAAACCATCTTTAACCATGTAACACATATACTTAGTCCTTTCCAGCATGGCTTTGTAGCTAAAAGATCCACAAATACTAATTTACTCGAGTATATGGACTTTCTGTGTAAATCGATGAATAATAAAACACAAGTAGATGCCGTGTACACCGATTTCAGTAAGGCCTTTGACAAAGTTAGTCACTCTATCCTAATGAATAAACTGGATAAAATTGGTATTCACGGAAATCTGCTTCGTTGGTTAGAATCATATTTATCACATAGAAGTCAATTAGTCACTGTCAATGGTTTTAACTCTTCCCCAATATTAGTTACGTCGGGCGTACCACAAGGATCTCACCTTGGACCCTTACTTTTCTTAATCTTTATTAACGACCTTACATACAAACTCCGCTGTAATTTTTCTCTATATGCTGATGACCTCAAATTATATAAAGCAATTAAATCTATGAAAGATTGTGAACTCTTACAACAAGACCTTAACACAATATCTACCTGGTGTGTTGACAATGAAATGGAACTCAATATAACTAAATGCAAAGTTATAAATTTCACCAAGAACACCAACAAAACTCTATATTCATATAGCATATGTGGTCACAATCTAGAAACAGTTGAATCAATAAAAGATTTAGGAATTATATTTGACAACAAACTAACATTCAATGAACACATTGAACACATTGTGAGTAAATCAAATAAATTACTTGGTTTTATTGTTAGATCAACCAAACTGTTTAAGAATTCTAACAGCCTAATAATTCTATTCAATTCCTTAATCCGAAGTGTTCTTGAGTATGGGTCAACAGTCTGGAATCCACATTATATTACACAAATATCTAGACTCGAATCAGTCCAAAGAAAATTTACACGGATTTTGTCTTACCGATCAGGTGTCTATCATCTTCTAGACGGGTACGAACAAAGACTTAGATATTTCAAATTAGAAAGTCTGGTTAAAAGACGAAACATAAATGACCTCTTAATGCTATATAAAATTGTGAATAATCGTGTAGACAGTAACTTAGTCAACCAAATCAAGTTATACGCCAGGCCCAAATCTACCAGAAACCTTGACATATTCTGGACTGAAATTTTTACCAATAATACTGGATATTTTAATCCCATATCTAGAATGTGTCGATCATACAACGATCTTGGTAAAATACACACTTTCATAGATATTTTTCTAAATAATGTAACATGTTTCAAAAAATATCTCCACGAATTGTGCACCTAAAAAAAAAAAAAAAAAAAATTGTTTTTGTTTTATTACATTTCAGGAAATACTTCATAAATATTGTATGCTTATAATGTATTTCAATTTCTATATTTAAGTTTTTTAAGTTATGTATAAATAATACTTCCATTGTTTTTCATGTGTTTGCATCTGTAAAAATTCACATGTGATTACTGCAGACACATTAGTCTAGGGATATTTATATTTGTATTTTAATTTATTATATATTATCCACAAAAATGTTTTATAAATATCCTGTTTGTGTCTCAAATAAATAAATAAATAAATAAACTCAGAACAAGAGTGATGATAAAAAATTGTTTAAATAGGTTCAGTTAGGTTAGGGTTACCGGCTAAAATTATTTTTTCAAAACTTTTAATGACCTTACTGAGGTGATTCTGAGTTGGTTTCATTCTGAGTTGGCATGGAACTGCCATAAATGGTTTCCAGGTCAGTGGTTTCGAAAATTCGCCTTTCAAATTAAATAGTCATTGAAATGTAAATGGTCACGAGTCCTCGACTTCTTTTTCTAATCACTTTACCTTTCTTTTCTCCACATAATATGGAAATGCAGAAAAATGCCATCGGTTGGATTCTCAAACTTGTATTCTTTAATTTTGTTCAATTAGAAACGAGGAGAATTAGCATCCAAAATTAAATAAAAATATTTGTAGCAACGCATTCATTTCAGTTATATAATCTTAGCACTGTAACGTTGTGGCGTCGGAAGAATAAAGACAGATTAATGCAGTATAAAGAAGATCACAATGTAGACAAATAGTGCAGATTTAATATCGGTACGTGATATAGAAGTTTCCGAGTCATCGTATTGAAATGCTTGGCTTGTGTGGTACTATTGCCCATTGGGTAGTTTTTTTTACATTAAATGCACACAGAAGGCCCCGAGGAAAATACATTTTCTCCGGTCCCATATCATCTTTGGGGATGCCGTGTGGAGTGTCTTCACAAGGAAAGAAAGGAGATGCGGTTCTGGAAAGGAGAAAGATATGAGAGATGGGTAGCAATTTGGGCCAGGAGTGACGGACACATGAATCCATCCCTTTCACAACGGTGCAGAGCGATGGGTCTAAAAAGTCCGGCTGGAGAGGTCAAAGTTCAAAGAGGTCTTCCTCTACCGGCCGCTCCTGATCCAATCCAAGACCTAAATAAGCGTCGCTCCATAAACCCTAGTACCCCTGCTAAGTAACCAGTCGTAGCGCACCACTTGAGATGAACTACGGTAGAGGTGATGGTTTTGCAATACTTGTTTCCCGGCGGGTGAGGATACCTATACCCCGCACCCCAAAATGTATATTTTTGATCGAATTCCAGGATAGGTATCGACTAATTACCTTTATACCATGACAGACGTTTAGTACGGAGATGCACATACATCTTCCCCAAAAATTCCTAAAAATGCCCTTTTCTAATCGCTCTTTTCTGCATGCACAATTTTTTCTAATCTTTGCCTAGTACGATTCTATTTCTAAATCTTTTGCATATACTTCCTAACCTCCATTTTCCCACCTCCTTCCCCTCCCACTCTCTCCAGCTTCACAGTTTACCTTAACGTTGGACGCTTTAGTCTCACTGACTCCGGGCTTTACTATATTCACTTTTATTTTATTTATTAGTAACTTGTTAAGTGTAGTTCCGAAACTGGTAGAGTGTGTAATAAGAATAAAGTGGTCAAAACCAAATGTACTTGTTTATACAATAAATTATTGCGAGAAACAAAGTAAATTCTTTTCACAAACACGGGTGTAATTAATTCTTGCCTTGCAAACTCTGGTCCGCCATCAATAGGATAAGGTGCTCCCATAGCCGTTGTGCCCGTATGATGTATAGATGGGGCCTTAAAGAGTCGGCGATGTGTGAATGCGGTGCGGTGCAGACCATTTTGTGGTCAACGAATGCCCATTCATTCCCCGACGGAATTGATGAGGTCCTAAGGGCAACGCCTGAGGCCCTAGACGACTCGTAGACCTAGATGTCCCCATCTGACCCCACACCATACGAAAGAAAACGAATAAAAGAAATGATTTTCACAACTAAATTTGTTTGTTCATATTACGTACAATACTGCACGTACTATTATTATCACGGTCGATGATGTTGACTTCCAATTTGTCCGTCGTCAGTGGTTCTAGAATGAAGAAAATCAATAAGCAATTATTTAGACACTTACATTCGCAGAAAGTCACCTTTTGATGTGCTTTATGGGTTGGTGGAATCATTGGCTCATATTTCTTCAAAAATGATACCTTCCGGAATGTAACAGTCATTGAAACGCTATAAAACTAAGATTACAAAATTTTTCCTTCCTTATTTTGATGGCAATATTGTGGAAGAGCTTTGGTTTCAACACAACGACGAGGCACCATGCCAAACAGCGCGCGATACAATTATATCATTGAAGCAAACATTCGATGAGCGCATATTTTTGCGAAACTATACCTCTTTCAATTAAAGGGTGAAATCCCCAGTAATGGCCACGGACTAGTGGAGCTCTCATTTAGGGGAATTAAACTATTTTTTTTTTTTGTAATATAAATTATAATATGGCTATTAACATTAATAACACTTACGAAGAACTAGGTGATCAAGACAATTTGTTTGTAACATCAGATGCGAAAATATGTAAATACCTAACAACCGATTCAAAAAATACTATTATTATGCACCAAAATATTAGGTCAATTAATAAAAACTTTAATGAACTCCAGATACAGCTTAACCACCTAAATATAGATTTTGATGTTATTATTCTCACGGAATGTTGGTTGACAAATATTTACACTCCTAAATTCATAAATAACTACTCTTCCTACAACTCGTCAAAACATGATAGTCAGAACGATGGAGTTGTGATATACACAAAAAATGACCTAAACTCTGTTGTAACTGAAATAAACATTATTGACGCAAGCTGTATGCAAATAATGTATAATAATGATACATGCATTCTAGCAATATACCGCTCTCCATCTATTCACAATATAACACCATTTCTTAACAGTCTAAATAGCATACTCTCTAGTCTTTCCTACACTAAAAACTTAATAATTATGGGAGATTTAAATATCAACATACTTCCAAACAACCCTCACCATCAATGTCACGACTACCTGAACATATTAGAGTTTCATGGATTAATTAGTACCATCAATACACCAACAAGAATAGCTAATGAATCAACATCGTGCATTGATCACGTAATGGTCAAAACTAATAAACAAAACAAAAGCATCGTTTACAAATCAACAATTACAGACCATTACACAACAATATTCACATTGCAATCCGACACCACAAAAAACAGAAGAGATCAGTCAATCGTATACAATAATATTAATTTTGATAATTTAAAAAATATAATTAAAAATAAATCTTGGCAAGAGCTTTTACAAATAAAAAACTCAGAGGATGCATGGAATTATTTTGTTGACTTTTTGAAAAATGAATTAATTAATAATACAACAATTTTAACAAAAAAAAATCCTAACAAAATTAAACCCTTGAAATCATGGATAAACTACTCAATTATCAACTGCATTCGTAGAAGAAACGTACTACACAAAAAAGTGAAAGAAAATCCTTACGACATAATATCACTAAAAATCTACAAAAGATATAGAAATACATGCGGCGAAGTCATTAGGAAGGCGAAAGAAATCTACTACAGAGACAAAATCCAAGAAAGTAACAACGATCCCAAAAAAATATGGCAAATTCTAAGAGAAGCCACAAATACACAAAACACCAAAGACAAACAGGACATAAGTAAACTTTGTATTGACGGAAAAATTATTGACACCTCAAAAAACCCCAAGCTCGTTGCGGATTACATCAATAATTTTTTTATAAATATTGGTTCAAATCTGGCTTCACGTCTACAAAATTGTGGAAATGATCTACCTGCTGAAACAGAACTTCAATTTCCTAAAAGAAGATTCAAATTTCAAGCTGTTTCAGGGGAAGAGATTCTAAAAATAATCAATTCTCTTAAAAACACTTCTTCTGCCGGGGTTGATGGAATCACAACTAAGATTTTGAAAGCACTGTCTACGGAAATTACATTGCCCCTAGAATACCTAATTAACCTTAGTATCAGTCAAGGACACTTCCCCTCAAACCTGAAACAAGGTATTGTTATTCCCATACATAAAACAGGTAACAAGACAGACATAAACAATTACAGACCAATAACTCTACTGACCAGCCTATCCAAAGTTTTTGAAAAAATTATCAATGCTCAGTTAGTAAAATTTCTAGACAGCCATAAACTACTCTCAGCAAATCAATACGGGTTTCAAGAAAGCAAGAGTACCGCAGACGCTATGGCCGCCGTAACTGACTATATTGTAAAAAACCTTGACAAAAGCAAAAAATGTATATCAATTTTTTTAGACCTTTCTAAAGCCTTTGATACAATATCACACAATAAATTAATAAACAAACTTCAAATAATCGGTATTACAGGCAACGAACTTAACTTTTTTAAGAGCTACCTTGATGAACGCAAGCAACAAGTGAAAATAATGAACACACTTAGCAATCAGCGCTCAACTAACTATGGTATACCACAAGGTAGCATATTAGGACCGTCTTTGTTCCTTTTATATATCAACGACTTATGTAACATTAACATCCAGGGAAAAATAGTTAGTTTTGCCGATGATACTGTTTTACTGTTCGAAGCTGACACTTGGCTAGCTGTCTACAATAAAGCAGAAACTGAAATAAACATCGTAAAAAAGTGGTTAGATACAAATACACTCACATTGAACACCGAGAAAACTAAATATGTCACATCAAGCATAAATATAACAGGTCAACCTCATGATGATGCCTCTATTAGGATACACACATGTATGAATTCCGATGAATCTTGTCAGTGTCCGTACATTGAGCGCACTACACAGATGAAGTATCTCGGCCTCACAATTGATCCATATCTCAAATGGAATTTTCACACTCAAATAATTGCAAACAAATTAAGAAAAACCATGCACTTTTTCAGAACGATACGAAACTTTCTAGACTTGCAACAATTGAAAATGATTTATTTTGCAGTCTGTCAATCTGTTATTGAGTATGGTATCATAGCATGGGGAGGCGGTACTGCATCAGCACTAGATCCAATCATAAAGGCACAAAAAACGATTATAAAAATAATTCTTAGACTACCCCTAATTACGGACTCGAACTTTATCTTTAATACTATGAATGTGTTTGACGTTCGTCAGATATATGCAAAAACAATCCTCACTCATTTATACACAAACTTACATAAATACTATGAAAAAAGACTAGTTTCTCGCTGTACTCGAAACAATAACAAAGATTTACTACAAATTCCCATAACTCATACTACTTTTGGTCAACGAAGCTTCAGATACCTTGCAACAAGACTTTACAACATTCTTCCAATTAGTGTAAAAAAATGTGATTCACAAAAAAATTTCAAAAAAAACATAAAAATTTGGATAAAAAATAATGATAGAGCATTTACGGGTGCACTCACCCAAATTCGAAATTAGCAATCTACTGTGTGATTAGTGATTACATTCTAATATAAGTGTAGGTATGTTCACAGCATTATAAATTGATGTAAAATAACTGCCTCAACACAGGCTAGCCTAGTGAGGCAGGTTACGAGAAACTTAAATGTATAATTACAAATCTCTACTCTCTAAGTACCTACTGTTTATATGTATATTGTTTTTTGTTATTAATTTTTGTACTAATGTTACTTTTAAAATATTGTAAGATGTACTTTTTTTTCTTGTAATTATAAATCTTTAATTTTTGTTTAATAAAGATATTTATTATTTTTAACGCACCAGATTTAAATGTCCGGGTTAAATTTTCCCCCCAAAAAAAAAAAAAAAAAAAAAAAAAAAAGAAGGAAAAACTAAACCCTTTCATACACTTCCCCAAATGATCATCTAGTGAATCCACGTTATGCAATTGCACTATGTAAGTATTATAAATACAAAACAATACAAGAACAACATGTCAACCTACTAGAGACCAAATGGGAATATAATTCACCGACTCCAGATATTTTCATATCAGAGGGTTCGGCTCTGTGGCATTTCTAATTGAACCTATAAATCCTACTGATCCCTCAATATAAATATTTAAAAAATCTTTTGTAATCCTACATGTATTTAAAATTACTGCTTTTTGCATTTTTATATACAAATTCTTTGACAAATCTAATATGCTTAAATTTTGAATCAGATTCCTAGGTATTATGCCAGTGGCCGAAATAACAAATGGTAATATTTTTATAGTCCGAGAATGCCAAATTCTTTTAATCTCATTTCCTAAATCTGTGTATTTTCTAATTTTTTCAGAAACAGTTTTTTGAATATTACAGGAATTTGGAATAGCTACATCAATGATATAAGTTATTTTTTTAATTTTGTCATGTAAAACTATATCAGGTCTATTATGACTAATTGTTCTGTCTGTTAGTATAGTTTTATCATAATATATTTTATAAAATTCATTTTCTATAAATGAATTTGGTTCATATTCATAATAAGGTACTACATTACGGCAATCAATCAAGTTATGTTTAATTACCAAACTTTGGTGAATTATTTTTAAAACCTGATTGTGCCTAAATGTATACTCGGAAGGCGCTAATATAGAACATCCCGATATAATATGTTCTATAGTTTCGGGAAAAGCCAAACATTTTCTACATAAATCATCAATTTGATTTATATCTTTGATTATATGCTTTCTATAATTTTTAGTATTAATGACTCTATCTTGAATGGCAAGCATAAATCCTTCTAATCCTTTTATTATTATTATTATTAATTGACCTCCAGGATCGTCTTGATTTGACACGTTTGGACTATTTTCCGTCGTGATAAGTAGGTCGCTAATCTATGCCGATATACCAGAGACGACGGACGACTTCACATGAATAATAATAATAATATTTTATGTATTTTTTCTATTTTTTAAAAATTTAGTTAAATTTAATTTTGATTATGATATTATCAAATTCTGCAAGTATTTAAGTATGTTATATATTTTTGCTACAGCTATTTCGGTTTGTAAGACCATTTTCAAACTGTGGTCAATCCACGTCCCTATCACTTAGCGCAGGGGAAACAGATGCCGAACCCCACATAATACAATCTCAATTAGTGTCCAGCAAATTGGTTTAACTGGTAATAAATCACCTTCAAAAATTGACATTTAAAATTGTGTAAATAAGTCGTCTCAAAGTGGATAACCACAGTAACTGTTTTAAAATGGTCTTATAAACCGAAACATCTGTAACAAAAATACATACTAAAATACTTGCATAACTTGATAATAACATTATCAAACATAATTTTAATTCAATTTTTAAAAATTATATGGAGTTCTATGAATTAAACACTAAAACAATTAATAAATATTTTTTTCTTCTAATTTTGCAAATTCACTTTGTGGCACCATTATATTAATGAAATAATTAAAAATACTTTGTTTTTTCCACGATAATCTTTATTTAAAAGTCAACATGTTTCAAGAACGATGTTCTCTTCATCAGGACATTTAATATACTAAAACTAAATGATCAAACATAGAAAGACAGGCGTGGGTAGAAATGAAAGTAGTGGGGGAGGAGAGAGGTGGAAAGGGGAGGTGCTTAGAAGATCAACAAGGGGGAGGGGGGGGGAGAGGTGGAAAGGGGGTTTAGAAAACATAGAGAAAAATTACAATGGAAATATGTTAAGATAGGGTTTTTCACAAAATTAATTTGATTGTTGACAATATTTAAATTTCTATCGACATTTTTCATAATTTCTAATATTTCTAAAAGATCTAAGTGAAAACCACTAACGTTAGTGTGTAAAATTTTAAAACCAGTATTTTTATCAAATGAATGGTTAAATTCAATTAGCTGTATAGCAAATTCCGAACAATTATTGCTATTTAGACATCTCAAATATTCCTTAATCCTGGTTTCAAAATTTCTGCAAGTTTTGCCTATGTACAATGGTTGCAATCATTACAATTCAATTGGAAAACTAAAGGTAGTTTACCAATTCTTCTAAACCCCCTTTCCACCTCTCCCCCCCCCTTCTCCACCTTGTTGATCTTCTAAGCACCTCCCCTTTCCACCTCTCTCCGCCCCCACTACTTCTATTTCTACCCACGCCTGTCTTTCTATGTTTGATCATTTAATTTTAGTACATTAAATGTCCTGATGAAGAGAACATCGTTCTTGAAACATGTTGACTTTTAAAAAGAGATTATCGTGGTAAAAACAAAGTGTTTTTAATTATTTCATTAATAAATATTTTATCTGATTTTTCCTCGGGAAACACTGTTATAAATATACAAAATTGATTTCAATCTCCCAAATGAAAACATCAACTAAAAATAATAATTATAAATTGCCTCTCAAATGAAAACATTAACTAAATTTTCTCGTTATGACAATATATTACCATAATTATAATGAATTCGGAGTAAAGTAATTAACCCATTAATCAGTCCATCGCTATACATATTTCGTCGAATTACTAAACTCCCAGTTTATGACAATAAACGAATTGAGTGCTTCTGAAATTGATTCGTTTTTTTTAATGGGGTCACCAATAAAGAGTAGATTACAATATAAATTTAAATGCACTCAATCAAAAATTCAATTGAAATGACGTTGATCCCTCGTGGTTTTGCCGCGGATGCAATTAGTCCAACTGCATTCACGTGCTCTTTTAAAGGCGCTATTCAATAAAACATTATTGAGTGCCTGAATTCGAACCACCGAAAACAAAAATCATTCGAACTTCATTTAAAACCAAAAAGGATAAAAAATAATTTTAGAATTAACGGACAATAAAGTAAAGTAAGGATTCTGTTTTCCGAGAACCGAAAAATGGTGTGTTCTGGCATAATTAAATTTGTAGAGCTTGTTCTGCTTGTAATTTTTAGGTCAATAGAACTCCCCTTGGAAGCTAAGAACAAAGGCGCGAAAATTTGGTTTCCCGAATTTTGCTTAAATATCCGTATAAATACGAAAATGAACTAATATTGTTATTTTTACATAAACCTGAATAGACTTCCTACGTGAAAAAACACATTTCAAAGGTTATTGATAATAAATAAATACCTTTATATGCATTTGAAAAAGAAACAAAAATAGTGCAAGCGATTTTGACCTTGTTTTCATACAGTTTTTTTTTATACATAAGTGTCAAAATCGCATATAAAAAGTTTTTTTTTATATTTCATAGGGGACACCGGTGTCCCGTTGGCCTCCCAGATCATTTACGTATTTTGCATCACGGGTTATAGAGGACTAAATTATCCGTCTAACTTTCAAAGAATAGTTAAACCACCAAAGAAGAATTGAACAATATTGCTGTAATAATCGGATAATGGAAACTGGTTAATTGTTTTTGTGTTTAATTCGTAGAAGTCAATTTGATTTTTTTAATAAATTTAATTAAATAATGTTATTAAGTTCTGCAAGTATTTTCGTTTTTATTATTTTGAAAGCTGTTTCAGCTTATAAGGCCATTTTCAAACTGACGCTAACCCACTTTGATACTACTTATTTAAATGATTCTAAATTAAATTTTTTTTTTTAAATAAATTATTAAATTGATTTATTACCGGTTAAACCAATTTGATGAGAAAATAATTGAGACAGTAGAACTCTATTTTGTGGGGGTACTTTGAAATCTGTTTTCCCCACACTAAATGTCAATGTGTTTTCTTAATTGTTTAATAATGACGTTACTGCTATGACTTGGAAGTATGAAAGTAGACTAAATGCTGTAGAAATGCGATCCCTGAGACATATGCGTGGTAAAACCATGTTTGATCGTGTGAGAAATGTGGAGATCCGCGAAGAATGCAAGGCTGATGTTAGCGTAATGAGTAAGATTAAGAAAGGGACGCTCAGATGGTTTGGGCATGTAGAGCGAATGAACGAGGAAAGGAGTGTAAAGAGAATATATTACGCAAATGTGAATGGTAGAAGAATTCGGGGACGCCCGAGGAAAACATGGCACGACCGAGTGAATCAGATACTTGAGTCGGGCCATGTGAAGAGTCGGAATAATAGAAGAGCACGTACGAGGCGAAGGAGTGTGTGCCAAGATCGAGTTGTTTGGCAGTCCGTCCTCTCTGCCTACCCCTGCGGGAAAACGGCTTGATGGTTAGTTATGTAATTAGTTATAGGTATTGTTGAGGTTTTGTCAACATACTCCGAAGTGGGAAATAAATAATTTTCCTTACTTTATTAATCAGCGGAAAATTCAATACACACCATCAAGAAATTGTACCGTACATATATTACAACGTTGAATCGTATTCACAAATGTTCAGTCCATTATTATAACGAATTCAAAGATTCAGTTGGTTTGGTCCCATAGAGGCTGAGACACCGACATGCGGCAGTCCGAGAGAGTCCGACCCCAAGGCTCGCAAAAACTTGGTAAATTGATGGTTTTTATGAAATTGTTATTGAAAGACAAGATAGAGGGTCGCCGAGGGCCTGGTAGGAGACACATATCTTAACTGCGAAATATACGAGAGTGGACCGGCATTAGAAGTATGGAGGAGCTACTCCGGGCAGCGCAAGACGGAGAGACATTTTCAAAAGTGATCGCCAACGTCGGGGGGACCTGATACGGTACACGAAGAAGAAGAAAGTAATGATAATGTATAACTGGGATCTTCCCCGAATAAATTAAATAAATATGATGGGGTTAAATTTAAGCTTAGAGTAAATTTTAAAATTTTTATTTTTTATTACGCTTGTAAACAAAAAAAAGTAATACAATTTTAGTAAATTTCACAGGAAAAGAAAATGTATATAGATAAAAAACATATACAAAAATATTAACAATTTTTAATATACTTTAATGCTAATATAATAGAAATTAATATATGGAAACAAAAAGTAAAATGCATGTAGGGTGGCAAAGTTACTCAATATTTTTTTTCATAGGAAAATAGGAGCGTAGTACTGTTACCTTACGAAACTTACGGAATTGGGTTCCGTGCGAGGAGCTAGCGAATTGACCCCAGTGCACTAACTCGCCGCACCGCCCCTCTCCGCCCCCCCTCCCCGCACGCGCAGTCCGTGGCCCGAGGCCGAACGGCACCCCGCATTCATTCCTCCGCCGGCCTTGGGCGTAACAACTGTGTTCCCCGTGTTTCGCGCTAGGCGCTCTCCGTAAACGCTCGCGATGTTTACTTTAAATGTGAATTGTGCACGAAGAGGCTTACGCCTACCAGTATCCGTCAGATGACTGCCTATTTCCTGCTTGTGAGTACAAATGAACCTTGCTTCCCCTCTGTGTGCTAAGAACTGACATTTAAATGCACTAAATACGTGTAGAGAGTTGAGAGAAGGTCCCCCCCGTTATGATAGGATTATTAGAGATAGCCAAATATCCATGTGTATAGTGCCGAGGCTGGCTTTTGTATAACCCTGTTCACCTTTAAATGAATAAAACCCTTTTTCGTGCATAACTACTGTGTTCTGATTGAGGAAGGAGACCTGGAGATTTTGAGGAAAGGAAGGGGAGTAGGAATTTACAAGCGAACCACAAACACTCGCCCTGGGTTTAAGAGGGACCTTGCTCGCGCCGGCTGTGCCGAGCTAGCCGCTGGCCTGTTTATTGCATGTCCTTTCCAGGTTTTGGGTTTGGCGTTGGCCGCAAGTAGCGCCGATGCTAACAGTACCTATACGCTTACAGTGCATTAATTTATCTTGTTTCTGTTACGATACTGAATGTTTTTATTTTTATGTAATTCCTACGCTATGATGTGATTAAATGATATTCGTCGAATTTTTTTAATAAAACCGTAAAATAAAATTTGATGAAACCAGGATGAGGGTACAATGAAATAATTGCGAGATTTAATTGATATCGATGATTGTCCATTACAAATTAATATACACTATATTAGGCGACCTATCACAATCAATTCGATTGTTACTGTTTGAACATAATTGATTTATCGAATAAATTCAGATATATTCATAGGTAGTATAATAAATTCATTAATAAAACCTGTGTGAGCTTTTATGAGCTTATTTTTTTTTTAAATTTACGATTTGGGTTTGGTTTTGCAAAATATTCCTCTGTAATATCACTTGTTCTTGTTTTCTTATGGAAGTATGTAATAAATCACTTAAACCATTTAATTTATTGCAAGTTACTTCATTTCACAGAAGTTTTCAATTAAAAATTCTAATTTATTATAAGCAATAATTGTCAGCCTGAAACACTCATTTACATTGAAAAATCTTCCGAGAAAAGATACTTGCCGCAAATGGGACCTATAATAATTACGATAATAATTGTTACCCTTTGTGCTATGCGTAAAAATCTTGTCTTAAACGTTAGTTTATAAATTAAAAATAATAAAAATTCTAAAATTTAAAATGTACAGTAAATTCAAACTTAATTTTATATTTTGATGTTTTTTGAAGGCCGAACTCGACGAAGTCGTGAGAGAATGAAATGTGAACACTAAACTATAAGAATAGGTGAAATAAAAATAATTAACCATTTCAAGAGGTCTAAAAGTTTTTCTAATGAAACTGGCAGCAGATGGGAATGATTTTTATTTCCAAAAATATAAGGAATGTATTTTTATTGTTGTTAAAAACTTTTTTTCTACTTTGTTTGTGATATCATGAGAGTATCGACAGCGTAGTTAGTTAGTTCGACTAATAACTAGTGTTGCGCCGCCTTGGAGTGTATCGGTGATCGGCATCCGGGAAAGGGTAGTCCCACCCCACCGGGCGCAGGGGTAGCTACTTCCATTCGCCTCGTTACGCCGCGACTCCGCGGGCAAAAAAACCGATCGTCTCTCTAATTTGTTTTTATATTGGCGTTTTATTTTATACCCTGTGCGTGCTCGACTTCTATTTAAATTTAAATCTCACCCTTTCCCCCGTTCAGCCCCGACCGCTTCTGATAAAGTTGCCGACTGATGCGCAGTTTTTCAATATTTTCGACTGATCAATGATGAAATTATGCAGATTCGAAAGTGAACCACCAAACTCAAAGATTGAAATGCATGCTTTTATAACTTCAAAGGAATAACGTATTTAATTTATTTCACTCCGTATTTTTGACTGATAGAATTAATAGGTTTTCAATAAAATACGACATCTATTTCTTACATTTTCTGAATTATTCCTCACTTTGAAATAGTATTTGTGTTTCATTTGTCCAAACTCCTAATAAAAATAACATACCTAAAGTGTTTTTTGTCTTTGATAATTGTCTCTCTCTGGCTTTTTCCCAGCGGTGGCACATCACGTAAAATAATCAGCATTTACTTATAAATGGAAGACACATTGCTATTTGAATTGTCAAACAATATCTAAAGTAAGGGTTCTTAAATTTTAAAATCTCAATTCAGTTTAAGCCAAATTTAAATTAAAATATACTTATTATCAGATAAAATTATTGAAAATGATGCAACGATAAGGGAACGTACCCATACTACGTGACACGTTTAGGGGGGGGGGGGTCTTCAAAATGTCACGCTCCATACAAATGAGCGGCGGGTTGCTTAGGATTTTGGTCACCGGGGGGGGGGGGGGGGGGTTAAAAATTGCAAAAAGTTGGTCACGTAGTATGGGTACGTTCCCTAAGAAGAATAATACCAGCAGACATGTAGAAAAAAAAGAAAATACCAACGTAAGTACGTAGTTTTTAAATTTTAGATCTACAAAAAATGGAAAGTTTTGCCACTCTGATTTGTCCATTTGTTCAAATGGGTTATGCATTTGATACATAAAAGCGTGTTTTTATTTTCTAACAAAATATCGTTTTCATTTTTCCCACTAATAAATTTTATGTTTGCTATTTTCATGTTAGTAAAACAGTGAGACTGTGTATCCAAGTGAGACAACGCAAGTATGAAAGGCAACAATTCAATGAACTTCGCTTTGAAAACCCGGACCTTAATCAATTTGAAAGTTATAGCCGTGTTTAATTTCGCAAAGTTAATGAGGTTCGAATACGTCTGTTTAATGACGTGTTTTAACCGTTTGGCTGTAAATCTATCAGAGGTCCGAGATCAGAATGATGGTTTTCTAATTGTTCGGATTCCCATTAAAGACTAACGACTTTCCAGGGGAATGGAGGCGGCTTGCAAACGAAACAATACGCCGTTTGCTGTTTGAATGTCACATACGTAAAATAACGCCCACTGTGGCGTGCATTTATATCGGCCGTTTCCTTTAGATTAGATAGATCCCGGAAAATAACGACCGATTTATATCTATTGATCCAAAAACAAATTGTGATTGTTATTTCTATTGTTGGGATTTGGGTTTGAATGATTTTTTCTTTATTTTAGGAAAATGTTATTAATTTTGTAAACCTAATATTAATACAACATTTAATATAAATAGATGAGACAAACATATAGTGTAGCGTAGACAATTTTGCTAATTTCTTCTTTACTTTGTGGCGTCATTTTAATTAAATGAAAACAAATCACAAAAATACATGTTACCAATTCCGATTTGTAAAAAAAATTTGGGTCAACAAAACTACAAATACTTAGGAACAAATTTCTTCAATAAATTACCAGAAAATATAAGATTCCTTAATGATGGATTCAAAGAATTCAAAACACAATAAAAAAAATATACTGAAAACTTTAACTTAAAAAAAAAAAAAAATTGTAATAAAAAATCTGAATAACTAAACAAATAATACCTCCTTACCTACATATAAGCATTTGCTTATTATGGGAGAACATTAAAAAAAAATTAATGATAATAAAAAATAAAAATTAATAAATAGACTAACTACTCCAGTTAGACTCGAGAATAATTCTCCACTAACCGGGAATGAAATTAGTTAATTAAGATTGTTATGTATTATTTTATTATATTGTATCTTTTATTATTCAAATTAAAAAAATGTTATCTCTAAATAATAATCTGTACTGTAGAGAACATAATATGTTGGTCTCCCAACACACCATAAAGTAGAGCCGTTCGGATATCTCTTTCTTCTCAGGCGTTTTGATTGAAACGAAAAAAAGACGCTAAAACGATGACCTCAAATTAATATGATCTCTAGCTGGGGCTGGGACTAGTATATTTCTTCAGGTATCATTTGAAAGTTAGAAATTTAAGGTGATCTCACTCGAGCGTTAAATCAAATATTAAATATGCTATAAAATATACCGAGAGGCCTAATGGTCTGGTGCATTAGTAAGACATTTTGAAATATCCCAATAGTGTCCCTGAAAACATTAACATTTTGTTTAATTCGTCAAAGTTTTTCTTCATTATAAATAATTTGGTGGGGTTTATGAGGAAACTGAGCATTTTTCCAAATAGAGGTTACATTTTTATAAAATAACTAGCTGATCCGGCGAACTTCGTACCGCCTCAGAATCAAAAACTGTTGTCAACTTATTAGCTGAATTGATCTAAATTGTTTCTCCCTGCGTATACCATACCTTGATCTAAATTGTTTCTCCCTGCGTATCCTTTCCCCTCTCGCGTTCCCTCTCCCTCTCCCCACTCCACTTCTCCCCTTCCCCCGTCCCGCTAACCCCCCTTCCTGAGTTCCTTTCCCCCCTCCCCCCTCCCCCGGTTCACAGTTCAATATTATACCCCTTACAATATTGCTGCAGTTCTTTCAAAATAGGAGAATTCGTTCCATACAAAATGTATGGGGAAAATAATTTTCTTCGGAGTGGAACACCCTTTACTTTTAGGGGTATGAAAAATAGATGTTGGTCGATTCTCAGACCTACCAGATAAGCACACAAAATTTCATCAAAATTGGTCCAGCCGTTTCGGAGGAGTATGGTAACAAACACCGTGACACGAGAATTTTATATATCAGATTTATTTATTCATTTTTTGAATTTTTTTTTATATATGAAGTCCCGGGAATTAATAACACTTAAACTCTAGATTCCGGACTCATGGAAAATCTTCTTCTTCGATCACGGAGACCCATATTTAGATTCATATTTAATATTTATACCAGTGAAAACTCCTATACCAGAAGCTCTTATAAAATATAGTTTGAAAATGTTTTATATTTTTTCATTTTCTTATTATATTTCCTGAAAATTCTCAACTCATATTACTCACTTTCATTCATACCAACATGTTTTTTTTTCTAGGTATAGTACTATCAATATCAAGAACACTGGTCGACATTTATTTTTTTAAGTGCAGTCCCTTAAGCATAGCTAATTTTTTTTATATGTATTTAGTATCCGTAAACACGAAATGAAACAATTTTTTTTTTATAGGTCAGGTTTTTTTATTATTTAACAAAGTTATTTTACATAATTCTTCCATAGTACTTACACGGGTACTTACAACAAAATTTCAAAACAAATTCAATTTAATTTTTTTTGCTCCTGATTTGCGCTTGTGAGTATTTTGAGAGTCTCTCTGCAGGGTCCAGCAATAGTCTGCTAGCATAGATGGTCTCCACTTTCCTTGGTATCGCTATTCCATAGCCGCAATGTCCCGGTGAAATCGTTCGCCGTGCTCGTCACTGACATCTCCCATATTTTCGGGGAAAAAATTCAAATGAGAGTGAAGGAAGAGTATTTTTAGTGACATGTTACATTCCTTATTTTTGTAGGCCATGAGCATTTCAGACACAATGCTGATATAGTCTTCCTTTTATGACTTCCAAGAAAGTTCTCAACAACATTCTTGAAGACTGACTAAGCGGCTAGCTCGACTGGTCTCAATATTGTTATAAAATTCGAATCAGTCAAGACCTCCCTTATTTATGGTCCCACGAATATTTCTTCTTTAATTTTTGCATCGCTGATCTTAGGAAACTTTTGCTTTAAGTGAATCATGCCATTTCCATCCTTAGACAAGCCTTTTACAAAATTTTTCATCAAACCCAATTTAATGTGTAAGGGTGGAAGTAACATATCTTTAGATTTTACTAAGGGAGCATGTTGAACATTCTTCGTGCCAGGTTTCTAGTAGGCCTTGGTATAATGGTTTTTCCTGTCTCTGCTGTTCCACTCGCACAGAAAACAACAATACTTTGTGTATCCCGCTTTCTGTCTTAGTAGGAGCCCTATTACGTTTAGATCACCACATATTTTCCATTTGTATTTTACATATTTAATTTTTGTTAACAGCAGCTTCATAGTTCTCTTTCATGTTTGCAGCATGACCAAGTGGAATGGATGGTTCAGTATTTCCATTGTGAATCAAAACAGCTTTCAAACTTACTTTCGACGAGTCTATGAAAAGTCTCCAATTTGATACGTTATGTTCCAAGCCAAGAGCTGCGAACAGACCTTCAATGTCTTGACAGTAACATAAAGTGTTTTCCATGACATAATATGGAACCAAGATACGATAACGGTTTCTAAAGTGCGTGATTTTTGTACCCTTTTCGCCATATTATAAAAAAAAATCAATGATAACTCACGAATAAATATGAATTAATACACATTTTAGTAAAACTTAAAACCCATAAAAACCTGACGTGATAGAAAAAAACTAATCACATGTCTGAAATCAGCGTAAAATTTCCTGTCAGATTTGGGTACTTTGGTTAAACGGACAAAAAATGTGTTGACCAGTGGAATTAAAGTTAAAATAAAAACTATTTTGTAGTGAAATTTTTGTGAAGTAAATTTTTGTTTGGATTTTTCTTGGCTTTTTACCTAATATTCTCTTCTCAGTTGTAATAAATAAAGCCATCTTCACGATTTAATTTGTAAACAAGTCATTACAAAGTTAAATAAAACTGTTTATATTTTTATTGGTGAGCTTTATTTTTAATGCTGTATCTTTTTTATTGCTGAAATTACTTTGATTAGAGCAATAAATGCCATAATGTGCGGAAAACAAACAAATTAAGCGTTCCCTAATTTGATAAATTGCGCGGTTTCCTTAAAATTATTAGCATTTTTTAAAATAAAAATATGAACGGAAGAGCAATGAAAGTAACTACAGTGAAAGTAATAAAAACTTTTCAGTTGAAGAATTATCCACATGCCCACACCCTGTAAACGTCCCTTAATATTATAAACCTATACAAAAGGACGCTCACAGGGTGTGGGCATGTAGAGCGAATGACCGAAGAAAGGTGTGTAAGGAGAATATACAGGGTGTCCGGGGGTAAAGTGCATTAACTTCGGGAGGTGATTCTACATGATGGTAGGAGTAAAAAAGATTAACAACTTTTCCCGAAATTCCAACATTTTTTCCCCGTACAAAAAGACGTACCTACTAAAAATCCTTAGTGTGAGGTTTGATCTTACTTGCTGAGAGCCTGCCGGGCACCCGACTCGATCGTGATTTCGCCCGTATCGTAACAGCGGTAAATAATAAATCTGGCCGCACACGCCGGACTAATTTTATCTTTTTCGTTAAAAATCTGAAATGGAAGGAACAAATATGTCAGATAGTAAACGAAATCAGAAAATTAATATATATATATATTTTATAATTAGAAATTTTCTGTCGATAAAAAATCTACATTTAATCTACTATGCCTTAGTTCAATCCACTTTACAATACGCTATTATTAGTTGGGGATCCGCGTATAATTGTAACCTTCTTCCAATAGAAATTATACAAAGAACAATTATTAAAATTATATTAAAAAAAATCCTGGGACTACCCAACAGAAGCCTGTTTGAAGAATTTCAAGTACGAACATTTAAAGCTTTATATATTAAAAATTCATTAATTCAAACTATAAAAGAAAAAGATAAATATCCATTTTTAAATGAAAACAGAACTCGACTTAAACATATTTTTCAATGCCCAAAACTAAATATGTCTTTTGCACAGCAACATTAACTTACCAGGGAAGAACTTTTTTCAATCGTCTACAAGAAAAAATCAGAAGCATTAATGATAAAACCCGAATACTACTCTCTGTCAAGAGACATTTTAAAAATATTCTTAAGAAAAAAACTGCTGTCAAAAATCTTACAAATATCCTAAGTTTTTCATAACATTCTTTCTTTTTTTCTTAAATACACACCATTATCAAAATAAATACTGCAGCTCACATATATTTATGTACAATGAATTATTTAAGTACTAACATAATTAATAACTAATAGCATTTATGTACACTCCCCTTCCATACACAAGCAAGTGCTTTTAATGGAAGGGTAGTTAAAAAAAAACCTGAGATGTAAAATTATCATGTAAATACCATGTACCTAAACCTTATTAAAAATAAAAAAAATATATAAACATTTTTACCTCAAAACTACCCCTAAAAGTTGGAATTTCGAAAAAAGTTATTTTCTTTTTTACTTGTACTATCGTGTAGAATCACCCCCCGAAGTTAATGCACTTTACCCCCGGACACCCTGTATAAAGAAAATGTGAATGGTGAAAGAAGTCGGGGAACTCCGAATGAAAGTGAATCAGATAGGTATTTGAGTCGGGCCATGTCAAGAGTCAGAATAATAGAAGAGTATTTATGTAGGTATGAGAGTATGCAAGAATGTGAAAGAGGCAAGGAGTACCTCCGTCCTCTCTGTCTACACCTGCGGAGAAACGGTGTGATGGTTAGTTAATTATAATAAACATAGTTAGATAAATAAGACTTAATTAAGCTTTCATTATACTATCGCGGCTTTTAACTATATTATCCTCGACTACAACTCTTTTATTAATGAATTCTCATTTCCAGCAAATAACTTGCCCTTTCCGTTAAGCGTGGTATAAATTTGCTTACTTTGGGTCAAATAAATAATGAAAGCCAGCATCGCAGACTTAGATTATGGAAGTACGACCCCAGATAATACATACAATAGTAACTGACTCTTGAAGCGAATGTTCAAACTCGTTAGATACACGAGCCGGAGAAAGGTGATTGTTTTGAGAAAATTAACAAGTTCGTAAATAAAACTTAAGAGAGTGCCTTTAGAATGTTTATTATAGTTTTCCTGATATCTAAGAATCATTAGAATAAGCACTTTTGTTTAAGGATTTTTTTTCAAGAATACCTTCGTAATTTTACTTTAATTCTATTATCATGATAATTATGTTTTAAAAGTGTTTTTTATTTATTTATTTTAAGTTGGGTTTTCCTGTAATTTTGTTGAACAATACAATGTTTTGTCTTAAATTGTCGGACAGAGGAATTTTCACTGACTTTTTACTTTTATATTAAATTCTAAACTATGATTTGAGTTCAGACCTGCTTGCACTAACAAGATTTCGGGTTACATTACGTAATGTGCAGAACATCTGCAACTTCTACCACATGTACTCCCCATTGCCCAAAATACTAATCATGCCGAGTCAGTAGACATCTTCTATTTATCACTTAATATTATTCCTGATTGATACTTTCCCAATTAAACGTTCCAAAAAAATGGCCTTCTTAGTTAAGAGGGCATTACCAGAGAAAACCAGAAATATGTCATTTTCAAATCAGATTTTAGACGTATTGACTCTTTTCCACAAAAAATTATAAATGGATTTCGAAAGATTGTTTTTTTATCTAGTATTCGCATGTAATAAATTTTGAGATAATTTTTTAATTTTTAGTATAATATGGTTATTCCATAGGTCGTTGGCAGATTTGTTAAATTTTCAAAAAAGATTTTGTATTATACCACACCCATTTCAAATAATATAATCATACAGTAAAATAAATCAATACATTATCTAGCAAACGCATGTTTTAGAATTTTAATTTTAGTTTCAATAAAATCATTAAAAAATATGTACGTACATGTGTTTCTTGACGAAAATTGGTCCATTTGTGTATTTATTTGCGCACTTACAAACTAATATATTTCAGATTTTTTTAACATTGTTATTAAATTTAGACATTATTGAAAAATGATAAATACTTGATCAAAAAATAACTACAAATTTTACATTATTTTAATAGTTTTATTATCACGCCTTTCAGCATTTTTGGATGAAGGTATAAATTAATTTTTTTTATTTTAACTTTATGAGTAAAACTTCAAATTGTAATATTTAAATAAATGAAGACAATATAAGCGAAACTCAATCGAAAATCTGGAAACAGAAAAATCAGAAAAACATATTGACACCTCTGGGACACGAACCCAGGACCTCTTGCTTTCCGGGCAAATGCGCTTCCCAGAGGTGTCAATATGTTTTTCTGATTTTTCTGTTTCCAGATTTTCGATTGAGTTTCGCTTAATATTGTCTTCATTTATTTTAAGTATAAATTAAAGCTAATTTGGATTGAAATAAATTCGATATTGAGTTATAATTTAAAAAAGCTGCTACGGAGAATAATTAATCTTTCTCATTGTAACCGCCCTGCACGATCGTAAGAACAACTTTCGACGAAATGTGGATTTTCGTCCGCTGGCTGGTTAAACGCTCCTAAATAAACAAGTAAAGGACAAATATTTCCGATACATGAATTATTGAATAAACTTAAAAGATTTTAAAAACTCTTATTGTCCATCATACAAACAAAATTAATTCATCGTAATCTGAAATCCTTTAGGAAATGAAGAGTTTCACTTCCACAAGATATCAGCTACTTATATCATGAATATATTAATTCGTTTCGGTGAAGCATAATATCGGTGACCGGCTCGACTGAACAAGAATGAATTCGACTCAACACCTCCTTTGAAAAGTCATTAAAAGGGATGAATAAAATATATTAAAAAATTGGTGGTATAGGTTACGATAGGTTAGATTATGGTCTTTTTTACAATTATATTTTTATAGTTTTTATGATTTTTCAAAAAGATGTTGTGTTGAGTTGATTTTTAGTTGGCATGGAATCATAATATCTTTTAAAATCGATTTTTTTTACAGTATTCTGTAAAATGTACTTCATTCTGTAAATTGTACTTTTCCCATTAGAAATTCTCTATAACTTCCAGCAGAAAAAGTGAAAAAAACTTAAGAGCGTTTAGCCAGCCAGCGGACGAAAATCCACATTTCGTTGAAAGTTGTTCTTATGATCGTGCAGGTCGGTTACAATGAGAAAGATTAATTATTCTCCGTACCAGCTTTTTTAAATTATAACTCAATATCGAATTTATTTCAATCCAAATTAGCTGTAATTTATACCTTCATCCAAAAATGCTGAAAGGCGTGATGATAAAACTATTAAAATAATGTACTTTTTGTAATTATTTTTTGATTATAAGTATTTATCATTTTTCAATAATGTGTAAATTTAATAAGAATGTTAAAAAAATCTAAAAATACGTTAGTTTATAAGTGCGCAAATAAATATACAAATGTATACGTACATATTTTTTTTATGATTTTATTGAAACTAAAATTAAAATTCAAAAACATGCGTTTGCTAGATAATGTATTGATTTATTTAACTGCATGATTTTATTATTTGAAATGGGTGTGGTATAATACAAAATCTTTTTTGAAAATTTATTATACTAAAATATTTTTAAATATCCTTATTATACTAAAAATCAAAAAAAAAAATCTCAAAATTTATTACATGCTAATGCTAGATAAAAGAACAATCTTTTGAAATCCATTTATAATTTTTTGTGGAAAAGAGTCAATACGTCTAAAATCTGATTTGAAAATGACATATTTCTGGTTTTCTCTGGTAATGCCCTCTTAAGTACTCTACTGAACAAATGTTAGCAAAAAATATTCGCCACTGGTGAGTATTTTGAAAATGCAAGTGACCCAAAACGCTGTCGTAAGTAGTACCATTAGATAACAAGGAAAAAGGTTCCCTCTGGCGACACAAAGTCCAATTCTGCTGTGAATATAATTGCAACCCCCATTAAAATTGTTACACAAATTACATAAAATAACCCGAACGGTACTGTATCTCGAAATCCGGGAAATTCCCGTCTCATTTCGGTTTGGGAAGTAAAACAGCTGCCGAAAATAAAGGAAGCCCGGATAATCCGGGACAGATTAAAGTAGTAATGCATGGGCGGCAAGAATCCCGCCTAACAAGCGGATCGGAGGAGGCGGATGGGCGGCGTATGGCGCGATTTAGGGCCCTCCACTAATACCTTGGGCGGGATCCCCAAACCACGCTCTTAAAGAGGACACGGGACCAAATAAATTGTCCATTCACTCTGATTATAAGTGGATGTCTGATTTGGCAAGTCTAGGAAAGTAGCTTTGGTGTGAGGGTTTGCAAGGTAAGTTAATTCGCGGCCACCATTCATTATGCTGCCGCCATCAATCATTGTCGTAAAGAAAAGTTCTGGATCCGCAATTCGAACAACCAATTTTGGAATCAAAGCTCTCATTACATTGTTGTGTTATACATTTTCTTCTGAACCGTTCAATTACTTCCGCAATGTAAAACGGCTCGTTCTTATTTCTTCTCCCTATATTATTTGTTTCATGCAGATTTGGCCATCTTTCATGGGACTGTAAACTTGGTTTAACGTAACAAATATTCTTGGAACATTTTTAGCAATTAATTACATGTAATAAAATTAAATACCTGACATTATTAACAATGATAAGTTGATTTGACGTTGTCGTGAAATTGGTAGGGAGTTTGTGTAATTTGTCTCAAACTACAGCAGAAAAGAAATAGGTGCCGTCTTGCACTTCTCTCTCGATGATCAAAGGCATCAAGAGGTTGGTTGGGATTAACGGGCAGGACATGCCCTCTATGCGGCAAATACGGCTTCTGGGCAGCGGCTAACCACCACCAGTGGCCCACTTCCGGGGTTTTAAGATGGACCCGTCCTAGATTTGTTTTAATGTAACCCACATAGTCGATTACGGTGACCCGACAATTCGTCCTGCGACAATTCATCCGGCGACAGTTCATCCTGCGACAGTTCATCCGGCCGACAGTTCATCCTGCCGACAGTTCATCCTGCCGACAGTTCATCCCGCCGACAATTCATCCGGCGACAATTCATCCTGCCTGATCATTTAGAAGATTTTTATTAAGTAAGTATGCAAAGAGGATATACGGCCGTACAACTAAAATCGATATACTTATATCTGAAGGCATCTTGAGTGGAAATCCGCTGTAAAAATATTTTTACTAACAATAATTTCGACTCTCCGAAGAAGCATGCGTGAATAACAAAATACGACATACTTATACTTATAGGTTATACTTATAGGTTAGGTTAGGTTGAATTGTCAGGATGAATTGTCGCCGGATGAATTGTCAACGGGATGAACTGTCGGCAGGATGAACTGTCGGCAGGATGAACTGTCGTCCGGATGAACTGTCGCAGGATGAACTGTCGCCGGATGAATTGTCGCAGGATGAACTGTCATGGAACCGTCGATTACAATGGTCAACAATATGCTAGGCGAAATTTACCACATGATCGCCTTGATTTCATAAGGATCAATTTCAAAGCGGTATTTTGCCATTCACTCCACTCACTTGAAATGTGAACAACCCAAGATTGTTGATTGACTACAGTATTATCACCGATTTTTTTTAACTTTGGGTATCTTTACGACCTTTTTCCGTATTTTAAATAAGTCAAAGTAACATCCGAATCTTGAAAATAACTTAAAATTCGCTGCAAACCTGGAGAACGTCTTGGATTCTCGGCAAGCCCCGCTCCCGGAACTTCTCTGGCTAACGTACCGCTTCGTATTGCCATTATTCAAAAGAATTAAAAAAAATTTTTATCTATTAATAGTGAGTGCTTATATCATAAAAGTGTATAACTGCAGCAATGTGCCCCGTCTTTACCATTATACCTTCTTGAGCACGAAACTTAATATCTCGTAGTATCTACCTACAAATAATGATAATAATATTTTTTATTTAAATTAATAAAATACTTCGTTTTTACCACTTTTACAATAATATTAATGTTTTTTTCCAGGATTGGGGAGGATAGTGCAATCCCACACGTCCCATATAAGTGTACCTATTTACATACCTATTTAATATTGATATTCTGCCCACAATACTACCTATCAATATCAGTATTTGATAATCGATATCATTATAATAAAACGAGCAGTCACCACAATAAGCAGTTTATTGTGGTGATTGTTGGTTTATTATTAGTTGTTAATGATCATGCTTGGCTATTTTAAACTGCACTTTCTTAGTGAAATTTATCTATTATCTCCTTTGAGTTCGAAAATCTGGACGATAATAATAACACCTGTATTGCAATTACAATGACGTGTAAATATTGTTGTTATGATTTTATGATGTTAAATGCTACTTATAAAATGTGTAAAAGGTTTCAGATTTGTGGAATGAAGTATCAAGTTGGCAAAATTTAAGATTTAAGTTGGATGGTTCGAAAAAAGTGACACAAGTGTAATAATAAAGAATCTGGGTAGTACGGTGACCCAACAGTAGATCCCCCAAAATGGTATTAACTATAACATTATAATTTTTTGTGCATTATTTACCAATTTCAAACGTAAAAGTTGTCCAGTTCGACTTCAAAAATACCCTGAATAATAAGTTGGTATGAATATCAAAGGAATTTATACATAGTGTCGATTTTTACAGTAAATTGAGATGCAGATTTTTTGTGGTTGCACTTGAATGAAAATATGTTTTATTATTTTGTTATTCGGCGGTACCTCCTCTCTGCATATCCCTACGGGGTCACTTTTTTTTTTTACATGAGCTCCACATAGGAGGCCCTGAGGAAAATAATTTCCCTCAGGGCCTATGTCATCTTTGAGGATGCTGTGTGGAGGATTTTTTTTAAGGAAAGGAAGGAGAGGAGAGTTCTGGGAAGGAAAAGGGTTTAAGGGGTGGGCAGGATGGGGGTTCAGTATGTCCTGGTCATCCGCCTCCAAGACCTAGACAAACCTCACCCCATGAACCCGGGCACCCCTGTTAAATCACCAAACGTAGCGAACCACTTGGGGTGACCTATGGCAGAGGTGTTGGTTATCCAATAAAGGTTCCCGGGGCGGCGGTACCCATTCCTGCCTCCCAAATTGAAATTAGTTATATGTTGGGTATTTAGGTATAACGTATTTTCCTTAAATCGACTGCACATTGTATATAAGTAGGCCGGGGGACCAATTGTCGGCGGATCTACCTAACGGAACCGAGTAGTACTATGGCTGACTCACTTTGAAAATCAAGTTTTATTTACAGATTTATGCAGTATATTTTTCATAGGTGGTGAGTTTTGGGTATCGCTCTAAATTATGTCAAGGATTTAATCCAATTTATTTCACATGGGAGTTTATTCCAAGCTTTAGGCATCCCGTAAAAACGATCTCCTTACTTTGTGTCTAAACTGCACTTCGGTTCCTTTAACCTTCCGATAGCTGATCTAAGGAGTTGATTGTCGTTAGATTGTACTTTCCGGATCGCATAGTTGGGTAAGGTAAGGCAGACCTATACCATAAACACCTTCTAGTGGATTTTTTAGGACATTTGAACTAGGGCTCGCTTGAGAAAAGGTTTTCATACAAAACATCGAAATTGTATATAGTGATGTCAAAAATAATTGCTAAATTGAGGAGCGTTTCCACAAGGAGAAATATCTACAACAACCTTTTTTTCGTGAGACAGTTTTGAGTGAATAATCACTCGGGGCCAATATTTTATGATAATCTTTTAATGTACATTCAATTAACTGATACACGTGATTAATAGTAAGAAAATCCAGTTCCATTGTAAAAGCCGTATTTATTTTTTTAAAAAGAGATGGAAAATTGTGAATTTAAAGAAATTCGAAAAAAGCGAAATATTGCTTTCATTTTAGTTCTAATATAAAATGTACATATTTTTATAAGAATTATTAAAATATATGTTTGCTCTATAATTCTAAATACCTACCACGCTTAAAAAAGCTATCATAAATGTACAAAAAATACATAAGAAAAATCTTAGGCAAAAATGTGGTAGGGAATCAGAAAAAATATTGTTTTTACATGTAACTAAGGGGCTACTCAGATACATTAAAATAAGATAATAATGGATATTTTACATTTTATTATATCTATCTTTTTACATTAGCTCCACACAGAAGGCACAGAGGAAAACAATTTCCCTAGGGGCCTATGTCATCTTTGAGGATGCTCACACTGCGGTGCAAGGCGAAGGGTCGGGAGATTCCGGCTGGAGAGGTCAAACAAAAGGCCTCCCTCAATCAGTCTCCTCCGATCCAGCCCGCCACGCAGTGGTTGGGCAAACGTATCCGCCACCAAGACCTAGACAAACCTCATCCCATGAACCCGGGCACCCCTGCTAAGTTACCAAACGTAGCGAACCACTTGGGGTGACCTGTAGCAGAGGTGTTGGTTGTCCAATAAATGGTTCCCGGGACCGCGGTACCCATACTTGCCTCCCAAATTGTCGTTGGAGTGTTTCATTTATTTACACCAGTGATTCCCAAGTGGGGCGATACCGTACCACTGACTGGGGCGTTGATGAGCTTCCCCTTGCAAATGTTATGTAACTTTCACATTCAAAAAAATTTCGCCTGCGACGCTTTTTCTATGCATATTGTCACACATTTCTTAATAAAGGGGGGAGGGGCGTTGAAGAGAATACTATACTTGGATAGTGCGCAGTGAACCAGATAAGGCTAGGAACCTCTGATATACACTGTACATTAGTATATAAACGTTTGAATAGATATGGATACAGCATGCATTTTATGTTTTGTAAAAACCCCCCCCCGAATTTTTTTTTGTGTGCGCTACTGCTCCCGAAGGCTCTACAGTCACCGACTGAATTTTTCTAATGGGCCCGATGTAAATTTTTACTCGATCTGGTGAAAAGAGAAAAAAACGTACGCTTAGATCCTTACCTTAATCCTTCCAATTTCATCCGGAAATAAAGGTTGGGTATTCACGGAATCAAATAACGATTTTTCATCATTATTTAAAATCAGTTTCAGTGGGCGATTCCAAATATTTATTTGCGTGCATGGTTTTTTTGGTACGCCACAAACCCGCCACGCCAATCAATTCGGGGTTCTTCAAACCTTTCAAAACTCATCGCAAACACCAACTTGTTACACCTACTGGATTGTTTAGTTTATGATTTCTGAAAATTCACATTTCAGATAAATAATTCACTTTTCTTTTTTTATATTTTTTAAAATATTTATTGAGTTAGTTTATACAACGTGAATATAAACCAATAAGTACAATTTAATATTTTATTTGATAAATTTAAATATTTTTACAGTAAGCATTATTTCTTTTTACAGTAAGAATAACATTTCTTTTTAAATATATGTATATTTTTTTTCATTCTTCCTAGTTTCAGGCATTTCATCATACATTTTTAGTCTTCTATACTTTAGGCATTTCTGTGATTTTGATTTTTTCATGTATGGCAATCTAACTCTATTTATATTTCTTGTTTCGTAATAATGTACATCTCTATTAAAAACAATTTTACCCTTAAAGTATTTTGGCATTTGGTTTTTCATAACTTCATGCACAAAAATTAACTCATTAAGGGCCCGTAACCCGGATTTGCACCGATTTATTACATATTTCCTTAAACACAGTAAGTTTTAAAGCTCTTTAAAAAATATATGTTATCCTTGAAGATTTGCTCTAGACTTTGCCCGCGCCGAAACGCAAATCATATAAAATTCCATCGATAGAAAAAAGTCGCAAAGTATCTATGCTCCAAAAATTATTATTAACACGTTTGTTTCAGTTATTTTACAAGTTATATGTATGAAAAAATTCACAGCAAATGCTGTTTAAGATAATGCCCGCGAGATGTTTGCTCTATTTTAAACTAGTCGTGTTTTATTAAACATTTTCGCATCAATTTTGTCGCTGTAAATGTTAGCGCTCTCCTCTAACATTCGTAATTTCGTGTCTCTTCACCTTCTTCTTTTCGGGCCCGGTTGCAGAGCCTTAAATAGATGTCTCTTTTTTATTGGAATTCAATTTAGTTCCACACTCATTTGATTAACCCTTGCATATTTGCCTTTCCTTTGCCAATATTTATCTCATAGCTCTGTTTCGTATAACTTCTAGCTTATTCAAATTTTCTTCATTAGCCAAATATAACAGTGCAGAACAGTGCCTAATCTAAATGTGGAGCAACTATCGTTTTATAAATGAGCTTTGTAGTGTTTCTATTTTATTTATTTCTTAGTCTTCTAAGAAAATTGACTTTTTTGATACCTTCTTTAGCACATATTCAAGATTTGCCGTGAAAGTTAATTTTGAATCGGTTATTACACCCATTAGATTTCATTTATTTTTTCAACTTTTCATCATTAATTATCAAATGTAACCCTGCCTTAGTCCAAATATTTTGTTTTTTTTTTACGTTCAGTTTCAACTTGTTTTATTTCAACCTTTTTGTTATATTTTGTAGGTCTTCGTTTATTTTGTTAATTGCATCTATGTAATCTTCAAACATAATTTTTTTTTTAAGTTTCTTTATTCTTTAAGTGGTTCGTTATATAAATTGGGGATTTTTGACCACCATACTAGGCACATGCCCGTGTTGTGGAATGTAGATAGTCTGCAAATAGTCTAATTTTGCAATGATTTGTGGTTTTAATTATATCATTTATGTAATTTATAAATAAAATTGGACCTAATACCGACCCTTGCGGAACACCAAGGTTGTTTTCTATCGGTTCTGGTTCTGAGTTTTCAACTTTCCTTACCTGCTGTCTTTCCTGGAGATATTCTTGGAATAGATTCAGAGCTACTTCAAAAAGACCCATGTTATTCTAATATTTCCAATAGTTTTTTTTCTTCTTTTGTATCGTTTCAAATCTAATTATGCTGCAATGGTGAATTTTCTCTGTTTTTCATCCATGTATTTAATCATGATCCATGTATTTTCTAAAGATAACATTTCTTTCTCTATATGAATGAATGCAACAATTTCGTAGTAGTTCACCTGTTTTCTGGAGGATACTTTACAATGGTTTTTGATTAATTTTGTTGGAAGACTTAAATTAATATTTTAGACCTAATTATACACATAATACATTATTACAGCAATTTAAACAAATCAAAATACAAATAAGATTTATGTCATAAGATAAAATGGGAAAAAAATATGTAATTTTGGGAATTAATCAGTTTCATATATTTAATATTTTGTATTGTGCAAGTGCAGATGTGGTCTTGTATCTGTGTTATTTTTAGATAAAGAAAGTGTTTGTTTTCGGTATTTATTTGCAGTTGATGGCATGTCTCTTTCTAGATTGCTGGTGTTTATCAGGAGCTTAATGTATTTACATTATTGTAGAGGAAAATTGGTAAATGTTTGAACATATTTATGTTTTGCCAGCACTGAAAATTTTTTTATGTGATTTTCTTCCACTATTTATTCACTTCCAGTGGTCTGTCTAAGGTCCAGGTGTTTTTCCAAGGTATAGGAGATTATTTATTTATAATAATAATATTTTGATGATTTGTAAAGATCCATTTTTTTAAATTACCCAAAAGGCGCTGAATTGTCATACCAGTTTAATGACGCTTGTTTAATTAATCTGTCCAGAGTTCATTGATGATGTGCGTTTACCAAATCCCCGCACTCAAATTTCAAAAGCTTCTGTGTTCCATACCAATGCATGGTTCAACCTCCAGTTCCTATTCCAAAGAGTAGGAGAGAAGTCATAAGAACGTGCTTTTCAGATTCTCTTAGGGCCGTCTGTTTCAACAGAAACACAATCGTGAACTAAATTTAAATTTTAACCGTCAATTTAAGTAACAAGGATGTTAAATAGGACCCGCGCTGTTTCATTGTACTTTTGCTAAAGTAATTATTATTAGTGTGGCCAGACTAAAAAGCAGACTTTTCCTCAAAACTATGTGAAAAAACGCACTGCATAATTTTTTGGTGCGGCCAGTGCAGCCACACCGTAAATTAAATTTGAAAATCAGAACAACTGTCTTGTTCAGCTTTGTTCCGTTTAAAGTATTTGTATGAATATTTACAAATAAATGATGACTAAAGTCTCGATGACATTGAGCGAGTTTACAAGCTACTATCTGGGAAATTCACTATCTGTTAGTAAACTCGCTCAGTGTAATCGTATTACTTGCTAACTAGCAGATTGTTGACAATCTACGAAAAAAGTTGAAAGGTCGTCAACTTTACTTGCTACTCGCTTACTTGTGATTGCTTTATTTATGCGCTTAAAATGGCGGCCAACAAACAGCTAATTTCGACTGTCAAACATCTGACAGAATTAGTTCACGCAGGCGTCGTTATTCTCGCTACTGGCTAGCAGCGACCTACGAGCTCAGTTTCTACGCTACTGAGCGAGTGAACAGTTTTGTGTGTCATCATGACAATCTCACTCGCCGATTCACCAGCTTTTAAACTTAGTAGATAGTAGCTTGTAAACTCGCTCACTATAATCGAGGCTTTATTAAAATGTACACGATATTACGCGGAAAAAATATCATTTACTTTCCAGCAGTAGTAATATCTCCTTGAATTTGATGTGTCACAAATTTTACGAGATCTTCAATTCAGTTCAATTAATTTATTGTATAAAAATATGACGAAAATGAACATTTTAAATCGTTTTTAAAATTCATTTATAAGATTATTATATTCAACATAAGTAGTAGTTATACAAATAGAGTTTGTTATGTTAGTTATGCACTAATAGAGTTTGTCTTTAAAAGGCAGATTCAATAATGCTAATGAATTGATTCTAACCAGATTCTTTCGACATGCGATGCAAATAAGCGTATTTTTAACCTTTAACTGAAATTGTAATAAGTGGCAAGCGAGCTGTTTGAAAACTGAATGTACTGGGACTGAATAAATGGAACGCGGGAGGGGGGTTTGCGGGATGGTGGAGCGGGCCTCTCACCGAGAGGGTGGGCGGGGATGCGGGAGGGAAACGGGGACGCGCGGGAAAGGATATATGCACGGAGAAACAATTTATTTCTTTGAATACAGCATTTCAACGCACGCCGGGAACCAGCTAGTTATGTAATCATTTTTGGCAAAAATCACAATGAACTCACTTTTATTATAATATTTCAATAGTGTCTCGAATAAACTATATAGGTATATGTATATATGTAAAACTTTAGTAAAGTTTTTTATATTTATTTTTGAAAAGTTAAAATCAACTTAAAAAGTCACGTAACTTTAAAAATTTAAAATATAAAACTTACGGCTCTGGCGTCACTAAATTCGAAGATACTGGAAGCGGCGTATGCGTCACGCGCGTAGGAGGGTATTTCGATATTTTTATTATTGCTAGGCCGGAGCGGCCCCCACGTCAGCAGTCAAAGATTAACGCGAGGTCCAAATAGTTTTGATTTTCACTGCAAGACATATTAGATGAGGAATTCATCGTCATTATCATCATCTTCCATAATCATGTTGAAGCGCGCAAACTCGTACCATACCTCCAACAGAACTGTCAAATATGTCAAAATGGCGGAGTAACTCTAGCTTAACTGTTGGTTTTTGGAAAGTAAAAGCAAAAGGCGGTTAGATTGATTGGAAAACGAATTTCTGTGCTACTTAACAGTAGCAATTTCTTTCACTCTTCCTTTTACTCTAGCAACCGTTTAAACAGACACCCCTTAAATACCTGACGAGCGCATCAAAACGGCTGCTGCACCTGACGAAGGAAGTAGCCAAGCAAAATAACTTTCGCTTCGTCTGGGTCCGCAATTGCAGAATCCTTGTCAGAAAATCAGAGGGTTCTCACATCAGATCGATCCTCAAGGCTGAAGACTTAAACAAAATCTTATAAAACTTACACCTACACAAATGTTAACATTTTTATTTCTTATTTTTTATTTCCTCATAATATCTTTTTAACATGTAATTGCCTCTTAATCTCAGCACTGTATAACAAAATCTCTTCTAATAATTTTAACTCTCTTGTCTCGCTCACTACCATATTAATGAATCATTTACTTTGCTGGAAGTACTTAACAAAAATAAAATTATTGTATTACTCCACTATAATCACTGCAAACGTAAGTTATTATTGTAACCATGTAAATTTAATGGGTTCGATTTCAAAATCAAGATTTACCATAAAATCTTTAAAAAATGTATACTATTTTACAGTTTTCAATGTCAATATGTCAATTATATTTCTAATATTATATTCAACTGATCTTTGCTACGTTTCCATAGTCCAACATACTCTATTATTATTATTATTGTTTTCACATAATATATGTTGACCTACATGTTCCATTCAAATGCATGCTCTCGGTGAATTAAATATATATTATCAAAATGTTAGAGGTCTCCAAACCAAAACGCATGTGTTTCTTTCCAGCATTCTTAATGCCGATTATGACGTGATATGCCTAACTGAGACATGGCTTCTGCCAAGTATATTTGACTGTGAATTATTCGATGAACGTTATGTAGTGTACCGTTGTGATCGCGACTACATGTTGTTAGGCCAGGCGCTCGGCGGTGGTTCACTGATTGCAGTACGCCGCGAACTGCCCGCGTGCCCCTCACTCTCCCTCCCACCCGTACAGCGC
This sequence comes from Limnephilus marmoratus, assembly GCA_917880885.1. Classification (NCBI taxonomy): domain Eukaryota; kingdom Metazoa; phylum Arthropoda; class Insecta; order Trichoptera; family Limnephilidae; genus Limnephilus; species Limnephilus marmoratus. Next base: position 53,303,012 of record OU862906.1, on the reverse strand, counting down.
GCAGAGATATCCACAGCTACTCTTGCACTAGGCTCTGGCGCGCGTGAGTTAAATTCCACAAAAAATATAAAATTTATAACCGCATCTCTGACTATCAAACTTTCTCTCTTCTCCGAGAACGACAAAAGCGTATGGAGAAGGTGTGCTATGATAATTTCATTAATATGGCCGAAATTAATATCAATACCGATCCCAAACATTTCTGGACCTTTGTAAAATCTAAGCAAAAAAGCTCTGAACTACCTAACAATATGTTTCTTAACTCCCAGCGTGTATCGGGTGGGGAAGCTATAAGTAACTTATTCAACATACATTTTCAATCCTCCTTTGAATCCCCCGCCCCGTCCACCTCGTCCACCAATCGAATATATAATCCAAACACCTCAGTACTAAATCTTAATAATGTTTATATAGACACTGAATTAGTTTGTAAATATCTCAAATCATTAGATCCTACCTAAGGCAGTGGGCCTGATGGCATACACCCGGTATTTTTAAAGAATTGCGCTAATGTTTTATGTTATCCGCTAAGTCTAATATTCAAAACTTCTTTGTCTTCTGGTATTTTTCCACTAGAATGGAAAAGTTCATATATTGTGCATATATTCAAAAAAGGCGACAAACACAACATAGAAAATTACAGACCGATCTCTAAATTAAATGTGATGGGTAAACTTTTTGAAAAGATTGTTTTCGATATCATTTTTCCTTGTATACGACCACACATCATTTCGAATCAACACGGCTTCGTGAACAGAAAATCAACAGAAACTAATCTATGCGAATTTGTTGACACAGTCCTTGTTGCTATGGATAATGGTTTTCAAGTCGATGTAGTCTACACAGACTATTCCAAAGCCTTTGATAAAATCCCACACAGCATTTTAATTGAGAAAGTCGAAGCAATGGGTATACACGGTGACCTCCTTCGTTGGTTAGCCTCTTATCTCAACAATCGTACGCAAGCTGTAACTGTACTGGGGTTCTGCTCTAGCTTTGTCCCCGTAACTTCAGGAGTACCCCAAGGATCTCACCTTGGCCCCCTTTTATTCAACATTTTTATGAATGACGTTAACAAAACTATTCGTAATTCTAAGCTGTTCCTATATGCGGATGACAAAAAGATTGTCAAAATCATTAAATCTGAGATGGATTGTATAGAGCTCCAGGATGACCTGAACTCCCTGGTCAATGTGTATTGTTTAGAAAACCGCCTTCTTTTGAATGCAGAAAAATGTTCCGTCATATCTTATTCTCGAAAGAAAAACACTATACTATATCCGTACATAATTAAAAACAATCTTTTAAATAGGGTAAATGTAATAAGAGATCTTGGAGTTCTATTAGATAGTAAGCTTCTTTTTCAATCTCACGTCGAGCATATCACGTCGAAGGCTTGAAAATGTTGGGATTTATTCTTAGAGTAAGTTCAGCTTTCAAAAATCCACAAACATTTAAGACTCTCTACATATCCTATGTTAGAAGCCACCTGGAGTATGCTTCTATAGTGTGGAACCCTCATTGTTCTACATATAAAGCAAATATAGAAAGAGTTCAGAAAAAGTTTATGAAATATGTCTCTTATCGCGTGCGAAATGATGAAAACTATGTCCCCGTAAACCTTAAATCTCTTGATCAACGCCGAGATATCAAAGACCTATTAATGCTCTATAAGATTATTCATAACTTCATTGACAGCCCGTACTTACTACAAAATATTCATTTCAGATGTCCATTAAGAGTTACTCGATCTCCAGACACCTTTTATATCCCTAAGAGCAAAACAAATTATCTTGAAAATGTATTTGTAAGAAGAAGCTGTAGCACATTTAACAGATTATGCCCAAATATCGATGTGTTTAATAAAAACCTTGATAAATTCACAGCATGCATAAAAAAATAACACTATTGATGCCACATGTTTAACTAATAACTTAATATTTCATTGATTTCTGTATTTCTCTTTTTTTTTAATTTTTAGTATCACCACATTTTCTCTCCAACTTTTTGCAGTTGGAATTCAAATAAAATCACTTCCTGAAATATATTATTTATATCAATCAATCAAAATTTTAATGTAAACCCTTGAAAAACCTCAGTTATTTACTTTTTGTAGATATAATTAAGAAGATACACTTTATCAGAATAATTTATATCAGGTATAGATATTGTGTATTTTGCATTACGGTTCTAAATTATTTGTCGTTATTTTATTGGTCTATGACATACTTATTTTTATCACTGTCATTTATGAATTTTGTACAGACTGTTTATAACGCTAATAAATAAAAAAAAAAAAAAAAATACTCTTACACGTTACCAGGACACATTATATTATTTTTAGGAAAAAATCCACCGGTAACCGATTATACTGCTGTAGCTCGCACCAATACGGCGCGCGGTACTCCACGAAATCACCGGTACAGGCCGAGTGTTGGGGCCACACGCGACGGCGGAATTGAACCAGACCAGGATTATCATAATCTACATAACAATTTGCGGCATAGAAATGTTGACCCTTATCAATGTCACACACTGAAATCTATTAGGGGTGGATACACAGGCTCTGTGCGCGTATCTACACAAAGCTCGAGACCCGTTACAATACCAATTTGTTAAATAAAAGCTCCTTATGCCGCGCCCTGTTGAAATTTGATGAAATGTTGAGACCTTTGGATATTTTTGATTAATATTTCAACAGGTTCTAACATAACCTTATCCTGTTTATCTGTAGCAATATCCACTGTAATGTTTGCATGGTTAACATACAATTATTGATTATAACTCCGTAAATAGTGGAAAACTATTAACTTAATCAGTTGGTACTAGGGAATGCAATCTCGACTCGAGATTGCAAATTCGAGATCTCGCGAGATTAGAAATTACAATCTCGCGAGATCTTGGAATTTTTGGGATCTCGTTAATTAAAAGAAATTATTATTTGAAAGAAAACAAATACCTTTATTCTATAATATTAGTTACTAAATAATAAACAGTTTTTTTTAATTCAAATAATCGAAATAAAAAACATAACTTAAGGAGATTAGAAAGTAATTACGGGTGATTTTGGAAGAAACTTCTTAAAAAACAAAGTGTATTAAGGGTGCTATCTGCTAAACGGCATCTAATGTCCGTTGCAATGTACCCAGCTGCTCCCCATGCGGCATGCCCTCTCCGATTCAACACTGGTTTTCAGCTAAGTGACTAAGCAATTACATATATGCAAACTGCAAAAATCTCCTCCTTGTTCCTCCACACTCAAAATAGATCTTGAGCTTTTTTTATAACTGACTTTAATTTATCTAAACTCTTGGATACACGCGAAAAAGGACTTTTAGATACTCTCAGAGTCTCTTCTAATATCTCTTAAAGTGACGTTTTAGTCTGTGACGTATGAGTCATAGAAAGAGGCAAGTCGTCTTCGTTTTCTGTGTTTGCTACTGGGTATTAATCACGGTACCAGAAGTTCAGTCTTGTTGTTTACGATGTAATCGTTTGATTATATTTTTAATTTCTTTCCGTACGAGATATTTGCTGGGCAATTGGAAAGTTTCATTGCCTTCCCATAACTCCAAGTCTTTTCGATAATTATTCGGATTTTTCAAGTATAAGAGCGCTGCAGTTGCATTTATGCGATGCTCGGAGATACGATTGTTCATCGAAGACATCAACTTTTCTGAGAGAGAAGTTTTTCGGTCTTTTAGATTTCGAATCATGAAAAGCATTGTATGTTCTGCACTTACTAAACCAGTATCTCTACGGCAGAGTATCTCAACAGCCAATTTCACTTGCTGGAATGTGTTTTCCAAATCGACAAGGACAGCATGTTCTCCATCCGTGAAAAAATAGTCTGAATTGGAACTGAGCGAGAGGTCAATAAACAAATGGCTGCCTGCACGCACACACATATCTCTTTCTCACTCACTCGACACAGTTTTATATTATCTGCACCGCTCGTCATCCGTCGCTAATATTCGTAAATAGTCGGGATAGTTTTCTTTCTTTGATCGACACTTCCGCCCAACCGTTAGTCAGCGCACTAGAAGTGTGTCGATTCACTTATTTTACGGAATCGATTCCGGACCCCGAATCGACTGGGTGGACTCGATTCACTGGACTCGCTCCTTTGATTCCGGCGATTCCACCGGACTCGCCGAATCAAACTCATTGTGTCGCTCCGCCGGAGTCGTTGAATCGGCCGGAACCTAACTCAGTTTGGCTCCTGCTGATTCAATGCCGAGAGTTGATTCCGCCAGACTCAAACTCATTGTGGCGCTCAGCCGGAGTCGTTGAATCGGCCGGAACCAAACTCAGTTTGACTCCTGCTGATTTAATGCTGAGAGTTGATTCAGCTTGACTCGCTTTACTCGGCGGAATCGTGGAATGTTACGGAGTTGGGGAATAATAATAACATACGAGGAGTAAAAGTAGGAGTTGTGAATGAACTTTACTTCAGTTTATTTACCTGGAATCGGAAACAATTAATGAGTCGAGTAATGTTTGTAAATCATCAAACACTTTTCTATCACAAATCTCATCGAACATTGAACTTTTTTGCCACCTCGTGATGCGCTTCAATGTGTTTATGTGTTAGTGTCGAGCCGTTGCTGCCAGCTGGGCGTGTGTGTTTACATTAACATGTTATTGTTTATTGCGAGATTATTATTTTGAGAAATCTTATCTTTATATAGCTAATAATAATCTGTTTGAGATGAGTAATGTCATTTGACGGCTTTATGAGAACCGTGTAAGATAATATAAACGTTTTATTTGAAATTCACGAACAATGGAGTCCTTGTACCTTGTGTTTAAAAAATGATCTTCATAAAACAAGTAATTATCGCCGGCGCAAACTTGCCGGAAAGCAAATTTGCTCCGACAAAAGGAAAAAGCAATGGTCCTTGCTATATTTTGACTACGAGATAATGCTATTTCTTTTTGAAAAATGTTTTCGTGACCGGTTAGAGCGGTACACTGTGCCCCGGCCCGCGCCGTGCACCTCTTCCCTTGAGTGGCTCCTGTACTTTCACTCTCTCACTCGGGAACGAGTGAGAGAGTAAGACCGCCCTGCTAGAGCAAATCAACGCCGCCCGGCCCGCGCCGCGTACCTCCTCCCGTTAGTGATTCCTTTACTCTCACTCTGTCACTCGTTCCCAAATGCGAGCGACTCCGGAACTGATTCATAACATTTTGCGGACTCGGAACGAATCAAACGCATTCGGACTCGGAATCTTTGGATTCGTTCCGGCCGGAACGACACACTTCTACAGCGCACCACTCGCGTCCAGAGTGGACGTGTGTAGCGTCGCTGACTACTGCTGCCCAATCCCGTCGATCTCGAACGGGATCTCGTCATATTATGCTTCGGGATTGATCCCGAAAAATGTCACGAGATCTCGCGAGATCGAGATCCCGCGAGACCGGGATTGCATTCTCTAGTTGGTACTATATACAGTACTCAAGATGGATATCTAATTACGCGTCTCAACCTACATAATCCGAAGGTCTGAGTGAAAAAAAATGAGCAGTTAACTCCTAGGCCCCTTTTTGGCAAACAAGGATCTGTTGTTTTTCCAAATAAAAATTTAAATACTGAACACCTTTAGCCGGGGGCCTGGATTGAATCAGCAGTAGGTGCAGTGAATTGAACAGTAAGCTCTCTGGGCCATTTTAAGAGTGTCGGTGACCGAAGTGGCTCAGTGGTAGGAGTCTGCTTTGTAACAAAAAAATAGGCGATATGGGGATCAAACTGCTCGTTTTGACTTACACAACCCGCCCGGCAAGAAAAAAGGTAAGAGAGGGGTAAGGAATCTGGGAATCAAGAGTGACGGACGCATGAATCCATACTTCTTACTACGGTACAAGGCGATGGGTCGAAAAAGTCTGTTAGGTCTCTCTCAACCAGACTCTCCCGATCCGGCCTGCCATGCAGCTGGAGTGCAGACGAAGACCCGGACAAATCTCACCCCATGAACCCGGGCACCCCTGCGTTTGGTGACTCCCGTCACCAAACATAGCGAACCACTTGGGGTGACCTACGGCAGATGTGTTGGTTGTCCGATAAATGGTTCTCAGTGCGGCGGTACCCATTCCCGCCTCCCAAATTGAAAATGCTCCGAAAATTATTAAAAAAATACTTCTGGTTCTGTTATTTAACTTATCACAGAAAACAAAATCACAGTAGGTACTTCTTTGAATCGGTCTGATTTTTGCTCAGTTTTAATAAGTCGTGCTTTATTAAGTATTTTAGCTTACGCCCATTAATTGTAAGCCATTTTCAATATTCGCTCCCTCTATCATCCGTTCTTGCTAACATGTTATCTTTTTTCAAACCATCTTCTGCTTCTTCAGATCCATAAGGAACTTTCGTAACTTACAACTCCTAAAAACGATTTATTTTGCAATCACCCAATCTATTATTGAGTATGGTATCATTGCTTGGGGAGGGGGCACTTCATCAGCTCTAGATCCTGTCGAAAAGGCGCAGAAAACAATTATGAAAACTATTCTCAAACTTACTCTAACTGCAAACAGTGAACAAAATAATGAGAGTATTTGATGTTCGACAGATCTATGTTAAAACTATCCTCATACATCTCTTTAAAAACAAACATGTGCTTTACGAAAAAAAAAACTTAAGATTTACACATACCTCCAACAAAGACATATTGCAAGTTCCAGCACTCTCTTCCACCTTTGGTCAACGTAGCTTTAGATACTTTGCCACAAAAATATTCAACATTCTCCCAGAAAACATCAAACTGAATCAAACACAGAGAGAGTTTAAAAAATATGTTAAAATATGGATATATTCTAATGATCGAGCCTATACTGGTGCCCTAACCCTAACGCCCAGTCATTGACAGTTGTTATTGTAGTAATAACCTTGCAGTTTTTGTATTGTGTATAGTATATGCAAACAATAATGTAAACTAAAATAAAGTTTTTGCTGTATAGAAACCTTCTTTACACATTTATAAAAAACCATCCATAAAATTGCGAGAAACAATTTAAAAAAAATTCTGCTTCAATACAGGTTCACCTCGTGAGGCAGGCTATGCACAACTAAAAATATTGTATCATTATACTATTTCAGTGTAATCGTTCTTACATTACTTTCTATTTGTTAATTTTTTGTACTGATTGATGTAATCTATTCGTAAACTACATTGAACATGTATTTTTTTTAGTTATAATGTTGCCAAATTCATTGAATAAAGATATTATTATTATTTTTATATTCGTTTCGAACACATAAGTATATGTAAATATAAACAAAATATTTTTTAATTCTAAATACTTTATTTCAACGCGTAACCTTGTTCAACCCTTTCCACACTTTGCTTTTTTAAAATTGAAGTTAAGAATCCCATAAAATCCCGACGAAATCTCAAAGAAGTGTTAATATTAACAAAGGTGTACTGTAAATCTGTTTCTTACTCAAAGCAATATCAATTATGTAGTTGTATATTCTCGAAATAAATGCGGCCGGAGGAGCCGCCATACAATTTTAAGGCGGTATACAACCCTAATAATTTTTGTTTGCTCAAAACTCTCATTTTAATCTTTTCCGGCGAATCCGTAACTATAATAACTTTTTTATTTCTATGCCGCACAAGGGATGCGAGTTATTTATATTTTAGATTAATAAAAACAGTACCTTACCATTACCATTAATATATTTTACGTACAACGATTTTAAAACTTTATAACACGTATAAAGTTAGCGGTAAGCATGAGGTTTTATTTTACTAGACGATGAATTAATAACTTCGGGAGGATAACATAGAGACTCATTTTAAATATTTGTAACACGTTCTTTAGAATTAATTAAAATGAACGCGGCGGAAAGGTCCAATCTCCAGGCCTGCTAGGGTGAATTCGACCGTACGTTCGTCCATACGCCATGCCGCGGCGTATATTTGTTTACACACTTTCTTCACTTACGTCGTTAAGATTTCCACATTATTTTTCTTCTTCTTCTTCTTTTCTTTGATACGGCAAATTCGACAGTAGTTCCGTCCAATACACGAGTCGCGAGTCGCAATTTGTACACACGGCTTCTTTACTTAAGTCGTTAAGATTCTGAATATATTTTACGGTAATTTTCGCCTTAAATAATTCCGACACTTGTGACGTTCTCGTGCTTCAACATTTAAAAGTTACGGCGATTTTCCCGGACATTATTTAATTTTTATGCTTGCTTGAAAGTGTCTGTTTTACAACGATTCATTTTTGCAAAATAAACTTGGGATTAGGATTTAGGACGCTTTAAAGATATCATAAGAGTTGTTACAAACATCCGTATATTTACTAACAGACCATTCATTTTTTTTAACAGAGTGGTAAATGCTCACAAAAAAACTGATTCTTTCAGTATCGAAATGGTTTAGCCATGTTTGGTGACCAGATCTAAAAAGCGAGGTACTTCCAACCTTTCTCTACCCATTGCTAACTTATTCCCTGATTCCCATCTTATTCCCTTTCCACTTGTTTCAGGCTCACAACGTTCCTCTCCATAACCCAGGCAGTTAGAACTAGTTTTGATTCTTTTGACTTCTTTTTCGGTTTTCACATAATAAAATTCCCTTCTTTCAATTTTATTAAAGATAGAGTAATATCAAAAAACTGTAACGATAAGAAAGTCACGTAAACTCTCTTAGCTGCCATTTAAATCTCTTTTTGTATTTCACAATATGTTGTATTTCACAATGTTAACATTTTGTTGCCAATAAACGAAAGAATAAACCAAAACACGGTAATCCAAAAAACGCTTTCAAAACATGCAAAAATCAAAGAGGTACCAACAACACAAAACACATTTTTAATGCTTCTTCGAAACATTGGACGCCTATTATCATAAAAGAGAAAAAATACAAAGAAAAACATTTTTCTTAAATTGTTTATCGATACGTTGGAACCAAATTTACTTACCATATTTCAACGGAGGTGAAATATTATATCAATATGCTTTTTTGCAATTGAAATATGGTGTAAACATCTCTCGGAGAGATCGGATCATATTTAGGGGGGATTTTGGTTTCTAATTATATATGCGGAATCTGGTCGTGTTCTGGGAGGACACCTCCCTATATTCTTTATAGTAAATCATTCATGCAAAATTTTGAAATCTCTAATTAATCAACCCCTGTAAAGATGTTCTTTGGTATTTCAGTAATATTGAATATTCTACCTTAAAGTAGAGAATATTGTACTTTATAGTCCCCCCTTTAACTAGTTTAATCAATTGACCCAAATTGTCCCAGAGATTGTTAAAAGTTAAATATCTCTCTTCCTGTCATTCGAACATTTAAGATTTCTTTTATGTTAGAAAGCAAAAAAAATAATGCTTAGTATGTTGTTGAGATATTTTACAAACCCGATCATCTAACAATAAGATAAATCTTTTGGTACCCCCAAATAAATCAATAAAGTTTAACATTTAATTTTAAAATAAAATTGTGTGAATATGATAAAAAGTGACGGTTTTATTACAAAGATTATAAAACAATTTTTGTTTTTTCAAAGGGAAAAAAATAACCAATTTAAATGTACATTTACAATATATGGGAAGAATCGGGAATTTTGCGCGCCAAACTTGACTAGCAAAAGTTAATAGATATTATTTTCTTATTATTCGAAGGGTTGAAGTGTTTTATTCCAGCTATCCACATAATTTTAAAGACATCAGATTGATCAATTACTTTACTAAACGTTTTGTTTATTAGTACTCCTTTAGCAACGAACATTTATTTATAATTGCAAACGATCATGGTGGCGGTGGAAACAAATTACTTTGCAGAACTATCTCGGATAGATCGCGTTGTGCCGGAGCTGTTAACCGAGAGACAGGTTAATGATATGGTCCAGTCGGAGGCTGCGAGAATCTTCCGTTGTCCGCTCGTTACGGGCAGATATCTCTACGTCTGTACCCTCTGCCGTTCCATCAACCACACTGAAGATTTAACACCGGTAGAAGTGTTGGGCTAGTCCTTGTTGCAGAAGTAAGCAAATGCTTTTCTCACTTCTTGGTGACATTGATGAAGTGATTTTTGATAAAAACGACTCTTTTTTATTTTTACATTAGCTTCACAAGCCTTGTGAAAAATAATTCCCTCTTCTGTGATCTTTGGAAATACTGCGTGAAGTTAAGTTTTTGTTTTGAAGGAACTGAAGTTTTTGAGGAAAGGAAGGAACGGATTTTTGAGGAAAGGAATACTCTGAGAAAGAAAACGGAATAAGGTGCCGGTAGGAACGGCGCAAGGAAATGATTTGAGTGACTAGTGAGTTCAGCTAGAGGGGTCAAAGGGTTTCCCTTAACCGGCCTAACCTGGTCCGACCCGTTAAGCAGCTGCTGGTTAGACGCATCCGCCACCAAGACATGGACAAACCTCACCATTTGGTCCCCAGTACCCCTGCTAAATCATCAGACGTAGCGAACCACTTGGGGTGATTTATCGGGTACATGGATTGGTTATCCAATAAATGGTTCCCGGGACGGTGGTACCTGTACCCGCCTCCCAAGATGGAGAAATTGATGAAATACTTTAAATATCGAATTTCTTTCTTCAACAGAAAACTGACCATCTCATTGGCCTGCCTGAGATTCTAGAAGTTATATCAAATACGACATGACTTTTGTTTTAAATCGTGAATGTTGAAGTGAGCTTAATTTTCCCCTACTTCTGGAGAAATTGATCAAACGCTATCTAAAGCGTCCAGAGACGATCAATATCAATTATGAATAGTCACGTCATTGAAGTGATTTATAGCAGCTAATTGATCTTTCAATCCTTAAATTAAACTCCATTATATCGCCATTGAGTTGTGATAAGTAAAATCAAAAATGTATTTAAGTTACGTCAACAAAGTAACTGGGGCGAAAATATTGACGTATAGATTGAATTTTCGTCAATCACACAACAATACACATGGTCAATGACGACATATTGATATTGATCCTGTCCGGACACCATAGCATCATCTCGTGAACAGATTTCATTAATTGCATTGGCATGGGAGATGAAACGTTTCATGCAAAATGAAAGATGATCGCACTTCCAAAGATTTTCCATTCAGTGATCAACCCCTTTGGAAATAGGCCCGTTCAATTTACTTCGCCCATTGTTTGTATTACCCGAGACATTGTGGTTATAGAGTTTAATGATTCGCGAGGGGTGAAGTGAAGAGGCCTGCGAGTCGGACGGCTGTTCATTGCGATGTTTGTTTTTATGGGAGGATAGACTTTGGGTAGGTTAATCTATGCAAATTAGAAAGTTTTCATTTCAAACCATTTTCAAAATTCTGTTTAAATATAGTGATGCAAACGAGGATTTAGTACTTGGTCCAAATAGTTAGATATTGCTGAAAAATAAAAATATTATATAACCTTCGAAATAATAAATTCCATTTACTTACTTCATTTTGATCGTATTTTCAGATGAAATAATTGTACATGAATATTGTTGTCAATATTCAGATAAAATTAATGATTACACGTGCAGTGAATTTATTTTGAGGTATCTTTCAAATATATTCTTCCAAGGCAAAATATTTTGTATATTAAAATGACTATGGTTGATTTTGTTGCGGTTCTTAAGAGGAATATAAACGCTAGAAATATTTCGAATCTCATGCCTGCAAATTTTTAAAATCGAGCGTCTTTTTGCACGAGGCTAGTAAGCGAAAAAGTGGTTTTTATTTATTTTGTGCATAATTTTATAAGAACGAAAATAAGTTAGAACATAGATAAAGTCAGAAATAGTCTTAGCCGTAAAGGGGTATTTTTTAAAAATTGTTACTTACATTACTTCATAGTTAAGTCATGAGAAAACATTTTTTTAGTGGTGTACGCTTATATTTTTTGTTACGTAAATAATAATTTTATTGTAATTCCAATACATAGATAAAGTAGTTAAAGCTTCAATTTATCCGTAGCATATTTTTTGATGTTCATACTGTAAGCCGATTCGTCGTAAAGATTAATCAAAATAGTATCTAAATAGGATTTCACGTATATATTCATCTTAATACGGGTCTTCTGTGACAAACCGTTTGAGCAAATTTTTAAGTATACATGAAACATCGGGGACGTGGATATACAAATTTGCACAAATGCCTTTGTTTTCCATCCGCCACAGTAAGCAAATACACGTGAAATGTACTGAAAACATTTTGTTGCAGGAGGCCCGATTTTGAATGCTCTTTTGGTCTCTTCTCCAAACGTTCCTACCAATCACGTAGGCAAAATCATTAATCTGTTGGATGACACTGTTTTTGATTTCTCGCATAATATGATTAAGATATTGTTCTTTTTTAGACGATAAATAGTCACTTAACGAAGAACCAACAACTTTTATCTGCATGGAAAAGATGTTCTGCAGTCATGATCTCAACCTTGAATTACGAATGCGAATGGTCAGATGTTTCGTGTTTACGATATTATTTTATGGAAGCATAGAACGCATAGAAGCATAGACGCTTACTGAAAAACTAATTAGGCGACTTGAGGCATTCGAGATGTGAATCTATAGAAGAATACTTAAAATAAGCTGGATGGACAGGGTTACGAATGAAAATGTTATGATTCGGATGAATGAGGAAAAATAAGTTATTAAAACTATAAAAATCCGAAAACTTCGTTGTCTTAGACATGTGATGAGACATCCAGAGAAGTACGAGATCTTGCATCTTATAATGCAGGGAAAGATTGCCGAAAGACGGGGCCCTGGAAGAAGGATAACCTCATGGCTGAAAAACATGAGATAGTGGTTTGGCCAGTCTACTGTAGAGCTGTTCCGGGCCGGAGTAAACAAAGTCCGCATAGCCAACGTGACGCCATGAATGTCTGTTGAATGGACAGGGCACAAGAAGACCGAAGAACCCATCTTGGAATCTCTTCTAGATATTTTGAGAACGCGCTTATATTATATTCACATTGAAAAGCTTCTAGATATAGTCCATGGCATGATTACTCTCAATGTGTCTTTACCATAAGGAACAACACGGAATATTATTCTTTAAATTAGTTAAGCTTTTCACCATAATGCTAAAGTTTCTAGCCATCTCAACTCGATCATCTAATATTCGCGAGATGGTTCTCATTTATTTAACTTCTTCGTTCACCCGTTAATCCTTTAAGGCTATTTATTTTGACCTCACCCAAAATCTAATATTTACATTTGTTTGAACTTAAAATAGCCCTACATCAAACCTTCAAGAATAAGTAATCAAAAGTCTATAAGCTATTCAATTACGCCCTGAAGCCAGATATTTTAATCTTCAAGTAACGAACCATCCTGCACTCTGGTAGGAATTAATTAAGAAGGATATAAATTAAACAGCAAGTTTTGTAAGACAATCACTTGGCTGGGGGCCTAAAATTAGATAGGGAGAATGAATAATGAGTTGAATCCGAATTTGGTCATGTTAACAGTACAACCAGGTGTTTGGGATTAAGGAAATCCTTTATATCTCTCATTGTTCGCACCTCTGGCTTTATGGGTTCCGAATGTTTACATTACTTGCTTTATAAGCAAAACTGAATGAGTTACTTGTGGGCTATATTCAGATTATTATTGTTCTCGGTTGCGCAACAATGAATACAATTTATGTTTTATAGCTTTAAGTACTTCATTTTTACCTTTGCTATAAATTGGGCGATTTACAACAATGCATTGAGCGAATTTATAAATGTATGCTAATACCTCTCTGATTGTTTATTCTTTTAAACTCTCCGAAAAGGTATAACAATACAAGGGCTTTCTCCAAAGAACTGTGGTAATTTTGCTGGCGCAAGTGGTGGGCACTAATAAATCAAATCCTTCTTTATATGTCTACACTAATTCGGTAAACATATTTATTTTGTTGACCGGACATCTCAGAATAAATTCAGCTCAACAACTCCTTTGAAAAGTCATTCAAAGTGATGGAAAAATATATTAAAAAAAGTTAAATAGGTTACTTGTTAGGTTAAGTTTTGTACTATTTTTCTTTTTTTTTCTTTGAAAAATCATTAAGCTTTTAATGATTTTTCAAAGAGGTTTTGAGTTGACTTGATTCTGAGTTGGCATGGAACCATTTATTTTATTACAGGGTACTCGAAACATAATGCGAGTGAATTTGGTTAGGTAAGTACCTATGCTAGAAAATAATTTTGTGTTGTTTGAATGTTTTTTAAATTCCGCATAAAAAATAACGGGTGTTGATATTTTGATGCATGAAATAATGCATCAAATACTGGAGGCGAATGCCGGAATATGTTGTTTCCAGCTTTATTTTTGGTTATTTAGACCTTTTGTGAACAGTAAATAATGCCAAATGAACTATCAGATGGAAGGTGATTTTGAGGAGGGAAGGAAAGAGGGAGGATTTCATTCGTCGGAATCACATGACTGATACAAGTATTGTTCCGTAGAGTTGTTTTATAGCATGCATGGATTGCCCCGGTGATGGCCAACATACGATAGGAGAGGGCAACAGAAGAAGAAAACGATTGCACAAAGTACCTTTTGTCATCACTTCTGAATGCTGTCTGATGAAGTATCATCATTAAATGATTACTTACGACGCGACGGTTTGTTTCATAGAATTTCACCAATTCGTCAAATTACTAATTTAATATTCAATTTTCAGAGAAAGTTCTGTTTTTATCCAACAACTGAAAAACAGCCGGTCCACAATTAAATAACAATAGAATTTCCATAACACTTTCACATTCATATTTTAACCTTTAATTTGAAGAATTGTTCAAACCGTCAGGCCCGGACTGGGACCATTTGGGGCCCTCCGCTAAAACCTGTAAAGGGGCCCCCTAACGTGGGGTGGGGGGGGGGGGGGGGGGGGGGCTTCAGAAAACGGGGGGTCCGGGTTAGGTGCTTGAAAACAATGAAAACGCGTTTCTACGCTATATTGGCACCAATAAAGAAGAAGAAATTCAGATTGGTTTTAATACGAATATTATGATTTTCGACTTTTGTTGACTTTATTATTTTTTGAAATAAGAAATTCACAGTATTTTTAGGACTCCACAACACTACTAAACACATACTGTAGAACTGCCAATAATTATAACGGAGTTCGAAATAAAAGGGAGGATTTTATTCACACCAAAGCATTAACGAATTATGTCAAAATTATTTGTGTAGTAAAAATAATGACAAAAGGATTTTAGGGATTAGAAAAATAATACTAAAATTTTTAAAAAATCCTGTGTGTTTAACAGTTCACAATGTTGTATATTAGAATAGAAGGGGCTTAACTTAACTGAAATGATTCGACATTTTGCTCCCCTAGCCCTAAAGTAACAGTTTCTTTGTAAGCAACTCACTTGTTAAAGCTACTTCACCTATTATTTTATTTTTGTTCAAATTATAAAATAAACCCTCTCAACATTAATAAAAAAACAGACTGGACATAAAGTCTTGGCCTAAGGACGACCGAAGTCGATTTTTGACGATTTTAAGTTTAGAAAAAACTCGTTCACATGTGACTTGGATACAAGGTATGGTAAGAACAAATTTATATACCATATACAGGTTGGTAAACAGTCCAGATTGAGTAAGTTCAAACAGAACAAAAAAAGCACATGTCAAACACTGGAAACATTGTCTATTTTCAGAGCAGTAAATGTCAGCATTTGTTTCCGCTGCCGTTGGGTCTAAATCGTCTTCTTCGTCACTGCATCTATCTCCGTAGTTCTCAGTGGACTCTGCCGCTATGAAGTTGCTGTATTGTTGTGCAAACTATCGCAGCTCTATCAACAGTCGACTTCTTTCAATTTTACACAGTTTTGAAACACTGTGCAGAGCTTCTGTGGGAAATGTTTGGAGTTTCAAGATAAAGTCAAACTTTTTGGGGTCCAACCAAGAGCAATCCTGTAAAACGTCTTTGTTTGCGCAAAATCTTTCTTCAATACTCAAATATCAAAATATACAATTTTGTAACTTTGAACTGTTGAAATAGAGTCAGTTTCATCTTATGATTATTACCGGGCATTAATTTTTCCTTTCACGTTCTTTTTCTCTTAAAGTCTAATTCTAACTCAACGTCATAAAATCGACTTGTAGTGGCTTGAAAACAACGGGTGGATGTTATTATAAATGTAGGAAAGGGGGGAGGAGAAGGACGATATGCGCTTGCGCGGCCCTACTGAATGATCAACTGATCTGATAGTACATCGCGGTGCAGTTGTCGGTATTAGTTCATTTATGAGTTGTCTGCTGGACAGTGGACACATAACACACGTCACCGCGCAGACGATGCGGATGACAGTGGATCGTATAAAGCTTTCGTATACACGGCGAGATATAAACAGTTGTTGGACATGTTCTACTTTTGGAAAATGTAATTTTTTTTCGAAAATATAAACAAAAATTACCAAGAACACAAAATAACTACAAAGAAGACAAAAATTTTTTTTTTGTACGTTTTGTGGGGCCCCTTCGGGGCCCCCTCGCGCCGGGGGCCCTCCGCGATCGCGGACCTGCGGACCTGGCTAGTCCGGGCCTGCGAACCGTAATAATTTTATGTAATAAATACATCGAGCCCATAAAAGCAATGGCGGGTGGTCTCCAAATTCAACTCAAAAAATGCTTCATTTACAATGTTTATTTTATATATCTGCATCTGTTGTGATTTGGAATTCGGATGAAACGGAAATGACGCATCACAGCACCTGCGAAGTATCTAACTGCCCTCATTGGCCACTTTGATTATATTGGTTAAGATATGAAACGGAAATGACGCTAGGTCTGCGCTCATTGGCCGCTTGATTATACCACGCTTTTAAAGGTTTGTTGAAATTGTTTTTGGTAAAGTTTCGCTTCTACCGTGTGTGAACCTCACTCTATTTTTACAGTACGTTGTGTAGGATTAAATTTTTAATCATTAATACTTATCTACTTACAAAAAATGCCTCTAAAATCATGAAAAATTGAATTCTTTGATGACCTAGGTATATTAATTTCGTAACTAAAAATACAAATATTTTCTTAGAAATCAATAAACGAACGAATGACACCAACATAATGCTAATTAATGAAGTAAGGAAAATTATTTATTCCCCACTACTTACTATGTTTACCTAACCTAAACAATATAATGCACATAAATGAGTCATAGCAATAACGTCATTCTAAATCAATTAAGAAAACCCTTACACTTAGTGCAAGGGAAATCAAAGGGAAAGATTTCGAATCCCACATAATCACCCTTTTCAATTAGTGTCTCTGCAACATTTAAAATAAGTCGTCCGTAAGTGGCTTCACCACAGTTTAAAAATGACCTTACAAGTCGAAACAGCTGTAACTAAAATACATTCTAAAAGACTTGCAGAACTCGATAATAACAATATCAAATTTAATTTTAATTAAATTTCTCAAAATTAAAATGCAGTTCTACGAATTAAGCACAAAAACAATTAATAATTATTTTTTTAATAGCTTTTAATGACTTTTTAAAGAGGCGTTGAGTTGACTTGATTCCGAGTAGGCATGGAACCATAGCTAGATATTATTCAGTATATGGGTATTTTGGTCTCAAATCAAAGTTTAAGTATGGTATGAAAACGGGCCGCACCGCAGTTCCTCTAAGCCAGCGACACAAATACACAAAGACAAACACATAAATACGATTCGTTGGGGTCGCAACATTATATCAAAACTTGCGACCTTCCCGCCTGTCCGTTTACTGTCGAAATAAAACACGGGCCGCTAATAATACCGCCCGGTTAATGCGGGCGGTTGAGTTTTATTGGCGGTGCGACTAAGTCATGCCGCCTTATTAACCGGTGTCCTGAAGCTGCTAATGTTAATGTCTGTGTTCTGGACCTTCCGCCTAAAACTGTCACAGTTGAAGTTGTGACTTGTAACCACATGGCAGGAACTATAATATTCTCTCAGGTCAGACCGGGTTTAAGAGTTTAAAAACTTAATTGTCCAGGGAAAAATATGTTATCTTTTTTTCAGTGACACTTCTCAAAGCCCGTTAGTGATTTGAAATTCGGATGAAACGGAAAAGCGTCACTTAAATTTATTTTCTCTGTTTCGCGCCTCTGAGACTTGTAAGGCGCTTGACAAGTCTCAGCGGCCAGAGAGACAGACATCTTGCGAACGGAGGCTCGAATCCGCGAAATCCAAAAAAAAACATTTAAATTATGTGAAATTAATATCACACTCTGATTTTTTTTTACATTAACTCCACACAGGAGGCCCTGAGGATATAGAATATAGTAATACATAATTCCCTTCAGTGCCTATGTCATCTTTGGGGATGCTGTGTGTAGGGTATTTTTAGGGAAGGAAAGAAGGGGAAGTTCTGGGAAGGAAAAAGGTATGAGGGGTGGGTTGGAATATGGGGGTCAGTGGGTCCAGGAGTGACGGACGTATGTATCCATCCGACCTGTCATGCAATTGGTGGGCAGACGCATCCTCAGCCAATATCCGTATAAACCTAACCGCGTGAACCCGGGTACCCGTGCTAAGCCAGAGGTGTTGGTTATCCAATAAATGGTTCCCGGGGCGGCGGTACCCTTATCCGCCTCCCAAATTGTCTGTCGGTAGAAAGTCGGAATGCTTTACTCTAAAGCAGAAATCTGTTTGCTTGAAACAGCTGAACTCTTGAAAGGTGATCTAACCCCATATAATTCGGGAGGCGAACCCGGGAACCATTTATAGGATAACAGTCGGTCAACCCCAAGTGGTTCGATACGTTTGGTGATTTAGCAGGGATCCCTGGGATCGTGGGTGAGGTTTGTCTAGGTCTTGGCGGCGGACGAGTTTGTTGTTTGATGAATCCTCTCTCACAGGTATTTTATTACTTGAATTTTTACGTCGACACTTATATTGCTTATCTGATGAGCTTGTGACGTTGTGAATAATTCCCTAGGATTAGCAGGTTCATTACCAGATGTGTGTGATTCATCAATAGATATTATTAACAGAAGATACTATGTAGGCATTGCGAGATTTATGTACCACCTTATATTTAGTACAAAATTTTGGACGGTTTGACGAAATGTGGATAACACAATAAAAACTATATCATTACAAATTTGTCAGTACATATTCGCTATACCCTGTAAAAGGGCGTACTAATTAACTTCTGATTTGCATTTTTTTTATGTATACAGGTTTATTCAGGCTAACTGAAAACATGTATACGAAAAATTTAATGAAGACTGCATTGTGGAACGTGTAAAGCATCCTGCTTCAGTGATGTTATGGTCCGTCATCAGCAGCAAAGGGACTGGAAGGCTGTATATCGTACAAGGAACTATGCGTCAGGATCAGTATAAGAAAGTTCTAGAGGAAAAACTGATCCCACACGTAGCAGAATGGTTCCCTAATAGGAATTTTATATTCATGCAAGACTCTGCTCCCTGTCATAAAGCCAAATCTATCACAGAATACCTAAAAAACAAACAGATTAATACCGTGAACTGGCCTGGAAACTCGCCCGACTTGAATCCTATAGAAAATGTGTGGGCAGTCCTGAAAACTGAAATGTCAAGGGATAAAATTATAACAAACAAAAGAGAACTAATTGAGAATATGATTAGAGTATGGCACAACACTCCAAAACTCCAAGAAGTAGCCATATCATGCATTGAAAGCATGCTGTTTGCGCATCTTTATATGGGATTGATTGGGTATTGCATTCGCAGACTTGGTGGGTAGATATGTTAAAATCCTGAATTTATCCCATCTATCTAATCTTTCCTTTCCAAATGTCACCATAAAAATTGTTGCAAGAAATACTCAACTTTGGAGAGGTGACAGTGTGCTTTCCTGCTCAGTACAAAATTACATCTCGGACAGGGCGCATGTATCGTAACCTCTTGTTATAAGAATATTGCGAATTTTAAACAGTGAGAAGTATACACCAAACTGGAGATCAGTGAGGCCCCATCTGCAACGGTGAGTCCTATTTTCCTTATTCCAATCTGTGCTTATCTAATTTTCCAAAAGCACAGATCTGAACTATCGACTGACTATCCATCAGGTTTTGCGAGTGTATGCTATTTAATCGTCCCATATAACTTAGCGATTTCACGTAGTTTCGGGACTGGTCCTTCGAGGGCTGCGTGGGCTTTGCTCTGCAGCATTTACCGCCAATTAACAGTGGAATCGCAGTTTCGCGACACCATTTTTGGTTCTTTCGAGTCGGATTACCAACGGGGTATTTAAAATTAATTAAAAATATATTTAACCTGCAAATAATTATTATTTGCTTTTCATACTTTGTTAAGTCATTTGTACTGACATACTTTTGTAATTATTGTTGCATTAAAATTCCTACATAGAATTAATCATGTCGACGAGTGATGGTACTCAGGCTCAGGATCTAGTTAAAATCAAATTACTAGAATCTAATATTAATTTGATGTATAATCGTCTCAATGAGTTATACGAGAAAGCGAAAATTATTGCAGATAGGGAGACAAGGAGTTCGGATGAGTTCGTTAAACAAACGGTTAATATAGCTACATATTATTCACAATTTAACACGTATTGTCATGAATTTCTTTCACTTTAATTGAAAAAGGATCCAAACTGTAATATAAATTTCGATTTATGAAATAAATTCGAAAATAAGTACTGCTTTGTAGTTAGTATACGCGAAAGTATTGTGGCGAAGCAAGATTTAGGTGGTACCGCAGAAATTAAATAAGTCCCAATTTATTAAGCTTCCAGCGATTGATATGTCATCGTTCGATGGAAATCAAGAGAATTGGTCGGTATTTTATGAAGCATTTAAATTAAACATCCACTCTAATGAAAATTTGAATACGTCGCAAAAGATGCAATATTTGATAGGAAAACTCCAAGGAAAAGCAATATCGGTTTTTGCCGGAGTACTTCCGAATGAAAAAAAATATTTTGTAATTTGGAATGCTCTCGAAAAGAAATATCAAGACAAGCGCGTGCTAGGCACCTTTTAACTGAACAATATTTTGAATTTAAAATTATTGGCACCTTCTAACTCGAATGAGTTAAATAATTTTATTGAACGGTTTGCGTCTTCCATGTCTGCGCTCAAAGAATTAGGTATTGATGACCTAACCGACTTTATAATTTTACATATTGCACTGAAAAAATTAGATATGCAATTGGTGCAAAATTTCGAAATGTCCATACGGGAGAAAGAGATACCTACGTATACCGATTTAATAGAATATATTCGTTCGCATGTTAAAATTCTTGAACGAACCGGACCAGAAAGTAAAGTTAATAATAATAAAAATAAGGTTTCGCATTCTTTCGCTGTGGTTGAACCACAGTCGTTTGATAATAATCGTACTATAAGTAATAATAATAAATGCCGGAAATGCAATCGAAGCGATCATGTTGAATTGTTTAAATGTGAACAATTTAATGAGTTGAGGCCAAAGGCTCGCTTTCAGTTTGTAAAATTGAATAACTTATGTGTAAACTGTTTAAGCGATAAACACAAAACGGTAAAATGTTCATCTAAATCGGTTTGTAGAATTTGTAAAAAACGTCACCATACCGCTTTGCATTTTGAAGGTACAGTGAACAATGAAAGTCATTCGAAAAACGAAGCTGTCACATTAATAACAAGGAATAAACATCATAATGATTTTACTACGGGTAATTTAGCTTCGAATGTACTATTGTCAACCGCGCAGTTATTCGCTTACGACATTAAAAATAATCAAGTAACCGTCAGATGTTTAATTGATTGCGCCTCGCAACAAAATTTGATTAGTTTAAATACTTGAATCTTAAAATAATTCCTTTAAATAATTCAGTTATTAAAAGTGTAGGTTCAGTGGAGACACCAATTTTGGGGCATGTTGCATTAACAATTAAATCTCGTGTTTCAGAAGATAAATATAAAATAAGCCTATTAGTAGTCGAGAAAATCACAGACAAGCTCCCTACACAATATGTTGACACGAAGTCATGTGAGCATTTACTTGGTTTAAATCTAGCGGATGAAAATTGGAACGTTCCATCTGATGTTGATATTTTATTAGGCGCTCAGTTATTTCCATATATTATGCTAGGAAATAAGGTTTTATCTAAACATAATACGAATGCACCACCCGCTATACAAACGGTATTCGGATATATTGTAATGGGTGAAATACCTAAGTGTACGCCGGACGTTTCGTGGATATTTGGCCCCATAACCAACGTGGATTTACACAATGCGTTAACCAAATTTTGGACAATGGAAGACATGCCTATTAAGTCATTGATGAGTGCTGAAGATGCGGAATGTGAGAAAATATACTTCGAGTCCGTCCAACGGGATGACTCGGAAAGGTATATTGTATCTTTACCTTTTAAGATAGATCCTAATAATTTAGGAAATTCGCTCAGTGTCGCGCAACGCAGATATAAATATTTAGAATGGAAATTTAATACGTCGCCAGAATTGCATCGGAGTTATAATGAAGTAATTTCTGAATATATGGAAAAGGGATATATAAGGTATGAAGTTCCGTCTTCATCTAATGTTGATGAGGGATATTTCATTCCTCATCATGCAGTAATTCGTAAAGATAAAGCAACAACTAAAACTCGTGTTGTATTAGACGCCAGTACAAAGACCAGTTCAGGGTTGTCACTTAATGATATTTTGTATTCTGGTCCAAACTTGCAATCTAATTTATTTACACTTTATTTAAATTTCGCTTATTCGCTATAGCATTGATCGCAGATGTTAAGCAAATGTATTTACGTATAATGGTAACGGAAAGCCATCGTAAATATCAAAAAATTCTTTATAGATTTCACGACGATGAAGAAATTGGAGTTTATCAATTTAATTCGCTAGCTTTTGGATTAAATTGTTCACCGTTCCTTGCGATGCGAACTTTGAGAAAGCTAGAGAGCGTTGAAAGAAATCGTCACCCGAAAGCCGCAGAAGTTGCAATTAATGATTTATATATGGACGATTTTGTATATTCTGTAAATACTATAAGTGAAGCCGTCACTTTGTCTACGGAATTAATGGCGATGTTGATTGGATTTGAATAAGTTAAATGGTCGAGTAATTCTGCTCATGTGCTCGCTCAATTACCAGAGTCGCACCGCGCTACGATGGATTTCTCGGATAATTGTAGCATTTTAGGACTAAAATGGGATCCAATATCTGATTGTTTTCGTTTTATGATATGTCCCACGGAGGAAAAAACTAAATGTAAAAGATAAATTCTTTCCACAATAGCACGTTTATTTGATGTATTAGGTTTGGTTGCTCCGGTAATTTTATATGCCAAATTACTTTTACAAGAGCTGTGGTTAGAGAAAGTAGGATGGGATGAAGAACTACCCCAAAGTATTGTTATTCGAAATGTCAAATTTAAGGAAGAATTACCGATGCTTTCTAATTTAAATTTACCTCGATATTTGGGAGTAAAAGAGGACTGCACGATAAATATTATCGCTTTTGCAGACGCGAGTACGAAAGCATACGGGTGCGTAGTATATCTTCATGTCACAGATAAGAGTGGCAATGCTACTATGAATTTGATATGTTCGAAATCCAAAGTAGCCCATTTGAAAATAGTTTCGCTCGCTCGATTGGAATTATGTGCTGCGCTTGTTTTATCTAGACTTGTTAAATCTATTATAGATACTTATAAAAATCGCATTTTTATAAACGATATATTTGCTTTTTCAGACTCAAAAATAGCACTTTCTTGGATTCACTCATCCCCGCACAGATGGCAAACTTTTGTAGCTAATCGAGTTAGTGAAATTCAGGAAAATTTACCTGCGAAACATTTTTATCATATAGATGGAGTTACCAATCCTAGTGATTGTTTATCACGTGGACTATTGCCCGCTCAGCTAATTGATCATCCTCTTTGGTGGCACGGTCCACCCTGGGCTGCGAACCCAGTGTCCGAATGGCCTGTCAAAAGCTTTTCTCCCTCAGCGCAGGAGGAGAATACTTTGGAATTTAAAAGTCGCATACGTTCTTGATAACGTCAATAGAGAATAATTCTCCAATATATAATCTTGCTTTAAAAATTTCTTCATGGCCAAAACTGCTAAGAATTGTCGTATATATTTTACGATTTGCGCGGAAGTTATCGTGTTCAACAGTTATAAATTCCACGGAATTAAATATTGCTGAAATAAATGTATTAAAAGCTCTACTGAAAAAGTATTTTTATGCCGATATAAATTAATACAGAAGAAAAAATTATGTTCATCTTCGATTCGAAAATTAAACCCGTTCGTCGATCATAATGGATTGTTACGTATAGGTGGTAGATTAACAAATGCGAATATACCTTATGAAAACAAAAATCCAGTACTTCTGCCAAGACAGGATCATATTGTCGATATAATTATAGATTTTTACCATCATGTGAATTGTCACACTGGTGCTCATCTCCTTATGTCTATAATTAGACAGCGTTATTGGATCTTATCGGGAAGAAACCTAATACGCAAACGAGTACATGCATGTAATTTCTGTTTTAAAACCGCACCTTCTAATATTATACCGCCAATGGCTGATTTACCTACAGCTAGAGTTCAAGAAGCAAAAGCATTTACACATACTGGTGTAGATTTTGCCGGACCGATAAATATAACCCTTTCTAGGCGTCGTGGAGTAAAAAGTCAAAAGGCATATATATGTCTATTTATTTGTTTAACGACAAAGGCTATACATATAGAATTGGTATCAGATCTAAGCACGGACAATTTTTTAAACGCATTTAAACATTTTCTATCCAGACGCGGACCGGTTTCGTGTATGTACAGTGACAATGCGACAAACTTCATAGGCGCGAAGAATTGTCTTGATGACTTATATACATTTTTGGAGGCAAATTCAACTAATGAAGTCCTTCGCAATAAATTTAACATTCGGAGAATGGAGTGGAAGACGATTCCACCTCGCGCTCCTCACTTTGGAGGATTATGGGAATCAAATATTAAATTCATTAAATCGCATCTGTATAGGGTTGTGGGTACTCAACTTTTATGTTATGAAGAGCTTTTCACAGTTTTGACACAAATAGAGGCTTTACTTAATTCACGGCCGTTATGTTTATTAAGCAGTTGTCATTATCCAGAAGCTCTTACTCCGGCTCATTTTATAATGTCTTCTCCGATTCAGCATTTGCCCGCTTATGATATGACTAAGGAACGCATTAGTCTGCTGAAAAGGAAAGAGTTTTTGGACCACCTCGTTCAATCTTATTGGAAGAAGTGGCATATAGAGTATCTTCACTCTCTGCAGATGAGACAAAAATGGAATAGTCCCGCGAATAACATTCTTGTAGGTACTATAGTATTGGTGCATCAAGAAGATGCGTCTCCATTTTATTGGCCGGTGGGAGTTATTGAGGAAATATTCCCGGGTAAAGACGGAGTGGTTCGTGTGGCACTCGTAAGAACCCCTTCTGGGAACTTTAAACGACCAGTCGTGAAATTGTGTCCCCTGCCTACGCAATAATAATTATTAATTCTCTTTATCTCTATTTATTTTATTTTTTCTTAACTTTGTTATATCAATCGCGTATATATATAATTTTAACTTTTTTATTTTTCACTATAATTCTTTACTTTATTTTGAAAGTACTTCAGTTTCGGTAGGTACTTCCAAGGCCGGGAGAATGTTTGCGCATCTTTATATGGGATTGATTGGGTATTGCATTCGCAGACTTGGTGGGTAGATATGTCAAAATCCTGAATTTATCCCACCTACCTAATCTTTCCTTCCCAAATGTCACCATAAAAATTGTTGCAAGAAATACTCAACTTTCGAGAGGTGACAGTGTGCTTTCCTGCTCAGTACAAAATTTCATCTCGGACAGGGCGCATGTATCGTAACCTCTTGTTATAAGAATATTGCGAATTTTAAACAGTGAGAAGTATACACCAAACTGGAGATCAGTGAGGCCCCATCTGCAACGGTGAGTCCTATTTTCCTTATTCCAATATGTGCTTATCTAATTTTCCAAAAGCACAGATCTGAACTATCGACTGACTATCCATCAGGTTTTGCGAGTGTATGCTATTTAATCGTCCCATATAACTTAGCGATTTCACGTAGTTTCGGGACAGGTCCTTCGAGGGCTGCGTGGGCCAATTAACAGTGGAGTCGCAGTTTTGCGACACCACATGCCACGCCGCGTTCAAGCCGTCATAGAAGCTAAAGGCGGAGTAACCAAATACTGACTAATATGTATTTCTCTTTTAATAGACTATTCAACCTATCAACACAGGTTTAATTTTTATTCCTAAATACACTTACTAGTATTAAAACAATATAAACTAGTAAGTATATATTGTTTTAATACTAGTAAGTGTATTTAGGAATTTTAATTTCATAACAAACTGACAAAATACAAAGAAATAGTTTTGAGTATAATAATTTGGCCACCCACTGTATTAGTAATGTTATCGTGTTTTAGTGTATTTTTGTTTTATTCGTGTTGCTGCAGCAACACAGGTTATCGGCCGTGCTGTGGTTTTTTTTAGTAAGACTGTATGTATTTAAAGGTTTTTAACCCCAAAAACTGAATATGTCCCCACTGTAAACCGTGAACATAACTTAATGGTGGAAATGACAGACGATTTAACATTTAATAGAGTAGATAACATTTTTACATGAAATTGTGATGTATGCATGAAAGTGTGCGAGCGCAAGCGAGAAGAATGCTTGCGAGATGATATTTAAAGGAATGTATGTGTGATTTGTCTTCTTTTGCCTATGAGCAGCTCCCTAATAAATACCAGTACCAATGGTCTATCTTCATTAGCCGTGTACTACCCCACACACTGTAAGGCACTTTACAGAAATAAAATGCAGATCATCAAATAGATTGCATACCTATAATTTTTGTTTAGTTTTTAATCTAAATAGACAAAACGTCACTTCTAATAATACAATGCCTTACCTCCCCCGCGTATTTTCCACAATAATTCATCCCGTGTCACGTCCTCGCCAAATAAAGATTACACAAAGTTAATCGCACGCAATAAAAAAATATTTCCGCTGGAGGCAGGTGAGTTTTGATGTGAGGATAGTCTTGTTACCTTTTGATGAAGGTTTGAACTTTGTTTCGTTTTTGTGCACACATCCGACTAAGTTAGTTAATTACCACAACAAAGGTCCGGTGCCCAAAGGGTAGACCATTCGTTAACTGCGCACCATTATGCTTCAAAAATCATCCCGATACATCAAAAGTACCGCTGCGAGTAAGGGCCGTGTTTGTTCACTGCGGTACCTAGTAGGTACATACATGCAAACAAGCTCTGCTGTTGTAGAACGGGAAACGCAAACAAAGTTGCCTCTGGAATGGCACATTTCAGGTATTTTGTTTACGTCATGTACTCTTTGTACCTACTAATCAGAAGTTGATACCTAAACAGAATTTTTTCAGAATGTTCTTACAAATCGGCATTATATTATTCCAATTTTACCAGCAAAATAACAAACCCATCGAAAATTTGTCCGAATTTGTCAACATTTTTCTTTTCATTTGTTTTTCTCCATTCTAGTATGGCAAGGTATTGTCAAGCATTATTATTGAATGCATTTTTGTGTACTGGCAATGTGAAGGCTGACCACACCGGACACAAGCAAGCTCTAGTTCCGATTGCTACAGCTATTTTATTCCGTCACGAGCTCCTGGTGTGTCAAGCATTTCATTCTCGCAACTTTCTGAGATATAATATAGTGTCACGTTAATTGTGTTAATAACTATTTTTAAATAAAAGTGAATCTCTCAAATGAATTGATGTTATCATTGACTAAGCTCCCGTGATACACTTATGGAAGAATTTATTTTTGTAGGCTCAATCCTCCCGATACTAGTAAGAGGTTTATTTTTAAATTTCCACGTAAATAATTTACCTACTAGCACCAACCTAACCATTTGATAATTTCAACAGAAATGACCTATGAAATATTCATGTTGCCTCGTGTATGTATGTACTGCTGCATAATTGGAGTTGCGTATAATAGAAAGTTACTCATGAAAATTATAAACCAAGCTTTAATACAGCTTACACTATTGAATTGGGTGCTCTGGCGTCATGAAATTTGACAGTTTTTTCGTCTGGAATATCGGAAACTATTTTTCTTTTTTGAGCTATTTGATTAATTGCAAAGCATAGTTAAGACGATTTTTCACAAACCGCCAAAAATATATCGATCTAAAAATTATGAATAAATATTCAGTAAAATTGTAATAACCCAAAATATTTATTTAAATTAACAGTTATTTACTTACAATTAATACCTAAAAAAACTGCCATACTATTTTGGTTCCACTAAATCTCTTCAAATATTCTTCGAAGCCTGGCGGAAAGCGAGCAATAGCAATTCTTAAAACCGCATTTTTTATGTACTTATTTTTTTATTTATTTATTTATTAGAGATAATATATTACAAAATTATTACATAAAATTTATAATACATTACTCCCAATGAGTTTAATAAAACTCATTTCGGGAAGGACAATATTATACATCTAAAGGAAAATAATTTTTACATAAGAACACGGAAATCAATGAACAATACATAGATTTTTAAATGGACTAGACACACTTGATACAGGTAATTGAAGAATATATAAGAGTTACAAAGGAAGACAGATAACTTCGTCACTGGTTAATAAAGTTGCTGAGAAAATATCCTTTTAGAGCCTTTGCCAATATTTTTTTGTTTGATTGTGGTAGTTTTAGGACATTAGGTAATGCGTTGTATTGCGTATGCGCGATGTATTGTAAGGAGTTAATTCCAAATTTAGTTGTGTGTGTAGATGACGATAGGTGTATTTGATTTTGTGCTCGTGTTTTGTGCTGGTGTATATCGGAATTAAAGGCTGGTTTAGTGTTGGTGTGTGACGAGTGTTGAATTATTTGTAGGATGGCAGTGGTGATGCTATATTTTGGCAGAATGGTAAAGGGAAGAATTTGTGTCAGTGAGTATATGTCTTTGACATGCGTATCCCATGGTAGATGGTATATATTTCTTATGGCTCTATTTTGGATTACTTGTATTTCAGATATTTGTTTCTTAGTAATGGTGCCCCGGATACTAACCAGATAACTTAGGTGAGAGTGGATCAGAGCATAATATGCGGCACGCAGTAAAGCTGTGGGGAGCACATCTTGAAGTCGATAGAGTACACCAGTTATCGGGGAAATTTTGGATTTAACATATTCAACATGGGAGTTCCACGATAGGTTAGAATCTATGAATAACCCTAAATATTTCGTTACTTGTACATTTTGGAGCTTTTCATTTCCAAGAGTAATATTCATTGTCATGTAATCTTTTTTCCCGAAAGTGAGGTAGTGAGTTTTTTTGACATTGAGGCTTAATTTATTTATCCGCAACCATTTAGCTAGCTTTGCGAGATCTTTATTCATTAGAAATTCAAGTTCCCTCAGATTTTTACAACGATAATAGATCACAGTATCATCAGCGTAAAGTTGAAGTTTTCCCAAGATGCCGTATTTAGTTATATCATTGATGTATAGTAAGAAAAGTAGGGGTCCTAGAATCGAGCCCTGTGGCACTCCACATGTGATTTTTCCAAAGCCGCTTAGGTTCCCTTCGATGTCGACAAGGCAATATCTATCAGATAGGTAGCTTCGGAGGAGCTTTAAAGATTTTCCGACTATACCCAAATGTTCCATTTTTTGTAGGAGTATTTCATGATCTACTGTATCAAAGGCTTTTTTAGATCTATAAAAATAGCTGCTACATATTCGCCCTGGTCTATGTACTGCTGAATGTTCGAGATGAAATCGAAGGTGGCACATTGGGTACTGGAGTTTTTTCGAAAGCCATATTGCTGTGGTGTTAGGATATTGTTGTTAGAGATGTATTTTAGAAGTCTATCATTGATAATAGTCTCGAACACCTTTGAAAATACTGATAAAACCGATATTGGGCGATAGTTAGAAATACATTTTTGGCAGCCTTCTTTATAAATTGGTATAATTTTTGCTAGCTTTAATTGATTTGGGAATACTCCCGAGCCTATAGAGGAATTGATAAGTTGCGCTAGGTGCTCAGCTAGTTCTTCTTTACAGGTTTTCAGGATGTACGGGGTTACTCCATCGATACCTGCCGCTGCATTCGACCTAAGTTTCGAGATGATCCTTAATACCTCAGCCTTATTTGTCCTTAAATAACATATTTGGTACAAGACGAGAGTAGTCAACGTAAAATCAAACATATCTGATTAGAATAAAAGGACTCTCTTTAGGTAAATTTCTTGGAAGAAGAACCTCCGTATTAGCCATTCGATCAGTACAACTTATTTTGGGCATTTCCCTTTAGATTTACATTTTCCAAATCTTATATCTTTCACATCAATCCTCATTGCAAGGTCCAGGTTTCCAAGCTATTTAAGAAAACAAAACAATGCCATATGTATTCTTATTACCAAAATCAGTTTTATATCTCGGAAACAAAATAGTTTCTTCAACATAATGAAGGCGCTTCTGGCCATGCCAATTTGAACTCCTATTTCCTGTGATGGATCTCATTTGGCGTAAATCCTAGTTTCTAAGAAATTATTTGGAGATTCATATGTTCTATTGATTCATTCGTGATTACGAAATTCGTCGATCGAACGAAACTTTTCGAGACCACCGGAAATTTTGTCATGGAACAAGTCTACTTTCGTCGTTTATTATTTCTATGATAGTATATTATTAAACATTTTTCATAACGAAATTCCATAACAAAATAATGTCAGCGTAATAATAACATCGTGAAAAATGTTTTTAAATCAAAGGATGTTGCTTACATTATTTAATTAAAAAAAACTTTAATTTATTAAGATTAACTTATTGAAGTTTATAAACCCCATTGTAGGTAATATTTAATCGTTGATGAAGATAAAGATACAGAAAATGAAAATGAAAATGAAAAGATAACAGTTGCGACCGGGACTCGATCCCAGATAATTACTTTACTTTTACAGGGACTGGAGTTACTCTATACCAGGGTTTCCCAACCTTTATTTCGCCGAGCCTCCCCGAACCAAAAAAAATATTTTCAAACCCCCCTTAATTAAGTTTCAACAAAAATAAGAAACACGTTTTTTTATATTATTATTTTTTATATTAACTAAATTATTTATTTGAATTTCAAATAGATGCAATATATTTGTTTGCGCCATTCAATATTTTTGTTTATGTTTATGAATTTAGCTGAAATAACTGCTTATTCCATTTCCTAATTCCTTACCCAGTTCCAGCCATATGTTCCTACCTACAATCCATCCCACGCCAAGACGAAACAAAATAGCTTCGTTCCTTTTTGCTGTGCTTTTGTTTTACTTGTCACCACGCTATCCGATTTGAGCGTTCTTCGCAGTTTGCAATTGTCGTATATTTAACCTCTTATGGGCCAGGCTTTGGCTTTTTCCGGAAAAATTTGAATAAAATTTGAATTTGAATCGAATGTTTTATGGATTAATTTCGTTCGCCACCTCTGGGATACCGGGTGCCGAATGGCCCCCAACAGGTTAATTATTGTTTGACCCGCACCACGGTAATTGCCAAAGTTCCGAAGTGGATTTACCGCCGCTGCATTACTTGCATATCGCATTAATTGATTGTGTTGTGAACTTTCCGTCACGGCACCGTCGCCGGTGAATCTTGCTACGCACCGCAGTATAGTAGTAATTTAGTGAGTGACCTGTTTTGAATCTTTCGCCCGCCACTGAAGCAGCTTCAACCGCCAGTGAATTGTTATAAGGACTACAGAACCAGCGACAAATGACCATACAAAAGTGGACTCGGTAAGTCTTGGCTCAAAAACCCCTCCTATCCTTTGGGCAGTTTTTCAGTGAAATTGTTGTTTTTAGACCATCGCACCGCACCCGCCCTGCGAACGAAAGTAAATTGATTTGCGCAACCAATATTTATTTATTGTTGATTTTTAATAGAAGAGTAGGTACACTTTTAATTATTAATTTCTTTTACATTTACATTTCTTAGTTTTCGCGTTAAATAGATTTTTTTTTCGGAAATGCAAACGTACCTATTACGCCCCCCCTGACATTTCTCTACGTCCCCCTAGGGGGGCGTGCCCCCTGCTTGGGAAGTCCTGCTCTATACTCTACCAATAGAGTTGTTGTTACCGGATTACTTCCGTTATTTTTGTTAGTATAATAATGTACTGCCATTTTTGAATATCTTCAATTATTTCCCATAGTTATTGAATTCCATATTTGTGCAATCATAACAAAAATATTATTGAATTAATATATTTTGATACACTTAGCTCAAAAACCGACTAATATTTAAAACACTGTAAAAACATTTTTTGAAAATTTTTATGTGAGTTCCGCAAAAGAATCCCTGCTGCTCCCAACCGTCTGGAGTCAGTGAGACTATAGCATCCCCAATTATTGGGGTATGTTATGAGGCTGAAGGTAGTGGAACTCATAAAGTCAATGCAGCCAATAATATGTGCGTTAAAAAAAGAAGATAATGTTGTAGTTGTTAGTCGAAGTATGATACAGTTAAAAGTGACCGAATTTAATATGGGTTCCGTAGCTCAGTTGGTAGAACACTTGGTTGGTAAGCAAAGGATCCTGGGTTCGAGTCCCAGTAGAGCCAATGTCTTTTTCTGATTTTTCTGTCTCCAGATTTTCGGTTGAGTTTCGCTTATATTGTCTTCATTTAATTAAATATCATAAAAATCAATTACAACGGACGAATGCTCTGGGAAGGTCGGGCTACTTGAATTATGGTCAAATAGTATGTAACTATTTCCTGTTATTAATAACACCATTAAAATGATGATATAATTAGTGCAACAGCCTTACAAAGGCGTTATCCCTTGCGGCTTGTAGAATGTCCCTACGTTTTAGTAAACATTGAATTAAGTGGGTACCCTTTAGTTATTTCACCGGGGCATTGAAATATTTGTGGCCGGCTAGGGTACAAGATGATTTAATATATTCCTGAGACGAGCCCAGGAACTCGCTCTTAAGGTTATCAACGAGATTATGGTGATTTGGGTCGGTGAAACATGTTCTAGGATAATAATTTCTTGTTCGAAGGCGGCTGAGAATTACGTGGTTTATCTAATTAGGCAAGTCTCTGTCGGGGAACTGGTCAACGCTCGGCGCGTCAGGTACTGAATACCATATTCATTCAAATTATTGTGTTGCTCAAAGGCAAAATAATTTTATTATTGAAACGCTGATATGCCTAAAACTATGAATTTTTAGTATTGTTTCTATGAATGCCGCACAAGATTTCCAACTGTACGGAGCCAATGACCTATCTTACTTAATATTATAAACGTGAAAGTTTGTATGGATGTATTTGTGTTTGTTACTCTTTCACGCAAACACTACTGAATGGATTTTAATCACACTTAACAATAAAAAAGGTAATACATCATAATCATATATAGGCTATATATAATGTTAAGCTCTGGCGTTATGAAATTTATATAAATGAAAATGTGTGTATTTCATATATTTTAGCGGCAGGGAGGAAATAAATGGGGAAGGGAAATGGGGGAGGTGGGGTGCGCGGAGAGGGAAGAGACGAGGGAGGTGGAAAGCGGGGAAGGTAGACGGGAACGGGACGCACGGGAAAAGACATGCAGGGAGAATCAATTTATTTCTTTGAATGGTATTGCAACGCATGCCGGGAACCAGCTAGCGTATAATAAATTGATGTACGTATAGTGTGTAGATATAGAGAGACTATAAACCAAATATAAAAGTTGTATATTTACATAAATCTTCTACGTGCGAATAATACATAACACATATTCATGATGATTAAATTAATTGTACCTAATA
This sequence comes from Limnephilus marmoratus, assembly GCA_917880885.1. Taxonomy (NCBI): domain Eukaryota; kingdom Metazoa; phylum Arthropoda; class Insecta; order Trichoptera; family Limnephilidae; genus Limnephilus; species Limnephilus marmoratus. The sequence continues at coordinate 53,269,219 of OU862906.1, read as the reverse complement.
TTTTTAAATAACCTGCGTGGCAACTTTCCCTTATCCCTGTCCTCCCCTTAACCGTCCTAATCCAAATACCCGTTTCGCACCTTATTTTCTTTACAGTTATAATCGCATTTATTTTATTGTTGTGTTTTTATATTTAGGTGTATCACTTGTTGAATCTACACCTGTATTATATATATATATATTTTTTTTTTTTAAATGCTGTTTCGTCCTGTTTTTTTTTTTTGTTTTCTTAAATATTCTAGTTTACATTGTTACTTTTATGTTTCTAAATACCTATCTGTGAACATTAATAATTGGTTTTTGTTTTTTTTTATCCTCTTATATATGTTATGTTATTAAGATAGTTTTTGTTCCTTAAATAAATAAATAAATAAATAAATAAATAAATAAATAAATAAATAAATAAATAAATAAATAAATAAATAAATAAATAAATAAATAAATAAATAAATAAATAAATAAATAAATAAATAAATAAATAAATAAATAAATAAATAAATAAATAAATACAATAAGGCTTCAAATCGTCCACAATGTTCCAGAACATTCCACATTATTTGAGAGTGTTCTGGAATGTTCCACAATGATCTGAGATGTTCCTGAACATTCCAGACTATTCCAGAACATTCCACAATATTCCAGAAAGTTTCAGGATGTTCTGGAATGTTTTTTTTGTTTTTTTTTTACATGAGCTCCACATAATTTCCCTAAGGGCCTATGTGATCTTTGGGGATGCTGTGTGGAGGTTTTTTCAAGGAAATGAAGGAGAGGAGAGTTCTGGAAAGGAAAAGGGTTTAAGGGGTGGGTAAGAATCTGGGGTTCTGTGTGACCTGGTCATCCACCTCCAAGACCTAGAAAAACCTCACCCCATGAACTCGGACACCCCTGCTAAATCACCAAACTGAACGAACCATTTGGGGTGACCTACGGCAGAGGTGAAGGTTATCCAATAAAGGTTTCCGGGCGGCGGTACCCATCTCCGCCTCCCAAATTGAGATGGAATGCAAATTGTTGTGGAATGCTCTCGAATACTCTAAAATGTTCTGAACTGTTCTTGAAATTTCTAGAGGGCGAAACCGCCAGCCCTTATATCTTCAAAAGCACGCCCTCCAGGTTAAAACGGAAAACTTCTTCGTGGATGGGTGAAAGAGAGCTACCACACCATATAACTCGCTTGATCGTACCGGTACTCGTTTCTGAGTTTTAGCGGGACTCACGATTTCATCCACTTTCTTTTATAATATATATTGATTATAAAAAACGTCTATAAAATTGGTATTAAAAGCGTTTCATATACAGGTATGAAAATATAATTTTGTGTTTCCAGTGTGATAAAATAAGTGACAAATATTGAAATAAGATTAGTGGATTTATTTTACAGGCATCACACAATAATTATACATATTATTTTAACCACCGCGCACATAACAAACTGTGAAAGGTATTTCAAAGGTGTGAATTTAAAGTATTAGGTCAAATCTAACTTCTGTTATGATTGATGATTATTCGTAACGGTTATAAAAAACTTAAAAATATTTCTACATTTAGCTCTCGACAGACCAAGATTCCAAACATAACGTCCGTGACCAAGTGTGTCGGTCGACGACCCCACGAATTTTTTTTTTAAACTGAACTCTATGTATTAATTCTTCGCGCAGGAATATCTAAAATCATCATCATCATCTTCTTCCCCTTATCCTATTCGGGTCGGGGACCCATTGCATCGACAAGGCTCCTCCATACGTCCCTGTCTTGTGCTGATTGTTCGGCCTCTGTACATGGTAGCCCCATCCTCTCCTCACACAGTTTCTGGAGTTGCCTCGCCCAACTGTGTCTGGGGCGGCCCACTGGACGTCTACCCTCTGGAATCGCATTCAGTATCTTCCTCGGAATTCGGTCATCAGACATTCTTAGTACATGCCCAAGCCACCTCAGTTGCGATTTTTCTACGAAGAGTAGCAGTGGTTCAATGTTTAGATCATCTCGGATCGTGGAGTTTCTTAAATGATCCCATTTCGTAACCCCTGCCACTCCTCTCAAGTACCTCATTTCGGCAGCTTGGACTCTAGAGCGTGTTCGTTCATTTAACATCCATGTCTGGTGGCCGTAAGTGAGCGTGGGGCGGTATACCGTTTTAAACACTGCCATCTTTGTTTTGATGCTCAGCTCGGCTTTCCTTATCACTGAGCTGTAGAGAGGACGCAATACACTGCTTGCCGCACTTATTCTTCTATCAATTTAACTAAAATACTAAAAATATATTTCATTTATTTTTGTAGATATAAGAAGGATAGTGATTTTGGGGTATACCTTCAGAGTGTGCAATTCACAAGTGGATAAGAGTGGGGAGGCTACGAAGCACCGCACAAAGAGGATACCGATTATTCTATCCTATTCTCTAGCAGGCTAAATCCTATAGTTGTATGTGTTCGTCTCTTCTTAGAGTCGCTATTTTTCGTTTCATCGAGTTTCAAATCACAACGGTGCGAAAGAGGTTTCACTTTAAAAAATTCGCGAAGATTTTGTTAAAAACCCTCCATTTTAAATTGTAAATCACCTTTAAGAAGCGTATTTTTCACCATAAGCGTTTAATGAGCGCATTTCTTTTTGAAATTGGCGGAAAAAGTGTTGGCATTTGACACAATTTATTTAATGAGACTGCGAAACGGGCTATCACAGGGTTTAGGAGCATTCCTCTCCCTCCCCCTACGGCGATCCCGTGCGGAATGTCCGAGAGAGAAGACTCGACATGTTGGTAATGATGATAAAACTGACAAATTTGCGAGCCCCGACGATGGAAGGACCTTTCGGGAAAAATATTAATCTCCGTCCACCATTTGTTTTTCAGGCAAACCTTAAATACTTATTTGCGCCGCTGACACGCCACTTATTTTGAGTAATTAATGTTTGCACGGCACACGAGCGATCGCCTGTGATAAATTCTCCCCTTAAAGCCATCGCTTGTGTAAATAGAACTTTAATTTTACAAAATCAACACCGAAACAATGAAAAATTGTTTCAATTTAACTTCTTGAAGTGTTATCGCTTGAAGACATCCAATTGCTGAGGTAAGGAGTATTATTTTTACGTACCGAACCATAAGAAAGGAGAAAATAATAAAAAAGCTTTCTCAGGGAAGAAGCTAAATAATGCTTTCAGAAGGCAATGTTATACTTATTTTATGAAAATATGGTAGATTCAGGGATCTCTTAAAAGAGGCAATTTATTGTTGTAAGAACTCTTATATTAAAAGCGAATTATTTAATTAAATAAAACATTGATAGATGCAACACGAATTCCAACCAAAATGAATTTATGCAAAGGACATGTAACTACTATAACATTAAATTTGCACGTTTAGAAACACTTGCTGACATATTCACTCCTAGTTACTTTCGCTACAGAATTTCTTTGTATAACATTCTACGTGCGAATAATACATAACACATATTCATGATGATTAAATTAATGGTACCTAATATTTTTGAATTACCTGCGTGGCAACTTTCCCTTATCCCTGTCCTCCCCTTACCCGTCCCAATCCAAATACCTATTTCGCACCCTATTTTCTCTACAGTTATAATCGCATTTATTTTATTGCTGTGTATTTATATTTAGGTTTATCACTTGTTGAATCTACACCTGTATTATATATATGTATTTTTTTAATTGCTGCTTTGTCCTTTTTTTTTTCTTTTCTTAAATATTCTTGTTTTCTTTCAGTTACTTTTATGTTTCTAAGTACCTATCTGTGAACATTAATAATTGGTCTTTTTTTTGTTATCCTCTTATGAATGTTATATTATTAAGACTGTTTATGTTCCTTAAATAAATAAATAAAACGTGACGTGGGGGTATTTCTTAAAAACCTATCCATTTCTCATTGTCAATACTTACATGATAATTTATTTAACATCAACGGTCTACACAGGACGGCCGGCGTAATCCAGCGGTAAGGCTCTTGACTCGCAATCCGAAGGTCGCGGGATCGAATACCGGCGTGGCAAATAAATTTTATTTGATTAATTTGTGTTATTCACAATTTACTCATTTAAAAATAATATGTAGTATCTATATTTGCGGCAGATACTTTTACTATCGCCCTGGTGTAAGACAACCATTCAGAATTGAAACGTTGCTTGAAATGGCTTTAGCCGTGTTTGGTGACCAGATCTGAATAGCCAGGTACTTCCCCTCCTTCCTCTTCCCTATCTCCTTCCCATCCCCACTACCTTCAGCCTCACAACATACCCCAATTGGGGATGCCATAGTCTCACTGACTCCAGACGGGAGCAGTTGGTACTTTTGTGTGGTATTCATGTAAAAAAAAATACCAAACGATATATTTGACCGGTCAGTGGCTGAGACGGCATCCCGTTTGTGTCCCATCCAGGCATAGCGACTTCAATTTACTCGGCTGGCTAAGTCCTCCATCACGACACAAGCAACATTTTCCTCTTATTGTGGTTGTAGTAGAAGATTTTCAAGTGTGTTCAAGTTATTTCTAACCCAGGAATATTTGTTTTTCTTAAAAAATAAATAAAATAAATTTTACCTCCCCACGATTCATAAGTTTAATACGCCATGCCCATAAGATAGGAGCTTTTCATAATGCGATGATTTGCTGAATTATACTTTATTACACATTATTATTTTTTTTAAATAAAAGTTTGTTCTCTTTGTTGGAATAACGAAATAAGAGCCCGGGCGTACATTTTACAAAGGCTAAGCCCGTCAATAAATTGTATATTCTCACGTTCGCAAAAATTTGGATTTTCCAACTCTTTTGCGAACAATTTGCCAATCAGAAGAATGCGAAAAATAAAAGACATATCTTATAGAAAATAACCAACAAAATAAGAATTACCTTTATCCATAAGAAGTTTTTAGAAAAACACATCCCCGTACATTCGTATTACAAAGCACGCCGCATACCTCACGAGGGAGTAATGTGGTGTTTATCTTTGCATTGCATGAGACATTCCACCGGAGACGAGGCAGCAGAATCAACAGCCAACAGCATCATGATGGTTTAAAATTATGATACATTTACAAATTGATACCACTGTAAAAAAAGAAATAATAACCGCAACTTTGTACGCCACAGTGAAGACCTTGAAAATCTACCCTATAAATACCTAAACTCGAAAATTATTATTATCGGGGATTATAACCTCCATAAAATGGAAATCAACTGATAGTGGTCACATCACAAATGATATCGAAAATGATTGTGCATGTGCGATTTTAGATATTAAATTTATTTCCAATCTTAAACAAAATTACTTTATATAAAACACAAACAATCGCTGACTAGATCTAGCTACATCAAATTATCCTAAATTGTTCAGTGACAAAGCAATGATCCTCTCTTGCCTGTTGATAACCATCACCCCTCTCTTCATATTGAATTATATATTTGTGCCGTCAACCCAAAATCCGTTCAAAAACCTCACAACTACGATAACGCCCAGATTTTTAATATATATTTTTTTCTTTTCCGTGTCAACTGTCTTTTTTTGTCGGGTGAAAATTTAGACGTCTCTAGATAAATTTTTTTATTTTTTTTTATTAGCATTATTTTTTGATACATGGGAATAGGTACATACATAATAACATAAAATATAAGAGAGTAACAAAAAAGATCCCACAAAGGCGAAGCCTGTGCGTGGGTATTATATTATGTGGATATTAAACAGTGGTGGTTAAAATAGAATTTAAAATATACATATATATATATATATACATATAGTGTCTTTAGAGATCAACATGAGATCAATGTGAGATTTCTTAAAATTAAAGATATATGTACATATAATAACGTATGCATACACCCAATAAGTACATACACACGTTCATAAATATGTGTACATATAATACACATACATTTCCTTTTTTTAATCTAAAATACAGAAAGACATGGAATATTTTAGGAATTTATAAAACAGATAATACAATTTAGAGAAGAAAATTTCTCACTTCCAAATTATTTTTTACCCAGCTTTTAATATTTTTTTTTATATAAGTTCAGATTTTGACACGTATTGATTGAATTGGGTAGGGAATTGAACAGTTTTGGGGCAATACAGTTTTTTTTTTTTTTGAGTTTAATTTTTTTTATTTTTTTTTATTCCAGTTAAAAGAAAATTACATTTTCACTCATTTAACTAGAAATAATTATACACATTAAGATAAAATAAATATTTCAATACAGCACTATTCTATTTCATTATTTTGTTTATCAAGAATAAATTTAAATAATTGTTTTTTAAATTTACCCAGCTTCAGTTAATGTGCCTTTTGGCCAGCCTGGTTTTGCAGTGAGGCACTGTGTACACGCACGTGGTATATCTCTGGCTAGAACGATTTGTGTTTTTAATAAAATTGTTAGGACGAGAAAATATAAATTTAAGACATTGAATACAATAGATCTGCCTCAGTTCCATAATTTCAGTTTCCTGAAATAACTGATTGGTGGGATAATATGGGAAATATATTGAAAACTTCCCAACATCATTGAAAGACCTGCGACCTGCGACCTGCTACTTTTTATATACCTCCCCGGTTTTTTTTCATCTGAATTAAAAGACGCTCTACGGCGAAAAAAAATTCTTCGCAAAAATTAAATGTTGCCAAAGGCGAAAAATGTGAAAAAAACAGTCCAAACAATGGCATAAAATGTACATGAATCAAATCGAAAATAGCGCTTTAGAAACGAAAAGCCTTCTTAATTTTATTTTAAAAAATTAACGACAAAACCAACTCACACTATCAATCTCAAACTATGCATCTGGACTCTTAACACATAAGACATAAGGAACTTATTTGGGTACCATCTTCTTTATTACTTATATCATATCATCATATCATCACTAAGTATAAAATGAAGTCGCTTAAGTTGTATGTGCGCTTAGATCTTTTAAACTACGCGACGGATTTTCATGCGGTTTTCACCTATAGATAGAGTGATTCACAAGGAAGTTTTTAGGTATATAACTTTTCAAGGTTTTGCGTAAATTGGTTGAAATACTAATATATCTGGCCAAGCGGCAGCGAGCAGCGTGGTCTGGATTTGATTTAACAGATGGCGTTGGTTATAAAGGTTTCGTAAGCCACAGCAACGTGTGGCTGGGTCTGCTAGTATAAAATAATATTCAATCTTTACTAAGTATAAAATGATGTCGCTTACGCAGTATGCGCGCTTAGATCTTTTAAACTACGCAACGGATTTTCATGCGGTTTTCACCTATAGATAGAGTGATTCACAAGAAAGTTTTAAGGTATATAATTTGTCAAGGTTTGTGTAAATTGGTTGAAACACATAATATGTCTGGCCAAGCGGCAGCGGACAGCGTTGTCTGGATTTGATTTAACAGATGGCGTTGGTTATAAAGGTTTCTTAAGCCACAGCAAAGTGTGGCCGGGTCTGCTAGATAAAATAATATTCAATCATGTATAATTACTTTGAGACCAAAAAAAAGAAAGTGCATAATTTGCTGCTTAACCAAACGGATAGTAGAAATTAACAAATGAGCTGAAGAGAATGGCAATTTTATATAACTTCTGATGGAATACAAGTGTGATTGGATTAGTAAAACTTAAGGAGATGAAGATCTGGGAAGGAAAATGGTGTAAATAAGAGGTGGATAGGAATTGGACAGGTAAAAATGTCTTCCTCAACCAGTCTCTACAAATCCGGCCTGCCTCACAGATGGTGGGCTGACGCATCCGCCGCCATGACCTAGAACCTAGATAATCCTCACCCTATGAACCCAGGCACCCTTGCAAAGACCATTGCAGAGGTGTTGGTTATCTAATAAATATTTTCTGGAGTAGCGGTACCCATACCCGAATTTTTTCAATAGATAAATTAATGTTTTATGTTTTCATGGTGAAAATAAAATTAAATTACAGCCTGAAAAATCCAAGCCAATTTCGTAACGGCAAAGATTAACATTATATTATAATACTTATAATATATTATAATGCTTATATAATGTTAATAGTAGGCTTGAAATACAGTATGAAAAGTATGATTGTCAGTAGCAGTAAAAGCTGTCGAAGGATGATCTTTGTCGTTACGAAATTTGCGTGGATTTTTCAGTCTGTAAGTTTATTCTATTTTCACATATTATATTTTTTAGTCCGGCTGGAGAAGTCAAAAGGCTTCCCCCAACCAGTCTCTCTTGATCCGACCCGCCACGTAACAGGTAGGCAGACGCTTCTGCCGCCAAGATCCGGGCACTCCTGCTAAGTCACCAAACGTAGCGAACCACTTGGGATGACCTACGGCAGAGGTGTTGGTTATCCCATGAATGGTTCCTGTCGCAGCGGTACCCATGCCCCCCTCCCAAATATATATAATACTGAAGTATATAGGTAGGTCACGTCTTGCAAATACCAATGGCTAGCTCCTGATTAATAATAATATAATCAATAATTAATATTATTAATTATACAAATCATTTCTTTTTTTAACAAGAGCTCCACACAGGAGGCCTTGAGGAAAATGATTTCCCTCAGGGCTTATGTCATCTTTGGGGATGCTGTGTGGGGGGATTTTTTAGGGGAAGAAGAGGAGAGTTCTGAGAAGGAAAAGGGTTTAAGCCTCGGTTCTCCCAATTTCTACCGATTTCTTACAAATCTCCCTTAAACATTTGAAGTAGTTAAGCTCTTAAAAAAATATGTGTTATTTTTGAAGATAATATCTAGACATTTATCGCGCCGAAACGCAAATTATAGAAAATTCCCTCGATAGAAAAAAATCACAAAGTATGCTCCGAAAATTATTATTAACTCGTTTGTTTCAGTTATTTTACAAGTTATATGTATGAAAAAATTCATAGCGTTTCTTTAAATAAAACTAAAGACAATTATCGCGAGATTTTTGCTCTTTTTTCAATAAACCGTGATTAATTAAATATTTTAACAATAGGCGCTTACGTTTTTTAATTCTAAAGATAATATTTACAGGCCATCTCTATCTAACGTGCGTGTAACCTATGTGCCTTTCAAATATTCGTCATTCGCTGTCCAGACAGCTCGCCACACAGACGTGTAGTCCTACGTTTCATGATTTGTTTAATATACACGTACGTAAATAATAATATTGTTTTGCGAAAATGGTAAGACAATAACAAAAAAGTCGTATTTCTAAGCGTAAACATTATCTCCAAAATCGAGAACGTATGATGGAATGTATAAGGTAAGAAGAAAAAAATAAAATTTTGATTTTATTAATATAATACATACTCGTATTATTTACTATTATGTAATAGTTATTATGAAAATAAATTTTCAATTTATTTGTGTATTATATAACAAAGGTGACAGTGATTGTTTTATTTTTTTACAGAATGCGTACTTTGGGAAATAAATCTATTTCCAATGCTTCGGAAACTGAAATTCCCGGGCAAGTTTTTTAAAAATTAAATTACGTTTTTTTTAAATGACCTTTGAATGCAAAAGCTTTTATTTTGCTCATTTATTAAAATTATAGGACATAATAATAATACATTTTTACGGATCAAACTGCTAACAAAAATCTGCTTTCAAAAATTACCTTGTTTTTTTACAGTAACTCCACACAGGCCCTGAGGATTTTTTTCCCTCAGAGCATATGTCATATTTGGATATGCTGTGTGGAGGGTGTTTTAATGGAAAGGAAGGAGAGGAAGTTCTGGAAAGGATAAGGTTATAGGGGTGGGTAGGAATTTGAGGGTCAGTGGGTTTGGGTGTGACGGACTTTTGAATCCATCCCTCCCAATGCGGTGCAAGGCGATGTTCCAAAAGAGTTCTGCCTGAGAGGTCGCAAGATCTCCCTCAACCAGTCTCTCCCGATCTGGCCTACCACGCAGCTGGTGGGCAGACACATCCGCCACCAAGATCCAAACCCGGGCACCCCTGCTAAGTCACCAAACGTAGCGAACCAATTGGGGTGACCTATGGCAGAGATATTGGTTATCCAATAAAGGTTCCCGGGGCGGCGGTACCCATTCCCACCTGCCAAATTAAGAATTGACTGGACTATAAACAAATATGATTAAAATGTGCACTTTACTTAGTTGAAAATTGAAAAATGGGTCGGGTCAAGATGTCGCGGGTTCAATTACTATTTCAATGCTCAAGCAACATCTTCCGCTTATTATGATGCTGGTAGGAGATTTTCAAATTGTCAGGTTATTCGTAAACCGGGAATACGAATTATGACTTTCTTTTTCTTTAAAAAAAAAGTAGTACCCAATATATAGATAAGCCTCACCCCATGAACCCGGGCACCTCTGTTATCCAATGAATGGTTGTCGGGCGGCAATGGTCGCCTTCCAAATTGATACCTCATCCCATAACCCGGGAACCCCTGCTAAGTCACCAAACATAGCAAACCACTTGGGTGACCTACGGCAGGGGTGTTGGTTATCCAAAAAATGTTTTCCGGGGCGGCGCGGCAGTACCCATCCCGTCCCGTCTCCCAAATTGATAAGAGAAATTAAAGAGAAACAGTGATAATAGTAGTTCCGTTATAATAAATAATATAGCTTTGTTTTGTGAACGGTCACCTCAAATGTACATTACACTTTATATACATAGGTAATCTAACGTAATACATTGAGAAAATAACAGATATTTTCATAAATATTATGTGTATTTTAAAATTGTGGCAGCCCTACACAATATTATCAACTTCTCTGGAAACGAATATTTGAAATGATACTTGTCGAGAATTATTAGCCAAGTTCCAAACCAGACCTTTTGTAATAATAATGCGCGCGCTTTATCTCCTATTGTAAATTTCAAACACTGTAGCGCGCCGTTTTTACGCTTGCCACTACACCATCTCTTTCCCCCGTACAGCGCCATCCTGCTCACCCACCCCTAAGCAAACCAGGATGCGCCGACGCCTTCTGCGCATCTCCCACCCTCGAGCCGCTACATAAACCACACCCCGCAACAAGGAATGGGCTATATAACAGGCTGCGCGCCCTAAATTAGTCAGTTCGTCTGCAGCTCGCTCTTGGCTAGTACGCTCTCTTAGTTGCGCTTCGTCCTCTGGCACGACCCTCTAAGGAGTATTCTACTACCATAAGTAAAGCACCAACCAGACCCCCGACTGCTGCCTTAGTTGCGCTTCGTCCTATGGTACGACCCTCTAAGCAGAACCACAGTCAGCTTTTGTTGTTCCCAAAGCCTAACGGCAAGGTTCCCTCCGATCCCTTGCTCAGTTAATTAGTGAATTGATACATTGTGACTATTTTTACCATATTATGTGATCTGTGAACTTACTTTCTTAAATAAATAATCTTTTACCAACAATTGTGTTATAACACTAATTTTAATAATAGCCGCGCGCTGCAGATACACCTCCTGTCGAATGCGTTAAAAGTAAATTTCACGACTCGTCCGAAATGGTTTTTTTTTGTGCGGAGAACGGGGCCTTAAGGGGTGGATAGGAATCTGGGGTTCGGTGTGTCCTGGTCATCCGCCTCCGAGACCTAGACCAACCTCACCCCGTGAACCCGGGCGCGTATTTACAATCCCTACCGCGTTTCAGTCGCTTTAAATTTTCAATATCAAAATTTAAATATTTAGAAATAAAATTATTAATTTCTAATATACACATTGGAAAGACTATTTTATCTAGATTTTAGAACAATTTTTGTTTTGGCAAAGTGATAAAAAATCATCAATATAGACGTGTATTTACAATATATGGGAATAATATTAAGATTTAAATATTTAGAAAAAAAAATTATTAATTTCTAATATACACATTGAAAAGATTATTTTATCTAGATTTTAGAACATTTTTTGATTTTGCAATGTGATAAAAAATAACCAATATAGAGGTATATTTATAATGTAAATTGTCGTTACCGCGACTGAATCGGTATAGGTTTTGTAAATACGCAACCCGGGCGCCCCAGCTAAATCACCAAACGTAGCGAACCACTTGGGGTGATCTATGGCAGAGGTGTTGGTTATCCAATAAAGGTTCCCGGGGCGGCGGTATCCATTCCCGCCTCCCAAATTAAATCGTTGGAGTTAGTGTGCATTTAGCAATCAAAGCACCTTTATGATAATTTGTCCTTATCAATAAATGTATCTACGCAGCAACCGAGAGATACTGTCAGTAGAAACAGCGTTACTTCGATACGGGCTTTAGGGTGGGCCGCATATTAAATATGTCAGGAGTCTCAAACGTTGTTTAATTGAATACTGATAACGTTAAGAATATTCCATACCAAACACACATTATTTGGCCCTATACAAGAAACCAAAATTTTTCTAAATCATCATTTTTTTCTTTCACTACCAAAGTAATCCAAAATCATGGGTTTTTGGTTTGAAAATAATATCGCTTACAAGTATACAGATGTTTGAATTACATACTGCAAGCAGAACACATATTTGTCTTTATATATGCCTAGAAAAAAATAAGGTATCAGGCCTACAAAAACTGCATTAAAGTTTAAAATCAGCTGTTTACGAAACCCTTTTCAGTTATGGTTTTATTGTATGATGTGGAAATTTTTTTTGTTTTACAAAATGATCGTAAAAGGTTTGAATAGTTTTACTTGAACTTCGCAAAATAAAATAATATCGCTTTTTGGCGATGTTTTTTTCTTTGAATCAAAACAGGTGGTTGAGGTTAAACGGGAATTTAAAACATATCGCTATCTACGTAAGGAGTGTTATTTTTAGTGACTCGAATTTCACAAGACGAGGTGCATCGCCTTAATTACAATAAAAAGTCAGGAATAAAACTATATTTATGTTGGAATTTTACTTCCGCCGTTTGTCAAACTGAAGTAATGGTATTTGAAGTCCCTTCGTGCGAGTTGGTTTATTGATCAAGAATCAAGTTATTTATATTATTTTCTTGTTATTATCATCAACATTATTTTATTACTAACGTGTATGATTTTATTACTTGAGCTTACATTTTAATAAAATATTAATAGTAAAAAAAAAAATGGGGCTAAACAATTTAATTATATTATTCAATAAAAAACAAAACCAGAGCATGGACTGGCAAAAATAAAATAATATTATTCTAATATTTTAAACTCAGGGTCGTGTTTAGCCTAAGAGAAACTAAACAGTTAAAATTATTTAAAGCAAATAAAATAGCTTGTAGCGTTTAAAATAGAATCAAATATTTTTTTTAAAAGATAATAACGATGTGAAAATTGTTACAATGGGCGCCAGTTCAAATTGAACAGAAAATGGTAAATCAATAGTTATATATTAAACTAATTAACTAAATGAAGTTTTAGCTCACAGGTCAACAGAGGTCCACCGAAATACGTGTCTTCCCTCGTCGAAACAAACGTTCAGACTCTCTGACTTTCTATTCGGAACTTTTTGAAAAATTAGCTTGCCCATCGTATGTTTTATGCAACAGAAGAATGCAGGATTCCATTTGTTCTAATTTGTCTTTCCAATTAGGAATTAAAAATCAATTCGAATTAATGTGTAGCAACCGACTTAAAGACTGGGTGCTTGAGGAATGAGGAAAAGAAATTATTTTTTTATTTTGTAATACACTGTGAACATTAAATAATAATTGCTAAAAAATACACAAGAGTATTAAAATTAAAAAAAAATACGCTTTAAAATTTAAAACTACGAATTCAAAATGTTATTTTGTGTTTCGATGTACAAACAAATATGCACTGTGACGAATTAAAAGAATTTATTCGAAAAAATAGGGTAAAAGTACTTAAAACCCCTTAGAAAATCGCCAATTTGCACTTTAAATGTCTTAAACGAAATGACATTTTACGAAAACTTTTTGTTATTACCGTTTTTTTTTTTTTTTTTTTTTTTATTTTTTATTTATTAAATTTCAGAATACATTTTGTACAAAAATTTGAGTAGACCCACAAAGCTGTCATATGGCAGCTTGTCTGCAGGTTCTAACAATTTAAACATTCTTAATATAATATCTAAGAAAATATTTGTAAATACATTTATATTTTTAAGGAAACATTGGAATAGATCACATAGTAATATTTGATAGTTTAACTTACAGCTATAAATATATAAGATATTTCAATATACCTGCCTAATAACAAGATATGTAGGCAGCTATGTTAAGATATTCAAAGATACATGGAGTTTTCGTTCATTAACCATAGTTTTATCATTTTAGGACATAGTCTCTCATTTTTTTCAAATTTTATGTTTTTATTAATTTTATTGAAAATCACTGGTATTATATATTCAAGAGTACGGCTTCCATATTTATTTAATATTCGAGGAGTTTTTAGGCCCTTTCCTTCTCTGAATCTTGTGGTATGTTTGTGTACAAGTAGGTGTTTGTAAGGGCTTTCCCCCATATTGTCCATAATAGTAGTGAACCAGTGAAGACCTTTTATTGTAAGTAGGCTCTCTGAGCCATACAGTAATTTTAAGTTATGTCTCTGTTTGTAAATATTTGTTGTGACAATTTTTTTAATTATGGCAGTTTGTAAATTTTCAATATATTTAATGTAAGTAGTGCTTGCATGTCCCCAAGTTCGAATACCATATCTAAGGATAGATTCGACCATAGAAAAATATATGAGTTTAAGAGTACAATGAGGCAAAATAAATTTTAATTTGTAAAAGTTACTAGCTAAGGATCTGAGCTGGTTACAAATTTTAGCCACTTGTTTATCCCACTTAAAATTGTTATCAACAATTATTCCCAGATAAGTATATTCATTTGTGAAATCTATTTTTTCAGTCACAATCATTAACAATTCCTCTATGTATACAGTCAAAGCTATGAGCGGTTATTTTAGGAACATTCCACATTTTCAAACTTGGTGATTTTATGTACATGCATTTGGTTTTTTTCACATTAATAATTAATCCTACATCATGAGCCCATTTGAGAAGCTCGTTAAAATCTCTTTGTAATTCTTGTATAGCTATTTCAGGATTTTCATTTGATACAACAAGAGCAGTATCATCAGCAAAAATGAATCGACGAGCTTTTTTGAAAATCTTACACATAGCAATTACATATATAATATATAATTTTGGACCTAGAATTGACCCTTGCGGTACTCCCGATTTGATGTATCTTGATTTACTAATTATATTTAAAATCTTCACACTCATTTTTCTATTTGTCAGATAGTTTTTGAAGAATAAGAGGAGTTTACCCCGGATACCTATAAATTCAAGTACTTTAATTATTTGTATATGGCTAAGTGTGTCGAAAGCTTTCGAGAAATCAATAAATAGAACCAATACATGTTGTTTACAGTTTAGTTGTGAATTTATATGATTAGAAAATTTTTCGAGCAATTTATCGCAACTTTTATTTTTTTGAAAGCCATACTGGCATTCATCAATAATACTCAGACTATTTAAGTATTTATCTAAATTTATTGATATATATTTTTCTAAAATTTTTTCTAATGCAGGAAGTAAGGAAATCGGCCTGTAATTGTTTATTAAAGAGTGATTTCCATTTTTAAAGATAGGCCTTACAATGCTATATTTTAGTTCATCGGGAATATGGCCCGTATCAATTATTCTGTTAATTAAGTGGGCGATTATAGGACTAAGTAATTTAACATGTGTTTTCAAATCATACATACGAATTAAATCTATGCCTGGTGTCTTGGAATTTTTCATTCCTCCGATAATTAATTCGATTTGCTTTGTATTTGCTCGTGGTAAATACATTGTGTGATTTAAATATTCCGGCGTGTATTCTGACGCTCGGATATCACATACATGTAATAACTTATTTACTCCCTCATCAAAAAAGTCTGCAAAATTTTCTGCCACTGCATCTTTCGATTTGGATTTTAAGAAATATTTTGATATAATTTCATCACAACCGGATTTATCTTTCCTACCTAAAGTTTTATTAATTTCATTCCATGTTTTTTTAATATCTTTGAAACAGTGTTTAAATTTATAATTATAGTATAATTTTTTTGTGTTTATTATTTGTTTATTTAATTTATTTCTGTATTTTTTGAAATCGATTTCATATTTTTTGTTGTTAGGTGAGTTTTTCCATTTCCTCCAAAGAGTATCTCGTGTTTGTATATTTTCAATGAGGCGATCATTCATCCAAGTTTTTTGATAATTGCGATATTTTTTATTAATTTTTGTGATGTTACTTAGTTCATAAATATTTTTAAATTTCGATTTCATTTCTTCGTACAATACATTTGGTTCAGATAATTTTAGCATTTCATTCCAATCAGTGATTGAGATAAATAGATTAACTTTTTTTTCAGAGAGTGCAGTATAGTACTCAGCGTGCGATTTGTTTGAAGTGAGTTTGTCGTAGGTAGAGAAATAAATCGTCGTTGCAATTAGGTAGTGGTCAGCTATTATTGTTTCACATACGCACGAACTGATTTCTATGGTCTCCCTCTCTCTTATATAGATATGGTCTAGACAAGTAGCCGTTATATGGTTTGACAATACTGCTTCTCGTGTCACATCGTTAATAGTTTTGACCAATCCGAAGTTGGCCATTAGGTTTTCGTATTGGATTACAATCGGTTCGAGTTCACTTAAAATGTTAACGTTCGAATCGCCAAGTAATAAAATGGATTCTTTAATGTCAATATTACCCAATATAGTTTCCAGTTCATGGAGAAATAATTTTTTATTTGTGTTTGGAGGTCTATACATTGCCAATAGATGTATACGTTTATGTTTGTAAATAGAAATAGTACCGTAAACGCATTCAAAATTTCTTGTTACTATATTTATTTTTTCGAATGTAAGATGATCCTTCACGTATACAATAATTCCGCCACCCGATCTTTTTGTGCGACAAAAATAGTAAGAGTTGAAACCCGATATTTTGTATAGATTTATATTATTTTCATTTATCGACGTTTCACATAGCGTTATTATGTCAATATTTCGCAAGGAACTAGAAATAGTTAGGAGGAAAGTATCAAAATGTTTTGATAAGGATCGAATGTTAAGGTTAATGGCAGTTATATTATTAATTCCTAATACATGTTTATTTGACCAATTTTCAAAATTGTGAGTACGTTCATAATCAATTTCTGATATATCAAAATCTCCGTTTAAATCACCCATACTGAATAATATTTAAATATGCGGGAATAGTATGTAAACATGTGTGAAGATTTATGAAGGCAAATTATAAAAATCAATGTTTTTATAGCAGTAAGCATTAACAATATATTCATAGTTAGATTTTGGTTTTGATCAGAACATATTTTGTTTAATAATTGACAACAATAAATATTTTTTCTGCATGTACAAGTAGACAAAGGATAGACTAACATCAACATACATTTCAATACCAGCGTGTTAACACTGTGGTTACCGGACAATAATTCAGAATATAATATAGTTAGAGAAGAAAAGAATTGTAAGGATATGAGATACTCATATTTCGTAAGTAGAAGACATATATTGTTGAGCTTAACAGTAAAAGAGGTTAAGTATTTAAATAGTGTTTTGGTTAAAAGCATTGAATTTTGTTTTTTAGAATAAAAATACATACAAAACATACCTAATCATAATCGATGCGACTTTGCGCGATATACATCATCTTTTTAAAGTAAGTGCAGTTTGTGTCGTTTGCTTTATGATTAGTGTTAAGGGTCATCTTGAAAGTAGTGTTTTGATATATACAGTTGCTACATTTTTCTTCCGAGTTTTTGTTTGGGCATTCCTTCCATTCGTGATCCTTAGCACAATGTAAGCAGGTTGCGCTTTTATCTTTACTCAAACATTTCAGTGCAGTGTGTCCAAATTTCAAGCAATGGTAGCACTGCATCAAGGGGTTGGCGTCTACCACTCGTACTCTGCTGAATCCTATATTTATTTTTTCCTTTTCAATGAGGTAAGACCTCAGTGCTCCGCTGGTTTCCAGTATATAGTTAGTTAGTCCATTTTGTGATTTAGGTTTAAACATTTTTATTAGTTTTATAGTGTTTTTTGTATCATAATCCATAATATCTTTGACACCATCATTTTGGGTTTTTAACGCCTCGATTATATCTTCTTCTGACAGATCTGCCTGTACATTTCTTACGAAAATTTTAGGGTTTTTCTTTTTTAATTCTTCGGCAATCATATTTTTTTTGAGCAGTTTATTTATTTCATCCGTCAATTTTTCTGCGTGGACTTTAGTAGGGCAAGATATTATCAGTTTATTTTGAGCGGCTTTGCGAACTCCATTTACTGCAATACCTAAATTTGCTATTTTTATTTTTTTGACGATTTGATCTTTTATCGCGTCTGATGTCATATTCGTGTTTTCACTTTTAATAATCAATGAATATTTCGATTCCGGTATTTCTTTTAGTCGACTTGCATAGGTTTTTTTTTCCATATAACTCACATTTTCAATTTTTTTTTCTAATTTTTCTATTAGTTTGTTTTGCAGAGAAGCGATCTCGTTTTGAAATGAAATTTTTTCGAGCATCCATTTTTCTTCTAGAAGTTTTATGTTAGTTTCTAGATTAGTTTTGGCCTTGGAGTCTTGTTTGGTCGATATATTTGAGATTTCAATTTTTATATTCTCTATTAGTTGCAGCACGTCCATAATGGGTTGAGTTTTAGTGACCGCGGTCACCTCACTCGCGGCAAATGCTAGTAGCGGTGTAACAATAAAACCTCTAATATTGTAAAGACGAAAAAATTTTAGACACGTCCACACACAACCGAAGTGGGCGGGCGAAATGCTATTGATGATGCTATTCACAATTAATGCTCTATAAATGAAACATTTCTGAACGTAGCCGAATAGTAATAACTGTTTTAGACAGGTTACAAAATAAGCTTTCGAATTTTTATATTATAAATAAATATTAATATTTGTAAATATTAAAATTTAGAATGCAAACATTAAAAAAATGTCAAAATGACTCACGTGATGTATTTATGTAAAAACGGTACTAAAATCACAGATTATGTAAACAACAATACTTATTCTATTGTATAAATGTGTAATAAACATTTTTGTCACCTCACTTTTTAATCATTTCATATAAAAATGTTTTATAAAAATTAACAATGTCGGGAGCGGGCGACCCGCCCGTGGGAAATTTGGCGGGATAAATTATCTGTCAGACTGCGCGTCTGACAGAATGTTCTTTTTAGGTATTTCTATGGACAACTTGAATAGAGATGTGCAGCATGATTCACTATCGACATTTTACTTTTTATTTTACGGATGTAACTAAAACAATAACGGAGTTATAACGGTTTCTATGGAGACACACGCGTTGACGAGTAAACACGCTTATTGTACTTGACTGCTATCGTTATTTTAACGTGTATACTTGCTTACTTTGCTGAGGGGGATGATGTTTTAGGAACTTGTTACACTTGTGCTACATTTTGCATTCCTTCATGGTTCCATGCCAACTGAGAATAAACTTAACTCAACACCTTTTTGAAAAGTCGTTAAAAGCTATGAAAAATAATATTTAAAATAGCCCGTAACCCTAACCTGACGTAACCTATTAAACCAATTTTTAATACTTTTTTTCATCACCCTTAATGACTTTTCTCTGGTGGTTCTGAGTTGGTTTCATTCTGAGTTGTCCGGTAACCATTCCTTCATAAATATAACTTATTTCGTTTTATTTTTCAAAACAATATCGTACTATTATTATTAGAATTTGACAAGGTTAACTTTGAATCTATAAGAACACAGATAATTATCGTATATAAGCAACTGTACCGGACATTCTATAATATTAGTAGCTGAATATTTCTATGGAATTTTTCATCAAATTCATGATTCGACGTTCGAATCTCGAAATTCATGCAATGGGTATTTTTTAGCTCTTTTTTGTATGCAATGAACATAATTTAGTCCCGTATAGTTTTTTTTTATTTCAGATAATGAACTTTAACCCGTTTAATCACAGGAGACCAGATTTGTCCCAACGCACATAGGTCTCACATAGGACGCCGTAACTCCCTTACTATCATAGTTAGAAATATGTTCTAATCAGTGTTAGAAAGGAAAAACATCATGCTTTATATTCCAATCTAAAAAATAGCCACCAAAAAAGTAAAATGTACACTTTTATTTACACAAAGTTTTGAATCGCAAATTGAAAAAAGAATTTGAAACTTCGGGAATTTAAAAAAAAAAAAATTTATAGAGCGACAAAAAATTGAGGTTACAATATGTGTTTGTTATACATTTGTCTAATAAAATATGCATGTGTTTTATTTTTTATTATTATCAGTATCTTTAGTTAGAAAAAACATAAGGTAAGCCATTTTGAAAACTTTTTTATGTTTGTATGCAAAAATTTTATAATTAAAAAAAAATATATATTTTTCGAATTCTATAATTTGAAAGCGTATTTCATCACCATTCTAAAGCAGTTTTTGGTTTTTGAATGTGTTCAGAAATAATCCAAATATTTGCATTTTATTGTAAAGCGAAAATATTTTGACCATCCGAAAAAAAGCCTAATTTTTGAAGGGTTAAATATATGTGTTGATACAGATATATGAAAAAATGTAAGGGTCATCGTAAAATAAGGAAAAGAAACTTTTTTGAATACGTTGAATGTACCATGTTACAATTAATGTACCATGTCTAAAAACTTTCTAGCCGTGTACCCGTCATTTATCTTACAAACAATGTTTTCTTAAATGTCAAAATTTTAAGTAATTAATTAATTTAAGTATTTAATTAAAAAAAATAATCTAATTACGATCATCCAGTTGATTAGTCAGACATCTCCAAAAAATCGAAATTTTTAGTTGTGTATGCAGTTATATGCAAAAAGTGTACCCCTATCTAGTAAAATACTCAGTTTAATCATAAACACCGCCAAATGAAATACAATGCAGAAAAACTTGTAGTGAACTAATCAAAATGTTG
This sequence comes from Limnephilus marmoratus, assembly GCA_917880885.1. Classification (NCBI taxonomy): domain Eukaryota; kingdom Metazoa; phylum Arthropoda; class Insecta; order Trichoptera; family Limnephilidae; genus Limnephilus; species Limnephilus marmoratus. The sequence goes on along the minus strand of OU862906.1, from coordinate 53,248,362 downwards.
ATGTTTTCTGGATATTTCAAAATTTTATGCTAAGGTACCGGACCGTTATGCCTTCTGGTATTATTCATAGCAAATTTAATAATAATGGTGAGGGTTCGAATTTTGATTTCTTCATTATCTCAAAACTTAGTATTTGGATATGTCTGACCAGTTAACCGGACGATCGAATTTGAAACCCCCAAGAGAAACAACAAGTAAACCTTCATATATTGACGGCCCACCCTAAGAGATATTATCTCAAACTTAGCATTTGGAGATGTCTGACCAATCAACTAGACGATCGAAGAGTAATACATAACTTTTGAGAGACCCCAAGAGAAACAGCAAATAAACCTAAATATATTAACGGCCCACCCTAAGAGATGTCGGATAGGTCATAGTCATAATGCAGTTGCAATTGATATAATATCTCCGGAGAGGAGTGCATGTCTAGCTTTTTGCTCCAGATACGATCAGCGAAATGAATGGCATTATAGCACAAAAGATATTATGGTCCTCTTTACGGTGGCCTAATAGACCATCATTCAATTGATCTGATGAAAATAGCGATGTTACGTATTATCTGTGGGGTCATTATATAAGAACACAATTGGCGCTATTATTCGCGCTATTCGAATGCGCTGCACGAGTGTTACGGACAGAGGTGATGGCTATTTTTTGTTGCAACTGTTAGTCCAAACCACTGATCAGATTGTATCTAGAAGTACTCGAACATCTACACATGAAAGAAATTTAATTTCCGAAGGATTTTTGTGCAAGTAAATGAACAGTTTGTTAATTCTCGAATAAACAATTAATGCTGAATCGTTTTTTTAAACAATATTCTTTTTAAAATTCTCTTTTTCGAAATTTCGAATATTTTCAAATATTGTCAGGTTATTCGTAACACAATTGCGAATTTGGGAGGCGGTATGGGTACCGCCGCCCCAGAAACCATCTAAAGACCAACACCTCTTCCATAGGTCACCCCAAGTGGTTCGCTATATTTGGTAACTTTGCCCGGGTCCCTGGGGTGAGGTTTGTCCGAATCTTGGCGATGGTCGCGTCTGCCCAACAACTGCATTATAGGACGGATCGGGAGAGACTGGTTGAGCCGACCGCCAGATTACCATCCACCCCTAATACCGGCGGTATTTGACGGCCGGCGTAGTCCAGCGGTAAGCCTCTTGACTAGCACTCCGAAGGTCGCGGGATCGAATCCCGGCGTGGCAAATAAATTTTATTTGATTAATTTGTGTTATTTCATAAATTATTCATTTAAAATAATATATAGCATATTTGCGGCACGTTCCAGGTTGGAAGATACTCTCAGTATCGCCCTGGTGTAAGACCTCCATTCAGAATTGAAACGTTGCTTGAAATGACAATAGCCGTGTTTGGTGACCAGATCTGAATAGCCAGGTACTTCCCCACCTTCCTCTTCCCTATCTCCTTCCCCTCCCCACTACCTTCAGCCTCACAACATATCCCAATTGGGGATGGCATAGTCTCACTGGCTACAGACGGGAGCAGTTGGGACTCTTGTGTGCGGTATTCATATAAAAAAAACCTTTTACCTACCCACAACTTTCTCTCTTTACTTTACTAAAAAGAGCCTTTATTCGGCATCCCCAAAGATGATATCGGCCCCGAGGGGATTTAATTTCTGTGTGCGGAGTTAATGTAAGGAAAATATGGAATAGTTTATTTTTCTCTTTAAAATGTTTTTTTTTTTTTTGTATTTTAACAGAATATTTTTTCATTATTTCGTTGCTTAGTGCCTAATAATGGGCTCAAGAAAGGTTCGAGCTTCAAATTATTGTCGAAGGTTAATAAGGAAGTAAAATAAGCAATGGGCGGGCGAAGCAGAAAATGCCAAGAAGAATTAACCTTATTGCATACCGTCCCTTTTACCCTAACAATATGACAATTGTCAAATGACAATACATAATTGAATATATTATGGACGGTTGTTCAAAAAACTTTTAACAATTCATCAAACATTTGAAGTAAATTTTCACGTTATGCGTAATTTCTAATCAAGTTCTGTTACATCATTTTAGGTCAGTTGCTCCGTGAAACTGAAATAATCACAGAACGCAATAATCATTTTCACGGAACGTGAATTTTTTAAATTTGTTTAAACAACTGAATCTATGATCTTATATTATAATATATAAAAGAAAGTCGGGTTACTTACACCATTTATAACTCAAGAACGGCTGGACCGATATTTGTTGGATTTGTCTCCGCCCCGAATAGCAGAATAGCTATTAAAAGATCGGAAAAATTGTGGAAAAAAAAAATAACGAAGAAAATTCTTTTCCTCATACATTTGCATGGGACGAATTCTCATCTTTTGAAAATGCTTTTTTTTACATTAGCTCCACATAGGAGGCCCCAAGGAAAATAAATAAATATTCCCCTCAAGGCCTTTATCATCTTTGGGAACGCTGTGTGGAGGGTCTTTTTAGGGAAAGGAAGGAGAGGAAGTCGTGGAAAGAAAAGAGTATGAGGGGTGGGTAGGAATCTGGGGGTCAGTGTGTCCAGGAGTGGCGGACGTATGAATCAATCCCTCATTGCGAGTAAGGCGATGTTGCGAGAGTCCTGCTGGACAGGTGGACAGGTCTTCCTCAACCAGTCTCTCCCGATTCCCCCTGCCATGCACTTGGCGGGCAGATGCATCCGCCGCCAAGTTCCGGACAAACTTCACCCCATGAACCCGGGCACCCCTGCTACATAAGTCACCAAACTAAGTATCGAACTACTTGGGGTGACCTATGGCCTAGGTGTTGGTTATCCAATAAATGGTTCCCGGGGTGGCGGTACCCATACCCGCCAACCATATTGTAAGAGCTGCAGCAATAATGTGATAAGTATAATATTGAATAGTGAGTGAATTCAAAAAATTCTAAAACGTCAAATGTCAATGCGTTGATTATTTTGCTTTTGTTCTTAAACATATAATGCTGCCCCTCTTTCTTAGAAACAAAATGCCAACAGTCGAAAATTAGACATACGGTGAACGTATGTCTGCACCCCTCCAAAGGAAAAAAATACAATCATTATAATAAATCAACATCACACGTAAGTACAAAGAAAATGAAACGCATTTCCCGTAAGTGAGTGGAAAAGAAAGAAAATCACAAAAAATATCAATCCTTAAACAACGCCATCTCTGATACTGACAAAAACAAAACACGGACGATAATTGCTTCATCGTGAAATTTTTAACAAAAAAACTGAATTTAATTCAGCTAATAAGTTAACAGAACAGTTATTGATTCTAATTCTGAGGCGGTACGAAGTTCGCTGTGTCAGCTTGTTACCTAGATACATAAATTTGAAAAAAAAACAATCTATCAATCAACCTGCAAAATTGATCAAGAGTTAAGTTGATACACCACGTCCTGTAAAATTCTCCTTATGTAGGTAGCGGTAAGGTTTAAATTCCCGTTTAACATCAGCCGTTTGTTTTAATAAATTCTCGTAAAAAACAAAACCAAAAGTGGGTTTTATTACATTTTGTGATGCTCAGGTACAAATATTTAAATGTTTTAAAATAATTTGCTAAAGAATTTAATTTTTCACATTATATGTATAATAAAACCATACCAGCAAAAGGGCTTAGGGGCTAAAAAAATATGTAGGAGATTTTTAATATTAAAGCAGTATAGACTTACCACTATTTTCTGGGCTTATAAAAAGCCTAATCCAAAAATTTCTCGTTTTTGGAGAGAGCTAATATTTTAGATATAATATTCAAAGATGAATATTACATCTAAAATATTTCTAAGCGATCTAATTTTCAAACCAAAATCACATGATTGTGCATTGCTTAGTAGTGCACCACATCAATGAAAAAATATATGGCACTTGACATCAAAGAGTCTGCAGAGCCAGATAAAATTCCACCTATTTTTTAACACTGTGCAAATGTACTACCACATCCTCTTACCACACTCTCGGACCCATAAGCTTGTTTTCACGATAACATAACATTACCAGATATGTGTATGACGTATGAGGCGTACCTAACTTATTAATATTCATCGGAGTAACCCTCTGTTAATTGAACATTTCCCCTCAAAGTGAAAGAAAGTTTATTACAAAGAATTACTGATATTTTAAAATATATGATAACACCGATATCACAAACTATCGTCCGGTACCCGTAGGTATTTCCTTTTCCGTGTTCAATAGGAAGCAACCACGCCTCGAAATCAACACGGGTTTGAAACGCATTTCACCTTCCAAACCCGTGTTCAATAGAAGGCAAGCGGCATCCAATTGTGCACGGGTTTGTTACGCCAACACTCTTTCCAAGGGATTCAAACTATTTGAATCCCTTGTTTTTGACAATATTTACCCTCATTGAGGAAGTGCTGCAGATAAAAAAAGAAAGATGCAAAATATTGCATTTATAAGAAAAAATCAAGTCGATAGTTTATTCACAGATTTTACGAAGGCAATCTATAAAATATCACACAAATTACTACTTCACAAACTAAAGGCCTTGGGAATATAGGAAAAATTGATAATTGGGTTTAATTTGGTTCGCTAGTTATCTTAGTGAAAGAAAACTATTTGTAAATGTTAAAACAACAAAATCTAAAGAATTCTTCGCCTCTAGCAGCCGTTTGGATTTTGGATACTGTACTCTACCTACACTTTATCGAGGACATAATATCATGCTTCAACAAGTTTAATTTATACTCTTTGCTGATGACATAACCGTATACAACTGGAGATATCATCTAAAATTAGGACCTCGAAGTTAATTTGATAAAAAACTAGAATTTGTATACCATGTAAATCACATTACAAACAATAGTTTGAAAACATTAGGATTTTTACTGAGAACCATTAAAAACTTTTACTCACTTCCCATCTTGAAAATGTTAATTGTTCCTGTAGTTTATAGCCAATTAGGGGATAATTCCTTCATTTGGTCACCTCACAATAAAATTCATATTAAAAAGGTCGAAAGAATTCAACGAAAGTGTCTAAGATTTATTCATTTTTAGTTAAATATCTCTTTAGAACAAATGAACTATAATGAGTCTAGTTTTTGCACTGATAATTCGTGGTGGAATTCCAATATATTACAATTTGAAATTAAAACACTTTTGTACTCTCTTCCACTAATTCTTCCACTAATAAATACCATAGTGCATCAATATTTGTCAATTAAGCCCTAAGCAACAAGGAGGGAATAACCCAACTAACCAAAATAAAATATCAGTAATCACAAACCTTTTAAATTATATATATTCATGTATGTATATTCATTTGAAGTAAAAATATCTATTTAATATGTAACATCACTCATAATTTTAATAATAAACTTTATAATTACCTGTATGTACCTAAAATTAACAAAATAACTTATAATACCTTAAAATTAACAAAATAGAAATATTCATTATATAGAGACAATGTTTTGTACCCCTGCCTAAGAGTGTATAAATACCGTAGCATAAGAATTTCAACTACCAGTCTGAAAATGTCCGTAATAGGATGAAACAGGTCCTGGTGAAATATAAATTGGTGGAAGAAAGTACAAAAGTGTTTTAATTTCAAATTCTAATAAATGAACTATATTTTTTTAATTAAGTACCTTAAACATTATAGTGTATCTAAAAGGTTCCGGCTTTTAGACATAGATGTCAGTACTAAGATTAGACTCCGCTAGATGGCAGGTAGCGTAGTACCAGAGATAAGCAACATAGGGTCCAGCAGCTCAGGGAGAGTGTTCAGTGGAACTCTCACATCAGATTCCATTTAGCCAGTTCCTAGATAGGTCGACTAGCGTGGTCAATATTGTAATACGCGAAGTATTAAGTAAATATAGATAATAATCATCAAGAATCTATTATTCCCAAAAGTAATCTCCTTCCAAGGTGTGTTGGAGAATCTGTTAGTGTATCTGTCACCATTCACAAACCAATTACGTAGCAAACTCACAAACCAATATTAATAAATATATTTTTAATGTAACAATACCGACGATTAAAATAAACTAAAATATTTTTTATAATGAAAATCAAATGACTTTATTTAAACCACTATATAATTATCAATGTCGACATGTTTCAATAACAACGTTACCTTCATCAGGACGAGATGTTAATTAACATTAAGGGCCCGCAACCCGAATTTCTTCCGATTTCTTACATATCTCCCTTAAACACGTTAAGTTTTAAAGCTCTTAAAAAAATACATGTTATTTTTGAAAATAATATCTAGACATTGCCCGCGCCGAAACGCAAATTATATAAAATTCCCTCGATAGAAAAAAATCGCAAAGTATGCTCCAAAAATTATTATAAACACGTTTGTTTCAGTTATTTTACAAGTTACATGTATTAAAAACATACACAGTGTTTCTTTAACTACTGTTTTACAATGCCCGCGAGATGTTTGCTCTATTTTAAACGAGTCGTGTTTTATTAAACATTTTCGCATCGATTTTGTCAATGTAAATGTTAGCGCTCTCCTCTAACATTCGTAATTTCGTATCTCTCCATCTTCTTCTTTTCGAGACCGGTTGCGGAGACTTAAGATGTTAAACATCTCGTCCTGATGAAGACAACGTTGTTATTGAAAAATGTTGACATTGATAATAGTGGTTTAAACAAAGTGATTTGATTTTTATTATAGTATAATGATGCCACAAAATATGCTTGCTAAGCTTGAAGAAGTAAAATATTTTTTATGCCATCATATTATTTCTGGTAATTACAGTTTATTATTATTTTTTTCTTTCAAAATTCTTCCATTTGCAAACCACCATAATGTAAGAAATTGTTTTTTGCAACCTATTGTTTATTACTAACCCTTATGGAAAAAAAATTATACACTTAATGTAAATCCCCATGGACGTATAAAAGAAAAATAAAAAATCCTAATGTTATTAAAAACACATATAAATACAAAAAAAATGTTTTTCAAACCTCTTTCATGCCGTTGAAAGTGAAGAATGAAACAAAATTTTCACTGATATATTTTAAGCAACGATAATTTTTCGATCATCTTAATGTAAGCATGGGCGTTAAATGATTGAAGTCGTATGGTGATTGGAACATAAACAAAAATATTAATTTGACTATGAAGCCATCACTTTTGTTTATCGAGAAACAAAGCCCCGCCGCATTGCATATACTCGTAGCATCCTGCAGTTGGCGTTTCCTCAGCGCGGGAAGGAAATTCCCGGTTGTTTTCCTTTCATCAACAAACATGTGATATCTTAACACCATTTCATTTATCACACGAGTCATCCTCGCCCAGGCAACCGCATCAATCAAAAGCTGCCTTCATTTGAACAAACAGGCCCGGGGCGGCTTCCCCGATCGTTGTTTTAAAACCCTTTCGAACCTGAATTAAAACCGGCAGTGTTAAAACATATTTGATACTTAATGACACCTTGTTCAAATATTATAAATTTTCTGATGATGTTTTTTCCCACCAAGGTTTTAGTAGTTTTAACTGCTGTTATCATTAGAAAAAACCATTATTTCTCGAAGGGTGTGTTTCATATGACAGATATGTGTAATACGTACGACAAATATTGCACTCCATCAAATACAACATTAATTGATTATAAACAGTCTGCACGAACAGTTAAACAATGGAAACATGCCTTTCAAACTTACATTGAAAAAACAATTATTATGGAAATGGGAGTAAAGTACCAGTTGCCAATCACGTGGTTATCGCCTGAACGAGTAGCTAGAATCCAACCAAAAAATAGCGTGATTTGAAAAACGGAAACCGAAATTTTCTATTCGACAGAGTTAAAAATGGTAAAAATCAACCAATTTTGAAATATGCTTCCTGTACGAAAGGGTTACAGCATGGTAGGCAGCGCAGTTCTCTGTTGTTTCAACTAAGCAAATACTAAGCATTAAATAATAATATAAAGATTCATTACGGATGCCAAGGAGAAACAAGACAACAAACAATTCTGCCGGCTTTATGGCAGACGGATGGAATAGGCATGTATTTTTAAATTATTTCACTCCACTCGCTTTTGTAAATACGAAAATGTACATATTTATTACAATGCTTTCTTCAAAATAGTTAATTCTCCCGGTAGTACGTACTGTTATATTAGGATTTCCTTATTTATTAACATAACAACATGAGAAAAAATTATTTGCTTGGTTGTGATTATAATATTATTACTGCTTCTATAATTGCAAAATTCACTTTGTGGCGTCAGTTTTAATCGAATGAAAACAAATCACATAATTTTAATTTAATCAAAAACTTGCCAAATACTATCCAACCAGCTTTTTATAGTAATAACAAATTAAAATATATATTAAGGACAAGGGTGATGTTTTTTAACAAATCTGGGATTTAAAAATTAGTTTTGTGAAGATTGTAACTTTTTTTTAATATAGGAAGACTTAAAGAAATTTTAATACTAGAGTTAAAGAGCACTATTGAATAATAATATAAATAATTATGAAATTACGAACCATTTTTAGGAAACAAATCATTCTTTTATTTATTTAAAGCCGGATCCAGATATGCGGGATTTGCCGAGTTCCGAGTGATAAGTGCTCGGCTTCATATTCGCCAAATAGTGAGCATGTCTTTACACACTTGCGGGCCTTGTCCGAATGCCTAGTTTTTTTTATGGGAACAGCGAATACGTTAACCGACTGCTTGCCGTGCGTGCAAATACCTTTGGTGTTAAATTAGTTCATATTTTTAATCATGGACAACATCGAAAAAGTAATCATTGCTGCAGCCACATTTATTGTTGTCCTTAACCTTTTTTAAACAGGCTCTAAATGATGCCATTATAGAATCTCTTTTTTAATATCAGTCACAGAATACCGTTGCCCCATCTTGTTTTCAATCCGCTTCCATGCATCATGAACCTGATTCCGATTTTTTGTGATTCGGATGAGAAGCATTCCAAATTATTGGTTCACTCTCGTACAATGCGAGGAACTCTAAAACCGTTTCATTGGTCCAATCCATTCCTACAAAATAAAATACAATAAAAAAATCTATAAAAGTAAGTAAGTAATCCCTATACTATTTACAGAACGAGATAGGGTAAACACTAATTCATTAAAAAATACACTCACTTTGTGCCGAACACTTTCCCGAATGTGTGGATACAAATATTGTTCGCACAAGTATTCGTCGACTTTGAAGCGAGGAAGCATAGCGACAACATGCCGAGCGAGGCGAGCAGAGGCGAGCACTGACAATCTTTGCTCGGCGATTTACGAGCATCCATCTCCACTACTCGCGATTCGGCAAATAATCAGCTCGGCACTCGGCGAATCCCGCTTATCTGGATGCGGCTTAACGTCATAAAAAGGTACATTACAATGATTCGATTATAATTTTTAAAAGGCACAAAGGAGGGTATCAGTAGTATTAAGGACAACATAAGATGAATGAGACAAAAAATATTATATAAGATTTACAGTTGTTTTTGTTTTTTTTTTTTTTTTTTTAATTTTGTGCATGTGCCTTTAAATGAATAAAATTAACTTATAAATAATACAACATTTTTAAGAGTGAAACAGTATAAAATTAAAGTTGTAAAATGTAAGGAGTCAAAGTAATAATTGGAATGTGAAAAATCAGAAGTATAAGTATTATTATATTCGACCACCACAACACGGGCACGTGCCTAGCATGGTGGTTGAAAAATCCCCAATTTTTCATGTAATAAACTTAAAAATTTTATTTCTATGTAAATGTACAGTAGGTTTACAATAATTAGATAACTTGAAGAAAAAGTGTTAATAGCCACATAAATATTACTAATGACCAATTTTTTTTTTAAATTGTCATCTCTTAAGTTTATTTTCGTGGACATAATAGAATAATTAATTAGAAGTTTTAATACATGAGCATAAATGTTATTCTAAAATGATTATATATTTTTTCATGAAACCTTTAACTAATGAATCTCCACTCTTTAAATTTTTTCTTGTCTATAGATACTTATTTGTCTATTGTTCTTTTCGTTAGTTTTTATTTTATCCCGATGAAGAAAACGTTGGTTTCGAATCCTGTTAATAATTTTGTTTAAAAAGTGGTGTATGCTGTATACAAAGTGATATGTTTTCATTTAATTATTGCTATCATTAATTTTACATCAATAACTTTTAGTTGCTTTGTTCCAAATAAAATTGTCCTTACATATGTTTTTTCTACGAAATCGAAATAGGTACAGGTAGATATTTATTTAATTTAAATTGCATTAATATTTTCTTGATTATATTACATAATCTGTAAGATATATGAAAAATCTTACAACTATTATTGACGAACAGCGTAGTCCTATTTTATCACGACCGTTTTGAATTTCGTCTGACTGTAGATTTGTTTGTGCCTTTCGTGTCCGTTTCAAGATGGTAGCCGTTTTAATGGTTAAAAATATATGCTCTATTCGAAAGTGAAATCGTCGAATTTGTTTGGACTTCCATAATGGCATTTTTCAAGGTTATGGTAAATTTCTACCTGCAAAATACAAAAAAAAATCTTCTAACACAGCAAACTTATTTTGTGGCACCATTTTGATTTAAATTAATAAATTACTTCGTTTTTACCACTTTTATTGTTTACAAAACCAACATGTTTCGTGAGCAATGCTCACTTCTTAAGGGTTTTTTATTGATACTATCAATCAAATCAATAAAAAACCCTGAAGAAGTTAACATTGCTCACGAAACATGTTGGTTTTGTAAACAATAAAAGTGGTTAAAAAAGAAGTAATTTATTAATTTAAATAAATAAAAAAATTCATTGAGATAGTGACTTATCTTCGTGATGAATTATATAATTAATTCCATGGAAAAAATCGGTTTAGGGGCGACAGTCCTAGATAATTTTTTATTTATTTTTTATACTAATTATGGGCCGGAAAATCCGAATTTGAAAGAATTGAGCGTCGGCAAGCAATATTAACTGAATTACACGACTTTAAAATTTTCTATACACACACAGGAAAACAAGCCATTTTGAAAACATTCTGACACTACAAGTCATAGAAAAACAAGAAAGATGTTACACCACATAAAATTAAGTGTTGCCATTAAGCAATAATATCAATAACTAATTTAAGAAATTATTTTTTATAAATTTTACTCACTTTTGTATCACAAACCATGTTACATAAACCTAACCTAACCTAACCTAACCATAAGATACAAAAGTGAGTAAAATTTATAAAAAATAATTACTTAAATTAGTTATTGATATTATTGCTTAATGGCAACACTTAATTTTATGTGGTGTAACATCTTTCTTGTTTTTCTATGACTTGTAGTGTCAGAATGTTTTCAAAATGGCTTGTTTTCCTGTGTGTGTATAGAAAATTTTAAAGTCGTGTAATTCAGTTAATATTGATTGCCGACGCCTAATTCTTTCAGATTCGGATTTTCCGGCTGTGATGTATTGCATTAATCACCACTGCAAATAAGAAAATATCGTAGCCTACCCCTTTAATTTAAAAAGAAAATACCAATTCCTTATAAAACGGACACACTTGCGACATCTATCGGATCAAAGTAAATTGAATTCTTGTTGACAGTAGGGACCTATAAATTAAACAGATTGAGATGAATTTTGGTAAAAAGATCACAGATGGTATTAAAAATCGTCACGAGACAGGGAAAGACCCTTTCTTAGGCTCGAAAATAAATAGTTGAAACCAACAGCCAATCAGGTAGAAGCAGAAAGCTATAAATAATTGATCAAACCAATCACAAAGCGGAGGGCGTATTCAGATTTTGAACAAAGAGATGGACTTTGAACTAGGCAATTAATCAGAGATTTATGGAAAAAAATATCGTCATCAACCGAAAGATCAATACACTATAATGTAAACAGGGTCTCACGCCCGGTGCATCGAGTACGATGACCCTAGATGTAAGATAAACAATCAGTGCAATCAAGGTATTGACAACCGCCGTTAACGAGCAAATTAATCCATATTATGTTGGAAAAATTATGCAAGAAAATAGCAAAAAATTATGATCAGAGGAAAATTAAAGAAAAGACGTGTAAAACGTAAGAAAAGCTACTGTAGGGATATTCAATTGTATAGCGAGTACGTAGAAAGTCAAGGAGGCCAGATTAAGAGGAAAACGTACGTTTAACATTTAAAAGGATAGGGAAACGCTGGAAATTAGGAATGTCACTTTTAGATGAAGCAATAGAGTCAAGGAAAACGATTTGAAAAGATAATCTAATGAAAAAAAATGGACGTTTAAATGGAAGTGTTTATTGAACAATATAAGATTTCGACTTAATTTTGCGTTTTCAGACGAGTTTAAATAGATATCGTTATATATTTGGAATAGGGAGGTCATTCTAGTTACATTGCGTTAGATAAAGCAAACAAAAAGGGTTGTTTTACGTCAATTGTTTGAGGAGAATTCTATGGGAGATAGGACAGACTGCAAGGAAAAATGAAACATTATTTGAGTTGACGACCTCACACGTGATTTTGTTGTTCAAACAATAAGAAAACGAACATGGTATTAGGCGATTAAACCCATTTTAATGGCTTTTGGGACGATAAAAATTATCATTGGTCATATGGACAGTTTACTTAAACTAAAAAACGATTAGATTTTATTTCCCTCGAATAAATGCTGAGTTATTGATCAACACCTCGAAAACCCAGACATAAACAGACGTCAAATTTTAAATTAATGTGGATTTAGGGGAGAAAGGGACGGAATTTGGAGGATGACCCATAGAACGTAATAAAAATGACAGGAATTTAAGGGCCGAAGTGGAAGTTTCTCCTATAAAAAATGTGAAAAATAACATAAAAGTAGTAGTATATAGAAAATGAAATTTTCTAAGAGGTGACATACATCGAAGGCGAAACGGGGGGTAGTAAAAAAGAAAATAAAAACAATTAAAAGATGATTCCGTAAGGAAAACTCATGAAAATTCAGAAGTATCGATGAAAACAATAAATTTGGCTTGGAATGTAACTAATCATATAGATGTGGACAATAACGTAAGGATAAAAGAGGAAATTCGTAGGAAGAGTGTTGTGAATACAAGAAAATTCTAGGGGAAAGGGGAAAATTCAGATATACTACGTAAATAGAGAAAATACGGGTTTAAATGGAAAAATTCATACAAGTAGCAGTGAGATAGAGTAGAATTTATAAAAATTGCAACTCGAAATTGCATAGTAAACATTTCGATATGGAGATAATCATGATTTGTGATAGGTACGGAAAAATCGAGACGTAAATATAGTTATCGAAGACGGACCTTTTACGAATTGAGAAAAAAAAGAACTTAAAAATTATGAAATTCAAGCTAATTTTGTATGACCAACAGCACAAAGTACGATAGGGCAATTTAAAACAAAGTAACTGAATCCGGACCTTGTAGGTATGAGAACACGAGACAGGACATAATGAACCAGTTGAAGTACGACTTAAGGAACCTTATTCGATAATGGTGAGATAATTTCAAGGGTTTGCGAGTTGATAGACATGGGATTGTTTTGTCACAGGAAATTCAGATACAACCTTTTGGACCTGAGAGGGGTATAAAAAACAGAACTCAGTCATTTTTCGTTAGTCAGCGCCGGTTGTGAAAAGTTGAAAGTTCGTGAGTCGCGACGAAAACGCTCGGTAATTACTTGTGAAAAAAATTCTAAGTGATTAGGAATTGTGGACTTAGGAAAATTTCATATTCAAGCCAGTGTCTTTAAAAAAAATTAAGTTTGCAGTTCAAGTCAGTGAAAATAAAAATAAAGTTTACGTTCTATTTATTTGTGAAAAGCTAAAAGTGCTGTGATTTTGTTTAGTGAAAATTTCGGTTTTTATAATCAATAAATATTGTATTTTTGAGAATTAGAAATTTCGTGAAAATCAAAAATCAATGAAATAGATGAATAAAGTGATGTGATAATTGAATACAAATAAGTTATAATTAAATACGTGTGTCGAGTTTAAACGGAAAGAGTTCTATTAAATATCAAATATTTAAATTAATTATTTAAAAAACAGTGCAAATCGAAAAGAGATAATAAATAAATAAGTGCATCCAGTTAAACGGAAAAGTTCAACGAAAATCTGCAATTAAATTGAGTGTTTTAAATTAAGTATCAGTCTTTTATTCATTTAAAAAAATAGTGTAGTCGAAATAATTCTACTCGTAAAAATTATAAAATTTAGGGAGAATAAAGTGCTATAGTCAAAGTGTAGTTGATGTAGCAGGATAAAAATAATAAAAAAAAACAGTGTTTAATAATAATTTCCGATTTAATTAAATGGATAAAATTTCACCTCAGAATAATTCGGCTAAATAATTTACAATTGGGCGGCACATTCCTACCACAAAGTGTTAATCTACTATTAGATTCAAAATTTGGAAAAAAAATAAATTAAAATAAAATGAATGATAATACATAATGATATTTTATTGCTAAATAAAAGTAACGATTTACCATTTCGAAATTAGTCGTGAAGTAACTATCATTAAAAAGTTATTTAATCAACGGGTTTTGAAATAAAATGCAGTTAGAACGATAAACATCATTTAATTTAGATAGATTAAACGGGAATAAAATAAAATTGAAGTCGGAAAAAATTTTATTTGAATTTAGTTGATAACAATAGGAGTAGGTATTAGGTAAGGAAACATAACAAGGTTTTCCCGTGTAGCACCCGGATGGAAAGAGACCTTTTGGGGTAAGTTACATAAAGTATAAATATTTTCTAGGTTCCAAGGAGAGAGCGGCATGCAGCAGACAGTTGGTATTTGAATTAATTTTATAACAAAGTATTACTTGCTTAATATGTGATATGTACCTATATTGAAATATTATATATAAAGTATGTATATTTATATATATATATATTTATATTTATCCCAAGAAAATTTTAATCAAAAAGAAACACACTTAAATAAAAGTAAAAGGTATCGATTACTAATACCTACTTAGAACGCACTATGCTATTTAAAAAATAGTTGTGTGCTAGAAAAAATTTCAAGTTCATATTTTATACTTATTTTATTAATATATGTACTATTATAATTTCAGCTAATATAAAATGATAAAAAAATGAGTTATGATATTAGAATTTATTTCAATTATAATATAATTGTATATATCAGTATATTTATTTATTGAGGCAAAATATATATGTATATGTATGTAAATTATAACTATATTTATTTGGGATCAGGTTAGGGCAATTGCAAAAAAGAAATTACCACTATTAAATTCAAAAGGAAATTTAGGACCGTAAATCTCACGTTCGAGAATGTTTTAAAAGTAAACAAATATCTCATGTTTGGAATCTAGGTCATGAGAACAGCGGGAATGTTTACATAATAAAATTGTTTATAAAACAACTCGGTCATGGGGGCACTTGGTCAGATGCTTTAAAGGAGTATGTCCTTGGGTATATAATAGGTAGTTGACAGGTATTAATATTAACTTTTAGAATGAGGCAAAGCCATGAAGTTGCGCAATTATAAAAAAAGTTTTAAACACAATCTTTAATTTGAACATGAAGAGATAAATTTTGAACTGAACAATTGAAAGTAAACAGAGTTATTATAGCTAGACAAATAATAGGTACAACAATCATTTGGAAAATCACGGGTTAGTTTAGGAGTGTATTGAAGAATTACATGGAATATTCGAGGAGAAATTTATAGAACAATTACTCTCGTAGGTATCAATCATTTACATGAAACAGTTGACAAATCACGGGATAGTCAAATAGAAGAGTATTGAAGAATTACAAGGAAGATTCGAGTAAAATTTTGTGGGGTAATTACTCTCATAGACATCAATCATTTACAAGAAGCAGTTGAAAAATCACGGGATAGCCTAATAAAAAGTATCAATCAGTTACATGAGACAACTGAAAAATCACGGGATAGTAAAAATTTTACCAAAAGTTGAACCTTGGGGGAAAATTTAGAAAACAGTTCAACAATAGGAGGCAGTGGTCGCTCCTTAAAAAACCAAGGACCATTAACCAAACACATAATAGAGATGGCAATCTCTTAAATAAAATTGTCAACCAAACAAATCAAAAAGCTTGGAATTTTCGGCACTCCAGAACAAACCGAAATAATCTCTTATTCTACTAGTATCTATTAATATTTCCCACTCTTGGTATGTATATATTCGGTCATCGGCTAAGGTTTTGTGCAGAATTCCTTTTCACGAAATCCGAGCTCGGGATTTGAGACTAGCTAGCCTCAAAATTGCGAGTTATAATCCTACCCAAACGTATGTTTACATATATATCTTTCTATGTACTGTACATTGGATGATGTGGACCCGCTTACAGCTAGCGTTTTAGACTCGACAGAGTTACTCTCACATCATTTCTTGTACGTGGAGGGAGGATTCACGACCCGTAACTCTGCAAAACACCGTGAGTATATGATTGCATATAGGACGAAACCGGTTCGCCCTAAGTAAATAGTAGACCTTGGAGGAGTAGGAATTTGGGGGTATCTAGGCTCGGATGACGACCTGAAGGCAGTGCATGATGGCAAAAGGAAGGACGGTTAGGACGCGATAACTTAGGTATCAATTAACCGATCCGCGCCAGAAGATTGTGCGAATTTCTAGTTAGAATTTGATCACCTGGTTTACTTGTAGGAGGAAGGCGCCAAATTTTCGGCAGAAAAAGGGTATTCTGAGTTCGTCTAATATGCAATCTATTAATTACATTAACCTACTAAACCCATCTTTATATGTACCTTATAGCAGCTGAATCGGATTGGAGAGATGACAAGCAGATACAAAACAATCATAATCAAATTTACTAACAATTAACCATTTGAGTCATACTTAATTATTTGTTCAATTAAACATGCGTAATTCGATTAGTACAGGTTATTTACGAGTTCGTTAGGATGTAGGAAAACATAATAAGCGACGGAGGAAAGTTAGCTCATTTAGAGAAAGTATTTAAAGTTAGATTTGCAAGGGAGAGATCAATACAGTTTGAAACTCAACGCTCTGTTTAGAATCAAAGGGTTACCACAAAATGAAAGTAATTAAAGTCCCATATCATAAATCAAAAAAATTACACAACGTTTGATGGAGTTTAATTACAACATAAATACGAAAATATTTACGTTCAAGGTCGTAAATAACGTATTAATTAGTTAAGTACATATATCTCTAAAGGTATGTAGTACAAGGGAGCTTTAAGTAGCTTTCCGTAGTTATCAAAGAAAATAAGGGTCTAATTTTCATGAAGGCTTGTGTGACGTAGGGAAGGAATTTTCCATCCCTACTACACACATGCAAAGCCTTAAAAATTTAAATATCGATCAGAGCCAAAAGAAAAGTCCAAGAAAACTTGAAGGGATGAAAGAATTCCAAAAATAAAATAAATCAGCATCAGAAAGGCGAAACATCACAACTGTCTTGCCGATGACCAGGAGAGTTTTATATATTTAAAGCAAGTTAAAAGAGATAAAAAGGAGGAGTATTACACGGCCCATGGTTAGTATAAAAATATCTAGTTTTATTATCTAGGAATGCCGCCCCTAAACCGAACTTTACCCAATTCCATTTGTCTGTAAATGTGTTTTTACGTTCCGGTTACGGCTCAAGCCGTGTAGATTATGTTTTTATCTCGCATGACCGTGGTTCCTACTACGAGTGGTCATATTGGAATAATCAACATTATGGTACCTACCTACCTAAAGAAATTTTAAAAAGAACTGTTATTGAGATAGTAACGTGTTTTTGAACAAATTGTATAATTCCTCATTTGAAATATAAAAGCCAATTTAAATCAAGTCAAAATCAATGAATTGAATAAAAGATCCAACCATCTGCATTATTTTTTCATAATATTTTGCCATAAATTAAGTTTGGCTTCAAAAACACAACAAGTGTTATCTCTTCGACACCACTGATGGTATTTAAGTTCCTACTTATATATATATTATGATTTTAGAGGAAATTTTTGTTTCGATTTAATATCTAAAACATTATTAGAAACGGACTCATCACAGGTTTTCCGATTGGATTATTCACAAAATACTACTACGAACCTATTTACACACAGTTATCGATTAAATTTTTTTTTATAACTGGAACTTATTTTCCCTGTAATCTGTAATCATTTGTAAATTACATGTTCGAAAACATAAATACATATATAAATAAATTATTCTATGGATATGAGGTCTACACTGTTCACAGAACTCTGAGTTCTAGTAGCATTTTCATATGAAACGATACAAATACTATACGGATTCCTCATTTGAATTCTGCTCCAATATTTTAATGGTAGGGGAAGACACCTACTAGTTTAACATTTCCTATTAGTCACATTATAGGTACTAGAGTGACTTTCAGTGATGCATGAATAACCCCAAACTTGATGGGCATTATACCCTAAAAATTATTGATTGTTGAAATTACTTTCGCTGACACAAAATATAACAAAAAGGGGCAATGAGCAAAAGGCACCAACCTTATAGATGTAGCAGCCAGCCTCTGCTACCTGATGTTTTAGATTATTTTTAAAAAGTAACGATCTTTCCAGAAGCATATAAAAATAATATTAAAGTATTTGAATTGAGAACCATTGACAGTTAAACGACGTTCGTTTGGTTTTTTTTCATGTGAAGTCGCGTCGCAGACCTAAGTCAAGTTTGAGCGTCAGGCTGCCGTAAGTTGCGATGGTGCTGCCATTTGCGGCCGCCAGTTCGTAAGCTCGCTTGGCTGGACGACCTTGAACCAAACGCCGTGGAAAAACACAGAGGTCCGTGTCGGTGTCCACAAGAAACCGGGTACGCGTTACCCGGTCGGTGATGAAAAGGCGACATACTTGAGTCGGGCTGCTGGTGCTGGTCGCTATCAGTGTGAGCCCGGGGCGTTTCCCTGCTCGAAGTTGCAAGGTTTCCTGCATGAACGCGCCTTGGTCCCGAAGTTCAAGTGGTACCAGCACGTGTCTTCAGGTTGCCGACCCTTGGAACTGCTGCGAGAGCGATGGTCTCGCCAACGAGGGCTGGTACTCCTGGATTGTTGTTCTTTGGAGCGCAGCGCCGATATTTCTCGTCGTAGGGTGGTCAGCTTTAATGAATTGCATAATTATATGAAAAAATAATAAATATAATTATAATTATATAATTATAAAATAATAAATATATAGTTATTTATAGAATTATTTTCCCATTTGGTCTCTGGTAGGTCGACATGTTGTTCTTGTATTATTTTGTTTTTACAATACTTATATAGTGCAATTGCATAACGTGGATTGACTAGTTGATCATTTGGGGAAGTGTGTGAAAGGGTTTAGTTTTTCCTGTGGGAAAAATTTAACCCGGACATTTAAATCTGGTGCATATAAAAAATATTTTTATAATTATACAGTCTGTGTCACTAAGATTATATAAAAAACTGCCTTCCCCTTACTAAATCAATACATTTTTCGGTGTCGGCGTTCTTTGTAATTCTGACAATAGAACGCAAAAACGTAAGCGTTCACACTGACCGGCGCGGTCTGACTGCTGCTGTGTCTGCGCGGCGCTATAGTGGTCAACTACTTACAAAGAACGCGGAACGCAGAACGCGGAACGCCGAACGCGGAACGCTTGCTTTCTGCGCGGGCTCTTATTGAGTTCTACTTTAAAATATAATTTTGCAAAATGCATTTATGTATGGACAATGTTACAGATTTACACAACTCACTGGTCTCTAGAAGAAAAAAAAACCAAACGAACGTCGTTTAACTGGCAATGGTTCTCAATTCAAATATTTTAATATTATTTTTATATGCTTCTGGAAAGATCGCTACTTTTTGAAAATAATCTAAAACATCAGGTAGCAGAGGCTGGCTGCTACATAGACATAGAGCGATAGAGCTTTATATGTTTTCTACTATACACATTAGAATTACCACGCTCAATAGCAACTTTAATATTATTTTGTGATACAAACAGGGTCGTCAATACAAGTTTTTTTTTTTTTTATATAAGTTTTCATATACAACATACTACATACACATGTAATATAATCATGAGTGATTACATTTTCAGATTACAAGCGGATTAAACTCAAATCATTAAATACTAATATGCAACATTGATCAGAAACTATGAAAACATATATATGTATATAATATATAAAGCCTTTAAGTTGATCCGACAAGAGCAAAATTCACAATGATTGCAGGTTTTATTTTTGACGATTTTCATATTTGAGTTATTCGTACCACAATAACATTATTTGAAAAATTAAAATTATTTTTCATGATTCAAATTATTATCACTCAATTATTTTACATTTGAACGTCATCTGTTGTCAATTTGTGGTCCATCCGCAGTCCAATGAGAACAATATACTTTATTGTCACTGGAAATACACGGAGACCGCTAAAAACTATTTTTGATGATATAAATATTTTAAATTTTTTTATCGATATCAAAACAAATATGTACAATATGTAGGTACATATTATGATGCCTAGCCAAATGAATTAATACAAGCAAAATAAGTAAAAAAAATTGACGATACGGATTTTTTTTAAAGTACGCTACGTAACGGGATTAATTATTTTGATGGATTCCTCGGATGTATCATTATATTGTATGATACTTCATAGAACTATAAGCCAACATATAAACGTAGATGGTAAAAGGAAAAAGAAAAGTGGGAACATGATATTATTTTTATCCTAAAAATGAAATAACTTTCACGATACACAACAAGAAAAGATAAACTACATGACAATTCATTTATACATTACTAGCTGAACCGACAAATGTTGTTCTGCCATACAATAGAGAATATTTTGGTTGTTAAATAAAACATAACGAATGTATTGTAAGTGTGTGGGGATGGGATCTCTGACAGAAAGAGGAATGGAGCGCTGTAGACGATGATCGTCGATAAATGTAAAAAAACCCCAACTAAAGTAGGAAAATGAAATAAAGAAAATCAATATGAATTTTGAAGAGCAATTGAGTGTACGATATTTTTGTCAGTCCGTCTTTAGCCAACACAAATAAGCTCGATCGTTTGCCCACGCGAGAATATGATGCCGAATGAAATATCAAAATGACGCGACACTTCTCCTGAATGCCTTGCGCATGTATGGATGAAAGTTCGACGAGGCGGACGTAGCGCCATATGTCATTCAACAACATAAATAATTCCGTTCTGGTTCGAATACGAAAGACGGTTAAATTTGTTTGTACAAAAATACTAAAATCGTGATTAAAAAATGGGAGGGTGGGGGTAGGAGGGTTAAATTTTGGGGTAGGTATTTTTGATGCCAAATTAAAAAAAAAAAAAAACCAAAAAAAAAATGCCAAAGAAATAGAATTTTTTTCTGGACAAGACCCACCCTAATCGCTTTAAAATATACTTTAAAACCTATTCAAATATATATACAAAATTTCATAAAAATCGATAGAGCCGTTTCGGAGGAGTGCGACCCCAAACACTGTGACACGAGATTTTTATATATAAGATTAAAAATTAAACATTTAATTTATAAATCATTAAAAATGTACAAATCGTTATAAATATCGTTTGGGCATTTCAGAAATTTAGGTAGGTACTTAATTAAACACGGAAGACAACAAGAAACAATAATTTCATTTCCACTGTCTAAATATATTTTTTCCATGCTATTATTTTAATGAAAGGATTGAAATAAACATCTTTGTGCTACTGTTGATATTGGCTACAAAGTTAACCCTCAGGCCATAAAAGCTTTCCTTCTAAAATCTTCGAAAGTAATTTTGTTTTATTTTCATTTCCAAGACAAAATTAAGAAAAGGTTTTTATCTTGAAACGATTGGTTTCGGAAAAATTAAAAAAAAAAACAATTTAATTTTTTTATGTGTTTATAACCAATGGTTTTGAAATACATCGATTATTTTGATTAAGAGGGTATTACCAGAGAAAACCAGAAATATGTCATTTTTAAATCAGATTTTAGACCTACTGACTCTTTTCCACAAAAAATTATGTATGGATTCATTCATTATATATAGCATTCAAATTATATATAGCATTCGCATGTTTTAAATTTTGAGAAAAAATGTTTATTTGTAGTATAATAAGGTTATACCGTAGGTCATTGGCAGATTTGTTAAATTTTCAAAAAAGATTTTGTATTATACCACACCATTTCAAATCATATAATCATGCAGTAATTAATATAAATCAATACATTATCTGGGTATGGCGTGTTTTAGAATTAAAATTTTTGTTTAAATAAAATAATTAAAAAATATAAAAGTACATTTGTTTCTTGACGAAAATTGGTCCGTTTGTGTATGTATTTGCGCACTTACAAATTAATATATTTCAGATTTTTTTAACATTCTTATTTAACTTAGATATTTTTAAAAATTGAAAAATACGTATAATCACAAAATAATTACAAAAAGTTCATCATTTTAATAGTTTTATCATCATGTCTTTCAGCATTTTTGGATGTAGGTATAAATTAAAGCATATTTGGAATGAAATAAAACCGATATTGAGTTATAATTTTAAAAAGCTGGTACGGGGAATAATTAATCTTTCTCATTGTAACCGCCCTGCACGATCGTAGGAACAACTTTCGACGAAATGTGGATTTTCGGCCGCTGGCTGGTTAAACGCTCTTAAATAGTGGTGTACATTATTTACTTTAATTCGATTTGTTTACTTTTCAAAATACTCGGAAGCTGACCGAGATTGAAAAAACATTCACAATTTGTATTATTTATGAAAAGTTTGTTTTCGTTGCCGAAAACATTGAATTTTTGACAGGTCCAATATTGTACGCTTTGTTCTCTGCTGCTTTAATGCGTGTAGCCCGCGGCAATATCAATTTTCAACCCTCCGCGAATTAGGAATATATATTAAATACGACCGTAAAAAGTACATAACCCCTAAAAGGTTCGCCTGCCTTTTTACCCACTAGAAAAACATGAAATGAACAAATTTTTGAATTACCTTTTTATCTAGGAAAAAATTAATATCTAAATATTCAATGAATTTTGCATCACAATAACTTTCTATGGGACTCGTTTTTATATTTTTAACTAACTTCATTCGCTTGGTGGCCGAGTTGATATCGCGTTTGGGTCCCACCTAGGCGTGGTGTGTTCATTTCCTCGGCTGGCTAAGTCACATTTTTCGCTTACTGTGGAATATTGTCAGGCTATTCATAAACGGGAACTTTGTGTTTCTTAAAAAAAAAAAAGAAACAATCGTGCCTTTATTGAAACATAATAATTGTTATCATAATTATATAATAATTGTTATCATTATTTATATCTTTTTTTTTTTACTTTTTTATAAAAGAAAGACAAACATTCTCGGATTACGAATAACCCAACAATGTTTGAAAATCTCCTACTACCACCACAGAAAGCCGAAAATGTTGCTTGTGTTGTGATGGAGGACTTAGCCAGCCGAGGAATCGAACACGCGACGCTCGGGTGGGACCCAAGCGCTATGCCCACTCAACCACTGACCGGTCTAATCAATTATATAATGATAACATAATAATTGTTATCATAATAAAACATAATAACTGTTATCAATGTTGATCGATTTTAAGAACGTAACGATTTTCAGTTCACGCAATCTGATACTTTTCTGAGATGCCAAAAAGATTAATTGATAAAATACCTTTAAATAAATAAAGACAATATTAGTGAAACTCAATCGAAAATGTGGAAACCAAAAAAATCAGTAAAATATTTGTTGCAGTGGTAGCGCATTTGCCCGAAGAGCGAAAGGTCCTGGGTTCGAATCCATAGGTGCAAATATTTTTTCCGATTTTTCTGTTTGCAAATTTTCGATTAAGTTTCGCTAATATTGTCTTCATTTAATTAAATATTACAATTTGAGGTTTTACTCATGAATTAAAAAAATAAATAAAATATCTATTTCTTCATAAGCATTAAAAACGATTCGAAAGTGTTTTTAACAATTATATGGTTTATAATAATATTGTTCAGGTGGTTCCAGAGATAAGGCATCCAAAGCCCTGTCAAAGTTCGCGAAAATAACTCTAGAGGCTGTGCGAGGAGAGCTGGGCTGCAATGGACGGAAAGCGCTGAAGTAGACCAGGGTGGAAAACCTGGTGGCGCCTTTAATCAATTATGGGGTCCCAGACCCCGATCCGAATAGAAAAAAGGGAAGAAGGTGAGATGAGATAAGACTTCAATGTTGTTAATATTCAATCATAATTTTTGGTAGAATATATATTTTTGTTATTTCGCCACCTTGATAATTGCCGTGAACTGTGCTTTTTAGAATTTAAGTAAATATTTAGGCGGAACACGACATTAATATGACCAATTTTTGGTTTCAGTAAAAGATGTATTGGGCAAAAATCATGAATTTTTCAATTCAAAAGTATGTACATGGGCTGTCATTTTGAAATTTACATAATTGCCTCTATTATTGCGGTCGTTCCAGACAAATTTCCACTTAAACACTCAATACACAAACGTGAAACAAGATTTACATAAAACCTTCTAACGCCGAAAACAAACCAAACTATCAACCCAAAGGGTCTCATTATATTACCATTAAATTGAACAATTATTCACCCCAAAGCAAAATAGCGAATATTCGCAGTACCTATCATAAAATTTGAAAAATAAAAGATTTACAGATTTTATCGCGTAACATTTCCGGAACTGAGAAGAACGAATACTTATTGATATTGTAATATCATTTATCCAGGCTCATCTTCATTTTTAAATTAAAATCTATTGACGGCCTCCGTGATCGAGGGGTAAGTCTTTCGACTAGCAATGCGGAGGTCACATCGGGTTAAAATCCCGGCGTGCGCAAGTAATGTTTTATTTGGTTAATTTTTATTATTTCAAAATTATTTATTTAAAATATAACGTAGCATATTAGTGGCGAGTTCTAGAGTTGAAGATACTCTCGGTATCGCCTAAACGTAAGGCCATTAATCAGAATTTAAATGTTGCTTTAAAGGGCTTTAGCCATGTTTGACGATAGGACTGAATATTAAAGTATTTTTCTCTCTCTCCTTCCCCTCCCCACTACCCTTAGTCTCACAATATACCCCAATCGGGAATGTCACAGTCTGGCTCCAGACGGTTGGGAGCAGATGGGAGCAGTTGGGAGCAGTTATAGCAGTTATATATTTTAGCAGGGATATAATGTGCGGTATTTACCAAAAACGCTAAAAATTACTCGTGTCACTATTTTTTCGCCGTTCTATTAATATTACGTAAAATACCTACTCGTACATTCAACATTCTGTTATAATTCGTGTATTTGTTGATATTGTTGTCACAATAGATAATTG
The DNA here is from genome assembly GCA_917880885.1 of Limnephilus marmoratus. Lineage (NCBI taxonomy): Eukaryota > Metazoa > Arthropoda > Insecta > Trichoptera > Limnephilidae > Limnephilus > Limnephilus marmoratus. The sequence goes on along the minus strand of OU862906.1, from coordinate 53,223,073 downwards.
TAATAATTACTGCTTTTTAACTACCGTTATTGGTTGTATGTATACGATAGGTACACAGAAAATTTTGCATTTTAGCTACGAACCATTGTACAAGCCTTGCTAATGATCACTGGAACCACAATAAATTAATTTAATAATAAGCTTAAGTGCTCGTACATGCTTTTAACTAAAATATAATTAAACAAAATATCACTGGGTGGATCACCCATAAATGAGATGGATTGATGACTTGAAGATGACCGCAGACTTGAGATGGATGAGAACACGAGAACCACCCAGGATCAGCAAACCCGGAAAAAATGTGGAAGGCCAATGTTAAAAGCTGAACGCCAGAAGGCTCTTCAAAAAGAAGAAGAATTATTATTTTCTAGATTATATACATGAAGATGGACCCTCTAATCATCGTAGGTATTTTTGGATAAACGAATAACTTTCCACCAAGATTTATTATATTTTAGTGACCCTGGATTTTGTATAAAATTAGCTATTGAAATTCATATGACCCGACCGAATTCAACATGTGCCTTATTTCCGTACTAAACCATTTTTATCGTGATGCACATGCTATGAGCTTGTCTTGATTATGAGCCCAGTGTATTAATGGGTGTTGTAGCACCATCATTTCATGGGTCGAGTGCCCGTTCCGGTGAATTGCCTCTCTTGTTCTGTCTCTCTGAATAATAATCCAAGTGGACTTTATTATCACGGATTTTTACCGTGTTTCGAGGATACATAATATGGGGTGGGTTATTATTTTGAGTAATGACCTGGTTTGGTTTTATTTTGTGAATTTTATTTTTCCATGTTTTTATTTATTTATTTATTCATAATGATAATAATATTTCATTTATACAGCGTTGTTCAGTGGTATTTCAATTCAAGTATTAAGCAAACATTATATATATTACAGTTGTTGCAGTTTACACGTCCAACAATTTTGAAAAATATTTTACTTTAATGTTGTTTTTTACCAACCTGAAATTAAGTTTATCTTTGATTACCTAAAATAATTTATCCGATTACATACTATTATTTTATATCTTTGAAATCTCCTTAGGTACTCAGTTTTAGTTAAAAGCCAATCAGTTGAGGTCCGTTTCTGTGAAGGTAAATAAAAAGAGAAATTAAGTTGTCTACTGTAATATATATTAACTAGTTCAATAGTATATATTTATAGGTGTATTACAATAAAATTGTGATTACGGAACAATTATCTCAGGGTTTTTACCTCAACCTTAGCGGCTGCCAGAGACGAACTAAATAATGAATGAATGAATACAGCTGATAATTTTATCATTTTTCAGGGACAAGCATACCAAAATAACAAAAAAACCCAAACTCGCGAAATTTAAAAATTCCCTTTACTTTTTGAACAACCGACACATATTTTGGGACTTGTGAATACATATCTTGTCGGTGAATGAATTCGCAAAAGCATCGCTTTTCCAACCAGGCGCCGTGGGTTCAATTCCTTAACTGGATAAGTCCTCCATCATTACACAAACAAAATCTCTCGCTTTTAATGATGGTGGACTTTGTACTTCGGACTTTTTCATTCTATTCTTTGTTATTTAAAAAAAAAGTTACTAAAAATAAAAATCTAATTCAATCTAACTCAGTGGCTAAAATTTAAAAAAAGGTTTATAAATGGTAATCTCTTTAATCCATCACCCATAACCTAACTGGGTTTCCCGAAATCAGCCGTGCATCCAAACGTTACCTTTCGGGTCAGTGTGCGTCCTTCCGCACCCCGGCCTAAACGTTTTAATGGCCAATTATATCGCCGACGATTGCCGCGGTCCGACAACACAGTCACACAGTGATCTGCAATACATGTAGGTAGCAAGTACCGAGTGCCGTGTACAATTTTGAATGCTGCGCTCTCGATGACTCAGCTGCTTAATTTTTTTAAGGTGGTATTCTAGTCTAGAAGCATGAATTGTAGGAATTTTTACAGGTGCAACAAAAAAATATTTTAGTTTCCATTATTTTACCAAATATTTATTAAACATTAAAGAACAAACCAAAAAATTTAAAATTCAAAAAGTTACAGGGTTTTGAAGTGGGGTTTGACACGATTGCAACCCTCCTAATAATCAGAAAAAAAAACAAATTACTTCTATAAAATTGCGTTACGTAATACTTGAACGCCCCCTATGGCCCGAACCTTGGAAAAATAATAAATAATAATTTCGCAAAATGGCGGCTGTCTGAAAAAAAGACATGTTTTAACCAGTTTTTTTTACTTTTCCGAATTTTTTAAAAATAGAAAAATTGAAATTTTGTTATAATTTTGGTTCGAGCGATAGAGAAGTGTATAGAGAAGGCTTACACCAAATTTCAAGTATATGGGTTCAGTAGAACTTGAGATATCGTGACAACCGTCTCGAAAAAAGTAGTTTCGTGGAAAATGCGTTCAAAGTTTTGTTCTATTTATATTCTAGTTAGATTCCGTCTAAACTGCGACATTAAATTGGTTATAACTTTTAAAATAATTCGAATTTCGAAAAATTCTTTAAGCAGATATTTTTGAATATCTAAAATGTGGAAATATGAGAAAAAAATTCTACACTAGAATACGCCCTTAAGGGGGTTCAAAAATTATTAAGAAGGTTATACATATGTGATGTATATTACGTTAATCTTATAATATTTTACTTCAGCACAAAAAAAGCTATCACTAAATAGGCCATAAATATTACTTTTAAGTTTTTTTGAGGACTTTGAAGATGCTCCACATAAGGCATTATTTTTCGCCAATTTTTGAAAGTGCTTTGCAATGCCTTTGTATACTATGCAGGGGCCATAACTTCAAACTCTTCGTGCGTTATCATCGTCATATATGAATATTTTGATAGTCCTAATATTACTCGAAACCTGAATATCTAATGGTCCTTATTTAATAATTATGTTCGCAAGGCTGAGATATACCCAAATTGAAATTCAAGCGAGGTACAAACAGAAATAAAATAGGTTCCTAGCTATAGCGAACCAAAACACTCACATTTTGAATCATAATTATTATGTACTAGCTGAACCCGACCACGCTTCGCTGTGGCTTTGTCTGATTTTAATTATTAGAGGAGTTAACAAAAATTGTCTAGCAACTGTGCATTTTCCAAGAAGACACATTGCTTAATTGAATATCTGCTGTGACTATGCTGTAGTGTAGAATATAAAGGAAGAAAAAAAACATTCGTAAATTTTTTAATATTATTTATTTATTCAGACCTTAAATGCTTTTACAATATCACTTTATTATAGATTAGCACCTCTAATGTCAGCAATTCTTTGTAGTTGATCATTTCTGCGTTGCAAAACGATATCGCGAGGATGAAATTCTTTTCCAACCATGACAATTCCCACCTCATTGTTTGTTGGCGCATTATATCGTCTGACATGCTCACTTACTGGTGTTTGATCAGCACTAATGATAATTTTATGGCTGTCTGATGGCATGAGATCAATTGCATTTTTGAACATTCGAATTAAATTATTTTTATCATCTAACATTTTTTTCAACTACTCAACAATATATCTTTTGACTTTATTAGAGATTTGACAGCGTGCATTCAACTGATCATTTTGATCTCCCATGAAATATATTAGTAGAAATTTATGTTGATTGCTGTGAAAAGGAAGCAAAGAGCCAGCTTTATGGTAAATTTGTCCCTGAATTTTAAAATTTTCTGTTATAACGTAAGCGCCAAATGAAGTCATCTGAAAACATGATTTGTATTTTCAAATATTTTTGAGGAAATGTTTTGAATCATCAGTAATTCCTTGCAACAAATTTATCAGTGGTGCTATTTGCCGATCAATTTCAGGTAGCTTCACTTTGCCGCTCGCACAACACATTCCTTTATTTTCTCCTTTAAATTTCATCGCTTTGCAGTGTGGACAAACTTTATCCATTTTACCGATTTGAACAAATTTACATGAGGTATTGTATTGAATATCTGGTTCGTATGAAAAAGCAATTCGATGGTACGAAGCATGGTTATTCATAAGTTGCACTTGCATTCGTCTTCGGCGTTGATCTATTTCTTCTTGACGTTGTTGAGATGAATGTGCTGTTCGTCTTCTTCGCGCTTCTACTCGTAAGCTTTTAAGTCTTTTCTTCCCGACGATTCGCCAGTTCTTCTGCTCGCATCTGAATAATTCTAACTCGAACATGTTCATTATCGTCTAAACGCTCTTGATCAGTGCGGTTTGATCTTCTCTGATGATCTGCGTTTGCGTGTCGAGCACGACACCCTATGTTTGAACGTGAGCGAGGCATCCCACGAATGGTGATCAACTTTGAAAAAACTTACACATCAATCAACTGGTCACAGTTACACTATTTGACCCTTTGAAAATTTGTCATATATAATTGTTAATCTGATTTTTTGTAGGTTTTGCAAAGTTACGAACTGACATTCAGTACAATTATGAGTAAATTTAAAACGCACAGAGAAAACAAATGAGTGAAAATAGTAATATAATTTGTTCGATATAATTCTACTTTTAAATCCGATTAAATTCTTTTAATTCCTTATTGTAGGTATCGTAAATTTTTGTAACTTTTAATAAAATTAATAAAATGGCAACACTGTCTAGAACTGTCATTCCGTTTTTTACTATGACAAATTATGAGTCAATTTAAAACGCATAAAATTATCCCTTTCCTTTGGAACTTCCGAATTAAAAGTATGTATAAGCGCTCTTCTGCTAAAATGCAATGTTCTGTAAAAAATTTGAGTCAATCGATCAGGGGGCCTAGTCCCTATCTTTTATTAACGTCTGTTAGCGCATTAGTTACGTCACTAACACGAATTTTGACAGTTACGCTAATTTTGGTAGTCTCTATCAAGTCGTAATCCGGAATTTTTGTTAACTTAACAGATTTTAAATTTACTGTTTTGCTAACAGGGCGACGCCTGTTAACGCCCCTGTATTTTGACAGTTGTCGTTGATTTTGGTAGTCCGTAAGTCAACTTTGTTAATTATTTACGTTAAATTTGACGTTTAGCCAACGGGGTCGATCGACCTACCGATTAGATAACAGACGGAACGTTTAGCTGTGTAACATTGCCGAAAGACATACTTCAAAGTTGATTAATTCGAATTTTGTTCTTTAAAAGGTTAGTGATATAATGTACTGTGAATTAAAAGATACGTCAACTAAAATATTTACCTAACCTCCGAACTTTTAGGCACATATTATGAAAAATACACTTCGTTTCAACAATTACTATAAGAAACAACTATTTATATTCAAAAATAGGTTGTTAGGTTCTTAGTTTGAGTTATTTAAGTAATTTGTACGAAACTTTCGAAAACGTCAAATGCAGCGAAGAGATCGTTTTATTGAGGAAATTTTAACTAGATTTTTGATGCAAATTTTACCTCTCACGGCGTAAATAGTTGCTTCTTATATGTTTGCTATAATAATATGTACCAAATAGGTAATGGGCATATTAGACCTTTCAATTCTGCCTCGCAATTAGGTTGTAGATACCAAATTGCACCGTGTAAACAAGACATTGGATGTTTCCATGTCATTGCGCGTCACCTTTCCACCGTATTGAAAATATTCAACTTGTTTAATATTTTCAATGCGATGGTTCTGTTGTCCATTCGTGCGCATGCGCAAATGCGGCGTTGCATGCGCGCGCAACACTGTGCACGCGTTGTTTGTTTTGTAGTGAAATATTAACCTTGAAAATGGCTTTTAAATGGAGGGAAGAACATACGCCTCTGTTCTTAGAGCACTTTAAGAACTATCCAAACCTGTGGAACATTAAATCAGAGGGATATAATTCCCGCGCTCACGACCTGCTTCAAAGACATTCTAAACTCTTATGACAGCAATGTGATTGTATGGTCCACTTCTGTCAAGTACGTCTAAACAGTACACCCTTTCAATTATACGCCGTTCTACCAAATCTCATCAATGTGGTTGATATGTGTAATATCACCTTAAGTGTCTGTTGCAATCTAATTGATAATTTGTGTATTTATGTAGGTACGTTTGCCACAGACATTATGTATCTCCGCCTGGCATATATCAACAGGGCCTTGCTCAGAGAAGAACTGAGGGAAGAGAGTGTCCGAAGACGGCAGCTGAGGGACCAGTCGAATCCTTTAAATATACCTCCATCGTTATTTATAGGCAATTACAGACTGTCGCAAGACATATTTATGGCATTAGTTGAGGAGCTGAGGCCAATAATACCCGCACGTAGGAGAAAAACCGGAGTGCCATTGGAACTGAAAGTGAATACAACATTATTTCATCCCCTTTTTTCAGAATATTTGCAAATCCCCAATCTAACAGCACATGAATTGCTCATCACTCATACATACTTCTAATATATTATTTACTTTTAAGGTTTTAACAACACTCTCGTTTCTCGCCACGGGCTCCTACCAGAAAGTGGTGGGAAACGATTTCCATTCATCCCTGTCCAAAAAATCAGTAAGCCGACATATGAATGCGATTGTGTCAGCATTAAATCAAATTATGAACCGCCACATAAAATTCCCAAGTACTCAGGAAGAGAGGAGTTCCGTTAAAAGAGGGTTTGTCTTGATTTATTATATTTTATTGTTACCTTATCTTGTTTACCCGAGGATTAAGACATATTCAGACGACAGGATATCCTAAATTATAATACATACTTACCACTGACTTAGTACCCTTTGGTTCTAATTCATTTAGCATGCGCTCTATATTTCTTACACTGTAATGTAATTACGGTATCGAACCGCCTCATTACTGATTTACAGGCAATTTAATAATGAATAACAACACAATATATAATTTGAATACTTACAAAACCAACTTTATACACAAGCCTCCCCAGCTAGCTCGATCGGCAGGGTCTCGTGTTCACAGTTCGTTCACAGACTCGATTCAAGACAACTATCGTTGTCATTGATAGAATAAATGTAGGCAAGGTAAAAATAAATTAAAAGATCTCTTGTCGTTTTTAAATAACTTGCAAATTTATTTATGACTCGACGCTACTAGGAAAAGCCTTTTAACCCAATGTGAACTTTGTAATTTACTGAATCTAAAATATAATAAAAGGGATGATTGGATAATGTATAATTATATAGGTGAATTATATAGGATGGAATTATAAGGGATGATTGGATAATATATAGAACAAGAAGAGGCGCGTAGAGCTCTTAAGTGAAGGCAATTTTACAAAAAAAACATCGTTCACATAGAGATTCGGCACTAAAAACCTAGACAAAAAGTTGTACAGTTTACATACATACAATAAGTTATAAAATTTACAGTTTAAATAAAATAATAAAAAAAACAGCAAAATCAACACGTCGAAGCGGCCTGTCATGAACATCTTTAAGCGCAGCTTTCTAGGCAGCGCAAGTCAGTGAGTAGTGTCCATCGCTTCTAGAATAACAGTCACGTTCCTCAGCAGCAGAGAAGTCAACATGAAGATAGAGTTGTTTGGCGGTCCGTCCTTTCTGCCTACCCCTGCGGAGAAACGGCGTGATGGTTAGTTAGTTTTTTGTTAGTTATTGTAACAATAATTAAAAGCCTTATAAAAATACCTTTGCTGCAATGGGTGGGTATTGGGTATCGAATGGTAAAAAGCTAGAAAACTGCCAGAATGTCTCTGTTCAAGTTGCTGTTCACAGAACCACTAGTGTTACATTGGTAGAAGTAGAAAAGGTTAATTTTAACGATAATGAAAACTACTATTTAATTGAACTTAAAAAATAATAATAATTCACGCTTGTACGCTTCATACGTCATTATGTATGTCTGGCCGTGTTGTAGTTAGCTTTTTTTCAAGCTAATGGGTCCCTTCCCGCTCAGCAAACGCCGCTCTCAGCTTGTTGTTGTCCTAAAACCAAAAGAAAACTGAATTCTAAAAACTACATTGATAGTTCAATACCTATATCTATTTTAATGATGATAAATTGTATATATTTCAGATTTCATGAGAAATATCAGTTTCCGGGGGTAATTGGATGTATCGACGGGACACATATAGCTATAGTAAAGCCGAAAGTCCATGAAGAGATATTTTTCAATCGAAAAGGTTACCACTCAATGAATGCTCTCATGTTAAATAAATATTTTATTTATTGAAATATTTACAAATAAGTTGATCATATTATATAGCTATAATGTAATATATCGTACGTAAACATTTTCCTCCCGCAGATCTGCGACTCCAATTTAAAAATAATAGCTATATGTGCGAAGTACGGAGGTGCATCCCACGATGCCCATGTATGGCAAATGATGGCCATCAAGCCACACTTAGAAGAAGAAAATAATCGAGAAACTTTCTGGCTTTTAGGTAAACTTCTTTTATGTTTTTAGTGATTTGTTACTATGTTTTATTGTAATTATTTATTGTTATCTGAATGACGCCACTGGGATTGTTCTTTGGTCTCTGGTGCAGCACCTTGGAGACCTTATTTTACAGACAGCCCTCGTAGTTACAATACAGAAAGTTAAACTAAAATTTAAATGTGTGTATTATGTTCATATAATATTGTATTTCAGGGGATTCAGCATTTCCGTTACGGCCATATATCATGACTCCCATCTTAAATGCAGTACCGGGATCACCGGAGGAAAATTACACAAAAATGCAATGCAGGGTTCGAAATTGCATAGAACGCTGTTTTGGAATTTTGAAAGCGAGATGGCGCTGTCTCCTAAGACATCGTGTTTTACATTATACGCCAGAAATGGCAGTGAAGATAATCAATGCATGTGCTATTCTTCACAATATTGCCATTGCAGCTCACATGCCAGAACCAGGGGATTTGATTATTGAAGATGATATTAGAGAAGTGGTTAATATTGGCGATCAACTCAACGATCTCCTGCAAGGTCGGATAACTCAACGTCAGCTTGTTGAAACTCTCAATCACCAAATATAATTATTTCTAACCATCTCCCTAAAATCATCTTCAATACTCACTTCCTCTGCTCTGGTTCTGGCATTTGAACTTCAATTATCTGTTTTTGCTACTATGTTTACTTACCACAATAAATTATAATCTTTGGAGGTTTCTGACTGAAAATTGTAATTTTTGTAATTTATATGTCGCCATTATAATATCTAATGGTTAATTTTTTATTTTTGTTTTTATGCTTGTAAGCTTGCTTAAGCTTCAGTGCACCTAAATGCAATGTAGTCTCTTTCACAAGGGCAAAACAGACGATCATATTTGAATATTCAATTGACGGTAACATTTTTCATTGCTTTAATCAAATAAAAGATCTAGGGCATCTAGGGGTTACTTTTGACAGCAAATGACATTCCACCAGCACACAAATGACTTATGCAACAGAGCATATAAACTGCTGGGCTTTGGGCCCCATTTGAAGCATCCTATATTTTAAACATTGAAAGAGTTCATAAAAAATTCCTACGTTTTTTTATTTTTACGCCTCTATGGAACATATCCATATTTATATCCATCGAGATTTATTCTAGGTATGACTAACTACCATTCTCTAGAAACTCGTAGATGTTTTACGTTGCTAAAATATAACCCAGCTAGTAAATAAATCAATTCTAATGCATAATTTCAGTGTATTGTTATTTTAATTTTATCCTATCATAAACTACTGAAATATACGAAATTTTTTGCAATCCAATGTAAAAACCCCATTGGCACATAAAAATAAAAATATACTTACATTTCCGTTTCAACAGCTCTTCAATTCTATCCACCACAGACAAAATCTTGTTTTTGAAGAGTTTGTCTTTCTCCTTATCCTCCACTTTGAGCTGAAGCTCCTTCTCTTTAAGAACAAGCTCCTTTTTCTTGATAGCAATGTATTCCTCGTTATTCTCCACTTTGAGCTGAAGCTCCTTCTCTTTGAGAAGAAGCTCCCTTTCCCTGATAGAAAACTCCTTCTCTTGATGAAGGAGCTTCTTTTGCTCGGCAATCAAGAACCGATCATCGAGAGAGATGGCTCTCTCCTTAACTGAAAGTGAAATATTTTTATGTAATTTTTTTAATAAATATATTTGTTACATGCGATTCTTACTCTTTTCATGGCATCATTCCCCATACACAACAAGATATTTCAGTGTAAGTACTTACACCTGACGGCCCAGGCGTTACCGGGTGAATCTCCACTGACTGAGGTGTTGTGCAGCGAACCTCGGTGGCTTTTTTCTTAACTGAAAGTGAAATATTTTTATGTAATTTATAATAATATATTTTTTGAGAAATCTAGGGGACGTTCAGATGGTATAGTGTGGTGTGGGCAGGTAAATTTTTTTTTTTTTAAATCCATCCCATCCCATTACGCCCTCCCCCGTTGTGTTGAATATAATCGTGACAATAGCTGTTTCGGATTCGCGACAACAGATGGTAAGTAAAAACAGTAGGGGGGCGCTATAAAAAAACATATTCTCAAAATAAGGTTGAGAACCTATGGTATGGACAAATAATTAAACCCTTGATGCTTTTGATTGAAAATATTATTTCTGAGTGGAAAATACTCTCAGTATCGCACTCAGTAAGACCACCATTCAGAATTGAAACTAGATCTGAATAGCCAGATAGATTTTCTACATTTCCTTCCCCTCAACCTCACAACATACCAAAATTGGGGATGCCATAGTCTCACTGGCTCCATATGGTTTGGAGCAGTTGGGTCTCTTATTCGGATAAAAAAATTACTTTATATTGCCCAACATACAATAAAATTATCTACTTATATTATATTACAAAATACTTTACCCACATGCTGACACGTCTCGCAGAATCTGCGTCCCGGCCGCAACTTGACGCAAAGCCGAGCTCACACATGTCTGCACACATCTGCGTCTCAGTGTATGTTGCTCTGTACACTTCCATACAATACAAAAACTAAACTAGCTGAGCATGCTCAATGACCGATGTCTTAATGTATGCCCACCCTTACTCGTTTCATGGCATCATTCTCCCATACACACCAAGATATTCCAGTGTAAGTACTTACACAGTCCTCTATCGCAGGTGGGTGTGGCCATTCTCTTCATGCCAGATGGCCCAGGAGTTACCGGGGGAATCTCAACTGGCTCAGGTGTGGCACAGCGAACCTCGGCATTTTCCAAGGTTTCTATCTGCAAACAAATAACAAATTGCCTATTAGGTTTTCACCATCCATATTAAAATATATTTGTGCATGAATATGATCTGAAACATACAATCTCAATCTCCGTTTGCCCTCCACATGTTCCGTCAATGAGCCCTTTCCCAATTATGGCCATCACTTTGTCCTCTAGTGGGGTAAGAGGTGGAACTGGACAAGTTCCACCCCCAGTTTTCCCCATCTCCACTCGAATCTTGGATGCGTTCCTCTTCGTATTCGTCTTGAGGTCCCTCCATGCCTGAAACAATTGATAAATGGTGAAACTAGTAGGTATTCAGATACCGGTGAAATAAAGTATTTAGAGTAACGTATCCATTATTATAACATGTACAAACATGCTGCCACTTGTCCCAAGACTTGCTGCATCCAAACCCGATGGAGTTAAGCCTCTCGGCCAAATCGGTCCACTCTTTTTGGTTGCGGATGCGTCCATCCATCCCCTCAAACCTTCCTGAAGCCATTGCCGGCCTGTCACTGAGCCAGTCCACCAAGTAGTTTATTTGCGCGTTTGACGCCCTTTTTTTAATGGTCTGTAAAATAATTATTATTACACATTAAATAACACTTAATTTCAACAATTTCTACAAGAAAACAACTATTTACGTACACAAAATAGATTATTAGGTTCCTAGATTAGGTAAATTAAGTAATTCGTGCGTATTTAGTTTGAAACGAAACTACGCAAATGTCAAAAGGTCAATTTTTAACTTGGAATGAAAATCGTATTTTTAATGAAATTTTTTCCGTTTATCACGACTGAAACCGATGGTTTCTCAGGTAATTATGTTAAAGTAGTTTACTTTTCAAAATGTATGCATGTTTAAAGTGAAGCGGCATTACCCATTCGAGTTTGTTGCGTACAAAGTGAATTTGAGGTTATAACGTCCTTTTATATTCCTATTTGGAAAGCTCAAGATATCTTACAAAATATATTTATTAATGTAAACAAATACAAAACAAAAGTAATAAATAATTTGGTAGGCGGGTATGGGTACCGCCGCCCTGGGAACCATTTATTGGATGACCAACACCTCTGCCACAGGTCACCCCAAGTGGTTCGCTACGTTTGGTGACTTAGCAGTGGTGCCCGGGTTCTTGGGGTGATGTTTGTCTAGGCCTTGATGGCGGGTGCGTCGGCCCACCTTCTGCGTGGCGGGCCGGATCGGGAGATGCTGGTTGAGGGAGACCCTTTACAACCGGTTACCGCTGTCCGGGTCGCTCGGTAGTACAGGGGCCCGACCCTCAGGCTCACGACTGAGGGTGGGCTGCCCCATCAACGAGTGCAAAAACCCCGCCGCTGCTGTTGTGCCGGTTCGTGACCGGAGGGGACCCAGCAGTAGCGTTTGGGGCGCATTGGGCGACCTCTCCAGCCGGACTCTCCCTGCCCATCGCCTTGCACCGCAGTGGGTGGGTTGGATACATACGTCCGTCACTCCTGGAAACTCTGAATCCCAGCATCCTACCCACCCCTTTACCTTTTCCCTCCCTGACCTTCCTTCCCCTCATATCACACTTAAATAACCCTACAAATAAAATCATGAATATACAACCATCAACAAATAACGTCATTACAGCGGCGAGGAGTAGGCGTCCCCGGTGCGGGCCAAAACTGTTGGTGAATTACACCAACATTCGCGGCCTGCACACCAATTTAAATTCTGTCCACCACCACCTTTTTTCCCAACGCCCAAACCTACTTTTCCTGTCTGAAACCCAGATAGCTGAGCCTGTAGACACCTCCTATCTGAACTGCCCGGGCTTCACCCTCGCAGGCAAGTTCAGACCTAAAGGAGGTGTCTGTCTCTATAGTCGAGCTGACGTCAACTGTGTGCGACTGTTGAATCTGGAAAACTCCAGATTCGACGTAATGTGGGTACGCGTCAATCTTGCCAGTACGGTAAGATTCTACGCATGTTTATACCGCTCACCGAACCTTAGCGAATCAGACACGTCCGAGCTCTTCAAACACTTAAGCGATACTATTGATGACCTCTTGCCCCGCTACCCTACGGCAGAGTTTGTGGTCCTGGGGGACTTCAATGTTCATAACGAACCTTGGTTGAAGTTCTCAGGATCAACAGACTCGGCTGGACGCCAAGCGGAATCCTTTGCCCTTTGCTACGGATTGGAACAAATGGTTCAGGAGCCTACAAGGGTTCCTGATGTCCAGACTCACCGTTCCAATCTGTTAGATCTATTTTTAACTACTGTGCCACACGGTTACAGGATTGAAGTCACAGCGTCTTTAGGATCGTCCGACCACTGCCTGGTGACGACATCAATCCCTGTAAACTTCAGACCACCAAACGAGAGGCTGAAGAGAAAAGTGTGGCACTATAGGTCAGCAGATTGGTTCGGTCTGCGGGCACATTTTAATGCTTTTCCGTGGTCAGCTGTCTGTTTTCGGACTTCGGATCCCTCAAGATGTGCCCAGGAAATTGGTGAAGTCATCACATCCGCGATGGATGGCTTCATCCATTCTACTGTTAAGGAAACTGGTGTGGGCTCAAAGCCGTGGTTCAGTCGACAATGCGCTGAAGCAGTGCGACGAAAAAACGCGGCTTACCGAGCCTACAACACATCTAGAACATCCGAAGACAGAACAGCTTACAACAAAATGGCAAAGGAAACCAAGAGAATCATAAATAGGTCGAAATTGGAGCACGACCTGCAGATCAGCAGAAAGCTGGCTGCATGCCCGCATGGCAGCAGGCAATTCTGGTCGCTTGCGAGCTCAATAGGTCGCAATTTCTGCAAATCCAGTTTGCCACCTCTCACCAGACCTGACGGCTCACTAGCAAACACCGCCACCGAAAAGGCAAACTTATTAGGTAAAATGTTTGCAGATAACTCAACCCTCGATGACCAAGGTGCTGTCCCGACGTCGGTTCCTCACTGCGGTTTTCGTATGAAAAAGCTGAGGATTCGGCATCGGGAAGTACTCCATGTTTTACGAGGGCTTGATGTTAATAAAGCTAGTGGGCCTGACGGAATACCTGCCCTGGTACTGCAGAGGTGCGCTGCAGAAATAGCTCCAATTTTGACGAAGCTTTTTAAATTGTCCCTGAAGACTGGCTCTGTGCCCTCTGGTTGGAAAAAAGCGGTTATCCATCCTATTCCAAAGAAGGGTGACCGCTCCAACCCGGCCAACTACCGCCCCATAGCGATCACATCAGTTCTGTCTAAGGTGATGGAACGTGTGATCAACGACAAACTGCTCACATACCTCGAGAAGAACAAAATTATTAACGACCGTCAATACGGATTCCGGCGGAACCGCTCGTGCGGTGATCTTCTCGCGTATGTGACGCATGTTTGGGGGCGATGCCTGGAACGTTTCGGTGAGACCCAAACGGTTGCACTGGACATCTCCAAGGCCTTTGACCGGGTTTGGCACCGAGGACTTGTCAACAAACTGCATTCTTACGGACTTCCCGCATCCTTGTGTGTGTGGATTGCCGACTTCTTGAGGGAGAGGTCGATTCAGACGGTAGTCGATGGTTTCACTTCTTCCTCACACTCGATAAATGCTGGCGTCCCGCAGGGATCGGTTCTGTCTCCGACTTTGTTTTTGTTGCACATCAACGACCTTTTGTCATGTGCACCAATTCACTGTTACGCGGATGACAGTACAGTTCATGATAGCTTTTTGTTTGACAAGCCCCCAAAGGGCTCACAAACTCCAACAGCTCGTAGGGCTTTGAAGCAAAGAATGGACGGTTACCTCGAGAGTGTTTTCTCTTGGGGTAAAAATAATCTCGTTGAATTTAATGTTTCAAAGACCCAATCTTGTCTGATTACGTCTAAAAGGGATCGAAATGAAAATCTAGTCTCTTTCAACGGAAGCAATCTTCCGAACAGGCCCTCCATTGATATGCTTGGTGTAACCCTAAGTGACCAGCTCAGGTATGGGGGCTCCATCGAAGCCAGAGTAAAGTTAGCCTCCCAAAAACTGGGCGTACTGTACAGGGCCCGCAGATACTTTAATAGTACACAACTGCTAACCTTGTACAAATCACAAGTACGCCCCACGGTTGAATTTGGCAGCCATCTCTGGTCTGGAGCTCCAAAATACCTGAAAAATACCCTCGACTCTGTGCAGAAACGGGCGGTCCGTTTGATAGATTCTCCCATCTTAACAGACGGATTGCAATCTTTAGAGCACAGGCGTCGGGTGGGAATGCTATCCTTGTTCTACCGGTATTACAATGGAAGATGCTCTGAAGAACTAGCATCATTGATCCCTTCGGCACCGGTGCATAGTCGGGAAACACGCCAAACGCGTGCCCAACATTTGTACACGGTTGACATTTGTCACATGAGAACGGGTCGTTTCTTCGACTCGTTCTTGTGTTCAACAGCTCGGCTGTGGAATGATTTGCCGGCCTCTGTGTTTCCTCCTTCCTACAACATGGGTCTCTTCAAGACCAATGTTCATTCCTTCCTCTCCTCAAAAAGACTCTCCACACAGCATCCCAGATGACATAGGCCCTGAGGGAAATTATTTTCCTCAGGGCCTCCTGTGTGGAGTTAATGTAAAAAAAAAAAAAAAAAAAAAAAAAAAAAAAAAAAAAAAAAAAAAAAAAAAAAAAAAAAAAAAAAATGATTACATAACTTACGGTCATCGTTGTTTCTTTCAAAATAGGTTAACCTTATACTTGAAAAGCGAAAGCCGTTGAATATGTGGGAATCTGTGACAATCTGTCAGAAATAATTCATAGACAATTTACATTTTGCATAGAGTTTCACGTTGCCCTAACTGACCGATGCTAAAATAAACCAATTGTTAACAGAAAAGATACTGACTACCATTTTTAGCAAGTTGCGACAACTTTGCTCAAACTACCAAGTTAAGCAAACAGGCTGTTAGTAAACGTAAAAGATAGGGACTAGGCCCCCAGTTCGATTAGCGAACGCAAACATACGGAACCTAAATTTTTATATATATAGATGAAATAAATGAAAGTTACGTCAGATTTTAGGTAAACGATCGTTTGATAAATTGTAATTTAAACTAAAAATCAATGAGCAGGTTCCCTCAAAATCAAGGCAACGCAATTCATTCGTTTTCCAGATTTCTTTTTACTCTTTTACTACATAGGTATTTCGTTCCTCCCTCCATTTGTTGGGTTTCATTTTTCGATGGTTAATAAAAATAATTATCTTCACGATTTCACTTAAAAATAATTAAAACATCTTTATCAATTTGACAATCTCCCAGCAGTCAAACATTGTACGACACATTGCATTAATCAAGGTTGACTAGAGTACAGGCCTGGGCGCGCCACCGCCAAATTACGAAGTCAGTGCTTTCGCTATAAGTTCATAGTTTAAAACAATCTTATCACTCTGTTTAATACGGCCTTGGCTCTAATTATTTATTAAGGAGTAGTGACTGCTTTGAGTACCGACTAGTTTAACGGTTCTTTATTGATCATTACGTGCCGAAAAGTGCGCATAAACCTCAAGAAGCGCTATATAAATGTAACGATTACCTCTTTTGTACAAGTAAATATAATAATAACGGTAAAAATGAGCCGAAACCTGCGTAGGACCCTACTGAAGATTACTTAATATAGACTGTGTTTGTGTTTTTTTATTAAATCTCCAAATGCTCGTATTAATATACAATTAAATGGATTACACAATATTTAAATTTAAAAATATTTTTCAACAAACAAAAAATATTGTCTTATAGCCCAATCATGGATATGTTCCCCTACCCACCCACTCTACATCAATACCTAGCAACGGCTCCACCCCTACCATAATAATATATTGTTCCCATCCATATTTCGAAACTGTCAAATTAGTATACGCTTGCCCTGAAGAAGTAACGGTCGTTACAAAACCGGTCGGTTTTACTCAAATGTATAAGTGGTTCAATCAAAGTTATATTATTTAATTTATTTAAAAATATATGTTTTTAAATCTGTTTTGGTGGATTTAAAAACAATATATATTTTTTAATTTAATTCATTTATTTTTTATTTCAGAAAGAAAGATAAACATTCCCGGGTTGGAGGTTGCCCACCACTTTCCCACGGCTTTATAAGGAAACAGATGGTTTCCTCCTTCACCGTACTTGTCAGGACTCTAATTTTTTATTTATAAAGATGCTACTTTTTATTTAAAATGACTCTAGACCCCCAATGTCCGGGCATACATTGTTAGCAGGCAGTATGCGAGTGCGCACATATTGTTCCGGTTTGTAACAGTTTGGATTTATACTGGCCAAATATTCACTCGAAGTAAGCACCCATTAATAATCACCTAATAAGTAGGTTGCTACGTATCAATTCAAATTGAAATTTGAATTCCTAATTGAAATGATTCTATGAGCAAAATGAATCGAGATTTTCGTTTGTTGCCCAAAAACATACTAGGAACAAGAAAATTTTCCTTCAGCAGTTCCAAGCTAGCAGCCAGAGGGTCCGGAGGTCTGTCTCAACGTGGGAAAGCACATACTTCGGTGAAATCTTAATTACTGTGAGCTTATAACTTCTGTTAGTTTAATTTCAATTGATTTACCATTTAATATTTTGTTCTACTTGAACTGGCGCCCATATAATAATTTTAACATCTTAAGATCATTTTTAAAGTCATAACAAACTATCGATTCATTTATTAGATTTTAACTATTTAGTTTCTTCTTCTAAGGACTAAACACGCCCCTGAAGAATTATAATATTATTTTATTAAGAGTCTCATGTTCTATTTTATTTAATTAATAATATAATTTGATTGTTGTCTCAACTCTTTTATTTATTAACTATAAATATTCTGTTTTATTCATTCTTTTATGTAGTATTACATCACTGTTTAATTTTAAACCATTAATTGGCGTCCACCGTGGTCCAATTTAATTATATTTTTATTAAGCTTTACATTGATTTGCACAGCATTACATTGGCTGGCCCATCGTGGTAGAACCTGGTTAGCTTTGATAGCATTGTAGGTTAGGTAATTTTGCAACGTGTTTTTTTAATAGAATAGTTTTAATATTGATAGAAAGTGTTCGTTTACGGGTAAGGTGATTGTACGTGCCTCCTACGTTGAGCAGACTTCCTAATTCTCTGGTAAGTTATTTTATAATTATTTTCATTGGGAACTCCGGATATTTTGCGTTTGTTAAAATATTCGTTATAAATATATTTTTTTTTATATCGGTATGCTGGCGGCATATTTCGTACGGTTTTTCGGTTGTTTTCGTGTTGTGCTAATTTACGTTTCAAAATTGGGACTATTTATTTTATTCTACTAGGAAATAATTTGTTATTAGATTCATATCGGATTTGTTTTCTGTTTGAAAAGCATTAATTTGTACTTTTGTTTTCTTTTAAAATCGGAATTAATTTTGATTTTGTATTTTAAGTTTGATACGGAGCTACGTGTCGACTCGCTCATGTTTTCTCAAGTAGGGATTTTTTAAATATCAGACATTATTTTTTTTTTAGCGAAAAATTTATTTCGAAAGTGATTGAAAATAGAATCTGGGTTTCTAATGTTATTTTGCATAACATTTACATGAAAACCTAAATACTGTTTTGCATCGTTTCCTCGAGTTGGATTTTAGAGGTGAAATATTTATTCGTTTGGATTACGTGAAAATATGTTCTTCATTTTGAATTAATATTATCTTCGATTGCGGTCATTTTTATTTTCAAGTTAACAATCGGAATATTATTTGACATTTCTTTTAATTAAGGATCTATAATGTGAAATATTTTCTGAATGTTAAGATTTTAAATAAGACGTCATTAGCGATTTGTTGTTTAAAGTGTTGAGAATTTTCTCATATATTTTTTAATTAAAAGAGGATTGTGTTTTGGTAATTTCTCAAATGGGTATTTTATTTAACAACGTAATTATTGGTTAATAATTGAATATCATGTTTAAATAAAACACATGGTTTGGTTTTACTGTTTCATGAAAAGAAATAATTATTTAGATGTGATATAATATTATTAACATTCTACAGGACGTGTTGCTTGTGTATTTTTTTTAATAGTGTTTGGAAATCGGGTTGTTTTGTTTTCTTCTTCTAGGAAATCAATTATTAATGTTGGGTTCCAATTGGAATTCATTTTATTTTCGGTTATTTGGAAATGCATCTTTTTGCATTGGTTTCGTTTCGTAAATCGGAATAATTTATTAATTTTTATTTCGCATTATTCTTGTTTCGGTTCGGAGTTTTTTTTTTTTTTACTATATAAGCTAGGTTTCGCCTTATATCAGAGGAACAACGGATCACTCGTAGCCGTGCCAAATCCGAGAGGATTTCTACAATGGCAAAAAAAAATCAGGATGATTCAGCGGGCAAGCCGCAACAAGTTTTTCCTCTGTCAGCCAAGGTGATGCCTATTTACAAATGGTACGTTGTATATGATCATCTTGCGTGCGAAGTTTTATCGAACGGGTATTTTTTTTAATTTTTTTTTTTTATAATGTTTCGAAAAATTTGGATTTCTTTTGATCACCGCAAAGGAAATCTGATAATTTTCTAACGCAAATTCAATGCGCAAACATTGAATGCATATGTTTTCACATTGAATGGGTGTTTTGTTTTTTTTTTCATGTTTCGTTCTGTCTGTTAAGTAATTGTTTCACGTCATAATTTTAAAATTGAGTTTTTCAATTTGATAGTTTTCCTTTCCTTAAAATGGAAATATTTTTCTTATCTTTGCAGCGTTGTGATAATTAGCCGCGTTCCATGTTTATAACCTCTGAGTCGTTTAGCTTTTTTGTTTCGGGTTCCACGCACAGTAGAGGCCCCTGGTTCTCGAACACAATTCTTTATTGAATTGATCACGGAGATTGTTTGAGGTTTATCCTTTACCTTCTCAACTCGCGGGAAGACAGAGGAATCCTTGGCGTAGATGTGTTTCCTATGATGAGGATAGGTCTGTTGTCCCACAGCAAGTAAGATAAATAATTGGAATTAAAGAATGTTTTACATTAGTTTGGAGAAAATTTAATTTTTATATCTTGGGCTTTGTTTATTCCATCTCTTAATTGAGGATTTTATATGGGAGCGGTGATCAATTTCGTCTGTTCAACGATCGGTTTATTTTGAATTGTTCTAATTATTGAATAATCTAGTTTTGAATTTAGCTTGGGGCTATTATTTCAATATACAGCATTTTGGGAATTTTATTTCGTATACTAGACACCGTAGGCGTGTTCAATATACTGAAAATGTTCATTTACTTTATATATGTCTGTAAATTTTTTTATATCTAGATTATTATATGTAGGTTATCTTTTGTATTTTTATTTAAGTTTTTCTTTTGTACTTTGCATTATTATTATTTAAGTTATGCTTTTGTACTTTGCATTTTTATTTATTATCTTTGTATTTTTTGCTATATTCTTTATTGATATATGTAATTATAGATACTGCTACCCGGCTCAGAACAGATATTGTCTAGTGAGTCGGGTAGCGCACAAATATGTAAATGTAAAACTCTTGATATTAATAAATGCCCGGGTTACCGGCACCTTAAAAAAAAAAAAAAAACATTATATCGTTAGGTTGTAGTGTGTGGTTATTTGTGGTGGTTAATTCCTTCATGATATAGATAGAGGAACTATGGTTTGACGATATTCGAAAATGAATATTTGAAAATATAACATTAATTTGTTCATGGGAACATGGGAACGTATTTTCTAAGCAGAGAGATATGGAAGAATATGCGTATTTCCATCTCGGTTATAGAAGATTTATTGGGAAGCCACGCATGATTTTGTTTTCTGAGGATCTCAGGAATAATTAGAATTTTTGTTTTGCAAAATACTTTGTACTCAGGATTAGTTTGTTTACTAGAGAAGCTTCTAACCTTTGGGATTTGAATTGAAAGCATTTAACTACCGTATGTGGTTACTAAAAAAAAACTAACGATAATTTGTGAAATGGAATTCTTCTTTTAAAAGAGTTTCTTGGGGTGAGTTTACAAACTATAATCATCATTTTTTTTTTAAATAAATCTTATTCCTTTTGCAATTCTCCATGACGTCGGGAAATTGTTTAACGAATTTGTTGGTAATAATTGTATGTTCAAGTTTAATGATTCAAATTTAAACATGTTATTTTATTATTTAACATGTTTACAATTGTTATTTTTATATTCAAATATCGTATATATTTTGAATAATGTGCTCATCACAATTGTGTGAGAATTTCATCAAACATTGAATTCATATTTAATGCTTGTATATATTTAGTATATTCCTTGTATATATATATGTATATTGATTACTTATACGTATGTATAAATAGAACGAGTTAGAACTTGTAGTTTTGATTTTTAGCAGATTAGAGGTATATTTTCTCGTATCATGTATTTACAATTTGTGTTTTGGAGTTATATTTACTTTCCCTGTAAGTAAATCTACCTTCGACCAAATTCTATTTAATTATATTTCTCCACGATATGATTCTTATTTAATTACTATAAATAGTGTTTATACTTATGATATAATATAATTATTTGTATTTTAATTACCATATAGGATTTGATTTTGTATATTTGGAACTAGTAATAATTTTACTTTGGAGTAATGTTGGTAGTTGTGATTATTTTCATATTTTGAATAATTCCATTAATATTTATATATTAATAGTTTTAATGAACAATTGGCTTAACTTTTCTAAAAAAATACATGATAGCTACAGAAGCTTATAATATCTATTTTATGGGAATTTTAGGAAACTCCTAAATATAAAAGCAAGCCAATAGTTTAAAACATCATACGGTACATTTTTCTCTAAACCAGGAGAGCATTTTAGATAGCTCTACCTATTTTGAATGAATTTTAGGAAATTCTTTATATAAAAAAAAAACAAAGGCTCATCTTGTGTTTTGAGACTTTTGAAGAATTTTAATTACCATATGGAATCTGAATGTGTAGATTTGGAATTAGTAATAGTTTTACTTGTTTTGGAGTAATTTTGTTAGGTGTGATTACTTTCATAATTTGAGTAATTCCATTAATATTTATATATTAATAGTTTTAATGAACAATTGGCTTTACTTTTCTAAAATCACATGATAGCTACAGAAGCTTATAATATCTATTTTATGGGAATTTTAGGAAACTCCTAAATATAAAAGCAAGCCAATAGTTTAATACTTCATATTGTACATTTTTCTCTAAACCAGGAGAGCATTTAAGGTAGCTCTACCTATTTTAAATGAATTTTAGGAAATTCTTTATAAAGAAAAATAAAGGCTCAACTTGTGTTTTGAGACTTTATTATCATTTCATTATACTCATTTTACTTTGTAAAATAAGTTTTTGGGTTTAGCTTGATATTGCTAGATAATACTTTATTTTAACTTTGAAGAATTTTCAAGTTAATTTTATTTTAATTTTTTTTTTTTTGCTTGCATCTTGTTGGAAAATGGGAAAGGCAAACTTACGTTGGTTACTCTATAACAATATTTTTATTTTATTTTTCAATTTAACCATCAAATTGAATTTGAAGTTATTGTTATGGTGAACCTTGGGATTTTCTCAAGAGTTCAGGGAATCTCTCAACGTTCCGGAATAACAATAAATTTTTTTTTTTTCTTCTCTCTTCGATTTCTACAAGTTATAGAATCATAAATTGTTATATTTAATTTTTTTATTATTATAGGAAATAAATGGATAATTAACATGCTAATGACACGTACGGAATTTTTGTGTCGTATTTCAATTTTGTTTATTAAAACATTTGAATTATGAATTTTAAAAATAGTTCCTTGCTAATTGGAATTTTTATTTTTATTTTTTCAAACAACATTCTATACTGGGATGATACCTATGGATATTTTCCTATTGCAATATTAATTGATATTTTAGTTGAATTCTGACACGAGTCTTGATTAGGAAGTTATTTTATTTTTCATTATGGTAATTTTCAAAAGATTCTTGAAGGGGTCAGTTTATTTTTAGGTTACTTAAATAATGAATAGATTTTCTTACATATTAAGCAATTTTACTGAGTCAATTTAATAATTACTTATTTCGTTAGTTAATGGTAAATCACGTTTAGGAATATTAGAAATAGGGCTGAAAATCCACATTTTGAAGAGTCCGAAGAACAACATAAATCTATGAAGAAAGAAGATGTTGCAGCTATTTAAGTGACACACACAGCTCCATTAGAAACGATGGGACAATCAGGACGAATTTTGGTTTTGGCATATTCCAGTCTACAGTTTCAGAAGAAATAATGTACATTTGAGATGAATTTTGAAGCTGGATATTCTAATCTACAGCGGCGGAAGAGGATGGTGTTGAAGTTCATCGGGAGGAATTAAATTACATTCTTGGGTTGCAACCACTTCATGCTTGACAAGATGGACCATCATGTCTCCAGTAATTGACGATGCCGGGAGGATCGTGGAAAATTTCAAGATTGAAATTTTTTCTTTGTGGAGGGGCAATGTAACAGTTTGGATTTATACTGGCCAAATATTCACTCGAAGTAAGCACCCATTAATAATCACCTAATAAGTAGGTTGCTACGTATCAATTCAAATTGAAATGATTCTACGAGCAAAATGAATCGAGATTTTCGTTTGTTGCCCAAAAACATACTAGGAACAAGAAAATTTTCCTTCAGCAGTTCCAAGCTAGCAGCCAGAGGGTCCGGAGGTCTGTCTCAACGTGGGAAAGCACATACTTCGGTGAAATCTTAATTACTGTGAGCTTATAACTTCTGTTAGTTTAATTTCAATTGATTTACCATTTAATATTTTGTTCTACTTGAACTGGCGCCCATATAATAATTTTAACATCTTAAGATCATTTTTAAAGTCATAACAAACTATCGATTCATTTATTAGATTTTAACTATTTAGTTTCTTCTTCTAAGGACTAAACACGCCCCTGAAGAATTATAATATTATTTTATTAAGAGTCTCATGTTCTATTTTATTTAATTAATAATATAATTTGATTGTTGTCTCAACTCTTTTATTTATTAACTATAAATATTCTGTTTTATTCATTCTTTTATGTAGTATACTCACTGTTAATTAACAACCTTTACATTGGCGTCCACCGTGGCCCAATTTAATTATATTTTTATTAAGCTTTACATTGATTTGCACAGCATTACAGGTTGTTCACATTCCCGGGTTACGAATAACCCGTCAATATTTGAAAATTTCCTACCACCACCACAATAAGCCGAAAATGTTGCTTGAGTCGCGATGGAGGACATAGCCAGCCAAGGAATCGAACACAGAACGCCTGGGACCCAAACGCGATGCCTACTCAACCACTGACTGGTATAAAAACGGATTTAATTTTGGCTTGTGGTTTGGATGTGGATTTATCTTTTTTTATTACGTATAAGTAGATTTTTTTTTATTTTTTAAATTTTAAAAAGAAAGACAAACATTCCCAGGTTACGAATAACCCAACAATGTTTGAAAATCTCCTACTACCACCACAGAAAGCCGAAAATGTTGCTTGTGTTGTGATGGAGGACTTAGCCAGCCGAGGAATCGAACACGCGACGTTCGGGTGGGACCCAAGCGCTATGCCCACTCAACCACTGACCAGATATTAGGTAGATCCATCAAACCTTATTAAAAAAAAGAATTAAGATGGCATTACCAGAGAAAACCAGAAATATGCCATTTTCAAATCAGATTTTAGACGTATTGACTCTTTTCCACAAAAAATTATAAATGGATTTCGAAAGATTGTTCTTTTATCTAGCATTCGCATGTAATAAATTTTGAGAAATTTTTTTAATTTTTAGTATAATAAGGTTATTCCATAGGTCGCAGATTTGTTAAATTTTCAAAACAGATTTTGTATTATACCACATCCATTTCAAATAATATAATCATCCAGTAAAATAATTCAAAACATTATCTAGCAAACGCATGTTTTAGAATTTTAATTTTAGTTTCAATAAAATCATTAAAAAATATGTACGTACATGTGTTTCTTG
Organism: Limnephilus marmoratus; assembly: GCA_917880885.1. Taxonomy (NCBI): domain Eukaryota; kingdom Metazoa; phylum Arthropoda; class Insecta; order Trichoptera; family Limnephilidae; genus Limnephilus; species Limnephilus marmoratus. Next base: position 53,197,982 of record OU862906.1, on the reverse strand, counting down.
ACGAAAATTGGTCCATTTGTGTATTTATTTGCGCACTTACAAACTAATATATTTCAGATTTTTTTTACATTCTTATTAAATATAGACATTATTGAAAAATGATAAATACTTATAATATAATCAAAAAATAATTACAAAAAGTACATTATTTTAATAGTTTTATCATCACGCCTTTTAGCATTTTTGGATGAAGGTGTAAATTAAAGCTAATTTGGATTGAAATAAATTCGATATTGAGTTATAATTTTAAAAATCTGGTAAGGAGAATAATTAATCTTTCTCATTGTAACCGCCCTGCACGATCGTAAGAACAACTTTCGACGAAATGTGGATTTTCGTCCGCTGGCTGGTTAAACGCTCTTAAGGTAAAAACTTGAAAACCAGCGTTCATCTCTGAAACTTAAAGTACAGACCGTTTCACTAAGTATTACTTGCTCTGAAAAGAAAATGAGCTGAAACATAAAGTTTTTAACTCGATTCATTCGACTGCTACAAGCGATTAGCCGGGCATCATTTTCAGTTAGTTATCGAACAATATTGGAGCTTTAAGTGCTTCATAAAAATTCTTTCATTCATTTTATGGCATCATTGTAATCACATGAAAATAAAAATAAAACTTTATTTGTGTCACTATTTTAATCTTCAGGATGAAAAGAATACGAATTAAACGCACTGATTTCGGGTGTCGGTGATATGGTTGGAAAGTTGGTTAGTAAGGGGTCGTCCATTAATCACGCGAGGCTCGAAAGGGGGGGGGGGGTATAATGAGATATCACGTGTATTAATTTTTCGTGATAATATTCTGAAAATTTCTAAATACTTTATACTAAAAAATATACACGTGATTTTGGGGGCGGGGGGGGGGGGGGGTTAGTCTAAAACCTCACCACATATCACCACGGGGGGGGGGGGTGGGGGTTAAAAAGTTGCTAAAAAACATCACGCGATTAATGGACAATCCCAATGTGAAATATTCCGAACAATAATTATTCAATAATTCCTCGTGCATAACATTATATAACAATATTTGAAATATGTGTTTCTTTTCTTGAAATGGAAACTTCTTTAGCACCGTTGTGATTTGAAACTCGATGAAGGAAAGCGAGCGACCCTAAAAAGAGACAAACACATACATCTATAGGATTTAGGCTGCGAGAGAATGAGATGGCAATAAAATATTTATTTATTTCACAGGTACTCGGTTCCAAAACAATGCGATAATTCCACGGTTCCACGTAAACCTAATTCGATCTAGTTGTGTGAAGCGCCTGAAGAACATTAGCGGCCAGACATTGGTCGAATTATTTTGTAAAATCAAAAGCCAATCTTCAAACCACTCCAAAATGAACAGGCAAAGAAAACACAAAAGAAAACGACATCTTGCAATTCCGAGGAAGAAAACACAAATACTAACAAGTTGACCAAATGTATAGGAAAAGGTGCACCGGAACTCGATGACAATAATATAGAAAAAAATCTTCCTTCACATTGAAAGTGCTTCGTAGTCTCCCCAATCTTGTCCACTAAGTTTTCTGAAGGCTTCACATCTACCGCATGTGAATTGCACACTCTGATTTTGTTTAAGTATTGTACAGTTGCTTATATGTCGTATGCCGCAGCATCCGAATGGATGATAAAAAATCATTCATCATTGTGTAAGTGCATATAAGCATATGGGGGATATACATTTGGTGAATTATATACTAACTTTTTGAAAAATATGTAAACACTTGAAAAAATGGTATAATTTACTAAAATATGTTTTGCAAAAACAGGTAAGTTATGAAAATAGAAGCAGCTGGCGCACGGCAAAATTTTTACTTCAACACACGAAGATATAAGAAGTTACTGAAACAACGCAAGTGGTTTATAGAACTAGGTCCAGTATCGTAATTATCGATAAAACCTTTATCTGTCGATAATTTGTCATCGTTCCCAAGCACGACTGCAGATCTCAAAATAAATATCTCCCTCGAATAAATTAGTCGTTGGGACCTTTTGTTTGTTCGTTGGTGATTTGCAGTTATGCTCGGGAACGATAACAAGTTACAGGCAAATTTTTATCGATCAACCTTGCTTGATACCCAGAGGACATATATGAACGAGTATTAGAGGTATACTTTCGTACACATATATTCTTTTGATGGCTGTGTTTTTCATAAGAGGTGCTATATTATTTTTTGATTATTATGAATATAAAGTGTTTTGTATTTTTATGTCACTGGATAGATGTCGTAATTTTTCAAGTTAACTAACATTCGATAGGTAGGTACATATCTTCTTTTGAAAGGCGATCCCGTGATGTTTCACGGGTCTGCATAGCGTAGTTATTAACATTTTTTAATTAATTTAGGACTCATAGGTGCAAATTTATTTTAGATTAAGAATTCAAATCTTAGGTGTTTTAAAGAGTTTATAGTTATTTAGTACCTAAGTATCTACTTACATAACAATATTATTGGTATACGAGTATATCAATTGTATGTTAAAATTAAAATTTAGTTATTTTATTAATAGAAAACCATCTCTAAAATATTAATAGTTTCTTTATAATTTTTTTATGTATTTTGATTATTTAAAGGCCTTTGGTAACTAACCCATTGCTCAATCCGTGTGCTTGCTAATCTAGATTTTTGTTAAATTCAGATTTTCTTTCCCAGAAAAAAATACTACTAAAAAAACTGAGTAGCGTTTTGGAATTACACGCAAGGGTAATCGAATAAATAAGTTAAAAATAAATTTTAAATGTCATTTATATTTTTAACAATATTTCTTTTCATCTGAATAGACTGCACCCGCTTTTTGTTGTTTTGTAGTTTATTTTTAATATTGAAATTCATTGCACACAAACAAAAGCAATTGAATGCATTTTATTAAATAACTAGCTGATCCGGCGAACTTCGTACCGCCTCAGAATCAAAAACTGTTGTCAACTTATTAGCTGAATTGATCTAAATTGTTTCTCCCTGCGTATCCTTTCCCCTCTCGCGTTCCCTCTCCCCACTCCACTTCTCCCCTTCCCCCGTCCCGCTAATCCCCCTTCCTGAGTTCCTTTCCCCCCTCCCCCCTCCCCCGGTTCACAGTTCAATATTATACCCCTTACAATATTGCTGCAGATCTTTCAAAATAGGAGAATTTGTTCCATACAAAAAGTATGGGGAAAATAATTTTCTTCGGAGTGGAACACCCTTTATTTTAGGGGTATGAAAAATAGATGTTGGTCGATTCTCAGACCTACCAGATAAGCACACAAAATTTCATCAAAATTGGTCCAGCCGTTTCGGAGGAGTATGGTAACAAACACCGTGACACGAGAATTTATATATTAGATATAATTTCGTGTATATTGTGATGGAGGTATCTACGTAACATTCAAAATTTCTAAGTTATATCATTCTTATTTTAAAACAAGAAAATGTAACGCATTTACATATCATGACAATTCGTTACCATGGTCAGCACAATTGCCTCCCAAGAGGTGGATCGGGGATCGATTCTCGGCCGTGGCATTCTTTTGTAATAGCCCATCCAGACTCACGGCGAGAAGCCCCGAGAAGACCCGAGAAGCGAGAATGTGATGTGTTTCTCGCATTGTCTTTCTCGTGCTCGGCAGTTCTCGGATGGCTGTCGGTAAATTTGGCCGCTTCAAAGGATTTCTCGGGCGAGAAGCGAGGCTACTACACTTAGTAGTGTTCAATATCGGTACTTTTACTACCCGTCGGTATCCGTTACTTTCACAAAAAGTAATCGTTACTATGTAATCGTTACTGATTACTTTAATTACTTTCGGGTAGTATAACTACTGCAATCATAGGTATAATATGATATTATGTGAGATGTAAATAAATAATAAATAAAATGTATAAAAAATTACCATCAGCCTATAATAGTGTTTTATTAACTTATCCCAAAGCTAGAAAAATTAAAAAAAAACTGGCATGTAAAATTACGTTTCGAATTTCAATGGAAAATGATAAATACGTTAATCCAGTGTTAATATGTTATTTACGATCAAAATTGCCTACGTAAACAAAAAAAAAAGAACCGGGAACTTGTTGTAACTATGGGGAAAGGATTCCATTTCAGTTTGTTTATATTATTGTAATAAAATTGTAATTGTTAGTGATGCGATACCAATCCTTTCCATATTGTATTCATGACGGGACTCAAATTAATAACTGAAAATAAAATTGTTTTATTCGTTGAATGGTAAAATAGTGAAAGTTCATCAGTCGTACAGCTTTGCCAACGGCTAAATTAGCATGTTAACTTTAGTTCGTTGTTTACGAATTTGCGTCAGTTTTTATTACAATATTTGACTTTGTTTTCACGTAATGATATATTTAATCTGTGTGTTCATTTAAATTGTTTATAAAGTATTGTGTTTGGGCCGTTTGTGATCGTTGAAACTTTTGTGCAAATAAGTTTAATATTATCCAATCACGACTGATGAGCGATGCTGCAATATTTTGGTATGTACCTACACATAAAAATAATATATTATGTAGCTGTATTCCATATAAAATATCTTCTCCCGTATTCTGATTGTTTGTATAAAATCAAAAATAAAATTTAAAAAAAATCTAAACACACAAAACTCTTCAAAACATTCAAAATACCTATAATTACCTAACGTAGAATCCTAATAATGCATAACCAAAGTACCTACGCGCTATTCACGCTAACGAAAAACACAAACGGCAAAATGTAACCAGTAACGATTTGTCTCTATTATAAAAGTATCCGGCGGTATCCGGAACCGAAAGTAGTCAAATGTAATCACAGCATTCAGTTTCACCAGCACCGGATTTGGAGGAATCATTCACCAATTTTCTGTATTTCCGGTAACTGGCGAAAAGGGAATCTTTTTTCTTTTTTAATTCAGGCACTTGCTTCTCCATTATTTCACTAAGTCTGTTCCACGCATCGTGGTTCAAGCTTTTGTCTTTATAATTCCGATGTTTTGCGTCCCATAACACCGGTTCATTTTGGAAATACTCTATAAATTCCAACTCTTGTTGATCCACATTTTAAAGTAAACAAAATTTTCGATACAAAAACAAAAATATATCGCACGTCTACTCTCAACCGCTCACTAAACAACACTGAGACAAAATGTGAGTGTAGTAGAGATGCATGAAAAGTAATCATTCGGTACTGAAGTAATCGGTACTCACCAAGTAATCAAAGTACCGACTACTAAAAACGAAGAGTATCCGTTACTTTCGAAATGATTACTTTCATTGATACCTCAAAATGATTACTTTCGATGCGGATACTTCAGTACCGATTACTTGGTTGTTATTTGTGCCGCTAGAGGCGCTCTACGTTAGAGCCAGCTGTTCATAAATAAACCACACTTTGTACCGATTACTTAGTCGTTTCTATTTGTGCCGCTGGAGGCGCTACCACGCCAGAGCCAGTTGTTCGAAGCGTAAACGGTTTAGGAACGGTATTGCCAGAGACAAAAAATATTGCGGTGTTTTCATCGGTAAAAAAACGCTTTCGGTCGATATTTATGTTTGCGTACCTTGCTATCTGATCTAATTGTATATTATTGCTACCAATATATACTAAGTATTCAAGTTTTTGACGGTAGGTAACTACCAAAATTTTCGAACGGTGTAAAAAATATGATTATTAGATATTATTACGACTATAAAAAGTTTTCACAGTAATAATTTTAACACTGCTTTTTTCCTTCACACATTATAAGATTAAAATTTCTGTGGAGTTTACAAAAAAAAATACGATTATGATTATAAAGATAAATTTGGATAGTAGAAATTTCCGCTAAGTAAAAAGACCGCCTTTAACATCTATTATCATAGGTATAATATGATATTATGTGAGATGTAAATAAATAATAAATAAAATGTATAAAAAATTACCATCAGCCTATAATAGTGTTTTATTAACTTATCCCAAAGCTAGAAAATTAAAAAAAAACTGGCATGTAAAATAACGTTTCAAATTTCAATGGAAAATGATAAGTACGTTAATCCAGTGTTAATATGTAATTTACGATCAAAATTGCCTACGTAAACAAAAAAAGAACCGGGATCTTGTTGTAACTATGGGGAATGGATTCCATTTCAGTTTGTTTATATTATTGTAATGAAATTGTAATTGTTAGTGATGCGATACTAATCCTTTCCATATTGTATTCATGACGGGACTCAAATTAATAACTGAAAATAAAATTGTTTTATTCGTTGAATGGTAAAATAGTGAAAGTTCATCAGTCGTACGTACAGCTTTGCCAACGGCTAAATTAGCATGTTAACTTTAGTTCGTTGTTTACGAATTTGCGTCAGTTTTTATTACAATATTTGACTTTGTTTTTACGTAATAATATATTTAATCTGTGTGTTCATTTAAATTGTTTATAAAGTATTGTGTTTGGGCCGTTTGTGATCGTTGAAACTTTTGTGCAAATAAGTTTAATATTATCCAATCACGACTGATGAGAGATGCTGCAATATTTTGGTATGTACCTACACATAAAAATAATATATTATGTAGCTGTATTCCATATAAAATATCTTCTCCCGTATTCTGATTGCTTGTATAAAATCAAAAATAAAGTTTAAAAAAAATCTAAACACACAAAACTCTTCAAAACATTCAAAATACCTATAAATACCTAACGTAGAATCCTAATAATGCATAACCAAAGTACCTACGCGCTATTCACGCTAACGAAAAACACAAACGTCAAAATGTAACCAGTAACGATTTGTTTCTATTATAAAAGTATCCGGCGGTATCCGGAACCGAAAGTAGTCAAATGTAATCAAAGCATTCAGTAACGAATTGATACTAGTAGTCGGTAGTACCCGAAAGTAATCAAAGCATTCAGTAACGATTTGATACTTGCAGTAGTTACTACCCGAAAGAAATCAAAGTAATCAGTAACGATTACATAGTAACGATTACTTTTTGTGAAAGTAACGGATACCGACGGGTAGTAAAAGTACCGATATTGAACACTACTAGTGGATAAGTGCTTGTTCTCGCGAGAAGTCTCGGCGAGAATGAGAGTGTGGATAAGTGCTTGTTCTCGCGAGAATTTCTCGCCGAGACTTCTCGCCGTGAGTCTGGAATCGCCTTTACATGGGAACTACACAGGACTTGCAATCTTAATATCCTTTATAACCTTACCAAGATAACAAATATTATTTTCATATATCATTTTACTTACCTACTCCAGTTAAAGATTTATGCATTCTCTGCAAATAGAGAAAAAAATAGTAATGTGGGTAACTGATTAATTAACGTAATAATATTATTACATGTTCAATGTTCACGTTAACGTGAACGTAGAATATCCAGATGAACTAACATCTAAACAATATTATAATTATATCCAAACAGCATTCCGAAATTGAAGCAGAGAAGTATGCAAACGCGATTTTATGGTTTTGATCTTTATTTATGAAAGATTTGAAAAGCCGAGGCTGATTCTGCAATCAAATCATGTAAATCTGCGGCATGGCGTGGTGTGAAAACCGCCATCACTGTCGGTAGGCATGTAGTCAACCGTCAAACTGCGTTAGACCTAATTAAGCACCTGACTGGCGTAATTTAGAATAATTGTACTTGTATATTAATAATTGCCAATAACAACATAACTCGGGTGTGTAGTTTTACAATAAATAATTGTAGAAATTGATCTAAAAATTTTATTTCTTCTTCAATCATTGCAATAATAATTTTAATTACTACAACTACACGAGTTACGTCGATTTTGAAAGAAATTAAAGTATATACTTACATATACAATCAGAAGTGAGGTTACGCTAATAATTTTATCTTCTAGGTATGGATTTGTTTCTATCCAAGTTCTCGATTTAACATCTAATCAATTGAATCCTTCAAATATTTTTTGACACAATACCTGCAATTAAATATTCCACTAAATTCTGAACATCGTTCATGGGAAGAAAATGTAAAAACATATTCACTTGAGTAGTAGTGCTTTTTAAGAGATACGTGCTTTCACAATTTAATTATTTTTTTTTTGCATTAGGTCCACACAGGAGGCCCTGGGGAAAAAATCCTTAAGTTGATCTTTGTAATCTTTTGGGATGCTGTAAGGGGTCTTTTAGGTAAAAAAAGAACAGGAAGTTCTCGAAAGGATAAATAAGTGATGGACGTACGATCCATCACTCCCACTGCGGTGCAAGGCGATGGGTCGGGAGAGTTCGCTGGAGAATCTAAGTTGGGCACCTCTCAACCGGTCCCTCTCAATCCGGCCACGCAGTACCTACACGGAGAAACTCATTCGCCAAAACCCCATAAACCCGGGCGTTTGAGGTGACCTATTATGGCAGTGGTATTGGTTATCCAATAAATGGTTCCCTGGGCGGCGGTACCCATACATGCCTCCTAAATTATATATTTAAATCTTATCGTTGCCATTGTGAGCAACTCGAACCCTTAAACGAAGGCAACATCTTATTTTCTTGTCCACATTAATTTATTTGTCAGACGCGTGAATAATATAATATAATACCCAAACTTCGGATATAACGCCGCATTATTATTATTATTTAATGAGTAGACAGCATTCTGGTGATGCGCTCATATCTGATTTCACAATACATAAGTTTAACATACGTGGCGGTGTGAAATCAAATAAGGGGAATTACGTTAATCACAAGGAATGTAACGATAAACGTGCTCCACGAATCCGTGACGATTTATCGTATTCCCGAATTCCGGGACACTGGTTTCGGGGGATATAAATATTTTTGATGTTCTTAATTAACATTAAAATGAAATGAAGCGGTCTCAGTAAATTGGGGAACCACCGACAGAGGTACGACGGCATGTACAACATTAATATTTTACACTGAGTAAGCACAAACCATGTTGGAGGGATTCTCGCATTACACAGCTGTATGGATGCAGACAAAATGTAGGTTTCACTTAAAATTTTACCGTGGAAATTATTAAAAGCTAGCTGGTACCCTGCATGCTTTGCTATGCCATTTAATGAAGAAATTGTACCTCCCTGCGTGTCGTGTGTGTTCCCCTCTCGCGTTCCCACTCCGCCTCCTCCTTCCTTCTTCCCACTCCACTTTCACCCTTCCCCCGTCCCGCGAACCCCCCTTCCGAGTTCCCCTCCCCCTTCCTAGGTTCCCCTCCCCCCTCGCTGGTTCCCCTTTCCCCTCTCCCACGAACCCCCTATCCGAGTTCAGTCCCGGTACATTCAGTTTACAAACGGCTCGTATGCCACATATTGTATTTTTTATACAAATTTCATAATGCCAGAGCTCAATCGTAGTTTTATACAAACCTTGTCCTGAAAATAACGAACCAAAAAAAAGAATTATCCAATTTGGTGCAGTGGTTCGGTAGTTATACGCGTACATAAATTTCGGCGATTAATTTTTATTCACATAGATCACGTTTTCGCTTTCATTATCGAGAAACAACAAAAAAAGTGGAAGGTTGTTAATCGGCCACTTGCATGGATTTCATAATGACTTCGAAAAAATCGTGTGGATAGATTTTTCTATTAAGTTTACGAAAATGTTACTAAAAATGTTTAGTATTTAATTAATTTCATAAAATTTATTTGAAACACTGATTTTTTTATATATTGCAACACTATGATTTCCGGCCAATTTTTGAATTTGACACTTATGGTACGGCCACACTGGGGCCAACTTCGAACTGCAAAAGTTTGGACGATTAGCGTTTGACGATTTGAGTCTGCGCAATATTATTATGGGAGAGTGATAAAAATATTAAACAATTATTATAAGCAATAATTATCAGCCTGAAACACTCATCCACATTGAAAAATCTTCCGAGAAAAGATACATGACGCCAACGGGACTTGAACCCGTGTCCTCTCGATTGCCGGTCGAATGCTCTGACCACTGAGCTATGGCGGCTTATCTCTTACCCGCCAAATGATTCAATATATGCTAGTGTTTCATTCAACAATTACTGCTTATTATATTTTTTCCACCTGAAAACAACCAACTTTATTTTTGCGAGAGAAACATTGTTAGTGTTAAATCCCTCGCTAGGTGGCGTCGAGACAAATTATGTCTTCATTTATTGGGGAAATACTTAAACTTGTCAAATATTAATTATTATTTTTAATTGTAAAACTAACGTTTTTAAGACAAGATTTTTTATGCATAGCACAAAGGGTAACAATTATTATAAGCAATAATTATCAGCCTGAAACACTCATCCACATTGAAAAATCTTCCGAGAAAAGATACATGACGCCAACGGGACTGAACCCGTGTCCTCTCGATTGCCGGTCGAATGCTCTGACCAATAAAAATATTATTGTGTGATAAAAATATTATTGTAGCGTAGTATATTTTTTAGCTTTACGAATCGAAATCAATATTATGGAAACCGAAGCATCGCCTGCACTATTGTAGGCAACTGATAAGATATAGCGTCAAATCAGCTGTTCGATGTCCGCCATTTCGGAGTTCGAAGTTCGTAGTTGGAAGGCTGACTTTGGTGTGGAAGTAGCGCAAAATTCACTTGATTTATTGCCTTCGTTACACGAATCCATTTTTAAATAATGACGCAGAGTCAGAATTCGAATTGAAATATTTTGGTTTGTCGTTTTGACAGATGTTACACACACGGTTTTTTTTTAAATGATTTTCGGCTACATAATTATCGTTTTTTCGCACCCATAAAATTATGTCCCGTCTTTCCGGTTTATAAAAAAGGCACAATTTTACGGATTAAAATTTTCAAAAACTCGACAGGATTTCAAAAATACAATTAAAAAAATACGGAATGTCTTAGAATATTTGCCTAAACCGGATTTTTTTTTAAATGTGATGTTAGTGGCCTATTGAAGTTGTGTTTTAAATACGCATTTCTGTTCCTTCCTATTTCAAATCCTAAAACTCCTAAAACTCCTAAAACGAAAGACTCAGTGTACTCGTACTTCGTACTAGCATTTGTCGAGAACCATGCAAGACGAAAAAACCAACGCTCCGCTGTTGAACGCGGAAAACCGTCATAATCACCGCCCACGTTGGACAGTGACAAGACTATGAAATGGGTTATTTCAGAAATATTTTTTTGTGACCTGGTCTAGTTGTGTTTTCAGGCCTCCATATTTACTGCAAGACAATAATTTAATTTGAACGCTGTGTCCGTCTGTGGACCACCAGAAAAGGCTTCAAAAAGCAGCCATAGGCCAAGGGTAAATTTGTGGTGTCCTCACCTTTCTACTATACTCCTTACGCCATTTAGGCAATTCAAATATTGTTGTTTTTAACGCACCCGCAATAAACGGATTTTTTTGTTGGTTTGTGTAGATTGAGGTAAAGTGGTTATTGTTTAATCCTCTGTGTGGTATTTCATTATAATTAGTGAAAATTAACTTTATAAAATTAATTAGCCATCCTCAGGATCCTGTGTGAGGATCTTCCCAGGTCTTCAGGAACAAATCCAAAGAGATGATCCGTTCTGTATGGCACATCTGGAGCAGCTGAGTTTATAAACCCCCTCTGTCTCAAGGGTTGCCTTGAGACGGTTTTTGCAGACCTCGGAAGGTCTTGGATTTTTGTTGTTGAAGACAGTCCTGATGCTTTCTTTTCTCAATATCCTGGCAATTCTATTAGTAAGTTTGTGAACATGACCAGAAAACTCAGCCTGTATTAGTACCGCTTCTACATATATAACGGCAATCTACACATCTGCTCTGATGATGGACACTTAAACGCCGTCTGGTACATTGGCTAAAGAAGGAGAAATCGCAACATGGCATAACACCCAAAAATAAATCACGAAAATACTTACCCACATATATCTTTATACAAGGCGGGCAAAGAAGGCACTAACGAAAGAACCATCTATTGGTTTAAAAATCGTAATTTTTTCCACGAAAACTATACCAGCTCTGCAACGGGCGAATCACGCGATGCAATGACCGCGACGCCACGACCGGCAAAACATAGTTTTCAAAGTGACTCATTCTCGGAGAATTCATTATCATCGGGTGGGACTCCAATCAACTGGAGGTAATTCAAGGGAATGTCTATGGATTTCAATTCCACCTTTACGTCTGTGCTTTATATCCATGTAGGTCACTGTATAAATAATAAAAGCTTACTAGAGGAAGCTGGAGATGTCATGCTTAATTCCTCGCAATTAATTGCCCGCCCCAAACGCCACAAAACTCGTAAATTTAAAGTGAAACCTATTCTTTACATTGCATTTGAGGAATTTATGGTGGAGAAATAATTTTAATTTAAATTGAAAGCAGCCCATGAAAAGTTCTGTTCGGCACGATATGTTTCCAAGTAGCATTTTACTTTTTGAACGTTATAAAACAAATGTTTTACTACCAAAGCACATCACATCATTATGATATCAGATAACAGTGCGATAAAAGAACTGTGTTAATTTTTCTATCCAGCATTTCATGCTGTTGGTAAAACACCCTTCTCTGCTAAATATTGAAATTAAAAAAATAAATTAAGAAAAATAATCGCCTGATAGAACCACTTATTACATTATTTCCAAAAATATACATTTCGTTGCTAATGGACTCCTTATTCAAAACGTTCGCTAACTTCTTGGAAAAAAATATCTTTACTAATGATCGACATGCTATTTCAGCTAGTTACATAGAACTGTTTCCAGTGAAATATAATTATATTCTCCTAATGACGTTAAATTAGAGCAACAGTAAGTTTATAATGCACATTATGTGTTCGGGCTGTTGTCGTTCGTAAATTTCATGGCTCATTAATAAGACCCCATTGCTCACAGACCATTGGTCACAGCTCATTGGTCATGGGACACGAGACACAAAACCCACATATTCTATAAATATTTCTATCACCATATTAATTGAAATGCTCAACAATTCTGGTGAATTCAATTTTAAGTTATGTTGATTTCTCATGAAAAATTAATGATTTCGCCAGAATCATTATTATTTTCAGTCTTAAGGTTTCTGTTTACTGGCATTTTCAAAAAGGTTAAATTTTCATTTAATGAAAAAAATAAGGGCACCTTGTATTAATGATTTTTCATTGTTTGTAGAATCTATAGTATGTTTATTAAGTAAACAAAATTTCTTCTCATGGATTATAAGAGCCTTATTTAATTTGAGGTTCTGATTACTGAATACGGTCGTTAATTAAGCGAGTGCAAAGAAAATAAAATTAAGACTACGGTAGAAATAACCTCTCGGTATAATATATCATAAGTAATAATTAAAAAACGCTGTATATAATTTTTCACAATCCCTTTAATAAAGTTCACCAGAGTTGTCATTGGATATGTGGCTAAGGGAAAGTACCCATACTACGTGACACCTTTGGGGGCGGGGGTCTTCAAAATGTCACGCTTGGTACAAATAAGCGGCTGGTTGCTTAGGTTTTTGGTCATCGGGGGGGGGGGGGGGGGGGGGGGGGGGCGTTAAAATTGCAAAAAGTTGGTCACGTAGTATGGGTACGTTCCCTAAGTCTTCTGGTTCTACAACATGTCTCCCCAGATCTGAGCCTAGTTCCCACCAGGGCAGGACATTGGCACTATAAGTGAATTGGAGTCTCTTCATCCTCTTCACATTTTCTATATCTATTGGTGCTTTCACTCCCAATAGCTGCATTTGTCTCCTGAGATGGCAGTGTCCCGTTAGTAGGCCTACCAGTTCCCCCAGCGAGTTTCTGTCCATATCGAGTAGTTTCCTGGTCCGTCTGGGGTTGGGTCCGTTTATGAGTACTTGCCTCATTCCGGGTTCCCTCTCCCATTCCTTCCAGTGCTGGGATTTGACCCACCTCTCAATATAGCCCAGTCAGCCTGTGTTTTTAGATGGAACTAAATAGTATAAAGCTAATTTTTTCCCCATCGACTACTACCATTTAGACAAGTGTTTAGCAAAAAGTCCCCGCCCCTACCCCTCTTGCTTCCCCCCCTGTGCCCCCCCAAACATGAAAAGTGTAAGGGTTTCGTAAATCGCTTCTATCTCGATTACTAAACAACACATCGGATTGATTTTTTTTTATTCTCTTTGCTATAATATTGTCTACAATTAATATCCAGTTAATTTTCGTCGTAACTTTTACCGTTTGTTTGTAATTCGTATGATAAGGTAAAAATTTGTATATTTTTTGGCAAGTAATTTTACTTTTTGTCATATAACATTTTACGACGACATTTTATGAAAAAATATTTCCCACAAAAGTTGTAGTCCCTATTATTACCTTTAAAATGATATAAAATAGTACTTACTTTGTTGGAGATCCAGCGAAATTATCATGGCGGGTTCGGTCGAGGTGAGGCCGACCGGCGCGGCGTTGCAATGCAAATATTGTTGTATAGTGAGAGTGTTTTTTATCTTTAAGTTACACTATTGCATTTTCTATAAATAAAACTAATCGAGTCTCGGTGAAACCTAAATTCCTCACTTTTTAAATTTGTTTCAAATAATAATAAGTATTCAGCGAACATAGGTATTTTAAATAGTTTTTGGTTTGAAAATGCATGTAATATTTTTAAAGATGTTATTTTAGAACAAAATAATTGCGGTATCTTAATTTTATGATATCTTAAACTTCCATGAGAAGTTCTTCATTTTCCTCGACTTCAACCAAAGTTAAATTGCTGCATGATCCGCCACAGCTCCCGCACATTTCTGTGCAATCAAGTGATGCTTTAAAGCAGCTACAATTATTTTTGCAAGCCTTTTTGCAGTTGCAGGAAACTAAGTTTATAACTTATTCAGCTGCCGGTGGTTTTTTTGAGTGCACTGGGTACAGCATGTTGTCAGTTAAAATCCATCTCCAGTCCGTAGCGGTGATTTCCTTATCTCCGATCCATTTTTGAAGCAGCACCAGATGTTGGAGGGAGGGATGCCATATTAAATTTGGATTTTAATGACATTTTTGCAACAGCTTTAAGGTACATTGAATATCTACTGTCATTCAGACATGCAGACCTTGTGCATCCGTATAGTTTCAAGACAAAAGCCTCTCCTACATCTTTGAGAATATTTTTGTCTGCCTGTTTTTCATAAAACTGTAAAACTTTTGTGCGGAGATCATTTGATGAACTTAGCAATTTGCCAAATAAATAAGACGTGGTATCACATCCTCATATCACCAATCTCTTCACGAATCTTGCTGATGTCATACGTTGATGGTGTGCCAGAGGGTTTGTGAAAGAATAGTCGCACATTTTGACACTGTGGTAGCCCTATCAATAGAACGAAAAGATCAGTATCCTGTCCGACAACAACTACAGGCCTCCCATTTTGAATCTGGGAAACATCTATTGCTCTTCCGACCACTTCAGTATCTGCATCTTCCTCCGCCACAATGGTTGGAATGTTTGCTTCATTAAGCTTTTGAGAGAGCTGTTCAATAAGCTGGCTTTTGTTTTTTGGATTTGCCAAAAATTCATTTTGCTTCACAGAGCACTCCATATTAACGTTGAATTTCATTTCTAGGGATGTTTTTTTACTTCTCCGCATATGTTCGACCCCATTTGTGGTGGGATAGTCAGGATACCCATCGAACACAACATGACAATCTTTCCCATACCGTTTCATTACAGTGTCAACATACTTCTCTATGATGCTGCTATATGTTACTTTGTCAGGCCAAATAACACAAAAGATACCCTCCATCTACTACATATATTTTTGGGGGCAAATTCTCAAAAACTTCGTTGCTAACTGTCCATTTTTCAAATATTTTCATAAGACTTGATTTAGTTCCCTTTCTTATTATTTTATTGTTTTCAAATAAAGACAAACGGTATGGGCTGAGTTCATAGTTGAAGTATTGTTTGAGATTATTTGTTCCTTGAGACATACAAATAAACCTATTAAACAGCTGATCAGGATTAATTGGCACTTTTTCAGATCTCACATTTATGCCACTTACTACGGAGCCTATAGTTTTAACTTTATTTTTTCTTTTCAATTTAACATCTGCAAAATTATTTCCTTCGATGTCTTTCAAGCAGTTCATTCCTATATCATACGCTTCATCGCAGTTTACACCCGAACTTATCACTACTAGACCAGAGGATAAAGACATTAAATTGCTCTGTCGGAAAGGATTATGAATACGCAGCCATCCGAGAAATTTACTAATATCTTGCAAGTCCCTTTCTCTTCTACTGCATCTTAGTTCAGTGTGCTGTTCATTAAACTGAGTCAAGCAGCCAGAGAACTTCTCGAAAGCCTCACAAATTTGTAGGGATCCAGGAGCACAAGCAATGAATTTGGTTAGCGTCCTCTCGCTTAATCCTCGTCCATGAGTAAGCCCACCTATGGATTTTGATGATCGCATTAATGTCTGCTCTATGGTCATGTCCGTCCAGATACCGGTAAAAAATCCATCTGTACGCCGAACTGTAAAGAAACCTTTATTGACGAACCTTTCGAAGTCTTCATTTGACATTTTCGTTTGTACACTCAACATTTGTTGTAAGTATATTTGTGCGGATTTGGCGTAGAGCAAATGTCCAGCAGCATGGAAATACGGTATCATTTGCTTGACTTGTAATAAGGTGGACGAACTTACTTAAATGTATTACTGATAAACCAGATACTTACGTATAAACTCCTTCCCCATTACTATATGCGGCTAGCTCCAGTAAAGGGTAGGTGCATGATAATTAAAAACCAATAATGAAAGAGATAAGTTCAAGATATAAAATAGGGTATTTATTGCGATAAACAACAGGGACTTGATCGGTAAAATTAAATGTAATAGGTGAAGACTCTAAATTATTAGATAATATCTCGGGCCGTGTACATCATCAATCGAAGATTGATGTATGTTAGACGATAAGTTATAAGTGGGTAGAACGCAAGTGTGCAAGTGTTGAGCGCCATTGCATTTTTATAGAATACAAAAACTAAACTGGTAACCTGAGAATTAAGAAAATAATATAACGTTACGATTTCCATGATGCGAAGATATGATGGCATATGATGAATATAATGTTGCGATCTAAAGCGCCAATGGTTGGTCCCCCAGCAGCAGTAAGCACCTTCCTTCCGTGGTTTGGTTTCTTGACTGACATTAGCCGCGAGCCGAGTCTCTGCACAGATGATAAATGAAAAGGGATGACACCTCTCAAAACGCCAGTACTTATTCCTATGAAATCGGGGTGAGAAGGTCCGTGTGAAATCAACCCGTTGCATTACCCCCTCGCCAAAGAAAAAATATTTCCTCCTGGAAGTAATGAGGTCCACCTGCACCTCCTGGAGAGAACTTGTAGCCTCGTGAGTCTTGCTCGTAGAGTGATTGATTGACGAAGAGTACCAAACTTGAAGATTTTCAGACGGTAGGATCCTGGTTGATAGAAGGTACTGTAATACTGTTGACATGATGTCAAAATAAGGTGATGAACAAGAAAAGTTCCATTATACATGCAGCATCTCTCCTACAATGATGTATTCAAGTACTTGATGACCCAAAGTGGCCCAAGGTAGAGATGGAAACTCTGGTACGATGTAATGAATCCAGCGTCAATAATCTTGATAGAATCTCTCTGATAATGATTTCATCAAAAATCTAATGACCCAAGATGGCCCACTGTAGAGATGAAAGCTTGGTCCAATGTCTTGAAAACAGCGTCTCTCTGATAATGATTTCTTCAAAAAAACCAATGACCCAAGATGGCCCACTGTAGACATGAAAGTTCTGGTCCAATGTCTTGAAAACAGCGTCTCTCTGATAATGATTTCTTCAAATAATCCAATGACCCAAGATGCCCACTGTAGAGATGAAAGCTCAGGTACAAAATCTTGATAACAGCATCCATAATTTTTTTGTGAAATGTAAACTTCTTTTTCTTCAGGTTGCTTGAAGTTCCTACTCTAAACTATACTACCTATCTCAGGTTACGAGTAAATGATGATAATATATTAAAAGAAAAAATTAACAAAACCCAGAAAACCAACCTAATTGATAATGCTTGCCCAAAACTAAGTAAAAATCTGCACATACCATTATAAAAGTGATTATCATAAAGCTTAATATGCTGTAAAAGCTTCCTATGTCAAACACCACAGAAGTGATAATTAATTGATACCTACACACTTGCAATTAAATAAAAGAGTATACCTTAATGAAGTTAAATGTGGTGAAGTAAAATAAGCAAAACAAATGCATTTTAAATTGAAATTGAGCGTGGTGAAATATTATGAAATTCAAATCATACCCATGATTCGAATTTTGAACATCTAGCTGTCACAGTTACTTTGTTTTGCTCTAGAAAAAAATAATCTTTTTTTATTATTTTAACTAATATTTTTACGTTTTCTGGTCAATAAAAGTGTAGTGTGTTGTTCCTTGAGGATTCTTCTCCCCTCTGATCTTCCAGGAGTCACTTTTCGTTACTGATTTCCAGATATTTATAACCTTTTTTATTTCTGTCACTTTCCATACATTTTTTTTTCATTTATATTTTTGTAAACAATGGAGGAGGATCCTCCTGGACATCCTAAAAAGCCCCCAGATCCTCCCCCTGACCCCCCAGATGGTGAAAATCTAGTAATTTCGGACAGTGAATCTGTCATTCTGACTACCACAAAAAAAAGGAAGTTTAGTCCCTCTTCCTCAATAAAACATGACTCTCCTTCTTCTTCTCAGTCTTCACCTGCTCTTCCTCAACCTCCTCCTACAAACTTTTATTCTCCTCATTCCTGTGGCCCGTTCATTGTGTACGCTCAAAAAACTGAGCAAGGTAAAACCATCCACCCTCTTGAATTTGGTAAATTCCTATCAAATAGCAAGAACCTTTCTATTAAGCCGGGAGGTGTAAAATCCGAGGGTCGCTTCCGAATCTCTGTTGAATTCCTCTCAGGTTCAGCTGCCAACAACTTTATCAAAAACATATTTATTTCATCAAATTCTAAATTCAAGGCGTACATCCCAACTTACAATGTCACTCGAATGGGCCTCGTCAGAGGTATCTCGACCGATCTGTCCATTCCGGAAATCCTATCTTCACTTTCAACTCCACAACATATCGGCAATCCCATAAAAGCCAGGAGGCTAAATTATAAGGACACCTCTGAGGGCATCGTTTCCTGGAAGCCCTCACAATCTGTCGTCATCACATTCGAAGGACAATCTCTTCCCTCCCATATTTATTTATTTTTCAACTCCTTACCAGTTGAAATGTATACATATCCTACCACTCAATGTTACAATTGCTGTCGTTTTGGTCATACCAAAGTTGCATGCAGATCCCCTCCCAGATGTTTCAAATGTGGAGAAAACCACACGGCTGACCAATGTTCTTCTCTCTCTTCACCTAAATGTTTTAACTGCTCAGGTGCTCATTCCGCCATTAACTCTTCTTGTCCGGAACAATTTCGCCAAAAAAATATAAAAATTTCTATGGCCTCTCAGAACTTGTCTTTTCTACAGGCTTCTAAACTATTCCCGCCTGTCAAAAAATCATTTGCCGAGGTTTTATCCAGTAACTCCTCATCCAACCCACCCGCCTCCACCTCAACATCTTCTCGTTCCACTAAATTCTCATACAAAAACCCTATCTCTAAACCGGCTCCTGGATACGATCAGCAACAACACAACTCACTTCTCTTGAATCCCAATGGTTCACCTCTTTCAAATGCCACAAATGGGTGTGCAAACAGTTATAATTCATCCTCAACAAACCATCAAAAGCTTTCTGAACAACTCTCCCAAGATAATTCTTCATTTATTCAAACTCTTATTATGCTTCTAATTGACCTAATTTCTTCTCAAACTAATCTACCGTCCAACGCTGCTTCTATTATTTCCACATTAAAATCATTTATTCAAAATGGCTCTTCAAGATGTCAGAATTCTTCAGTGGAATAGCCGCAGTGCTATTTCTAACAAATCGAACCTTCTTAACCTATTAAATTCAAACCTTGTTTCTGTAGCTGCTATCTCGGAGACATGGTTTACTCCATCCACCCACTTTAATGTGGGAGGGTACTCCTGTCTCCGCGATGATCGCCCGGAAGGTACGGGCGGTGGTGCTGCCCTTTTTATTAAAAAATCCCTTCCTTTTTTCCCAATAAATAATATCAAACCCCCCAATGCTGACTTTCAAATGGTTGCAGCTAAAATAAAGGACACTTCCTTTGTTTCAGTATATCTTCCCCCAACTTCGCACTTCAATAAACAAACGTGGTTGCAAATTATCCGTCAACTAAGCCCTCCTTTCTTTTTATTGGGCGATTTTAATGCCCATTCCCCCGTCTGGGGTTCTGCTTTCTCTGATCGAGACGGTCGAAGTGTGGTGGATTTCCTAGATGAATCCAACCTTTTTCTTTTGAATGATGGATCTCCTACTAGAATCTCTCGCCCCAACACAAACCCCAGTGCAGTAGATCTCTCCATATGCTCTACTAATCTGGCACCTCTCTCCTCGTGGGTGGTGTCCCCCGACCCTTGCTCCAGTGATCATTTCCCGATCACCATCTCTTATCAAACTTCTTTCCATTCAGACAAGTCCCATATTTCGACAAAGATTAAAACAAAACACACCAAATGGGACGAATTTAACTCGCATATGGATAAGTTTATACAAAATTTACCTTCTATCGATACATTATCTGTCAAAGATAACTACGATAACTTCAAATCAATGCTCATAACTGCAATTAATAAATCAAATCCTCCCCCTAAAACCAAATCTCTCAAAAAACTCCCTCCGACTCCCTGGTGGGATGAGGAATGTTCCAAGGTAGTGAGAATTCGGAAAGCTAAATCTCTTTCCTATCGTCACAATATGACTATGGAGAACTATCTCATATACAAAAATGCCGAAGCCAATGCCAAAAGGGTATTGAGGTCAAAAAAAAGATCCGGGTGGTACAACTTCTGCAGTTCTGTATCTCCGAGCACTCCAATTTCGGAAGTTTGGTCTATGATTCGAAGATTTCGATCCTCCTTCAGTTCAACATCTCCTCGAGCATCTCATTCTAAATGGATAGATGAGTTCTTGGACAAAATTGCCCCCCTTTCTGTTCCTAACTTAGAGGAAATAACTCCCATTCATAACACTCCTATGTCTGATCATTGGCTAGACTCTCCATTCACTTTAATTGAATTAAAAAATTGTTTATCAACAGTCAAGGACTCATCTCCAGGCAGAGATGGTATTCCTTATAGCATTATAAAAAATAGTAATGATAATGTTCTAAATCACTTCTTAAGCATCTTAAATAAAATATTCCAGACTGGCATAATTCCTGATGACTGGAGTTCTCAAATAATTATTCCAATCCTAAAATTAAACAAATCACCCAATTCTGGATCCAACTATAGGCCAATTGCTCTTTCATCCACCCTTAGTAAAATTTATGAAAAATTAATTAAAAACCGGTTAGAATTTTTTGTTGAGAGTAATCATCTTCTCTCTCCATCTCAATTTGGATTTAGAAAAAAAAAATCCACGCAAGATAACCTTGCCATCATCAGTACTGATAATAATTTATCCATTTCTAACAAAGAAGTATGTCTTGCAGTCTTTATAGACATAGAAGGCGCCTTTGACAATGTTTCCATCCCAATTCTTAAAAAAAAACTTTTAGGCCTTGGCTTACCCCTCATGTTTGTCCAATCTATTATTAATCTTTTTCTCGATAGGAAAATTTTCATTGAGCTACCAGATGTTACTCCTCAGAGTAGGTAAATTTGGAAGGGCTTACCTCAAGGCGATGTATTATCCCCCTTACTGTATAATATATACACACATGATATGCATGTCACCATTCCCCCTCAAGTAAAAGTTATTGAGTTCGCGGATGACATAGCTTTCTTCTTGTCATCCAAAATCATCCCACCCGCCGTCAAATATCTTAATGAAGCCATGGATGCCCTTTGCACATGGCTCACTTTAAATGGTCTTGAACTTTCAGTTCAAAAGAGTCAGTGTGTCACCTTCTCAAACCGTCATCATAACCCTCCTGTTCAAATTTTATTTAAAAACTCTCCAATCCCCAATGTCTCCGAAGTTAAATTTTTGGGAGTAACATTTGATAGGAAACTTAAATGGTCTTCCCATATTCATAATATTGTTACTAAATGTGAAAAAAATTTAAATATCATCAGATCATTGACTGGCGTTTGGTGGGGTTCACACCCTATCTGCATTAAATTGCTTTACAACGCACTTATTCGAAGCCATCTCGACTATGCCTGCCCACTTTTTAGTACTGCATCCAAAAATGCACTCAGCAAATTAGACAAAATTCAATCAAAGTCATTGCGAATAATAACTGGAGCCATGCAATCGTCGCCCATCAATTCTCTTCAAGTAGAATGTTCTGACCCTCCACTTTATTTAAGACGTCAACTATTTGCTGACAAATTTGTTCTTAAATGTTTAAATTCTAAATGCCATCAGGTTATTCCCAGAGTGTCGTTGTTCAAAGACTCAACACATTCATCTACAATCAGAGCTCGAATTAAACCTCTTCCTGCCTTCTGTAAAAATTTTCGTTCTCTCTCAGAGCTTCAAATTATCCAAAATGATCTTCTTCCATTATTCAAATTAAAATATAGTCACGTCACCCTATCCCCAACAATTTTAGAAGGGATCGGCATCCTTAAAAGTCATTCCAATCTTCCAGCCCGTACTGTCAATAATATGTTCAATGACATTATTTCTTCTAAATGGCCCAACACTTCTCTTTTATTTACTGATGGCTCCAAATCTCCAGACTCTCCTAACTGTGGTATAGGTATTAACGTTTACCACAATAATTCTAATGAAAGAATATTTTATTCAATTTCAAACCAATTTTCAATATTTTCTGCCGAGTGCATTGCAATAATTGAATCTCTCAAATATATAATAAAAAATAATTTTGAACATTCTCTTGTTCTCTCTGACTCTCTCAGTTCCCTCCAAAAACTTAAATCCAATCCTTTTCTTCATCCTGATGATCACTTTGTATGTCTTATTCGAGTGCTGATATCCTCCATTCAAAGTTCTGGAAAAACTGTCACTCTGATTTGGATTCCTGGACATGTTGGCATAGTGGGTAACGATATTGCTGATTCCTTGGCAAAACAAGGAGCGTCTAACCCTACCATTACCCTCGTAAACCATATTCCCCTATCTGATATTTTTTCCATCATCAAAGATAGATCCCGCAATGTTTGGACAGAGTATTGGAACATTGCTAGTCAATCCAAGGGTGCCCGCTACGCCTCAATACAAAGGACTATCCCATCAAAACCGTGGTTTCAAAAATTCCCCCATTTTTCAAAAAAAGAAATTTCCTTACTTATTCGAATGAGAATTGGACATTGTTCCGTTCCTTCTCACCTTTTTAAAATTCATGTGCTTGACTCCCCAGATTGTACATTCTGTGGTCTAGATGTGGGAACTTTAGATCACATATTTTTTGATTGTCCCTCTCTAAATAAATATCCTCTCTTCTATCAAGATTTATCCAAAATTGCCTCTCCTCCATTCAACATCTCATCTCTTCTAAGTCTGAACTCCACTCCAATCTTCCATAAAATTCTGAAATTTGCACATTTAAATAAAATTAATATATAAATTCACTTTTCATTTCTCTGTAATTATAAATGATGGCCTAGAACACCCTTGAAGGGTGAAAGCCAGAAATAATCGAAAAAAAAAAAAAAAAAAATCATACCCATACGATATCAAAACCCACCAAGATAATTTACTAACAAGAGTAAGAAATTAATGCTTACTAAAATTTCAATAATATTCTGAATGAGTATAAAATTCTCAAAATTAAACTCTTAATTTGTTTACTAAGAGAATTATCAAATCACTAAAAAAATCACATTCCCCGATAATAGATATTTATTAATTATTTATTTATGATAAATCTATTAACCTGTAGATATCATTAATGAAAGGCAAAGATTTTGAATTCCTTCCAAAATTAATAAGTGATATTACATTCCAATAAAAGAAGATAATCTGTGTCCCAAAAGTTAAAAAAAAAAAAAAAATTGTGAGATAATAAATAAACACTAACAAAAAAAAAACCCTGAACAAAGATGATGCTAATACCTTGGATTTAAATTATTAGTATGAATACCAAAGGCATAATAAAATGTATAATGAAATTTTCACATCCCGAGTGAAATAACATAATTCATTATACCGGAAGAGAAAAAAAAATAAAATTCATCATGAAAATTCTACTAAAGAATTTTCAGGAGGAATATTAATCCGATTCACACAACACAAACATATAAAACATATCTGCTAAACAGCAATTTTATAATTTTTGTATTTGTATATATATGTATCTAAAACCAGCTCAGCGCTGTACTGCATAAGAGTATCTTTTGTAAGATTTGAATATATTAACACCACATATGTCAATGTGAATTATGATATCTATGCTGAACCAAATGTGAACATTCATAGTCAATATTTTAAATATATATATATATATAAATAATAATAATAAACATTAAACGAATTACTAAATACTTAAGGCTTCTTGCGATCCTCTAAAAGAGTTAGTGCCTGAGATTCTACCATCCAAAGAAAATTCTGAATTATTGTTTGGGAACAAATAAAAATTAACCCACTCCATTATCTTTGATCAATAAAGATTATTATTATGTAATAATGGAATGAACCGTATACTTCTCGTAAAGTATAACCCTTTACGCAAAGAATTCTTCATCTCACGTGAAATGAAAATAAATGGCGAACAATAATGCCATCCTCGAATGAATCGAAATGTGTTTGCGAACTCAGTGACAAGAAATATTTCATAACTTGTATGGAACGCCAAACCCTAAAAATCTGCCGTACACAGAAGGTATCTCCGTGAGATCATCTATCACCTCAACAAATGTCTAACGCTAGCAACGTCAGAAAAAAAAAATTCAGTGTAAGTTTTATCACTGAAAATGAGGCAACGCTCCTAAAATTTGTTTTGTAAAATAAAACTTGCACGATTCCTATCACCAGGAACAGAACACGCAGTACACAATCCACGAAACAAAACAGCACATACCAAAGCCGCAAGCTACCTTCAACGATCAACCACAACTAACCTTTGAAAGTTGAAAGTGCTTATGGAAGAAATATAGTATCTAAGTCCGGTGGCGCTCCAAGCCCAAACCTATATTTCCTATGACAAATAATACAAACTTATCTCACAGCTGAAATACATAATTGCTCCGCAATTATGATTATATTCATATTTGCAGCGTCTTGGGGCTACGAGAACACATCCTCTTCGACCCCACTGCACAATGTTAAATTTAACGATTAAATCGATGATTATACAGTCAAATTATCAGAACTAATCTGAAATAGCGTAGACGCAAACCTAAACTCGTGCCATCCTGAGCCAACCTACAACCTGAGTCGTACGATAATTCTCATACACTGATTAATATGCGTAATTTTTAAATGTTACATACATTCTTAATAACCATTAAATTAAATATCCCGAAAATTATATGCTGAATATCTCTGATAGCCCTTAATAGGAAAAATACCTGCACTTTCAGGAACCGCTTAACCTTATTAGAAAGTAAATCCAATCTCTTACGGTGACATTTGATAATAATAAAAATCCCAGAAAGAATAAAACCCAATATTATTTTTACCAAGATGAAATTCTACCAAGCGTGAACCAATAAAATTAATAATAATACAGAATACACGAAAGTTTATCTACATACTGATTTGAATCTTAGAGATAGCGAAGTCTCATACCCAAAACCCTATAAGTTACTCAATTTACCGACAGATGTCATTGAAACATGGTCTCAAATTTAATAACCTTCCTATGAAACAGAAATCATAATCACAGCACGAACCGACACTATTAAACATGTAAAGCCCTAAGGAGGAATGTAAAATAATGTGAGCAAGCACTGCAATAATACTCCCAGTCCCAAAGAAAGAAAATAAAGAAAGTCCTCGAAAAATCCAACTCGTTATGCAATTACCAGTAATTTTAAATTCTTTAAACAGAAAATTAAATAAAACTAAACTTTAACTAATTGAAATGACTCAAATCGTAAAACCCCAAGAAGATTAAAACTTAGAATCTCGACACGAATAAGCAATTTGAGTAAGTTGACCTTCTGTCACTCAGATTTCCCATTTAATGCCTGACTCTCAAAACGAAAAACTAAAAGATAAATCCAATCACATAATGATATCGCAGTTTAGTGTACCTTTAAACTGCCATCGGAATGTGTAAGGAACTTATCCGACCCCAACAAAATTTACTAGTGTACCAACATTATCTCAGAAAACCCAAGCCGATAGAACTTGTCAAAAAAAATGAAGATTTATCATTGTGCCACATGTAAACTTCAGGATCATTGAGAAAACTATCAATTGCAGAACACAATTTTCTATATTCAAAATTACTCAATCTCAAGGAGATAATAAAAAATAATTAATGATTTATAAACTCAACTAAAGTCAAAATCTGTCAATTAGATCATATCTACTGCAAATTAAGTAAAGGAATATTTAAACCCTGTATCCGCGGCGAATAAGCAGCGACGAACTTTTCGGCTCCAGCAGACCGGACGTCTTGATCTACTCGGCGCACCCAGAAAACTCGCGCTGAAAAGTTATTAATTGAATGTCATTCAGAGAAAGAAAAAATTTATTATTGAACATGGTACACAAGGGAATACGCCCACAAGGCTGACAAAGATTCTTGTTAAAGAACAAATTTATTACTTGAGTCGCATAACAAACAAATTTGTCCCTAAATTTAAATAAACTGGAGATAACTCTCCGTGCATGTGTTACAAGCTTAATGAATAAGAGAAAGAGCAAAGTAAATCATCCAAAATAAAATTGAACATCACTGATAATAATGGAAATTGCAAAACGTTTCATAATGTGAGATGGAATCCTAAAGTTCGAGGAATAAGGAACCATGTTCAATGTAGAGAAAACTCAACATTAATAATAGAACTACCTAGTTCTGAGAAGAAATATCAATCTGAAAAAAAATATTTTTTTTTTTGAAATCTAGTAAAAATAAAATGGTATTGTTAACTTACATATTAAAGTGAAGTCCATTCTAGGTTAAATAATGCATCTGTCCCAAAACATCTGATAAAAGCCATGAGCTATCCTTATTCATGTGACAAAATTTTATGTTCACAGTTTACCTACAAGACTACTGTAAAACGAAAAAAATTATTAGACGACATTGTAATGGGAATTGTAAAGCCAACGAGTTAAGCACATCGATAAAATTGCATGACAATCTCCAATCCATCTGCCAAAACCCAATGTACCTACAAAATCAATTTGCAGTACAAGTGTGATCAACACACAAAACCTGAAATATCTCGGTAAAAGTCTCAATGACAAGATACCCACGGACAAAACACACAATAACCTAAGTTGAGCACAAAAAACCAAACCAAGGAAATGAAAAATTAGATAAAACATGAATAAAGTATTTAACAAAAAAACCCCGGCATACTTACAAACTGTCAAGGTCAACCAACCATTTTAGATCGCAACAAAATAACCTCAAATGTCAAATAAAATTCCCGAACATGTCTGCACACTTGAAATAACATACTTATAATAAGAATATAACCCGTGATAATGTAATAAAGCAACGTATTTTTAACCATATTCGTAATGTAAAGGAGAATGCGAACATATTAAAACTGTCAAATACATCGCGCGAAATTAATGAAGCCCACTAAATAACATCTACCATCTAGTTCAAACCACGTGGGTCGCCACTGTAATAAGGTGGAAGAAATTTACTTAAATGTATTACTGATAAACCAGATACTTACGTATAAACTCCTTCCCCATTACTATATGCGGCTAGCTCCAGTAAAGGGTAGGTGCATGATAATTAAAAACCAATAATGAAAGAGATAAGTTCAAGATATAAAATAGGGTATTTATTGCGATAAACAACAGGGACTTGATCGGTAAAATTAAATGTAATAGGTGAAGACTCTAAATTATTAGATAATATCTCGGGCCGTGTACATCATCAATCGAAGATTGATGTATGTTAGACGATAAGTTATAAGTGGGTAGAACGCAAGTGTGCAAGTGTTGAGCGCCATTGCATTTTTATAGAATACAAAAACTAAACTGGTAACCTGAGAATTAAGAAAATAATATAACGTTACGATTTCCATGATGCGAAGATATGATGACATATGATGAATATAATGTTGCGATCTAAAGCGCCAATGGTTGGTCCCCCAGCAGCAGTAAGCACCTTCCTTCCGTGGTTTGGTTTCTTGACTGACATTAGCCGCGAGCCGAGTCTCTGCACAGATGATAAATGAAAAGGGATGACACCTCTCAAAACGCCAGTACTTATTCCTATGAAATCGGGGTGAGAAGGTCCGTGTGAAATCTACCCGTTGCAGACTGTATTAATGTGCAAATTCCAATCGCCGATTCTCTCTGCTAGAATAAAGTCTAGAACCAAATTCACCAATTTAAACTCTTGTAGCCACGGTTTTGAAGTTCTACTAGTTTTAACCAAGTCTTCATACACTTCTTCTAGTTTTTTCATTATTTCATTTGTTTTACAATCTCTCATGGCGTCCTTAACAGTTGTTTGTTTGTTTATTGTTTGGTTATTAATATCTTTAAAGTCGTTTGTAATCATTTCTTTAATAGATGAACATTTCTCGAATAGCAGTAATATCAAAGCTGCCTGGATCATCATGTGAACTCTATAAGACCTTGCGTAAGCATGTCCTGACATAAGGTGAGGAATCGTTGATTTTCCATAAACAGAGGTACACATTTCTTCGATTCCACTACCTTCCATAAACTTTCCTAAGCAACCAAGGAAACTCATTAGAAGATGGAATCCGCCTAGTCTGACGATTACTCCAGATATTTCACTTTCTATAGAAGAACTTGCAACAATGTCTACTGCTTTCAGGAAAAGTGGTTGGTCAAATGTCACAATACACGGCTGGCCAGCTAACTTGCTTTCTTTAGAAGCGTAACTAAGGGTAGAGTAAATAGCAGTTGGATTTTCTGGATCTATGCTTATAAAAGGCAAAGCCTGTACATAAGATGGTTCAAAGTTTTGTCTATCATCGTAACAGTTTCGCATGTATCCAGACCATCCAGGTAGTGAAATTGGCACAAAAGCAAAACTACATAACCAAAGCATGTTACGAGCTGAGACTAAGCATTGAGTGGGCATATTTTCAGAAATGTTTTCTATTGTTAAGGACTTTAAGCCACTTTTCTCCATTTTAGTATACATTAAAACTGGGACATTGAATTTACCTTCAAAGTCGCATGTCTTGACACGTGGAACTCGGACATCACTCGACACAGGTGTTTTTGGAGTCACAGGATTACAGTAGATCCGAGGAACTGGCTATTTTAGGAGCCAGTTCCTGTTGGATTTACAAAATGGTCACAAACACTCAAACCGAGCGAAGCCGAACTTAAAGCCGCCCGCAGGGCCTAGCAGCAAAGTGAATAACTATTATTTCACGTTCACGATTTCCACTAGTACTACAAAGGGCACAGGACAGGCTAGGATAAGTTGGGATGTGAGGGAACAAGTTCCGACATCAGTGTCGCGGAGCGACGCAGGGATGGTGCGCACCAAGCATTCACGGTTGATATCTGGCGTTTACTAGTACATAAAGTACACATTAAAATATATCATTTTAAAGGTAATAATAGGGACTACAACTTTTGTGGGAAATATTTTTTCATAAAATGTCGGCGTAAAAAGTTATGTGACAAAAAGTAAAATTACTTGCCAAAAAATATGCAAATTTTTACCTTATCATACGAATTACAAACAAACGGTAAAAGTTACGACGAAAGTTAACTGGACATTAATTATAGACAATGTTACAGCAAAGAGAATAAAAAAAATTTCAATCCGATGTGTTGTTTAGTAATCGAGATAGAAGCGATTTACGAAACCCTTACACTTTTCATGTTTGGGGGGGCACAGGGGGGGAAGCAAGAGGGGTAGGGGCGGGGACTTTTTGCTAAACACTTGTCTAAATGGTAGTAGTCGATGGGGAAAAAATTAGCTTTATACTATTTAGTTCCTTCAACTGGTGTTCTACGACACAGGCTGACTGGACTAATATGTAATTTGGTGTGGCAAGCCTCTACTGCTACGGCCGGCTCGGATCCTGCAAGTGGTGCTTTCGCCTGTTTCCTTGCTAGTTCGTCAGCCCGCTCGTTGCCCTCAATACCCTTATTTATTTTATTTTTATTTATTTATTTATTTATGGAAGAAACAAACAGTACATTATTTACGGTGGTGAAATTTTTTTACAGTTATTAAGTAAATTTCAAGGTGGGTACCTATGATATGTTTCATTGAAGTATCTTATTTATATTAAGTGATTACCGGGTGATGTGCGTAGTGGGTAGGTGTGTGTGTGTGTGTGAGTAAGTCTGTAGATGTGAGAAGTGGTGATGTATATATGTATGTATGCACCTTGAACAATTTACATTATTGACATGATGCTCTTTTTAAATTTGGGAAGTGAATCGGAGAAAATGTCGATGTTAGAATTTAGACAAACATTATTGAACATATGAAGAGCACGGTTAATTGGCGAATTAGTTTCTGCATTTGTTTTATAATTATGCATGTGGAATAATTCTGTATGACGTGTACGTCTTAAGGGTAGGTTAAAATTAATTAGGGAAAGAAGTTCAGTACAGTCGATGTTATTATTTAAAATTCTATGTATAAATGTTAAATCAGCTATTGCTCGCCTTTGTCGCAAAATTAGAAATCTGCGTTCAAAGTTATTGGTGAATTTAAAGGTAAGATATTTTATGAATTTGTGTTGAATGTTTTCAATGTTATCAACAGTTTGTACTGCGGGTTCCAAATTGGCGAGGCTATTCCAGTGTACTTCTGACTAATGCAAAATATAACATTACTACCGTACGCGGGTTACTGAATACTTTACTAAACAAAACCAAGCATTTTATACGACCTGTTAACGATTGATTTGATGTGCTTGTTAAACATAAGTTTGCTATCAAGGTAAACCCCAAGATGTTTACATTCCTTTTTAAAGATGACAGGTTCATTGTGGAGTGAATAACTGTACTTAATTATATGTTTATTTCTGGTGAATGTCATAGTGTGACATTTGGAAATATTGATATCTTTATTATAACTAAATATTGATAACAGTTAACTTTGCAATACTTGCAAAGTCTATCTAGGTCACTTTGTAATGCTTCACAGTCAGAGGGAGAATGCACCACTTTGAATATTTTCATGTCATCAGCGTAAAGCAAATATTCGGAATTTTGAAAGCATGATCCAATGTCATTTATATAAATGTTGAACAAGAGCGGGCCTAGATGGGAATCTTGCGGAACACCAGATATTACCTCTATAGATTTTGAGAAGACGCCGTTGATTAATATTACCTGATTGCGGTAACTAATGTAAGATTTTATCCATCTAAACAGGTCGCCATGTATACCAAGTAGGATGAGTTTTTTCAAAAGAATTGAGTGAATTACACCGACAAGGGCTTTAGAGAAGTCTGTATACATCGCATCGACTTGCTCCTTATCGTCCATCTTGCTATGCAAGAAGTTAATGAAAAGAGCGAGTTTGGATGTTGTAGACCTACCTTTCATATATCCGTGCTGATTCGGCGAAATGATTGTCGAAATAGTAGAGTACAGTTGATCAAAAACATTTTTTTAAAGAACTTTGCTTAGAATAGGAAGTTGGGAAATTGGACGGTAATTTTTAACATCATGCTTATCACCAGTCTTAAAGATTGGTGTGATAACGGCTGATTTCCATTTGAGAGGAAACGATCCCCCTGTCAGTGATTTTTTGTAGATGGCGCAAACCAGAACGCAGATATATTTACTGCAGTTACGTAAAAAAATCCCGGGCAGCCTGTCTATTCCTGCTCCTTTTTTAATATCTATGCTTGAGAGATATTTAAAGGTGATTTATTCATTTATTCTGATTGAGTATATTAATGTATTGTTAAGAGGATCTACCATATTATTAACATCAGGAGTTGAAATTTCATTTGTAAAGACCGTTGAGAAGTAATCAGCAGAAAGGTCAGTAACTTCTTTGCTGTCGTGTGCCGTTGTGGAATGATACGTCATGTATTCGGGTATAGTGGGAGATTTTCTTTGTGTCTTAACATAACGCCATATTTTTTTAACATTATTTTGAATGTCAGATTCCAATCGGGCAATATAGGCTCTATGAGTAAGACTAGAAATCTTCTTCTGTCTTTTGCGGAGTAATGAGAAAGATTGATAATCTGATGGATCATGTCCTGGTACCCATATCAGGGTTATTTTATTGATGGTATCGAGTTCTGTAAGAACGGTCCTGCATTCCATCACCAGTCTGGAGTCGCATCAGTTACTTTCCAGTGCCATAGGGGCTGCCTAGCTATCAGAACAAATAGTTATGTTCTTATTCCTGTACCCGATGCACTCTTGTGCGCAGGCCAAGTTGGCTTTCATCTCAGCTTGAAACACAGTGCAGTGTATTCCTAGAGGTATACTGAGTTCCCCTTAGATCCCTGTAGACATACCCCCAGCCCCCGTTCCTTCCTCCATTTTGGACCCTTCTGTGAACCAGATTAGTTCCTGTCTAGAGGTTGGACCTGGGACCGTGTCCCACTCCTCCCGGGTGGGGTATATCACATCAAACTGCTGTCTGAAGAAGTATTTTGCTTGTTTGCCGTCCTGCTTCATTCCAGCTGTCAGGCTAATTGACCTAAGTCTTGTTCCAAATCTCCGTATGACTGTTTTTAGGCAACTCACCTTTCCAATGACCTTTGCATTGTAACCACCGCGCCCTCTATTTCTAAATTTAGTGGGGTAGGTCTAGCAGCACTCCCATGGCTAGTATTGGAGTGGTTTGCATTGCTCCTGTGATTCCTCTGCATGCACCTCCCTGTATGTGTTTGAGTGTGGCCATCACTGTTTTCAGTGTTGGTCTCCTCCACCAGACCAAGGCTTCATCCATGAGTCTTGGTTTTACAACTGCTGTGTACAGCCATCGCATCATTTTGGGTTTGAGTCCCCACGTTCTGCCGCAGATTCGCCTAGTTGCCCACACGAGAGTACATGCTTTTCTGCTTACAGTTTCCAGCTGGTTTTTCCAGCTCAGTTTGGCATCTATGATGACTCCGAGATACTTAACCGTGTCAGAAGGTTTTACTTCCTTTCCGTAGAAGGTTGGATTGCTCCATCCCTCTAGTTTCCTTTTGTGTGTAAAGATGGCTAGTTCTGTCTTGTTTGGGTTGACCGACAGCCCTATTTCTTCGCACCATTCTTCCACTGTTGCCAGTGTTGATTGTATGAGGCCTCCGGTCGTGTCTGCATCCCAACACCTTGTTATGGTTGCGATGTCGTCCGCGTACCCTTGAGTATACAGGCCCTTGTTATTGAGTTTCCTGATGAGGTTGTCCACCACCAGGCTCCACGGCAAGGGCGACAAGACCCCTCCCTGTGGACACTCTCGCGTCACCAATACTCTGAGGGTCACTTCGTGGTGCAATTGAATGCTCCCTCTATGTCCAGGAAGAGTCCTAACGCTAGTTCCCGATTGCCTGCACCTGCTCCAGTTTGTATACCAATCTGTGCAGTGATGTGTCAACCGACTTACCTGGTTGATACGGAAATTGAAACTCGTGGAGGGGCTTTTCTCTCAGTGCCCCGTCTCTTATGTGTCTATCGCTGTTTATAATAGGCACCTACATATTTTATATCCATCGGTACGCATCAGGTACTGGTAAAATGTGAAAAAAATCGGATATTTTGTCCGCACTTCAAAAAATTTCTTAACCCTTTAGAATATTTAGACAATTTGTGGTGTTAAATTTTTAAAATTTTCAGCTATATAACACAATACAGAATATGCGTAAAAAGGATAATTATTTGATTTATTACCATAATATAACGTATCATATTATATTTTGGTAATAATTCACAATTTTCGTCACCTCCCTTGATTGAATTCAACCAAAAGATTGGTTGCAGAAAGTATAAAGAAAAATTGTATAATTTTAAAGAAATATATAAAGTGTATCATAATGGTCCTGTATATTTTCTGCCTATTCAGAGTATAAATAAAACAAAATATGTATTTTTTACGCAGCATCGCGTTCATTGGTCAATCAATTGGTGTAACCCTAAGTGACCAGCTCAGGTATGGGGGCTCCATCGAAGCCAGAGTAAAGTTAGCCTCCCAAAAACTGGGCGTACTGTACAGGGCCCGCAGATACTTTAATAGTACACAACTGCTAACCTTGTACAAATCACAAGTACGCCCCACGGTTGAATTTGGCAGCCATCTCTGGTCTGGAGCTCCAAAATACCTGAAAAATACCCTCGACTCTGTGCAGAAACGGGCGGTCCGTTTGATAGATTCTCCCATCTTAACAGACGGATTGCAATCTTTAGAGCACAGGCGTCGGGTGGGAATGCTATCCTTGTTCTACCGGTATTACAATGGAAGATGCTCTGAGGAACTAGCATCATTGATCCCTTCGGCACCGGTGCATAGTCGGGAAACACGCCAAACGCGTGCCCAACATTTGTACACGGTTGACATTTGTCACATGAGAACGGGTCGTTTCTTCGACTCGTTCTTGTGTTCAACAGCTCGGCTGTGGAATGATTTGCCGGCCTCTGTGTTTCCTCCTTCCTACAACATGGGTCTCTTCAAGACCAATGTTCATTCCTTCCTCTCCTCAAAAAGACTCTCCACACAGCATCCCAGATGACATAGGCCCTGAGGGAAATTATTTTCCTCAGGGCCTCTTGTGTGGAGTTAATGTAAAAAAAAAAAAAAAAAATCATTGTACATATAGGGTGTTAAGGGACGTACTTGGCTTTAACCGTACTTTAACCAGTGATTCCTGAAATTATTTCGAATAAAAAATATGAAAGAAATTTCGGTTTCCGGTGACATTTTTAATAATTAATTTTTAATTAAACGAAGACACTATGAAGCAAACTCAATCGAACATATGGAAACAGAAAAATCAGAAAAAAATATTGGCGCCTCTGAGTCTTGAACCCAGGACCGCTCGCATTTTTGTTTTCAAAATTTTTTTCTTCAAAATCAAAAAAAATTCTTCCGCATGTTGTCACCGGCCACTCAGCCGAGAAACCGCCCAACCTTTCCCGCCCGCAACTGTCCGACACCTACTACGAGTATTTTTTAAATGTTTTTGTAGATAAAAATAACATGAAAAATGTCACCGGACTTTCGTCCCTTGAGGGATTATTATTATACACATTCAGGAGGCCCAAAAAAGCGATTTTTCAAGAATTTTTTCTGAGAAAAATTGTTAATTTATTAATGTAAAAATTTGTACAAATATTGTGTTAATTTTTAAGTGTATTTAAACATTTTTGGATTTGTAAAAATAATAATTTTGAAAACTGCTATAGCTATCCTCCTATAGATCTCCATATACTTATATCAAAAAAGGCATCTTGCGGTGACCGCCATACTTATCTCTGGACTGAATCATTTAAAATAAAACAAAAACCAAATGTTTTTCATTAAAGTAATGTATAATCCTCTAATTAATCGAAGGACAAAGTAAAATAAATTTTTTTGAAAAAATGAAAGCTTCTCAAAAAAATTGATTTTTGACCAAAATTTTGGCCTTAAATTGTTTATAAAAAACATATTTATCGGTGAGAACAGGCCTTTGATGAGTTACTAAAAAATATTCTTAAAAAGCTTGTGTTAAAATTTGAGACTGATCGGTTCAGCCGTTTCCGAGTATCTTGGTCACCGGCTTTTAAAACACAGTTTTGAGAAAAATGCGTTTAAAGTTTGGCCTCCTACTTTCAAACGTTCTCTTTAGAAATATACGTGTAACTTCGAAAATAATCGCCGGATTGACTTGAAATTTTCGGTGTGTGTATATATATATAATTAAAATAAATCAATTTTTTAAAATTATAACTGTATATAACCCCTTAACACCCTGTGTAGTTTCGTATCGGTGATCGATGCAGTGGATGTAGTTTTTAGCCATAGGTTATTATAATGGTTTGTCTAATTTAAAGTTGGAAGTAGAAACAAGCTGGAATGTAGAAATATATTACGAGTTTATGAAACTCGAGATGATTTTCACAAAAACGGAGCTATACAAATCATTCAAATATTATTAATGTTATAAAAATAAAGGTCATGGTAACGGTTTTCGGGGTCCTGCTTAGTGAAAATAAGCCAAATAGGTACGATCAATAACTCGACGAGTGAAAAACTCAAATAAAGACCATGTTAGGTTAGTCAGCCTATCATAATAAAATAACACTAATAATAAAATAATACAATGTACATGATACTTAAGCAATGTCTCTGTGTGCTCTTTAAATTCAATGAACCTGCAAAAATTACTAATTTTAATTGCTTTTAGTTATATTAATGCCTCGTAACTACTTAATGACCAAGGAAAAAAAATATGACACACTTCATAGGTACATTTTAGTATAAACCTTTTTTTAAGACTACAGTTTTACTTTCGGTTGGTCACGTTGTAAACATTTGTGGATATTATTCATAAGGTAAAAAAGAAGAATGTGTACCATTTCCAAAAATTAACTACTGTTTCCGTAGTGTCTCGTTGCAATAAATCGCCGAAACAATAACGAGGACTCTCTTTTACCCTTTTTAGGTAAATGAGTCAAAGCGTGGGTAGAAGCTATAATTTTAAGCAAATTAGAATTTTTCCACGGAATACTTATAATTATAAGAGGTGGTTTTTATGTTTTTTACTCGGGAAGTGTTAAAGTGTATCTCGTTTCAAATTCAGGATTTTAGAAAGGGATTATTATTTTTTTTGATTTTATCACCAGGTAAATCCTAGGATTGTTATTTCTACTCATCAGATTGCAACACTACTTTTCAATTATTCAACAAATAAAATTACGTCCTTTCTTAAGTTTGATGGTAATAGCTCTGTAGCGCATGGAATTTATAAAACGAGTTGGAAAAAAACGTGGTAGGATTATCTCTAAAGAAATTACGGTTGTAACGAAGCCCGGTCTGCATTAAGTAATAAAAAAATAAAAGTGGTGTTTACTAAGTTATTGCTTTATTTTAAATTAAGATATTTAACCCGTTGACATTGTTCATGACCATCCCAAAACGCTTTATGTTTCAGTGTCACGCCTTTTTAAAACATCTTAAAGAAAATCCATCGCATTTCTTCGTTAAAGATGATATAAAGCTTGGCTCGAACATAAAAGAGAACAGCAAACTCGACAGGACTCACCCTTAAAAAATCCTCTATATTAGGCACTCACAGTGCTGCGATCACGCGAAAGGCTAGGGACAAAATTCAACATACT
Source organism: Limnephilus marmoratus (assembly GCA_917880885.1). Taxonomy (NCBI): domain Eukaryota; kingdom Metazoa; phylum Arthropoda; class Insecta; order Trichoptera; family Limnephilidae; genus Limnephilus; species Limnephilus marmoratus. Next base: position 53,160,641 of record OU862906.1, on the reverse strand, counting down.
ATTTTCTATTGTCGGTGCATGCGTGCGTGATTTCAAAGTATTTCAGCGTGAAATCATTAAAGTTCAATGAACTTTTAAATTTCAAAATTAGAACTGATAAGTGTAAATTATATCATAAGGGCTATAAAGTAATTACCAACATTATTTAAATAGTGAATAATTCTTTATTTTGAAATGCGTATTTCTTTTTTTATGTTTGACAGATGTTTAGATGACTTAATATAGTAAATACACGTTAGTGGGTTATTTCGGTGGCACATACGCTAGTTAATGAAATTAAAAAAAAAAAGTAACCGCACAATAAATAATATTTGAGACTAAGACAAGAAATAATTACAGGTAACGATGAACAAGATTAAGACGCATTCTACAATTTATTGTATTAAGTTCAACCCCTGACATTAAGTGCAGAGCGTGAGCATCATCATCATTACATAGTATAGAATAAAGTCGCTCAAAATGTATGTGCGCATAGATCTTTTAAACTACGCAACGGATTTTCATGCGATTTTCACCAATAGATAGAGTGATTCAAGGGAAAGGTTTATATGTATAATACATGCTTATTATAGTAGAGAAAAGCCGAGAAATTCAAATATTCAATTCAGGCAGCGGGCAGCTGGCAAGCGGGTGGTGTGGATTTTATAAAGATTGGGTAATGGCGTTCTGTTTCGTTAGCCACAGTAACGTGTGTCCGGATCTGCTAGTTAACAATAAATGACTAGTTTTATGCCTTTGTTTCACAATAATATTTGTGCTATCTATATTTACGTACATCTCTTTTAAAAAATGGTACCTAGCTTCTACGACATCTCAGCACCTTGCGTCTGGGAGAAAGATGATCACATACTGCCACTCATCGCATCCCCTGAAAATCTCACCCCCCAGCATTCAATAAAAATACGCTTCCGAACAAAGGCTCTCTCAATCGTCGTGTACTGAAGCCTCATGTGAAACTAGATCCTTCCGCCTATCCAATCTAAAGGAGCCACCCTGGGTAAGGATTGCGAATCTGGAGCAATTTTGGAAAATCCGGATTTCCGGATTCCTTGAAACTCAAAATCCGAATTCAATTTTTTTTTTTTTAATTTACAAGTTTTGTTGGCCGGTAGCGACAAAATGTATATTTTCTAATGTAGTAGAAAAATGTAACGTATATTGTAATTATTTGAGACGACACCCCGTTAAAGTTTTTAAAACTGACGAAGCATTCTAATAGCCATTGAACAAAAAGATAACACTAATAATCTAAACGAAAATTTAAAAAGAACAAGACACAGAAAAATAGTAGAAGATAAGGGTCGCAACTGAGACCATCACCTTATCATTTTTTCTGTGTCTTGTTCTCGTTCATATTTTCGTTTAGATTATTAGTGTTAGCTTCTTCTTCAATGATATATTATATTGATGGGAATTACCTTCAAAAGTTATAAAAAGAGATTATAAAAAAAGAACATTCTAATTACCGTTCTTCTGATCTTTTTCATAAATTTGGGTAGGTTTAAGTATGTTTTTGTTAAATTGTTTGTTATAATTTTTTATATTTCTTTTTCTTACATTAAATATTATTTCTTTTTCTCGCGTTTTCTTTTAATACTTTGGCTAAATAGTGCTCTATACTTACATATATGCACTATCTGATATTTATGTAAATATCTGGCATGATATGTGATGTTTCGTTATTAGGTTATTAACTTTTGTTACAACGTTTATCCACGTTTCGGAAATAATGTCATATTATTATTTAGTACAAATTGAATGCCTGTTAGCCTTTTCGTAACTTCGAAAAAAAAATCAACATCCGAATTCTGATTCCACCGTGAATAATCCGAAAATCCGGATTGCAGTCCCGGCTTGGGTAGACGGCAGCAGCCAAAGTTAAAAGGGCGAAGAAAATGATCGATAAAATAAGTTGGTCCCTTGTCAAATTTCTGAAAAGTTTGCATTTGAGATGGATGGTTGCTGACTATACGACATCGCGAGAGGTTTGAAAGTTTTTAAATCTCGGTAAAATGACAAAACATTTTGATAGGCCTAGTATCAGTTCGTGAATATCTCAAATTAGCCTTAATTTCAATAACTTGGTGTACATACAGATACATTATTTAATATGCGTAATACGCATTTTTACAACATCAATATCGTACAGTGTAAGTTTTAATTGATTACCTACTGTAATTATATTAATGAAAAATCTTAATATGATTTACTCATTAAATTAATCTTTAATATAAAATTAAATTAATCCTTGAAATATTTTTTATCGTGGGTCCAATAATGTTTACAGTTAACTGTTGACATTACACAGTGCAGTAAACCATCGTATTGAAATGTTATATCAGATATATTAAAACTTATCCACAAAACAGAACATTTTTGTAATCGCAACAATTTTCAGCTCGAAGGGTCTTTTTATCACGAATTAAAGGTAAAATTCATTTAACTTAAAATCATGGATCATCAGCTAAGATAGAGTGAGGGAGGGCCGGTGGGGGAGATTTGAAAGGAGATATAGTAGCAGTAGTGGATATCAAGAGGTAAATTAGGAAAATTTATCTTCTCATACCGACAGCCGTACGTGGCTTGCTCATGCATCGGTAACCTTCTGATTTATTCGTTTTGCACCAGATAGAAAAACGAGAAATATTGTGCACTTTAATAAACAGAATTAAAACACAAATCTAGTCTTAATACAAATAACTTAGTTTCGTGGATATTGGTCTGAGAAAAACATATATTATATTGATGACCTCGAATCTTTTACAAGTTCAGAGTTTACTAGCCTCATTTGACATGCCACATCAAGAATCATGAAAGTTTTTAGAACATGTAAATTACAAAATATTTTAAAGTAAATTCTTACGTAAGGGACTAAGAACATTAGACGTTGTAATGATAATAATGTAACATTACAATTTTAAAACAAGTGAGGAAAAAATGACAACAGTATGTGAGTCAGAAGCCTCGATAATATAGTAGATGGAAAAAACTGCATTCAAATGTCATAAAAAATGCATATAAAATATCGTAAATCGATGTCAGCTGTCATCGAATTCGATGAAAGCCAATTTACATTTTACGTAATTGAAATTATAAATGCTGTATTCCCCGAATGGAAATTACAGCATTTATAGGTCTTTACTCAAATCGTTTACCTGTGTATATTATTTAAAAGCATCTGCAAGACAATATTTACTAAATAAAAAAAAACGCTAGATAAGTCAAATAAAAAACCATTTTTCTAACTGGTTTTGTTTTGTTCCCGTGAACGCAGACGCACACCGAATGAAAGTTAAAAAAACCACCCGTGTTCAAACACTCTTCGATTCCATATTATTCTAGCATAGCATTAAGGGAGCTTTTTTACCGTTTATCGAATCAGTTTTTAGGTGCTCCGATAGCGACAGTGTATTTTTACCACCCCCCACGTCGCCACTGTAAACACACAGGTGATTACTGGGGAAGGTCCCATCCCCACCCCCACCCCCACCCCGGCCGGCAAGTAAAGCAGCCTTCGCATCCCCTTACATTCATAACAGTTAACCGCTCGTGCCGTGAATAACGCCAGGGGATGGAGATAACCTTAGCCATGTCTAAATCCAAGGGATTATCAGCGTTGGTTCTCTATTGGCGAACCCGTGGGACCTATTACCAGCTTCTGTCCGTATTGGGAACCTGTACAAGATACCCAGTAGCGTGCATTGCCCTATAACCGAAGGAAATGTGCGTGTAGTTTTTTTCAAGTTCACGTATCATTATTGTATCTTGTGTTGGATACTTGAAACCACCTTCATCTTCCCCTGTTTTTTTTGTGGCCAATTAAGTAATTGAGTGAACAAATTATTTGCTAAATTTGTACATAATCCATCTTAACCACTAGATTCGTAAGCGCTGGTTCAACCTCGGTGTTGTTTTAATGCGTTAAGTCCATTTTGAGCCCTCTTATAAGTACAAAATTATCGCAAACAATAGGACACGGAAACCACCAACTATTCCAAAAATCAATACGGAGGCTCTAAAAACACAAGAAGGCAAAGAGCAGTATCACAACGCCCTTGTAAATAGCCTACCAGGTCAGATCACTGAGCAGAACTCCCAAGAATCACTCGAAAAAGACTGGAATGATATAAAAGAAGCAATTGTAAGAGCAGTGGAATCAAGTGTCAGAAACATGCCCAGACAGCCCAGGAACCCTTGGTTTGATGAAGAGTGTGAAAGAAAGATAGTTGAAAAGAATACACTCAGAAAGAAGTACTTGGAAAGGCCAACAAGAAACAAAATACAGGCGTACGAACAAGCGAGAAAAGCAACAAATAAGCTGTTAAGGGGAAAGAAAAGAAAATTCTTGAATGATATACTGCTGAAAATGGAACAGGACTTTGTTAATAATAATATCAGAGAAGCATATAAGGGAGTAAACTTCTTCAAGAAGGGTTTCAAACCGAATACAACACAATGCAAAGACGTTGATGGTTCAATTATATCCGATAAGGGGTCGTCCATTAATCACGTGAGGCTCGAAAGGGGGGGGGGGGGTTCGGAAAAAATCACGAAATATTACGAGGGGGGGGGGGGGGGTAAAATGAGATATCACGTGTATTTATTTTTCGTGATAATATTCTGAAAATTTCAAAATACTTTGTACTAAAAGAATACACGTGATTTTGGGGGGGGGGGGGGGTTAGTCTCAAACCTCACCACATATCACCAGTAGGGGGGGGGGGGGCTAAAAAGTTGCTAAAAAAACATCCCGTGATTAATGGACGATCCCTAAGGAACGAATTAAAACCGTGTGGAAAAATTACTTCTATAAACTTCTCAACCCTAATAGCGACCTGAGAAGCCACCCTACTAACATCCCCACTGAATCAAGTAATGAAGAATCAGCGAATCCACCAACAATGCCAGAAATAAATGCTGCACTAAAGAAACTTAAAAACAACAAATTACCTGGGAAAGACAACCTGCCGGCAGAGTTGTTCAAATATGGAAATGAGCACCTGAGAAATCTGCTGCATTTAATAACAAAAATATGGACATTGGAAAAAATCCCAGAGGAATGGCAAATAAGCATAATAAATCCAATTCATAAAAAAGGTGACAAGCTAAAATGCGAAAATCATAGAGGCATATCACTTCTATGCACGCATAAGATCTACACCATGATAATAAAACAAAGAATTGATAAGTACGCAGAAAACCTACTGGGAGAGTATCAGGCAGGCTTCCGCACCGGTAGATCCACAACAGACCAAATGTTCACCGTCAGGCAGATCTTGGCAAAGTGCTGGGAGTTTGATATAGATATACACCAACTATTCATAGATTTCAAGCAAGCATATGATAGCATAGATCGGAAGTGTCTATATGACATACTTCAATTCCAGATTCCACCTAAATTGGTTAAGCGCGGGTCACATGATGCTGGTTGCCAGCCGCGAGCTGAAGAAGCCGCTTCTGCCAGCCGTCGATCAGCTTGGTGTGACAACAAAATTCGGCGCTGGCGTCGCCAGCCGGCGAGTATTTGTCAGCGGCTGACGAAGTTGGACATGTTTAACTTTTGGTAGCAGGCAGCGGCGAATAATCAATCACGTGACCGCTGGCACCAGCCGGCAGCGCAGTCTGACCACTATTGCGTCTATCAGCAACGAGAAAGCACGTGTTTTTTTGTGAAGTTGTTTAGTTGTGACTATTTTATAATTTGCAATTTTTAATTGATATAATTAAAGTTTATTATTGAATATATAAATTTACATATTATGGAATTCTAAAATTAAACTTGATAACAATTAATATCTTCGAATTTACTCGATTTTTTATGTAATACCGCACAAGAGTTACAACTACTCTCACTCTGAGAAACTATGGCATTCTCATTATAACATTCTCGTTTTACACGGGATTGCCTGCCTGAATAATGTAATACATTAGAATTAGTTGAACCTTTAATTAAAAAACAAGATACTATCTTGTTTTTTAATTAAAGGTTCAACTAATTCTAACAATTCTTGAAATTGAGGGGCCGTCATTCTTAAAACATTTCTGTGTGTTTCTGGATCCTCTTCTTTCAGTTCTTGGAGAAGTCTTGACGATGCCCCTAATTCTTCCCTTCTTTGTATCCATGGCCTGACCCACCATCGTCTCTGTTTGCGGTGAAGCTGGTTAAGCATTTCTAAACTAAGTTCCCTGACACCCTCTCTCAACAACTGCTTAATTAGCTTTTTACATGAAACGACAGACGACATATAGTGAATGACTAACTGGAGAGTGCGAGACGCGAGTAGCAGCAACAGTAGTGTGACCAGATTGCCCGCCGCTGCTAGCTGGTACTACTACCAGCCGCTGGTAAGCAGCAGCTGGCAACCAGCATAACGTGACCCGCGCTTTAGGCTCATCAAAGCCACAATGTTAGACTCAAGATGCCAGGTCAAAATAGATGGGGAATTGACGGAAGAATTCACAGTATCGCAGGGACTAAAACAGGGGGACGGTCTGGCTCCCACTGTCTTCAACATTGCGCTCGAACATATAATAAGAAAAATGCTAATAGACACTGGCTCCAATATTTGTTTCAAGAGCAGTCAAGTTGTCGGATATGCAGATGACATTAACATTATCGGAAGATCAATTTCAGCCATTAAGGAGGTCTTCGATCCTTTAGAAACAGCGGCACGGAAAGTAGGACAGCGGGTTAATGTTATCAAAACGAAAATGATGATACAGAGCAGGAACCCTTCACACAGAAGAAGTAGTGCACAATTTAAAGACAACTACTCATACGAAGTGGTCGATCAATTCACCTACCTGGGCTCCAGTCTGACAGATAACAATGAGGATCCAGCAGAAATCAGAAGGAGAATCACAGCAGCCATCAAAACATACTTCCCTTTGCTGCCAGTGTTTAAGTCACGTAGTGTCCACAGAAAAACCAAAATAACCATATATAAGACCACTGTTAGAACGGTATTGGCATATGGATGTGAGGCGCTGACACTGACGGTAAAGATGGCTGAAATGCTGGATACTTTTGAAAGAAAAGTGCTGAGAAGAATATGTGGACCCGTGAAAGAGGGTGAACAGTGGCGCATCACAATACAGAATTGTATGATATATATAAGGCCCCTAGCATCTCAGCACATATGAGACTCCTCAGGCTGAGATGGGCTGGGCATGTACAGAGAATGCCGGATACACGCGTCCCAAAAAGAATTTTGACTGGACACCCAGGTGGAAAGAGAAAAGTGGGAAGACCCAGACTGAGGTGGGAAGACGAAGTAAGAGGGGATGCAGCACAGTTTCTCCAGGTACCAAATTGGAAGTCAGCCGCTGAGGACAGGAGGAGTTGGAGGCGACTGTTGCAGGAGGCCAAAGCTCGATATGGGCTGTAGCGCTATCGAAGAAGAATAAGTACAAAATTTAGTTTATAAATAAAAATTTAGTTTAGGGATAAATTTACAAATTTAGTTTATAAATAAATGTTCAGTATTTCAAACGTATGCGCGCATAATATTTATACCGTGATTATAGGAAAGAGGGAATCTGTTTTATAATAATTTAATTCGCCTATCCAGTACAAGAAAATTAACATGTAAATCAAACAAAGCTTGTGGTAGATTTTTTGTAATAATTTACAGCTCTAATATTTCGTATGCATTAAGCGTTTGTAGGGTAGAAATTTTAATTCAAGGTAAATTTGTTTTCCAACGTAAAATATAAAAAATGAAATTTAAAATAGCAGTAATTTAAATCAAATCTGTCGGAATTTATGTTTTAACCACTCGAAATTTTAATTCACGTACATTCGACAATTTTTTCCTACGCAAAACTTTAATAATTTTAATTTAAACCAATGAAAGAACTTTTTACAATCATTTGCATGTATTTTTTTGTTTCATACAATGACTAAATAAAATACCCTAAGAGAGGTCTTGGCCATTCAATAAAACATTATATCCAAACGATAATAGAAAAAATAGCGGCCAAGATGGAACCAAGGCTTATTACTTATCATATAAACAGAATAATGACAATGAAAACCTCCCCTATTTTTGTAAAACTGTTCCGATAGAATATTAACCCCCTTACTAAAAATGTGTTTTAAATTTTTCACAACTGCAAAACAACCGTTTACCACATATTCATGGTTGTTTATTAGTTGTGTAAAATTTAAAATACTTTTAATTTGTAAGGTCGTAGGTGTGTATTTGGATTAGTGTATAAGTTGTTTTCTTAGGTATTTTGTTTAGTCATAGATTTCGTCATATTTACGTGGTAGGTAGGGAATAAACTTACACAAATAATTACCAAAGTTGCCTATAAAATCACAAAAAACAAATTCTTTATTAGCCCATATTTTACTATTCAAAAGGCCAAAAAGTAAAACAGCCCACATGAACGATGAAAAATAGTTATTCAGTTTGGACGGATATTTTTTATGAAAAATGGATGGACGGTTTTTTTTTATGAAAAAGGCCCCGTAACAGTTTCTCGGTAGGCAAAGATTTTTAGCCTTTCTTAAGACGAATATAAACGCTAGAAATATTTCGATTCTCATGCCTCAAAAATTTAAAATCGAGCGTCTTATTTACATGAGGCAAGTAAGCGCCTAAGTAGTTTTTATTTAATTTGTGCATAATTTTATAAGAATTAATAAAAGACCATGCTAAACATCAAAAATAGTATTAGCCATAAAGAGCTATTTTTTTTAAATTGTTATATAATCTTTTAATAAAAATCGTTTGTTATATTATGTAATTACTTAACTATGTAATATAATCTTATACTAAATTACATAGTGAAGTCATGAAAAAACATTTTTTTAGTAGTTTACGCTTAAATTTTTGTTACGAAAGTAATAATTTTATTGTAATTCCAATACATACAAAAGGCATTAAGCTTCAATTTATCCTGAGCATATTTTTTGATGTTCATAATGTAATCCGATTCGTAGTAAAGATTAAGCTAAATAGTATCTAGATAGGATTTCACGTATAGCTTTATCTTAACTGCTGTCACCTATTATTATTATTTGTTCTGTTGGGTATAGCAAATACGGTTTATATGAGCTCTTATCTATACAGGATCCTGTGTGGAAAAAAAGCTACTATCTGGATATAAATAAAACAACTTTTCAATAGACCAAAGTGTACTTGATAATATTGTCAAACATAACAGATCCACGACGATTGCAGAAAATATATATATAATATTTAAATCTACTAAATACCTTTACAATGGTGTCATCAAAAGGGGAAGAAGAGAGAGATTTCAGTTAGATTTAGTGATTATTATTAGTCAGCTTCAGTTAGGCAGTTCCAACGATAGATCGCCTCCGATCTACGAATCCCAGATCCTTTATCAGCAGCTCTCAGTGACATTAAAGGCTCCTTACCAACCGCTCTGGTACTGATGGTAGAGATAGATGCTACCTTGAGTCTCCAACGAACAGAGCACCCATCCACCTTCTCGCCTGGATATTCTTTGGAATTGGGCCCACTTATCCCAGCAATCTCCATACATGTTTAGGGAACCTCTGAAACGAGCTCCAACTTCGGATGAACGCGGATGTTTGCAACCAAGGTTCAATCCTTCGGACTACACCGATCGACATTGGCTTCGATCTCCAAAATCACCACAGACCATTCATTACACGTGGGAATCTCGCCCCTCTTCGCAATCATAAAAGACTCCAAGATAACATTCCGCTTTACGGCCGATACTTATTCTTGCCGATTTTAAATAAATGAATGCCAAACACTTTGTAACCTTCCTGCTCAAAAAGCCACTTCCCACTTCATAATTTACTCCTACCTCCGTCACAAGGCTTAAAAACACGTCCGCCGCCATTTTGCCCTCTTGCCGTCTTTCTTCTCAATTCTGCCAACCTTTCAAGCCAAAAAATAAACAATTGTACCAATAAAAGCAAATCTTTGAATAAATTCTCAGTACTTACTTTTATGGAAATTAATACGTTACACTGCACGCCACTGAAAACACCGATATTGGGAAACAGTATAAGCGAGGAGCATTATAGGGCACCAGTTAAGTATAAGGGGCCAGTTATTGATTGGTTGTGTCGGAACTGATTAAAGTAAACAATACACACGACTTAAAAATAATATTGTGACCTGTGTGCTGTGTGAACAGCTTACAGTGCTACTCGTGGCTAAGGTAAGGTGGCGCTACTTGAGGTTGGGTTAGAAGGCACTGTAATTATGTGAGTAATTTGGAACATGTTTTTCGAACATTTCGTCATGACTTGTCCAGTTGATTTCACCCGACGCATTACCTTGCATCGCAGTGGGAGGAATAGATTCATACTCCCGTCTCTCTTAGACATACCAACTCCCACCCCATTATACCTTTTTTCTCCCCCAAACTTCTTCTCCTTTCTTTTCAAAAATAAAATGTTTGAATAAATTAAAATATCTTCTGAAGGTGACTTTACGAGAGTATTGATATAACTTAATACGAGTTACTAGGTGATTTTACGAGTACCAAGAAAGTCTAAAATATTTTGCTAAATGCTCCGTAGTTTCTTTGTTCATCATAGAACCTCTAGGCCAATCTTAGCAGGGACGAATAGAAACGATTAGACAATTTACAATGTAGGTGGGTACATAAAGCATGAAAGTAATGCTGATACCAAGAAATAATAAAGGAGCATATCAAAAAGATATAATTACTCATTAGTTATAATGATATGAACAAAATATCGCTGAATATTTTTATGACATATCGTATTATTAGGAAGGGGGAAAATTTAAAACAAAAATTTAACTTGCCTAGTCGAACTAGAGCAAATTCAAGCTACGTTTTAATTTAGAATAATAATGTTTTTTATGACAGCATTTTCTTTTATTCGAAATTATTTTAAACTAGCAGACCCGGCCACACGTTGATGTGGCTAACGAAACACAACGCCATTACCCAATCTTTTTAAAATCCACACCACCCGCTCGCCAGCTGCCCGCTGCCTGAATTGAATATTTGAATTTTTCGGCTTTTCTATACTATAATAAGCATGTATTATACATATAAACTAATTAACTTTCCACTAATTATTCAATGCTTGCAATGCAACACTGGATATTTGAAAAGGGAAAATCAAATACCTACTTACTCTAGGACATCTATTTTCCAATTTCTTCCGTAGAACGAATTTCAAAAGTGACTATATATAGTACGGCCCGCCAGCCGTTTTAAATCGCACAAAAATATGTTTTCTTTGAATTTCTAGGCTTTTCTCTAATATAATTTATATGTATTATACATATAAACATTCCTCTTCGATCACTCTATCTATTGGTGAAAACCGTATGAAAATCCGTTGCGTAGTTTAAAAGATTAACGCTCATATACATTTTGAGCGACTTCATTTTATACTATGTAATGATGATGATGATTAGCCTATGTACGAATTCGTTTTTGCATTATAATTTACTATTTTTTAAACCAGTTGGAAAAAAGTTTTCCAATCGTTTATTTTTCTGGAAGTTAATTCAGTGTTTTTATTAAGGTACGTGATAACTGATTATCCTCTCCTCCTTTCCTTAAAAAGAGCCTCTACACCACAACCCCAAAGATGAGATAGGCCCTGGGGGATTTCTTTTTCCTCTGGGCTTCCTTGTGGAGTATGAAAAAAATGTATTATGTTAAACTAATTTTTTTATTCTTTCTGTTTTTTATTTATTTGAGACACAAACAGGATATTTATAGAACATTATTTGCGGGTAATATAAAACAAATTAAAATACAAATATAAATATCCCTAGACATGTGTCTGCAGTAATCACATTTGCGTATTCACTGTAAGTATTTTTTATACATAACTTAAAAACTTGAATACAAAAGGTGTAAATCAACAAAAACATTTTCATGTTGTTAATGCAATCATCATCCTATCATTGGTACGGTCCCGTTTGAGGTATTTTAAGTCAAAACAGATCATGAAGGATATATTATTCTTATTTTTCTTATTATTCAAATTTTTACTGAAAAGATGAGCTTAAACGGTTCCGAATCATTGATTAGGTGAAAACTGTAACAGCGACTTATTTTTCACAATGTTGACACTGAACAAGTTCTTTATAAATGACTCCTCCACTCAACATTATCCCTAATTTGAATAATTAGAAAGTCCATTTTCTCAGATACCTACTCATATTTTGAAATACGGCGATGTAGTCGCGGAAGTGCGAAGTATTTTATCGAAATAGAAGACAATACGAATAAATCTAAACGAAATATGAAGCAAAACAAAACACAGAAAATAAAAGTAACGGTCGCAACTGATAATCTAACCCAGGATCTCGGTCTTACCGGGAGAACGCTTCAATCCATTCCACTTTCATTTCTTGTGTCTTGTTCTGTTTCATGTTTCGTTTAGATTTATTAGTATTATCTTAATATTGCATTGATGGGTATAACCTTCAAAAGTTGTTAAAAAATGAAATTGTGAATATTAACTTTAAAAAATTCTAAACCCGTACCAAGTATATTTTTTGTCAGAGCACCATAAGATCAACGTAAAATATTCCCACGCCGGATAACAATCGACGCGTATAGTGCAAAAAAGCATAATTGGACACAACCCTATTATCGGTAAACCAATAACGCTGATAACGCTATGCCCATCGTACCGGGTACCGTGTAGGCTGTGGAGTAGGTAGATAGAGGTATTGCGTTATCTTCAGGCACCATTAGTTAGTACTATTGTCCCACAATCGTGTGGGCACCCTTGGCGGGGGTCCAGGGTGGTGTAGATTGCTGGTTATGTTTGTCATACTGCTGGGGAAAATACAGGACAACAGTTTTTATTATTTATTTACAGTTTTTTACATTTTTAAATTAAGTCCCGTTAAACTGATTGATAACAGTTTCTCAAAAGGCTCTTTTGACATTTACTTTTTTTTTAATTTAGACAGGTACATAAAATATACATATTATACACATACAAAAAAACTTATATTTTGAAAAAAAAAATTGTTAATAAAATTTATAAAAAATACAGAACAGAGAAAATGAAAGAAATAAAAAGAAAAGACAAGAGAAAATATTAATGGAAAAAACATTAAAACGAAAAGCGGAAAAACCGAGATTAGTACAAAAAATTTCTTTCATTTAACCATTTTTTAGCGTACATTTCCTTCTGAAACTCAATTCACAGCGTTTTATTGCGTTGGGTTACATGTTGTAAATTATTGAAACAAGGTATTCTAGAGTTCTTTGACCGTATTTATTTAGGTATCTGGGAATTCCATCCAAGTCCATCGTTTACAGTTAGTCTTGTATTATGAACATGAACCACTAGTTTATTATATTCAGATTGAGATGTATGCTGACTCGCAATTTTAAACCAGAATATAGCACGAACAGATAATAAATTTACAGAGTTATATAGTAACGATTTTGGTAAATCATGCCTAAGTTCGTATTTTTTAATAATAATTTTTAATAACAATTTTACCAAAGAATTTTGTACGTTTTTGCAATGAAAGAAGCTTTGTTTTTGTTAAATGTCCCCGTGTGGTTATTCCATGTCTTATTAGGGATTCCGCCAATGACAGATACACTAATCTAAGAGTATTTAGTGGAACAAAAAACTTCAGTCTATAAAGTTTGCTCACTATACCTCTAAGCCTTGTGCAAACTTTTTGTATATGTATATCCCATTTTAAATCAATTGTTAAGCCTAGATATACATATTTAAAAACTAGTTCAATATTTTTACATGAGCATGGTAGAATTATGGATGCAATTAAAATCATGAGAAACAATTTTAGGAGTTATTGCGATGTTGGTATGAGGAGATCTGATGTGCATAAGCTTCTTTTTTAGCATTGATTATTAAACCTACATTATGTGAGCATTTTTGAACGATGGATGTTTTAAAAAAATCGCTGTGTACCGGAGTGGTATAAACATGCGCTCTACTAAATGAGTAATAAGCTTTTTCAGGCTTGGTGGTTTTTCATTTCCTTCCACATTAGTATTTTAACTACATTTTTCTTTGGTTTTACTTTTCGTGTTTCACCTATGATTGCATCCATGCACGATATATAATTATCATGTGCGCATTGGTATAGGTGTTTTCTACTCCTCTGTGCAAGCGTTACTAAAATAGAAGTTAATCATCGGCTCTTTATATCTTTTATTAAACAATAATGTGAAGTATTTAAACTCCCGATGGAAATGAAGTGATGTGATGACTTCGATTTTAAGTTGTAGACTGACTTAAGTTACGTTCACCCATATATTCAAGACATCTATGAACATTTCATGACACCGCAGTTCGTGCGAAGCTCGTGTTATGATTCCTGATACACAGCTCCGCAAAGCGCATACACTAGTATGAATATACCCGGCTTCACCCGAAATAAGGATTCAAATTAATTTAATTTAATAATATGTAACAAATACAATATCTATCTGAGCATATTGTTACAAAGGTACAAATTATTTACTTTCAAAGCATTTTTTGCAGTTCGGTTTTCTTCTCTGCTAAATATACATAAAACTTTTTTATATTACTTAATTTTTAGATCATTAGGGCGTAAATTACGTACCCCACAAATCCGGACGTGAATGAAAACAACATCGGCCTAATGGCGTTTATTTCTCCGGTTTGTTAAAAATATATCATTTTGTTGGGGACAGATATGCTTTTAGAGGCAAACACGATTATGGGGCAATACAAAATGGATTGAATAATGTTATACCAGGTAATACGAAATAAATTACTGATCAAACTTATAATGTTAGTTCAATGTATTGGTTGTAACTTTTACGTTTATGAATTATTTACAACGGTAAATAACACACAGCTTTTCAGTTTGTCAGAATGTCATTAATATGCCCTACAAAAACAAAATAAACTATGTTTGTAAAATTTTTATACTCATGTTTAATTATGGTTAACAGGAGTTTTTATGATGTGAAGCTGAATTCCTGTACTAGTACGGAATGTTTTAGTTTTTGGGAACATCTTAATCTAATATTTCTAAATTGCATTGGTGAAATTCACTCTCGTATAATTTAGGGGAGAATCTGGTCCGCCCGAGTATTTTTTTCAATGCGTTTTTTTTCAAAGATAAAACTTATTTTCGGTCACTAAACTTTAGTTACATGAAAATGTACATTTTAAAAAAAAAAACTTTAAATTTTTTATTTCAATACATCTATACGTCTAGATATATCAGTCGCAAGCGGAGGGTCCGACCAAATCGGCTGGAGTCCTTGGAAATTATCTGAAACATGCAATTAAAAAAATAAATAAAAAGAAAACACTTTGTTTACGTCACTTTATTGATATTTCTTGCGTCTACCGGTTTCGGTACCTCCGTACCATCATCAGGACTGAATATAAAATACTGACAAATACAGGGAAATATACATATATATATACAAAATGTAAAAGAAAGAGACAGTAAATAAGAGCGGGACAGTGCGTCAGTTGTGGGAGGGAGGTGGGGGTGGAGCGATTGGGATAACGGGAAACATACTTATAATAGGGCTGAATGTTAAATTAAGTTGAATATTAATGATTTCAGCCTTTGCATTAACTGATTTTTTTTATTTCTAAAGCTTCTAAGTTATTTAACCTTAAGCCTATCCCATTTTTGTGTAGGAATTAAATACCCGTATCCCGGTTAAAGGTATGATCTTTATTAATTAGGTGCTCTGCGAATTCTGAAAACCCTGAACTGGTTAGGCACCTTATGTGCTCCTTTACTCTAGTTTCCACATTGCGTGACGTTTGTACAATATAGAACGCTGGACAATCGTTGCAACTAATTTTATAAACGCCCGAGTGGCTTAGTATGTCCTCATTGTCTTTAGCATTAATTAAAAATTTTCCTAGGTTGTTATTCGTGTAAAAAGCTGGTTTAATTTCGGGTGGGAATTTAATTGTACATGAAGAGGACAGGTTATTAATATACAAAATTCTTCGCCATTCGCGGTTAAGGTTATTATTATTAAAAGATATTGGACTAGAGTAAATGTATTTATTTATGGATATTGATCTTAATTTTTTTGCTAGGATTCTATCTATGAGTTGTGTTTCGTATCCATTATTGTGAGCTATTAATTTTATCGTATTTAATTCATTAGTATAATTAACATTTGACAAAGGGGTAGTGACTAATCGATGGATCATTGAGTGGAAGGCGGAATGTTTATGTGAGGTTGGGTGGTTGGATGTATTATGAATTATGGTGTCTGTGAAGGTGGGTTTTCTAAATATATTAAAGTGAATTTTATTTTCAATAATCGATAAAGTCAGATCAAGAAAGTTTAGTGTCGAATTTATACCTATTTCTAGTGTAAATTGGATCTATTTATGTAAGGAGTTGAGGAGTAATAGGAAGGAATTAAGCTGACGTTCTGTACCAGACCATATACAAATAATATCGTCCACATAGCGTTTCCAAAGTAAAATATTTTTTATCAATGGTGATTTAAGTTCAAAAATATTGTTTTCAAAGTTATTCATAAAAATGTCTGCAACAAGCGAACTTGTGGGTACCCCCATCACCAATCCATCTCGTTGTCGGTATATTATATTATTATATTTATAACTGTTTTGGTTCAAGCAAACATCAATAAGTTGGATAATATCTGCAGCAAAATCTTTGTGTACGTTAGAACTATTGACTAAATTATTTATAATATTTTTACATTCTACTATCGGAATACTAGGAAACAAATTCACTACATCAAAAGAAATAAGTTTACAGTTGCTAGGGAGAGTTTTTTTTTTTTTTTTTAAATTTATTTATTTTTTTTTTTTATTTTTTTTTTTTATTTCATATATTTTTTATTAGTAACAGATATTTGGGTTTTATTTGGCTACCACACTAGGCTAAGCCCGTGTTGTGGTAGTCGTACATTTAATATTTTAACATTTCAAAAAATATTAAGAAATACTTAAAACTAAAGAGAAAAAAAAAGACCATATTTTAAAGAAAAGTAAAAATGAAAATTCAAATTCAAATTTTGAAATACAAAAATTAATAATAAAAATTAAATGTTAAGAACTCAAGTGTTCTGTATAAATTAAAACATATAATTATATAAATCAAAATTAAAAACATATATAAATTTAGTGAAAAACTTTTTATAACAACATTTTAAAGTAAAATAGAAATACAAATGGAAATTAAAATTTTGAAATGCAAAAATTAATAATTAAAATGTAGTGTTAGAACTCATGAATTCTTTAAAGTGCGTTCGTCCCCTTTCAAAAATCCAATGTTGTACACGTGTTATAAAAAGAGAATTAGAATTACTTGACTTTATGTCAGTACTCAGAGCATTATATATTTTAGGAGCGATGAACCAGAATTGTCGTTGAGCGAATGAGGTGTTAGTTTTTGGGACCACGCAACCCAGGTTTGATGAAAAGCGGGTGTGTGCTTGATGTTGTGGAGCAATTAGTAGATTATTTTTTCGTATATAACAAATGCTTGTTTTAGTAAATAGCTGTCGAATATCTAAGACCCTGATTTTTGCAAAGAGTTCATTCGACGGATGGGTAGGTTGACATTTAAATATAATTCTCAGAATTAGTTTTTGAACTAAAATAATTGGTCTAATAATGGATTCAGCACAACCACCCCATCCCACTATACCGTATATTGCTATGGATTGGAAAAGGGCAAAGTATACGCTTCTTAGAGTCTGTAAATCTAAGATAGACCTAAGGGAGTAGAATATATGGCAGAGTTTACGAAGTTTTTTTACTGTGTCACCGATGTGAGCTTCCCAACGTAGTTGGTTGTCTATGATTATTCCCAAATATTTAACTATTTTTGATGATTTGAGGGTCGAACACGTACAATTAATATTAGATGTGGTTTCCGGATTGTCTAAATTGAGCGGACACGAGTGGATGATTGGTTTAGGGCAGTTGTTGGGTATATCGTATTTGCGTATGGAAAATGTCATATATTGTGTTTTGTCGATGTTAAGTGTGAGGAGGTTTGTGTCAAGCCAATGCTTTACTTTTATTAGAGCATTATTAGTTTTGTTAATAACTGATTGCCATGTTTCATCTTCGAATATTAAGACCGTGTCATCAGCAAATGATAATATTTTTCCACCAATATTCATGGCACATAGTGAGTTGATGTATATAAGAAATAGAATTGGTCCTAGTATGCTACCTTGGGGTACACCACAGGACACAGATAGTTTATTGCTTATATGTATTTTGTCAGATTGGATGAGAGTTTGTTGTGTTCGGTTTGATAGATAGTTTTCAAACCATGTGTAGGCTACTTCAGTTATTCCAATTTGCTGCAGTTTTTTTAGCAGTAATGAATGTGAGACCGTATCAAATGCTTTTGCGAGATCGAGAAAAACAGCAAGTGGTTTGCGACCAATGTCAAGATTATAGGAAACGATCTTTGTGAGGGCGGCTATTGCATCTGAAGTACTTCTACCTTTGCGAAAGCCGTATTGATTGTCAGATAATATTTTGTTATCTTCAAGAAACTTACAGAGTCTATTTTTCACCGCTTTTTCTACAACTTTAGATATTATGCTTAGTAAGGATATCGGTCGGTAGTTATTTACAAATAATTTGTCTCCCGCTTTAAAGATTGGAATTAATGTGGCCTGTTTTAGGGAGTTAGGAAAAATGCCAGTTTTGAAGCTTAAGTTGATTATGTGTTTAAGAGGGGATGCGATGTAATTTTGAATGTGTTTGATTATTTTTGTCGATATATGATCAATTCCTGTGGAGTTACTGTTTTTAAGAGATGTTATTAATCCTATAATTTCAAGTTCAGTGGTGGGAGTGAAGTGAAACTGGTTATAGCTCAGACTATTGATAGGTATATTATTTGCAAGATCTTTCTCTGAGATGCTGTTTCTGTCTAAAATTTTTTTTGCTAAGTTGGGTCCAATGTTGGAGAAAAATTGATTGAAATGGTTAGATATTTTTTCAGGGTCAGAATTTACATGTATTGTTTGGTCTTCGATATTAATTTTAACAATAGGTGTGTCAGTTTTATTAATATTGGCTATATCTTTTATGATATTCCAAATTTTTTTTTATCATCTGTAGCTTCATTGATTTTTTTTTTGTAATAATCCCTTTTAACATTGTCAATTATTTTTTTACAGTTGTTTCTATAACGATAGTTAAATCTTTTAAATGGTTAATTAGTTCATGGGAATTTTTAATTGTATGTTTTGGAAGAAAAATATTGGAATTCTTAATTACCTTTGTAAGAATAGAAGCAATTTTATAATTGGGGGCATTACAACATGTCACGACCGGCCTAATGGGCCTATTAGATTTATGTATTTTTACAAACCCATATAACCTGGGGATTTTTGGGTTCTTTGTTAAAAATTTTACCTGGTGAAAAGTATCATCTTTGAATATTGGGGTTTTACATGCGTTTAATGTATTTTTAAGGGTTTTTTGATATTTATTAATCGGGTCTATCTTTAAAATTTCAAAGTTATCAGATTTTAGGAAGTCGTTGATTTTATGATTATATTCTACTTTGTCTATAATTATAACTGTATTACCCTTATCTGCTCTAGTTAATATTAAATCTTCTTTCTTCAGTTTATCGCGGATATATTTTTGGCTTGTATGTTTTCTTGATTCTGCTTCGGCTGGTATCTTGGGATAAGGTTTTGTAAGACCTCGGCACTTTTGTAAAGGTAAGGTTTCGGAGCTTTAAATAACGCAGACACTAATAACCAAACGACAACATCACCTCAACAAATTTTTTTTTATGAACGTGTACAGAATCTCTCCTCTGCACAGTTTTCCCAACAAGAAATTGAACTGCTCTCCAAGGGTTTAAAGTATAACCTAAAATATACTAGTAAATCTTACAATAGTGCTGTGGAAAATGTTGCAGTAGACATGGAAACAGCGTTATTTAAATCTCCGAAACCTTACCTTTACAAAAGTGCCGAGGTCTTACAAAACCTTATCCCAAGATACCAGCCGAAGCAGAATCAAGAAAACATACAAGCCAAGAATATCCGCGATAAACTGAAGAAAGAAGATTTCATATTAACTAGAGCAGATATGGGTAATACAGTTATAATTATAGACAAAGTAGAATATAATCATAAAATCAACGACTTCCTAAAATCTGATAACTTTGAAATTTTAAAAGTAGACCCGATTAATAAATATCAGAAAACCCTTAAAAATACATTAAACGCATGTAAACCCCCAATATTCAAAGATAATACTTTTCACCAGGTAAATTTTTTAACAAAGAACCCAAAAATCCCCAGGTTATATGGGTTTGTCAAAATACATAAATCTAATAGGCCCATTAGGCCGGTCGTGACATGTTGTAATGCCCCTAATTATAAAATTGCTTCTATTCTTACAAAGGTAATTAAGAATTCCAATATTTTTCTTCCAAAACATACAATTAAAAATTCCCATGAACTAATTAACCATTTAAAAGATTTAACTCTCCCTAGCAACTGTAAACTTATTTCTTTTGATGTAGTGAATTTGTTTCCTAGTATTCCGATAGTAGAATGTAAAAATATTATAAATAATTTAGTCAATAGTTCTAACATACACAAAGATTTTGCTGCAGATATTATCCAACTTATTGATGTTTGCTTGAACCAAAACAGTTTTAAATATAATAATATAATATACCGACAACGAGATGGATTGGCGATGGGGGTACCCACAAGTTCGCTTGTTGCAGACATTTTTATGAATAACTTTGAAAACAATATTTTTGAACTTAAATCACCATTGATAAAAATATTTTACTTTGGAAACGCTATGTGGACGATATTATTTGTATATGGTCTGGTACAGAACGTCAGCTGAATTCCTTCCTATTACTCCTCAACTCCTTACATAAACAGATCCAATTCACACTTTTTCTTTTACATTTTGTATATATATATGTATATTTCCCTGTATTGGTCAGTATTTTATATTCAGTCCTGATGAGGGTACGGAGGTACCGAAACCGGTAGACGGAAGAAATATCAATAAAGTGACGTAAACAAAGTGTTTTCTTTTAATTTATTTAAAATGTCAAGTCACAATGTGTTTGCTTCTTTTGAAAAATTAAAAAAATGTTATAGTATGAATGTAAAATGACGATGAACCACAGTTTGCAAAAAAAAGTTCTTGATTGCAAAATGGCGGACATAAAATGAAAGTTGACGCAAAAAATCAGAGTAACTTTGTTCTAAAATAAATTTTAATAATTAATAAAATAAATTTAATTTTCCTGTATTTAAATTTTGAATGAAGTGGTTCGGGAAAATTTGGACGAGCCAAACGATTCCAGCCAACAAGGCGGTACACAATCCTAATAATTTTTGTTTGCTCAAAACTCACATTTTAATCATTTCCGGTGAATCCGTAATTATAAAAAAAATATATATTTCCATGCCGCACAAGAAATGCGAGTTATTTATATATTAGATTAATATATTTTACATACAACGATTTCAAAACTATATAACCCGTTTTTCAACTATAAAGTTAGCGGTAAGCACCAGATTTTATTTTTCTAGACGATGAATTAATAATTTCGGGAGGACAACATGGAGACACATTTTAAATATTTGTAGCACGTTCTTCAGAATTAATTAAAATGAATGCGGCAGAAAGGTCGAATCTCCAGGCCTGCTAGGGTGAATTCGACCGTACGTTCGTGCAATACGCCGTGCCGTGGCGTATATTTGTTTGCACGCTTTCTTTACTTACGTCGTTAAGATTCTCACATTAACCATCTTCTTCTTCTTTTGTTTGATACGGCAAATTCGACAGTAGTTCCGTCCAATACACGGGTCGCGTGTCGCAATTTGTTTACACGGCTTCTTTACTTACGTCGTTAAAATTCTCAATATATTTTAGGGTATATTGTCATCTATAAAACCTATACCGGTTCAGTCGCGGCGGCGACTGACATAGGTTAGGGTATTTGTGCAAAATCACCTACAAACCCTATACCGAATCAGTCGCGGCGGCGCGGCCCACAGTGGCCGAAATTTGGGCGCCGGCGCCCCAGATCGTCATGTTCCCGAAATGATTATTTTTTACAAACGTATTCTCAATTAACCAGTGACATTAAAAAATATTGAAAATAACATCCGAAGCTTACTTACTCGGTAATTAGTCACAGAACTTAGATGTTCGGGCGCGCAATTACGCTGCTGTATCTAGGCGAGTTTCAAGGTGTGCGGAATCAGGTTGTTTGTGTACTTATCATAAAAAAAGGTTTTTTAAAAAATTATTTAGGATATTATTCACGGTACTTGTTTTATTTAACTCTCAAGTTCTCACTTTAACCAGGTCGGCCGAATTTTTTTTTTTTTGGCATTTAAACCATAGAAATCGCTTTTTCTTTTTTTTGTTTGTTCATTTATTGGGCGGGGAATATTACATATATTTGTCAAACATATTTTCCTGCAAATAACGATTTTTTCACATTTTTTTTAAATGGCACATTATGTATTAATTCTTTGCGCAGGAATAGCTAAAATACTGAAATTCATGTATTTAAGTAGATATAAGAAGGATAGTGATTTTGGGGTCTACATTCGGCCCCAGTTGGCTGCGGGAAAGTTAAATATCTTAATTTTTTTTCTTAAATTATATCTTTTGCCTTGGTTGAAAGTTAAAGTTTCTTTCCAATTTTTTTTTTCCAATTTTTGACTTTAATGGAGTAGAAATAAAAAAACTTCACGAGTCTTCACTCCAATTTTAAAAGGATATTATTGCCATGTCTTTTTTGTTCATGGAAAAAAATCACAGCCAGCCCTTGCCAGCCACTCCGGTAATTGCATTTTTAAGTAATAATAATATTTGGCTAATTTATATAGCGCCGTTTTTGTGAAAAATCACCTCAAGGGCGCTGAATCACCTCAAGTTCTTATGGGGATGGGCTGCGGAGCTCTTTTTATACAAAACTTAATCATGGATTTTAGGCCAAAATTATCAACCAAACTGAAAAATTATATTTTCAATTAAAAGGTATGGCAAATATCTAATAAGGATATATGCTATTTTTTTATTTGTGTTTTAAATTCTCTTTTTCATTGTTTTAGAGGTGACTTTGGCAATTATTTCTGAATTAATGAAAAATAATAAAGGTTTGCTCTATTTACTGTTGTATAAACACGATTAAATATAATATATTTTTTTTGTGCATAAATTCAAATTACAAACGATCTATATATGTTCTTAACACAAATTTCCTGTACCTATTTGAATTAAAATTACACCCAAAGAAAAGGCTTTTTATGTGATATTAAATTAATTTTTATTATGTTTTAGACAGTTTTTTTTTTTTAAATTATACTTGTCTCACAAAAAAAAAGGCAAAAATCATTAAAAATTGAATTCTTTAATAACCCTTAATTAAAAACCAAAGTAATTAAAATGGCCAACATCTGTGCTAGTTGCATAATATAAGAGGCCAAAACATCAAATCCACACATAAGTTTTGTATGAAAAAGTGTGCGCCCTTCTTAAAGCTTTCCTATCAGTTAAATCCATACTTAACAAATGTGAAAAAATTAGCAAAAGCACTATCTATGCCCGTGGTAGGCAATATTTAACGAGGAAACCTAACAATGTAAGGTGTTTATTATTTAGGAGTCTTTTTGGAAATGTTTTCAGCTTCCTCGATAGTTTCAGGCAGTTTCGATTGTATTTTTCCTCAATTTTTTTTCAATATCCATTCTTTGACTTATGTGTCAAAGGAAGATCAACTTAATGTTATATTTAGTTTTGCGTACCATTAAAAAATAGTATTTAAAGTCATTCTCAATTACTCACTGAAATTTAAATAAATATCTAAAACTTAACTATTCTGTAATTAGTCGCAGAACAGGGGTATACTGGGCCCGCGTTAACAATGCTGTATTAAGGTGATTTTGAAGGAATGTGGAATCAGGTTGTTTGGGTACTTATCATTGGATATATTTTTTTAAAAGTACTTAAAATATTCTTCATGATACATGCTTTGTTTAAAAAAATTTTTAAAAAAATTTCGTAAATTATATCTATTTTTTTTGTGGTAACTTATATTATTACCTTCCAAACGATATTAAAAATGAAAAATGGAGAGTCACTCTAAAAAAAAATCATCATTATTCTTAACCCTTAGTTACTCGCGCCTAAAAAGTCACGCAAGTAATCGCGTGGGATTTCAAAACTCGTTTTAGCTTATAGAAATAATATGTATATGCAAAACCACACTTTTATTAGTTAGTACCTTTGAACTCACACATTAATCAACTTTTAATGAAGTAAACAAATTGATAATTATATTTGTAATAATCAAATTTAAAAAATGTCAGTTTTTCTATCACAATTTTGGCAGAAAACGGGCATTTGGAGCACGTAGTCTTTGTTTTTCTATCTTTGGTTCTTTGACACATATAACGCTTTCTGCACCTCGTTGTACACATCAGAACTGTGGGTTGACTACACCGCAACCCAATGGCATAAGTTAAAGGTTGCTTACAATAACGCTTTTCAAACGTCTCCAGTTATCTGGCGACATTTTATTATAATTTATCTTGACATGCATGGGAAACATTTCCGAGTATTGGTGTAACATGTTGTGTTGTCGCATGTTCTAATAATTTTTTGTTTTATAATCCTTTGTAGTTAGGTTATGGAATTTACAATTGTCACAAGGAGTAAAGCAGATACAGTCAACATGGCGAAAGCTGGTGAAACTTCGGCGGCATCGATCCCCGTTTCGTCCCCTTTGTCGGTTCCTGTTCACAAATGGAACATTACTTTTGACGGCTCAGCTGGCGTACACGATTTTATAGAGAGAATCGAAGAGCTCGCACTAGCTTGAAATGTGAGTAAAGTTTCACTTTTTACATCTGCTGTTGAATTGTTTTCTGGTGATGCACTCTTATGGTACAGAGTAAATCGCTCCTCATTTGCATCATGGTCTGACATCGTCGTGGCTCTGAAAGAGGAATATGAGTTTCTGGATCACGAGAGGCGACTGTTGGCTCAATTGAGAGCTACCGTTCAAATGCAAAAGGAGAATTTAAACTCTTTTATTACTCGCATTCTCATTTTAAATAATCGTTTGTCATCGAAATTACCTGATGAGGAATTATTGGAGATTTTACAATGTAATATGTTGCCTAGATATATTCAAAAGTTATCGCTATCGGTAATTCCGGATATCAGTACTCTGAAGAAACTAGGAAAAATGATTGAGTTAGCGGACAGCCGCTCGAGTGACAGGGTTCCTTCTACTACTGTTTCATCTAATAATCAAAATTCTGTCAGGAATAACAATTCACATAACAGGAACAATGGTAGGAATTATAATTCAGGAAATGTCAATCCCAATTTTAGAAATAACCGCCGTTTTATGAACCATGATAATCTTAGCCCGTCTAATAACGTTTCCAGGGGCGTGCATTGTTTCCGCTGCGGAAGACCAGGACTGAAGTCTCCAGATTGTGGCTGTCGCCGTTCAAAAAACTGAATACCCCGGAGTTCCAGACAGCGGGCGTTAAGACGTCGACGCTCGCCGAGGAGACGTCCGGGGAATGGGCTTCCTGGCTGGCTGTAGTAAGAGATTTTTATAAAAACTTAAATACTTCAAAGGAGATGGGAGCGGTTAACAGGGACAACCGTCCTCACATTTCTTTTCAAGTTTTAGGGTTAAATTTTAAAATAACGCTTATCGCCAACTATTCCGCCTACCGAGATACTGCAGTGCTACGGAAATGTTCCTGGAGGGACGAGTACATACTTTCCGTGCACTTCTCCGCCACCGCATGGGAAGTTTATGGCGCAGACTGCGCCATTCGAAGAATGCGATCATCACCGCCATGACTGCCTGGATGGAATCTCCCCTGATGACCCTCTGGAGACGGGAGACGATGAAATACCCTCTGTAAACGGCTATTTACACTCATTTTAGTGTTTGATACATACATACATTTTTTTTCTCAGTTTCATTTTTCATGCTTATTCGTTTATTTTATTTAATTTATGTGTTGTTATTTAATTTTTACCTTCACTTATTATTTATCTTTTTTTGTTATTTTACAATATGGAATGTATTCCATTGCACTTCCCCTACATACATTCTGGAATAAACTTATATTTAAATGTCCGGGTTAAATTTTCAAAAAAAAAAAAAGGAAAAAAAGAAGGAAAAACTAAACCCTTTCACACACTTCCCCAAATGATCATCTAGTCAACCCACGCTATGCAATTGCACTATATAAGTATTATAAATACAAGAACAACATGTCAACCTACAAGAGACCAAATGGGAATATAATTCACCGACTCCAGATATTTTCATATCAGAGGGTTCGGCTCTGTGGCATTTCTAATTGAACCTATAAATCCTACCGATCCCTCAATATAAATATTTAAAAAATCCTTTGTAATCCTACATGTATTTAAAATGACTGATTTTTGCATTTTTATATACAAATTCTTTGACAAATCTAATATGCTTAAATTTTGAATCAGATTCCTAGGTATTATGCCAGTGGCCGAAATAACAAATGGCAATATTTTTATAGTCCGAGAATGCCAAATTCTTTTAATCTCATTTCCTAAATCTGTGTATTTTCTTATTTTTTCAGAAATAGTTTTTTGAATATTACAGGAATTTGGAATAGCTACATCAATGATATAAGTTATTTTTTTAATTTTGTCATGAAAAACTATATCAGGTCTATTATGACTAATTGTTCTGTCTGTTAGTATAGTTTTATCATAATATATTTTATAAAATTCATTTTCTAAAAATGAATTTGGTTCATATTTATAATATGGTACTATATTACGGCAGTCAATCAAGTTATGTTTAATTACCAAACTTTGGTGAATTATTTTTAAAACCTGATTGTGCCTAAATGTATACTCGGAAGGCGCTAATATAGAACATCCTGATATAATATGTTCTGTAGTTTCGGGAAAAGCCAAACATTTTCTACATAAATCATCAAATTGATTTATATCTTTGATTATATGCTTTCTATAATTTTTAGTATTAATGACTCTATCTTGAATGGCAAGCATAAATCCTTCTATTTCTGCGCTCAACTCTCCAATACTCAACCATTTGTTTGGCGAAAGTTTGTCAACATACGTTTGGTTGAGATAATTGAAGTGTTTTGCGCGAATTATTATTATTTTTATAACATCTTTCGCACGAAGGCGGTTGGATAGTTTCAGAAGATGAATCATGGCCATCAACTTCATGAAGCAGTTTTAGTAGCTTTAGTTGCGTAGGATATTGTACACCCCAAACGCACTCTCCAAGCATAGCCACACACAATCGAGCACCGTTCGCGACAGATCACGCACTTGCACGAAGCTACTAAGAGAAAAAGGGTTGTAAATTCAAATTTGAAAAAGTTATTGGGTTTCAAACACGCTCTGGGGTGTTTGACACCCCACGCAAGTAATTAAAGGTTAATAAACAAACTAATTAAACTGTTGTTATGTAATGTTTAATATATTTAGTTGAATGTGTTCAGATGTTTCTAAATAAGTGAAAATATAATTTTACTTATTATGGGATAAAAACAGATTGGTTGAAAGTTGTTAAAGAGAAGGTTAGTGGGAAGATGAACTCGAATGTTATGTCAAAATACGCAATTTCGGTGATGTCCGTTAATTTTTGAGTTATTGGGAGGAACACTTTGTAAAAATTAGTTTTCATACGACCAGTGAATTTCAACTGAACGAAGTTATGCAACATACATACTCGTATATTACGTAAACGGTTTTTATTTGGATTTAGGTACATTTCAACAAGAAAAATTTTCTTTAATTTTTTTCTATCGTACGAATCGAATTAGTAACCTCGCCCCTGAAAAACAAATGCCCAGGGGGCTGTTTTCATTTCGGTAATTTAAAAAATCTTTCCAAATATCTATCTGGCTTTCTCATAGTTTTCGGTTAAACACGGCTGGTGAAGTCATGACCTGTATCTCTAGTGGAATCTTCTTATGATTTTGCAGGCACGCGTAGGCATTAAACGGCCGTGTAATTTGGGTGTTTTGATTTTATTATTATTGCTTTTGAGGGTAAACTTATTAAAGCACGGGCCCCGGGGCACCGTGAAGAAGGGGCACGCATTCCTCTATATCTATGTGTGATTTTATAGTTTTAGACTCACTTGACGCGTTCGGTGACAAAGGAGTTGGAGGGGGAGTATAAGCAATCTCTTCCCTCGTGATATCAATTTGAATAATGCAGAGCGAAAAGCAAAACGTGTCCAGTAGATAAAAAGTATAGGAAAACACTTTAAGAAAATTTTATTATGTTTTCGTGGATCATCAATAAAGTTTATGAATAATTATTGATTGGACTTACCGCAAAGCTCTCTGATAACTATATATCTGTTCAAAAACATTTGTTCATCATACTCCACTTCTGCGGTTGTTACGCACGTTGCGCTATTATACGATACATGATTTCAGTGAGAACTGTTAAATATATATTCAGTGTTATTATACTGCTCTGAAGGAGAAACAACGGTTTTTTCGATGCAATATAAACTTAAACATTGTTCCATTTATACAG
The DNA here is from genome assembly GCA_917880885.1 of Limnephilus marmoratus. NCBI lineage: Eukaryota > Metazoa > Arthropoda > Insecta > Trichoptera > Limnephilidae > Limnephilus > Limnephilus marmoratus. The sequence goes on along the minus strand of OU862906.1, from coordinate 53,132,077 downwards.
TGACAAATTATTTTTAAATCATTAAGGTGTAACTATACTGTAATCCGAGGTATGTGTTTAATGCAAGACTTGATGATAAGTTGCCTTTAGTTGCAAAGTAAAAGAACTGCTTATTCATTTTACAGAAAAAAAAACAAATACACAAGAAGGTACAATTTATATTAAAATACATATTAGGTCCTTACATATGAAATTGGCGTTTTGCCGTACTGGCAACTTTGATCTCAAATATCTACTCTTTGGTTGGGAATTCCAAATTCAAATTTATACAGCTATTTACTCATATATTTGGGTTTCGAAAATTATAATCCATTTGTTTTTTTCTTAATTGTTTTTTTCTTTGCGTCACCTAGTTTACAAAATGGAAAACTTAAAATATCGCGTTATTTACGAGTACGAGTTCCACCGTGGCACCAGTGCTGCAGAAACGATTCGAAGGATTAATGATGTGTATGGCGATGGTGCCGCAAAAGAAAACAAAGTGCGTTTTTCGTTCCAACGTTTTCGTTCTGGAAATTTCGACCTGCAGAACAAGCCCCGTGGACGGCCGGAGACCAAAGTTGATAATGAAGAATAGAAGGCTATTGTGGAAGCGGATCCATCGCAAACCACGTCCGAGCTGCAGGCTGCGGTGTTAGTGATAGTGATAAAACTGTTTTAATCCACTTGAAGCAAATTGGGAAGGTGAAAAAGCAAAGGTGGGTACCTCACGAATTGAGTGAAGCAAATCAACAAACGCGCGTTAGAACGCTAAACCACACACTGCACAACAGACGGCTACCAAATTAGAGGAGCTCCAATTGGAATGTCTAAGACAACCACCGTACTCTCCGGACCTTGCCCCAACAGATTAGTATTTTTTCGAAATTTGGATAACTTCTTGCAAGGGAAAAAATTCAACTCCGATGGGGCAGTCCAAACCGCCTTCAAAGATTTTATTGATTCCCGTCCGAATGGTTTTTTTAGTAAAGGGATCGATGAACTACCTATTAGATGGCAAAAGTGCATAGATAGCAATGGTACATATTTTGATTAAATAAATATATTATATTTAAAAAAATCGACTTTATGTTCCTCCCATACAAAACACCAATTTCATATGTAAGGACCTAATAATAAATACGATATCATTTTGAAGCAAGTGAACTCTCGCATATTTTAGTAGGAAGGTATAAAATATAATATACCTACCAGATTCCACTAAAACCTTGAAAGGGGGATCCAAGGTGAAAATAAAGTTTGCGAGATTTTTTCTCCGTAATTCAGAAAATCCACACATACGTATGAATAATAGAATCTGAAAGGTTTTTCCCAAATCACGGCTCAGATATTCATCAAAATCGGGCATGTGGAATTTTTGCACGACCCGACTCATCCAAATACTTATAGGATATGTGATTTGAGGTTAAGCACTAATCGTGCGTCACCCGCGGCTCCGGGAAACTTCTGGAAAATCTCTCCTGGAATAATAACATCTCTGGAGATAAGGGACACCCACCGCGCACCGTATGGGAATATGGGATACCAGCACGTAGAATTTTACGAGAGAGTATTGAAAGATTGACTCCGTTTTATATGAATACGATCAAAGTGATATTGCCTCCAATTTTCATGACTTTATCTCTGGATAGCGAGCTCCGCGATCCCTGGGAATCCAGACACAGCGAATCTAGAAGCCCTTATTTTGAGATTTGACGATTTTCTTATCACATCGTTAAATAAATCCAGAAGATTATTTATCCAAGCTAATAAGTAAGTGGTGCATTACATTATTTTTTTTACGTTAGCTGCACACAGGAGGCCTTGAGAAAAATAATTCCCCTAATGACATCTTTGGGATGTATTCCTGAAACCTTTGGAATTTCTAAGAATGAAGCCAAGCATTTTGATTCCTTTATTATAAATTGAGTTTATATGGGATATAAAGTTTAATTTGGAGTTAGAAAAGTCATGCATAATTATGCACACATTGAAGCAAAGTCATACATTTTTAGCAAATTCATGCATTCTCATGCACAGTTCAATTTCGAATTAAAGCTTGCCAATAAAAATATTAGACGCAGATACGTTTTTAGTTTTTATGCCGTGTTGCGCTACCTCCTTTTTTAGCCAACGTTTCGGACAGCGTTACAGCGTCAATCATCAGGGCAGATGTGTAATTGTTGATTGTTGACAATTACATATCTGCCCTGATGATGGACGCTGTAACGCTGTCCGAAACGTTGGTTAAAGAAGGAGGTAACGCAACACGCCATAACACTCCAAAAATAAATAACGAAAATATAAAATGCACTTTAAAATGCTGATATCCTCGAAGTAATGGCGATTGATGGCTGATCCACGAATTGATCAATATTTTTGAACCATGAAAATTAAAAGGATCAAATGGTTTAAAAATATTAAAAATACCCTTTATCAATGCAGTCGGACGAAATCAATCTAATTAAGTACTCGTTCAAATCATATTTTTATCACCAACTCATTATGGTAATATTTCGTAAAAATCAGATAAGCTTATAATCATCATCATCACTATTGGCTCTACAACCCCTGGTGGGTCTTGGCCTCCTCAAGAGTCTTCCTCCACTCATCTTGGTTTTGTGCCAGCTCTCTCCAGTTTAGAAGCTCCAAGATAGATATGTCTTTGAGGACGTTGTCGCTCCATCTTAGTCTTGGTCTTCCCAGGCTCCTTCGCCCTATTGGTCTTGAGTTCAGCAGGGACTTTGGTACTTGATGCTCGGTCATTCTCTCCACATGACCCAACCACCGAAGTCTTCCCAGTTTTATAAATTTTCCAACATTTAGCTCCTTAAACAAAGTATATAGCTTATTGCTATAATGTCTGCGCCAAAATCCATTTTCTAGAACTGGTCCGAAGATGCGCCTAAAAATTTTTCTTTCAAAAACGTCCAGTGCTAGCTCATTCCTCTTAGTTAGTACCCAAGTCTCAGCTGCGTACGTAAGTACTGGTCTGATAAGTGTTTTGTACACTAATATCTTGGTGTTTCTGGACAGCAGTCTGGACTTTAATTGGTTTTGTAGGCGGAAATAACAGCGATTTGCGTTCACTGTGCGCTTCTGGATCTCCTCTGGTATTATTTGTTATCAGGGAGCCTAGGTATATGAATCTTGGTACCGTTTCGAAATTTTGGTTTCCACATGAGAGAGTTGGGATTTGTTGGGTGCATCCTACGGCCATGTATTTGGTCTTTTGCTGGTTTACTACGAGACCCATATTTTTGGCAGAGCTTTCAAGATTTATGAAGTCGTTACGTAAAGCATCTGGAATTTTCGCGATTATGTCGATATCATCAGCGTAAGCCAATAGTTGCACAGAGTTGTCAAATATCGTTGCTCTTATCTCGATGCCTGAGTCAGAATAAATTTTTCTAAGGCTATGTTGAATAAGAGGCAGGCCAATCCATCTCCTTGTCTCACCCCGTGGAGCACTTCAAAGGGCTCGGACAGATCACTGCCAACCCTAACTCTACACGTTACTAGAGACATTGTTAATTTCACCAGATTGATCAGCTTACGCGGTATTCCTTATAAGCTTATAATACGACCATGATATTTCAAGCACTGAATGCACATTTTTAAGTAGTATCAAACGTGCACGAGTTACCAATGACGACCCGATTATTGAATAAATTAATAGAACTCAGAGCGATATTCGGAGTATTTTACGACTCGTTACATTTTAAATTTCCTACAAAAAATTCTTTAATGAGTGCAAAAAAAGTTTATTTTTTCTTAATTTTATTTCAGAGTGTGAAAAAAGGGGTTCTTACAATCGGTGGCTGTTCCTGGTCTTTTTAACAGGGGGTTCAGAAATCTAAGAGAAAATATATCTAATCAAAATTTACTTACTGTTGTCCTTCGTCAAATCCTCCAATACAGCGGCAGTCACACAACTTAAATAAAGTTAGTAAGAGGGGTACTTACATTTTTTTTTTTATACATACTATTGTTTTTAAATCACTTGATACTCGACACAATTATTATTTGATAACGAGAAAAGTTTTATAGGAATTAAATTGTTTTATATTTTTTACAGCACTCAATGAACGTTGCTAATTATTATTGTTTTTACAACAATATATAATTGGAAGCGGAGGCCTTTTATTTTTAATTTCTAACCTTTTTTCATAAGTATTAGCATTATTTTTTTTATGTACACAACACTGTATTCAGCCATAGCGTAAAAAAATATGACAGAATATTTGCGACAACCAAAGATATTGGAATATAAGTAGATGTGCTATCTGCTGTTTTTACTATGTGGGTCTGCGCTTCCGGGTGTCGCCGATATTGTTTACCAATTAACAAATAAACTAAAAGAACAAATAATTAACGAATAAACCAAACGAACGTTAAACTAAATGAACGAATTCTTTCCTTATTCTAAATATATTGTCAACCAATATTAATGCACATTTTCAAAAAATCAACGAAATAAACAAATTCTTTTTGTATGAAAACCACGCTAAGTAGCGCGTAGTCCGGCGACAGTTGCGCGGACACCATAGCATATCTCTTCTGTATTTGAATATCGTTGGCGACAACCAATAAGCGCAACCGTTTTCAGTTTTAAAGCCGAAATAATGCGGAAGTATGTTGAACACAAAATTACATAACTAGCGACTTGACAATGCGACGTTTGCCGAAAATAACAAAAAAATAACATTTAACTTGCATCCTTATGAGGAACGTTTGCGCGGCCCATTTCGGCCCGTTCATACAAATCTTAATTTTGGATTTGATATCAAAATGTCCAACAAAACTGAATAATTATTTTTGTAATCAAAAGGTATTTCAAATACCTAGTATGAATTTGAGCAACTTTATTTATTTTTGCTTCAAATTATAAGATTATTTTTATTTTTTTAAAGAAGGACAAACATTTCCGGGTTACTAATAACCAAACAATGTTAGAAAATCTCCTACTACCACCACAGAAAGCCGAAAATGTTGCTTGTGTTGTGATGGAGGACTTAGCCAGCCGAGGAATCGAACACGGGACGCCCGGGTGAAACCCAAAGGCGATGCCTACTCAAGCGATAGACCATTAAAAATTTTAACTTTTCATTATTTTAGAGGGAAATTTGACTATTATTTGAGAGTAAACGATAAATAAATAACAATTATTATAAGCAATAATTATCAGCCTGAAACACTCATCCACATTGAAAAATCTTCCGAGAAAAGATACATGACGCCAACGGGACTTGAACCCGTGTCCTCTCGATTGCCGGTCGATTGCTCTTGACGCAAAAATAAAGTTGGTTGTTTTTAGGTGGAAAAAAAAATATAATAAGCAGTAATTGTTGAATGAAACACTAGCATATATTGAATCATTTGGCGGGTACGAGATAAGCCGCCATAGCTCAGTGGTCAAGAGCAATCGACCGGCAATCGAGAGGACACGGGTTCAAGTCCCGTTGGCGTCATGTATCTTTTCTCGGAAGATTTTTCAATGTGGATGAGTGTTTCAGGCTGATAATTATTGCTTATAATAATTGTTACCCTTTGTGCTATGCATAAAAAATCTTGTCTTAAAAACGTTAGTTTTACAATTAAAAATAATAATGATAAATAAATAATTTAACTTTTTTATTATAAAAGTATTAAGAAATATAAAATAAAAAATAAAGGTTATTTATAAAAATTAATTTGTTGGGTGTAAATTTAAATTACAAATTACCTATTTACGTTGCAACAAAAAATTTCCTTTATATATTAAAATTTCTACCCTAAAAAGGCTATTTAACGATGTTTTTTTATTACTTATTTTATATTTCATCATATTTAAAAATAAATAAAGTAAATTTATTTTTTTAAATGTTTTTTTAAATAATTGTCGAAGTTGCCTCTAAAATCATGAAACATTAAAATCTTTCAAGCCTATATCTTATTATTTAAATCAAAAATAAATAAAGTAGCTCAAATCCGTACTAGATATTTGATATACCTTTTAATTACAAAAATAATATTTCAGTTTGGTTGGGTATTTTAATCTCAAATCTAAGTCAACGGTCACTCTGCGATGATCTCGATCGGTAATATTCGTCAAAGTTCGGAGATCACATGATATCACATGACTCTGGATCGACGCACCAAGTGTGTATTAAATTTTCAAAGAAATGCCTAGTTTTGTTCAAGTCACCATCTGAGGGATTCGTATGGGCCAGGATTTTTTTGTATGGAGAATTTTGTGCGGATTACATCACGCACAAAATGGAAATAGTATCGATTTCGACGCGGTGGCGCCGGTTTTAAATACGGATTTTTAATGTAGCGCTATCTATAATGTGATTAATAATCACTTGTTTTATAAAAATATAATCACCGATTATATTTTTATAAAACAAGTTTGAATTATTTCATCATCTTTTTTAATGTGGGTTCGCTGCACAAATGCACTCTAGGGAAAACTGCCACTGCTTACAATAAATTCTGCTACTGAAGAGGGAATAACCAGGGAAATATGTCATTTTTAAATCAAATTTAAAACGGTTTGACTCTTTTCCACAAAAAAATATTAATTTATTTCGAAAGATTGTTCTTTTATCTAGTAAAGGTATGTTTTACATTTTGAAAAAACAAATTTATTTTTAGCATAATAAGGTTATTATACCATAGGTCGTTGGCAGATTTGTTAAATTTTCAACCAAAATTTTGTATTGTACAACACTCATTTCAAATCAAATTATGCAGTAAAATAAATTATCTGGGAAAGCTATGTTTCAGAATCCTAATTTTAATCATTCAAGAAATGATCTAAAATACTTCAATTTATCTATTTATTTACGGTCTTACAAACTAATATATTTAAAAAAAAAATGCATTCTTATTTTGCTTAGACATTATTGAAAAATTATAAATACTTATGATCAAAAAATAATTACAAAAAGTACATTATTTTAATAATTTTATCATCAAGCATTTTTGGATGTAGGTATAAATTAAAGCAAATTTGGAATGAAATAAAATCGATATTGAGTTATTATTTTAAAAATCTGGTACGGAGAATAATTAGTCTTTCTCATTGGAGCCGCCATCTACGATCGTAAGAACATCTTTCGACGAAATTTGGATTCTCGGCCGCTGGCTGGTTAAAGGCCCTGAAGTCATCACAAATATATCTGATAACAGTTTCGGATGGCGAAAACCTTTTATAAATGATATCACATATGACTATTTCATTTCAATTATTTTTTGTTACCAACAACATTGACATCAATCATGAACTCGCTTAGTAAAACTTAAAATATTAAGACAGGCTCAAATACAAGTAATTGTTGTAAATTATTTTTCAATTGAGAGCTGTCTTGCTCTGACACAGATGATGTAAAATATTTGCAATAAATTTTCGATGAACCTGCGGTATGTCCTATTCATAATTGGACTGAACCAAAAACATTATTAAGGTTACTCTTCCCTTCGGCTCACACTGTTTCGAATTATCTTTTTGAAGTAAAACTTCTTTACGCGCGCTTGACTTGGGGAGTAAGCTGGTGAATGCGTGACGAGAGCATTATGAATAGGGTGATCGGGCGAGGCGAACGGTCGGGCGAGGCGAACGGAAGTTGAGAGGGAGATATTAGTTAGTGAAGTTTTACTTCAGTCGTGTGGTCTAAAGCACACTCCTTTTTTATTACGATTGCCTTTTTAGTCAGAATATTTTGGCGACTATTCTAATCTTCTTCTTGTCCAACAACTAAATGTTTTCCGAATTTAGTTACATTATGGAAGTGGAAGAAACTTCAATATCGGTGTGTACGGAAACTTCGCTTTTAATCAAGTTTCTTGAAATTACTTTATGTTAGCAAAAATAATTATATCTTATTATTATTATTTATTATTTCATAAGTTTTCACGTGTTATATTTTTGCCATTTTTTTAACTACCGTACTAGGCTAATGCCAGTGTTGTGGTAGTCAAATACATTAAATATTATTTTATAGAAACAGATAATAAAACATAAGAAGAGGAAAGAAAAAAACATGTTAAAGGAAAAATAAAACTAAAAAAAAAATAAATTCAAATACAAATACAAAAATTAAAAGTAAGCTGAAAAATAAAGAACAAAAAGATATTTAAAATATGATAGAAATAGCGAGTTAATACGTATATACATATAAGAAATAAAATTGGTCCTAGTATACTGCCTAGAGGTACACCATAGGACACAGATATTTTTTTGCATGTGTGTATTTTGTCAGAGTGGATGTTGAATTGAATATTAATTTTAAACCACTATATAATTATATTTTCATTGAAAAATTATATATTATTTTTTCACGTTTCAATAATAACGTTATCTTATCAGGACGAAATGTTAATTTAAAAAAAAAATAATTGAACAGCAAGTATGGACAAATTAGAACAAATTTTTTTATTTTTATTTTTTTTTATTTCATATATTTTTTATTAGTAACAGATATTTGGTTTTTTTTTGGCTACCACACTAGGCTAAGCCCGTGTTGTGGTAGTCGTACAATTAATATTTTAACATTTCAAAAAATATTAAGAAATACTTAAAACTAAAGAGAAAAAAAAAGACCATATTTTAAAGAAAAGTAAAAATGAAAATTCAAATTCAAATTTTGAAATACAAAAATTAATAATAAAAATTAAATGTTAAGAACTCAAGTGTTCTGTATAAATTAAAACATATAATTATATAAATCAAAATTAAAAACATATATAAATTTAGTGAAAAACTAAGAGAAAAAAATAACAACATTTTAAAGTAAAATAGAAATACAAATGGAAATTAAAATTTTGAAATGCAAAAATTAATAATTAAAATGTAGTGTTAGAACTCATGAATTCTTTAAAGTGCGTTCGTCCCCTTTCAAAAATCCAATGTTGTACACGTGTTATAAAAAGAGAATTAGAATTACTTGACTTTATGTCAGTACTCAGAGCATTATATATTTTAGTAGCGATGAACCAGAATTGTCGTTGAGCGAATGAGGTGTTAGTTTTTGGGACCACGCAACCCAGGTTTGATGAAAAGCGGGTGTGTGCTTGATGTTGTGGAGCAATTAGTAGATTATTTTTTCGTATATAACAAATGCTTGTTTTAGTAAATAGCTGTCGAATATCTAAGACCCTGATTTTTGCAAAGAGTTCATTTGACGGATGGGTAGGTTGACATTTAAATATAATTCTCAGAATTAGTTTTTGAACTAAAATAATTGGTCTAATAATGGATTCAGCACAACCACCCCATCCCACTATACCGTATATTGCTATGGATTGGAAAAGGACAAAGTATACGCTTCTTAGAGTCTGTAAATCTAAGATAGACCTAAGGGAGTAGAATATATGGCAGAGTTTACGAAGTTTTTTTACTGTGTCACCGATGTGAGCTTCCCAACGTAGTTGGTTGTCTATGATTATTCCCAAATATTTAACTATTTTTGATGATTTGAGGGTCGAACACGTACAATTAATATTAGATGTGGTTTCCGGATTGTCTAAATTGAGTGGACACGAGTGGATGATTGGTTTAGGGCAGTTGTTGGGTATATCGTATTTGCGTATGGAAAATGTCATATATTGTGTTTTGTCGATGTTAAGTGTGAGGAGGTTTGTGTCAAGCCAATGCTTTACTTTTATTAGAGCATTATTAGTTTTGTTAATAACTGATTGCCATGTTTCATCTTCGAATATTAAGACCGTGTCATCAGCAAATGATAATATTTTTCCACCAATATTCATGGCACATAGTGAGTTGATGTATATAAGAAATAGAATTGGTCCTAGTATGCTACCTTGGGGTACACCACAGGACACAGATAGTTTATTGCTTATATGTATTTTGTCAGATTGGATGAGAGTTTGTTGTGTTCGGTTTGATAGATAGTTTTCAAACCATGTGTAGGCTACTTCAGTTATTCCAATTTGCTGCAGTTTTTTTAGCAGTAATGAATGTGAGACCGTATCAAATGCTTTTGCGAGATCGAGAAAAACAGCAAGTGGTTTGCGACCAATGTCAAGATTATAGGAAACGATCTTTGTGAGGGCGGCTATTGCATCTGAAGTACTTCTACCTTTGCGAAAGCCGTATTGATTGTCAGATAATATTTTGTTATCTTCAAGAAACTTACAGAGTCTATTTTTCACCGCTTTTTCTAATAAAGATAACAAAGATAATAAAATAAATGATAACAAAGACAAAATATTAAAAGTAGAGGTGATTATTTGCTTAAAAAATCTCATAAAAATTAAATAAAAAAATTATTTAAGGATATATAAAATTGCATTTGGATAATAAAATACTTATAAAAACAGGTAGTTTAAATAACAAATTATAAAATTATAATTATAGTAATTAATAACAAGAAAATAAATTTAAAAGGTGGCTATTTTTAAAAATGCCATGATGCCAAAAAGTTGTTACGGTAGAACAAGGGGAGTTGGGTGTCATGTTATGGTACTTGAATTGGGGTAGGGTTTAATGTATAGGTTATTAAACAGGGTGTTAATATATCAGGGTTGTAGAATTCAATGTAATGCACTGGAAGTGCTGTGTTGTGTTTGTACCTACTATGTGATCAGTTATCATGACATTTACACCTCTTATTAAGTGGGTGCATTAAATGTTAATTATTCAGGGTTATATATATGAAGGTACACAGTTATCAGCTTTAATCCCATAGGATTTTTGGACGCCAAATCTCGTAGGTACGAGATATGCTGACTGTGTCGGTAGGCATGAATACTCCCGTCAGAGCGTGGGCACTGTTATTTTAATCATTGTTGTGAAGCTTGGAAAATAAGAAATAAAAGAGTGGATGTAAAACAAGATTATTATATTGGAATATTAACATACCTGTGGACCATACTAAGAGCTAGCTAAAACCTATTATTTTTATGCGACGATTCCGGATGCCTAATATCGCACCGTGAGGGGCCCCTTTTCTCCCTCACGTTGCCTCCGCGCCAGGTTTGCAAGCTTCTCCATCCATCTGGGTGATTAATACGTTTGGTACATGGTGTCCTCCATCATGTGGTTGCAGTACTGGAAATGTCCTCCATCAGGTTGTGAAAATAATCGGCGGGGACTATACGGACGGTCGTGTCCCTTTGTATAATTGAGAATCCATCTCGTCGGATGACGGATGATAAATATAATCGCAGATTACAGTAACACTGGGTCGGTCAAGCCGCCATTATTGCACCACGGGATTCCATACTGGAATACCCGTAAACAAGAATTCTCCAGTCGCGATAACCATGTATCGGCTGGGAATAAAGGAAACTCGTTCACATTTTAAATATACTTGAAAACAACCCGCCGATTGAATATTTTACATATTATTAAATAAATTTAAGTCCACATTTTCGACTGTCGGATTTACATCCTGCCCAGGAGATGCAAATCCAAAAAGTGAGGGGAAATCGATTATTATCCCCCTAACGACCAAAAGTTAAAGTTACCAGAGAAAAAGTGAATTTATTTGTGGCCAGTTAAAATAATTTAATTCCACTACTATAGACAAATATCAACAACCCTGGGGCAATTTTGAACATTATTCAATTATTTTCATAACAAAGTACTTACTACTGGTCTGATGCTGACCCTATGTTCGTAGATCTCAAGTATACCAAACAGCGTATGATGTTAATCACCACTGAACCCGAGCCCCAACACACACATAAATAGGTATATAGATATTTCTAACTTAATGATTAAAATCTCAAATTATAATATAATATTTCATCATCATTAAAGACGTTATAAAAATACTAGTATAATTATTTTTTTATAAGTCCTTATGATGGTACGGAGGTACCGAAAGCGGTAGACTAAAAAATAACAATAAAGTGACTTAATTCAAGGCATTTTCTTTTTATTTATTTAAAATGTCGAGTCACAATGTGTTTGCTTCTTTTGAAAATTTAATTGAAACAGAAAAATTAGAAAAATATTTGGTCGCAACTAGGAACTGATCTCTGGACCTTAGCCTTGCCGTGGCTATGATATAAACACTGAGATAATTTGACCCAACCTCCTTCGTTCACATTTAACTGTATCGTACTTCGACCAAGAACCACCAACATTATATTCATTTTTTGTTTAATTTTTCGCTAATATCCTCTTCAATGATTACAAGTGTATTTACCAATTGGATCATTTTCAAGGGTGGTGGATACCTCTGATTATACTACGACCGTTGTTAACATACCGCAGGCGGTCTCTAATAATATTACAATGACACCAGCTCTGCGGAATTTGCAGCATTGATCCATTAAGTATTACTAAATCCCTTCTTCTTAAACCGCCTCTAAATCGGTGGATAATATACTTGGCAGTATTGCGAAAACTCTTGTACGGTGTGAAAACAGTAAATAAAAAACATTTTCTTTTACTTCGCTTTTCCGGTTAGCCATATCGGCTACGGGTAACATTTAATTATTACTGTAGCGTTATTTAAATTTGTGTACATTTGCAATATTTGTGATCTGAAAAACTACATCATTAAGCAGATTTATTCCATGAATGTATAATATCGCTTTTAACGATTATGATTTTAAATATATTACATCTTGATCTCCTTATTACACACCAACTGCCAATCGTGTCTATTGGCCTCCTTTGAATGGAAATCCTTTGAAATCGTCAATAATACCAAAGTCCTTTGAAACGTGAAAATCAAAGTCTCTAGAGTATCAATCAGCTTATCATAATGTTCATATAATATTATCATGTGATCTTAATGAAGAATCAGATTTAATTGTGCCGTTATCTTGGAAGTTCTTCAGAATGTTCAATAGGTGGTACCCATCTTCGTATTCATTCTCATATCCTTCGAGAATCAATACTTATACAGGGTGTAACAAGCCACCCGCAACAGACTTAGTCATAAGTCATAGGTAAGGAATAATAAAATTGATAAATCCTTCACATGTCGCAACTTATACGCAAGAACTTTTGCTTACCTTCCTTTTCAGGAAAAATGTCGAGCTGTAACTGTAAACGTAAACGTAACTGAAGTGGGTGACATGTGCAAAGAGCAAAATGTTTACTACTATAATTTCTCATTTCGAAAAAAAGCTTAGGAAACCAATTTTAGTGAGAATTTGACGTTGCTTCCTTCCTTATCTCATTTCTAAAATTTACATGCATGGTTCCCCTTATTGTACTTTTTACGGTCTAGAAGTAGGTGATCACATATTTTCGGTTGTCTCGCTCTCTAAACAAATATCCTCTAATGTATCAAATCGCATCAAAAAGTGCCTTACTTCCATTCAAGTTTCCATCACTTCCAAATCTAACCCTCCCGAGCGATTCTGTATCTTTTGTGGGATCGAGATCTCCTGTCAGATTTGTGTGATTTTCTAGGGCTGTTATTTGCCTTTTCTTTGTGTAGGTATCAGGCCAGCTTCGCCGATTTAAAACGATCTAAACTAAAAGATGTGAAAGCTCACAGTTGAAATCTGACAATAGCCATATTATAATCACACAAATCTGACAGAAGATCTCGTCCGTCAAAGATATAGAATCGCTCGGCTAATTGCAATATTCCATATTTATCCGCATTTCCTTTATCCATCCATTGAAACGATGGGCGAGAACACCCTTGCAGATGAAAGCCAGAAGCGGAGGAAAAAACTAAGAAACCGTTGAATCTGTGAGGTACGTTCTGTTACAACCTGTAGGCATACTTTTGGGAGGAGATACGAGTAACTTCAGGAGCCTAAGGCTCTATTCAAGTTGAAGTTTCGTACTCAGATATGAGATGGGGATTGGATAAATATAAATTTACGTATGCTGCTGTAATATTATGTCATTCACATTAAACGTACTGTTTTTTTTAAACCAAATGTAGGTATTATCAAACGATATTTTAAAATGTATCTTTCAAGTTTTTTAAAAATAATTTTATGTCAGATCAGCTGAGATTAATTCAGACTAAAATATTGTAAAAGAATTTTAGTGTCACCTTCACAAGATTTTTGTCAATATTAAAACAGTTATATTTTTTAAAAAATGCATTCATATGTGTAACTCTATGAGTCGCTTTGACATATTTTTTTTGTTTTTAAAGGAAAGCTAGGGATGTAACAGCTGGCTATCCGTGAGGATATAAAACAATTCAAAGAGGTTTTGTTTAAAGTAATGTGTTGTGGAAAAGAGAGCGTATGAAAAGTGCCATTTAAACATAAAACATAGAGAAGGAAGAGGCGATGGAAAAATTATTTTGGTTTATTTTTATTTTTAACTTAATGAGGAAAAATTAATCCTTATCCGATTCGGTCATTTTTAACTGTATCATGCTTCGACTACAAACTACCAACATTATCTTCATTTCTTAAGGCATATTTTTATGTATGATTCGAAGATTCAACCAGAACTAAATGCTATCTAGATGGTGTCTTGGATCCATTTTTTATTATTTTGCTAAACATTCGTGTTTTGCGAATATTATCTTCATTAATTAAAAAAAAACAAGGTGACAAAGGCAGTACGAGTGTCCATAAATGTTCATTATGATATAAAACTTTTTTTAAGTACTCATTATAACTTAACAAACAATAACACATCACCCAAGCCTTATCGTTTATGAAAAATATTAAAAAAAAAAAAAAATATATGAAAATATAAACTTAAAATCATCTAGGCTTTCCTTTCCTGGGAATCGAACTCGCAATTACCAAACTACGAGTTAAACGCGTAGACCATATAATGGAGACCACCAACTTTCGATAAAAAAAAAAAAACAATAACTAATACCGGTAGCTACACCTTCATTGGCGTGAGAGAATTTAAGTTAAACTTTGCTGGATGGCTTTTAAAGCGATATGAATGTCATGGCGCCACCTACTTGTCGGAACTGTGCATTCCAAACGAAGTTAATACTAGGCAAGCAGCTCCTCGATCAGCATCTCTAACTTCGGAGACCGGGCTTTTGCAGTAGCTGACCCAACAGCTTGGAACAAACTCTCTTCACAGTTGCCAAAGATCGACAGCTCATTTGAGTTCAGAGCAAAATTATAGACTCATCTTTTTAAATTATCATATCCAGAATAACGACCGCATCTCTACACCGTTGTTTCATTTCTCAGTCCTGGTGATTTACCTTTATCCTTCATTACTTATTACCTACTTTAATGTTTTAACAATTTGTAATACTTATTGCCTTTGCTGACTGAAAGGGCTGTAGTCCTAAACATATATATCTCTAAATGTAAATAATTGGGTATGTTGTTCGTAAGTCTCTAGTTTTAAGCCATGGTTGTAAGGTAAGTCATAGTTGGTTGTAAGTTATAGCATCAGTACCTATCGCTTGTTAATATCCACACAGTCACAATCATGTATCTATCGTTTTAATTCACCACTTTTAAGTCTTAGTCGTTAGCCACTAGTGATAAATCTTTAAGTTCCGAATTTTAAAGTTGTGAAAAAAAGTTATTGGTTATCTATAAGTCTATGTGATAGTTATAGCGCCCTTGCAAAATAGAAATAGTAGCATTTTCTCACGATAATGGCTATATAGAAATTATCCAAAAAAATATTATTATTGGGTGTAACTAAACCGCTGAGCCTGGTTATAGACTTTACATCGATTTTAAATGATGGGTGTAAAATTAAAGTGATCCATAAACTTAAAAAACTAACAAAAACTTTTATTTAAAGGGCCTTCCATTAGTGGATTCCGATTAAATGGGATACATCGACAGATATGTGACGTAAAATAATCTTTAATTAAATCTGATTGTTTTTCCTGTTCCGAACCGACCTCCGTGGGGACCATTCTCTCGAAATAGCTTCATTTTACCACATTCGTTCCGAAATTCATTTTTTTATTTGATGTTAGTAATCAAAACATATTTATTGTTCGCAAATAAATTGGGATGAAATTCGACATTTCGGTCGTGTATTGTCGGAATTCAAACAGAATATTGCTGGTTTTCACAAAAAAAAAGAAAAATGGGTAATATGCAATTTGATATCCTTTGAATACAAATAAAAAATATTGATAAAAAACTATAAACAATGGAAAACTGGCAGGCATTTAAAAAAAAGTTTAAATATGGCGTCATGAACTGAGCACACTTTTTATCTAGAACTCAATACATTTATTTCAAAATCATACTTTCTATTTCAATCTATGCAATTTACTTACTATAAAAAAATACGGAAAACCTCATTAAAAAGATAATATTTGTCATGTATTTTTCATTTCATTTTATTTGTCATCAGTAAATATTTTGAAAGCTTACAAAAATGTAATTTATATAAATATTAAATAAGAGTGGTCTGAGATGTGACCCATGAGGCACACCTAGGACGATTTCTGTAAATAAGATACAAAACCATCGATAACTGTGATTTGGTGCCGATTTCTGACATGTAATGCAATCAATCTATAGAGATTACCCTGAATTCCTTCACCTAATAACTTCTGTAAAAGAATATGGTGGTTAATACAGTCAAATGCTTTGGAATAATCCGTATAAATGATATCTAGATGGTTATATACACGTATCGAATATAGAAAATCTGTTAAAAAACGAAAGGAGTTCAGAATTTTATGTAAAAATAATTCATCAGGGATTTTTCAACAATTTTATTTATATAATACATGTTACATAATTGTAACATTTACATAGAGTAGATATATTAATTCACAATACTAGGCGGCTACCCATTTAATGGTGACCGATGGAGTATAGTTACTTTGTATGAAGTCTAGTTTGAACATATGGATTTGTAAAGTATAAAAGATGCTAAAAATTGGAAAAATTCTAGTAAAAAGTAGAAAATAGAAAACAGGAAGGAGAAAAGAAGTGGATACGCTTAAAAATGTACCTAACTTTTTTTCTGTGCTTGCATGCACACATGTACGAGTATATATAGGTGCACACATCTATACAGACATAAATTGTGTGGAGCAATGTGATAAAATAGATAATTACTAACAAAGATGTTTAGTAATTGTTTTTGATGTCTTTGGTTCCTTTTCAAAAATTGCACAAAACTGTTAAGAGCGTTTAACCAGCCAGTTGTTCTTACGATCGTGCATGGCGGTTACAATGAAAAAGATTAATTATTCTCCGTACCACCTTTTTTAAATTATAACTCAATGTCGATTTTATCTCATTCCAAATTTGCTTTAATTTATACCTACATCCAAAAATGCTGAAAGGCTTGGTGATAAAACTATTAAAATAATGTACTTTTTGTATTTTTTTATTGTAAGTATTTATCATTTTTCAATAATATCTTAGTTAAATAAGAATGTTAAAAAATTCTAAAATACATTAGTTTTAAAGTAAGTGCGCAAATAAATACACAAACGGACCAATTTTCGTCAAGAAATACACGTACGTATATATTTTTTAATGATTTTATTTAAACTAAAATTAATATTCTAAAACATGCGATACCCAGATAATGTATTGATTTATTTTACTGCATGATTATATGATTTGAAATGGGTGTGGTATAATACAAAATCTTTTTTGAAAATTTAACAAATCTGCCAACGACCTATGGTATAACCTTATTATTATGACCTATGTTATAAACTATTTTTTTTATTTTGTCCTTTGATTTGCTTATGATATTTGTTTATGGTATAACCTTATTATACTAAAAATAAACGTTTTTTTTTCTCAAAATAAATACCCTTTTAAAATCGTAGTGATAATGAAATTTACATCCCTGTCTAAAAATAGACTTTTATTACTTCAGTGACAGAGAATAGAGGGCCGGTGTATATTATTTTTATGTACTTAGTTAACATTCAAAACTTCGGCTATTTGCCGTAAATAGAAACGGGCTTTTACCGTAATTCCTCATAAGTTAACGTTAAGTTAGTCCTGGTCCTAACGACAGAGTTGTTAACGTAAAACGATAATCGTGTTAAGTAAAACGTATCGGCTAAAGTTGGCTGGTCCATTTGGGCCATTCAGTGATGGAGTAGAACAACTTCACACAATACTTTATTCCGAGAGAAATCTTCGGCAAAGGGTCCGGAACAGCTTCCCTTTAGAATCACTCGCTTCATTCTCTCTTACATATTTTCTCAACCCGGCGCGGGATAATCAAGGGGCGGCACTGAAGAGATAAACCGATAGAGGTGTGCTGGGTGCGCGTCCGTGTGCCCAAAATAATATCCATTTTTCATCTGCGATTTTTTAATTTTGCTAAATATGTAGGTGCCTATTCAAACTGAGAACTGCATTATAACCAACAATGTAGTTCCATATACCTCGCAAACCATCATCGAGGCGCTATCTACCGGTCTCCAAGCAATATCTTATCGTTCCGACAACCCCGACATAGAATCACAATTGTACACTCCCTTTTGCCGTATATAAAATTTGGGTATTGACTATAAAGTGTTTCACTAAATATAAACAAGTCATTTGAATTTATTTCGGAAAGAAGAACAACAAATTTATGAAATAAACTACATAAAGCTTGACTTATTTTATCTATATATTGTACTTTTTCCAGAATACTCTTTTTACATCTTGCATGGTGGATTATTTTGACTTTATTTTATTTGGTTTTTATTTTGTCCTTTGATTTGTTTTTTATTTTGTTTTTGATTTCGTTTTCATTTTTTTAATTTTGTTATGCTCATTATTTGATGTTCTTTTTGAGAAAAAAAAGGGCGTGAAATTCAAAAATTCAAGTCAAATAAGTAACAACATTGTAGGTTTATTATAATGTAATTCGAAAGAACTACAAGTTTTGAACACATCTTTAATTTGAGAAAATCTGATAAATGTTACCTAATTGAATGTATTTATTTAGGTCAAATAATATTTGTGTGTGTTATTAATTTAGAAACATATATATGTAAATATAACATTATTTGGAAAACATAATATTTTTTAAATACTGAAATGATTTCGACCACAAACAAAACATCAAATTTGAGATAGTCACATTTCTTAAGTGCTTTTTCAAATGAATCATATTTTTCTTGTCAACGAAAGCATTACTCCTACAGATTTTTGGTTTTTATCAAATGAATATTCACGTAATTTTTATACTAACTTCACACTCTGGGCAGTGAGGAAATTAATTTCCCTCAAGGCCTATGCCAAATTAGGGGGTATAGTGTGGAGGGTCTTTTTAAGAGTGAGAGAAAGAAGGGGAAGAAGTTCTGGTGAGGAAAACGATATGAGGGGTAGGTAGGAATCTGAGGTCGGTGTGTCCAGGAGTGACGGATGAAGGTGTCAAAGGGTCTCCCTCAACCGGTAGTTACCTCGCATGATCCGGCCCGACACGCAGCTGTGCCGACGCCGAGTCCTAGACAAACATCACCTCGTGAACCCGGGCTCCCCTGTTAAGTCATCAAACGCAGATAATATCTTAGGGTTACTTAAGATGGAGGAGTTGGTTATCCAATAAATGGTTTCCGGGGCGGCGGCACCCATACTTGCCAACCAAGTTGCTAAATGAGTAATATAAACAAATTTTCTTTAAATTTTCTTTTAAAAGTGGTATGGATCACACTTCCTGGAACTATCTGTTCGGTGGATAGCGGGGACAAACTACAGACAATTGGTGTATAATAGCGACTGAGAAACTAAAGGGAAGAAAGGTTTTTGTGTGGCGAAGCGTCTTTAACGTCGAAATAAAGCCCAAAGTAGGTTCATACCTAGACCTTTACGTAACTTGTGTGAAGGCAGTGTCTCTGTCAGAGTGTCTGAAAAAGATATAACTTTGACCACACGTTTTTTTGTACATGTGTGTTACGAAAACTATTACTTTAGGAAAAGGTAGAAATAATTATACATACATTCATTTTGTTGGATGATATATTGCAAAAGTACCCGAGTAGTTTTGTGTAGCGGATATTATTTTATATATCCTCATCCCAGTGGCGTGCACTGCTCTTTGATCAAAGGTAGGCAGTTTACAGTTTTGCAAGCTGACCATTTTATTATCATAGTACGCTGATTGTTATGGTCAACTGAATAAATGAGAGCCCTCGGATGGGGTGAAAAGTACCAGGTGGGGTGAAACGGACCGCCGAGCTTACATTTTCTTTTTTTTATTTATTTTCATTTTTAACATTTTTTATATTAAGTCCCGTTAAACCGATTGATATCAGTTTTATTATTCATTAAAAAAAAAGTATTGTTAATAACATTTATAAAAAATTAAAAACAGATAAAATTAATGAAAGAAAAAAAATCAAAATAGAAAAAAAAATAAAACGAAAAGAAGAAAAACATAGATTAGTACAAAAAAAAATTCTTTCACTTAATCATTTTTTTAAAATACGTTTCCTTCTGAAAATCAATTCACAGCTTTTTATCGAATTGGGTAAGATGCAGTAAATTATTGAAACAAGTTGCTCTAGAATTCTTTGACCGTATTTATTTATGTATGTAGGTATCTGGGAATCAGAGGTTCAATTACTCTTGTATTATGAATTTGGGAGGCGGATATGGGTACCGCCGCCCCGGAAACCATTTATTGGATAACCAACATCCCTGCCGTAAATCACCCCAAGTGGTTCGCTACTTTTGGTGACTTAGCAGGGGTGCCCGGGTTCATGGGGTGAGGTTTGCCCTGGTCTTGGTGGCCAATGCGTTGGTCCATCTACTCATGGCGGGCCGGATCGAGAAAGATTGGTTGAGGGAGCCCTAACCTAGACCTCTGCAGCTGGTCTCTCTCGACCCATCGCCTTGCACCGCAGTTGGAGTGATGGATTCACACGACCGTCACTCCTAGACACACTGACCCCCTGATTTCTACCCACCCTCCATACCTTCTTTCCTTTCCAGAACTTTCTTTCCTTAAAAAAAAACCCTCCACACAGCATCCCCTAAGATGACATAGGCCCTGAGCGGAATCATTTTCCTCAGGGCTTCCTGTGTGGAGCTAATGTAAAAATGTACCACTATTTTATTATATTCAGATTGAGGTGTATGCTGACTTGCAATTTTAAGGGGCAATATCGTAAATCGTGTTTTTGTTGGTGTTCAGATTTGTTTAAGAATAATTTCACCAAGGAATATTGTACATTTTGCACTGAAAGATTTGTTTTGGTTGAGTTTCCCCATGTCATTATTCCATATCTTATTAGGAATTCAGCTGATGCCAACGAACTTGCAAACGCTGTAGCTCCGTCAACCGAAGTGCACTCCTGTTTCTTTCCACACGTGTATCGGAAATATTAGCGTTGCCTATACAGTATGCATGGTCGGTTGTGTTGTGTGCTAGGGCGAAATATTTCAATTAAATTTCGGGTAAACTTTAAATATCCGGTTATATCACTACTGCACTGAAAAGGATATTGTGCTCTAAACACAAATTAAAATTATGTATATTATTCATTTAATATCGAACGTAAGCAGAAAAATATATTTGCTGTAGTATTTACTGCATTTAGAAAAATATTTAGTGATCATTTGAAAAAAAAAACCACAAATACCGATATATTTTTGATACCCTCCCTCTATTTAAGAAAAACGTTTTTAGCACACTGAATTCGCACACATAACACACACATCCACACCCTCTCACGCGCATTTACACACATACAAACACTCTCACACACCCCTCTCCTTCAATAAGTTACTAACTTAATTTAGGTATAAAGTATTATTTATCTCACAAAAATATAAGTATACAACAGCGACATGTCATTGGTACCAACTATTGTATTAATTCTATAACTTTGTAACTATTTTCCATTATGTAATAATGTACTGTTTGTTTCTGCAAAATAAAAATAAATAAATAAATAAATATAATATATCCCCTTTAGACGAGAGGTCTGGGTCCCAATTGCATCCATTATCTTTTTCTGTTTTCTGTGTCTTGTTCTCTTTCATATTTTCGTTTAGATTATTATTGTTATCTTCTTCTTTAATCATATATTACATTGATGGGAATAACATTTAAAAGTTGTAAAAAGAGAGTTTTTCTTATGAAAAAATTTAAATTTATCTTTGCAAAGATTCCGTAAAACTGTGCTAATAAAATGTTCAAAATATATGCGTTTTTGTAAAATTACTTCCATTACAGCGCCAAATCCTTGCTTATGTCAACTTTAAAAGCCCCTGCCTTTCAGAATAGGGGAAAACTTTCAGGAGCTTAAAAGTCAAGGCTCATTTGAAACTTTATTACTGCCGTTTTTTAAATGAAAGTTGAAAAAAGTTTTTGCATTATAATTTTACATAATTTATGGCGTTCTATTGATGTTTAGTTTTAATTAGAGGAAGCTTCTAAGATAGTATAAATAATTCTGTTACATATCGATAGCGGAAATTTGAAATGCTGTAAAGAACAATAAATCCAAAAATGAGTAAAATATGTTACGTTTCTCCTTGAATCCGCGTTGTCAAAATTTTTCTATGAAAATGAGTGCGTCTTTTATGACGCGCATTTTAAGATATTTTTTTTCCCGAAAATTTAAAAATAAATTAAATATTGTAATTAAAGAAATTTGGAAAAAAATGTCAAGTATTCTGAAAGATCTGTTCAATGCTATTATAGTAAAAAAATTTTGAAAAAATAAAAACTTTTTTTCTGCTCTCCTAAACAATTAGCGTTTCAAATTTCCGTGATCAATATGGTTTATTTTGAGAAATTTATCAATTTTTGCCAATGTAAGGTAAAATGAAATGGTTTATAGTTTTTATTTTTCAATTTATTAATCTTTTTTCAATTTTACATAAATATTACCACACTGGGCAATCTGAGCATATCAGTTTGATTGTAAAATAATCTCTTGTTTTCCAAATATATTTGTTAAAAATAAAATATTTAACTTAATATTTGTACTTGTAGTACGATATCAAAAAGTTTAATTTTGACAACAATTACGATTGTGGTTCCACGACAGTTGATCTGCCGTCAAAAACCCCCACGGCATTATATACAATATGCATTCGGTTTAGAGAAAATACGGTATATCCACTAACACAAAATATAACTAAGTGACTCGACGGGGTTTGCAGAGAAAATGTACTGCCGAACAATAAAAGTATAAAACGTATTTGCATTCAAATGCATCAAGGATAAAACTGCTTGTCTGTATACTGTATATACCAGCGTATAAGTACAAAAAATCGACGCTGTATATATGATATTCATATCGACTTATTATTAAAGGTATTTTTGAAGTCGATTTTACTTTGAAATTGGTAAATAATGCGCAAAAAATTAGAATTTTATAGTAAACTAGCTGGTTCCCGGCATGCGTTGATGTGCCATATTCAAATAAATAAATTGTTTCTCCCTGCATGTCCTTTCCCATGCGTCCCCGTTCCCCTGCCGCGTCCCCTTCCCTCTCCCGCTCCACCGTCCCGCCAACCCCCCCACCCGCGTTCCATATATTCAGTCCCAGTACATTCAGTCTTCAAACAGCTCGCGTGCTTTTTTTATTCAAATTTTCATTTTTCATATACCTACCTATTACAAATATTTTTATTTTATTTTTTACATGAGCTCCACACAGGAGGCCCTGAGGAAAATAATTTCCCTCAATGCCTATGCCATCTTTGGGGATGCTGTGTGGAAGGTTTTTTAAGGAAAGGGAGAGGAGAGTTCTGGGAAGGAAAAGGGTTTAAGGGGTGGGTAGGAATCTGGGGTTCGGTGTGTCCTAGTCATCCGCCTCCAAGACCTAGACAAACCTCACCCCATGAACCCGGGCACCCCTGCTAAATCACACAACGTAGCGAACCACTTGGGGTGACCTGTGGCAGAGGTGTTGGTTATCCAATTAAGGTTCCCGGGGCGGCGGTACATTGTAAGAATAATCAACCAAATTTGGTACCTATTTAAAATATCTATAATTCTTCATTCGATTCAAAGTATTGGGCGAGTACTTCAAATAAATTAATTAATTCATAGAGTTTCGAAAATTGAATTTTGATTTAACAATCACTGTTTTTTCATTCTCAAATTTTCACATTTTTCACAGTTTCGCAAGAGTTTTTGTAATGATTAAAAAAACTTTTCAGATGTATTATCATGTGGTTGTAATAATCCAGAAACCTTCGCGGGGGATAAAGGAGGTATTTTGAAAGTTTCAAACATTTCTTACACTTAATACAGCAATACATAGGCATCTCATATACATACTCATGTACTCACATAAATACATATACCCAAGCAAGCATATTTTGATTTTTATATATATAGATACCTTTTCGGAGGGCCAATTGTCAGCGCATCAACTGCCGGGTCACCAAGGTATGTATTATAGATCTGGACATTTGCTCTCATGTTTTACAGAAGTAGAATGGCCAGACTTTTTGTTTTGATTTTCGAAAGATATGTTTCTTTTTTAATTTCGTCCAAACAACGTATAAAATTTCCAGAATTTCTTACCTATTTATTTGATCCCCGTGTCCACATTTTGTGATTATCCGGTCTTCGATAGATGAACTCATCCAAAGTAGAAAGTAAAATTAAATTTCTAGGTAGTCAAGTACTTGAAAAAAGGAAACATTTAGGAAACAAACCATTATCTCGAAGTTTAATTAGTGTACCAATCAAGCTTCAGTAGTTCTTTTAATCAGAGAATAAGACCAAACATTTTTCTGAATCCATAGTGGGTTGTCAGTTCTTCGGCTTGAAAAATAAACATTTCAAAAACACGATTGTCGAACTTCCCGCGTTAAGGAAACCGTCAAACAATGTCGAAAATCTGACCGATTCCACACTAGTAGCAGTACTAACTAGTAAGTATTTCCAACAAAATCATGCTTTCCTGTTTATTATTTTCTTTACAGCGGAAGAATTCATACTTACAACAAAGAGTGGTCATAGTGAACTGCCAAAGCGGGGTGATTTTTTTTAATAGATTTTAGTGGTATTGGAGAGGTTTGGAAATTTTCAGTTCTTTTAATTTACTAATCAGTATTTGAGGAATTTAAAACGGAGCATCTGACTAGTTATTAAAGTATTCGCTGGAAATATGTTGTTTTAAAGCAATACAAACACTTATTTTATTGGTCCTTGTGCATTAAATCTCCCACCAAAATAAATTCAATCCACAAATAAAATATCAAGTTACATAAAATAATTAAAATTATGGTTGAATAATGCAGATGTGGAATCGCTTGTGTTGTGCCCTGGTGTAAGACCACCATTTGGAATTGAAACGTTGTTTGAAATGGCTCTAGCCGTGTTTGGTAGCCAGATCTGAATAGTCAGGTACTTCCGCACCTCCGTCTTTCGCATCTCCTTCCCCTCCCCACTACCTTCAGCTTCACGACATACCCCGATTGCATAGACTCACTGGCTCCAGACAGGAGCAACTGGGACTCATGTAAGGTATTCACAAAAAAAGTGCATAAAGTTAGTTTAAATCACATTTGTGTGTTTAAACTGTATAATTGTGGTTAAAATTGATTCACTTTTCATTCTCAACCTTAATCGAAAAAATTTGAAGTACCTAAATGGAAATATCGTAAAGAGCTCGACTTTCATAGCAAAAACCAAAATTTTTCCAAAATATTATCTACTAGTTTTACTCACAATTTTGTTCATATACATAACTATGAAAATTAAAAATCACTAATAAAAAAAAATACGTAATGCAAATAACACCATACTTCTTTCTTTTCCCAGATAGATAGGTACTACAAACCCTTCAAAACGTTTGGACTAGTCCAAGTAACGATTCAAAATATTTTTATCCCTTATTTTTGACTCGTGGAAGACTTTTTGACACTAGCCGTACGAAATGGGGCAAAATAGTTTAGGGAAACTCTTTAAATTATTCGTAAGCGTCCCGTTTATGGATGGCGCTAATTGAATAACGTTAGGAAGAAACTCCTTTGCAAGTTATGCTTCATAATATTGAAATTAATTTTTTGTTTGCGCCTGTACACATGGGATATGATAAAATCTTGATTCTTTTCTAGAAAGGCATACAAATACATTATTATATCAATTTGGGAGGCGGGTAGGGGTACATCCGCCCCGGAAACCATTTACTGTATAAGCAACACCTCTGTCACAGGTCAACCCTAATGGTTCGTTATATTTGGTACTTTGGTGGCAGGGGTGCCCGGGATGAGGTTTTGTCCGGGTCTTGACGACGGATGCGTCTGCCCCCCAACTGCGTGGCCGGTCGGATCGGGAGAAACTGGCTGAGAGAGCCTTTTCGATCTCTCCAGCAAGACTATCTCGGAACATCGCAGTGAGAGGGTTTTTTTTTTTTTTTTTTTTTTTTTTATTGAAATTTTTTGATACAATACATATAATACATACATGAAATAATGAAAAGTATATAACAAAACTTAATATAATTAATGTATGAACAAAAAAATCCCACAAAGGCAATGCCTGTGCGTGGGTATAATATAGATTTTTTACTTTTATTTCTATGGTTAACACGTCCGTTTGGATTCACACGTCCGTTTCAATGAGACTCCTAGGACATGCTCACCCCTCACACCTTTTTTCCTACCCAGAACTTCATCTCATACGTTTTCAAAAAAAAAACTCTCCGCACAGCATCCCCAAAGATGATTTAGGCCCTGAGGGGAATCCCTTTCCTCAGGGCCTTCCGCGTGGAGCTATTATAAAATATTTATATATATGTATCGGTAATTGAATCCAACATTGCACATGTATGCATTTCTTGAAAGAATTGTGTTTATGTGTGGACAAAACTATTTATTCATATTTATGTTGCAAAGAAAAAAAAAACTATTTATTCATATTTATTTAGAGGCGCAAACAAATAATTCGTCTTAATATTTTGAAGCATAACTTATAAAAGAAGTGTTTTTCCAACATAACTAAACTGGGCTTATTACGAAAGAGCAGATTATGAATACTTTCAAGTGCACCCTTAAGTGCAAGTCTTTTATTTCTTTGGCCAGAGGCACAGAGAGTTATTCAAATAACAATAATAAACGACAGATCGGTGAATCATCGAACTATCAGAAGCAAATGATGAGGGGAAGCCGATGATTCCAGGCTTATCTCATTAAAGTGATCTTGTCGTGTACAAGTTAGGATCTAATGAGCAAGAACTGGGTATACCGTCTACTGACTAACGTCCCGGTAATTGCGCCATTGATTTAGTGGCCAATCTCTCAATAAGTCTCATGGAATAAGTAGCGCTAAGTCACACTGTGCCCGTATCTGGTCAGTAATTACGGTCTGGTATTGGTGGGATTACATATAAATAAGCTAATGGCCCCAATTTATGGCGGGGAAATGCTTGCTTCTGTCACGAAATTTAGCGGTAACTTTATCAACTTGCGTAAAGAGCTCTTTTTATTTGCACTCAAGTTGTTGCGGCGGGGAGCAAATGTTCCCTCTCAAGATTGAGGGATCAAATGTTGCAGCGTTTTGTGGACTGTAAAATTGATGATTGCGGTTACGTATTTCCATATTCCTGGAGTTGATTTACTAATATCTCCAAACTGCTGTATACCCTCCATGCACTGTGTTTATGTCACCGGGAAGGTAATTGTTAGTTTGGAAAGGTGAGGAAGGGAAATTGGTGATATTGTCTCCCGTGCCAACAAAATGCTTGGATTTGTTCTTCGTAATTCAAGATCATTTACCAACGGAATCGCAATCCGAAGAACGTATGAAGCACTTGTTCGCAGTATCCTGGAATATAGCTCCATTATTTGGGCCCCTTCTGGGCAAAACCATATTCTCGAAATAGAAAAAGTACAAAAGAGATTCATGCGTTACCTATATATGAGGGAATATATGTACTACCCTTTCTTGTATCCATCCTTATTCTTAGCAGGAATGCTCGATCTTAATACATTAGAAGCCCGCCGAAAAATATTTATAGGAAAACATTTTTTTAAGATAATCTCAGGAATTATACATAATCCACCTATTTTGAAAGAGATTAACTTATATGTCCCAGACAAGTATACTCGTGGAAGGTCCCATACCCTTTTTTATGCTCCAAAAGTGAGGACTTCGGCCTATCAGAACGCGCCAGTCAACAGAGCGACTGAACTGCTCAACGAGTCTGCATTGACCATCGACATTTTTAACGTAACCTACAGGCAGTTTAACAATTATCTTTTGACGTATGTCACAAAGTAGTGAAACTGACCTTTTTATGTGTTTTGCTATACTTTTTGTCTAATTTGTAATCTTCTCCATAATGTATTGGTGAATAACCGTTTTACGGAGAACATGGAAAATAAATAAATAAATAAATATTTGCTTTGTGGAGTTTAACGATTGGAAACGATTTGTGAAGTAGCGCATAGAACGGCGAGATTCACGCGTAGACATTTGCGGTGCGGTTAACGAATTCTGTCTTATTAAGCGGGGTGATTATCACAACTGTAAATTATAGCGGTTGTGGGACCTTCTGTCCCGTGCGGTGATTTTATTAGAACTGAGGCAGAGGGCACCCAATGGGTAGTTCCAAAAGCAACATGTAACAATAAAGGCGTGAACACATGTAATGGCATTTTTGCACACAGAAAGCTCGGAGAAGACTCCTATCAGGACCCGTCATCTTTGGGGATGCTGTGTGGAGAGTATTTTTAGGAAGGGATGGAGAGGAAGTGTCAGGAAGGAAAAAAGTATTAGGAGTATGTAGAAAACTGGGGTTCAGTGAGACGGGAGTGATGGACGTATGCGTCCATTATTTCTCTACTATGAAAGGTGATGTACCGAGAGAGTCCTCCTGCAGAGGGTAAAAGAACTCCCTCAACCAGTCTTTCCCGATCCGGCCTGCACCGCACTTGTGGGCAGACACGTCCACCGCACAAGACCCGGATGATCCTTATCCCATGAACCCGGGCACCCCTGCTAATTCATCAAACATAGCGAATCACTCAGGGTGACCTATGGCAGAGGCGTTGGTCATCCAATAAATGGTTCCCGGGGCTTTGGTATTTGCCTCCCGAATTAAATGGACGATTGGTATTGGTTGATCATTGTAAAGCCAATATGCTGTATCTATAAATATAGCACATTGCCATAATAAATAATTGCCATGGCAAAACATAGTATTCGGCCACAATAATTCTGGAAACAACTACCTCATTTATGAATCTATTCCAAGATTTCATACACTTGCAAACAAATTCACCTCAAGTATCGACGTATTTAATACAAAGTTACCATTATTTAAGAAAAACTTGAATGACATTTTTATGTAGTACCTATATTTTGATATTTAGGGATAATTACATAGCACATTGCATATATATGTGTATTTTTATATTTATCTACAATATAAAACCTGTTGCTGTTTTCTTTTTTATGTACTGTGACATTTGATATTTGAGTTGTAAAGAATTGTTTTTATGTAAATTTTGCAAATACACAATGTATACTATTTTATGCCATCTGCAACTTTAAAAACTTTCTCTTGTATTGTAATGCATTATTTTTACTAAAATGTATCTTTGTACCTTCCATTCATGTGATGTTTACTTTTTCAAGTTCAACTTTTTTTTGTCTAAAACTTTGTCTCTGTTTTATAAACTTATATGTAAAAGCCCATCAGGGCGTTGAAATATTAATAAATAAAATAATAAATAAATAAATACGGGCGTGGTTAGAGCCACAGGAATGTAAAGAAAATTGTTTGAATTTTTATCTATGATGAGTTACTAATTGGCTTTGAACAAACTTTGGGCGTGGTTAGAGTAACAGGAATATGAGGAAAATTGTTTGAATTGTTATCTATGATTAGTTACTAATTGACTTTGAACAAACTTTGGGCGTGGTTAGAATATTAAGAAAAGGAATATTAAGAAAATTGTTTAAATTTTTATCTATGATTAGTTACTAATTGGCTTTGAACAAACTTTGGGCGTGGTTAGAGCAACAGGAATATGAGGAAAATTGTTTAAATTTTTATCTATGATTAGTTACTAATTGGCTTTGAACAAACTTTGGGCGTGGTTAGAGCAACAGGAATATGATGAAAATCGTTTGAATTTTTATCTATGATTAGTTACTAATTGACTTTGAACAAACTTTGGGCGTGGTTAGAGCAACAGGAATATGAGGAAAATTGTTTAAATTTTTATCTATGATTAGTTACTAGTTGAACAGACAAATTAATATCAACTTCGATATTCTGATTGAGCCGTTCGCGTCAAACAATGTGGTCCTTTATAAAACTATACCTACTCGTAAATAAAGTTCAGTAAGCGAGAACACCCACAAGGATAGACGCTTCTGTATTTGAAGTAGGTAAGTGAAATGCGTTATATTACATTATTCAAACCACAAAAATGGTTATCACCACAGTTTTTGCTGATTGATCTAGTTAGTAAATAATATTTATAATATTCAAGATAAATGAAACAATTTAAATTTGTTTGAACCACTCTTATATTTGAGTAAATCCGACCGGTTTCAGAACGACCGTGCCTTCTTCAGGGCAAATGATATACTGATTGGAGAGTTTTGAAAATTTTCGTTCTCTCATTAATGTACATATGCTCATTGAATTTGGTTATTTTGTAATACTCGTTACTTTGTCTGAACAATTTTATTTTATCAGTAGCAGAGGGATTTAAAAATATCGTACAAATGATTTGCATTTAAGCACTTTAGCAAGTTATTTGCCCTCTTACGTATGATACAAATAAAATAATATTCTTTGAACCACCAATTTTGCAAATCTCCAATGCTTATTCGTCCGCACGCCCGCATCAATACAGGTGGTTATGGCGAAGTGTCAGAATAGGGGTTGGCGGCTTAATGCGGGAGATGATTTAAAAGCAAGGCAAAAACGTTGGAAATTCATCATCCATAAATGTATATTTCCCAGAAAATACACAAAAGATTTAAGGGTAGCCCCCACCCGCCTACCTAGAAAGCGCGTAGACGTTTAGCCCGAATCCAGCTCGGTAGGTGTATTTGGGTTGAAAGTATTTCGCTTCGAATTTAATAAAAAAGTATGTAAACATAATTTTCATTTCTAAACTAGTGCTGAAGATTGAGTAAGGCACACTTATGAATGCGAAAAAATATGCTGAAAAAGCACTCTTTAAAATATTTTTAAAGGCAACTCTTTTACAAGAAAAGGAAAAATTCAACGTTTCTTGTTTGTTTTCCGTTATTAAGGTACCTACTTTTCCATTTTATTCAGAAGAATTAAAGCGTTATTTTGGTTGTTGAGAAAATAAATACTGAGGGAGAACATCTCAATTTAAAAGGAATGCTCCACAACCAAAATGATTGATGAATAAACACGTAAAAGATGAATTATTTCTTGGGATTTTCCGTTATTTGTGGTGAATAATTTCTCTCGGAGGAGGACCACGTGTTTTATTAATTATGTCTCGATAAATTATATTTTTGTTGTAATCAAAAACGATTTGTAAAACTTCAAGATTAAATTTTGGGTATACCTAAATGTTTTTCTCTGCCAAATCGTTTAAATTTGTTTTTTTAGGACATCTCTCTTTTTAAAACTTTTGAAGGCTATGCCCATCAATTTATTTTTATTTTTTATATATTTCATTATTTTTATATTACATTTGGTTACAATAATGACGTATTGCCCATCTCACTAGGTATGAAAGTCTGTGTTGAGATGAGATGCAATTTACGGAGTGGTTATCTATGATTTTGTAAGTAATATTATGAAAATGACAGGTTGATATAAAATCTTTTTTTTTCTTTAAATATACAATTCAAGTATGTTACATATATAGAAGATTGCAGTAAGTTCATGGTTACACAGTAGGTGTAAAGGTAAGTATCTATGTTATTAAATATTCGTGATGGATATGTTTATTTGAGGAGATCAACGATTTTACTTTTAAATGCACTTTTGGTTTGCGTGTTTCTAATTTCAGGAGGTAGAGAATTGAACAGCTTTGTCGCATTATATTTAAAACTTCTTTGCCCATAAGAGGTTTGACAAACTGGGATGTCAAAAGATTTTACATTTGACTCTCTTAAGGCCCTAGTGCTTATTCGTTCTTCAAACATGTGTGTATTTTTAAATTGGTGAAGAAGGATATTTTTTTTAATACAATTTTTGCGAGTTAGGAACATTTAGTGTCTTAAAAATAAAATCAGTGCTCGTACTCAACGGGACTTTTAGAATAACCTTCAAAATTAGTTTTTGAATCTTTACTGAAGGCTCCAGGTAGGTATTTGTGGCACTTCCCCAGCTGGTAATATACCATATTCAAGTGATGATTGTATAAGAGCACAGTAAATTTGTTTCAGTTGTTTTCTAATTAATATATCTCTAACATTTTTAAAGAAATAGACGAGTTTCCTCAGTTTTGTCGTTAGGTTTGTAGCATGTACGTTCCATTTATGAAAATCATATGTTTGAATACCAAGATATTTAATACTGTCAACTCTACTTATAGAAGGACAGGTACATGAAGTTAATAAGGGGTTAAACAGCTGTGAAATTTAAGGCTTTGTTGTGAAGGCAAGAGCTTATTTGACATTCGAAATGTTAGGAATTTGGTTTTGTCTGTATTCAGCGTTAATATGTGAGCATTAAGCCAATTTTAACAATACGAAAGCCATTTTCTGTCGTTTTAAAGACTTCATTCCAAGATTTGGCGTAAAATAGCAAAACCGTATCATCGGCAAAAGTTGTGATTTGTCCACAAATTTGTAGGTTACATAGATCATTAATGTATGTTAAGAATAATAAGGGTCCTAGGATGCTACCTTGTGGAACGCCACAAAGTGTTTTTTGGGAACTACTATAGGTACTGTTTATTTTAACACATTGCGTTCGATCAGTTAGATGATATAATTAAAGGGCTATATCTGATATTCCTATCCTCTAAGTTTATCTAAAAGTATTTTGTGGTTTCACAGTATCAAACACCTTTGCAAGATCAAGGAAAACTTCTAAAGCATACATAAATTGCTAAATATATCATTTAAGAAGAAGATGTCATTAATAGTTTAACCAAAAATATGAAAAAGATGAAGACACAGAAAAATAAAAGTTAAGCTCTCGTCTTACCGGGACTAATCGCATTAGGCTACTGCCACCTCTTATTAAACCAGTCATATTTGTCAATCTCATATTTCAGAATTAACAATATTTTCTTCGACTAATTTCCCAGTTGCGACCGTTATCTTTGTATTTTTCTGTGTTTTGTTCTCTTTCATATTTTTGTATAGAATATTAGTGTTATATTCTTCTTCAATGATACACATAAATTTAAATCAAATTACTAAACTATTAAATTGGCATTGGTTCAAAAGCGTAATTTTTCTACCATCATGGTAGTTTTATTTTTAAATTGCTTTTTGTTACTGCATTCACCAGCTAAGGACATAATAAATTATGAACCACTTTGTAAATGATTTTTAAAAATTACGTTATTCTTACGAACTTCTTGCACTTGGAATGAAACATTAAAATAATGACAAAAAACAACGAATAAAGATAAGAGTTTAGTGATAAGTGTAACGACGACTTTTATAACAGCAAATAACACAAAACGGCATGTGAAACATAAATTATTGTTCGATAATGTCAAAATGAAAGTCTGTCAATCTCTCTTAGAATTCGACGTTTACTGAGCTTTGGGACAAACACATACTTAGCCCAATGGAGGGTGGGACCTGGCACAACTTATAGCAACAAGCCTCCTTTGATATCGGAGCTAAGGCAATGTGAACCCTTTCAAATGTCAAATCCAATGAATCGAACAAAGCGTAAAGCGGTTTGTTTTCTTTCTGTGATATATTGGACTAAAGAAGTCGAAATTTTGTTGTTGGGACATTTTTCGCCCTCTTTTAAGGGGTATTGCATAGTGTCACAGGCATTGTTTCGATTCTTTATTCTTTACTCAGATCTCTATTCTAAGAAAGATTCTATTAGATTATCCTCCTAGGTTCCATTTATTTTCTTTAACTGAAATGTTTTTTCAATGGAAAGTTTATATGAGACAAATAGATATTCTCGAAAAAAGATTAGCACTCTTAAGAAAATACATCGCGATGAAAAAACATGTTCCCGTGACCCTTTAAACTCCTTTTGATCAGCAATACGGATTAACAGTAATTTATTTTTTTGGTGGAAAACACGTTTAAGAGGTTGTAATTCGGAGACTTTTTTGGTTAATTTATTGTATTTTAGTGGATTAGTAGCATTTTCTCTCCAATTCTGGTGGAGCCTCAAGTCTCCTTACATTCTTCAATAAATGCAGAAGAGGGCAATTCGCTTGATTGTAATATTATCTTTTATTGCCTATGTCATCTTTGGGGATGCAGTGTGGAAAGGAAGGACAATAAGATCTGGGAAGGAGGAAGGTATGAGCGGTGGTCGGAATCTGGGGGTCGATGTGTCCAGGATTGACGGACGTGTGAATCTATTCCTCCCACTGCGGTGCAAGGCGATGGGTCGAGAGAGTCCGGCTGGAGAGGTCAAAAGGTTTCTCTCAACAAGTGTCTCCCGATCTGACCCGCCATGCAGTAGGTGGGCAAAGGCATCCGTCACCAAGACCTAGATAAATCCTACTACATGAACCTAGGAACCCCTACTAAGTCATCAAATGTAGCGAACGTTGGCAGAGGTTTTGGTTATCCAGTAGATGGTTCTCGGGGCGGTGGTACTCATATTCGCCACCCAAATTTTTAATGGGGAAAACAAATTCTACACATCGAATGCTCGGGAAAAACATATGCGTCAGAGATTACCGAGCCCAGGTTACTGATGAACACAAGAATCTCCGTCAAATTTGAAAAAAAAACACCGCGATGATTTTGAAAACATGAAAATCAATCTGAAAAACCAAATTGTGATACCCGTTGGCATTCGTAAATCCTTCATTAGTCAATCAGGGTCCCTTCAGGACCCAGAAATCTTACAGAAGATAATCTCCATGCAAGCACATGTTACTTCGAACGATGTCTATTTTATTGGCGACATACCTACTGTTTCTCATAATTACAGCAGAGTATTCAGGGGTCTCTCGTGAGGGATAAATGGACTATTTAGATTTATTTTTCTTGTCCACAAAATCAAAGAAAACCACACGAAGATAAGTCAAAATACCTTATTTTAAATACTGGTAAGATCAAAACCATTCTAATGAATATCCGTAAGAGGATCACTTTTAAAAACCAGTCATTAAATTTAAGTGTTAAAAATTATGGGAAGTATATAAAGTTAAGTATTATCGATATGAAAATAGCTTCAGCGGTGAAAGAAGAAACGCGCAGAGTGTTTTCATTGGGAGAATTAGGTTTACGATGTGCTTTTGGTTTGGCAGACAGATTATTGCAGATTGAATGGCTTCACGGCCCTTATTAATAGTGGCAGCTGTATACTCATTCCGACTGACTGTTTCTGTATTTGTCCGTACAGAAGGTAACGCGTTATAAAACGCTTCATTCAAAATTCCTTGAAATATTTTTTTCTCTTAACTGTATCTACCAACTTACAATTAAATAAAAATTACGATATTTGATAATACAAATGTTGATTTACGCTTCGCTAAAATTAGATAATAACAAAAAAACTTACAAATACACTTAACAAATTGAATCGCGAGTCTAAATTTATTAGGAACTAGCTGGGTTACCCGGCTTCGCTTAGGAAAACATTCGAGAGTGTTCTGGAATGTTTCACATTGATGTTCCCGATTCCCTATTCTCGAACATTCCACAATTTTCCAGAATGTTCCGGGATGTTCTGGAACGTTGTGGAATGCTCTCAAATACTCTGACTGGGGTGTCCGACATCGCTCATGGAGTTGATGTGAGATTGAATTGACGTTCGAATCCACGACGGATCTTGCTTTATATACCCCATATGGATATCCCCATACAAAAAAATTAAATGTTGAACTTTTCGGAACTTTCTACACTCACCAAAATACTTTGCCACTCCTTATAGAATTTTCTACAGCTTTATTAAACCCTTGTAGAACTTTTCGGAAACTTCTAGACTCACGACACTCCTCCCAGAACTTTCTACAGTTTACAGAACCTTGTAGAACTTTCCGAAACCTTCTCAACTCACTGACGTATTCCGTAACTCCTTCCAGAACTTCTTATAGCTTCATCGAACCTTATAGAACTATCTGGAACCTTCTAGACCTACTGACATATTCCATCATGCTTTCCAGAATTTTCTACAGCTCTATGAAACATTTTAGAACTTTCTGGAACATTCTAGATCCACCGACATATTCCGCCACTCCCTTCAGAACTTTTTGCAGCTTTATCGAACCTTATGAAACTTTATCGAATCCTCTGGAATTTTCCGGAATCCTCTAGAATCACCGACGTACTCCGCCACTCCTTATAGAACTTTCTATACCTTTATGGAAACTTGTAAAACTTTTCGGAACCTTCTAGACTCACCGACATATTCCGCCACTCCTTCCAGAATTTTCTATAGATTTATCGAACCTTCTATAGTCACCGACATACTCCGCCACTCCTTTCAGAACTTTGTACAGCCCTATCGAACCTTCTAGGACTTCCTACAGCTTTATGGAACGTTCTAGAATTTTTTGGGACCTTCTAGACACACCAACAGACTCATCCACTCCTATCAGAACTTTCTACAGCTTTACGTAACCTTCTAGAACTTTCTACAGTTTTATCGAACGTTCTAGAACTTTCCGGAAACTTTTAAACCCACCGACATATTCCACCATTTGTTTCAGAACTTTGTACAATTTTATCGAACCTTCTAGAACTTTCCGTAACATTCTAGACTCACCGACTTACTCCGCCACTCCTTCCAGAACTTTGTAAAGCTTTACAGAACCTTCCTGAACTTTCTACAGTTTTATCAAACCTTCTAGAACTTTCCGGAAACTTCTAAACCCACCGACTTAATCCGTCACTCCTTCCAGAACTTTGTACAGCTTTATCGAACCTTCTAGAACTTCCTACAGCTTTGTGGAATCTTCAAGTATTTTCCGGAACCTTCTACACACACCGACACACTCCTCCAATCCTTCTAGAACTATCTACAGCTTTATCAAAATTTCTAGTACTTTCCGGAACCTTCTGGGCTCACCGACATACTCCGCCACACCTTCCAGAACTTTCTACAGATCGAACCTTCTAGACTCACCGACATACTCCGCCACTTCTTCCAGAACTTTGTACAGTCCTATCGAAATTTTTAACTTTCGGAATCTTTTAGATTCACCGTCATTTTCTAGAATTTTCCGCAACCTTCTAGGCATACCGAAATAATCCTCCACTCCTTTCAGAACTTTATACAGCCTTACGGAACCTTCTAGAACTTTTTACAGTTTTATCAAACCTTGTAGTTCATTCCGGAAACTTCTAAACCCACTGACATATTCCACCATTTGTTTCAGAGCTTTTGACAACTTCATCGAACCTTCCGGAACTTTCCGGAACATTCTAGACTCACCGACTTACTCCGCTACTCCTTCAAGAACTTTGTAAAGCTTTACGGAATCTTCCTGAACTTTCTACCGGTTTATCGAACCTTCTAGAACTTTCCGGAAACTTCTAAATCCACCGACTTACTCCGCCACACCTTCCAGAACTTTCTACAGATCGAACCTTCTAGACTCACCGACATACTCCGCCACTTCTTCCAGAACTTTGTACAGTCCTATCGAAATTTTTAACTTTCGGAATCTTTTAGATTCACCGTCATTTTCTAGAATTTTCCGCAACCTTCTAGGCACACCGAAATAATCCTCCACTCCTTTCAGAACTTTATACAGCCTTACGGAACCTTCTAGAACTTTTTACAGTTTTATCAAACCTTGTAGTTCATTCCGGAAACTTCTAAACCCACTGACATATTCCACCATTCGTTTCAGAGCTTTTGACAACTTCATCGAACCTTCCGGAACTTTCCGGAACATTCTAGACTCACCGACTTACTCCGCTACTCCTTCAAGAACTTTGTAAAGCTTTACGGAATCTTCCTGAACTTTCTACCGGTTTATCGAACCTTCTAGAACTTTCCGGAAACTTCTAAATCCACCGACTTACTCCGTCATTCCTTCCAGAACTTTCCAGAATTTTGTTCAGCTTTATCGAACCTTCTAAAACTTCCTACAGCTTTGTGGAATCGTGAAGAATTTTCCGGAACCTTCTACACACACCGTCATATTCCACCATTCCTTTCAGAACTTTGTATAACTTTATCGAACCTTCTAGAACATTCCGCAACCTTCTAGACTCACTGACTTTCTCCGCCACTCCTTCAAGAACTTTGTAAAGCTTTACGGAATCTTCCTGAACTTTCTACCGGTTTATCGAACCTTCTAAAACTTTTCGGAAACTTCTAAATCCACCGACTTACTCCGTCACTCCTTCCAGAACTTTCCAGAACGTTGTTCAGCTTTATCGAACCTTCTAAAACTTCCTACAGCTTTGTGGAATCTTGAAGAATTTTCCGGAACCTTCTACACACACCGTCATATTCCACCATTCCTTTCAGAACTTTGTATAACTTTATCGAACCTTCTATAACATTCCGCAACCTTCTAGACTCACTGACTTTCTCCGCCACTCCTTCAAGAACTTTCTACAGCTTTACCGAACCTTCTAGAACTTCCTACAGCTTTGTGGAATCTTCAAGAATTTTCCAGAACCTTCTGACACACTACTCCACTCCTTTCAGAACTTTCAACAGCCTTATGGAACCTTCTAGAACTTCCTACAGCTTGGTAAAATATTTAAGTATTTTCCAAACATTCTACACACACCAACACACTCCTCCGCTCCTTCTAGAACTTTCCGGAATCTTCTGAACTCACTGACATACTCCGCCACAATTTCCAGAACTTTTGACAGCTTTATCGAACCTTCTAGACTCACCGACATACTCCGCCACACCTTTCGGAACTTTGTACAGCTCTATCGAATCTTCTACAACTTTCTACAGCTTTATGGAACCTGCTAGAACTTTCCGGGACCTTCAAGACACACCGACACACTCCTCCACTCCTTTCAGAACTTTGTATAGTTCTCTCGAATCTTCTAGAACTTTCAGAATCTTCTAGACTCACCGTCATTTATTTCTGAAAGCTTCTAGAACTTTCTCCATCCACAATTTTCTAAGCATTTGTGAACCATCAGATCCTTCTAGACTCACCGACTTACTCCGCCACTCCTTCCAGTACTTTGCACGGCTTTATCGAACCTTCTAGAACTTCTTACAGCTTTGTGGAATCTTCAAGAATTTTTTGGAACCCAAAATACCAAAATACTCCTCCACTCCTTCTAGAACTTTCTACAGCCTTACGGAACCTTCTAGAACTTCCAGAACCTTGTAGAACATTCCGGAAACTTCTATACCCACCGACATATACCACCATTCCTTTCAGAACTTTTCACAACTTTACCGAACCTTCTTGAACTTTTCGAAACCATCTAGACTTACCGACGTCCTCCGCCACTCATTCCAGAACTTTATACAGCCCTATCGAACCTTATAGGACTTCCCACAGCTTTATGGAACCTTCTAGAATTTTCCGGAACCTTCTAGACACACCGACACACTCCTCCACTCGTTTCAGAACTTTCTACAGCTTTATCGAACCTTCTTGAACTTTCCGGAACCTTCTAGATTCGCTGACATACTCCTCCATTTCTTTCAGAACATTCCAGAGTTTTATCGAATTTTCTAGAAGTTTCCGGAATCTTCCAGACTCTTCTTGAAAATTCTAGAGTCTTCTTAGAACTTCCAGCCCTTATATCTTCAAAAGCAAGACCTTTAGGTAAAAACGAATACCCTTATTCCCTAGGGGGGATAGAGATCTACCATACCATATAACTCTCTTGATCGTACCGGCACTCGTTTCTGAGTTTTTGCGTTCCGCACGCTTTTTTGGACTTTCTTTTATAATATATATTGATTAGCTAGTGTCCTGCGTTGCAACGCCACTCAAATAAATGAAGTTTTTTTGTTGTAATTTTGTCACCGAAGTGCTTTTGCATACACCTTTTTTTATACGATCACGAAAAATCAGAAGGTTTCACGACGCGTCAGCAGGCCCCATAATGCTGTCCGTGTGAGAAGCATGGATTTTCCAAGTTTTCCCCATGTTTTCCCTTACCGCTACTATATGTCTCCTTTTCACCCTTCCCTGCGCGTCCTTTCCCACCCATCCCCGTT
Source organism: Limnephilus marmoratus (assembly GCA_917880885.1). Lineage (NCBI taxonomy): Eukaryota > Metazoa > Arthropoda > Insecta > Trichoptera > Limnephilidae > Limnephilus > Limnephilus marmoratus. The sequence continues at coordinate 53,092,046 of OU862906.1, read as the reverse complement.
TCTCTCCCCGTTCCTCTTCTACCTTCCCTGGCTTCCCACTCCTCGTCCCGCGAACTCCCCTCCCTCTCCCACTTGCCATATACACACACTTTATCCGAGAAACGTGGATTTTCCAAATTATCCCCTGTTATCTCCTACAGGTACTATGTCTCCTTTGCAATCCCTCCCTCTACCGCTCCCTGCCCCCCCCCCCTTTCCGTTCCCACCCCAGCATGCCCCTTGCGCTTTCCTCGTTCCCCTCCCGCCTTTACCTTCCACCATACCCACATTCACCGCCATATCCCCTCCTGAAAACGCCCCCCCTTTCCGTCGTTCCTTTCCCCTTCAGATTCTCCCCCTCTCCCGCCTTTCCGTGGTATTCCGCTAAACTATATGAAATACACACATTTGCTAACTAACAACTCGATCGCCACCCATTATAATTTTTTAAATATAAATTTCATAACATTCGCGGGCTTACGCACTTCAAATCACCAATATTTCATGGCAATCGAATGAATGGTATAGAAATGCATACGGGACAAACGAAGAAACATTATTTTTTTATAGAAGAAGATTGATTCAGTCACTATTAGGGACGCAACGATATATCGGAAAACCGATAAATATCGATTGTCGACCACTAAAAATATCGATATTTATCGATATCGACGATACGCCGATATCCATATATCAAAATCGAAAAACTCAACATGTATCGTATCGAAATATCGAAAAAAAATCTTTTTTCAAAGGCAGAAGCCACTATAACTCAAAGCAGAAACCGGCTACAAGGAAGCAGATTGTCAAAGTTACTATTTAATGCATAGTTTATTAATAAATAGTTACGATAGCTGGTACAAAATACTAGTATTAAATATTTTTTTAAATAAATTTATATAAAAAAACACATTTTATATACTTAGCAAAATTTTGTGATTATTCACATAGGTAAGTATAAAAAATAATATCAGTACATAATCGATAAACGTTTGGTATAACTAAAACTATATTGGATTTCTATAAGCTTTTAAAGAAGAAGAAATATCGACTTAATTAATATTTTTAAAAACCTTGTATCCCTAGTCACTACGCACCCAATATCATTAGGCATTTGCGGGTATTTCTATGAGTTATATACAAGCTTTTTTGAAACTTTCGCTACTAGCGTTGTTCAAAAATTCATTCAAACGTGTTCTCTTCAAAATTATTTGCATGTACAAGATTAGATACACATCGTAGGTTATAGGTTTTTAAGGATGAGCAATAGTAGACACAACTTAAAATTATGTAACTAAACACGACGTCTTTTCGTTGAGAAATTTACAATTTGAATTAAGTATTTGCGAGTTGAGCACTATCATTATCTGTTTCAGAAGAAAAAAAAACTTTCTTTTTAATTTTCGGAAGGTTAAAAAAAATTATACATTTAAATAAATGGAACATTGTTACTTCGTTTGAACCACTTATACATTTGAGTAAAGCCGACCGGTTTCGGAACGGCCGTTCCTTCTTCAGGTCAACGTTTAGGAACGGTTACGTAAGCTACATTCAAAAGTTTATAATTATAAATTTAATAAAAATAAAAATTAATAAAGTTATTTTTAAGTTCTACGAGTATTTTAGTTTATATTTTGTAACAACTGTTTTGGCTTAGATTCAAACCGTAGTTAAACTACTTCGAGATGATACCTACCTATTATATGCATACGATTCCAAATTTCAGTTTTTGAATGTCTTCATTGATTTATTACCCGTTCAACCAATTTGCTGAGAAAATAATTGAGACAATAGATATGCTATTATGTGGGGTATTTTGAAAGCTGTTTTCTCCGCACAAAATGTAAATGTTTTCTTAAATGTTTAATAATGACGTTACTGCTATGACTTATTTCAATGTATTGTGTTACATTGTTGTTTTATAAACTTTTTAAAAGTTTTGTTAATCTTAAAATTTAAGAAATAACACAGGGAAGTATTTTTTGAGGATGTTCCTATTTTTGAGTTCCCTTCCTAAAAAATCCAAAAAAATATGATCCCTTAGAGTCCGTATACCTTCAATGCCAAAGTCAGATGTTTTAGTTAATTTTTATACGTAGGATGTGCGTATCTGCGGTGCTTTCGTAATAATTATTTCTCTTCTCGCTTACCTCAACTGTCGATTCCTAAGAATTTAGGATCAAAGGAATGTTCTTCAACGTCGAGATTAAGGCACGTGAAATTTAGAAGTGCTTTACGAACCTAGTGTAAACATTTCGCTTGACTTTAGTTCTCCTTCAAAGAAATTGAAATAACTGCGTGGGAGATATCTTTTGTTATTATATTCCAGATCGATATAAAATTTAATGGTATTTCAATGCACGTAGGACGCTTACTGAGAATCGACATATTTTGTTGAGGTTGACGGTATTAATATTTTAATCAGCTATTAAGTCGTTAACTTGGTTATTGGTAGGTATTAAAAATATAACATCAAACGTCAGCAGATATCGTAAAAATGAGACTTTATATTTTGATCATAATATTTAATGGGAATACCTACCTATTATATTCAGCATGATAATTATAAGTGATAGTTGGTTCATGAAAAAATACTATAATATCTTACTTTTGTATTCGTTTGAAATTATGTGGGGATTATATCTAGGAACTATTTTTTATTTTTTGCTTTATCATCATTTAATTACTCATTTAATTTCATAAAAAAAAGGGGGGCTCGGGTTCATGGGATGAGGTTTTTCCTACTTACTGCGTGGCTGATCGGGAGAGACTGGAGGAGGAAGACCTTTTAACCTCTCTAACAGAACTCTCTCGGAACATCGACTTGCGCCGTAGTGGGATGTATGGATTCATAAGTCCGTCACTACTGAACACACTGACCCCCAGGTTCCCATCAACCCCTCAAACCTTTTTCCTTCCCAGAACTTATTCTTCTTCCTTACCTAAAAATACCCCCACACAGCATCCCCAAAGATGACATAGGCCCTGATGGGAAATTATTTTCTTCAGGTCCTCCTGTGTGGAGCTATTGTATTAAAAAAAAATCATTAAGCGGTTAGTACAGATAGATATTAATATATCAAAGGAGTGCTATTGTTTTAATCTATGCATAAAAACAAAAATTAATATTCAATTTAATTGAATAACCTTTGAAGGTTAAAAGCATTAATTTAACATTTTAGTCATTGAAGAAGAATGTTAATAAGTAAAAAAGAAAAAAAATATATTAAAAATAACGGTCGCAACCGGGGCTTGAACCCCGAACCTCAGTCTTACCGGGACAACACCCTTACCACTGAGCATCTGAGAGCTGTACGTTTTCCATCATTTTTATGCATTAATTCTCATTCCTTAAACAGTACAATGAAATCGGTAAAATTGGTGGGAAAAAAATAATTAGATCTCTGTGTTATCACAGTAAGACAGAAGTCCTGGTACACTTACATTACGTTTTAATTTTCTATTTCATGCTTTGTCTAGATTATTTACGAACATTATCTTGTTATTCGATGAGTGAATTGCGTTCAATCGATGGAACAAACCATATATTTTTGGCAGCTTAATCTTATTATTTTTATTAATCATATCATGTTATTTTTAAAACCTGACTATCTAGCTTTTCTAGTTAAATTGACGCCAACTGTCATCAGTACTGTCAAATACGAAGAATGATAATATTTAAGCCACTACCATCCCGATCTATTTCTGGAACGTTCGAAGTATTCCCGAAGAATGCCATATGCCTCTGCGTTATGACTGAATAAATATTCGTCGGCTGCAGAGTGTTTCATTATTGTGTCGACGGGAACCGTGTTGCAGTCAATCAGCGGGAAGCCGAGCAGGGAGCTGGGATAACAACGGCGTATTTGGACACGACTCTCCAAAAATGATGAATGAACTATTAGATCAGTAGATCAATTTTGAAGAAGCTCTGCAGCGAATGGTTTCTGATTGCACAGTCAGCCGCGCAGCAATATTAATCGATAATCGATGCATATTAAAAGGGAAACCCAGTTGTTGATACCCAAAACTAGCTGCATTCTGTGTCGGGTGTATTCAGTTGAGCAGCGACCTTAAAGTATATTCTGTCAAGTCAAATATAATGTAAACATATGTAACAAGCATCGACATATAACCAGCTAACGAATTATTGACAAAAATATCGTTTTAGTATTATCTATCAAGAGTCCCAACTTCAGGGAACCAGTAGAATTATGCCGTTTACAAACAGGAAATACCATGATGCTTGGAAGTAGGGGAAGGAAGGAAAAAATATTAGGGGTAAGAAAGGACTTGGTCATTCAGACCTGGTCATCAAACGTAGCTAATGCCATTTCAAGCAATGTATTGATGCAGTAATCTGATCCTCCTATCTTAGAGTTTCAACCATTTTAGAATATGTAATCATTGAAGAAGGTATTGTCAATAACTCTCAATAAAAAAGAATAAAACATGAGGTGGCAATAGTTACATTGAAAGGTAAAGGTAAATGAGACGACAATAGTTCGGTTGGAAGAGTGGCCAGTCCATGTAAGACTATAGGAGCTAGGTTTGAATCCAAGTTGTAACCGTTACCTTTGTTTTTTCTGTGTCTTTGTCTACTTCATGTTCTCATTGATGTTTAAATATTTCAATCTGATTATTTTAATTATACATATTCTATATTCATGTGACAAAAACCTATTTAAAATAATTGAAATGTTTCTTTTGGATCGGGTAGATATGTAAGCTTCGTCCCTTCGAAATATTTTTTAAATTTTTTTTATTGTTTTAATTTCTTGCTAGAGCAATCCCGATGAGTTAAAGAACTCATTTTAGGACAGGAAGAACATACAAATCATGGGTGGAAGGAAATAGTTAAAATTTGACATATGAATTTAGATATATTATTAAAAATATAAGTTTCACATACAATATAGATGACAACATAAAAGACAGGTTGAGTAGAACAAACAACAATCGAAAACAATTAAAGAAAAAAGGAACAAGGTTATACAGATATGGATGATTACAACTAAATGGAAAAGAAAAGAAGAAAAAAGAAACAAGACAATTGAACATGACAAGAAAATTAGAAGGTTTTTCAATATTTTAATATTCATCTGAATGATGATATATTCTGTATCATCATTCAGACTGTCCGTTAGTACGAGGTTAGAATAATGATCCACATTTACCCACTTGCAAAGCTATCCCTGGTCACATTCTTACCAAGATCTTCCCAACATTTGTCAAAAGGGAAGTTTATGGTATGCTGTGTTGGTCGAAGCTCTTACGCGAAACGATTTTTTATTATTATTGTTTATACAACTCTGATACAGCACACCCCTTCACATATACTATTTCCATCATAATTAAAAGTAGAAACACTTCAAAATCCACGAACTGGACATATCAAGGCCTATTCCTGCATTCGGATTGACGGATGGAGTGGGACACAATTCTTTGAAACCTGCATCCTTTACTTTTATAAATTCTTAGGACCATACGACACGTATAGTAAATATTACACATACAAAACCCCATCAAACCAATATTCTTACAAAAGGTTCATTAATTTACCTGTGACGTCATCATACCGTAAACCAATGACAGTTTTCAGAAGAAACGCCTCCGAGGTGGGGGTCTGTAGGTATACTATATCATTTATTGAAATAGGGTAAGGTGTGTTTACTTGATGGATGAATTTCTTTTTTTTTATAATAGATATCTATTATAAAAAAAAAACATATATATGTTCATAGAATACATATAGAACCAGATAACCCTATAGAAAATAATAAAAATAGTAAAAGCACCTTTAAATATGTGGTATACAAAGTAATCCAATATAAGTAAAACAAACATATTTTGAAATAAAACAATAATTTTATAAAATGTCACCGTAGTAAATAATTTTATTTTTAATGTACACGAAAATCTAAAAACATAGGTAGGTAGATAGTTATATTCCAGTGGTGTGCACTGTTCTACACTAGATTGTATTGGATAAATAATCATGAGACACAAAAGAACTAAGAGGAATGCATGGAAGAACATGACCATTCAAGATTAGTTTATTTAGTACATTTTATGATGATGTAAGATACCTGAAGTGATTATATTATAATAAGTTCAGACATATTTTCGATATTTTGTTGTTGTTTATAATACCGATCACGATCAATTGCTGTCCCATTTGAACAATGTATCCCTAATTAGGTATGTGTATGGCTCAAATGAGTGGGAAAGGGAAGAAAATATCAAGGTAAAGAAGTTAATGGCTACAGTGATCTGGTCGCCATACACTGCTAGAACCAGTTCAAACAACATCGCAACATTTCGATTCTGAACAGTCGTCTTTTATTTGAGTGATACTGAGAGTATCTACCACTATGGTGGTCCCTTAAAGCCTGTAAGCCCTAAACAAATCTTAACTTGATTGGATATTGAACAGATTAAAATTAACTACAAAGTGTTGTGTATATCGTAATAGCACATAATAGGAGTATTATCTATAATTAATTAACCGTTGCGTCGTCACGCTTTACGCCTGTAAAACATTTCTACGTGGGATTCAGAAAGTACTATTAATATGTATGGCTTTCTGCTAGCTAATTCACACAATTTTATTATATGCAGAAATGTGATGTCAAACTTAAGTAGGTATTTCCTGTTATATTTCATTAAAAATATTTATATTTTGCCTTAAGGGTTCTACTATCGTGATATATTTATAAAATTAGCAACAGGTGTACAAGTAATTGTGAAATTATAATATCGACGTAATTACACAAAGCTAATTTATTGACGATTGATAAAAATTTTTTATTGGAATAATTTGTTGTAATAACTTTTTGGTTATTAACGTTTGTCCCGGTTTTATTGGTATTGATTATTATCATCTTCTTCGATGGTTAACTTAAAATTTACCTCTAATACTGGCTTTATTATTTTTTTATTCCGATCATAAAAATTTATCAATGTTTTCAAAAAGATACGTCAGAAGGTATTCTGAATATACTGATTCGCCCAAAATCTAACTTGAGTTTATTTCTCAATAGCCCAATATCTACGATGGTGACATCATCGCCTGCAAAGTTAGCAGTGTTAGACCATATTGGAAAAATCATTTTTTATTTCAAATATGAGCTTAACTCGAAAAATATCTAAATAGGTTAGATGCACAAGTGATAAAGTAAACATATTTTGTGCTAAGTTTCGTATTATTTCTATAAAGATATTTTTTAATTTGTTGAAGTCTTGGTTTTGTTTTGACAGCTTTGAAAGCTAACGCACGCTTTGCAGCTGTTTTTAATGAAAACATGTCATTAAATAAAATGAAACTTATTCTCCCATAATAATTCTTATTCGCGAATAGCGGCTCTAACGAACCTGAACGTAAACAAAAGCACAATAAAAGCGCATTATCCTTATACCAGACAATAACACATTTATCATTGGAGGAATTGCAGGTTACAATTTTAAATGTTTTTGGAGAACATTTTAATATTTCGTTTATAATTGATGTTTTTAATTGATTAAATTTAAATATTCAAAATTCACTTTTTCTTCGGATGCACTCTCCTGTTGGAGGTCAAACTAACTTAACTATTTTGGATTCATATGCAATTTCTTGTGCGATGCTTGTATTGTGTGAAAAAACTGTTTTTTCTGATAAAAAAATATGTATCAAGACAGTCTTCACCCTGCGTGAAGAAGTCCAGAATTAATGGCGTAACTGTATTGTACCAGTCACGTAGATTTGGAAGCCGTAAGGCTCTCTTCCTTCCAACTGGTGAATAGTAGAATATCTAAATGAATCCGTCGCTGGTGTCCCCAAAACTTAGTAGGTACTTAAACTAGTGACTTTGATTCAATAACTTTACATTTTACAACATTATTTGTTAATACGAGTATGAGCTTCACTGGGAGCCTTTCCAGTGCCCCTATTTTACAATTTAATAAAATTAAAAAAAAAATTATTCATAAATTTGAATTAAAAAAAGCTGAAAAAATTGAAATAAAATAAAATACATAAAAAAAATCTTCTCATGTCGGTTCCTCATTGCTAAGGATCGTGACCCCTACTCCAATTTCCATGGTGGACAAGGCCTCTCCGCCCCTTGCGGTCCCGCGCTGCGTAGAGAGATGCGGACAACGACATACCGGACGCCAGTGATATACTTGGTCACATCTGCGCATTCGTGACCTTCCGCTTCGTCTGCCTTCCACTTTGCTAGTGACTATGAGTTTCTTCAAGTTCAGTTTGGCGAGCAACGTGTCCAAAATATCATAAGATACGTTGTAGGCAAAATATATAAAGGCGGTAATGAAAAGATCCTAGGTTCGAGTCCCAGAGGTGCCAATATCTTTTTCTGATTTTTCTGTTTCCAGATTTTCGATTCAGTTTAGCTAATACTGTCTTCATTCAATAAAATATTACAATTTGATGTTTTACTCAAAAAGTTAAAAAAAATATTTTATTTTAATAAATGAAACAATTTAACTTTGTTTGAACCACTTTTATATTTGAGTAAATCCGACCGGTTTCAGAACGACCGTTCCTTCTTCAGGGTAAATGTATACTGATTTTTGACAGTTTTGAAATATGGATGGGAACAATGTATTAATATGGTAGGGGTGGAGCCGTTGCTAAGTATTAATGAAGAGTGGGTGGGTAGGGGAACACATCATGGATCTGCCGGATCTGCCCTAATGATGGACACTGCAACGATGTCCGAAACGTTGGCTAAAGAAGGAGGTAGGGCAACACGGCATAACACCCCAAAAACAAATAACGAAAATACTTTTGGCCGTGAATATCTTAAAACGTACTTGTCTTTTGATTGTTGAAATTTTTTTATTCCCCATTTTTTTTTATCAATTAAAAGATTGTTGAATGCTTTATTGTCTGGTATTTACTTGTCTTTGTCCAAAGCCTGTGCATATGGTCGGATTTTTTATGTTTTTTTTGTACGCTTGTCATGATAGTTTGTGCTTGATGAAATTAGTTTATTTCATCATTTGTTGAAAAAAAAACAACAAATAAATTGAGTCTATGAATACAGATTATTTACCGAAATGCATAAGTTTTACATGTCCATATATGTATGTAATTCATTTTTATCTTCCAAAGTATACCTACTTAAATTTACTTCTTGGCATAAAGGGTTTAACCAAAACCAAACATAGTTTAACTCGATTTGTAGTCAGTGTACAAACACCTTTAATACAGGGATAATGCTTTTCATTCGGAGCAACACACTATTAAATTTCCTGTGTTTCAGCCAGTGGTAGGCAATACTAATATGGCCATGCAGAACGCTGTAGCGGACAAAATACCTACTTGGAGAGTTGACACATATGTCCCAAATCACAAAGCCACGCGCCCCCTACACAATCTTCCATTGTACGGGAATAAAGAGATACGTTTACATGTTTTGTTGTTCGTATCTGTGACAGTTGCACGACCATTGTGTTGAGATTTCGAACAAAAGTTTTTACTTGTGTTGATGTACGATACACAATCTAAATACAATACGCGTATAGTACTTATATGACTATACATCGCTGTATTTCTGAATAGTTTTATAATGATGTATTTTTATTAGTAGCGAACGTGAAACGTAAATGAACGGAACGCACTTGATTTCAACATTAAATTTGAGGCTCGGGTGAATGTTTGAAATTTTGCGTCATTATTTCGTGGTAAAGCGCAGGACGTAATAAAAATATATAAATTTGATCATTTCTATGGCGCCGTTGTTGTGGAAAATCACCTGAAGGGTGTAATTACAATGAATGTATAATGAACACGATGAAATGCGTTGATAAATGATCCAAATGGTTATAATACCATCAATGCTTGTACTAATAATTAGGATATACATTTTCGTTAATTAATGCGGTTTTATAAAAGGGAATTTTGATCTACGTATTTCAAATTAATTTAATTAATGTGACATTTTACATGTTGCTCATATAAAGTAAGTAGATATCGCTGTAGGGTATGTTTCTGCGTAAGGCAAATTCTTGATAAGATATTTTGAACAATGTTCGCGTCATCGCGCAAAGGGTGAAATTATCTTACCAAATTATTTAAGTTTCTATAACGATCTACCTACGCACATACGAAATTCTGACTAATCTTAAATCGAAGTAGTGTACTCTCTCAGTGGATATGATCTGACATAATTAAATTTGCACAGACTTTTCAAGTTGGTGCGTCGACAAACTCCGTGGCAAAGGGGTAAGCTATTATCCAGAACTGCGCGGGTTCGAAACCCGGCGGGGCAAATGAATTACATACCTATCGGTGGCGGTCGGTGACTTTTTGTATAAGGGATGCCGATATATATATCTACCTAATATCAAATATAAATACCTACAGACTAGCCCACGAACAGGATGCGATTAATGTCAAAAATATTAAATTAGATCTTTTATGCTTCACATCAATTATTAAAGTTCTAAAATTAAATTAATTAAATAGATATTTAACGTATCAATCAGCATCCGTTATTCAAGTCAAATTGTCAAAATGGTCGCGCGAACAAATTCTTTAAAAGGAACCGATTTATTCCAGGCGCTTTGTTATGCTATTCTGAGCACTGTGCCAACGCGCATTAAAGTCATTTTCTGCGAGTTGGATGCTCCCATCGAATGCGTATCTGCTTCAGGCAAAACTTGGCAGCCAGAACCTCAGAGTAACAATATATACTCTGAGGGCAGAACTAAATTTGTCTAACATCGTGGATGCGGAATGGAGCAGAGAATCCACTGTTGCTAGTATTGGTGCGTTTACGCGACACTCGACACAATAGCATCAAGAATGGTGTTATTGTTACTATTTCGATCCGGTCCGCGCGTCGAGTTTTGTTGTTTTTGGCCGCCGAGGTTGGGACGGTGTCGTTAAATTGCAGCAGTGTTTATTGCTGAAAAAAATAAGCTCAAAACTTCTTTTAATGCTGAATAAATAAATAACACTTCTTCTAACACAGCAAACTTATTTTGTGGCACCATTTTGATTTAAATTAATAAATTACTTCGTTTTTACCACTTTTATTGTTTACAAAACCAACATATTTCGTGAGCAATGCTCATTTCTTCAGGGTTTTTTATTGATACAATGTATGAAGAAGTGAGCATTGCTCACGAAATATGTTAGTTTTGTAAACAATAAAAGTGGTAAAAACGAATTAATTTATTAATTTAAATAAAAATAAAAAATTATATTTATTATACGCCTCAAAAGGAAGGGAAGCGCCGCATCCATGTATGGATATGGAGGGACTTGCTACCAATGTGTTATTCCACGTCAATTTATTGATATAATTTTCAGTAAATTTGGGCAAATTGCACTGAACGCTGAATAAAAGGCTGAGGCGAAAGTATGGTAAAACCATCTATGACCGTTGATGAGTGTTTAGATTCGTAGAGAACGCAAAGCCTAATTAAGAAAGGGACAGGTGGAAGGTTTGGGCCTTTAGAGCGGATGCCTAAGAGAGAGTAAAGAAAATATTTGATGCGGATATGAACGGAAGAAGTAACGAGTCGAATCATATTGTACCAAAAAGTCAGTATGAATGTGACCGAAGCAAGGAGTGTGTGCCAAGATCGAGTTGTTTGGCGAGCCTATCTCTCTGCCTACTGCCTAATTCATGATTAGTTAGGTTAGATAGTGTCAGACTAGCCCTTTTTTAATGACCAGATCTGATTAGCTAGGTACATCCCAACCTTCCTCTAACCTTGTCTCCTATCCCTTCCCACTTCCTCAGCATCACAGCATCCTCCAATGTTGATATACCAGAGTGTGACTGGCTTTAGAAAATCAGGACATTATGCTAGGATTGGTTGGGTTAGGTTACGTTGGGTAAGTCTATAGGATAGGTAAGGTAAGTGTGTAAGTAAGCAAAACAAAATTCTGTCATAAATTATTCACGATTGGTATATCCTGTAGTTGTTATTTTACTCCAATTTTAGACGAAACACGAACGTCGAGGGTCCGATACTTCTTTACGAGCAAAGTTATCAACAGCTTAGAATTTAGGGTCGTTATCTAATAAATCTAGTCGGGAAGTTTACCAACTAAAGGTATTATAGGTACCGCCTACCATCCTACTATACGCACCGGGCTTCTGCGTTCCTCTCTCAGACTTAGGCCTTACCACTTATTTGATTAAATGATTGATAATACGCTGACAAGTTTGCTGGTTGGGAGTAATTAAGCTAAGTTGGTCATCCCCTAACCCCACAATTGAACTGACCAAGTAATTATGTAATTAATCGGATGAAAATCTAATTTATCACTTTCTAAAAATATAAATGCTTTAGGGGCCCAAGTTGAATAAAGACCAATTTGTGGCATTGAAATTTCAAACTCCACAAACTAAATGTTGCCTTTAAATAAATCATCACTAGCAGTACCTACGCAGATCCATAATAGAGCTATGTTACCGATCCTGACGTGTGTTGGTGATGCAGGGGAATTGGCAGAGAAGGGAATATATACTTTTTTATTTAAGTGAAACTTCTTTAGCGCCGTTAGTGACTTGAAATTCGAGTGAAACGGAAATGCGTCAACACTTACTTCTACAGAAATACTGGGCTCTAATATAATGCGGTAAATTCGCACCTCGGCGCGTGCCTTCCATAGCGTAGTAGGCAGGGTGCCTGACAAGTCTCAGCGGCCAGAGAGACAGGCATCAAGCGAATGGGGGTTCGAATCCTACGAAATCTAAAAAAAAATCATTTTTATTTTGTGAAATCAATATCCAATCTTTAAACCACTTTAAAAAATCAAGCAAATGAAAAGAAAGCGACGGCTTACGACTTTCTAGTTTCACTTCTTCCGCGTGTGAAGTGCACACTCTGATTTTTTTTAACATTAGATCGACATTTTAACATTAGATCATCATTTTGCACACTTCACATAATGAAGAAATTCTGTAAACACGGCGTCAAGTGCATTAATCTTAACATATAAAACAAAGTCGGGTTAGTTATATTAAAACATTGGAAAAATTCACGAATAAGTAAATTATAATGAAAATTCATTTCCTCATACATTTTGTACGGAACGAATTCTCATCTTTTGAGAGAGCTGCATAATATATTGTGATAAGTACTTTTAATATTGAGTAGTGAGTGAATTCCAAAAATTCAAAAAAGTCAAATGTCAATGCGCTAATTGTTTTGCTTTTGTTCGCATATAATGCTGTCCCTCTTTCTTACAAACTAAATGTCAACAGTCGAAAATGGGACAAACGGTGATCGTATATCTGCACCCCTCCAAAGGAAAAATACAATAATTATAATAAATCTCCCTCACAAGTATAAAGAAAATGAAACGCAATTCCCATTAGTAAGTGGAAAAGTAAGAAAATCGCAAAAATTATAAGTAAGTAACAACGCCATCTCTGATACTCACAAAAGCAAAACAAGGAAAGTTGCGCATCGATAATTGATTTACTTTAATTCATCTAATATGTTAACACAACCGTTATTGATCCTGGTCAGTTAGTGTATTATAAATTATTCGTCCTTCTACATTTTGTGCGAAATGATAATCATGACCCCTCAGGAAAATCTTTGGGGACGCTGTGTGGAGGGTCTTTTTAGGAAAGGAAGGAGAGGAAATTCTGGGACGGAAAAGGGTATGAGGGGTGGATAGAAATCTGGAGGACAGTGTGTCCAGGAGTCACGGACTCATCCAACCCTCCCTCTACGATGCAAGGGGGTGTTCCGAGAGAGTACGGCAGGGAAGTCAAAGGAACTCCCTCAACCATCCCTGCCATCCGCGCCAAGACCCGGACAAACATCACCATAACCCGGGCACCCCTGCTAAGTCACCAAACGTAGCGAACAACTTGGGGTGACCTATGGCAGGGGTGTTGGTTATGCAATAAATGGTTCCTGGGGTGGCGGTACCCATACTCGCCTCGCAATACAGTAAGCTGAAGCAAGGGAACATGATTCCCGAGGCGTATTAAAACAATGAATAGGCAAATAATACTGGACTTCAGTCGATGAAAGCGTAGTAATTTTTTTCTATTATACAGGAAAGCTTCAGTTTTTCAGTTTCAGTGCCGGCAACCCAGGCGTTTATTTATTTTTCATTGGAGGAATGTTGTCCAGCACTTTTTCTAGCACCTAACAAATTTACATGCTTTTTAATATCCTTAATTTCAGTGTGAATTTATTATTTACCAAGCTCGGAACAGACTTTGTCTAGGGAGGTGGGTAAAATAAATTTTATATTTTTTATTATAAGCAACAATTATCAGCCTGAAACACTCATCCACATTGAAAAATCTTCCGAGAAAAGATACATGACGCCGACGGGACTTGAAGCCGTGTCCTTCTGATTGCCGGTCAGCTGCTCTCCCAATTGAGCTATGGCGGCTTATCTTGTACCCGCCAAATGATTCAATATATACTAGTGTTTCATTCAACAATTACTGCTTATTATATATTTTCCACCTGAAAACAACCAACTTTATTTTTGCGAGAGAAACATTGTTAGTGTTAAATACCTCGCTAGGTGGCGTCGAGACAAATTATGTCTTCATTTATTGGGGAAATACTTAAACTTGTCAAATATTAATGGCAATCAGAAGGACACGGGTTCAAGTCCCGTTGGCGTCATGAATCTTTTCTCGGAAGATTTTTCAATATGGATGAGTGTTTCAGGCTGATAATTATTGCTTATAATAATTGTTACCCTTTGTGCTATGCATAAAAATCTTATCTTAAAACGTTAGTTTAATAATTTTAAAAAATAATAATTTATATTTTTTTCCTGTCATATTGTATTATCTGTCTTTATAATAAATAAAAAAAAAATGTTTGATGATTTATTTTTAGGTTCAGTAACTTTATCGGTGTCCCAAAACTCGTAGTACAAGAGGGAAATTTGGAAATTGGTATATGAAATTGAAATTAATGAAAAATAGGACTGTGATGGGAAAAAATGGACGAGTGGATTATTACTTATTGTGAAGTTACATTATCAGTTTTCTTTCACAACCATCCTACGGTTCCATGACAACTCAGAATCATGCAATTTTAACACCTATTTAAAAAGTCATTAAAAGTTATGAAAAAATATATTAAAAACAGCCCACAACCTTTTAACGCATTTAACTAATTTTTAAAACATTTTTTTCATTACCTTTAATTGACTTTTCAAATGAGGTGTTGAAGATGAGTGTTTCTGAGTTGTCCAGCCTCATTGAAGCGCCACGAAACAGAAATATTCTCGGTGGTGCTAACTACAACCGGTGAGTCTATTTTACCTTCATTCCGATCTGGGCTTGTCTTCCAATGTTCCAGAAGCCCAGATTTAATACCCACATTGATATACACTATCCATCAGGGTTAGCGGATGCATAAAAATTATTTACCCCATATTATAATATAATTGGACCGTTCCTTTGAGTGTGTGCCAAGGGGTTTATCCCAGCAGCACCTTCAAATGCAAAATTTACATCGTTGGATCGCAGTTTCTCGAAAATAAAAGTATTTGAATAGTTGATGTAGTTGGCGAAAAAGATTAAGGAAAAAAAATCAAAATGAACAAATCGAAAAAAAAAGTTTTGGTCTCTCTGCGTGACGTGGATTCACCAGTTTCTCGCTTGAACAGTTTCCAGACACCGTGTATTTTACAGGATTTCTTCATTTTGTAAAGTGTGCAAAATGACTCACTGGTACCTAAATATTTTTTCATAATAAAATCATTTATTAGCTTTTCAATTTTATAAAAATCTTTTAATGCTAATATGGAAGGACTTAAAATACATTAATGCACTTGACACCGTGTATATTTTTCAGAATTTCTTCATTATGTAAAGTGTGCGAAATGACTCAAAGTATAGTTTTTCATAATAAAATCATAATTTATTAGCTTTTCAATTTTAAAAAAATGTTTTTCATGTTTATATAGAAGGACAACTTGCGCAATACATCATCTATTATTCAGTTCATTTTGAATGGGTGGAGATAATCGTTATTTTATTAGAGGGTCATGAATACATAAGTTCTCTTTTTACAGCATAATATTCATAGCTTGTGTCCCCGATAAATCATGATTACGTATTGTATAAATGAAATGAAAATTATTTTGATTGTGATTAATAGTATGCGTTAAATATTGTATGCATTATTAGTGAGGTTTAATTAATAAAGACAGTTTTCGGAATATAATATTATCGAGGGGCGGAAAAAAGAAACTCTGATGAAATTGGGAGTCGAAAAGCCCTCGGCGTCTTTTTACGAGGAATTCAACCATTGTCAATTGTGCCTAATTTTAGTCATTGTAAAAATTTTCCACCAATAGTGATTCTTTTTAAACATCCCCATTTTTTTTAAAGAAAGACAAAGCATTCCTGGGTTACTAATAACCCGACAATGTTTAAAAATCTCCTACTACCACCACATTAAGCCGAAAATGTTGCTTGAGTCGTGATGGAGGACGTGAAGAGGAGCATTAATGTATTTGATTTACCCCCATAAATAAGCATGGGCAACATAAGTATGGAGGGTGTTATTATATTGGTTTAAATTTTTATTTTTTTTATTCAGTTTAAATTTTCGATATAATTTTTAAGCTGAGTTTTAAATTTTTTTATGTTACTGTTCATGTTTCTGATTTTTTCAGGTAGTGATTTAAAAAATTTAATCCCGAGATATTTATGATTTAATTTTCCTATTGTTTTTTTACATTTTGGAGTAGGAAATATTGACGTTTGTCTAAGATTTCTGTTATTTTTAAAGGGTGCAACTTTATTTTGAATATTATCTTTATAAATTTGTAATGTTGCATGATAAAAGTATAATGCACTTAATTTTCTGAACTGAAATTGTTTGAATAACAGTTCTGATGAATATGAGTAGGGTTTTTTTTTAATTGTTTTTATTATTAGTTTT
Organism: Limnephilus marmoratus; assembly: GCA_917880885.1. Taxonomy (NCBI): domain Eukaryota; kingdom Metazoa; phylum Arthropoda; class Insecta; order Trichoptera; family Limnephilidae; genus Limnephilus; species Limnephilus marmoratus. Next base: position 53,075,159 of record OU862906.1, on the reverse strand, counting down.
TGTGATATGTAAATTGTTTGTGTTTGATTTGTATATGTACCGCCCCATCCTATAATGCCGTATTGTATAGTTGATTGACAGAGAGCGAAGTATGTGGTTCTAAGTAATTTTTCGTTTAAAATATCTCTCAAACATCTAAATACATATGTTAGTTTCCTTATTCTGTTGTTCAGAATAATTATGTGTGGGGATCATTTTAAACGCTGGTCTATTATTATGCCCAGGTACTTATTATCGGCCTTGCTTTCTATCTTTGTACATAATATATTGCATTTGTGGTTTTCTGTGTTTGTCACAGAGTGGATTATTATGTTTATTTCTTTAGGTGTTTCTTGTCTTTTAACGAAAAATGGTAAATAATAGGTTTTTTAGAATTTAATAACAGGTTTTTATCAAACCATATTTTTTGTGCATTGGTATCTGCATTTGCCATTTTATTTAATTCAGACCACGTGTTTGCTTTCAGTAGTAGGACTGTATCGTCAGCGTAAGAGACAATGTCTCCATATTTGGAAATATGGAATATATCCTTGATATACGTAATAAATAACAGTGGTCTCAAAACTGTACCTTGGGGTATTGAAAAGCCGCTATATTTTGAATAGCTGACTTGATTGAGTAATTTTACTTGTTGAGGTCTTTTATGTAAATAACTAGTTATCCATGCTAAGACTTTACCATTAATTCCTATCGATTTTAATTTATTTATTAATTTTTTATATGGTATACTGTCGAAGGCTTTTTTCAGATCAGGTTTTTTACATTCATTATTTATGTGAATAGTGCACAAGTCTTCCAATTGTCCGGAGACTATTTGGGTGTGTTGTGAGACCGAACGGAGCAGGAAGGGAAGTAAATGGTAAAGACCAAGGTTGGAGAGTATCTGGCTTTTCAAACCTGGTCCCCAAACACAACTAAATCCATTCTAGGTAAAGTTTCGATTCTCGACACAATATATTTTTAATACCACACAAGAGTTCCAACAGGTCCCGTCTGGAGCCAGTGAGACTAAGGCATCCACAATTGGGGTATGTTGCGAGGCTGAATGAAGTGGGGAGGGGAATGAGATGGGGAAAGGAAGGTGGGGAAGTACCTGGCTATTCAGATCTGGTCACCAAACATGTCTAACACCATTTCAAGCAACGTTTCAGTTCTGAATTGTGGTCTTGCACCAGGGCGATACTGAGAGTGTCTTCCACTCTGGAACATGCCGAAAGTATATTGCACATTATTTTTAATATATTAATTAACTTATTATCTTATTTATTTTGTATTCAAAATTATTAAACTTTATTAACTGATAAAAAAAATAAAAATTGTGAAATAACACAAATTAATGAATTAATTGTGAAATATCACAAATTATTCAAATAAAATTTAATTACCCGCGCCGGGATTCGATCCCACGACCTTCGGATTGCAAGTCAGTAGTCAGTCCTTTATCATGCTGATTCCCTCCCCTAGATCATGCTGGCCGTCAGTACCTAAAAAATAAATTAATAATTATCCTACCACTGTGAGAGAAGATATTTGAAAATTGCGTCTTCCAGATTTTCAGTATGATTGTCAGTAATTTTTAACTAAAGAAATATTAATATCATAATCGTTTTTTTATGACAAAAACACAAGTATATTACTGAATAGTGAATTTGTTGGGGAATATAAATGGAAGAGGACAAAAGAAATGTAATATAATCTTTTCATCTAACACGGCTTTACGTATTCAGTTACTTTACATGGCAAGACAATTTAAGATTGTGAACGGAGAATTATTCTGAACCTGGACATTAATTGGGTACGTGAAAAGTTCGTACCGGTATTATTCATTCAGGATTTTTGTGAAAAGGGACCTGGAATCGAACCAAGGATCTTATCACTTTACCACGGGGCCGTCATGTGCGACGCGTTGTCATGTTGACACATACTTTTAATGACATTCGGAGGAAAGTGTAGAAAAAGGTAATGACTAATGAGAAAAAAGTCAATCAAAACGACTATCGCTTTGTCAATGTCATTGAACCAGGCAATTGTTTACTGAATGGGGAGTGGACGTAAACGAGTAGATGTAGGGCTGAACAGTAAACCTCGCGTATAAAAATGACGAAGAATAATTATTTTCCTATTATTTTATCCTATCTGATTATCAAATCTTCTATCTTCTTCTTCTTCTATCTTCTATACATACATACATACATACATACATACATACATACATACATACATACATACATACATACATATAAATAAAAATGAATCGCCGAAATGCATGTACGCGCATAACTTCCGAACGGCTGCACCAAATAGGATAATTCTTTTTTTGTTGGGTTCGTTATTGTAAGGACAAGGTTTGTATAAAACTACTGGTGAGCTCTATCATTATAAAATTTGTATAAAAATGAATCGCCGAAATGTATGTACGAGCATAACTTCCGAACGAATGCACCAAATTGGATAATTATTTTTTTGTTATGTTCGTTATTGTCTGGTGAGCTCTGGTATTATGAAATTTGTATAAAAAAAATGCAATAGGTGATACGCGAGCTGTTTGAAAACTAAATGTACCGGAAATTAATTTTTGGAATTCGGGAGGGGGGGAGAAGAACCAGGGAGGAGGGGAACTCGGGAGGGGGGTTCGCGGGACGGGGAAGGGGAGGGGAGTGGAGTGGGGAGAGGGAAGGTGGAGGAGGTGGAGTGGAAAGACGCGGGAGAGGAATGGGGGGGGCGGAAGGGGAACGGGACGAACGGGAAAGGACACGCATGGAGAAACAATTTATTTATTAAATGGCATATCAACGCATGCCGGATACCAGCTAGTATTTAATATAGGTAATGAAATTTAATTACGAGTTTTGTTAAAACCACAATCTGACGTTATTATTAGGCTAGCGACTGTACAGTTTAAATTTAAGAACCCGACTTCAAATACATCTCTGACGCCACGCCGTGCCTATGCACAGCCATATTCGTACTTGTTTTTTTTTTAAAGATTTTTTTCTACTTTGCAATAAAACTCAATTCAAGTAAGTAGCCAATGATGCCAATAGTTAACAGCTAGCGTGAGGAACGTCGGCTGACAGGCGTAAGTACCATTGGATTTGTAATTTCGTAAATTTTCTCCGCGTATGGATAGATTGATGATAACATGATTATTATTGTAACTGGCAGTTGTGAATAATAATACGATTTGTCTATGTATTATTTATTTATTTTTATTTTTTAATCTCTAAGATAAAGTATGGATACGAGTAAAAATTTTACTGTGTTAAATACACACAAGTATACCCACAAATTAGTGATGCCTATGTGGGATTTTTTTGGTTAATCTGCTCATTGTATTATATATTCATTACTTTTTACCTGTTAATACAAAAAAAACGTGCATGTATTGTAAAGTTATGCCAATGGATGTGCAAAAAAAATAATAAAGAAAAGAAAATATATAACGTCGTGGCCTGCCACGGTTACTTTGTCCCGGTGACTAGCTGACACTGGATCACCTGAGATTATTTTTCCGAGGAACAGGTTGTTTTTGAAACTAGTTCCTATCGGATTATGGTCACCAAAACTTAAACTGGGCGAAGCCGAAACAAAAGCTGTCCGCAGCTGCCTGGAGCAGGTTTGCTAGTATTATATTATTTTGCGTACCGCATCCATCATCAGCCGCAGTACCAAAAAGTTCGTGAGTCATGACGAGAGACATCGTTGAAGCAGGTACCTACTTTTTACATATATGTATACACGTTTTTTTCCACTTTTTTCAGGACGATTAGGCATAAATTTGGTTTATTTAAATGCTGCATACATCACTCTAGTTGCTAGAACTATCTGGGAACAAAAATAGTGTAATTGTTTATGTACGCCAGGTTTTGTGCATTGCAAAGGAAGCAAAAATAAAGAATTCAAGATCATTTCGGCGATTCATTTTTATACAAATTTCATAATGATAGAGCTCACCAGTAGTTTTATACAAACCTTGTCCTTACAATACCGAACTCAACAAAAAAAGAATTATCCTATTTGGTGCAGCCGTTCGGAAGTTATGCGCTTACATACATTTCGGCGATTCATTTTTATAGAGAAGAATCAAAAATAGAGAAGAATCCAGAAAACATAACAAAATTGATTTTTATTTTATTTTATTTATTTAAGGAACATAAACAGTCTTAGTAAAATAATGTGCACAAGAGGATGACAAAAACAGACCAATTAATAATGTTCACAGAGAGGTATTTAGAAAGATAAAACTACCTGAAAGTAAACTATAAAATTAAAAAAATAAAAAAAAACAACGACAGATCTGGGGAGCAATTGAAATAAAATAATAATATAAATGTGAATTCAACAAACTATTAACCATATAATACACAACAATAAAATAAATGTGATTATAACTATACTTAAATAGACTGCGAAATAGTAAGAAGTAAAATAAAAATATGTTTGTATCTATCCGGTCTCATTGCTGCCTTATTTTATAACAGTCCTGAGTTTCGATATCATTAGTCGACAACCAACTTAATGCTTAAAAAATTAAAACCCAGCATTAAAAAATCAATTTTCTTTGTTTTATCGAGACCCATAATATGTTAATTACAATTAATACTCAGTCACAGGCTACTCGCATAATACGTCTCAGGGTTGACAGCAGTAGTTGCCGTGAAGTGAACCAATTTGTTGCACGCGCACCCTGCTTTAAATTTAGCTGGCATAAATTACTTTAAACGGTTTAACCGCAATCTACTAGGCCTACTTGGTAATAAAGCAAAAGCAATACTAATGGTGATCGACAGGGCTACCACCTTCGTGATAAGAGGTACTCGTAGGAAGGTACGTACATACCTGAAAACAGCAAGTAATTTTGCATATTCAGAATCCTCTATGATTGACGAAGGATGCTGCAAAACACGACTGAAAAGAATAATTTTGAATTACAAATGATGGTCACAGCAAATTAAAAAATAAGAATTAGAAACACAATGAAAACTTTAATTGTAGTTTTCTACGTTTAGTTTCGTTGTAGCCATCTAATACCGAATACAAAGTAGGTACTAATAAACTTAGTCCCTGTCAGTATTCAAGTTTTTTTGGACATTACTTGTCTTCGTTATAAGGTGCGCTCGTTGCGTCATAGGCCTTCTCTTTAGCACAAAATAATTTGGTTCTAATTAGGTGCTTGGAAATTGCCGATTTGTCGGCAAAATAAAGCATGAAAATGTGAAAATCTAAATTCATATCCAATATTTTAATGATTCGTCCGAACTCTGATCTTTCTGCACAGTTTGGAAAAATGTATTCCTCAAGATGAGGTGTAATTACATAACGAGGAGTGAACCAGTAACCATGGATAGTAAAACACGTCAATATGCCCATATTGCCCATTCAGATAGAGTTACCAATAAATAAGGGCTTTAAAGTATTGGAAAAAAGATATCCCGTAAATATTTTTTGGCGATTAAGATGAATAAGATAGTATGGACAGCGTGGTATACTGCTTTATTGTGTTTAGAAGAGCTAGGCATCCAAAACAGGCTGTCAACGGTTTGCCTAAAAAGTATCCGGAGATAATACAATAATATTACACTTGACGAACTGAAACATTGAGACTAGATAATTTTTTTGTAGTTAATATATATTACATATATTTTTATAATATAAATGGGAGATATCAGATAATACAATAATATACTTGACGAACTGAAACAGTGAGACTACAGGACATGGGCGTAGCCAGGTGTTAGTTTAAAAAATAAAAAAATTCGGAGTAAGTACCGAAAAAAGTAGGCTTCTACAAATAGATATTAATGCTTTTGGCACTATGAATACAAAGTAATTGAAGGTGGTTGGGAGGGGAAGGGGATGGGAATTAGGAAGGTGGGTAAGTACCTGGCTATTCAGATCTGGTCACCAAACACGGCTAAAGCCATTTCAAGCAACTTTTTAAAATTCTGAATGGTGGTCTTACACCAGCAGTTTACTGACAGTATCTTCTACTCTGGAACGTGCAACAAATGCACTACCTATATATTATTTTAAACAAATAAATTGCGACAAAACACAATTTAATAAAAAAAAAAATACTTGTAAACACTCGGATTTGAACTCGCGATCTCCGGATTGCTAGTCGAGAGCCTTTCCTTCGGCATGGAGGCCGTTGTTTGAAATGTCGAGGTGTAACGTAATGTGCTGCAATGATCAAGTTTCAAAAGTATCCTGAATATTATCAGAGTGAAGGAGCCATACATGTGGAGGAGCCTTAAGAGCGGAGGAGCCGGGTTCATCAGGGCTGTTGTTGAGGTGATCATTATCCCAATTATGGGAACTATTGAAATTATACAGGTTACTCTATGAATTTCAATTATGAATTTGCATAATTGAATTATGAATGCGGTAGGTTTAATACGTAAAAATGAAGCACGAAAACATTTGATAACCATAAATAAAATATAATTAGCATGTCCCTGAAATATCGGTTCTTACAGATAATTGATAATTAAGTAAATTCTATACACAACTAAACACCTTTGGGCTATCACAAAAAGTTATCAAAAGAAAAGCCTATTTTGTCGTCAATGTCAACCCTAGTTGACGGCCAAAGATCTCTGATAAAGTACGAAATACAGGGTGTTCACTCAGTCTTCGATAGTTTCAATTTTTGTTGTAATTATCTAGAGGGAGGTCTTTCTGTTCGCGGTTGGCATTACAAAGGGTGCGCGCGCAACGAATTGGCCGGTATTCCGATACCTACGTGAATGTAGCGGTAGGCATTTATCCTAAACGGGGTTTCATCGTTTTGAAATCTTTTTGGGATTCCCGGAATACTAAAACTTCATGTTCATTTATTTCACAAAATGAATAAAAAACACTCGGCAATTGAATTAAAAGTAGCCTTTAGTAAAGTAAATTAATACATAACCAGAAAGTATAAGAAAGAGAAATAAAAAATTTTCAACATTTCTAATTTCACCTTGAAAAACACAATGAAAACATAAACTGAATGCTTTAACATATAAATAAAGAATTAACGAACATACACATGAGCCTAGCTTTATTATTGTACATCTCATATGTAAAATCATTATGAAATAACTCAAATGTGAAATCAGTACTATGTACATGTTAACATATTTCTAATTAGACTGGTCGGTGGTTGAGTGGGCATAGCGCTTGGGTCCCACTCGAGCGTCGCGTGTTCGATTCCTTGGCTGGCTAAGTCCTCCATCACAACACAAGCAACATTTCCGGCTTTCTGTGGTGGTAGTAGGAGATTTTCAAAAATTGTTGGGTTATTCGTAACCCAGGAATGTTTGTCTTTCTTTTTTAAAAAAAATTAAAATAAAAACTTTATTTTTTTTTAATAAACGTTTTGAAAAATAAAATGTTTTCAATTAAAAAACATTTATTCGAAATTTAATGATTTCTTGCAATAACGGTATTTCTTTTGTAAAAATTTGCTTCTTCAGCGGATTGAATTCTTTTATCAAAGTTTCAGTAAGCCCAGAGTAATTTTTATTGTTTTCAACCAAAAAAGTTTTTTTTGTTTAATTTACTTTTTTTAAGACTATATACTTACCTTTAATAATTATTACACCGAAAATCAAATGCCATCTTAACTGTGTATTGAATTGAAAGATAGCTGGAGGCTTCTTATCCACAAAAATTATAATAATCATATTTTCGGTGTAATAATAACATGATGGCTAAAATAATAAAACGAAAAAATTCAGTTGAAAAGGGTGGGAGACATAGGTAAAATTGTAATCGTATGATTCATACTAAATGCTTAATATTTTGCAAAAAACGCTTCATTTGCATAAACATCGTGTATGATGCCATTGATTTTCGGCAGGTTCTTAAAAGATACCGATCAAATAAAATAAAATCGGTTTAGGGGAAGAATTCACGCGGAGAACGGAATCCTCGGGGCCCACACAAATAGCTCCAAGTGTTCAGTAACTCGCAAACTGCCAGTCGAGACGGGCGATGGTCGCGTGCTCCGATTTCCGAAAATATTATTCGGGTTACGAACTTTGTCAATGTACACTAACACTGAATAGAATAGTGAGAGACTAGTCAGTGGCAAGTGAAGAGAAGACAAGGAATTATTGTCGATTGTGATTTATGAACCAATAATTTTTTTAATTGATAAATGTTCATTTTTTTTATTTTTGACATGATGTTAAAAGAAAATTACTGATAAAATAATGTTGTGCGAAGTGCTTAAGGTTTTTACATGATAAATAGGTAATATAATATTTGATAAAAACATTAAGTGTACTTATTTTTAACATTAAGTGGACTTATTTTTAGGGCAGATGAAAAAATTGTATAAATTGTATTTTGGATGATTTAAGAGTGGCATCAAATGCAATAGTTGTCTTAATAACAATTTATTACAATATCCTTAGATATGTTTGATATTATAATATATAATTTAACATTTTTTGAGACGTTGGTTTCGAATCCGAAACATTTTAATTCCAATTCAAATTTATTTATATTTTACTTAATTAAGTTCTCATTATTGAAAACATGGTGGAAAATCTATTGGTCTTAATTTTGCATTAAAATAACTGTACATTCCTGTCAAAATCGCATATTTTTAAAAACTGAGATGCATTTAAGTTTTATAATGTTGGAAATTAGTCGTATCCCCGCTTATATAAACGTAAGATTTGTTATTAGTAATGCAATTAATTTCTTAATCGCAATCATCATGTAATTTTTTTAAGTATATAATTTTAAGAAATTAAGTACATTTTTTGTAAAATAGTACACCTCTGAAATGGTATGAAAATCATATGTTCAAGATTCTTATCAGATAAAAATAATGATATTGGTCTCTCAGGTGCCATATTTCAATTTATGTCCACCATTCTTTAAATTAATTTTACAATTCTGTTGGTCTGAACCGATAGTGACAGTGTAATGTGCTTTCAAATGTCACCACAGGATAATTTATTCATTTTCAACAAATGGCATTGCTAACTATCCAGCCAAGCGTGAAGTTAAAAGCAATGGTCAAGAGTATAAACTACCTTTTGATCGCCCTTTTCCGGGTTTTTTCACATGGGACAGTAGGTATTTCATGGTTTTAAAATGATAACATAATTCAATCATGGGTGGTTTTTACGGTGCTTGTTTTATGAAACTACAGCTGTTACGACATACTTGCAGTAGGTATATGAGAGCATGTCCTTTTATCAAATATGATTACTATTTTACCAAGAACTTGGGGTGTAGTGTGTAGTATTTTATATCGCTGGTGCAAAGGCATTATCATGTTCGAATCAAAATATGGCATTGCTAAAAAGGATTAAATAATGTGTAAATTATATTCAACTCTTGTAAGTACAAAATACATGTTGGGAGGCGTGTAGGAGTACCACCGCCTCGGGAACCATTTATTGGATAACCTACGCCTCTGCCACAGGTCACCCCAAGTGGTTCGCTACGTTTGGTGACTTAACAGGGGTGCCCGGGTTCATTGGGTGAGGTTTGTCCAGATCTTTGCGCATCAGATGCGTTTGCCCACCTGCCGTATGGTGGGCAGGATCAAGAGAGACTGATTGAGGCAGGTCTTTGATCCTCTCCAGCCGGAATATCTCGAACCATCCCCTTGCACTGAGGTTGGAGGGATGGATTCATACGTCCGTCACTCCTGGACAGACTGACCCCCATATTCCCACCCATCCATCACATCTATTTCCTTCCCAGAATGTCCTCTCCTTTCTTTCCTTTAAAAAAACCAACACACAGCATCCCCTAAGATGACTTGGACCACGAGGGAAATTGTTTTTCTCGGGGCTCCTGTGTGGAGCTAATGTAAAATAAATATTGCTATGCTCTTTGAATATCGAAAACCTTAGAGGAGGAATAGGAAAATTTACTTTTATTCATATTTTATACCCTGCTTATAGTAACCACCTGGCATGGTCAAATTGAGAGAAGAAATTGATTATTTTTATTTTTGAATTCATTTTTATTTTTTTTTGAACACATTGAAAAATGCTTAACCGTTTTTCATACTTACAACAAATTCACTGATATTTTCCTCAATTGCTTATGATAGAATTGATGTGCGAGCTGAAAAAATTTGATGTTAGAGTTCACCATTAGAGTTTTAGCGTCCTTAGATATCGAATGCTTTGGTTTATTGTTGATTTATTATTCCTTTACTGCGCTATAGTACAGCCTCCAAAGCCCAATGATTTAAAAAATTATACCGGTGTGAGCTGTGTGTTTTCAGTTGGAACCAACTACAAATCTAAAATAATGTTGCCAAAAAAGTAGGCTAGATTTGATTTAACAGATAACATACACAATGCTCCGAAATAACGATAGGTAATTCATACATTTTTTGCGGCCTGAATTTTGGAGCCATTAAAATAATGTTTATGCCTTTTACCGGATGGCAACATTACGGGATCGCATTCAAATAATTTACACAAGGCTGCATAATTCTGATATTAAAAAAAAATCATTAAATAATGATTATTTGGCTGGTCCCTTTGTAATGCATTCATTAGATTTTATCAATCTAATTACTTTTCATTAGGTGTGGTCCTTAGGCAAAGGGTGGTAATTTATTACGTTGAAATGAGATACCAATCGAAAAAAAAATTAAAAATTATACTTCTTTCTATAAATATGTTAATTATTTTGCATTGCCGTACTTTTTTAGTGTTGAGTTTACATTAGATACACCACAACAATTTGGTTTTCAACTTTGATTATAGAATAATAACTTCTAATAATTATTTTTACAAGGTGATGCACCACGTCGTGTAAAATTCGGGATGAGGCCGCTAAAAATAACAATTCTTGTATAGATGGCGATAAGGTTTACATCCCCGTTTAGCGCCAGCCACCTGTTTTGATTTACCTATCGAAAAAAACATCGTCAAAAGGCGTAAATTATTTTATTTTGCAAAGCTGTTTGTTGCCAAATATTTAAAAGTTTTACGATCAAATAAAACCATCACTGAAAAAGGGTAGGTATATAAGTAGAAGATTTTGAAGAGTATAAACATTTTTTATTCCTGGTCTTACAAAAAGGCCAATCAAAAATATCGATTATTTCAGTTCTATTTACAGACTTTAATTAAAGCATCTAACATATTTCTGAGCGATTAAATTTTCAAACCAAAATCAAATGATTTTGCAATACTTAGTAGTGCATCACCGAAGAAGAATAAAACCAATATGCCTCCGTTCAAAATAGAACCATTATCGCCAAGGAATTTCTTTTGTTTTGTAATTCTTAAATGATTGTATTAGAATTTAAAATTTGGGAGGAAGGTATGGGTACCGCTGCCCCAGGAACCATAGGTCACCCTAAGTGGTGACTTAACCAAGGAGTGTCTGGGTTCATTGGTGAGATTTGTCCGGATCTTGGTGACGAATGCATCTGCCTACCAACTGCTCGGTAGCCCGGATGGGAAAAACTGGTTGAGAGAGACCTTTTGACCTTTCCAGCAGGACTCCCTCGGAACACTCTCGCCTTGCACCACAGTGGGATGGGTAAATTCAAACGTTCGTCATTCGTGGACACACTGACCCCCAAATTCCTACCCACGCCTCTTAACCTTTTCTTCCCAGAACATCTTTACCTATCATTTCCTAAAAAAACCTCCACACAATATCCTCAAAGAAGACATAAGCTCTGAGAGGAATAATTTTCCTTAAGGCCTCCAGTGTGGAGTTAATATAAACAAAAAAAAATAATCCACGACAAAATTTGAATTCCTATTTAAAACGTATCGTGTCCTATTCTAGTCTTGTTTAAAATGTGCGTTGTTTCTTATTGTATTTATAAAAAAATATTGTTTCTTTTTCAGCAGTGAATGAAGTACCTCCCTAGACTTTTCATGACGTAATGATTTGATTTTTCTCAAAAAACAGTTTATTTTTGTGTTTCCGAAATTCATTTCCACATATTTTTGAGGACAGAACAATTTTCACGTAATATGTGAAATGTCACGGAGGACGCACGTAGTGACAGCGAGACTTTGCGGGGATATGTATGTTGTTGAAATGGATGAAATGTTCTGGCTGCTTAAGAGTATAAACTTCCAGTGAACCCGTGCTCCATTGTTTTACATAAATAAAATGCGGCTTCGGGAAGAACACAGGAGGTAAAGGACTTATTAAATATTTCTCAAGAGAACATGATGGAAGTGATTCGTTTAGTACTCTACCTTCTAGTTTACGCAGTCTTCGTCTTTGATGGTAAGTCCATACTTTTTACTTAAAATTACTTTTACAATATTCTTCATTGTGAACTATTTGCAAATCTTTTTCACTTCAGTATGTTTCGTCTTGTGCGTGATTCTGTCATCTGCTCTTCTTACGACTATTCTATTGAATATTGTTTTTGTGACATCCGACAACGTGGACTCGAGGAGGTTGCAAACGATCTGCTTGTCATCTATTCTTATTGCCTGGAAGTAGGTAACATTTCTGACAATACCTTAGCGAGAGTTTCCTGATATATTTTTTGAAGATTGTCTGTAAATCGAGTTGATGCGAGGCTAACGAAAATTGTCGAATTTATTCATTATTTTCATTACGTATTTACTGTATGTGGTCGTAGGTAGTTCATTTGGCATTTAAGGACCTAAAATTAGCTTGACTAAAAATATTCATTTTTACACTGCCATCTACAGTCATTTCTTAAAGTCGGATAAAATTAGTGTTTAATTTCTAACAAAAATATTTTAGGGGTTTGAGAAGTCTGGGTCTGGTTTTCGCCCACACAATTATTCAGTTAACATTGCTAAGTATGACTACATTATTAAAGGTCTATTCAGATATAAGCGATATTCGGTTGCGAAAAACATCACGTATTTGTATGACAGAGTTTCCCAACCAGTGGTCCGCGGACCACTAGTGGTCCGCCAGAGGCTGAAGATGGTCCGCGAGTCAATAAGGCTGAAGTCACACGGTTCACTCGGATGAAGGTTTACTCGATGAAATGTTCCATTCTCATTTTACCGCGTGTTCAGACGGTTCCTTCGAAAGAAGAGTTCACTCAACATTCTCGCTACGAAGTCGTCGAGCGTAGTCGCGGCGCGCATTGGAATTCGTTTGGAAGTCGTCGAAATAAATGGAATATTTATTAATGTATCCAAAAACTGTTTTGGAAAGGTGATGAAATATGCTTCCAAAATTTATTATTAGAAATAACCACGTAATTTTTTAAATAGAATAATTTTTAATGTAAACTTTTAAAAGTAACAAAAATGACTCTCCTTGCGTTTATTCTAACTAAAATTACTGGTAACATAAAAAAAAAACACTCACTTAATTTGTTAGACAAATAAATTATAAACGTTTCTGTCACTTCCCTTTTTTGTCCTTTCATATAAAAATAATTCATAAAAAATTCAAATTCGATCAGAAACTTTGGTTCCATAAAAGTGTACATTCGTATTATTTTGTGGTTAATTGTTATATTCAATATATAGAGCATTAATTTTTCTTTCCAATACCGTTTAGATCATATTTTTCACTATGATAGTAAGGGAGAAACAACGATTTCTACGAGACGTGTAGGAGTTATTTCGAAAAGCGAACTAAACGGAACATTTTGACGTCTAAGCCAGAACATTCTCGGCTGACTAATTCGCGAGTGAAAGACTGTTCACTGAGAACAGTGCCGAAGGAAGCATTCCAACGTTGTTGGTTCATTTCGAGGGAAAGAGGCGGAATGAAATCACGAAATGAAAGATAAATGAACCGTGTGACTTAGCTTTAAGCGAGACAGCGCGCGGGCGGTCCCTAAAAAAATCAGAAAAATATTCAGTTTATCATTATTGTACCTTGTGGTCAGTGACCATTACGGTATTCCGTTTCGCCCCACCCCATCCTACCCCGTTCTACCCCATCCGTTGTGGTAAATATTCTGCTAGAACTCGTCCCACCCTATCCCATTATGCCTCTCCGGTTGTGGTATACGTCCCGGGTGCCACCCAGGCTAGCCAACGTGGTGTCACCCCCCTCCCCCCCCCAATAAAGTTGACAAACACAAATTTCGATTTCATAAAAAATTGGTCCGTCCTAGAGAATTGTGCTCTCGGAAGGTGAAACTCCTTCGGGTGGGGGAGGGGAGGGGCTAGAGAATTGTGCTCTTGGAAGGTGAAACTCTGTACCTGCACCCGGGGCGCCGCCCCCCTCGCTATGCCACTGCCAAGTGGTCCCGGGTCAGAAAAAGGTTGGGAACCACTGTTGTATGAGCTTTCGCGACTATCGTTAAACTAGAACCCCGCCAATTCCGCCATATTATCCGCGTAGGCGGTATCTTTTCGCTCTTTTCCGAAACAGGCGCTATCGCTATCCATTTAAAAAAATAAGATGTCTTTTTTCACTGGTCACGCACGATTACAGTTTATGTATTTATTATTGTACGGCACGAACACGACTGAATAAAAAGGCGAAAATCAACAACGTTTCGCTACCCACAGCAGAAACGAAATCCGCGAAGTTTTGAACTAGAGATGCCACGATTAGTGATTTTGCCGAATACCGAATACCGAATATTCGGCAGCCGAATATTCGGTGACACTTCAGTACATTTCGCAAATAGTTTTCATGAATTTAAAATAATAAAAATCGTTTTCTTAAATTAAAATGAACTGAATTCATGAGTTAAAAATCGTTTTCATGAATTAATAAAAATCAATTGCATTTCGCAAATTAAATTGATTTTTACATGAAAACTGTTCTCCTAGATCGGACCGCAGACCCTTACAAGTGGTGATCAGCAAACGCAAAACAGTATCCAAGCCCAGCAGAATTGGCCAAGATTTATTTATCATCTCCCGGCAGAAGTATATTATAGTGAGCGGCTGTTTTCGGAAGCAGGTATAATTTATGAGAAAAAGAGCAATCGTTTGCTATCAACAAATACTGAAAAAATTGTTTTCATTTGACAAAACTTACCACTGATAAATTTTAAGTATTAAATGTTCTGATTTTTTGTTAAAATAGAAATTTTTGTGAGTAATATGTTATTTATTGTGCATTTTTTCATGATTTGCTATTCGGTATTCGGCCGAATAGTTCACAATATTCGGCCGAATACCGAATAGTAAAAAAAAGTTGCCGAATAGGCTGAATACCGAATAGTAGCCGAATATTCGTGGCATCTCTAGTTTGAACATTGGAAATACCGTATAACCACTCGGTTTTCATTACGCTCAGCGGCAGCGAATATCGCCTACGTGTGAATAGACCTTAACAAGAAAATCTAGCGTCATTGGTAGAGTTTTCGTCTAAGATTCGAAGGAAATCAACTGACTACTTTTACTATTTTAACTACTTACTATATTTTAATATACGAGTATATTTTTAGTAAACCGCTAATTCATAAAACTAGGATAAAATTATTATTCCAGGAAATTTACTTTATAACTCATCAGTAATTATTATTTTAAAAACACGTTAACGTAAAGTGAAACATTTAGGGATGAAAAAAATATTTTACGAACCCAATCAAGAATTCTGTTAATATAAATTGAAAGTATTTCCACGTAAAACGGTATCCCAATCTCCTGACCTGACGTTTCAAAGGAATTATAGTAATTACACCTTGATCGTCGTTAAATTTTCAATGAAATTGTTTTTTTTATATTTGACAGCCCGTAAACGTTAGGGAATAATAAAACTTGACGTAATGGTACAAACTAACATTTTACGGCTGATCCTGATCAATATGCCGCTATATGAAATTTTATTACTTATGCGCAATAAAAAGATTTTGCGCAGTGTTCGCAGGGTTAAGAAGATCAATAATATCTCTCCAAAGTATCCTTTAACGCCGATAGTCCTCGTTTGATCCCATTTTATCGGCTTTGTTAAAACGAACGAGGCCCTTTGAATGGAATAGAATTATTCAATTCCAAAGTGAATGATTTACCAATATGTGAATAATTTGAACGAATAGGTTATAATATTTTCTAGCCTCCCGAAGGTGGCATGAGCACTACGTGGAAATCTTGCATTATGACTCCGTTACCCTTTACGTCTGCGAACGGCGACCCGGTTTTTCAGCGTTTCGTAACCACCTTGTACCGGCTGGTTACTTTATATGTCGGGATTAAAATTGCTAACGAAGTCACAACCTAACTGGTCGTGAAACTAACGTTATAATTAAATACACGAGATTTTTAAAGTAAAATCGACACAGACAGGCTCACGTAATAAACTTTCCTAAAAATATCAAAGGATTACCTCTTCCTGTATAATAATAATAATAATTGGATAATTTATAGAGCGCCGTTTTTGTGAAAAATCACCTCAACGGCGCTTTACAATTTATTACGAATCTTAGGCTCTATCTAATTTTATTATTTACAAATAGATTTAGAAACATACTTACCTGCAGGACACTTTCGATAAAACACACTTTATTAGAAAGTTTATGCTTGGGGAAGATACGACTTTGCACGTGAAGGAAATTATATTCAAAACACTGGACATTGCATGACTTTACCATTGCTACCCTCATCACTGTTGGTTTTACGTTTACATTTATATTTATAAGAAGATTAACGCCTAAGTTGAGTTAATATTTATTTTGAAAGTCTGGAGAATTTTAAGAATTTGCTTTATTTTTACACGCTTAGTTATTTACAATGTTGCGAGCCGTGAAGGCGAAGGTGAAAGGTTTTTTTTTTTTACTTATCTGTGTTACAGTGATGTATTACGTTTATAAGTAGATTCGTGCTTTCGAAGAGATTCTTACACTATTTTAATTTTTTAAGTGAAACTTCTTTATCGCCGTTATTTGTGATTTGAAATTCTGATGAAACGGAAATGCGTCACAACTAAGTTCTACACAAATACTCGGTTCAAATATAATGCGGTAAATTCGCGCTTCGGCGCGGGCCTTCCATAGCTCAGTGGGAAAGGCGCCCGAAAAGTCTCAGCGGCCAGAGAGAGACGTCATGTGAACGGAGGTTCGAATCTTACGTAATTCAAAAGAATATCATTTTTATTTTTGTGAAATCAATATCCAATCTTCAAACCACTTTAAAATAAACAGGCAAAAGATACGAAAGTGACATCTAGCAAATTTCTAGTTTCACTTCTACCGCATGTAAATTACACACATTTTTTTCTGTTGGTCACATTTAAAATATTATCTATGTGGCTCACTAACTAGGAATTTCAGTATCAGTGTCACAGAACTCACAGATTAAACTTTTAGGGAAGGTAATAATTTAAAAAAATAAGAAAGATTTTTCTTTCTTCAAAATTAAAGTACATACTTAGTTCAAGTATTGTTGGCTGAAATTTAAATTTCATCTGATAGTATCGTTCCTTATAAAATGGACTTCCAAAACAATGACTGGCCCCACAAAAAGAAAGCCGAGTGCTTCTTTCATCCCTAATTTATCGAAAAAGTTGTCTTCGGATATTAAAACGTCTCGAGAATTGAACCTTTTTGTTTTTTCGCTGTCATTGAAAAGAAGGAAAAAGGTAAGGACGAACTGGATATAAAAAAGAAGAAACCTTTAATGGAAAACGCGGTAACAGCTTATTGATTCATCTCATTTCAGGAAAGCCTTTTGTTGGAATTCTCGGAAGCTTTCGGAATAAAAATCTTCTTTGTCTTTTCCGATAATAACTTATGTACTCACTAATTTACTAATTATTTTCTTAAATATTTCGATAAGTATTTCCTTGTCGATCGATCCGGTCTTTGCCGTTACTAAGACGATGTTAAACCTTAATTCAAAATATAAAAGGGCACCTGCGCGGAAGTTATTTTGTGTTTCGTAATTGGACAAGCAAGCATGACGTCTCACCGACCATAAAGATAAAAATGCATCTAAAAGCAGGTGAAGGACCCGAGATATCATAAACGAAGGAACATGTGCAAAACCTAATGAATGTGTTAAAGTTAATCGAATTGCAGTCGATTGATTGTTGGTAGGTACCTACCCTTGACTTGCTGAACTCATTTGTTTTTATTCAAACAAAAAATTCATGAACAGACATTTTAGTAAAGAATATTCTTAAAGGAATTCTTGAGTACAGAATGGGAAACACAGTTACACAGCTACACCAAGCAATAACTCAGAAAACCACAAAGGAACAAATTCTGTAAACGATAAAATAAACGCTAAACATATTGGGCATTCAGGCACGACAAGCATCTAGTTAGAAGTTAGACTAAGGGAATTAAACCGGGAGATATTGTACCAAACCGCCCACAAGTAAAGAATGGATCCTTAAATTGAATGCAAATATATTTTAGAGTTAACTTAAGTGTGGTTTCATTATTTAATGAGAGCAGCAACTCTCCGGCGCGGGTTGCGATACTTTGGATATTTTATCTCTTCTTCAAATTTGGATATTTTCTTTCGTAACTACTGACTATTTTTATGATAAGCAACAATTTCGATAACCATAAACACAAAAATAATATTTTTATTTTTATTTTAACTTTATGAGTAAAACCTCAAATCGTAATATGTAATTAAATGAAGATACTGTGAGCGAAACTCAAATCGAAAATCTGCAAACAGAAAGATAATAACTACATGCATTTTCTGAAAGCCGCTTACAAATTTAACAAAAACTTAAAAATTTTACGGATGATAAAAATAAAGTCATAAAAAAAAACATTAATTTCGAGTAAACAAACCCGGTCCCTCTTTAGTACTCTAACCGCTAGCACAGAGTTACAGAGACCCTCCAAAAGATACTAATGCCTAGTGTTTAGTGTTTGAGTTCACCACTTAATAGTCGTTCCTCACTTCCCTGGTCTTCCAATATAATATCAAAATTGTGTAGTTAAAATTAACAGCTTTGAAAGAAACATAAATAGAAAATAGTAGACCACCCAAACCCCAGTTGACATTAAGCACATGCTTCTGAACGTCATCTGCAACCAAAGCTCCCCCTATTAATCTCGCATTCCTCGGGTGAGGAGAAAGCGTAATTATTATTATTACTGCATCTACTCTGTTAGCCAGTCGTAAAAGTTTAATTATTTATAGTTGGAATAAAAGTTTTATTAACACTCCTTAGCCTTTTGATTGATCGTAATATAAACAGTTATATATCTTTGTGCGGCCTGTTTCGCTATGAAGGTAATATAAATCTTATTTGAAATGTAGCACTTTGTTGATCGCTATTTGCGATGTTTTTGGAATAAAAAAATTGTCCGAAGCAACCGCGATGCTTTCATAATTTAACTGAATTGACTCGACGTTATATTACGGATATGACAGATAATCGTTTGCGGTAACAAAAGCATATACTTATCTACAGCAGCAAAGTGAGCTAAACATTATGTAAGAATTTTGGAGTAGCGTAATATTCGGAGGGTTAAACTTTTTCATGCATATTTCGTAATAAACGTTTACGTGTTCATTTTAGATACCTATAGCAGCATAAAAAACTTTTTCACATAAATTCACCACTTTTGTTCATCTTTAAAATCCAATACTTTCGTAATTCAAAATATTCAAATGTATTCCCATTTTGTTTCAAATGAAAAATATATTCCGGGCAAACTTATTACTTTTACACCTTCAGCAGAATTTCTCCGTGAAATATTTCCCCCAAACTAAGTAGGTATATTAAAAAGTTATTCCGAATATTGCTGGGCGATTTTACCTCGTTTTTCCACTCCAAGTAAAACCAAAGGATTCGCTGACGCGAGATATTTCAGTAAATGTGATTAACATTGCGAAAAATTTCTCGATTTCTGTAAACTTCCCGTACCGATAATAAATTTCGTTTAAAAGTGATACAGAAAAAATTACTAGATTTAAATCTTCTTCAAGTTCCCAAGGGAGATTATGTGAGTTAAAAAGTGCTTTAGTCAGAAAATACCGATTTTATTAATGACATTCATCCATGTAGCTATTTATTTTCATTTTCTTCACCGCTAAGGGAAAATTAATTTGGCATCTGTTTGGAAGATTTTTTAAAAACGTTAAGTACATTTTTATTTAATGAGACACTTCAACTTTGTTTAGGTACCTAGTTCCTACTACATACCTACATTACTTTTATAAATTACTAGCAGACCCGGCCACACGTTGCTGTGGCTAACGAAACACAATGCCATTACCCAACCTTTATAAAATCCACACCACCCACTTGCCAGCTGCCCGCTGCCTGAATTGAATATTTGAATTTATCGGCTTTTCTCTACTATAATAAGCATGTATTATACATATAAACTAATTAACTCGCCACTAATTATACAATGCTTGCAATGCAGCACTGGATATTTGAAAGGGGGAAATCAAATACCTACTTACTCTTGTTGGGTTTCTTCATTTACCGAGAATGCTAAATGCAATGCTAATTGTAAAAAGTAAACAGTCAAATGCATAGAAATTTTTAAATTTCGATCGTTTACTTTTACAATTAGCATTGCATTTAGCATTCTCGGTAAATGAAGAAACCCACTAATCTATTTTCCAATTTCTTCCGTAGAACGAATTTCAAAAGTGACTATAGTACGGCCCGCCAGCCGTTTTAAATCGCACAAAAATATGTTTTCTTTGAATTTCTCGGCTTTTCTCTAATATAATTTACATGTATTATACATATAAACATTCCTCTTCAATCACGCTATCTATTGGTGAAAACCGTATGAAAATCAGTTGCGTAGTTTAAAAGATTAACGCGCACATACATTTTGAGCGACTTCATTTTATACTATGTAATGATGTAATGATGATGATGATGATTACAACGAGCAAATTTATTTTACCGTACTGTTCTTTTCTCAGGACAGATATTATAATCAAAATAATATTTATTTTATACAAACTAAATTATAGTACTTTGCAACCGAAACCTATTGGCGTGTTTTTCATTTAAATTTAAGTACACACCGTTATAGTGTTTTAGTAAAAACGTTATTCTTCTGGCATCTTTTCCCATCGGAAGTTGGCCATCATCAGCGCAATCTTTAACTCCCATATATATATATTCTCAATCTAGAAGCATTAATCATTGAATAAACCCGATTAACTTTTAATAACACAACATCTGCCCTGATGATGGACACGCCATAACTGTTAACAAGAGACTGACGAAGCGCAACGATATGTCGTAATAATATTAATTAATCAAAATAAATCTTTCGGCCGTGAAAATTACAAATCATAACTTTAAATAATGTCTTAATAACGCCCGCTAATGCTAAAACGATGCGGAAATTGATGTTTTTTTTTGTTGTAAAAACAAACATTACTCGTTTCATTTTATGAGTTTGTAACCTTTTATAACTCGTTAAAGTCGCTTTTTTACATCTCACATCAAGTTGCGGAGTGAAGTTGACCTAATTTCCAGAATTTAAATATTTTATTAGTCAGGAAACAAGAGGATTTATTATTTTTACCGCAGTTATTTTCGTAGAATTAGTGCTGTCAATGAGTCATATTTTCGTTTAATATTTCTGTTGCATGCGCCGGTAGCCACGAACACAATGTTTATGTTATTCCACGAAAACGCTACTAGGCACTTTGTTTAAAAAAAAAAAAATTAGTGAACTAGGTTAAAGCTTTAAGGCTTTACTATAAAAACTTCTTCTCCTGTATGTACTGTAGGAACTACGATAAGAAACTGTAGTTAAATAAGATTTTTCAATGCTATAATCATTTACCCTATGGAAATACCTGCGCCTGACAATGCGCAATGGATAAAAACGCACACTACTGTCAAGCGGGAATTTGAGGAACCATTCCGTATCAACCGGAAATATGACCGGTCAGTGGTTGAGTGGGCATAGCGCTTGGGTCCCACCGGAGCGCCGCGTGTTCGATTCCTCGGCTGGCTAAGTCCTTCATCAAAACACAAGAAAAATTTACGGCTTTCTGTGGTGGTAGTAGGAGATTTTAAAACATTGTTGGGTTATTCGTAACCCGGGAATGTTTGTCTTTCTTTAAAAAACACCACAATTAAAAAAGGAAGATTTCTTCAGTCTTTAACGTGTCAGCACACCGTAATATTTTTATCAACTGCGATCGCTTTCTGAAAAAAAATCCTGTAGGTATCGTAGGTTAATATTGCAGTATAAGCTCAAAACTTAAGTTCAAAGCTTAAAGCTCAAAACATAAAACTCAAAGGTTAAAGCGCAAAGATCAACACATGAAGCTCAAAGTTAAAGCTTAAAGCTCAAAGCTAAAGCGCAAAGATCAACACATAAAGCTCAAAGTTTAAAGCTTAATCCTAAATCTCGAAGTCTAAAGTTCAAAACCAATGCTCAAAGCACAAAGCTCATAGCTCAAAAATCAATATCAGAGCTTAAAGATAAAAGCTCAAAGTTCAAAGGTAAAAGCTAAAAATAAATAACTCGAAGCTAGCTTAAAGCCGAGGAATTAATCTCAAAATTTGTGGGTGAGATCCAGTAGTGACGGCCGAACGCCGAAAGAGACTCAACTGCTCCCGTCTGGAGCCAGAATAATGTGAGGCTGAAGGTGGTGAGGAGAGGAAGGATACGAGGAACAGGAAGATGGAGAAGATCCTGGTTCTTCCGATCCGCTCACCAAACACGGTTAAAGTAATTTCAAGCAACGTTTCAATTCTGAATGGTGAACTTCAGGGCGACACCGATAGTATCTTTTATTCTGGAACGTTTTTTTTCATATGAACACTGCACAAGAGTCTCAACTGCTCCCGTCTGGAGCCAGTGAGACTATGGCATCCCTAATTGGGGTATGTTGTGAGGCTTAAGGTAGTAGGGAGGGGGAGGAGATGGGGAAAAGGAAGGGGGGCAAGTACCTGGCTATTCAGATCTGGTCACCAAACACGGTTAAAGCCATTTCAAGCAACGTTTCAATTCTGAAAGGTGGTCTTACATTAGGGCGATACTAAAAGCATCTTCCATTCTGGAACGTGCTGCAAATATACTTAAAAAATTAA
Source organism: Limnephilus marmoratus (assembly GCA_917880885.1). Classification (NCBI taxonomy): domain Eukaryota; kingdom Metazoa; phylum Arthropoda; class Insecta; order Trichoptera; family Limnephilidae; genus Limnephilus; species Limnephilus marmoratus. The sequence goes on along the minus strand of OU862906.1, from coordinate 53,052,263 downwards.
AATGAATTAATTGTGAAATAACACAAATTATCAAATAAAATTTATTTGCCACGCCGAAATTCGATCCCGCGATCTTCGGATTTCGAGTCAAGAGTCTTACCGCTGGACCACGCTGGCCGTCAATATACTGCACAGTAATTTAAATAATTAATTTGTGAAATAACCAAAATCAATCAAATTTACTTCCGCCGGAATTTGAAACAGGATTGAATTCGCTTTGCGAATTCCCAATTCTGATTGCTATTTGAGAGCCTTACCCCTCGACCACGGAGGCCGTCATAGTGATGACAATTTTAAATTAAGATACAAAACTTACAACCCTATAAAAGTAATAATTTTAAAAAAATACGGTTAAGTCTGTTATTGTGGCTTTCATAGAAAATAAATATATAATGAAGATGAATATTTAAAAACTATATTTTCAGGCAAAATTGTCAACAACATTATAATAATGTTATTTTAGTACAGTATCTAGTATTTGTGAGCCAAACAAAATAATGTTTCCCGCAGACAATAACCAAATAAAAGAGAATGGAATTCTAAGACATGTTATTCAAATAATATGTTATTCAATTTATACGAGTAGCATCGTATTACTCCTGTCTTCCTTATTTAATATTAGGAAATGTTTACCAAGCGTTTCAATAGTCCTCGTATCACTTTTATTACATTAAGGTTAAAGATATAATTACAGAAAAACATAAAAATATGTAGTTAATCGATTAAATAAATAACTAAATACGTTTGACATACTAGATATACTCCAATTATACTTTTAAACACTACTTGTTGTGTGTTTTATGTGCGGATGTGGATGTTGAAGGACCTTGTATGTATTTTGAAATGTGTTTGACCACTGCACAAGTAACAAGAATGCACATAAGGAAAGGAAAAAAAGGACTCATTGCGGAACCTTGTGGCACTCTGCTTTCTTGGCTGGGTTTATTCTTCACTTAGTAGCGCGCAAGCGGTTTGTTAGAGATGTCCTTGCGGCGATGGTCGATTAAAGACTGAATGTGGGTATGATAAAATGACAGGTATACAAGGATGGGTAGGAAAGGAACATGTGACAATACAAGCTACAAATACAGGGTCTATGATGTATGTAGGTAAGTATAGTATGTATTGTGTAAATGTCCAACCACTACTAAACTAAACTTTTGAACAAAAAACAAAACACAAAGTAACACTCACTAAGAGACCAGTTAGACAAGCGTACAAAGACAAAGGTGAACACAAACTTTGACAAAGACACCAATAATAAGAAAATAAAAATAAATTCAGATACAAATTTAAAAGATGGATTAAAGAACATATATTATCAAAATTTTACAACATAAAAGAATAAAACATGTTCACCTAACACACATTACCATTATAAAACACGTATCATTCACACACACACAACTCGTAAATATAATTAATAATCCATACTAATGTTATAAATGCGAAAGTGCGTGTGTTTGTTTGTTACGCCTTCACGCCTAAACCACTAAACCGATTATAAAAATTCTTTCATAAATAGAAAGCTACGTTATCAGCGATTAAATAAATATTTTGATTTTAACTTTTTTTCATTACCGACTTAATATACATTATTAAAATTTATTATGTACTTCATTTTATTGAATTTTTGTATTATAAAATGGGGGCTCAGCACGGGTAACCCACTCAGTTAGGCCAACATTATTAAATGTAAATTATTATACCAAAATAAATAAATAAAATCAATTTAACCACATAATAAGAAGCATTGTTGCAATGCGGTCAAGTATATTATTGATTTTCCAGCCAACCCTTGACTGAAAAAACTTAACGATTACGACGAGGCCTTGATAATCACGGCGATAACGTCACTCACTATATTTGTATAATAAAAGGTGACAGTTTGTCACAAGACTGATTCTATCGAGCCTTCCGTGTCCGCGAGCTCGGGGAAGGGTGGCTTTAACACCGTAGGAAAATCTTTGTACCTAGTTCTGAGAAATAATCACAATAACACACATTATGCGGGCGAAAACTTGAGTCCCGTTCGAAAAAATTAAAGTGTTAAACCGTTATTTCTTTATTTCTGAGTATAATTGATTTTTTGAAGTAAAACTTCTTTAAGCACGCTCGAGTTGGATGGTAAGCTGGTAAGTGCGTTACGAAAAGCGGTGATGTGATACGACAAGTGGTGATGTGTTACGAAAGGTGTGATGTTACAAAATTAAAGTATTCTTTGTAATACGACTCTATTAACGGAAAAATTGGTGATGAGTCGAAGCACATTGTTTCTACCTCCTTTCTTCTTGTATTCATGATATAGTGTCAAGTTGGCGTTATCGCTCACGTTGAGAACCTATGATATAAATGAACTCGACGATTTCACATTTAACGAACAGTGTTAAAAATGAAGCGCCAACAAACTTACGGTCAGACGAAATGCAAATCGGTTGGACATAAGGGTGAATTAAGGGCCCGCAACCCGAATTTCAACCGATTTCTTTCATATCTCCCTTAAACACGTTAAGTTTTAAAGCTCTTAAAAAAATAAAGGTTATTCTTGAAGATAATATCTGGACATTGCCTGCGCCGAAATGCAAATTACATAAAATTTCCTCGATAGAAAAAAATCGCAAAGTACGCTCCAAAAATTATTATTAACACGTTTGTTTCAGTTATTTTACAAGTTATATGTATGAAAAAATTCACAGTGTTTCTTTAAACGCTGTTTAAGACAATGCCCGCGAGATTTTTGCTCTAATTTAAACGAGTCGTGTTTTATTAAACATTTTCGCAATTTTCGCATCGAGTTTGTCGCTGTAAATGTTAGCGCTATCCGCTAACATTCGTAATTTCGTATCTCTCCATCTTCTTCTTTTCGAACCCGGTTGCAGAGCCTTAATTGTTAATTATGAGTAATTATTAATTATTTTAACATATCCGACTGATATCCCTGATGAACACATTCCAAACTTTGAGTCAGATATAAATTTACAACTGAGTCAGATACATATTGAGATTAAAGAAATTGCGGCATGTATTAAACTACTGGAACCTAAATCTTGCTCAGGGCCAGACAAAATTCCCCCCATATTTCTTAAAAACTGTGCAGGCAGTGTCTCTTACCCACTGTACCTACTCTTTAATCAATCACTTTTAACGGGTATGTTTCCGCAAATATGGAAAAACAGCTTTCTTACTCCAATATTTAAAAACGGAGACAAGTCTTTAGTTGAAAATTACAGACCAATATGCATACAATCGTCGATACCGAAAATTTTTGAAAAGTTAATACTTCAAAAAATATGTTCTTGTATAAAATTTAATATTTAATCATTTCAGCACGGTTTTGTCTCTGGCCGATCTACCTTAACTAACCTTACACTGTACGAAAATTTCATCTCAGATGCCCTTGCTAATAGAGAACAAGTCGACTCGATTTATACGGATTTTAGTAAAGCCTTTGATAAGGTTTGCCATAAAATTCTTATAAATAAATTGTCTAAACTAGGAATAAGTGGTAAATTGTTATGTTGGATTAAGAATTACTTATCAAAACGTTTACTTACTGTCTGGATTAAAGAACACTTGTCTTACGAATTTGAAGCCACTAGCGGCGTGCCTCAGGGTTCGCACCTTGGTCCAATATTATTTATACTATTTATAAACGATGTCACTTCCATATTCTCTAATGTTAACATATTATTATTTGCCGATGATATGAAAATATATAAAATCATTAAAAATACGTATGACTGTTTGTCCCTACAAACCAATTTTATTAAATTCGCAGAGTGGTGTACAATTAACAAACTTACACTTAACATTAAAAAATGTCAAATCATGAGTTTCTTTAGAATTAAAAACCCTATCAAATATAGCTATTCACTTAACAATCACATTTTATTGTCAGTGCCTGTAATAAGGGACCTCGGAATAACCTTCGACACTAAACTACTATTTACCAACCATATTGATATCGTAACTAATAAAGCTATGAAAATGCTGGGTTTCATTCTAAGGTTATGTAAGGATTTCAAAAATATCCATACATTTAAAATACTATACACAACTCTGGTTAGGAGTCATTTGGAATATAATTCCCCCATATGGAATCCTTTCTACAAAAGCCACGCAAACTCCATTGAAAGAATCCAACGCAAATTTCTGAGATCAATTAATTTTAAATTAGGAATTCCCGCGGATGACATAAACTATAATTCTCTTTTACAAAAAATGCGACTCTTATCGTTAAAAGATAGAAGAATAATTAATGATCTTATATTTTTATTTAAAATACAGAATAACTGGTTTGACTCCCCTGAATTGGTATCGTTAATAAATTATCGTGTACCTTGCAGACCAACTCGATTCAAAACACCTTTTCACTGCAACAATAATAATACCAATGCAGGACAAAATTCAATCATTAATCGCCTGCATACTTTAGGCAATGCATTCGCTAATATTGATTTATATTTTATAACATTAAATATTTATTAATTTTTATAATTTATATTTAAAACTTTGTACCTTTCAAAGATATCTTATATTTCTAAAATTAATGAATACCTTAGAAATCACAGGTACCTACCTACTTGTAAAATTTATTATATTGGTTCACATCGTTGACATCAAGTAGACATAATCCATGATACCTACCTTATTTTTACTTTTTATAATTTTTTGTTCTTGCTCCTAAAAGGATTTCTTACTTCGATAACTTTTTTGTATTTTATAACTTTTTATATTTATTAATTTTTATAATTTACATATAAAACTTTGTACCCTTTACGGATATCTTATATTTCTATATTTTTCTTTTACTATAATATTTTTAACTTTTAACTTTAGTTTTTACTGTTTTCTTAAAACTTTATATTTTGTACTCTTTACTTTATATTTTATACCTACTATACTTTATATATACATGTATGTTAATGGCACTTGTTGTGCCGTGTATTTCAAAAATAAATAAAT